>CM026087.1:19226943-21978224 GCA_014839685.1 Anableps anableps | reverse complement strand
TAACATATTAACATGATTTGTGTGCACTTTTTCCAAAATAAACAAAGTGAAAAAAATTATCATTTAAGATCAAATCGAAAACAAAATATTTTTTGAAGTAGAGTTGAGAACAACAACACAATTAAAGCTGCAAGCAGCACTGGCAGCCCTTGCAGCTCAGCACGCTCCGGCCTTGCGGCGATTGCGGGAGTTCTGGCACCGCCACCCTGTCACCGTCGTCACCACTCTCACGCCATTGCAGCACCTCTCCAAAAGACAGCGCATTTGGTGACTCTTCCAAATCATCTTCAGTTCAGTATGAGACCAGCGACAAGTCTTAAAAGTTTTGCCAAAATCCAATCTTCCAGACAGGAGATATTGTTACTTAATATTTTGTGTTGAAGGATTAGCGAGGATTTCTTATATGCTGTTTAACTTGTCATGTGTGGTTATCAAGAATTAGTGGATACGGTTTCTATCAGTTTAACTCTGCATGAATCAAAGAGTAAAAGCAAGACAACCAGCAGCAAAAGAGCTCACTTCCTGTTCACAGTGGACGGGGCTCAAATTATGTCACCAAATGATGATGAGAATGTGATTAGTGCTGGTCTGTTAAGACACACAGAAAGTTTCATTAAGCTACGACCTTGTGTGTGGAAGTTATTCCACCTTGATGTTTTATGGCAAAGGGTCAGACTTTGAGGCTTGATCACACCCACATGCTGCAATGTAGCAAAAAGTTTTTGATAACTTTTGCCCTTCAGTGCTTCAAGACTCTGCAGAATGTCTGTGAAGTCTCCATTATAAAGCTGTTGGAGGAGTTTGCTCAGATACAATATGTGCAAAAGAGACAAAATGGCGTCTTTGATCCAAAATGGCCAACTTCCTGTGGGGTTTGGACGAGGGCTCCAAGAGACTTTTTCGTAGGTCCTGACATGACAGGACATGACATATGTGTGCCTTCCTGTTGAGTTTAGGGCATACCTCTAAGAAACTTTTTTCCCCCTTGTTTTAGGCGGATCTACCTATGTACCAAGTTTCAGCTCTCTAAGGTTTACCAGTTAGTCTATCTCACGTTAGGGGGGGCTGTAGAGTCTTTTGGCCACACCCACTTTTGATTCCATTAAAATACAAAAATAGCAGTTGGGGGACAATTTTAGGTGAAGTTTGGTGAGTTTTCATATATGTTTAGGCCTCCAAATAAGTGCTTCTTGTGTGTCAAGAATCATAAGAAGAAGAAGAAACGCAATGATTACAATAGGCCTTTGCAGTGATTAGCTGCTTGGGCCTAAAAATTTTACAAAATTTCAAGAGGGAATCAGAAATTGAAGTACCGATCTTCACACTTGTATCGATCTGATACTGATACTCACATGGCATCAGTATTATCAATATTTTGTATTGATCTACCTACCTCTACTGAATACTAACTGCAGATTGTTGTAATGACAAAATTGAATTACACACCAGTCATATTGAGAATTCAATATTTAAGCTGCTTCTTTGATTACAGTTTTTAGAACTTTTACTTTTTAAGTTGTGTTCAGGCTTGTTGCTCATGATAGCCATATTATTTTCATTTTGAAGTCCAGAAATATGTAAAGGACATTGCAGATTGTGACGCGTCTTGCACATAAAGGACGCGTCACAACGAAGTGCACCGAAACAGAACAGATGGCTATGTCTATGGATTTTATCAACTCAGTTTATTTATATAGCATCAATTCACAACAGATGTCATACCGAGCCACTTTACATTGCCTCCAGATGGAGTTATTTCGTTTTGCCACCAGGTGGCAAATTGTACCATAAGAAACAACACTAAAATAGATTGAAAATGTGCATGTATGTAAATATTTTAAAGACCTTGGAAATAGTAACGTACTATTCTTTTTTCACATCTCTTCCCATTTCCAATTTCTTAAGAATTCATAATCTTGAATGTTGGTTGTATATTATCTGTGGATATTTTTCACCCTCAAAAATTATCATTTTCTTCTCCATTTTCAAATATTTGCTGTAATACAACCATAGAAGAAGAATTAACAAAAGCAGTTCAGAAGAACAGCTACAGCAGCCAGTGTTGAATCCAGTGGCATCAACACTGCTGAGTAGAACACGACACCTTGGAGAGTTAGATGGCAACCAGATGCTGCTAGTGTGGGTTGTTTTATGGAGAATATTAGGGGCTGTCATGGGGTAAGAAATGCTGCCAGATGAGTAATTTGCATGTTTGTAGAAAAATGATTTCACAATTTTTTTTTTGTATTGTTTTGTTTTTTTTTTTGTTTTTTTTTACATCTGGCTGGTTTATAAAATTGTGCTGCCTGATTTGTGTTGTACTCTAGGATGAAACTTACTTGCAAAGATTATCCAGTTTGTGCCTCAGCAGACGCAGAACGATAGAGCTCCATAGCTGGGGGCCCAGTGCTGGCTTCTAAATTTTGTTATAAGTTCAGTTTTATTACTTTGAATACTTTGGGAGGTTTTTTTCCCATACACTTTTGGTTTTTTCTCTTTGCTGAGGAAAGAAAAATAAAATCAAGCCACCAGCTGAAGGCTGAAGTCTTGAGTCTTGCTTCCAGTATTTGGGCAAATACTTCAGGGCCTTATTTTTGGACCCATCTGAGGCTGCAGGTGTAGGTTGCACCTAAAGAAGCAGGTAAACAGGACAAGAGCACAATGTTGCTCAGAACTCAACCAAAAGTTGTGTATCTTTTTGGCTTATAAAAGAAATGTTAAAAATCACCAATAAAAAAGAAATAAAATAGATAAAATAAAATATTCACCATCAGTGAACATTAAAAACATTTTTTAACAAATGACACAAGTTTACCTCAAAACACTTTTTCGGGCTTCGTACAGGTTAATGTTGGTTGTTGCATATTATATACAGAAATTAGTTGTAGTAAAGGCTTTTTCCTGCCATCTATTAGTTAGACTTATGCCTAATGTCACTCGTGTGTACTACGTATCTCAGTTTCCAATTTATCAAAAGAACAATCTCTATTTAATATATCATCTGTTTCACAACAAAAGCACAAATACTTTTTAAAAAAAAAATAATTGTAAAAAAAATAATAGCAGCATCAGAATCAGGAACTTAATAAAGCTCAACAACCCAATAAAGAAGGTTGACTCTGTTCTCGGGATGACAATGGAACATCTGGAGATGATAATGCAAAGAAAGATTTTACATAAAATCAAGAAAATTATGGACAACCCTGACCAGCCTCTCCATGAGACTGTCAGAAAAAAAGTGTCTTCAGTTGGAGGCTTCTTCAAATGCGCTGTAAAACAGACCGCTACAGGAGATCCTTCCTGCGCACAGCCATTAGCATCTACAACAACTCTTTGAAGAACCTTAAATTAATATGAGTTACAGCAACATTTAATTTCCCTTTGGGACCAATAAAGTATTGTTGATTTAAATAAAATAAAACCATCCAGTAAGGGGTTAATAGACCCTAAAGATCTCAGCAGGGTCTATTGGCTTTTTCCAATTCTGACTACATGTGTTTTACGGCACATCCTGTGCTCTTTCTGCAAGGCTGGAGTAGATACATGGTGGCTCAAAAATGTGTAAGTGGTGCTTGTGTTGTGCATGAATGTTAACACTCTGTGCTGAACCGACTTTGCCTTGGTGGGATGGTCTCCAAAGGAAGAAATGACACTCATTTCATCATGCACCATTTATTTGCAGACAGCTACTCATGCTGCCTCAATGTCACCACGGCAACAGAAATCTACTTTCTGCATATCTTATCTTCCTCGTGGGACAACTTTTTCCCAGCGTTTATGTTTTCAGACATGCTGACAGTAATTTCCCACTGTCTCTGTGCTTTCATGAGTGGATGTCAAAAGGCAGCAACTATAAGCATGCACAAATCATGCATACCATTATGACTACTAATGAGGTGAATATAACTGAAAATCTCTTTATTGTAGCACCTGTTAGTGAGGGGGGGCGGGTGTTAAACAGCAAGCTAACATTGTGGTATGAATATCAATGTCTCAACAGGAAAAACCGGCCAGTGCAAGGATTTGAGCAAATTTGAAGAGGGCCAAATACAGTAGTGATGGATTAACAGTTGTCAAGCCATCACAAGGGACTTGTGGAGGGTTCCAAGTCTGCAGTGGTTGGTATCTAGCAAAAGCGGTCCAACAAAACTGAACTATAGTTAAGTGGCATCAGGGTCAGAGGTGGCCAAGGCACATTGGTAAGGAGGAAAGGAAGCTCAAATTACTAAAGAACATTACAGTTCATTGTGTATGTGACTGCCTAGGTGAAGACTAGTGACAGTTCACACACTTACCTGGTCTACCACTGAAAACCATTACAACTGGACCATAGAGTTCAACTGAAACAGTGTTCCCTGAGGTCTGTGGCCACTTATATCTGGGTATATCACCCTGGTCAAAGCAAAATTAGTTCAGGATTGGTTTGAGGAGCACAACAATGCGTTAAAGGTGTTGACTTTCCCTCATAATTCCCCAAATTTCGATTCAGTCGAGCAACTGGAGGGGGCGGAGTCAGAGCTTCAAGAGCTACAGATATTCAGTTCAATTCAAATTCAAAAATATTTGATTTATCCCAAAGGGAAATTAAATGTTGATGTAACTCATCTAATTAAGGAGTTAGCATAGATGGTGATGGCTGTGGGCAGGAAAGATCTCCTGTAGCGGTTCGTTTTACAAGCAGTCTGAAGAAGCATTTGACTGAAGAGACTGTTTTCCAATGACAGTCTCATGAAAGAGGATGGTCATATATCCAGCAAAGGCCTACAGTGGTCCCGACACTTGTGTTAAGCCACTCCAGAATCAAATACATCAGAACCAAGGCTAAGGAGGAAAAGAACTGGAATGTTGTTCAGTGTTCAAAAGTCTTCTTTTCAGCAAGAAAAAAAATGTCTTTTGTTTGGTCCCAAATCCTTGGAGAAGAGTGGAAAGGAACAGAATGAAATGTGATGGAGGTCCAGTGATGATTTGGGGAACCATGTCATCTACTGGTGTTGGTCCACTTTATTTTCTCAAGTCCAAAGTCAGAGCAGCTGATGACGAGCTTTAAGGAGATGCTGATTTAATTTCCAGCAGGACTTTAGATCGACCCACACTGCCTAAAGTACCTGCTTTAAGGACCATGGTATCGCTTTGCCTGATCAGCCAACAAACTGGCCTGAGTTTTGTCAAAAAGTAGATGAGAGACAACAGTTTCAGTTTCAGTTCAGTTTATTCACAAAAATTGTCATCCCAGGGCTCTTTACTGAGCAGGTAAATGCAATTTATATAAAGAATGTATACCCAGTTCAGTCCCAGTCAAATTGCCAGATTAAAGGTCAATTACATATATTCCTATCCAATCCTACTCACACGCCAAAGAAGTCAGGTTCCGTTTAATATGCCTGATGACAAAAAGGGATCTATCTAAGGAAACCCAGCAAGTGAAAAAAGTCCTTAATTTTACATCAATCACTCCTGAGCGATTATGTAGATACAGTGGAAAGATGATTGCATCGGGTTGCAGCAATCTCTCAAACTGAACATGCATGTAGTGAATGTGGAAAGACAGCTAAATGACTAAACAGATAATCTCTGAGCTGGTGCATCTAAGTTTTTAGGATAACTTAAGTCACCTATTTTCTAATTATGGATGATTTCATCATTATATCTACTTTCTCACATTGGCTTTTTAATGAATGTTAAATTGTTGCTAAAGATTTTGCTTAATAATCTGTAATACTCTAGCTCCTTCTAAACGAAGCTACAGTCAGAGCTACAGCTACTGTGTTTGTTTCTCAGCCCACATCTCCATCTGTGCTTCTTCAGCTCTCATTATCTTCATCACACCAACCCCATGTTCTGCTATGTGCCATGTTTTCTTTGAGATACCTAAGTTGAGAGAGGTGACACTCACCAAATGGCATGAAAAAAGATGAAAGGAATAAAAAGAAATAAACATTCTCATTCATAAATTAACATATGGAAGATACTGAAACTGTGTCTTAGTGTCAGAGTTTCAGGCTCAGATTTAACTCTCTAACAACAATGTTCCTTTACTACCTGAGCATAAAGCTAGTGTTTCACAACAATATGTTTTCTTGCTGACACAGCTATTTTCCAAGTTAATAGAACGACTGACTCAGACATATGATTATCAAGCCTCTTATGTAGTGGGAACTGAGAAAACTTACAATCAAACTGGAAAATAATTACAGTGGACCACCGGTATTCGTGGGGCTTAAGGACAACAGCTGCCCATGAACAGTTGAAATCCACTAATACTTGAGACCCCCCTCTAAAAACACTTATAGCTGCCTATTTTAATAGTTCAAACACCATACCATCATATGCTTTAATACACACTGTGGAAACCATCCTAGCACTACCACAGAAGATAACATCTACAGTCTCCCTTATCGCCACTCTTGGGCGTACAGTCACTCAGCAGCAAGGAACATTAAATGCCGTTCCTGGATTGGGTGCTTTGAAAACATCAGCCAATAGCATGTCAGTTAGGATTGTGCCCAGGTATTTCAGATTCCCAAGTGGAATTTTCTTTAAAATATTTTAGATATGCTGTATGAAAAAAATCCACAAATGGGCGAGTTTTCAGTGAAAAATTCAGAGTTACGTTCCACAGAAAAATCTGTGGATAGGTGAATCCAAAAGAAGTGCACAATACTGCTTATTTTGGTATTAATATAATACCAAGTAAATACAGTCCCAGTATTGCCAATACCGATAATTATTATTTAAGTATATCATCAAACTTCTGATCTTTCGTGGTTTTTGTTAAAACCTATGAAAGTTTGTAGGTGTCGACAAAGTTCTTTAATAATATATTTACATGATCATAGAAAAACAAAACAAATCTGTGGGCATTTTTTCCTAAATAAAAGTAAAAAAAAAAAATCATTTGAGAGCAAATCAAAGCAAAATCTGTTTCACGATAGAGTTGAGAAATTACATTTCAAAAAAAAATATTCAAGATGAATATGCTTGTGCATAATGCTCGTGGTGATCTAATACTGATACCGAGTTGGTAACGATATTATTCATATTCTGGATCAATCCCCTACCTCTAGTCCTCTGTACTATCAAGGTTGCTCCACAGTGCCATGAAAGGTTTTTATCACATTACAACCACAAACTTCAGTGTGTTAAATATGATTTTATGTGAAAGACTGCCCAACACAAAGCTGCATAACATTGTCAAGTGGAAGGAAAGTGTGATGTTTTGGGGCTGCTTTGCTTCTTTTGGAACCAAATGGCTTGCCATAATTAGTTGGAACCATGAATTTTGTTCTTGAAGGAATCCTGAGGGAGAATGTCCTCAGTTCATGTTGGGTCCTTAAGTTAAGGACCCAACTTCAGTTCCAGAGCACACCTCTTAATGGCTTGAAAAACAAAATGAAGGTTTTGTTTGTTATCTTTACAAGTTATCTTTGTCTCATATTAATATTTGCTTTGATGATCTGAAACATTTAGTGTGGGGAAATCTGTTGAGGGGGAAGTACTTTCTCACTGCACTGACTCTGGCCACAGTTCACAAACTCTTGAAAGGGTTTTGCTTTACCCTCATCACAAGGCTGCAGGTATCCCTGCAATAATGTTCTCTAATTATTTGTGCTAGCCAAAAATTTAGCTTCCAAGAATTTGAACAATGGGAGTTGATATAGGGTTTGTTGTTGCCCAAAGACACTTCAACATGTGTTATGGTGGATGGTGGAATGGAACCAACAGCCGCCCGAGATGACCGCCTGTTCTTCGTCAAGATTCACTGTACCCTACTGTAAGCAAGGCACAATGAAATTACAGGGAGCTGTGTTTGGCTGGGCGTCTGAGTGCTGCCACTTGACTGATGTCAGCACATACACGTACGCACACACACATGCACACAATCTGGCAGGAGTGCTCCTCCCATCTAACCTTGTGGTTTAGACTGAAATACACGGTGGCCTTCCACCCTCTCCAGCTATAAACTCTGTCATTACAGGGAAGCTACACAGCAACTGGTGTGTATGTGTGTGTGTTTTTCTGTCTTGAAAAGCAAACAACTTAATATTTAAACTAAGAAAACCTGGATAGAATAAACAGAGTGATGGAAATTACTTAAGAAACGGCAGGTTACACAAGACTCTCATGAGAAGTTCTTAAAATGCTGGTAGACTAAGATTTATCATCTCAGACTCACATTACTATAATAAGAATAAAGGAATCAGGTTAATTATAAATGGGTGGTGTTTGGAAAACAGACAAGGCCACTGCATTTAGATAAAACTGCTCATCATGCAGGTTTAGGCAGAATGTTCCGAGCTTCATCAAGTGAGAAAGAGTTCCAAGTTTTTGATGCTACAAGAAACTTTCTGGAAAGAGATCAAACTACAGAGAAAGGAAATCCCATAAATATAACTCCGCCAATGAGAGTAGCTGGTGGAGCCATAGAGTGAATGATCACAGGCTGCAACGAGAGCAAAATCTCTAGGAGCATTTGATTAAAGACTGAAAGGAGACTTCACAATAACTAGCATGAGTTCTGACATCAGGACACATTATCTGACAGGAAAACTGCTTACCGAGAAGTAATTATTTTAATTCTATTTTATTTTTATTTATTTTTTTTAAGTTCTTCAACTTTTGATCCAACATCCATGTTGGTGCCTTTGTCTATTTACCTCAGATCTCATAGTTGACATCAATCTTAACAGTGTTCAAGTTGGAAATCCAGAGGGATCAACTAATTGATCTGAGATCTTCACAATATAAGTATAGGATCTCATCAGCTGTTATGCTTAAAAAGGTTGTGTTTGAATGCCTGCCGATATGTATCAAAACCTTTCTAGGAAAATGTATTTTGTATATTTAGAAATTCAGAAATCCTTGAAATAAAACATACTTAGTTGCAACCTTTTTATTTATTTATTTTTATTTTTTAAAAGTGCCCTGTCTGGCAGTATGACATTCCAAGGTGAGGCCCAATAGATTTACTTTCACAAGTGAAGCATTACAGCTTTCACTATGATGCTCGATTTTATATATATATATATATATATATATATATATATATATATATATATATATATATATATATATAGATATATAGATAGATAGATAGATAGATAGATAGATAGATATAAATCTTTATTCGAAATTGTTTGGGGTTTATTTCAAATGCAATGGACACAGAGATGAAAAAGAAAGAAGAGAAGAAAGGTAGAAAGTGAGGAAAAGGTTTAAAGGGAAAGAAGAAGATAAGTAGACAAGAGAAGGAAGGAAGTATAAAGAGAATACAAGTCATCACCCTTGAAATCTGCTTCTAGATCTCCAGAAAGAGAGAAAAAAGAGAAACCATAGCAACAAACAAACATATGCATATATAATATTATAACAAATACATGGTACAAGGTAATACATGACGTATTTAGTGGCAACCACAGCCCAGCGTAGAGTGTATCTGAAAAACACCTGAATATAAACACCGGTGTGTGTGTGTGTGTGTGTGTGTGTGTGTGTGTGTGTGTGTGTGTGTGTGGGTGGGTGGGTGGGTGGTTGTGAACGTGCTTGTGTATATGATATATAAGGTTTCTCCATAAGAATGTTTAATGGTGGTTGTGGGGCCCACACACCCACCCCCCAGAACCTGAGGTAGACCCCCCCACCCCCATTAGTCATAACCTTGAATATTGAATATTGACCTGACAGACTTTGACTGTGAACATCTTTTTCAATGGAGTAATTAAATGCTTCAAAAACAGTAGATGTGTTTAACAGTAATTTGACGATATCCTGAGTCAAGAGGTATTACATCTTTGTCACACTGAACTTAACTATGAAGTTTCTCTGAATCTAAAGAAAGCTTGTAGTTCATTTATTATTGGATGCCTAATCTGATGCTGCTGTCACATTGCAACAAGTCCACCTCTGGTCGATCAGGTCTTTATGATGTTTCCTTCACTGGAAGTAAATGCTGCCGAGAGGAGAGCTGAATGGGGAGACTGACTCAGAACTCATCATGAACCCTTATCAGACCCAATCAGAGAGATAATTGATCAACTTGTCACATTTTATTGTTTTAAATATTTTCTGTTTGGATGCTTCGCTGTCTGTCTATTTTTGTGTAAAGCTGTGATTGTAAATGATAAATGATAAACATTGATTGTGCTTGTTTAAATGACTTGATCAATAACAGAGACATGGCATAATTAGGTACCCCTCCTGCCACTTTCCTCTATTCAGTTTTCTGTTAGTGACATTGACACTGATAGTCCTAATAAATCCCTAATAATCCCAACATGTGTGCTGTTTTGGTCACGTCTCAACGTGTGAGGTTCTTTGAAACTGTGTGGGGAGACAAGTCAAGGCTGCACTGCTAGAAAGATAAAACCTGACATCACCTCCTCTGTTCAAAGTTGTTTTTTCATGTTTCACATACATGGCTTCTTTTACTCCTCTCAAACCTTCTGTCTTACCTGTACAAAATGTGCACATTATTGTCTTCAAAGTAGTGTTCTTTGCCCTTGAGATGTCGATGAACTGCTGAGTCTTGACCCGATGAGTTGGCTCATCTGTGCTGACACTAACAGGGAATTGAATAGAGGTTAGGACCAAAGATTCATGTGACCTTGATAGCCTCATTAGTGATCTCTATTGCCCTACCAGTGTGATTATTTCAGGTAAAACTTAAAAGCCTGATACTTTCAACCTATTCAGTGCTGAAGAAAGGTGAAGTGTCTTCAAGATGACAAGAGAAGTTCAGTTGCATTCAACTGAATGCCCCAAGACTATCCAGGATGACTGAGAATCCACACTGATGTATCTAGTGCAGTAGCCAGTGAGCGTAGATAGGATGTTGAGGTTACACATAAAGCACTGTTAATCAGTTTTGTTGCATTAAGAGGAAAATCTGTGAAACAGGACGTGCAGTCTGATTGATGGCTCATCAGGATCATAAAGAACTCACTAATTAATTCCAGCAGTGACATTTTAAGTTGAGAGCAAAATGAACCCAATTAAGCCAGATCGTTGCACTCACATGTCGGACATTTTACATTTTGAAGGTTAATCCTGCCACAAAAATGTCATCAAGAGGAAGACTCTACCATAACACACCCTGGTGGTCTAAAGGAAAATAGAACAACAGTTTCATAAGTATTAATACTCCCTGAACCTTTTCCTGTTATGTGACATTACAGCCAGAAGAGTAAGGTTCAACCATTGTGTGTATATGTTTATTCAGCCCTTTGAGTTTGTAGAACCAACTTTTATTACAGTTACAGGTGCTATTCCTTTGGTATATGTATAACAGCTTTGTACATTTTTGCCCAATCGTTTTTGCAAAACAGCTCAGGCTCACTCAGATTTTAAATAGTTATTTTCAAGTCTGGCCGCATATTTCTCCTCTCCACAAAGAACAATCAGGTCTGCAGAGAGGATCATCAGGGCTGACCTTCCATTCAAACAGGAGATGTGGTCAGGAAAAGGCCAGCTAACAGCCCTGCAGACCACACACATCCTGGACACAGATTTTATCTTCAGGTCAGAGTACTATTTGCAAAATCCAGCCACCAAGGAGACCATGTCTTCTCCCAGGCTGTTTCTCCCAGGCAGCCCCAGACCATCACACCACCATCACCATGCTTGACCATCAGTATGATTTGTTCCATCATCAGTCCACAGAATATTTTTCCAGAAGGCTTGGAGATCATTAAAATTGTTTTTTTGTAAATGTGAGGCAAACCTTTAGGTTCATTTTGGTCAGCTGTGGCTTTGACCTTGGAACTCTCCCATGGATACCATTTTTGCCCAGTCTCTTTCGCAATATTAAATCATGAACACTGACCCTAACTGAGGAAAATGAGGCCTGCAGCACTTTAGATGTTGTTCTGAGTTTTTTGGGGGCTCCTGGATGAATCGATGATGAGCTCTTTGAGTAAATTTTGTACGTTGGCCACTCCTGGGAAGATTGACCACTGTTTCAATGTTTTCTCCATTTGTGGATGTTGGCTCTCACTGTGGTTCACTGGAGTCCCTAAACCTTAGAGATGGCTACATATGATTGGTAGATATCAGTGACTTTCTCATCTCTTCTTATTTTTTTACATCAGGAAAAGATTGATTTTTTTTTTTTTTTTTTTTTTTTTTTTTTTTTTTTTTGTTCAAATCTTTTAACCTACTAGTTGTTGCCAGACAGGTTCTCTTTAAGTGGTTCCTGATTCTACAGGTCTGATAGGAGTCAGGCCTGGTATGAAAATCTTTGATGATCCAAACAATTTGAATTTTTAAAAACATTTTAACAATGAATTTCTTCTTGCCAGCCTTACAAAAAAGCAAACTTTGAGGAATGCACGACTAAGAGATGTTCTGTTAAAAGATTTTCTCACCTTATCTTCTTAGTTGATTCTCTGCCTAAAGTTCAACACCATGCATTACAGTTGAAATGAGGTCAGACAACAGTAACACAACACAATGTCACAAGCTGGTAGCTGTATGAAATCTGCCAGATACAGTTTATTTATTACAGCAGTTGCTAACAGTTTAAGACCATTTTGCCTGTTTTCTTTGTAGCCCAAATCTTTACAAGTCTGAAGTCCTGCACTTGACTGACAGGAGACCTCTGGAGAAATCTGTTTCTAATTATATTGTACCTGAAGCATCTATTGTTTTCTGCAGCACCCCAGGGAGATGCTGAGCAGTTTCATAAGGAGGCTGCTTGCTACTGCCAGACCTCCCAGACTCCCATTCCTACTGAGGGCTTTACATTAATCATCTCGAAGGTGGCTGCCTCAGCAATGGTGATGGCAGCAGGAGTGGAGAGATGATTAAGTTTTACTGTCCCTCAGGTCCTGACTAGGTCACTGCAGAATGCAGGCCTGAACCTTCACTTCACCCTAATGAAACGTGTACATACAGAGCATTTCTGTAATGGGTAAACTGTCTAGAGAGCCCAGAAGCTGCATAGCTTAACTCAGGACATGCTGTCACTTCAGAAAAGACACACTCAAAACGACATCAGAATGAAAAAGTTGGTGGTGGGAGCTGTGTTAATCTAATAGTTTCATAAAAGTCAAGCACGCCTGGGTTTCTGCAACAGAACCGCAAGTTCAGCTCAAAAGGAAGGTTTTGGAGTGTCCTAGGCCCTGTTTATACAACGTTTTCTGAGGAAAACGGGAAAAACTTGTTGCGCTTGTACTGTTCATTTACATGACAACGGCGAATGGTTACTCTGACAACGGCACAATTTGAGAATGAGTCTCAGAGAGCAATGGTCTGAAAACGTCTCGGTCTCCGTTGTCATGTAAACAGAAAAAACAGATTTTTTTTCTTTCAGGGAATCCCTGGTACAAGCGCAGTATGACAGACATCAGAAGATGCACACCGTGTAAATGGAGATTGTAATTAGAACGTTATGTAAATGTGTTAATAGAAACGGGGGAGGAGGGAGGGGTGGGAACACCCTGTTCAATGGATCATTGTCGTGTAAACAGGGCCCTACTCAAATTCTGGACTTCAGTTCAATTGAGAAGCTGTGGCATTATCATAAACAGGCTGTTAATGCTTAAAAACCCTCTGATGTGGCTGAATAAAACTGTCCTACAAGGAAAAGTGGGCCAAAATTCCTCCACAGAGACAATAAACACTCACTGGCAGCTGTTAAAAAAGCTTGACGGCAGTTTTTGCCACCAGTTGTGGCAGAAAGTTCTTCAGTTTAGGAGGAAATACTTTTTCACATAGAGCCAGGTTGCTTTGCACAGCTTTCCCCCCTTCTTTTGAAAAGTGCTTCCTGTATTTACTACTTCAGCTCTTACATAAAACTTGTTTCTCTTGTCGCCATCTTGATGACCTAATTTATCCAAGCTTTAGCTGTTGGACAGAATACCTCATATTTTACTCTGGAATACCTGAGTATGAAAAAAAACAAAAAAAAAAACAAAAGTAAATGAATATTTGTCTAGTCATGTTGTCATGGAGACCATCAAAAAGCACACATCATATTTAGGAGCTAATTTAGAGAAAGAGAAGAGAAAGCATTTCAATCACAACTCCTGGCTCATTATTCATGTTTTCAGAATTCTCAGGATGCTTTTTTCCTTCGGGACATAAATGAGTCCAAACCATTTAATCACGGATTTATGAGTCTGACTACTTGATTACTAAATGTCTGAAGTAAAACACCCAGAAACAATTCACTTTTCAAATTAGTAACATTTATTTTTGAAATATTTAGGTCCTTATGAGCAAGAAGAGAAAACAGAGTGCACAGACTTGCATTAATCATTCCAAAATGAAAGAAAAAAATTATTGTAACCAACAACTTTACAGATTTCATTCCCACTATAGTTAGAATAGTGGGTGTATCGTTTTAAACTAACTAAACACAGTAGAAAGGAAATTGCATTGATAGAGGTGAGAACACCATGTTAATCAGTGAATCTCTAGAGGCACATGAAGAAGGTGAAGAGAGTCACTGGCTCATAGGAACACAATGGAGGACCAGTGGCTCTCAAACACTCCTGCTAAAACGGCAGCTTTTTGTGATCACGACACCTGGATGAATCCTTTCAGAACTTTTTCCCACACCTGAACTGAGAAACAGAAATTTGATCGACAAAAACAACCCTGAGCATCATGAAAAGAACATCATACCCTCAGTGAAACAAGGTGGTGGCAGTATCATGCCCTGGGGTTACTTTTCTTCAGATGGAAGTGGGTTTTTGTAAAACGTAGATGAAATTATGAGCAGCTCCAAATACCACTTTTGTCCCAAAACCTTTCATTTGTCTGTTGGACGGCTGAAGATGAAGGCGGGTTTCATTTTTTCAGCTTCACAGTGAGCCCGAGCATACATCGAGAGTGCAGAACTAAATCCAACATATTTAGATGAATTCTACAAGATGAATGTCACAAGTTTGGAAACGGTTTACATCATTAAAACTGGCATTTCAACAGGGGTGTGTAAACTTCTGAGAGCCACTGATCGTGTTCTCGAAACCTCACCATGTCTTTGCTGCTCTCATTTAAAATCAGCTCCCTGAAAGACACGAGTTCCCCCGAAGAGCCTTCAGATGGAACTCAAAACTGCTCTTAAATTAGGTTACGCTAGATAATGATGGCTCCCTCTGCTGGTGAGCAAGTTAACACCATGCACACATGGAAACGTGTGACAGGCAGGGGTGATGGTCATCTTGCCCCTTCACTTTGTTATGTGACAGACTTTTTGTGGGGATATGGAATGGAGTCATAGGGAATTTTGTACCAACTGTATGTCGATTCTTTTTATTTATTTTTCTAGAATCTGCTTGTGGTCTACTGTAAGGAAACATGGCAATAAATGACATATGCTGTTTTGGTTTGACCAGGGGTCATAATTTGTCATATTTCATAAAAGCCAATTATCCCAACAGGAGATCAGAACAACAATCAATGGAAACAGAGAGAGAAAATAACAATATACACTTAATTCAGAAAATACGGTAAATGTAATAGTTTTGTGCAACTATTTAGATACACTATTCAAAAACGACCAACCAACAGAAAGAAACTCAGATGATATTAATATGGATGTAGGGAGGAACCAAATAGCAAAGTGTGGGTATGAGATGGGGTCTAAGCTGGCGAAGGGGCTGACCGGCTTCCAAACATCCCAACTGAACCTAAACTACTCCCCCTCCTGCTCAGACACAAAATAATTAACAGGGACTCTAAGAGGCTTTATACAACCTAAAAAAAATTAAATATAAAATATATTTAATGGAGGAAAGCATAAATAGAAATTTATTGACAGAAGCAGATTTTTATTTCTTTTTTTATTTTATCGTCTCCTTCACATGGGGAGGGGGATTTGATTGCTACATATGTATAATAATGCTAAATGATGCCAGAATAAATGAAATATTTATACTGAGCAGAGCTCAGACTCCATGTATTAACACACGGGTGGCAAATTTAAACAGCTCACAATTCTCCAGCTGTCCTTTTCAACCAGTCTGACCCTAACAACAACAACGGCTCACTACTTCTGCTCTTTTGTAAGCAGAAATGTTTCCAAACAGCCAAATTTTTCAGTTTTTTGCAAGTGTGAAAAAAAATGCATGACCCTTCTTTTAGCCACTGACCAGCAGTTGCTCAGCAACAGGGGGAGGAGGGGCAGGACTGCAAACAGCTGGTGAAAACTCTGGTCACTGCAGAACTTTCTGGCATCTCATGAAGAGGAATAAAAAAACAGCATGATGGAAAGTTGTTTTCAAACATTCGTGAACAGTGACGTCAGGAACATCTGATAAAGGCAAATGTAAAATCAGCTCTTTTTGTTTACAGGTGTATGTAACCCTGTGGGGGGTAGAAAGCTGGAGGGAAGATGCTAGTTTTAACCCCAACATGTCCCGGTTTCACCCAGTCTGTTCAGGGTTGGTGCTTTAAAGTTCTAGCTCTGTCATTCGGCCTTTGCTTTCTTGGTTTTTCACAGGGAGCTAATTTTGGGATTTGTTGTGCAAAGAAAATTCCCAAAATTTATTTCCAGAACATATCCTTGTCCTTCAAGAGAAGGCGGCTGATGTTTTCCTTTTCCTCTTCACAAAACCAGCAGAATAAAATGCAAATGCTTTGGTACAAAAGATGCAGATCAGAACGGCTGCAAAACAAAACAAAATCACAGTCTTAAGTTAGATTATGAAGCCTTCTATGTGTAAGAAAACAAGGCAGAAGCTGAAATTACTCCGAATCCCAACTTGTGGTTAAAGTTTCATCCAGAATGTGAGGCTGAAGAATGTGGTGGCCGTTCCATCAGAGCCTGAGGGCACAAGAGCAGAGTTCCGGTTGGAGCTGCTACAGGCCTGCTCAGTCCCCCACGTCGCTGTCCTGGTCTCCAATGAGCCACAGGAAGTGGAAGCTGAGCGCCAGCAGCGCCGTGCCCAGCAGATCGCCGAGAGCGGTTAGGTAGGGGATGGAGAAGCTGTCGGGGTCTTTGCCGCTCCGCCACATTGAGTGAACCATCCAGTCTGCTATGCACAGCAGCAGCAGCACCTGGAACAGGAACACGGACATCATTTCACAGCCTTCTGTTGAGTCCAGCCTGCGTTTGACCCACTGTAGTTTAAATTCATGGACACTGAAGACTGAACCTGTACTGGCTAATTCTTCACTAAACTACTTCTTCATTTATGAAACATTGATTCGATATGAAAACATTAAAAAGAAGCATTTCTATCCATCTCTGGCCTTCAGGCCACCATGGAAAACCTGGTCAGCAGAGAGAAATGTATCATCACACCCTTAGAAACTAAACGTTTTTAAAAGGACAACAATATTAACTTTTTGCTGATAAAGCTCCTAAAAGCTGATAAATCTCCTAAATTTGGAAATGAAATCAGATCAGTTGTAAAATCAAGCTTTTTGCAGATGCAGCCAAATTGCCATCCAGGAGCTTTTTAAAAATGGATTCACGTTTTTATTTCTTCTCACTTTACCAGCGGTGCAGCTGTTACAAAGCACTGCAGTCCAGCTCATGAGAGGACTGATGCTCACACCACTGGCTTCCTGTTTGCTTCAGGATAGTTCTGAAGAGTTTATTAATTGTCTAGAAAGTCCTCCATGTTGATTTAAAAGGACCCTTACACCACCATAACCCACCGTACACCATATAGAGCAGGATAATACTGCAAAATCTTTCTGGTGTGGATATAAGCATAACAATTTGTTTCCATTACTCACTTAAATTTCAGGATGAAGGCCATTTTTTAACATGGCTGTCATTTTTTATACTTTTAAACCAATTCTTGCCACAAAAAGTTACCCATTCTCATGACTTGAATGAACTTCAAGTCACACCATATGTTTTCAACTTTGATCATATTATTACCGAGTAACAATATGTAGCAAAATCAGATCACAAAACTGAAACTGACGTTTGTGAATCTCACACGCCCTAATGGTTAGAGTTAGATTCTGCTAATTTTTTTTTTGTGTTTAGTGTTAGCTTTAGCATTAACTTCCATTAATTTTTTAATGTGTTTGGTGGTTTAGCATTAGCTCCCATTAATTTTTTTATGCATTTAGCATTAGTGGAACTAAGATTTTTTTAATGGGTTTAGTGGCTTAGTGTTAGCAGAGCTAAGATTCTTGTTTAGCGAATTAATGGCTAGTGAATCTAACTTTCTGGCTCGCTGTGCCCACCACTTGGAATAACTACTGCCAATTTTAGTGTAAACATATATTCACCATCACAATGATGGAGGACATTTTGAAAAATGTCCACCAAAAAAGGAAACAAGATTAAGAAAATATATATGATTTTTATGGTTCAAATTGTGTAGGCTAATTTGTTGATCTAAAAAAAATCAACTCTACTCCTTTGGTGAGGTTAGGGCTTTAGCTCATGTTACTATGGCTGAAAGAAAGACCGAAGTGTTTCAAAATGCAGCCAGAATGGCATAAACACATAAAACTGAAATAGGAGAGAACAGCCTGAAAGCAGTTATGATTATCGTTATTCATGATTTAGGTTTCCACAACAAGAGGGATGATGGTGACAGAAAAAGAGAAGTCTATTAAAAGATAAGGACAAGTCTATAAATTAAAAGAAAATGAGCTGTCAAGAGGGGTTGTAGTGGCATAATTATCAAAACAAAAACACATTGCTGTCAGTGATCACCACCGACGTGTTGAAAACATGCAGGGATGATGGCGTCAAACGGCAGGGAGAACTGACTGTAATGATGTATCATTCTCTGTGCGAAAACACAAGAGCTCTGAGTGCACTGACAGCCTTCCACGGCTTAGAAGATGAAGGAATTTCAGCAATCTAATATGAAATACTGGTTTAAAAATGATGTCTTGCTCTGTTTTGCCCGGTACTCTTTAGATATGATACGATGAAAGCATTCGAGAGACGTAACGTCTGTCAGACTAAAAGAAAAGTAGGCGAGTTAGAAATTCTCAGCAATGTTCCCTTTTAATTTCTCTGTGGCTGGAGGTTCTTTCAAACCACCTGGCTTCAGGAAACTGTCTCTGTGTTTGTGGGAGCTTCTATAATTACCCTGGTGGCAAGAAAACATAAATGCACAATGAGAGCGGAGATGTAAGAAGTGCAATAATATGTTCAGATTTCTTGGTACCTGTGAGAATACGGGCTGCTGCATTTTGTCTGTTTACAGCTGATTTTAAGAAGCTGGTGAATAGTCCTGCCAATGTGTGACAAATGGAGCAATTTATTTTTCAGGGCTGTTCTTTGACTGGAAACCTTTGATCCTTGAGTGATAAAAGGCTGATTTAGTGCCTACCATTCCCCTGGCAGCAGTAAAATGGCATCCTCGTTCCTTCCTAATATCACATGAGAACAAGATGTCAACACCCTCAAACTTCTCCGCCTGAAGCAAAGAAACCCCTGACCCACAAGGAATAACATCTCCAAGATACATAATATTGCCCAAAGTGTTTGCCCATCTGACCTCACAGACATATGACTGTGTTTGACTTCCATTTTACCAACGGACTGATCAAACTGGCTCTCCCAGCATCCCTAGTGTGAGACGCCAGATCTGCTGACGTTACAAAAGTTACAGAACCCAGATTCACAAAGACAGCAACATCACTCCCTGGAGACACCAACTCTAACGGGGGCACATGCGTATGTTGACCGCGTTCTTCGAAACTGCTGGTTGGGAAGAGGACTTTTTTAGAACCTTCAAACTGTTACCTGGAGAACTTTTAAAGAAATACTGTTCGAGTACCCAATTTTAAAAGTTCCCGCAATTAAAATTAAAATGCACAAAACCCTTTGCAGTCTAACTCCAGAAGCCTGCTGAAACTGCTTCTGCAAGCGTCGACAACAATGTGGTTTTCCCTTTAGTTTTAAACTAATGATTGTTCTGCCAGAGCCTGCCAGACCAGAGAGTTGTCCTTATACATCGTTTTGCTGGAGCACTGGACATTGCTTTGACCTGAGCAACCGACATCAACGCATAGTAAGAGATCTTTTTTTTTTTTTTTAAGTTTCTCGGCTGAGATAAGGTAGTTAAATAAGACAATTTAGTCATCTTTCCTTTAAATGTTTGTTTAATGCTTCTTGCTGAAGGTTAGCTGGTTGTATACTGTGAGATTCTCATGGTGCTTTGTTTGTTGTGCTAGTTTAACCCTTCTTGGAGTTGTTTTATGCTTATTTGTGAATTAAATGCTGGGTTTTAGCATTAACAACTCAGTTCTGGGTCCAAGGTGGAAAAACATCCAGACATCCAACAGCAACACCTGCCATTACCGTCCTGTTTGGCAGCGACCTCTGTGGCAACAGAAGCAGTGCTGTCCTCTGTGTGCAGGCGTGTTTCTACACCAAAGGTATGACTGAAAAGGAGCCATGTCTGTGGGGATACAGCCCACAACCTACAGCCTGCATAAATGACCTGAACAGACGTTTTCTCATCATCCTGAGCAGATTCTGATGAGAATGCTGATGGATGCTCTGTAACATTGGAACTTCCTCCATTTTCTCTTTCTGATCTCCTCTTTTCAATAAAAATGAACAGATCTTAAAATTTGAATTTAGATCAGTAAAATAGCCCTCCGAATCGACCTCTGGAATTAAAGAAAATTTTAGTTTTTATTCAGCCATATTTCATAGATAGAATGTTGTTTACAATAAGGTATTGGTCATGTTTAGTGTTCGAAAGGTAATAATGCTTGTTTTATTTTCTTTAGATTTGGGCTGAAACAAGTAATCCGATTAATCATGATGAATCAATTACTGAAATAATCGTCTACTAATTTAGTAATCAATTAATTGTTAACTGTAGTATACAGACTCTGAAACATGAAGTAATTAAGTCAAAACTATAAAAAAAAATACATACATTTATCTATGTCTGTAAATATGTTCTACCTAAAACTCCTCAAGTGGCAGTTTTAGCTACACCTGGTTCAAATTCTGTATAAAAGAACAAAAAACTTATAATAAAGCACCTTCTGCTATCCAGTTAATAGCTGGTTAATCCAGAAAATAATCACCAGATCAGTGCTCGACTGTACCGATGTTAAGTCAAGCAGAAAGGACTGAGCTTTTCACATGTTGTTAGGATTTTTTTGTTTTAGCTGCACAGGCATCCTTTGCTACACATGATCAATCGTTCACTAAAGGAATGCTAAGATATTGCATTTAGGCAATAAAATGTTTATTTTATTAAAAAGAATTGAATTTTTTTTATAAACTTGGAGCTTTTAAAGTATTGCTAATATTGTATAAAAAAGGCTAAAGTGGTTAAATAAAACATCTGCAGAAAGTGCCAACTAAACATTAGTTGCAGTCCTACTTTAGATTCGTCCATTAGTAATGAGTAGGCATGGGCTTGATTGGTTCTCTTTAGGAAATACTTAGATTTCCATGTTTATTATTTCACCAAATCTTAATAATGATAAAGCATAAACAAATAACTATTTAAAGAACTTCATTCAATTCCAAGTAAAGCTCAGATTGTGAGACAGATTTAGATCTGATATCATTCAAAGTAGCAAACAGCTGCTCTAAACCAACTCAATATGAACTGTTTTAATGGACAGCCAAAGTTAGTTCAGTGCAGTTGGTTCTGTCAGGTAATCAAACCAGCACCTCATGGATCATTTCTGACTGAATGCTGGGCGTTAACTGAATACAGAGTCACCCTCATCTCCAGAACACTTTAATTCTGTGGAGCGTGCTGCAGTCAGTCTCCTAATGAGAGTTGTTATTCTGTCTCTGTCTGCACAAATACACTCATGACAAAGCAGATCAAGTTCTCTAAGCAAGCTGTGGTGCATATTTTAGCTGCCCCCCTCCCCCCACACACAAACAGTAACAATGTTGCTGCTTTTAAGCAGTGGAGACAGATTCAAAGCAGAATTCAGCTCCAGAATTTAATGAGTGAACTGATCAATATTCTGTGTTTAGTTTTTGTAAAGGTTACAATGTCAAACAGCCTGGATGCAAGCTTCTTTTCAAGCTACACAAGGCCCCCCCCCCCCCGTGGATGTTCCATCAGTGACTGTGGACCTCAAAGCAGCTCTGCTGGTAATGGAGCCAATTGATTTGTGAAGTCTCCAACTCCTCTGCAGCCTGCATAACATCCTAATGTGCCATCTCTGCATTAAACATTCAGGGGCACAGCGGGGCAGAGAAAGAACTGGACACACACACACACACCCACACGCAAAGCAGCTAGACTCTCAACATTCCTAACACTACGACAAATCATGGTGAACCTGAAGAAGTGAAAGCAGTAATTCATAATTGAATTTTCTTGGCTGTAATTATCCAAACTGTTGTCAAAACAAAATTTAAAAAGAGGTCAGACTCCTTCGGCTGGGTGTGAAACCACAGAACTCCAGGAATTCACAGAACACACAGGGGTTAAATGTTTAAAGAGCAGCCGCTCATCGACAGCTCATCTCAGCTGAAGGTGTTCAGATCCTCAGGTGAAATAAGAGGTTTGCATCTGTGTAAAAACTGCCTTTTACAATTGGAAACTGTGCTGACCTGTTGAAACCAGTGGCTTGTCTATCAGCGGGTAGGGGCTGCTTATCAAATCATTTCCTGCTTCTTCACGCTGATAAGACAGATTTAAATTGTCACCTTAAAGCGTAACTAACCCCCTGTGAAAGCATAACCCTGCCCCTGACTAGTTTTGAAAAATTCCAGCAAAGTGGGCGGAGCCAAGAGACACAGAGGCATGGCCAAGTGTGGGGATGAGCAGAGGGGGTAAGCGGAGCTGTGGCCAGAAGAAAGAAGCACTGTTGTTGGCTTATAAAATTTATCGCTATATTTATCAACTTTCCAGACACCTATAACAACTTTTTATCAAAAAAACCAACTAGTGACAAATCTACCAAATCAGCTTTTTTCCGTGCGGTTAGCAACAACGCTCTGCAGCTCAGCTGCAGCCCTGTTGTGTCATGAGCAGAGCAGCGAGGGCTAACGTGAGCCCCTCCCGGTACCGGTCCTGCAACATACCATCGCCAGTAGTCAGAGCAGAGCAGACCATTCCACTCTGTCCACATTGCAAATAAATCACACATCTGCGAAACTGTGTTACGCTATCGATCAGTGCTCTGCCGCCACGCTCGCTACTCCAACTCCTGATTCGCCACCAGACAGCAGATGTGTCTGCGATGGTTTTATACCTGAACACGGAGCTGTGTGATGTAAAGCCACATCGTTTTAAACAAATAGGAGAATTCAACTGCTTCAGCACCGTTTGACCAAAGGGGCCAGCACTGAGACGGTTTTAGGTGAAATATTCTGGGACTAAACAAATTTACACAAAAATGTCAAAATTTGCACAAAATCATAAAGACAGAACCCTAAATAACCCATTTAGACAGTTTATCAGCAAAAAAAAATGTCAATTTGGAGGTTGGTTACAATTTAAAGAATGACAACTATGTCATACAAAGCAGGACCAAGATAAAACTTGGGTGTGTGTTTTGATCCTGTGCTCTTTTTTTTCCCCCAATGTTTGTTTTGGGCGCTAGTGGCCTTTTTTCCATTTTTTTCAGACAGTAGGTTGACAGGAAAGGGGTAGGGAAGGCGGGAGAAGACATGCGGCAAAGGTTCCGAGTCAAACTTGGGACAACTGTGACATATGGACATATGGGGCGCCCACTCTACCCACTACGCCACGCAACGCCCCATGCTCACTTTTGCGTCTCATTTAAAAGAGGTTACAAGTTGCAAAAATCAGACAAGTTTTATCTTTTGAAAACACAGAGGTTCTTATCTGTACATTTGGGTCTTCACACAACGACTACTGTTATGCTCTTCTCACTGGGTTTCTGAGGCAAAGTTTTAAAGGTCTGCAGACGGTGAAAACGTGGCTGCTTGCATTTTAACCAAAACTGGGGGATTCACACTCATTACTCCAGTCCTGACATCCCTTCACGGGCTGCCTTGGCAGGTGCGAGCACATTTTAAAGGTCTTGCTGCTCACCTACAAGGCTCTAAACGGTCTGGCGCCTTCATATCTTTCTGACTTTCTGCACCTGTATATTCCACCTCGATACCGATGTCAGCCCTGATATATCGTGCATCCCTTGCTAAAACTTTTCTGACAAATAAAATTAATTTCTTCTCCAAGAGAAAATGCATAAATTGTTAAAAATTCAAGTTAAAACTCGGAATTGAAAGGTACACAAACTACAGGCAATGAGCATTACTTCATAGCTGAAATGATTTAAACTGCTGTGTACCATTATTCTGCATAAAGACACAATTTAGCAACTGTACCTTTAAATACAGTTCTATAATTTAAAGGAGCAGTTCCTAGAGTCCTGATTCCAATCATTATAGCTCGTTCAGACAGCTGTAGTTACCATCACTTCTGTAATCCAGCCACTGTTTTCCTAAATACTTCAAGTAGTCTCAGCCACATTGTAGTACAGTGTGGCTTTACCACTAATCTGCCCACTCAGGGGCATTTCACTTAACCTGCCAGAATGTTGAAACTTTTGGTTTCATTTCTGTGATCACTGTTGTCATACTTGGAAACAACAAAATCACATGGGACTACTTTGCTGAGAAACCTCCCAGAGCCTGTAGCTTAAATGTCAAAAAGCTCAGACAACATGAGCTCACCTGCAGCAGAGCAGCGGCCAGGTAAACAGACATGAAGATGGAGGTGAGCGTGGTGTGGCCGCTCTTCATCAGGTGGATGGTGTACAGGAAGATTAGGTGGCCGGGGATCACCAAAAGCAGCAGCACCTGAGCTGAGCGATGATTTGCTCCTGAGAGAACAAGTTGAAGAGAAGGAAGGTTAAAGTTCAGCAAGGGGGTACATCTTAAATGCACAGAGTCCTGAAGCAAACAGCTAACAGAGAAAACTGCAGCTCTGCACACAGTCAGTGACAGGGGCGGCTCTCATAAAGCACAGACACTGCAGGATTTTTCAGCCACCAGTAACACAAATGCACTTTTGAGTCCTGTTAGAAAATTAGATTCATGAACACTGAGAACTGCTTCGTTTCAGATTGTGGGAGGAAGCAGGAGCGTTCAGAGAAAACCCACGCAGCTTCTTTTAACATTTGGACTCTTATCAGTACAAATTAACATAATAATAATAAAACACAGATCTTTCTTTTAGGTTCTGATATGATTAAAAGAAAAAAGAATTCTTGGACACAGTTAGCATAAGGGACAGGTTTTCAACAGGGCTCCCACATAGTGATTATTTAGCATCTCCTGTCATTTTTTTCTTATGATACTTTTAGTTTGGCTTGAGTCTAATGCCTTTTTATATCAGTCCTACCATTTTGGGGAGTATATTTAGAGATTTTGATCACATTTCTCCAATTCCACAATTGCGCCTTTTTTTCTTTTCTTTTTTTTTTCTTTTTTTCTTTTTTTTCTGCGCCTCATTTTGCTTATTTTCCATTAGACGTTACTTTAAGGCTGTAAATTAGCTGTTTTAATGTTGTTTTTTTTTTTAAATTGATGTAAATTATTAGACACAAAGTGAATTTCACATCTCATTTTTATTGTTTTATATTTGGATCCAGTTTTGTCAGTCTGAATCCTATCTATTGTAACAAGGATTTCTTTTTTCGATGTTAAGTTACAGTTGGTGTAGTTGGGTGAATGTGAGTGAGAGAGAGAGACTGAGTGAGAGAGAAAACAGCATTTGCTGAGCTTTTCGCAGAAGTTTGCGGTGAACTCTGTAGACCTAACCTGAAAACGACACCAATGGCACTTTGCTCTGTTCATCAACAAAATGAGCTTCAAATTATTCCTCTCCTATTTCACTGTATAAACATTAGACATCACTCATTCAAGGGCCGGGGCCCTGCAGCTTTTAGATGTGTCCCTGCTCCAACTCACCCGAATCAAATAATTCCATGATTAGCAGGACTCTGGAGAACCTGACTGTACACTGAGATTATTCAGCAAGTTTATTTAGGTGTGTTTGACCAAGGACACATCAAAAAGTTCCAGGACACCGGAGTTGCCCACCTCTGATATTGGTGAATCCCATTAAGACATGAGGTCATTTTCTAGGGAAAGATAAGATTTTATCAAGTACCAGAGGAAAAAAATGGAGCAATGCTCCAAACAGAGCATGGGCGCATATTGGCTGGAGACAGCCTATGTTTATCCGACTGCTTTGACAGATGAATCAATTACTAAAATATTAGCTGTAGTCCTAGAAATAACTTGGTGTTTATTACAAGTGACAAATAAGTTCAGAAATAAGTTGATTTTTTTTCCTCAGACAATGTTAAATGACAGTAAATTGCTTATTTTATTGGCATTTTGTTTTTTTTTAAATACAAAATCCTACTTTTAAATAAATACCTTGTCAGCTGTTTTAATGGATGATTCAACAACAGGGTAATGGGTACATTTTCATGTTCAAGGCAAGTCAAAGGTCTCAAAGTGCAATAAATGCACCACTTTCCCAAAATTATTTAATTTCAATTATTCAAAAATTTCAATATTGACCAAAGTAATTTTGATTAAAGATTACGCTTTAATAAGGCATCTCCAACCATCAGTTTTGCTATCTATCTATCTATCTATCTATCTATCTATCTATCTATCTATCTATCTATCTATCTATCTATCTATCTATCTATCTATCTATCGCAATCAACAGACTGAAACAAGTCTGCTGTCACATCAACATTAAATATCTGCCTCTAAATCTGGATCAAAACCTGCTACTGGCTGCAGTGAGCTCTGAGCTACAGAGTTCCATATTAGGTCTGTGTGGATCAAAGCTGAAATTCATTTAGTGCATTTTGCTTCAGTCTGTCTTGAACATAATTACTTTTTCTGAGAGTTGGAGTTTGTCTGACATCTTATGAGCAGAATATTAAAGTTTTGTCAGACTTTTGTCCTCAGTCTGTTCTGTGACCTTCTGTCTGCAGCTGTGTTTGACTTCTGTGGAACGAGTGGTGTGATTAGCTGAATGCGATGGTGTGAGCAGGAACAGCGTCGGCTCCTACAAACGTCACAAGAGAACTGTTTGTTAGTGGTGCGACTTCCATAGATGCTAGAACGGTGGCCGACAGCTGCAAACACCCAGCAAATGGCAAAATGAGCTGCAAACATTGATGATGCAAACTCCAAAACACAAATGCAAGAGAAAAATACAGTTAAAAAAAAAAATAAATTAAAAACTGCAAACAATAGAAGCAAAAGGGCCACAAATGGCAAAAACAGCTGCAAAAATGAAGAGCTGCAAACTTCCTCCACAAAACTGAAGTGCTCCAGACCACTAGGGGGAGTCTGGAGTAGGTAATATTACCTACGTAAATATGCTCCTGGTCTATAATAATGTAAAAGACTGTGTTAGAAAAAGACATTAAGTATAACACACCTTTTATTCCTTCCTCCAGCTTTCTTCTCAGTATCCCATTAAATCATAACATCCCGTCTTTACATTAGACATTTATATGTCCATGGTCTTTACTGAGAGTCTGGTCCCATACGATTTGTTGGTTGACTCCCCCTAGTGGTCTGGAGCACTTCCGTTCTGTGGAGCGAGTTTGCAGCTTTTATGCTTGCTGCTGTTTTAACTATAATTGCGGCCTTTTACCCCTCGCTCCCATCTCCTGTGTTTGCACCATTTTGTTTGTGGTTGCAGCATTTTTCATTTACAGTACTGTTGACTGTAGGTTTTTGCTTCTATTTTCTGTGACTGCAGCATTTTTTGTTTGCAGAGTTGTTCTGTTGTATTTGTTTTTTGTGTCGGTGTGTTTCGGAATTAGCGTCATTCATGTTTGCTGCGAGTTTGGCAATTTGCTGCACATTTACACCCGTTTCCAGCTGCTTTCATCGTTTGCTGCTCACCTGTCAGCAACCTCTGTGGGACCTGTAACCAGCTTTAGCATTATAAAGACAGAAAGGCAACTACTCTAGTTTCCATTTTTTGCAGAGTTGTCACTGAATGGTTTTTGCCTCCACAACTGCAAGACATTGTAGTTTAACTAAAGGTTAAATTCCTATGATTGGGACAAAATGTTGATGAAATGTTCTGAAAGGTCAGGATTCAGCAGCAAAAGTTTATAACAGCGTATTTTAAGGAGCCTTTTGGCTGAGCACTAAAACTGTTGTCACTGTCCACAGCAGTTTGTCATGATTATAGAGTCAAAATGTTGCTGTCAAAAAAAGAGAAGCCCCTGTTCCAAAACCACTCTGATCCTGGCTGAAATTTCGAGCTCCCCATATGGACAAGCCAAGTCCTGTTTCTGCTGCCAACTGTCAAGCACGGTGGTAACAGCATCATTCTCTGGCTCTGGTTCCCTTCCAGTATTACTAGTATTTTGCACTATTTTTGAAGCTAAGACATAACATAGTCTGAACCGTCAGATGTTTTAGTGAATAATAGATCAATTAATGACTTCATCCTGATATGAAATTGAAAAAAATGAAATCAGTATTGTCAGCTAATAAAGATAATCTGCAGGTTTGTTACTAATGAGAGCAAGAGCGATCCCTGCTCACGAGACCTCGGTACCGTCGGTGTACTCGGACTGACCTGTGCCAAAGAATGTGCGGCAGGGGTAGTAGCAGCCCTTGGCCTCATCAGGAACTTCCCCGGGGGCGCAGTGGAAATGCAGGTGTGTGGAAATCCTGCTGGACTGGATGGCCACTAGGTTTCCACCAATACCTGCACATGACAGAGAGTTGGATGACAAAAATCTAACAGTGAAAGTGATTTCAAAGTTTTTTAAAATGATTCTTTTGTTCAATTTCTATAAGAAAAAGAGGAACATTTGTAAGAAGGTACAGCAAATACCTAAAAAGTCCATGAAGCAACAGTCCCAGACTTCACAAATTAAAGCTTGTTCAAGCTAGCTGAATTCAGCAACATAGTTATACAGGCCTCCAAAATGTATGCGGTTACATTTTCAAAAATTAGAATATATTTAAAAGGTTCATGTTTTGCTGTAATTAAGTTCAAAATCAAAACATTTTGAGACTTATGAGTTACAGAAGATGAAAACCCAAAATTCAGATTCCCAGAAAATTTGAAGATTAATCAATGATGCTCTAGAAATGCAGATCTATGCTGACTGTTCATACAGTCTTGTATTAAAGCATAATATTGGGAAGTTCAGTGGAAGGAAAAATGTGTAGAGATTAAACTTGCACAATTTACAGGGACAGCTGCAGGCTTGAGAGGAATGTAAAGTCTGATACTCCCATGCAAATTCATGCAATAAAAACGGGGTGTTAGTCAAGGGGGGCCCAGACAGGTTCAAGCCCCCTGGGTCAGTGCATTTAGGCGGTCCCCCTTAATTTCTTACTTGTCCTAAATATTATTTTTATTTAGGTGTACAAGTGCTGCTTGGGATTTTTCAGAACTGCTAGTTAAAAATTGTAATTAGAGGTGTAACGTTATATCCATCTCACAAGACGACGCACAATAATGGTTCAGAAAAACAAGAAAAAAAGTAAGGAAAAGTAACAACCCTAATTTTTCAAAAATAAAGTGAAGGTTTGAAAAATCAAAAACTATGCTTTAAACCAGGGGTGGCCAAGTCCAGTCCTCCAGGGCTGCTATCCTGCAACTTTAAATGCGTCCCCGCTCCAACAGTCAGTCATTTAGCTCTGCAGAGGCTGCTGATGAGACACTCACCTGATTCAGGTGTCTTGGAGCAGGGCTGCATTTAAAGGTTACAGATTAGCAGCACTTGAGGACTGGAGTTTGAAATGTTCAACAACCTAGTCCAGATTTATCAAGTCTATATATTTATGCCTATCTAAATATGTGTCACTGAAAATGCTCCTTTTTTTTGTGTTTTCAAAAATAGAATAAACCAGAGGTTGGCAACCTGTAGCCCTTTGGCTCTTGACAACATCTACTGTGACTCTTAAAAATGTTGGCCAAAAATAAAGAACTGAGCTATTATTTCAAACTGAAAGTTAATTTTAAAAATTATAGTTTTTTGCATGTTTTATGCAATATTTGCATAGCACTTCAGAATGACACCAAAAAGTGCACAGAATGTGTCATATTCCATAAACATTCCAACATCTTGAAGTTGAGGAAAATGTATCAACTAGCTTTTTACAGAAGTTTTGTGTTTTTCTTTATTTAAAAAAAGATTATATGGTGCTTTTTAAAAAATGAAATATAGTAGATATTTATAAAAATGGAGGTTTATGGCTGTTGAAAGTTCATATAGCTTTTGCAGCTCTAATCAATACCCATTTAGCTGAACCGAAGGCAAGACTGGCTTTTTTAATTTTAAAAGTTGCTGGCCCCTGGAATAACCCTTAATCCTTTGATTTCAGATGAGATTTTAGCAGCGTTTTCTAGATATCAAAAAAAATGTTTTTCTTATAATAAATAAAGGTTTTCCAAAGATCCTGGTTATAAAGAAACCGTAATTAGCGCAGCATAATCGAGTCTATCTATAGTAGTTCTGCTTGTCCAAAAATACATCAAAAACATGTATTTTTTTTACATTTAATATGAACAAATTAAAGGTTTTGCAAATCTAACTGCTTTTTCAAGAATCTCTGAGTCTAGACTCAAGTTTTTAGAGCTCAAGTCTAAATAAAGTCTGAAATGTTTGTTGTAAAGACTTAAATGCAAGTCAAGTAACCTTCAGACTTAATTCACCATCACTGATATCCACTAGCTCCAAATAAGGAACGGCCTTTGTGATGACAAAGAAGAGCATTCCACTTTCAATATTTCAGTTTTCCAGCTTTAGCCACTCTATATTGACCAAAAGATGAGTTAATCTTCAGAAAAATGATGGGCCTATTCCTTTGAAAACAACACCTAAGCCACCCCCAGTCAGAAAGAACATATTAATAAAATTGCAGAAACCTTGCAATCTCAGTTTAAGATAAGCTTTTGAAGGATGGTTGCTTCACATCATCAATAAATCGCCCCAAATGTTTTATCTGTATTAATCTTAAAGTTTTAACAATGCTTGAAAGATTTTCTAACAGGTCAAATAATTGATCTTCTTTTAATACCTATTATTGAATGAGAATTTAAATAATTATGGAAATGTGTGTCAGCCATTTTCAATCTGAATATAACACAAAGCAGAAAAAACTCTGCAAAATCTTCGAAAAACACTTGAAGAGGAGAAATAAAGTGACTTTCAAGAGAGAAAGTAATACAGAACACAATGAGAGCTTCACCGCAAAACAAACAATGCAGAGCAAGAAAAAAACCCAACATGTGCCAAGATGACAAGCAAAGATTCAAGCCTCAGCTGTGCCTGGGAGCTGCCAGGAAGCCACATATACAGTACTGCATCACTGAGCAGGATTACTGAAGGTTTCACAAAGTCACATCAAACACTTTCTAACACCTGAAACTCGATGCATTTCTTTGACTAATAGAACAAATGGAAAAACAAGAAATGTATTTTTAGTCAGAGAGTCATTGAAGCGGCCAGCCAGTCCCATTAAATAACAACAGGCTTATCCATGTTTCATTAGCAGAGAGGTCTTCTAGGTAATTAAAGCCTTTCAGATACAATATTGAAGAAACTGATGAAGCCCTGATTACTAAGTTTTGCATTTATGATACTGCAGAAAAATGGAGAAAAGCACATAATAGATTATTTTATTTCAATATTAAATCTGAATTCGATTCAGAATTGATATAAAATCGTTTCCCCATCTTCATTGAAGGTCAACATTTGAACTCATTTCATTTTTCCCTAGCCTGGCCATCATCTTCCTACGCAATTCTGCTCGATTCTCATCTCCTTTCAGTGCACCGCCTGGGATTTCTCCGATTGAGCTCGATTTCTCTGGTTGAATTTCAACCAGACCAATCAGTGAACAGAAGGAGTTATGAACCGTGACGCTGACTTTCTGTGCTGTTTTAGAATTGTAGTCCACCTATATATGGTTGTAGTTTGCCAATGGTAGTGGAGGAACTGAACCAAGCCATTCAGTCCGTGTTGGCCATGCTTCCAAATACTGAGCAATTAAAGTTGAAGAAAGAGGAATGTTTAAGATATTTTATTGTTGGCAAAGATCTCATAGCCCTACTCCCCATGGGGTTTTCCAGTATTTCCAGTAAACTTCATCTTGCTGCCGCATTACATAAATCAAACGTCAGTGATTGGGTAAAATCAGATCCAGTCGTTTTAAACTTCAGAGTCCACACCTCCAGCAAGCAATCATTTCTCAGCAGCCGAGGGTCCAGAGCCTCTCGACGAAGCAAAGCAAAGCATAGAACTAGGGGCTGCTTTTCACCAGGCTAGTTTTTTACACCGACAATGCGCAGAGCCAAGGTACGACAAGGACCCTCCCTCACACAGCTCCGTGCGGTGTGCTGAGTGACTGATCAGAAGTTTGTAGGCGCGTTTTAAGCAGAAATGTGTACAGACAGCAATGCTGATATTTTGATTCAACTGGTCCGCTTACATGAGCCGGTTTTTGTATCCACAGGTGACATGAATACATCTGAGGAACATTTATGCGATGAGTCAGCTAAAATTCAAGACCATCTCTATCATCAATGCTTGAGAATGACTGAAACAATGTATTCATACTGCAGTGTATTGAAATTTTTATGTGGGAGTCAAATCCACCAAAATGTGTCCAAGTACTAAAAGGCGTTACTGTATTTTTATTGTATTGAAAAGTCAAAAAAAAAATTCTTAAAATTTAGGGGGTCAGTTTGGGCAGGTCTTTTATGGGTGGGAAATGAGATGGCATCCAACAGCAGTGCGTGACCATGCTGGTGACCAGCTTGAGGCGGAGGTGTTTGGTGCTCCCACACACTACTGAGCTCCATGTTTATTTAATTGGATAAACTGTTAAATTGTCTCGTTTCTTCTAACCTCAATCGTCCAATCGGATAAATCTGCAGCATTGGTAGGAAGGTTTTTCATGCCCGCAACCAACATAAACCTCCTGCTGCTCAACCCGCAGACGTATTTTCCTAATAAATGTGGCTCCATTTAAAAGGAGGTAAAGAAGCTTTACTGAAGATTTACTGCCAGGGAGCAATGTTACAACAAAGAATTAATCAAGCAAACACACTTCCTTTCTTTTTCTGCAACATCTACACTCCAGACACGTTCTGAAAATCTCATTAATTTATAAAACAACCTAAAATGTTCATTTCTAAAACGATCACAAGGTTTTCTCCTGCCTATAACACTCACCCTGATGGAAGGTAAAAGTCAGACATTCACACACCGTCCTTTTGTTGTGTGTTTCTTTTCTTTAAGCCAGGAGCCGCAGTGTTTTAATCAGCAGAAACGAGACCAAACAGCCTCGATGTTTTTCCTCTGCTTGAAAATGGAATTCTGGAAATGAGACATTTAAAAATCTGCTACCAGAAAAAAAAAAAAAAAAAAAAAAAAAAAAAAAAAAAAAAAAAAAAAAAAAAAATCAAAACAAAACAAACAAAAAAAAAAAAACCCCTGATTATATTCATAACCTGTCCCTCCCTGGAGACCTCAGTTGCAGATAATGTTTCAAAGGAAAACAGAATAGAAGAAGAATCCTACTTCCTCTCTTTAATGGTCTTTCATTAATGCTACTTAATTAAAAGCTTATCTCTTGTTGTTAAGGTGCCAAAGAACAGACAACCAGCGCTCTGGCTGTTAGCAACGGGATATGGACAGGCTCCAGTTTTATCAAGTAGATTCATAGAATTCAGCCGAGTGCCAGCTACAGTCTCATTAGGTAACTTTTCTCCTTTTTTTAAGCAACCTTCATGTGTGGAGGGAGTGTTCACTAAACAGGGCTGCTTCCACCGTTTTCACACCCACCATCACTCACTGTTCGCTGCACAGCAGAAGACAAATAGAATCTGTGTCCTGTTATCCATCTTGTCTATAAACAATTTGTCTCCATCTCTGTTCTCAGGGTCAAAGACTGCACTAATTAAAACAAAGGAGGGAGATAAAGGAGACAAACAACAGAAGAGCAACTTTTCTCAACTTCTTAACTTTGATTTCAACAGCAGTTAGCCACCCTGAGTCTGAAATGAATTGGTGGACTAGAAGAACAGCTCAAAGAGGAATTATTTCATTAAGGCAGCACCTAAGGAGGAAAACCTATAAAACGGTAGCAGAATTTCAGTTTATTATCACAAACAGCAGGTTCTAAGAACTTTTAAGTCACATCCCAGACGCTTTTAGCATCAAAGATGTCGATATCAACTATTTCCTAATCACTACAGCTCAGTCTTCTGCAGGAAATCTTTGGCAATGCTTCAAATGTTAAATATTAAGGCTCAAAAAGTGCCACAATCTGTAAAATAAGTGTTAAAAATAAGCAATAAATATATTAAATAAAGTTATATGCATATGAACTCTGTTTAGCTGCATTTCTTAACTAGGTGAACTCCAAATATTTCTGGAAAATTTGCAGATTTTCCCCAAGATTTTCTCATAACTAAAATATGAGAACTATAAGAAGAAAATGCAGCTTGGGAAGCTGAAATACCTCGGCACAATGTTACTTGACATGTTATTGGATGACATTTGCAAAGCAGGCATTCCAGGAGCGAATTCATTTTCCTTGGCAGTGATTGGCTGTACCCCCAAGGGTGGAGATAAGGAAGACCGCAGATGTTAGCCTCTGCAGTAGTGCTAAGACGCTTTGCCAGGGTTTCCCCCAGTGTATCATAAGCAGACTTTACTTGCCCCACCACCCGGGTAAGCTTTTTTTTTATACATCAGTAACAGTGATAGCAAAGATAGCAAACTGGCTGATTACCTTAATTGAAGTGCAAAAAATGTATATTTATTTACTTTTTTTAAGAATAGTTACTTAATAGTCAACAGTTAGTGTTGAAGTATTATCAATAATGTAAATAACACATCATCACCTAGTCAAATTTCCTGTTAACCTTTAACATTTTTTAAACACAAAAACAGTGGGCCACTAGTGAACAGCCCTAGCACCCCTACCACCAGGCTTAGCTAGTTTTCTGGGGGAAATCCCAGGTTTCAACTGTGTATTAATGCATACTAAAAAAGGGATATCCACCGTATTCTACCTGTTCTTTAACACAGAAACTACAGCTGGACCAGTGCTTCTGTGTTTTGTAAAATGCCTAGAGACAATATTTGTTGTGAATTTGGTGCATGAATTAAAAAAAGATTATACTCAGAAAAATGTTATTTTGTCCAACATGAAATAACTGAAACTGTCAGTATGGCTCATCAAACAGACCCCAGTATCTGATTGGTGTTAAGCTACACAGGAACTCAACACTAATCGCCCTGTTGTTGGCTGCGTCAGCCATGTCCACCAGCTTTGGTGACCAATGCTGATATGGATTAATCCATATATAGTTGCTCCTAAAAATATTACTTCCTCCCACGAATTAGCTTTATTGGCAAAATCCTCAGAAGGGCAGCTTTTTGCACATTAAACAAGGACAATTTAAGCAGTTCCAAGTAGTTTCTACAAATTAAACACAAACTGCAACTTTTAATGACTACTGAAGTCTCAAAACTATTCAACCCCTTCATGACAAGCATCCTTAGTACTTAGCAGAGCACCCTTTTGCTGCTACGACCTGATGCAAACTTGATTCATAGCCAGACACCAGCTGGTAGCATTCCTGGGGATTTAAGTCAGGCAACAATGATGGCCACTCTTGTATCTTCCAAGACTCCTTGGTTTCAGAAGAAATCTGAAATTTGGGCCTCATCAGAACTTCAACCACTCACAGGGATTAATGATTTTTATGTCCAAATCAATTAGTTAAAGGGATACAACTCTACTGTCATTTAAAATCTGCAATATCACTTATTGATTAGAGAACATTTTCCATTCTTTAATCTATGATCAAAAAGTGCAGTCAGAACTCACCGTTGATAACTGGGGTGTATACTACAATGCCAGCTAGGTTAGGGTCAGACACAGTTTTGTCCAGAATGAGCCCTCCAATACTGCAACACACAACATAAATACATTAGTTGATGGTGTTATATTTAACATTGCAAAGGGCAAAAAAAAGAATTTAAAAGAGCAAGAATAGAGAAGCAGCAGTTTTATCATGTGTTGAGTAGCCAGTGAAGGAGGAATAAATAAAAAGGTCTGCCTTTCAAAATGTCAGATCCTCAATCTTACCTAAAGGGTACAAAAAGAACACACATACAACACACTGTCATTATTTATCAAAGATGAAGCCAAAATGAGAATGTTTGTGAAGCATTACTCCAACAACCCTAGTTATGTACAAACTCTGCAGAACCTTAGAATTTAAAGAAAGAGTGAACTTTCTTTCCACCATGACAGTGGCCGGTTGGAACACAGAAACAGAACATGTTTGGTGTGTACATTTTTACTGAGTAAAGATGTCTGAAAAATGGAGTCAAAAATGCTCAAAACAGAAAAAAGCAGTGTTTTCTATGGAGAGCTGTTATCTCTGGGCACTCTGATTTGTCTGTGCATGAATGCTTGAAGCCTGTGTTAATCCTGTGATGGTCTGGCGATGTGGTAAGAGTGATCCTGGCTTTCACACAATGACTCCTGTAGAACCAGGGTCAATTTCTGAGGCCACCATTAACCCTCTGCTTTTACAAGGTTAAAAACAAATGACCAAGTTAGAATTTTATGCCAGAAAAAGGCCCCAGATGGAAGGTAGTACCATTTCATTTACCATGAAACTTCATGGAGGTAGAGTGCCAAGCATGTTGAATTTTATCATTATAATTCAGATACATCAGTTTAGTTTTAAGTCTACAGCTCATATTTCCTGTTACCTTTACCAGATTTTCAGTTTTAAGTGTATGTTTACAGCAATCTATGGTGTCAATCTATGGTGTCTGTGTGTGGTTATCTCTCAATCATTAATCATTAAATCTGCCAATGTTACAAACGTCCCCTGATTTGGAAGAGATTCTAAGTTAGTTTAAATACTGCGAGATGATCTCAAGTCTACGATTAGAACATCAGGCTGCCCTCTTGTCTCAACAGTAGGAAGACACAGAAGCTTTTAAAATATGGTACAGTTTTCCACTGACATTTTAGTGACTTTGTCAGGATTCTCCAACTCCAGTCCTCCTGAGTTACTGTACTACATACAACCTTTCAATAACCGTGTCTCCATTGACGTTTTGAAGTATCGCTTTAGAAAAGGTTGACAGAAACAGCAAAATTCGGAATCATTTCCTCAGTTTCGGGAGTTTTTACACTCACTTAAGGTGGCTTTTGGCTTTTCCAAAAAAAGAGTTAATGTGCTAAAGGGAAGATGGGAACAAATTTGCTGAATAAGTTCAGATGTAGTGGACTTTCCCAGTCCAAACCTCCTGTCAGCCTGGAGTGAAGAGGCACTCCAGACTGGGATGGGAGGGGTGGAACGCTCCCATCCACTGGTGGTGGAAGGCTCAGAAAATTTCTAAGTCCAAACTTCCAGCTAAGAGGGGATTACTCTCTCCATTTTTCTGGGATGTGTGGTAGATGCTGGTTTGCAACTTCTACTTCCTGTTCATTACAGCCATACGTAGAGTCAACATCTGACGAAATTACGCTTTGCATAGCCTGGTTGAGTCGCTCCAAACCAGTCGATGGAAACATGCCGAATTTACTTTTTTTTGCAACATTTTGAAAGTTTGCTCAAAATTCGCTTGATAGTTGGATAGAAACATAGCTGAATGACACCAGTAACTCAGGTGCATTTGATTTATCAAAGTGACCAATCGGACCAGAGAAACCATCATCGGTTATAGTATTATGGCTGAAAATCGCAGCTGCCAACTCCTCCCTCTGCAAGAGTGTGGGAGGAGTTAGCGTCATCGCCAGCTGACCCAACGACCCTACTTTACATTCAAAACATGCTTCTTTTATTGAAAAACAAGGTTCTAGGTCTTATAGTCAAAACGTACCTGCAAATGATGGATATCGCTGATGTTTATGCAGGCTGCCACTTTTATAGGTGGCACTAAGTGCAGCTTTGGGAGCTGATAAAAGGAGAGCTGAAGAGATTACAGCAAAGATGCTCAGTTTTATCTCTTGCTATTTCAACGTATCAAAGAACATACTGGACAGGGAAATGTTTATCTGCTGGGGATGCTGTTATCCCCCGCTTTAGTCTTGGCTGGTCACTGTATTCTGCATCAGTTCCTGAGCTCTGTATTCAGTACGTAAAGTCATAAATCTTCAGTAACTTCCAGTTGCTTTGTCTTTTCTTTCTTTCTTTCTTTCTTTCCCATATTTCTCCTTTTCAGGCATGAAAATGGATGTAACCATCGCTAGCTAAAAACCAGAAAACATCGGAATAGAAAAAGGTGGCAGAAATTATGATAAATGCCTTATAATGAAAATCACGGCATGGTTTTCTTTCTACTCTCCCTCTCTCACACACACAGCTTTTGGATCTGCTCCTAATATCTATAATTAATGAGTGTTTGTGGCAGAAGGATTTCTTGCATTACAATGTATTCTTACCACAGAATAACAAAAACAAAGTTTTTAACAATTTAAGAATGTAAATCAGGACTTTTTTCATTATTGTAAGTGGATCTTGTAGAAAAACATATTTCTTGTAATAAGATCCACTTGTATTTATTGTGCCAATATCTCCATCCCCTAACCTGGAGGGTATTAGTTGTGACACAGTGAGAAAGCTCTAACCTGGAGCTGTTTAAGAAAAAATAAAGATTTTTTTTAATGTTTACATTTGATTATAAACTAGTCTTTTAACAGGTACGAGGAAAAAAATATGTTGTATGCTGTAAGGTATAGGTAGGAACAGGAGAAAGTTGGTATCAGTGATGTCAGAGTTGAAGACGAACTTTGATTGGTCAAAAATAAAAACTAATGCGTCCTTCCTCTGCCACTTTTTCAAAACATTCAACATCAACTGGTGATCATGTAAATTTTGGAAAGAATCTTAAAAAAAAAAAAAAAAAAGTATAATAGATAAAATAATACTGAATTGATGGAATGCGTGGATTTACACTCAAAATGAAGATTGTTACCGTTTGTTCTTAATTCATCTTATAAATTGTAGAAATGTAGTGTTTTGATCTTGTTTGTGTTTTAAGGTGTTTCATGATGTCCCTTTGTAATGTTTGTAAAATGTTAAAATTGTTGCGATGGTAGATTTGAATTTTTCTGTTTTGAGTTTGTTTGTGTCTCAAGGTATTTTATTATGCCTTTTTTGTAATGTTTGTAAAAAACGATTTTATTATAATGCTTGTGGTGTGGACCCCAGGAAGAATAGTCTCCACTATGGTGGAGACCAACGTGGATCCTTAAATAAACAAATGTTATACATGTGTTCTCCGAGACGGATGAAATCTGACTTAGCTAAGCTTTAAATAGCATCCATTCATTCTGATTGAACCCATGTTATTATTGATGATATTTCAATAATCGACCTAGCTGATGATATTCACTGGTAGTATTTGTATTTTCTGCATCCCCAAGTTGGATTACGTGCACTGTGTGAGAAGAAGGAAGTGCTGCAGAGGAAGAGCGATGCTTCCCTCCTATGGGCTTTATTTGTAAGGGAGCCAGGCTCAAGGGGAATGGAGGGTGTGAGCGCTCGGTGCTGCAATTTGTTTAAAGTGATGCGTCATCCAACAAAGCAGATGCTGGGAGAAGCATAATCAGGATGCAGTGACTTGCAAAAGAATCCAGAACCACAAACCTAAATGTGTTCTCGTAGAATTATATGTCTGAGAGCAACCTGAAGTAGCAGAAGGAAAATCAGAGCTTTGAGAGCATGAGCAGCTTCAGACATCTAGAAACTGATATTTTTGCCCTTTCTTTTTTGCAAAATAGCTCATGCTCAGTCAGATTGGATGAAGAACAGCTGTGGATGCAGTTGGACTTTCTGGACTTTGACTAGGTCAGTCTACCATATAATTACACTTCGATCTAAACCATTTCATCATAGCTCCGTCGTCTGTCAGTTTGGGTGGACGGCCATGCCTTGGTAGGGCTGCAAATGTTCACTAATGTTCACCAACACCTCTGAGGTTTTCATAGAGCAGCTGGATTCAAATAACAGGAGGATGCTTTTTACTAATCAGGTGTCTTGCATAGACAATTTACTGTAGCAGATATTATTTAGGGATACCATGTATAAACTGTAATCAGAAACCGTCACACTGATAGGACACTAGAGGTCATTGTTATCACTAATGAGGCCAGGCGAGTCAAGGCTGCACTGTAGGTGTTAGAAAGTTGAAACCTAAGCTACTTATATTCCCTACTTAGTGTTGGTCCATCACATAAAATCCAAACAAAAACACATTAAAGGCACTTTAGGTTTTTTTTTTTTTTTTTTGCTCCTTACAAGTATCAACATAATACATACCTGCTGATGACCATGGCGGTGATGACTGGCTCCCATCCGGAGTACAGCAGTGTGCGGCTGGCTGGGTGCTTGGAGGAAATGACGATCCACAGAGGAGTCAGACACATGAAGAAGGCGCAAACCAATGATGATACGTAAGGATAAGAGTCTGGGGAAGGAGGAGAAAGATGCTGAAATTACAGTTCTCTGGCTCACATATATAGCATTTACTCTTATAAGTTTGTGTAAGTTTATGTCTGATTTTGTTTCATCTTATAACCTACTCCATACAGATTAAAGAAGCGATTTCCCATACAACTGACCCCTATCCCACCACTCCTGGACCACCTTCAGTTGTAGGTCCGTAGGACAATGGTACGGTATGGTTAGGGTGGAGCTACTAGCATCACACAACACAGTCCACTGATTGGAGGACAGAAAACATCACTGCTTGCGACAAACACGAGACTACTTCCTAGTGCGTCACGTTTGTCGTCGCACTAGTAGGATGCTAAGTTAGGCATTTGGGTTATACCCCACCTGCCCAGTGAGAATCCATCTGGCTGTGGAAACACTCTCCTGAATATGCTGCACCATACCATAACGTACCGACCCAAACCCTACCACTCAGTGGAAGCAAGGCAAAACTGATCCTGCTAATTCTGCCTTAGACCACGATAACAATTAATTTATAATAATTTTTTTGTAGTGCAGGATGTAAAATAGTCTCCCTATTGTGAGCAGCAAGTAGGGGGCGCCATCTCTACATTAACTACACATGCAGAGAACCAATGGAAAACTAGCTTTAATATGATAGGTCATATTTTTTATGTAGTGGATCTGCAACCTCTTTCTAATGTTGCTCAGGGCAACTGCCCATGTGGTCCATATGGGCAGTCACTGAATGTCAGACCTTACTTTTACTCCTTTCATTAGGACCAGCAAGCATCTGAAACATGTTATATGGTGAAAAAGTTCAATATTTCAAAGTGAAACTCATATATATTTATTACACATAGAGTCAGATATTTTTCAGAAGTTAAATTCAGTGTCTCAGAAAATTTTGAGATTAGAAAAAGTTTGATATTGGAATCCCTAATCAGGCAATTAACTCCAAACACCTGCAAAGGTTTCCTGAGCCTCTTAACAGTCTGGGTCAGTCAGCTACACAATCACGGGGAAGACTGTGGACAGGTCAGATGTACAGAAGAAAATCATCAACACCCTCCACAAGGAGGGGAAGCCCCTAAAGGTCATTGCTAAAGATATATTCAGTACCTATATTCAAGCATATTCACAGAAAGTTGAGCAGAAGGAAAAAGTGTGGCAGGAAAAGATGCACCAGAAACAGCAAGAACCGTAGCCTTGAGAGGATTGCCATGCAAACCCATTCAAGAATTTGGGGGCGCTATTGCAGTTACGTACTGCTGCTATATGCAAAGCCTTACAAGCAGGATTCAGTTATGAAAACGTCATTGAATGTTTTTAACATTTTATGCAACAGGCCAAAAAAAGTAGTGCATAATTATGACATGAAGAAAACAACGTTTCTCCGAATTTCTGCTTTTTATAAGTTAAGCTTTGAACAGCACTTGTGAATGGACTACACTCACTACCTGATGGACCACACGAAGAGAAGAAACTGAGCACTTTATACTGTGACAATTCAACTTTATTAAAGATTAAGCTTTTTTGATTTTGCTTTGCTTTTGCAAGACTTTAAACTTGATGTTTAATGCTTTTTATCTATTCTTACTGAGCTTGAGCCATTTTACGAGGAAGAATGGACAAAGCTGGTAGAGACATGACCCAACCCCCCCCCCAAAAAAAAAAAAAACCTGCATAATTTTGCTTTACAATTATGAACAATGTTGCATAACACTGTAAAAAACATTTGTGGTTGAAATGTGTTAAAATGTGACTTTGTGGTGTGATTACCTTTGTAAGGCATTGCATGCGCACACACACAAACACACACACACACTGTGCATGACAACATTTTCTAGAACTATAGTTTCCTGCATGTGCAGAATTTCAACTTTCATCTGTTGCAATAGGATCAACAACAACAGCCATAAATAAATGTATCAGGAGTCGTCTGAGTCCCCTCAGCTGTCATGTCTGTAGCTGTCGTCCAAAGTTAGAAACTCTGCAGACATATTTTGATGTGAACTTAACAGAAAGTATCTGTGTGACAGGGGTGAAGAACAACAGGGCTCCTGCTTGCAGTCTCACTGCACTGCCCTGTTCTGGAACAATGGAATTAAGTTGTCCTTGAAGTTTAGCTCCAAATATGTAACTGCTTCTTTCTTTTATCATTTCACACATCTCTGTGATAGGATCAAGCTCAACAGAGGTACTAATGTATAGGGAAAATAGGTAGACTGCCATAAATATAGGGTTTGGTCCTGGGCGTTCCAGATGTTTCTCTGTTTGGACCCAAATTATCTAAATGAATAGGTTATTGGCTCCTGAAGAACCCAACACAGGATGACAGGTCACAATCTACTGATTTGAATCCAGTCTGTTGGAGCAGAGACATCAAAAACATTCAGGACCCTGCAAAGGCTGGTGGTGCCACAGAGTGAGCCAGGAGGGACCCCTGTTGGCGAACTATGGGAAATGTCTAATTACACATCAGGAGAATGAGTGAATCATGGAGCATCTTGCACAGTTAACCAAGTTTATAAGATATTAATGATTTTTCAGAGTGTTTTATTACTGCAAAATAAAGCTTATCATTCTGCCAAGTTCATAGGTAGAAGTATAATCCACTAAACGACAGGAAACGGATGCTTAACAAAATTAGAACAGTTTTTCAAATATCAAAGTTCAGACATATTTCATCAGAAATTATTCTTACTCACTGTTTCATAATTACAGTACAGTTAAACCTTTTTTGGTTTGGGGTGCCTCAGTTTGCAGAGGCTGTAGTCCTCAATGAGGTTGTCCTAGGTTCGATTCCCAGTCTCTGACCATTTGTTGCATGCCTTCCCCTTCTCTCTCCATCCTCTTTCCTATCAAAATACTGTTCAATGAAAGCCCACAGAGCCAAAAAATCCCCCCAACAATTTTAAATTTCTCTGACATAATAATATAACTCTCTGAGAAACCAAAAGGGCTAGAGTTTTCATTAACGGTAACCCATATTCCTCAGGAGTAACAGATGACAAATATATCACTTTGTGTGTAATGATTCTGTATAAAATATGACTGAATTACTTGAAATAGATGAACTTTTAGAGGATGTTCTCAGTTACTGAGATGAAGCTAAACCTGATCAGAAAACACTACCCAGAAACATTAGCTCTTGATGTAACAGAGGATGCACTTGTGTATGATCCAACTCCACAACAGAACATTGAAATAGCTTTTCTACAAAGTTAGTGTCCTCACCTTGTTTCTAAAAGCGAGTACAGAACCTAAAACTTTAGTATTATTTATTTTTATTTATATTAGATCTCTGAAGTCACTTTTCACTCAAGTTGCCAAAACTGCCGCTATTATAGAGTCTGAGCATAGGTGTAGGTACAATTAGCTTTTTAAATGAACTGAAGCAAACATCAACAACAGCCGAGACGAGGAAAGTTAACTCTCTCGGGGTGAACCGATTGCAAATTTTCTGGCTTATTAATGATCTTTAAAAAGCCTGACCTGCTAATTCCAATTTTGGCCGATACCAAATTTTCATCTGAAAAGTTGCTAAGTATGGCACAAAGTCACTAAGTTGGCAACAGTGGGGTGACTTTTGTTAACTGTGCACCTGCAGACGTGACCTGGTGGGCTGTCTGTCAACCTCTCTCATGGCAGAGCAAAAGGGGACAGTGGCTGATTTTCAGATTTCTACAGAGGTAGATAAGATCAGTGGATACGATCGGTTTCACATGTAAGTATCGGCTGATCGCCGATCTTCCAAAGTTAAGGAAATTGGGGCCGATTTATCGGTGCACCCCTACAACACTCATCACTTAAAATGATCCAGTGTAAGCAGCACTTCTTAACATCAGCCTTTAAACACTACAAGGAAACACAGTAATAACCAGCAGGACAAAATGGTTGCTAATGACCCAGTATCCCAGTCCAAGTTACAGAGAAGATCAATGTAAATATTTCAGAATAAAAGCATCCCAGTAAAAGCTCAGTTTGCTGGGGATACTGAAGCTTCTCCTTAGAGCTTACAACTTAGGTCTGTCTCACAAATCACTGTCTAGTTGCTGCAGCTGTCTGGTCAGACTCAGTGCAGTAACTGAGCTGTTTTTATTAAGCTTCGGATGTGAAGGCTGAGCACCTTCAGCACCATATCATTTAAGACTCTTATTTTGAAATAAGAGAGGAGGTACTAGCCCTCATCATAATGAGCGACAGACAAGCTATGCACGATTTGGAAGCACTCAGAGAATAACCCAAGTGGCTAACTATTAGACATTAATGACGCCACAGTTGGCATCTACTTCTGAAATTTCCATCAGTACTATTCTAAAGGCTATTTCCCTTTGTTTTATTAACAAATCATGACAGCATTCCATCATCTCCAGATCAAAACCTGAAATACTTATACCGATCCAACTTAAACAGAACAATTCTACACTGATTATAGATTCTAGGTGGGTGACATCACCTTAACAAAATAGTTCAAGAAAAAGATTTTGGTAACAACATTTAAAGCAATATAGTACAGTCAAAAATGAACAATTCATTAAAATAATCAATACAAATAAAGATAAATTACTGCTGACAGGAACTCCAGTCATTGAATAAATGGATAACTTAAAGTTATGATTAAAAAAAAGCATCCACTGTAGATCCCTGAGTTTTGGATATTTTGAAAAGATCTTTGTTTATATCTGTGGTAACTTCATACTTAGACTATTTTATTTTTCACCAAGCCTTTCAGTTTGTCCTGTCTTGATTTCATGGAATCTGTAGTGGATGTTTTTGTACACTCTGGGTTAGATTTAAATCATTTTCCAACCAGGTACAGACCAGATCACCACATGATGTCGTCACAGTGGTGACTGTGATTAAATTGTTTTACAGTATTAAATTGTTTAGGGCTGAAACCATTAATTTGATCAATTGTGTTGAATCGATAATTGAATTAATTGTCAACTGATTTAGGAATCGATTAATCATTAACTGGAGTATACAGACTCAAAAAAGGAGGAAAAAAGGATTAGTCAGGGCAAAAATTAAGCCAAAACTGTGCAAAGTATATATACAATTTGCATTTAAGATTAAATAAAATAAATAAATAAATAAATAATAATAAAAAAAAAACCTTTGTCTGTAAATATGTTCTACACAAAACCCATCAAGTCGCAGTTTTAGCTTCACCTGGTACAAATTCTGTAAAAAAAAAAAAAAAAAAAAAAAAAAAAAAAAAAAGGGGGGAGAAATATCTCCTTTTAAGCACCTTTTGCTATCCAATCATTAATTGGTTAAACCAAAAACATAATCAACAGATCAGTCCTACACTGTATTGATGTTAAATTAATCAGAAAGGACTGAGCTTTTCACATGTTGATGATTTTTTAGCTACAAAAAATGCATCCTTTGCTACAAATGATCACGTGAACACTAAAGGAATGTTATGTTGATGCATTTTCTCATTTACTTCTTATTTAAAAAAGGAACTGAATTATTTGTTTGCATCTTTTAATGTATTTCTAATATTGAATAAAGAAAGCTTAAATGACAAATCTGCAGAATGTGCCAATTTTTTTTATCCAATTAATCATCAGAAAAATCAACAGATTAAATCAATAACTAAAATAATCGTTAGTTGCAGCCCTAAAATTGTTTTAATCATGCGAAAACTTACACTTACACCATTATCATGGACAGCATGATATGGGACTACCCTGTCTGAATGCATTTATTAAACCTTAATTCTATTGTGGAAACACCAAAAGGGATGGTGTACTGATATTAGCACAACCTCAGAATGAAGCAAACATAAACCCAAAAAATAAACCTGGACTCAATTATTTTAACTGATTATAGATTTTTTTCAAATATATAGATTCTAATGTTTGAATCTAAAGGAAGATTGAAGATAAAGGACTCCTAGTTTTCCCCAAAACATTGCTAAAAGCTCTAAAAAGTCTTGTCTCATGAAGCCAGTATCATGTATCATCTGGGCTTCTGAGCTGGATGTATCATTACACCCCTTGGCGTTCAAATAATAAGTGTTTATACAACCACAAACAGATATACATGAATAAAAATGCTCTCCCTATGAGGATGAGTGGAGCTGAGTATTTCACCATCCTCTGAAATCACCTGGAATTGTCCAACAGCTTGTCAAAGATTTCTGAAAACTTCAGGAATTGGTGGAAAAGCTGCATATCAGATCATTTAAAAGATGACTAAAAGAGAGCCAGGACTCATGCTAAACTGAGAGACGAAATACTTACTTTCAAACTATTAGACCTTCAAAGAAAGACACAGCTGCTCCCTGCTAATAGTCATATACTTTTGACTGTAGCTGTGAAAGGCTTGTAAACACAGTCGTTAGCTACATACCCAGGCATCTGTAGAGACCCTGGCTTATCCAGGCCAGAATGGCCAGAGTTATGAGGTCACCAAAACTGGCAGCAATGGGTGTGGCTACGTTGTCTGGATTGATGCCGGTCTTTTTCGAACCCACAATTACTCCAACCATGAGGATTCCTAAACATAAGAAGAAAATGGTAGAGTACTTTAGCAGTGGTCATTACTAACATAACCAAGAACTTTAAGGAGAAAACAGGGAGTCACTGGAGAACTCTCAGATAGGACAGGAATATTTGCTGCATCCACACACATGAAAAATAAATAAAAGAGGGAAAGAAACCTTACATGAAGTCATCATTTTATTGATTGAAATTATGTCTCCAGATGGATGAAGATGGTCAACCCAAAGCATTTCAAGGAGGGAAAAAGGGGAAAGAAAATTAAAGGGAAAAAGAAAAAAAAAGAGGAAAAACGGGAAAAGAAAAAAAAAGGGGGGGAAAAAAAGGAAATGGAAAAAAGTGAAAAAAGGAAAAAAGAAAGGAAGAAAAAATGAAAAGTAGAAAATAGGAAAAAAGAAGAAAATGGGAAAAAGAAGGACAAAAGAAAAAAGGGGAAAAGGAAAAAAAGACAGAAATGTAGTTTTTTTATAATATTAAACAAGCTAAAAAAACAAAGAAAAACTAACGCTGACATGTTCGCCTATAGGTAACAAACTATACCCACAGAGACGACATCCTGTCTAGCCGCTTTAAAATGACTTTTTTATGGAAATGGTGCTGAGCTCCAGTTGTGAGTTTATTCTGGGAGTGTTTACCCTGCAGCAGGGAAGCTATGAAGGCCGTGGCCACACTGCTTGAGCAGAGCAAAACAGCGTGGCTCATCTGAAACTTCCCCTCCGGGATCCAACCAAGCACGACGGCTGCTACAGCTGCCAGGAATCCCACCACAGTGGCCTGAACCTGAAAGCACACACAGGGCGTTCAGTTGATTATCGAAACAGAAGACAAACTTGCAGCCCTTGCTGAAGAAACACACAGAATTACAATGGAGTATAATCTCCCATAATCATTTATGATGATGTTGCACAATGAGGCACACAAACAGCCGTCCATTCCTGTGTGTTTGGTGGTGTGTAGGTGGATGATTAGCTGGGCTGCTGAGAGCAGCCACATGAGCTCAGACTGCCTTCATCTCTTACTGTCAGCTGCCGCCGGTGATGAGAAGGTAAAGAACCCTTATCAACAGTCGTGGCCTCACTCCTCTACACTAAATTACATTAAAGTAAATAGTGACATTTTTCCAACCTTCTATGGAGGAAAATATCAGTAAACATGAATGCAAAGAAAGCTAAATCAAGCATTTGACTGATGAATTCTACATGTTTTCTCACATTGCCATAACAAACGTCAATGTATTTTATTGGGATTTTATACAACAGACCAACAAAATAGCTCATCATTTTTAAGGGGAGAGAAAATAATTTATGTTTGTTTGTTTTTTGTTGTGGAGATGATAAAAGCAGGGCTAGGGTCTAAAATAATAACCCGAGTTTGAACATCTCCAAGAGCTTCGATCAATCCATCATTTGAGCATGGAGAGAGGAGGGGCCACCTGCAGATCTAAGGAGACATGGACCTCCACCTATACTGACACGCTGGGCAAGGAGAGCAATAATCTGAGAAGCAGCCACGAGGCGCATGGTGACTCTGGAGGAGCTGCAGAGCTCCTCAGCTCAGGTGGAAGAACCTGTAGAAAGGACAAATAAGACTCGTGCACTCCACACGTTTACTTTGTTCTGGCAGGAAGGAGCCCATACTCCCTGGAAAGGAAACGTGGAGGAAGACGTGCTGATCAGTTGAGACCAAAAGTGCACTTTTTGGCACTCCACATCACTCTGAACACACCACCTCTATGGTGAAATAAAGTGGTGGCAGCATCATGCTGTGGGGATATTTTTCTTTGACTCGCTTCCAGAGATGATGGGAAGATAGATGAAGCAAAGAACAGGGCAGACTTGGAACCTGAGCCTGCGGAGCCGCAAGTGGCTCTTTGCTCACCTTTCAAAGTGGCTCTTAAAAACTCTGCCTAAAAATGATAAAGAACCAACTCATGTTTTTAATTCCAGCTATAACAACAAATACAGGTTATTAGTACTTTATCCTCTTTTGTCATTGAATAATTTCATCAAATTTCCAGAACAGAAGACATTTTTCAGATTCATTTCTTTTGCTTTTTTGGGGGGGGTTTTTGTCTTTAGGTTAGAAACTGTGATTTTTTTCTTTTTTTTTTTTTTTTTTTTTTTTTTTTTTTTTTTTTTTTTTTTTTTTTTTTTTTTTTTTTTTTTTTTTTTACATCATTTTCCACAAATAGCATCCAACAAAAGAAAATGTATTGATCCTGATTTTTTAAGTTTGAGAGTTATCTTTACTTTAAAACCTAAAAACAGAAATAAAGCAGTGGTTCTTTAAAAATAACAACAAATTCCTATTGTTATTTATATTTTTTTCAAAAGGTCACTTAACATTTGTAGCTGAAAATGAGTTTCATTTAGCTGGACTGAGGGCAAAAATGACTCTTTGACTTGTAAAGGTTGCAGACCCCTGCACTAGAGTCTATAAATGTAAGAATGTTAGTGTTCGAATGGCCTAGTCAAAGCCCAGACTAAAATCTAATTGAGAACTCCTGTTGACAGACGCTCTGATTTCCAGTCTGATTGAGCTTGAGCTACTTTGCAGAGAAGAACGGGCAAACATGTCATGAGCTTTTTCGTGTGGGTTTATAAAATCCCAACAATAATCCCAGAGTTACAACCTGCAAAAATGTAACGAGTATTAATACTTTTGCCGGGTGCTGTATGTAGCTGGATGGAAGCCAGCCGGGTAATTACCTGCTTCAGTGCCAGGTTGCCGATGATGAGATTCCACTTCTCTATGGGAGAGTCCATCTTCCCAACGTTTACCTAGAGGTGCAGGGCAGGGCCAGAGGACTCAAGTAAAACACCATCAATGTGTCACAGACTGACAAAATGAGGCAGATGTACAGTGATAGTGAAAAACAAACATACATACATGCAGCATGACCAGAAGGAGTTAAATGTGCTTTTAGAGGGGCTGAGGAGTACTTGATCTCACTGAACTCTCTGCTGGTTGTTGACACAGTGCTGTGAATGTGGAGCTTCCATGCAGGGAGCTGGGGGCCAAAGAGGGAGGAAAACGCCAACCCGGACCCCGACAAAGACCGAATTCTGCTGCCATTTTTTTTTTTAGCTTTCATCTCTCTGTTCAGTTTGAGAAGTGCAGGAAACTTGATGTATTCGACATCAGTCCTCACCTGTTCTCCTTCCTGGATCAGTTATAAGCAACACAGTTTTTAAACCTGACCTCACACCCTGAAACTGCACCTGGCTCTTTTTTCTCTTCCCTGAACCAGTTCTTCTCGTGATAAAATTGTTTATGTTTAAAAAGTAACAACAGGCTAATACGTAGTTCTAAACTAATAGTACTAAATAGTAGTACTAACCTAATCAAGTACCTCACCTGAGCTTCCTTAGTCTCTCCATCTTTCATTGCTTCAACTGCATCACTACTGTATGTAGCTACTACCATTCTCCTGATAAGACATTACTGCACATACTATGTAATATGATCTGATACATGTTGATAAACAGTCGAGTGTGATCAGCTGTTATGTAACCGTTACTCACACCGACGTTACTCTTTAAAAAACAAGTTATGTCCTGCTGCTGATTCAGCTTTACTTAGGTGGCACCACTGTGATGAAAACACATTTTGACTAGTGCAGCTGGCTTTTAGACGAAGTTAGCAGTTAAATATTAGATGAATGACCATCCCAGGACCAACATGACTGAACCAAAAAGACTTGGTTTCTATATATGAAAGTAAACTGACAACAAGGCGTTAGAAACAAGCCATATTCAAGGCAACATTCCTGACGTTTTACCTCATTCAAGAGTTTCTCACGCCAGCTGTTGCCTTCCACAGTGACAAGAAGCTGTGTTGTGCTTTCAAAATAAAAGCACGTGAGTTAAAGATTTTAAAATCAAATATTTTTCTCCTCCGCTGTGTAATTTTTGGGCACATGTCTCCAGTGTCTCCACTTTCCCAAAAGAAAATAGTAAAAACAACAATTCTGACAATTTAGCCCGTTTTTGGTGTTTTAAAAATGTAAATTGTTATAATAGGTCATTTTTCATATTAATGATAAATAAAGATAAACGCCACCCCATGTATCTGTATCAAGTCATACAAATTATTGAAGTGTTAAAACTGCTTAAATTTCCCAACTGCACACTGCTGGCCAGCTGGCTCATAGAAGCCGATCAGCTTCTGGCAGCAGAAAACAGACAATCACCATGGAAACTAAAGCAGCCCCCAGCAATGATGTTGCTGGCAAAATGCAGTGAATAAAGCAAGAAGATCTTGTTAAACAGCTTTGTTTGAATGTTTCCTGCCAGCACCATGACACTGTGCTATTTTTACTGAGGGTTATCCAACCGTGACATTCTGATGCCAGCATCTGCCTCGTTCTGACGGAAATTGAAAAGGTGCTTAGGGACAACTCACAGCGGTGGACAGCCTCGAGGCCAGAGTCATCTCCAGGTTTCCCTTCAGGCCCAGCAGAGCAGGAACCAGAATGAAGATCTCTGTGATGAACTGGAAGGCCTCCCAGTGCTGCAGACACATTGGAAACAACATCTGACCTCTTATCACTCTTCCTCATTTGACATTTAAAGATAAAAGCTGTGATCTCATTCAGATAAGAGTCCACAACTCTGCCTCTGTTGAGTCAACAAGACCATCAGAACAGATAGACTAGAGAAGGTTTAGTTGCTGGTCAGTCAAACAATCTCTTGGACACATTCTGCTCACCAGTGTTGCTTTTTGTTCTGCATTTCTTTATCAGCTCTACTGACCCTGACCGATCCCAACAGGGACTCGGCTTTTCCCGCTTTCCTGTCCCCTCAGCTAAACCCGTCAAGGCAAAGGCTCTCCCTGCCGGTCCAGATGATATCCAAGCTGTCCTTCTGGGTAAAAGAAGAGTTCCTCCCCCACTGCTAATAAATACCTCTGTATTGAAAGCAGATGTTGATATGAAGAGAAACGAACTGAACATGCACTTCATTCTCTTCTGAAAATCCACACAGCTCCAACCATGCCTGGTCCTAACTCTCCTGGCCTCCTCCCTCCTACTAAATAACTGTGGTTAGATATCCAGCAGTTGCTGGCTTTGTCTTGTGGCAACCAGAAAGCTGCTCGTCTCGTTCTTCGATCTTCAGGACGCTGTTTCTTCTCTAATCAGCCCCTCTAGTTTTTTGCAAAATCAACAGATTCCCCGTATAACTGCAAGCAATAAACTTGCAAATTTTCTGCAAAAAATGGTCTAAAACATTAGGTTTAAGTGACTGCTTAAATGATTTAATTATGTGTTTATTTGCATCTTTAATGTATATTGTATAAAAGAAAAAAAAGCTTAAGTTGTTAAATAAAAAATCTGCAGAATGTGCCAATTTTTTAATCTGATTAATCGTCAGAATAATCAATAGAATAATAATAATTACTAAAACAATCATTAGTTGCAGCGCTAATTAATGAGATTAAATCACACATAGTTGAAGAGTTTCTCATTAGAAGATTTCTGAAGGAAAACTGCACTTTTAGGGCTTTCAGAGTCAAGGATAGTGACTATAAAAGCATGCCACACCTTTCAGAACCCATTTTGAAAATAATGTATCCTTTTTGCTTCGTGCTTAGCACTGTGTTGGTTCTATCACATAAAGAGCTATTAAGCTTTGTGGTTGGAATGTGACAGAAATGAAAAATGATCTTTTGCATAGCTCTTAAAGAATCATCAGCACTTCAAAGCAAAGTTTATTCTGGTGATGACTCCATGTTCTGACGGGTCTTCCTGGCCTTCAAAGGGCAGAGTTCATGCAGCTGAACAACAGCTCCTAGCGATCCATCGTTTAATAACCAGAGATGAGCCTTTAATTCCACTCTGACTTTAGCTCTAATCTTTCCTGGTTTCACACCAGCTTACCTGAACAATATCCAGCACCATTCCAGCTGACACAGTTCCAAACCCAGCGAGCAGAAAAGGCACCAGAATCTGCAGAGCCATAGCCAGCGGCGACTCTTTAGGCATATTCAACACGTCTGATCCCAGTGCTTCCGCGGCTTCCTCTTCCTCCTCATCACTGGCGTCCTCCCCGGAGAGCCTCCACTCTGTCAGCATGGGCTCCGTCTCAGAGCAGCCCCCGTCTACACAGTCTGATAAAGTTATAGAGGAGCGGGAGGCCCGGTCCACGATCCGTCTGCCTTCAACGTGAGACATTTCCTGTCTGTAGCCGTTCTGCAGCGAGCTGGCCTCAGGTTTTCCTCCCAGGTCGACCATGGCTAATCGATCCTCCTGCAGTTTGGTGTAACCGGTAGGAACCATAGTCTGGAAAATGGAGCTGATACGCGCTGAGGGCACGGGTTTCAGGGAGAGAGCGCTCCATCCGCTGGCCGCCCCGCTCATACGCACTGCCAGGCTAGAGCCCAGGGATTCCCCTAACGCTCCTCCCAGGTTCTTGATGCTCATGATGATGTGTTCTAGGACTGCAGTGTCTCATCTCTTCTCATCCAGATTGAGGCCAGTCTCAGCACAACAACAACACAGAGTGGTTCACGCTGGCGAAGCCGCAGCTTCCTGGTCAACAATGGCTTCTGGAAGGCATCACTAGGGGGAAAACAAGAAGAGAGCAGGCTGGTAAAATATGACAGCTAGAATACAATAACCCTCCATCATAACAGTATGGCAAAAAGTAAGCATGACACAACAACTACACAGATACTAATCATGAGAGAGGGCTGACTGACCCACCCACCAAGTCACGTCTGGATGTGTGTGGTTAACAACAGGCACCCCACTGTTGCCAACTTAGTGACTTTGTCGCCATATTTAATGATTTTTCAGACAAAAAAAATTGGTATTGGCCAAAATCGGAATCAGCAGGTCAGGCTTTTTAAAGATGGGTGATCGGCCAGAAAACTGCAATCGGTGTACCCCTAGCCACAGCACATCTTGGCCAAATTATAGAACGCAGGGCTGTGAAGAGAAACAACACACTGAGTTGTTCCTGAAGCATAATTAGGGACTTTTCAGACAAAAAATAAAGAAAAGAAAAAACTGATCTAAATCGGAATCATCATGATCAGGTCTTAAAATCAGTTTGAAACCAGATGTTCCCAGATGTTCTCCATTCAGTCTGACTGGGCTTGAGCTGGAAAACCATGTTTCCTTTTGTTTCTACCTCCCAATTATGCTCTTATTTTATATCGCATTAAAATGCGCAGACGATTGGAAAAGGTTAAAGTTCAAGGGATATGACTACGAGCAGGAAATGTTGTCTTAGATAAATAGCAGCCACTGAGTTTCGTCTTATTTCACGCTTCCTCTTCAATACTTCTGAGGGCTGACAACTACTACATTACACCCCGTCTGAGAGGATTTTCACATACTTTGTTTATTTGATAGGGAGATCGTCAGAGAGCACAGATAACACCAAAAACTACTACTATTCCTTTAGTTAGACTATGTTATTATAGCTCAAATATTTTTATGGATTTTTTTTTTTTTTTTTTGTCAGCTTGTTTATCCATAACGTTAGAGAAATCAGTTATAACCGTCGTTAAGGCCTCTAAACCATCCATTAGTTTCAGCTAGCCACAGTGGAGTAGTAACGCTCTTAAAAACATTGAAAAAAAGCTACCAGCTGTTTTATATTAGCCAAACATCTTCGGGTGCTCTAAGCTAGCTGTGCAGGAATGAAAACAGTTAGGAAGCAGCTCAGTTCTGTGGCTCGCGGCACCTTCCGCATTAACCACTAAGCTGTTTCACGCGACTTGTACCAACAAACATAAATAAAATATTCCAATATTTACAGGGTTTTTTTTTTGTTTGTTTGTTTTTCCTTTTTTCAAGGAGTTACCTGTTCACCAGAGAGGAATTTCGACCCGCAGAAATGCCAGTTTTACGTGACAGCCAGCCAGCCAGCCGCGTCAGAGCGAAAAGTGCCACCAAAGATCGTCAATGAGAAAGAGATGGAGACTCTCTTTGAAAATGTCATAATTGGTTTCAGAAGCTAGGTTAAGAGTGTTTGAAGGTCCCAAAGTCCTTTAACATGTCTTTATCGCAATATAACAAGAGAAAACTGCGTTATTTGTGTGAGGAGTTTAGGTGTGGCAGAGAAGTACAGTCATATTCAATAAATTAGAATATACGTCCCAATGAGTCCTATTTGTCAGATTAAAAATACCTTTTGAAAATAACATTTAAGAAGGAATTAAACATACTTTTCATTAAGCCCACATTTCTGTTTTTTGAAATAGTTTTTTATTGGTCAGATAGAATATTCTAATCTGAAATGTCATCCTTTCATTAGCTGTAAGTGAAAAATCATCCAAATTATCAGAAATAAAAGTTTTCAAACATTCATCTGTGTGTAATTGATCTATATTATGTGTTTCACTTAGTGATAATGTTCCTGAAATGAATGGACTTTTCAATAATATTGTAATTTACTGAATTGGTCTGTATGTACAGACAGAAGGACAGAAGGGTAGGAAGCATGAGACATCAAGGACTCGCTCTGAATGCCGTCTTGTTTGCAGTAGTGATGGACATGTTGACAGATGAGGTCAGAAGGGAGCCTCAGTGGTTTAAGCAGATGAGTGTGTAACTGTTTTGTGTTTAAAATGGAAGTAAGAACAGAAAAATGGCAAAGCTTAGCAGCTAGCTCACACTCTTCTTCAGGCTTTTACTCTGAATCTCATTCCATTAAATAAAGATATGAACCCTATATTAAGTGTCTTAAACCACAAATGACTGACTACAAGGCTTGTTCAAGAGTTTTCATGACAAAATACCAATCATCAAAAACAAGTTTTCTACTTGTTTCTTAAAAATAAATGAATGTGAGTAACATCCCACTTTCTTTAATATGGACTCCACCAACACGCCGTCTCATGCCAAGTTCCAGTGTGAAGCTGACAACTTCATACTTATTGGCATCACGTGCAAAAACCCTTAAAATCAAATCTGCTTTTATTGCAGCTGCTAAATTTCACACCAAAAATTTACAACAATCCTAACTTTAATTTAAGTACATTTATTGATAGGGAACTGAGAAAAAAATTGTTTCTAACAAAATCAGGTGTAGCACACAGTGGAGGTTTTTGATTTGGGCAGTATGGCTCACTGCCCAGGGTGGCACAGCTCTTGGAGCAACCCAGCAAACCACTCTTTTTTTTTTAGCTGTCAGCTATGCCCTAAACAAATTTTTTACTCCTTGTTTGCATGTCCACAGTGTTGTGCACAGTAAACTGTGTAAGAAAATGTGACCTTAGTGTGAAATTTAACTACAGTTGGTACAGTTGGTATAAGATTTGTAACATTCAGTGTGATGCTTAAGTCAAATTCTGTTTCACTGTTTTTCATTTTCAAAATCTAAGATGTCAAGACTGGTCAAAGTTGAACTGGTTAATTCTACACTGCAGAGATTTGTTAAAAGATAGCTTTAGATTTCTAAAACCTTTACACAGACAAACTCATTCTCCTTTTTGGATTATGACCACCTTAGATTATTGTCGGGGGTCAAAAGAAGGGGCTTGCCAAGGACACTATTCCATCAGTTACAGTCATTGAAGAGACTGAACCAAACTAGCTCTTCAACCTTAAAAGAAGAACCTAAGTTTGCCAGTCAAAGAACTATAACAAAGTGTCAAGTAAATAAAGGTAAGAGTGAGACCTCTTAATATACTCGCTTTCTTTGCCAGACCAAGCAAAAAGTGCCACACAGCTATTTGGATTGTAGTGCACCAGAGAAAAGGAGGGCACGTTGGTGGAAACAAACAAACAACATTATAATAGAATTAAATGTGTTTAATAATGGCTTTATTTAATTTTCATCAGTTAGACTCTGATGTCTATTTGTTAATATTAATGTTTTAGCTTGAGTAGTCTTCCTCAACACCAGGTGGCGCTAAATAAACAAAAGTGAACACCACGGAACTTGGACCGGCTGTTAGCTACATGTGTTACACATGCCGAGTTAAACTCCTTGTAATATGGACCTAAACTCGAGGAAAACGACTTCACAGTCTTTACTGTCCTGTGGAAACGGCGGAGGTCTGAAAGTTTCTTCTCTATTAATGAATTAGTGGATATTGAGTAAAACTCTGTTTACTGTGTTGCACGGAAAAGCTAATCTAACGGTGTATTGAACTTTTCAGGAATAGGGTTTAGCGTCGCTAAAAACACATTTTAAAAACACACTGGACTACCAGGCCTGAGAACCATAGTTGGGAAATGAGCTTATAACTCTTCCCAGATTGATGAGCTGCTAGTGTTGCTTCTCATTGCTGATGTCCTTCCATCAATTAGAAAACTGTTAAATCTCCTGTTTTAATGAAGGTGGTCACATGATCACTAATGATCATTCATTTGATCATCAGCATCTGGCTGTTTCCTTCCACTGTAGATGCACCCATCAGGCTCCTCCCAGCTGGTGTTTTTATAGAGCACAGTTCGTTGTTTTAGGTGCATGGAATGAAAAGGAATTGCAGTCATTGATCGACCAATCTCTGATCAGACTTGATCGATTTGATTTATTTCTATATCTTATTTTAATAGTCTGGGTTTTCTTAGCTCATTTGGAACCTAATGTTTCCACAAAGGTCTCAGAAGAGCATCAGTTCATATAATTATCACTTTTGGACATTTGGGATGAGGGGAGATTTTTTGCAGCAGGTTTCCATTTCTCAGTGGAAGTGTACCTAAAACAACATGAACATTTCCACCAGAATTAAAAAAAAAAAGATCAACCTGGTGTCAAAAAATTCCTTCTACCGTCCCTGTTTGATCTGCTGTTTTCTGTTTCCTGCACCTTCAGGTCTCAGTGAGAAGCTCCTCCTGAAGCCCAGAGCTGGCAGATCCCTACAGACGGAGCGAGTGCCGAGGAGCAGCGGTGAGACTTCCCTCTGTAACATCTGGCCTTAAGTTTGCCCATGACATTTCTTTTCCACGAATAAAGAACCATTTTGCTGGATCAAGCTGGATCATGTCTGTATTTGGTTTGATTTGTGTCAGTTCTGGAGCGCCTGCAGAGCTTCCTGCCTCGGATGGCCGAGGCCAACGAGAAGCTAAAGCAGCAGCTGGAGGAGGCTCCTGAAGGACGCTTTGACATCGAGAATGTGGACGAGGCAGAACGGGTCATAGAGATGGTGAGTTCTTTACAAAATTAAAGTTTATTGGTCTTTGATAGGGTGAACTAACATTATTATGGCATTATCAATATATTACTTGAAAATGGTCTCAAAAAACAACACTATTGTTTATCGCAATAATTTCTGGAACAGTTTTCGCTCAGCAAAATTTGTTATCCTGGCAGGCCTACGCCTTCAGAGGGTTGTTGGTAAAATGATGAGAAACTCATGTAAACATTAACATCGGATGAACACTGTCTGTTTTTTTTTTTTTTTTTTTTTTTTTTTCACTGTGAGTCTTTGACAGTACATTCAAATTCACCATAATGTTTGACCGAGGCAAAGCACTTGTCAGATTCGTGATGTTCTACAGATTTACAGGAGAGGTTCTCTTGTATTTAATGCTGAGTTACAGCTAAAATCCAAAATGGTGTTAGTGTACAGATAAAGATCATGTGCTGCTGGATCTGCAGGATGTAGCTGTGGTGGAACTGAACGAGTCGGGCAGCGAATCTGAAGAAGACGAGGAGACGTCAGAGTCTGAGGGAGGGTCGGACTCTGAGGGAGATGTCTCTGAGATCACGGAGAGGAACCTCAAGCTGCCCGGAGACGGAGGGAACAAAAAGGCCAACATCCAGGTCCTGGAGCAGGAAGGAGTGTAGAAGCAAAGACTTCTGTTGGACCTTACTCTCTATGGGAGCTGGGGTTTGAAGAATAATCCCAAACCCAGACCTCTACACCTGTGGATTCCTAATGCTGTGATGCGTTTTGTTTTTGGTACACATTCTAATATCAGTTTAGTGCACCAGTCAACTTTTGTATTTTATCATTTCAATGAATTGTTAAAACGCCCATTTCATGTCAGTGTATACAAAGGAATGAGAATAGCAGTGGAACTACTGGGGCAGCTTCTTCTGGAGGAACCACAAAGGGCCAGTGATAAATTATACACAACACCTCAGGCCCACTGATGAGTATGGTGGAGGATCTGTCATCCTGTGGGCTTGTTTCTTTTCTAGAGGCCCTGGGATTGTGTTAGAAAAAATCTGGGAGCCTCTCAAGAGGACAGTTAACTAAAATACTTGGCCAAATTGGCACAAGATCAAGCTTCTTCCATGACTATATCTGTTCAGAGAACTAAGTGCTGTAGAGAATCTTTGGACTGAGCTGAAAAGAAGAGCATAGGAGAAAACCCAGGACTGTAGAGGATGTGGCGAGATCATACAAAGAATGATCAAAGATCACTCTCACTGTATATTCCAACCTAGTGAAACCTTATAAGAGAAATGCTGTTCTAATAGGGTAAAGGGGTACCAATATTTTTTGTAACATGTCATGTAAATAATGTACTGATCAATGTGTTTTTTTTTCCACACTTAGTAAATATCCTCTAAGGTTTGATTTTTCTAATTGTTTCAGTGTGATATTTTTAAGGCATTTTTACCCAAGCTGCCAGCAAATGTGGAGGACACTGGAACGTATTCAAGTCAGAAGTATTTGCAAATTATTAATTTATAACTATAATGATGTTAAAAACAATTGTTTTGCTCATCCTCCTTTAACAACATTCATGTACTCATTGGTACCAACAGTGGTCCACATGGTTCTGAAAAGCACTAAAACAAGTATCACTGGATTTTATGAGCTGATGGCATATTTTCAAGCCTTCTTTTAGCGGCGCATAACTAATATGAAAATCAAATAAGGACACTCCAGCACAGTTACTGTTTATTCAGTGGACAGTTGTCACATTTCCCATAGAGTAAGAAAACACTCCCTTCATAGCCCTCGGTGGCTTTCACCGTAGAAAACTTCACCTTGTGACATTAGTAATGGATAAAACATCTGTGGCATTTCTTTGATGAATACAGTAAAGTGTTTGGACATTTCTACACAAAATGTGAAACATGTATACAACTTTATCATTTTGTAAAAAAATACAAAGAAATTCAATTTTGGAAAATAAGGACAGACAAAAGGGGATTTTTACATCTCGCTCACAAGAGACTTAAGTGATGACAAATGTCGCCACATGAATCAAGAGATTTATGTGTTTGTTGTGGTGGCTACTTGATAGAGAAGAACTGGAAGTGTCTGGGCAAACTCCTCGGCAGGGCTGGTTCAGTCGTGGGGAGGTGATTGGACTCTGTGGGGACTGTCTTTGAGAGGCTCTGCTGGAGGAAGGCACAGAGCATCCCAGTCTCTAACAGCCACCCTTTTCACCTCCATCCTGGCTGGGCAAGAAAGCAGCTGTAGCCAAAGGTTCCCATCTCTGGGATGCAGGACTGTGCACTTCAGGTCATCATTTATCCCCACAGCCATCGGAATACACAACTTGCACTGTTGTTAACTAATGACCTGGCTGATTGTATAGTACTGTTTGTGGCACGTTGCACATCTGGTGCTTTGGTTAACTATATGCTGAGATACATTTTATTTTACTTTCTTATTCTATTCATATTTTTACTGTGTTTTGTGTTACTTGGACATAATTTCTCTCCAGGGACACAACAAAGTGATCTAGACATTTGAAAATAACTAAACTGTGACATCAAACATTATTCTACTTAGACTCCCTTTCGACTGACTGTCGAAAGGGAGTGGCTAGTTTAGACTAGCCACTCCCTTTCAACTTGTTACTACTGAGCGGTACAGCATGGGTCACTGCCTAACGAGGCGTCATACTTGTGTTTTTTTTTTTTTTTTTTTGTTTTGTTTTGGGTTTTTTTAAGGGTTTTCTTGGCACTAGTGACCTTTATTCATTAGCAGCTCCACGGGAAGAAGGGGAGGACATGCAGTACGTAGCATGGGGCCGGATTTGAACCTTGGATAGCTGTGTTGAGGACTGTAGCCTCTGGGTATGGTACACTTGCTGTATCACTGAGCCACCCGGTTCCCTGTGATGCACTAGTATGTCGTGTTTGTCACAAGCAGTGACATTTTTCTGTCTCCCAATCAATGAACTCAGTTGTGTGATGTCAGAAGCTCCACCCTAACTTTACTGTACCACCGTTCTGTGGACTTGAAACTGAAGGGGGCCCAGGAATAGTATGGGACATGTTGATTGTATGGGCTGCCTTTACAGTGGAAACATAAAATAGTGTACTGATCTGTGCTGTACTGCTCAGTGGAAACAAGGTCATTTTAGAGTTTTATTCCATTGTTCACTTACATAGTATTTATTATCTATACATACAATCACAGTAACAATAAAATGAGCCCCTCTGTTAATGTATAAAGGATCTGGTCTTTACCAGGTTTTCAATTTGATTACCATTGTTATTAAACTGATGAAGCCAAAATGAAAGTTTAGAGAAAAAAAAGTGGGTACACCCACTAAGCCCCAGAATTTAAAGAGATTGGCCCACTGCCAGTGCCGCTGGTCGTTCTGTTGATCTGACGAAACTGGGAGTTTTATGCTTTACAATGACATTCACAGTAAAAGGGAGACTGTACTGGCTGCTGCATTTTCCTGTCTACCTAAATGCTGCGTTCAGACTGCGGATGGTGTAGGAGAGAGCTCCACAGAGAGCAGCTGAAATGGTAATCCTTCAATTTTACAATTTTTGAAGGAAACCACTGACTTCAACTCCATTTTAAACCAAGTATATGTTGTCAAGAAAAACTGTCAAGAATCTGGAACATCGTTGGAGAGTGAGCTCAGTGGGACTCAGTCACAGTACTCATCTAGACCATTAATACTGATGAGATGTAGTTTATTTCACAGAACTATTGGCAAATGCCGATAGTTAAATGTCTTGGGACTTCCCTAGCTAGCTAGTTTGCTTAGTTCTATCCAGTATAAAATTTCATACCCCTGGATTTGACTGAAAATGCATACACAGACACAATGGATCATAAAAACATTCACTTTGTCCAAGGATGAAGAACAGCTCAAAGGCTCCCTTTGAAACTATGGCTCGTTATTAGGGTCAAAGTTAAGACCATTGTGATAATTGGGGTGTACTTAAGATTGTCAGAAGGGGAAAATTGGGACAAAAATTGCCATAAAAATCTTGCTGTGTGAATTAGGCATAATGAGAGGCTAATGGATGTTGTTTACGAATATTGTATGTCAACCATTTTTCTTGATAAAGTTTTGTTTTAAAAGAAGTTTGTCTAATCCAGAGGGTGACCATGCTAGTTGTTAGCATCTCAAATGCTAACATCAGTTTATCTGTGCCAATGGACAGCAGGAGTAGGAAATTCAGTGGGTGACCAGCCTAGGCATGCTGATCACTAGCCTCTCCAATGCTAACGCAAGTGAGTACTTTCCTTCTCATTTCAGTAGCTGGCTTCCTTGTCTCCCGTGACAAGGAATAGCTACCACTGGGTAGGCAATAGTCTCAGTTTTGGCCTCTTCTACTGTATCATATGAAACAACCCAAAGGGAAAATTCAAGGCAGCTTGACAAGTTCATGAAGCTGAGAAAGGCCAAACATCTTTTAAGGAGTGATCTCTTTAAGCTCAAGCTATTTTCTTCTTCCTCCAATGCTTAACCCTGAAGAACCTCAATTTTGCAAACGGTGTCAACAATATCTTTCCTTCCCACAGGTGGAAAGGAACGTAAGACCTTGTATGCAAGTTCATATGTATAAAACAACAATAACAAAAAACTTTCCTTTTGTTCAAGATATGTGTAGCATTTCCAAGAAAGCTCAAGTAGCCCAAAAAGGACAATGGAGTTCTCTGTAGCTGCTGGTACAGTCCTGGTGAATATGCACGAGTCCCCTTACTTTCAAGAAGAGAGTTGGAGTTCATTGTAAAATTTGGAGGCTCAGTACTCAACAGTCACTGCTTTGGTTTTGAGGTATTCCAAGAGGGCGTCCTCTCCTGTGGACAAGACAAAAACATGTTAGGACTTGTTCTACTAAAGGTTTATGGAAAATAGAAAGAAAACATGCAAAAGGGGAAAGTCTAGATAAGGAATTGAAGTTTTCAGATAATAATCACCAAAGGTTGAGATCTACTTTTACTCTCTATAAGTGACAACTCTACCCTTGTCTCTGTGAGAGTACATGAGACTTCTTAAAGCATAAAAAGTAATGATGGGAAAACTGCCTGTTGTTTTCAGCAAGTAGTACATTTTTCCACTGACCGAGGTCTTTGCCAAAGCCTGACTGCTTGAAGCCTCCAAAAGGCGAGGCGACATCGGTCTTGTTGTATGTGTTTACGAACACAGTTCCAGCCTCCAGTCGCTCGCTGACATACATGGCTTTGTTAATGTCCCGGGTGAACACGCCTGAGGCCAGGCCATACTCTGTGTCATTGGCTCTCTGAAGCACACCGTCCACATCTCTGTGTTAGATGGAGCGGATGAAAGATGGAGTGGGACGGTGGTTAATTCGAATCCCGCAGTAACTTCAAAGTTAAATCCTCTTCCTCTTTAACTTACCCATCTTTGAATTTGGACACGACCATGACAGGACCAAAGGACTCCTCTTTAGCAATGAACATGTGATCCTCTACATTGGTGAACACAGTGGGCTCCATGAAGAAACCTGGAAGAAAGGGAGAAAAAGACTTGAGCTAAGTTATTACCTCTGTTTTGACAGAAGGGCCATCCCTTAACCCTGGTTTTAACTCAGAACCAGAGGCTGCAACATATTTCAATACTCTGTAGGAGTAACGAAAACACTTGCAGTTTTCATTTGTCCAACTGTCTGGACTTCGTCAGGAAAGCCAGTAAAATGTGTATTGTACCTGGCCTGTCGACCTGTTTGCCTCCGTACACCAGCGTGGCTCCCTCCTTCACTCCTGTCTCACAGTACTCCAGCAGTTTGTCCAGGTGGGCTTTGTGGTTTTGTGGACCATGGTCTGTGGAGCGGTCCAGAGGGTCTCCAATCTTCATCTTCTTGATCTCCTCCACCTAAGATAGTTTAAAGACATGAAAAAAGCCCATTTTTAATATGGACAAACTAGTTTTCTGTTTATTTTATAATAATAGTCACTAGGGTGAACCGGTATTTAAAAGCTACTTTCTTTTATGTCTGTGGGTATTGATTGTATATGTGCATACATGCATAGCACTCCATACACTGACCTCTATTGGTTGAGAAGTGCAAGTTCATACTAAATATCTTTGAACCAATGCACCAATTAATCAAATTAGTCCTGATTAATCAATTATTGAAATAACTGTCAACTAATTTAGCAAACAAGTAATCGTTAACTGGAGTATACAGACTCAAAAAAGGGTCATTTGCTAAAAGAACAACACACTCGGAGCAATAATTAAACCAAAACTGTGCAATATATATAAACCTTTTGCATTTAAGATGAAAAAAAAAAAAAAAAAACATTTATTTGTCAATATGTTCTACCCAAAACTCCTCTAGTGGCAGTTTTAGCTTCACTTGGTTCAAATTCACTAAAGAAAAGTTATATTATTGCATTTTAGACAATAAAATGTTTATTTTCCTATTTAAAAAAAGGAATTTAATTATTTGTTTATTTGCCTCTTTTAATGTATTGCTAATATTGTATAAAAAAGCCAAAGAAGTTAAATTAAAAATCTGCAGAATGTTCAAATTTTTAAATCCGATTGTCAGAATAAATGATAGAATAATCGATTACTAAAACAGTTGTTAGTAGTAGCCCTAATTTTAAGTGGCCAATGCTGGTCCTATGATGTCCTTGAAAATAATTTCACACCAAAAAATACTGTTTTTGCTGTGAAAAAAAAAAAGTTTTTTGTTACCAAAACCATGTTTTTGCAGATCAGGTCAGTTATTTGAGTTACAGTTAGTGATTAATTATTTAAGAAGTCTAAAGTGCACTGGCCTACATGACTGATGCCTCGTTTCCACTGAGCAGGACGGCACGGATCGGTGCGGTTCAATGCGCTATTTAGTCTGTTTCCATTGTAGAAGCACCTCATACGCCTCACTAGTGCATAAGCTTTGGAATTCTCCCAGATTATAACATATTGGAATACTATTTTTTAAACTCTCCAAAATTTTTAAAAAATCAGGCCACACCCAATTTTGGTTCTACTTGGTATGAGGCCGGTTGCTGTACAACTGTTGGACATGCAGTTAAATTATCCGTTTTGTGACTGATTTTATTATGTTGGAAGCAAGTCCTACACACCAGAATGAAACGGCTAAATTGTCTCCTTGGAATGCAGTTAAGTTCTATAGAGCTCTGCTATTGATATGATTATCCAATTTAGGTGTGTTGAAGCATCTGGAAGTTGCAGGACAGCAGCCCTTGACTGGAGTTTGGAAAACCCTTAGATAAAAGCCAAATGAAGGTGATGCTGGAGACGGTGCTCAATGTCAGTCCTTCATTTGGGCTGGTATCCAACCTGTTTTAGGTGCTTCCCTGTTCCAAACCACAATTTAACTCATCTTATATTGAGGCGAGGACATATTTAAGACATGCAGGACACCGATTCCTGAGGACAGGAACTGGACACCCCCAGCAATGGGTGGAAAAAGAAAGTACTGCTTTGCTATATTTGCACAGCATGGCAGTGTCAGTGTTGAGGTACACGCACCACTCGGCTGATGTACTCGTCATGTATGGACTCCTCCACAAACAGGCGTCCAGCAGCAATGCAGTTCTCTCCCTTGTTGAAAAACACTGAGCTCATGCCCTGCAGAAAGCACACACGGGTTGTGGATTAGATCATGTTGGACTGAATTAAACTGCATGTAGTCATAGATGATTCTTCTCATTTCTGTTCAGAGCTAAAAAAAAAAACCCAGAAGTTTTGTAATTTCTACTTTACTTCAGTATCTAGGACATTTGAATTAGTAATGTTTACCTGGGATTTACTTGTGACATGACAGAGGCCCAAAATAGGAAACAGAAGAGAACATGCTATTTAAGCTCATACAAAAAAAAAAAAAAACTACCAGTGTCAATGAATGGATGGATGAACAGATGAATGGATGGACGGATGGAAAACAAATCTTTTCTCCATATTCTATGTAGTTTTTTAATAATTTTAAAGACCTGGAAAACCCTTAGATCAAACTTAAACTTTGTAGGAAGCCTGATTTTAAATATACATCTAGTATATTTAAAGTCCAGTTCACTGGACTTTGCCAGTGAACTGTAATAAGTCTCTCAGCAGTATAATGACAAAATCGGCCTCATGTAATGTTCTAGAAATAGACTACATACTGTATCATTAACAAATACATTGGATTTTACCTCAGTGAAATAAAGTACTGTAAAAAAAAAGGTTGAGTTTTTCGAGATTTGATTCCTTGGCGGGCCCCCAGAAAACACTGAAGTTCACTATGGATCTATGACAGATATTTCTATAGTGGGAAAGGATGGAACCAAGGATATGTGGGGAGGAAGGAAGGGCTCAAGAAAAGAAAAAGTGGAGGTAGAACACAAATACAGAAGGACAAAAGGAAGGAAGAAAATTCCATAGTGTTCTGGACCACATCGGAACCCACTTGTGTTAAAAAGCTGCTAACTACCAAACCAAAAAGTCACTTTTCCAGAGGCATGTTCCCTCACCATGCGAACAGCCTTGTCCATGTCGCAGTCGCTGAAGATGATGAGGGGAGATTTTCCTCCCAGCTCCAGAGATACCTTCTTCAGGTTACTGAGCGCACAGCTGCAGGGCGGAACCGCAGAGAGAAACCGCGTGAGGAAGGCAACACTCATATAAAACCAGTCAGCCACCGTCACCTCTTACCTCTTCATGATCTGTTTGCCGATCGGAGTGGAGCCGGTGAAGCCCAGCTTGCGGATATCTGGGTGGTCGGAGAGTCGCTGCCCCACCATGCCACCTGGAGGAGATTAAAACAGTCACACAGGGGCAGAGGGCAACCAGCAACCATGACACCCCCCCATGTGATCTATTCTGAACTGCTGATTAGGCATTAAAGCTAATTCTACCTGAGCCTGGCAGGATATTGATGACTCCTTTTGGGATTCCGGCTTTCACTGAAAGCTCAGCAAACTTCAGAGCAGTCAAAGGAGTTACCTGGAAACATGAGGAATAATCACTAAAATCTCCCACTAAGCCTGTCGCCACAAGCAATTAATTAATCACATGATAAATTAATATGAGCTCAATCATTTTTATTCTGATGATTAATATTTTTTGAAGGGCAATTTTGTTTAAAGACTTCATAATCCACTTTACTTCTGGTTTCGGTTGTGTGTGTTTTTTCTTTCCTTTTTATTTATTGTTTTTGGTTGTTGTGTTTTATTTAGGATATTTTAAATATCTTTCAGTTCCAGTGTGGCGCGTGCTGTACAAAATTAAAGTTTATTAATCTTTGAGAGGGCGAACTTGCATTATTATGCCATTATCATATTATTTGAAAATGGTCTCAAAGCGGCAGTATTATCGTTTATCGCAATCATTTCTGAGACAATTTATCGTCCAGCAGTGTTTGTTATCGTGACAGGTGTATGTTCCACACTGAGCATTTCAGCTGCTTAAGGACTCATAGCGGATTATTTTATGTTTTATTCTTTCTGACAGTGAAACAGGAAAGAATCCAGAGGATAAAATGTCCCCACCTGTGCAGGTTTAAGGACCAGTGTGTTTCCAGCTGCTAGACAGGCTGCGCTCTTCCAGGCCAGCATCATGAGAGGGTAGTTCCATGGAATAACTATGGCACAAACTCTGCCACAGAGAGAAAAAAAAACACCGTAAAATACATCTTCAGAACAGAAAGCAGGTCAGCGTCGAGCAGGTGCAGAGCTCTACCCCAGAGGTTCTTTCTTGGTGAAGGTCAGGTTGCGGTTGGGTCTAGCTTGGTTGATGGGGATCGTCTTGCCCTGCACAAAACAAAAGTTCATCAATGTATCTGTTCTAGTCTGAGACAAAAGTTGTGCGTCCATCACAGCAGAGGTGGAACCTTGCCTGGATTTTGTCACACCAGCCTGCAAAGTAGCGGAACGTCTGGATGGACATGCCCACGTGTGTCTTGAGGGCGAGCGTGTAAACGGCTCCTGAGTCGATGGACTCGATAGTGGCCAACTCCTCCTGGTGTTCCTCCATCAGGTCTGCAAGCCTGAAGGGGGTAAAGGTCAAAGGCAGGGTATCACCAAGGTGCTTTTATGACTGAAAAATACATCATTAGTTTCGATGGAAATTTACTGGTGCCCGGACTGGGCCGATCTCACGCTTGTCCAGCCCTGACCGGCGACCGACCAGCTGTAAACAAAACATCGGATCTCTTTCTGATCACTGAACGTGCCATATATACGGGTGTTCTCTAATTGGAGAATATGAATTACGTAGAAAGATAACCTTCATAGAAAGATAAACTGTTCTCTGATTCATTTGTTTTTGAGTAAAGAAACAAAGCTGACAGCCTATGATCAGGGCTTTTGGTACCAACTCTTGACATTCACACGGCCTCATCAGAGCACAGCAGATCATATTAACCCCCCAAAACCGCAGAAAAATTACATTTTTATCACAAACCCTTTAATCATTTAATTTCACCAAAAACATTAATATTCAAATAATCCATCTTATTGTGCTTAAAATTAAATCTGAATCAGCAGGTTGGAGATTTTATAAATCTCTGGTTACTAAATAATACTGGATAACTTCATTTGTGAATCTGAACTGAAGGTGTGCATAAACAGGTAGAAACCATGGGACTAAATGTACAGTGATGTACATTTGGAATCAGAAAAACGGAGGGAACCTGCCTGCTAAGGCAAAAAAAAAAAAAAAAAAAAACGGAGGAGCAGAAAAAAATCCATGAAGAATGTGGAACACAATAACCTTTCTGATCAAAATTGTCCCTCTGTAAACCACTAGGAGGAGCTACTTACTTATAGAGCAGACTTCCTCTGTCTCTGGGGTTCATCCTGCCCCATGGTCCATAATCAAAAGCTTCTTTAGCAGCAGCCACAGCCCGGTCCACGTCTCCGACTGAGGCGTACGACACCTTACAGATCACCTGCATGAAAAACAATTGGTCGGATACAATGTGGCAACATGCGAAGTGGATGGATGGATGGATGGATGGATGGACGGACGGACAGACTTACAGATCCATCGGTAGGATTAATGGTGTTGTAGGTCTTGCCATTTTCTGCATCCTCAAACTTGCCATCGATAAAACACTGATATGGCATATTCACTGTCATGTTGTTCACTTCTTTGGTTGCCTAGACAGGTGAAGAGGAACAAAAAGATAAAGGTGTCACCTCACTGCTGGATTGGTGCTTCTTTCTGACAGACGATCAGACTCACATAGTCGATGACCAGCTCCTCCTCCTGGTCCTCCCCTCGAAGCTTGCGGACGAACATCTGGATGAAGTCCTGGAAGGTGGTAGCCATGTACACGTCCTCGTTTTGCAGCTGGACGCTTGCGCACTTCTGCTTGACCTCCTCGACTAACCTGCAAACGGAGACGACGCCTCCTTATTGGTCCAGACAGCAGCTACACAAATCACTGACAGCTCTCCTGCATGTTTGGGGCTCCTGCTGCTGGTTAGTAAGCTCAGAGAATTTAAACATACTTCTAATTTATTGAAGCTTTATTATAATGGTTTCGTAGAAAGTGTCTTGAGATGACATCTGTTGTGAAATGGTGCTATAGAAATAAACAAATTAAACTGAACTGACTGCTGTAAGTTGTGCTCTCCAAAAAGGTGGCCTTGATGGAGGAGATGAAGTCCTGTCGAACTGTTCTGCTGACATGCAAAACACGGAAAACTAATACTGCACATCACCCTGAGCACATCATCCCCACCGTGAAACCTGGTGGGGGCAGCATTTTCTTTGGAGATCTGTTCTTCATCAGGGATATGGAAGCCAGGCAATATATATGTCATACAGTCATATTCAATAAATTAAAATACATGTCTCGATGGGTTGTTTGTCAGATTCAAAGCACTTTTTGAAAATAACAACCTTTAAGCAGGTATTAAACATACTTTTCATTAAATCCACATTTCTGTATTAAATATGTTTTTTATTGGTCTGATGTAACGTTCTAATTTTAAATGTCTTGTTTTATTAGCTGTTAGTGGAAAATCATCATAATTAACAGAAATAAAGGCTTTCAAGCATCCATCTGTGTGTAATTAATCTATATAATGTCTTTTTAGTGATAAAGTTCCTGAAATAAATTGACTTTTTGGTAATATTCTGATTTATTGAATGGGTCTGTATATTTAAAATGGAGTATTAGGGCCAGGCTAAGAAAAAAATAAATCATGAGAATAAAGTAATATTAATGAGAATAAAGTCATAATATTACAAAAATAAAGTCGTACAACAAAAAGTCATAGTTTTGTTCGAATAAAGTCACAATATTAACTAGAATAAACTCATATTATGAGAATGAAGTTGTAACTGTACAAGAAAAAAGTAATAATAATATGAGAATAAAGAAATAATATTACCAGAATAAAGTCATAATAATATGAGAATAAAGTCGTACAACAAAAAGTCATATTTTTATGGCAATAAAGTCGAAATAATACAAGAATAAACTCATCAGAATACCAGAATAGTCACAATAACACATGAAAAAAGTGGAAATTGATTAGAAATGAAATGTAATAAATTCTATGGAATCCAAAAGTAAAGAAAATAAACTGTTTTCTCATAGTCTGACATACCTGTGATTTTTGCACTATAAACATTAATACATCAAATATATTCACTCAATATTATCATCAAAATGTACCCCACTTGAAGTCCACATTTAGTTGACGGGCTATAATTGTGACTCCGGGGTTCTAAAAATCATCAGTGCATGTGATGGAAGAATGCATGGTGCAGGTAGAGGTACTATGCGCATGTGATTCAGGAATAGCATGGATAAGCTAAAGTGTACTAGCATGAAATCCAGTTATTTTATTCAGGGTTATGATGAAACCAAATTTTTCCCAAGCTTTAGTATTTTAAATTCCAGATTTTTCTCAGTTTATTCCCAAAGATTCTTGTTCATTCCCCTAAATTTCCATGGAAAGTTTCCTACTTAGAAATGTCATGTAATTCTGCGAGCGGACTTCACCATCAATATTGTAATTATTTGCTTAAAACTAAATATTACTTTGAATCAATTAAGGCAACTTGGACTATTCTGAATGGCCAGCAGAAAGACAAGGCAGGTTGAAAATTATGAATTTAAAGACTCAGCTGCTTTTTACTGTTTAACCTGTTGATGGGATGTCAGGCTGGCTCTCCTTCAGAAAGACTGCAGCTTTAAACTTGTATCAGAGCAGAATATTTCAGTTAGACACTGAAAATCAAAATTGAAAAAAATCAGAAATATCAAAATAAATAAATAAATAAATGAAATCCAAATTGAAAATCAGAAAAATAATAAAAAATAATAATAATAATAATTTAAATTTAAAATTGATATTGAAAATAAAATAAAATAAAATCCAAATTGAAATTTAAAAATGAAAAAATAAATAAATAAATAAATAAATAAATAAATAATAAAATTAATATAAAATCCAAGTTGAAAAAAAGAAAACCAAAATCAAAATTAAAAAATAAATAAATAAAATCCAAATTGAAATCGAATAAATAAAAAACCAAACAAATATAATTTAAAATTAAAATAATAATAATAATAATAATAATAATAATCAAATTAATATAAAATCCAAATTGATATTAAAAAAAAAAAAAATCAAGAAAAAAAAGAAAGAAAAAAAAAGAAAATCCAAATCGATCACAACTCTGCTGTATAAGAACATGTGACAGATTTCAACCCAGCCCTGGAACTTCTCTCTCACCTAACAACGTCCATGGAAGCTGCTCCAGACTTGAAGAAATCTGTTGTGTCCTCGATGGCTGCTACATTGCTAAGGATGCTCTTCCAAATGTTCTGGAAGTAAACATTAAAAAGAATGTTTTTTTTCTTCTGCCTTTGCAACAAAAAGTCAAAGTAATTAGGGTTGCAATGATAAATTGGCACGATTTCCTTAATTTTGGGTGATTGGCTGATACATGAGAAACCGATCTTATCTACCTCTGCAAAGGCCTGAAAATCAGCCACTGTCCCCTTTAGCTCACAGAGCCGCCCACCAGGTCACATTTGCACATGCTCAGGTAACATCAGTAACAGTCATCCCACTGTTGCCAATTTAGGAACTTTGTCACTATATTTAGTGACTTTTCAGACAAAAAAAAATGGTATCAGCCAAAATCAGAATCAGACAGTGAGGCTTGTTAAAGATCGGTGATCGGCCAGAAAACTGCAGTCGGTGCAGCCCTAATAGTAATAAGCTATCCTATCGATGTGGGGTACTTGCCCTGATTTCCTCGGCCATCTTCTTCTCATCATCAGTCAGCTCTACACTGGAGCTTTCTCCTGAGGAGAAGAACTTGGAAGCAGGGATCATCTTTCCGTCCTCAAACTGCAGATTCTTCACCAGGAGCTGCCGACCAAATGATAGAAAGGTTAAGATCGCGGGGCGGCGGTCATGCCGACCCATGCTGGATCAGAATTAGTGTTTGTCTGAACAAGCAGCTCTATCTGCTCCTGAAGGGGAACTCACAGCTTTCCCATCAGATCCGTACAGGACCAGTCCGTTCTTTGTGACGAGGCTGGGTTGGGAGGCCCCCTCAATTTCTAGGGCTTGACCGGCAGGTACCGACCCCCCCAACATGGACGAGCCATAAAGGGTCACAGGCTGGGAAAGGCATAGATCAGCACTTTGAACAGATACGGTGCTTTGTAAAAGTATTCACACCCCTGAACCTTTTTCACGTTTTGTCTCAAACCACAAACCTCAGCGTTGGGTTTTATGTGACAGACCAAGACAAAGTCGTGCATAAGTGTGAAGGAAATGTAATACTTTTTTTATTTTACAAATAAAAATCTGGAAATTGTGGTGTTTTGTTACCTCGAAATAAAAAGTGTAGAAAAAGGAGTCCACATGTGTGTCATTCAATCTCAATAGAAATGCAACTGTTCTGCGAAGGCCTCAGATGGTTTATACCAGGGGTGTCCAAAGTGCAGCCTGGGGGCCATTTGCGGCCCCTAGACTGATTTTGTCAGGCTCCTGACTTCTGTTCAAGAAGTATACAAATTTGGCTCCCCAGCACAAGTGTTTGATGTAAATGGGGACTTTCTATTTTTAATTCGGGCAAAATTATCACAGACAAGTAAAATCTTCTCAGAAGTTTTTGGCAACAATACCAATTATTTGTCTTTAACTAACCAGGCTTTTTGCATTCTCATTTAAGGACCACATCTATTCAGTGACTTTGCTACACCCAAATCTGCCTGTAATTAATGTATTCAACTTGACTAAAGTAAGTGTTTTCAAAGAAAGAGTGGCTTAAATCCTGATTTTATTGCTCAGAAATTACATTTTGTTCTATTTTTCTTTCAACTGCTATCTAAATTTGCAAAATTTCTTCTAATAAGGTAAACCAAAACCCTGTTTAAGTTTTTTTATTCATGACAATTCATAAAACCATAAGAAGGGCCAAAGTAGGGGACACAGCAAACATCTTGATGGAGCTCTGGTCTGATAAAACCCATATTAAACTTTTTTGGTCTACAAGTAAAATGCTATTTGTGGTGGAGAACGAACACTTCTCATGACCTTAAATGGACCACCCACACCACGAAACAGTGATTGATTGATAATCATGTTTTAGAATGGCCTAGTCAAATTCCAAAATCATATTAAGAATCTGTAGACCGAACTTGCAAAGCTGGTGGAGGCTTACACCCCAAGAGTTGCAGCTGTATTTTCAGCGAAAGGTTCAATCATCTATCATTTTCCTTCCACTTCACAATTATACACCAGTTTGTGTTGGTTTGTCCCATAAAACCCCCCAAAACACGCTGAATGTTGTGATTATAATGTGATAAAATGTGAAAACTTTGAAGGGTGTACATACCTTTGCAAGGAATTTTTTGAATTAATAAAGAAATTACATTTACAGAAACTTTATTTAACAGCTGCTCTGTTTCTTTTTATTGCACATGAGTTCCAGGAAACACACCTGACCGTCGATGACAGTCCAAGCTCCGGGGACTTTGTCATGGCCACGGATCCAGTTGTGGATGGCCTCAGCTGGCTGGGCCCAGTTAACCTGGGAGACACAGGGAGAGAGGCACTGCTGGGTGCTCTATTTTCAGATGTATTTTCAGAATTGGGACCTGAGTGAGGAGGAAGCCAAAACAACCGAGTGCTGCTCCCTGGGGAACACATGAACAAATTATATGTGAAGATCAAGCTCTTGGCCAAGAATAGAACAGCAGAGCAACATGGCGCTAAGAGACAAATCAGAAAGCAGTGAAGATCAGCTCCACCTCCGTTCCTACACTTATAGAAACAACTAGCATAAACCTGTCAGGAGCTGCTCTCTCACTCAGCTATGTGAGCCATGTAACAGTAAATTTCCACGGGGCTCGCTGAATGAGGATGTTATTACACTGAGCAGCTGGCCAACAGCTTGAATCTGATAACTACAGCCCGTGTCTGAGAGTAAAGCTTGCAAGCAGGATGACCTGCTTTAGTGTTTGATGGAAAATGACATCCACAAATTTGTCTTTATCGTGCTGCATTTTCTCGAGACAGCTGCAGCATGTCATAGATGGGTTATGCTGATGTTTTTTGCTTTAAACCCCAACCCCTTCTCAACAGTTGCTGACTTCAGACCACCGTCTTGCATCAGAGCTCTCACCCTGGAGTTGGATTTCTTCTGAATTCCCTCATAACTCGCTCCTTCTTCTGTCTGGGGGATTCTGGGGGCTTTTCCATCAGCAATGAGCTGCACTGCTTCCACCTAACACAAGAAGTGAGAGTTTGTGGTAAACGTCTCTGTAAAAGTTCATGTAAAGGGTTCTGCTGAGATTCCAGTTGGTTACCATGGCTTTGATGCCCTCTGGGAAGAGAAAGCGGTTGTACAGCGTGTCCACTGTGTCGTTTGGCTCGACAGTGCATTCTCTCTGCAACAGGATGGGGCCCGTGTCCAGTCCATCGTCAGCCCAGAACACAGTGAAGCCAGCTTTTTTGTCACCATGAATTAGGGTCCTAGAGACATGCAAAGATATATGAAGATATTCCACACAATGTCAACTTGCAGGAGACACACTGACCCGAAAAACTTTAGATAAATCAGCCACATGACTCATACTAGGGGTTTTTTACACTTCCGATATGATACCGATAGTACAGCTTTGAGAATAGATACCGTTATTGACCCGATATGATATCAGCACGAACCATACATACAAAATAAGTAATAAACTTATTTTGCAGTGTGCAATGTTAGAAAAGGCTTGATCAAGTGATACTACTCAGAGTACAATAGTCAATAACAATAGGAATGAGAACAACTGACCCATTAATTATTAACCAATGGGTCTGCGTGGGGGATGTAAGCACTGCTGGATAGAAATGCTGGGGCGGATTAAATGCTGGAGAGGAGTGTTTCCATAGGAGATTTTAGATGAACGCCGATATAATCCGATATTCATTTTTTGGCTGATATCGGACCGAATTCTGTTATCAATATTGGATCGGGACAACCCTAACTCATACAGCACTTTGCAAAAGTATTTTCTGTTTAAGCTGAAACCCCCTAAATAAAATCCAAGGCTAGAAGTAAAAACAAAAAAAGAAGCAAACAATGCACAACCCCTGAAAACTTGACATTATCATGCTTCTGGTAATGCTTTGCATCAGTAAGAACAAGGAAGCTTGTCAAAGTTGCAAAAGGCTAAATATGAGGCACTCTGGGAAGCTAGAGGTTGCAAAAGACTCCACCTTCCAGCAGGACAGAGACCCTCAATATACAGCCAGATATACAATGGGGTGGTTTAGATCAAAGTATATCCATGTGTAAGAATGGTCCAGTCAAAATCCAGACCAATCCAATTCAGAATTTAACACAGAACTTGAAAACTTATGTTGATGTCAAATTTGTGGATAGCTGGTAAACACATACCCCTAAAGACCTGCAGCTTTAGTTGTAGCATAAAGGTGGTTCTACAGACTAAAGGCTCAGTAGCATTAAATACAAATGCATGCCACACTTTCCAGATTCTTTTAAGCATGTATCATTTCCTTTCAACCTCTCGATTGTTACTTTGTTTTGGTCTGTCAGATAAAATTCCATATGGCAGAATGTAAAAAGTCTCAAGAGGTATAAATGTTTTACAAGGGACAATGTTTAATGTCAATCCGAAATACAAATGTTTATCTAAAAAATCATTATATTTCCTTTTAGTTTTCCTCATCATAGCTCAACCTTTTCAGTGCTTTGTTAGTAACTGTCTCAAAATGTCATATTACACTCAACTCAAGCAGAGCATGTGACAAGTTGTCATTGAGCAAATGGCCCTGCCAAAGTACTTCATAAATTATCTTTCATTTTCCCAAAAAAACACATTAGGAAATTTTATTTACTGTGTTTTTTGAAGGTGAAATGAAAATATATCTAATCAAAAATGAGAAAACATAATTCCCTCTTAAAGTTGACAGTAGTGAATGAAAGCTGCTATCTAAAGTATCTCCTGTTGTTTGCAACAAGATGCTTTGGACTAAGCTAAGCTAACTGCTAAAGCCAAGTCAGTTGAGTTTATTCCATTCTTTCCATGTTCCCTTTTATACCCCTTTTATACTTTATGTATAAAACTGCTTGACTAACAACTCCATGCTGCAATGGACAAAACGTTCCAAGGCTCCTGTTTAAAGGCCCTGGACTGCTTGAGAATCTGGTTGTAGCCTCTGAAGGCTAATTTCATTTTCATTATTAGTACTATGAGTTCTGATCAGTCCAAGATTGTCCCCAGTTTAGACATTACAGTAAAACTTATCTTATGGTTAATGCTGTAATTAAATGAATGTTAAAAGTAGTTTATCTTCTTGTATCACATAAAATTCCAATAAAAAAATACAGTGAACATATATTTTAAGGTACTTCATGCACCAGAGCTGTAGAAAGTGAATATTACACAAAATTTCATTAAGAAAAATAACAATAAAAGAGAAAGCTGCTGATGTCATCTAGTTTGATATATGTTTGTCCTCCAGCAACTGTAAAAACCTGGAGAACTTAAATAGTTTTTGAAGGTCTATAGGAAAAAAATAAAAGGTGGGCATCATAAAGTTATTGTGCTTAATGCTTCATGGCACTCGTACTATAGTTAATGGGCACACTAATGATCTTACCTTATTTCTAGGAAAGACATAAATAAAGTTTAGGCATTGTTAGGTTTTTGTAAAAGTTAAGTGAGGGGGAGGCAAATAATATGAGATTTAAAAAAATGTCCCTTTTTTTAGGGAAAATAAAGGACTTGCAAGGTCTAGCAGCTAAAAACATACAGGAGTTGTTAATATATACACAGGAAGATATAGCAAGGGTGGAGATAAGAGAACCAGTCTAGAACTTTTACTTTCACTTACACATTGGTTAAGACTGGGAGTTTGTGCAGTTACTGTTAAACAGCAAAGATGACAGTACATCTGAACCAAATGAGGAGAGGCAATCTTATCAAAACAGCCATGATCTTCCATCTGGTTCATCTTTCTCACCAGTTGATCGCGGAAGCTCCTCTGTGCAGGGGTAAGATGGATGGGTGGTAGATGATGGAGCCATGCTTGGGATGGTCGATTACGTTCATGGGGATGAACTGGGAACAGAAGGGCATGACGTTGAGCTCTGCACCCACTGACTTATATGCGTCCACCACGTCTGGGATTGGCTTTCCTTTGACGCGCCACCTCGGAAATTTGAACACAGGCGTCCCATCCTTCTCCGCTGCCACGGCTTATCGGGGGGGAGATGTGAGAATTGGAGATTAGACAGGTTAGTACTTAGGGAATCTGACTCAGAAGAGTCAGGAATTTATTTTATGTTCAAAAATTTGCTGTTACGAGGGCTGGGCGATATGACTTAAAAATAAAATCTCCATTTTTTTTATCCCAAATTTGATTTTCAATTTTAATAGATTTTTTTCCTCTTGCTTTTTCCTTAAAAAAATTAGAAATGAGAGAAAATATCTTAAAAACTGGCTTTTATTTCAATCATTCTTTCTTTGAGTTGACTTGAATTCGAAGTCAAAATAAACAGAAGCTGTGATACACGCTTGCCCAACAAGATGGCAGTTCTTGGGTGGGCTAACATCACTCTGAACTATGGAAGCCCAAAAAATGCACTGGTGAAAAAAATCCAGATTTTACAAAAATTAAATATACAAAAACAGAAAATTTTGGAAGTTGCTACTTTCAAAGTTTTTTCCACATTAACACACAAAGGATGCCATCTAGCTCAATTTATATTAAAAAAAAAAAAAAAAAAAAAAAAAAAAAAAAAGTAAGGAATTTGATTTTTGGTGACTATTCCTCTGTTGTAGAGGAATAGTAATAGTAGTATGAGATTTTTTTGGACAAAAAAACTGTTGGAAGTGGTGCCACATTTGGAAAATACATTTGTGGGTTGAGCAGCAAAGTTGAGTATGGGGGTTTCGCCCAAAACAAACCTACCAATTCTAACTAGCCTATTCTGCTAATGACTCTTCCTTCAGGTTTGTGGTACCCCTGGTACTGCTTATCCGGTGTCTGATTGGGATGAAACCTGTTACAGAGGTCAGTAGCTGTTTGGACCAAGCCACATTTGACCAATCTGGATATGGCAACTTCAAGCTGGTCTTCCTCCAAACAAAATTGCACCATTAATTGGAACCTTAAGCAGTCTTTTAAAGATTTACAGTCAAGGTTAGAAGGCTGAACTGCTGCTTATCCAACAGAAAACCTGGAACAGACAGCACACAGCCAATCTCTGGTCTCTGATCTCCCTTAGATGATTGAGGTTCTCCCTCTGTCTCTAAGGGCTGAGTCTTGCCACACAACGGAGAAAGGTCATTTCACCTGCTTGTGTCTGGATATCTCTAAGTTGTGATTAATTTCTCATGAGCAGAGCTAGAGCAGTGCCCAGATTAAAGCAGAAGAAGCTCCAATGAGTATCAATCTCCCACTCTATGCTACCATTTCTTGTGAAGAAGTCATCAAGATACTTGAAATCCTCTACTTGAGGCAGACACTAACTCCCGACCTAAAGGGAACAATCAGCCTCTTTCCTCTTTAGGAGAATGGCCTGACAGTTGGTGGAGCTGTATCTCATCCAGCTCACTTCATGATGGTCAAGAGTCAAAGAGGTCAACAGCAGCACATCATCTGCAAAAACATAAAGACATAAGACCATAACATAACATAAGACCACAAGATTCCCAAACCAGACACCATCCTCTTCAAAACAAGGATGCTTTGAGAGTCTGTCCATGAGCACCCCAAACAGGATTGGTGACTAGGTGACCAATCTGTACTGGGAACAAGCTCAACTTTGTTCCAAGAAAATCGACACAGCCATTTCTTTGGTTACAAGGACTTGGTAGATCTTAAAAGCATCCTAAACACCCAATACTCTTGCAGCAACACCCCACAAAATCTCTCAGGGGGTGAACTGAAAAACCAAACTCTCATATCCTCCGCAGCGACTCTACAAACACTAAAGATCTACTCCACTGTTCCACAGCCAGAACAAAAAACCTTCCCAAAAGGACAAAGGGAAAGCTAATGCTCCTCGCCTTATCTTAATGTTCAAAGAATGTTAAAACACTAAAAAACTTTTGTTGATCAGATCCTTAAAGGTGCAGTATGTAACTTTTTAAAAAAAATATTTTTCTACATTTTTGTTGAAACTGTCATAATGTTGTGACAGAATGGTATGAGACTGATAATCTGAAAAAAATGGCGCTCCTCTGCCTTCTTCCAGTGCTCCCAGTGCTATGCCCTCCCCCTCCCCTTGCTCTCTGCTGCGCTGCAGCTAGCAGAGACTGTAGTGAATGCTAAGGCCAGCTAGCATGACCACCATTGACAATGGATAAATGGTTTTCCTGCAACAGTAAGTTGTTTCTCCACCATTAGCACATTTAGCAGCAAGTAAGTGCAGATGAGTGCCAGCGTTAAGACTCCTGGCTCTGACTGGTTGTTTTAGGTCGGGAGTGGAGCATTTCTTTAAACGGCAATAGTAGCTCAGGGAGGAGATTGATCTTTTCACATATTATCTGTCTCATAACATACTGTCACAACATGGAGACAGTTTTAGCAAATATGGAAAAACATATTTTTCATGAAAGTTACATACTGCAGCTTTAACTGCACCAGAATTTTCTCGGATATAAAAAAAATGACTGTCTTTAGACTTCGTTGGTGTATTTGGAAAAGTTTCAAAAGGCTCTGACATGAGGAAAGAGACGTGATTTATTGCGCTCCATAAAGAGTAACCAGCAGCTATAAATGGCGGTTTCAGCCAGTTCAGGATAATTTATATAAGCTTTAAAACCACATAGAACGAGACCTGGCTGCTCGATACAGAAACAGACAAGTATGATAAACTGGCTGGAGGCAGCAGCTCAGCCAGCATACACAAACTTGTTATACTCTATATGTTATAGAGGCCAAAGGAGTCCACCGCCAGACCTGAAAACTCTCAAAACAGAAGGTTTACACAGAGACCAGTAGGACAGGGGCTAAAACAAAACCCAAACTCTACTCAGATTCTTCTGTGATATTTTTCACCTGAATAAAATTTAAGATGTTAAATTCTACGGCTTGCTGATGCTACATGGAAATATTTCATTGGTTTCTCATATTAGAATTACATCTCAATGCCACGCAGAGCCTCTTCCAACATGGACAATGGAGCCACTCTGCCTCAGCTAACACGGGATCAAGGCCTGTCTTTGTCCGGGGGCACAGTACAGTCAACACACATCTACCTCAGCCACAGCACCGGCCTCTGATGACCCACAGCTGAGACCCAGGACAAACTCTCTTGACACTACAGGTTCCACAAGAGTTCTCCCAGGAAGTCTAAAATTGTACCCAGTGTTATTATTTTCATGGCTCCTTGGCTGTATTAGGAATCATCATATGTTTTCAACAATATTTTACGGAAAATGGAATGACAGTGTCCCTCAGTTCATCCTCTTTAGTTTTTCCCACTTGCCCAAGGTTGGGCTCTAATTTGCAATTAGAAAAATGTCCTAAATATGTCCAAAACTTTTTGACTTTTGGAGCTTTATTGATAATTGTTGTCTGACATAACAAAATGTCACACAGCAGCTAATCCAATCATATTAACAGCCCCGCACCAGCATAAATCAGACTCAGATCAACATTTTGAAAAGGTTATAAAATAGCCCCAGACCATCACACTACCACCACCATGTTTCACTGTTGGTATGATGGTATGCTGTTATGATGTCCTTTTTCTGAGATGGTGTGGCAAATGTGAGACCAGCCTTTCGTGTTATTTTGGGTGAGCACAGGTTTTTACCATGAACTCCCCCATGGATACCAGTTTTCCACTGTTTTTTTCTTATAGTTGAATCATGAACGGTGACCCAAAGCGTTGTGGTTATTCAGTCAATTCATGATTTCACAACATAAGCAATTACTTTTCACACAGGATAAGGTTGGCTTAGATAGCTGGGTTTTTTCTTAATAAATAAAATCATCACTTGAAAGTTAGATTTTGTATTAATTTTGATTATTTTTTGTCTTGTATTAAAATTTTGTGATCTAAAAACATCCTAATGAAACTCAAAAGACAAAAACGGGAGAAATCTGTAAAGCGTCAAGTACTGCTGCATGGAGTGAGCATATACAAAATATAATTCATTTTTGGGTTTTTTTGCACATCTGAAGCATAATATTGACAAAAGGTTGGAAGATTTTTGTTGGTTTTTCTTCATTTTGCTGTAGTAAATCTAGTCAAATTTGATTGGAACTATTAACTCAGGACAGCAGCAAACACAACTTGTTTAAACTGAAAGAAGCACTGTTGGTTTTTTTGGGTGTTAACATTTATTTCAGATTTTAAACCTGAAACTATATTCTTGTGGTTATACCTTTTTTGTTCATATTTTACTAATGTGTTGAAAATGCTTTTTAAAAAAAATGGGAAATAGAAGATTAAAGTATTAAATTACATATCTGCAGTGACTCTAATTGTCTATAGAGTTTCAATGTCTCATTAAACGACAAGAAAAACAGCAAATGGTGCACAGCATGTACACCACAACGATGAGTTCAACCAGCAGTTAAACCATTTACTTACCCAGGGGGTCAGCCTTGCCCTCTTTATCAGGAACTGTGAAAACACCCACAACCTTGTGACCCTGCTTCCGCAGATTGCTGTACACCTCTTGGCCAAACAGACTCTGACCAATAATGGCTAGTTTTAGCTTATTCTTGTAATAATGCTGTGAAGAGAACAACAACATCTGTTAGGTTGAGTCCACCTGCAATTGTGAAAAATTGAATGAGTTCACCCACAGTTGCAAGGTCAGTTTTAAAAAAAACATTTTCCTACACTCCCAACATGTGCGTAGTGTTTACGCTCTTATACAGCATTGCTTATACATTGCTTATTAGTTTATAAACTCGAGTAGGCATTGCACAACTAAGTGAGGACAGTTCCTAATTCATGCACCCGCTTTAAAATCCTCATTGAAGAGTTCATAAATCTGGGTACCATTTATGGAGCTATTATGGAACATATACGTAGAACATACCATGTACATGGTATATTCAAGTCATTTTGCAACTTGTACAATTTACAAGTCTGTGGGCCTGTTTGCAATCCTTTATGCACAGTTTACATATCTGTGGGCATTGTTTGAAAAGTCACACACATTTCACAATTTTATTTTTTTAGGCACAGTTCGCCCAGCTGTGTGAAGATTATCAGCCTGTGGGTACTGTCTACACCTGTGTAAACTTCCAGATATCTGGGAACAACTGACACACCCACAGAAAGTTTACAAATCTGTGAGCACACCTTACAAACATGTCTGAAGTCTACAAATTTGTGGGAACAGTTGACACACCTGTGGACCCTGTTTATAAACTTCGGGATGCTACTGAATAATCTGTGGATCAGTTTGCCAATGACTGTGTGCTTGTATTACCATGTGCATGGATTGCAGATCGAGGGTGGATTTCATTCAGTTTATTTAGATAACACTAATTCACAATCCATTTCATTTCAAGGCACTTTACAAGACCAACAGGTCCAATTCATGTACGGAAATGTATAAATCCATTATATAGGCAGATTCGAATTCAAACGCATGCATTGAAATGCTACCCTAGTCATAATGATTTGCAACAGATGGATCTCTATGTGTTTTTACTTTCTGCAGCAGGTATCATTTTCCGCTACTGTAAACGTGAGAGCTGCAAGTAAAACGAGGGGACAGATTGTTACAAACTGGGCACTAAACTGATGCACCAAAAACCATAAAGTAACTTTACGGCGTCTTGCTTCTGAGTGAACTTCCATCTTTGACACGCCCAATAAGTCTCCCATAACTCAGGAATATTCAGTCATAGTGACACTAATGACGCACCACTTTCTGCTCTCAGAACAGCTATTTAGCTGAGTAGTCTGGTATTCAAGTGGATGCCTGAGGCCCGTCCGTCCAACAGCAGCAGCACATGTGTGATCAGTGTCAGGTTTCCCAGGCGCGCAGACACGCTCTTATCAAGATCACGCTGCTGTTACATGGCGTTTCTGCAAAGTGCTTCATGATGCATTCAAAGCAACTACGTACAGTAGTAAGACGGCTTCCAACGCACTGGTTAAACTACCCACTGCATCCTGCAGGAGAAGTGATCGAGAATCTCCAGCCCTGCAGGCGCTACTAAGCCGTTAATCGTGCGTTACACGAGGGAGCGCAATGATCCAGCCCCTTGCTTCTTGCACAGTTTAGATCAGGGACGTTAAACCTAAGGAAACAACGTGGCAAACTGGCATGCTGCAGAACTGTAATCCCTAACCGCTCCACAGCACTGCATTCCGTCTACAGAAATGAGCAGTTCGCATCGCCAAAAACAGAAGTGTGACAGTCAGCCGTGATCGGAGCTGGAAAAACGGAGCTACTCACGGAGGAGGTGGAGAATTTCCTTAAGACTTGACTCGCTGTCCACAACATAATGGCGGTGTTTGTGCATATAAAAACAGATGGCAGTATGAAGGGAATATGAGGTATCTGCCCAGCCTGCTCTGGAGCTCTGTGCGCCGCTGCTCCGCTCACCCACCTCTTATATGTGCGCGCGTGCGCGTGCGACGCAAAGACCAACAGGTTGGAGGCGGTTACTGTCCGTCCTGGAGTGGGGGCTTGACACAGCCAGTTTCTACTCGCCAACTGCCACGGGGTGACACTGTGCGTACAGTACGTGCGCGATCACGCTGCGCGTTCAATCCAGGGATTCTCATCTCCGATTAGACTCTGTTCTGCTTTGCCCTGTTTCTGCCCAGACGGAGTAATCTGGGTAAATACATGCAGATCAAATGAGGAATCCATTTCTGAGAGCTGAGCCACAGAACTGTTTGAATTCATTCGCAATGCAAAGTGTTGGAGCATCAACATTTTGATCTAAATCGCATTTAAATCTGGACTTTAACTAGGCCACTCAAAAAGCAGAGAATCTTTTTCTGGGTTTTCTGCAAGAGATCAGAATATATGGTTTCCCAGATTACGTCCAGGTCCTGAAGCAGCAACAACATGTAACAGGACAGTTTCCAAGAACCTCCACTTTTGTCTTGCCTATATATTCTGTGTATCGATATTTTTTGACAAATGAAAGATGGACCTTAATGTTCTTTTTGCTCAGCAGTGGGTCTCTCTTTCTTACTGAATCATGTACCCTGACTCCGAAACATTTTAGTCCTGCAGAGTCCTGTTGTTCTGGGATCTTTATGACGTCCTGAAGGAGTCGGAGATGGGCTCGTGGAATCATTTTTGTGGGCTGGCCACTCCTGGGAAGGTTCACCAAGTTTTCAGTTAATGGCTCTCACTGTAATTCACCAAAGTATCAAATAATAATAGATATTAGTAACAATTCGGTTCCAGAACCGCGCTGCTCATGTTGGCAGCATGTTGAAGCAGCTCTGTTATGTTAGTTCTGATTTGTTCTTTTTGCACACTTACTTATTTATTATAATTTCTTGGTTGGTCCATTGCATGTTTGAACAATTATTCCCTTTGGTTTTGGATTCTGTGCAGCTGGAAGAATATCTGCCCTTAATTTTTTTTTTTTTTTTTTTTTTTTACCTTTAGACAGTTATAACCATGGCAACAAAGTATTGTTTTGACAACCAGGAGCAGCTGATTAGCTTCTCAAAAACTCCAGTAATCCCTGAACTACGACCCAAAATCTCAGAAGAGTTGAAAAGGAGGCTTCATGAATGCAGAGAGAGAAGGAGGAAGTTCAAACCTTCTCTTCCATTATAATGGGCAAGGATCATGTTCCCAACCCCAGCATCACTCTGCTCGGCTTTCTCACCATGCAGCCAGATAGAGGTTTAAAGAGGAGCGGCAAAAGCTAGTGAGGTGGATCAGCAGTGCTTGCTAACAGGTGATGGCATCATCCAGGACATGTTTCTGTGGAATATCGTCTCTGCTGCCTGGATATTGAGCTGCTAGCATGTCATGGCAGTCTCTTGACTCTCATACAGCAAATGTCTTCAGTCAGAGGCTTCTTCCGATTCGTTGCGACACTGACCACCACTGGAGATCCTTCCTGCTCACAGCATCACCATCTATAATGACTCTTTGAAGACTCCTTAGATGATATGAGTTTCGATATTTCATTTTCCTTTGGGATCAATCAAGTAGTTTTGAATGTGCAGTTATCCACATCAGATCAGGTTGGGTTGGATAACCATTTTACTTTCATAAATAACATCATCATTTGAAAACTGCTTCTTGTATTTACAAAAGTTATCTTTGTCTGATATTAACATTTGGTTGGTGATCTGAGACCAAAAAAAGAGCAAAAACAGAAGAAAAATCAAATGGAGCAGACAGTATTTGTGCTTGACTTTGTGTACACTAATGGTTGCACAGATCTGGCTCTTTAGCTTTGGACCGTTCACCTGCCAGGAACCCCACACAGAACAAACTCAACAAAAACACATCCGGCACCATCCGAACTCGACTGCCCTGCACAAGTTCCTGAGGAGCAAAGGTCTGAGCTATCAGCTGACATCTGGCAGCCAAACAGAACCCTTGCCTACACAATGTGGTTCTGGTTCCATGTTGCAGTTGGATTGCAGCCTGCAGAACTGATCAGTTATTGATATTGATTTGCATTACTGACTGCCCCCTTGACTTGATAAAAAAAACTTGTAAAATTTCTGCAGTAGAGCTTTGGCCTCACCCAGTTACAGACCATCTCCAGATCTAACCGCCTTGCTGAATACTGACAACCCTTGAACGTTTTCCACATTTTGTGACATTACAACCAGAAACCTCAACATATTTTTAATTGCGCATTTGTCCCCCTTTTAATTTGATATCTCCAAATGAAATCCAACTAACTTCAGATTTCACCTAATTACTTGACAGACGCGAGTGATTACAGACCTAACTTTAAATTTTCGAGCCACATGCAAAGCCCTTTGTGGAGAAAACAGTAACACTGCACATCCCACTGACCCCACCATCCCAACTGTGACACATGGTGATGGAAGCATCATGCTGTGGGAACACCTTTCTTAAGCAGGGACCTGGGAAGCTGGTTGGAGTTGATGGTAAGATGGATGTTGGAACTGGCAGAGCTAAAATGGAAAGGTTTAGGTCATGCGTTAGAATAAAATCCAATAACAACATCTTCTTTAGTTATTCCAAATTTATTCACTTATTTATTCTTCTTCTGTGTTTTGTCTTAAATGTACTCACCCTAATTGGTATTTTTTTTGTTCTTTTTTGTTTGTTCTCTTTGTTTAATTATTTTGTAGATCATTACCTCTGTTTTCTAGTCTGTAATGTTTGTTTTGTATGCACTAATTGGTGAATTAAAAAAAAAAAATCATGTGTTGAATGACCGAGTCAAAATCCAGGTAAGAATTTGTAGCAAGACTTGAAAATTGCTGGTCAGAGATACTTTCCACCCAATCTGATTGAGCTTAAGCTAATTTTTGAAAGGACAAAGCCGGTAGATGCATACTCCAAAAGAGCGGCTGCTGTAACAGCGGCAAAAGTGATTGTAACACGATTTAATAAGAGTTCGAGGGGTATGAGTACTTCTGCAAGGCACTCTGAGCTCTAAAGGCTGTAATTGTGGATGCACGATATGGCTGCCTCAACATCAGTATCGACTGTTTTGAAGTCATTTTTTAACAGATCGGTATCGGTCTGATAAATGGTATTAACAACCGATGTTTTCTTCCATTTTGTTGTCGTTTGTGTATGTTTTTTCTGGAAGGGGAGGGGCATGTGCTCTTTGTTTGGTCATGTGACAGTGATGCAACGGAGGATTGTGGGATTAACAGGAGTAAAGAAGCAATGTCAAGAGTGTGGTCCTTCTTCTAGTGTTGAAAGGGTAGGAAAATGCATATAAAATCAGTAAATACTGGTTATCTTTCACTATAAACCTTGGTCGAAAGCAGATGGATGTTACTGCCTTTACTTCTTTATTTTACTATCCAGGGAAGCTCCTCATTCTGGCTGAAGGATGTCATGTCTTTATTTAAAACTAAAAAAAAAAAAATAAAAAAAAAAAAATTAAAGTTTCGGCTCAGAGGGAATGCTGACAGGTTTTTTCAGATATGGCAATTTTTTATCAGCTACTTTAATTTTAATTTCCTTGAAGACAATTACACCAGTCTATATCAAAAGTATCAGGTTTTTTTTTGTCCCATTTCTGCTTGGGTCGGACCTTGGGATGGGGATTGGTTATAAGCTGTTGTTTCAAACTGATGGCTTAAACTGGGCTGATTTGTATTTTTTTTATATACTACTTGTTTTTGTTGAGCCTGATATGTCAAACTGCATGTCAAAATTCATAAATAAAGATGGAGGGGAGGAGTGAAATTGGTTACTGGAATATGAATGTCGATATCGGCCCAAATTTTCGTATCGGTGCATCGCTAGTTCTGATGAACTAACAGGGAAGCTTAGGTGAGGCTATTATGTATCAGTGTAGAAAACCCTGCAATCATTGACAGGCTTCTACCAGGTTGACTCCAAAAGGTAAAATCAAGACACCAGAAATCCTTCAAGGAGCAGCTGTGATTTATTAGTGAACATTTTAACATCAAAAAGAGAAGTAGGGGTAAGAACACCACTGTTGGATGATGCTTCGGTGACAATTACACCTCCCATCGTCAGTGTCTGTTCTACATTGTTGTGAAGAATGAAGTGATTTTCTCCAGGTTCTTCTGCAGTTGGTCACCTGGACTGTATGAACCAGTGCCTCGAGCATGTTGGTGCTGCATCTTCTCCAGGAACAAGCTGTGCTCCTGGATAAGTAACACACCCCTGGTACCAACAAGGGAACCTGCCAAAAATCTATTTTAATATTTGCAGAAAACTTTATCTCACCACAGGGAACACGCTGGGTGCAGATACCTAAACAAAATGCCAGAGGTGGAGAACATGAAGCAAAAAACAACATGATTTATGTTCCCTGTATTACTGTGAACTCAGATGAGTTGACTTTGCATGGTACTGGTACTTTCTAGGAGCCGCTTGTGGACACACAAAACCATGGCACAGAGCGGGTGTGGCTTATCTTTCCACATCTTAGGCCCATGCTACTGTTTTTACACTCCAAAACAAGTTACAGGTGCAAAACGACAAAGACACTTTCCCTATTCAATCAAACTCTGCAAGACGGGGGGAGGTGGGGATGCAAAGAGAGGAGATCACAGGAAGCGTATTCCTGCTCCGAACTGGACGCCGTCACATATCCTAGGAGAGACAGAGAGGAAAGTCAAACATGTGACGGCTCTATGATGCACTGAAACGTTCTGACGTTTTAGCCGAAGCAGGACGACAGGAGCGGAGAGCATGTGGGGTCTGAGCACACATCAACTATTGTTCCGGCCATTTTCCCGAAGCAGTCAGTGACTCCCACCTGTCTCCACTCTGAACTCCCATCGGCACGCAGTAATTCAGCTCCAGTCTGGCGATGTTTCCAAGCCGTAGCACGATGCCTGCCCCGTACGACCAGCGGATGCACTCAGCCAGCCTTTGAAGGTGTGCCTGGGGACCTTCGCCTGCTCAAAACACAGCAACCATGTCACAGCAGCAGCAGCTTTTCAAACAACTTTTCTGAAATATTCCAACGTTTTATATTTATACGCATCGCCGCCTTGCAAAAAAATGCAGAATTGTGAAATGGACGAAAAATAGTGCATTGTCTTCTTTACAGGTGCACTGATTGCAGTTTTCTGGCCGATCACTGATCTTTAAAAAGCCTGACCTGCTGATTCTGACCGATACTGATTTTCTTGCTCTAAAAAGTCGCTAAATGAAGTTGGCAACAGTGGGGTGACTATTGCGCACGTGCAGACATGACCTGGTGGTGGGTCTGTCAGTCTAACAGCAGAGCAAAAGGAGACAGTGGCTGATTTTCAGACCTTTGCGGAGGTAGATGAGATCGGTTTCACATTAAAGTATCGGCAGATCGCTCAACTTAAGGGAATAGGAGCTGATTTATCAGTGCACCCCTAGTCCTCTTCATTTTTTCACACTGCAATACTGTATGTTGGTCAATACCATAATATACTAGTAAAAAACATTAAAGTTTCTTGCTAAAACATGACAAAATGTGGAAAGGTTTAAGGGTAACGATGGTAAAGTGAGTCTTTCTCTAGTCAACTGGTGCTCACGGTTGAGATCAGAAGCCACAAACATGAGAGATAAGAAATGGACACAAAAGACGGAGGACAAGTTCCCCTGGGCAAAGCAGAAGCTGAGGGCGTCAATGTTCCGCTCACCGTAGTTGAGGTTGCACAGGTTGCCTGCGTTGAGAAAAAAGTGGGTTCTAAAAAGGTCTCCAAAGCCTCCCTTCCCAGGCCTGAATGGTAGAGGGGTGTAGAGGTGCAGACCACCTGCCCAGTATGCCTCCCCGCCCAGATAGTCACCTGGAACCGAAAGCACACAAACTGAACATATCAACATTCCATATCACTTTTATTGTTTTCAAGTCGAATGCTGCAAATTCTGTTAAAATCAACCAGTCATATCAGTCCCTGTAGTTTTTACCTTCACTCTGTGGCCCAATGCTGTACATCCCAAATCCTCGTACACTGGTGGGACCTCCGAGGTAGAACCTGGACACACGCCAGCAGATCACAGTTCTTTAAATCATTAAATCTATAATTTAAAAAAGGATCTGTTCTCAAATTTTGGTTTGATCATAAATTTGTCCTGAACAACTCTGGTATACCTGTCAGCGATGCAGGAAGGTTGCCCTCCGATGGGATAAAGCATTCCTCCCCACAGAGAAGCAGACAAAACCTGACATGAAACAAATTTTATTTCTTTTTTAAAAATTCTGTTGAAAAACACATTCAGGAATAAAGAACAAAGTTTTTTTTGCCCTCTAGTGGTTAGTTTGACAGAAAAAAAAAACGCCAAATGACACCAATAAATCAGAAATATGTTACAAAGTTGAAAAATGAAAAATTTCTTTCGTACAGAATCCCAGAAAAGCTTCCGGTTTAGCTGAAGCTCAAAATCCTCTTTCAAAAAGCTGGCGTCTCCCCCAGTGTATCCAGCCAGTTCCTGCCGGGCAAAAACACCAAGAGGCAGAGAATAAAAACCATGTCGGTCATTTTAGCCAGTACACACCAAAGCAACTTTAAAGTCACAGCCTTTTAAAAACAGGGACTATTTTACATCTAAAGTAAAACCTTCATCTTTAAGAAACTCTAATGATGAGTGTTGGTGTTTTTTCCTCAGTATTCCAGGAGAAACACATCATTTATACTCTTAGATAATAAAGAAATCTGACTTGGTATGACCATTTAAAGATTAAAGCTAACAAAACCTAGCTTGTTTAATTTACTAGATACTACTAGTTCCTGGTTTTTATGAGTGGTTCTGTTTCACAATTTAGAACCAACAGTTCCCAGAATTCCATTTGCTAGAATACAAATCCATCTATGCGCAGAAAAAAGTGATATTTTTAAGAAGGCTAAGCTTAAACAAAAAGCAGGTGTAAGTTAGCTGCTAAATAAAATTAAAGAGACTGTAAGGAAAGCTAGCTTAAATTTGAAATGTGTGAGCATGGGAAAGTAGGGGAATACACCATGATTTGGTGATGTATGCTAAAACTGATTTTCAGCTAAAGTATTAACTTGTATTAATAAACTAACATAAACTTGAGGAACACATCACTGAATGCTTCTATTTTGGGAATTTTTAGCTTCAGATTCCACACATTTGTGATACTTTTTAAATTACCCTTTATATTTTTAATTTATCCATTTTTCCTATTTTCCCATTTATTTTTTTAAGTTTTAATATGTAGTAGGCTACCCATCACTTCCTGATTGCTAAGAGCAACAAGGAGTACATGCGTGTTACACTACTGCACATCTACTTTTGCTTCTCCAGTGAAGGAAGACACATGTGATACCATACCATAAACAACTTGATAAGGTAGGTTGCCACGAATAGTTTAGAGAGGTGAAAAAAATTCTGCAACATGAGCAAGGCATCTCTCAGATATAAACTGCACATGTGCCTCACTGCAACGGGATCGATGCAACTGTACCTTTAATACCGCGACAGTGATCGGGTAACACTACCAGTACTTAGCTTCGCCATGTTCTCTGCACTGATAAAGACTCACTCACCTCTGCAAGTCGGGTGCTTGAAACTGAAACTTACAGCCCGACCTAATTTCAGATAAATCTGAATTTATTGATTTGTTATCATGACAGGCCTAGGTGTACTTGCAATATTATGCCATTATCATATTATTTGAAAATGGTCTCAAAATGACAATATTATCATTTATCGCAATAATTTTTGGGACAATTTTCGTCCAGCAAAGTTTGTTATTGTGACAGGCTTATGTTTACCATCTGTATTTTTGAAAAATGTATAATGTACTATAACTTATAGCATTTCTGTTATTTACAGTACCTCTGCTCATACTTTTTACACACTGACCTGGTTGATGCGAAGTAAGGCACCTCTGTTGGGAAAGATAGCAGAATTCCTTGAATCGATGGACATAGTGTGCTGCAATGAAACCAACAGCGATCTAATTGAACCAATGCAGTGCAGAAAATTGTTTAAAATTGAAAATTTCTTTTGAATTTTAGACATTATTAGCACAGCTGGAAGCAAGGTAAAAGAAACAGTTGTCATGAAGCAAGAAAGCGCCTTCAGGCGTTACCGAAAGGGCAGATTTCAGCGAGTGTCCACTTTCCTCTCGCACTGCAAAGGAAGCGCTGCGTGCCAGGCAGCCCAGCTCCCTCCACACGCCCTCCCACTTCAGCGTGTGGCTGGTCACGCCGAGAGGGAACTGCGAAAACGAGGCAAACAGGTGCATCAGCGCTTATATCTATAGGAGTTCTGCTAGAATACAGAGAAAAAAAGATGGGAACACTAACACAAAAAGCTTCTCACATTTAATTCTGCAGACAGGCCTCTGTCAGTCTCTTTTAAGGAGCTCCATGGAAACTGACCTGTGACTTTATACAAGTTCAGGGTGAGGCTGAAACAAAGGACACTTCATGTGAGAAAAACAGCTTTGGAAGTGGTAGAACCCAAAACACTGCCTTCATTTATTTTGTGCTTCCTTAGACACAAAATGCTCTGTCAAAGATTACCTTAGAAATATTATGTGCAATAAATCCCAAATTTAAAAGTAGCGTAATTTTTATTCCACCAACAAAGACAACAAACCAATGTAAAAGGACAATTGACTCAGGAAAACTGAATATCCATTAAGCCAGCAGGTATAAATGCTTAATGTAGCCTAAAAGGAGAACAATGATGCCACCCACATTCTGCATCCCCAGAACCAGAACCAAACATGGAGAAGCAGAATTCAGCTACTTATGCTCTTCTGATCTGGAACAACCTACCAGAAAACTGCAAAACTGATGAAACACTGAGTTCCTTAAAATCAAGGCTAAAAACCCACCTGTTCAGAGCTGCCTTTGATTCATCACTGGAACACTGATCGACATATTTAATGTTGTTTCATAAATGGTTATTGAATGATGTTTTTATAGTGTAAAGTAAGGGTGTTCAAAGTGGGGCCCGGGGAAAATAGACAAAATATTTTTTCAATTTTCTTCAGTCGAGCCCAAAACAATAAGCAGACTGGAGGCCTTTCATTTAACAAGGAAAACATAAAAAAGTATTTGAAGTTTTGGATCTACAATCCCAGTCCTCCAAAACAAATTCTGATTATTTGTTTAATTAAAATACTTAATGCTTAGTTTATTGTTGGGCATGTAAAATAAATAAATAAATAAATAAATTAAAAAAAAAAAATCACAACATTTGTGGTGATTTTAGTTTTTAGAAATCATATTTTTTTTTTGGCCCATGAGTACTTTTTGAGGCTGACGTCCTCAAAAAGCCCACCTGACTAAAAGTTTGGACACCCTTGGTGTAAAGCACTTTGAACTATCTTGTTTCTGAAATGTGCGATACAAATAAACTTGACTTGCTATACTTGCGTTCGAAGTATCCGGGTTGCGGCTTGAAGAACGACAGGCCGTAGGAAGTCTCCTTTGTCCCGTAGGAGAACTGGAACGTGAGTTTCTCAGCGCGGCCGAATACGTTGGGCAGCTTCAGCCCCAGGACCTGAAGGACATGGTAGATGGTAAATGGACTTGTATCGCGCTTCATCAGCTCTGGAGGACTCCAAAGTGCTTCACACTACAGAAGGCGTTTAAAGTGTCTTGCCCAAGGACACAACGACGGAGACAGACGGGGGTTCGAACTGGCAACCCACCGGTTAGAAGATAAACTCCTACCATCATCGGCCCGAGGAGGACCAGAGCATATTCAGTTTTCATGCAGGCCACCTGCATGTTCCTTAAGAACCGTGTGAACTCAGTGGTGTGTTTCTCACCATGCTTCCTTCATTGTTGCCAACCATAGTGTTGTAGCTCCCCGTCAGCCTCTTGATCTCCGTCACTTCAAAGGTGACGTCCAAGCCGTTGGGCAGAGCGTCTTTACCTGAGGGACAGCCAATCACAAAGAAGATTCAGCCAAACTTCTTGGTCATACTAGCTTTTCTGGCCCAAAACCAGCAGATATACAGTAAATTGGTTACCCTCCGACGTGTCAATGAGAACCTCCACCTCTTTGAAGACTCCAAGGCGGAGAAGCCTCAGTCTGGCAACGTGAGCTCTCTTCATCACCTGAAAAAGACCTGTACACTTACTAAACGCCACACGGTTTTCATCGGTGTTAGCATCCCTTAATGTGCAGCACAGTCATGCATACGTCGATGAGATTCTTGGCATGGAAAACATCGGAGATCTCGTAGCCAAGCAGATCCTCCTTGGTTCTCCCCAACCCTTGGATGTTGACATGCTGGACGACCACCTGGGATCAAACATGGTTTTTTATGAAAACACATCCAAAAGACTCCAGACAGATTGCTCCAATATTCTGACTGTGACACATAAGGCTGCAGGCACTTTCAGAGAGGTAGTCACAGAAGACTTCCTGACAGTCCAACAGTTTCAATCACAAAGAGAAATACAACATATAAAGGATGTAGACTGCACAACTCAAAAACATTCAAATCCAGTATTTTGGCTGAGCGAAATGTTTTCAACAGAACCTGAATTCTTTATGAATAAACTGTATTACAGTTTGAAGTGGTGTTCAAATTCAGTTCAATTCAAAATTCAAAAATACTTTATTTATCCCAAAGGCAAATTAAACAATGTAACTCATTTAATTAAGGAGTTGTTATAGATTGTGATGGCTGTGGGCAGGAAAGCTCTCATACAGCATCATATAAATGCAGCCATAGAGCATGACACAGCCTCCACCGTGTTTTACAGATAGCTATACACTCAGTCTGAGATTATTACATCATTACCCTGGAAAGCTTAAACCGGCAATAGTGAAAAATAAATTACCAAATTAATTTTTTCCTACTGTGTCTCTCATGGTGTCAGTATGTTTATAAGTTTTGGTTGATTCATTGCATGTTTGGACAATTGTTCCCTCTGGTTTTGGATTGTCTGCAGCTGGGATGATTTTTGCCCTTACTTTTTTTACTTTTGGATTTAAAGAGGAGCGTCAAAAGCAAATGAGGTGGATTAGCAGTTCTTGCCAACAACTGATGCTGTCATCCAGGACATGTTAGTGGTATATCTTCTCTGTTGCTTGGATATTGAGCTATTAGTATGTCATGACAGTAAATAAGACTGTCATACAGCAACAGTCTTCAGTCAGAGGCTCCTTCCGATTTGTTGCAAGACTGACTGCTACCGGTGATTCTTCCTGCCCAAAGCATCACCATCCGCAACGACCTCAATGATATGAGTTACGACAATATTTAATTTCCCTTTCGGAAAAAATGAAGTATAATTATTCTGCACTCTTACTGATCTCATTCATTATTTAACATATTTTTTATCTTATCACCCAAACAACCATGTTACGTTTGAATTAGTCACATGACGAAAGATGGCGTCTGCAGCAGCAAAGCCATGGTACAAAAAATACATTAAAAAAAAATTAGCATCTGTTGGATTCCGACTGTGGAAAAACTTTTATCACTCACAAAGTTTTCAAGCTCTAATATTCTAATTATGGCTTATTAAAATTAATAATTAAAATTAAAATAACAAAAATTGTTTAACAAATTTCAGCTTAGAACAGTAACTTAACTCAAATGAAACTGAAGTACAACAGTCACTGTTAGAACTACTGTTCAACACATTTTGCATAAAGTAGATCGCAACACTACCACTACTCACATCTTTGTTTTCCAGGATTTCCTGCTTGGACTCCTGCTCCAGCTCTGGAGGCTCCATCAGGTCATCGGGGTTGACACCCAAATCGCGGCCATGCATCGGGAGCGGATCCAGACTCTGCACCGAGACCAAACCAGTTAAAGCACATAACAGTATGTTTTCAGGAGAAATTACATTTTATGCAACACCTTTTCTACTAAGCCAAGTTCTGCACATTGGAGTCTGGTGCCTCTAGGACTGGATTTTGATTGTACAGGCTTGTGTGTGCTGACAATTCCATGTACAGCCTGATCTCAGTGAATTAGAATCTAATCAAAAAGTTACTTTAATTTAGTCATATAAATAGAAAAAGTCAAACTTTAAACAGATTCATTAAACAAATTCAAATTCAAAAATACTTTATTTATCCCAAAGGGAAATTAAATATTGATGTAACTCATTTAATTAAGGAGTTATTATAGATTGTGATGGCTGTGGGCAGGAAAGATCTCCTGTCTTAATTTCTGTTCATTTAGATAATTATGGCTTACAGCTCATGAAAACCCAAATTTCAAATCTTCAGAATAGGAGCCGTAAAGAAACATTAAAACAGAAATGTCATGTTATGTCATGGCCTACACAATCACAGGTAACACTGCTGACTTGACTGTTGTCCAGAAGACAGCCACGATCCACAAAAGGCCGTTTCAAAAGATCTAGTTGCTCATAGTGCTTAATGGAAAGTTGAGTGGAAGGAAAAAGTGTTGCAGTGACAATTGTGAAGATATCAAGCACATTGTTGAAACTGTCAGACCTCACCTTAGCAAAACCACAGATTGATGACCTCCATGCCACGCCGCTTGATGCAGTCACTCATGGAAAACAAGCCCCAGCAAAGATTTTTTTTTCATCCATCTTATGTGATGTTCTAATTTCCTGAGAAACCTCATTTTGGGTTTTCATTAGCTGTAAGCCATAATCATCTACATTAACATAACTAAACACTGCTATATACTATATTCTACCCTACCTCTACGTTACAATGAATTTTATTTCAGAATGAAATTCACTTTTTGATACTCCACAGATCTACAAAATGCTCATTTATAGGGCAGCTGATGTAGAAGAGGAAAAATGGGCAGGCCGCTGAGGAGTGTCTAATGTCCAGTGATCACTGAAGGTTACAGAATACACTGTGACAATACGTGACGTTTAGGTGAGCAATAATAAATAATGTTAACTCTGACATATTAGAGATATTAAGACAAAATAAGACTATGAGTTTTAAATTCAGTTTTCCACTATAGTTATAAGACCATGAAATCGTTTCTCTGTGAATAAAAATTAAAGAATAACTATAAGAAGGGCGGAAAAAGGCTATGCATTTTTAATGTCGTACAGTCCATGAATGCATCATTATATGCACGTTGCTGCACTGAATCTGGCTTTAAAACTTCGAAAAATTAAGCGACATAAACGACATCTTTGTTGGTTTTCTTTGACTCGATAGTTTTGTTAAAGGTGTAGTGCCACGGTGTAGCCTTCAGCCACCTGGTCACAGCAGAGCAGGGAGGTCAAGTCAATTCATGGAGCTCCACTCTCCCCGCCAGAGATACAGCTGTTTACCTTGGCATGGACGGTCCCCATGGTAACCAGCCACTCCAACAAACCTCCTCAGAAAGGCTTTACTTCACTGTAGGAAAGCGAAAACTAAGAGCTGACTGCGGCTACTGTCTCTGGTACCAAGCCCCCTTCAAGGGAGACGCCATGACAGTTGCTGATATCGTGCTGAGTTCAAATACACCTCGTAATGTAGAGTATTAACTTGAACGCCGACGTTTTTAAGTCGGTAAAATTTTAGAAATTACATTTAACTCTACTGTGACGTTAACTTATGTTACATTCCTTTTTAGTTTTTCATCATCGTCGTTTTTATTGTTGCATTTGTTATAAATATGTGAAATGTTATTTTAAATCGTTTTTAAAGACCCTGCATAAACCGCAGTTTTTGTAGTTTTTAAAGCAATGACTGATGACAATATGTATTCTATTCAGTTTTATTCTGTGCTCTTCTTGCGTTAATGTAATGCTTTTGGTATTTCCTTCTTACTCATTTTAGAATATTTAAGTCTTGGTATTACCAGTCTACATATCAAATTTCCCGTATGTCTAAACCTAAGGTTGTCCTGAATCCCCCAAAAAAGCATGGAAATGCTTTTTTAAATTTTGATAAATAAAATAAGGGTTTTACAAGTGGGAAATTGTGTTTGAAAGAATTCCTGTTCAGGATAGATAGATCAATTAAATTTAATCCGTCGAGGTATTTTAGATTTTAAACTAGAAATGATGAAAGATTCTACAGATTTACTGATAACTGTGAAAAAGCCCTTTAGTAGTACCCCAATGGGGCCCATCGTCAAAAAACAAAAACTAGAAGAGAATTTCAGGGCTTTATTTTAGGTATGAATTATGGCTATAGTTTAAAATTCTGATTTGAAAAAAGAAAAAAAAAAGATGATAATAATAAAAATCTTGATCCTCCTTAGAATTTGTTGTTTTAGTCCCACTGACATTTAATGTCTATATCACTTGAAGGCAGGGCAAGGAGTGAGTTACAAGACATTTAAAATGGATACTACAAAGGACAGAATAGAGAGGATATTACATAAATAAGTGGTGTCACTGCTTTAATGTCAGAAATGAACACGTTTCCGACACTTAAACGCATCACTTTGAGACCTTGCATTCATTGGATAGGGCCTAGAGTGCATTGACAAATATGGCCCACGAGATGGCAGTGTTTTCTTTGTTATTTTTGAATTAAATCAGTTTCAGTTGTCATGCATTGTGTATATATATATATATATATATATATATATATATATATATATTTTTTTTTTTTTTTTTTTTCAGTTCCGGTGGACTAAAAATTATGGAACCATTCAGTGTTGAGGAGAAAACCACCATGAAACTAACGTGTTTGTAGATATCTGAAACAGATATATGCAAAAGTCGAACTATGCAAATAAATATGCAGTAACTAGAGTGCTTACAGATTTTAATAAACTGTTGCAGCTGGCTGAACAAAAAGAAATCATGCCACCAACAAGAAAGCTGTCAGTTGCAACAATAAATCTGATCATAAAACTCCATCAAGAGGGAAGAACAGCACGCATCGTTCCAGAGGATGTTGGTTGTTCCCGGTGAGATGGACTAAAATTTGGAGTGAGTCTAAACAAAATATGAAGGCACACTGTGATATTGTGCATATAAAAGGAACACTTTTATTATTATATGTTATTAATGAATATATTTTTTGTAAGAACTGATATGTAAGGCCATGCAATAAATTCTCAATAAATTCAAATTTCATTGAAAAGTTTATTTGTTTCAGTCATTCTCCTCAAAAAGGGCAACTCAAATTATGTGGAATTTTAAAACACAGAATGATGTATTTCAAGGGTTTATTGGTTTTTCTTAATGTTTATGGCTTATATGAAAACCCCATATTCAGTTTCCCAGAAAAAATCGCCTGGACCTGCATCTGTGGTGGGGCGTACCCGGGTGGAGACGCTGACTCGTTCCCATGCAGAGGAGCAGGGCCGCATAACATGGCTTCTGGGGACAAAGGAGCTTGTGGATTCAACCAAACATAAAAACTCAACAGAACTTCATAAATGAACCTTAATAAACCTTAGTGTTCACTGTTCTTATCCCAATGGACCAATATTCACTGTTTTGATGTGCTGCACGAAGCTCAAAAGAAAGTAACTGTAATCTGTCTGTTAGTTTTCCCACTGTGGGACAATAAAGGATGTTTCTGTTGTTGCTGAGCTCTTCATGGGGTGCAACACTTTCATCTGAAGAGAAGGACATGTCTGTGGGAGATGCACACGTTCCTTTCTTTGTATGTTCCTTAACGTCTGGAGTCAAGACAACAATGAAACTGTCCCTCTCGGAAGTCAGAAGAGTGAGCACAGATCACAGTGAGGCTTAATATGAATATCAAAACAATGCTCAGCTCTATAACTTTACCGCTCAAAATGATTAGGAGCCACTGAGGAGGGCCTAAAGAACCACAAGCAGCTCTGGAACCGCAGGTTGCAGACCTCTGCCCTTTACATCCAGTCAGAACTAGAATGGAAGAGTTTAGACTGAAACCATAGCATATAGTGAATGGTTAATAGAAATGCATTTGAGACTTTTTAAAGTCACGCATCCTTTTACTTCCACTTCACAGAGTCTGCATGTCCCACTTTGTATTCTGCAAGTCACTGTAATTCAGGAACCAGAAACCTTTTTAGACCTTTGTATCCAAAGGAGTTAATTTTATCATTATTGACAGTCATGTGAAGGTTTGAACCTTTACATACTCTCATCATAGGCGCAAATATCATTTTAAGTTTGATCTTTTAATGATTTCTTTGATGTATTTTCCCCCCCCATAAAAATTCTGCAGCGTACACCTGTAAAGAATCCTTAAAATCTGGAAATAGGTGCAAAATATTGACTTCATGATCTGATTCAAAACGATGCACCACTTATGTGACTGCAAGCAAAACAACTTCAAGGAAGAAAACACAGCGCTTTATTAATGAATCTACAGTCATTTTAAATAAATTAGAATATATGTCCCAATGAGTCTCATCAGATGAATAATACCTTCTGAAAAAAATTACTTCTAAACAGATATGAAACATAATTTTCATTAAGCCCACATTTCCATTTTTAAAATTTGTTCTGATGTAACATTCTAATTTTAAGTATAAGTGGAAAATCATCATAATTAACAGAAATAAAAGCTTGAAAACATACATCTTTGTGTAATTAATCTATATAATGAGTTTCATTTAGTGATAAAGATCCACAAATAAATGGGCTTTTAATTAATATTCTAATGTATTGAATGAGTCTGAATAAAAACTAAGATAAATTAAACAAAATGACAATGCCCTTCTTGTTATTTCCAGCAGGGGACGCCACATTTCACTAAGTTGGCCTCCAGTTTTCTAACTTATGTTAGTGAGGTCAGTGGTTGCACTGGCAGAACCATGATGGAGACCAGGCTGAAAGGCTGAAAATGTCATGTTTCCGTGAGCAGCTGGCATTTTAAAGGTTGCTGGTTCAAACCCAGGCTGTACAGATGTTTATGTGTAGAGCTGCAGATTGTAAATTGAGATGTTCAGTGTGTTTCGACATGCATGCTTCTCCTTGACCTGTAGAGGCGTACAGGGTGTCCCAGTGTCATCTAGAACATGACTCAGACCATGACTAGGACAAAGCGGACATTCGGACAAGTCATTTTTAAAATACTTTTGGAAGTGGCAGCTGACTTGCAGTATATTTTATATGACTTTCCACCAGTAGCTGTATTCAAGAAGCACAACATCAGGAGGCATGTTTTGATCAAGCAACACTAAATTTACCAGTGGAACAGAAAAAAATGAAGCCACAGAAGTAAAACAGATCCAGCTTGGAAGCATAGAAATACCTCAGAAATCTGCTGTCTGGATCTTGATCAATCCCAGTCAGAAGTGAGAAACCAGTATTTCCCATAACACATAAATTCAAACCTTTTCCTTATTTCTTTTGGCAGTTTGTACATGGCCAAATGAAATTTGGGGAAAACGATGACACAGCAGCCTGCTGAGTGCATACCAAACTGAGAATTTTTGTCTATGTGGAAAGATTACTATGGACCTCAATAAACCTTTGATATGTTTTGAAAAGGTTAATAATTGGGAGGAAATTGTAAATAATATCCTACTGTTGTTTTAGGAAAATGCTCAGAGTCAGAATGTTGTGCTCTGGGTTTTCATCTGCCACTTATGCTTAAGCTATTATCACCTAGTTATTAACTGTCACGCAGATATCTGCTTTTGTTTTTGTTCTTCTTTGGACAGGACATGCATTTTTTAAACAGAGGAAAAACTACCCATTAGAAAGAGAAACGTTCTGCACAGACGCACCACAGTAAACATCCACCGAAAGGGTTTGCAGGATTTTCACAAACCTCATATCTTTTGTAGAAATGGTAGCTTAAGGTGCCGACAACACTATTAGAAGCATTGTTTAAAAGTATTTATTTTTGTTATTGACAATATGGCTCTCTGCCCATGGCGGCAGGGCCTTGGGGGCGCTACAACCATTTGCAACTATTAAAAAAGAAAGTGATATGGAAGCTGGAGCCTGAAAACACTTTGTAGTGCATATAAAGAATGTGAAATATTGCTATAGACAACAGCTCGTTAATGCTTTGAAAAGTGGGACCTTTTTATGACTTAATGCTAAATTAAAGCACAATTTTACAGTTTTCTTCCTTTGTTTGTTTTATTGGCTCCATTTGATCATCTTTAGTTCAAAATTTGAAATTTTCTGAACGATCAAACCTGAACTCAATTGTTTGATACACATGGAGGTTTTATTTTATTTTTTTTAAAGCATGGGTTGTTTACACAGCATAATGCTGCCAACCCCATGTTTTTAAGGTGGGGATGGTGTTTTCCAGGTTGATGTACTACGGGGAAAAATTACATTTCCGTCTCACTCTGAAAGTTGTGTATGTGTAGCGAAAGGTGATTCTACAAGATATAATAATAATAATAATAATAATAATAATAATAATAATAATAATAATACATGTTTAGATTAGACTTTTTTATTCATCTTTTTTGACATCCCTCATGTTCTTCCTTTTTTTCTTCTTGTCATGACTCTGCGCTCCATGCCGCTCAGTCATCCTCTCTCTCTCCTACCGGCACGAACAAGCCAATCAAAGAGCTTCATTCTCTCTCTCTCTCTCTCTCTCTCTCTCTCTCTCTCTCTCTCTCGCCACCCTCCTCCCCTCCGACCCCATCCCCACCACCCTTCCACCCCCATCTGCTGCCAGTCCACTTCAAAAAAAAAAAAAAAAAAACTCAAAAAACAGTCCTCCTCCTCAATCACAGACACACACATACACAGACGTGCACGCACACGCGCTCGCACACACAGACACACACGTGCAAACTTCACAGTTGCACACACAAGCGGCCAGCCCAGGTTTGAAACCCCTCAGAAAAGCCCCGCTGGATCCTCACATCGCCTGTCAGCATGGGGAGCGCTTGTTTTTCCCGGGACGTTTGTTTGTTTATCCTCCTCATAAATACTTGCAGGGTGATGGGGAATGTCGGACTCGCAGGTAAGAAGCTCCCCTTTCTCCTCTCCGTCTCACTCGTCTCGGATCCCCTAAGACTTCTGCTTTCGGCGGCTTCTTCCTTTTTACCGGTTTTTTTTTAAAGGAGGAAATGATGGGAACATGAGTGTCAAACTGCGAGACATATTCCAGTAGAATAAACTTCTAAAAATACTCCCAGAGTCACTGTAGATCTGCTGAAACTTTCCGTTATTACGTGTTGGAATATCATGTTGGCATTTTCTTTTGGCTGTAAGATACAGGATGGATGCAGAAACTGGGCTCGCAAACTTGCGCACTATTTTACGCCACAATTAAAATTGAGTGGTCACATGAAACATATTTTGTAAATAAGTTGATCATATAACATAAAAAACTGAGCTACCAAATGCACACATTTTGATAAAATCTCAGCTTTGATTGTCCAACTTCACTGAAGTAGTGTTCGCTGCGCCCCTGCAGGACCAGTTCCAATCGGAAACTTCAGCTTGATCCCTGGGTTAAGCGCTCTTTTGCTTTGATTCGCCTGTTTTCCTATATTACCACTGCCAGAGCCGGGCCAGGATTATATGGGGCCCGAGGCAGGCTTTGATTTGGGGGCCAACTTTCAACCAAGCACCCAGCAGACCTCAAATGAGCATTCTTTGTTTTTTGGTCGGTGGGCATTTACCTACCTTAATTGCAATATGCTTTGATCTAAATGAGGGGTGTTCAAATTGGGGTCATCTGTGGCCCTTGGAATGATTTTGTATGGTCCCCCAAATGCAATTTAAGAATGGCAAACTAAGAGTAGAAATTATATACCTGTCTTTTAATAAACGCATGACCCTTTTTATATATCAGATCTAGCATGAATTACTGATTGTTCTCTACAAAAAGTACATAGTTTCTTTCATTAAAATATTTCATGTTTAGTTTATTGCTGAACATGTGAAAATAAAAATAAAAAATCACAAAGAAATTAGTTTTTGCGTTTTTATTTAAAAAATTACTTTGGTGGAAAGTACAAGTACTGCAAGTACTTTTTTGGTGCACATGGCAAAATGTTTGGACACCAGTGATTTAAACCATTCCATAGTAGCGCTGGCTGTATGTTTAGGGTTGTTGTCCTGCTGGAAAGTAAAACCTCCACCCCAGTTTCAATTCTTTTGCAGCCTCTAGCAGGTTTTCTTCCAAAAACCCCAAAATTTAGCTCTGACCAGCGTTCCTGTCCCTGCTGGAGGGACACATCGCCACAGCATGATGCCCCCACCACTACGATGCTTCATCCTGTGCTGAGTTACTTTTCTGTCTTATAACATATGCTTTTGGTGTAGGTCTCATCTCACCATACACAACTAAAATTCTATAGTGACATGAAATATGTTTTTATAATTAACTTGGTCATGGAAAAAGGAAAAAATAAACATGGCTTCCAAGTAAGGCAGAAATTAACTTGACCATTTCACAGAATGGGTTGTACTTGCCCTGAAGATTTATGACTTAAGTTTTTTATTGGTAAATTAGTTGCAGAAACACATTTATTTATGACTTATTTGTTGAGTGGCAGTGATGACCTGGTGTGCGGCTTTTCAATATAGATCAGCTAGGGTTGGGAAGGAGCAACAACCATAACATTGTCTCTTTATGATTGAGATTTGTTTCTAGTTACCATGGACATAAAATGTGATTCCAGCACAGACACAATCAGCAAAAATTATTAAACTGTGGACATGAAATTATGAGTGTAAATTAGTCAAAATATGAACATATTCCTCTGCATGATTACTGGTAGCAGTTGAATGTCATTTATGGGTTACAATTAGGAGCCCTTTTAGCTAACAGTAAGAAGATCCTGGGTTCATATCCCAGCCTAGGGTCTTTCTGCATGGACTCTGAATGTTCTCCACATGTATAGTTGGGTTCTCTTTGGGTACTCTTACTTCCTCCCACTGTTCAATGTTAGGGTTATGTGGTCTCGCTAAAATTGCCCTAAGGTATGAGTGACCTCTCCTGTGTGAATCCTGCCCTTCTTTGAATATTTGCTGGAGACAGGCACCAGCCCCACCATGAACATGCAAGATTAAGCAAGTATAGACAATGGATGATTAGGATTCGACATGTTGGGTACATCTAGTAAATTTGAGAGAATTTTTTTTAAATTAGAGATTTTATGCGTGTGTGTTTTCTTGCATATGTTCTGTCTTCGGAACCTTTTAAGTCACCAACCTTTTCAAGACCAATAGGGCTTATGGGGATCAAAGCCCAGTTCTAATACAATATTACATAATTTTAAGGGTCAGGGCTTGGGGTGTAGGTCTAGTCTAGCCATTGCCGTCCTATGAAATTCTGCTTGATTCTCATCTCCCTTCAGTGCTTTGTCTGGGATTTGTTCCACTGAGCTAGATTTTTCCAATAGAATTTCCACAAGGCCAATCAGTGAACAGAAGAAGTTGTGAACGATGGCGTCGATTTTCTGCTCTGTTTTAGAATTGTAGTATGCCTGTAGTTTTAGCAATGGCTGCACAGGAGCGGAACGAAGCCGTTCAGTCTTTGTTGGCCACACTTCCAAATATTGAATTAACATCAGCAGCCATCTCATTTGGTTTGGGACTTCTCTCTTCCCAATAGGGATGGTTGTTTACAGCGCAGTCAATTTCCAGTAAGCTTTATAGCGTCAATGGCCAAATGTTAGCAATTGGGTAAAATTTATAACTTCAACAGAGTCCACGCCTCCAGCAAACAAATCGTTTCTCAACAGCCGAGGGTCCAGACCCTGTGGGCGAAGCAAAGCATAGAGCGAGGGGCTGGTTTTTACCAGGCTAGGGCTAATGTGTGACAGAATATGACATTAAGGTGAGGGTTAGGTATGTACTGGTGATGTTTAAGGTTAGTGGTGTTAGGATTGGGCACAAATTGGGTTACACAAAAAGAACAGAAGTCATCCCAGTGTCACAATAAAGATTTATATACAAATGTGTGTGTGTGTGTGTGTGTGTGTGTGTGTGTGTGTGTGTGTGTGTGTGTAAATGTTGGTTTTAGAAGAGGCAGGAAACAGTGGGTTGGAAGTAGTGCTGTCATAAGTCCCAGGAGAAGCAGGCAGCAGGGGCCTAATATCGACCCTGCAGCAGGAGCAGCAGCACATTGTTCTGGGTGGGGAGTCATTGTTGTGACAATCTGCCACCACACCGACAAGGCTGGCAGGGGGGAGCGAAGAAACTTAAAGGGGGAGCATGGATATCCCCATCCCCAAAACACAGGAGACTTGTTCCTGCTTGGCTCTTACATGCCATACTTCCCTTTTCTCTCTCACTGAAACTTTTTTTTTTTTTGTTGCAAAAAGTATTTATTGTTATTCTTCTTTTATTATGTACTTGTTGCATTTTAAAGCCAAGCTGAGGGACAGACATGTCAGAGCTGTGGGGGAAAGATTCACTGATTGACTCACTAGATAGCAGGAACCAAAACGTCTATATGTGATTTGCGTGTATAATGAAGTGTCCTTCCATCGTTAGATTTAAGACCAGATGAGACCAGCTCCTCTATCAATAACCTGATCAATTGAGGAGCCCTAAAGCTGCCTGTTTACTGTGTCCTCAGCTGCCAGATGTTGGCTTAAGAGCTCTTTTTCCTTGTGCAGAATGGTCTGGAGCTTATTGAACACTCATGGGAAGCAAATCACAGGATAAGAATGAGTCAAAATTGCAAAACAGGTCACATTTAAATGGAAGACACCACTAACTTGATGGTAAACATTTTATTTTAAAGTGCTGTAATCTTTTTTTCCCAAGAAGTGTCCAAATGTTGTAGTTCTGGCACTGAGAAGGGTCTTCTGCTGGTTTTATTTCTTACCCTGTGGTAAATGGAATTCATACTTTGCCACTGAGGTTAGTTTGAGTCTCGCCGTTTTTCTAGCGAGTGCTTAAACTGCTGAACAGTTTGTTTTAGGTCTGTTGTAAGCAATTATTTTAGTAAATGAGTAATCTATCAATTACTCTGCTGATTAATCGAGTAACTAAATAAGAAATGGTCCCATTCTGTCGTAGCTGCTTAAGCTAGTAAAAGAAATATATGGAAAAAAGCAAGTAAAAAAAAACAATTCACTCCCCTTTTTTTAATAAGAAAACATTTTATTGCTTAAAATGCAATATGATTAAACAAATCACTTTTAGTTTCAAGTTTAAATTATAATTTTTTAAGTGCAAAAACAGATGGGAAATAAAACATTTCACATTAATTTTTAAAAATTAAAAAGCAAACTTAAATTGAGAAAATAAACATGTTCTAAAGTATGAAAAAAACATTTTTATAAAATAGATATTTCTAATCTATCTTTTTTTTTTTTTTTTTTTACATCATTACTCTTTTTGATCTGCAAGTGCATATAATCTTACCCTAAGTGTATTTCCTTGTACATGTATAACATTCCAGATTCTGTACCAACAATCAGACATAAAAGTTAGTCTAAAACAGGATTTTACCAAGCCTCGAGGCAGATAATTTGCCCCAAGGAGTTTTAAAAAACGAAGGACTTTGAATCATTTGATTAATCATTACACCCTTAGTTTGTTTTTAAAGAGAATCTTAAAGTTTTAAAAAAATAATCAGTGAAGAAGTGCTTAATGTATTTTCTGTGTTGAATACAACCATATTTTTTATTCAAAACTGACTTACTGCTTGAATGTGGACTGGTTTTAGTCCAGGCAGTTTAGTCCTGACTGTGTCATGTTAATAAAAATCAGCCAGCACGTGTCTGGTCTCTGAGAAGTCTTCTGTTGTGCACCAAGAATGTAGTTTGTCATTTATTATATATATAATGAAACATAAGAGTACTCTATCATGACCAACAATTCAGTGGGGAGATTACCATAATTTTAGCAGCATATCTGGCTCCAACTGTACCAACAATATCATCGTGCATTGGTCAGCAGAGAATTTCAAGGAAGAAAGGCCACACTGACCTTTTGCAAAGGGTGCAAACTCATCCCACCCACACCAGGCTGGCAGCACTCCATGTAGTTTACTACAATGCTTCAGGCAGAGTGTATACTTTGCATGATCTTCACGCCACGATATACAGTGCCATGATCAGGCCCCTTGCTCACATAAAGGTTGGTATGTGTTGAAATTTGCTGGAAAAAGGTTCAGAGTTGTCGTAGCATCATGTTTAGGAGGCAGGAAGAACATAAGGATGCAACAAAAGCTTTATATTGTTTATAATATTACATTTTAAATTAGTGACTCATAAAAAGTAGGCTCAGGAGTCTTGGTGTGATTTGCTCACAGTGATTAAAGAACAACATTTTTAATTAGTTTTGTGTGCATGATTCTAACAGAAGTTCTAACATATCCATACACAATGCTACACCAGGTAAAAATTATTTTTGAAGGACTGTATGCTAAAATATTGGAGAATCTGGGGAGCTAAAGATTAGCTCATCACCAGAATACAAAGAGCTGGTCAGCTATTATAAGAAGGACTCCATGGTATGAATAATTTTGAGCTTAAAAGTGTTGACACTGCACAGGACCAAATAAAATAATGGTTCACTGAACACCTTCAGTTAAACCCTTAAAAACATTTTGGAAGTAGTTGATTTCAGTTGCACTGGCCATGATAAACTGAAATGAAAAATTGTTGCAGTGTTTCTTAAAGAAAGAAGCAAACTTATCAATAGGGTTAGAAGGTTGTAATATTGTGTTTTTTTTCCTTTTCTTTACTTGAGAGTTTTAAGGTAGGGACAGAAATGGATGCTCTTGTAAGCTTCTCAATACTCCAGTGGCCTACATTGGAGTATTGAGAAACAGTCAAACAGACTAATAAATGTCAGGTTTACAAACCAGTGAATGCTGAGTGTTTTCCCCTCTTCAATCCAAAATTCAAATGAACCACAGATGTGGCACCACCTGGGTACTGACTTGTAAACCATCAGTAAACTGCTGCATCAGTAAGACTTCTGTAAGTTAAACATAAACTCACCGGGCACTTTATTAAGTATAGCTTGCCAGCTTTTGGATTTTTGTGACCAACGGAGACTTAGGTGCAACTGAAACAAGGGTGCAAATTTCTCCCATCTATTGGGCAGAATTGTGCCTTCATGCATTTCGCACTAACTACTTTGTAAATCCAGTACAGAAAAGAAAGAGAATAGTGGGAGCAAAATAGTTACAAAAAATGGAGGAGATTTTAGTGATTCATGAATCCTCCCAATTTCCTTGCTGAATTTGAGGCTCACCTCAAATAGACCTGGCTATCTATTATTGTCCAGTTTTGGTGACCCTGTGAGAATTTTGGCCTCATGTTGCATTGTGTTTGTAGTTGGAACTCGAAAATTCTAACTAGAAGTAGGACTTCCCACTTGAAAAGTCTGAGACTTTTTCAAACGGCGACTTCGAGATCCAATATGGCAGCTTCTCACGTCAACAATAGTAAGCTGTGGTGAAAAGATAAAGAAGTACTACAAACAATGGCTACTTGGGTGTCGGCATATTGATATCCTGACTTCTCTGTCTATGTTAACTGGAATACTGGTAACTTGGGTGTGATGTCATTCCCAGCTCTGAGTTCCAACTTCCAAGGTAAATGGAATGCAGCATCAGTTTCCTGTTGTCAGCTGATAGGAGTGGTACTCAGTGTGGTCTTCTGCTGCTGAGACTTCTGCTTCAAGGCTCAGCATGTTGTTCATTCAGTGACAACACTCTGCATACCTTGGTTGCACAAGTTGGTTACTTAAGCGGATGTTACCTTTTATCATCTTGAACTGGTCTGACCTGTGAAATCAAGACATTTTTGTCCACACGACTAGTGCTAACTGGATATAAGATATTTTAGAAGTAACAAAAAGAAACTGTGATGTAATGTAATGTAGGGTTAGGAAACGTAGCCCATTCGGAAACTTCAATCTAAATTCCACTCCTCAATTTCAATAGGTCTTAATTTAAAGAAATATTTTTACCGGCTACCCCTCCAACAACAGTGCTTTTTTTTTTTTTTTTTTTTTTTTTTTGGGGTGGGGGTGACACAGCATGGAGATGCCGATCCAGGCCAGGCCAACGGGGCGTAGTGTCATTAGTCATAGTGAACACTGTGAGCACATTGAATTCTCAGGGACTCAGGTCTAATTAAGTATTGATGTTTCATGTTTCTGCAGATGCAGATGAGTGCGCGGAAGGTTCAGACGACTGCCACATTGATGCCCTCTGCCAGAACACACCCAAGTCTTACAACTGCATCTGCAAGCCAGGCTACACAGGAGATGGGAGGCAATGCGAGGGTAAGTTCTTGTCACATTATGCTTCATGGGGCTCATTGAGGAATAGGTTGGAGTCATATCTGGTCAAACCTGGTTGAAATACACCATTGCTTTTAAATTTAGAGTTAACTTAAACCTAAAAACTGCAGTAGCATTTTCCTGATCTAAATTGTTCCTTGAACAACTGGAGAACCGTTGGCTGAAAAGTGTCTTGAGACAAAAGCTTCTTTCAGACAGCCTAGTCAAGGATTGTGCCTCTGTTCCCCTTTGACATTCGCTGTGTCATTGTGGATTTAAACTGGTAGCACATCCAATAAAGGCTTACTTGACCAATAACTATAATCAGTAGAAGAACTATACACGGGTCATAGAAGCTAGTAACACACAGTTCTGGTTTGGAATATTGACAGGCATTCTAAAACTGAGGTGGTATTATCTTTTTTCTCCAGCAGGTTTCTGTTGAGGAAAAGTGGGTTGTTTTTCTCCGTCACAGTATTCTATTGTGTGTGTGTGTGTGTGTGTGTGTGTGTGTGTGTGTGTGTGTGTGTGTGTGTGTGTGTGTGTCTTCCGGGGTATGTCTCTACCAGCTTTGCACATCTAGAAGCAGCATTATTTGTCTATTCTTCCTTATAAAATGGCTTAAGCTCGGTCAAACTGGACGGAGAGTGTCTGTGAAAAGCAATTTTCAAGTATTGCCACATATTTTTACATCATTGACGTGAGACATGCATCATATTTCTCCACCAGAAGAAGCCAGACTGGACGTAAACAATGGCTGAAAATTACAAATAAGAAATTATGAAAGATGTCTGTGTCAGTGAAGTGCACAAACGCATCCAAACAGACTTCTCTACAGAAGCTGCAGTCAATGTTTCACAAAAGGCCATTGCTATTAGTTGTGCTTTCTTTTTATTAGCTTCAAGCCAAGTCAAGTCAAATTTATTTGTGTTGCATATTTCAGCAACAAGGCAGGTCAAAGAACTTTACATCATGAAAACATAAAAACATCATAAACACATCAAACAGTCACTGGTTGTGAAACCAGTAATAAACAATACATTTTATCAAGAGCCATTATTAAAAACATCAATACACATCAAATGTGTTGGTCAGTGTTCCTGTTATTATGGGTCAAGGTAACTATAAACAGGTTGGTTTTTAGCCTTGATTTAAAGGAACTCAGTGTTTCAGCTGTTTTGCAGTTTTCTGGACATTTGTTCCAGATTTGTGGAGCATAGAAGCTGAATGCTGCTTCTCCATGTTTGGTTCTGGTTCTGGGGATGCAGAATAGACTAGAACCAGAAGACCTTAGTGGTCTGGGAGGTTGATACAATGACTACAGGTCTTTAATGTAATTTAGTGCCAAGCTGTTCATTTATAAATTGCAGAGGTATGCAGAGTGTCGTCATTAAATGAACATGCTGATTTATAAACTAACAGAAGTATTGAAAAGTCTATTCTCTGAGCTACAGGGAGCCAGTGGGAGGATTTTAGAACTGGGGTGATGTGCTCTATCTTCCTGGTCTTGGTGAGAACACGAGCAGCAGCGTTCTGAATCAGCTGCAGCTGTCTGATTGACTTTTTAGACAGACATGTGAAGACACTGTTGCAGTAATCAATGCAACTAAAGATAAAGGCATGGATGAGTTTCTCTAGATCTTGTTGAGACATCAGTCCTTTAATCCTGGAGATGTTCTTCAGGTGATGGAAGGCTGACTTTGTAACTGTGTTTCTGAAGGTTCAGGTCTGAGTCCATCACTGCACCCAGATTTCAGGCCTGATCACTAGTTTGTAGTTGTAATAACTGAAGCTGCGCGCTGACTCTAGATCAATCCTCTTTAGGTCAAAAGATAATAACTTCAGTTTTGTTTCTGTTCAGCTGGAGAAAGTTTTGGCACATCCACGCATTGACTGTTCTAAGCATCTGCTCAATGCTTGGATGGGTTCAGAGTCACCTTCCTTTGTGTTGTTATGATCTTGTGACAATACTGTCAGCTCGCATCGCTGAATAACTTTAAAACTGATCCATAGACAGTGGCATCCATTATTACATTCATAAACAGAGTGCTGCTGTGTGACGTCAACATACTTTTTTTGCGCATGTTGGTCTCTTTGGGGTCGTAAACCATTCACATAGAAGCATGATTGTGGTCACATTTACTAATATGAACAACCACGCAAAAAATTCATATTTCATCAAAAAAAAATCTGATTTGAGCATCAAGACCTGCTGTGTGAAGGTAACCTAAATTTCTTTAACAAACCTCTGAGGCCTTCACATAGGAACTGCATTTGTGATTGGCAGTTGGTTGCTCTGGATCTTATCTTGGGATATCAGGGTAAAGGTGACAGGATATAGTTTTACCTTAATTCATAAATACTTTTGTAAAGTACTACGTGGCCTTATGGTGGCCCTTCTTATTAATGAAGACCCTCATCTAATGAATGGATTTACAGTTGACCTATGTGCTCTTTCTGTCAGCGACTCATAAATACTGTGGTGATTCGCACCATTGCTCTCCAGCAAGGACGTCTCCAATTCTAATCTTGCTATTGCAGAAGCTTCTTTAGGAAGCTTGCATGATCTCCCAGCAGCTGCTCATGTTTTCCCTGGGTAACCTGGCTTCCTCCTGGAGCTGCAAAACGTACATCTTATAATAACTGATGATTCAACATAGAGCCAAGAAGTGGCTGGGTGGTTGTTTGGGTTGTGTGTTTCAGTTTTGACTCTCTCAGGCGTCTCCCACCTTACCTGTCACAAAAGTTACTACTGTGACAGGTAACAAAGCAAAAAGCAGCCAGGAGCTGTTAAACAAAATGGATCAACTGAAGTGTTAGAACCTCTTTAAAAGTCCAAGATTTGGCACTTAGCTGCTCTGGAGTGTGTGGAGCTCTGGAGGTGTGTGCTGACACATGCCAGAGAGGAAAGACATTACTCCTGACCTTAGAGAATGTATTTTCTCCCAATTACTCTGGCAGAAAGCTTTAAGGATTTTTCCAAAAATCATTCTATGATATAAGATATTCTAGAAATCATTGAAGACAGTTTACATCTCACCTGGATGTCACAATCTTTCAAGCTAAAAGAGTTGAAGTTGGTACTATTAGACAACAAACACCCAGCATTTTTTTCCAGATATATGAATATGGTACCTTAGTCTACAGTGGTTCTCAAAGTGTGCATAATGCTGTTAAAACACCAGGATTTTATGATGTAAAAAAATAAGAGTGTGATAAATAATTTGAAATGTTTTTCCACAAATATTGGGAGATGTTCTGTGCAATCCAACTGCAGCCCAAACTAGTGAGTTAGAGGAAAAAGAGGGTGAGATAAGAAGCTGCAATTGTGCACAGCCTTAAACATAATTTGTTGAATTACCTTTTGATTCAGTGTGTCTCGTTGAGGTCACACTTGCCTTGAATAATAACGAGTCTGATTCGGTGTTAATAAAGTTCTGCTGACATTTACCCAATTGTATCCTTTGGCCAAATAGTGTGCAGACAGAAATATTACAAAGGCTCAAAGGATCTCATTACACGAAGAATATCATTATATCTCATTATATCATTCAGAAGAAAATAGAAGAAACAAAACGTCCAGATCATATTTACATCATGTCACCATGTACTAGTTGTAATCTGAATGCGACAAAAATCTTCCGTATTCTCCATATCTTTGAAGTAAGGAGTGGGTTTGGTTAAAGCCTCAATAAACCTTCAAGGAAAATGTATTTTGGTCTTTAAAGCTAAATTTGCACTTCTAGGCCATAGTTCCAAAAACAAACCAGACAGCACCTCACCAAAAGTACACCATACCGTAAAGCCGTCTACGAGAAATCTGAAGAGAGATTTTAGTTTTCAGCATAACTGTCCAAGCAGATATCCAGATAAACAAATGAATAACTTCAGCTGAGGAAAATGAAAGTTTTGGAATCGCTGACCTGTGAGGTCAGCTGAAGAGGGCTGTGGAAACGAGGTGTCCTCACAATCTTTATAGATTTGGAGAATGTTTGCATGATTGAGGAGTCAAATATTACATGATGTGGGTGCATCTGAATTATTTTTTTTTTATGTTAAGTAAATAGTTCATTTACAGTCATGTTTCCCCTGCATTGACACTTGGTATTTTTTATAAGTGAAATCTAACAGTTTAAAGAGGGCGTATCTCAACTTAGCACACTTTAAAAAAATATCTGTTTATTTAACCATGATAAACAGTCAAATTTGACAGGAAAAATCCATAAACTATAAAACAATTTAAAACTGTTGACTTGATGCAAAGTTGCCATAAATTAATTAATCAGTGAAAACAGTAATTTGTATGTAATTTATACATTCATTGTATAGGTTATTTTCATGTTCATTTTAGGAAGGTAAAACATTTGCTTTTACAGTCAAACATTGACTTCAGCACCTTTTTTGACCATAAAATCAACAATGACAATGTCTTCTAACCGTTAAGGAAAAAAACGGTTAGAAGGTAAAAAGTGTTTTACCCGTAATTTTATGGTGGAATTCTGGCAACCAGCAATTCTGCTGGCGATTTACCGCAGAATTTACCAGTTCTTTTACAGTGTAAAAAAAACCAAAGGAAATGTTTATATAGTCGATTAGTTATTTGTTTTGCCTGTTTTTTGGCAATAAATCTTAGAATCTTGGAAAGTCTGTTTCTTTCAGTTAAAATGGTACCACATTTGTAAGCAAAATGGTGTGTTGAGCAGCATAGTTGAGTATAAAAAACTTTCCAGATCCTCTTTGCTAATGCCAAACACCCTTTGGCAGAGGCAGTGTGATGCTGTGGGGTGGAATGTCCCTCGCGAGAAATACAAGGCTTTTCATTAATCCCATATCTTCCCTACAAGGAACCAAATGCCATCCTCCAATATGTCAGTGATGATGAATGCCCTAATATAGTGCCTATAAAAAGTATTCACCCCCTGGACATTTTACTCTTTTTATTGCTTTTACAAATTAATCTTGATCAACAACATTTGGCTTTTTTGACAAAAAAAAATACAAAAAAAACTTTAATGTCAAAGTGAAAACTAATTTCTACAAAATAATGACAATTAAACAAAAATATGAAACATGAAATAAGTGACTGCATAAATATTCACCCCCTTTAAACTGACTAACCTAATTCAACAGAGGTCCACTCATTTGGTGCTGGTAGTCTCACATGAGTGGAATGGAGATGGCCTGAGTGCAGTGAGTGTGTCTATAAAGACAGCTGTGACTGGAACATCCATTCACTGGTTCGTCAGTAGTCCTGGCTACCATTACAGCATGAAGACTAAAGAACACTGCAAGCAAATGAGAAAAAGATTATTGAAAAATGTCAGTCAGGGGATGTCAGGATCTTGAGTTGTTTTGGGGTTTCTTCAGTTTATAGTTTTGATCATTTGTTATCTGTGTTTTGCCTTAAGTTATTCTTTGTTTAGATTTGATCAGTTTTGTTTGTTTTACTTAAGATCAGTCTGTTCTTAGTTCTTTTAGTTAGATCACGTTATTTATTTCTTGTGTTTAGTTATTCTCTGTCATGGTTAGATTTATGTTTTCTCAGCACCCCTGTTAGGGTTTAGTTCTCCTTGCTGCCCTGTGCCATCCCCCTCACTCTCTCCCTCAGCCTGCCTTCTCCTCTAACCCTCACAGCTGCACTCAGCACTCAGTGCAAGAGGGAGACAAGTGAGAGAGACCACCAGGACACCTCTGACTACGCTGAAGGAGTTACAAGTTTCTGCAGCTGAGATGAAAGAGACACTGCAGACAACAGCTGTTGCCATGGTTCTTCACCAATCAAAGCTTCATGTGAGAGTGGCAATGAGAAAGCCACTGTTGAAGAAAACTCAGATCAAAGCTGGAATAGAGTTTGCTTAAAGGCAAGTGGGATGAGACTTCGTGGTCAAATGGAAAAAGTTCTTTGGTCTGATGAGACCAAGATGGAGCTTTTTGGCCAAGATATATTCCTACTGTGAAGCATGGTGGTGGCAGCATCTTGCTTCATGCTTCTCTGCAGCAGGCTCTGGACAGCTTGTAAAGGTAGAAGGTAAAATGAATGCAACAAAATATGGACAAATCCTAGAGGACAATTTGTTTCCATCTGCAAGAGAACTACGACTTCAGAGAACATTTATTTTCCAGCAAGACAACAACCCGAAACATCCAGCTAAAACCTACACAGAGATGGTTTGAAAACAGCAAGTTGGATGTTCTGGAGTGGCCCAGTCAAAGCCCAGACCTCAGTCCCATAGAGAGTTGGACTGGACTGGATTGGCTGGACTTGAAAAGGGCTGTTCACAGCTGATCCCCACCCGGCTGACAGAGCTGGAACAGTTTAGCAGGAAGAATGGGGGGAAACTGCAGCAGGCTGTTTTTAAAAAAGCGATTGTTTGCGATTGCCTATGAGTTACTTTCTTGATTACAGTAATGACAATGCTTGATTGAAGCCAAAAGATGAATCCCACAGAAAAAAATAATTGTTTTTAATGATGCACACAAACTCCTCCCAGCTGCAAACAAAGCTTTTATTTTCCACGGAGTTCATCTAAGTGCAGTAGCGATTTATTTACTCAAACCTATAACGGTATGGCAGGATCCTATGTTTAGAAAATACATTTATTTAAATAATAACTGCAGTGGTGGGAAGGGCAACCAGAGGCTGGCTTTCCCCTAGTTTAATCGTGCTTACGGGCTGTTCCACTGTTTATCTGTTTAACAGATTCGAGTATGAAACAGCAAATACAAAATTAAACACAAACTAAAATAAAAATAGTCTCTAGCAAACGTCGGCGCTTCCATAAAAAATCTGCAGCAGTTTTAAGTCTTTTTGAGCAATTTGGCATGTTTAAAATAAATACATGACGGAAACATCCAAAAACTATATGGAATCAGAAAAAAGGAAAATAGGCTATTTCTTCTGGATAAAGCTTAGAAATGCTTTGACAAGGAAAACAAACATGGTTACCCTTATTTGGATTTAGCAGTGTGCGCAGATGGTTAACCACATTACCAGCGGTGCTAAAGATGAGTTCCAAAGGTGTGTTTATGGCCGGTTTGTTTATTTTCCTGCCATGTCTGACATCAATGGGAAAAGTTTTTCATCCATTTTCCTTTGAGAGATATTTATAGCCAAGGTGCACTGTGTCTATCTGGGGCTGTGCTATTCGTATTTAACGGTATTTCGTATTTCTGCTGGTGAAAATCTTTTTCAGAGCTTGTTGATGGAGCTACAGCACCTGATGACTGTGTAGTGTAATCAACCAGATGGTGAATACATAATGCTCATGCAAGTTTGTCATGTTTGAGTCCTTTGCTAAAACTGCACATGTGCCAAACCGCTTTGGTTACGTCCTGTGGCCTTCCTCTTTCACCCCGAAATAATCCCAAATTGGGGACTTTGTATTTTATGTGTCCTAAATTGGCAAATCAGTCCGTGCATGTTTACATTGTTCTGCCCAGAAAAAAGTCCTAACATCTTCGCGAATATATCGCCCATCGTCATTTGCTGGACTGACGAATTTCGGCTGGGAAAATGTCGCATGTCACCAAGCCTTATACTACTATGGATACTTTTGCAAGATATGAGTGCATAACTGCTACGGACACTATTTTCCTTTCCACAAATATATTCGTAGACATGCAAAGACAATCACACATGCACACAGAGTCCTAATAAGATAATGTAAAAAAGAATAGCTTCTGTCTTCTGAGAGGATAAAAAAGGGACATTATGACCTCCATCTCACAAACTTTGTGGAAGACCTGCCTTTCTAGACACTGTTCATGTCATCACCTCCATATCCATATAGTATGTGTGTTTGCATGTATGTGTCTAAAGGGGGAGAGAATGAGTTTGAATGTCTAATTAGATCCCAGGTCCACATCCATTGTCTGGATAATCACTGTATGTGGGGAACATTCTTCACCTCATACTTTATCCTATTCGTCTCTTTGCTATACTGAGATCAATCAGAACTCACCACTCCCCCATCCCAGTAATGAAGCAACAGCTCATGACAGAGACTCCAAATTAAGACAGATGGTGGATGGGAGGACACCCCCTGACCCTGGTGATTAGATATGAAGGCTGTAATTGGCTGACTATGTTTTCCATCAACAGACATTATTGGCCATTTTGCTCGCCAACGCCATTATCGGCTCTGCTATTCCTGGAAGCACCTGAAAGCAGCCAAGTGGCTGCACTCCCACTCTGCATCCCTTAGGTCTTCTCTGGTTCTCTGTTATCAGCATCAGGCCATATCAGCAAACAGTCACTCAACGGTCTTGGAAAATATGCACAAGAAATTGGATAAAACTAAGAATGCCTCCTACATCTTTATTTTTCTGTTCACAGAAATGTGTTGACCAAAAAAATGTATTAGTTCACCCTTTTGCATGTCAAATATTAGCAGAACTTCAAATTTGCAAGAGCTCTAAATATTTAGTATGAGATTCTGCTGTGTGATAACTTCATTCATTGTACACTGTCGCATATGATGTGTAGAATGACCAAATTGCTATCATTTGTGTTCACAAACAGAAATGCAAGGACTGTTAATTCTTTTAATTCTGTCACTTATTTTTATATTATTATGCTTTTATTAATAATATAGTTACGACATGCAGTGCCTTGCAAAAGTTTTCATACCCCATTAACTTTTTACATTTTGTCATATTAAATGTTACACACTGACACAAATAGGTAGACAAGTACAGTATGAGTCTGCCACCCTCATGTTTCATTATGGGGTTGGTGTTTTTAGTATGATGTGCAATGTAAGTTGTAGCTGGGTGAAAAAGTTCAGTTTCAATTCAATACAGTTTATTTATATAGTGCCAATTCACAACAAATATCGTCTTGAGGTACTTTACAAAAAAATAAATAATTTCAGTTCAATCATACATACATTCCAATTGATCCTAGTTATCAAACAGTACAGTAAGCTCAATTACTGACTGGGGGTTTGAGAAGACAGAGCAGAATGCACAAGAAAAACAGACAAACTGATGTAGGATTATTTTTGATGTTCATGAAAGTAAAAAGTCAATAGCAGGAGAGGGAGAACAAAACAGAATGCCAGACCAGGTGTAGCTTCTATGGAGAGGAAAAAAAGAACAGAGAAAGCAAAAAGTTAACAGTTGAAATAACAGCAAATAATGTAAATTGGACAGTAGTAGAAGAAGAAAGTGAGAAAAGGTGGTCAGTTTGTCCCCCAGTAGCCTTAGCCTATGGCAGCATAACTACAGAAATAGCTTAGGATAACTTAAGCCAAGTTACAGTTGGATTTGTTGACTGTCATCAGCATAACAATGGAAATGTAACCCATGCTGTCTGTTGATTTTAATAAGTGAAACCATTTTATATGTAGTACAAAGAATTGGCCCAAGCACTGAACCCTGAGGTATTTCATAAATCATTCTGATACTGGAAGATTTGTCATTAACATGAACAAACTGCAATCTGTCAGGCAAATATGGTCTAAATTGGCCATGTGTTTCCTCTCAATCCCTGAAGCATATTCGAACCTCTGTTAGCGAATGCTGTGATCAAATGCAGTGCAAAGACCCATCAAGACAAGAATAGACACATTTTAGAAGACATGAGGACTAGATGACCACTCTCAGGGAGGTTCGAGGTTTTTTAAGGCATCTTGATAGAGAGTAAGGGTTTCTTACTTGAAGATTTTTTTTTTTTTTTTTTTTTTACAGCAACCTTATGGTCTACGTTAGTTTACCAAGACAGGTTTGACATATCTAAAATGAGAGTAGCAATCCAATGGAAAACATCCTTAAATAATTTAGATGGGATGGGGTTGAACAATACAAAGTTGAAATTTTAGATGAAGCTAATATTTTTGATAACTTGAAAAGGTCAGTTGCATCAAAAAAGTCTAAACTCAGATCATGTTGTACAGTTATTTCTAAGGCTGCCTTACCAGTTACTATGTTCAGAAGGATGTCAATGATTCTGTTTCTAATAGAAACAATTTTAGTTACAAAGAAAACTCTTCACTGCTGAGAGCTGAGAAAATGCATATCTCAACAATACTATGACTCTAAGTCTGGGTCCTATACTAAAAAGAAATCTAGGATTATTCTGTTTCTACTCTATTAATGATAAATAAGCTGTTATTTGTTACACAACAATATACTATTTCAGGTTGGACTCATCTAAATATGTAAAGCAACATTTTCTCTCCAATGTTCTAAAGGTCTGCTTTAAAGTATCCAGCTGAAGTACATCGGGGAGCCAGCCTCTAATGGCTGTTAACCCTTTTTTGTCCACTGCTACAGTACACGCTGTGAAGTTCCAACACCATCAACAACACAATCAATTTGTGAGGAGGTAGAAATGAATTTTTTCACACAGTTAGAGTTGTCAGGAAGTACTTTTATTTGTTACACCCAGTGCCATACATCAGCACAAGACTAAGACTGTGAAAACAAGAATGTGTAGGTTTGTTTTGGGCAATGCTAATTAAATTTGGGATAGCATTGAAGGCATCGTCTAAGCTGTCATTGTCTATGTGGGCACGAATGTTAAAATCCCCCACCATAATGACCTTATCAGTTTACAGCAGTCAGATAAAAAAATCTGAGAATTGATCTAAAAAGGCAGATCAAGGGCCTGGTGGAGGATTTTAGTGCTTTGCAATTTAGGTGACAAGAACTAAGCATCTCAGTATGTATTCAAAACACTTGAAATTAATTTCCCTAGATTTAATTTGGAAGCATGGCTGGCATTTCTCCTCCATAGCTTGTATTTCAAGTAATATGAAATTTTAGATAACAACTTAGCTCAGGTTTGATCTAAGATTTTAGATTTTGAACTAGTGGGCACCAAATGTAGTTTAGATTTCCTAAAAAAAACCCATTAAAATACAAATTTACTTTCATATTGACTGCAAACTATTAATCAGATGCCAACTTTAGGACTGCCTGCACTACAGTTTCAAATAAACCAGTCTTTATAAAAATATTAATTTAGAGTCCGCATCAGTTTCAAATAAACCAGTCTTTATAAAAAAAATTAATTTAGAGTGGAAATTCTTAAAGACCAGACTCTGATATGGATCTGGGGTCTCATTTATAAAACATTGCGTGCCATCCATACTAAAAGTGTACGTACGTCAAAAAGGCGAAAATGGCGTATGCCCCCCCAAAAATTCAGATTTATAAAACCATGCGTATGCACACCAGCAAGCGATTTTCCTTTATAAATCCCAGCTGTACCTAAAAGTTTGCGCACATAAATGGTCAATACAAATCACCTCATGAATGTCACTGCTTGTTTAAATGGGCCAGCTGATCATGTTATTTCATGATTAACAATGGTAACTACGGGGAACAGAGGGGGGGGAACGCAATTTCAGCGAGACAGAAAGGAATGTGAGTGAGGTGGAGAGTTGAAAACATATTTTTGGTATCAATAATGACGTGAAATAAAGTTTATATAAAGTTTATACACTGGCACTAGCATTTTAGGAGTTCGATGGCATGCTCCACAGTTGAGCGCACACGGGTGAGAGTATTATTAGAGTGCGTCTCCTCTGCGGTCTGGGCATTTGGAAACTGGGTTAGGAGCCAGTGCCTGAGGGGGTAGCCACTGTCCCCTTCAGGTTTTAGCGGAACAATGCATCAGTACATCACTGGCCCTAGTAGTTAGAATTCCACAAATTAGTTTTTCATGGACTCATGTTCTCCCACGGTGTAGGGAAATCTGATGTATTGACTGGTCATGTTAATAATGCCATCCTGAAGAACAGGCATTATTGAGCTCAGCGCTGGTTGTGATAACCCAGACGGACAATTTCACAGAATTATGTTGTTCCTAAAAGCATCTTCAGGCAAGGTTAATTATTTGTTGATTAATTCAAACACACACCTGTCTGCTAATTCGTGCTGGTAGGAACTGGTTGCCAGGAACCCCAGAATGGTTAATACCTGTAATTAGACGGGGATGGTGTGGTTCCAGCGAGTCGGTCTCTCCAATACTGGATGCAATTTAGCACAGAGATCCAAGAGCAGTACTCTAGGGAGTCTAAATCAGCATAATAGCCAGTCATCATCATGGGCCAGAAGATCTTGGTGATCCCTGAAAGCATGTTCCCTCCTGATTCTCCTATTTACAATGTCTTCGAGCAGTGGCAATGCATTCATTGCGCAGTATTACACATGGATGTCAACACGATATTTAGATGTTTACAGGAATCAGTCTGACTGCCTCACACCTTGTCACATTTTATGTGTTAATCTGTGGTTCACTTCACCCTGGTGATCATCCAGGAAGATGAAAACTTTGATAAAATGTTGTATGAACTTTTATTTAAGATTTAAGTTGGCATAAAGACCTTTTTTATTTGAAAGGTCCCTAAGGCTCATCAGCAGTAGCATAAATAATACTTACATTTTGAAAGCTTATGATAAAGTCAATTTAAGATTAAAGTTTAATTATGGAGTGAAAAAATATCTGGGAGGAGTCATAATGCAGTGTGGCTTCAATTCCCCACTTCACCATCTGTCGCCAGCTTTCTGTCTCCAAAATGGGCGTACGCATGGATCAGAGTTTGCGTGAAGGACCACACATTTTCATGTGTTGTTTCCATCCATCTGTACAGCACAAATATAAATATTCTAATTTATATTTGCCACTATTCTCACAATTTTTACCTCTCAAACAAAGAAGAATACAGAGTCTTTTCCTTATAATTGAAATCATTGCAATTTTCCAACACCATACAACGGTAAGTGTTGTATGGTGAGACTCTACACCATAGGGTAGGGTCTTGGCATGTGGGATTATCGACCTTGCAAGCATGGGGTGGGATTGAGAGGTATCATGCAGTATGCAGTATTCCCCTTTTTGGCTTGGGCTAGGGTTGAAGACTCCAGGAACCCCAGAATGGTTAATACCTTTCTGGGTATTAACCATTCTGGGACCCCACTGCTAGCAAGCAGTGGGGTCTCCATCCCACCAGCTGCAACCCCAGTATTAATGCACTTTTAATATACATCCATATTCAATAAATTAGTGTCAAGATTGTAGATGTAGTTGAGTTTACCCAAATGCAGACAGGCAGAGGCAATTTGGTCATTTTAATGGAAAAATTGAAGAAACAAAAAATGTACAAAAACCACAGGGATTGCAGGGAGCCAGAACTGAACAAAAATACAGGAATCCAGGTGCAAGGACAGCGGGGTTAAACGGGGACGTAACGGGGGAACCAGCGAGGAGTGAGAACAGGAGATGCCCTGCCCTGGCACATGTAGAGCACCAAGTTCTCCATATGGTATGCCTGAAATGCAGAGAAAACATGAGTACAATTCTAATAGAAAAAAAGGAAAAAAGCTGCCTTGGATGTTCAGGTTGGGCATGTGCTTGCAGGATTTATTGTTTTTTTGTGGTCATGACAAATTTTTATTTGTTTATGTGAGATATAAGAATACATAAATGTCTCAGCCTAATCTTGGCAGTTCTGCATCATCTAAAGTAGTATGTACATATATAGCACTGACTCATGTCTAAATGAGGTTTATGTGTAGCCCGAAGAGTAAAATCAGGTCTATTGTCTGCTCCAAAGGAATGAAACCAGAAATACAATATTAATTGCAGACCATGACAGATATGGTTGTGAGGGGTGGCAGCATCTTTGATTGTGTGCCTCTCAATACTTGAAAACATTTCGTATAGCTGCTGCATCTTCCATACCTCTTGCTGATTATGTGCAACTTTTAATCAAGTGGAATTAGTGTAGCTGGGGAAACAGCATAATATGGTTTGACAGACCAAAATGACGACATGGGAAGGCTTTGTAGCTGCAAGGAATGTTTGTGTAAACATTGTCTATGATTATTATTCCACTGGTGGATGTTAACTAACAAAGTTCTACATGTTGTGTTGATTAAAATTCACATTCTATATTGTTATTCAGACATTAAATCAAAGATGCACTGCAAAGTTATATTGCATCGGACTGCAAACACCAGGTAGATAAAGCAAAAAAAAAAAAAAAAAAAAAAAAAAAAAACTGTAAGAAAAATCTAACAGGTTTCAAAGAATCATTAAAAAATACATAAATATAACTACGTTAGGGCTGCGCAGTGGCACAGCTGGTAGCACTGGTGCCTTGCAGCAAGAAAGTCCTGGATTTAAATTCCGGCTTGGGGTCTTTCTGCATGGGGTTTTCATGTTCTCCCCATGCATGCATGGGTTCTTTCCGGGTACTCCGGCTTCCTCCCACAGTCCAAAATCGTGACTGGTAGGTTAATTGGTCTATCTAAATTGTCCTTAGGTGTGAGTGTGTGCACGCTTGTCTCTCCTGTGTGACTCTGTAAGACCCATGATAAATTGGCAACCTGTCCAGGGTGGACCCTGCCTCTGCCAATGACTGCTGGAGCATATATTGGATCATGCACATTGATAAAATGTGTTGAGATACACACAGTGTGCAAATCAGTTGATGGAATGAAAATAGTGTCTGGTACAGTTTGCATTATGTGGAAGTCTGATTCAGTTAAAATCTGATAGAAAATGTTAGTTTTGGTAGGCTTTCACTAAATTAGTGACAGGTGTTCTAACCCCACAATATTCAGAAACATTTTTACTGAAGCTATGGTGTCAGGTGCTGTGAAAGAATATTTGTCCCATTGAAGTTTTTGGTTGTAACGTGCCAGGGTTTAATGGATGTTAATACTTTTGCAAAGCTCTGCATTCTGTAAGGAGTCAATTGAGATACCTTGATCAAATTCTGTTATGAACTCTAACATGCACTTTGGACCACAGAGACAAGTGACACCCATCTGACCTGCTTACCAGAGACAGCTCAAAAAAATCATCTAAAGGGAACAGTTGATGATGAGGGATACAGTATAGGTGAGAGAGTGAGAGGAAGAAGTCTCAAATTAGTAGGCCATTGTCTGCCTGGCGTCTGTACCTTCGTCATCAGCCAGCCACTCTTCTTACTGGCTGTTTACTGGCACACTTACATAACTCAGTACAGACACCCAGAAATGGATCTAACCCAAGTCAGATTGTGCCTGTACACATCTCTCCCTAACTTTTATCTAGCTGCCTTCTCTTTGCTCACACCCACTAGGGGAGGTAAAAATCCATAAGGTACAATTTTTCTACTGAGATTGTGATATCCTAGTTACTTTTCAAACCATTTTTCTCATAAACCTTTGACAAATCAGTGGTACTACTGCTTTAATTACACTATTCTTAGTTAGGAAAGAAACACTTTGAAGTTTTGTGCTGATTAGCATATACTGCACACCTCTTATGCACATTTTAGGAATGTGCAGACTAGTTGTAGAAGATAGAATAACATGATAAATAAGATGTTTTTATAGGAGTACTTTGGAGATGTAAATATGTTTTGGAATTTTGCTTTTGTTTTTGTAAGGTTTAATGAAAATGTTGAAATATTACATATACTATAAAACATGCTGTATTTTGCATAAGAATTACATGTGTACACATGTTCTAGACATTGTAATGATAATCTAAAAAATTTTAAAACACGTTTTACTTTCAACTTTTTGATTAATCTGGTGCAGTGAATCATAGAGATCTTGCTCAGCCAAGGTTTTTCAAGTCATGGTAGTTTGTGACCCTGTAGGGGGAACTAATATGCACATTTCCTGTCCAATAGCATTCCAAGACTGAACAATAGGTTTCAGTCTCTAAGTTTGGGTGAAAAACCAGAAGAAAAGCCAACGTTTGTACATTTTTTTGGTTTGAAATAGACATGTAACATTACAACACTGGGTCTTACAGGGCTAGGCATGGCCTGGTATGAGATTATCATACTATGGTAACTTTGAGTAAAGATACCTTGGTTTTACTGTGTTATAGAATTACAAAAAAGGATTTAATCAGAAATGTATGCCATGATGAATATTATATTACAATAATGCATCCATAACCTTTATTGGCTTTCTGTTTAAGCCTCATTCGATTAAACGTTAAAAGCTAGATTTAGTTTTGTGTGCTCCTGGCTGTTGAAACGAGAGCAAACACTATGGTAGGTTGTAGCAGTTGCTGAATCTGCTAATGGATTTAAAGATGTCTCAGAGGAATTTGAAATCTGCCATTCCATTGTTCAGAAAATAGTCCACAAGTGGAGAACATTTAAAACAACTGACAAATGCCCAGGTCAACAACAGGAACAACCCAGGAACCACTGAGGGCTTAAGGTTGCTTTGAACTGGAAACTGGCAAAACACCAGTGTCACTGAACATAGTCAAAACAGTTTTACATTGCTATGGACTAAAAAGGGTCCAGACCAAACAAACAAACAAAAAAAGCAATTGAAACAAATTCTGTCAATTCTTCCAAAAATTGTGGTCAAACATCCAGCCAGAATACTCACAGAAGCCTGTCAATGTCTATAAAAACCCTGTGGTTGATGCAATTTCCAAAATGATGTTAAGCAACATAGCAACAGGAATCTGTTTATTTATTTGAGCCTGTGTTGATAAGACTATTGGATTCAATTCTTGTTGACATTACATGTTCTAAAACCAATTCATCCTGAAAAACAGTGGTTGGAATAAATCCTTAAAAGCCCCATATTATTATGACATTCATGACCATAAGGAGTGTATGTAAGCTTCTGTCCACAGCTGTACTTATTATTCAGTTGTGATGATTGGTTGGAATCCTGTTTTATTGTCGGGCCCTAAGGGAGCCACTGGTAATGATCCCACTATTGATGATCCTGAAATTACTAAAACTTAGCCAATATTCATACAGAAAAAAGGATTTTGCTTATTTCAGCAATGGAAAATAAAACGGGTGGTTTTTGACATGGGCAACATGGGCAGTTGTCAGAGACGGCAGTAGAAGAGGGCCGCATGAGCGCTAATGAAAAAAAAGCCCTTTTACCTCTCAGTTGCACCTTCAAACTGGTAACTGGTAACATTTCTGTGGATGTTTGCATCACTGAAGCAGCCATGCAAAAGAGAATATTAAGCAGTGAACACTGACCATGTTTCCGTCAATGTCTTTATGCGCTTTAGAATAGGTTGATGGAAACGGCGAAATTCAAAATAACTTCATCAATTTCGCATAAAAGTTTTTACATTCGGTTGAGGTGGGTTTTAGCTTTTCTGAAAAAGAGTTAATGTGCTAAAGGGAAGATGGAAACTTAGGCTACATGCTACATCCCATTTTTTAAAAATCAGATTGTTTTTTTTTTTTTTTGGTTCACATTACTCTTAAAATGTGGTCTATATCAGCCTCCAGTGTGAACTGTTCGTGGTTCCAAACTGACCCGCATGCGCAAAACAACAACAATGGGCCAGATCTGAGCGTTCACACTTATTCTAAAAAGTCTGAGCTGGTCACTCGACCCCTGAAAAAAAATCTGATTTGAGCCACATTTGCCTGCAGTGGGAATGTAGCCATATTTACCAGATAAGTTCTGACATAGCGAACATTCACCTCACATGACTGATCTGCTGTTTGCGTTGTTGGCGTCTTCCCGGATATTCTCTGACTGCGTGCACAAGAATTCCATTTCTTTCTCTACATCTCTGGACAGCACATGACATCGCCAATACTATAGTTGACATGACAGGGCTGCACAGTGGGGGAGTTGTTAGCGCTATTGCCTTGCAGCAAGAAAATCTTGAGTTTGAATCCCGGGCTGGGGTCTTTCTGCTTAGAGTTTGTGGGTTTGTACAAGCATGATTGTTTGTCCCATCTGTCTCTGTGTTGCTCTGCGATGGACTGACAACCTGTCCAGGGTGTACCCCGCATCTCGGCCAATAGCTGCTGGAGATAGGGACCAGCCCACCTCGCGAACTTGCAAGGATAAGTGTGTTTAGATAATGGATGAATGACACATTCTTGAAAACCTCTCTCCATTTTTCAGAGATGTATGGTCCATGATAGTTTGCAACCACTACTTCCTGTTTATTACAGACATGCGTAGCGTCAACATCTGATGAAATCATGCTTTGCGTAGCCTGGTTGATTCACTCCAAGCAAGTAGATGATCACACACGCCTGATTTGCATTTTCTTTTTTTTAATCATTTTTGTGACATTTTTAAAGTTTGCTCAAAATTGGATGGAAGCATAGCTAATTTGGCCCTGGTAACAGACCTGTGAACTGCTGCTTCAGGTCCAGTTGGATGAAATGGTAAATTATTAAAGGCTCCGAGGAAGCTACACACCCGGTCAAAATGTAAAACATTTCATGGTGCAGTGGCATTTGTTGGTTGCCCAGTTAGTTATATCATGAACCTGTGTTTGGGGTTTCAAAAGTCAGATTGGCAATATTTTGGCATTTTGTGTGGAACAGAAATGAGCATTTGTAGGGTTTATGACACACTGTAATAACTCAATTCAAAACTTGTAGATGCAGAAAGCTGAAGTTGTTGTTGAATAGTGTTTGCTGCCTTCTTTCAAAAAGTTTGAATATTTCTGCATCATATCAGTGTTAGGACTGAGCATCTGATGATTTATCTTAAGTGAAAGTCAATGAAATCCTCAAAGGAATTGTTTATTTTTCTGATGACAAAATATGAACACCGAATGAAAACAATGCATTCTTGATAAAAAAAAAAAATATTTTCCAGATTTTTTAATTCATTTTATTTGATCAAGCATTGCCTTTTACTGTTCTTAGCAGGTCAGACTCACTGATAACCAAATACAGTAGCTTGAACAGTTTACAAAATCAGAAAACAGTAATATTATAAATTTGCGATAAGGGGGAGGGGTGGGGTGTTATGCAAAATCGACTTTTTAAACTTTATATCATGTTATGATGTCATTCCCTCATCAAAAATATACCCAGAGTGTTGCTTTGACTCATTCATGCATGGTTAAGAAATCCTTGAATCTCCCATGGCAACCATTTGGGGGTGCCTAAACGCCTACTCTTACAATGCGCCACCTATTTACCCAAAGCTACCCCTTGGAGCTTCAGTCCCCAGCCAAGGACCCCACATAGCTCCACCAGACTAGCAGCAGCAGGAATTAGCAAACAGTTGGTGGAACTGCAACACTCCTAAGAAAGATTGTGAACTGCATCAATGGACGGCATGGAGAAGTATTAATATGATGACGTGCTGAACGGGGAGTGTCGAAAAGGGTAGGAGGTTCTTAAAGAGACAGAGGCCAATTTCAAGGTTTCAGATACAGCTGTGATGCGAAGTCAAATTTCTTTTAAGTTGTTTTTGATATATGTAGCATTTCCATGACGTGACATCGTTACTTGATTGTGCTATAAAATGGCACTATGTGCCTGAAAAATACATAATACTCCCCGTAAAGCAAATAAGTGTGTCATAATGGTGAATGTGAAGGACCAAAGCACAAACTGAAACTAGATTAAATGCTTTCTTTAATGAAAGAATAATCATCAAACTTACAATGAAGAAACCGCAGGAACAGCAGGGAACATGGAGAATATGATTGAGTGCAATGGAAGGAGCCAGTGGAGAATAATGACCCCGGAAAGGTTAACACAGAGAGGAGGAAATGACAAAAGAACTAATTGAAGATAAATGAATGCAACTGGGGAAGGGAGCAGATCGGGCTAATGAGGAGATGACTGACAGGTGGGAAGGTGAGCAAATGGAAGGCTGAGTATGAGAACCAAAACAAAGAATGGAAGGGGAAAGAAAACCGTGACAGAAATAAATACTGAATATAACAGAACAAATTGAAAAATCACCATTAATATGAATAACTGAACTAACACAACGAATAAACTAAAATGGCAAGATATAATGAAGCAACAAAGAAATCAATAACAAAAAATAACTGAAGCAATAAAACCAGCAAAAACCAGCAACCTTGTGAAATAATGAGAATTGTTTAAGTATTAAGTCAAGATTTAATGCTGAAAAATAATCAGTGTACAGAGTATTCAGATAGAACAGGTACAGAGTGACATTCACCTTCAGCGCTGGGCCCTCCTCAGCCCATCTTAAGGATGAACCGAGAGGAGCCGAGGAACTGAGTCCTGCTTTTATCTATGCCTTACTCTGAACCTTCGCTAAGGGGTGTTGTACCAACAAAACAAGAGGAAAACATACATTAAACATAGTATATTACCTGGATATTAATTTTATTGGGGACAACATGAGGAAGAAGAATTTCTTCATCCTCCAAATTGGACAATATTTGGGGAGCTATGACTGGAAGCTCTATTACTGAGTCTCAAAGGCATGACATCTTGTAAGGTAGCTTCAGTTCAGCTCCAAAATACTTTATTAACCCCAAAGGGAAATTAAATGTTGTTGTATTTTATATATATATATATCTATATCTATCTATCTATCTATCTATCTATCTATCTATCTATATATATATATATATATATATATATATATATATATATATATATATATATATATATATATATAATTTTTTTGATGAAATTCTTGTGCAGTTGCATTGCCTTAGTTTAATGAGCATAGACTCTTACATTTGGCTATTGTAGGTTAGTTACTGTTAACTTGCGTGTGCTTGTGAGATTGCATTTGAATGTCCCGAGGTCCATTTGCATGATTATTGTGAAACCAGTGTGATTGTGTTACTTTAGCAATTCCATGCATAAATGGGTATTATTTTCATCTGGTCAGTTTCCCTTTCAAGACAAGTGTTGTGTTCTTCATAGCTACTGTGTTCCTGTTCTTGTTCTGTTTATCAGCCTAAGAAGTTAAATCCTTGACAATATCCTTTACTTCCCTTACACTTTAAAGCAATAAAGGCTGAAGTTACAGACTGGTCATGGTCCTCTTATTTCCATCTGAGACTTGGAGAAAAAGCATTGTGAGTGACTCTGATGTACAATTAGTTGCCTGCAATCTTTTTAGAATTGACTGAAACCTCTTAGGGAGTGGTGTAGCTAGCAGGAGCCTGATTTAACTCCATTCTTCCTTCTACAATTACAATTAAAAATATGCTCAGCTCTTGTTTACCTTGTTCTCCTTTAATGTGTATAGTGTAAAACAATGTCTCCAACGTTTTGAACCTCCAAAAAAAATAAAGAGATGAATCAATCAGGTGGATTTCCAATTCTCTGTCATTTCTGACTTGTAGGTTCTGATTTAATTGTTCTTTTCACAAAAAAGTAAAATTTTTTAATGTATGCATATTGTACATATTTGTGTATATTTAAGGTGTTAGGCCAACGTTGATAAGGCTCGTCAAGGCAAAATTGTGCATCTTAAAGTAAAACTGTTATTTTACTTGTGTTTATTTCAATAAATAGATGTGAAGCATACAGAACGACGGAAAAGTATTAGGCTCTGTGAAGCAGTTTAGTAGAAGTGTCAAGAAAGTTGATAAGTAAACAGCAGTGGCAGACAATTCAAGTTTCATCTTGGTGGATTTTATTTTCTGACATCTTGGTTTTCTGACATCTTAACCTCTCAGTAGCCAAAATCTTACTGGTTTTGTACAGAACTGAAAACACATTTTCACTTCATTAGTCTGTACCAGAAAATAGGTCATACCAAACAACAAAAGCTAAACAAAGAAAGAAGAATAAGATGATTAATCTAATTTACAAACTCATCTACACAACTAAATGGTCTGCAAAAAAAACAACAAAAAACATTTAATACAGAGAAACTCAAAAGGTTACTTTAAAGAGAATAAACAATACCATACAAAAAGGAAAACCTTTCATTTGGTTGTACTTGGTGATGCAATCTATGACATCATAAACCGATATAAACAGGAAATGCTGGGCCAGCCCATCCCATACACCCGTTCTGGCTGTAGGATTTAAAGGGACAAGCAATGGTTAGTATAAAAGAAACAAACAAGTAATTTACCAGAAATTTACCTTATAGCAGAAGGAAAATTCAAATTACCTGATGGTTCAGTAGTGTTGACCTTAAAACACATGTGCATGGATGTAAACTGCAACATAATGCTACCACAAACAAAGCCAGGACACTATGTGAAGCACAGTTACAACAACAATGTTTAAACTAAAGCATCATGGCCAACTATAAAAAGATTAAATAAATTAGAAATATGTTGAAGGAACAAGTGATAAATAAATACAATCTCAACCACTTTGTTGCAGGCTCCCTACAAATTGCTTCTGGTTTTTTTGCATTTGTGTCACACTTCTAAGGATAAAGATAACTTGAGCTAACACAAAATGGAGTATATTTATTGATTCCAGTCCATTTATTAATAAAAAAAAAAAAAAGATATCACATTTTGGTTCATGCCCCAGCATCTCAGCTGGATTTTAGACTTTGCTGGCCATTTTGCTTGGCTGGATAATAATAATAATAATAATAATAATAATAATAATAATAATAATAATTATTATTATTATTATTATTATTATTATTATTATTATTATTATTGATGGTACTTTGCCCTGAAGCAGAAAAACATCACCAGATCTTCACATCACCTTCACCATGTTTGACTGTCAGTATAATGTTGTTTTTCTAAAATGATGTTATTTTTATACCAGACTTAATTGGACACACACCTTCCAAAAAGTTATGCTTTTGTGTCATCGGTTTGCAAAATCTTATCCCAGATATTCTGTTTTTTGGTGGTGTTTTTGGCCAATGTCAGATGAGCTTGTGGGTTATTTTGGTTTTTGCCTTGGAACACTCCCAAAGATACCTATTTATTGTCCATTCTCTTTCAAGACAAAGCAAGGCAAGGCAGTTTATTTGTATGGCACATTTTCAGGGGCAATTCATAATGATTTACATGATTAGTGGGAAGATAAAACAACAAACAAGCAAAAACATTACATTGCAGTGGCAAGATAAGGGAAAACAATGACAGGTTGAAAGACAGGCTACAGTTTATGGTGTTCCAGTTGTTATTAATCACAGGCAGCTCTAGATAAATTATTTTTTAACCTTGATTTAAAGGAACTCAGTGTTTCAGCTGTTTTGCAGTTTTCTGGACGTTTGTTCCAGATTTGTGAATAGCTGAGTACTGCTTCTCCATGTTTGGTACTGATTCTGGGGATGCAGAGTAGACTAGAACAAGAAGACCTGAGTGGTCTGGAAGGTTGATACAATGACAACAGATCTTTAATGTATTTTAGTGCTAAGTCATTCAATGATTTATAAACTGACAGAAGTTTTTTAAAGTCTATTCTCTGAGCTACAGGGAGCCAGTGGAAGGACTTTAGAAATGGGATTATGTGCACCATCTTCCTGGTCTTAGTGAGAATGCCAGCAGCAGTGTTCTGGATCAGCTGTAGCTGTCTGATTTATTTTTTTAGACCTGCGAAGACACTGTTGCAGTAGTAAATGTGACTAAAAATAAACGCATGGATGAGTTTCTCTTGATCTTGTTGGGACAAAAGTCCTTTAATCCTAGAAATGTTCTTCAGATGATAAAAGACTGACTTTGTAATTGTTTTTATGTGTTCTGAAGGTTTAGTTTAGTTTACTGCTTTATTTCAAGCCATATAAAAAGAAGAAAACAAAACACAACAAAAATTGCATGTTATACCCCTTAGTGGGTAAAAAAATAAACAAAGAAACTATATATATATATATATATATATATATATATATATATATATATATATATATATATATATATATATATATATATACACAAACATGTACAATATACATACATCACAAACAAGACATTGTCTAAGTCCTGTTAATTTTTTTGTATAATAATACTGTATTTATACATAAACAGGAAACACATTTAGCTCAAAAAGGAGTGGAAAGAAGACAAACTTATTTACTCTCACTCCCTATTCATACATAAATCATATGGTTGCCACTTTAATTTGAGATTTGGTAAATCATGTTATGTACACGTTTTTTTACCTTTTATACGTGATGCATTTCATTGTCATTACCACTGATGTACTCATTACATCATCACCATTACATCAGTACCACTGATGTCACTCATTACATCATCACATCAATATTTTCATTATACATTATACATAATTATTTATTATATACTACAATAATATGTATCATTTTCAATTAATAATAAAATTTTAATCATAATTTTGTCCTCCTTTTTAAGCTTGGTAATTATAGCTAATTTGAGTTGTGTGTATTTGTGGGTTAAAAGGGCAAGGTGTTATGTGAACCTCCTGCCAGGGAGGGACAACCCCCTAACAACAGGTCCACCATTTGTCAAATGTCCCATGCTTGCATTAAAAGACAAGATTTTGGTAAGTCTGCCACCCGAAGAAGTTGATCTTCGAGCAACAGGTCACCTCTTGCTAGTCCTAATCTGAAGATATTATTGTTCAGGTCTGAGTCCATCACTAAACCCCGATTTTGGGCTTGATCACTAGTTTCTAGTTGTAATACCTGAAGCTGTATGCTGACTCTTGTTTGTTCCTCTTTTGGTCCAAAAATAATTACTTCAGTTTTTTTCTGTTCAGCTGAAGAAAGTTATGGCACATCCACTCAATGATTTGTTCTAAGCATCTTCTCAGCACTTGAATGGGTTCATAGTGTCCTGATGACATTGTTATGTAGAGCTGTGTATCATGTGCATAGTTATGTTTTTTTGGTTGAGCTTGTAGAATTGTGTCATTTTCTTCAGATTGTTACTGACTGGGCATTGTGTAATGGGCTTAATATTGATCTACAGATTGAACATTTAATTTTCAGAATTTTCTCAGTAAAAAAGTCACACATTTATTGCAGGCCCTGGTGGTGTGAAGTTTGGCTACCACAGTCATAACGGTGGCAAACAGTGCACGAGCATTATTAATGAATTCAGAGAAGAATGATGCCGTAGGATGTTTTGAATGATATCTGTTCAGTCGGTCTTCGCAGATTTTGCAGTGAACCTTTAAACAAGTTTTTTGCCATTTTCTTTCAGCTTTTCGACAATCACTTCTTTCACTTCTTACCAGTGGAACATTTCTCCACTGGGACTTCTTCCAACGAGAGGTGACCTTCAGTTTAATAGGATCAATGGAATCAATGATGTCTGATATTTGAGAATGAAAGTTATCCATCAGCTCATTTACTGATTTACTGGCTGAAGGGGAGATGGGAGAGTAGAGAAATGGTCAGATTAGGCAACAACAATTACAGAGACCCTGGAAATATTTAGACCCTTACTCATAATCAAGTCCAGAGTGTGTCCTTGATTGTGGGTTGGCTTTTGGACATATTGAGTCAAACCAGAGTTTTGAAGTGTATCATAGTTATTTTACCCTTCCATCTTGGGGGTTGTCAGCTCAGATGCTGAAGTGTCCCACAATAATTAAACAGTCATAATCAATGCAAATTACAGATAGAAGGTCACTAAAATCACTGAAGTAGTTAGCTTTATGTTTGGGGGGTTTAGACAAGGTTAGAAACACAACTCGGGTACGACCTGTTACCTGGATAGCCAGATACTCAAAAGAGTCAAATTTGCCCAGGAATACCTTATCAAAGTCTAGTGAATCATGAAATAATGTAGCAGTGTCCCCCCAACCCCCGATGTATAGGTGTCAGCATAGGTGACTTATCAATTCACCTATACTGACTTGATCAGTATGTGTCTAACTATTTTCATCCAGCAGTCTTTCTGTTAAAAACATAACATTGAGATTATGCTCAGTAATGAAGTGATTAATTAAAAATGACTTTCCTGACAAAGCTCTAATGTTTAATGAAACAGAGGAAGGATCTATCAGCTGATTCCTTTTGATGTGGTAGAGTAGTGGCTCTACTTTGAGTTCCCCTAGGGTAACGGAGCTCCTCGCCTTGTCTTTAAGCCTGAGTCCAGTCACCCTCTGGAGGAAGCTCATTTGGGCTGCTTGTATTGGGGATCACGTTCTTTCTGTCACGATCTGTATCTCATGACCAAAGGTGAGGGTTGGAACCTAGACACTGGAGGTCATAGCCTGAAGAAGCCAACAGAACAATAATATCTGGGAAAAGCAAAGATGAGATCTTGAGGTTCCCAAACCAGACATCGTCCTCTCCACGGCTACACCTTGAGACCCTGTTCATGAACTCCACAAACAGGATCAGTGACAAGGGGAAGTCCTGGTGGACCAACCCACACCGGGAACAGGCTCAAATTTGTGCCAAGAATGCAGACACAGCTCTTGCTTTGGGCTTACAAGAATCGGATAGCCCTTAAAAGCCACCCAGATGCTCCCATACTCCCACAGGAACCCTCCACAAAATACCTTGGGGGACACAGTTGTAGACCTCACCCCCTCAGCATTTCTGTGAGTGGAAAGCTCTGTTCTGCTGTTCCATGGCCAGGAGAAAAGCCACATTACTCCTCCATGTATCAGACAGAACCTCCTCTTCAACACCCTGAGTAAGCTTACCCAGGGAGGCTGGGAAGTGTGATCCCCAAATAATTGGAACATACTTTCCAGTCCCTTTTTCACAAAAAGTGGGATCCCCACCCCAGTCTGCCACTCCAGTGGTGTTGTCCCATCCTTCATGCAACATTGAAGAGGGTTGTCCATGATAACAGCCCCACAATGTGTTGGGCCTTCAGCATCTCAGGTCAAATGTCATCCTCAGCTGGCACCCTGCCACTGGTGAGCTTTTGCAGGATGAAAATCACATCATATGTGTAAAATGTTTGGGTCTAATTTTTTTTACATCACAAAAACTTGGCATTTTGACAGGGCTGTGTAGCCTTTGAGTGTGTGGCCTTTGAGAGCCACTGTATAACATGAATGTCTTCTGTTTTTTTAAAGTATAACAAAACTTTGGGCTGCTCCTTATGTTCTAGAAATGTCTTATTTTATTTTACTAGATGCTTATTGCTTTTTGAAGAAAATCTACCTGCATTGCAATGTAAAGGTTTTCATATCCCTGGAGGTCTGTCTCGTTACAAGCACAATTATCAGTGTATTTTGTCTGAATTTTGTTAGACTAACACAAAGAAGTGCATAATTGTGCAGGAGAAGGAAAAGAATCCATGTTTTTTTTCCCAAAAAACCTGAAATGTGTTATTTCCAGTTGCATTCAGCTCTATTTACCAAGCTTAAACCCCCCCCCCCAAAAAAACTGCGTGGCCAAAAACGAACACTGCACATCCCCTGAACATATTCCCACAGTGAAAGATGATGGTGGCACCATCATGCTGTGGGGATCTTTTTTTCTTCAACAGGGACAGGACAGCTCATCAGTGTTAATGGAAAGATGGACTGAGCTAAATACAGGAAAATCCTAGAAAAAAAGCTGTTAGATGTGACAAAAGACAGAACAATGACCCTAAACATACAGCCAAACCTACAATAGAATGGTTTAAATAAAAATATATTCATGTGTTAGAATGGCCCAGTCAAAGTCCAGATCTAATTACAATTGAGAATCTGATGAGACTGGAAAATTGCTGTTCACAGACACTTTCCATCCGGTCTGACTGAGCAGAGTAGAATTTGCAGAGTAGAAGGGGTAAAAACGTTATTAGATGTAAAAAGCAGTAGAGACATGTTAAACTAAGTCCAGCTGTAGCTGCAGTGAATGGTGGTTTCACAAAGCACTGACTCAGGGAGGCTGAATGCAAATGCACACCACACCTTTTAGATTTTTGTTCGTACATAAATTAAAAAAGTATATATCATTTTTCATCCACTTCACAGTTATGCACTGCTTTGTGTTAATACATTAAAGTTTGTGCCAGTAGGAAATATTAAAAAAAGAAAAGAAGAAAGAAAAGAATAAAGTTCTAAGGTTAAGGATACTTTGGTCTGAGACTCTCAAAATTAGGACCTCCATTTTGAAAAAGAAAAATATAAACTGCAGAACAGTATTACAATGGATTTACATTCTAAACATGCATTTAACTTGATCTAAAGGAAAGCTGAGGCTACATAGACAAATGAAAACAACAATTTAACATTGTAACATTAACATTCATTAACATTCTTTATAAGAATAGAATAGAATAGAATAGAATAGAATAGAATAGAATAGAGATATCCTTTTTTGTTGCTCAGTGGGGAAATTCACAACATACCCTCATAAATATGTGTTAACGTTTGAAGTTTTGATAACATGAATTGCTTTCTCTTTCAGACGTGGATGAATGTACGAATGACTACAATGGGGGCTGTGTCCATGAATGCATCAACATACCTGGGAACTACAGGTGCACCTGCTACGATGGATTCATGCTGGCCCACGATGGACACAACTGTTTAGGTATGAATGGCTTTTGTTGGAGTATGGCCTTTTCATATTGGTTTGTCACTTACATGCTGTGACCGGCTGAATTTCTCCATGAAATATTTTTTTCTCTCTCTTCAAATACTTAGCTTTACCTAACTGTGATTTTAGGTGTTCATTTATGCAAACCTCCTTTATGGTCCCACCATACAATATCAGTCAACTTGAGATCTGGGCTTTGACTGGGCCATTGCATCATCTCGATTCTCTTTTTTTTTTTCAGACATTTGACTTAAGGTTATTTTTCTACCTCACTCGATGGTTTCCTTCAAAGGTTGCTATAACCTCTTTGATAGCTCCATATTCCACATTTGTGTTCAGTATATTGCCATTGTTCTGATAAAGGGCTCTGCACGGTCGAGTCGAAGCCGAACTGTTGATGCGTGGTCATGTGGTTTTCGAATGTTCGTTTTTGCACAGACCCTTCACGGTCCACAAGACAGACCAAGCCGAGCTCCTGTAAAGCCCCTCCCATTGCAGTGAAATATCATGGGGTTTTGCCATGTGTGTGGTTTACAACAATACAGTAAACACAGCAATTATGGCAGAGAGGATTGATTGTTAACATCCATAACACCAGTTCTGATGACTGATAATGATTGAGGAGCTGGAGAATCTCGTCTTATTTTCCATGTTATCAACCATGCGGTGAGGGAACAGATGACAGATGAGTCTGAAGCTTGTAAGTTTGAAGGTTGTGATGATGAGGAAGTGAAACTTATGGTTGTTGAATAAGTGGATGCCAGGGAGGAATGAGCAGAGCTTGAGGTGCTGGTTGACGTCGCAGATGTACTGAGCTGAAGCTGTAGTTGGTTGTGAATGGTTTGGAAGGTGCTTGCAGGAATCCTTCCCATCCACTCCACAGTTTCTGTGCTCTCCTCTTCACCTTCTTTGCTTTCACTGGATGACCCTAGGTACTTGAAATTGTCGACCTTTAACACCTCTATTCCTTACAGCAGTGGTGCCCAAAGTCAGTCCTCAGGTGCCAGCATCCTGAAGTAAAGCATGCAGGATCCTGGCCCTTGAGGACCGACTTTGGACACCACTGCCTTACAGCTTCACTGTTCAACCTGTGTATCCGACCATAGCATACCTCCACCTTTTAAACTCAGATCAACTTGCTCTAAAACTTTACCATGGATTTCAACATCATCTGCAAATTGTATGTTCCAAGGAGACTCCTGTCTGACCTCATCATGCAAAACAAGTTGCCCAGAGCTGATTCCAGATATAATCCAACTCCCAACCTCGAACCCATCTCTAACTTCAACCACACACCTCACTGCTGTTTCAGTGTCCATGTCCATGTCCTGTATCACTGTCACATTGCTGTCAGCTAGATAAGACTTCCTCATGCAGTTCTAAAGCAAACAGTGCAACCGCAGTGCTTTCTCAGCATGATACCATACTCCATTCCCTACCACAGCTTCAACAAGACTTTGCCACATCTTCATGGCAGCTTTATATCAATGGCCACTTGCCTGATCAGTTTGGGGCAAACTTCAACTGATGGTGTCCTGTTTGGTTCTAGAATACTTTGATAAGCAAAAAGGCTCAAATTTGACTTGCAGTTCAGGCACAAAACTGGACAGGCAACAGTTATGAAGAGAGAGGAACAACAAAAGGACAGAGAGACACAATGTGGCCAGAACCCTGCAAATTGCAGTGAACTGCCAATCAGTGGGTCTAAAGAAGGCTACCACAGTTTTTCCTCTCTTAAAACAGAACACAATTCGGCTGTTTGAAAAATATTTCCAGTGACAGTTATCTTGTGGAAAATAAAGGAGCATTATTCATCACTCTTATTCAGGTAATACTGTGTTAAAACTACAGTTGCTAAGCCTCAATCAGCATGTCTGTAAAGCAGCTGGCTGAAGGCTAGCCACCTGAGCAGATAGTCTGACTAATTAGCCAGCTAACATCATCTTGTTTTCCTGTTTTTTTCTCTATACTGATTAAAATCTGAAAACAGTAAGATAATTTGCATAATAAACACCTGAAAACTACAACTGAGGTTAGTGGTTGTTTAAGCTATATTTTTGCTTAAGTATGTGTTCCAAAATGAGAATAAGAATAAATGAATGTTATAGATAACACTAACCTAACATAATTATCTTGATGCTGTACTATATTAGAAGCAGCTGGAAGTATTGATTTTATGCCTTAGCTAAAAGAAGCTAGATAATGTTTTTCATTTTTGTTTTAAAGTTTTGTGTACAGTGATAACATGGTACTGTGGTGTATTATGGCATGGTTTCAGTGCCAAAATTAAGACTATTGAGCACCCAGCAGTGGCTACTTCCTTGTCACAGGAGGCTATATCCTTTCCGAAGCTGGCTGCTGATCTGATTAATGATAGGCCGACACTGGTAACTGAGCAGCTGGCACTGGTAAATAAGTTGCCAGTCCTGGCAAATGAGAAGGAGACTACTCACTTGCATTAGCTTTGGTGAGGCAGGTGACTAGCATGCCAAGGCTGGTCACCCACTGGATTGCCTTTTTCCTCCGCTGTCCATTAGCACAGATTGGCTAGCAGTAGCATTGCTGGTGTTAGCCTTGAATAGACTGGCAAATAGCATGCCTAGGCTGGTCAGCTCTGTATAACACAGTATTTTTATACTTGGTTCCATGTTGGATTATAGTAAACTCTGTCAAAAGAACACATCAGTGCATCTAATGCATGATTCTTACAGACATTGTATGCCAACAATTTTTCTTGATAAAAGTTTCCTTAAAAGAAAAAAAGTATGAGTCACGGGTGACCAGCCTAGGCATGATAGTTGCCAATTCCAATTTTATTTAAATGTAGAATGATAATTACATCGATCAATAGCTTGAACTTTTATGTAAAATATTAAAGATAAGTTGTATGCAATACTATTTCTGTTCACGTTTTCCTGAAAATTTGGGGATTTGGGGAGGTTTTATGCAGATATGTATTTAGGACATGTAAAGAAACTTTAAGTTTCAAAAAGTAGTTATATAACTTCTTCTGTACTTACTTCATTCACTGTCGTTGGCACACTAAAGGCCACAGAACACAACCATTTTAAACATAAGCAGTACCTAAGCAGTGAATTGCTGAATGATGGCTTCTTTATTTAATTCTGTTGACTTCTCTGCTTTTGTTGCTATCCTGCCATTTGACTGTTGTCTTTTACTCTATGTGCTGTGTTTAATTTAAGGAGTGTGGATTAAGCAGAAGTCTCAACATGCATTTGGTGTGGTAACTCCAACAGTAATTGGTATTTACTGCCTGGCGAGAGGATACCAGCTGTGTCTGTCTCTAACCTCAAGTATGGTTTTACTAGATGTTGACTGGATGCAGCCTTAATGAGCTGCTGCTGATTAAATCAGAGTTCAAACGAGGCAGTAAAGTGTGAAATCACAGGCAGAATATCTGTGATCACAGAGCCAGTGCCACTTTGTGCTGAGACCGTCTGTCCCTTTTTTAATTCCTGGGTTTTCTCATTTTACAAACTTTCATTACAAGTTCAGAAAAAATGTTTTTGTTCTTTTGCCAAACTTAATTTAGATAACTTTTAAAGTCTTATGGTAATGTTTTCAGTTATACACTATGCCTCAAACACAAAATTTTACTTCTTTGTTTTCTTTTTTTCTACGTGCCCTGTACTGGCAGCTTAGGTAAGCAGGATGTTGGGTTTGGTTGCCCTTCTGTATCAGGATAGATTTACCTTACAAAAGTTGTTGCTTCATTGACAGTAATTACAAATTTTTTGCTAGAATTGTAAGCATAATGTATGGGTGTTTCATTGCAGGAGGGATTGTTGCATTTCAGATGATGGCACCACAGGAAAAAAAAAAACAAAACAAAAAAAAAAACAACATTATGTAGAAATACTAAAGCAACATCTCAAGACATCAGCCAGGAAATTAAAGCTTGAACACAAGTGGGGCCTTCCAAATGGGCTATAACCCTAAACCAGTGGTTCTTAACCTGGGTTTGATCGAACCCCAGGGGTGCGATGAGTCGGTCTCAGGGGTTCGGCGGAGCCTCTGCAGTAGAGGTAAAGACACACTTGTGTAAAGTCGTGATGACACACCCCGCTTGGCCCTGCAGCAAGTGATGGCTGCAGAGTCATCCTCTACAGTGCAGAGGATCACGTGATTGGCTGTAGCACTGATTGGCCAATCAGTGCTGCGGGGACTTTAGCGCGCACAGTAGTCAGTGGCTGTCATAGTTGTACGTCGTGTGATTTTTTCCTTAATATTTTAATACACTAAATATGTCGAGCAAAAAAAGAAGGTGGTTGGACGAATATGTACAACATGGATTCACGTGTGTCACGGAACGGGATGGAGTCAGCGTCCTCTCTGCATGACATGCAATGCCAAGTTGAGCAACTCTAGTCTCGCACCGGCAAAACTAAAGGAACACTTCATGAAGCTGCATGGAGACGGGGAATACGAGAACACAACGCTTGCTGAATTCAAGGTGAAACGAGCCAGATTCGATGAAAGGGCCACTCTGCCTGCTCTTGGATTTGTACCCGTTAGCAAACCGATCCTCACAGCATCGTACGAAGTTGCTTACTTGATAGCACAGCAGGGTAAGCCACACGCCATCGGTGAAACACTCATAAGACCAGCTGCGTTAAAGATGGCAAATCTGCTACTCGGAACAGCGGCCGAAGGTCAATCATCCCAAATTCCTCTTTCAAATGACACCATCAGCGACAGAATAAAGAACATGAGTAAAGACATCTTGGCTCAAATAGTTGCAGATCTAATTTCAAGTCCGGCAAAATTCAGCCTTCAACTTGACGAGACCACAGACGTTTCTAACCTAAGCCAGCTTGCTGTTTTTGTGCGCTGTGTGAAAGAAGACACGATAAAAGAAGATTTTTTTTTATTTTGTAAGCCTCTTACAGCAACAACTAAGGCAGCCGATGTGAAGAAGCTTGTGGATGACTTCTTCAGAGACAGTAATCTTTCATGGGATATGGTTTCTGCAGTTTGTACGGACGGAGCTCCAGTCATGCTGGGAAGAAAGTCTGGTTTTGGTGCGCTAGTAAAAGCCGATGCACCACACATCATTGTTACGCATTGTATTCTGCACAGGCATGCACTGGCAACTAAAACCTTGCCTCCAAAAATGGCAGAAGTATTAAAAACTGTGGTGGAATGTGTGAAGTATGTGCGAATAGTGCTCTGAGGCACCGCACCTTCAGTGAGCTGTGTAAAGAAATAGGCTCTGAGTTCGAGGTACTCCTGTACCATTCTAATGTTCGGTGGTTATCCCGGGGACAGGTGCTGAGTCGTGTTTTTGCCATGCGTGTGGAATTAGCCCTGTTTTTGCAAGAGCAGCAACATCGTCATGCAGATTGCTTCAAAAATCCTGAATTCATTGTGATTTTAGCTTACATGGCTGATATATTTGCAGCTCTCAATCATCTCAGTCAGCAGATGCAGGGTGGTGGTGTCAACATCATGCAAGCTGAAGAAAGCTTGAAGGCTTTTAAAAAAAAACTGCCGTTATGGAAACGACGAACAGAACAATAACTTCGCAAACTTTCCCCTTTTGGACGACTGTGTAACTAAGATCGAAGATGTGCCTGGAATCGGAGACGTTTCTGTATCCATGGAACTGAAGCAAACAATTGCCATGCACTTAGATGAGCTTGCAAAGTCTCTCGACAGATATTTCCCTCCAAGAGAGTCCTATCCAGCATGGGTGAGACAGCCATTTACGTTTGCTGTTGAGACAGCGGATGTCAATGATGAATACCTCGACGAAATCATTGAAATTCAGCAGAGCCAGGTTCAACTGCAGCTCTTCAGAACAGCAACACTCTCAACGTTTTGGTGTCGACAAATGGAAAAGTACCCAGTTATTGCTAAGAAAGTCCTGGAATATTTTATACCATTTGTCACAACATATCTTTGTGAGCAATCCTTTTCGAGGATGCTGGACATAAAAACGAAGAAAGGGAACAGACTTTGCTGTGAAGATGACATGAGAGTAGCACTTGCCAAGGTGAAGCCACGCATATCCGAACCGGCCTCCCAGAAACAACAGCAGAAGTCACACTGATTTGCAGGTATGTAATTTGATCAATGCTTTACTCTGGCCCCAAAAAAAGTATTTTGTGTATTCAAAACAACAAAATACAAATTAAATAAAAATAAATAAATAATTAAAAAATGTTAAATTCTTCAAAAAAATCCTATTTTATTTTTAATTAGAAAAATAGTACAAAAATATTTTTTGGGGCTGAAACTCGTATGGGGCCAGAATAAAGTAATACCATAATTTGTTGTGAGTTCATGCACTGTGTTGGTTTTGTTCTTTGAGCAAGGTGATGTTGATGCACGGCTCATTTTGTGCACCAGTAAATTGAATTTGGAATTTGTCAAAAAAAAAAAAAATTCATATTTTATTTATTACCTAAGAAGGGTTCAGTGAGTGGGCATATGAAACTGGTGGGTTCTTTTATTTATTACCTAAGAAGGGTTCAGTGAGTGGGCATATGAAACTGGTGGGTTCGGTAGCTCAAAAAAGGTTAAGAACCACTGCCCTAAGCATACCACCAGTTATGGACATAGTGGCTTAAGGACAACAAAGTCATTGTTTTGGAGTGACCATCATAAAGCGCTGACTGAAAGTCCAAGCAGAGCTGAATAAGTGTGTGTAAGCAATATGTCATACAAACCTGACTCATCTAACCCAGTTTTGTCAAGAAAAATGGGAAAAAGTCTAGTGAACTATTGTTAGAAGCTTGAGGACACAGTTTATATTTAATGTCCTGTATATACACCAAAAGTAATCTGCCATAGGGTTTAATATTATTTTGGGCCATTGCAGCTGTAAAAGCTTCAACTCTTATGGGAAAGTTTTCCATAACCTTTAGGAGTGAGCTTGTGGAAGCCTTTGACCATTCTTCATGTTGGATGAAGAAGGCATGGCTCCCGGTATGTGCACTGATTCATCCCAAAGGTGTCCTAGCGGCTTAAGGTCAGGACTTTGTGCAGGCAAGTCAAGTTCTTCCATACCAAATTTATTAATCCATATCTTTATGGACCTGTGTTTGTGCTTTGATGGGCAGGTATGTTGGAACAGGAAGGGGCCATCCCCAAACTGTTCCCATAACACAGAGCATGATGTCTAAATTGTCTTGGCATGCAGAAGCATTAGGGGGCTCTTTCATTGAAGCTAAGGGAAACAAAGAGTCCATCTCCTGAAAAACAGCCCCACACCATAATCCACTCTACACTAAACATTACACTTGACACAATTCAGTCAAACAAGTGCCGTTCTCCTGGCAAATGCCAAACTCAACATTACAATGGATTGCCAGACAAAGACGAATGATTTGTCACTCCGGTCAACGCATCTCAACTGCTCTAGAGTTCAGTGGTGATGTGCTTAGCACCACTGCATCCAAAGCTTTGCATTTCACTTGTTGAGGCTTGGATGCAGTTTGGGCATGTAAATCTACTCCATAAGGCTCCACACACTCTGTTCTTGAGCTATTCTGTAGGTCACATGAAGTTTGGATAGCTGTAGCTATTGACTGCAGAAAGTCAGCAAGTTCTGGGCACTGGGCACCTCAGCTTCTGTTGATCTGTGATTTTATGTACCACCTGCTACTTCATGGCTGAATTGCTGTCATTCTTAATAACGTCCACAGTTGGCTGTGGAGTATTTAGTAGCGAGGAAATTTCACATCTGGACTTATTGCACTGCTTGCATCCTATCATTCATGTAAACTACTGTCACACTGGCAAGACAGCAGATGTTAAACCAGTTAAAATGTACAAGATTTAACAGCATAGTTACATAGCCCACTTAGAATCCAAACCAGTCGATTGAATTAGAAATTTTCAGCAACAATAGTGTGTTGGTCCAAAAGTGGCCCGGCAAACTATTTCTATAGTTGGGTTGTTGATAATGATGGAGTGCTGGGGGGTGCCACGATGAAGTGGTAATGACTGTTACTTCACTTGGTATTCCTGTATAGTGTAGATTTATTGTTTGACATGTAGTAGTTTCATTTTCATGTTAAATATTTGATTTTCACTTGTAAAACACTATAAAACCACAGAAAAATGCAGGATTTTTGGGGCAGTAGATGTTTCTTTTTAATTCATTGTTTTTGATAGTATTATGTTTTGTCCACTTTGAATAGGAATCTGATTGCGTTCCTGTGTGATGACTCATAAAGGACCGTCAGCTACGGTGATAAAGTGATACTGTTTTGTCCTCCAGCTTCCTATCATCAAGAAATACAGTGTAGTTGTTTTTAATCATGCTCAACTGTATCATTCATCAGGAAATATACTTTTAAACAGCATGACACAGTCATTTTTTTCTATTTTCCTTCACATACCTGTTAATCCAGGCTTCTGCTGACAGAAACTGGCTTCGTTATTATTATTATCCGAGCCGTCATAACAGTGCATTTCAGCTGGGCAGAGTTCAAAGGCAATGGAAAGTAAAATCATATGCCTTCCAGTACCAGAGTCAAATTTGTCAGATTGCTAACTGGCCTGCTTCCTCACAAATTAATCATATCCGAAAAGTAAAGTTAAGCCCTGAAAAGGTCTGCATTGGGTTCAGGTTTTGTACTTTATTAGATGTATGAGTCTTGAAACCCAGCAAAATGATGTAGGTTAACTGCTGCTTTCAGCTTTTATTACTTTGAGTTCTCAAAGTGAAATGGTTTTGTTTGAAAACTGTTTTTCCAGCTTGTTTGTCAAAGTTCAGACTCCTTTTATTTCACATTCTACTCACATCCTCCAGCCCTGCTTGCTAAAACTCTATAAAGGCTCAGTGGCTTTTAATGAACCCAAAGCATGATATTGAGAAACCTCACGGTCTTGTAGCATAAATGACAAACTCAACATTGGAAAATTGCGGACATCAGTTTGCGTGAGTGTGCAGGAAGTGGCTCCATCATCTCAGCAGATGCACTGTGTCAGTGACTGAGGACATTAATTGATTTAAGGTTTGCTAATTGTCTTCTAATTAAAGAGTGGCCCTGTTTGGTTTCTTTGCTTCCTTTTGATTTTGACTCTGTTTATTTGGGTTTGGCATGGACACAGCTGGACCCAATGTGCCGCTGGTTGCGTGCCTTCTTTGAATGTCTGCTATACTTGCACAAGTTTATTTTCCTTTCCTCCAACATGTCTTTTCCATTTCAAAAGGGAGATCTTAGATTTGGATCCTGGGTGGGTAGTTGTCAAACACAGTGTACTCATTTTGGCATGTTACAGACAGGAGGTGTGGGACTTCAAACACATGGAAAGAAAACAAAGACGTTCATGAAATTAAAGCCACGTGCTTTTACTATAATGTTACCAGTCCAAGATAATTTAAAGAATTTGAGACCGATTCACAGTCCGATACAGTTTAAGATTAGGTAAATCATGTGTGAAAGCTCTGTTTATCCAAAGTGAAGTAAGAATAAGAAACCAATTTCATCAATATCACTTAGTTCAGTGATGTTCCACATGCTCCAGTCTCTCATATTCTTAAGTTTTTCAACCATAGCCTGACCCAGAAGAACATTGCAATCTGGTGGAAGACATCCTGACTCAAGGACTCTGCATGGTTGAGCCGAAGCGCTGAAATCAGTTCTCATTGTTGCAGTTGCATGATGAGAAGCTTGTTCACAGCTTCCTGTCATCCACCCCTTCTTGTCAGAACACCCCTTGCTGAACTTTTTGCCACCCTCTGCATGTGAAATTATTGTGTGATTGGTCAGAATGTCGGTGTGTTTGTTAATGCAGAAAACAGCCCCAACTTTTAAACTTCCATAATCTGTTTTTTCAGCCACAGAGCAGGATGGATAGTTTTGAGGAGCAATTGTCTGAGGTCATGAGGAAGTACGTACTGTTTGACGAAAACACTGAACTCCCCCTGCTTGGTTCTGTCCTGAGGCAGCAGGCGATCGTCCCACAATACCTTCTGTTTTTTTTTTTTTTTGATAACACAGAAAATAAAATGAGATGTTGCAGCTCGTCAATCATTATTTCCTCCTCCTCCAAACGTGTGAACTTGTAATAGTCGTTCCTCTCTTTCATGTTTGCTTAGCTTATTATGCTATTGTAAAGAACACATCTAACAAAATACCATGACGTATATTGCGGCAGGAGAGGTTTCACAAAAGTTGAAGGGTGTGTGCGAAAACAAACAACCATGTGACCACGAGTCAACAGTTTGACTTTGGTCTGACCATGCTGGGCCCTTAAAGGGGCAGTATTATGTAAAATCGACTTTTTTGAGCTTTACATCATGTTATAATGTTATTCCCTCATCAAAAACATACCTGGAGTGTTGCCTTGATTCTTTCATACATGTTTGAGAAATCCTTAAATCTCATGTGGCAACCATTCAGCTGTGCAAAACGCCTGGATGGACTAAGGGCCGCCTTTGAGACCCAGTTCCTCTTTAGAGCTGCACCTGTTAAGCTTCCCAGCTTCCGCCTCACATAGCAGCCCTCCCTTGCGACTTCCCCACTCAGCTCCTTCAGACTAGCCAACAGCAGCAATTAGCAAACACCTGGTGGAACTACACATTTGCTGAGCTCATTATAAAAGCTACTTCTCAATGAAACGCTGGTTAAAAACATTGTCAAAGGGCTTGCTGTTGTGATGACTTCCTGAAGGAGGAGTTTCAGAAAGACCAGGACTTTCTTAAAGAGACAGAGGTGCAAGTTCAAGGGGTTAAATTATAAAGTCTAGTTTCTTTTAAGTCATATTTGATATAGTATAAACATTTTGTTACATTTTTGTAACAACTGAAGGTAACAGTTACTTGACTGTGCTATAAAATATGTGCCTGGAAAACACATAATACTGCCCCTTTAATCCCATTCTTAAAGAAAGCTCATTCATCTGTCCTTAGCTCTCATAGACTTTTTGCCTTTACATCCCAACTGCGGTGGGCCACCTGAGTAACCAAACATGCACCTTTTAGGAGGCACGGCAGCTTGGTTATCACTGTGGAGTTGGAGTCGAAAATTCCCTAACCCTAACCTATCATACACCTGCTTCAGCACGCCAAATGTCATCTGGACAAAGGAAACAGCACCGTTAGGATCATGTTCTTTGATTCCAGTGCATTTAAGACATTTCAACCTGATTTGCTTTGTCAGAAACCCCAGAAGACACAGGTGGAGGCCCTGTACAGCTAAAAAAATGAGACCTGCAGTTGTCAGATGTGTCAGAGATGGACAAGAAGTTGAGTACAGAGATCTGGTGGGCCGCTTTGTGGCTTGGGGTTAGAACAATCATCTCATCTTGAATGTGAACAAAACAAAAGAGATGATTGTAAATTTCAGGAGAAACCAGAATAAGTCAAACACTATTTCCATCATAGGAGATAAAGTGGAGGTTGTGGAGAAGTGCAACTATCTCGGTGTTTAACCAGACAACAGACTGGTGCACATACACAGTAAAGCTGTCTACAGTAGGGACTGGACAGACGGTAATGTACTTCATACATTCCATCAATCTGTTGTGGAGAGTGTGAGCTCTTCTCTCATCATGTGTTGGGGTACCATTATTAGAGCTGGTGACTTAAAAAAGGTGAACAAAGTCATAAAGAAGGCTTACACTGTCCTGGGGACCGGTCTGGATCATGTGAGGCTGATTGAGCAAATAAAGATGCTCCATAAAATGAAGAACATTATGGAAAACCCTGAGAATATTCTTCCTGAGACTGTCATGCAACAAGACAATGTCTTCAGTCAGAGGCTTCTTCACAAACAGACCGCTACAGGAGATCCTTCCCTGCTCACAGCCATCACCATTTATAATGATCCTTTAAAGCAACTCACTGTAGACAGTTCAAGTTACTACAATGTTTAATCTCAATTTGGGATTTATAAAGTATTTTTGAACTGAATTTAGTTACATTTTCTTTGATCTTGACAGATATTTTATCCTAACAGATGAAATAAACCTACCATAGTGTTCTGACATGTCACCTAAAACATGGATATCGCCATCATAAATTAGCAAACATCGACACCCAATTATTTTACAAAATGTGCAAGTAGATTTAGAGAAATATAATATTCCCATTCAAATCCCAATGTTTTAGTAGTTTTTTCTGTCTTGGTTATGTGCTGATTAATTATTCAGTTTAAAGAAATTAATTAGCCATTATTGGCCAAATAAATGAGCTTAAAGAGTTTAGATCAAGTCTGAGAGTAATCACTGGGATGTTGTTTCGACAAGAGGTGAGAAAAAAATCAGCACCTGAGTGACACCTGCTTCTATTCACATGTCATGGCTGGAGGTGGCTATGCAGACTGGTCACAGGTCTGAGAAGACAGCAGCTTCCACCTGAAAGGTGCAATGCAAAGTGCAAAGTTTTCTACTGTATTTCATCTGAGTTACTGTTTAACTGTAAAGATAAATATTTGGGATGCAACAGTATTCGTACAAAAAATATTCAGTACAGCCCCGTCTGTTCGGTACCTCCATGGACCAATCAAATACAGCATACTTTTATATCTCAACACATGCAGGAAGTTTATATGTGGAAGAAAATGTGCAAATCAACAATCTGAAGTGTGTTTTGTGGACTTGGTGAAGGTGTTCCACCATGTCCCTCAGTGAGTCCTGTGGGGGTACTTTGGGAGTACGGGGTACCAGGCCCCTTGATACGGGTCATTAGGTCCCTGTGCAACTGGTTTCAGAGCTTGGTCCGTATTATGTCAGACTTGTTTCCGGTGAGAGCTGGACTCTGCCTCAGGTGGCCTCAGGACTGCATCTCTGCTTTTTGCTGATGATGTGTTTCTGTTGGCTTCATCAGACTGTGATCTAAAGTTTTTTTTACTAGGAAAGAAACACAGCTAAACAGATCAGCTTTGAGTCAGTTGTAAAATCTATAGGATGAAATAGCTCCTCAATTTGCTTTGTCTCAAAGAGGGACAGTGCTAAACAAAGAAAGTCAGAAACAGGTGTATCTTCTATAGCAGGGGTCCTCAAATCCAGGCCTCGAGGGCAAGTTTACTGCAGTTTTTAGATGTGTTACTGCTTCAACAGTCCTGAATCAAAGGGTTGAATTAGCTCCTCAGTATGCAGTCAAGTTCTCCAGTCCTGCTAATGACCTGATTATTTGACTCAGGTGTGTTAAAGCAGAGAAACATCTAAAAACTGCAGGACACTTGCCCTTGAGGCCTGGATTTGAGGATCTCTGCCAATAAACACAAAGTTATTGGCAGCAAAAGCTCAGCCGATGCCCCCCTCCAGGAAGTTGCCACAGCACCAGGCTAGGTGTAGTTTCTTGAGGAGAACAGATGGAGAACCTAAAGTTAGAGCAGAAATAACAGTAAATGATGAAAATTTGGAGAATTTAGTAGAGTGAGTGGAGGTGGCCAGTATGTCCTCCAGCAGTCTAAGCCTATAGCAGCATAACTACAGAGATGGATCAAACATATGCTTTATCAAAAAGGGAAGTTTTAAGCCTAATCTAGAAATCAGGCAGGATTTCTGCCTCACAGGCTGCTAAACCCAGGAGCTGGTTCCACATGAGAGGAGCCTGATCACTGAAAGATCTGCCTGTAATTCCAAGGGTATGGATGCTTTCAATAGTCATCGTGCATTTGCAATATTCTTTTCATTTCTATGTAAGACCCTTTGGTTTACTCCTTCCTGTATTTTTCCTTTATTCCTCCTTGTATTATGTATGAATGTGCTGTCATCTCCGATATTTCAGCCCCCTCTCTATAGTTAATTGGGAAAATTTTCACAGCGCTTCACTTTTTCCACATTTTATATTGCAGCCATTTTCCAAATTGTATTAAATTAATCTTTTTCCTCAAAGTTCTACACACATTATGTTAATGTGGAAAAAGTTTTCAGATTTTTGCAAGTTTAATATAAATACAAAACTAATAAATCACATTTATGTAAGTATTCAGTGTGCCATGAAGCTCAAAATTAAGCTGTTTCCACTGATCATCCTTGAGATGTTTCCACAGTTTAATGGAGTCCACCTGTGTTAAACTCAGTTGATTAGACTTGATTTGCAAATACACACACCTGTCCATATAAGGTCCCATAGTTGACAGTGCAGGTTAGAGGTTAAACATCAAGCATGAAAACAGAAGAATTGGCTGTAGACTGCAGTGACAGGTTTGTCTTGAGGCACAAATCTGGGGAAGGATCCAGAAAACTTTCTGCTGCTTTGAAGGTTCCATTGAGCTCAGTGACCTCCATTGTTCATAAATGGAAGAAGTTTGGAACCAGCAGGACTCTTCCGAGAGCTGGCCGGCCATCTAAACTGAGCGATCGGGGGAGAAGGGCCTTTGTCAGGGAGGTGACCAAGAACTTGATGGTCACTCTGTCAGAGCTCCAGCATTCCTCTTTGAAGAGAGGAGAAACTTCTAGAAGGACGACCATCTCTGCAGCAATCCACCAATCATGCCTCTACGGTAGCGTGGCCAAACGAAAGCCTCTCCTTAAAGGGACATGGCAGACCATCTGGAGTTTACCAAAAGGCACCTGAAGGACTCTCAGACCATGAGAAACTAAATTTGCTGGTCTGATGAGACAAAGAGTGAACTCTTTGGTGTGAATGCCAGGTGTCATGTTTGGAGGAAACCAGCCACGGCTCATCAGCAGGCCAATACCATCCCTACAGTAAAACATGGTGGTGGCAGCATCATTCTATAGGGATGTTTTGCAGGAACTAGCAGACTAGTCAGGATAGAAGGAAAGATTAATGCAGCAATGTTCAAAGCCATCCTGGATGAAAAGCTGTTCCAGAGGCTCGTGGGCTTAGACTGGAGTGACGGCTCAGGGGGTACTCTAGAAGTCATCTTGCAATTGGAAGGTTGTAAGTTCCATTCCAGCTTTCTCCTGTCACATGTCGATGTGCCCCTGGGCAAGGCACATAATCCCAAGTTGCCTACTGATCTGCGTATCGGTGTATAAATATGTTTGTGAGTGTGAATGTGGCTCTTGTGCAAAGCACTATATAAGTTCAATCCATTTACTATTCAGCAGGACAACGATCTAAAGCTCATGGCCAAGATCTCTAAGTTGTGGCTTCAGAATCACGCTGTGAATATCTTGGAGTGGTCAAACCAGTGTCCAGACTTGAGTCTGCTTGAACATCTCTGGAGTGCTCTGAATTGTCTGCACAGACTTCTCTCATCCAACCTGATGGCATTGGAGAAGTTTGCAAAGAAGTACTTCAAAAAGACTTGAGGCTGGACTTAATGCTAATGGTGGATCAACAAAACATTAGGCAAAGGCTGTGAATACTTGTGTAAATGTGACTTCTATTTGTAATAAATTTGCAAAACTCTCCAAGGCTTTTTTCCATATTTTCATAATGAGGTACCTGTGTGTAGAATTTTGAGGAAAGTGATTAATTAACTACAATTTGAAATAAGGGTGTAACATAACAAAATGTGGAAAAAGTGAAGCACTGTGAATACTTTCAGGATGCACTGTATGTGAAGCACATCCTCACTGTGTGTAGAGTTTTACCTCTTCTGAGCCCAACCAAAAGGGGGATGTGATTGAAACTAGAAAAAAGACCTCTGGCCATGTTTGTGTAGAAACTGGAATGGCATTTCTTTCCTCTTACTTTCTCCTTGAGAAGCCTGAAGATTAAAGTCATCAGTCATATTAATGGCATCCATTACAGCTCAGGATTTGCCTAAAATAGTGTTAGGAAGTGCTATTAAAACAAAGCAGAAGTTCACCAAGGACACGATTTATGCTCACAACGTAGAACATACACTGCTATATTTACACATGGAGCTGGGAACTTTATGGCCTGTAGGAGAAGAACACAGTGAAGTCATCATTAAGGTCTGTTAGACCTTCATAGAACTTTCTGAATATCCCACATTTAGAAGCTGTGAAGAGCAACTGAGATTTTTGATGCTTTGGTTTTATTAATAAATAACATGTTCTGTGTTCTGTTACAAGAGATCTTTCTCCAAGGATTGACTTTTGTTAAAGGGATCTCAAGAACATTATGACAAAGTTTTATTGTTTGTAACCATAACTTTCTAAAACTGTGCATTAAACTGGAGACTCTTTACCATCCCATCCCAGGTCTGAATACTCTGTCTCCGTCTTATCCACCCATCTCAAACATAACTTCTTCCTCTCAGATCAACCCTCCTCAAATCTTCCTTCACTACATCCAGGAACCTTTCTTGTGCTCTCTTCCCCTGACAGCTCCATATTCAACATCCTCTTTTCAATACGTTTACTATCTTTCCTTTGGACATATCTAAGCCATCTCATTCTTTCCTCTTTACCTTTGTCTCCAATTTGCTTCGGCTGACCTGTCCTTCTGGTGAACTCATTTTTCAAATTCCTTCTTCTTGAAATGTTAACAAAAATCGAGTGGTGTCAAATTTTAGTGGTTTTGTCTTTGGCAAAAGACCATGACCCGTTTCTCCTGCTAGCGCTAGGCTCAAGCATTTCTTTTGGTTGTATTTACCCAGAATGCCCTGTGCTTTAGTCTGCTTCCTGCTTTTGGAGCAGTCTCTGGTCTGCTTGACATTAACATATGGATTCCAACCACGCCAGAGTTCACTTCAATCAATCCAAGACCTAGGTTTGTAGGCAGACCGGAGTTCACTTATGTGGTCTGTATCAGATTTTAGTGGTTGTAGGATTTCTCTTTTGTCTTTGGCAAAAGACCACCAGCCATTACTTCCACCATTGCTAGACTTGCATTAGTTTTGGTTGTATTTACCTAGAATGCCCTGCACTGTAGTCTACTTCCTGCTTTTGGAATGATCTCTGGTCCACTTGGCATCACTTGGCATTCACATATGCATTCGAACCACACCAGAGTTCACTTCAACCAAACCCAGACCTAGGTTTGTAGGTGGACCAGAGTTTGCTTTTTTGGTCCACATCAGAGTTCGATTATGCATTCACACCTACCCAAATGAACCGCACTTTCTATGCAAACATTCTATTAAAGCAGACTAAACAGGGCTGGTGTGAACGCACCCTAGCATTACACCGGGACTGCAGACACAACAAGGACTCATTGTTTTTATTTTTTAGGTTTGAAACAGAGCCCTCTTGTTTACGAAACTTCGAAAGCTGCATGTGGCTTTTCTTGTCTGGTACCATGCCAGTCCAGTTGCAGCCACTTGCTATCTGCTTTTTCTTTCTCGTCTTTGGTTTTGCAACCTTCCTGCACTACCTACAACTGGAGGCCTGTCTCAGCACCTCAGACTAAACAGAGTGCAAAGTCACCCTGTCAGACACAGGTTTACACACACACACACACACCCACATATAGAATGGTTGTCATGTTTGATTAGTGTACAAGCCAGTAGGCGGTAACATGTCTCCATTTCACTTCAGATACCCCACTAAAAATTTATAAGCCTTTCAGCAGCATAGTGCAGTATAAACAATCCCTGATGCCTGTTACCACCTAATGCCAGGCTTTTAATTCAGCCACATCCACCTGTTAGTGTGCTAGGACATTGCGCCTGCTCCTTCTGAGTCCCTGCAACATTCCTAACTCTGGTGTAAAGCCTCTAACTGAATATCGCTTAGCACATAAAGTCTCACTTATATGTTGTTATATATGCAGCTCAGTAAATTATGTGCATTTGGGCTGTTGTTCCACTGCTGCCTCTCATCCCTTCCTCCTATACTGTTTCTCTGTCTGACCAGATGTGGATGAGTGTTTGGACAACAATGGAGGATGCCAACAAGTGTGCGTCAACACAATGGGAAGCTACGAGTGTCAGTGTACAGAGGGCTTCTTCCTCAGCGACAACCAGCACACCTGCATCCACCGCTCTGATGGTAAGACTGTGATAAAGAGACCGGTTAGATGAATATTATTTCAGCTATGGTAAAAATAAAAAATAAAAAATAAAAATAAAAAAATCACCTTTTAATTTTTAGGATTATTGTCCAGGACCAAATAGAGCACAAAGAAGATAATCTTAAACAGCAGAGGTAAAAATGAAGAAAATCTTTAAGATGTAGCGCTGTCATGTTTATGAAAATATAAACTGGGCGTCTCCTGGCAACGCTTCCAAACAGTCTCACCATTAGGATAAATTTTCAGGGACATTCAATCCAGGAAAGATTGGCAGCTACTTTTTCCACTTTACTGTAAAAAAATTTGAAGATGGTATAACTTGAAACGGTTCACCTGCTACCCTGAAAATGCAAGAAAATTCAACTAGAAAATTGTTTTGGTTTTAACACCAGAATTACATTTCTGTATCATTTTCACTCATATTGTCAATTTAAAATAACTACTTATTTTAAGTTAGAAAAAAATGTAATTCTTCATTTACACAACTTATTACATGTGTTTATCTTTCACAAACTCACACATCTAAGTTCTAAATCTGAAACTTTTAAGATTTCTTTAGCTTAAAGAGTAGAAGTTAGTAGACACAACTAAACGTGTCTTAAATGTTTTACTGTGTTGATTTGTGACATATGAATAAGCTTTATGACTGAGAAAATTGTTCAGAAATTGCTTTATAACTCTTTCTAGATTGATGGGCATCAAAAGTTGCTTCTGTCAAGTTATTGCTGTTTCTGACTTTATTTAGATATTATCAACGGCCTTGAGAAATCTGTTTTTTTACACTTGGTTTACATCACAGTAGAACCTAGTATTACAAAAGTATTCATACCACTATAAAGTTTTCTTAATAAAATCACATAATCACATAAATCACATAATTTCTCAATAAAATCACATTTGCCAATTTTATGAAAAGTGTGGGGTGCAGAAATATTTTTCCCCATTCAGTCAATACATGTTTCAGTTAAAGCAACAAGTCTTTTGGGGTATCTCTCTACCAGCGTTGCACATCTCGAGGCTACATTGTGTTTTCCTATTTTGACCTTTTTGTTCAGGCAGATTGGACTGAGAGTAAATGTGATTTCCAATCCCTTTTAAAGCATTTCAATCATATTAGGACTAGTGTTTAAAAAGGCCATTTCTGCCGCAGTTTCAAGTCTTTTGTAGCCTCTAACAGTTTTTTAACCAGTTTTCAGTTGTTTAGCTTCCACCATATCCCCTTTAATTCTGACCAGTTTCTCTGTACCTGCTGAAGAAAAACAAACTCCATGTCATGATGCTGCCATTACCAGTTTTCATTGTGGGGAAGATGTTCTAAACACAATTACATGCCACAATTTTCACATTTTCATTTTCAACACTTTTTTTATTCATCAAGTTTAAAATCACAACTATAGACTGGGCTGAACTGGTCTGTCATATAAAAGCAAACTAAAATACATTCAGATTTGTTGCTGTTTTATTTACTTATTGACTCAGGGTCTCAACAAGAGCAACCTGTTTTAAACAGATATACAAGATAATGTGTAAAACAGGCTATGGTCAACAACATTCATAAAACATATTAACTAATAAGAAAAAAAGCAACAACAGTAACAGTAAAACATTAGAAACAGGAACAAGAATCCAGCAATCCTCTTTTCGGTGTCCCTGAAACATGTATGACATCCTTCAGTTCAGTTGTAACAGAATGTAAAAGTAAAATCAGATGTCATTACTTTCACCATGACTATTGTTTAGTGATTTGGTGACATTCGATGCTGATATAATGAAGTGTTTTAGTGACTTAACCTGCTGTGGAACTTAACTCGTTCTTTTTGTGCATGGTTTGTTTGGCTTACCTGTAGCGTAGATCATATTTTAACAAATTGAAGTAATCTATGAGGTATAATCCTGAGACTATCCACAATGTTTTGGCAGAAAAGTCAATTTTCATTCAACACCCTAAATATACTGCTAAAAGTCTGCATTTCTTTTTACAACAAATAACACCTCTAAGGTAGAGGTGGAAACTGTAGTTTAAGCAGCAGTGTGATATCAGGGAGTCATATTTCATCAGAGATTATTAATTAGGTTTTTTGAAAGTACAGTCTGTTATGCATTTAGCTTTTTTTAAAATCTCTGTCACATAAGGATGTCAGTGATGTTTCCTACATTAGACATTTTCCTAAATGAGACACTATTGTCTTTTCCCATCCAGTTTCCTGAGGTCTACCAGCTCCACATTTACTTTCCCTATTTACCCCTATTAGCACTACACATTTGCAGAGGTGTGAACTCATTCAGATTCAAATTCAATTCAAAAATACTTTATTTATACCAAAGGGAAATTAAATGTTGGTGTAACTCATTGAATTAAGTTATTACAGACTGTGATGGCTGTGGGCAGGAAAGATCTCATGTAGCGGTCTGTTTCACAAACAGTCTGAAGAAGCCTCTGACTGAAGAGACTGTTTTCCAATGAGCATCTCATGAAGAGGATGTTCAGGGTTGTCCATAATTTTTTTGATTTTATGCAAAATCCTTCTTTGCATCATCATCTCCAGAGGTTCCACAGTCGTCCCCAGAACAGAACCAGCCTTCTTTATCAGGTTGTTGAGCCTTTTTAGGTCCCTGGCTCTGAAGCTGCTGCCCCAACAGATGATGGCGGAGGAGATGACGCTCTCAACAACAGACTTATAGAAGACATGCAACATCACATGTCATGTGACTTCAAATGAAGTAAAACTCAAGTCACAAATTTAATGACTTTTGATCACAAAAGACTGAGGAACTGGCTGAAGAACTGACTTAGACTTTTCTATTTTACACCAGTGTGTTAAAAGAGAACATGCAGATGATGTGAACAATGTTCTTACAATGTGCACTCTGAATCCCCCTTGCTGTTTTCCTGCTTTTCTTTTGCATCCTAAGATAGCAGTGAAGAAGTTGACAATGGCGGAGACGTGCTGTCATCCAGTGCTATCAAAGAAGTTTGCACAAAGTTGCAAAAAAACAAAAAAAAAACTGTGCGTGCATCACCCTACTATACAGCATAACTCTGTACAATATTGTTAAGGTACTTTTAGTAACATTTTAAATGCAATCAGACGCTAATTTCTCAGGACTGATCCTTAATTGGAAACCTGTTGACGCTGCCAGATGTTGTGTTGAGATTTGGTACGAAATACCAGAGCTGCCAAAACTGTGTGGGCTATGTTGGATGGTGGGCCCAGCATAAAATGCACCTGGGATGTCTTCCTGAAGTCATAAGGGAAGGGTTGTTAAAACAATCAAAACAAAAATTATGTTTTAATATCCTCATGTCCTCAACATGTCATATCAGTTTGTAAATTGCAGAAAATGTGCTTCTTGTTATTGTTTAAATTTAATTAATATGTCATGAATACCAAGCTTCTAGAATTGGTATGATTTAAGATGAAGGACTCTATTATGCTGAAAATTACTGTGATTTTTAGTATTGGTCTGGTTTGGGTGGAGGTGTGGGTAGAATGTTGGAACTAAAATAGAAAATGGATGGATAGATGGAAATTATTTGTTTGTCTGAATAAGGTTGAGCCATTTAATTTAAATGTAGCAAGAGATACAGATTTAGGTATTTAGTTTGCAAATCATCTAAATTAGTCATACTTTGTCATAATTAGTCATACTTTGGTGTATCGCTGACTGCTAGGTGACAGCAAGTGGCTTCCAGTACAATCTTTAGTATGTGTTAGAGATACATCAGCCAGTCATTGGTCAGTAAGCCCTGAAGTGGTTTCATGATGAGTTTTCAAACTTTATGTTCAAAGGTTTAAATCTGATTTCTAGAAGTGGTAAAAAGTATGAAACATATAGTGATGAGCTGCTCCCTTTTACAAAGTTTACTTGCAACAAGCAAACCAAATGGCAGTTATTGCTTACAACTCTTTATTTGTGACCCTATTATACTTAAAAATTGTCCTGCTTTAACAAATAAAATGCTTATTATGTATTTGGAATGTTCTGAGTAGCTATAGTAACGGTAGGCCAGGGGATGATGTGTAGGTTAGAACATAGCAGTTGAAAACTAATGGCTGTATACTTGATCAACAGTGGATTTTAATAAACAACACAACAAGAATGAAATGTCTCCATATCTTCAATGTTATGCCATGACAAAAAGGGATTGGAGACATAACAGTGGTATTCTTTACACACATGAATAAAAAATAGTTCAGCTTAACCTAATTGTAACAAGCACTAGTGACTGGGTATCAGATGCAGGTGGGGCAGTGGCAGATGAGACTGCTGCCTCTTGGACAGTGGTGAGCCACAGTGCAGAAGGTGGCAGATGCCTCCCTTCTGGACTCTGACTCAAGTGGGAGTCATCCTCCTGGCCCTCCTTGGTAACACACAACGGTGTAGATATTTACTGAGGCCCACAGAGTGGATTTTGTACCAAACTGGCTGAACTTCCTCTAATGAAAAAGTTTCCATAGATCTGGAAAGCGTTTGTTGCCAGCTTCTTCACCCAGAGATGGTCACTAGTCAAATTAAGTTTTTGAGGGGAAAATCCAGGTCAAGTCTCAAGTTTCTTTTTCCCAAGTCCAACTCAAGACAGAACTCTTTGTTGCAGACTCAAGTGATGTTAGTGATCAAAAAGTCTTGAAAAAAAGGTTGAATTAACCCTAAAAAAGAAGCACACAGGTGCTGTCTGTTTTCCTCCTACTATTTTTTTCTGTCCAAATTTTTATTTTCCCCAAAAAGAACAACTTGTTTACTAGGAGTGATTTACATTCCAGACAGAGTTCATTTAGTTTGCTGTTATGTAACTGCCATGGGATCAGTTAATTAGCAGGAGTTTATCCATGGAACAATAAAATGACTTGATTCAACAATTATATGGAATAACAGCAATTTCAGTTACGCATTGGTGTTATTTTGATAGTTTTTGTTCCCCTCTGAATTCTAAACGTCTCCTGGGGATTCCTTTCTTGAGTCCCAAAAGGATGTTTCAGGGCACCGACTTGCTCTATCACCCTCCATATCCAATACGGCAAATGTGTTTTATTCTGTTTTATGAAATCCATGTTATGCAGCCATTTAATTTTAACAATGTCTCACTTAGATCTTCTTAAGTGAGTGAGAAAGCTCTGATCAGGATGTGAGCAACGGCTCCTTTTTCCTTTTATCCGGTCAGTTATATTCTGTATGAACAATAGGCACATGCATGCAGCTGTGAATGGGGACAGTGTGTTGGAGAACTTCAAAGACATATGCGATGACAGTCATTTGTCATTTATTAATGGGAACAAACAGGAGGAATGGGGTTGTGGGTAGAGACTGGGGGCGAGGACAGAGAGGTCAAGTAAAGGAGGAGGCTGTGACCTCCCCTTTTGTCCTATCCCTCTTTCCTCTGAGTGCTCACAGTGTTGGTGTGGTCAGTGTGAAGGCATGTTAGGAGGCTCTCTCAGGATGTTAGAGGATTCTTTGTAGAGAAGAGAAGCAAAATAGGTGCACAAACAGATAAATGTTTGCTCACTGGAAACTCCAACGGCCAGCAAGCACATTCTGTCTTTGCTGTCTTTCCAAACTATTTTTAAAGCTTTGGGCTAGGTATGCATTGCATCAGGGGAACCCTGCCTCTGTTATTTGTTACTTTTCACAGGAATTAACCATATTTAACTGGACCCCTAAATCCTGTTTCTTTGGAAAAAATAAAAAAATATGCAAAGAAATCTCACATTTTCAAGTTTCAAACATAACTAAAGCTGTTATAGATCCAATAATTTTTGTACATGTTCTAATAAAGTTACTCTAAACATATGAAATCTTGGATGCTCACAGTAGACAAGCAGTAAAAAAACTCTAGGTATGAATCTGTAAAGCCTTGCTCTGGCTGGCTATCCTGAGTCTTTAAACTTCACCACACAGCCCCCACGTACACACTCTGTCCCGCTTCCACAATCAAACACTTGTCTACTGTCCCTTTCCAGGCCAGGAATAGCAGTAGAATCCCTGTGTTCCACAGGGATCTTCTTGCTCACACTCTTTCCATCTTCAACATCACGGTCTGATCAATGATACTCCTGACCTCAGCAGGAAGTCTTTGAAAACTATTCACTGTATAAGTTCTTCCATTGCAACCTCTCCACTACCATGGACATACCAAAGAGCTGTCAAAAAACATACATTAGAACATTAGTTAATGTAGATGTCGAAGGACATTAATGTAGGTGTTGTAGAAGGCTGAAAGACCATTAACAATAAGACTGGCTCCTCCTTCTGCCTGTGAAGGATTAACAGCTTCTCTTGATTGCTCGCCTCAGTTTTGCCTTTTGATATTTTTTGCCTTTTGAAAGTTATTGTATATACCCAGCTTTAGTAGTTACTTTTATACTTTCTACCTTTACAACTAGTTTACTTAAAATTTAAGGACTGAAATTTTTCCTTTATTTTCTGATTGTTAAACCAGTATAAGATGCCTCTGTTCTCCACAAAGGACTTCGACAAGTGCAGCATTGGACGTTGTTGATCATGAGATGTTCCTGAAGTGACTTGAGAACTTGCTCAGACTCTCTCGTACAGTACTTGACTGGTTCGAATCTTACCTAAAGAACAGGGACTTCTTCATGTCAATGGGTAACTTTTCATTGGAGTTGACAAAAATCGTACGTGGGGCAATAGGCCCAGTTCTAAAGGGACTACACTGGTTCCCCGTAGCTCCGAGAATAAATTTTAAAATACTTTTGTTGCTGTTGTATCAACCTACCAGTCTACTCAGGTCTTCTGGTTCTAGTCTACTCTGCATCCCCAGAATCAGAACCAAACATGAAATAGCGCCTCTAACTTCCAGAAAACTGCAAAAATGCTGAAACACTGAATTCTTTTAAATCAAGTCTAAAAACCTATTGGTTTAAAGCTGCTTTTGATTAATAAGAACTGGAACGTAGATTAATTCTAGTCTGAATTGAAACATTTTATTACTTCTCTTTACCTTGCCACTGTATTGTAATGCTTTTTGTTGTCATTTGTTTATTGTGTTATGTTTTTAACATGTAAAACACTTTGAACTGACTTGCTGCTGAAATGTACTGTACAAATAAACTTCACCTGCTTGACTTGGTGAGCTCAGTCTGGAGTGCCTACGGAGGTTAGGATAATAATAATATAAAAGGTAAGGAATCAGCCCACAACTACATAAGCAGAGATTCCCTTATAACCCCTTATAACCCATAGACCGTTAGGAGCACAGTCTCAAAGAAAGCAATTGGAAACACATTACACCTTAATAGATTATTGTTACAGTCAACTCTGTGAAAGACATGCACAGGCCACGCAAGTTTACCAGTGAGCATCTAAATGATTTAGAGAAATTGACTGAATTAGAAAGAAAAGAAATGATTAGCTTGTCCCAAAAAACATCATATTTATTTATTTTGATCTCCATTAGCTGTAACAAGTACAGCTACTCCTCCTGGAGTCAGTCAAACATAGTGCTCACAAAAACAGTTTCTTCACCAGCTTTCACAGTACCACAGCCACACCGGACCCCCTGACCCCACACCAGGGCCGGATCAACCCCCCTGCCAAGTTGTCTCCGGTAGGTGGTGCACACCCAGGGCCGTCAGCCCCCACCAAGCCGCCGCAAAACATACAAACACACAACATCACTATCACTGCAATGTCAGCCCAGGGAGAACCACCACCAAGCCCAGCTCTACTGTCAACACCCAACCAACCCGATCGCTGGTAAACCCACATCAGAAAAGGGATGCAACTCCCCCACAACACACTCTGCAACCCCCCTGCCACACCCCCAACCTAATTCCAGTAACCCCAGCCTGCTCGTCCACAAACAAAACACATGCACCCACGCCATCCAGGTACCTAAACCTGAGCTGACTCACCACCCCAGGATGAGCACAACTCGCTGGCCACCTCAGTGGTGGCACAAGATGCACTCCAAGGCTGTTTCGTCTAAGTGTTGAGTTTTAGTCCATGTCTTGGATAGAGCTGGGTGTCTGTTAGCTCTACCAGTAGTCCACGCCTTGCAAATCTTCCCCAAATTTTTGCATGGGCTCAGCTTCTTCCTTCCACTCAACTTTCCATTCACATAATTAAATAGCCAGCTTCTTAAGTAATTATTTTTTGTGGTTTACCCTCCTTGTGGACAGTGTTAATGACTGTCATCTGAACATTTGTCAAGTCTTTTGTCTTCCCTGTGATTATTTTACTATGATATAGCATTTCTGTATAAAAAATATTTTTTATTAATATACAAAATTTGTGAGAGGAGGAATTTTGGATTTTCATTAACTGTAATCATTTTAAATCACAGAAATAAATGTTTGAAATACATCACTCTGTGTGCAATGAATCTATATGATATTCCCATTTTAATTTGAACTGCTGAAAAAAAAAAAATTTTTTTTTGAGAAGTTGTATTTAATAATTGGTTTATAGCAAACTAAATTGGTATTTGTGATATAGGAGCTTTTTTAATTACACTGAGATGCTTTATGTGTATATATAGCAGCTACCGCTCACTGTATAAACCCCCGGAGGAGGAGCTAAAGTTGATATTGCAATAATAAACTCTTCTGTTTGTGAATGTTTTCCCCAATATAATGATGTGTAAGCCATTAATTCTGTGGTGACATGTTGTTAAATGGTAAAACAAACCGAAGGAAGCAGTGTGTTTAGAATGACGTCCTGTAGTTCACAAACAATATGTATATTCAGAGTGCCATGTTCTGAGACAGAGGAAGCCAAAGAGAGAAGGGGATTGTGGAAGCAGGGCATGGGGGAGGTGTGAGTGCTCGGGCAGAAAAACAGAAAAAATAAACACAGAGACAAACATGGTGGACTTGACAAAAGTTGTTTATTTGGAGCTGTGGAAGGAGAGGAGGCAGGCTGAGGCTAAGGCCGCCGCGCTCAAACACAAACAGACGTGCGCACAAAGTCACGCTGGCGCAGACATTTATTGGACACACACGGATTCACACACTCACGCACACGCCCACATGCGCAATGTTCTTCATGATGAAGGAATTCTCACTTTAAACAAACCAAAGCAGGAAACTGGAGGTACAGAGAGCTTTAAAATGACAGGCCTGGGACACGTGGGAAGCCTAAGTGCAGGGAGCTCAGTCTGCCTGGCTGTCAGTGAGAACTACAATATGAAACTCCTTAAAAACAACTTACCTGTCACATCCACCGACTCTTGTTTACAATACAAAATGCATCTAAAATCAAGATTGCGTGTTATGTGTAGAAGCCTCTCACTGGCTGAATTAGAATATGTTGTGGTTTGATGAATTTATCAAAGTAAAGACCTCAAATGGAGAAAGTGGCTTTGATGATAATTAAATAAATAAGTGTATTACCTGTGTCTTTGACATAATACACTGATTTGCAATGGTTTGAGTACATGGGTACAAAATACTTTGTTTATGGGTACAAAGGGAGGTAGAAAGGGATAAATAGCCAATGTGTGAGACTGACCTGGAGCCAGAGCCAAAGATAGTGCTGAAGAGTTTCCTCTGGTAGGATAGGATAAGAGCAACACAGCGCTCCCCCCCCCCCCTCCCAACCTGTTGCTTCACATTGTCGGCCATGCAGCTGGCTGAAAGAACTTATCAAACAACATCAAAAACTTCATGAAAATTATTCCATTTGCAAAAAATATACTGTCAAAAACTCCTAAAATAACATTATCAGAATAATCTACAATATTTTATATAATTTTTGCAACAGTATGAACAGTTGAGATAAAGGGATTGTAAAATTACATAATGTTGTTTAAGTTGTTCCTGTTATATCTATGATATTGTGAAACAGTTGTATTTCTATTAGGCCTGGGACTTTAATGCATTAATTTTGATTAATTAATTACATAGATTTTCATGCATTAACAATTTTAACGTAATTAATCAAATTTGTTTTACATACAAAGGTTTTGGAACCTTTGTATTTGCACATTTCTGGTATGCTCGTAGTTCTGATGCACAAGTACATGCAAACAACAGCGCTTCTCTTAGCTGCTGAGGGTTATTATTTGTTTAAAAAATGATCTGATTGGATGTTGGAAAAGACTATTGTTGTATTCAAGTTGTACTAAAAGGAGTTGGCTTATCAGCGAAGCTATTCAAGCCTAAAATAGCATCAGTGCTAAACATGTTGCAGCAGCACAGACATCTCCAATGCTAATATCAGCGTCCACAGTCCTCATTTCTAGAGAAGTATTTCTTTTGGGGCTGTGGACATGAAATTCACAACACATGTCTGTAACTCCCAAAGTAATTAACACATGCAAAGAAGTTAAAACAAATTAGTTCTATGAATGATCAGGGGTTCCTGAAACACTTGAAACCTGAATGGGTATAATAGAATTTTGCACCATCTGATGCTTAAACAACCTCTAAAACAGATTAAAAAGCATAATTAACTTTGTTGTTTGTTTGTTGTTGTTTATTTAGTAATTTAGCAGCTAAAATGGTTTTTAAATTCAAAATGTTGCTTATACTGTCTCTCTCTCTCTCTCTCTCTCTCTCTCTCTCTCTCTCTATATATATATATATATATATATATATATATATATATATATATATATATATATATATATATATATTTTTTTTTTTTTTTAATAAAATGTGATTAATTGTGGATAATTAATTACACACCCTGCAATTAACTTGAATAAAAAATTTAATGAAGTCCCACCACTAATTTTTACCCAAGGAAAAAATAGCCTGGGAATATGATGCACTTTCAGTTCTCCTTCAGCGTTTAGGGTTTTCAGCCAGGCATCCTGCACGTACCTATGCACAGATCATTGGAGTTTTGGAAAGTATCCTGCATCCTGGAGGGTAAAACTGTTGCGGTTTTGGTATCCCTACCAAGCCCAAAAGTTATGTTAAGCACAAACCCCAAAGTAAATGCTGTCAATGTTGTGTATTTACTGCACACGCAGAAAATGCAGATTTCCTGAGGGAGTGCTGACTTCCATGTGGAAGTCCCCAAAGAACAATCGGGTGGATTATTGTCTTTTATGGATATGTGAATATGTAGACAACACAAGAATACAGGGAAACATGATTTGCTAACTTTTTGTTCGTTCAACAATCTTCTTTTTTGTGGATATAAAATTCACACCATATGCCTGTAACACCCAAAGTAATCCACGCATGCAAAGAAATTAACACAAATTAGTCCAAAAATCGTGTGTATTAAATAAGAATGAGAAAGATCATTTCATTGAAGTATTTAAAATCTATTCAGCACTTGTTAGAAAGCCGTTTTGTAGATAGTGATGGCTTAAAAACACCCGCTTATTAGAGAAACTAGTGTGAATTTGGTCAATTCTTCCACAGAAACTATTCAAATCTAGATGTTTTTGTGGGTCTTTTCAGTTCACTCTGATTTTTCCTAAGATTGACTAGTCCAGTGATGTCCAAAATCAATCCTCAAGGGCCGATATACTGCATGTCTTAGTTCTCTCCCTGGTTCAACACACCTGAATCAAATGATGGTTCAATAGCAAGCCTCTACAGAAGTTTGACATACTGAGGAGATAGTTGGACCATTTGAATCAGCTGTGTTGGAGCAGAGAGACATCTAAAACTGGCAGGACACCGCCCCTTGAGGACTGAAGCTGGACACCCATGAACAACGCAGGTCATTCTACCAGCTTTCTTTGCTATCTGTGAAACCAGTCAATCATTTTCGTTGCTATGTGTTTGGGATTAAAAATCCATCCTTACCTCATTCATCTTCAGATCCAAAAAGAATGTCTCATTACATTTCTTCATTTAGCCTTCTATCAGTTATATGAATTCTGACAGTACCATATTCTGTTCTGTTCCCACTTCCAAGCTCGTTGGTATAGTATCTTAAGGGCGTTTCTCCTCCAAACATGGTATAATGACACTCTTGTGCCGTGAGTGGGCATAAGGACCATGAAGGTTTGATGTACTATTTATTGGTTTCATAGAAAAACTGCCTGATAACTCAAAGTTTTTGTTATTGGTCTTCTGCCGGCTATTTTCTTCACCACAAAGCAAATCAAATGAACACATTTAAATTTTTGTTGTGTTTGGACAAACAAATGTGTCAAAAATAGATTTTTCATCACATTTGGAGGTGCTTTATTTTTTTTTAGCTGGATAGAGAAAACACTTCTCTTAAGAAAGTGTGGAAAATTACATCACAGAATGAGAATACCTACGTTGCTAGCACAGTGGTCTGTATGGAGATTTATGATTTTTCTCATTTAACATCCATAAAAAACATATTTTGCTATTTACTTTTGGACATTAAGGAGGAAAGGACATAGGCCATCAATAACAGGGAAAAAAACAGTATTGTGCTAATAGCTTTTGTTTGCTTATAATCGCTTCATTCAGTCTTATTGACCCCTTGTAACAATGTCACCTCATTACGTTGAGTCGCCATGACGGACATTGGAAGTGAGGGATGGGAGTGTTGAACTGCGATTGTTTGTGCCAATATAACAATGGGTTCTACTTGTTCAAGTCACATTAATTTGTCTGTGGAAGCAGCACACCGAGTTTATATACAAAAATTGGAAATAGCTTTCTTAGAAATCGATACATACCTTCTCCCTCCTGATGTCTTTGTTGATTTTATCAAATCGCAAACTACCTGAATTCACGCCACATGATTTATACCACTGTGTCATAAATGACGTTTCTCCTTACACCAGAGCAGACTTTTTCATACATGGTAGGCTACATGATGGTGGGGAATTTTCTCCATGGTTGTTAACGAGTAGACTTATACCTTCTCCATAATGCAATATTTGATTGCATCTCACTAATGTTACTTACTTATGAAGTATATCAACATTAATCTTCTTACCTTGTAAAAAGTGTTTGCAGCAAATCCACGAATACACTGAAGGCTGCTAGTCCTTAACGATTGACGGCTGCTATCCATCGCAGTCTTCTTTCCTCATCAAATGGTTTACAATATACTGACAAGTTTGATTTCCATCCTTGTCTTTGTGCAGCTTACTGCGCTGCACCCTATGACCATTTTTACAGTAACATCAGCAAAATAAAAGTGATTAGGCAGGAGTTAAAATGCGCATATGTTGTTTTGACATCAGTCATGGTGAAGTGGATCGCTTTCTGAAAACTGTATAGGGTCAGTAATAAGAAACAATGGAGGACAATAGTTGTGCTCCTGTTAGATTCCTGTTAGATATGTCATCATAAAGGACGGAGTTTAGGAAACCACTGCTGCTCCGGGTGACTCAACTTTGCTTGTTTACATTAATGGATGTCTATAAGAATGATCAATTAAAATAATAATTAGGTCTCTATACATAAAGACACCACAGAAAGTGAGTTTCTATGCAAAACTCCCATAAAATACTCCTGTCATCTTAAGTAATAGTCAAAAATAAATCAAATGACAACATATATCGATCTGGGTCCCGCGGTGATGGCTGCCCTGTCAGCTGCTCTGTCATCTCAATTTCTCCTTCATGTGTCCAGGCAACAGCATTTGACATCCTCCTAATCGCTCGCCATGAGTCTTCTTGTGGTATGCTGACAGTAGTTCGACTCATTGGTTACTTTTTCGCAGAAAGCGATTAAGCTGCCTTCTCCGAGCCTCCCATTATACTGCCCCCTGGTGGTGACTGAGGCAAGTTTTCAACTACTTCCTTTTCCTTGTCATAGATTTTTAAACTTTTCTTCAAAATCAGTGCATTAACTGTTTATTTAGTGTCAAAATCTTATTATTTGGTCAAAATTACTCAGAATATTAAAAGAGGCCTTTAAGCACTCTGAGTGGTCCTTCGCTCTTGAACACCTCCTCTTGTTGTGAGTCCTCTGGCACCTGTTTGTGCCTGATTTATGGTGAAATTATGTTTATTTCACTTCAAACAGATTATGGCCCCAGCAGAGTTCACTGGAACATTCAGCACTGTAGTTATAAACCAACACTGGGGTTTTTAGCAACCTTTCTAACCCATCTTGAGAGACTTCTTGTGTGATGCCGTGGTAATGAAAACTTACAATAAATGAGAATTAACAGAGAAACTAACTTATAACTGAGAAATGTCTCCGTTCACTTGTCTTAGGTAGGTACTGTATGTTATTTAAATAAGAGCAAAAAAAAGACTTTTCTTTTTGCTTTTCTTCCTAAGTCTAATCTTTGATCATAGTTCCTCTATAGTTTATGCTGATGTGTAATATAAGGGCACAGACACCATCTGGTGTTTAGCTGGGACGTGGTCTCACTTCCAGGAGCTATTAGGAATAGGCTTGTATAATCTGAACCTCCCAAACATAGCGATATCCACCACTTTTGTTATTTGGCAGCCTCAAGGTTAAAACCTCAACCTCTGGCAAATGCCGCCAAACACCAGATGGTTTTGCAAACACAGCCTGCTAAGATTTGTCATATCAGTGGTATCAAAGGTGTTAAATCTGGTGGTAAAAGATGCTTGAAATCAAGAGGGTCACCCTTTTTAGATATTTTTTATCTCACCTCAGAACTGTTCTCCCTCCAAATACTCTTAAGACATATGATGGTCAGCCAGTGCTGAAGTTTAAATCTCTGGTCTTGTCAATTTGATGTGTTATAGGTTAAGGCCAGATGCAGGAAGTGAAAGAAAGAAAGCAAAAGAATGAGTTCGAGAAATGTTCGTGCGTGTGTGTGTGTTTCTGTTTGTGTCTCTCTCTGTGTGTGTGTGTGTGTGTGCATGGACTGCCTATTTGACAAAGAGATTGGGGAGGGTTATTAGAAAGGCACAGTCCTTATTTAAAGAAGTTCAATGCACTCAGCTGAAGAAAAGCTCTCATTGAAATTCATGGCTTAGCACCTATAGCTCTGTGGTTTAAACAGACCAGTGAGAGAGACACACAGTCAGCGTCTGACAGATTTCAATTAAAATGGCATTTACAAGGGATGGAGAGAAAAGTGGAGAAAGGATGAAGACGGGAGTTTAGGACATTTTTTCTGTTTGGTGAATGTTTTGTTCCTCCACTTTTTAAATAACTGAAATTCCTTGATTGGAGTTCAATTTCAGTTATCTGGAAATTCATTTTTATTCATGCCAGCTGCCCAACATTTACCAATGAATGGCAAAAATACAATTAATGGCAAATATCTGAGTCAGCCTCACAAAAAAGACATTGTATGTTTTGCACAAGGGAAAGAGTTTTTTGTAAGAGAAAGAGGTCAAATTTCTTAAATTAAATATTTGATCTTCACACCAGATCAGTGGCCGTACCAGTTGCTAAATATGTGTTGGCTTGCCATAGAATCAGAATATGAATTTTAAAAATGTGAACAGTTGACTTGAAATGTTCATGGGAAAATGACAGTCCCTTTCAAGTCTTAGTTTTATGTATCAGGACATATGGTCTGTTGTTTTAGTTTCCTCTGAAAGTGCAGTCTCTGCTTGGTCCATTTTATAGTCTCAGTGGTGTTGGAGATCACCTAGACAACATAATGATACGAAGATGATTAGGGTTAGTCAAAGGTTCACAAGTCTTCATCATACACATGAATATGTTGTTTTTGGGGTCTTTAGATGACTGAATTGAGTGAATTTGCGTATATGATCTCAAAGGAACCTAAAGGTTTTTAAAAAATGCAATTTTGGTATATAGTTCAGATTTATCACAGATCTTCTGTAATCCATACAAGTTTAAAGTTACACAAACATGGTGATATATATATATATATATATATATATATATATATATATATATATATATATATATATATATATATATATATATATATATATAGAGAGAGAGAGAGAGAGAGAGAGAGAGAGAGAGAGAGAGACAGACAGACACTAAATGGTAAAACCTGATTTTCAAGCGACCAAAAATCAGAGTTCAAGTTGGGGATTTGAGAAGGCTGTTCTAACAGCTTAATGTTAGCCAGCTTGTCTATTCTCAATCCAGTGCACAGTTGATTGCATCAAGATTTTAACTTTGCATCAATCCCTCATATTGTGCATACATGTGTAGAGAATGGAAGACACCAGCACCTGAACATGGCTCAGTGGGAATGGTTGTTTTGAAATATCATCTAGAGGTTGTGTCAACTTGTGTGAATCTACAGTTGTTCTAAGATTTTCAAATAAATCAGACCTCCACACTGTTCCAAGAATTGGTAAATCGATGAATCTAGTTTATTCTGGCAAAGAGACACTACAGTGGACCCCCAGTTTTCGTTGGGGTTAGAGACCACAACTGCCCACGAATAGCTGAAATCCATGAATACTTCAGACCCCCTCTAAAAATGCTTATAACAACCCATTTTAATAGTTCAAACACCAAATATACCTGAATATGCATTAATATGCACAGTGGAAACTGTCTTGGCATTACTGCAGAAGGTGATATCCACGGTCTTCCTTATCTTTGCTCTTGGGCATACAGCCAATCAGCACCAAGGAAAACTAATAGCGCTTTTGGTTTACTGCTTTGCAAACGTCAGCCAGCAGTGTGTCACATACCATTACGCCTAGATATTTCAGCTTCCCACTTTGTATTTTCTTTGGAATTTGTTAGATATGCTTTAGGAAAAAAAATCTATGAATTGGTGAATTTTTCACAAATAATTTGGAACTATATTCCACAGAAAAATCCCCAAATAGGTGAATCTGCGAATACTGAACCACAAATAGGTGGGGGTCCACTGTGGCAGTTTAATCAATTACGATTACAAACAAGAAGGTTATAGGTCATGGTTCCATTACACTAGGAGTCACTTCAGTACCTCCACTCTCACTTATTAGACATGTTTGTTTATATTTGAGTCTATATGTATATAAGCATTCAAACTGGTGCATCCAATTCTTTCTTTTAAAAACCATCACTGTTGTATATTTTGTAGGAAGCTTCCTTCATTAGGCGCTGAGGGTGCATTCACACCAGCCCTATTTGGTCTGCTTTAATAGAACTCTAGTTCATTTACCAAGGAAGTCCGATTCATTTGGGGAGGTGTGAATGCATAATTGAACTCTGATGCGAACCAAAAAAGCAAACTCTGGTCCGCCTACAAATGTAGGTCTTGGTTTGATTGAAGTGCACTCTGGTGTGGTTTGAATGCATATGTGAACGCCAAGCAGACTGGAAACCGCTCCAAAAGCAGGAAGCAGACTGAAGTGCAGGGCATTCTGGGTAAATGCAGCCAAAAGAAATGCTTGAGTCTAGCGCTAGCAGGAGAAATGTATCATTGTCTTTTGCCAAAGACAGAGAAATCCTCCAACTGCTAAAATCTAACGCCAATCCATTTTTGTTTGCATTTTATGAAGAAGGAAGTTGCGCTCAGTGTCTTCTTCAGAGGTTTTCGTGTCATTTCCTTTCATGGTTCTTGGTGCAGCGCCACCACAGGCGAGGGAGTAAACAGGTGTTTGAAAGGGTTTTGTTTGTTTGACACAGTGCTGTGTGGAAGCGAACCTGAGCAGCTGGAAATATAACAAATGTTGCAATTTTGGTCCTCAATCGAACTGAGTCCACCAAACTATCAGGTGTGAAAATACCCTTAAACCCGGTATTAAAGCACCTTTTGCAACCTCTCATCATCACCTCTGATATGTTTAACCCTTTTCTGTGCCAGATGTCCAAAATGTATTTTGTAACGTTCTCTATTGTCTCTGCTCAGTCCCACTCCATGCCTTCTTTGGTTGACGGATGCTGGCTTGATTTTTGATTGGTGATATGTAAACAGTCAGAGAGGGATCTCTGTGGGATATCTAAGGGAGAGGGTTGTCTTTGCCGGTTTATGAAGGAACTGCTTTGGGGAAAGAGGCTATAGTGTCACCTGTAAATGTTTGCTTTTCTCCTATAGCTTTGTTTAATTAATAAAAACTCCAGAGTTAAGTAACACAAATGATGTTGATAGAAGTTTGATTTTTTTAAAGGGAAAGGCTTGAGGTGAATATCTTTGTCTGCCTAAAAGTTCCACAGTTCAGTTCTTTTTATGAGGATGTTAGCTTGTTTTTCCTTGCAGACTGGTTCTAATTTTGTATTTATAAGTGGGTGTTATGTACAACTCTCTTTTGAGACATTCTCTATATTTTTCTGAACTTGTCTAAGTAGGGATATCATGTTATCACTGTAAATCCTTCAGCTCATGCCTCTTGACATATCCCAATACTGATTTTCAAGTGTGTTTTAGATCATTATCATTATCCAGTAAGTGGTTTTACATGAAACGAAATGTTTTCTTCCAAATGTCAACAGTATTTAACAGCAGTTTTTCTTGGCTGCCCAACACAAGCACAAAATATAACTGATCCAACCCTGTGCTTAACAGTTGGCGAGGTATGGGGGTGTTTTTCAAGACGTTTTTGCATATTATGGCCAAAACCTTCTTTTAACCTCATAAGTCTATAAAAGTAGTTTCCAAAATCCATTGGACTGATCTAGATTTTCATTTGGAAATTTTTAATGTAGGGAGAAGTAAAACTGTAGACAAGAGCAGACAAAGCTGATATACATGGTGTTATAAAATTGCCTACTTTGAGCCTGATTATAGAACCTTGCAAAACACCTTGAACTTTTACACATCTGGTGAAGTTACCACCACAAATTTAATGTATTTTGTTAGGATTGTATGTGCAGCACAGTATTGGGAAGTGGAAGGAAAAAGATACAGGGATTTTAACATCTTTTATGGATGCATTTGTATTAACTCCTCTTAGTCAATACTATTTAGAACCACCTTTCGTGGCAATTACAGATGCAGGTTTTTTGGGATATGTCTCCACCAGCGTTACACATCAATGCGCCCTGTTGATTCCCAGCTAGAATTAGGTCTGGACTTTGACTGGACCAAACCATTTCACTCCACCTCTTTTGTAGCCTCTGAGAGATTTTCTCTGCTGTGTTTAGCTCATTTGAGCTTCCCATCAACTCTGGCTGAAGGAGTATGAAGAGTTTTGTAGGCATAGACCTTTTAATTAGAGGAAGCTATTGTAGATATGTCAAATTAACAAATGAAACCCATGCTGACCCAACACATAACAGAGTAAAATGTAAAATGTCAGCAAATGTCAGCAACCTTTACAACCCAGAGAGCCATTTTTGCCTTTGGTCCAGCTATGCAAAATTTGCTCAGAGCCACAAAAGTTACATGAAACAAATTAGCTTATTTATCTTGCCTGATTAAAATTGTTTGATTTTAAAATGAAAGAAAGCTCTTTTATTTTTGTTTTTAGGTTTTAAAATAAAAAAGTGATCAAACTTTTTTTACACAAAAAGGAATGAACACAATTTTTCAATGGAACGTAAAATTTTTAATGGAAAATTATTTCAATTAAGTGCATCTTTAACTGAGCATCTTTAAAGCTGCAGTATGTAACTTTTATAAAAATATATGTTTTTTACATATTTGTTAAAACTGTCACCATGCCATGACAGTATAATATGAGACAGATAATCTGAAAAAAAAATCAAACTCTGCCTTCTCCTAATGATCCTATTGCCAGACGGAGAAATGCACAACTCCCGGTTTAAAACAACCAGTCAGAGCCAGGAGGGCCTTAGTTCTGTCAATCACTCTCATTTACTCGCTCAATGTGCTAATGGTGGAGAAACAACTTACCAAACTGTTTATCTGTTGTCATTGGTGGTCATGCTAGCTAGCCTGAGCATTCACAACAGTCTCTGCGAGCTGCAGTGTAGCAGAGAGCAAGGGGGTAGGAAGAGGGGGTGGTGGTGGTGGGGGGGGCAGCATCATAGGGACAGTGAGCCAGGAGTTGTTTTTATGTTTTCTTGGGATGTGATTTTTACTGTAAAGTGCTTCGGTCACCTTAGGTGGTTGTTGTTGTTAAGCGCAATAGAAATCAATCAATCAATCAATCAATACTTTGCAACCAAAAGACAAAAAAGTTACTTTTTAAAAAAGAATATTCCTTACACTGTTAGTATCATTCTTTGCAAAAAGGTTTTGCATATATTATATGAAAACAGTGAGCATTTCTTATTATCTTGACATTTTAAAACATTAAGTCTTCAACTTTTTTGACCAAAGTTATTAAGAGCCACATGTGACTCTGGAGCCACAGGTTGCAGACTCCTGCTGTAAGGAAACGTTTGAAAGTCGTTTTTCAGGGCTGATGGGGTAATGTTGTCCTTTTCCTGATTTCTGTTCTGACTTAAGTTTCACTCTTGAAGTATTAATTTACCCCGAAAGTTTTCATTACATTTGCACCACAGTTAAATGAAGCTGTGAAATCTCTCCTCGTCCCCGGTGAGGTGAACCACAGAGGAACTGGGAGTAGGCTTTAAATTATTCTCCTCCATCTCCATCTCTCTCCATTTCTGTCAGTCCTCCTCTTCTACATTCCTGTCCTTCTCCGTCTTTGTCTTTCACCTCATTTCTCTTCCCCCCCGTCTGTCTCCCACTGCATGCTGCCAGCCAGAATTACTAGGCTCTGGGGTGGAACACTCCAAGAGTCAGGTTGTAATAACACGGCTGTGATATGCTTGGATTTCATCTCTGTGCTCCTGAGAGAGCGAGAGGGATGCAAGTTGAGGTAGATAATGAGAGGCAGAAGTACTGAAAGAGAAAGACAGAGGATTATAAAAGAGACTGTGGAGAGACTGGGTGAGAGACAAATTCTGTCCTGTGGGCTCTTATTGGGCCATGAAGTTTCTGTTTTATCTGGACCTGTTGGGGCTCCCAGTGAGGAACGTCAGTCGTTATAAACTTGCTGACCTCCCAGTTTAAACAAAACTGCTCACTGGAGCTGGAGGGAAGAAACCTTTTCCTACAATTTCCTTAGTAACTGCCGGCAAAAAATCATATAGTCATACATTCTATTGCCAAAAGTATTCGCCTACATGCACATATGAACTCCAGCAAGGATATCATTTCACCTTTCACTGCTGTAACAGCTTCATCTCTTCCTGGAAACCTTTCCATAAGGTATGATAATGGTGATGACATGGTTTTCAAAAAAAAAAAAAAAAAACAAAGCATGAAGATAATCATCTTGTAAATAACATTAAAGGTCCTTTAATCGAACAGTAGTTTGCATAAAAAGTCTGGTTCATTTGGGGAGGTGTGAATGTGTAATCGAACTCTGATGCAGACCAAAATTACAAACTTAGGTCTGGGTTCAGTTGAAGTAAACTCTGGTGCAGTTCGAATGCATATGTGAACACAAGCGGACCGGGGACCGTTCCAAAAGCAGGAATTGGACTAAAGCGCAGGGCATTCTGGGTTAATACAACCAAGACAAACACGTGAGTTTAGAGGGAGAAATGGCTCGTGGTCTTATACCAAAGACAAAAACGAAATCCTACAACCACTAGAATCTCCCTCCACTCCATTTTTGTTGAAATTTCGTTAGGGAGTTGCACTCAGTGTCTTCTTCACAGGTGTTCATGTTGTTTCCTTAAGTGTTTCCTGGCGCAGCGCCACCACAGGCGAGGGGGTGAACAGGTTTTTCAAAGGGTTTGGTTCATCGAACAGAGTGCAGTGTGAAAGATAACCGTACTAGCTGAAAATGTAACAAATGTTGCAATTTTGGTCCCCAATCGAACCAAGTGTACCGATGTGAAAAAACCCTAAGTATACATTTTCCATATACAAATAATTTTAAGACTTCTTTTTGAATCAGTTTCCTGCTCACTTCTGAGTGATTGAAAGAATAGTTGGCTGATTTTTGGTCTGTGTTGAAATTATGGCCTTTTTTGAAAACAAGTTAGTTGTTTCTTTATTCACTCCCAAAGCATCATTCGGCTACTTCTTCCTAATTTATGTTATCATATTGGATCACATGGTTTCACACTGTGTCACATTCTGTTGAATCAAAGCTTTAAAAAAGAACAACTGAAGTTTCAAGGGGATTCGAATTGTATTAAGTAGTTGCCATTGTTTTGAGATAAATACCATATTGGCTACAAAGCAGAAATGGCTGTTGAGGATTGCACTGTATTGCAGTTTTGTGTCTCCAAAAACTGCTGGATTTAAAAATAACAGAACAAAAACCAGTCAAATAATAAAACTGAATGCATAATAAGCATAGATGTTGCTCAGATGTGGAGATACTGTGGAAACTTAACAACAGCATCTTGTGAAATCTTTGACTCAGTTGGTCAAACTGTGTACATCATACAGAACCGCACTTTAGAATAACAGAATTAACGCTTTACCAAAACCTTCTGTGGAAGACGAACAGGGCCAGTGAAAAAAAAAAAAAAGAGTTCTGACTTTTTTCCTAGTGATTGAAAGAATAGTCTGCAAATCTTTTGTATTGCACTGAGGCTCTGGCATTTTTCTGAGAATTCTGAGATTAAAGCCAGAACTCTATTTTTTTCCAATGGCCTTAATCCTCTTCTGTAACCTCCTGACATTAATAATACAGCATTATTTTACCATTGTAAAATTTCTTAAAATTTTTTCCTGACATAATGTTTTGCTACTCCCCCCCCCACCTTTTGTTCTCACAGCAGTGTTTGGGTTACAGAAGTAAGTTTTTGTGTGTATTGGAACAAGCAGCAGTGCCCTGTGAGAGGTTACTTGAGTACCCAGAGAAAACCCACGCATGTACAGGAAGAACATGCACGTCTGTCTCTTTTTCTGGGAGGCAGCAATGCTCTTCACCTTCAGTGCTACACATGTAGTTTATGAAAAATGTTTCCAATTTTTAATTGGAAAATAAATGAAATGTTTTTAGTTATTTCTTCTTTTACACGAGAGAGATTTAGTTCTGATGTTTGGCCTGCATTTTACTGTATCTTTTTTCATATAAGGGCTGAGTAAGTTTTACTATAATTTGGAAATTGATTCATTTGTAAACATTAGTCAGTGTGACTGAAAAGAAGCTGGAGGTTAAAAGACAACACAGCAGTTACACATTACAGAGTTTCTTAAGTTTCCTTTTAAATAGTCTTTGTGTTCTGACCTGAACAGTGCAATGGATTTTAATTTCAGAACAATCCACATACAGTTTCATGAAAAAAGTTTAATTTCTCTTTAACTTTATGTAAACTTTGCCATATTTTTACCCAAACTTCAATCTGTTTCATCAGGATTTTATGTGACAGACCAACGCAAATCACCATCTGAAAAGTGTTACATGCCTGTAAATACTATCCAGTACAAGCAACTGGCTTCAGAAATCATCACATTGATGAATGAGTCTACCTGTGTGCCATTTAATCTCAATATAAATGCAACTGTTCTGTTTCTGGCCTCAGAGGTTTCTTAGAGGATATTAGTGAACAACCAGCATCATAAAGACCAAGGAACACAGCAGACAGATCTAAGGGAACGTTGTGGGGAAGGTTAAAGCAGGGTTAGGTTCTAAAACAGCATCCCAAGCTATGAACATCTCACAGAGATCTGTTCAATCCATCATCTGAACTTGGAGAGAGGATGGACCAGCTGCAAGTCACAAAGACATGGCCTTCCACATCTGTCTGTTGACAGGACAACTTATTCAAGCATTTCACAAATCTGGCCTTTAAGTGGGACTGGCGAGAAGAAAGCCAATGTTGAAAGAAACCCATAGGAAGTCTGTGTGTATGAAGACTTCCATATTAACTCTGCTTTTGTATAATTACCTCTCATGTCTATTTTCATTGTTGCTATTTGTTTTTTCTGCCTGCTTCAGGGCTCAACCTTTGGAATATCAGGATGAACTTAGGAAGTAATGCTACCTCAGAAATCTCCTGAGTTCTGCTGACAGCCAGTGTCCCTGTATAGTATTGGTTAAGAGGGCAAAGGTTTAGAAGTTGATTCTTCCATGTGTAAAGTTAGCATAATGTAGATGAAACTACAACAACTTGGTCTTTTGCTATGATTACTCAACCTAAGCTTGAATAAAAAGTTCTTCAATCGAAACCTGGTTAGCCTGGTCTTGAAGGAGGCTCCAAGAAGCATCATTTCTTGAAGTACACCACAAGTCATGGCAAAGAAAACCATGAACAGGTAAAAGAACATGCCCTTTTCACCAGATGAGACCAGAAATGAGTTTTGTGGGCTGTATACTAAATGCTGTGTATCTTTGAAAAAACTGCAAATTACCTAGATCATGTTATATCTACTCTAAAACATGGTGGGGACACAAAGTGCAGGGGATGTGATATTGCTTGGAAGGGATTGTGGCATCATATTGTTGCTCAAGAAATGTAGAAATGTTACCTCAAATGCACAAAGTTAGTATGTACGCATAATTAAATATTATTAGGCTACAACAAGTGTATTATGTTCTTTTGTGTTTTTCTCTAATCCTACAGTTTTGTTTGGTAATTTCTGCCACTTCCTGGAGTATTTTGACTTGTTGGTTACGATTGGTTCTTTTTCATCCAAGGAATATGCTAATTTGATGAAAATGATCCATCTGTCATTCGCTGGTGATGTGGTTTCTTTACGTTACATTTTGCAGTTGCTTTCATCTTAACAACGTGCTTTGTGTATGAAAGACATCTGAAATATCACGCCTTTTTGGCCTTCTTTGTGTTCCATACGTAAGGAGTAGGAATGCCAAAGTGGAGCGTGTGTCAGATGCGAATTTAAAATGTGAAACATAAAAACTCAACACCACAAAATATTGTTTATTAACAAAGATATATGTGCTCACATTAGTCTCACTGCACACTCAGATTGGTGCCACAGAAATGGAGTTTTTGAGCAAAACTGCATGAAAAGTGAGGGTGTTTAACCATCTCAACCATCTCATCATGAAAAGTGTTGAGTGTTAAAACACCCACATTGCCCATGGGTGCAACACCCATGTGGTATCACCATCATGCTATAGGGATTTTCTTCTTCAGCAGATATGGGGAAGCTTATCAGAGCTCTGGATCCAGTCTGATTGATCTTGAGCTGAATTGTAAGTCTTTGGATGTCCAAAGCTGGTAGAAAGAGACCCAAAAGGCTCGTAACCATATTTTTATTTTTTCTATGTCACAACTGTGGACTACTTTGTGTTTTCTATCATATAAAATCTAAAAAAAAATATAGAAGTTTGTGGTTATGAAAACATTCAAAGGATATGAACAATTTTGTAAGGCATACAGACCTATCAATAAATTAGAATAGTATATGATATAGATTAATTACACAGACTGTTTTCCAGCCTTTATTTCTGTTATTATGATTTTCCACTTACAGCTAATGAAAACATGACATTTACAATTACAATATTATATCAGACCAATAAAAAAAAATATGAAACAGAAATGTGGGTTTAATGAAAAGTAATATCAGGTTAATAATTTTCAAAAGGTACTTTTAATCTGACAAATAAGTCTCCGTTGTCGTCAGACTGACCTCATTAACGCTAAGTAGTCTGAACCAGCTCGCCATTCAAAGGGTCCGAACTTCCTGTCTTCCCAAGCAGGGCAACAGGAAGTCTGTTTAAGCTGGTTTTCAGGAAGAATTCATTCAGTCTACTAACTGCCTCCTTTTCGAATGCCAAACCCTGCTTCCTCTGAGGTACCCGATTCTTCAAAAATTCTGTTGAACCCATGCAGCCAAACTTTTTACAACTAGCAAGAATCCTTAAAAGTGACAATCTCAGTAATTGAATTTCCACAATGTCCAGTAGAATTTTGGTTGCTTTAATTTGCAGAGCTTGGCAGGTACAGTGCACAGTTCAAATTCAGTAACTCAGGATAAGTATATACCTTGCAAAAATAATCAAATCATGTTTAATTGTCTTTCCCTATAGTTGTGGCTGAGTGAACTTCTTGGATGTAATAAATTTGAAGGAGACAGAGAGAGTGGGGATCATACCACTTGAGATGCCTTGTCCTGGGTTGATCCATTTGTTCTTTGTGTGGAAAACTCAAAGAATCCTCCTGACAGAGCCCATGCAAGTTCTTCGATCCAACAAACTGAAAAAAACCTAGCGTGAAGCAGCAGTCTTGAGAGTAAATCCAAATTCTGAAACCTCAGCCTTTGGCTCGTGGGTTGGCCTCGACATGGATGCAGTTCTCCGGTCCGATTGAGGCTCGGTTCTACCCAATGGTTCATCCTTCACGATCTCTTCTCCTGATGTGAACACGAACTGTTAAAATCGCCCTCCTTTAGTGGAAAATTCCCCTTTCCACTCTCTCACGGTCAAGTTCCCCTGTTCACTCACAGCACAGAGTCATCCTTATAACTGATTCATACATTTTATACATTTTCAATCAAAACAACGTTTAAATCACAAAGACTAACTTTGTACATCATATTACTTCCCAGTTATTAGTATCATTTATTCAACATCATTCATTGCTGATATTTGTAACATTCAATTCCTCACAGTTATCAACAATCATGTTTCTGTTGATGGCTTATAACTTTAACTGATCAATTATACAGTCCTTACAGCTTTGGGTCAGCCTTCCATCATTACAGGTTTTCCCTGATTTTTACTTCTTGCTTAGATACAGAAACAAAAAGATTAAAGCAAAGTTCATAAGACAGAACAGCTGTGTACATTCATTGCTTGTACTAAAGTCTGATCCTGTTGGTTTTAGATATTTCTTTGTATCACTAATGTTATAGTTCAATTTCTAAAAGCTTAATCATGGAGTGGTTCTGCAAACTAGTCCCTACCTAAAAGGGCCAAGAAACAAGAAAACTCTTCCTTTTAATTATCATAGTCTGATGTCACATCCTGGCAAATCAGTTTAGATGACTAACTTTACTCTTCCCTTGTTAAACTTGAATCTCCAGCATAGGATAAATGTAAAGTATATTTATTTAATACCAACAAAAATCATTAAACCCAAAGGTTATAGGAAAACTATCTAATTATCAAATCTGGCCTTATTTCTTACACTTGTCCCCTCCCTGAGGTTGCAGCATCTCATATCCCTTTAACACTACAATAGACAATCACAGCTCTTATCTATATCCTCATAATACACTAATCAAATTTAAGAAAGAAAGATTTTCAATGACTGTTCAAAAGATTATAATCTACTTTAATCTGGAAAGAAAAAAAAACTTCCTAATTATTCATTATCAAGGATAAGTAAAAAGTATTTAATTCTAAAACATTATGAGAATGTTTTATCTTAGAGAACACACACTCATACATACCTCCCCAAATTCTCTGCCTTCAGGAAGCTCCAACTTTCTCAATGCCCCGTCGCCATGGAGACTCACTGGTCCAAGGCAGCTGAAGTCCCCCCTTTTTTGATTTTACAATCTCCTGTTCATTTTCACTCAAGATTCACACACAACAAAGCAGCTGAATACCTACTCATGAACTACATTGAAATATTATCTTGCTGTTCTTTTAATTTGGGGCAGGGGCGTTGGTATGTCGAATCCTAGGTATATCAACATAAGACACATTAGAAAACATATTCTAATTGATTGAATATTGAAATTAAAATGCTATTGGTATGTTTTGCTCAAATGAAAAAGCAGTTTCATTTGCTTATGAAAGAAAATTTGAGTTTTGGCTGTTAAATCAAATCAACTGTTTTTAATTAGGAAAATTAATCAGTTTACTTTTTAGTTTTCCACCAAAAATGTTGAATATCTCAGCTGTCATCTCATGTGGGTCAGTAGATCAGAGTCAGAAAGTGCTCAGTGATGCTGATGATAAGTGATGGGGTAGAGGATGTGTCAGTCGGATTTAGACTTTCCCTTCCTGTGTCTTGGCCTCATCATATTGCACACATTGCGAGGCAGCGGTGTGCGCCCCTAGCTCTGTTTGCTATTTTAGGCTTAATTGCGCTGAGTGACCAGTCTATGTCCAACCTCTGCTTCTGCCTGAGTTTATTTGACTTCTCCCAGGTCTTAATAGATTGTAGAAACACTGCTTACTTATGAGTTTAGTTTTAAAACATGGTCAGTGCTTGTGTTGGCCACTCTTCAAACCTGTTTTTACCCCCTGCATTTATTGTTTTTCATCTTCGCCTTTTGTAATTAACAATAAGTGAAATTTTCCCTTGAAGTCTATGCCTCTTAATTTGAACTTTTATGTAAGAGTCTATTTGAAGTGGACAGCTTCGTTAACAATTACTAAGAAAACACTTTTTGTCTGTGAATGGGACTTGTGAGGGAAAATAGTGCTATGATAAAGTACTTGAAACCATTTTGGGTCCGATAAAGAGGCTTAATTCACCACGGAGACCAGGGACACTGTGAATTTAGACCGTGGGTGGACAACACCAGTCCCCAAAGGCCAGTGTCCTGTATGTTTTGAATGTTTATCAAAAGTTGTAATAATGTCTATCTCTCTCTGAAGTTTAAGCACAAAGGCTTTAGGTATAATTTGAAGTCAAGTATACCCAACCAAAATTTACAGGAAAAGCTTGGAAAGGTAAACCAGCCTGGCCACCACTAAACTGCTACACTAAAGCTAATCAAAGGTGTCCTTACTTTGGTCTAAAATCAGACTGTTGTGGGATAGAAACCCACTGATGTGACTCTTTAAAATTAAAAAACCTGTTTGCTTCAATATCATCTTTCTGAGTGGGATTCTACAGCCTCTGGTAGCTCATCTTATAGTTCTGTTCACTTCTGATTTCACAAAAAACTAAGTCAGACAAAGGGTGTGGTGTAAAGACATCCAGGGTTCCATGAGTTAGGTAAACATTCCTATATTTTATGTAATATTCCCAACTGAACAGGGCATATCTCTTTAAAATGTGATATAAATGAAAACAAAATTAGTGGTCTAAAATTTCAAAGTTTTTCTTTGTATATTGATTTCAAAAATTGTATCAAACTTAAGTAGTAACTAAAATGACAGAATCTTCCCAGAAATGTATGCTTTTGTTGCCCAATTCAGAGTAAATCTCTGATCAATTTAAAAGTTCCCAATGTAAAGAACTGAATCTGATGACAAAACTTTTTTTCACCTGAGATGAAAGTCTCAGTGTTTAAATACTGACCTTTAGAGAAGATTCTGCCCATTTTCTAACAATTTTGTTACGTTCAGCTATAAACATGTTGGGTCAGTATGTAACCTTTGCTGTAAAGTCTGATCTGCCTGCCAGTTCTATTGTTCTAGTAAATAAAAATTAACATCATCTGCATTTGTTTAAATATCAAGTTGTCCACTTAGAGAAGATGATCATTAATAAACATATTATTGAACCCAGCATAGAGCCCTGTGAGACTCCAGTTCTAACAGTTTGGGAACATGGTAAAAGGTAAGATAGGAAAAAGTGGAGCCATGTAATTTGTTTTCCAGGAGAAATTAGGAAATGAACTTTGCTCTAACAATCTCATTTTCATCCTTTCAACAATTAACATGTTCTTATGTTAATGGTTGGATTTGTTCTGATTATCCAGATTAACTCCTGCTTGATTCCTGAGTTTTCTACAAAGACTCGAGTTGAATATCTTTTGTACCCATCTAACAGTAATGTTTTAAATCAGAACCTGGTTATCATTGAAGGCTGTATGAATCTGATCTGTAATGTACTCTAACTTTCTTCTTTGATTATATTTTTAGAGAAGGATCAAATCAAGTTTTGAGTTTTAATTTTACTTTTCAGTGCAACTCAGAAATGTCACTGAATAAACTTCATGTCTCATTGTCCCTTTCCTTTGAACAGATGGAATGAACTGCATGAACAAAGACCATGGCTGTGCTCACATCTGCAGGGAAGCTCCCTTCAAAAGCGGGGTTTCATGCGAGTGCCGACCTGGTTTTGAGTTGGCCAAAAACCAGAAAGACTGCACATGTATGTATCACATCTGATCCTCATGTAAATTCCATGCAGTGTCAAACAATATAGAATCATTACTCTTGGCAATAAATAATACAGATAGGAGACTAAAATCTTTTCTTTACCAGCAGAACATTATGTCCTTGTAAGACATGCCTCAATCAATTCATTTAATTCTCTTGTAATTATTGACACATTTTGTCAGATTTAGAGGGGACAAATATACAATAACTATAATTTGCATTTCTAATAGAAATGTGTGCTAAGGAATATTTATGGAAATGAGTCTGCAGGTTAAAAGAGTCCTTGCAGACATTAATGAGCTGTTACACACGATGGATTGGCAGAAAGCACACTCAGCTATGTGTACAGTTTTTTATAAGTCTAAACAAAATGCAACAGTTGTAGAAGAAAAAATCCAAATAAACCGAGGAAGATATCAAAGTGTTAGGACTAGTGATGCATCCAACTCAAGAGTATGCTCTAAAACGAATAAAAATAGTGGGTTCAAGAGAGCAAGACAAGATTTTTGTAATATTTCTGCAACTGAGGGGACAAAAATGCCTTGTTCATGACAGAGGTCATAGAAGAATAGGCTGGCTGACTGGATCAAGAGGATAGAAAGACAACAGTAATTGAAATGTCCAGTTGGCACAACGAAGGTTAAAGCACTAGGTGTATTGAACCGCATGGGCTACAGCAGCAGAAGAACAGGAAACTAAAGCTACTATTCATACACACTCACCAAAAACTCACCAGATCGGGAAAATGTCTGGTCCAATGAGTCTTGACTTCAGTTGCAACATCCAGATGGTAGGGTTTGAATTTGACATAAACCACAGCATAGATCCGTCCTTGCTTGATCAGTAGTATAACCTACTGGTGATGATATGTTCTAGACCCACTTTGGCCGCTTGGTATAAACTGAGCATTGTTTAAATATCACAGCCTACCTGAGTATTGTAGCTTACCATCCCTATCCCATTACAACCAAAGTGTACCTGTCTTCTGAAGATGACTCCTGGCAGGACTTGACATTGCATCAAAAATCTCAAATTATCTATTGTTTCTTGAACACAACAATGAATTCATTGTCCTCCAATGGCCTCTACAGTCACCAGATCTCAGTCCAATAGGGCACCACTCGGATGTGGTTGAACCACAGATTTGCATCATGGATGTGCAGCTGTGAAACCTGCAACAACCGTGCGATGCAAAGATTGAAATTCTCTAAGGAATGTTTCTTACAACCTGTTAAATGTATGTTACAAAGAGTTACAGTGGACCTGAGGGCAAAAGAGGGCCCAGCTGGGAACTAGCAAGATGTATCTAACAAAGTAGCTTGTGAGTGCAAGGTGAAGACCACAGTGGTGCCTGTGGTCATCGGGGCCCTCGGGGCAGTCACCCCCAAGCTGGAGCAGTGGCTAAAACAGATCCCAGGAACAACATCAGACATCTCAGTCCAGAAATGCGCAGTTCTCGGCACAGCCAAGATACTACGCAGAACCCTCAAGCTCCCAGGCCTCTGGTAGAGGACCCGAGCTCAGAGGTTGAGAAAGACCACCCGTGGAGGGTGAGAAGGGAATTTATATATATATATATATATATATATATATATATATATATATATATATATATATATTTATTTTTTTTAATGAAAAACCAAACATCCAGCAAGTGTTCAGATTTACATTCAATTGACTATTATGTTTCCAGTTCCACGGAGCACTAAATCTTTAGCCACTTTCTTTATAAGCTTGTTTTTCTTTTATTTACGTAGTGAGCCATTCCTGTGATAAACATCAGAAACAGGCACAATGAACAGCTTCCAGTAGGGCTTCAGTGGTAAAATATGAGGGTGGACATTTAATTCCAAAACCATTTGAGCATATCAAACCAAACGGAAGGTGCTGAAGGATTCAATAGTGGGAATTCATAACTCTTTACGGCTCAGTTGCCTTTTCTAACTTCTCATTCAGTGTGTGCAGCCATGGAATGCAGGCTTGCTGTTATTGAGAGGGGGGAAGTAAGCTTTTAATTGCACTTTATTTGGCATCATATCTTTTTCTTCTCTCACAGACACAGTGAGAGTACTGCAGAAACCTCTGTAAAGCTATAATGTGTTCTCCACTGTGATATTTCACTAGTAGTAAAAGTTCTAGACCACTGCTGGTCTGTTGGACATGATGGGAGATGACAGCAGTAAACAAGTACATCCAAACATATACACACAAAGCCATCTCTGTCTACTGTCTCTCGATTCAACTTTTATCTTAGACTTAGAGTTGATCTTAGAGTTGATCTTTCCATCAACTCTAACCAGCTTCCTGTTTGATGCTAAAGAAAAGCATGCCCACAGCAGAATTTGGCTGTGGGCATGCTTCAGTGTGGGGATGGTAGGTTCAGGGTGATGTGGAGTTCAACTTTGCGCCCCCGACATTGCTTGTGGCATACTTTAAAATAATACTTTTACCCCTAAGTTCCTGAATTTGTTTATAGTTATATAAACAGATATGGAGATTAAGTTGAACATGACACATAGGTAATGGATATAACTTTAGGTGTTAAAATGCAAATTTGCAAAATTAGGTAAATCTGGACATAACCATGGCCACCAAATCGCAGAAAAGAGCTTCCAATACAATCCTTGGTATGTGTGGAATATGCTTCAACAGACTCTCGTGGTACACATACGCCACCTTGGCTGCCTGTTTGGTGGTTTCAGGTGTATTTGTGACTACAAGTGGTTCTTTCTTTTTCCTCTACCATAAAAGCCGGATTTGTAGAGTCTGTGACAACCACGTGGGTCTGTGGGTGAAAATGCTTGGAGAAAACAGGACAGTAGAAGCAAATTCCAAAATGTCCATCACAGCTGGCATTTAAACAGATAAAGTAGACAGAACCTGTTGATACACACTGAAGCCAGACAACTGAGCAGTCTCATTTAAAATCAGAGCATTTTTTAAGACATAATCACATTGATGAAAGAACTTCACCTTGCAGTAGCTCATCTGGAGTTTAACCAGCCAAGAAATGCACAATTCACTTAATTACTCATTGATGTCCTCCAGCTGCTCATGGCTAATTCCAGTTTATTCAATATCTTTGTATTTGTGTATTCAAAATAACTTAAAAGTCCCCTGAAACCTTTTAGTTTTTGCCTTAATTTTTTCACAAAATCCTTTCTCTTTTTTCTTCCTCTCTCAGTCTGTATTCTGGCCATTCATGTGCACTCTGTTTTAGGTCTTTTACATTTTTATGCCTCTGTGCATACACATTGCTTTCCTTGTTGGCTTTGCATCATTTTTTCTATTATTTGCCATAAATATTAAATCTTATTATCATATCGCTCTGGTCTGACAGAAATCTTGTGTCTCTAAAAGCGGAACTTTTCAGGAAGTTTGGTAAATGTTAGAGGCTCTTCTTTATTATGTGTCAATGAAACCCGAGACAGATGTGATCAGTGGAGTTAATTTTCACAAGTGAACAAAAATGACTAAAAATGACGAGATGAATTGTATGCCTGACAGCACTGATATTCAAGAAAAACATGATGTCTCAAGCTTTTTTTCACAGACTCCGAGCAAAAATAACATTTTAATTTGCTTTTTCTTTAGTGACTTGTAACTATGGAAATGGAGGGTGCCAGCACACATGTGAAGACACGGACACAGGGCCGGTTTGTGGCTGCCACCAAAAGTACGCCCTGCATTCAGACAGCAAGACCTGCATCGGTAAGTGACAGCCATAATGGCCTCCCGAGTTATGAAAACCCATGACTTCAAACGGGCACTGCCTTTCAACTTTACAAAAGTTCTCACATTACTCTGATATCATAGCATTTCAATTTTTAACACCATTTCCACAGTACAAAGAGAACAGCAAATAAATATGATATTTTGAACATTTATTAACTGAATGTTGTCAGTTAACACTTTAAAAAAAAGCACAGATAGAACTCAGTGCTGCACAGTAATACTGCTTGTCAAGCTCCAGTTCCTTACTTATGCTAGTTTTAAATCTCACCCTGCACAACCTGTGTTGTTTTGGTTTTCCAAGCTGAATTCATGAACATTTATTTGTGTGACTTTTTATCCAAAATTATTGCTGTATAAATTTTGGGCTGATTCTTACTGTGATTGTTATTTTAAAACTTTTAACCTGAACTTGTATTTATTCAACTTTGAGTTTGAGCTGGCTAACAGCTAGCTTCGAACACTATTGAGCCATTTGTATTGCTTGCTGCACACATATTTCCTCAGTAAAATTGATCTCATAAGTGGAGTTGTCTTAAAGCTGTAGTATGTAACTTTTATAAAAGTTTTACATATTTGTTAAAACTCACTATGTTCTGAGAGCATAATTTGAGACAGATAACCTGTGAAAAAATCAAGCTCGTCTGCCTTCTCCCTGTGGTCCTACTGCCATCTGCAGAAATACACCACACTGTTGCCGACTCCATGGTGTGGAAACTAGCTATTGGCTGTCCGAAAAGTCGCAAGATGACTTCATCCCCTAATTTGCATATTTGGTCATGTGGCAGTAAAAGAAAGGAATATCAACCTTGGCAAGACAAAATATGATTAAAAATACTCTAAATGTTCAAAACTACAAATTAACTTTATGAAATAATTGATTAATAATGTAGATTGAATGATGCAAATACTTTGCTTTAACCTACACTACATAAAGTTGTGCTTAATATCAAAATTTAGCAGAAGACAGTTATCAGAGGCACACAGTGGAGGAGGTGATACAGTGGTTGAGGCTGTGTGAATCCAATGCAGGAGGTTATTTTAGTGCAACATTTTCATTTAAAAAAACATTAGGGAACATGAAAAATATATTGCTTTGTAATCTGGAGCTGGATCAATGGCAGCTTTGGGATGCCTGTGTCAGTTGCAATATGGAAACAGAATGGAGTGGGTCTCTTCTCTGTCCTGACAGACTGGGTTTGCTCCACAACGAGGCTGCTGTCAGACTGACCACCTATAGGTGCTGTGGAGGTGGGAGGGGCTCATGGCAGCACTCACTGCTTGCTGTAACTGCAGTGCGATTGTTGCTTCACTTTGTTGCTAAAGTCTCCTATAACACAGAAAAAAGTTGCTAGTCTCTTTAAAAAAAAAAGTCACTAGATTTGTTGCTAGTCTCATTTTTAAAAAACAAAAGTCACCAGAGGGGTCTGAACAGTTGCTGTCCTATGGTCCTACTGCCATCTGCAGAAATACACCACTCCTGGTCAGAAACAACCAATCAGAGCAAGAAGGAGGGTCTTAGCACTGTCAGTCACTCTCAGTACATACAAGCTCAAGATTTCTAGTTAGCTGCAGCTGTGCTAATGGCAGAGAAACAACCTAACGTTACAGGAAAACAGTTGATCCACCATCATCGATGGCCAGATGTGAGCGGTGTGTATATGAGCATGATTGACAGCACTAAGACCCTCCCCCTAGCTCTGATTGGTTGTTTCTGACCAGGCTCAGTGTATTTCTGCAGATGGCAGTAGGACCACAGGGAGGAGGCAGAGTAGTTTTTTTTTGACAGATTATCTGTCTCATAATATACTGTCAGGACATAGTGACAGTTTCAACAAATATGTAAAAAACATATTTTTAAAAGTTACCATCTGATGCTTTAAAATACTTTTTCTGCTAAATGGACAGTTCTGATATATGAATATATTAGCTATATTAGTTCAAGAATAATCTTTTCATTTTGCCCTTATAACTGGATGAAGATTAATCAAATGTTCCAGGTAAGTGAGAATATTCTTAATTATTTCTTTCATCACCTCCTCTCTGCTGATACAAGCTAGGGAAGCCTGAAGGGGTTTGCAGTGCCAGTAACTGGTTATACTTCAGGTGTTTTGGCATCAAATGCTCGAAAAATATAGATTAATGGTACAACTATCTATTTTCTAACCTCAAGGTGCAAACATATATTCGGAAATAAGTTGCTTTCTTTTGTCACACTAGAATGGACTTTGTTATTCAGTTCTAGGCTTTTATGTGTGAGGACATGATTTAAATGATTTGCTCTTTATGAAATGTATTTTCTAACTTTCAGTGTACAAAAACAAAGAACAGACATTGCGTTAAACACAGTCATTATTGGTTAAACAAAGATGAACCCAAAATGGAAATGCTAAGTGTTAAAAGGAAAATAATAAGTACACCCAAAAATTCAGGAGTTGATTGAACCGCCTGTGACTTAAATTTTCTCTCACATTGCTATGACAGAATTTAGGCCCACTGTTCTTTCCTGCATATCTTCATTCATTGAAGTTTGAAGACATCTCTTTAAAGGTCTTTTATGGACTCAGTTCATGTTGAGGTTTGATCTTTGACTGGTCCATTGCAACACCTTGATTCTTTTGTTTTCAGACAGTCTGTTGCAGATTTGCTGTTTTCAATCATTGTTCCTTTTCATGACCCGGTTTGGACCATGTTATAGCAGATGATTTCACTTTTCACTTTAGACTATTTGGGTCTGAAGAGGAGTTTGTGATGCAAAATGACAGGATAATATAAAGTGTTTGTACTTTTCACCCAACACTTGGCTTTGGCTTACGGTGAAACAACTCCACTTTGGTCTCGCCTGTCCAAAGGACATTTCCCCAGAAGTCCTGGGATCCATTCAGATGGAACTTTGCAAACCAAAGTCATGCTGCTATATTCTTTTTTGAGAGAAGAGTCTTTGCAATCCTTCCAAACAAGCAATACCAAGTAATTTCATCTTCTTTTACTGTTTGAACATTTAACATCCTAATAGACACCTATAAAAGACTGACATAAAACTCTTGGTATTGTTTGCAGTTTCTCTAAGCATTGCATGGTCTGACCATAGAGTGATTTTACTGCATAATCCTGGAAAGATTGTGGCAGCTGTCTTAAATGTTTTCCACTTGTAAGTAATCTTTCGTCCAGTAAAATGATGGACAAGAAATTGCTAAGAAATAGCTTTATTCCCCTTCCCAGGATGTTGAGCAGCAACAATTACTTCTCTTATTTTCTTTCCCCTCTGGCATTAAGTTAAAATATGCTTGTAAGATCTAGAGCAGCAAACTGCCAAAACTCAGCTTGTTTTTATGGTCAGACTGATGTTAATCAAGTGCTCTTAGATTTATGTAAGCGGGAAGGTGTACTTAATTTTTTCTCACACACAACTTTTCCATTTTGGGTTTGTTTTTCTTAAATATTTACAATATGGAAGCTATTGTGTTATTTGGTTCCATTGACGTTAGATTTGAGTATTTGTAGATTCTAGTATTGAGTACTTTTTATCTCCTGATACAAAAACAAAAATGTTAATGACAGTTAATTGAAAGACTTTGATTGTTTTTATTTTTTTGTTTTTAGCTTATTTGGTCAGCTTAACTAAGGTTTTTAACACTAGAACCAGCAGAATGAGTCATTTTTATCTCCTGCTGGAGCAGACTTACAAGTTAAATTCTTTACAGAATAAGAATTCACCCTTCAACAGAAAGTATTGTTTTAGCTATTAACAAAGACCACAAAAAGCAAAAAACATATTTTTTCTGTTTTTTTCACCCATTAAATGTACAGTAAATGGTGAAATTGTCTTTCTGATGCCTTTGTGCCAATATTGTAGTAGTTGAAACAGGAAAATACAGGACTTGTATCTAGGCTTGTGGTTGCACATAGTTATGTATTGAGGAAAAATGTAAATGAATCAAGAAACACACAAGTCCACAAAACATTTAATACTAGGGGTGTGATGAGAGCTCATGATAGTAAAATTCCACCATATTTCCGATGAAAGTCAGGTTTATCTTGCATAGCTTTGCAACTTTGTATGGAAAAAGTCTAAGCTATTATTATGATACCTGATTATGAAGGTGTGTGTTTTAAGTCAACACCTTCCTTTTGAGTCTCTTATTTTGAAGTATGAAAGGAAATAGTTCTCGACTTGGTCTGTTGCGTAGACTGCAAAAAGCAAGGGTGAGATCCTGAGGCTCCCAAAGCAGACACCCTCTTCTTCGTGAATGCACCTTGAAATCCTGTCCATTAACACCCTGAATAGGTTCGAAGACAAAGGGCTACCCTGGCAAAGTCCACAGCACACTGGAAGCAAGCTGAACTCTCTGCCAGGAATATGGACGCAGCTCATACTGTTTTTCTCTCTCTTGTACTCCAAGGGAACATTGTTGTTAACCTTCTCTAGATCCTCTAAACACACGTAGACTGGACAACCATAGAATCTACACTATATCAACTGAATCTGAGGTTCAACCGTGCTTGAAGCTTCCCTTCCAGCATCCTACTGTAGACTTTCCCAGAAGGCTTAGAAGTGTGATTCCTCAATAGTTAGAATACATCCTGTGGTCCTCTTTCCTAGAAAAAGGGACCACCACCTTTCTGCTGCTCTGTGGCAGAGACTCTGACTCGGGTCACACTTAAGTCACAAAAATAGAAGACTTTAGAATCAACTTATGCTAAGGACTTGAGACTTGACTTGGACTCCTGGTCTGCAAATTGAGTGTTGTTAACAATGTTTATCTCATGTAATGAGTGAAAGAAAGCTGTTATGTGAGCTACAGACTGCAGCTGCTCTGCATGTTTTACTGTGAAAGGATGAGCTTGATTATTAGCTGATGACGTTGGTGGATTATGGTATGTTAATGGCTCATAACACTCTGTCCATGTTAGCTGTAGCTTCAAAATTAAGAGAAAAATGACTGTCTTCAATAGCGTGCTCTATCAAACTGCTTTGGATTTATTAGCAACCAGGTATATGTAACTTACCTCAAAAATTCTCTCACTACAAGGCTGGCTGCAACATTACTCTTGTGTCTGAAAATAGCAAAATAAAAGCAGGTCCTTCATTCAGAAGTTTAACATTTAACATTTACTCACTAGACTTTCATTCATTATTTTGTGTTTTATAGCTTAAATTTCTACATCTTTATTATTTAGAATTGGGAACAAAGGTTTAAATATGGATTTAGAAAATGGTTTCTGATATTAATAAAACTTCTCCAGCTCAGAGTGAGGAGAAGAAAACCCTCCATACCCTGCTTAGTGTAATTTAAAATTATAATTTGGCCGTGATAAAGAGAGCTGATAATATGGACAGGATAAATGTGACTCACTGGTGGTTCTAGTGTTAATTTAATATACCAAAAGAATGTGGACTGGTTATTGTATTCACAAAACAGGAAGTAATAATAAAGTGATTTCATTTAGAACATTCATTCATTCGTTTGTTTTGTCTTGCTTTTTTTTTTTTTTATACTAAACAAGACATTTCTTGATAGGCATTTTTGATTGATACTTTTGAAAATGGTCTGTTGCAATTTTCACTTGATGTTTCCAATGGGACCCTTTCAGGACACTATGTTGAATCCATTGACATGTTTTCTTTTTGAACAGATTGTATTTAATTATCTAAGTGATTAATTTGAAAGAGGATGTTTTTGAAAAGCAAACAAAAATGTGCTCAGATGTACCGGACAAAGCTCTGGGTTGCTCTGTCTACAAGAAATAAATAGCTATGACAAGGGAAAACACGTTTATTGCAATAAACGTGTCTTTACAGTGTTTTGGAATACTATCCACTGCTCTTGCACTTTTCACATTTTCTCTTGCTACAACCAAAAACTTCAATGTTTTTCATTGGAATTTTATGTAAACAAGTAACACACTGGTGAGAAAATGATACATGGTTTCAAATTTAGAATTTTACAGATAAATATCTAAAAAGTATGGCTCATTTTAATTTGAGTGCAACCAATTACCCTCAGAAGTCATCAAATTAATATCGGCATTTTTAAATAGGTTTTCCCGATCTCATATAATTTTTATTTATTTGTATTGTTTTTCTAATCTTTATTGATAAAATTGTATTCATGTTATTGTTGTATGCTGTGTTTGTTTTATGGGACTACGGATAGAAATTAGGATCTTACTAAATCCGGTGTATTTGCGACAATGTTGCACGTTCATTAATATAGACTGTCTCTGCTTAATAAAATCAGTTCAATTCAGTTAGCAAATATAATGAACTTGGGTATCATTCAGTCTCGTAATTAATCCAGCTGTTCTGTGAAAGCCTCAGAGGTTTGAGGATGGATAAAATGGAAACCTAGTTCATGGTCATCCAACTAAACTCAACTCAAACTAAACTCGGCAATTTTTGTCAGTTTGCAAACATCTGGTCTTGAGCTTCAATCTGACGTCTGGCATCTTCCAACGTGCACTGTGATGGAAGGCACTGTCGTATCATGTTTCCACAGTATGATATGTTCAAGTTCTGTACAATTTTTAAGTTATATGGCGTTTGCAAGGCGTTTAGGAGTTCGAAAGGGTTGAGAAACGGGAAGTTCAATTTCCAGCATGACAATGACACTGAGCAAACATCCAGAAAGGTTTAGATCAAAACAAATTCATGTATTAGAATGGTGATTGTGGCAAAACCTGAAAATTACTGTTTTCAGATGCTCTCCATGAAATCTGCCTGAGCTTGAGCTATTTTGCAAAGAGTAGGCAAGAATTCTAAAGCTGGTAGAAACATCACCAGAAAGACTTGCAGCTATAGTTGTAGTGAAGGTAGTTCTACAGAACTATTTGAACAATTATGCACTACTTTGTGCTGGGCCATCACATAAAATTCCAGTACAATTCAGTAAAGTTTGTGGTTATAACATGGCAAAATGTGAAAAAGTACAAGGATCATAAATGCTTCTGGAAGGCACTGTATGTTGACTCTAAGCAATTTATTAGGTTCAAGTCAAAGAAGTAGATTTGCACCTGATGCTGAATAAAATAAAACATCTGAGGTAATCTGTTTTGTAGTATCGGATGTTTGGTTTGTCAAAGAGGACAAAAAAATCTAATCAGTTTCACACCATTCAACATTTTTGTGCATTACAAAATTAAGATTGACCAGCCATACGCAGGAAATCAAAAGGACATCCCTTTGTATTTATGTCCTCTGTTTCTCACAGTTTGTCTCTGGCCCTCACTATTGCATCCCATGGCTGGGCAGTAGTGGGCTTTGACTGCTGCTAACCCTTTTTCTTTTCAGCTTCTTTAAGGAAGTGGATCAACACATCAACGAAAGTCTACAGCATGGAAAAAAAGGCGCAGGGAACCTTCCTCTGTCTCCCAGTGTCTGATGTCTATCGTTTCTCACCGTGACTCTCTCTTCCTATCTTTCTTCATATTTTTGATGAAAGAAGATCCTCTCTGTAGTCCCAGGGACCCCTCAGCTCTTTGGACCCACCTTAAACTCCCAACCCTATGTTACACTTTCTACACAGATGCTGTCCTTCTGCTCCCTCTTTTTGCTTCCTGCTTCCTGGTGATAGTACCTGATTGCCTGTCTTGTCTGAACATCCATGTGACAACCAATTTAGGGGTAAAAGGACTTTTCCTCAGTGCATTAGAGGACATAAGCCTGGGTTGGGGGGTCAAGGGCCTCGTGTTAGAATCTGTGGCTAAACAGACATCTCAATTGCAGCCTGATCTTAGATTAAGCAAGCCTTACTTAACCTCCCCCTCCAATCCTCTCACTATCTTATCATTTGCCATCTCCACACAAATCCTGAGCAACTGCCAACTCAAAGATGGCATCCATGCCTCCTTCCCTGACCACATAACTGAACAGAGGCAGGGGTTTGCGCTGTCCACCCATGTCATAATTTGCCATTCCTACTGCATGTATCCACTCCCATTTGTGACATCATTCATTTGGTTCCCTCTTTTACTAACCCATCCATTTGCCTTGTTAACCAGCTGCACTGGAGTCCCTGCACTGCATTTGTATGGATTCCCTTGTTTCTTTCTCCCTTTTTTTTAACCATTTGCCTTTTTAAAAATGCATAATAAAGGTAGAATTTTCTTATTGGTGTTTTGTTTTTGGTTTTACCATTTTCCTTCCAAGCTATAGTAGTAGAGTGGTTTAACTCTTTGTTCCACTTCATCCTGCATACAACAGGGAAAATAAGTGTTAAACACAGCAATGGTTTTCTCAGTAAATATAATTCTAATTGGGCTATTGACATAAAATTCACACCATATCTCTGTAACAACTCAGGTAATCCATGCATATAAAAAAAAAATCACACAAATGAGTACATAAATTAAGTTATATATGATAAAGTGGAATAATACAGGGGATAAATATTGGACACTCGTACTAATATTTATTCAAAACCATTTCCTCTATGGTGGACACCTATGGTAAGGGATGCTGTCAGGCTGAAGGAGGAGTTCTGCTAGGCCTTTTTGGCCTGTGGGACTCCAGAAGCAGCCAATAGCAGTCCAAGCAGAATGCAGCTTGGGTGGTTGCCAAGACAAAAATTTTGGGAGTTAGAGGAGTTTGGTGAGATCATAGAGAATGACTTCCGGATGGCTTCGAGGAGATTCTGATCCAGGGTCTGACATCTGAGGAGGGGAAAGCAGTGCACCCCACTCTGTGGTGGGGATGGTGTGCTGCCAACCTTAACTCAGGTTGGTTGTTGTGAGTTGGTGGGCAGAACACTTTGAAGACCTCCTCAATTCCACTGGTACTTCTTCTAGTGAGGAAGCAGTCTGGGGACTTCGGGTTGGTCTCTCCAATCTCTGGTGCTGAAGTCACAGAAGTAGTTAAAAAGCTTCTCAGTAGACTGTCTGTAATGATGCATATCAGTCTGTCATGGTGAAGAGAGAGCTGAGCCAAAAGGTATTCTCAATTTACCAGTCGATCTACATTCCTACCCTCATCTATGGTCACGAGCTTTGGGTTGTGACCAAAAGAATTAGATCACAGATACAAGAGGTTGAAATGAATTTCTTCCAAGGGTGTCCGGGCTCTCCCTTAGAGATATGGTGAGAGGCTCTGTCATCCAGGAGGAGCTCAGCGTAGAGCGGCTGCTGCTCCACATCGAGAGGAGTCAGTTGAGGTGGCTCAGGTATCTGGTTAGGATCCCTCCTAGAAGCCTCCTTGGTGAGAAGTTTCAGGCACGTCCCATTGGGAGGAGACTCAGAGGTAGACCCAGGACACGCTGGAGGGACTATGTTTCTCAGCTGGCCTGGGAATGCCTTATGATTTCCTTAGGGGAGCTGGCCCAAACAGCTGGGGAGAGGGAAGTCCGGGCCTCTCTGATTTTAGAGTGCTGCACCCACAACCCAATCCCAGATTAAGCAGAAGATAATGGATGAATAAATGGATCTCCTTTTTGAAGAAACTCGTTTCATACATTGCTCTGGTGGTTGACCCAATACTGTATTCAAACGGTCTTCAAATCTTGAATACTTTGGGAGCTACTGTGGGCTCTGAGATTTGGTGCTTTACATTATTCAATTGGACTCAAGACAGTGATTGACTGGGCCATTCTAGTAGCTTTATTTTTTGGTCATTATCTGTGTGTTTGAGGTCATTTTAACTGAGAAATTGACCTTATTTTCATCTTCACATTCTTATCAAGAATGTCTCAGTAAATTTCTGAATTCATCCTTGCTTCAACTATGTTAAGTTTTCCAGTGCCATACTGTTTGTGAAAAACAGTTCCACACTATGAAGTTCTCACCCCCAAATATATGGTGTTTTTGGGACGATGTACAGTGCCAATCCTTCTCCAAACATGGTGTGTGCAATAACACAAAAAGAGCTCAGTCAAGGAAGACTCAGGACACGCTAGAGGGACTATGAAACTTGACCTGGGAACGCCTTGGGGTTTCCCTGGGGGAGCTGGTTCAAGTGACTGGGGAGAGGGAAGTCAAGGTCTTTCTGCTTAGGCTGCTTCCTTCACTACCCTACCCTGGATAAGGAGAAGTTAATGGATGGAGCTCAGTCTTGATCTCATCTTGCCAGACTATATTCTGCTAGTATTTCATTGACTTGTCCAATTGTAGTGCAGCAAGCTTTAAAACAAGTATCAGCATTTTTTTCCCTCAGCAGTGAAGTCTTGCTTGGTTAACATTTCTAGAGTGTTGTATGGTAAAAATTCTTGTGTGGTGAACTTTCACTCTTCAGCAATTGAGTATTGTGTGGGGAACATTCATTGATTTGTCCAAATGCTTTGTAGGAAACTTTGAAACAAGCATCAATAAGTTTTTTTTCTTCAGCAGTGGAGTCTTGCATGGTGAGCAATCATAGAGGGCACTCTGAAACCAAATTTCTATGTGTGCCTGATAATTCTCAAGTCTTTCTAAAGCATTTTGTGAGGGCTCTTTGTCTCTTGAACAGTTCTTCTGAATATTCTTTTCACTCCTCTGTCAGAAATTTTGTGAAAAGCACCTGCTCATGGCTGGTTTATGGTCAAACGCTGTTCTTTTTATTTCTACATTATGGCCCCAACAGTTCTCTCAGTATTCAGATGTTAAATATTACATCTGTAACCAGTATCGTCAATACGGTTGGCAGTAATAAAGTTCAAAAGGACTTGATAGAGCACTTTCCTGTTACCCATCATAAGATGCCTCTTGTGTGATAAAAAGGTAATGAGAACCCTTTTTATAAGCATCTGGACTAACCGAGTTGGTATTTATTTGCACGGATAGGTGCTGGAATGCTTTCTAAATACAGAATTCACTCATTTTCTTGGCTTTTCATGCCTTTTTGTCTCTTTGTAGTTTCCGTATTTATTCCCTCTGCCATTCCACTTTTTTCTCAACACTTAGGTGGTGGATGAATTAGTGTTGATCTCTTTGTATGTGTGGGTTACCTGAGTTGCTACCAACATCTGGTGTGAATTTCACTTCAATGGTCCCATTACACATATATTTACTATAAAAAAATGTTGCTGTTTGCAATACTTATTTTCCCTGCTGTTGGTCCCTAAAAGTACTTACCTTTCTGCGGGCCTACAACCATCTCCTAGTCCCACAGACTGCTGGGACTTTTCCCTTCCTGGCATTTTGCTCATACACACACACACACACACACACACACACACACACACACACACACACACACACACACACACACACACACACACATGCATGCACAAACACACACGCACACACTTACATTTTATCTCCCTCTGACATTTTTTTTTTCACACACTCCAGCCAGCAGACACTCAAAAGCTGGTATGCACAAGCTTTTGATTCAACAATCACACATTCACACAACCACATTTCACCCAGTTAGCTGAGCACCAGAAAGCCTCCATTCATTGCTGAGTGTGCTTCAGAGAATCCTTCACTTGCACTGGAGAAAAAGGTAGCAAGGTGGGGCAAGAGGAATGGAAAGGACATTAATTGTACCCAGTGGCTGGCCCCTTCCCCCCCCCCAACTCCATAAGACATCAAAGGCCTTTCTCCTTGGAGCAAGTGGCGCTCATTCATAGACTGATGCTAATTCAGACCTTAATGATGGAAGCCCAGTTAAAGGTTGGCTCTTTCTCCCAGCCCCGTCATCCAATGCAGGACATGCATGCCACTTTAGTTACAATCAGTCCGCTTACTCTGATTTGTACTGTTACCATTTTTTTCTCCACTGCTGCAGTTCAGCTTTTGGGAATGTGGTTTACAAGCATTTAAAACCAGTTGTGATTTGATCTGTAGACAAACAGGCAACCAGCACTGCCCCCAGACTACCCACTCTTCTTTTTAAATTTCTAAGTCTCTATGCATGCAATCCATCCAAAATTTTCAAAGTGTGCAGCCGTGCACCCATCATATACCCCTCCATGCCCCCTCATTGTCAGTTATGATGGGACTTCAAACTTTCTTCTTTCCCCCTGTGTTCTTTAATCCCTCTCAGTCATCTTGTCATTTCTCTGTTCTTCAAGCACCCTCTCTGTACTAATTGTCCTCTCACGCACTGCTCTTGTGCTCTTTCTCGCCTCATCGTGCAATTTTCTTTGCCCATCTCCTTGCTCTTGTTCAAAGCAGCTTCTCTCGGAAACGCTGGACACTTTTTTCCACCTCTTTTTTCCACCCCTTCCTTTTCTTACATGTTAAAATGAGGAAATGATTGCCTGAAACATGTGTGACTGTGTGTTATGGAACATTTAAACACCATTGCCAACAGCAAGGTCACGATCAAAATCAAAATCCAAATGTTCACCCCAACCGATCCCTTCCAAAAAAATCCCCTTACACCTCTAGTTTTTTTCTAGTTTTTAAACCTTTCCATGTTTTAAGCCCGGAATTTTATTCTTCCCCTCTCTACCTTTTTGCCTTTCCTACTGCTTCATTAAGCTACTGATACTGATCAGTTTCATTTATTTTTTTGTTCTTTTGATTTGCTGCAGGGGATTGATCATTGTTTGGGGATTAACACTCTAACAGGGATTTTGGTGCCTCTTCATCGCTTCTTGCTTCCTGGCTTTGGTTTTTTTTTTTTTTTTTGCTCAGATGGCAAAGTTAGGGCTGAAGGTCTGGTCAATTGGGCTTCTCATTAACCTGCTGCTCACTGTTTGTCCCCTTGTCACTTGTGTTTTAGAGAAAGATGAGGCTGCAATTGAGAGCTCTGAGTTCAATGCCACGTCAGTAGCTGATGTGGACAAGCGGGTGAAACGGCGGCTACATATGGGTAACTCTTTTCTTCCTCTTTCTATGTGTTGCCATGCCGCTTGTGCTTGTATCCCCCCCGAGTTTACATCTCTCCGGTCCTTCTCGTTCTCCTCTTTTCTATCTTTATTTTTTTGAAAAGCATTTTTGTAAACCCTCTGGTGCACGCTGTGTCCACCCAAGAGTCCCCCATTCAACACAACTGTAATTAAAACTGTTTGTGAAGAAGGACTAAAACAGATCATTATCCCTTGCAATCCCTTTTGCCTTAGTCACCAAAGTTTTGGTTGGCTAATGATTTCCCAGTCACTAACACAACACCTCACTGCAAATGTTCGTCATTGTTTTGCCATAATTTCTAACTTCCTACATTAGAAAAACACAATCCCTCAAATTCAAATGCAACTCTCATTTTATGTGGTGATTCATATTTCGTGGATGTTCCTTAAAAAATCCTTATAGCTTGGCAGGTGGGAAGAAAAATAATCATATGCTGTTCTGAATGCTCCTTTCAAGAATCTATGGCTTTCAGAAATTTCATCCTGTAGGCTACTACTGGAATGGTAGTAACTTTTCTGATCTGCACCTTGGGAAATTACAGACTATGGTAACCAAATGTGATTTTCAAACAACATATATCTGGACAATGATTTTGTTTTTAAATAATGGTTTTACTAAACTATATATGATGCCAACTTGCTCATTTCTTCAGAAGTTACTACCCTTTTAGGACCTGCAGCTCAGTAAAGCAACCCCCTGATAGCCAAACCCATTTGTTCTTTGATTAGATTGTTAAATTTGTGATTGACGTGACATTGACCAATTAGCTGAGAGGAAGAAATATTCTATCATAACACATACTTGTATGTTGAAACTCACATTTTTTACAAGTACAATTCATTTTTAGACACATGAATTCTTATCTATGGATGAACAAAGATAAAATTCTCAGACATTATGCTTTACAAGGTGATCAAATTTATTCACAACTACACATTCTGATTTACCGACAAAAAATGTATATACCCTGGATTTTTTTACTTGCACACATTCCCACCTACACATGCGCAAAGCATCAGTTCTCAGCCATTTTATTTACATTACAAAACTGGATTCACAATTGGTACACAAAATATAAATGACTGGAACTTGTGTCCATATATTAATGACAGATTAGGTACAAACAAGTTATAAGCACTGTCTGAAAACCTGTACTGCCTAAGCTTTTGCCACTAGTGACAGTAAAAGTGACATTTGCTTTGGATCTTCCAATCTGCAGTAAACGAAGAGACTATTTTGCGGTTTTGCTTTTGTTTGTAGTGTACTCTCCATTTGATCATCTCTTGTTCAAAGTATAAAATACTAATTAAAAGTAAACTAAATTCTATATTGATGGCGGAGGTTTCATTTTTTTTGTTTGGTTTTGCGACTTGCATAATTACCATAATCTATGGACTAGACACAGTCTGGATTTGAATATTCTACACCGAGATTAGGCCTGACACGATAACCAATTTTGCTGGACAATAAATTGTCCCAGAAATTATTGCGATAAATAATATTGTTGTTTTGTGACCATTTTCAAGTAATATACTGATAGTGGCATAATAATGCAAAGTTGCCCTCTGAAAAATCAACAAACTTCAATTTTGTAAAGACAATTTAACACTGGAACTGGAAGATATTTTAAATATCCAAAATAAAACACAACCAAAAACAACAAATAAAACAGAAATTAAAACCACACACAGCTAAAACCCAGAAATAAAATGGATTATGATGTCTCTGTAAACAAAATGCCCTTCTAAAAATATTAATAATCAGAATGAAAATTATCGAGCTCCTTTTAATCTATCATGCGATTAATTGATTCATTACTTACTGCAACAGGCCTACTGAGATTAGATTCTTTGTATCCCAGTTTATGATTTATGACACTTTTAAATGTATTTGTGAAAAAAACTCTCCCTGCTCCCAGAAGGGAGACTTTAAGTTTTCCCAAAAGTATTCCTAAAATTTAGCCTCATTATCATGAACTGGATGTATTACTACAACCAATACAGAGTCTGTGTATCAATGTATCGATGTATTGATGCATGACATTGTGTATCATCTTGTCTCATGACCTGGATGAATTGTTACACCATGACTTCAGAGTACTGTTTGCAACACACTTACAGTAAAGATTTTTCCACCTTAACAGTTCTGGTGCTAAACTGTTGGCAACAGTTGCATCAGTCAATTTTGTTTCCACCAGTGAATCATAATGTCCAGCACCTTTAAACCAGTTCAATCTTGACACCAACTGGGTGAGATGAAAGAACTTTTCTGTCAGGGACTCTTAGAGAACAGGAATCATTTAAAATGTGGATCACCATGTTTAGGACTTGCAAGATAAAAAGCTGCTGTTTGGATAATTCTAGCCTAAAATTTTTTTATTTGTCTGTTTTAATTTGAATCAATTTTCATGCTTGTAGCATATTCCAATGCAGTTCCAAACCGGATTTCTATTTCATATATGTATCATTTTATTTTTAGCATCATAACATTTAACTAGAAAATTTCTGAAGAAATTTAAAAGGGACCTGCCAAAGTGTACGTGTCAACATACCGTCTTCACTTCTGAACACAGCACGGACGTATCTACAAACTGAGTGTTGAATGGCGTTTGTTGGCGAAACCATGATGACAGTAAATCCTCAAAAATAGTGTTTTTTTTTTTTTAGGATGTCTTCAGGATCTCGCTCCATTGACTTTGTATGGGGTAGTTTTTCGCTAATTACATGGGAACATCTCGAGAACGAGCCAGAATTTTTGATATATATATTGTGGGGGTGCACACTACGGTTCAGGCCGCATTAACGGAGAAAGCAGTTTCGAGGTGGAGAGTAATAGGTGCCTCCATGCATTGCACTGCTCTCCTATGCATTGCTATGGCAGGCCCCAGTGATGTGTGTTTCAGCTGCTGTCTATTCAGCTCTGTCTCCTACATTGGGAGCTGTTATGGAATGACAGGGCAGGTCCCATGACTAGACAGACGGGAAAAAGATGTCATTGTAAAGTATTAGAAACACTTACAGTGGATTGCTAAGAAAAATCCAGATTGGAAAGATTAAGAAACAAGCGCCCACTGCCTTTATTGCAGCTTTGTAGGTTGTGCATATAAAAATAGGCCATGATTTTTTTTTTAAGTTCGCCATGCAAAACGGGGCCAAATGACTCACTGGGGATTAGGCTGACGATGTAAAATCACAGACTATACAACAACAGATGTCAAGAGTTGACTTTAGTTTGGGAATCTATTACTTATGATTTAAAAATCCAGAGATTGCGACCCTGATCCTACGCTTGGGTTTAGATCGGGACATTGTTGCTTTTAATACCACCTGCCACGCAATTAATACATATATAAATTAAAACTGTGCATAGAGCTGGTTTCATGACACAGTTTCATCTGAATTTATAACCTTCAACAAATATAGAATCAAACACATAATTGAAGAGATGTTCAATGTAATGTAATTACATAACCCAAAGATGGCTCTCTGGCTTTAAAAAGAGCAACTTCTTTGCCATGTTTTTAATGAACCAACATCAGCTTCAGTTGTTTAGACCTGGAACTGCTTTGGTTGAAAAATCCTAAGCAAGATCTGTGCCACAGGTGGTCCTGTCCTTTGAGTGCTGGAACCTTAATTCAAAATGATTTAAAATCATAAATTATTGTCACCCCTCAGCAGTTAGTTGACAGGTAAGGTTGGAGTAATGCCTGGTTCACACGGCAAGATTCTAAAATTGTTGTCTGCTTTTCAAAACCTAAGAGACCACACACATGGCAATAAAAATCTTAGGTAGAATAGATTTGGTCATACAGCGGAGCAACACACCACACACTAACCAGTTTCATCCACCAACATTCAGATGTCAGATGGGAAATCTCACAAAAACTCTCAACACCAAACGTGAGTTTGGCGTAAACAAACATGGCCGAGCGGGAAGAAGCAGTGGCGATAGTTTGTGAACTATGTTTAATAGAGAAAAAGCAATACAAAGACATCTACAACATCCACCGAACTTTCTGGTTCATGGCAGTTGTTTTTCTTCTGTTTGTTTCAGTTCCCCTCTGTGTTTTCGTCAACTTGCTTTCTGATTGGTTACACGTCACATTCAGCAAGCTGCGTTCTGGTTTGTCCTTCAGGAAACACACTGCGATACTAAGCCAAGACAGCCCACATTTTGAATATCCCCGATTTTAGATTGGAGCGGTCCCGACATCCTTCCGAGTGGAACAGATCACTCTTAACACACCACACATGGCAGGAAGATCTCAAGAGCCATCCCAATAATTGGGGCATCCTTAAGATTGTCGGATGGGGTAAATCTGGACAACAATCGGCATAAAAATCTTGTCGTGTGAACAAGGCATTAATTAATATGATCGTATGTCCTAGTTTGGAATCAATTGCACAACCTGAGCAGTAGCTATTAGAATTTGATTCAACACTCCTTCAATCAGTCTGAATGCTTAGCGTCCAATTCTTTCTTCTGATAGTGTCTTAAATCAAATTTAATTAAATTCAGTTAATGTATGTTGCACCAATTCCCAACACATCATCTCTAGGCACTTTAGAAAAAAGTCAGTTCAATCCAGTTATACATACATGGCAATTAATCCTAGTCATCCAATAATACAGGCAAGTTCAGTCGATTGTTCAAATTGGTTCAAAGTTTAGAAAGCACCTGGACCACACTCCGTTTTCCCATCCATGTTTTTCAGCATCTTTGGTGCCTCATTGGCCACATTCCGGCCTGCTTCAAGACCTCCACCATCATCCAAACCAAGGACCACAAGACCTAATAACTATAGACCTGTTGCCCTGACCTCTGTGGTTATAAAGTTTTTTGAGCACCTTGTTCTCTCCCATCTTTAAGTCATATTAGATCCCCTCCTGGATCTTTTAAAGTTCACCTACAGAGCCCACAGGTTCATAAACACTGCTTTGAACATGGCCCTCCTCTTCATTCTCCAGCATCTAGACCCCCCAGGGACCTGTTTGTGGATTTTTACTCTGTCTTTTATGTGTTTATCCCAGCTCTCCTACAGGATAAATTTCTCAGTTGAGTGTGCCTGCCCCCACCTGCAGGTGGATCACAGACTTCCTGTCAGACAGGAAATTGCATGTGAGGCAGGGAAAAGTCACTTCTAAGTGGCGTGAGGTTCTGGTTTTGCCACAAAAACAGTTTCTTCCCCTCTGCAATTAGCCTCATCTAAAGCTATGTTTCCATCCAACTGTCATGTGAATTTTGAGTGAATTTTTAAAATGTTGGGAAAAAAAGAAAAAGAAATGCGAACTAACTGTGTTTCCATCTACTGGTTTGGAGCGAATCAACCAGGCTATGCAAAGTGTCATTTCGTCAGATGTTGACACTACGCTTGTCTGTGATAAACAGGAAATAGAGGTTGCAAACTAGCATGGACCACACATCTCAGAAAATTGGAGAGAATCAGAGCTGGAAGTTTGGACTTTTCTGGGTTTCGTGCCTCTGATAAGGCACAGGCCCACCAGTGGATGGGAATGTTCAGTACGTCAGAACTTTAGCAAATGTGTTTCCATTTCCTGTTTAGCGCATTAACTCTTTTTTGGAAAAGGCCCAAAACCACCTCAAGCAAGTGCAAAAACTTTTTTGTGAAATCGAGGAAGTTTTATCAAATGTTGCTGTTTCCAGCAACCTTTTGTGAAATACGGCTTATAATGCTTAGTCCCCATTTGACCTTCCTGCTACTCATTCTCTCCACTGAGAGACTGCTGCCATTTTTTTTTATTTTATTTTAGATTTTTTAAACAATGTTAAATTATTTTGTTGTGTCCATTAATGCATCAATACATTACTTGCACTTTTTTTTTACACTTATGTTATCTAATGTTTTTATATTTTGTCTACTGTTTTTAAATATACCAGATGCCAAAACAAATTCCTGTATGTGAAAACAGATGTGGCAATAAATGTTTTTCTGATTCTGATACCTAAAGAAACCCAGCAGATTGCATCAAGTCTTTCACTTGCAGCATTCTCTCCTTCTGGACGAGCATGTAGCGACAGAAGACAATCGCATGCATTGGGTCGCTGATTTTGCAGCAATCTCTCATACCAAGCATGCATGTAATGACAGTAAAGAGGAAAACGCCTCCCTAACAGAAAGAAACCTCAAGCATAATCAGAACTTGACTTGCTGTGAATAGCCATCTGTTACGACCGACTGAAGAAAGAAAATGATCCAGGAGTACTTTCCATATTAGAGAATTGTAAGAAGTTAATGGCAGCAGTTGCTCCTTTAGCAGCTTCATGTAGGAGAGAACACAATTAAACAGATCAGGTCTGAGCCAGTTTAAAAGGCTGTAGGATACATAAGATGTAGTTAGCAAATTAGCAACCCAAATATTTAGTTAGCAAGCTAAGTATTTAGGCCTGAGCTATATATATATATATATATATATATATATATATATATATATATATATATATATATATATATATATAATATATATAACGTACATAATAAGCTACCTAAATAAATATTCCATTTGTAAGCAAAATACTTAGCTTTTAAACTAAATATTTAGCTTGTGAGTTAAATATTTAGTTTGGAATTTTAAAATTTATAAATGTATGAATAACATGGTTAAAATATGTCTTTGAAAAATGAACACCCATTTATTTTCTCTATGACAGGCTAAATAAACCAAAATATTGCTGTTAATTTTTTACTATGTAACCCTACAAATGGCCCACCTATATCAAACTTGTGAAAAGGACTACAAGAGAGACACTGAATGTTTTTCCAAAATAATACAACTCAATTTACTTTCTTCTTTTCATTTCAAATCAGTGCATTACAGTTAAATTCAAGTCAAATTTAAGTCCAGTTACATACAGTCCAATTCAATCAGTATAGTTTAATCAAAATACCAGCAATTTGAATGCATATTAGAAAAAAGTTGTATGAGGAAACCAGCTAATTCCACAGAATTTTCACTTAGTTGTAGTTCTCTATCTTGAGCATGTGGTGACAGTAGGGAGGATAATCTTGTTTTTGACAGGAAACCAACAGACCCAAAAGCAAGTAGTTAACTACAAGTCTGAATAGAAAGTGCTTAGTGCATCCTGCCCCCTAACTGTCTCAGCCTGTAGTACCACCAGCACTTAAGCCAATCCACAAGTTTTAGTTTATAATTATTGTTCCCTGTAGTTATAAAAAAACATAAAAGGCTATACCAAAATATAGCCTTTTATGTGATATTAGCGCTGTAAAATAAGAGTATACCAATAAAGAGAATTTCATTTCAGTTGGGTTCCGAACATCATTTCAGCCATTTTCAGCCATAAAATAAGACAGATTAGGGCTGCTGTTCAAAGTGACCTCCTGCTGGTAGATACTGTTAAGCCCAAAATTATGAAATTATTGTGGAATGAGAAAAAAAAACCTAAATCTACCAGAATTATGTAGAATTTGGGCTTTATTATTTAATGCTCATAAATTACCACATTTCATTACAGTAGACTGTATGTAGATTTTAGAAAATATTTTAAATTCTCAGATGCCAAAGACAGTATAAAACATAAATATTATTCAATGGAGTCATATAATCACATTTCCCCACAGTATACAAGCAGAATACATCATAAATAGCATATAGAAAATCATTTTTAAATTGTTAGCTGTCAAAATGGGTACAAAATGTCCCCCTGGTGATTATAAATCAGTGAGTGGTTGGTATAAAAAAAAAACCCACAGTCAACATCCTTACCAAGGTATGAAAATGCATGGGTCGAAATGACCAGCTCTCATACAAAACACAGCAATCCTCGACATGATTATTGTAATAATCCACAGCTATCCACTTCCGCTGGATTCATTACAAGCAGAGTTTTAAAAAATCTCTATCTTTTACAAATATTTAAAAAAAAATATCAGTGCTTGTCTCCCAAAGCCTGGAAGAAAACCTGTTTGATTTAATATCCATGTTAAGATGTTAAAGATTCATACAGATGGCGTCTACTTTCCATCCTCAATATTCATTTTGTGTGTGTGTAGTCTGACATCAGAGAACTTGCGGCGCCTGTCTGAAAAGCAACAAATGTTGCAGTTAGTGGTGGGGCTTGATTAAAATTTTTAATCGACTTAATTGCAGGGTCTGTAATTAATGGCAGTTAATTGTATTTTCATTGAAAACCATATATCGACAAAATAAGCAATATTTTCTTTCCAAAAACCATTTTTGCTGCTAAATTATGAAATAAATAGACATATAAGCTCAACAACAAAGACCGTGAATGCTGACGTTAGCTTTGGGGACGTCCGTGTTGCTTGCTACATGTTTAGCATTAAGATCCTATTTTAGGCTTGAATACTGTCGCAGACAAGCTAACTGCTCTTAGCACAACTTGAACACAACAGTATTCTTTTTTCCAGCACACAATCAGATCATTTTTTTGAAGCAAAAATTAACCCCCAGTGGGCCCAGAGAAGCGGCTTTGTCATCCATTGTTATTTGCAGATGCCGCTTTGTGTCAGATTTATGGGTATACCAGAAACACGCAAATACAAGGTTTTTTTTTTTTTTTTTTTTTTTTTTTAATGTGACTGTTAAAATCTATTTAATTCATTAATCAATATTAAAGTCCCGGCCCTAGTAGCAATATCAGCAGTAATCATGGGAGCAGTGTGGCTCAGTATAGCTCAGTGAAGAATAGGCAATGACTAAAATGGTTGACCCTCTCCGACCTCTGTTTACTGCGAGGCCCCTTTTAAGTCCCTTTCCAAGACCTCCACCGTCGCAATGTTGATGTTGTCTGAAACTTTCCTGTGAATTTGGAATCCAATTCAGAACTGCTCTCTAGTGTCTACATTGCCTAACAACCATACCAACTTAATAAAAACATTTAAAGCACGAGAGCTTGACAACTTAAGATAAAAACGTGTGAGCTGTTTACACGCATAAAGAGAGTGTAAAAGAGCCTTTAGTCTGGACAGACCCATAACGAGACAGCGATAGGATGTAGACACACATTTAGTTCAAGAGTTTGGTATGTTTCCGACAATAAAAGTTAATTTTTTAAAAATCTGTCCAGACACATATTTTCCCCCAAATCTATGGTCCGTTTCAAACCCAGTCTCAGACTGTAAGAAATATGTTGTTAAAGAAGCTTGGAAAAGGAGGCTGAGGGTGGTGTGAGAGGCTTGTCCAGCACATCAATCAGCCCTGGCGGTTTGTCTCTGTTCCTACGCTTAGCTTGGCCCTGGGGCTTGGCTGGGCGTGGTCCACAGAGAGGGGGCTTTGCAGGACTGAGCTTACCTCAGCTAATGATAGGGCCCACTGTACTCAGTATAAATCACTTTGACCCATAAACACCACCTACTCACACAAGAAATCTACACATTCACCTTTCGTCTCACATGGAAAGTCTTATCGATTATATACACCTGTTCAGGCATGTCATCCCAAAATGTGATGCATACTCTAACACACACATGCACACACACTAACAGTTGTCAGAAACCTGAGTTGGAAAAAAGAAAGGGGACAGGGTGGTGCTAATACCCTACAGCACCTAGTAGACAGGCTGCCTAGATGATGGAGTGTCTTTCCTTCCTCCTTTTGCAACGTCTTTCTCCAGCCCATCATCTAGGAATCCTGTTGCCTTTAAATACCATAGCAATCTGGTCCTTCTAAGCTTTGACAGATAAAAAGACACAAACTAGAAATTGGTAAATAAGGGGGACTGATATGAGAGGATATCCCTGGGGTTGCATGAGTGAACTCAAACAACTTTAAACATCTATCATGGCTTACTTTTGGTGCTGTATTCTGATAAATTCTATGCTCCTGCATTAACTTCTAACAATGGATATGTTTCCAACCTATGTTTTCTTCTTCCCAGTTTTAATTAATTTAAGCACATGCCTTCTTGACATTTTAATTGAACAGTGCCAAAAATTTGGGAAACATCGCCAAATAACATGCTGCTGTTATTCCGCAACGGCCCTCTAAATTCCAAAAGATCATCCTAGGGGATTGGATTTGGAAACTAGATTTTGGGATTGTATGTTTTGAATCTGACAGTCGATGAGAGAATTCCAAACTTCTGTTCAAACTGGGATTTTCTCTTGAATAAATGAAGTGAAGCCCACCAAAAGCAGAGCAGTTACTAAGAAAAACCTTCTTATAAAGGCACAGCTTTAATTAATCCTTTTCAACAAACATGAGTCAATGTCAAATTTCAGCCTCCTCAGCGAGGCCCATTGGGTAGGGGTTGACTGAGATCTGCAAAAGCAACAGTAGCTTAGTAGCTAAGCTAGAGTTACCATGAGCTCATGTTTGTTTTAGGATCAGCTTAGGCAATATCCACAAGTCCCAGCAAACCTTATCTCCACCATGTACAAGGACATTTTTTCAGGAGAGGTCCTGCAGAGTATGTTCTACACTTACAGGACTCAATACCAGCTTTATGTTTTCACCAGCTTACCTGAACTTTCCCTTTTTGTGTGCGTTAATTGGTTTCTTTTCACTTTTGGAAGCAGGACCAATCTTTCTTCACGCTGCCTTGTCAGCACAATATCATGTGTTATTAAATCATTTCCTGTTAAAAAGAATTTCTATTTCAGTTAGAGTTTAAATGGATTATAGTCATCTTTATAAGACTACTGAAATGTCTCTGTTCTGTCTCTGACATTTCCTCAGAGACAAAGCTACATGAGGAAGCACATCGGGATGTCAAGATATCCCACCGTGTTGTTTGTGTATTTTTCTACCCACATGAAGCTTTGTCATCACTAGGGCTGCACAATCTATTTTGTCATCGCAACATCAGTGTGCACAATATTCATATCACAAAGAACTGGAATGCAATAATTGTTGGATAATATATTTTAAAGGTTGTAAAGTTGTACATTTCATGTAGTCTCACGGTAGCAAAAGCCAGAGGTTTGGACTCAAGTCACATGCCTTGGACTGGAGTCAGACTTGAGTCATTAATATTATGACTTTAGACTTGAACTGAAAAAAATGTTCAGACTTGTGACTTGACTTGGATTTTTACACCAGTGACTTGGGACTTGAATTGGACTTGAACCTTTTTACTTTAAAAGACTATATTTTACCCAAAATCTGAAGTTTAAAACATATATTGTTTAATAAGTGTGTTTAGTCTGGAAAATATTAGTTTAAAGGAAGACAATTATTGCAGCTAATTTTTATTTAACCATACAACTTAGAGGTGGAATTCTAGAATTACTTTTTTATACTTTGTAAGTTCAGTTGCCCATCTTTCATCACAAGTACACATGGTCTATTAATTTTAAAATATAATTGCAACATTATTGAACAAAGACTCGAAAAGACTTGAAATTCCAAGTTTCAGACTTGGGACTTGACTTGACAGTTGCCTGTCTTGACTTGAGACTTGACTCTGACTTGACTGTCTTTGCTTGAGACTTGACTCAGAATTTGAGAAAAAAGACTTGAGACTTGCAAAACAATGACTTTGTCCCACCTCCGGCATAAGCTAACCGGACACAAATGACATTGCCAAAAATGCTAATGATCAAATAGAGTAGGAAGCACAGATTAGAAAGAGAGGCACATATAGCACCTGATATAGTCATCGCAATATTTACCAGTATCATCGCCATCGAAAGATTTTCGAATATCGTGCAGCCCTAGTCACCGCCCATATCACATAAAATTTCAATAGCTACACAGTGCTTTGATAGTGTATGAAATCAACTGAGTGTATGAACAGGTAATTTGTCTTCTTCCATCTCTCTCTTCAATCCTTTGTAGAGAGCTGCGCCGTAAACAACGGTGGTTGTGACAGGACCTGTAAGGACACAGCTACAGGGGTCCGCTGCAGCTGCCCTGTGGGATTCACCCTGCAGCCAGATGGCAAAACCTGCAAAGGTCAGTAATGTCCATTAAGTTACCTGTCTAATATGAGTAATATCAGAGCTCTGTACACCCCAACCTAGAGCCCAGCACCTATCTAACCTCCATCTGCCTGGCTTCAGTTGCGATCATTGGAACTGTTATTGTTTGTTGATGTTGCTTTTGCTTTGGAGCGTTTTTCCATTTCGAACAGCCCAGCAGTGACGTCAATGACAGTGTTCCGTGGATAAAAGCCTCAGCACCTTCCTTAACATCTCAAAAAGATCAGTAAAGGATGTTGGCTTTCATTTAAACAAGCATCTGAATGAGGCAAACTCACAGTGAGCCTCTCAGTGGTCTTTATAGGTGGACAAAACAACAACACGAAGGCTGTGGAAAGGGTTTCTGTGTCTGATTTTGGACAAACACATTCTCAATATAAGCGAGTGTTTAGTCTGAAATGATTTAAAAAGATGTCTTTAAAATCTTTTTAAAACACAGTTGTAACCTCTAACCATGTGGAAACATTGAACTTTATAGCTTTTTATCTTTTTGAGCAGAAACAGAATTTGACTGTGTATTCAATTGTTCTGCATTTCAATACGTTACAAAATCCTCCCATATTTCTTACTAGGCTTAAACATTTACTATATACAACCCCAGGCAAAAGGTGTTGGAAATTATGTGGTATAAGTGGCAAAACAATCTCTATAAGTCTTCTAAAATACTTTGAAAGCAGAAGCTATGGACAGTTTGCTCATCTGGATCATTCATGTGTTTGGTAACACAATGGTAATACATCAGCAAAGACTGTAAAAAAGAAAATTACTACCCATCAATCTGAGAAGGGTTAGAAGGCCAAGCAGCTTTGGAATCCATCATTCTACAGTGAGAACAGTTATACAGAGGACCCCCAGTATTTGGGGGCTTATGGACCAAAACTGCTTGTGAATAGTTAAAATGCGTGAATACTCGAAATCCCCCTTAAAAAGGTTAATAATTGCCTATTTTAATAGTTCAAACACCAAATATACCTTAATACGCATTAATATGCACTGTGGAAACCGTCTTAGCACTATCGCAGAGGCTAAGAAGCTAACATCAACAGAAGTGGTGTCTGAAGTCGGTCCTCAAGGGCTGGGATCTTGCATGTTTTAGTTATCTCCTCGGTTCAACTCACTTGGATCAAGTGATGACTTGTTAGCAGGCCTCTGCAGAACATTGACATGCTGGGAACAGCAGCCAATAGCATATCAAGTACCTCAGCTTACCAACCTGCCTTTTCTTTCAAATAGTTTAGATATACTCTATGAAACAATCTGCGAACAGGTGGATTTTCCACAAACAGTTTGTTACGTTCCACAGCAAAATCCGCAATATTGACCCATGAACAGACAGAGGTCCACTGTACACAATTGGCAAACATTTTGGACTGTCACACACTAGGCTGAGTTGATGACAGTTGAAACTTGCCATAAGCATACTGTTAAAGCTGAAAACTGACTCTAACCTTTATAATTAGCTACACATCTGAGTTAGGTGCTAACACTGACCCTTATCTCTTGTGGTTAAGTCAGTAGCTATGTTTCCACCCAATTGTCATGCAAATTTTGATCAAACTTTCTCTTTTACCATCAAAGCACAGATTTGCTTTAAGAAGCTCTAGAGCCAACAGATTTAAGAATTCATTTTTATCTGCTATTACTGTACTTTTAAGTACTTCTTGTTGAGTGTTGAGTATGTCTGTAAGTAGTTATGTTTTTATGTCTTTACTGTGATGGTTTTTATGGTATTTATTGTATTTGTTGTTGGTGAATGATTTTTCTGCTGCCAATAATACAGTAATACAAATTGCCCCCTGGGGATATTAAAGATACCTTGATACCTTTTGATACCTTTTTGTTGCCAAATCAACAAAAGAAGAGAAAGAAAATGCAAATTAGGCGTGGTTCTACTGGTTTGGAGTGAATCAACCAGGCTATGCAAAGCGTGATTTCGTCAGTTGTTGACGCTACCCATGGCTGTAATAAACAGGAAGTAGAGGTTGGAAACTAGCATGACCCCCACATCTCAAAAAAATGGAGACAGTCCTCCCCTCTGAGGTGGAGGTTTGGAGTGCCTTTGGTAAGGCACTAGCGGATGGGAAAGCTTGCTATGTCAGAGCTTATTTGGCAAATGTGTTTCCATCTCCCCTTTAGCACTTAAAGTATTTTTCGGAAAAGCCAAAAACCACCTCAAGTGAGCATAAAAAGGAAGTTATTTCAAATTTTGCCGCTTCCATCAACCTTTAGTCAAAACGCAGCTTGTGATGCATTTTTTCTAAGCATCCAGGTTGAAGGAGCATTAAAAAACTACTTAGAAATCCATTTGTTTAATAAAGTTATAAGTAATAATTAGAATTTCCTTTACTTGTGTTGATAGTGGTTAGAATTCAAGTCTTCCAAAAAAAAAATAAAAAAAATAAAAAAATTTAAATACTCCTGACATCAAGTTTATTTTTAAGTGGGAACAAACAAACAGCATGTCATCCTACATGCTGATAGTCTGCATAGGAAGGACTCTTACAGTACATTCATTCATTCATGGCTACCTCTGGTTCCAGCTCTTCTCCCCATGGATTGGAAGTGGGAGAGCTGGGACACTTCTACTCAACCGCATGTCACAGACTTGCTCTTAGAGGAGTCACCATGGCTACTAGACATGTTGGTCATGTGACAGCAGCACTGCTGTTTGCTTAGCATAATATGGATGCCTTAGGGGATATGTGTGCTCTTATACATTTTATGTTACTGAGTGTATGAGAGAGAGAGGGAGAGAGAGAGAGAGAGAGAGAGAGAGAGAGAGAGAGAGAGAGAGAGAGAGAGAAGTGTGTGTTTGCAAAATGAATGTCAGGTAGTCTGAGAATGTGGCATGTAGGTGTGTGAAACCTTGGAGCCAGAGCTGTCTCAGGGCTGCCAGGCAGACGACACGACAGCAAACTTTGAGATGTTTGAGCAGGGAGGCCCACACTGTCCCATTTCTCCCTCTTCAACCCCCCTCCCAGCAGACATGACTGCAGTCATACAAACAGTGCCATCAAGCTGTGGATTCTGTGAATACAGCACTCGAGCAGTGAATGTGGAGTTATTGCCAAACATTTTGGCATACACACAAAGGTTGTGTTTGCAAAACTGGCTGATGATGATTCAGGTTGTTGTTAAATTATTGTGAAAAGGGTTCAGATACATGGTATTTCAGTGCTAAGAGCTTTATTAGCATATAAATTTTACTATTTAATAACAATATAATTGTATTTCAGTAAATCATCAACAGAGGGGTGCAGCTGTTTTCTTGTGTTAGTGACATTTACCTTCAAGTAAAAGAAAACATCCATCATCAAATGACTTGAAATGTGGCACCACTAATATTAAGAATATTGTAGCTTTTGGAACTTTTTAATGGAAAAAGTGAAAGTGAGTTTCAGTTTCAGTAAGTAAGGTAGTGTTCCAAAATATCCAGGCTTGTTTGATATGATGTGAGTTCGCTGTAGATTCATACTGCCACCAGTGCAGAGCTTGCTCAACACATGACATCAGTTAAGGCACTGTAAGGCACATTGCTGCAAGTCAATGACTCGATGCTCTGCTGGGTTTCCTTAGAAACTTTTTGAACTACTTTGAATAATTAATTGAGCCTACTGTACTGTTTGATAACTAGGATCAATTGGAATGTATGTATATTGAATTTTTTTTTTGTTTTGTTTTGTTTTATAAAGTGCCTCAGGACAACATTTGTTGTGAATTGGCACTATATAAATAAACTGAATTGAATTGCAAAAACATTGATGACTGACTGACACTGCATGAAGAGCAAGGAAGGAAGAGCAAAACCTGGTGCAAAGTTCTTCTTACTGGTGAATCCTCCTGATTGTAAGAACATCTGAACAGGAATTTGTCTGGAAAAATGGTTCGAGTTAGTGGGTCCAAGGAATTGGACCCACTGAGTTCCCTCCAATTACACTGCTGTGAAAAAAAGGGCTGCAACAAATTTTTCTTTTAAGCCTTTTTTATACAATATTAGAAATTAATTAAAAGATGAACACAAACAAGTAATTCAATTCCTTTTTTAAATAAGAAAATAAACATTTCATTTCCTAAAATATAACAACATAGCTTAATGGGAGATTTGTTTTATAGAATTTGAACCAGGTGAAGCTAAAACTGCCGCTTGAGGAGTTCTGGGTAGAACTTTTTTACAAAGTTTTTTATATATATATATCTTAAATGCAAAATGTATATATTTTTGTACAGTTTTGGCTTAATAACTGCTCTGAGAAGGTGGTTCTTTCAGCAAGTCGCCTTTTGAGTCTGTATACTCCAGTTAAAGTTTATCAGTTCCTAAAGTAGTTGACAATTATTTCAATAACTGATTCATCACAATTAATGCGATTAATCATTTAAGCCCTCGTGAAAAGTAAATAAGAGCAGAACACTAAGTTGAAGTTCAGGAATCCACTAGTAGACAGCAGATAGGGTTGTGCCAGATCCCATTACAAACTAACTGTTGTTTATTTGTCACATTTTGTCTGAAAAGAAGCTTAAAAACCTTTTCTTTTCTTTTACCAATTAACATATCGACTATGTTATCATCAAGCGTTTTCTGCCACTACTTTAAAACCCATCACTGCATATTCGTGGGGATTCTCTCCGTCTCAGAGTTCTTCCAAGCCTGCCACCCTATACCCAAAGTACAGTTATTTTATCCAGGGCACAGGGCTCTGTAATGTGATCTGGTTTTCTCTAATCAGAAACAACTTGATACATGTCCACAAAGACAGAGGAGAAGTTAGCAAGGTCTCAGTGTGTAGCCTTTGACTCAAGATCAAAGACATATTGTGACCTCAACAAGGAGGTTATATCTGACAATTTGGGAGAAAAGAGTTTATTTAAAAAGTTAGATGTGTGTTTTTGTATAGTACAAAAACTGCAAGCTAATACAATCATCTTTGATGAATCAACTAATTTACCATGAAAATGTGCATGACAATACTTTTGTGAACAAGTCATGCCCTCATTAAGGTATTTGTGCCCTCTGAAGCTGGCTATGGGGCTAAAACAGAAAGCAGGAGAGAAGAGTGCAAACATCTGTTGTTGACAAAAGTATCATCCATCACGGGTTTTAGGGATCTCAATGTTAATTTTTAGAAATATAAATGTGAAAATATTAAGTTCCAAGTAAAAATGAGAAGTGTCACTTAACCCCATCTTAAAAGCAATCAGGCAAAGCCAATGGATAATGCTTTACACAGCAAACTGATGTCAGGGTCTTGTTGCAATTCCACTTTAAAAGGTCTGCCATAATGGTGATACTTGGAAAGCTTACTATTAACTAAGGCACAACTCATTAGAAAATGTTTGAGAACCACTGGCTTGCTTCGAGAATTGTACAGCTCATGGTAACAGCATGTTGGAGTAGCTCTGTTACATTAGCTCTGATTTGTTCCTTTTGTAAACTTTTGTTCATCTTTTTTTGTGGCATTGCATATTAGGACAATTATTCCCTCTTGGTTTTGGATGCTGTGCAGCTGGAAAGATTTTTGCTCTTACTTTTTCACTTTCAGACAGTTGTTACAGTGCTTAACCATGGCAATAAAGTATTGTTTTTACAACTGGGAGCAGATGATTAGCATCACAAAAACTCAAATAATACCTGAACCATAAATTGCAGAGGAGTTGAAAAGGAGGCTTCATGGATACAGAGCAGGATCAAAGAGCAGAGAGAGGAGAAGGAGGTTCAAACCATCTCTTCCATTGATTATGTATAATGGGGAAGGATCATATCCCCTACTCCAACATCTCTCTGCCTGGCATTCTAACCATACAACCAGACAGGGATTTAAAGAGGAGCAGCCAAAGCAAATGAGGTGGATTGGCAGTGCTTGTCAAGAACTGGTGGTGTCATCTAGGAGATGTTGCTGTGGAATATCATGTCTGCTGCCTGGATATTGAACTGTTATCATGTCATGACAATTATGAGATTGTTGTACAGCAACATTGTCTTCAGTCAGAGGCCTCTTCAGATTTGTTGCAAGACTGACTGCTACCAGAGGTCTTTCCTACCCAGGGCATCATCATCCATAGTGACTCTTTGAAACATAGTATTTTAGAATTGAATTTGAATTAAACTGACGAGAGAAATTTCAGACATTTGATCTGTACTATATGTAATATGTACATGTGGAGGTAAAGTGTCTTCATGTCTTCCAAAGTCTCTTCTGGTAATGTTTTGCTGTAGTAGAACCCAGCATTTACAGTGGTGGAAAGATGGAGTCCTTTAATTGGGCTTGAGTTGAGTAGAGAAGATGGATAGTAGTACAGGCCATCTGTGCCACGCCCACATAATGTGACTGAGAATAACCCCTCAGGCTTCTTAAATCTGTTACTTAGGAGTAGAGTAGAGTCATGGACAAGGCAGTGCACATTGATCTGTCAGCATGTGAAAAGTCTACAAGACCACCACTATCACCATCAGGGTACACATTAACATCATTGCTGTGCTTCCTTTTGTGTTTTCTGTATTGGGGTGTAACATAATCCACTATTATTGAAAGCCACGAGAAAGCCACTTTCTCCTCAAAGGAATTTGGCAGCATGAATGAGGTTTGAAAATTGTATCTGAATGAACTGCATGACATCTGGAAAAAGATGTTTTGGACAGATAAGACCACTGTAGCACCATGTTTGTCAAGAACCAAGCACAGGATATCAAAACACCTGCATGTTGCTTGTTTTGTACCAACAGAATCCGTGTACCTCGCAGTCATTGGGATCACCATGAGTAAATATGAGTTTATCTGTTAAAGATCAAAAGCTTGGCTTTGACTGGGTTATGTTACAATGACAGCAGACAATATACAGGAAAATGGCAGAAATAGAAAAGACTCAGGGTCAAAGTAACCTTTGAGCAAGATATAGGTGCTTGTTTTAAGTCAATTCCTTAATATTGACAAAAAAGTAATAAATCCACTGGCAGGTTATTTCACTTATAACATGGGAAATATGTCTTATTAATGAAATAATCTGCCAGGGGATTGCTTTTCTCTTTTTTTAATATTAAGGAATTATTGACTTAAAACAATACCTTAGAGAAAAGTTACTTATAATTTAGTTTTGTCTTATTTCAAGTGTACTAAGATATTTGCACTACAAACTAAACAAAAAAATACCTGGTGAGATTTTGTGTGTTTGCAGTGTTGACCTTAGGAGTTGCCTATACCTCATTGGCTGAAGCTCTGTGGTAAACAAGAGTGGGCTAAAATCCCTCCACTATATTCAAAACAATTGAATTTTAGTTTTTAATAATACTTTATTAATCCCAAAGGAACATGTAATGTAACACCAACTACCCACGTTTCTTCAAACAGCTAATATAGATGGTGATGTCTGTGGACCACGTTCTTTGTGCTATGAAAAATCTTTTGTTGCACAACCATCTCCACAGATTCTAGAGCAGTCCCCAGGACAGAACCAACCTGATCGATCAGCTTGTTTAGCCTTTTTAAGTCCCTGACTCTGATGCTGGTACTCCAACAGATGACGGCAGAAGAGATTACACTCTCCACAACAGACTTACAGAAGATATGCAGCAACTTGCTGCAAACAGAGAACAACCAAAGCTTTCTGAAGAATTAATGTCTACTCTGTCCTTTCTTGTAGATAGCTTCAGTGTTGGGTCTCAAGTCGAGTCTGTTTTCTACATGAACACTAAGATCTTTATGTTTATGAGGTGTGACAGGAAAACTGTGTGTCTAAGGGTGGTGGGATGTCTGCTAGGCTAGAGGCAGGAGAGGAGGAAGCCTGTGATCTTCATCCACTACCACCCATCTTTGATATTTGTCTACTGGACTTTACTCCTTCACCTTCTTCTTGTAAGCCTCTTTATGTCTGAAATCTTGACTTTAAGTTTCTTCTAGCTATTCCTTAATAATTCTCTGTCTTCCTCCCTCTTGGCTCTTTTTTCTTGTTTGGTAGTTCCTTCAGATCACTGGTGTTCCATGGTTTGTTATTTGGGAAGCATCTCACTATTGTGGTTCTCATTATCCACACAAAACTTTATGTAGTCACACACTCGGTCATGGCATTGAATTTATCTCCATGTGGCTTGCAGAGTCCATTCCAGTTATGAGCAAATGGATCAAACCTTTGAACAGTTTGAAAGCCCAACATACACTGCTCACAAAATTAAAGGGAACACTAATATAACACTTCCCAGATCTCAATTAATTAAATATTTTCATTGAAAAATTTTATTATTCACACAGTAGAACTGATTGAGAAGAAAATAACACAAAAACTATCAATGTAAAAAGCAGCAAAAGCAACAGACCTTGTGAAGATGCTGGCTGAAGCTTGTAATAGAATATCATTATCAACAGTGAACCAAGTCCTGTACCAATGTGGGCCTAAAGCCAATCATTGAGGAAGAACCATTATGCCAAATGCAACATGGAAATATGGAGACATGTTCTGTGGTCTGGTGAAAGTGAAATTGAAGAGTATAATAACCGCTGTTGCAATTGCAGGAAAAAAGTGGAAGCTTGCAATCCTGAGAACACTCTCACAATTGTGAAGCATAGGGGTGGTAGCATCATACCGTGAATGTGTTTTGCTGCAGTAGTGACCAATGTATTTCACAGAATAGATGGCATCACAAGGAAAAACATAATGTTGAAATTATGAAAATCTCAATTCAAGGAACCTATGGAATTTCAGCATGGGGGCAAATCAAAGTCTTTCAGATGTCCAGATGGACAATGACCCAATCAAAGTGGCTTAAAGACAACTAAGTCAATGTTTTGGATTGGCCATCACAAAGCATCTTGTGGAAATTGTGTTGGCAGACCTTAAGTTGTGTGAGCGTGGAGGCTTGCATACCTTGACTCAGTTACAGCTATTCCTTCAGGAGAAATGGGCCAAACTTCCAGAAAGCTAAGGGTTAAATGATACCCAAAGTGTTTGACCCAAGGTACACACTTTCAAAGAAAATGCTGCCAACTAAGGAAATGTATTCAAATTCTAGACTTTAAAGAAAGTTCTGCAATAATTTTTTTTTCACTCATAATTCTGTCAATTTGCACAGAGAAATAATTTGGGTAATTCTAAGAGACCTAAAACAGAATTTTATTCAGATTTAAGGTCAGAAGATAAGAAAAAAATATTTTTCCAGAGAGTATATAAATATCTGGTTTCAAATGTATAGGTTACTGAAATTTCAAGTTTAGTGTAAGATGAGTTCCTCCCTCGAAGGTGGTCTCAATCAATGTGGCACTGAACTGCTTCCTTGTGACAGACAGCACTCTTCCCAGTTGTCTCTCTCCATGGTTTCATCAGCCGCACTCTGATGCCAATAGGATGTGCCCTGTCCTGCCTGTCTATCATAATTGTTTCAATATAAACTATGCAGGGCATGTTTAAAACCCACCAGTATGATAAACACCCTTTTATCTGTGCTGACAGACAAGGCCGTTGAGCTTCTCTCGATGACAGACACGCCAACCCGAGGAGACGTCTCATTACAGGCTCTCATACCAACATCTGGGTTAAAGAGAGGCTAGAGAGAAGATGTTGTTAACGGTTTCCAGATGTTTGATTAGGAGGTGCACATCGGAGCGAGGTCAGATCTCAATGTTGGGTATGTGTGTGCCCCTGTAACAGCGGGGATCATTAACACTCATTACATTACATGGTGGTTTTGTTCTCAGGGAAGTTCATGAAAGGTTGGATATGTGCACGTGGGTTTCTGGCTGCTTCTGAGAACAGTGTGTGGTCGGTATACTGTGCTGAAAAAAACTGGATTGGTACTGTTGACATGTCCTCACTGGCCTGCATGCCACATTTACCTGAAAAGACCTGAGAATACAGTTATACACAGACAAACAGATCAAAGTTAAAGGCCTGATCAAATCACTTCACAAGAAAGCTTGTAGATCTGTGACAACATCTGAAGACTAACTTTCAGAAAGTGTTTCTTTCTTGGAGTCTTAAACTGGCAATCCATCAAACGCCTCTCTGATTCCCAACAGAGATTTCTTCAGGAACCTCCTAAAACAAACTCAGCCACTAAGACAAGTTTATCATTTCTAGCAGGGCAATTACATACTTTCTGAGGTGAGGTGTATGCAGACACATACATATATTTTTGTTCTGTGCCCCTGAGAGCTTTCTTTTCTGCCTCTCCATCTTTAGCTCCCAGTCATCAGATGACAACACGATTCAAATGAAAAAAAAAATCATGCTCCAGCACGTTCTCAAAGGGGCATGCATTGTAAGGGGGCTGCTAATCAGTTATTGATCATATTTACACATGCACAAACAGCTGTTAAATACAGAAAATGCTGATTAGAAATTATTTTTCCACCATTGATTTGGCATCCCCTCTAGCGTGGCGCCCCTATAGATTGCAAATAGTGCATACCCACTTATGACATGGTCATCTTAAAAAGAGTAATAATCTACAGTGATTTTTGATACAGGCTGATGGATTTGCTTATGTTCTCTCGTGTGTTTTTAAAATGGTTCCAGTCTTATCTCAGAGAGGTCTTTCACAGGTTTTATAAACACCGCAATTTTGTCTTGTGGGGTACCTCAAGGATCCATTTTGAGGCCTATTCTCTTTTTACTATACATTTTTCCTTTGTCAAATCATGAAACATAAAAATGTATAAAAATATATGCTGATGATATTCAACTGTATTGTTCATTTAGACTTTCGGAGATCCGACCTTACCGATTGTTTGACAGAAATCAAACAATAGCTGGAGAACAACTATCTGCGACTAAATGCTAACAAAACAGAGACAATCATTATTGTTCCTGATGACAAAATCCATGTTATCAAATGGCATATTAATTTTTTGACACCCTCTTTACAAACCCATATAAAACCCTTGGGTGTTACTTTCAACAGCTCTTAATCCCTTGAACATCATTCCAGACAACTGGTCTGAAATTGTTTTTATCATTTTAGGGAATGTTTCTAAATTGAGATTATGGGTGTCAAAAAATGGTTGGTTCATGTTTTTATCTTGTTTAGATAATTGTAACAGGTTTTGTTTTTTTTTTTTGTTTGATTTTTGTTTTTTTTACATATCTTAACATCAGCTTTAGATCATCTTCAGACTATAAAAAATGCAGCAGTGAGACTTCTAACGAGGACAAATAGAAGAGAACACATAACTCTTGTTCTAGCCTCCTTGCACTGGCTCCCTGTATGTTACAGGATACGATTTAAAATATTGGTCCTGACGTTCAGGGCACTTCATGGCCAAGCTCCTAACCCTAACCCTAACTCCACTGACTCTTTTAAGAAGCAGCTAAATACATTGTTATACTGACAGGCTTTTAACTAGACTGTTACATCATATGTCAGTTTTTATATTCTTGTTTTTATGTTTGTGTTTTGTGATGTTAATGTCTGTGATAACTGCTGTATAGATGAATTTTATTTGCTTATACACTGGTGGCATATTTAGCATACCTGAACATCTCTTACTCTGCAAAACTTTTGTTAAGGGCCATTGCTGAGTAAGACACATACCAAAAAAATACAAACATGTTATTTTCTATTAAGCAACCCATGCTAGAAGTATCTGATCATTGCCAACAGTTCCTAGGCCCAGTGCCCAGCAATCCTTCAATGTTGACTCTTCTGATGAAACTATGCCCAGCAGAAATACAGTAATCTGTTCTGGCTCGGTACACTCCAGCAAGGGAATGTGTGATGAATGTGGCAATTGACAAAACACCCTGCAGTGTTCAACACTCAACATACAAAACAGAAAACTATCAATTAATATTATTTTGCAATCTTATAAAATAGAACAGAATAGAAATATGTTTTATTCCTCCACAGTGGGGAAATTCACTTACCTTTAACTAGAAAGTTAAAGGTAAATGGAAGCATGCATATTCGAGCTCAGGTAAAAACAGAAAAAAAATTAGAATAAGAGACTGTACAGTAAGGGCTTCATAAGAAAATAAAACTACAGTTAATAGAAAATAGAAATATTGTGCTCTGTTTAGAAGAAATGTGCAACTGAGTAGGGTCGTTTAAAAAATGTGCAAACTGTGCATGCATATTTGTGCATAAAAAAACAACAGAATATTTACAAGAAATGACAAAACTGTGCAAAGAACAGCAGGGATGTAAATATTTATTGATTTTGTGTGGAATAATGATGGTTATAAAGTTTTACAGCAGCCTGGAGGAAGGATCTACGATAATGCTCTTTTGTATACCTAGGATTCAGCAATCTGTTACTGAAGTAGCTCTCCAGTTCTGCAGCAGCTTTATGTGTGGGGTGGGAAACTTATACTTATGATCATACCTACTTATACGGGTCCACTGTCTCAGTGTCACAAAGGTCACTGGCATGTCTGCACCATGAGCAGCTGGGGTGAAAAATCAGTTCCTTTAAGACAGAGATCATGGTTTCCAACTGGAAGAAGGTGGATTGCTACCTCCTGGTCTGGAATTAGCCTCTATCTCAAGTAGAAGAGTTTAAGTATCTTGCTGTCATGCTTATGAGTGATAGTTAATCAAAAACAACACAAACACAAAACACAGTTTTTAAATGAAGGTGCTTAAATCCAAACCTACATGGCCCTGTGTGAAAAAGTGATTCCCCATTAAACCTAATAACTGGTTGGGCCACCCTTAGCAGAAACAACTGCAGTTAAATGTTTGTGATAACTTGCAATGAGCCTTTTCCGGCTGTGGAGGAATTTTGGCCACTTATCTTTGCAAAATTGTTCTGATTCAGCCACACTGGAGGGTTTTCAAGCTTGAACGGCATTTTTAAGGTCATGCCACAGCATCTCAGTAGGATTCAGGTCAGGACTTTGACTGAGCCACTCCAAAGTTTTCATTTTGTTTTTCTTTAACCATTTAGAGGTGGACTTCCTAGTGTGTTTTGGATCATTGCCCTGCTGCAGAAACCAATTTGGTTTCAGCTTGAGGTCACCAACAGATGGTCGGACATTCTCCTTCAGGATGTTTTAGCTGACAGCAGAATTCATGCTTCGATTTATCACAGCAAGTCTTCCAGGTCCTGAAGCAGCAAAACGGCCCCAGGCCATCACACTACCACCATGTTTTACTGTTGGCATGGTGTCCTTTTTCTGAAATGTGGTGTTACTTTTATGCCAGATGTAACAAACACACACCTTCCAAAGAGTTCAACTTTTGTCTCGTCAGTCCACTCCTAAAAGTCTTGGGGATCATCAAGATGTGTTCTGGAAAAACTGAGATGAGCGTCAGCGTCTTTTTTGCTCAACAGTGGCTTTTGTCATGGAACTCTGCCATGCAGGCCATTTTTGCCCAGTCCCTTTCTTCTTTAACTGAAGGCTTGCAGTTTTTTGGATGCTGTTGTGGACTTTTGGATGAGTCGTTGCACTTTTGGGGTGATTTCGGTCAACCAGCCTAGCTGGGAAGGTTCACCACTGTTCCATGTTTTCACCATGTGTGGATAATGGCTCTCACTGTGGTTCACTGGAGTTTTAAAGCTTTAGAAACGGCTTTAGAAACTCATTCTGTAACACGTTCTGTTAGGTTAGTGTTTCTCAAGGGGGTGGTACCGCCCCCTGGGGGGCATTTAGAGATGACAGGGGGAGCTGGCACCAATATTTACAAAGTGGGGTACACTGCGATCTTTTTAGGGGGAGTTTGCTTGAAGATAAAATTTACACCTGTGCTGGGCCAGTATACACCGGTACGCAGTACCAGTGCTTTTAAATGTTACCCCTCAACATACCGGGATTTTTACTGGTGTTGTAACAGTTGTTGTTTCAGTCTGCGTTTTACCATCGATGTTCCCTCTATAGCTCCGCACTACACAGGCAACCAAAAACAGGCATAGAGAAACAAAAAAAACAAAACTTACAAACACTCAGGAACAGGAGAAATGGGGCAAAGAACGAGATGTGAATCAGGGCGTGAAAACAGAGAATCAAGCTCTGTACAGTGAAAAATCAAGAATTTAGTGGCATGTCCAGTAAAACACTAGACTAGATATAAGCCTTATATAAGTACCGTTTCTTTATCCTAACGGTTCTGTTTATTGAAAAGACCCATCTGCCACAGGTATCTTAGCACATACCATGTGTTATTGGGGTCTTGTTGTACCTACTTTAGCAACCAGTTATTTAAAGTGAATGGAATTGAGTAATGTGTGGGTTACCCAATTACCCAATACCCAATACCCAATAATTGGGTAATTGGTCCAGTAAATGATATCTCCAAGCGGGAGGTCATCTTAGTTCTGGAGTTTCTTTTTATTTGTTTGATTCAAGGTCATAATCTCTTGCATGTTAAAAGTCCACCAGCTAGCATGAGGATTAGGCCAACATTAAAAATAGTGTGCAGTATAAAGTCTTTAGAAAAACTTTTTAAACACAATTTTAAGTCAAAATACTACCAAGAGACAGAGGGAGTGGTAAATCCATGGGCAGTAAAAAACAGGGGCGGTCCGAGCCTGTTTTTGCGCAAAAACACAGCGCCCCCCCACGTGCCTATATAACAAATGCTACAGCACAGAATATGGCCATAAGAAGAATCATCTGCACGTCTGCAGGTAGCCAGTGTGATATGACAGAAATTATTCTCAGAGTTAAAATTATTAAGATTAACTATGAGCCATGAGAACTGATAAGATGTTTGCTGATATTTACATATTAGAATACTCTGATCATCACATCAAAACTTTACACACAGAAATAGAAAATATAACTTAATCTACAAGCCCCACTTTTATGGAACAGAACTTTATTAAAGGTATTTTTAGAAGTATATGAATATGTTACCCAGCTCATTTGGTATCTAAAGGAAATGTTTAATTGACAGAACTTGTCTACTGTATTTGCAATTAAAAAAATACATGCGTCAAACTCCTTAGGGACAGTTATAGCAAATGTAATAACTACATCTATGAGATACATTTAATTTATGTATTTCTTTATTTTATTTAATCTAAGAGCTATATGTTAAACATTCTCCTGGCAGCTGGTGGCGGCCATAGAAAACATAAGGAGTGACGAAAGGGTATGCCACTGATTGGCTGCTCTAGTTAGACTAAACTGAGGCAGGAGAAGTTTAAACTTTTGGGTCTGAGGGTTAGGAGACAAATACACTTGTTTTGTTTGTTACCTGCATGGTTAACCGGCCCGTCACCAGGGCAGGACTCTGTCTAACGACGGAGATGAGGAGAGAAGAGAGGAGGTGTTCACATGATGTAGGCAGCGCCTCTGTGCCTGTCCGCTTTGCACACAATGCTCACGTCGAGAGGCATGCAGTGGGGCACGTCAGGTGTGTGTGTGTGTGTGTGTGTGTGTGTGTGTGTTTGTGTGCCGGGTGGTGGGGGTTTGGGTTCTGGGAGCTCATGCCACCTGAGATGAGAAGCCGCCTTGGGCAGCTCCCCATGTCGCCCATATCAGAAACCGCTGCTGGTAAGGAGTAAGTAGAAATCAGGTTTAGTTAAAATGATGGGTACATGGGCACGTGCTGGGATGAAATGGTAACACATGGGTCTGTTCAGCAGGGAAGTAGCTGCTCAGAAGATCTGCAGCTCGGTCGGTTACTGCTTGGCCTCACATCACAGATCATTGTTATGTAAAACTGAAAGTTTTCCTTCAGCCCACATGGAGTGTTTGTTTCTGTGCTGGGATCATTTAATACCTGAGTAAATACACACGTCTTCTTAGCCTGATGTCTGTCCTCTCCACTGACAACACCGTGCAAAGAAAATCAACACTCTCCAACAGAACCAGATCCCTGTGCTCTGTCCCTAATTATTTGTGGAGGTTCAGGTTTCTGCAAATCTTTTCCATTTAATTGCTTTTCTCTGTAAATGTTTGTAAAAACTGGACAGATTTTCTTAGCTTTATGCAATTTGTTCTCTATTTGTATTTGGTGCACATTCCAATTTGCGAGTCTGCATGGGACCTAAGTGAGAAGAATTTGATTCCTGATTTGTTTTGTTTAACCTCATATTTTCTTTCTTTTAATTTTTTTCAAAGGTCGAGTTGGGGAAAAGAACTTTCTATTAACCAGTCCAGGTAGTATTGGCAGAATATTTCTGATACATTGACTGAACTTTAAAACCCAGATTTTTGCAGACATTGAACTCTTTAAATAACATGGACTAAATCTGCGTCAAGACACTCATTCACACACATGGACATACAAAAACTTTACATTTCCATGCAGTTTTTGTCCTTTAAATGGGACTTTTTGTTCACTTAAAAATTTTCAAAGAAAATATTTGGAATTTAAAGAAAATCAAAACCTAACAAGGCTGAAAAAAGGAAAGTGTCATCGAATATCCTGAACTAAAAAATAAAGAAAAATAATTTTTTTATACATGTACTTTGGCCTCATGTCATCAGTAGTTCTTTGACTGAAGCTTGATCTCTATGATTCCACTGCAAATGTTACACTATAGAGGAAATTCTCTTTTCACTGAGCCAGATTCATCTGAGCAGAAACAGCTGTCCTCTTTAGCCTAAAATGTTCTGAGTGCCACCCTGCCGGACAGGGCACATTAAAACAAGCAAACAAAAAGAACTGAACTTTGTATTAAATGAATTCTGGTCATTTATGATGAAAATATTCTGCATTTACCTCTTACACTAGACAGGATGTTATTTTTGGCCATTAGAGATTTGTGAATTGACTTGAACCTGCCCTTCCCAGGTTAAAGACTTGTGAACTGTGTCCTCCAAATCTTGATTTGGTTTTGTAAAAAAAACAAAAACAAAGAAATACTTGTGAGCATCTCTGGCTTATATTAGTTTTGTACAAACAGAAATGATGAAAACTTAAAATAATTTTCTTTTCCTGAACCATTTAGATAGCTGTTTTTAAATAAGGTTTTTAGTGTAACCATTGATGTGTATGTATTAAACAATATTTCTTTTTTTGTTATACCATTAAATAGTTTGGTCATTTGGAATTTGAAATGGATTTTATGTCAGCATGACATTAAAAGGAAATGAAGACTGGAGTGAGACATTGATTGTTTGGAGTAAATGACAGCAGAGAGCCTGTACTGGTGTTTGTACATTCTAACAGGGCAGACTGAGCAAGACTGGGGAGTAAAGGTGACAAATGATTCTCCCAAAGGTGGAGAAACACTTATTAAAACACTTTGTGAAAAAGCAAAAACATAAATCTGGAAGGGAGCAAATTCTTCATGGCACCATATTCACAGAAAACTGGATATTTTACCATTTTTTTGTTTGCTTTTGTTTTTTTTTTCTTTTTTTTTGGTTGACCATTTATGAAATAATTTACTTTTATGTTTTGAATTTTTGGTCCAACACACTCTCCAGATGCAGTCTTTCTTTTAATTAAGAACATCCTCATTAAAATTCCACATTGCCTTAAGCGATCCAGATGTTTCTTTGTAAAAAAAAAAAAAAAAAAAAAAAAAAAAAAAAAAAAAAAGAAGAACATCAATGAGCCCATTCATGTGCACACAATGATTTCACTCACTGTTTGATTTTTCTACTAATTCTCAAACTCATAACAGTGAAAGTTTCACACAATTGCTAGATTCACAACCTCCTCTACAGCAGCAGGGTTAGTAAGTGATGCCATTTGCTAAACTTACCCAATACAAATGTCTTAATAGACATAGTATAAGAGCTTTTCTTACCATGTCTTGGCTGTGAAGGCTGAGGGCTAAAAATCTAACAGAAAATATATTCAATCATACCTGGCCAACAGTCAGACAGAGAACTCCTCGCAAGCATCATTCCAGTCCAATACCAATGTTTTTCAATATATAATTCAGGACTAATAGAATGTTTACATTTTTCAAGTATTAATGTAATGTTGGGAGAAAAGTGCAACTAATCATATGTCAGTTAAAGTGGACATGATGCATGGCTGGCTAAATTTTGCTATTATAGTTTTAAAACTATATCAACAGTTGTAAAAAAAAAAAAAAAAAAAAAAAAAAAAAAAAAAAAAAATTTTAAATTCATTAAATTTATAAACTTGTGATCAAAATAGTATTTTTGTGTAAATGTACCAAAATTTACAACCTGCTAAGAAACCAATGACGCTTCTTAGTTTCAGTTGTTTTACAGCTGGGAAAATAAGTATTTGATACACAGCCAATTTGCCAAGGTTATTGTCATGCTAGAAGACCCAGCCACGACCCATTTTCAGCGCTCTTACTAAGGGAAGGAGGTTGTTCCCCAAAATCTCGCAATACATGCCCCCATCCACCTTCTCCTCAATATGGTGCAGTCATGCTGTGGAGAAAAGCATCCCCAATTTTATACAGATAACAAGTTCAAGCAGGTACAATTTATACACGTAATGAGTGGAGCATTGATGTAGTGGGGTGACGGTGGTAGGAGATCATCCCATAATCCGTTGTTGTGTCCTTGGGTAAGACACTTCACCTGCCTTACCTGCTGGTGGTGGTCAGAGGGCCCGGTGGCGCTGGTGCATAGCAGCTTCGTTTCTCTCAGACTACCACAATCCAGTAGCTTGCCACAGTCAGCGTGTGAATGACTGAATGTAGCGTACTATTCAAGTACAGGTGATTTACTATCTTAAAGATAAACCAACAGGTCTGTCAGAGCCAGAATTCTTGCTTGTAGGTGATCAAATACTTATTTCATGCAATAAAATTTATTTTAAAATCATATGATGAGATTTTATGAATAATTTTTTTTTAGATTCTGTCTCTTACAGTTAAGATGTACCTATGATGCAAATTATAGACCTCTCCATTCTTTGTGAGGAAACTTGAAAAAAAAAATCGATAGTGTATCAAATACTGATTTCCCCCACTGTATGTGCCTTAAATACACTTGGTTGGAGGGCCCCTGCCTGAATTCGAATTCAAATTCAAATTCAAAAATAATGTATTTATCCCAAAGGGAAATTGTTAGTCTTCTTTCTGTGTGAAAATCACTCCCTCTTTCAGCAAACTCACTTAACTATCTATTTTATGGAACAATTCTTCAAAAACTGTCTATCCCTATTTGGCTGTATGATGGCAAAATAAAAATGCAACTTAGTCATGAAATAATTGAGGCTGTTCACATTGGTAGTGAAACTTTGCATTTATCTGTCCTCCCTTTCTTCACTGCAGACTTTATCATTTCAAGACTTGCTCTAGCTTAATGTATTTACTTAGACTCAAGAAACATTTAAGCTTCATTAAGGGTAATTATCTACCCGTAGCCACCCTCAGATTGCCCATTAAGTGTGGGCAGATGCTGTGATTCTGCCAGTGTTTTCAGCAAGCAAGGTAATTAAAAAGCTGTGTCTGTCTGTCTTGGGTAAGCCCAGGGTTGTATTAATTGGTTTTACAGAGACGCTGGAGCGAAAACAACATGGGCAGCAAACAAATATTGTAGAGTCATGTTTGTTTTTTTTCTCATTTAGTGGATTTCTTAGAAATGAAGCTTTTTATCTCCTTTTCTTAAACCATCAGTAGCATAATATCCGTACTTCCGAACTCAACATTTACACAAGTTTATACCTTGGTTTTATCCTGGAGCTGAAATAACAGCTGTCCCTCTTAGCCTCAGGAAAACAGAAACACGCTAATGACTAGACTACAATAAAGTCCTTTGGAACATGCTGTACTTCAGGTTGGACATGAAATAAATAATAGAAGGGAAGACATGAAGAGGAGAAACAGACAAATCCCAAGAAATGGCTTCAAATACAGAAAATGATTTTATAGTTAGTGAGCTTAACCTTTCAAAAAAGCCACTGAGTCTCCTGTACACTGTGGGACATTTGAACATTTCAAAAAACTCCACACCACATGCACCACTGCAACAGAATCATCATAAATGCAACTTAAATGTTGCAGTAATGACCAAATTATAACAATTGTTAATCTCATGTTACACTATGTGGACACTCTCGCTATGCTGATGAAGATTCAAATCATGTTGCAATGTTGATTGGTCGAAGCTTCTCAAAATAATTTTGGATCAGTTCAGCTTACCTTTATTTGTCCACTTGGGGGCACTCACAGATTTTGTAAAAGACATTTGGACATTGAATACCGTGGAAAAGGTTCATGTTTAGACCCATGTGAGATACATTATTAGATATGCTGAAATACATGATAAGATGGACAAATAGTGTGACAGCAGCTTGAAGCATCATATATATCAACCTGGACAGGTTGCCAGTCCATAGAGTTTGTAACATGGGTAACTTTAAAGTAGTAATTTTATATTACTCATCATGAACTGTGGTTTGAAGACCCATACACATTCAAAAGGCAGATAAGGATCCAGAGAAGTCTTTAAACTCCAGAAGACTCAGGTGGAGGCCTCAACAATTCCCTGGATCAGCGACTACTTGTTCACCAGTGAAGGGGAAAGAGCCAGTAACTTTCCTTGTCCCGTCTCTGTCCACATAGCAAGATTTTATTGAACATGTACAAAACTTAGCTGATTTAAAGCAAAGACCAAAAGTTTGGTGTTAGTTTTAGCAAAGTCACCGAACCAATGATCAAGAAAAAAAATCAAGATTATCACATATTTCTACTAACCCTTTTCTTGCCTTCAGTTTTATCCACTATACCCTCTCCTTAGCTCTGACATCCATATTCTTTCATTCCCATTTAGTATCATATAAATTCCTCTTCCCTCCCATGTTTTGCAGTTCCCTTCCGTTTTATCCTTATTTCTACTGTGGCTCAGTGGGTAGAGTAGTTGTCTTGCAACTGGAAGGCTGTAGGTTCCAGCTTCCTCTTAACCCCATGACAAAACAAGACACTTAACCCCACATACACTGCCCTGCCCCTCATTTCTTTCTGGTATCTAGCTTGACCTATTTGGTAGCTGCTGGGAGCTACCAAATAGCTGCTAATCCCTAATAGTTTCCATCACTTAAAGCACCAGTAAAGAGGGTTTAGACTGTTTAATCTGTCAGACTTAATTTCTGTCCTTGTTTTCTTCTCCCCCTCATGTCTCTTGGTTCCTTTTTTTACCCGCTCATTGTTGATCTTCTAAATTTTTCCAGCTTGATCTTTTGCAAGTCTTGTTCTGCATTCAAAATATTTTAACATACATAAATAATAAAGCTTCCATGATTCAAAGAGCTCTAAATGATATATGAAAGGTGAAGTTTAAAAACCTATGAAAGTTCTTCTGAGGATATGCTAAACTCGATGAGGCATAGAAAGAATTTTGGAGGCTTGGAGAAACCAGATTTTCCATGAGGTCTGTGGTTGCTAGTGAAAACAACTCTTCAGGAGTGACTGCATTCCCCGTATTATTATTATTATTATTATTATTATTATTATTATTATTATTATTTCAGAATTTTTACCTTGGAATTGTTGCACCTCACCTTCACCTGGACGAGAACTTGTATCTAAGTTTAGTTTTACAAAAATTCATTTGAGACTCCGTGTCATGCTTGTGTGCAGATTTAACTGTTTGACCAAATTGTTTCTAGTGTAATGACACATATCTTAACACTTATGCATATAGCTGGATTTATCTGAGATTAAATTACACAGAGAGATGGGGGAGAGATTTATTCAGGGATGTCAAAAACACAGGGAGGCTGAATGTATGTGCGCATCATATTTTTTTAGATTTTCATTTGTGAAAGTCTTTCTACTTCTACTTATCTAACTATGCTCTGTCAGATAAAGTCCCATTAAAATACATCAAAGTTTGGTTTTGACATGACAGACAACTTTAATAAGTTTGGAGTTGAGTTTTCAATGTCAAGGTCAAGGTGAACCTTATTATTCTTTCAACATTTCACATCTCATAAAGACACAGTATCAGCACAGAATTACAGGACAGACAGTATCACGGTACAAACATTACAATAACACTGAAGGTATAACCAGGACAATGAAAAAAAAAAAATAGAATAAATTGCTAAAATAAAAGATACCTGAAAAAAGAGAAGTTGCATAAATGTGCAGCAGGGGTGAATTTAAAGTGCAGCCAATCTACTTTGTCTGCTATTGTGCAGTCTGATTGCTGTAGGCACAAATGATCTATGGTACTGTGTAGTTCTTATTTTCATTTGTTGAAATCTGCCATTTGACCTACTGCTATAAACAAATTTCAGGAACAGAGGATGTGTTGGATCCATTAGATTGTTTTGTTTTGTTTTAATCAGCACAATGTACAGCTGGGCTGCAGATTCCTGGTCAGCTCCAATAACCCTTCTGGCTAACTTAGTAATGCAAAAAAAATTTTGCAAAATTTTTTTTGGCAGCCACTTATATTACACCCTGAACTGTGGCTGACAATGCATGTGAATTCATTAGTTGAATTGTTGCAAAGCTACAGACACCACACTCCAAAGACTTTGTGGTAATATTTGGTGATTTTAATCATGCCTCACTCTCTGCTATGCTGTCAGCTTTTCAGCAGTTTGTCAGCTGCTCTACCAGTGAAAACAAGACATTGGATTTGTTTGATACAAATGTCATATATTTCCAAAGCAAGACCTCCTCTGGGAAAATCAGATCACAATCTTATTTGTCTCTGCTCAGAATATAAACTCCTTGTTCAGAGGCAACCTGTAACAAAGAGAACTGTGAGAAGATGGTCACAGGAAGCTGAAGAAGCCCTGCAGGGTTGTTTTGAGAGTACGGAGTGGACTGTTCTGTGCCAGCCACATGGAGAGGATATCAATGCCATGATTGAGTGTGTGACCAGCTATATAAACTTCTGTGTGGACAACACCATCCCCACCACAACAGTGAGATGCTTCTCTAATAACAAACCCTGGATCACCTTTGATCTGAAAGAACTGTTAAACAAGAAAAAAGAGCCTTCAGGGAGTAATTGAGGAATATACCGAAGCAGGTCAAAGTTAAAATTAGAGACAGCAAGGAGAAGTACAGGAATAAGTTGGAGAGAAAACTGCCGAAGAACAATATCAAAGATATGTGGTCAGGGATTAAGAAGATCACAGGATTCAAGCACTGGGAGGATTGGATAGAAGGAGATCTGGACAGAGACAATGAACTGACCACATTCTTCAATAGGTTCTGTTCAGAAACAAGTTCAACATCCTCCTCTCCTACCCTAAGCCAAACAGACATCCCATCCTCCTTTGACCCACAGCTTTCCTGTCGCACCTCAGATGTTTTATCTTACATCTCAGTCATTGACTCTTCTGCTTCTACAAGTTTGTCTTCTGGAGATGCTGCTGCTCCCTTTGCCTCCCCCTCCCACTTGTCTGTTTCTAGAAGTCAGGTGAAGAAGCAGCTGGAGAGACTACACCGGAGCAAGGCTGCAGGTCCAGATGGTGTCAGCCCCAGAGTCCTGAAGGCCTCTTCAACCTTAGCTGACCCAAGTGAAGGTTCCAGTGTTGTGGAAGACATCCTGCCTTGTTCTGGCAGTATGTTACCCTTCAGTCATCAACAACTATAAACCTGTTGCCCTGACATCCCACATTATGAAGGTCCTGGAGAGACTCCTGTTGTCCCATCTAAGTGAGCAAACAAGCACATATCAGGACCCCCTGCAGTTTGCATATCACCATGGAGTTGGAGTTGAAAATGCTATCATACACCTGCTTCAACTAACCCACTCTCACCTGGACAAAGCAGGAAGCACTGTGAGGATCATGTTCTTTGATTTCTCCAGTACATTTAATATAATTCAGCCTGATTTGCTTTGTCAGAAACTCCAGAAGACACATGTGGAGGCCTCCACAATCGGCTGAATCAATGACTACCTGACAAACAGACCACAGTTTGATACCTAAGGATTGGTGCACCACAGGGGACTGTACTCTCACCATTCCATTTCACTTTGTACACTTCAGACCAGCACAAGTCAGACTCCTGTCATCTACACAGAAATACTCTCCAGTACTCTCCAGTGGCTGGTGGTCCAGAGATGGACAAGAAGCTGAGTACAGAGAGTTGGTGGACCACTTTGTGGCATGGTGTGGAAACAATCATCTGATCTTGAATGTGAACAAAATAATGATTGTAGATTTCAGGAGAAACAGGGTTAGATCAAACCCTATTTCCATCATGGGAGAAGTGGAGATGGTTGAGGAATATAAATACCTCTGTGTTCATCTAGTCAACAGACTGGACTGGAGACTCAACAGTGAAGCTGTCTACAACAAGAGACAGAGCAGACTGTACTTCTTGAGGAAGCTAAGATTCTTCAAGGATTGCATCAAGATGTTGCATATTTTCTATTAAGTCTGTTATAGAGAGTGTCATCTCTTCTGCCATCATCTGTTGGGTTCAAAAACCTGATAAAGAAGGCTGGTTCTGTTCTGGGGACAACTGTGGAACCTCTGAAGTTGATGGTGCAAAGGATTCTTGATAAAATCAAGAAAATTACAACCCTAAGCATTCACTTCATGAGGCTGTCATACAACAACAGAGTGTCTGAAGTTGAAGTCTTCTTCAGTTCTGCTGCAATACAGACCGCTACAGGAGACCCTTCCTGTCCACAACCATCAGCATCAACAACTATTTGAAGAACCTTGAATAATTTGAATTACAACAATATTTAATTTCCCTTTGGGCTTACTAAACTGTTTTTGAATTGAATTGAATTTATGATCCTTAGCATGGATATTACCCTCAGTGCAAATAGGCCCAAATGATAAAACACTTGGTAAAAGAGCCTTGTGAAATATTAGACAATCTACTGTCTCATCTAAAAATAAAAAAATTCAGATTCCTACAAAAGAACATCCCTTGTTGCAGTTTCCTGCATTTATTTTGTACACAACAGTTCAAACACATTTTATTGCCTGTTTCAACTCCTAAATATTTGTAGGTTTAGACCCACTCTACCTATTCACCATTAATCTTTGATGGGGAGACACATATTCCTTTCTTACTAAAGTGTATGAGCATTTCTTTTTTGTTTTTTAACATTGACCTGTAGAAAGTTGTCTGTGCACCACTGAATTAAACATTGTACCTCCCTGTTGAAACCTTCCACAGTCGAGTCCTCGTTCTGTAGAAAGCCCTCCAATGTTGTGTCATCAGCATACATAAAACAGGTGTGAGCTGTAGATGATTCTTAGCAGTCATTTGTGTATAATGTGTAGAGGACCGTGATGGTACACAGCCCTGCGGTGCTCCAGTGTTGGTGGTCTTTAAGGAAGAAATGTGTCAGTTGAATCTTAAAATTCTTTTTTAGTTTTTCCATATATTAATAATTACCATTGGTGGTTTTATCTTCTGATTGAATTCATTCAGATATTGATGAATGTGAGGAGAACAACGGAGGCTGTGATCACTTTTGCCGAAACACAGTGGGCTCCTTCGAGTGTAGCTGCCAGAAAGGATACAAACTTCTCACAGATGAACGGACATGCAAAGGTCAGTCACCGAAATCTCTTTTTTTTCCCTTTGATCTGTTTGTTTTTGTCAATACTCTGTTTGGTTCAGAAGATATGAAGAAGAATGGTTTTGCATTTCGGTGTGTCATTCAAAAAATGTTTATTCTGTTCCTAAATACAGTGTAAATGCTATACAACTGTTTTTTTAAATATTTATGACCCTATTATGAAAATCTAATTGTCTGCATTGTTTAAAGTAATCAGAGCAGAGTTACTGCATAAGTAGGGGAAGGTCAAATCTGTTGTTAATGTGGCTGCGATTTCCTTCATTGGGTGTGTGTTGTGTCTTTGGAAGCATTTTGAACACTAAGTTTGCATGTCCAAAGGCAAATTCCTGCTTACAAGTCACAGCAAGTGAGGCAGAAGATCTGTCAAACACAAAATGATTTTTTTCCTCACACCAAAACCCTAAGGTTCTTCTATCCTCTACCCAAAACAAACACTCTGAAACAAACAGTGCTGTGTATGCACTGGAATATAAACCTCTTGTCGGCTTCATTGGTTGCTTGTTTGAAGTTTTAAGTATGTGGTGTTGAGTGGTTTCAGCCACATCACAGCGTCGCTCTGATATGGCATCGCTATTATAAGCACACTTTTGCCAATGCACTGCACTGCCAATAGCTGCCAAGTTTTTCCGATCCACAGACATCTGCAGCTACAGTCAAAGCTAAAATTATTCAACCCCCACTGTGAAAAAGCTTTATTGGCAAAATATACAAACTCGCAGATGTTTGCAGTCAAATCAAACAAGACCAATTTAAATAGCTCAGCACAACTAATATCACAGATGGTTTCTCCAAATTAAACACAATGTGACACTTTTAATGACTATTGTAGTCTCCGAATTATTCAACCCTTCATGACAAGCATTTGTATTACTTACTATAGTACCCTCTGGATCTACCAAGCTGGTAGCATTCCTGAATCTTAACCACCCCCCCATGGGCAAAGGCCTCCAATAGGGGTGTCCCAATACAACTTTTTCACTTCCAATATGATACCAACATTGGGTATTGGCCAACACCAATATTGACCCGATACGATATCAGCACCAATCATACATACTTTTATTACTTATTTTGCAGTGTGGAATGTTAGAAAAGTCTTGATCAAGTGACATTACTCAAACAGAGAACAATAGTTAACAACAATAGGTATGAGAACAACTGATCCATTTAATATTAACCAATGTGTCTACGCTCGGGATACAAGCGCTGCTGGATAAAAATGCTGGGTCGGACTAAATGCTGGAGCAGAATGCTGGAGTGGAGTGCTTCAATCTGCATGCATATATGAGAGATTTTAAATGCAGGCCAATAAAATCCGATACTCGTTTTTTTTCCTGATATCGGACTGATTTCTGATATCAGTATCGGATCAGAACAACCTTACCCTCCAATTCATTCACTTTCTTTGGTTTTTGTGCTACATCCACCTTTTTCAAATCCCACAAGAAATTTTCAACAGATTTCAAATCAGCCAACAATGATAGCCAATCTTCAACCAAATCGGGAGATGCTGTTGCTCCCTTTGCCTCCCCCTCCCACTTTTCTGTTTCTAGAAGTCAGGTGAAGAGGCAGCTGGAGAGACTGAACTGGAACAAGGCTGCAGGTCCAGATGTTCAGTCGCAGAGTCCTGAAGGCCTGTGCAGAGCAGCTCTGTGGGATTCTGGAACGCCTTTTAAACCTTAGCCTGACACAAGAGAAGGTTCTACTGTTGTGGAAGACATCCTGTCTGGTTCTGGTACCAAAGAAAACTCACCCATCAATCATCAACAACTATTGGCCCACCTGAGTAAGCAAACAAGCAAGGAACCCCTGCAGTGTCCTTATTGCCTTGGAGTTGGAGTTGAAGACGCCATTAAACACCTGCTTCAACAAACCCACTGTCACCTGGACAAAGCAGGAAGCAATGTGAGGATCATGTTCTTTGAGTTCTCCAATGCATTTAACACAATTCAGCCTGATCTGCTTCGTCTGAAACTTCAGAAGACACAGGTGGAGGCCTCAACAATCGCCTGGATCAATGACTACCTGACAATCAGACCACAGATTGTGAGACTGAAGGACTGTGTGTCTAGCCAGGTAGTTAGCAGCACAGGAGCACCACAGGGGACTGTACTCTCACAATTCCATTTCACTTCACACACTTCAAACTTCCAGCACAAGTCAGACTCCTGTCATCTACAGAAATACTCAGATGACTCTGCAGTGGTTGGGTGTATCAGAGATGGACAAGAAGCTGAGTACAGAGAGCTGGTGGACCGCTTTGTGGCATGGTGTGGAAACAATCATCTTATCTTGAATGTGAACAAAATAAAGAAGATGATTGTAGATTTCAGGAGAAACAGGGTTAGATCAAACCCTGTTTCCATCATGGGAGAAGAAGTGGAGGTGGTTGAGGAATATAAATACCTCAGTGTTCATCTAAACAGACTGGACTGGAGACTCAACAGTGAAGCCGTCAACAAGAAGGGACAGAGCAGACTGTATTTGTTGAGGAAGCTAAGATCCTTCAAGGTTTGCAGCAAGATGTTGCATATCTTCTATAAGTCTGGAGCTGATGATGCAAAGAAGGATTTTGCATAAAATCAAGAAAATTATGGACAGCCCTGAGCATCCTCTTCATGAGACTGTCATTGGAAAACAGAGTCTCTTCAGTCAGAGGCTTCTTCAGACTGGTTGTAAAACGTACTGTTACAGGAGATCTTTCCTGCCCACAGCCATCACAAACTATAACAACTCCTTAATTAAATGAGTTACATCAACATTTAATTTCCCTTTGGGATGAATAAAGTATTTTTGAATTGAATTTTGAAATTTATCATGCAGTCCACATATTGCAGCTTTACAGTGCCAGAGAAAGAAAACCAGCACAAGAGCATCACAAGCACCATCCTTCACTGTAGGCTTGGTATTCTGTAATCATAAGCTTCATTCTTCCTGGTTCCGACATACCGCTGCTCCGTAGACTTGAAAATTTCCAGTTTTGATTCATCACTCTTCAAAACCGAATCTTAAAACCTACCTCACCTATACACTTGGCATAAAACATAAGAGAATTTTTGTTTAATTTTGTTTAATTATTTCTTTGTTATTAAAATGTTTCTTGGCAGTATATCATTATTTATTTCCCTTTACAATGTTCTACATTAATAAAGTAAATATACTTATGGATTTTGAGTATGTGGGTTGTCATCATCAAAACTTGCCACATACTCTGATGATGCCAAACATTCTGCTATTGATTCCCATTTTGTATTTTTTATTGGGCTGGACTTGCAGCAAATGCTAGTTGAAGAATGGGAGCCATCCCACAGCAGTGTGTGACCAAGCTGCTTTAAAGTATTAGTGAAAAAGTGCCAGACTTCTTAAGTTGAGTATTGTTTTCTCATGCCCAAATGAGAATCCTGCTTGTTAAATGCAGTGGTGGGCTAATAGCTGAGCTAATTTTTTGTTTAGTGCTTTTGACAACTTTAAAAATATTTAGCACACTTAGCTTCCCCTAAATAAATTTTTCCAGATAAATTCTGATGTGCTTATTTACTTGGCTGTTTTGTAAATGTTCAGTTGAATAAAGTAAAATGTGTGTTGAAATTTTGGTTATCTACTGTGGAAACTGAAACCTGAGTAGATGCTGCAACTAGGGGTGGGTGATACGAACTTGAAGTTTTATCACAATATTTTGTGGTACTATTGTGATAACGATAAAGGTGATGAAAAGACCTATTTATTATTTCACTTTTAGGTAACTGTATGGCTGTTACTGCATGACTCAGCAATCATAGCCTCACAAACAAACAATGCTGCTCTTGAAAAACATATCCATTTGTAATACGCTTCTTTAGGACAGCAGTCACATAAATAAGTGTGATTTGTAACACTAAGCTACTCACAGTAACTGCATTTAATCATATTTTCACATTTATTGATAATTATTGATAATCTCATAGGACAGTCAATGAAATAGTAAAACTAACCATCCTGACAATACAGACTTTTTTTATTTTTTGGTGGGGTGGGGTGGGGTAAACATAAATTATCGGAGCTTATCATGATAACAATAAATCACAATTTTTATTATGATAAGAAATTTATCACAATAAATGATAAACGATACAAAAAATGCCCACCCCTCGCTGTAACCAAGGTCTTATTCTGTTCGTCAAGGGTTTCTGACATCCTGCCTCCTCAAGAGTCTGGGGCCTTCCTCTCTCTCTGCCACTAGGTGGCACAAACACTGTTGCTGAGTGATCTGCAAGCTAAATTGCACAATGTTCTTTGGACAGAAAAAACCAAAGTTGAGAAGTTTGCACCAACTGAAGACACAAAGTCCACATGGCACAAAGCCCTTATGTTCATTGTCAAGCATGGTGGTGGATGGATGAGAATTTGGGCTTGCTTTGTAGCCAAAGAACCGTGGTACCCTGAAAACACCACATTTTTCTGTCTACCAAAGTATTCTGAAGTCAAAAGTGAGGCCATCTGACTGACAGAACTTGACCCAAACTGGTACCTGTAGCATGCCCATCATTCTATAATAATAGCATCCAATCTGCAACAGAACAACTGAAAAAAGAAAAGAGTCAACTGAGGAGCTCTCTAGGTCAGTAATAGCTTCATGCATGGGGGAGGGAGACATTGTCTGTCAGTGATGTTATCTTAGCCAGAGTCCTTCTATTTCCCACCACCTGCACTGGTTTGAGGAGGCATCCTAGCTCAGAGCTGGCCTTTCTGAAGAGCTTATCTAACCGCTTCCTCTCAGGTGTCGATAAGCTTCTGCTCCAACATACTGTCCCATAGAAGATGGCTGATGCCACTACAGAGTCAAAGAATGTCTTTAGGAGTGCCCCCTGAACTCCAAAAGACCTCAGTCTCCTCAGCAGGTAGAGTCTGCTCTCACCTTTCCTGTAAAACGCATCAGTGTTGTGAGTCCAGTCTAGTTTATTGTTCAGGTGAAGACCCAGGTACTTATAAGCGTCCACGATCTCAATGTCCACTCCCTGTATGCTCACTGGTGTCAGTGAGGTGGATCTGTGCCTGCGGAAATCCACCACCAGCTCCTTGGTTTTAGCAGCATTGATCAGGAGGTCCTTCCTCTGGCACCAGTAAAGTCCTGAGTCCGCTGTCTGTACTCTGAGTCATCCTTATCTGTGATAAGGCCAACTCTGGCAGAGTCATCAGAGAACTTTTGCAGATGGCAGTGTGGGGAGTTAATGGAGTGTCTGCAGTGTAGAGGGTGAAGAGGAACAGTGCCAGCACTGAGTTCCCTGAGGAGCCCCCGTACTGCGGACCAGCCTGTGAGAGACACAACCCTGTGTCCTCACATACTGTGGGTGGCCAGTGAGGTAGTCCAGTATCCACTGGGACATGTGGTGGTCCACTCCTGACAGCTCCAGCTTGTCCCTCAGAAGTCCTGGCTGGATGGTATTGAAAACACTGGAGAAATCAAAGAAAATGATCCTCACAGCACTTCCAGGTTTCTCCAGGTAGGTCAGAGCTTAGTGCAGGAGGTAGATGATGGTGTCATCCACCCCGATGCCAGGCTGTTAGGCGACCTGCAGTGGATCCAATGAAGATGTCACCAGGGGGTGAGGGTTCTCATCAGATGCAACATCAGGGATACTGGCCTGTAGCTGCTGAGGTCCTTTGGATGTTTTTGTCTTTGGTAGTGGTACCACACCCGAGGTCTTCCACAGTTGTGGTACTTTCCCCAGCTTCAGGCTCAGGTTGAACATGTATCCCATGATGCCACACAGTTGATATGCACAGCACTTCAAGAGCCTGGAGCTGATGCCATCTGGATCTACAGCCTTTCGTACCTTGATTTTTTGCAGCTCATTTCTCACCTGAAGTGATGAAAGGGACAAGATGGAGGTGGGGGAGAGGGGCTGTGGGATGGAGTCCTCTGAAGTGAAGGGGGTGGATGATGGTTGAGATTTGAGAGATGTGAAGTCCTGAGAAGAAAAGCTGGCAGTTGTTACAGATGAGGGGGGTAACTGCATGGGGGACTGGGCTGGGGGAGATATGGGTGACTGGTCAAACCTGTTAAAGAACTGGTTCAAGTCATTCACCCGCCCTAAGTCTCCTACAACCTGAGGATTTGGTTTGTGGCCTGACTTCAGACTTCTCCAAATCCCACTTCTCTGCTGCAGTGGATCCTCCATCTTCTTCCTTTATATGCATTTTCTATCCCAAATTTTGCTTTTCAGTTCCTTCTGCACAGCTCTCACCTCCTCCTTGTTTCCAGATTTAAATGCTCTCTTCTTCTCCTTCAGGAGCCTTTATTTCAGGATTGATCTGGGGCTTGTTATTGGAGAAAGATCGTATAGTTGTGGTGGTTACAGTGTTCTCAACGCAGAAGTTGATATAGTCCATGATGCCGTCTGTGATACTTTTGATGTCCTCCCCATGAGGAGCACAGAGCTTTTCCCACACAGTGGAGCTAAAACAGTCCCTCAGAGCTTCTTCAGTCTCTTCTGTCCAATTCATCACTGTGCGTTTCACAGTTGGTTCTCTGTGTACCAGGGGTTTGTACACAGGCTGGAGATGAACCAGGTTGGGATCGAGCCCCCCAGGGGAGGGAGAGGTGATTAACTGTGTATGTCTTTGGTGTTGGCATGAAGATCCAAGATTTTGTCATCTCTGGTGTGGCAGGTGACATATTGGGTGAAGGCTGTTAGAGTGGAGGACAGGGAGATATGATTGAAGTCCATGGACATCAGAAAGAGGGCCTGTGGGTGCTGTGTTTGAAGTCTGCTGGTGGTAATGTGAAGGACATCGCAGGCTTCAGCAGTGTTAGCAGAGGGCGGGACATACACAATTATCACAATAACGTGAAAACTCCCAAGGAGGATAGTGTGGCCTCATGGTAACAGGTAGCAGGTCAGTGTCCTTATAGCAGAGTGTATCTTTGATGGTTAAATGTCTAGAGTTACACCATCTATCATTCACAAACACAGCCAGACCCCCTCCTCTCTTTTAACCGCTCTCCTTCGTTCTGTTGGCACAGAGTAAATGAAAGCTGTCCATGTTTATATGGGAGTCCAGAGTTAGTGCGGTTAGCCACGTCTCAATCAGAGAGATAAGGCTGGCTTCTCGGTAGCTCTTTTGATGGCACACTAGAGCCACTTTGTTGGGAAGAGATCTCACATTTCCCATGATGATGGACAAGATGTACCTTTTTCCTCAGTTGCGATGCCTGATGCCCACGCGTGTCCCACCTCTCTTTCTTCTCAACTCACGGGGAATGTTGGACCGCTTGGTCGTAGGCAGAACAGTTGAGCTACGGAGAGCTAGAAGCTGAACCCTGGTGTAAACAAAGATCTCATGGCCACTCGCGCTTTTCCGAACACAAAAGACTTAAAAAACAAACTTAAAAACAAAGTTGTTCATAAAACGGTCATTTCCATTGTGTGAACCAGCAATACGAAAAAAAGAGAGCAACAGAAAAAAAATATACAACATCTCGAGATAAGATTTTAAAGGAAAATACTTTTAATTGAGTCGGAGTTTAAGTAAACTCTGCTCGTCCAACTCGCTGATCCAACCACATGGGCAAACTGTTCCGATGTCCTCTCAGGGACATTTGCCTGGAATGTGTACAGAGCAAACATCCAGAATCCAGACCAACTTCCTCTGAGTTGCAAATTCTGTTAGAACATGTTAGATTAACATGTTTACTCACAACATTGTATCCCAGGGAGAGTTTACATTTATTCATTTATTACAATGAGGGTTTACCACTTTGTTCATTGAATCCAGTACGATTTTATGGTATTTGCTTTGAGCTGTTACCTGAGTGTCCTGAATTCCAAGTGAAACAGAATATTTGAACACTTTTTGGAGAACTTTATGAATTTTATTTTGTTCAGGAAACTACAGAAGCATTTAACTGCCAAAGCTTGTAAATAAATTCAGGAGCAGTATCTCATTTAAACGAGAAAATTCTCTCATTATAACAGCCTTAGAAAAGTTATAACAAGATTTATATCTCATTAGACCACTGTAACTTCTCTTTTAAATAGGAAAGGCTGTAACAGTACAACAGCAGCAGCCCTTGGGATTTTCAGATGTTGTCTAGATGAAACATGGTGAGAAAAAGGAAAGTCAGAGAGCCCCTTTATGCCTTTTTAACAAGTCGTAATCTCTCAGTGGAATGTATTTTTATATCTCTTTAAAACAAGAAATGAAATATAAAACCGGTCTCATTTTGAAGAGAAAGTTTCTCATTATAAAGAGATACTGCTCCTGAATTTATTTCCAAACTCTGGCAGTTAAACACCTGCATAGGAATGACAGGCGCAATAGGTCTAAATTTAAGGCAACAGATTTTTGGGGGGAGATTTTGTGCCTTGATAGGAAAAAAAAAAAAAAATCTGTATTATTACTTCCCATACATGTTTCTGTGGGGTTTTTCCTTAAACTGAATTTCTTTAATGCAAGAACAAACATTTATAACCGAAAACACCTTTTTTTTTTTTTTTTTTTTTTTTTTTTTTTTTTTTTTTTTTTTTTTAGATCAACAAACCGGGGCACGGGGGGCATTTGTGGCCCTCTGAATGATTTTGTGCAGCCCCTGACCGCAATTCTAGAATGGAGCAACTCTGGCATGCAAGGACAACAAAAAAATATTTCTAATTTATTAACCAGGCTTCTGCATTCATCTTAATTCCTCCCCTGAAAAAAATATTCTACCCCCCAAAATCAACTCAAAAAATTAGGAATCAGTATTCCTCTTTTGATAACACAGTTGTTAAAGACCCTTTATATATGCTTTTTATTTACAGTGATTTACAGATGCCTGTTATACAAAAGTCTATATTGTTTGTTTCAATAACATTTTTCACATTTAATTTGTTATTGAGCAGATAAAATAAAATGGGCAAAAAACAATTATTTGGAAACTTTTTTTTGTGGCACCCCATAGTGCTTTCATTTCACAAAGTCGGCCTTCTATCACCTGAAGAACATTTCCAGGATCAAAGGACTAATGTCCCAACAAGATCTAGAGAAACTCATCCATGTGTTTATCTTTAGTCGCATTGATTACTGCAACAGTGTCTTCACAGGTCTGCCTAAAAAGTCAGGCAGCTGCAGTTGATCCAGAACGCTGCTGCTTGTGTATTCACTAAAATCAGGAAGACAGAGCACATCACCCCAGTTCTAAAGTCCTTCCACTGGCTCCCTGTAGCTCAGAGAATAGACTTTAAAATACTTCTGTTAGTTTATAAATCACTGAACGGCTTATCACCAAAATACATTAAAGACCTGTTGTCGTTGTATTAACCTTCCAGACCACTCAGGTCTTCTGGTTCTAGTCTACTCTGCATCCCCAGAACCAGAACCAAACATGAAAAAGCAGCTTTCAGTTTTTTGCTCCACTAATTTGGAACAAACTTCCAGAAAACTGCAAAAAAAAAAAAAAAAAAAAAAAAAAAAAAAAAGAAATGACAGACTGAGTTCCTTTAAATCAAGGCTAAAAACCCACCTGTTTAGAGCTGCCTTTGATTAGCAGTAAGTAGAATATTGATCAATATTTTCAAATTATATTTGAAGATATTTGCTTGATGATCTTTACGATTTTGCTGTATACTTGATTGATGTTTTTACAATGTAAAGCACTTTGAGCTGCCTTGCTGCTGAAATGTGCTGTACAGATAAACTTGACCTGACTTGACTTTCATCTTGATGATGTTGGCCCTCATGGCAAACAGTTTTGACACCACTGGTGTACTCAAGTTACGATTTTGCTTTTGCGTCTCATTTCACTACAACATACAGCGGATAAAATAAGTATTGAACACATCACAATTTTTCATAGTAAACATATTTCTAAAGGTGCTATTGACATGAAATGTACACCAGGTGTTGATAACAACCCAAGTAATTCATAGAAATAAACCAAAACAGATCAATTCAGAAATTAAGTTATGTGTAATAATGTAAAATAACAGAAGGAAAAAAAGTCTTGAACTTTGTTGGTAATGACAGAAAAATTGTGATTTCTTCAATACTTCTTATAGCCGTTGTATATAGTTCATTGAAAAATATAAGAATTTTATGATAGACCAACACAAAGCAGCACAGAACTGTGAGGTGGAAAAAAAATGATACATAGTTTTAAAATATTTTACAAATAAACTCCAAAGTATGGAGTTCCTTCAATCTGCTATCCCTGAATAAAATCCAGTGTAACCAGTTGCCTTCATAAATCCCCTAAACTGGCAGTCCAGGCAAGGAGAGGATTAATCAGAGAAGCAGCCAAGTAACTGTGAAGTTTGCAGGATGGAGCTAAACCCAGGGCAGTTACTAAAGAAATTGAGACTGAGGTGGAGGTTCACCTTCCAGCAGGACAGTGACCCTAAACTTACAGCCTGATCTAAAATGCAATGGTTTCAGTTCACATTTATCTGTTAGAATGGCCGAGTCAAATCCAACTGAGAATCTGTGGCAAAACCAGGAACAGCTGTTCACAGATGCTCTTCATTTAATTAGACCAAGCTTGAGGTATTTTGGAAAAAAAAGAATGGACAAAACTGTCAGTGCCCAGATGTGCAAAACTGGCAGATGGATCCCCCAAAAGACCTGCAGCTGATTGTACGAAGGATTCACTCATGGGGCAAACAAATGCATGCCACACTTTTTATTGTTAGTAAACTATTTCTAACTCCATTTATCATTTTTGTTTCCACTTTACATTTAGGGATAGGAATGGAGAACCGGTTCTTGTAAAGAAAAAATAAGAATCCCTCTGTCAAATTAAGATTTTAACATGAAATGCAACTTTTTGCACATCAGCAGTTTTTGTGCAGACAAATCTGCATGTTTGCCTTTTCCAGAAGGAGCTTTCAAGATTTAAAGGTCTTCAGAAGGTGCTTTAATCTGACAAACAAGCCTCATCGGAATCTGTATTCTAATTAGTTGAATAATGGAATCAATAAATTCTTATCAATTCCCATCCTGATTTATGACTATTCTCAACCTTGTGTTGGTCTGTTATGTAAAATAACAATGAAACACATTACAGATTGTGGTTGTAACAACACAAAATGTGAAAAAGTTCATGGAGCATGAATACTTCAGCAAAGCTAAAGCTGTTTGTCTTTGGCCTCCCTCAGACATCGATGAGTGCTCCTTTGAAAGGACCTGTGACCACACCTGCATTAACTACCCCGGCAGCTTTGAGTGCTTGTGCAACAAGGGATACATCCTCTACGGCCTCACGCACTGTGGAGGTGAGGGTTTCACCAGTTTCACCATGAAATTCAAAGATGCAGAATTATTCTTCATGTTCTCGTCTTGCATGCTCATTTCTGACCTTTATCTCTAACCAGGACTAGTAAAAACCCTGCTTGCTCTCTGTTTTCCTATGTTAGATATCGATGAGTGCAGCATCAACAATGGAAGCTGTGAGTATGGCTGCATAAACACACAGGGCAGCTATGAGTGTGTGTGTCCGCCAGGACAGAAACTCCACTGGAACAAGAAGGATTGCATCGGTAAGCTCTGGTTCCTGCTCGTCCATGGCTCTACCTCTTGTCTCCATTTTTAGACCTTGCCAGTATGTGATGTCATTTGGTGTGTTCATCAGAGGCTGTGAAATGTCTACCCAACGGAAAGCCTGCACCACGAGCCCAGCTGATCTGCACTAAGAGCGGAGGCGCAGAAGTCTGCTCGCTCTCGTGTCCCTCCAATGCTCTCTTCCTTGCAGGTAACGCTTCCATCACTTCAGGAGAGTTGCAATCATTCATGGACAGAGAACAGCGAATTATGATGAAACAGCAAGTACATTGAAAGACTGGTAGTAAAATTTAAGCTGCACATACAAAGATATAAACACTGAAAGTCTAAATTAACACAAAATGATAGCTAAGACATGATGGACCTGATAAAGTAATCTTTACAAGGAAGCTCCATTAAACAGTGATGTTTTCAATCCTGATTTAAAGGCTCCAACAGCTAAATGCTACTTCCCCTTGTTTAGTTCTGGTCCTGAGAACAGTGAATGAACAGTTTTGTTGAGCTGAGGGGTCTACATGGTTCATACCTGACCAGCAACTCTTAAAGGGGCAGTATTATGTAAAATTGACTTTAGCTTTACATCCTTTACATACCTGGAGTGTTGCCTTGATTCTTTCGTGCATGTTTGAGAAATCCTTTAATCTCCCATGGCAACCATTCAGCTGTACAAAATGCCAGGGTGGACCAAGCGCCGCTCCTCCTTGGAGCTACCGTTTCCGAGCTTCAGCCTTATAGAGCACCCCTCCGCCCACTCAGCTCCTTCATGCGAGCCAGCAGCTCGGTTAGCGACCGCATGGCACTGTGTCGTTGACTTTACAGCAATCCCTCATACCGAGCATGCATGTAGCGACAGTAGACAGGAACAACTCCCATTTTAACAGGAAGAAACTTCCAGCAGAACCAGAACCTGCTTCACTACAAGCAGCCATCTGCCACAACTGACTGGGGTTTAAGAAGACAGAGCAGAATGCATAAGAAAACAGATGAACTGATGTAAGATTATTTTTGATGTTCATGAAAGTAAAAAGTTAATAGCAGGAGAAGGAGAACGATTAGTTGATGGCAGCATTATCTCAGCAGAAGCCTTCCTCCAGGAAGGTATCACAGCCAAACAGAACGCCAGACCAGGTGTAGCTTCTATGAAGAGAAAAATAACAGAGAAAACCAAAAGTTAACAGTTAAAATAACAGCGAATAATGCAAATTGGAGAGTAGTAGAAGAAGAAGGTGAGAAAAAGTGGTCAGTTTGTCCTCCAGTGGCCTAAGCCTAGGGTAGCATAGCTATAGAAATAGCTCAGGATAACCTAAGCCAGTTTACGTATAAGCTTTATCAAAAAGGAAAGTTTTAAGCCTTGTCTTCAAAGTAGACAGGGTGTCTGCCTCACAGACTTAAAACTGAGAGCTGGTTCCACAGAAGAGGAGCTTGATAACTAAAGGATCTGCCTCCCATTATCCTTTTTAAAATTTGAGGAACCACCAGTAAACCAGAAGTCTGAGAGCGAAGTGCTCTGTTAGGAACATATGGAACTATCAGATCTCTGATGTATGATGGAGCTGATTATTAAGGGCTTTATATGTGAGAAGGAGAATCTTAAATTCTATTCTGGATTTAACAGGGAGCCAATGAAGGGAAGCTAAAATAGGAGAAATATCATCTCTCTTTTTAATTTTCATCAGAACTCTTGCTGCAGCATTTTGGATCAGCTGAAGGCTTTTAACTACATTCTGTGGACTTCCTGGTTGTAAAGAATTACAGTAGTGCAGCCTTGAAGTAACAAATGTATGGACTAGTTTTTCAGCATCACTCCTGGACAGAATATTTCTACTTTTGGCAATATTCCGGTGATGAAAGGAGGAAATTCTAGAAACTTGTTTAATATGGGACTTAAATGACATGTCCTGGTCAAAAATAACACTGAGGGTCTTTACTTTATTATCTGAGGCCAATTTAATGCCATCCAGCTCAACAGATTGACTAAGCAGTTTCTTTTTCAGAGGTTCTGGACCAAAAACAACAACTTCTGTTTTGTCAGGATTTAAAAGAAGAAAATTTAGTGTCATCCAAGTTTTAATGTCCCCAAGGCATGCCTGTAATCTACCTAACGGATTGGATTCATCAGGATTTATGGATAGATATAGCTGAGTATCATCAGCATAACAATGAAAATTTATCCCATGCTTTCTGATGATTTTTCCAATTGGAAGCATATATATAGTAAAAAGAATTATAGCTGTATTTATGGGCTCCTCAGCAAGCTGTCTGCTCAGACTGATGTGTTTTTCACTCAGGAAGGTTCTGTTGGCCCCAGCCATCCCCACACTTTGGCTAACACCTTAGGCTCTTTTCCTGCGATAGAGCTTAAGACATCTGCAAGTTGATTACATACTTTGATTGTGGCGTTCCATGATGTGGCCCTCGCTTAGTTTGAATTGGCAACCACAGTGTGAGAATAATAGATGCCTCTGAGGCATAAAGTGAACTGTTTGTTTTTTTGTCCTTTTTGGAGTCCATCTTACTATCACAAAGGTGAAAGCCAGGTAAAATACTTGCGGCTTAACAGAAACTGGACTTATTTATTCTGCTTGCTTTTATGATTTTCGAAGGCTTCAATCTATCGTTTCGTACTTGAAATGCATACTTGTGTGTGCCTGTGCACTGCAGGAGAGGAACAACATTAATAATTCTTTTATTTTGGCTTTCATTTCACAGCTAAGGTTAAGGTCACATGGAAACATATCAGCCTTTATGATCTGTCTGTTTTTGAATAGAAAAGGGATGAAACTTGGTTTAACACGACCAAACACCGCCTAAAATAACATAAACCCTCAAGTATCATCATGATCATTTCTTTTTCTTTAACCATAGTCTAATGTCTGTGTTTCTTTTTTGCAGATTCAGAGAACTACACATTAAGCTGCGGAGTTCCCATCCAGCCTGGTAATGCTCTGCAAAGAATCTGCTTGTATAAACTTGTTGTACTAATGCAGAAAGTCTTGATCTGTCTTTTATTGCCCTATAGTTATCTGCATCCATATTCCATCAACTCTGACCAGCTTCCCTGTCCCTGCTGAAGAAAAGCGTCCCCACAGAATGATGCTGCCACTACCATAGCCACAACGCTAAAATACAACAAGGCATTTTAACTTCCACTTTGTTAATATGGGAAAAATGTCTTGTCACACTGGCAGATTATTTCAATTATAACTAGCACTTTTTCATTCAATATTAAGGAATTATTGACTTAAAACAAGCTTCTATATCGGGCTGAAAAGTTACTTGTATGATAGTTTTGTCTTATTTCAAGTGTTCATTTATATTTGCACTTGAAACTGGAACAAAAATACTTGGTAAGATTTTGTGTTTTTGCAGTGTCATGTCAGGAGGACAAAATTAGGCAGTCAGAGGGAGTGGTCTGATCTGGACATGCTTTTGTCCACTAGCACTCCAGCAATGGCTGGATGTATGGTTTTTATTTTAATGGAGCTGATACGTCTAGAATAGGGCTGCACCGATCGCAGTTTTCTGGCTTATCACTGATCTTTAAAAAGCCTGACCTGCTGATTCTGATTTTGGCTGATACTGATTTTTTTTGGGCGGGGGGGGGCTGAAAGGTGCCTTAATTTATGGACAGATTGTTACCCGCTTGATGTGACCAGATGTGACGTGGTGGGCGGGTCTGTCAGTCAGCCCTCTCTCACAGCAGAGCAAAAGGAGACAGTGGCTAATTGTCAGACCTTTACAGAGGTAGATAAGATCGGTTTAACATCAGCTTCATGTATAAGTATCAACCCATCACCAATCTCCCAAAATTAAGAAAATCTGAGCCAATTTCTGGCTTTTTTTTTTTTTTTTTTTTTTTCTGGAGTTCTAGAATAAAGAACCCCTGTCATAATCCTTTTTATGGTGTATTCAAGCTCTTATTTTTTCAGGATGTCAAGATTATACCACGTACAACTTTAATAATACGTCAGTATAAGAACTGGGTGCACAACTATGACAAAACTGTAAAACCATGTAAAAAAGCTATCCTGCTGGATATTTGTACCTGCTGTATATGCATGGAGGCAAATCAAACACAGCTGAGTGGAACAACAAAAAAGTTAGGGCAAATAGCAACAAATAAGCCACCAAATTTTATTCAAGTGGATCAGTCCTGAAGAATCTGATTGGGTCCCTTCTTACTTTGGCACAATAGACCATTACTGTACAGTAATTTAATAGGGAATTGAACCCAGGAGTTGCATCAAAGACAATAGCCTCTGCATATGGTGTGTCTGGTCTACAAACTGAGCCACCATGTTTGTTTCAAGTCATGCAGTTTGTATTCAAGTCTGTTCTGTATAATTTGGAGCTGACCCAGAGTTGGGTCCTGAACCCACCTTCAGGAACCACTGCTCAAAAAGTAGAAAGGAAGCACAACCTCAACAGAAATAATGATCGTTATCTGATTGTTGTGCACAAACGTATCTTGTATAATCCCAAACCAGAACAGAAAACACACTGATAGGCAATCTTCACAGCATTCAGTACATTTTATGTTTAACGGCCTTGTGTTTGTTTCTGATGTGGATGAATGCAGATCCATTGGCCCCACCCATCAAGCAGAAGGCCAAGTTTAAGATTAAAGATGCCAAATGTCACCTGAGCCCGCGCAGCAAGGAGAAACACAGAGATTCATCCAAGCAGAACATCCAAGGTAAAGAACATCTCTGCTCACTTTCAGGTACTCTGTTGCAGAAGTCACATATGAGTTGACTTTCATCTTCATGGTCTCTGTTTTTACTCTGAAAGGAGGTCAGTTCCCCTGCACTGATGACTGTCAGGTAACGTTCGTCAACTTCAAGTGTGACTCATCAAAGAAGCGCCGCAGAGGACGCAAGTCTCCGTCGAAAGAAGTTTCCCTTATCACAGCGGAGTTTGAGATGGAGATGAAGGAGGAGGAGGCCTCAGGTGCTGTTGTCTCTCCTAGTACTGTTACAATCAACTGGAATTAAATAGTAAACGTGTACTGAGGAAAACGACACGTTTAAGTTGAGTATTTTTACCTCAGACTCCTGTAACATTGACTGTGTGCGGGAGAAGATGAAGCAGAAGCTCCAGAACGCCATGCGGACGCTGAGGAAGTCCATCAACAAGCAGCAGTTCTACATCCAGTTTTCGGGAACGGAGTATGAAGTGGCCCAGAAACCATCTAGGATTCCAGAGGGAGCCGAGACCTGCAGCACGGGTCAAGTCTTCCAAGACGGGAAGTGTGGTGAGTCTAGACTTCATGGAGCTGTCTTTATGTTGCTGAGCCTTGGGAGAATTCACTGGTGTGGTTTTTTTTCACAGTGAGTTGTGGTGCAGGGACGTTTTACAGTGGTGAGCAGGAACAGTGTGTTCAGTGTCCTCCTGGAACATACCAGGACATGGATGGACAGCTGTCCTGTGAGCCATGTCCCAGTACTGAAGGACAGGGCATCGCTGGTGCCAAGAATGTGTCTCAGTGTGGAGGTAAACTCATCCTCTCATCAACATTTTCATTCTATCCAGTTATTTCTTTAAGGAGTCACAAGAGAAAACAGATCATTAAAACCTTAAAGTTCAATCTAAAGTACTTAGGATCAAATAATGCCAGATGGAATGTGACTAGGATCTTCCCAGAACATTCAACCTTCCATGGGCCTTCTATTTCTTCTCATCTGTCCAAACCTGACTGATGTGACCTGATCCCAAATGGATGCTTAATGCAGGTTTCTGCATGTCAGTTTCATTTTGGGTAGCCAAACCTTAAGGATTCGCTGCACTGAATAAAAAGTGTTCTTCATTTGAAATAAAATTTTCAAAGAGGAAGAATCCCCCATAGAAAGGTTGCATCATAATAAAACTCTGATGTAATCTGCTGGTTTCCTTCAACAGCTTGTTACTAGGTGGCATTTTTTGATCTGCTGAATCTGAATGTGCTCAAACTGGATTTCATTTGATTAAACTGATCTTGAGAATAACCACTGAAATGATTTGATTTAATCGTGATGACCAAGGAACACAGCAGGCAGAGTCAGGAAGAAAGCTATGGAGAAGTTTAAAGCAGGGTTAGGTATGCTTAGATCCAGTGGTAGGCACCACTAACTAAAATGTTAGCTGCACTAACCCTAAAGCACTAATCATAAACATTAGTTCCACTAACACTAAAGCACTACACTAGCATGATGTTTAGCAAAAGTGAATGCTAAAGCGCTAACTTCAATTCAAATTATATCTGCCTTTGAGAGATGACCAACCTTAAGCTCAAATTTAATTTTGACATAATTTACACATTGTGTTAGGCCCTTAGATACTGTATGTAAGCTTATACCTTGTTTTGAACTTTTTTATTTTGTTCCTGTATGTTTCTTGTTTGAAATACAGTTATTGGGGAAAAAGAGGGACAGCGTGAGAAGAGAAAACGGAACTGCTGTGTAAACAGTCTTCACCTAATTCAAAATAAGAGCATGAATATAAATGTCTTAACTACTTGATGAATTCTTTACAGTCAATTACCAAAACACAGTTGTCGAACTTTATTCAACTGAAAGTTTACAAAATAAACAAGTAAATTAGCGTTTTACAAATTATCTGGAAAAATGTATTTAGGGGAAGCTAAGTGTGCTAAACATTTTCAAAGTTAACAAAAAAGCGCTAAATGAAAAATTAGCTCCACCTTTAGTAGATTAGTGAAAGTGTGCCCAACACGGTTTAGACCCTTCAATATTTATGCTGTAGATCTCCTTTATATTACGTTGTGGAAAGTGCAATCTCTTCTGCCGTTATATTGTGGGGTAGCAACATCAGAGCCAGTGACTTAAAACAGCTGATAAAGAATTCTGTTTTTTTTTCTGGGGACTACCCTGGAGCCCTTATTGTACAAAGAAGGAAGCAATATAAAATGAAAAACATCGCTGACAACCCTGAGCATCCTCTTCACAAGTCTGTAATACAACAACAGAGTATTTTAAGTCAGATTCTTTTTAAAATCCACTGCAACACAGACTGCTACAAACCACGACTGTAATGGCAGCACCTCCAACATAGTGATGGCAGCATCATGCTATGTGAAAGCTTTTTCTTCGCAGGGGACAGGGAAGCTGGTCAGAGTTGATGAAGCTGAATACCAGACAATGCTGGAAGAAAACCTGGAGACTGCAAAAGACTTGAGACTGGGGAAGAGATTCACCTTCCAGCAGAAAAAATATACAGACCCCAAACACACAGGCAGGGCTACAATTAAGTTGCTTAGATCAAAGCTTATGCATGTTTTAGAATGACCTAGTTAAATTCCTCACCTGAATCAAATTTGAAATCTGTGGAAAGACTTAAAAAAAAACTGTTGCTCACAGATGCTCCCATCCTTACTGAGGCCCCGTCCACACAGAGATGATTTTAGGTGTGTCCGCAAAGGTTGATGATGTCGTAGCTCCATCTCTCCCTCACTCACAAATAACAAACACGGTGCCATCTGGGGTTGTTTGGTGTTTTTTGCATCGTTCTGTGGCAGTGTTACAGCGCCACTGATTGGCCCCACATACCTACTACAGCGGTGCTGCATCCTGTTGTGTGAACGCAAAATTTTTCGTAATCATTTACAAAAATGTACGTTTCCGTGGGGACGAGGCCTGAGTTTGAGTTGTTCAAACTACAATCTTGAGATGTGCAAAGCTGGTTGGGACATACCCCAAGAGACTTGCAGCTGTAAGTGCAGCTGAAGTTTGTTGTGCTACATAAATAAACTGAACTGAAGAGAGGAAAATATGATCTTCAACTTGTTGATTAACTTGCAGGTGTTACTCAGTTGTTAGCAACCTTTACAACCCTAAGAGCCATTTTTGCCTTCGATCCAGCAAAACATTTGTTTATAGCCATAAATACAACATGACACTTTAAAACATATTAACTTGTTTTTATAATAACATCTATAAGAAATTTGTTTTGATTTTTAAATTAAATAAACCAACAATTTCATAAAATGCATGTAGTCTGCAACCTATAAACAATGTATTAAAAAAGAATATTCCGAACACAATTGGTGCAAGGGGTATTAATATTAGTATTAATGTGTTTATGAAACAATGTTATGCATATTTTACATGAAAGTGCTGATGAAAAATTGTGAAAGCTTGCGTTATCAATTACCCTTAGAAAGTTATTAAGAGCCAAAGTTCAGGGTCTAAAGGGTGAAACGCGGCTACGGAGCTGCAGGCTGCTGACCAATGCACAACTTGTTTGATTTGGTGCTGCTCAAGTGTGACACCCAGTGGTTTCTTATGCTCATAAATTCAACCAAACTTCCAATCAAGAAAATATCTGAGACAAAAAGGCTTCCAAAAATGAAGGAATAAAATAGTCATATAGTGTAAAAGAAAACTGAATTCAGCTTCAAGGTTTTAAATGAAGGTTAAGTTGCAGTGCCTTTTTTCTTTTTCAGGTAGTAGGCTCAAATGAGATCTTGTTGTAAGACAGAGCCACTGCTACAGGTTTCTAGTACTCATCTGATGATATTTCCATTCTGTATTTACAGACTGTGAGCCTCCTGGACCAATACCCACAGAAAAGGAATGAAACTGCTCCTGTCTATAAACGGGGCTTTGTTTTGTCTGTCCGACAGGTCAGTGTCCCGCAGGTCAGTCCTCCACTGATGGGTTCCGGCCATGCCAGCTCTGTCCTCTGGGGTCCTACCAGCCAGAACCAGGTCGGGTTCTTTGCTTCCCATGTGGAGGAGGCCTCATGACCAAATATGAAGGTTCTGTCACCTTCAGGGACTGTGAGGCCAAAGGTTAGACTTGGTTTCTGTGTGTATCATTCTTTATAAACCAAAGATTTTGTAGAAAACTGTATGTTTTCTCCCTGTTGGGTGTTTGCAGACAATGTGAATCTAAACAGTACACACATTCTTCTCAGTCAGGTCTTTGTGATGTGAAACATGAGACTATAAAAAATAATTTAAAAGTATAGTCCATCTTTTATCAACTGATGGTGTCATCCAGGACTCGTTGCTGTGAAATATCATGTCTGCTGCCTGGATATTGAGCTGTCAGCATGTCATGGCAGTCATGAGACTGTCATACAGCAACAGTCTTCGGTCAGAGGCCTCTTCAGATTCATTGCAAGACTGACTGCTATCAGAGATCATTCTTGCCTACAGCATCACCATCTATAACGTCTCATTGAAGATGCTTGGGCTATATGAGTTACGACATTTAATTTCCATTTGGGATAAATAAGGTGTTTTTAATTTAATTTGAATTGAATTGAATAACAAATTTCCATCACTGGCACATGGTGATGAAGAGACTGAATAAGGAAGGTTGCAGGCAGCTTTGCTTTACATTACAGAAGACTGATGCATTTAGAAAAAAATGTGGAGAAGGGAGGGTTCAGGCTTTTCACAGAACATGGGAATACAGTTGGTTCTGAGGGGAAGTATGAGCATGAAGAGTACCTTGAAGGACATGACATGGAGAATATGCTGTGGAACAACAGGAAGTTAGGAGTTTGTTTATGTGTTTGATGGTGTGTAGGATTGATAGAATCTCGATTTGTTGCTCAGTGGAATAACTTTCTGCTTCAGCACAAGTTGGACACACACTGAGATCCAGTCTTTGATGTTGGGTTCTTTGAGTTCTAGGGAATCAGGGAAACTGTTGTGATGGTGACGCACATGGTTAATTGTCAGCAACTGTTCCAGAAGGTTGCTGCTGACGAAAGAGGGGCTGAGTCTGATTCCTTGTTGCACTGAGCTGCAGCCACTAGTCCTAAACCTTTAGACTGAGAGGCTGTTGCAGATATGTTAAGCATCAGTTGTCATGATGACAGACTGAGACATGGTGACCGATGGACAGTTGCAACTGAATAGTTTGCTCTTTTACTTGGTAGCGAAATTAAAGTGTTCATGTGCAGAGATCCCCACAATGCAACTGTCAGTGTGTGTGTGTTTTGGGGAAAGGGGGGGGCAGCATACCCACATACCCACATAGTGCATACCCACTTTTTGCACCACTGTCTATGATGTCATAGGAAATCTCGAGCTGTGTGGAAATCCTTCCTTCCTGGGAGCACATCATGCCAATGGGTTAATGCTATGCATTATGGGATTCAGAGTTCTTTACTACTAAGTCCTTGCTCTCTATATGGCTGAGGTAAATCCCCAACAGTATATGTTCATTGATAGTCTATCCACAGATCACTAAGGGATTGCTGGACAAGCAAGTATATGGAGGCCATGGAAGTCCTCCTGGTAACTTCAAAGATGAAAAGCATCTGAAGCTAACATTTTGTTAGAAAATGTTAGAAATGTGAGAAAGCGCAATAGACCTTCAGGGGTCTAGTGGAGTCCATGCCATGTGGATAGGTCAGGGTTACTTTGCCAGGTGATCATAATGTTTTTCCTGATCAGTGTAGGTGGTCTGACACTTAATGTATTTACTGAAACATACAATGCATGATCTGACTGTCATTTTATTTTCAGTACACTGTGCTCCTGGACACTATTACAACTCCAGTACCCACCGTTGCATCCGCTGCCCAGCAGGGACATACCAGTCTGAGTTTGGCCAGAACTACTGCATCAAGTGCCCTGGGAACACCACGACCGACTTTGATGGTGCCACAAATGTATCTCACTGCAAAAGTAATGCTATATTTTTTTATATTTTAAATATTACCAAGAGTTCTTGGGAGTGTAGGTGTTTTGTGTTTTTGTATTGCAGTACTGGAGTAAGTACTACTTCAAAGTTGTTTTGATGAAATCTCCCTTTAGACCAGATGTGCGGAGGGGAACTGGGAGATTATACTGGCTACATTGAGTCTCCCAACTACCCTGGAGATTACCCATCAAATGTGGACTGCGTCTGGACCATAATCCCACCAAACAAAAGACGAATCCTTATTGTGGTGCCAGAGATCTTCCTTCCCATTGAAGATGAATGTGGAGATGTGCTGGTCATGAGGAAGAGTGGTAAATAGAGACAACAGTTTACCAAATGCAATAAAAATTGATTCATATCTTTATAGACTCAGGTCAAGCAACTCATTAATACCCATTAGCCTCTTCCACAAAACAGTTTCATCTGAAGGCTCATGAGCCCCTCTCTCAGCTTCCTCAGGCTCCTGAATCCCAAATTAAACCGGTGATATCCTGCACACATGTAAGCCTTCAAAAATCAAACCGGCATCGCAGAACCAAATGAGGCATGGAACATATCAGCAGTGTATAGCATGGTATGCCTCATCAGTAATATTCTATTTTCTTCCATCACCTAGACAGAGCGAATCTTTCCTTGGCTGAAGTTCAGTGATCCGTCCTGTCTTGGCACACCTCAGCAGAACCTTTCCAGTGTTTTGATCTATCCCAGTTTTGCTGTGTTTTTGTGTCTCAAATACTGGCAAAAGCCAGCTGGTTGCACAGACCATCTCAAAGATGGGGCCACCTTATACAACCTATCGTTGTATGAGGTGCTAAGCCCCCTCCCCCCAACTAACTTCCTACTATGGGAGGTTAACACCTAACCAGTTCTCCATCCAACAGGTGCTGAGATTCCTAAACCTGCTGAGTTTTACCCTGATCAGGATTCTTAAGAAATCTGTTTGACCGGTTTATCAGAGAAGACTTGCTTGGTCTTTAATGACTTCCTCCTTCCATGAATTAGTCATACTGAGTAGCCCCGCAGTCAATTAAGTTTCATAGATCACATTTGTTAAACGGCCGCTCTACCCCTATGTTGCAACTTGCTCTTGACTCTGAACTAGGTATTTGCACCTATCACCAATTTAGCTCTCTAACAGCCAAAGATAACCTATGACTAATATGAAGTAGTGTCAGAAAGTATCTCCACTATTTGCATTGTGCAACTGCTGGTGCAACCGATGTATGATTACTGTCCTATGTTGCCCACCAGTGAGCGCTGCTACAGCTGTCTCCTTTTCCTCATCACCCTTTCGCTCTTTTTGGTGTCCGACTGTAGAAATAATCATAACACACATAAGATGCTGTTACAGCTGGTTGATTTCTGAATCAATGCTAATGTGATAAAGATTTTAAACTGTCATACAGAATTAGGAATCACATGTCCAAGTTCTCTAACCCTTGTCATGAGTCCCCATGGTGGCCATAAGCTGAATAACTGGACTCAACTGGAAACACACCAAACTCAAATAATTCACTTGAATCAGTTCTCCCACTCAAGTTAACAGACTCAACTATTTTCTTGTCTGGATATGTTAGGGACCAAACAAAATAAAAACTGTTTATTTTCTGGTAAGAAGTCCACAGTATCAGTGGTTTTTGGATTGAGAAGAGTTGTGTCCAACAACACATACATTGCTGTAACTTATCCCTTCACTCTGTAAACTTTACTCCACCCCTAGCTGCTATCTATTTGTTGGTGGACAGATATCTTCTGTTGGACCTTTTTGATACGATTCTGCTGTTGTAACAGATCATATCGTCTGGCACATGTCAGGCAATCCTGGGATGTAACCACCTTAGTTGACATAGTTGGCATCATAATAGTGGAACATTGACTTCAACTACCAATACCCTCTCAGCCCTTTTCAGAAAACAGATACTGTAAAAAATAGTCTATATCCCACACAATAAGTGTTTTGTTAAAGAGGCTATTGTAACACAAGCTCTCAGAAAATAATAAAGACCTTAATATTTCTGTGCTGTTCCTCCAGCGGTGCCCACTTCCATCACAACCTACGAAACATGTCAGACTTATGAGCGACCGATAGCCTTTACCTCTCGCTCTCGCAGACTTTGGATCCAGTTTAAATCTAACGAGGGGAACAGTGGCAAAGGCTTCCAAGTTCCATATGTCACTTATGATGGTGAGTTTATATCTGCTTTAGCATAGTTGGCTGTTACAACCCAGAGGCAGCCAGTTTAGTACAGAAGATTTGGTTTTCCTTCAATCTCAACTCAACAAAAGCCTCTATTTTACCTGTTTTTCCTTGATTCTTTCATGTTGCAGAGGACTACCAGCAGCTGATAGAAGACATAGTGCGAGATGGTAGACTTTATGCATCTGAGAACCACCAGGAGATACTCAAGGTATTGAAAAGATGATGGAAAACCCTCTTTGCATGGTTTAACCTTCTATGTGCAGCAGTTGTTATGGTTTATTCCTCTTTTTTTCTACAGGACAAGAAGTTAATAAAAGCCCTGTTTGATGTACTCGCCCATCCCCAGAATTACTTTAAGTACACAAATGCAGAGTCCAAAGAGATGTTCCCTCGCTCCTTCATCAAGCTGCTGCGGTCCAAAGTGACCAGGTTCTTGCGACCATACAGCTAGACTGAAAACCTTCTTGCACTTTCTAGTTAGACCCTTGTGATCCTGTGTCATTCCAGATCCACCAACCAACATGTAACACTGAATCCCTGATCATCCTCTGCCCACATTCAGGATTTTGCCAATCTGTGGCTAAAAATCCTGATTTTCTGTATCTGTCCTCAGTCTCTGTTGTCACATGATGCCTTTCAACGTCTTGAACACAAAACTGTAAACCCCACCCTTTGTAGTAACTATACACTTAAAAAATCCAAAGTTTGACAAACATAGGTTTTTGGAGGCCAGTAATTATTGTTGTAGAAATTTGCATTAGTATTTAATTTTGTAATATATTTGTTCCTTATATTTCAGCAAAGAGAGTTATAACCCCGAATTCACCAATGTAAAAACATTTATAGTTTTAATCAATGCCCTTCAGATGGAAAGCAGTGTTAATGATGCTAAATGTTGTGATAGTGTACTTAACAACTATCTTACTGTGTCTAAAATTGTCTTCATTCCCTAATTGCTGACAAATTTTATGTATAATTGACAAGAAAAAACTGCTGATTAAGTTATGTGCTTATTTTAGATCAATTTTGATTAGATAGTCTGATCCAAACGAGATCGCTAGCTCGCAAGGGAACTAGCTCGCAATTTCAGCTAGCTTGCTAGCTAGCTAGCCAAAAATAACTGTCCAGTAGACATAACCCTTATAGCAATTAAAATTCAATATATTAGCCTGCATAGACTGGAGACAAAGGGAAATTGGTGGTCAATAATATTGAAAGTTAGGTTGAATTACACTAGTATATATATTTAGATAAACCAAGGGTTACTTCAGCATTTCAAACTACCATGCCTCATCCACATTAGTAAGAAAAGTGTAGATTTTAGAAAAAAAATATTATAGACAGTGCTTTACAAAAGTATTCACGCTTCTTTCCCTTTATTTTATTATGTCAGAATTTTATGTGATAGACTAACACAAAGAACCACATAATTCTGAAGTGAAAGCAAAAGAAGCCATGGTTTTCAAACAAAGAGAAAAATATCTCTGTGAAATATAACCTGTAGCATAGTTTGGATCATAAATATACCTTTATGACCACTTCCAAGTTTATGCAAATAATGATACATGTATCATCCAATGGAGTCATGCTAACTGTTTCTTCCTGGTCCAGTGTTCATGCTATAGAAGGTGCTCTTTAGCTTTGGCTATGACTAGTGGCTAAAGATGTTGCATTAAAAGGTTGTGTAGTTGTGAAGCTACTTAAAAGGGATAGTTTGGATTTTTGAAATGATGTTCTGTGAGAAAAGTAACAGTTCCTTTTCCTGGAATAGACAGATATCAGATTGGCATGAATTGGTAGAAAACAAAGAAATCCCCTGGAGAGGATTCACAAAACCATTTGCAAATGCTAAATGCTTGCAAACAAGAATATGTGTGTCCTTTTAATTCTTCAACCAGAAGCAAAAGGAGATCTGCTTCTAAAAATGCTGATCTTAACAGCATCTCTCTGTGCCAAAGCTGTTTACCCACATTTAAATGATCCATTATGCATGCATTTAGGGAAAAGGTTGCCAATATTTATGTATATTTATCTAAATTACAACCAGAGCAAACTGTTTGGTATTCTTGAATACCAAGCTGTCCGCTCCATACAGATTACGCAGAAAGCTGATGCAAAATTTGTTGTGGAGGGCTAGAAAACGTGGAAAATGGCAAGCTGCTGAATATATAGCTTTATTAAAAAAAAAAAAAAAAAAAAAAAAAAAAAAGAAAAAAACCCCCAGAAAGCAGTCAAGGATGTCATTAAAAGTTACTGATTCACATGCAAAGTTCATTAAACTGATTCCAAATGAATTAACTCTGAGAAGAGCATCAGTCTGTGCTGGACGACTGGTGTACGGCACACCTATATATCTCTAACTCTCTGCCATAGGAATCAAAGACTCATGTTTGTTAAAGGGAAAATTGACAGGTTGTCTTTAGGCACAAGTGTAACTTTCTTATTCTGACATTTATAGTTATTATGATACATTGCTGATGTATTTGTATGGATTCTATATAAAACTTTTACCATCATCAAATGAATCAGTTAAAGGATGAATCACTGTATTTTTATTTTTTTTTTTTACAATAACATCTTGATGTGAAAAACACCACTGCGACATTATTGCTCTAGTCAAAGGTTGCTGACTTTTTGAGGCCTGCCTTGTCAGGTCAGGACCTGGAGTTCTTTAATTAAAATATTATAAAATAAACTCTTCTCTTTGATCACTTCTGCAGCTGTTCTACTTGAGGCTTGAGAGATGACACCTGCAGCTTGATAAAAAAAAAAAAAAAAACTGCCTCCATCTGCTGGACTTGCTCCTGCATGTAATTAGTGCAACTACTTTGTGAATCCAGTTAGTACATACAGTTAGAGAAAACAGCAGCAAGTAATGGAGATTGCACTACTTTGTGAATTCCCCCTTGGAGTGGTAGAAGCCTTCCACTATGGAACACCCCTGAGACAAGAAGTCAAACTTAAAATCTTCACCTAAACATTATAGAAGCCAATACCAAAAGTGTACATTTCCAAAACGGCTATTGTTTGGTTTGTTGCCATTTTGTCAGCCGGACTATTTCTGTCTATGTTAAAGTAAGCTGGTTAAGGCTGCTGCTGTATTAGTCCGCTTCATTAGCTGCTATTTAGCCGTCTGCTCTAAAGGGCAACACACATCGATGCATCCCTGGGAGAGGGGCTCAAGTCTAACTGGCGGAGTTTAAAAGTAATCACGGATAACTGGTTATTACTTGCTGAGTTGTGTTTGTGAACAGCATTAGATTGTATCTATGTTAACACAACAATGAAACAATGAAGATTATAGTTTGTACTTTACAAAGTAAACTTGCAGATCCCTTTAAATCTTACGTTTAATTCTAACAATTTAAAATCTTTTGATGTATCCTACACTGAAACAGTTCAGCAAATTTTCTCAAAAAACAAATCTTAAAATTTTAGATCTATGGTATGTGTTGAAATTCAAGAGTTTATGGGAGCCCCCATATGGTTTGACAGTCCTAAGCAGTGGCTTAGTTTGCTTATGCTTTGGGCCGGCTCTAGCTTAAAGCGTGATGCTTGAATTAATTTACAAGATCCAGTGTGCAATAACGGTGTCAATTTGTGCAACAGCTTTGAAGATGGTACTGTCTTGTGCTCTTCCAGGTGTTGTTCTTTTGGAGTTATCCTTGCAAAAATATGATCAGCTGATTTGGTGGATTGATGCAGGCAACAGCCTCATCTTCTGTAGCTTTAGTGCAGTAACATGGAAGCTTTTCAACAGAGAAAATAGCCACAGACCTAACAAAGAGAGAATCGAAGGGGGGGGGTTCCATCTGGCTCGCTATTAGCCTTAGTTCATTTGTTTTTTCAAACTCACTGCAGTATGACATATGCCTATTACTGTATCTGTCACTGGTAAGAGTAAAAATATTGACAATATCTTAAAAAAAATCCATGCTATCCCTTTAAGTATTGCCACAAACTCTTTGAAATATGTAATTAAGCTTTCATTATGCAGTCTGTTTTATTACAGAGTGGTTCTAGTATAATAATATTAATACTAAAAATAATAATAATAACAAGCCTGTATTAGCTAACCAATATCAGTCAAACTTGTTGCTGCTGTTTCCTTTAATCTTTATTTTCTTTCATTTTTGCACTCTACCTCCCGACTCCTCCACATTGGTCCACCTTAACTTACACTGCTTTGCTCTCTGTCGTCTGTTATTTTGCCATGTTGTTACCTAACATGCTGAAACTTGTAGAGGAGTAAGTTACTGATGTTTTCGCTACAATGCATGGACATATCCAGTTCTAGAGTCATGTTGTGTCATAATGAACTGACCCGCAAAGAGAGTGCACTGTTGTATTCCTACACTGTACTTAAACATGACAAATTCATTCATTACATCCCAATAATTCCACCTTAGCCTGTGCTTCATCCATCTCAGCACAAGAACACCAATTTTTTTAATGAAAAAAATATATATAACAAGAAGAGATAAACTACCTAGAAGTGACAAAGTGTTACTTTAGAGAAAAATGTCTGTGATTTAACTAATATTTGGAACATTGATTGCACTTGAATTTTCTACTTTGAAATGTTAGAGAGAAAAAACAGATTTTTTTGTGTTAGCTTTTTTTTGTGTTGTTTTCAAGTGTACCACATATGGTGGTGATAAGTACATTGGTTGTTTCCTATTATGCTGTGCTTTCTTGTCTTTAGCACCAGAAACCCTAAAGCTTTTTAGCTAACAAAGCTTCCACTCAGCCAGAGACTACAGTTACAAGAAAAACTAAGTACACCGCTGTTGATTTAAAACTCGTGGAACCACCATTAGTTTCAATCACGATCAGAAGTTGTCTTCGGTATTGATTAATCAATCCCTCGTATCATTGTTGGGGAATTATGTCTCACTTTTCCTCACCACTTTAAGGCCTCGTCCAGACGAAGATGAACGCGATAAATTTTCGTAAACGATTGAGAAGAAATGTGTGTCCACATGACAGGATGCAGCACCACAGAAAACGCTGTTGTACGTATGCTAGGCCAATTGGTGGCGCTGTAACACTGAGACAAGGACACAAAGAACACCGAACAACACCGTACAGCCTCAGTCTGGTATATGTGAGAGTGAGGAGCATGCAGGTTACTAGATGGAGCTATGACGTCACTGTTTAGTGAGAAAAATGTGCGTCTACTCGACAGGATGCAACACCACAGAAAACACTATAGTACATATCCCGGGCCATTTGGTGGCACTGTAACACTGAGGCAGAACAATGAAAGAAACGTCGAAAAGCGTCATGGTTGTTTTTTGTGAGAATGAGGGAGATGGAGCTACAACGTCATCATTTTTTTTTAAAAAGACAGCACATGTTCACACGGAAATATGAAACCAGCATTTGTAAATTTTTCCACTCTGGGACTCGTTTTCAAAAATTATAGTTTCTGGTCTCCCAAAACTACGGATCCATGTGAATGCACAGCCTAAACAACAAAAAACCTTTGCAGATATACCTAATCTTGTCTTGTCTGTCCGATAGCTAGTCAAAGCTGGAGCTGTCAGACAAATGGCTTTGCATTCGACTCTATGCTACTTCGGTGAGGAAGTTTATTGTTAACTCTGTGACTGAAATGTCTAAAAATCCTGTGGTCTAACTGTGCTTCCATGAAACGTAACATTTAACTAGCTAACTGAGACCTTGGGGTAACTTTTCTGGGAAGTGCGCTCCTTGGGAAGACTGGAAACTCTCTTAAACATTTTCCACTTGTGAATAATCTTTCTCACTGCTGAATGATGGGACTTCCTTACCCAACAATCCTACCTTGATTCAGGGGTGGCAACGGTAGCTTCTCTAAGGTCATCTAAGGCCATCTGCAGTTGCTATTCATCATATAAGTGCATTTGATTAGCAGCACCTGCGTGCTGCTTCCCTTTGAAATCTTATAGAGGCATCAAACCTGTACTTAGGTTTTTCCCATGACTGAATTAACAGTAAGGAAAATGTCCCTTTCCCATATAGTAAACTAAATATAGAGATGAAACACAGTCCTGCCATTGGATACGTCACACTTGCCATCTCTACAGTTGGTGTATATAAACAGTGACCAGTTTTGCTCTATCCTTAGCTCATTTCAACAGATCTGATCAAATATCAAGCTGCGGTATTCAAAAGGAGACCATAAGAAAGAAACATAATCAATATATACTGGAAAGAAAATGCAAAAAAAAAAAAAAAAGAACAGAAAATGCTTTGCTAACCTGGTTGGAGAAATGTGTACATCAGCTGTGTCCAAACTTGTTGCCATGGGGGCCAAATATGTCAAGGTTTAAAGTATTCAGGGGCCACAAAATTTTAAACATTTTTATTTAAACCTTGTTGATAAAGGTTCTTTGTTGAACCTTTAAAAAACATGTAATATGTTTGTATCTTTTTTTTAAAGGCCTCATGTCGCTGAAATTTGCACATTAACATTTTTTAAAACATGTATCTGCATCGGCTGGCAAACCAAATTTAAGCCATCCTTGAATTCTGGTCGAGGGCATCACAAAATCATTCTGAGGGCCACAAATGGCCCCTGGGCCGCACTTTGGACACCCTTGGGGTACATTCTTGAATTTAGCATTGATGAAGTACTTTTAACTGGGTTTCAGCATTCAGTCTTGTTTGGCAGGAGTTTATCAGCAAAGTAATAATATCTGCTCATTTCAGTTCTCCAAACCTATCAGCTTGTGAGGACTTCTCTTGCCCAAAGCCTTCACCTGGTCTGGTCTCTGGCTACTTCATTTAGAAACATGAATGTTCTTCTGATGAGGGCCATTATTTACAGTAGTTGATTTGGAGGCATCCTTTTATCACTGAGATACTGAAAATAGATTCCTCAATGTGTTTTCCACTAAACCCGGTTTCATCAGTTGACACTATGGGAGATGTTTTACTTGGTATATCTGATGAAAAACGAATACATTTTAGAAAAAAGAATACAGCAACAGTAAAACATGGTGGTAGTGTGATGGTCTGAGGTTGCTTTTCTGCTTCAGAACCTGGATTACTTGCTGTGACTGAAGGACCTATGAATTCTGGTCTATTGACTGGCGTCTGCAAGGGGTCTCTATTAGAATAGTCTGCCCATCAGTTTGTGACCTTGCTAATCTGAAATAATTTTGTGGAAAAAAAAAAAAAAAACAGCAGAAATTTGTGAGGTGGTGATAATTTTTTCATGCCAAAGTAAATAATATTGTGGGATTATCTGATACATTTGTAAAATGGAGATCAGTTTGATTCCTTGTAACTTTTCTGCAAACTATGACCACAAAATGGGTAAAAATCAGGGAACTTTATTTCAGATTGTTCGTAATTTATGTGGACTGAGGAACTGGATAAAAAAAGTGCTTTAGCAAAGTATTAGTTTAAAAATGTGCACACCTATGCAACCAGGCTACAGCAGCTTTTATACAGTTTTTCATATTTTGATCCTGACAGATCTGCTTGTTTTTCCAGTTGAAGTTCACAAGTCTATTTCTTCACAAAATCCTACCATGTTGATACTTTCCTGCAAATACGGCAAACTGAGCGGAAGTTCCTCGTGGTTCTTACCTCTCCCACACTGTAATATTAGGAGATAAGTTTTACCCTAAAATAATTGTTAAAGATGAAATTCTTCAGAATCTTTAACACGAACCTCAAGAAATGAATCCGATCAGCTTCCTTTGAGTCATAGCTTCCAGAGAAAATTGTGGCTTAAACCACTAACTTATCATTGTTTAACAGGACTGGAAAACAAATGCATCGGGGTGTAACAATACAAAATATCACTGCTACGCACATACCATGGTTTCTGGGTTGTGGTTTGGTAGAAACAGGGAAACAGGGAAAAGAAAGAAGCCAAATGTTAGGTTTGTTTTCATTTATTTTAAGGGGGGGGGGAATAAAATCTCCACAAAAACAGGCAGCAAAACAAGATGCTTTTTAACAAGGATGTTCTAAGGTATCGGGCTAGGTACAGCAAGGCAGGATGTGTCCTCTGGCAACTTCCCTTTGAAATGAAAATCCTTTAAACCTGCCTTATGTTGCCTAATGTAAACAGCTGTAATGTAAACAGTCTGTTACACACACACACACACACACACACACACACACACACATATATATATATATATATATATATATATATATATATATATATATATATATATATATATATATATATATATATATATATATATAGTACGATATAAGAAATGGATTTCACTAACTCATGAAGTTTTTAAAAAGTGTGCAAAAAATAAATAGAAAAGTAGTGTTTCCAGATAATATCCAGGTCAGCTGGTGTCATTGATTCGTAAGGATGGGGAGATCAAGTGTAAACACAGAGAACTGACATAAAGATTTAGGTTTAGGGGTAATTTGATGGCTTTGGTAAAAACTGTACTTTAACAGATTCTGATGTGGATTCTGAAGCATTTCCAAACAGTCAGATGGACTTTTTAACTTTCGGAATGCTACAGCTCTCCTGATACCGATACAGATACTTTTTATTTAAGTTTGATATATCATCAAACTTCTGATGTTTAGGTGTTTTTTGGCTTTTTCTTTGAATTATTTTGTTCAAATGTAGGACAGAATTTGGACAAAGTTTATAGCTGTCTACAAAATACTTTAATAACATATTAACGTGACAAACGGAAACAGGAAAAAAAAAGTGCAAAAAAATTTTTCATTTGAGAGCAAATGAAAATAAAATCTTTTTGAGGAAGAGTTGAGAAACTACAATACAGAAATTAACAAAATTTCAAGAGAGAATCTGAAACTCAAGTATTGATCTTAACACGCTAGTCTCGAGCTGATACTGATAACCACCTGGTATTGATATTAGCGATATTTGGTTCAATCCCCCACCTCAAGTTCCTGGTGCAAGCAGTTCAACCTTAAACTGGACCCCTGGTATTTGTGGGGGTTAGGCACCACACATCCCTACGAATAGCTGAAATCTACAAATACTTGAGACCTCCCCCAAAGACACTTTGTAACTGCATATTTTAATAGTTCAAACACCAAATATACCTTAATTAACACACACACACACACAGTGGAAACCCCACTTATTTTACACTGAAAAACACACCTACGATCTTGTCAGGATGTCACACATACTCTCGCTGGCTGGTTCAAACCAAAAGTCCATCTATCTGGTTGCTAATTATTTTTACAGTCACTGTGGATGCTGTAGCTGTTTTGTAGGTCCCAGTCAAATATATATATATATATATATATATATATATATATATATATATATATATATATATATATATATATATATATATATATAGCAGTTAGTGCTTGAAAGTAAAAACTGTCCACTGTAGTCCACCCTTGTTCTCTTTGTTAAACCACCTCTTGATCCAAATTATCTAGTAACCTAAAGGTGTTTTTACTATATAGCCCAGGCGTTTCTGCAGCCATGCAGAATACAATCAAAGTTCGCAGACTGTAAACGGAGAAAAACAAAACTAGTCTTACTTTTAGCTCTTTAGCCAAATTTTGCATGACTTCTTTGTAACAAAATTTCCTTGAGTCACATGCACAGAATGCAGATATTTGCTTGTTTTAAGGGTGAATTTAATCAAGTTAAATCATAATTTACAATAGAATAAAACAACCTGAAACTGTTGCTTACTGTTTTAAAGAGCTTTAACAATATGTTACATGTTTGATTGATTACCAAACAGGCTCCTAGCAGTTTTAAATTGTTAGTGGAACCTCCCATCTGCAGTTCAAAAACAAAACAGTTATTTCAGGCTCTTTGTAACACAATTTGTGATATTGTTTTTAATTGTTTTTTATCATATTTTTTGAAGACAAAAGTTGGTGATTTAGTGGTTTGGAGGGGTGGGGAGTATGACACTAGAGTTAGCTTTTGATTCATAGCTTGAGTAAAAAGAAATAATTTTTTAAGGAATTTGGACTGCATTTGACCGGTTGTACTTTACAATCTAAAGTCCTTGTTCTGATCAAAGCTGAACAGAATAGTTCTGACCAAAAAAGATTTATTAAAACTCTGCCAACATTTTACTCTATTTGTGCAACTACAAAAAATGGGATTCTACATTTTTTTTTTTTTGGCATTTTTTTTTTTTCCATTTGTAGAGAAATCAAATAGACTTGTCTCGTTCACATGAACCCAACACCGTGTGTCACACCTTGTGAGCTGAATGTATTGTTACACCCCAAGTTCCAACTCTACAACACATGAATGTAATGGATATTTCGGGGGGAATGAAGATAAACACCCCAGTGTGTGTACACTCTGTTGCTCTTGTTACTCTGGTTACTTTCTCAAACCCCTGGCTTCCATCTGCTCGTTTCGGTCCAGGTTTCACAACTAAATACCTTGATTGACTGTTTGGCACATATTGCCTGACCAAAATTCCTGCATTTGTCCACAGAAAACCCATTTTAATTACTGATGATCTGAAATTGAGTTTAGAACCCACACATGCACACACAAAAAGAAATGATAGACTTTTAAGACTCTGCCAGTTGTTACAGAGTGTACTAAAGCGAAGCTGAAGACTGGAAGGTAGGAAATTAATCTGAAAGCTTGGGCTTTGGAAACACTTTGTGGTCATGGGAAACTGTTAAAGTTAATCGGCTGAAGCATTCAGAACCACAACTATGGTTCCACACAAAATTGAGTGTGGAATTTCTGGTCTTAGTTTTGGATTCAAATCCAAAATATGGAATTTTAGAAAAAATATATACCAAACCCAAAGTAATTTTTCTATCACTGGCTCATAATTTCACCTTTAGGTAATGTAACTTAGAAATGTAATGAGACAGTTAGTGCTTGTTTATTTAATTCCTGATATAAATTCATGCTACAGGTCATGCTAAAAAGCAGCCACAAGTCAATAGTTATCTTTCTGTTTAAGGATGAGCACTGTGTCATGCAAAGTTGTGAAAAAAGGGGTCAAAAAAGTTCTAAAATAACAATTAAAAAAAGTGGAAACTTTCCTCACCCCCTTAGAGAATGTATCCCACCCTGAATAGGTGTATGCATGTTGTATGGATGAGAGTCGTAAAAGTTTATGTGCAGTAAGTGTGATTGTGGGACAGGTGGAGTGGTGATGCCTGTAAAAAGAGAAAAATGGTATATGTATACTTTAGTCCCTTTATGTATAGGAATAATTTTAACTTTGTGCTAGTTGGTTGTACCCAAAGAAAGAAACTGTAACACAGTGTTGTGGCCATTGTTTTGCTCCATGAAACTCCAGTACAGAAAAAGTTCAATAAACAGTAGCAGAAATCCAACCAAGATGTCTTTCTGGTCACTTTGTGTGAAATCTTCAGAACTGCATCTGCACCACAAAAAATATATTTTTCTCATGTTACCAAACCAAATTTTTGATGATTTCTATGTATGCATTTATCTGCCACAGCTTGGAAATAAATGCAAGAGCTGTATCTTGTTATAAAGTGAATTTTATCATTATAACTAGATACAAAACTCGTTAAATCTAAGGGCGGGCATTTATCATATTGTTTATCATATAACTTTCTTGTCATGATAAGAATTTTGATTTATTTTCAATAAATTCTAAATAATGATATTTAAAAAAAAACTGTCCGTATTGTTGCGATTGTTATTACTATTTTCAAATCACACTTCTTTATATGATTGGTGTCTTAGAGAAGCGTGTTTCAAATGGAAATATTTTTCAAGAGCAGTATTTGTGCACAGAAATACCGTGATGAGATCCTGAGACCCATTGGTGTGCTATTCATCCACGACCATTACCTCACGTTGCAGCATGATAATGCACGGCCCCATGTTGTAAGGATCTGTACTCAATTCGTGGAAGCTGAAAACAGCCCAGTTCTTGCATGGCCAGCATCCTCACCAGACATGTCACCCATTGAGCATGTTTGGGATGCTCCAGATCGGCGTATACAGCAGCGTGTTCCAGTTCCTGGCAATATCCATCAACTTCGCACAGTCATTGAAGAGGAATAGACCAACATTCCACAGGCCACAACAACAACCTGATCAACTCTATGCCAAGGAGATGTATTGCACTGCATGAGGCAAATGGTGGTCGCACAAAATACTGACTGGTTTTCAGACCCCCCAATAAAGGAAAACAGCACATTTCAGTGGTCTTTTATTGTGGCCAGCCAAAGGCACACCTGTGCAATAGTCATGCTGTTGGAGAAGTGCTCACTGTCACAGATTTAGACAGATTTGTGAATAATATTTGTGAGAAATTGTTATTTTGTGTATGTAGAAAATGTTTTAGATCTTTGAGTTCAGCTCATGAAAAATGGAAGCAAAAACAAAAGTGTTGTGTTTATATTTTTGTTCATTGTATTTCAAGCCTGTATTTCTTGTCATTTTGATGATTGTGGCTTACAGATAATGAAAAGGCAAAATTTAGTCTCTCAGAAAATTAAATCAAGTCCAGTCAAGTTTATTTGTGTAGCACATTTCAGCAACAAGGCAATTCAAAGTGCTTTACATCATGAAAACATAAAAACATCAAAAACATATCATATGGTCACCGGTTGTGAAACCAGTAATAAACATTTCAATTTGTCAAGTGCCATCATTAAAAACATCAATACACATCAAATATGTAGATCAGTGTTCCTGTTATTCTGGGTCAAAAGCAGCTCTAAACAGGTGGGTTTTTAGCCTTGATAGAATACCATGAAACAGTAAAAATTGGAACTGTCACACCCTTATCAGTTAATTAATTCAAAATACCTGCAAAGGTTTCCTGAATCTCTCAGTCTGGGTCAGCAGGACACATTATGGCGAAGACTGCTGATTGATGTCCAGAAAGTTGTCATTGACAGAAAGGTCATTGCTTCGGAAACTGGTTGTTCACAAAGTGCTGTATCCGAGCATATTCATAGAAGGAAAAAGTGTGATGGGAAAAGGTGCACCAGCAACAGGGATAACTGCAACTTTGAGAGGACTGTCAAGCAAAATGTGTTTAAGAATTTGAGGGAGCTTCACAAGGAGTAAACTGGTGCTGGAGTCAGTGGATCAAGAGCCACTTCGCATAGAAAAATCAAACACATGGGGTACAAGTGTCTTAGTTTGGAGAAAAAGAACTGGACTGTTGCTCAGTGGTCCAAAGTCCTCTTTTTAGATAAAAAATAAAGTTTGCACTTGACAACAGCTAATTTCCTTCTTATTTACTTATTTACTCTTATAAAAGCTAATGGTATAATTTTCTCTGAGTACCACTAAAGGCAATCAGAGTACCACTACATGTACTTTGACAACCATGGCCTTTTAGCAATGTCTGAGCACACACGCTTTCAAGACCTCTGTTTGACCTATTAAGATATATGCAGTTTGCTTTCCTCATAATACATCAGCATTAAGCACTAGGCCAAAATCCAGCCAGGAGAAACATGATTCTACAAAAGTGATTCCTTCACATAATTACTGTGGTGGTGCAACCAGGAAGAACAACACGGAAACTTCAATGTAGAAAAGCAGGGGGTCCTCTAGTGTGCACATCAGCTAAACCTCAAGGTCCAGTCAAGAATAAACAAGGCAAAGAGATATCTAAAGCTACCTTAGATAACTGCTGTGAATGGTCTTTCTTCAATGGCACGAGAGATAAAAACCCAGCTACAACACAACAGTTCAATACTAAATTTAAAGCGGGTTGGTAGAATAGAATAGAAATATCTTTTATTGTCCCACAAAGGGGAAATTTCTGTGCAACAGCAGCAAAATGGCAGTGATAGGCAATAACAGCAAACAGACTCACACAAAGATATAATATAAAACATAAAAGCAGAATAAAGAATCAAAATACTGTACAGTAAGGGTAAAATTTCAACATGAATACTGTTAAGTTATAAAAATACTACAGTCCAGAAGAATGTGCACCTGAGATACTTAATTAAAAAATGTACAAGATGTGCATATCTCTTTGAGCATTAAAAATACAGGCTATTTAAGTGACAAAAAAGGGTAAAGTTGTATAGATACTAGCATGGATATAAACACATTGATTTTGTTGGGAGCAATGATGGTTTACAGAGTCTAACAGCTGCTGGGAGGAAGGATCTCTTATAATGCTCCTTAGTGCACCTAGGATACAATAGTCTGTCACTGAAGGAGCTCTCCTGCTCAGCAACAGCTTCATGCATGGGGTGGGAGACTTTGTCCATCAGTGATGTTAATTTAGCCGGAGTCCTTCTATCTTCCACCACCTGCCCTAGGTTGAGGGGGCATCCTAGCACAGAGCTGGCCTTCCTGATCAGCTCAGCTAACTGCTTCCTCTCAGCTGTAGATAAGCTGCTGCTCCAACATACAGTCCCATAGAAGATGGCTGATGCCACTACAGAGTCAAAGAAGATCTTCAGGAGCATCCCCTGGACTCCAAAAGACCTCAGTCTCCTCAGCAGGTAGAGTCTGCTCTGACCCTTCCTGTAAAGTGCATCAGTGTTGTGAGTCCAGTCCAATTTATTGTTCAGGTGAACACCCAGGTACTATAAGAGTCCACTATCTCAATGTCCACTCCCTGGAAGTTCAGCGGTGTCAGTGGGGAGGTTTTGCACCTGCGGAAATCCACCACCAGCTCCTTGGTTTTAACATCATTGACCAGGAGGTGGTTCTGCTGGCACCAGTTCACAAAGTCCTGAGTTCACTGTCTGTACTCTGAGTTGTCCTCAACTGTGATGAGGCCAACTCTGGCAGAGTCATCAGAGAACTTTTGCAGATGGCAGCGTGGGGAGTTGATGGAGAAGTCAGCAGTGTAGAAGATGAAGAGGAACGGTGCCAACACAGTTCCCTGAGGGACCCCCATACTGCAGACCAGCCTGTCGGAGACAGCCCTGTGTCCTCACTGGAGAAATCAAAGCACTAGAAGCACTGGAGAAATCAAAGAACATGATACTCACAGCGCTTCCAGTTTTCTCCAAGTGGGTCAGAGCTTGGTGCAGGAGGTAGATGATGGCATCATCCACCCTGTTGCCTGGCTGGTAGCCAAACTGCAGCACATCCTATGAAGACATTACCAGGGGTTGTAGATGGTTGAGGGCCAGCCTCTCGAGAGTCTTCATCAGATGTGATGTTAGGGTGACCTGCTTGTAGCTGCTGAGGTCCTTTGGATGTTTTTGTCTTTGGTAGTGGTACCACACCCGAGGTCTTCCACAGTTGTGGTACTTTCCCCAGCTTCAGGCTCAGGTTGAACATGCATCCCATGATTCCACACAGTTGATCTGCGCAACACCTCAAGAGCCTGGAGCTGATGCCATCTGGACCTGCAGCCTTTTATACCTTGATCTTTCGCATCTCGTTCCCCACCTGCAGTGATGAAAGGGACAAGATGGAGGTCGGGGAGGAGGGCCGTGGGAGGGTTTCCTCTAAAGTGAAGGGGGTGGTTTCAAGTTTAGAAACACACAGCCAGCAAGCTGGCGATACTTGATAGTGCACATATGAGTAAGTAAAAGAAGATGGCTTTGTCTAAAACATGTAAAGTGGACTATGAAAATCGCACATTAAAGATAAACGCACAGAAGGATTCATTTTACCTGAAGAGGTTGTGCTAGACTTTTTTGTAATTGTTCATCATTTTGACTGACAGGGTCAAAAAAATCCCATCGCCATCTATATTTACACATCAATTTTAAAATTTTAGTAATGACATATTCAGTTGTATTTAATTTTCATTCGGTTTAATTAATATTAAACAAGCTGAACTGAGAATCCACATTGTGTCATCACACATCAACCAGATGAATATATTTAAATTTTTCTCTGCAGTGACAAGTTTTGAAATCAGGAAACATTTCTCAAAGTGAAGTGATCAGAAGACTCTCTGAAAGAGGTGCCACCTAATCCCACAAACACTGAGTTCAGCTGCAGCAGATGCGCTCCAAAACCTCCATAACTCTTCAACATGCTCAGTTCCTAAATAGCGAGATACATTGAGTTCAGTGTCCAGGTCAGAGATGATACTCAGATGGGATTTTTTCTGAATCAGTTGGACTCAAAGAGTGGAAATCAAAAGAGACATTATGAAACCAAACTTCAACCAAAGCTATTCACTTGCATCTGACAGTAAGACAAGGAGAGTAAATGAACTGAGATGACAGTATGAGAGAGATACACAGCTGATAACAGTCTTAAGGGTGTAACAGCAAAAATACGATTGTTTACTGCCAGATTATTGCAAATCATTGTTTTTTTTGTTTTTTGTCTGTTTAGTATTGGTATCTAAATTGGATTACACTTTTCAGTTCAGGAGATGATTTAATGGGAATATTAATAAGTGATCAGTAGCTCACAAATATAAAATCTATATTGTTAATTAAATGTTAAATAAATATGAAATATGAACATATGTTTTCATGTTTGATTAAAAATATTCAGACTGCAAATTGTTTGGGTGATGGAGGTAGTGGCCCTCTTGCTATTTTAGTTGGGCACCTATGTTATACATCATTCAATGTGGGGGAGGGGATTTTGGTTATTTTGGGTAAAATTCCTTTAAACAATAACAAGTTATAATCAAATCTAAATCAAAAGATATTTCTTGAAATCCCTACAACCATAAAAGCTTTGAGGCTTTACACCACCAGTAATATTGATCATATGCTTCAAGCAGGTCTAGGACAAACTTTTGGGTCATCTCTGATTGTATAGAAAAGTTCTCCAGCGACTGATTCATATCTAGTGCTTCATTTTCTCACCTCTCCTTCATCTCACTTACTTTAAAATCTAGAAATTGTTTGTTGGATCCCATAAGAGACACTGGAAAATGTTGGCTGGGTTCATCCCCAGAACCAGATAAAGATCCCAGTCAATGTTACACAACCATTAGCTCTGAAAAATACTAGTTCAAAACACAAGCAGCTTTGTGTGGAGCTACATCACCCACTTTTACAAGAGGGGTAGGCCTAAAAAGCAAGGCTACATCTTCTTAATTGTAGCTAAGCTTTCAGTTCTTTAATAAAAGTTCAATTAGTGATTCAGTTATTGTTTATAGCAGGTATACAGCCATCAGCCAAAACACAGGTGACATTACATTGTTCATTTAAAAATACTAAACAGGTTAAAAATGCCTTCCACGTTACTGTTTTGTTTTCCCAAAGGATCCCGGTTCAAATTAAACCTGTAGAAGTGTGGGTGGTTGGCTACACATGACTGCCATCTTGTGGCAGCACACGGTACTCCCATTAATTTGTCAAAATATGTATGTGTGCTTACGAAGGATCCTGTCTAGTGAACTGCAGCTTTAAAGCACATTTGCATACACATGCAGTGTTATTTACCGCATATTGTTACAAATTTTGCATTTTAATAAAAAAGACTTTTCTTCATCTTCATCTTCATTTTTTGTTTCCTTCCCTTCATTGGATTTCCTTTCCGCCGGTCGTCCGTATCCCACAATGCATTGTGTTCTCTTGTTGGATCATGGACCAAGGCGGTAAGCAAACTGCTAAGCCGAGCCGCTGTTAGCAAAGTTTGTTTTTTTGTCTTTATAGTGCCGTTTTAGTTCTCTGTGGTGCCGTTTGGGTTAAAACAAACCATCATGTTAGAAAATGGTTGCCCTGAAACGTTTCGTTGTCTTTTAGTGCTCTGCTGCATGGTTACAGGAAGCTAAAAATGCTTAGCGACATAGTCATGCAACAGTGCATTATAATACTGACACACAGAAAGCGTTCAGGTTGACAGTCTGGATAGTTTTCTGTTAAATTAGACAACGCCTTGTTCAGTTACCCCCTAGAAGATTCGTGAGTTATGTTCACACGATAGTTGGAGTTATACTGATTCCGACAGAGTTAGGCCGCTAATGCTACCTCACCAATATTAGCAGATGTGGCTAATCGTCCACGCTAAGTTCACTTGTCACCTGCACTATTGTTGAGTCGTAAAAGTCATTCTCCGCGATTTGTATTACAGAGCTTTCCCGCTTAGGTCACACTGAAATGATTTCGAGTTGACTGTTTTCTGTGGTTACATTCTTACACTAACATTTGAGTCGGTCGGTGTTCGAGATCAGTTGGTAATCTATGCGGTAGGAGTTCCCCATCTTTAGGTAGTTACATTGATGCCTGATTAAAGACAAGGATTAAGTGCTTTTAAAAAGTTATTTTTGACATAAATAAGATGGCCTAAACACACTGCTATCAAACGTAGGAATTCATTAAAATTATTAACAGTAGTATTTCATTTACACCACTATTGGTAATAATCTTGTTACAAGATTATCAAGTTGTATATTAATATTTATGTGACTATGTTTTTATTTTAACCATCGTTATGGTTTTTACACCATTGTCATTGGCTCAGTGAAAATTGGTAATATATTGCTAACAGTACTAATTGGTCTTTAATATTTAGTCGTAATATAATTAGTAGTAATATAATTCTAGTCGTAATATTTTACACTACTATTGTTATTGTCAACTTACATAAGTAATATATGACCCGTTTAAATCAAACCTTTTAGTATTTACATACAGTTACATAATTCTTATATTCACACTGCTTTGTGAATACAGCAAACACAAAGTAGCACATTATTTTTAATTATTTTCTTCCACTTTACAATTAAGACCTGTATTGAATTAAAGATTCAGATGTACTGTTAGGTTAGATAATGAAATCATTCAGTCATTTTGCACTACCATAAAGAATCCTTAATTTTTTTTTACTTGAATTTATATTAGGACCAGAGGTGATGCCACATAGTGTGTGAGAGAGCTGTTACACAGCACTGTTAATAATAAGGATTTCTCTTTTTTGATAAGTCAACATTTTTATGGGACTTAGTTTCTTATACTTGGCATTAAACATGACTATGCTAGTCTCGGTTAATCCTTACCTTAACTGTGAGATTTCCACAAATCTGCCAATATTTCAATGTTCAGTTCAAATTCAAAAATACTTTATTAATCCCAGATGGAAATTAAATATTGTTATGCATACAATTTTCTTCAAAGAGTTGTAGATGCCAATTTCTGTGGGCAGAGAAGACCTCCTGTAGCAGTCTGTGTTACAGCGTATCTGAAGAAGACTCTGGCTGTTGTATGCATCCAGACAGAATTGGACTCTTCAAAACGATAAATCCCACCAGCTTTGCTTGAATGTGTTTAGCTTGCTGTTAACTCCCTCTGTGGATTTTAAGAAATACAACTTCCTTTCAAGAAGCTTCTTAGATCTTCAGTACTTCCTCATTTTAAACACCTCGCTAATATTGATAAAAGCTAACTGAGTTATCTTCACTCAGGAACAACTTCCACACCAAAGAGGGTTGTCATTAGCATGACCTGCTAGATCTTAGTAGAATCTGTTTGCTGATTCAAAAAAAGACCGGAATGTTAGATTCCAGCAGGAGGATGTTTGAGGGTGTCAGAAATGTGGGTGTTTGCAATGCTTCGGAAGGCCTATCACATTTTTAATGATATGTTTTTTTGTAGGACTGCACGATTGTAGAAAAGTTTGCCATTGTGATAATATTGGTAAATATTGTCTATGACAACATCAATTGCGATATTTGCGTATTTTCTTCTTTCCTCTCCTCCTTATCTGTGCTTCCGTCACTCTGACCTTTAACATTTTGAGTGATGTCATTAGCGTATGGTGTGAGCATCTGCTGCCGTGCCACTGTCCAATTGGCTAAATATTAAATTTGCAAGAAAAATTCAATTCAAACAGTCTTGTGCAAAATAAATATTACACACACTGATATTGCCATGATATATCGTCCACCTTGAACTTTTTTCAGGCTGATCGTGTTGGCTTAATGAAAGAAAAACACGGAATCTAATCACAGGGTTTGTACAGGTGCATGAAATCCTTGGACATTTACTTTTTACTGATGGCTCAATGACATATTGAACTGTGTAACTGAAATAAAGGTTGGCTTCTATTTTATACGTTAAACAACGTTATTGAAATTAAGGATTTTTTTTGTTAAATTAATGTTTTCTTATTGGACCAGTTAGGTGTGTGTGTGTGAGAGATATTTCAAAACCTAAAATTTTGTTATATTTTAGTTTACCTTGTTCCTGCTGTAGAATGTAGAATACTATCACAAAACATTATTAATAACAGTAATAAATGTCAGATAGTAGTGAATTGAAACGGTCTTTTTCAGTTCATTTGTATTGTTTTTGTCTCTAAAGTGAGATGCTGGAAAAGTTTGAAAAGTTGTTTTGAAAATGCTTAAAAACTGTTTGAATTTCACTGTGGGAAAAATGTACAAAGCTGATATATTGGCATCAACATTGATATCAGTCGATATTAGTCATTTTTTTACATATCGGTACTGGGCCGATATTAACAACCATGCGATGTTTATTTCTGTCTTGTGGTTGCTTTTGTTGAAAGTCATGGAAATATATATATATATATATATATATATATATATATATATATATATATATATATATATATATATATATATATATATATATATATGCGACAAATGTAAATATCGGCCATTGCTTCAGTACTAATACCAGATATTGATATCGGCTCAAATTTTCATATCATTGCATCTTGAGTTCTAATTATCTGGAGCAGTAGTGTCCAAAGTCAGTCCTCGGAAGCTGGTATCCTGTGTGATTGTGATGGTTTGCTGGTTCAGCACTCTATGATCAAATGAGGTTTCGTTAGCGTTTCTTTTTGAGGGGGGGAATTAGTTATAGTATCACAGTCGGAATCTCATTTGTAATATCATATATTAATGGCACTACATTTATGTTGTTTTATCAGAGAGATTCTGCTTTTGTTGCGCCACCTTCACCCTGTGATTACATTTGGGACCAAATCAGTTTTCTTTCTGTTGCTCTTTATTCATCGGCAGAAAATGATCTTCCAGGAGGCGATGGCTCAGGGAGTTTGAGTGACCTGGACGTTCGCCGACGAATTCCCATTAAGCTGCTGTCCAAGCCGCCCCTAAGGAGCAAACCTCCGCCCCGCATCCAGAGACCCGGCGGCAGGCCCTGTAAAGCTGAACCTGGAGACGACGGTAGGCAGAGCCGGCCCAAGGCAAAGGGGGCTAAGCAGCTGCTTAGGGCCCCCAAGCCTTCAGAGGCCTCCCATAAACACGTGAATTTTAAAAAGATTTTAAATTGGTTAACATTTAAATCAAGATTGAAATGAATTGGCAAGTTTGGTTTGTGAAAGTGCAAAAAAAAAAAAAAAAAAAGTCTTCATAGTTTGATTTTTGTTGTTACCATAGATGAATGTAACGTAGTTTTTAGCAAGAGGCTTTGCTGAAATGTTGTTGAACTGCATGCATCATGCTCGAGTTCCCAGTGACATTAGTGAGCTGGGGTTGTGGTTTTGAATATTTGATCAAGGTTCCTACGCAGTATGGAAAAGTCTGGAAAAAATGTGGAATTTTAATTCTATATTTTCCATACCAGGATAAAAATGGGAAAATAGGTTAATCGAAAAATATCTGTTTTTAGAGACCTTATGTTTTTCATTGTCTAATGTTGTGTTTCCCAACTTCCTTACTTTCTTCCAAACTTCCTTCTGAACATTTTTTTCCCAAAATGTACTTTATTTAGAACACATAACATTACATAGAAAGACCTTCAACAGTAATATCAGATTACATTAAAGATGAACTAATAAACAGAGGAATAATGGTGTGTAAATAATATCAAAAAATAACCACAAACATTGACATTTTTGGTGTTACTTAAAGGTCTTGCAATCTGTAAAGTAAAAAAAGTGAAATAAATTTACACAGAAATAGATAAATTATGTGTACCTTTTAGTCTATACACACAATATTATTTTCTTAACAAATGTGCAAAAATACATTCAAGTACATATGATAATAGGTCTGTTACAACAATTAAAAGAAAAAGAAAAGTAAACACTATAGTAAAGGGGTCTGCTTATGATATAAAGCACATTTTTTTTAAGAAGAATTATTGTTTTTACAAGTTTCCAATTATTTAAATTAAGCTTTTCAACAGAGGCAACGTATGCTTTTAAGTTAGATTCCTTAAAAATTTTAAATGAGGGGATTTTATCACTCCATTTCATCTTGTGGACATAATACTTTGCTAGGATTGTAATTAGATTATTATATATATTTCATCTGAGGAAAAAGTTGAATTGTTAAAGATGAGCAATAGTTCTAGTTTTGACAATACAGTGTTTTTGGGGAAAACTGAGTGTAGCTGTTAAGCTGTTATCAAAGTCTTTAGCTTCAAGACTTTGATTTACCTTTTTTGTATTCTCAGTAAGGAATCATGAACTTTTCAGATCAGAAGGAAAAATGGCAGTTCATGTTCATGAACGTGTCCTCAATCATGCTTTCTTTCTGAAATCCGCCAGATAAGTTCGGCTTCAAGCAAGATGACAGGTTTGACTGTTGCACTAAAGCTGGTGACGTGTTTGGGAGTCAGAGGAGGTTTCCCCAGCCGCTGTTTTGGGACTATAAGGTAGGCTACCTGTGGACTCGTCGGTGCATCGATCCAGTGACTTGTTTGATGCATAGTGGTTTCCAGCTCATTTCTGCATGTTCTTCTCTTTCCCAACAGTTAAATTTGATCGGTGAAAGAGATGAAGTTCCAATTCACTTCTGCGACAAATGTGGTCTCCCCATTCAGCTGTACGGACGGATGGTATGCATTCGTCGAAAGATGCATCCCAATAGATTAGAATGGGATCAAAAAGTCATTTTATTTCAGCAGTTGCATTGAAAACGTCAAATTTGGATGTAAATTCTTGACATGCAGTGATATGTTTCACACATGTATGTCTGGGTATGAGGTCTGGGCTCCTTTTCCGTGATTTACTGCATCATCATGGAGGTGGTAAAGAAGCCCATGTTGCTTTCAGAGTTCGTACAGGTGCTTGAAATCCTTGAAAATGCTTGAATTTCAAGGTTTGGACAGTGCTTGATTTCTGGATAAAGTCCTTGAAAGTGCTTGATATTTAAACTACAACCTAACGTTTGATTAAAGCATTATTTACAGTTGAAACCAGATATTTTCATACACCTAATAATCAGACTAAACTCTTGTTTTAGGTCAGTTAGAATTACCAAAGTTATTTTATGAGACATGAAATGTTATATTTTAGTTTTCCTTATCCCTGCTGTAGAATGTCGAATACTATCACAAGACGTTATTAATAACAGTAATAAATGACATTATATACTTGTGAATTGAAACTGTCGCCTTTAGTTCATTTGTATTGCTTTTATCGCCTAAGTGTGGTGCTGGAAAAGTTTGAAAACTTACCTTGAAAATGCTTGAATTTTACAGTGGGAAGAGAGTATGAATACTGTGCTTTAATAACAAGCTTCAGCTCGTTTGCTTTGTTGAGGCCGGTGTCTCTCATCTTTATGTTGAGATTAGACCATAAAGTTGTGGATATCACCACACTTTTTCCTTCCACTCAACCTTCCATCCATAGGTTGCAGGAGTCTGAATAGTAATAAATACTTAAAATCAACCAATTTGGGGTCAATCATAATCATAATAATCATAATAATGAGTTTCACATTTTGAATTGACTTACTGAAATGAATAAACTGTTGGATGGTGATGTGTTTGTTGTGATTCTCCTGTCTAACATCTCAGATCCCCTGCAAACACGTCTTCTGCTACGACTGCGCTTTGCTCCATGAGAAGAAAGGAGAGAAGATGTGTCCAGGGTGAGCCGTCATCCCCTAAAAGATGCGAGCAGTTGTTGGAATCCGTGGGGATACTCAGGTTTCCTGTCTCTGTTTTCAGGCTGAACATGTATAACTGCACGGAGCCGGTCCAGCGCATCGAGCAGTGCCAGCGCGGCTCCCTCTTCATGTGCAGCATCGTGTCGGGATGCAAGCGCACCTACCTGTCCCAGCGCGACCTCCAGGCCCACGTCAACCACCGCCACATGAGGGCGCCCAAGTCCTCGGCGTCGCGCCAGGAGCCGGTCCACCTGCCGCCGCCGCCCGACGTCTCCGAGCGGTTCCGCGTGCCTCCGCCGCACATCCCCAAGAGTCACATTCACCTGCCCAGCCCGCTGCAGCACAGCAGCCACGACCCGTACAGCCAGCCGCCGCCGAACCCGCACGAAGGCCCGCCCCCGCCTTCCCCTCTGGGGCCCGAGACCTTCCGCATCTCCACGGTAACCACTCGAAAACACAGCAATCTCATCACCGTGCCCATCCACGATGACTCGTCCTCCAGGGAGCCACTCTCCGCCGGCCCTGGCCCAGGTCAGCCCCCCCACCACCACCCCGGAGACTACCCGGGTCAGCCTCCCGTGGTGTCTCACTCTCACCACATGATGGCGCCACCGCAACATAACTTTGGACCACCTCCTCCCCCTCCTCCTCCCATCAGTCACCCGATGCAGCACCCCTCCCAGGCCTCCGGGACCCCACACATGGTGTACAACCAGGCCCCTCCACCCCCAATGTCCGCAGCCCCCCCACCCATCACCCCCCCCACCTGGGCACATCATGGGTCAGATACCCCCTTACATTAACCACCCACCCCCAGGACCTCCACCGCAACACAGCGGACCTCCTGTTAATGCCCCCCCACCGCATCACTATAACCCCACCTCCATGCAGCAGTTCCCCGAGGACCAGGGCACCCTCAGCCCCCCGTTCAGCCAGCCAGGAGGGCTCAGCCCCGGGATGTGGCCCGCTCCAAGAGGACCGCCGCCGCGGATGCAGGGGCCCCCTCCCCAGGGTCAGATGCCAGTGCCACACCACCCAGATCAGAGCCGCTATAGGCCGTACTATCAGTGAGCTGGCAGCTGGTTGCCTGGGTAACAGTCAGTGTCATTTCATTTTCATATGGCTTCAGTCTGAGTGATGTTCGCGAGCCTCGGGGTTCCAGGATGTAGGTCTTGTTCAATCGGCCCCAAATGTGCACATCTGAGCTCAGCTTCCCACTGAACATATTAAAGACCCTAAAAAAAGCAGGAATTCTTTGTGTTCTTTTCATGAATTATGGTGAATATCTGTATATATGTCTACTGATGTCACCTACATTAAAAGATGTTAAAACAATTCAATAAATGTTTAATGGTAGATGATTTCTCCTGTTTGATGATAATTTCACATTTCCACACAGACTAACACGTTCCCAGGTATCATCTGACACCTAAAATTCAAATTTTATTGTGGTAAATTACAAAAAGAAATTAAAAAAAATGCTTGTGGGATGAACTCAAATTGTAATGAACACAGTGGTAACAATGAATGAAGTATTAACATTCTGCTGGAACTATTCCTGAGTAGATATTCCATGAGTTGATTTTCCTGGTTGCAGCAGTCGTTCCTCTACAGTTTGGTGTCTTTCAACTGCAAAGAAAACGGGAAGAAGCAGTTATGGGTCTCATAAAGTTATGTGCATCACAAGGATATCCAGACAGCAATAACCATAAACTTTAATGCATCTTATTAGCTTTTTATGTGATAAGACAAAGTACTTTTAAAAAAAGTGCTTTTATAAATGATCTAAAAAGTGTTTCCTGCATTTGTGTTCAACCCCCTTTACTCTGATACTTTTAAATAAAACCCAGTGTAACTAACGTGTTGCCACGTCAGCGAACAGTGTCCACTTGTTGGTAATTTGGTCTTGCTTACAAATACAGTTGTTCAGTAGAGCGCATCATGAAGACTGAGGAGCGCAGCGGACGTTTGTGGAGACATTTAAATCAGGATGAGGTTTTAAAACGATCTGCTCTGGGCAACACGGATTCCCGGTTCCGAAGGTCCGAGTGCGGCACAACTGCCAACCTAACGAGGCACGGCCGTCCACTGCGGCTCCGGAGCTGCAAGTGGCTCCTTAGATCTTCCACAAGGGCTCTGAATAACTTTGGCTAAAAATAAAGAACCAGTTAAAGTTTTTGAAGGTAGATGTAAGAAATGCAGTTTTTCAGTTTATTCATTGAATATTTGTATTGAATTTCCACAAGAGGATGACAAAAAGTACCAGTAATATTTTTGTATGGTCATAAGGTTGGAAAATATAGTGCCTTAAAAATAGGATTCACCCCTTGGGAATTTCACTGCTTTTTTAAAATTATTATTACTTTTACACAACCATGATCAAGAAAATAGGGCTTTTTTGACCAAAAAAAAAAAAAAAAAGTTAAAAAAAACCCTTTGATCTCATATCGAAAACTGATATCTATAAAATAATGACAAAAAATATTCACCCTGCTTTAAGTGACTGACCTAATTCAACAGAGGTCCAGCCAATTGGTGCTGGTAGTCTTACAGTGAGTGAGGGTAAATACTTCTTACAAGCGCTGTATGTTTTTTTTTTTGTTTGTTTGTTTACATTTTCTGCAAATAACATCTCATTCAAGAAAGTATATTTTTGCAAAGGTGTTTAAGTTTATCTTCATTTTAAAACCTAAAAATAGCATTTGCAGCTCAAAACAAGATTAATTTAGGTGGAGTGGGGGCAAAAATGCCCTTATTGGGGCAATAAGTCAGCAGGACAACTGTTAATTGTGCACTTCACAGATCTGGCTTTTATAAAAGAGCTGCAAGAAGAAGGTCACTGTTGAAAGATTACTGTTGGAATAAATATGTCGAAAGTGTTCTGGTTGGATAAGACCCAAATAAAGGTTTGTTTCGCATCATACAAAACTGCACATCACGTTAAACACTCTATTCCCAACATGGCGGTGGCAGCATCACGCTATGGAGGTGCTTTTTCTTCCTCAGGGACAGAGAAAGGTAGGTTTATGGCTGAATCATGAGCAACTATAAAGACTTAATCTCATGAAGGCAGTTTTCCAGTGAGTATACTACCACCTCATCTGATCTTCTGAACAGTTAGGCATCGGGCTAAGCAACCAGGAAGCATGGTCCTATTTGGACATATGCTGGTACATGCAGCATTCTGCGTCTGGTGACCTTTAATTCCTGTCCTTACTGACTATTGGATGCTATGGAAACTGCCTGCAACACATTGCTTGACTCCTGATTTCGCCCCATTTTCTCACTGGTGACTTTTCATCACAGGTTGCATGAGGACCAAATATTTTCATACATAACTAAGTCATGTTTTTTAAGATGGCATAGCACTCATTTTAGATGTTAAACATGTGCTATAATATATCATGTTGTAATATATCAGCAAATCATATGTATTTCTCTCTTACCACATTGCCAGTTCTGTTGTCCTCATGTTTTTCAAGCACATGCAGCATGGCATCATGGAGGGTCGGGAAGAACATGGATGTCCGAATCTCATCATCAAAGAACATGCAGCTGTGCAGTTTCTCCAGGATGAGGGCTGTTAATGCAAGCAAACAGTAACTACACTATTAGGTTTGGAGTTTCCGACAATTTTATTAAACCCGAAGCAGGTTTTTCATTGTTTCTCAAACTAAATAAGTAATGTCAATGACATTTTGACAACAAATAACCCTTTCCAGATATCTCTCTCTTAAAAACAGGAAGTAAATACCTCATATGGATGATAAATTATCATTGGGACTCACATTGATTATGGACTGCTTGTAGACTTCACTTTTTAAGTTTTTCAGGTCAAACATGTTAGAAAACTAATAATTTTAATTTAGTTAAACACTCAAGACTAAAGACTGACTATTTATGTGGAGAAAAGTGAGACTTGCACAACCATTACATAATATAAAGTATTCTGGTAACTCAGTTGTCAGTGAAACATGCTGACACTTGCCGGTGAACATCAGAGCAGCAATGCTGGACAGAACTGGAGCAGAAATCCTGTCCATGTGTACAGTTTTTGTTATAAACTGCAGTTTTTGTTGTATTTCACCATCGTGGTAAAGTGCTTGTAAATTCCTCCATAGGGTTCTGACTCTTAGAGAACATCCTCCTGAGTCCTCCTTCAAACTAGATAACTCACCACTTCAACCTTTACTTTAAGAACTCCAACTTGAGAGGCAGACTTTGTTATCCTTACTTTTGTCTTGGGTGGCCATTTTGTTATGCATCAATGCCCAGGCTCGGGGAATGTAAACTTCATCACTCTTCAGTAACTTTCTGTGTTCACAGCTGCCTTGTAGTCGTTTTGATGATATACACCCTTAAATCATGACACAAAGAGGAAAAACCTGAAAGGGACTGAGTTAAACTCACCATCACATGAAACTATGTAAACGTCCACATCAACTCGGGTAAACTCCTTAAGTGCCTGTAGAGAGAAGCATAGGTAGAATATATTGTTGTATTAACTGTTAAAAACCACTGGTGCTTTGATCACATTCAGCGCTAAGTAACATATTTGCTCTAATAAGATTAGATTTACTGCTTTAACAGGTGAAGCTTTAAAAGATTTCACTTTAAGAAGCTAATCAGCAAACTAATGACTATAGAAGGATAGAGATGCTTGAAATCATTGCCGTCTTGTTAGCTGTGGTTACATCCAAATAAAAACATGCGGCCATCATCATTTTTCATCAAACAGGTCGTTCATGGAGAGAAATAGCAGAATATAGTATTGCAGATAAAATAATTTTCTGCATTATCAAAAGCGTTCATATGAGCCCAGAAATGTGCAAAAAGTATCAAGACATTGTCTTGGAAGTGTACTACAGGATTAGTTAGTTAGTCAAGTTTATCTGTACAGCACATTTCAGCAGCAAGGCAGTTTAAAGAGCCTCACATCATCAAAACAACAATCAAGTATACAGAAAAAAACATCAAAATCATCAGAATCATCTGGAAAATATCAATGCATCAAAATCATAAGGGTCATCAAGCAAATATAGTTCAAAGATATTGATCAATGATCCACGTACTTTATTTAACTGATTTACACTCAAACTTCCACCCTTAGGAAAAGCAAGCTTATCTTTCCAAATTAACACAATCACCTCCACCTTTTCCTCTCATTGTTTTATGTATTGAGGAGTCTGGAGGAGGAGGCACCCCCGAGGCCTTTGATGTTCCCCACCATGAATAAAACATCAGCTCAGTCACGTTTTTCAATAAAAAAATCAACGTTTTTCAAGAATCCAGCAACACTTTTGTGATGATTTGAGGATCTTCTGGCATGATGAAGCCTGAACTACAAGGAGGGGTGCAACTCCTTACTTTCTGAGGTGTATGTGGACATATTATAGCCCCCCCCCCAAAAAAAAAATGACTTAATCATAGATTTACAAAATACAAGTCCTCCTGATTCAAATGAAAAAAATTGCGTCCCAGTGTGTTCTCAAAGGAGTGTGCATTTGAGCGCCTTTATTAGTGTGTGGCGGAGCAGCAGGAGGGTCACCTGATCAGTGGCCAAGCCTCTGTTATTGATCAAATCATTTACATACTCACAAACAGATGTTACACTGCAAAAACACAAAATCTTACCAAGTAGTTTTGTCTAGTTTCTAGAGCAGATATTTTAGTACATTTTAAATAAGACAAAACTAACTAAAAATTAATTTTTCAGCAAGATAAATAAGCTTGTTTTAAGTAAAAAATTCTGGAATATAGATACAAATAGTACTAGTTCCACTGACAGATATTTTCACTTATCGCAAGTGAAAAAAATCTGCCAGTGGAACTAGTACTTTTTGTATCTATATTCAAGAATTATTGACTTAAAACAAGCTTATTTATCTTGCTGAAAAGTTACTTTTAAGTTATTTTTGTCTTAATTCAAGCGTACTAACATATTTGCACTAGAAACTAGACAACAATAGTTGTTAAAATTTTTTGTATTTGCTGTGTAAATACAGAAAAGGCCAACTCGAAACCAAATTCTCATGGGTGAAGGTCCGCATGTGGATTTATGTGACTGCTGGTTGATTTGCTGTTTTACCATTTTGAGTCCTTTCATCGCAGAAATGTCCAAGAAGGAAACAGCAGAGAAGTCGAGGATCAGACTGTGGAGGTTCACTCTGGGAACGCTGAACCCAGAAGGTAGCTCAGCATTCCAGTTCATCTGAAATGGAAGGTCCTTCAGATCTGTCGGCAGGTCCAAATCCTCAGTGTTCACGGTAGTGCCATCACTTGCAGTCCGGAACAAATTCTCTAAGCCTTTCTGTTACATAAAAGTAGAAAGTAAAATTAAACACAAATAGAAAATTCAAACAAGTCACAATGTTCACAGCATCACATTTTGTCATATTACAACAAACTTCAATGTATTTTCTTTGGATTTTATGTGATTGGTCAATGCAAATTATCACATAAATTTGCAGTGGAAAGAAAATCATACATGGTTTTTCAAATTGTTCACTACCAGCTTTCCTACCAGGTCTGCACATCCAGAGACAGAAATATTTGCTCATTCTGCTTTGCTAACTAGTTCAAGCTCAGTCAGATTGGATAGAAAGCACCTGTGAGAATCAGTTTGTCACAGATGCAATCAGATTTAGGTCTGGACTTTGACTGGGCCATTCTAACATAAAAATATGTTTGGATCTAACTATTCCATTGTAGCTCTGACTGTGTGTTTAGCGTCATTGTCTTGCAGGATGAAGAACCTCTGTCAAAGTCTTTTGTAGCCTCTAACAGGCTTTCTTTCAGGATTACCCTGTATTTAGCAGCATCCATCTTCTTTTGAACTCTGAGCAATTTCCCTGTTCACAACATGTTGCATCCAGGGGATAAATGTTTTGCATGCCAGCTAAAATGTGATACCATCTGGAAACTTAGTGCTTAGGTACCCCTCATATCTGGATACACAGTCGTGTATCAACAGAGGAAATGGCAGTGGGCTGAGAACACAACCATGGGGAGCTCCAGTGCTTAGCATAATGAATTTGGAGGTGCAACTTGAACAGACCGAGGTATTTTGGTCAGAAAGTCCAGCATCCAGAGGGATGAGATTGTGTTCAATCCAAGTCTTTCTAGGATGATGGGATTGAACACTGAGCTCTGTCTGTCTGTCTGTCTGTGTGTGTGTGTGTGTGTGTGTGTGTGTGTGTGTGTGTGTGTGTGTGTGTGTGTGTGTGTGTGTGTGTGTGTGTGGACAGCCATGCTTTGGTAGGTTGTGCCAACTTCTGAAGGCAGTTGATTGGATTGAATTTGAATTTTACTGGTATACGAGTAAAGTGGGCTGAATCAATGCTCCACTTTTTAGATATTTATATGTGAAAAGAAAAGTTAAATTCATGTATGATCACCCCTCTGCTTCAGATTTATGCACTTCTTTGCCTTGCTCTATCTTATAAATTCCTAATAAAATACATTGATATTTGTGATTGAAATGTGACAAATTGTGAAAAAGTTCAAGGGCAACAAATATTTCCACAGTATGGAGATACAGTAGGAGTTCAGTGTGGGCATATATATTATAAAGTGGGTCCAATCACAACAAACATCTCCAGCATATTTTTTTTTCTTGGCATCCTCTTTAAGTAGAATCACATTCCCACCTCTGTGATGTCATGATCCCTTTTCTGTAACAGCTTCTTGATTTTTCTGAGTACTTTGTTCCTCTTCCGTAAAACCCTCAGAGGATTGAACCCAACCTGGAATACAGTGTTAACATTATGCTCCTCCTCCTTTAATCCAAGACAAAACAGATTAAGGCAGAGTCATTTCATACGTACAGCTTCTACAAGCTTGTTCCTGAAGAACTCAATATTGGCAAAGAAGATTGGCGAAGGTATCCGGAAGATTTTTACTCCCTTTAGTTCATATATCTGAGAAAAGATGCATGAAGGACATGGAGTGATTCACTTTGTATGGTCATAGTGTGCTTTACTTTATTTCACCAACTCACCTGTGGATAATCCTTCTGATCTCTGTACAGGTCAGTGCCAGGGATATTGGCCAAAATGGAACAACGGGGGCTAAAGAGAGACAGTAATTGTTTAAAAGACAACCTTCAGAAGAGATACTAATAATATAATTCATGATAATTTGCCATCAGTATTCAAATCTGCTGATAATCCTTCATTTTTCATCAGATATTGGTCTAATTACAGCAGTTTATCCCAATTTTTGACTCCATACCCATCAAATCAATCCCTAACCTTCAGAGCACCAAGATGTTGTGTTAACTAACTGCTTTTCCATTTTTTGAGGCCTTACTTGTGATAAATTTGGTAAGTACATGTCTGAAATGTTCAAAATTGTGATTTACATAGCTCTACAAACTAACCCTGTATTGTTGAACATTTATCTACTACAGTTTTAAATCTAATCTCCCGTTTTGATCCATAATAGAACTGTTGTTTTGGGTTTTTTTTTTTTTTTTTTGTGCCAAACTATCACTGGCTATAGAACATGACGACCAAACTCTATAGTAACTAATGAGATTTTCGAAAGCAGAGAAGGTACCAAATCTTTTCCTTTAGTTAGGGCATTATTCTAGAGGACAGAAATAAAAAAAAAAATAACAACTGAAACCAAGTCTCAAAATTTTGTTTCTTGCTTAGCTACAGCATAGCTTGCCACTTAGAATTAGAATCAACTTTTTGTCTTGTGCACTGGCTTGAAAATCGTCATAGTCATCAAACCATCTGCAACACATTGAAGCTGGAGATGTTAAGTTCAGTTATGCAAAGTGTACAGCAGGGGTTCCACAAGGATCAATATTGGGCCATCTGTCATTTAGTTTTTACAGTCATGCTCTTCTGGAACACCCTATTGATGTAGATTTAGAAATGTATGTAGATGACACTGTTGTACCTATACATGCAAAATCAGCCAAGACTATGATTGATAGATACGATTCAAATTTAAATTTTAGGAAATATTTAAAAAATTTACTAAAACATTAAATCATAATTTAAATAGGCATATTTTAAGTTGCCTATCTCTAGATGTTGCCAAGATATTAATGCATAGGGCTTACTATGTCACCAGCTGGGGGCAGGCTAGTGTTGCAACACTAAAACCTGCTGAGTCATTGTATAAAGAAACTTAAAAACCCTGGATAAAAACCAATATCACGACTGTAGAATTATAGACAAACTCAACCCTCTTAACCACGAACATTTTCAGTTGTTCGCAAATTCCTGTTCAGGAATTTTAAATGGTTTGGGGGTTTTTACCTGTAAATGCAACAAATCAATGGAACATTTTGCCAGAAGGTGTGAGAAGCTGGAGTTCTTTACATCCTCTAAATCTAACCTAAAGAGTTTGCTAAAGACGGCTCAGAGTTTGGTTAAGACGGATTACTGTAGTATTCCGTGTTTAGTAAACTGGATTCAAAATTGCTGCTGCTAGGCCTTGTTAAAATGCTTCCCCTTAATAGGAATCATCATAAAAGTCCTTGCAACAGTGAGATATATCCTTCTGATAAGACTGTGATCAACTTAAGCAACATGGTAATGGAGTCCTGCCAATCCATCACAGTACTCATATTAGCTTTTCAGTCACATGTTTTTACGCTGTCATGCATTCATATCGCTCTGATTCTGTACAACTGTAAGTTTTGTTTGTATTTATGTCAGATTTGATCAATTTTATTATTACAACTGAGTCCTGAAGATGACAGTCAGAAGCTCTATGCCCAAGCCCACGCCCAGACCAAGGTCCAGTCCAAGCAGGATGGCACCCAGGCACATTCCGACCCACACCACCTGCACACAGACCACAAATGTGAATACCAGAACGGCATGAAAACTGTCAAATACAGTCCTGTGAAAAGGTATTTGCTCTCTCCCTCACAGATTTCTTCTGATTTTGTTTTTTTGTCACACTTTAATGTTTCAGATCAGGTGATATTTTTTAATATCAGACACAGGTAACCTGAGTAAATACAAAAAAACAGTTTTCATATGATTGTTTTATTGGAGAATAAAGCAATCCAGTACAACCTGACTTGATGTAAAAAAGTAATCACCTGATTGTTAAATCAGAAATTAGTTGTGCTTAATCACATTTTTGGAAAAGGTGAGCTCAATCATATTAGCCATAATATGAAGAAGGAATAAAGATCTTAAAAAGCAACACATCATGCACCAATCTAAAGGCTTACAAAGATACTTCTAAGGCTTTTATAAGAGAGAACAAAGACAAAAATTAGTGATGACAAAAAATAGCATGAATGCCAGTCTTCCATTTCCCAAAAGACATCTTCAAAATAAATAAAAAATAAAAGACATCTTTATGTTCCAGAAGACTTTGGGGAAAATATTTTATATACCAGCGTTACCCAATCATGGTCCTCAAGGCACAATGCCCTGCATGTTTTAGATGATTTCAACTGACCTGATTTCAATTTATAGCTGATAAACAGGCTTTTGTTGAACTGCATTCATCTGAATCAGGTGTTTAGGCAGGGGAACACCTAAAACATGCAGGCCAATGTGCCTTCAGGACCAGGGTTGAAAAACACTGGTATAGACTGATAAAGCAAAAGTGGAAGGTACACAGTCAGTGGACCCCCACCTATTCTTGTTTCAGTATTCGATTTTTCTGTGGAGTGTGACTTCTGATTATTTGCTGAAAATGTTCTTATTCATGGGGTTTTTTTTGTAGAGCACAGCTAAAATATTTAAAAGAATATCCAGAAGCATCATTCACTTTCCTTGATGCTTTATTCCCCAAGAGCAGAGAAAAGGAAGCATGTGGGTTTTTGCTTCTGTAGTAGTGCTAAGACATTTTCCACTGAGCATATTAATGCATGTTAAAGTATATTTGGTGTTTCAACTATTAAAATAGGCAGTTATAGGGGTTTTTAGAGGAGGTCTCAAATATTCATAGATTTTAGCTATTCACAGGCAGATGTGGTCGCTGGCCCCCTATGAAACCCAGAGGTGCACTGTCTATGTTTCTTTATTTTTTATAAAACTAATCCAGCATTTCAGAAAAAGAACCTTAAACCAATAGCCAAACAGGGTAGTCGTAGTTTGATCCTCTTAATAAATGAAACTATAAATTTTGCTCTCCAGTAGAATGTATGAATGAATGAAGGAGAATGTCCATCTACCCATTCCTGACCTTAAGTGGAGAACACTTGGGTTATACAGCTGAACATTGTTCAATTTAAGTGTGATATTTAAAAAAAATCAAAAACAAAAGAAATCTGCAGGGAGGAAAATACTTTTTCAAAGCACTGTAAAGTGGTATTTTTAGTAGTCCCTAAGCACCTACACATTCTGGTTTGTCTCTCCTCCAAAGGTACGGTATTTCTCTGAACTGCATCAGCATCCCCTTAAGATTGACAATTACCAAGGCACCCAGAACAGACTGCCATCAAGTAAAAAAAAAGTTAGTTATTGTATTTCTTGTACACAGAAATCAAACTATAAAACTATGTTAAAAAAGGAAAACTGAAGTAAAAAAAATCACTAGCTCACTCTTGGAAGTGGCTCCAGCAGGAAGCCAAGGGCCACTGTTACAATCATTGCCATCATCGCTGAGATCAGCCCTGCAACCTATATTTGTAAGGTTAGTAAAGTTTGAGTACAAATGGAGAGGGCGGAATATGGAACAGATTATGGACAATTCTGGACACATCTAACCTGTGTTTTGCCTCCAGAGCTCTCTTGCACTGCAGTCCTGGAGAGTGACGTGCTGGCTGCAAAGGATCTGAAGGTTGCTCCGAACATGTTGCTAACCCCAAATGCAACAAGTTCCTGAGATAAAACCCAAACAGGTAAGGCAATCTTGTTAGCAAAAAAGCATCTTTGTCTTAGATCAAAGGATTCTTTATCACTTGCTTTATTCATGCAACCCATCATATAAAAGCAATATCCAACCCTAAAGTTATGAGGATTTATACTTGTTGCTGACCATCAGTAACCAATTAACTCCATTTCTTAGAGCAGAGCCAAACTGTCGAACTAGGATAGGCATAGAGCTCACCTGGTTGCCATCAATGGGGTAATCATGTTTGATAGAGTACACTTTGGCCACAGAAAAGGCCACAGCAAATCCTACAATGGCTACAGGAAAGGCCTCCACAGCACTCTCCTGGAAGACTTCGACGCTTGGCAGAATAGGAGACTCATACCTGAAATATGACTGGTTACTTTTAATTTTAAATAATGTACCTGATGAAATATCAAGAGAAAAATGTATATGAAGAACTTCAACTTACCCCCTAACCATTTTCCCAACAACTTCAACATTATACCTCTCCTCAAAGTTGAAGCCATAGGACACCCCACAAGCTATAATAGTCTGCATAAATAAAAAAAAAACGCATTTTTCATGAATATTTAAAGTGAAACATGGTATATAACTCTTATTTGGCGGAGGGTACCATCATCATCAGCCAAACTCACCATTATAACTTCTATGGGAATGGGAACAGGCAGCTTGGCTCTGTATCTGTCATTAAGCTCCTTTACAATGAACACCACCACCATAATCACTATGGACATCACTAAGTCACAGATGTTGGTGGAGGTGATCTGGACGAAGATCTTCTCCAAGGTCTGTCAAGCAGGAGCACATCTACATGTCAGCGTCTTTGAAAGGATTTTTTCGCACTGCTGAAGATTTTGTTCAAAGAAATACACCAAGGTAGTGAATACATGTGCATTTAAACTGTTTTACACTGTTGACCCTAAGGACAATCAACCTATTGGATTATCCACTATCTTCCCAGCAAATATCCTTCTTGTTCTGGGGGATTCTTTTCTGACTTCAAACTTTTAACCCATTTCTTGAATCCTACCAACAGTCTTAATGCTGAACATTTCTAGTTGGGATCATCTTGTCCTTTAAACTTATTCCAAACCTTAAAACCTAAAATAGATCTGTCTTGATTTGGTGGCAACCAATATTTCAAAATGAAAATAATGAAAGGTCTAAAACAAACTCATATCTAAAACCAGTTGGCTATGGGACACATAGCTTGGCTGATCCCTGATCCCTGACTGTTCAATATGCAGTTAACTGACAAATAATATTTTTTACCTTGTACACCCTGTTTTCTGTTGTCACCATGGGCAACAGCCGATATGGCTATATGACAAACCACCACTGCTTTGAATAAAAACACCCAGGATGTTAGGCTGATGTTTTAAGACAACTTACAGTTCTATGAAGCCTTGATATTTTTTGTCACCTTAACATAAAATGGTGCATAGTTAGTAGGGTTGTCCTGAGCTGATCCTAAATATCTGCTTGAGTCCCCATTTTGAGAGGTATTGTATGAAGCAGTTAATTCCTCTCAGCCCCTAATAAGCATTTAACACTTGGACCAATACCTCAAGTTTACCTAGCTAACTCTGACAGTATAGAAGATGAAACAACACCTCCGACCATCCACTATCTTGTGCTTGTCTGAGATCAGGTCATGAGGGCAGCAGGTCCAAGAGGAAAACCCAGACATCCCTGTCATAAGTAAAACTCTTCAGCTCATGCTGGGGGATCCCAAGGGGGACTGTATCTCCCAGGCTCATAAAACACTGGAGGCTATCTATCTGGTGAGATTCCTCACCAGATAGATAGAACATGGACATGGGATGGGAGGTAACGAGGGTTGGGGGAAGGTGGATATGCCCAGTCCAGTGCTATGCCCCAGTGTGTGGGCTGCTCACTGGCACCGATTTGTATAATCCAGTGTGGCCTTTACCAGTGTAGATGCAGGCTGGGATTTCATCTGGGGCTTTGTTCCTTGGTTTTGCAAGGGTGACACGAAGTCCATGTCACAACATGGCAGCCAAAACAATGCCTGTTGGCTGGAGGGATCCTTTGATTTTAATAACTTTAGTGTACTTATGATATGCAAGTCAAGGCTACAGAAAATGTGTCAGGTTAAGTTTCAATATCATCAGTTAAGTAATCCTAAGTGAATCTAGGGGTGTTTTCACACCTGATAGTCCAGTAGACTCGGTTCGACTGGGGACCAAAGTTGCAACATTTGTTACATTTTCAGCTGCTGAGGTTTGTTTTCACACAGCACTGTGTCAATCAAACCCCTTTAAAAGACCTATGAAGAAGACACTGAGAGCAAATTCCTTCTTCTCAAAATGTAAACAAATATGGAGTGGCGTCAGATTTTAGTGGTTGTAGGATTTTTCTTTTGTCTTTGGAAAAAGACCATGAGCCATTTCTTATGCTAGTAATAGACTCACAAGCGTTTGTTTTGGTTGTGTTTACCCAGAATGCCCTGTGCTATAGTCCACTTCCTGCTTTTGGAGCGGTCTCTGGGCCACTTTGCATTAACAAATGCATTTGAACTGCACCAGAGTTCACATCAACTGAACCGAGACCTAGGTTTGTAGGTGGACCAGAGTTCACTTTTTTGATCCGCATCAGAGTTCGATTGCGCATTCAAACCTCCCCAAATGAACCGAACTTTCCAGGCAAATGAACTAGAGTTTGATTAAAGCGGACTAAACAAGGCTGGTGTGAATGCACCCTTAGATGTGTCAGGGACGATATTCTTGGATATGGCCTGAATGAAACCAAGTGCATTTCCCTAAACCCTTTGCTTATCCCTCACCCTGATCTTACTTATCCTGTGATTTGCTGAGAAATACAAACTCATGTTCTTAAAAAAAAGTTGGGTCTCCCTTAGACTGGATAAGCAACCTCATTGGAAAGAAAGCTTCAAGGTCTACGAAAAAAGTCATGGAACTGTGTCATCAATCTTATGCTGTATTTTGATTAGGCATAATCTTGCTTTTCTCACACAGATCCACTGAACCCACCCTCCAAGTATGAGATTTTATTCCTTTTGTCATCAGATTGCACCAAATTTGGACTTACATATATCGTGGAGAGTGGACCATTGATTCCCGGAACAGTCAACCCCAACACAAACTTGAGCTGGGATACCAAGATATGAATAGCAGCTGCTGTGGTAAATCCAGACACCAGAGTGTCAGAAAGGTAGACAACAATAAAGCCCACCTGCAGAACACCCATGGCAAGCTGCATAGAAGTAAAAACAAGCAGTGAACGTACTGTTGAAACCAGAGGTTTATATACACCAAATAAAAAGACACACACACTTTGTTTTCCTCACTGTCTGAAGTTAAATCAGACCAAACTTCTCTCTTTTTAGGTCAGTTAGATTTAACAAAATTATTTCTATTTGCTAAATGCCACAATAACGAGAGAAAGAATATGTCATAGATGTATTTAACATTGTATTAAAAACCAGAAGTTAACATATTATACATTTCCTCAGTATTTGGTAGCATTGCCTTTGAACTGTATGACTTGGGTCAAACATTCTGGGTTTTCTTCCACAAGCTTCTCATAACAGCTTGCTGGAGTTCTGGCCCATTCTTCCTGACAAAACTGGTGTAATTCAGTCAGGTTTGTAGGCCGCCTCACTCACACAGGCCTTTTCAGATATGCCCACAACTTCTCCATAGGACTGAGATTAGGGCTTTGTGATGACCACGCCAAAACATTGACTTTGTTGTCCTCAAGCTACTTTATAACTACTTTAGCTGTATGCTTAGGGTTATTGTCCATTTGGAAGACCCACTTGCGCCTGAGCTTTAACTTCCTGGCTGATGTCTTTAGGTGTTGTTTCAATATTTCCACATAATGTTCTTTCCTCATGATGTCATTTATTTTATGAAGTGCACCAGTTCCTCCTGCAGTAAAACATCCCCATAACACAATGCTGCCACCCCCATACTTCACAGTTGGGATGGTGTTCCCAGGCTTACAAGCTTTCCTTCTTTTTCTTGCAAATGTGACAGTTCTTTAGTTTTATTGGACCACAAGACATGTCTCCAAAAATGAAGGTCTTTGACCCTGTGTGCATTTGCAAACAACAATCTCGCTTTTTTGTGTTTCTTTTGGAGTAATGGCTTCTTCCTCTCTGAGAAGTCTTTCAGCCTATGTCGGTACTGAACATGTTTCACTGTAGATAATGACCCGTCTCCTTCCTGAGCGGGACAATGGTTGGACATTCCCATCATATCTATACTTGTGTATATTTGTTTGAACAGATGAACCACCTTCGAGCATCTGGAAATTGTTCCCAAGGATGAACCAGACTGGTGCAGCTCCACAATTTTCTTCCTGATATCTTGGCTGATTTCTTTTGACTTTCCAAGAAAGCAGTGTGTTTCAGGTGTGCCCTTAAAACATATCTACAGGTGAGCCTCCAGTTAATCCAGTTAACTTTGCTTCATTGTTCAAAGAGACACTAATTATTCTCTATGTAAACTTCTGATTTTAAAGACATTAATAAATAAATCTGTGACATTTTCTGTCTCTCATTATTTTGGCACTGAGCAGCTAGAAATAATTCTGGTAATTCTGACTGATGTAAAACAATAGAAGTTTGGTCCAATTTAACTTCATACAGTGAGAAAAACAAGGTGTATGTGTCTTCTTATTTGTGTATGTAAACTTCTGGTTTCAACTGTAAGTCTGGTTAGAAAAGAAATGCAATCACTTGCATGATCCAGCAATGAAGAATCCAATTTACCTGGAAAATACCCATGAGGAATGTCATAGAGGAGGCCACCAGGACTCTCTGTTGGTCCTGGGTCAGACCTTCAAAGTCTGTGATATTTGCAGGTGGTCCATCTTCAGGGACCAAGCGGGTCACTACAGCTCCTACCATAAGGCTGAGGACGGGGAAGGAGCCTTCAAAGAAAGTGGAAAAGATAAGTCAAGTCATATCTTATCTAATCTTGTCAAAATGATAAGATCAACTTTGTTCCAGAGATCTTTTGTAAGAGGCTCAAATCCTTGTTTGATCTCTTGGGAATTTTTTTTTTCTGAACAGTAAAGCACATACCCTTATAATGAAACATTTTGCTATTTTTGCACAACATACCTACAGATATATGCCTTGAAGTGCCAAGGAAAAAGTATGTTAGCATTGGGAAGAAAGCTGTGTAGAGGCCATAGCTCGGAGGCAACGAAGCCAGCAGAGAGAAGGCCAGTCCTAAACAAAAAGAACAAGAGAAAATCCCATTGGAATATGGCTCATTTTATAGATTATGCTAATTAGTTTCAAACGAAGTGGCTGTGAAGATGCATTTCTTTCCCTTTTTAGTTTGATCCTTTAATCCTCACCTTTGCATTTGATCCCCTTTAACATTTAATATACAGACAAGCTGCTTTTTACATTTTCTGCCTGTATTCTCTTATGTATAGCTTGTGTATTTTACATGGTAGCCAAACAAAATGGCCCACAGTCTATGCAGATATTTCATCTGAGTGAAGCTACAAGAAAATATTTTTAGGAGTTTGAGGCCTGAATTACTGTCACCTTCATCATTTTTGTTATGTCAAGGAAAGAACAAGAATATTATTAATTAATAAAGTGGAAAACTGGATTAGATGTAGGAAAAGGCTTGTATTCTTACAAAGTGTTAGTATTGAACACTTTTTCAGCTAAATTAAGATCTTAGTACAATCACATTACTTTGGGTTGTCATAACTGTAATTTTGGAAGTTGGTGGTGCTTGTGAGATGAAAAGCTCTTATCGGCACTGCTTGTACAGTCGTGTGTCAGGCTTTAAAATCATTTCAGTGTTTTATTGCATCACTATAATCTCCCTTTTTAAGGCCCACTTTTTAAGCCATTTCCTAACATGTGAAAGACAAGAGAACATTCATTTTAAGACAGGCAGATGTTTACTGATCTTTATCAGTCAGGGAATGGCTACAACAAAGCAGCTGCAGGCCAAATATTGACCACATCTACAGCAGAGCAATATATATATATATATATATATATATATATATATATATATATATATATATATATATATATATATATATATATATATATATAAATATATATATATATATATATATATATATATATATATATATATATATATATATATATAATTTATTTATTTATTTATCAATTTATTCCTTTATTTTTAATGGAACAGTGAGAAGCAAGACTGATTGCCATCAGGCACAGTGAACAGGATGGTGGCGAAAGCAATATATATATATATATATATATATATATATATATATATATATATATATATATATATATATATATATATATATATATATATATATATATAAAATTCCCTTCTCACCCTCCACGGGTGGTCTTTCTCAACCTCTGAGCTCGGGTCCTCTACCAGAGGCCTGGGAGCTTGAGGGTTCTGCGTAGTATCTTGGCTGTGCCGAGAACTGCGCATTTCTGGACTGAGATGTCTGATGTTGTTCCTGGGATCTGTTTTAGCCACTGCTCCAGCTTGGGGGTGACTGCCCCGAGGGCCCTGATGACCACAGGCACCACTGTGGTCTTCACCTTCCAGGCCTTCTCCAGTTCCTCTCTGAGGCCCTGGTATTTCTCCAGTTTCTCGTGTTCCTTTTTCCTGATGTTGCAATCGCTTGGTATTGCTACATCCACCACAACGGCTTTCCTCTGTTGTTTATCCACCACCACGATGTCCGGTTGGTTCGCCATTACCATTTTGTCTGTCTGGATCTGGAAGTCCCACAGGATCTTAGCTCGGTCATTCTCCACCACCTTTGGGGGTGTGCCCCACTTTGATCTCGGGGCTTCCAGTCCATATCCTGCACAGATGTTTCTGTACACTATGCCCGCCACTTGGTTATGACGTTCCATGTACGCTTTCCCTGCCAGCATCTTGCACCCTGCTGTTATGTGTTGGACTGTCTCAGGGGCCTCCTTGCACAATCTACACCTTGGATCTTGTCTGGTGTGGTAGATCTGAGCCTCTATTGCTCTGGTGTTTAGGGCCTGTTCCTGTGCAGCCAGGATGAGTGCCTCTGTGCTGTCCTTGAGTCCAGCTTTTTCCAGCCATTGGTAGGATTTCCTGATATCAGCCACTTCAGTTATTTGTCGGTGGTACATCCCATGTAGGGGCTTATCCTCCCATGATGGTTCCTCCAGCACCTCATCCTCTGGTCCCCATTGTTTGAGACATTCGCTGAGCACATCGTCGGTTGAGGCTTTGACCTTGATGTATTTATGGATCTTGGATGTTTCATCCTGGACAGTGGCTCTCACACTCGCTAGTCCTCTGCCTCCGTCCTTACGGCTCGCGTATAGTCTCAGGATGCTGGATTTAGGGTGGAACCCTCCATGCATGGTTAGTAGTTTCCGAGTTTTAACATCCATGGTCTTTATCTCTTCCTTTGGCCAGCTTATTATTCCTGCAGGGTATCTGATTACTGGCAAGGCATAGCTGTTTATCGCACAGATCTTGTTCTTGCCATTGAGCTGGCTTCTCAGGACTTGCCTTACTCGTTGGAGGTATTTGGCTGTGGCTCCTTTCCTTGTGACCTCATCGAGGCTGCCATTTGCTTGTGGTATTCCCAGGTACTTGTAACTGTCCTCAATGTCTGCTATTGTTCCCTCTGGGAGTGAGACCCCTTCTGTGTGGATGACCTTCCCTCTCTGTGTAACCATCCGACCACACTTCTCTAGTCCGAATGACATCCCAATGTCAGTGCTGTAGATTCTGGTGGTGTGGATCAGTGAGTATATATATATATATATATATATATATATATATATATATATATATGTATATATATATATATATATATATATATATATATATATATATATATATATATATATATATATATATATATATATATATTTCCACAACTTATTTTTAGAAAACTGCAGCAAGGAGCAGCATGGGGTCATCAAGTCTCTATAATAATTAGACACCATCTACACACCAAACAGTTATTTGGGAGGCATGTCAGAAAAAATTCTTTTCTCTCTCACCATCATACATATAAACATGTGAAGTTTGCTTTAGCCATCTGGGACTTTTACTGTAATCATGTGCTTTGATATGATTAGGCTGAGCTTTTTGCTAACAAACTCTCCAGGAGGGGCAGGTGAAAAAATGTAAAAAATTTTATAACATTTTTACATAACATATGTGGAAAAGTACGGTGGAGGATTTATGATGCTCTTAGACTGTTTTTCTGTCAAAGGCCCTTGGAATATATTTGTGGTTTGTGGCATCATAAACTCTTTGAAATACCTGGAGATCTTGTGGTCTCTAACAGTAAACTAAAAACTGGTAGACACCAAGTCTTCCATCCAATGATGCAACAACTATGGCCATATTAGCATGGTGCGTAATACAGGACCGAGGATTTTGAGATTGATCCCAGTCTGTGTATGAAATGTTGCAGAGGAAGAATAAGCAATGTCCTGTTAGTATGCAAGATATTATTAGCAGTGGTACCAATTAGTGTGGCACCACTAATTTTGTAAAAAGTACATTTCTTAACATGGAATTTTTTCTCATTAAATGAGTGGACTCAAAATAAAAGTTGAGTGTATAAAAAAAAACCCATCAAAGTGTGATTATACTTCTTCCAATCAAATGCAACTTATTTTAATGCTTTTCACACATCTTTACCAGTGTTTGGAGGGGGGGGTATAATAGTCTTTTTGTTCCCCTCCCCTCTTTTAATCTCCTTTCTTGCTGTTTCTCTTATGGCTTAATTAGACTGAAATTTCTCCAAAGGAACTAATCATTTCATGGAAGTTGAGGCGAGAAACTCAAATCAAATATTAAAGGTCTGACATGAAACATATTTAAGACTCTGACTAAGCATTTACAATTAAACTGGAAATGGATATTGGTTTCACATCCTAACTGCTGTGATCTGCTGTTTCTCATTATCTGTAACCAAGCAGGTTGATGGAAAGTGAAGTGGAATGAAAAAGTGTGTTAAAAGAAACTGACTTAAACTAAGTTAATACAATTTTGAACTATATCTCTCTGTTTGCAACATTTCTATATAACATCTGTTTCAGTTTTTGAATTGAATTACTGAAATAAATGAACTTTTCCATTAGATTCTAATTTACTGAGACACACATGTTCATAGTGCATCCCAAAAACATTTAGCTATTGATGTTGGGTTCTTTTTTTTGCTTCCTCCTTTTCCTGTCATGTGATTCGAGGGGTTTTGTCTAAACTGGACCAAATATCTCACCAGTCTTCTCACCTTGCATGATAGCCACCAGTCCAGTGCTAATCCCAGACACCACATCACCCAGCAGCCACTCTCTGACTCTATAAATCCTCATCCAGCCAATGACAGGTAGAACAGAGAGGACTGCTCTTTTGGCACGCTTTGAATCACAGCTGTTTCAATCAAACAAAACAAAACAAAACAAAAAAATAGTTTATCTGGTTCTCTTTCTTAACTATTCTGCAGGTAATTTAAAAACGAGAGCAGGAACCTCCCTGCAGTAGATCACCACTTTGGTGTCCGATGAGCCCAGAAACACTTACGTCAAATATCCCTTAACATGGTCCAAGAGGGCTTTGTGTTTTCTCTGAAGTTTTTCATGATCTTCAGCAAGGCTGTCTTCAGAGTACACAGGTCTGGAAACCACATATTGTTTTCTGGAAGTCACCATCATTCCTGTGAACGTTTCTGAAAAGTCCAACTCTGGTAAATGGCAAAAGATCCTTTGAAGAACCTTTGGTCGAAGCTCCTAATCTGAAATCTGACATCAGTCTCATCACTATATAGTCTTTTTCTTAGCCCTGTTCAATAATTAACGAGTAGATTTATAGTTTATTGAGGCAACGTGTGCTATCTCTTTATTTTCCTTCTGTTACTTTCCCTTGAAATGAATGGAAGTCATAAACCAGTTTATGCTCAGGAACAGTGCATGTTATGAGGAAAAATTAATATTGTTAGGAACTTTTTCTAGATTTATCTTGGGCTTACGATCTTGATAATCACAAATTTTTTCACAAAGATATGAGCTAAGTCTTGTCAGGAACAGATTTCTAGTAGTTTTATAAATATGTTAGTAATTGATAGCAGTTCCCAAGATTAATGGATTTCCTTTTAAGTGTTCCCACTTCCGTTTAAGGGGTCCCGCGGGGACCATTTGTGGGACCATTTTTTTTCTCGAATGTCAAGGTAGAAAGAAAGTGAATTTTCTTATGATTTAAAAGTTTTGCATTTCAGAACATAGTAGATAATAATCTAGTCTTTACTAGATTGTACATTATTTTAAAATCTAATTTCCATGTCCAGAAGCACACTAAAAATCCCACAATGTCATTATTATAAAACCAAAAAACAGGCCTAAATGCAAAAGTCCTGTACTGAAAAATTAAGATTTGGCTTGAATTGCTTGTATGAAATCACTGGTGCTCAGGTCCTGTGGCTGCAAAACATGCCCAAATCATCACCCCACCACAACTATGATTCACAGTGGGTATGTTTGTTCTGTTGTGCAAAACATAGCACTGTAAATTATAATGAAACATCTCTACTTTGGTCTCATCTGTACAAAAGATATTATTTAGTAGGTATTTTGTTGCTTTCAGATGCAAATTTTACAAACTTAAGCCATGCTTTTCATATAGTAAAATAGATTTTCATAATGCAACCATATGAAAATGGACACAACATTTTCTGATTGTTCTGCCGTGAGCCTTTAGTAACGACAGGGTGGAATCGTTGGTGTGATTTAAGATGTTGGTGTAGATTTTAAGTCATCCAGGAAGTAAAAAGTCATAAATACTTCAGTAGAAGTCTACTGGACCTCTTCTCTTGTTTCCTGAAGATGTTTCACCTGATATCTAAAAGGTTTCTTCAGTTCTGAACATCTCTGGAAGTAACAGGCTTCTAAGCTGTTGTCAGAACAATCACATTAATAGGGCTGTTTCGACCACTAATTGGGTGATTTACTAGCACTTTATGTTAAACTGAAATCATTTTAGCATATACAACCAGACAACAGAAATGTATTTGCTTGACCGTAGATGATATGTTGTCTGTATTACATCTGTGTTTCCTACGACAGCTGATCGTATCACTTGTTTTGGTGCAATTATTTTCTTGTAGAATTGGTACCATTATTACCTATTTCCTAATGTGCATCAATTAAAGAAAAACTAAATCTATCTTTCCTTCACCCTCTGAAGCAATTCAATATTGAAGTCTGATTTACAAGTTTCCTTGAAATTTTAGTAAATAAAAAGCTGGACGAAATAAATTTGAGAAATTAGCAAAATAAATGTTGTTCCTGGATTGGCTACTTTCATCCAAGGTACAAAAGCGTCCTAATCTGTATTTTCTTTTGAATATTGTGGATAAGCTCGTCACAAAACTCATGAATAGACAAATTTTCTGCGAATAGTTTGGAGTTAAATTCTGCAGAAAAATCCACGAGTAGGTGAATCTATGAATACTGAACCATGAATAGGCAGGGGACTACTGGTTTTTTTTCTCCATTGGAAACTGTTTATTTTGTTATACATTTTATTATTATTTCTTTTTTTCAGTCTGTCATGGATCTACAGTCTTTTAGTGTAAAAAAAGTTGTAAAAAATTGGCAAAAAAGTGATGCTTTTTTATGTTGTCACGTTTTAGCAGTTTATGAACAGAATGTAATACAATAAAACTTACACTATCATTCTGACAAAGTGCAGTTGCCCTACAGTAGCGGTGTGCAAAAAGTTAAACATGCTGCCATAGAAATTTTTATAATATTTCTGTCATGCCTTATCATACTCTTAAATAATCATGAGCACAAAAAATACCAATAAAAGCAACATTTATAAAAATTTATTTTAATTTTAAAACCAGAACAGTGCTGTAACAAAGTTTTGGCAAAATTATTCATTTAGATTTATTAGTACAATAAAAATTGTCTACAAGTTAAATGTTTACAGTATTAAAAACAGCATATGACTTTTGTAATAAAATAACACATTTGATTGAGTAGCATAAGCATATTTGCTATGTACAGATATATTATCAAAAAGTAAAAAATAAGCTCCCAAATTCATGATAAAAAGTCAATAATATCAAATGGCTATATTTACATCTGAACATTTTAAACCAACAATGTTTCTCACACAGAAACAACTTCGCGTGAAACATTTTCTTCTATATAAAAAAAACTATCAGATTTTAAAATTTGGTCAGTACAAGCTTAGATAAACAACATACAAGACAGAACTTTTTTTACAGGAATTCATTAAGTAATTGATCATCATCAGTGCAACAACCTCATAAAGGCAGGAGTTTCGGCTGTTTGCTGGTCTGGAGCATACAGATGTTGTTTGTTAACACGACGCCAAGACAGAAAGACATCAGCAGTGACCTTAGGGAAACGACTGTTGCTGCCCATCAATCTGGAAAGAGTTAGTGGACCATCTCCAAACTGTTTAAAGGTTCTACTGTGTGAAAAATGACTGAAAAGTGTAACAGATTTAAGACTTAAAGGTCTTAAATCTTTATTCCGTGGCTGAATGTGAAGCCAAGAGCTGAAGCTTGGCCTAAATTGGTTCATGCAAGAGGACTCGAAATGGCTGAAAAACAGCAGAATGGCCCAGTCAAAATCCACACCTAAACCTGCTTGACACTGAGTGGTGGGATGTTAGATCTGTGCATGAATCAGCTCATTTCATTGATCTCATTGAACTGAAGCAATGGGCAAAAACTCATTCAAAAGAAACTGAAAAGGTTGTAAAGAAGACAGGACGAGTTGTTCCTGCTAACGCCATCATGAGGTGGACTCAGTCTTTCCACACTTGGACTGTGATTTTCAGTTAGAACTATACATCATGTATTGTTAATCTGGGATTGTGTTTACCTTTTTTTTTTAACACCTAATGCAATATATATTTACCTTTGTGCAATGAATTTACAATCATTTAAACTGCAGTCTCTAAACATATATTGTTAAGACGAATAGAGCAATGTATGAAACATATATTTTTCTTGTCTTTTTGCTGTTTCTTTCCATCGATTTCTTCTTCTGTCCTGCTTAAAACTGGGTCTCTGCAGCTGGAACTGGACCCTGCAAAACAAAAGAGAGTTTCAAGCATATTTTACACATCTTGTCATGTTCCAGCAACCAAGTATTATTATGGGATTTTATGTGATAGACAAACAGATAAATAAACAGTACTGAACTGTAAAACATTTTTAAAATTGTATTTGTTAAAACAAATCTGAAACAAGCAATTATTTCACTTTTACATCTAAAGGATGTGCTACTTTGTGGTGGTCTATAACACAGAATCCCAGTTAAGACACTGAAGTTTATGGTGTGTATACAAGACTGAAACATGTCATATAGTTGTTGAGGGGAAAAGCTCAGGTTATAAAACCAGCATGTTTTATTTCTTTGGAGTGCCAGTTTGTGTTTTGTCCTTGACCTATATACAGATGAATCAAATTAAACAAGTTAAATATTTCCCAAAACTCAAAAACGAGTGTGTTAAGTGGGCAATGACCTGACTGTACGGGATGATTAGCTTCAGCCCAGAAATTCAGCTTACATTTTTATCTCTGATCCTCAAGCTGCTGCTCGGATGATGAACTGTCACTGTTGTTAGTATCTGTAGAGAAATATAAACACATTCATGTTTTGTACTTTTGAATCTTGCATAAACAAGGCAGGTGAAATCAATCATACTCTATAGAAAAAACAAATTTATCCCTTTCTTTTTCTGACATTAAACCAAAAAACTTTCTGTTTTAGGTCAGTTAGGATTACCAAAATTAGTTCTATTTGCCAAATGCTATCTTCATATTCAGAAGTTTGTAGGCTCTGTGGATGTATTTTAAGGCAACACCTCAAACATGTTGTTTCCTTGTGTCATAGGAAAATTTTCATAGGAAAATCAAAAGAGACCAGGAAAAGAACTGTCCACAGTTCTTTTCCTGGTCTCTTTTGCAAGTCTGGCTCATCATTGGGTGCAAATTCCAGATGCCTGAAGGTGCTCATGTGCTGAAACAATGATACGCAATGATACGCAAGTATAAACAGCATAGGAATGTCCAATCTTACCAGGTATTTTTGTCTAGTCTCTTGCACATTTGAAATAAGACAAAACTAACTTAGAAGTAACTTTTCAGCAAGATATAGGAGCTTGTTTTAAGTAAATAATTCCTTAATATTGATATAAATCAATACTAGTTCCATTGACAAAGATTTTCACTTATAACAAGACATTTTTCCAATGTTTTAAGTAAAAACAATCTGCCAGTGGAACTAGTACTTTTTTTAGAGTCAATATTAAATTGTTGACTTAAAACAAGTCCTGATTTTAGTCCCAAAACTGAAAAGACAAGAGGAATATACAGTTAAAATGCAATTCAACATTTATACTAGACCTCTGAGCTTGAAGAATGTAAAAAAAAAAATGGAAAAATGGAAAATGTAAAAAAAACTGCAACATTTTCTCTGAAATGGAAGTGTTGATAATCCTAACTGAGCTAAAACAGGAAATGCTTGGACTGATTTAATGTCAGATAATGAGAAAACAGTTGTCAGTCTTTTATACAGTCCATGTACATATCTGGTTTCAGTTGCATATTGCACATGATCTGATAAAAAGATTATCCTGGGTCCCTTTACCTTATCATGGTCAGCTTTCTTTTCTGTTGTTTCAGGATGTTTCTCCACGATGTGCAGCATGGCATCATGCAGCGTTAGGAAAAACATGGAGGGCTGAACTTCTTCATCAAAGAAGCAACAGTTGTGGAGTTTCTCCAGGATGTATGCTGTGGTTCAGAAGAAATAAAAGTTATATAAAAAAAATTCCATATAGGGTGCAGAGTAATAAATACAGCTAAACAGAATAATTGCGTTGTGGTTTCACCTTCTATGATTTCTGTTGATGTGAGAGCTTTAGTTCTGTCTTTTTTAAATCAGCTAGTTTTAGTCTCAGCATGATACTTTATAATGAACTTGCTATATTTGTGTTGGACTGTCAACTTGGCCTTTCAGAAGCTAAAATAGTTGATATTCTCATGTTGCTATTTCTCAGCTTGTGAAGATCAACAAAACACCTGCCTTACTAGAATGTTCTCTTGTCTACTTTGAAAAGTGAATAGAAATGGGTGTCACATCACATTTTTACATTTTTACTCCCGAGAAACAGGAAGTCATGGATAACTAATCATAATATGGTTAATCTAAGAGTAAAGTTTAAAAGGGGAACAGGAAGGCACAACTGATTTCATTAAAAACAATCATTTCTTTACCAGGGAGTTGTTTTTCCCACTGAAAAAGTGACTTACTTATAGTACAATGCTTTGCAAAAGTATTTACACCCTGTCAACTTTCATATTCTATAGAGTATGATTTAATGTGAAAGACCAACACAAAATTGTGCTTTACTGGGAGGTGGAGAAAATGTGTTTGGGTTTCAAATAGTTTAAAAATAAAAATCTGTAAAGTGTGGCATGCATTTGTATTTAGCCTCCAATGAAGTGGGGAGGGGTGTAAATACAAATGAAAAAAGGCAATGCATTCCTTGTGTTTTGTCTCTACCAGGTTTGAACAAATAGAAACTAAGATTTTTGCTCATTCTTCTTTGTATAACAGTCCAAATCAGTCATATTGGATGGAAAATATATTTTCAGGACTTGCTTCAGATTCTCAGTCAGATTTACATCTGGACTTTGACTGGGCCATTCTAACACATGAATATGCTTTGATCTAAACTACTCTGTTTTAGCTCTGGCTGTCTGATTAGGATTATTGTTCTGATGGAAGGTGAACCTTCACCCAGTCTTTTGCTGCCTCTTTTCCTGGTTTTATTCAGGTGATGATGATGCATTTCCAGCAGGAAGGTGAACCAGATAAAATGTGTGTTTTAAAGGTGATAGTGGTAACTGTCTTATATTTAATAAATATGGAGTTGTAACGAGTTGGAACCGGAGTTTTATACTTACGATCACAAGCTACAATGTAGACCTCAACTTCAACACGGATCAGTTCTTTCAGCAACTGCAAAGAAACAGAGGAGATGAATGTAGCGGGGAAAAGCTGGGCGTAATAAGAAGATCTTCTGATCACTGGAAACAAAATAACTCACTGCTTTGATTCCATTCAGACCAGATATATCCAGAAAGGACACAGCAGCAAAATCCAAAATCAGGCTGTGGATTTCCACTCTGGGAACAACAATGTTGGCAGGAAGCTGGCCATTCCAGTCAATGCGGGTGGGAAGGTCTTTGAAGTCAATCGGCTGGTCCAGCTCCTCGGTGCTGCTGTCTTCTTCTGATTCCTTTATAGATCCATTTGTTGTATTCAGGAACCCTTTCTGTGACAATAGAATATAATTTTAAATGGAGAGATATTAAAATATAAGTAAAATGGCAGGGATTCTTAAAAAAGACAGATTTCTTCTTCTCATAGTGTTTGATTTTACAGCTTAATGGTCTGGGAGCCATGGCAACAGTGCAAACGCTTTTAATGATACATTTAAAGCTTTTTTTCATAGTGGAATGATAATATTACAACAAACAATAACTTTTTATAAGAACTGGGTGCACAGGGACTTTTTCTTATCTATGCTATGTTTTACATACAGTGAACCCCCATATATTTGTGTGAATTTTTTTGCGGAACATAACTTCAAATTATATGCAGAAAATTCACCTATTCTCACATTTTTTCATAATTTTTGGAAAGAAATTACATCTTGGGAAGCTGAAATACCTAGGTGCAATGCTATTTGACACACTATTGGCTGGCATTTACGATGCAGTGTATCCATTCATTTTCCTTCTCGCTGATTGGCTATACCCCCAAGAATTGAGATAGGGAAGACTAAGATGGTTTCCACTGTGCGTATTAATGCATGTTAAGGTATATTTGGTGCTTGAGCTATTAAAATAGAACTATTAAAATAGGCCGTTATCAGCGTTTTTACAGGTGTTAATGGATTTTAGCTGGATTTTTAGGATTTTGGCTGTGGTCCCTAACCCCTGCCAAAATCAGGGATCCACTGTAATAAGCTCAAGTATATGTAAAGTCCCTTAGCAAGTTAAACCTCAGACACACACTTTTTGTAGCCCTTAGAAAGCTTTTAGGTGGATATTTAACCACTCTTCTTAGTAAATTAGTTCTCTTAAATCAACTGATTTCCAGGCAAAAAACTCGTTCTGAAGACAAAACCACAAATTTTCAATGACCTGTACCAATTCTCCTGAGAAAAGTGGTCAAGTATCAAGGCAGAATCATCCCAGAACCTAATGATAGTAACAAAAAGTGGGTGGTAGGGGTTTGGTTGCTAGCAGACATCTGAACAAATATTTATACAAGTGTTTATCCATAATGTGTATTTGACGTTGTTTGTACAGTCATGTGAAACTAAACAAAACACCTCATTAAATAGTCAGTTCTTTCCAAAGAAATTGACTTTGACTAAGCTCAGGGATCTCTTTGCCTCTTTTGGGTCATTGTCATGTTGTGGGGTTCAGTTCTTTGGTAGTTTTCTTGTTTTATAGGTGGTCTCACATGTTCCTAAAGCACCCTCTGGTATATAGTCAAGTTCATGGCAAATTCAATGGTGGCCAGTTGGCCAGGTCTTGCCAGATAATTATGTTTTTGTCTCATCTGTCTAGAGAACAGAAGTCCTGATCTTTGTCTGTATTCTCTCCTGAAAATTTCCAGCTAGTCTTCATGTTTGACTTTGAGAACAAAGATTTCCTCCTTGCAGACCTCCTATGAAGCTAAACATAAGCAGTCTCTTTCTGATTGTACTGACATGTACTTTCATATCAACAGTAATGAGAGTCTCCTGTAGGTGCTGTGATTACATTTTCAGGTTTCTGGAGACTTCTTTTAGCATCTTTTGGTCTGAGCCAAGAGTAAACTTAGTTGGAAGTCCAAACCTGAGCAGGTTGGCAGTTGTTTTGAATGTCTGCTGCAGCAGATCACATATCTATCTATCTATCTATCTATCTATCTATCTATCTATCTATCTATCTATCTATCTATCTATCTATCTATCTGTCTGTCTGTCTGTCTGTCTGTCTGTCTGTCTGTCTGTCTTATTTTGATAGTTTGGGGGGTACAGGAGGGGTTACAGAGCAAACTGCAAACTAAAGTAAAACGAAGTATACGCACAGACTTTCATAGGATGTTCTAATGTTTACATGACTATATAATTTGAATGTGACCCAATGATGTGAAGAGCTTCAAATCCAGTCGAAAATGTCTGTTAATGACCATTCAGTTTTGATTTCAATAATCAGGATGATATTACAAACATGTTGTTGTTTATGTTAATCTGGGGATGTATGCAATGTCTTGTTGTTGGCTGATGTTTCTTTCTGCATACGTTTTTTCATTGTTAAAGTCAATTCATCTTTGTTTTATGGGTTACTGGCACAGATTTTATATAGAGGAAGACACTTACAATCAGACAGTTGTAAATTGTTATCTATACAACACAAAAACACAAAGGCTGTTGGGATTACAGGCTTGTTTGTGTCCCATTCACACCACTTAGTCTAGATAGGAAGAAATACACCTTGCACTGTTTACAAGAAAGCACATCTGCACTCAGATCGATTAGTGTTTTTTGAAATTAAGCTGATTTGTTTTATATTGAAGTTAGTTTTATTTACTGTCTTTTTTTTTTTTTTTTTTTTTTTTTTTCATTTTAATAACTGAGTGTGTTTTACTGTTAAAAATCCACAGAGTTATATTAAAGCAAGGCAAGCTGGCAATATCACTGCAGACACTGAGTTGCTCAACTTTATTGCTGTGTAGAAAGGTTTATGAGTGAAAGTCCCGTGCTGTTGTCACTGAACAATACTTACCAAGGTCCACTGCAGGTCACCTTTCTTCAAAAGTTTTCGGATCCTACTCAGGGCTTTATTCCTTTTTTTCAACACTCTCAGTGGATTGAAGCCAAGCTGAAAACACAAGGATCAGATTTACAAGATAAATGTGAGTGAATCTTTGTAAGAGAACTGTGTAAGCTGTGGTGAAACTTACAGCATCCACTAGTTTGTTCCTAAAGAAGTCCATGTTGGCGAAGAAGATTGGGGACGGGATTCTGAAGATCTTCACCCCTTCTGGTTCATATATCTGTAGAACATCAGGATTGCCATATACAAGTTAATGTAAATGTGTGATAAAGTACACCTACACACAATAACCAGAAAAGGTGCAGTGTTATGCAAAACTTTTCATGCCCTTTGAAATCTGAAGCATTTTCTCACATCACAACCACAAAGCAATGTATTTTATGTGGATTTTATGTGACAGACACAAAGTTGTGCATAATTCTAACATAGAAAGAAATTATACAAATTAAGTTTTTTTTTTGGTTGTAAAAGTACAAAATGTGACAACACAGCTTAAGTTGAAAATTTTGCATTAAAATGGAATTTCCTGCCTTAAAGAGCACTAAAATAAAATAGGTTACGTGTGACCAACTTACACTAACATAGTCTTTTCTATCTTTGTAAATATCAGTCCCCTTAATGTTGGCCAGCACACTGCAACGAGGGCTGAAAAAAAGACACAACAGAAGTTTAACATTAGTACTTCCTAAATCTCCTAGTTAGCAACTGTGTATGATACCATGATATCATACACAGGTTTTGGGATTTTACAACATTCTCTTTCTTGATGTTTTTCTTTTGTTTATTCCTGCTGCCTTTGTTCTCCTTGTTCTCACTTTCTTCTGTGCTTACAGCTTCTGTCTCCTGCTTAACTTCCAACAGATCCACATCCTGATAGTACTAGCATTACCTTAATTCAGTTTTTTAGCAACATAAAAGAAATTCTTGAAAAATCCACAGACAGATTAATAGCTGTTAGGCATAAGTTCTTTGTAATGAGAGTCAAGGCGCTGCCCCCCCACACACACACACACTACACAATCCTACACTCTTGTTAAAGTTTAGGCTTGCTAGCTAAGCATATAGTCTGATGATTAAGCAGTTAATATCTTCTTATAAAGTATTAGAAAGGTTGGATGGACCGAGTGAACAACGACAGACAGACAGATACACATATGGTAGTTATGGTTGTGCACAGTAGATAGTGAGATGACTATATTTATCTACTGGAAACATTAAAGGCAGAACATTTTACAACAAGCTGACTTGGTGACATTATATTGTAGCACTTTAGTATGAATTGGTCTGTTGTAATCTAAAACTTTTAAAAGTAATTCTAAGCTAGGACAGAAAAACTAACTGCAAAGTGTACTGTTGCATCAAAAAGAGACCCTGGCCAGATACTAACAACTGAACCCGGAGGACGACGCAGATCAACTCCACACCAAGACCTACAGCCAATCCAAGATCCAGCCCCAGCAAGATGGCTGCTATACAGGTGACCACCCACACCACCTACAAATTGCAAGCAGAAGTAGTTGTTTTTGTCAAATGACAGAATGTTATTTATTTTACTAACTTTGTAAGACTGTGAAAATGCTCCCTAGCGTAACACAATTGTTTGACATCTTACACAATCTGGCTTGTCTCTCCTCCAGAGGTACAGAATTTCCCTGAACTGCATCAGCATGCCCTTTAGGTTGACAATGACCACGGCTCCCAGCACAGACTGTCAAAACACATGGATAAGAGTCCCATTCAGACCTGAGTCTTTAGCATTACCAGAGTATTAGCAGAGACTAAGATAGGACTATAGTTTACCTACCCTTGGTAAAGGCTCTAGAAGATATCCAATTGCCAAAGTGACAATCATTACAATAATAGCTGATAGTAAACCAGCAACCTGAAAAAACACAGAAAAACCAAATGACACAATTAAGACAATCAAAAATATTATATTTGCAAACTTTTGTAAACAGAAATTATCATAAAATTAAATGGTTTATGAATTTGTTGTAAAAAGTGAGCATTTCTTTAAAGGAGAAGATATAGTGACAGAAAAACAAAAAAAACTTGAAACAATACAACAGAAATGAATCGCACAGGTGTTTCCATTGATTTCCAAAGTGGATACGCAATTCTAAAAGACTTCTACAACTACTATATGTGTGTGATTACATTGTGTCTGTATCATCACTGTCTTGAAGCCTATCACTATGTGGCTGTAGAGAGATCATCATTCCAGCCTTTGACAATAAATACCTTTTTGATAGGAATATGTAAAATAGATGTGCCGCTGCAATAGCTTTATGAAACATCTGGATTATTAGTTCTCAGGGAAACAACAACCCAAAACTAATGGGTAAGGACACAACACTGTTCATGTCACAACTACATGAAACCAGGAGACTTGAAAATGTATTTTTTTTACTGACAATTAGCTATAGCAGCACTGTTTTTCTCTTTCGGATGTGTTATGTTGTCTTTATGTCATTTTTCATTTTTCAGGGCCAAATGACATCTTATTGTGAGAGCAGTACATGTAAATGGACTTGTAGAATTTGACTGGCATGACAGACAGTGCTCCTGGAATAGCGTTTGTACAGCTAGGAGTAAAGCACGTACTGATGATGTGGATAAAAGTGAGACTTGCATAATCAATTCATGACTTAGAAGTATAAAATATGCTCCTTTATCAAGGAGCATATTGTTCCATCAAACCATAACTATTTAAATGTGTTACAAAAAGATGTGATTATTACAAACTTATTAGTTTGTAATTTAAATAGCTATGGTTTGATGGAACAATATAACATTTTAACCTGTTGCAAGGTGGAAATGGTAAGTTTACCTGAGTTTTTCCTCCAGTACTTTCTTGTACTGCACTCCTGGAAAGTGCTGTACTTGCTGCAAAAGCCTTGAAGGATGCTCCAAAAATATTGCTTACTCCGAAAGCTATCAGCTCCTACAGCCATGTCAGAGAGAGAACATACCTTAGTACAGATCACACATCACAAGCATACTGAACGTTTATCTCACCAGTGTTCCAGTATTGCAGAATACCTGGTTTCCGTCTATTGTGTAATCATGTTTTATAGAATAGACTTTTGCCACAGAGAAGGCCACAGCAAAGCCCACTATAGCCATTGGAAAAGCTTCCACTGCTGTCTCCTGGAAGATGTGAAGGTTTGGGGCCACTGGAGGCTCGTATCTGAAGCAGCACACAATCCATCAGACAAATTCAATCTATATCAGGCTTTTATCATTTTAAAAAAAAAAAAAAAAAAAAAAAAAAAAAAAAAAAATCAAAATTCATGTTTACAAAATGCTAGCCTGAAAAATCTTTTGCATGTTCCATACATGCAAGTGTTTTAGCCAGTCAAAGAATATGCAAGATAAAACAATTTCTGCTTACCCTCTGGGAATTTGTCCAACAACGTCAATGCCATATCTGGTCTTGAAGTCAAACCCATAAGAAACTCCACAAGCAATAACAGTCTGTGGAAGACAGTGGGAACACTGGGTAATGACTACATGATACCCACAAACAGTGTGATTAGATTTACAGTGATACATTGAATAATATTTTATTTGTCCCTCAATGAGGAAATGCTGAGTGACAAATAGAGGGTTTTTCTATTCTAATGATGTGCTTCTGCTTTCTTTCATAAGAAACAGATAAAGCGTATTTTATGGTTCCAATTCTTAGAATTAAAGTTGTTTACAAATGCACTAATGGACTCAGATGACTCCAAACACTTAATATGTACCACGAAAGATCTTATGTCACTTTGATTACTGTTCATAGGAATATAATTAATCATAACTAAAATTGGTGTCATCAGTATGTCTCACTCTGTTACATAGAAGAAGAGCCTTTAGCGCCTCTTGCTGTGGAAATAGTTATATGGAAGATGTTTCACAATGTTTGCTTACCATGATAACTTCTATCGGGATGGGAACAGGCAGTTTGGATTTGTATCTGTCATTTAGCTCTTTCACAAGAAACACCACCACCATGATCACGAGAGCGATCACAATGTCACACACATTGCTGGACGTGATCTTGTTGAAAATGATCTCCAGAGTCTAAAAAAATACAACAGAAGTTCAACAGATAAACCAACTGGTTGCTCAGTCTCTATGAAAAGGTGAGAAAATGACAGAACAAACAGTAATTACATATATGAGGGAAAGTGGTCCACTGATGCCAGGAACCTGGAGCCCCAACACAAACTTTAACTGAGAAACGAGGATATGGATGGCAGCAGCTGTGGTGAAACCGGAGACCAGTGTGTCGGACAGGTACATGACCACGAAGCCCACCTGTAGTATTCCCATTGCCAGCTGAAAAAACAAAAGAAATCCTATTTTAATTATTTTATAAGAGCATTAGTGATGTTAAAAACATTTCAAATTTTTTTTCACAGCTTAATTATTTAGTAACGCTACAGATCAAACTGAACTACATACACAAAGTAATCCTGTTAAAGAATGACATTCATTCAAAAAAATTAATTATTGACTTAACTATTTTTTTCTTTTCGACAGGTTTCACATAATTGCATTTTGTTAGCTGAAAGCAAAAAAGATATAGTAGTCTGTTATCTTTACTAAAATAAATCAATTTAATGCAACTGTAATGGAAAAATTTCTGGTATGCCCATTCTTGGGTCTTAACAAAGTGCTCTGATTTTTTATTACCCTACTCGCTTGTGACCCCTGTGTTTTAGTTATTTAGGAGGAACATATTCCAGTCTTATCGCAAGGAGATCTTGTCACCAGTGTCTCTGAGAGTAGTACTGCATGACTGAAGTGATGTTTCACAGAAGGGTACTCATAAATACCTTAGGAGACCTCTCACCCTATTTAGGGTGGGGGGCTTTTTCTCTTTCTCCTCTAAAGATAACACCCACATACCAGTATAAATATCTGTCTGTGATTCTGTTTGGGGCTCTGTTTCTCTGTCTTGTTCAGTGACAGAGACTTCAAATGCTGTATGCCTTTGAATAAACATATTAAGAGAAAGTCTGGTATTTCTCTTATTTAATGAGTTATCATCTCTCCCTCTTTGAGTAAGAAAATCCACGACAATTTTGGCGTCACAAACAAAATCCGATGTATCAGAGGAATTCTACTGTAGGGGACAATGGTGCTTGGCAAGCCTGAAGACTCAAAATTGTCTTCAGTCCACCTACGTTGTAAAAGGGGAGTCCTAGAGCCTGCCCACGGCTTCTGCCTGATCAGATACAGACCATAGATCTGCAAACAAATTCGGGAGAGATGTTGAAGAAGCTTTTTTTTTTTTTTTTTTTTTTTTTTTACTATACATTAACCATCATTTCCTAATAATTAACTGATTAGGCTGCGGAGTTGGTGGAGGGAGGACATCAGCTGAGGGCCAAGGTACCCTGTAAGGAATACAGGGAGGATTCTTATTGGTGACAATAAGATATTAGCAAAATAACCGATTTTGCAGGTGGTCTTCGCAATTTCTACACCTTTTAAAGGAGAAAGCTAGATGGCAGATGTAATATAAGGGTAAAAAAAAAAAAAAAAAAGGGTTCCAGAACTTCAAAGACATCAGAGGTGCCTCCTCCTCCAGACTCTGCAATTTATAAGATAATGAGAGAAAAAGGTGGAGATGATTGTGTTGAATGTGCTTTAATTTGGGAAGATATGTCTGGTTTTCCAAAGGGTGGAAGTTTGAGTGTAAATCAGTTAAATAAAGTGAAAGAGCTGTTGGATGAGGACTGGGAGAAAAAAAAAGTAAGAAGAAGATTAAAAAGGAGGATTTAGATCAGAGAGAAAGATGGGTAAATGTTGGAATGAACGGATCTGAGAAGCTGAAGTTAGAGAAAGAAAGTCTGAACTGAAACAGATAGCAGGGGGAAAAGATCTGTCTAGGGCCATGGGTAACAGGCAGGATAATGCTAGTCATAATGCCGGTGACCCCATGTTTCTGCCTCCATAGAGACTTAGTGATGCTTCACCCTCCTGTCCTTATGCTCCATTACAGGTGGAGTTGCAGGCCCTCCAGGTGGCTGATCCAGATCTAGACTTCTGTCCCCCTCCGCCTGCATGTCAACACATGTCAACACACATCACAAAGCGGTCCCAGTGAGCAAAGTGGCCCCAGTGGCATAATGGGTGTAGTCATTCACCCTCCTTCCCCTCCGCCTCTATCCCTTCCTAAGATAGAACAGCCAGCAGACGAGCAACAACAGCAATCATCGAAGGGCCAGAAACCACCTCTACCCTTCTCTCTTGGTGCCTCTTCTGCTTTTAAATGGCTAAGGAGTGGAAAACAGAAAGAGGAGAAAAAAGAAGGAGCGATTCTCCAGTGCCCCATGCTGGAAGTGGCCGGAGTTGATGATCCTCAGTTGGTGTTCAGACTATGGACTGCAGCTGACATTCAAGCCAGCGCTGCTCTTCTCCCTTACTGGAAAAGGTGTTTAAAGTGCTTCAGTGAGCTGAAGTCTGGACTTGAAAACATCTCATGATAAAATAAATGAATAAAAAGATGAAACAGTAGGAAATCTAAGTCATAAGTGCAAATGTTTTAAGGGGTAAACATTTTATAAACATCTCCAACTGATTATAGTTTATAGTCCAATTAAGAAGAACCCCTGGAAATTGCATCCCTGGTTTCCTGTTCCTAGCTGACAAAAGTGGTGTCCAGTGTGATGTTCTGGTGCTACAGCGAATCTGATTCAAAGTTTGACTTGTTGTGTATTATAGAGATAGCACCTGTCAGCCCATTATCTATTAACCTTTGACGTGATAATTCCCCCCCAAAAAAACCAAGAAAAATACAAAGCAGCTTTTCACTCAAGATTTTTTATTTTTCGGGCCATTCTCTGTAAAACTAAGAGATGGTTGTGCCTAGACGCACCAGTAGATTTTCAGACCAGCCTGTCCAACACCAACAACAAAGTCTTGTTCAAAGTCACTTCAATCCTTTTAGGTCCACATTTTGAGGCTCAGTTTGAAATTAAGGAAGTCATCTTCTCTACATCTCAGTGTCTAAATTCATTGAGTTACTGCCATGTGATTGGCTGATTAGTTGTTTGTATTAACAAAAAAGGGAATTGGCATACCTCAAAAAAAAAAAGTGGCCAGTCAGTGTATCTGTCTAACTAATTTTAACTTTTTTTTTGGTTTTTTTTTTTTTTTTTTGTTTTTTTTTTTTTTTTTGGGGGGGGGGAGGAGGCTGGTTTGATCAGGGTTCATAATCTGATATATTTTCTAAGAATTAACCGGTGCAAACAGGAAACAGAATGTAATACAAAGCTTTCAGAATTAAAGTAAGATTTCAGAGATTTCATGATAATTCATCTCCATGATTCATCAAAGATACATAACCACTGAGAGAAAGTGATTGAGTACATAAAATGGCTTGTTTACAAGTTCACAAAGGAAGAAAGAAGGAATGAAATGACAATAGATGACAATATATATGGATTTTTTTTGTAATTAATAATAATGGCAAATCAGCCGACTAGCAATTTATGTTGTCACAGTCGTTGACCAAGAAATGTAGTCATCAAGTTGCTGTTTGCTCACCTCATTTACATCAGTTTATTTCAAACCATTGCATATCTAGGTGTTTTATTTATTTAAGAGCAACGGTGGAAGGCACAGCACCAGCACCAGTCCCCTTCACTGCAGGAATACATGACCTTTGGCAGGGACTCAAGGTCATTTGGTTAATGACACAAGTACCTATTTCAGTGTATCACTACCATGCCAGCTGCCAGCTAAGCCATGCTAATTTCAAGCCAGGGCAGTCGAGGGTTTCATGGAAAGTTGCCATGGATGTGTGTGAAATGGCTGATGTCAAATTCAACTTTTATTTGCCACTGTGGCTGCCTATTAATAGCTCTTATCAAGTTTAGATCCTTCAGCAGGAACAAGGCCTCTGCCAAGTCTGAATCATGTCCTGTTTCTGGTGCAATAAAAGTGTTGGGAAATAAAACAGCCTTTTTTTGGATGTATTTACCAACAGAAATGTGGCTTGGACAGTCTGTCTTTTCTGTCTGTATTTTCCATGACAGAAGGTGTACAGTAGATACTAATGTAATGAACTAATATAATGAACTGAAAGGTGAAAGTAAGCTTTCCAACCTGCATGATACCAATGAGGAAGGTCAAAGAGGAGGCCACCAACACTCTCTGTTCGTCTCTTGCCAGACCTTCAAACCCTGTGATGTTGAAGGCTGGCCCTTCATCTGGGACGAGCCTAGTTACCACTGAGCCAATCATGAGGCACAAGACTGGAAAAGGACCTGCAGAAAAATAAAGTACAGGACACAGTTTAATTGCTTGAGTGTTAGCCTTGTGAGATGATGTAGAAATTATTAGTTGTACTTCTTATTTTTCCAAGATGGCATTACGCAAGCAGGCAATCTATTCAAATAGCTCCTGCTTGTTCATAACCTTTCTATTTCTTTCCTTATCTTTTGGACGCACATTTGATTATTTTGTTGTAGTTGCCTCTATTGCTTTTGGCTGTATCTACAATGGAGCTTTCATATTTGTGGATGACTTAGATTTTTTTTTCTTCCAACATTATTCATGTCTGGAATTCCCATGATTGGCTATGTTTCTATTGTTTACACCAGGAATCAACGATTCTAACTCAGTTGTGCCACTTTGCCACGAGTGACTCGATGTTCACCAAGAACAGAGTCAGAGGAGACACGGTCTGGACAGGTTGTTTGCCCAACAAGTTGGATGAACTGGCACCCTTTACCAAGCATCAGTAGGACTATCATGAGTGCATCTTGATTCTGTTGACATTGCTAAACATTTTAACTACATTCGATGGGTGGCTTTCATGTACTCCTCGCAGATAAATGAAAGAGAGCAGTAAGAAGAGAGGAGGGGTTTAGGCTATGTTTGTGAATGATAGCTGCCCTACCTGTCATTACCTTGTATATTCCCTGCCACACCAAAACCATAAAACACTAGACCTATTGTTTGCCAACACCAGAGAAGCATTCTTATGATCTTCTCCCCCTACTTTGAGGGCGCTCTGAAGACAACCTTGTTCATCTCTAGCCTGCGGACTCAGAGAACCAGCTGTGGCATCCACAGAAAAGAAATAGTTTAAGAAGACTGAAGAAGCTCTGAGGGATTGCTTCAAATCCACTGTGTTGGAAGAGCTCTGTGCTCCTCATGGAGAGGACCTTGACACCATCACAGACTACATAAACTTTTGTGTGGAGAACATAGTTCCCTCCATGATGGCACAATGTTTCTCCAGTAACAAGCCATGGATCAATCCTGAAATAAAGGCTCTCCTTAAAGAGAAGAAGAGAGACATTGGATCAGGAAATAAGGAGGCGCTGAGAGCTGGGCAGAAAGAACTGAGAAGGAAGATCAAGGATGGGCAGAACATTCAAAGAATAAGATAGGAGAGATAAGATAAATCTTTATTGTCATTGTACCAATATCCAATGTGCATTAGTACAATGAAACTGAGCAAGTGACCCATGAGGAGCATAGAGAAATTCTATCTCAAAAACTATGTTCAGAATAAATAGTGAGACAACAGTTAAATTGTCCCAGGTCAACTTGGCAGTTTGTGGGAGGGTCCTTTAGATATTTCTAGAACATATGGCGTTCTAGAAAATACAGTACAATGAAATGGGTAAAAATTGCCACAATCAATCAAAATACTTACCTATTAACAGAAATAAACAGAAGGGTTTCTTTGTGGGTACGAAATAGAGAAGCCAGTTTGCAAAGATGGAATTTTTAAAGAGAGAAGAAAAAGCTTCACTCAAGATCACATTAAAAATCTACATAGTAGGACTGGGTCCTTTGGTGCAAAATATGAAGGAATGAAACATGGTTAAAGAGTTTTGCTCTGCACTGAATGCCGCCTTACCCACTGAGATGTGTCTTGAGGTGCCCAAGAAAAAGTAGATGATAACTGGAAAGAAGGCAGCGAAGAGTCCATACCAGGGAGGCAGAGATGCTAACAAGCAGTAGGCCAGACCTGCAACACAAAAACAACAAATGTTAACAGATTTACGGTATGTTGGTAATGTCTTTAAATCAAAGCAAGTTCAACTGATTTTGAAAACCTATTAGAAACAACAGCTGCTGACCAGTAAATGTATATTAAAGAAGATTGAGCAGATATCAGCAACACATTACAATTAATAAGAAAGACAGTAAAACACTTATTACAGGGTTTCTGCAGGTTTCACCAACTCAAATTTAAGACTTTTTAAGACCTTTTTTTAAGACCATCATGAATGGAATTTAAGCCCTACATCTCCACAGAAATGTACAAACTTCGTCCAGCCAACTGGCGATAACTAACTATGATAGACGCAAGAAAGCTAGCTAGCTAGCTACCAAGGGTATGTTAGCAGTGAGTTACTGGTAGCCTCGACCGTCTCGAGTCACAGAACGTAATGAAGATGTTAGAGTGTGACTCAAAAAGTCCTGTCTGGACAAAATTTAAGACCTGTGATTAACATATTAAAGGCCAACTTATGTTTTAAAATGAAATCAAGACATATTAAGTCCTTAATTTTTGATACATGAATTTAAGATTTTTTAAGGATGCGCAAACACCTTGTATTAAAATGTAAAATAAAATACTGAGGAATACATAGTTTTTTGGTGTGATTTATAGACAACCATTGCAAGGCTTGATCACCTCTATGAACAACCCAGAGAACAACTAGGAGGAAGTGAACATATGTAATCTATCTCAAAGTTTAGCCCTTTAGAGCTTTTTAAGACTCAGCAATAAAATCTTAAAACTGACCCAAAAACTAATAAGAAGCCAGGTAAAAAAGACATCGACAAAAGAAATACACCTATGCTTCCCTGAGTTAATAAACAAGCTGCAGCATTCTGGATCTTATGTGGCTATGATAATGATGCCTGGCTAATACCAACATACAAATAATTTCATTACTCATGTTGGAAAATAGTAAAAATACGGATCACCTTTTGAATGTCACTAAGAGGGGGGAGGGGGAGTAAACACTCTCACTAAGGTGTATAGTGAAAACTTTATTCTACCTCAGTTCTATCAGAACCTTTTCAGCCAGTACAAAGTTCAAAACTGGTAAAAATAAAATATTATTATCAACAAGAAAGTCAGCCAAATCAGTAGCTTATCAAAGGATCATTAAAACCTTTGGACTTTTGTGTCTTTTTTATAGCATCTAACACATCCAAATCATATTGCATTTTTGATTAAACTGTTTTAGTATACAATCAACAAGAGATTTCAAAATGAGATCTATCTGGAGAAGGTCACAAAGCCTTTTCTGGTGTTTCAGGGCAATGAAGATAAGAACAAACAGATTAGAAAACAGTTTCTACCCAAGAGCTGCTGTTGCCCTGAACATTGCAAATTCATCCAAACCTTGTTCATCATCTTCTTAACATCCTACGTTTTTCTACTTCTATTTTTTTATTTATTTATTTACTCATTTATTTATTTGCACTGCCTTCAAGAGTTGTTATTTTTAAAATTTCGTTGTGCTTTCTTGCACAATGACAGTAAAGGAATTCGGATTCTGCTTGTTTTGGGGACTCCAGTGAAGTGGAGTCCCCAAAAGTGGAGCCCTCCTAAAAAATGGGATATGTTGTGGGTCAAGGATCTGAAGAGCACTATCAGCTCCATCTCTGAATGGTTAAAAAATATAATAAAATCCATCCATCCATCCATCCATCCATCCATCCATCCACCCACCTACCACCCACATCTGGCCAGGTTTATTTGAATAATTTCATCCCTTAATGAATAAAAACAAAATCTGAAAACTACCTTTTGTGTTTTTTACGGTTATCTCTCGTTTTTTTTAATTTTTCATTTTTTCAGTGGTCTAAAAACAAAAGACAGAAGAAATCTTTGAGGAGGCAAACATTTTTTCACAGCACTGTATGTTAGAGCAGAAATGGTCAACCATTAAGACGTGTAAACAGCTCTGGTTTTTTTTTTTTTACATTTTTCGATATTATTACCCACTGCTTTTATCATAGTCTTATTATTAATAGAAACAATTTTCAATCAAACATTACCAAGTTATTCCTGAACTTGGCAGGCATTAGTCATAAATTAGGGCTAAATGTTAGGTGGGAAAAACTAGTGAAACAAAAACCATCAAACCAATGTTGATACCTTTGTTTGAAGTAGCGTAAAGAGACGAACACCTGTATTACAACATACGTCATGACGTCAGAGGCATCATCAGCATTCCTCAGATTAAGAGAAACAGCCATTGTACTCTCAGAGATGTGACATACGTAGATAAGCAGAGTGGCTGAACATTTACTAATGCACTTCTGTGTATGTTTGTCGTGTGGGCACGTCTGTGTGTGTGTGTGTGTGTGTGTGTGTGTGTGTGTGTGTGTGTGTGTGTGTGTGTGTGTGTGTGTGTGCGCGCACTTGAATGCAGTTCATGATATTCTACCTCTGACTTCAGAGGAAAGTTAATTATCAAAGGAAGTGTTTTCAGTAATGCAGACACATCTGAGGTTAATGAGTCGCAAGATCCTACCAGCTCTTAATCAAACCTACTCATCATCTGAACCATTTAACCCCACAGGCTGCTGTCCCATCAGGAGGAAATCTTCAGCTGCTTTCGTTTGGGACTCTGTGATTGTGTTTTTGAGTCTTACCTTGCAGGACGGCCACCAGTCCTGTGCTGACACCAGACACAATGTCACTGAGCAGCCACTCTTTGATTCTGTAGATTTTCATCCAGCCGATGACCGGCAGGAGAGACAGAGCTGTGTTCTTGGCTCGTTTGGCATCACATCTGGGGCCAGATGAAACAGAAAAACAGGCAAAACAATCATTCCCTCTGCTGTTCGGGATGAGTTGGATAAATATTAAAATAGTTAAAATTGGTTGCTTTGTTTATGCCATAGAAAAACATCCTTGTTGCATGATGCCACCACCTCTATACTTCACTGTAAGGGTGCTATTAGCCAAGTGAGGAACAATGCCTGTTTTTCTTCACATAAAATGCTTGGAGTTCACGACCAAAGAGTTCAATTTTCAGTCAATTAGACCAAGGAATTTTGTTTCTTCTAGTCTTACAATCTAAAAGGCGCTTTTTGGCTAAGTGTCCATAAAAGCCTGATTGGTGGAGTGTGTGAGCACTGGTTGACCTTCTGGATAGAAAAGAATAGTAGAAAACATCCCAAAAACAGTTGTCCCAAGCTTGAATGAAGGTGTGATTACTTTCTAGTCTATAGAAAATTAACACAATTCATTTCCGATCGTCAGCAATAGCTAAAGTAAACCAAAAATTAGTGTAAATCTGTTTAATAATTACAAATGTGAGTGGTGTAGGAGGGATTTGTGCCATCCTAAATCCAAAATATGAAACAACCACAATTGTTCATGATTTAAATTTTTGGAGTGTAAAACCAGGAAAGAAAGCAAAACATTTCAAATAAATCTTAACCTACTTTGGAGAAAGAGCACAAAATATTACATTTTGTAAAATATGGACCAAAAACCTTTAGGTTTAAAGGTATTCTGAACAGTTTTGATTTATTTGTTTTTGTTCTTGTAAACTTTTTAGAAGTTATTCGGATAGAGGTCCAAACGCTGAGGTCTGTCCATGAAAAATAATTCCAGCACGACTGTACAGTTTTGTGAACAGCACTCTCATAAAGTGTTCATCTTCTAACTATAGCTTTGTGACTCAAAATTTACATTCCAAATTGATGTTAGGGAGTACAGCAAACCCTGACTAAATAAAAACAGTGGAATGTTTAGAATATTAAGTGCTGCATGGGAATCTTGGTGGATGGTTGAATCAAGAGACACGACTTTAAGTGCTTTTTAAAGTCAAACAAGGTATAGGGGCACTACATAAGGGCAGATCTTCAGGGGTGTAGGATTCAAACATTGTAAAAGCTGACCTAAACAATGACCCTAGTTTAAACTCAAGCTGAATGTTCAACAAAATGGCAATAAAAGTTACCCCTTCCACCCCCTGTTTTCCTACGTTACAGCTTTTTCCACAGTCCACACAATTCATTTGTCACAATTCTCTCTGGAAACCAGCCCCCCCTAATGTTCATTCTTTCAGCTTAGAGCCTAGGGTTAGGGTTGGTCAGAAATAACACAAAATACAATATTGAAGTTAAGAGCTGGATTTTTCTAAAATTTAGATATAGTTTGTCACCTATAGAAAAAAATCAGATAGTAATTTTTTCAATTTATTGGTATTTTTATTATAAAATTTTTATTTTACCAATTTTAAATATATCCTACCAAAAATAAACTTCAAGGCTTTTGATGGCATCACATAAGGTACCTGATTAAAATTCTTTGAAGTACTCCCACTTGCTTTTCTTGTTGTCTGTTGCATGTTTTTAATCAAATTCATTTTCAAGGTTGTTTACTTGTGTTCTGTCCACATTATTTACTAACAGTAGCTTATTGGCACTATGTTTTTAACTTTTGTGATGTCATCAACTTGAATGCACACAAAGCTTGATTAACCATTCTTTTTTTGGTTGCACTTTTTAAAAACGTGCCAATTTGTGCACTCCTGCTGTGGAAATCCATACTTCAATACCCAGCAGTGGTTTAATTGACAGTCTACATTTCATAGAGAAAAAGTTACACCACCAAATAGTTTCTTTAAGACCAAAAGTGTATGCATTCCTTACCTGAAGTACTGCTGAATGTGGTTCAGCATTGTCTTGCGGTGTCTGTAGACCTTCTCATGCTCCTCGTTGAATGAGTCCTCCGAGTACAGCGGCCTGGCCACTACATACTGCCTAGCTCCTGCTCGCATCATCTTGCCTCTGCTGTTTGGAGAACCGCTGCTCCCTGTCTATGTGACTCTATGGTCTAATAATCACATTAAGTTAGGAGGAGAAACATGTGTTACCTTTGAATGTCACTTTTCAAAGATTAATAACAGCAAGCAACAAAAGCTCCAGATCCTCAGATTCAGACAGAACACGAAAGCCAGGTGATGTGATCTGACAGACTCTGTTTTAGCTCCGAATCTGAGAGGAGTGCCTGGAATTGTAACCAGTGTTCATTTTTTACAGTAACTTTTTATTTAGTGTGAGTCAGCGTTTTTGACTGAACCATGTAGTTTTAGTCACAAATGAGTCATTTGCAGTCATTTTAGTTTCTGTGTCATTTTTGTCAGTTAATGTAGAGTATAGACTGTGAAATTTGCAGTCAAATTTCATATACTAAAATGTGAAATCGCCCCTGGAAGAACAGGAGCATTGTAGCACCTTGTAGCATCATTCACTTTCACTGTTAAAAAAAAGATCTCGTTAACTATATATCCAACTTTTTTCTCCTTATATTTTCATTAAAATTACACCTCATTAGATTTAAACTCCATCTGACATTTTCATCTTGATTTTAAATTAAAAACAAAAATGTCATTATTATTATTATTATTATTATTATTATTATTATTATTATTATTATTATTATTATGTTATTTTTTTGTCAGTTATATTCCAAGAGGTTTTATTTTGCTTTTAATCCAGTTTAGGTCCCAAACAATGTTTAAAAATGTTATTATTGACTAAATTCACACTCATTTTAACAATAAAATTTCTTAGGCTAGATCAAATTTTGAATTTCAAATATTTAAATCCATTGAAAAACTGTCAAAACCTTGACATTATTATTTTATTTTTTTATTATTCCTTTTAAATACATTTTCCACATACCTGATATACTCCTCAATTGAAAGTTTTCTTGCTCTGTTGCTCTCGTTCCAGCCCCTAGGGATCAACTGGGACCTCAGACAGTTCTGCCATCAATAAATGCCACCTCAGCTGCTTATCACGACTGTAATTATTAACAGCAATTATGATGAATTCCCTGTTTCACGCAACTGCTGGATGCCTGCCTTACCCTTGACCATTGTTCCCACTGATAGCTGTTAAGAACAACTTTCAAAGCAGGGGAGGATGTGGTCAGGACAGACAGGACAGCACATTATAGTCATTATAAGGTGGAAATAAAGTAGCATTTTTACTGGAGTTTACAGATCCAAGGGCGCACAGCAGGGAGTTCAGACTCCATTGAAAGTGTAAAAATAAAAAAGACAAAGAGTCATAATAAACAAAAACTATTATATATAAACATCTGAGTCATTCTGAAATAGCAAAAATTCTTATGACCACAAAAGTGAATGAAGTATCAAAGTGCTGAGAATAGTCAGAAATCCTCAGTGTAACACCCATGACTCGGTTTGTTTACTGTATTCAGCTGAAATGCAAACATTACAGTGTGTGAATGACCTCATCCAAGTGTCTGCGCTGGATTAAGTGGTGGTAACATCTGTCACAGCTCTCAGTTGAGGATCCAGCACAGTTTGGGCCTGCTTCGTGGGAAATGTGAGGGGTTTTTTTTTTTTTTTTTTTTTTTTTTTTCAAACATCATCATCCTGTTTTTCTTCATCTGATTTTCTGATTGAAAAGTTATGCAATAGTTTTAATCAGAAAATGACTGTGCTCAATTTTGACTGCACTCTTGGGTAAATTTCTTATCATATGTAGACAACCCCAATAAATTGGTGTGGGCTGATAGTGTGATTATTGCGAGATAGTTTCAAAAACTCTATTCTCATGTGACATGATGCTGAGTGACAAATTATAGTAAGGTGATTAATATTTAATTCCTGTTGGTACAATGACGCCATTGTTAACCATTTTTCACTAGGTATACTTTTATGCCCAATACATCAAGACAGTGGAGGCTTTTTGGTGGATTATTTTGCCTCTTCACAAAATCATACCTCTGCAGTCTCTGGTACAAAATGGAACCATAACAGCAGAAGCATCAGAGTGTTTCTACCGCCAGTTGAACTCTCACAAGACAGATGGGGTTAAACCCAAATGCCTATGCCAATAGCTCCACCCTAACCGTACCGTACCATTGTCCTATAAACCTACAACTGAAGGGGGCCCAGGAATGGTGCGGTACGGGTCAGTTGTATAGGCTGCTTTTACAATGGAAACAGAGATTATAGAGTACTGAACCACACTGACCGTAGCGTTCAGTGGAAACGAAGCATTGGAGTTGGCTCAAATAGGTGTGAGGGCCAAAATAACGCACTAGACTTTTCTTTAGCTAACATGCTCCAAATATAACAGTGAAAGAATATTGTCTTGCCAAACTCTGAAGCAATATAGGTAGTGCTAATGTGACCAGAATTTTTCTCTAGCGTGAACTAGGAATACCGAAGGTATATCAAGATATACCAAGATTTTAAAAAGTAACAGTTTCAAAAACGTTTAAACTATCTCTACAGTTTGAAGTCCTTTTTTGGGATGCCAATGAAAGTGTTGGAGTAACTGGAATTTTCTCCAGCTGTTTGAAGCATAGAGTAATACATTGCTGTCCCTCCCTTACCTGTTGATGTTCACTACTGCCTAAAAGAAGGCTCCATACATTTTTCCCTTGGACTTTTTGGAAATGTTTCCCATGGTGAAAAAATAAGTGTGACTCAGTGGGGTAGTGTAGCCATTTTGCAATCTGAAAATTTTGGGCTCAATTCCAGATTCCTTCTGTCACACCCAAGTTGCCTACCAATCTATCAGTGTATGAATGAGTGCAACTGGGTGAATGTGGTTCTAGTGTAAAGAGCTTTGAGTGGTCAGTATGACTAGAAAAGCTTCATACAAATCCACTCCATTTACCATTTAAACACAGTCATACATTTTGAACTAAACTTGGCTGAGGTAAGCAGCATATCTTCAAAAACGTTTGCTTAGACTTTTTCAGGTGAGGTTCTGTGAAGTTATATTTGGTCATAGTTTCCATTCCTGTTTTACAAATATGTCATATTAATTTAAGCTTGTAGGAAATTACTTCCTTGTCGTGGTGGTAGCTATGCTAACAGATAGTTGGATGTTCACCACTCATTAGCTGTTAGCAATTGGATTTAACTTGAATTGAAAATGCTCATATCAGTGGGATCCAATGCTGTGTTAGCGAACGTTAACAGTCTACAATTTCAAAGAGGTCCTTGTTACATTTGGTGCTGTTTTGTCCATCTGAATAATGTCCGTTTTCCTATGTAAAGTCACATTGGCTGACTGCTGGCTGTAGTTTGGTAGGATGCTGTTTACCAGTGTGCTCTGGTTTGGCCATTAATAGAGTAAACTTCTGGATGTTTGCTAGTCGTGTATTTTAAAATAGTGTAAAATAGTATTTTACTATGTTTTCCAGGTTTCGGAGTTGTTTCAGAATTATTTTGATGAACCCATAATCTGCTGATTCCCCAAATCAGCTGATGAGGCAAATGTGGACAATGGTTCTCACTATGGTTTGCTGGAAGACCAGAGCCTTAAAAATGACGTAAAACTTTTCAGACTGAAAGATGTAAAAAACTTTGTTTCTCATCTGTTCTTCAATCTTTTTTAGATCAGACACTAATCTGTTTACTCTTTGATATCGTTTGGCCTACTTCAAGTTATCAGACTGGTGCTATTTTAGTTTATTTTGTACATTTCTTGATTCTATGAGCCTTACAGGAATCAAGCCTGGGTGAAATTGAACTCACCTATTCAAAACATGTGATTAAGGCCAGTACATTCATGATATAACATGGGGGCAAATACTTTTTCACCGCACTTTATGGTCTGATAAGGACTTTTTAGTAGGGTCTAGAGAAATGCAGTTTCCTGCAGGTAAAAGGTCGAGCCTCAGGCCTTTATATACACCACATTAAACTTCTTACATTGAGAATTTCAGCAGGTTAGAATATAACAGACAAGGCTGCACCATCAAACATCATACTGATACACTCCCTGTAGCATCCTTATTGAACCTTCTGCAGCAGTGTATCACAGGTGTGTCGTACAGTAAAGTTAACCTGGGATTTCCAGAATGTATATTTGGGAGTGTGAAAGTTCACTCCCAAAGACGCCTTTGCTCCAATTTGGGATGCAGAACTCTTGTGCTCTGGTATACTGACGTTGCTTCCATTAAGTTAAATGATGAAAAAATGGAACACATAATAAACCCTGATATCTTTGTTACTATTAGATAGTCTGGTAATACATTTTATTATGTCACAAACTACAGAAAAACCATTGTTAATGATTTAGATGTGACTGAGAAATTAATCAGCGAATGCCATAAAATTATATAATATTCAGTAATGATGAGAAAGCTGATCCACCATCCAAGAACTTTTGAAACATAAAGTTCACAATGTCATGTTTTTGTTGCCATGTCAGCATGATGTTGCAAAATGCGTTACTCAACATCTGTCAAAAATGTTTGATTTTTATGATAAAATCAAAGACAAGAAGCTGTTTATTGAAATGATAAATCACTAATTTATGATATGTCCTGTCAGTTTTATTTCCTTACAATTCCAAGCTGACTCTTACCACAGCAGGTATAGAGCTGAGTATATGGGTTGCGCCCAGGAAAAAAAAATCCGAAATCCTTTTTGACAATGCCAGACAGTTTATTTGGCTATTGACTCTTGCTTGATGGTGTTTATTAGATTGGTTGATAGAAATTTGAAGAAACAGGATATTGACAACAAAGAGTGTTGGTAATATGTAAGCGACCAGTTAACCTAACAGTCATGTTTTTGGACTGGGGAGGAAGCTGAAGTACCTGGAGAGAACCCACAGATGCACAGGGATGCTGAAAGATGCTGAAAGACTCCAGGGCAGTATTCAAATCCAGGATCTTCTGGCTACAAGGCAACAGTGTAACCAACTGAGCCACTGTGCATCCTTCATGATGTATCAGACAGACCTAAGTATTACATTTTGTGTCAGTTCTGCAATTATCCATCCATACCATTGTCCATACCAGGAGTCATATTAACCGAATATTTTCTGTCTTTGACCACTCGTTTTTAAATGGTGATGGAAAACTCTGAAGACATGCACACATTTTCAACTTTACATACAGAGTACATTGCGGAAAAAACTAAATCAATCAATAAAAGAAAAATTCCCATCAGAGAATCATCTCTGACCTGGACACTGAACTCAATGCATCAAAAACTCTGCAAGAGTTTATGGAGGCATTTGGCAAGTCTGGAGCAATTGAACCACTGCTGCAGGATTCTCCTCCCACTGAGGGAGTGTTCGCAGGACAAGATAACCTCTCGTTCAGAGAGTCTTGCCAACTTCTGATCACTTCAATTGGAGAAATGTTTGCTGATTTCAAATCTTTGTAACTGCAGAGAAAAACTTACATGTAATCATCTACTTGATGTGTGAGGACACAATGTGGATTCTCCATTCAGCTTGTTAAATATTATTTAGTGGTGGCACTCGATTAAAGTTATTTGAGTTAATTGCAGGAAGCAACATTTCCAACTCAAAAACCCTTTTTGCTGCTAAATTATTGAATAAATAAACATATGAGCTCAACAACAAATATATTTTTTTATCTGTTATTTAGGTTATTCAACCATCAGAATGGTGCAAAGTGGTATTAAATCCATTCAGCTTTCAAGTTTTCAGGAACCTCTGATCGGTCATGGATCTTCTTTGAAAAAGTACTATGTGAGAAATGTGGACTGTAGACACTGACATTAGCATTGGGGATATCTGTGCTGCTGCAATATGTTTAGCTTTGAGATGCTATTTTAGACCTGAATAGCTGAATAGCTTCGCTGAAAGGCTACTTTTAGCACAATTTGGACACAACAAAAGTCTTTTCCGGCATCCTATCAAATCGTCTTTTGAACCAAAAATTAACCCAAGAGAAGCTGTTTTGTTGTCCATTGCTGTTGTTGTGCATCAGATTTACTGGCATACCAGAAATGAGCAAATAAACAAGTTCCAACCGGAACCTTGTATGTAAAAACGAATGCAATTAATTTAAAAATGTAAAATTTTATTGCATTAAAATATGTTACTAATTAATCAAAGTTGACTCATTAAAGTTCCGGCACTATTATTAAAAAAAAAAAAAACAAATGAAATGTATGAAATGAATGTAACTTTTACAAAAATATGTTTTTTGCATATTTGTTAAAACTGTCACCATGTCGTGATGGTTTGGTATGAGACAGGTAATCCGTGAAAAGATTGAACTCCTCCACCTTCTCCCTGAGCTACTATTGCCATCTAAAGAAATGCACTGTTCCCGACCTAAAACAACCAATCAGAGCCAGGAGGAAGATCTTAGCATTGTCAATCACCCTTGTGTACGTGCTGCTAAATGTGCTAACAGTGAAGAAACAACTTACTGTTCCAGGAAAACTGTTTATCTGCCATCATTGGTGGCCATGCTAAGGCTAGCATTAGTGGCAGGCTATGTTGTGGTGAACCAGCTGTAGCTTAGCAGAGAGCAAGGGGGAGTGTGTGAGCAGCGTGTGCATGAGGGTGATTGACAGCGCTATGACCCTCCTCCTGGCTCTGATTTGTTGTTTCTGGCTGAGTGGTGTATTCCTACAGTTAGTACTGGGAGCACCGGTAGAAGGTAGGGGAGCTTGATTTTTTTCACAGATTATCTGTCTTGTGTTATACTGTCACGACATAATGATAATTTTAACAAATATGTAAAAAATATATTTTTCATAAAAGTTACATACTGCAGCTTTAAATGCAATTGAATATGCTATTATTGTTATTTTAAAAATAGATGGCTAAATATAGATTATGACAGGATTTTTTTTTGACCCTGTCAGTGAAAATGATGGACAATGAAAAGTCAAGCACAACCTCTGGTCCATACCCACTTATCCTGTCCAGGGTGTACCCAACAACCTCTGCAGATATTTTTTTAAAGCATAACAACATAAAGTTTTTGAAACCTATACCTCAACAACTTAGAGTAGAGTTGTACTCAAGTAAGAGTCTCCAAAATAATATCACTCACACAAAATTATAAAATAATATACAAAGAAACAACTCTTAGAACTCCTTCAAAAAAGTTAATGAAGGAAATGTAACTTGTTTCTACCTACCTCTGCCAATGCAGTTGTATCAGACGGAAACATTACCAAAACTAGACATTCTTTTGTCTTATTGATACTGAGGAACAAGAAGACCTTGAAATGTGACACAAAATATCCTAGACTGTCTTGGAGGTGTGAACAGAAACCAGTGAGACAAACAGAGGAGGCTGTGGTTCTCAGAAATAAGGTATGGTGCTATCAGACAGATAAGTGTAACAATAAAGGGTCTCAGGGCTGACAGATTCCACTGATCTCCACAACAATGACGTCAATGGGTATCTTTACCTCTTCGTGGTAAAGGTGAGTGAGTTCTAGGATTCCACAATCACAGAAGACAAATGGATACAATAAAGGCATAAACATCAAACAGTTTATTCAGTTCATAGAAAGCTAAATTACAAGCCCTTGATAAACAATTGTAACAAACTGGCTGTAAACCCAAGTATGAGACAGAAACAAGATCCTGCAAGGTTACCTGGACTGAGGGTAGAAATTCCAGCAGCAATTCCAACTTGTGGCTATGATCAAACAAACATATTGGCCTATACTGGCCTATATATATATATATATATATATATATATATATATATATATATATATATATATATATATATATATATATATATATATATATATATATATATATATATATATATATATGACTATATTTGGGCTGGTCTCTTTACTTTGAATCCAAGATATTTGAAACAGGAATTCTGTTATCAGAAGCAAGTATTTGTGTTGATGTTTACAACCTGGCACATGGAATTTCCACACTGATTAGTTCAGCAGTTCAGCACTTAAGACCGTGATTTTCTGGTAGAAGGATTATGATTTTATTGCTCTTCTCATCAATGACCTGAAATACTGAAAATGAACAACAAACTGGATCTTAAGAGTCTACATAACCCTGTTAAAACGCCAGGTTTTGTGTTATGTGCAAGAAGTGCAACAACCTGTTTCCATAGCTCTGCACACCCTTAAACTGATACTTTGTTGAAGAATCCTTTGGTTTAGTTTCAGGATTCATTCTTCTTGGGTACATACCTTCCATCAGTTGTAGATAATCTGGTTAAATGTTAATAAAATTTAGCTGTTCAATACGTTTTTCTTAGAATTTTCTCATTTTTGTCCTTCAGCTACAGCTGTATGTTACAAGAAGGTTAAAAAGTCTGATTACCAACTAAAACCACAATACTTAGAACCAGCCTAATACTTTAGCTATGACTTTGGAAAATAAATCCTCAGACCGTCACATTTAGCAAAAAACTGGTCGTTAAATTTCAGTCCTACTTCCTAGGGTGATGTGACATTTCTTTAAAGTAACTCAGATTTCCCTTAAACGTTGCTTACTTGGAAAGACCTGAAAAGGTAGCAGAAAAGCATGCCTTCCACCAAGATAGAATAACACCAGCTGTAGCTTTCAAAACGAAAGCCACATTTTAGGATTTGTGTGCAGAACACTAAACACGGTTGGACCAGAATACTACAATCCTATCCTTCAAATTCTTTTGGACCTGTAACACCATATTTGGTCAATTTTAGGTTGATTAGATTTGCCCCGTTTTTCCACTCAGGAAGATGCCGCCCCACACCATCACACTGCCTCCACCAAAAGCTGTTTGTCATTGCCAGAAAGGATTTGGCATGTTTTCAACAGGCGCAGTAGACAAACTCCATTCTGCTGCTCAGTCCACAAACAGCTATTACTGACAAATGCAGCAACATTTAAAGGAAAAATAAACTGGTTTTGGTTTCAGGTTTACTGTCAAGAAGCATCATTACAAAGAAAAAAAACCCACCAAACAAGTCTATATGAAGAAAAATGATTGTGTATGAATACATTTAAAACATATACTACTATCCTTGTGTTTAATGAACTGTTGATCGTCCCATTTTTTCCATGGGATTTATGGAATAGTCCATATCTATGGAGGAAGTATCCTGCCAAAATTGGTAATAACTATACAAATAAATAAATGACTTGATACAGTAATTAATGTGCCAAATTTCTTTCCCAACTCATTTGATTATATAGTGTGATAGTGTTAAATTAATATTTGTTTATCATTTTCAACAATTTAACAATTTAACATTATCACAGTTTTTCAATTTTCCATTTTATTTTAAATATTATTGTTTATTAATTAGTCTCCTTTTTTCATAATTTACTTGTTCTCACATTTTTAATATTCTTAATTTAATACATTTTTTTATTTACTGCCGTGCTGATGCCTCCGTGGCCAACAGGAGAGAAGCTGACTCTGAATCCCTGCCCATCAACCCCCCTCCCGCCCCTCTCTTGTCGCATCTTACAAAGAGTCAGACGGAAAAACAAAAGAGAACATGAGGAAAAGAAGAAACCAAAATCAGTAAATAAACGGAAATGCAAAATGGAAAAATTAGAGGAGAAAATAAATAAACGATAAAAAAGGTGAAAGTAAATAAAAAATTGTATTAAATAAATACAGAATACGAAAGCATGAGAAAAATAAATAATGAAATAAAAAAATGAAATTAATTAATGAAAAATAACATTGAAAATAAAAACAAAAATTAAATAATAATAAAAATGTTGAAAATTATACATATTAATTTATGCCACATGAACTCATGTTCAAATGAGTTGGGGAAGTTCTTATTTTCTGGATGAAATATTTGGCACATTAATGACTTTATCAAGCTATTTATTACTCTTCTAGACGACAATTAAAAATCCCAAGTGGTGTTGCTGTTTTACTGTTACGACCTTTCTTATTTAAAAGAGAATGTATTTTGGTTTCAATGCGATAAAAATCTTGTTATAACTAGTTTGTAAACATCATTTAAACAAGAAAATTTTTTTTGTTTGTTTTAACGAGTTTTGCATCTTGTTAGAATGAGAACGTTTTCTCAGTTAAACGAGATACTGTCCCTGAATTTATTTTCAAGCTCTGGCAGTTAAACTCTTCCATAGTATAGCTGGAATCTAACTGAGCTAAATAAATTTGAGTAAAATAAGCCTAATGATGGACAGAATTATATTAAACACACTTTGAAAATGTAAACAATTTATTTCATTTATCATTTAAATTTCAGTTATTTCTGCTCAGAATTACTTAGTAAATCTACCTCAACCAACTGTTTTATTGGTTTGGTTAACTGGTGTAGTTTTGCCTTTTAGATTTCAAAGTCCTGATAACACATAGATAATAACTATTAGACACAGACTTTAAAATCATTACAGGCAATAAACTCCATCAATAACTTCTACTGATGGAGATATTACCACTATCACTATCTGATAGTATTAACAAATATAAAGGATCAAAAAAAACTATTTGTACTAAATGCTGATGGGAGTTTATAACATTTTTTTATAAAATGCATTTGAGACAAGTGTTCACGTATTAATTTATTATTATGTTATTAATTTATTATTTTCCAGAAGGGAAAACCCCCCAAAACAACGTTATGTTGAACTGAATTATCATTTCAACGTCACTTACCCTGACGGAACGGCCAGCCACCCTGTCCGAATGCTCCAAGAGGATGAGTTCCTCCAGCACTTCACCTCCATACACCAGAAACTGCTCGTCTCTTGCTACAAAAGCAGCGCTCCCCAAGTTAGCGGCCTCTCAGAGTGGGTTTCGTGTGTCTGTGTGTGGGGCAGGGGAAGCTGCATGCACATTTGCATTGAAGCTTTAATGTCTAAAGGCCCCAGCCGTGTCATGTCCCAGTACAGTGTTTGAAGAAATCAAGTTTGCAGTCAGATTAAACACATTAGCTGAACAATGTTGATGCTGGGCACCTGGAAGTTCTCCAAACAGGCCGATGAGCTGAGGTGAAAAGTTTACATAGTCACGTGGCCTGTGGAAAATCAATAGTAAAAGCAAAATGCAAATAGAATATCTAAGTGTTGCTTGAAAAAAGAATGTTGAGATATACCCATGCAATCCTACACAAAATATTCCTGCTGTTTCAAGGTTTATTTTCTTTTGGAAAATACAACTTGAATTCCATTCGGACCTTTATTTGAAAGACACAATTAAAAAGTCAGGTAGTACACGTTCTTACTTACATGCATGAATAAAACTCTGTCATTAGATTGTGTGGTGTTTACAATATGAAAGTAAATACTCTGTAAGTAAACAAGTGGTTCCGAAATGTTCTGCCACCTGTGGATTAATTGGTCACATCTGAGACAATCAGCACCGGGTATAAAATGCAATGATGTTCACATTGATAACGTGAAAGTACTTGCAGGCCACAAAAATCAGAACTTTATTTAAACAGGATATTGTATGTATTTCTTTGATAAGACAAAGGTGAAGGACCTTCTGTTCATTCTGTTTCAAATCTATGACAGCTTTATTGATTTCAATACAATATTGACAGTTTAGCAGGAAAAAAAATCATAAAAATGTAATTTGTTTGCATTTGTTGTTTAAAACTTAATATTTTCTTAGTTGAGAAACATTTGAATGAGCTGGATGTGGTTTAATGGACAAATGCACCTAACTTTGCTTTTGAGCAAAACTGACAAAATATTTATGCTCCTATTTCTTATCAAATTAAAATAATCACAAATATGTGATTCTTAAAAGAAGCATGTCCTGTACCAAAAAGTTTTCATTTGAAGATGTTTTAAATTTGTCAGTGAAAATCTCATCCTAAATTTTTTCTTCCTTTTTCCTCGTTTCCTTCTGTTGCTTTCTCTTTTTATTTGTTCTTGTTTTTTTTTTCCTTTTTGTAATTTTTTTGGGTGAAAATCTAAACGTTTTGAGTCAATCTACATTAACCACCTGTGTTTGGAGGCCAGATTTGTACTATTCTTGAATGTACAAGCATCCTGAGAGCTTCACACGAGTCACGGACCACACTTTTGACACGTCTACACCAAAGACTATGGCAGAATCCTATCTCCTTCCCTTGCCCCTCATTTGTAACCCTTAACCCTACATTTCTAAAGGGTGGGCTGTCTTTCTGTGGAGCAGGGGAAGGGCTAAAGGATATAACTTTTTAGCCTGAAAAAAACAGTAGGAGCTAAACTAAGAGATACACTAATTAATGTAAAAACTTTAATCTGGTAATCATTGTTTTGTTGAAAATGTTCTGCTCTATTGTGTTCAGTTTACTGTTAGTTATTAGAAATCACTATAAAATAGCAAAGATTATCTGAATTTAAATGATTTTACAGCAACCTTTAGAACATTATTCTGTTTATGATATACTGTCACTCCAAAAACAATGTTATGTAGAGTTTGATGCCCTTGAATCTGTTACCTTGTTCAAAAATGCATTTAATAAGTGCCTATCTAAAGATACTTTCAGTGAGTACTCATTAGTATACTTTAACACTGCCACAATCTACTGGGTACTTTCAGGAACTGGTCTACACTATGATATAACATAGTGGAATCATTTCCCAAAACCTACCTGGTATGAGGACAGCTTTATTGGGAGTTTAATTACATAACAACGCAATATTTGAAAATAGAGACAATAGCAAAGGGGTAAACAGATAGAAACATCCCCAGTGTTGCAAATGCTACATGATACATAGGTTTAGCGTATTTTGACCATGCTACCTGGACTGTTTCTCCACCAGACCTTATTTATTCAGAACATTCCTTCAGCTTGACCACTTTTCTGTGAGGGTCAGCAGGTCTGCAGACACTGAGCGGGTAATTCCACCTACTGCAGCAGTGCTGACCGACAACTTGTTCGGTTGCTGAGTGTGACAGAGACACTCCCTTTGTTAAGAAAAAACAAACAAAAGAAATCGTTTTCAGAACCCACCCTCCCCCCCCAAAAAAGCTTAATTGATAATTATGTCACAGTGATTACACTTTAAAACGTTTATTGAGTCACTACAAACTCTGGGCAAGGTGGAACTGTAACACATTTTAAAGGGGATTTTGCCGATGCAGACTTCCGTTTTGAGTTGACAGGAGAGGCTGTAGTTTTGCCAGTTTTTACTCATTTCATAGCATTTCAAAGCAGGGAAAACACAAAGGGGGAATAATGACTTTACAAAACAATCCTCGAAAAAAGGTCCTGCCGTTGAAACTCGCCTACCAACAATAATAATATATAATGTCACCAACTATCATTTGAAAACCTTTTAGGAAAGCTTTAATACATGAACAATTAATGATAAGCGAATGCTAACTGATTCAGTTTGGAGCTGAACTTGGAAAATCTTTCAGCAAAAGGTGCATAACCCTAATCATATCTGTTATAAAACCAGCCACTCTACTTTTCAAAACTTTTTTCTTCTGTGCAATTTCTTTGCATTAACATGAAATGTATTATGAGTACTGTACCTGTTCTCAATTTGTTGATATGATAAGAGGCACCTGAGAGGCAACTCCATCTTTACTTCCTTCTTACCTGTGTTGATCGGATTCAGGTTAGCTCTGGAACAGGATATCGGTTTTCATCTCCACATAAAAGTCTAGTTTAACTTTCAGGTCAGACATGGGGCAAACCAGATGTGCAGGTGTGAATACAATCTTCCTCCACAATAATATTTAACCCACTTATCAAGTTATGCAGTTGTAAAAGCTCAAATTTTCCACTGGAAATTTTCTTTTTACTTTTATCAAACTTTGTTGTTATCAAACTTAGTCCTTCCACCCCCTCTGTTGAATATTATACATGTAGTCAATAAAAATACTTATCTCTTTAGCTCAATTTGTTATATCAGTCATTAAAATTTAATCATATTATTATTATTTTTAGTAGTAGTAGTAGAATTACTGCTAAAAACAACGTACAATGATGATGAAACAAAAGTACGCCCTCAGTTCAAGGGTTTTATACATCAGGACACAATAACAATAATTTGGTTCTCAGTGAGTTCTAAAATCAAATTCATTTCAATCTAATGAGCTGACAAACAACACATATTCTACACTGACAATATTATTTCTTTTTTTTTCTTTTCTTTTTTGATGAAGTCCACCCAGTGATTTAACAACTGGAACTATAGTTAAAGCTGCAGAATGTAACTTTCGTAAAAATTAAAAAAAAAAATTGAGCTCCTCTGCCTTCTTACCAGTGACAGTTTTATTAAATATGTACAAACATATGTTTTTTTTAAACGTTACATACTGCAGCTTTATCAGAAATAACTCAGTACCAGAATCAGAATCAGTTTTATTGGCCAAGTTTGTGTGCACAATCGAGGAATTTGACTTTGGTTTCATACGCTCACAGCATACACACATTAAATATAAGTATACAAATTTCTGAGAGAAAAAACCTCTGAAAAGAACAAATATGTATGTACTGAATGTGTATGTACACAAATTATATTTTACTTTTTTGTTTATAAAAAAAGACAGGTTAAAATACTTTATTATGTCACAGTGATTACACTTTAAACGTTTTATAGTGTCACTACAAACTCTGGGAAAGGTGTTGCAACACATTTTAAAAGGATTTTGCTGATGCTGACGTTGATTTTGAAACAATTTGTTGTCAACACTTCAAAACACTACAATTTAACAGTTTGACTGAAAACATACTAGCAGAAGCACAAGGCTTATATTTATGCTTGTCCTACACATCAAATTAAAGTCAACTACCGCTCATAAATAATTACAACATAAAAAACCCAAAACATATCTTCTTATCAGAATTACTAAGCACTTGCAAAGGGTAAAAAAAAACTTCTAACCATCTTTTTTTTTTTTTTTTTTGAAAACCCATAATGAACTACGCACTTGTAAGTCCATGTTTGCATCAATCTATAATTTTATAACAAAACCAGGAATTTACAAGAAAGGTTCAAATGACAAGAAATGACAAGTTCTGGGACCTGTCTGCCTTATAAACTGCTCAGGTTGTCTACTTAGACTACCATAGAATATTCTAGACCTTTGTGGAAAATGCTAGTATAAGCCGTAAGACGCGTTTCCATTACAAAGGTGCACAAATCTCTGTCGATTTTCTGCTAAAGTCGAAAAAACACAATTTCACAATTGCGGTGTTTCCATTAAATAAGAAATGGAATAAAAAATCACACATGAATTCGCTTGTTCACACGATAAGTCAACAAAAACATGCCGTGCAATGATTCTCCAACTACTTCCTGTTGTCATCTTCTTCGTGGTTTGCGCCAGTGGCAACATCCGGTTGTTGATCGTGTGACTCTTGTGATGCGAAAAAAGTGTTTCCATCGCAGGTTTGCGAAATAAACCAATTTCGAAAAGGACAAAAAAAACCCCCACCTCATCCTAGCTTTTTCTCTAAAATGGAGATATTTTTCTAAAATGGTGTGCTTCCGTTAAGCGAATTTATTTTCCTCATTTCCATTTGCGCAGTTTCTAGGTTAATAGAAAAGAAGCTAGAGAAACTTCTAGAAAAGCATAGGACTGGAGGATGGAACATTAAGTAACATGCAACAAAGTTTTAGAAGGATAAAGATTGTTCTTGAATAATCAAGAAATAAGCATGTTTTAGTTTGTGTGACAACAAATAAACAGATAAATCATTCTGGGCTGTCCCAAAACAGTTTTAGTGAAAGGTGAACATGCATAAACCAAATCATATCTGTTTTATAACCAGCGATTTTACTTTTCAAAACTTCTTTCTTCATTGTAACTTATTTTGCTTTCTCATGAAACTGTATTATGAGTGCTGTACATTTTCTCATTTGTTATGATAAGAGACACATGAGAGGCAACTCCATCCTTACTTCCTTCTTATCTGTGTTGGTCTGATTCAGGTTAGCTCTGGAACAGGATATCAGGTCACAATCTTCCTCCACAATAATATTTAACTCACTTTCCAAAGGATACAGTTGTAAAGGCTCAAATTTTCCACTGTGGAAATTTCCCTTTCAAGGTTATCAGAGTTTGTTGTGTTGCTATTCTTAGTCCTTCTGGCCTCTTCGTTGAATATTTCCCTTGTAATCAATAAAACGACTTTTTATCAATTTAGATTGATTTGTTATATCTGTCACTGAAATTTAAACAGATTATTATTAATAATATCGGTGGTAGTAGTAGTAGTTAATCAATTAATCAAGAGCTTGATTACAATTTTTACATTACATACAATGTATACCGTAAATATGAATGCAAGGAGAATTTTATTTCTAATCACATGCTGTCCTACAAAAAACTGTGGGGTAATTATCAACCACAGTAAGACATAGACATGCAAAAAATAACAAATCTTATTAAGTCATATTATGTGATCATATAACATTGTCGATGCAATTAGGTCTCTTAATATTACTTCAGCCTGTTTATTTGTGTTGCACCAGCGTCTTACAGAGAAAAGGAAGTGAACTGAAGGTAAATTTATTAGGTGACTTCTCGATGTTATTGATTGTGATCAATTTTATTTAGTGGTATCAGAGTACATAGGTATGTGGTATTGTTTGTAAAGTTACACATTAAAAAAATAAAATCAATATTTTGGATTACTTAGCCTGTCATAAAAGAAAAAAATGGGGATTCACTTTTCAAAGTCATATTTTCGCCATGTTTTTTATTAATTTAGTTTGAATTAGTTTTAATTAAAAAATTAGTTTGCTAACTAAATATTTAATTTGCAGCTAAATATTTAATTTGTAAACTAAATATTTAGCATGTTAAATCAATATTTATTTTGAAACTGTGATATTTATAAATGAATGAATGAATAACATGTTGAAAATATGACTTCGAAAAATGAACCAACATCCTTTTTTTCTCTTATGATGGGCTTGATAACTCAAATTATTGCTGTTAAAAAATTTGTTATTTTCCTTCTGCTTCACAGTTATTTACAACTTTCTGTTAGTCACCTAAAAATTCCAATATACCATGTTAAAATTTGTAGCTGTAATGATTTTAGCTTGATGTTAGGAGCCAAAAAAGTTTTGCATCTGTAAAATGCAATCATAATCCTCTAGAGGTAATATTAGAAACATAAGAGGTTTTTAGGTATCTATTTTTAAAATACTACACTTCAGTGAAATATTCTTTAGATCTACATGAAAAGACGTAGATGACTAGTTGTATTAAATACATCTTTACAGTGAGTCCACATAATGTCAGGACATTCATTTATTACTGATAAACGATATTTTCCACATTGCCACATCTGAAAAAGCAATAAAAGGTGTGTTAACTGGATTGCTCAAACGTGACAAAGATCCAAGATAGATGGAAATGTTATCAGTTAATAAATTCTTTCTGTGGTGAATAATAAACGTGCGGGCCTTTCTTCCATCTGTGTTGTTGAACATGATGTTATGATGGCATCAGAGTCTTCTCTTGATTCTGACTCACAAAGGAAAAGAAAAACAATAACGTTTATCATAAACACCTATCAGCCACAGCATTATGACCATCGACATGTGAAATAAGCACCTAAGCCTGCTTAAGCTATTACAGCTCAACATTCTGAGAAAACATCCCTCCTGGCTGTAATGTATGTATATATGCATGTTACTTTGATACTTGATACTCACCCTATCAGACAGTCAGATCCAAAACATGGCATCAGTACGCCCCCTACTGTTAGATTACCATGCTCACAGAGGCCTCAGAAGCTGAAGTCCAGAAATGAAAACAAAAATTATTCCAATTCTTGTCATAATCAATTATTAGACAACCTGCTGTTCTGCAAAAAATATAAATGTGTGTATGTAGGCTGATAAAAAAAGATGAGACCATAATAAAACTTTTTAAACTGTTTCTTACCTTTAAAATGACAGATATCCTGTGAATTCTAGCAAAAAAACAACAAAAAATTATTCGAGGTAATGCTGCAATAGTCTGCTCAGATAAAAATCAGTGGAGTCCAAGCTTTTCGCCATGTAGGCCAAAATCATCAAGTGGAATGGGTTTTTTATGGCAAACACAAAAAAAATTTGCATTTTTTTTTTTTTTTTTTCCTAACCATCTCAGCAATAAGCTAAACATGCAATGTCTGAATGAGACTAAGAAAGCTGTCATTTTTGTGGACAAGGGATCTGTAAATCATTGATCCAAGAAAACAAGAATTGTCTTCTTAGCAACAAGAACAGGATTTGGGTCACTTTTCCTTTGAAAACACTCAAATATTTAGCCACGTTTAATAAATCAGTTTATTGCTGATATTCAAGATATGTAGTGTTCTTGAAATGCAGTCAGGGGCCACACAAAATCTGTCCAGGGGCTCTGAATAGACCTTTTGTGACCCCTGCCTTCAACTAATACCCTGTTGTTGAAGCCTCTTTTCGCTTATTTCTGGACAAAATAGCTGGGTTGTGAGATAGAGTTCGTTTTTTCTAAAGAAAACATCCAGACCTTGCTAAAATGTGTCTGAAATCATGAGCTTTTGCATAAGGGACACAATCAACTCTTCCATATCTACAGTCAAACATGATAGTGGCAGTATCATGCAAGGTAGAAGAAGTAATGGTCAGCACCAAATGTCACTCAAACCTTCAGGTGTCTGCTCGAAAGCTGAAGATGAAGATGGATTTTATTTTTTAGTATGAGTCCAAGCGTGCAGAGAGACTTCATTTGAGGAATATGAACATTTTGGAATCACATAACCAGAATGCAGAAAATCTGTGGGCTCACCAGAAGAGGGGTGTGGTCCTCACAATCTGAGAGATTCAGAGAATGTTTAAAATGCAGCGAGAGGGCAAATCTTCCCACCTTAGGATGTGAGTAGCTAATAGGCTCCTTCCTTCCAAAGCAGACTGAAAGAAGAAACTGAATCAAAATAGAATGTGCACAGTTATGCAACTGGGCAGGCATTCACCGTACTGAGAGCTCCACCATTCTTTCTGATGGACTGAGATCTTTAACACTCTTATGATGATTACTCAGCCACTGCTCCACCAGTGTTACAGTGTGGATATCAACATCCAGCTGTATCAGTGACCCAGAAACATACCAACATCTCTACGTGCCTTACTTACCCAGACTAGCGATACAAAATCTGACATTTTTCTGATAGATTTCATAGGAAGACATGGACAGAAACTTTCTTCTCCCATCTGTCCTGGTTCAGTATATCAACCAGTTGGTCAATACGATACTTCTGTCCCCTACTCGCCTTTTATAAGGTGCTACAGCAACCAATCCAAGTCAGGTCCTTCAAACCTTCCTGAGTGGTCACATGTAAACCTACGTGCTGAAAATCTAGGTTTTACATGATTTCACACATCTAGAGAAATACATTTAATTATAGTTAAAATTGTATAATTAACTGATTAGAAATAAAACTGAAAAATTGCCACCCTGCCAATGAAGACACATTGATTTGAAATAACTGATATTTTGTGCTTTTGGGGGTTTTTATAGATAAACAAATTTGTGAAAAAATGTGCAAGCTAAGGAAATTGTAGTTTTTTTTGTTTTTTTTTAAACACGTTTGATGAATAAAAGCTTGACCTGATCACGTGTGCCCCCTACTGGTCAGAAACGGAACTTCATTCAACGCGAAATGGTAAAGAACAGTATTTAGTAAATAGTAATCTAATATTATACAACACAATACAATATATATAATGGCCTATGTCATTTTTTGCTTAACAATGATTTATTCATTTATATGTTGTTTTTGCTAAATCAGCTCTTCATGAAGCTGTTCACCTCTGGTAAAACGGTCGATATCCTCAGTTAAAGCGATTATGCATTAGCACCATTGTAGTGTAATGGTTTAGCATGTCAAGAATGTGAATTATGCCACTTTGTTTTGCTTAAGTCACAAGACAGACAGACTTATACTTTTCAAGATGATGGCTTCTTCAAAATGGTATTTTATCTAGCTAGTGAAGTTACTGGCACGATGCAGGACTCACTCACTTTTGGAGGGTGAAAAATGTGGAGAACCACCTGTTGCAGCAATTACAGCTGCATGTCTTTTCTTTTCTGTAAACAAATTTCTTCACCTGAGCTGTGGCTCTCTGCAGCTCCTCTACAGTTGCCATGATCCTCTCCTGGCTGCTTCTCTGGTTAATGGTTTCTGTCCCCGGCCCGTTACGCCTGCAAAACTTTTCAGATTGATTTGCAACATCTTTTGAAAACCATGCCTAATTTTGTTTTCACTTCAAAGTTGTGCAGTCCTTTGTCGTTGTGAGGGTAGGTTTTGGTAACTAAATTAAACAAGAAAATGGAAGAAAAGACCTTTTTTACTTTTATGGAAAACAAATTTTAAAAAAAATGCAGTTTCTAGTGAGGAATAAATCAAAACAGTTCCACATGTATTCCCAACTTCCCGCCTACAGTTACACACAAGCATTTCACATTATGTACAGATGAGGGGATTAATTCAGCTGTTTCAACAGAGTATTGTTTTTACAACCGAGAGCAGCTGATGAGCAAGTCAAAAGCTGAAATAATACCTGAACTACAGGCACAAATCCACAAATCCCAGAGGAGTTGAAAAGGAGGCTTCATGGATGCAGAGCAGGTTCAAAGAGCCCAGAGAAAAGGAGGAAGTTCAAACCATCTCTTCCATCCATCATAACAGGCAAGGATCAGAGATTTAAAGAGGAGAGGCAAAAGCAAATGAGGTGGATGAGCAGTGATTGTCAACAACTGATGGTGTCATCCAGGACATGTTGCTGTGGATTATCATCTCTGCTGCCTGCAGATTAAGCTGTCATGACAGACATAAGACTGTAATATAGCAACAGACTTCAGTCAGAGGCTTACTTAGGTTTGTTGGAAGACTGACTGCTACCAGAGATCCTTCCATCACCATCCACAATAACTCTTTGAAGATACTTGGATGATATGAGTTACAACAACATTTAATTTCGCTTGGGAATATAATATAATATAATATAATATAATATAATATAATATAATATAATATAAACAGCCAGATTTGCCTGATTAGTGAGGGATCGTTGTGTAATTAGTTTCTCCCGTGGAGGAAGGGCTGTGCGGTGGGGGAGGTATCTGAATGTCAGGGAGGGGTGAGACAGAGAGGCGCTGACTGACTGGCCGGTCCTCTCGGTACGTGCAGCAGCAGCACTTCGGCTGGGCTCAGGCAGCAGACGGCGGTCCATATCTACCAGTTTCCGGCTCTGCTCCCCCCCCCCCCACACACACCCCTCTTTTCTTTCCTTTCTTCCTTTTCTGTAGCCGGCTGAGAGAAACACAATGTCAGCCAGACCGGGATTCTACCGACAGGAGCTGAACAAGACCGTATGGGAGGTTCCGGAGCGGTACCAGAACCTGACGCCGGTGGGCTCTGGAGCCTATGGAACGGTGTGGTGAGTGTTGCGGTGCGGTGCGGTGCGGTGCGGTGCGGAGGGGCGAGGCTTCGGAGCCACAATGTTTCCTGGAAGTCTTGCAGCAGAGATGAGCGTTCATCTTCACTTTCTGCTTTTATGCCTTTATTTTGGAAAGAGTGATCTATTGATGCTCACAAAGAAAGATTCAGAGCTGGTAGTGCATGAAAGGGATTTGAAGAATGAGACAGCGTCAGTACCGGAATTTCCCGAACATCTCCCCCACCCGCCCCTTCCTCACCCTCATCCCATGCATGCCCTGATAGAGCCTCTTATTTTCAGCTGCATCCCTGCAGGTCCCCGCCTCAGCATCACTACCAGACTGACTCCCAGAATCAAGCTCCTTGCATCGTCATCGTCATCATCCCCATCATCATCACCATCCAGCACCTTCTTTGCCTTGCCTAACACCTGCACACACTCTTTGTTTCCTACCCTGCAAAACCGTGCAGCTGCTTCATATTTGGGTAAATTCTTCATCAGCCAGTGGTATGTGGTTTCCATGGAAATGTGTCACGGTGATAACCTCCTCTACCAGTCGATATTCATTAAGCTACACCAGCAGGTTGCCTAAAGGGTGAAGGGAGGTTATATTTTGTTTTTTTGGGGGGGATAAAAACTTTTTTTTGAACGATCACACCAAAAATTATAGAACAGTAGCGGCCCCACAATTTTTTTATTGGGTGGCCAGACCCGGCCAGTAAAAAATTTAGGATGTTGCAGCAAAATAAATAAGTATAAAAATAATGATAATGATAATAAAAAGATTTAAGAAAATAAAACAACCCCCCCTCCAAAAAACAAAACAAAAACAAGAAAACAATGGGGGTGGGGGGGTAAATGGGTTGTAATTCATGTATTGATTGAAGAAGATGACTCAGCGTGCCATTGAATGAACTGATCCACTGGGGTGGCCAACATTTTTCCAGGGGTGGCCATGCCCCACCTGGCCCCCCTTAGGGTTGCCACTGGTTAAAGCAGAAGTGGTCTCTTCTTCAGTTTGACTAATTAGAGGACATTGGAAGCTTGTAAAGAAGCTTGTAGTCATTAAAAGATAATTCTCACTATAATAATCAGTAGTAAAATCCTTTATTAGCTGACTCTTGACCACTTGAGCAACTGAGGCTCTAAGGTCACGTTCTCTGGTAGCTTAATTTGTCTCCAGTGTTATCACATTTGTTGCATTATAGCCACAAACAGCACTTGTTTATTGGGATTTTATGTGATAGACCAATCCAAAGTAGTGCACGATTGTGAAGGTGAAAAAAAGTTTTATATTTCTTTGTCCCAAAAAAAAATCAAAAAAGTCTGGAGTGCATTTGTGTTCAGCCCCATGTACTCTGTTATACCTAAAAACTGATAGCGTTTCAGTAACTCTGGTAATAACATCTCAGGTGAGAGAATCAACTAAGATTTACTTAACAGCAGGACACTGACTGTAGATATACAGCCAGAGGTACAATAGAATACATATTAATGTGTCACAATGGCCCAATCAAAGTCCAGAATTGAGTTTCGGAGGTTGATTATAAATGCATGCCACACTTTTCAGGTTTTCATTTTTAAAGAGGACATATGTCCTTAAAGTACATTGAAGTTTGTGGTTGTAATGTGAAAAACTGTGAAAAAGTTGAAGGGATATGAATGTTTGTGCAAGACAGTGTCACTCTTGATTCTTCTCTCTTCTTTCTAAGATGTGATTCTATCCTCTGGACTGAATCAGGTTCACCCTGTTAGTCCCAATTTAAGAGCTCTTTTTGTCACAGAGGTGCACTAGAGTAGCCTCATTTGTGTAACAGGACCTCTGATTCTACAGTGTGGGATGATGGATTGGGTCAGATTACACACAAACTCAGGCTGATAAGCCACACCTAAAGTAGCATTTGACTGCATGCTAACTAAGGGGCTTTTGATCCCAACAGCTAATCTTCTGCTGGAATAACATTAGGAAAAATACTGTCCATTAAAATGGGATCGTTGAGATGCTTCTCTTTTTGCTTCGTAATTCAGGCTTTGACTTGAGTATTTTGCATCTTGCAGCTTTAGAGTTGTTCTCAAGAATAGCAGCAGATTAAAAATGTATGGCTGGATCACGACTTCTGCTGCAGTTTATCTGTCTCTGGAAATATTTCTTCCACAGAACTTTATCTTAAGATTATGAGCTGTTTATGTATTTGTGTAGAAACAAAACTAATTTGGCTGTGACATAAGGTTAGATGATACCAAAAAAGGTGCTCGCCTTTATCGGACATAAGGACAGTTATGCCATAATGTAACAGCAGTAGTTACATGTAGTAGTTACATTGTGATCTTGAGAAGCTTCTGAATTATTTAAACAAATCCTGCTATTCTCAGATTCATAAATATGAAGATTAATGTGTCATTAACTTGTCATTTTCCATGCCACAAGCAAATTAGCAATAATTATTTAATTATTAATTGGTAATTATTTAGTATAAGTTAGTTTTTTTGCTAGTTCATACTTGTTGAATCAAACAGCACACAACATACAATTCTTCTTTGCTCCTTTGTATATTTAAACGTCTATACTGTCTCTATAGGCTTATTTATGCAAATTGTAGTATTTCTTCTCTTCACTTAAGTGTTGCTATTAAGTTTGTTTTTTTTTTAATGTACGACTCTATTTTCGTGATTTATACTTTAGCTTTTTCCAAAAGGTTTGCAGTTCTGTTGGTATGTTTGCTATTTGTAGGATTTGCTATCTTGCTATGTTAACACTGTTTTATCCAACTTCAAACTACACAATTTCATTTTAATCCATTACTTTCACTTACCTTTTTAAACCAATAATTTTTGTATTTTCCCAAATTATTGCAACAATTTATCAATTCTTTTAGCCATCTCTTTTGAGCTGGTACTGTTCAGTATTTTAGGTAACGTTTTACCCAACTTTATCCAACTCTTCAAGGCATCTATATTGTACAATTAGTCTTAATAAAGCTGTTTTTCAGTTTCTTAAGGAGAGGTTTTATTTTACTTTAGGCTTTTGTTTTCAGCCATGCAATTTCTTTTAGCTAGATTTTTCCACCATTCTATGGAAGCCGAGAGTGGACGTGTTACGCATAAACTTTTTTCTGTGGTTTTCTCAAGATAACAAGTTCATTTCCTGATAGTTTTCTTGAGATAATGACTTAATTTTGAGAAAACAAACTTTGTTTGTAAGTTAGTACCATCATAAATACAAAACACATTTAATAATTAAACATGCACCATCTCGTGAATTTTGATGAGATGCAAAACAAAAACTTTAAAGGACCGCAGGCTGTTATGTTCTGTTTCTAATGCAGCCTCCTTGTTTTTTCAGCTTTATGTCATCAATCTCTAATCAAACAGAATATTTGCTTTTCTTCGTAAGACATTAAGAGACTGAGTTTGGACAAGACTAGCCATTAATTAAATATTATTGCTTTGTTTTTATTATGTTTTGCCAGGATTATTGATTGGACATATGCTAAACTGGTTTGAGAAATGAGTTCTGAGTTTTCTCTGACCCTGTTTGGAGTTATAATGATGTAACTGCAGTAAAATATAAATGAAAGGTGGGCAAGGACGTTAAAGAAGACATAAAAGTTGCAATCGTAAAGGTAAATGCTTCAAGCTGTTTGAAGAGTGTAGACAATGTGATATCCATCCAAATTTTGGTCATCTATGAACATGTTTTTCATGGCAAATCCTGGTAAGCCAGATCTCGTCTTTATTAAGTAGACAAGAATACTTTGAAAAAGTGACTTTTTTCATGCATACTTTCTGCCAAAATTTAGCCTAAACAAAAGAGTTTAGGCTAAGCTTATATAATCTGTAGGGAAAGGCCTAACAACTTTTTAACAACATCATGTGGAAATCTTTGGAACTCTTCAACTGGGTTTTCATGTTGTTTAGATAGAAGGCAGTATCACCTTTTCTATCTTTTAGATTAAATTTTGCTTGGGGGGGATAATTGATCAATTTTATCAAGCACTTTATTAATTCTGAATAATAAAATGGAGAATGGACAAAAATATTTCTTGACTGTTTTTCTATTCTGAGTTGACATGTAACTCAAGGTCTCACTTTAAATTTCTAACAAACAGTTAATCCTGTGAGCGCTCGTATGTAGGTTGCTATTTTAACCTCAGTTTTAATATGTAGAGTAATATGTAAAGTAGAAATTAACATTTTTATTAGTTTGGCACGTTATTGCCTCGTTTATTTATTAGTTTATTTTTTAAGCCATTTTATTCATTTAAGCTAAGTACATTGTGTTCTCATTAAATCGATTTTTAAAACTCTTTCAGCCATCTTTAAGTGTCATGAAGTCAATTCTCATCTTGTGTGTAGCTCTTTATGCCTTGTAGCAACCTTTTTCAATCATTGCTTTTAGCTAGCTGAAATAGTTTTCTGTTAGCTTTCACTAATTGTTGAGGACACATATGCACTATCCACTCAGTTACAATTACAGTTGCACAATATACTGAATGATAGTCATCATAATATCAATGTGTGCAACATCGCAAAGAATCCAGTATTTGATAGAATATATTTCAAGTGTTATTTATTCATGCTCTACAATATGTTTGGCTAATAAGTAACTGCCCTAATGTCCACACCTGATGTAAATTTTTAGGAGCTTGAGATGCTCAAATAGTGTGACTGACATGGTCTGTAATACTAAAGAAAGAAAAGTCAGGAAATTGAAATCATCAACAGAATTTTCAGCAACAGTATTACAATTCTATTTTCCTGATATTGTACTGAATTTTTTTCTTCTATTTCTTTGATTTGCTTTTCTTGTAGTATTTAGAGTGGAGGCTTATGTTGTAATTAATCACCAACAATAGAAGGTAACGCTCACAGGGTTTATGCAGGTTTCACCAACTCAAATTTAAGACTTTTTAAGACTTTTATGAATAAAAGTTAAGACCGGATCACAACAGAAATGTACAAAAGAAATGGATATTTATATTTTTCAGGGGACCAAAATGGTGACATTTCTGGGGTCTTTTTGTGGTTCTTGGCAGCGGCTTTGTGCTTCTCTCACTGCATATGTGTCTCTACAGCCTTAATCCCTGGAGATAAAGCCTGACAGGTCAGTTTTCTCAACAAACTGACTCACCTTTTTTACCGAATGAATGAAGATTAACCCCAAATTTTTTTTTACAGATTTGAATCTGTAAAAAGCCCCAAGTTAAAAATAGCTTTCTTTGCAGCAGATATTAGTTGCTCTTCCTGCATTACTCCACTTTGAGATCTGAGGAAATTGAAATTAAGCTGAAACAAAAGAGAACAGAAATCAGTGGCTTAGCAGTGTGTGTGTGTGTGTGTGTGTGTGTGTGTGTGTGTGTGTGTGTTGACAGCAGAGTGGTGAGACCCTTGTATGGAAGCTGGCAGAGGAAGAAGGTATGTGTGAGGCTGCGAGGCCTGCTTCACGTCAGATGGAGCAGGCTGGATGTCTTGGCTGGAGTCTGCTGTGGACATCAGGCATGGCAGCAGGTGATTTCAGGACTACATGGAAGCATTCAGCTGTGGACCCAGAGTTTATTCAAGCATGCAGACATTACAGACCATCAGGAGATAAAGTAATGTTTTTCAGGGAGGTTATACTGTAGAAAATTATTATGAGCTGTTTTTGTTTGTTTTTTAAAGGGAAATGAAGTAGAAATCTCTCCTGTTGTCTATGTTTAGTTTTGTTTAAATAATCACATTATACAAGTTTCACTTCTCACTCAGTTTCTGCCATGCTTGCTAGCATTTCTCAATCCTCACCCGCCCTTCCTCCCTGCCTGTCTGATGCCTGTATTACTGTTCATCTTGCATCATGGGTCAATGCAAAGCTGGCAGGCTTGAAAAGACACCAATGTGACAATGGCGGCTGCAGCAGGGCTTAGCGTTTATTATGTGGAAGGACATTCTCATTTCAAAAGAGGAAGATGGAAAAAATAAACCACCTGCACTTGAATAATGTGCTACATCCTCGTTTCCTCTGTTCCGCGCATCCTCTTTCGCTCTCTCCTTCTATGTGTCCGCCTCCGTCGGCCTGTCTCCTATTATCCACTTGATCAAACACAGACACACTCAGCACCAGCTGATTCCAGCTTGAACAGAGGTTAGCTTTGCTTATCAGGAACTTCGTTTTGTCTGTTGATGCAAGTGAAAAAGTATTCACCCCCTTACAGATCTGTACTGCTTTTCCTTTTGGTCACACTTTCATGTTCCAGCTCATCAAATACATTTTTATCTCAGACAAAGATAACCTGAGTAAATACAAAATGCATTTTTCAGATGATAACTTCATTTATTAGTGGGAATAAACTATGCAAACCAACCTGGTAATATGTGAAAAGATAAGTGCCACACTTGTTAAATCATACATTAGATGTGATTAACCACAGTTTTAAAAAGCTCAGTTTCAACAATCTCAGTGGTGATTACTGCCAGAATCAAGAAATCACAGAAACAGAACCTGCTTAAGAACATGAAGTAGACTAAAAGAGCTCAATAAGCAACACATCATGAAATAACTGAAAGTAATTCAAGAAGAGATCAAAAACGAGGTCACTGACATCTGTTACCTTCGAAATTGTTAAAATGTTATTTCTAAGGCTTTTGAACTCTGGTGAACCACGGTGACAGCCGTTATCTATATATAGATAAAACAAGGAACAATGGTGAACCTTTCTAGGATCGGCTGGCCCACCAAAACATTGTAGGTTTTTGCTTCAATTTTCTGTGACTGCATACTTTTTTGTTTTGCAGCAGGTTTTTTTGCATTTGTTTTTATTCATGTTTCGAAGTTTGCATCAGTTATGTGTTTGCAGCTCGTTTTGCTATTTACTGTGCGTTTGCACCTGTTTGCAGCTCATTTGGCTGTTTGTTGCTCGTTTGGCCGTTTGCTGCACTTTTGCACCTGTCGGCCACCGCACTAATCAGATGCTGTGGCACGACCTTAAGCAGGCCGTTCATGCCAGAAAACCCTCCAATTTCACTAAATTAAAACAAACCTGCAATGAAAACGGGACCACAAATCTTCCACAGCTGTGTGGAGACTGATTGCCAGTTAACACAGATGCTTGATGGCTATTGATGACCCCAAGGGTGCCACAACCAGTTATTAAGTTTAGGATATCATTACTTTTTCTTACAGCATCTGGTTGGTTTGGATACATTTTTTAACCTTAATAAATGAAATTATCATTTAAAAACTGCTTTTTGGATGTTTCTTCCCTTCCAGCTCAGCTTATGATGTGGTCTCGAGGCAAAAGGTGGCAGTGAAGAAGCTCTCCAGGCCCTTTCAGTCCCTGATCCACAGCCGCCGCTCGTACCGGGAACTCCGGCTTCTCAAGCACATGAAACACGAGAATGTTAGTGCTCGTTTTCTAAAAAAAAAAAAAAAAAAAAAAAAAAAAGATTAAGATGTTAAAATACCTCTACTCAGATAGATAGACGCATGTCTCTGGTTGTTTCAGGTTGTTTGTTGATCGCCTCTGCTTGTGTCTCTGCAGGTTATAGGGCTACTGGACGTCTTCACGCCTGCGGGAAGATTAGAAGACTTCAATGAGCTGTAAATCTCTTTTCTCTTGGTATTTCCTACAAGCTGTACAGGTGTAACAGCTTATAGCCAGAAATGAGGGATTCTGTCTTCATGGGGATAGATGCAGAGTTGACCTGAGGGGGATTAAAGGCTTGTAGAGATCTCTGATGGTTGCTATGGCAGCATCACCAATTCCCCTATTCATCTTTGCTTTTTCAGTTATCTGGTGACCAATTTGATGGGTGCAGATCTCAATAACATCGTCAAGTTTCAGAGGTTGTCGGATGAGCATGTGCAGTTCTTGATTTACCAGCTGCTACGTGGCCTTAAGGTAATCGAGACAAAAAGAGATTTGCTCTATACATCATCAGAATCCTAACTGGTCGTCCAATGAGCAGGAAAGTACTGACTGAAGTTTCTGTATTAAAAGAAGTTATGTTTCTGTTAAAAGTTAGCATGGTATTTAGGTAACCGAATCAGCCCAGCTGCTCGGACAGGCAGCTGGAGAGAGGCAGGGTATTCAGCCTGCCCTGTTACCATGGAGAAGACAAAAGCAGTCTCGCTGTAAGGAGAAACTAATGTGGTGAACTGCTCTCTGACCCCTGTCTCCTTTATGTCCTCCCTTCCTCCCTCTGCTCCCCCTTGCCCTTCTGCCCCACCCCATCGCCGGCTGAACAGTACATCCATTCAGCGGGATTGATCCACAGAGTGAGTACCTACTTCTAAGACACATTCCTGCCCTTGTTTGGTGAGAAACACAAAAGATAGATGTATAAATGTAGATCCAGATGGTCCTTCTACTCTGTTTCATCAACCACAAGCTTCACTGTGTTTTAATATGATTTTATGTGATAGGGCATTTTGGTGAAGTGAGTGAGAAGGATATTTGGTTTTCAAAATTCTATTTTTACAAATAAAAATCTAAAAATGGATTTTCAATTGGATTTAGATCTTGACTTTGGCCGTTCTAATAGATGAATATGCTTTGAACTAAGCATTCAATTGTCGCTCTAACTGTATGTTGAGGGTCGTTGTCCTGCTGAAAGGTGAACCTCTGCACCCTGAGCCAGACTTTAAAAAGGGCTTACAGGGGCAGGAGCCCATGGCCCAGGGCACCAAGTTTTTTTTTGGTTTGTTTTTGTTTTGGGGGGAAGAGGGCGGACTTGGTTTTTTTGTTTATACGGTGCATGTTTTATAAACATTGCACCTCATATTAAAGTCAAGGGTTCATTTCGCATGTTGTGTTTTATGAAGATATTGTTGGATTTCTATTGATTTAAACAACACTCAAATATCTGAAATTGATCATCTTTTTGGGACCAACATGGAGCCACCTGCCAGACATTTTAAAGCAACCATCCTTCAATTCATATCTGCAAAGGTATAGGCCTACCTGTTAAAGTTATATTTATTTATTTATTTATTTATTTTATTTTAATTTTTTTTGTGTGTGTGTGTGTGTGGGGGGGTACGGGATAGGGCACCAAAACTGGCTACAGTCCAGGGACTCTTATTCTTCTAAATCAGGCCCTGTCTGCACCAGTCTCAAGTCTTTTGCAGCCTCTAACCGGTTTTCTTCCAGGATTTCTCTGTATTTAGCTCCATCCATTTTCACATCATCTCTGTTCAGCTTCCCAGTCCCTGCAGACAAAAAGCATCCCCACAGCATGATGCTGTCGTCATGTTGTTATGTTTTAGTTCTTGAGATGTACCTCCATCTCTAAAACAGGGGTGTCAAAAGGAGCCACAGAAGGGGTCTAAACCTTGAACATGGAAAATGATAACTTCTGTGTATGAACTGGTGAAAACTTTTAAGTTTAAGTTGAATTTTTATTGCATTTTCTTTGCCACTTATGTTGGGCCAGAAAGTTTCAATCTGGTGACATTTGACCCGAGCACCTTCTTCTATGTGATTCTGAGGCAGTTGTTTACATTTGGATTTTCTATTTATCTTTGCAATACAAAAAGGATTAAACTGAAAATCATGTATCCTTTTTCCTTCCGCTTCACTATTCTGCAATATTTAGTCAAGATAAAAGATCCAGATAAAACACATTGTGTTTGACAAAATGTACAACATTGAGGGGGTATAAATGCTTTAGCAAGGCTCTGTAAATCCCTGCATCTATGGCTGCTGCTTATGCACAGACCAAACTGTTCTAGCACAGTGGAAATACCTGCAAGATTAGATATTTAGTTTGTTGTGGTATCCTGGCAACATATATCTGGCTTAGGTCATGTGTACTGAAATTATGATATCCTTTTTTGTCTAATCAGAAGCATTTGCTCTATTTATGAGACAAGAAATGAGCTCATAGAATAAAATTTCCTGTTGCTTTTATTGTCACGTCTGTTTAGTTGTGTAAACAATCCTTTTCATTTGGCCACACATGTAATTTAGTCACCCCAGTGGTTTAGGATGGCCATAGAAACTAAGCTTCTGAATGTATTTTAGATTTTATAATTAGTGTCATTTACAAAAGAGAACTATACATATGCACTGCTTCAAAATTCTAGAGGAAATGATTTTATTCATAAATGCTTTGAGTCGCTGCTATGTGATTGGTTGATTTGCTTTTTTAATGTTTAAAGTAAGTAATAAATGAAAAAAATAAAACAAAAAATTAAAAATTGTAAAAAAAAAAAAAAAAAAAAGAACAGGTGTTCTAAAGAAAAGTGATAGGCAATTGTTGTATTCTGCTCATAGTTTACTATAAAGAAATGTGGTCATAAATTTACATTTAATACTATCTACTGACTGGCTTTTGAAATGCAGCTAATTCTGGAGCGCATTTATTTTCCTTGCTACTGATTGGCTGAACCTCTGAGAGCAGAGTTAAGGGAGACTGGAGATGTTAGCTTCTGCTGTTGTGCCAAGATGGTTTCCAATGTGGGTATTAATGCATATTTAGATATATTTGGTGTTTGAACTATTAACAGGGTGTCCGTGCATCCTTAAATAGCCTTAAAAAATTCATGTATCTAAAATTAAGGCCTTAAAATGTCTTAAATTTGTTTTAAAAATATAAGATGGCCTTAAATACGGAAATTACAGGTCTTAAATTTTGTCTTGACAAGACTATTTAATTATATATTCTATGTTGCATTCCTTGCGGGACTTTTCTGTCAGGCATAAGTTTCAGTCGCACTCAGGCATCTACATTGCGTCCTGTAACTCACTGCTAACATACCCCTGCTAGCTAACTAGCTAGCTACCTTTTTTACGTCATGGGTACGTGCAAATTTATCACCAGTTGGCTGGACGAAGTTCGTACATTTCTGTAGAGATATAGATCTTAAGTTTCATTAATAATTGTCTTAAATCAGTCTTAAAAAGTCTGAAATTTGAGTAATGAAACCTGCAGAAACCCTGATTAAAATAGAGAGTTATAAACGTTTTAGAGGGAGTCTCATGTATTCCTGGATTTCAGCTAATTACAGGAGATTGTGGTCCCTAACCCCTGCGAATGTATATTTAATCTAGATCAGCATCAACAGCCCATAATTACCTTATTCTGTTTATTAATGAGGACAAGGATTTACTGATGTTCACTAGTGTTTTAATGTCCCTTTAAGGACCTTAAGCCAAGTAACGTGGCAGTGAATGAAGACTGTGAGCTCAGGGTAAGATCGACATTCACTTTAACGCTACAACTTCTACTGGAGTTTCCGTGAACCTTAACAAAAATCTTTTTCCATTCCCAACAGATCCTTGACTTTGGATTGGCCAGACAGACGGATGATGAAATGACAGGATACGTGGCAACTCGCTGGTACCGAGCACCAGAGATCATGCTGAACTGGATGCACTACAACCAGAACGGTGAGATGCTCTGATACAATGGACATGTAGGAAGTAACTCTTTAAAGATGGCTTGATTAAACCTCTTTTATTTCTGTTCCAGTTGATATTTGGTCTGTGGGTTGTATTATGGGAGAGCTGCTGAAAGGAAAAGTCTTGTTCCCTGGTACTGACTGTATCCTTTATCATCTTGGCATGAGCTCGCAGGAATCTCCCGTCACCCCTCTGAGGCACATAGATCTGTCACGGATTTGCATTACAATCCTTGCACTTTCAGACACTGAGTCATGCTACTACGTGGAATGAATAGCAGCAACGACAAAAGGCGGAATTATCTAGATTTTCCTATTCAGAGTCAAAGAGCTGAGCTAAATTTAATTATACTGTCTGATTTTGAGTGTTGGGTAACTTGTGATGCCTAAAAAAGCTGTCTGTTGTAGTTTGAGTTTTTATAACATAAAAAGGATGTCGTTTTTATGTTATAAAAAGGACATCCTTGTAAATTATGTCCTCAAGATATCACTTACACAGAACCTGTCTGACAACAGGACGTATGCTAAAAGGTCTTAAAAAGCAACACACCATGCCCTGATCTAATGAAATTCAAGAACATGAGGTCACAAAAGAACCCAGAGCTACATCTAAAGCACCAGAGGCCTCACTTTTCACAGTATTCATGATTCAACAATAAGAGAAGTGGCAAAAATGGCATCCATGGGGGAGTTCCGAGTCAAAATCACTGCTGAAAAAAAAGAACACAAACCCTCATAATGATCCCCTAGATGTTTGGGGGAATCTTCTACGGCCTGACGAGACAAAGCTGGAATTTCCCTAAAGGTGTGCATATTAACAACAGAACATCATACTGAAAGTTCTGTGATGGCCCGTGGCTGCTTTACTGCTTCAGGGCTTGGATGAGTAGAATGTCCAGCCACTAGTTTGTGACCTTAAGCTCAAGCACACTTGGATTATGCAACAGTATAGTGATCCAAAGCAAACCAGCAAGCCAACTCTGAATGGCTCAAAAACACAATTAAGTTTTTAGAATAGAATAGAATAGAATAACAGAAAACAGACTCACACAAAGAATATAAACTATAAATAAGAACAGAATAAAAGGATAAAAAAATACTGTACAGTAAGACAAAATTTCAATATGAATACTGGTTGTAAAAATACTCCAGTACAGAGGAATGTGCAACTGAGTTGGTTAATTAAAAATATACAAAATGTGCATGTCTTTGAGCATTAAAATACAAACTATTACAAACTATTACAAGTGACAACAGAAAAATTGTAAAGTTGGAAGAGTCATCAAAGAACTTTTGCAGATGGCAGCATGGGGAGTTGATGGAGAAGTTTGCAGTGTAGAAGGTGAAGAGGAATGGTTCCAGCACAGTTCCCTGAGGGACCCCCGTACTGCAGACCAGACTGTCGGAGACAGAGCCCTGTGTCCTCACATACTGTGGGCGGCCAGTGAGGTAGTCCAGTATCCACTGGGACATGTGGTGGTCCACTCCTGACAGCTCCAGCTTTTCTATCAGAAGTCCTGGCTGGATGGTGTTGAAAGCACTGGAGAAATCAAAGAAAATGGTTTTCACAGTGCTTACAGGTTTCTCCAGGTGGGTCAGAGCTCGGTGCAGGAGGTAGATGATGGTGTCATCCACCCCGATGCCAGGCTGGTAGGTGAACTGCAGCGGATCCAGTGAAGACGTCACCAGGGGGCTAGATGTTTAAGGACCAACCTCTTGAGAGTCTTCATCAGATGCAACATCAGGGATACTGGCCTGAAGCTACTGAGGTCATTTGGATGTTTGGTCTTTGGTACCAGTGCCACACAGGAGATCTTCTACAGTCCTGGTACTTTCTCCACCTTCAGGCTCAGGTTGAACATGTATCCCATCATGCCACACAGTTGATCTGTGCAGCACCTCAGAAGCCTGGAGCTGATGCCATCTGGACCTGCAGCCTTTCGCACCTTGATCTTTCACAGCCCGTTTCTCACCTGAAGTGATGAAAGGGACAAGATGGGGGTGGGGAAGGGAAGCTGTGAGATGGAGTCCTCTGAAGTGAAAGGGGGTGGGTGATGGCTGAGAACTGAGAAGTGTGAAGTCCTGAGAAGAAATCCTGGCAGTTGTTACAGATGAGGGGGGTAACAGCAGGGAGGACTGGGCTGGGGGAGGAGTGGGTGACTAGTCAAACCTGCTAAAGAACTCAAGTTGTTCACCCACCCTAAGTCTCCCACAACCTGAGGTTTTGGTGTGTGCCCTGAAATTGACTTCAAACTTCTCCAGACCCTGCTGATGTTGCTCTGCTGCAGCTAATCCTCCATCTTCTTCCTGTAGATGTTTTTTCCATCCCTAATTTTCCCTCTCAGTTCCTTCTGCACAGCTCTCAGCTCCTCCTTGTCTCCTGATTTAAAGGCTCTCTTCTTCTCCTTCAGTACAGCCTTTATTTCAGGGTTGATCCAGGGCTTGTCATTGGAGAAACACTGTACCGTCATGGTGGGCACAGTGTTGTTGACACAGAAGTTGATATAGTCCGTGATGCAGACTGTGATGCTTTCGATGTCCTCTTTTGGAGTGGTCAAGTCTAAGTCTGAACTTAAGCATGCTGTAACACCCTTTAGTGTGGTTGAATTAAAACACTTCTGCATAGTGATATAAACAACTTATCAGGTATCATAAACATTTGATGCTAGTTGTTGCTACTAAGGGTGGCACAACGTGTTATTTAACTTTAGGGAGTATTAGCTTTTTCACACACAGACACATTGTTTTAAATAGACTTTTTTACTTTGATATATGAAATAATCATTTGAAAACATATTTTTTGCATTTTTTTGTCAATTAATAAAAAGCAGTTTGATGATCTGAAACCTGTAAGTTAACAAAAAGTCAGACACAGGAAATCAGTATCTGCAAAAACTTCCAACCGGATGTTGGCCTTAAACTCATTCTGCTGTTAGATATTGACCAGCTGAAGAGAATCATGGAGGTGGTTGGCACCCCGACGCCAGACCTGCTGAAAAAAATCTGCTCAGAGCATGTACGTATAAAGAGGGGTCTGGGAATGGGAAATACATTCTTAGTGCAAATTCTGTGGTGTTATTTTCAATGGCAAAAGCAGCCTGATCTGATAGATTAGACTTTCCGTTCATGGGCTTGTTGACTGAATAGTCAATATGTGGGAGTGATGAATGCTGGTGTCTATTTGCAGGCCCAGAAGTACATCCAGTCTCTTCCCTTCATGCCCCAACAAGATATGGAGAAGATCTTCCGAGGAGCAAACCCACTTGGTGATGCACCACAAATTCAATCATCAAACATTCTCAGCTTATTTGAAAACCATTGAGGGCCCGATCCAATTTCTCTGACACAAGCTGCACTGTCCATACCATAGTGTGCTATCAAATCCTCCTCCACTTATCTTTCTGTGTCTATCGCTTGTTAGCCATTGATCTGCTGAAGCGCATGCTGGTTCTGGACTGTGATGAGAGGATCTCAGCCAGCGAGGCCCTGGCCCACCCTTACTTCTCACAGTACCACGATCCAGATGATGAGCCAGAGGCTCCGCCTTATGACCAAACGCTGGAGAGCAAGGACCGAACTCTAGAGGAGTGGAAAGGTGAAAGCTTTGTGGTTTTTAAAAATTCAGTCCAGAGTTTAAAGGGGGGATATTATGCAAAACTGAGCTGAGCTTATAACAGTTCTAAACAACAATATGGAGAAGCATTGTTGTGATTACGTGCTAAAGTGGGAGTGTTGGAAAGACTAGGAGCTTCTTAAAGAGGACAGAGGCCAATTTCAAGGTGTCAGATATGGCTATGATGTGAAATCAAATTTCTTCTAAGTTGTTTTTGATATATACAGCATTTTTATAACAACTAAGTTACTTGATTGTGCTATAAAATGGCACTATGTGCCTGGAAAATACATAATACTCCTCCTTCCCTTAATATTTCTTTGCAAATGTATTCACACCTCTTGAAGTAGTTCACATTTTGTTACGTTAAAACCACAACCTTCCTTGTTTTTTACTAGGATTTTCTGTGTTAGAACAACACAAAGTGAAAATGTGTTGCGTAAAACATTGTTGTTGTTTTTTTCTTCTCCTTGCAATCTGATCTTCGTCTACTGTGAGTTTGGTGGCTCTCTTTGAATTAGAGTAGTAGTCAGTGCAGTTACAAAATAATCTAGGCTGCATGTGTTTGTCCGCATTGAGTCCAAGAAGAGTATAGTGGGCAGGTACAGATGATGAAATGATTTAAAATTTATCTGTGCCCTCCATATACTGTATCTGGTCTTTATGGATGAGGGGCAAGAAGAAAGCTATTGTTAAAAGAAAGTTGTTAGATGTCTTATAGGCAGTTTACCACAAGCCATGAAGGGGACACTGCTGCTGAAGAAGGTGCTTTGGTCAGATGACACCAACATTTTACTTTTTAGCCTACATGCAAAATTTGTGTGGTTGAAAACTAACCCTGCATGACCCCGCTCAGCAGAGACAAAGAAGTTGGTCAAAGTTGATGAAATTTCAGTCTCTAGCTGTCTGAAGTTGGTTGAGACATACCTGAAAGGACTTGTTGCTGTAATTGAAAAAAGAAGTTATTTAAAGTATTGGCACAGGGTGGCTGAATCCAAATACATGTGAGATTTTTCAAATTTTTGTTTGTAAAAGATTTAAAAGCCATGAAACCTTTTCTTCCCACTTCACAAATTAACTACTTTGTGTTGGTCTATGGTGCTAAAACGCCAAAAAATCTTCTCAAACCCCCAGTTGGTCGTGACAGATGGCCACTCATTCTAAGCCAGGTTCTGGTTCTGCTGGAGGTTTCTTCCTGTTAAAGCAGAGTTTGTCCTCTCCACTGTCCCTACATGCATGCTCGGGATGAGGGATTGTTGTAAAGTCCATGACACAACGCAAGCAATTGTCTGCTGTCGCTACGTCCAGCAGGAGGGAATGCTGCAAATCAGTGTCTCAGTGCAATCTGTTTGGTTTCCTTAGATAGAAGCGTTTTAAACTACTTTGAATAATAAACTGAGCTTAATGCATTGATTAATAACTAGGATCAAATGGAATGTATGTGATTGAATTTAATTTTTTTTGTTTTGTAAAGTGCTCCAAGATGACATTTATTGTTAATCGATGCTATATAAATAAATTGAATTGAATTATAATCCCACTAGTTATTGCTATAATGTGACAAAATGTAAGACAGCATGAAAACACCTAAAGTTTTCACCATCAAGTTTTACCTAAAGTCTTCATCATCACTTCCTAACATGTTCTCTCCTCCCCTGCTGCTCATGTATGTCTGTAGAGTTGGTGTTCGAAGAGGTGAACAGCTTTAAAGCATCCAGCAGCAAGACTGACAGCCTCCAGGTGGAGCAGTAAGCCCCTCTCTGCTTCAACCCCACCCCTCACCTCGGAGAAGAACCACATATTAATTGTGTTTGATTGTTTTTAATGAGTCAGTCTGGGTGGAAGGGCATGACGGTCTCCATGGGATCAGACGCACAAACATTCTGATCGCAGGGAGCATGTTTGGGATCATATTAAAAGGACATCTGCAGAGCAGAAAGTTGCTTCCTGTTACACTTCCGCTGACAGACTGTGAAATGAGGAACTGTTTTGATGTCGAAAGGATTCTTTGGTGGAAGGAACTTTCGGTGGCTGATCTGTGCTTACAGACTAAGAAAACGGTAAAAAAGAAAGGCAAAAATACGCACACTAGGATTTCCAAAGCAACGTCAGGGACATATCACCCATCAGTTCCATAAACCTAGTGCTTTCATTTATGGACTTTATCTTTAACCCTCTGGAGTCCCTTCATTTTATGCTTCACCTAATACATTTCAAAACTGACAGAGAAATTTCATTAAAAAAAAAACATTTTGTTTTATTATTGCCATTTTTAACTTCCATCCTCACCATACATAATAACTAGTTATGAATATTTTTGAAATTTTAACCCCTTAAAGCTGCAATGTGTAATTTTTACTATTGCTGTCTAAAGAAATGTACCGCTCTCAACCAAAAAACAACCAGTCAGAGCCAGGAGGGACTTAGCACTGTCAATCACCCTCATGTATATGTTGCTAAATGTGCTAATGGTGAAGAAACAACTTATCGTTCCAGGAAAGCTGTTTATGAGCCGTCATCAGTGGCCATGCTTACTAGCCTTAGCATTAGCAGCAGGCTATGTTGTCATGATCCAGCTGTAGCATAACAGAGAGCAAGGGGGAATGTGTGAGTGGCACGTACATGAGGGTGATTGACAGTGCTATGACCCTCCTCCTGGCTCTAATTGGTTGGTTCTGCCTGAGTGGTGTATTTCTGCAGTTAGTACTGGGAGCACTGGGAGAAGACCGAGGAGCTTGATTTTTTTTTCACAGATTATCTGTCTTAAATTATACTGTCATGACATAATGATAATTTTAATAAATATGTAAAAACATGTTTTCATAAAAGTTACATACTGCAGCTTTAAATGCCTCTTTCAGTGATTAAATATCTCCTTTGTTTCGAGAAAAATACAAGAAGCTCTTTTTTTCCCCGTTCCGTTAATGCAAATTAATAGAGTTACAAGACAAAATTATGAAGGAATTTCAATACCAGGGAATGAAAAACTAATTAAAAATAGAAATTAAATTCCATTGGTAGTGTGTTTTAAATAGATTTTTAATAGGAGTCAATGGCCACAAATGTCTGAAAGCACACAGATTGCGATATTTAGTTTAAACAGTATGTTAAAAAATTTAAAGGCAAAATAATAAAGATTTCACAACCTGGCCAAATCTTACCTAGTTAACATTAACACACTCACTGGTTTTCCAAAAATAAAATTCAAAAAGCGCAAAAAATGTCAAGGGACCCGGAAGGGTTAAAGGCTGCCTGCATAACACTGAAGCATGATTTATTATAATTTTACAGTTGTATCTTATAACTGGTACTGTATTGTAATCTCTCACTGTTTGTATTGCACAATAGCAGAATTTTCAACTTGTTCAGTCAAACAGTACACAAACTACTGCTCTTTCTCTCCTGTCTATTTAAACGTGAACACCAACTGTGCTGTTATTAGCAAGGTATGACTATATGCCAAAACTGGAAGAGGGTGATGGTGCTGCAGGTCTGTTTACAGTGGAACCTTGCTTCTCATATGCACATCCTGTTGATGGCTGATTGTTGATTACCTGTTAGCTTTGGCTACACTCCTTCAGGCTCCATCCCTTGTTGATGCGTTTTTTAAACCCATATGTGAGTTTGCACTGATTAATGTTAAATTCTGTGACCAGTTGTTATCAAGTCTCAGATGGTATCTATCCAATATAGCATAGGAGGTCAATCCAAACAATAATGGATCAAACAACACTGAGTTCTGAGTTTCATAAAACAGACTGATTGGCTGTTTATGGCGACCATAAAACTCTGTTTTTCTTGTCCAGGTCTACTGATGGCTAATAAAAGAAGAATCTAACAAGAGGATATGCGTTTCTACTGACACCGGGTCAATGCGTTGACAGATTCCTTTAGCTCCGTTTCTGTATTTCATCTTTTGTGCAACATTTTACCCAATATCACCTGATGCAAACCCTTGATTGAAATATATAAAACGCATGCAATCGGTGCATGTGCACATCATTACAGCATCTCGTTCTTGTCTTGGGGCACACTGGAGTTTTTTTTCGAACCATTTGTTCTAAAAAAAAAAAATGGTTACACTGCAATATTTGAGGTTTTTAGAAGATTACAATATCTTAGAGTCCATCAAGAGTGTGTTAGGCATGGGCCAGTATGAGATTCTCCCAGTTCCCAGTGATAACCTTGAGTAAAAATACCACAGTATTACTCTGTTCTGTTTAAATAGGATTATAAACAATGATAATTAGTAGGAATGCACTGATATGAAAATTTGGGCCGATATCGACATTCAAAAGTAATACTGGTGTTATAGCCGATAACACCAGTGTGTGTGTGTGTGTGTGTGTGTGTGTGTATATATATATATATATATATATATATATATATATATATATGTGTGTGTGTGTGTACATTTTTTTCCAACACTTTCGACACCATGTAACAGTGACCACATCGCCTACATTGCTTCTTTGCTTCAGTTAAACACCCTATAATTCTGCGATGCATCACTGTCACTGTCACATGATCAAACAAATGCGACATGGCCAACCCTCTACGCTCCTGAAACACAAACGGCAACAAGATGGAAATAAACATCGGTTGTTAATATCAGACTCACTTTGACCAATACTGCTGACATATCGTGCATCCCTTATATTTAGTAACTGAAAATAAAAATTCATATCATGATTTTGTTGTGACATGCCAGCTATCAAACTACTATCTAAATACTATAGACAAAATAATATGGCATATTGATTATTACAGTTGTTATAATGTTAACTATAACATTTATTTATTATTATTTTTGATAAATTGACTTTTTTCAAAATGTAGAATAAATACCTGCTATATGAAGTAGTAGTTTTTGTTATTCTACTCTTTATAGAGTTACATGATTTTACCAAGCCGATCTTATCTGGGGAATCAGGTAACCAGCCTGCACTCAGCTGCTTTACAGACATGATGGTGGTAACTTTCCGACCATTGTTTAAAACTGTTACCTTTAAAAAGAGTGATGGGTGGTACTCCTTTAGTTTCCACTTTAACATAACTGTCCACAACTGCAGGTATTTCCAAATTGCAAAAGTATAGTACCCATATTTCAGCCAGATGACTGATTTGTGGGGGACAGGCACCACTGCAGAACTTTATAGGCCAACTCCAGTCACCTGGATGAAACTCTAGTGACTCCAATACTATCTCTGGGGTGTCTTTAAAAAGAACTTTAAAACAGTATTGGAGAAACTTTTTGCAGTTTTGAAACTGTTTTGCAGTTTTTGAAAAACTTGATATTCCTTGACAACAATAACTGGCCCATGCCTAGAATAGATCTATTAACATATGTTAATATTTCCGTTGTAAAAAGTTAATTGTGTTCTTTAATTTAGATCAAGTTTACCTAAGATTTCTACGGTAGCTAATGCTAATGAGTTTGCTTAAAAGACCCTTGACGTGAAGCTTCGGCTCACGTAGACCAACAGGCTAGCTAAAATGCTAACATATTTTTCCAGTGTTAGCTTTGCTAGCTCATTGGATTAGATCCATTGTAATGTAACTAGAAGCATTGCAATTTTAGATATACATAGATTTCTAGAAATCTGGGATAAAGTTTGTAATTTAAAATTTTGTTTTAGGTGATTTCGACACACAAAGTAAAACTGTCCTTTTGGCTAAATCCACTCAAGTTTAATGTACCTAATGTTATTTACACATTCCTAAATTAGCACCACAAAAATTATGTTTATATGTTAACAAGTACGATCTTAAAATAGTTTTTGACTTTTTTTTTGCTACATGTAGCATTTTCTGCACTGGATGAAAACACTGAATCTACTGTCCCAGTAAATCAAAATGGTCCCAGTCTGAGTATGTTAAAAGTCTGAATGTTAAAACATCATGTGCTTATGTTAATGTATTTGTGGTAGACTTGAATAACAGCTACATACTGAATGTATATGTATACTGTACGTATGTTTGTTAAAATTTAGTGGTGGCTTTTGAATACACGTTGGCATGTGATTCAGCTGTATGGGTTTCAGATCACTGCAAGAAATGTCAGCTCTTGGTTTGCAAATGATACTGTTCATTTTATCAAAAGGTAATTATGGAAGTTTAAGCTTCAACAGAATAAATACAATGATTTTTTTTTTCCTTTCCTAATTTTTTGCATCAAATATTTTGCCAGTGATTTTTATGTATTCTGGCTGTGTTATTAAACAAATGTGTTCTTAACTGTTCGGATTTAGATTTCTTGTCGGTGAAGACAAAGTTCCAGGAAAGTGTGCCACAACAGGGAACCTGGTAGTTGTGATAAGGGGCCATTATTCTTGTCCATCAAGAACAGAAAAAAGACTTTTGTGAGTTGGTTGTCAAGTCATCATCAAACTTGGCCTGAATCAAAGTCAAACCTCATATAGGGCCTTTTTTCTGTTAACTGGAATTGTTAACTGTAGCTGAGGCAAATAACAAAGAATACTTGTAAGAAGGCAGAAAAACCCTGCCTTACATCAAAGACAACAATAAATCATTTATTATAAACTCCAGATTTATCATACTTTGCCCCATGTTTGTGAATGGTTAAACAAAGATATTTGAGGAATGACCTCCATTTACACACACAGAAATTGTATATTATAATATAGTAAGGCTCATAAAAAACTAAGTATATAAAAAATAGTGCATTATGATATAAAGGTATTTTCAAAAACTTGACAGTTGCCTAAATTTTATTGAGAAAATGTTACTGAAAATTAAAGTACAGAATTGCTAAGAACAGTACAGCATAATAGCTTACCAAATCATGGTGTACAGTACAGCTTTGCATAGTATACTGTAGTATTTTTATGGCATGGTATAGCATAACTTAGTAGAGTGGAGTATTGTTGAGTAAAGCATATCGTTAGTTTCTTGGTTCTCCTTTCCTCTTTTTGCAGGTGTTGAAGCAGACTTCTAGGGTGTTGTCTTGTATTCTCGCTATCCTGCTTTCTCTCCTCTACTCCTATCTCCCTCTTTGCCTTTAAACCTTTTTCCCGCCTTTCTCCCCTTTTTTGCTCCCCCTTTCTTTTCCATCTCCATGTTCATTACATTTGAAATAAACCCGAAGCAATTTCTAACAAAGTTTTATATATTGTTTTATAAATTTATAAGTTTTATAAATTGGAGCATCATAGTGAAAGCCGTAACATTCCACTTGTGAGAGTAAATCAGTGGGGCTTTAACTTGGCACTCAGACAACAATTCTGAGTGCAAATGGGATTGCATTGTCGCAGAATGGTTAGTCTATTATATTTCGGCAACCCCAAAAATGAACCAGCCTTCTTCATCAGGCTGAACAACCTGATAAAGAAGGCTGGTTCTGTTTTGGGGACAGTTCTGGAACCTTTGATGCTTGTGCAAAGAAGGATTCGTCATAAAATCAAGATAATAAGAGACAACCCTGGGCATTCTCTACATGAGACTGTTATACAACAGCAGTGTCATCAGTGTGTATGGAGGGTTAAAAGGGACAAAATTAAATAAATAAATACATCATTAAATCATTAATTAAATGTGCCATTAAATAAAAAAACGTATAATTAAATGTTTAAATAATTTATTTATTTGACAATGAATTTATTAAATATGTAATTAAATCATTAAAATGCAAACTTACAATAGCCGATGCAGATAATTAAATAAATGTGTATTTAATTATTTCATGGTTCCTTCTTCCTGCAGCATCACCATGAAATAATTGCATCTGTCAAACTGTCCATCAAAGTCGAGGGGCGGGGCTATGGACGGGGCCAACACTGATCTGTTGAACTCCACTAGTTTTTAACCTGATTCTTTGCAAATCTTGTCTTGTAATAGAGGAACTGACTGAATGCCAGTTATATGCCATGTAGTCTGGATGACAATCTCCTGCTTCTATGTTGGCTGCTAAGTGTAAAGTTTCAGGCTAAGAATCAGGCTAAACTAATAAAATTCAACAGATCTGTGTCACCCCCACCCATAGCCCCGCCCCTCAACTTTGATGGACAGTTTGACAGATAAAATTATTTCATGGTGAGACTCGAGGAACAGGAACCATGAAATAATTAAATGCACATTAAATTATCTGCATTGGCTATTGTAAGTTTGAATTTTAATGATTTAATGTCATATTTAATAAATTGTCTATTAAATAAATTATTTAAACATTTAATTTGGTACATGATACATTTCATTAATGTATTTATTTATTTAGTTTTGTCCCTTTTAAGCCTCCGTAAGTCAGAGGCTTCAACATATTTACTGTAATACAGACCGCTACAGGAGATCCTTCCTGTTTCAACAAAAACTCTTTTGGATAATATGAGTTACAACAACATTTAATTTCCCTTTAAGATTTATAAAGTATTTTGGTCTGAATGTTATCGCTGATTACTGGAATATATAGAATCATATATACAATAACATTGCATACTATTTTATACCTTTTTTTGGATACTGTACTTAAGAAGGCTCAGACAACAATAAAAAAACAAAAAACAAATGGAGCACTTCTAAACAAGAGATGAGTAACTTCCTTGAACCAGATCAGTGAATATTATCATCAGATGACAGAGGCTGTGTGATCTCTGAGGGTTTTGTTTGTCCTCAGATGGGCAGATGTTCTCCCCCACCATGCAGACACACCCGTAGACTGCCCAGGGCGACCAGGAGCCAAGCAAACAATGTGAATGAGTGGCCGTGTTGGGGGTCTATCAGCTCAAGGGGGGCGGGGTGTGTGTGTATACACACAAGTTGTCAGCTGGTCCATCTGGAGGAATTTTGTGCAAACTCTCTGCTTCGGTTCGGACTCCGCTCCTGATCTGCTACGGTACAAACTTTTATTTCTGCTCATGAGATTCCGGGATTCGACCCAAATCCTCCTCACCACCTCAGCCTCCTTTCTGTCGGCAGGGTATGGCAATAGCTGCGCGGTCCAGGACGGGGTTCTACCGGCAGGAGGTAAACAGAACCGTGTGGGAGGTGCCGGAGAGGTAACGCGACTTAAAGCAGGTCGGAACTGGAGCTTACGGAACCGTGTGGTGAGTTTAGAAAGGAAACGGCTTTCAAAAAATAGTTATTAAAAATAGTTTGGAATATGTTGCTTACAGTTTGCAATTATATTTCTTTTTCTTAAACTGTTTTATCAATATTACATAAAAAAGTGAAAAGTGAAAGAACATTTTTGGCTCTTAAACTGGTAGTAATACTAACATACATCGTTTTTATTTCACCCAAAAGTAGTGAACTTGAAATAGATTAGTATTTTAGTTCATTATTCTGTTAAACTGATTCTTTTAGACCTATTTCCAGATTTATTGGTATGTCCAAGTCAAGCTGCAGCTTTGGTCAGTTCTGGCCACAGCTGGCTCTGCTGGGCCCCTCTGCATTGTGTGAGTGGATGGGGGTCAACAAAGAACCTCCCTTCCACCCTCATTGTTTATGAGAAGTCAAAGACCCAGTTAAGTGCAATGAATGCTCGTCTACTTTGTCTTAGATCACAAAGGTGGCTGTTTTCCCACTGCAAACACTGACTAAGCAGAGAAAGTCTCAGTGTTATTATCCTGAGGTGGCAGAACTTTGGTTTTCATCTGTTTCTGTTATTGTTTGCTTAGATCTTGCAATTTTAGTTTTTTTCCTTGTGTTAGTTCATTTATTGTCATCGTTCATGCTTTGGACTTGTTTCTTTCTGTTTATTTTTTTAAGTTAGTTTCAGTTTTTTTTTCTTTCAGCTACAGCTTCCCTGTGTCTCAGCTTTGTTTCTTTCTCCCATCCTCAGCTTGCTTCCCTACTCAGCTGTTTTCCATCTCCTAATTTCCCTCAGCTGTCCTCTATTCTCTCCTGATTAGCTCTTCTGGTTCCCCTGACATTTTCCGCTCCTTTTTCAGTGTATATATATCCTTTTGGTTTAATTATTCTCCACTATCTCCTCCTTTTCCACTCTGTTTATCTCCATACGTTGTTCCCATGTGTCAGGGGTTGATGAGTGATATTCATAAATGTTTTCTTGATGTGAACTTTCTTTTAACTGCCAGTGCAATCAGAAAAAAAAACCTTTTTATAATGCTAATACTTACATATTCTATCTGTATTTTTTTTTTTTTTTTAGCTCAGCTTGGGACCGCCGCACAGGGACACAGGTGGCCATCAAAAAGCTTCATCGGCCCTTCCAGTCCAGACTTTTTGCCAAAAGGGCCTACAGAGAGCTACGACTCCTTAAACACATGAAGCATGAAAATGTATGAGTTTCTCAGCTGCAATGTGTGAATTTGTTGTTCAGAAATAGAGATACTGTAGTATCCTACAGTGTGGTATACTGTAGCATAGAATAGCAAGGTATGGTGTAGCATCCTATGGTATACTATAGCGCAGTGTAGTGTAATATAGTATAGTACAATGCAGTGCAGTATATTATAGCAATACATATTACCATAGTGCAGTGTAGTACAGAACAGATAACATAGTATAGTACTTTATGATGTAGTATAGTATAGTGTAGTACAGTATAGTATGGTATATAGGAGAATAGTACAGTGTACTATTGTATAGCATGGCATAGTGCTGTGTTGTACAATGTAGTATAGCTTAGTAAAAAGCTTTCTATTCCATAGCATATTCCAGCAGAGTATGGCTTAATACAACATAGCACAACTTAGTATAGTACAATACGGTGCGCTGAAGTATTGGTATGGTGTAGTATGTTACGTTGCTCTGTTCAGTATTGAATCATATAGCTTAGCAAAGCATAGTGCAGTTTCGCATACAGTAGTATAGTGTAGTGCACTATAGTATAGTATAGTACAATACAGTGCAGTACACTATAGCAAAGCATACTGGAGCATAGTATAGTGTAGCATAGCATAGGTGGTATAGTATATTGTAAAATAGCACACTGTACTATTGTATAGCTTAGCATAGTGCAGTGTAGTACAGTATAGTGTAGCATAGTATAGCATTGTATAAAGCTTACGATGTCATAATATATTACAGCAGAGAATGGCTTAGTACAACATAGCATAGCTTAGTTTAGTGCAATACAGTGCGCTGAAGTACATATTGGTATGGTGTTATATATTACGTAGCTTTGTTCAGTATTGTATCATATAGCTTTGTATAGTATAACACAGTATAGGTTGGTATAGTATAAGACAGTGTATATAGTATAACTAAAACGTTTGTAAAATATATTAAAATGTAGTTGAATTTTATATTGATTAGCATTGAAAGTATTGCATTTCCTATTTTATGCTAGTACAGTGTAGTATAGTATGGTGTGGTGGTCCATTAGGATCTAATGCTCTATAGCCTCCCATAGTAAATTTGAAATCATTTTGCTTCTTTTTCTGGTCTTTAACAGGTGATTGGGCTGTTGGATGTTTTCACAGCTGAGATCTCCTTGGATCGGTTTCGAGATTTGTAAGCTCCTCTGCTTTTCTATTCACTCCTTCCAAAAGTTTTTTCTTCTTCTTCTTAAATGTCCTAGTTATAATTCTGCTCTCCTGACATCCGCAGTTACCTGGTGATGCCGTTCATGGGCACCGACCTGGGCAAGCTGATGAAGATGGAGCGGTTGTCGGAGGATCGCATCCAGTTTCTTGTTTATCAGATGCTGAGAGGACTTAAGGTAGAAAGAGGAATTCCTCCAAACATCCTTTGTTGTTTTCTAAGGGCAAAAAGAGAAGAAAGTTATGTTTCTCTGAGCAGAGCTTATGTTTTTCCTATATCTTCTTCCTCTACAGTATATCCACTCAGCGGGGATCATCCATAGGGTGTGTGAACTTTGACCTATCGAACCATGAGCTTTATGAACAGGTCTTTCATTGCACTGAGAAAAATACCTTGTCTATGTTTATCTGTTGTTTCAACTACAGACAGAACGCTGTATTAAAATTCAGTGCTGTATTTCTGAATTCCTTAGCATGCCTCATTGACTTTATCTTCCTTTGTTAACATTTAAGGAGTGCAAATTAAAGGGCAAATACATTCTGTAGACTGATCTACGTAAAAAAAAAAAAAAAAAAAAAAAAAAAAAGATATATCATTTGTCTAACAGGACCTCAAACCTGGAAATTTGGCCATAAACCCTGATTGTGAGCTAAAGGTAATTCAGCTTCAAATAAAGCCGCCTTGTTTTGCATTATTCTCATATTTATTTAAAAAAAATGTAATACTATACCAACTTCCATTCTGCTTTAGATCCTTGACTTTGGCTTGGCTCGGCAGGCAGACACGGAGATGACCGGTTACGTTGTGACGCGCTGGTACAGAGCACCAGAGGTTATCCTTAATTGGATGCACTACACACAAACTGGTGATGATGAGAATAATAATAAAAAAAGAAATCTGATGTCGCTGTAAATGAGTCTGAGTCATTTTACAACACGCAGTAACAAAAAAAGCAATGCTTTTGGTCTTTGTTGCAGTGGATATTTGGTCAGCAGGTTGCATCATGGCAGAGATGTTGCTGGGAAAACCTTTGTTCAAAGGAAACGACCGTATCCTTGGCTGTCTGCTAGTTGCTTGATTTAACCTGATGTCATTTCCATCATGTGTTTGAAAATGTCATATGATTTACAAAAGTAAAAGTTTGGTTTTACAGAATCCAGAAAAATCCCTGGATGAGATGGAAAAGCCAGTACATACTCAAAAATGTCTGTACTGATGTAATCACAGGAGCCATCGCAGTACATTACTGCAGAAGGGCTTTGCCAAGGCCACTGATACAGCCCTATAGCATAACACAGACTGGCATGTTGCTAGCCATAAGAAAATAAACTAGTCTGTAAGGACTGGACAGTGGGTATACTGTATGGACAGTATAAATACCACAGTAGGTATACTGTGGTATTTACTGTGATGGTGATAAAGTCTTACCAAACTATGTGAAGTCGTTTTGGGTCTAAATGTATCACTGCATCTAGTCTAATATATATAATACATTTGGCTACTTTACCACACCAGTTGTATTAAAGTGATATTTTAAAGTTTCTTTTAAAAAAGTTATCAGTGGTGGACATTCATTATAGTGTTAAATTTAATTGTGGTAACTTTGTAGAAAGTGACCAAACACTCAAAGTGGTGGCTAATAGCTAGCCGACCGGATCTGTTTTAGCTGATTTTAGCTTCAAAAATGAAAATGGTTTATATCTCTGATCTAAAGTGCTGTATTAGCTGATATCAACAGGAGGGTTCAGATATTATGGGCTGTTAGGTCCCTGAATGACTGGTATCAGTGCTCGGTCCTTGTTGCCGGCAGTAAGGCGGACTTGTTTCTGGGGAGAGTTGGATTCCGCCAAGGTTGCCTTTTGTCACCAATTCTGTTCATAACTTTAATGGACAGAATTTCTAGCAATAGCCAAAGCGTTAAGGGAATCCGTTTTGGTTTATGCTTTTTGCAGATGTGGTTCTGTTGGGTTCATCAGATCTAAAGCTTTTGCTGAAGCAGTTCGCAGCCAAATGTGAAGCGGCCAGGATGAAAATCAGCACCTCCAAATCCAAGAATGTCCTTTAGCTTTTCCGGCTAAAGGACATTCTACCCTTTAGCTGGAAAAGGGTAGAATGTCCTCCCTGGGTCGGGAACAAGGTTCTGCCCAAAGTGGAAGAGTTTAAGTATCTCAGGGTCTTTTTCATGAATATGGGAAAAATGGAGCAGAAGATTGAAAAGCAGATTGCTGCGGCACTATACCGGTCTGTCATAACTGAAATGTAGTGAATGAAATGATGAGCTCGTGGATACAAGCAGCCAAAATGAGTTTGCTCTACAGAGAGAGGATGAGAAGTTCAGTCATCCAGGAGGGGCTCAGGGTAGAGCCGCTGCTCCTCCACATTAAGAGGAACTAGTTAAGGTGGCTCGGTCATCTGGTTAGGATGCCTCCTGGATGCCTCCCTGGTGAGCTGTTCTGGGCATGTCGCACCAGGAGGAGACCCAGAAGAAGACCCAGGACACGCTGGAGGGACTATGTTTTTGGCTGGCCTGGGAACGCCTTGGGATTCCCCTGGAGGAGCTGGCCCAAGTGGCTCGGAAGGAGGTCTGGGTTTCTCTGTTTAGGCTGCTGTCCCTGCGACCCGACCCCGGATTAAGCAGAAGATGATGGATGGATGGATGGATGGATCACTGAAGGCTTGTTAAAAAATAAATTAAACCTTGAAGTGGTGTCTTGGCAGACAAGCTAAGATACAGCTGGCACAATGGTCACTTTAGATGTTCTTATCCACTTAAATAGTGTGAACATTTTCAAATTGAATTGTATTAAATTCTTAACTATTTCCTTTGTCAGACCTGGACCAGCTAAGAGAAATCATGAAGATTACAGGAACTCCGACTCCTGACTTTGTTCTCAAGCTACAGAGTCAAGATGTAAGTTGCGACTTGGCCTCGTTCGGACCTGTCTATGATACACCCTCAGGTCTTCAGTTTGATTAGCCATTCTGTCCGTTTAGAGTCATATTACGTCAGTTCAATAAAACTGGGATAAAATTTTACTAGGCATGCTGTGCCTTGCAAGACCATTCATAACCCTTGCACTTTTTCATCTTTTGTCTTGTTACAAGGTGAACCTCAAGTTTCCAGTTTTTGCAGTCTCTTAACAAGTTTTCCTCCATCAGCTTTCCTGCTCCTGCTAAAGAAAAGAAACCCCACAGCATGATGCTACCACCACCATGTTTCATTGTGGGGCTAGAGTGTTTAGGGTGATGTGCAGTGTAAGTTTGGTGTCACACATGTCATATGCAGGCCAAATTGTTTAATGTTGGTTTCATCTGAGCAGAGCACCTTCTTCCACGTGGTTGACGTGGGTGGGATCAGATGTCCCCACCCACAAGGCCGTGGACCGGGACTAATTTGTGGGTCATTTGGCTGCATAGAGAGAAAATATTGGTTTTGTAATTTCCCCTGATTTCCCCTTTCCACTGACATTTTGAAAACCAGGAGCATCCATGATTGGAAGGGAGTTGGTTGCACTGTAATTTATTTAATAGTGTCGGACGAAGGGGGCAGAATATAAAAGTCCCAATCACGCTGTCCGTCTCCCTCAACAGGCCAGAAACTACATCAGAAGTTTACCGAAAGTGCCAAAGAAAGATTTGCTCTCCATTTTCTCCAAAGCCAGCTCAAATGGTACATGAACATTTTATGTATCTCTGTTGCTGAAGCCTTTGTTTTGCCGACATTCATGCGTCTCTGTGCACCACAGCGGTGTACGTCTTGGAAAAGATGCTCCTTCTGGACCCTGACAGCAGGGCGAGCGCGTCGGAGGCCCTGGAGCTGCCGTTCTTCAGCGAGTTCAGGGATGTGGAGGAGGAGACGGAGGCGCTGCCGTACGACCAGACCATGGACAACACAGACCTGCCGCTGGACCAGTGGAAACGTGAGACAGGAGTGGTTCATCCTTACGTTTCACATCAATCTGCCTTGTGTGCGAATGAACAAATAAAGGAAGTTTATGAACTCTAACGCTTATTGGCCTGGAACCTAATTATACCAGTCCTCTCTCTCTTTGTGTGCACAGGTCATACTTTCACAGAGATCCTGACCTTCAGGCCACCCAGGGACTCAAAGCAGACATCACTTTAAGAGCTCACATACTTTTACCCTCCTACATGCAGAAATATTCTTTTTAAACTGTTCTATTAGCAGAGATCCAAATTGGTTGTCAATGTTTTTACTGTCAATAAATAGTATTTGTTCAGATATTCCAAATAATTTTACTCATTTTTTGCAAACTTTAGCTGGTTTTATTTACCAGAAACTGACATTTAATGTTTTTCTGCTTTAGGACTTATAAACAGTAATTGACTAAAACAACCACTAGTCACATCCAGGTGTAATTACTAGTTCATCTAAAAAAAAATTAGAATATTGTGTAAAAGTGCAATATTTCTTGCCAGTCATCTCAGAAAATGAAACTCATTATTGAGAATCATCACACATCAAGTGATATATTCCAAGCCTTTGTTTCTTGTCATTTTGATGGCTATGGCTTACAGATAATGAAAACCCAAAATTCAGTGTCTCAGAAAATGAGAATACTGTGAAAAAGGTAATTAATGGAAACTCATGATGTCACACCCTAATCAGCTATTTAACTCAAAACAGCTGTAAAGGTTTCCTGAGCCTCTAAACGGTCTCTCACTCTGGGTCAGTAGGCTACACTATCATGGGGAAAACGCTGACTGGACAAATGTCTAGAAGACCCATTAATAGAAAATTAAGTGGAAGGAAGAAGTGTGGCAGAAAAAGGTGCACCAACAACAGGGAGAACTGGGGCCCTGAGAGGATTGTTAAGCGAAATCCATCCCAGAAGAGTCACCACACGCAGATGAATACTAGACGTGGGCTACAAATGTGGCATTCCCTGTGTCAAGCTATTTCTGAGCCAGAGTCCAACCAAGTATTGAGTGCATAGGAATGTACATACTCTGCAGAAGCTTGAATGTGCTTAAAACATTCATTTTTGATTGGTCTAAAATGATATTCTAATTTTCTGAGACAGAATTTTGGGTTTTCTTTACCTGTAAGCGATAATCATTAAAACTGCAAAAAATAAAAGCTTGAAATATTTCACTCTATGTGTGATACAGACCATTTCACTTTCTGAGATGACTGGCAAGAAATGTTGTACTTTTACGCAATATTCCAAATTTTTTGAGATGTACTAGTACTGTCAGACCTATAGAATCAAGATGCAACTTAGATAGTACCTGGCTGGCAACATGAAGTAGGCTGACAATCTCAAAAAGCAACACATCAGAAGAAATTCAAGACCAGATTAGAAACAAAGTCATTGACATCTATCAGCTTGGAGAGGGGTATACAGCTATTTCTAAAGCGTGAAGCTCTGGAGGCTAGTGTTGTAGTCCAGACAACATGACCCGAGACCGAGTCAAGCTCAAGACTTTGAACGGGGCGAGGCCAAGACCATTTTCAAGACCATTGCTGGAATCACAATAGCATAGTTGTTGCTAACGTTTAAAGAACCTCTCATTAGCAAGCTAAGCTGTAACAGCATTTCAGAATAACTGGTTACACAGCTGCAACTAACTTTTTCAGTGCTTCAACCTTCAGGTGAATCCAAACTAGTTTAGAACTGCATCCTCAACCACATCCCATCAGTTCAATAAAGTTTACAAGCCGGTAACAAGTTAAACAGACAACTCTGAGGAGCAAAAACATCCAGCTAAACGCTAACTGACTTAGCATTGTCTCCTCCACTGTAAAGGACTTGACTTGCTCAGTAGACTGTTGATCATCTATATAGTTGTACAGCATCGAAGTGTGGATGGTGACAAGGCCACTCCAAAATAGAGACGCACGATATATTTACTGGCACTAACATCGGCATCAGCCGATAGTCATTTTTTTTACGTATCGGTATCTGTCCGATGAATAAAACTGGGCCAATATTAACAACCGATCTTTATTTCCATCTTGTTGCTGTTTGTTTCTGGAGGGGGAGGGGATTGGTCACGTGGTATTTGTTTGGTCATGTGACAGTGATGCAGCACAGGATTGTGGGGAGTCCACCTGAAGCAGAGAAGTGGTGTGTGATGGGGTTTTTTTCAAGGTGTTGAAAGGATCGTGAAATATCGGTTAACGATATTGGCCCAAATTTTTATATTGGTGCATCCCAATTCCAAAACCGTAATTGTTTATTTTTTATTATATACAATATATAGTCATAATCCTTTTCTGGAGCTTATTGTCTGTTTGAAATTGTCTTTTGCAACAGTGACAGTTTAGGTCTTCATGGACTGATACATAAATACTAATAAATTAGATATGATCTTAATCAGTTAAAATTTTAGAAAACGATTTACACGCTTAATTTTAGACAAAATAAAAAATAAATTGACAAAATTTAAATATTAAGGATTATTTAAATTATTTGATGTATTTTTGAAAGTTCTCCTTAAATAATGCCATGTACAGATATTTATTTCACAAATCAATACCTCTTTGGCATTCAATACAAAAGTCTTTTAAGTTGTTGCTCATCTCTTTATGTATTTCCTCCATATGAGTCAGGTTATGAAACATTTGCTGGTGTCTATTTAGCCTCCAATGGATCTGAAAATCTGTTTGGACATTAGATCCAAAATGGCTTTCCATATAACCTTTAGGCCCACCTGCTGGCTGCAACCTGTTATTACAGCAGTACCTTAACATCAGATCAGCCAGTTTTTACTGTTTATTGTGTAATAATGACGTAATAAATCAGGGGTAAATTGCAGAAATCAGATTGTTTTAACAGCTGCCTTGACAAATTCTATGTATTGGGATCCATCCTTGTAAAAATGAATCAGATGATCAATGAAAGTTAAAACCAAGAATACACATTTCAATAACTAAGATGTATTTTATTTGGTTAAGTGATGCCTGATCAGTGCAGCAAAGGTCAGGGTATATTTGTATATTTGGCAGGATGAAGAACTGCATTACAGATGATGAAAGCTGGGAAGCTTCACATATGTCCTATGCTGTCAGTCCATCAGACACTGTACTTGTTCTGCAGGACTGCAACGGATGACTGGTCCAGCTCGGCTTGGAGAAGGAAATCAAACAGCTCCTTGAGAACTGTCAGGAGGGAGAAAATGAGAGGTTTTTAGGAGAATTACACCTGTGTGAAAAATCAAGGCATCAGTTTTCAGCTGTAGAGTAACGGAGTCCACCTTTCTTCTCCTGAGAAGACATGAACATGACGGCCATGTCGAAGCGCCTCACGCTCGCCAGACTCTCGAGGGTCTCCAAGATGGAGGTCGGAGATTCATTCCTGCAGAGGAGTTTGTGCTGTTACTCTGCTCAAAAGAAGCCAGTCTTACCCATTTTGCAGAGTCGATCAATAAACCAGCTCAGCTCAGATGTTTATGTCTCTTAAAGCGCTTACTTTATGAAGAAATCTCGCAGGGTTCTCAGGATCTGGTTGAGGAGGTCTGGCTCCAGCGAGTTCTGGAATATCTGGGCGTACGCTGCAGGACTGATTTGCTGCCAACAAGGATAAGAATGTTTAGCATCTAAATAGGGCTGGGCGATAAGTTGATTTTATCTGTTAATCGAGTTTTCTGTTTCTGAAGAATTCATTTTTGGAAAAGCCAGGGTTTTTTTCACCACTGCACTCCTTGGGTTTCGGCAGTTCAGAGAGATGTCAGCCCGCCCAGGGCTCACAATCTTGTTTACAGCTGGTATTTATTTGGAATTTGAATTCAGGTCAGCTCCCAAAAAAGGATGAATGAAATAAAAGCAAGTCTTTGGAAATATTTTTGCTCATTTGTAAGTTCTTTTTAAGAAAAAAAAAGCAAGAAAAAAAATGGATTAAAATTGGAAATCGGATTTAGTATGAAAAAACTATTGACAATAGATCCAATTTACCACCACATGTGGAATAGAGGAGCTTTTTGTTTTTGGGTGGAAAAAAAATCAGAATTGGGCTGTTCAGACTACTATGAAAACGTCGGATATGAGTTGCATATGGGGGGGAAAAAATTTGGATTTGGGTTGCGTAAGGGAACCTGACATCTCTTAAAATTCAAAAACGTTCTTCCAGTTTTAACTAAATAGTTCCCCCTGTAGGCCAGGTGATAAACTAAAAATTTGATTCAGTCCATAATGTAAACATCTCTTACTTCAAATAACAGGATAAGAGAAAAAAAAAAAACAAGAGTTGTTTTAATTAATCTGAATATTATGCGAAATGAAAGAGAAAATCAAACGCTCACTGCTCTACATGATATATGACTCTTTTAACACCTCGTGGGATTTTTAAGAAGAAGAAAAAAAATCGATTAAAACTGGATTTGATATGAAAAAATAGGAGATTTTATTTTTAGGCCACATCGGCCAGCCCTACATCCAAAAGCCTTCAGGAACTTACTTTTTAGTTTAGAAATGAAACAAAGAATAGAGCTGTCGATGCTGGAGAGAACGGAAAATAAAGCTCACCCTGAGATATCTGTACACCGCCTCTGGCTGGTTTCTGAACTTCCGGAGGTCCGACTCCAGCTGGAAGCTGTTGCCGGGTGCAGGAGGCACGTCTGCCTCTGTGGACGAGGCCGAACTTGGTGCTTCAGGTGGACGAGCAGCTTCCTGGCGTGGTGACTGGCAGGAGTCTCTGCTGCCAGGTCCTCTGGAGAGCAGAAACAGGAACTGACTACCTGAACCGAGAAGGTTATCAAGCAACACCCCCTGCAGAGGTCCACAGCTCAGGTGGAAGAAGCTGTCGACAGAGGAACCCTGAACACACCACCCCTGTGACAACACACGGCGGTGGCAGCAGCATGGCATGGGAACGTTTTTCCTTAGCAAAGACAGGGAAACTGTGTCAGAGGTGATGGGAAGATGGCTGGAATCAATTCCAGGGCAATCCTGGAAGTAAACTGGTTTGAGGTTTCAGAGTGTTTGAGACGAACACCAGTGCCAGCCTCACGTTTCAGATTTCCATTAGTGAAAACCACTGTTTTCCTTCCCCCTTCGTAATTTTTCCACTGTGGAAAACTACTGGATGTAAAAGCTACCTGTCAGGTGTCCGTGACGGGGTTTCTGCTATCTCCTCGATTTTGATCATCTTGGCGCTGGGCGATGAGGACAGCGGGGAGGATCCGTCCTCAGGCTTCCTGTCCACCTCCTGGATTAACGGAGGAGCTGCTTCCACCTCAGGCGCCATCAGCGTCCCGCTGATCTCCTCAATATCAATCCTTCTCAGAGGTTTCTGGAGACCAGGAGAGAAGCTGGCTTAGTGAGTTTTACAGACAACAGCACCTGTCTAAGGTCAATCAAAATCTAATGCATAATTCTTAAGATTCAACTAAATTATGCTATCCAAACTATTCCAGTGGACTGATTTCTTTAGAGCGGGAATTGTTTTCTTTGTGAAGTCTGGAACTGACGGTTGAGCGCTGATGTTCCGGTTTGTCTATGGGTTGGACCGTCCTCCTCTGTGAGCCGTCCTCTGTTTGCAGAACCCCTCTGGAGCCCAGATCCTGGAGAGTAAAAATGTCAGCCGATTAGCTGAGAGAGCGGAAGGCTTCTTAAAGCTGAGAGGTAAAATCCAGCAGGAGTTCACGTACAGACTGCAGTTTCTGCAGTTCGTTCAGGGCTTGCTTATTCCCTGGTTCCAGTCGGAGCAGCTGCTGGAAATCTGGCAACACACACGTAAAGTTGAGAAAATAACTCAAATATATATATAAGAAGTCATTAATTAACTGTAACTAACCACATGATTACTGCCTGACCTGTAGTATCAAGAAATCTGTTAATTAGAACCCATCTGGCACCACGAAGTAGGCTAAAAGGCCTTAAAGAAGCAAAACACCATGCCCCGATCTATAAATCAGGACCACTGTCATCCATCAGTCTGGAAGGGGTTACAGAACCACTGATAAGAGTTCCAACGAACCACCATGAGCCATTATCCATGAGTGGAGAAAACATGGAACAGGGTGTATGGGGTGCTATTTGGAAAGTTACACAGTCAAACTTTAACAACAATACTTTGGTTATCAAGCCCGTCATAAGAGAAAAAAATGTAAGTTCATTTTTCAAAGTCATATTTTCACCACATTATTCATTTATAAATGTCACAGTTTCAAGCTATTATATTTAGTTTATATTAAATTTATATTTAATTATATTTACTTATTGGCTTTAAACTAAATATTTAGCTGTAAACTAAATATTTAGCTAATATGTGAAAGTTAGTTAGCTTGCTAACTCAACACTTAGTTTGAAGCTAAATATTTAGCTTGTTAACTAAATAGCTTGCAAACCAAATATTTACATATTAGCTAACTATTAGCTATTACCTAATATATCTTGTTAGCTCGCTAACTAAATATTTATTTCAAAGCTAAATATTTAGCTCCAAACAAAATTATTTTGCAAGCTAAATAGCTTCAAACTAAATATTTAGTTAACATGCTAAATATTTAATTTGAAGCCAAATATTTAGCTCTAAACTAGATATTTATCTGCAAACTAAATACTTAGCTAATATCCAAATATTTAGTTAGCGAGCTAACTAATATTTAGTTTGACACTGTGACATTTACAACAGAATAAAAAACACAGTGAAAATATGAATTTCAAAAATGAACCCCCGTTTTTTTCTTATCAATCTATTTTCGTGGCACTAATGACAGCCATAAAAAGACCATCGGGGGGACTGTGTTTTGGTTTTTTTGCTGCCGATTGCTTGGTCAGGTCTGCGGCACCTTCCTCGGCCTCCTGCAGTTTCCCGAGCGCCAGTCTGGCTGTGCCGCGGCGGGCGAAAGCCTTGGAGTAAGTGTTATCCAGAGAAATGGCGGATGTACAGTCCTCCTCTGCTTCCTTATACCTGCAGGAGGACAGATGGACAGTTTGCCAAGAGTCTCCTGAAAAGTCTGCTGTTACTGGAAAATGTTGTCTGTTTTTACTTTTCCAGCTTGAGGAAGGCCATGGCTCTGTTTGCAGGCAGAAGGACGTTCATGCCGTCCGCCTCCATTCCTTTGCTGTAGCATTCCACCGCTGCCTCGTACTTCCCTTCTTTGAAGTAAGCATTTCCCTGAAGAACAAACGGCCGGGTTAGGTGTGGAGAGCAACTGATAGTGAGGAGAGGAAACAAAACAGGGTTTACTCGGTCCTTCTGCATCACAGCTTCCTGTTTCCTCTGCTGCTCTTCCAGCCGTCTCTGCTGCTCGGGGTCGACCGCGGGAGCCCCGGCGGGATGCGCGTCTCGACTCGGGCCGTCCTGCTGACCGAGGACCTGAACCAGCCGGAACGTCAGTTAAACGGAAGCAGCACAAACACACAAACCTGGTCCCCAACCGTCCCCCACCTCCTTGATTTTCTTCACTTCGCTCTGAGCTTCCACGTTGTTCGGGTCCAGCCGGAGAACCGTCTCGTAATCTGTCCAGACACATTCAACATCCTCAGCTCAAGGTGCTCGCGTCAAATGAAACCCGGCTTTTAAACTAAATCAGACCTTCCAGAGCAGACTGATGTTTCTTCAGGGCAAACCGAGCGGCTCCTCTCCGAGCATACGCCTTAAAGTAGCTGCTGTCCAGGGCGACGGCCAGGTTGCAGTCTGACTCGGCCACGGCATATCTGGGGAGGACAGATGGAAAAAACTAATTTATCCCAACAACTGGATAAAACTGAAAAATACATTCAGCTGATCCGAAAGTATTCATTCACCTGAGACTTTTTCACATTTCACCACATTACAATCACAAACTTCAATGTATTATAATGAGATTTAAAGTGCTAGACCAACACAAAGCAGCAGACACGTGTGAAGTGGAAGGAAAACGCCACAGTTTAAGCCTAGTCCTGTTTCACAGAGAGCGTCTGCACACATCGACATCTCAACAGACAGCCACGGACACCCTCCTCAAGGAAGGGAAGCCACGGGAAGTCATTGCGAAAGAAGCTGAAGTGCTGTATCCAAGCATATTCATAGAAAGTTGAGTGGAAGGAAAAAGTGTGGTAGAAAAGCCTTGAGAGGATTGTCAAGAAAAAGCTATCTGAGAATCTGTGGGAGCTTCACAAGTAATTCATGCAAAAGGAGCCCCAACCACAGCCCCAGCCACATGAGGCCCCTCCACTGTGGCTCTTCTAAAGCCAGAGAAGAAATGGTTTTAATTATAAAGGCAACAAGAACGGGTGGTTATAGCTGATAGCTGTTCTTTTAGGTGTTTCTATGTAATATCTGCATAGAATATCTAGAACAGAAGAGGACCAATGCTATGAGGCGTTTAAAGTAATTTCATGTTTTCTTATCTACAAACTTTCTATTTTTAAATGAGCTAATTATCTTTCTACACTTTCCATATTTATGGGAAGGGCTCATTCAGCTGGCCTCAATTTACAAAATAAAGCCTTTTTTTCCTTTATAAAAATTAGATGATTCATTGTGTTCTAAAATCTGAAAACAGAAACAAGATTTAGTTTAATTTCCTTAGCTTTCAAAATAAAACCTGTCACTTAGTTCATATATTCATAAAATCCGTCTGCTGTGTACTTTGGCTGTTCTCTGATGTTGCCTAACAGGCCTCTGAGGCCAGAAACAGAACAGCTGCATTCATAGTGAGATCTGGTTGCACTGGATTTATTTCAGGCCCTAAGAATACAGGAGCTGAAAACAAATGCACACCACACTTCTCAGATTTTTGTTGTTATTATTTTATTTTTGGAAACCCACGAATCATTTATCCTTGTACTTTGCAACTATGCACATCTCTGCATTGGTCTGTCACATGAAGCCCATGAGTTTACAGTTAAGATAGACTCACTTCTTAAGCCTGAAGAAGGCTGTGGCTCTGTTGGTGGGAAGCACAGGGTTGTATGGATCAGCAGCCATCCCTCTCGTGTAACACTCAATGGCCTCGTCATACTTCCCCTCTTTAAAGAACATGTTACCCTGGAAATGAAGAAAAACAACAAAAGCAGTCGTCATCATTTAACCCCCCCTCTCCTTCCGTCTGTGCATCACATGTAAAGAGTTCATTACATTCTCCTTCTCAGCCAGGGCTTTCTCCTTATCAACTTCCTCTGAGTCGGACTCGTTTGACTCGCCGGGACATTCCTCCTTGTCCATTTCTGCCAGAGCTTTATCCTGCCCACAGAGAAAGAAAATACAATCACTGTTTGTTGTATGAAATCACAGTTTATGGATTGTCAATGTAAGCTGCCAGATTACCACGTCAAACTTGTCCCATGATCGATAATCATAGGATTTGAGCCTGGAAGCTTGTTTGGGCTCCTCTGCCTTTGTGTTGCCATCAGCAACTGGCTCCTGCTTCCTCCTCTTCTCCCTCATCTTTGTTTTGTAGTCCTTGTTCCGCACAGGTGGGAGTTTCTTCTGCAACAAGACACATGGAGCTATGGAAGTCCATTACCGCCATGGAAGAAAAAATAACAGCCTGACAGGAAGTCTTCATTTCAGCTTTTAAAGTCATAATTATGAGATTTTAAGTCATATGTTTAGGACACAATATCATGCTTTTGACTTAAGTCATAACTATGATATTCAATGTCATGATTTTGAGATAGTCATAATTTTAACTTTGTAAATCATAATTATGAGTTTCAGTCAAAATTTTGATATTTAAAGTCACAATTATGATGTATAAATTTATAATTTTGACTTTCTAAACCATAATTATGTGACTCAAAATTATAAGTTTGAGGTACAACATCATATTTCTGACTTAAGAATTAAGAGATTCAAAGTCATAATTTTGAGATACATAATAATTTTGACTTAAGTCATAATAATGACAATTAAAGTCATAATTTTAGGATAAAAAGTCATAACTATGAGCTTATGCGTTATAATTTTGAGATTCTAAGTCATAATTTTGAAAGACAAAGTCATAATTTCGACTTTCTAAGTCATAATTATGAGATTCAAATTCCTAATATTGAGATAGAAAGTCATAATTAGGAGATTCAAAGTCATGATTATGAGCTACTGGATCAAGCCTCCTTAGAAACAGCGTGACTCATAATCTTATAATTGTGACTTTGAAAGTTGAAATTATGACTTTGAATCTCAAAATCATGACTTTAAATCTCATCATTAAATTAAATTATGACTTTAAAAGTCGCAATTATTACTTTTATTCTCAAAATTATGACTTTAAAACTGGTAATTATGAATTCCTGTTGGGCTCTAATTTTTTTTTACAATCATGGCCTAAAGGGGCTTCCACACTGAGCAGCTGATTCACATGATCCTCCAATGATCAGAGGGTAACAAGGCACCAAGATTTTCAGGTTCTCCACCTGAATAAAATCCAGAATAACCAAGTGTTTTGACCTGCTTCCCCACAGCATGATGCTGCCGTGAAATATTTAAAAGCTCTCTAACAAACCTCAGAGGGCTTTTGGAGTTTATTTCCAATTTAAATGATTAGAATGTATTTATTTAAGGGTATCAGTGTAAAGGGTCTGATTAAACACAAGGAACGTGTGATCTATAACGTACCTGGACCTCCTGGACTCGTCCAGTCCTCAGCTCCTCATCCTTTCTCTTGATGTCTGTCTCCCAGTTCTCCAGCTCCCTCATGAAGCTGTGAAGATCCTCCGCGTTTTGCCTCATCTGCAGCTGTAACTCCACGGCTTTGTTCCCCCCGGACATGTTACCTTCTGCGAAACAGACATTTATTTTGGGAAGACTCTTTCAGATCACTTCTCTGTGCTTTAATCTTCAGATCCAGGCACCAGCAGCAGCATCGAGGTAAAACACGAGAATCACGTTGTGACGCTCCAGCAGCTAGCCGCTGAGCAAAACAGAATCACTATTGGGTTAAATGAGTACGGACTGAACTGTGCTTTAACTAGGACGTTCTGAAATACCTGGTGCTTGTTTCCTGGGTTCACAGTTATTTCGTAGTTACCGCACAAGTAACAAAAAAACTACAAAAAGTATCGCTATTCACAACACTCTGTTTACGTTCGGAGCCATGACAGCAGAGTACCAGCAGCCTTTGCTCTGCGTACGCACGACGTAACCAAAGATCGTCTATAACGAAAAGATGTGCTACTCCTTAAACCAAAAATAAAAAATAAAAATAAAATCAAATAAAAACAAATAAATAAATAAGGAACCTTTACAAAAAAGCTTCTACGAAAAACGCATTGATAACTGTGTATGTGGAAGTAAGACAGATTTATTTCTTTGTCTCACAAATTTTCGTCAGTTAACTATAAGGTCCATTATTTTCTAAATAAAAAGAAACTAGACTAGGGGAAATCCTTGACATTCAGCCGGTGCAAGACGTAGAAGTGATGAATTAGGTGAAAACTTAAATAATACAATGCAATTTATGCTTTGTTTCAATTTTATTAGAAGTCAGAGCTCAGATCTGGGAATGACATCACAACCCAGTAGAGCACATTCTTTGTGGAGAATTTCCTTTATGTTACTTTTTCTACAACAATGAAGTCAGAATTCCATATGGGAAAGTCGGAGACTTCCAAGCAGCGCCAAGTCGGTATCGAGTTTTGCTGCTGCATAATTAAATGTAGTGACGTTTTTTTTTTTTTTTTTTTTTTTTTTTTTTTTTTTTTTTTTTAATTGATAAATGATTTATTAGCACTTCTGGAATATTGCATCTCGTTAAACCAGAGACAAACAAATTACGAGGCAACCTTGGTTGGTAATGTTGTTTTCGTGTTTAAGCAATTATCACATATTTCTAATAGGATAGCATCAAAACAGATGAGTGCAATTAACTCAGATATGAGGTCAACCCAAGATCAGAGCTCCAACCTTAGAGAAAATTAAACGCACCAAAGCTCCAAGTCTGAGAAACCGGTGAATTTGCTTATGGGCGATAAATGCTAGTAGCAATACAACCCCATAGTAATGTATTTTGCTGCACTCAAACACAAAATGGAGAAATTAACATCTAGAATTTGTACTATGTGTGTCTCTAATTTATTGTGATACAAACCATCAGAAGTGCTAATTAACAGTGTCTCCAACTCTCACTTTGTTTTATTTCTGCGGCAGCCATATTGGATAGTTAACTTGGGTCTGCTCCGATACTTCAGACCTTTTAAGTCAGGTTTTAGATTTTTAGACGGAGTATTCTCATAATTCTGACTAGCAACTTAGAAAAAGAAATGACTTCCAACTATAAATATGTCATACTATACAAAATCCCTAAGTTGTACTTGTTCTAGTTGCAATTCAAAACATCTGTTTTGGGTTTGCTAATTGTTGTGGCGCCAGTTGCTGTTAGCAAAACTGGCAGATATAATATTTCTGTAATATTCCTGTTCGTAACATTGAATGTTATACAGTACTATTTGTGCCTCTAGTTTAATAAGATATTAACGGTTAGAATTGCTAATAAATAGTTTATCCCAGCAAATATATTTGTTTCATCTATGCAGCAGCCATATTGGATACTGAGCTCAGGGCCACTCAGGGACCACCAGCTTTCCCAAAATTCTAAATTCTTATTTCAGGGGTGTTCTTTTTTGTATTTCCAAATGGGAGCTCAGAAAATATGACCTCTGAGTACAAACAAAACATGCCATATATCAAACTGGTGTTGAGCAAGTTCTTGCTGAAATTCAAATAACACAGTGGGATATGCACTTTTTATGTGCTAACTACTGCAGTATAAGAATATAATGTATTTCTATCCAGTGTACGTGTTCAAACACAAATGGAACATGACATATAGTATGGAACATACTATATGTATGTGTAACTATACCTTGCATCTTTTACTAGATTTATTTGGATAGCAGCCATATTGGATATTGAAATTCAGGGTGATTTGAAACCTCCAAATTAATTCACTAATTTTACTGACTAAATGCAGAAATCCAAATTTTCTAATGAAAGATAATCTTTTCGATGCTTTATAAATGAAAGCAGACAATATTCCCATGATGTAAAAGCAGTCAAAACTACAAATTTATGCCTCTTGTTTGATATCATGTGATTTAGCCCTTGGCTTGTTCATATTATTTACTTGTTGATACATGAACCCCCCTGGGATTTTATGTTAATTTGTCCTCTGTTCACTTAATATTGTAATGTTTTAATTGCTAAAAAAGCAAAATATATAAATAATAAAACTCCAACTTGTTTGCTTGGGACTCAGAAAATCTGTTGGAGTTTTTTGTACAAACAGAACACACTCCTACTTTATGACGTAACTTGTAATAAAAAGGTATTACAGATCATCCTTGCTAATACACAGCCTGGAATTTCATCATGTTTTTCAGATTTACTGACTTTATTCAATTTTTAATATACTAATTTTAATTTGACAATATAACAGTGACACTAGCGAAGTGGGTGTCTTCCTTTCTTGACACTTTGAAATAGTGTGCAAGCCACGCCTACCCGGCGCATTTATCTCCCTGGGTGATAAATGATACGCAACCACGCCTGCGAAACTGAAAAAGAAAATACATACTTTGAATTATAAAAATTATAAAATATTCTCTGAAAGATTCACAGAACTGAATAATTTAAGCAATTATTTTATCTGAAAATTGCATTAGTCAACTTTGACCACGAAACCACGTGACAGCAAGACCGCAAGCAATGACCTCTCTTGTTAGCTAGCAGTGGAAAACCCAGGGAACTTATGGTGACATTTCCACGCTGTACTTATCCAGCACAATGAATCAGACCAAACAAGACGAAGAATATGGATATGATCTCTTCCCGGAGAGAAACACTGGGAAGCACAAGAAGAGCACAATCAGAGAGAGCCTGTTCACATTCAACCACAAGTGTCAGGTCATGTTATCGTTCGCCATGGAAACTAGTGAGTATCGATGCTTGCTAATATAGCATTTTAAAGGGAAAGCCATTCGAGGTGCAGACATCTTAATGTGAAGACATCAGATGTGCTTGTTACTTGAATGCATGAGCAGTGGCTGTGTTCAGCATGTAGCATTAGCTCACGGAGCTAACAGTGTTTGGTTGTGAATGCTAGGCTAGGCTAGGTTATTCAGCTAAATCTAACTCCTCTGTGTCCCTGGCAGGTCCATATGCCAAACTCCTCCTCAGTGCCATGAAGAACTCAGGCTGGTACGTTGGATTACTAAGATGTTAATGTGCCCTAAACCTGGAAACATTCTTGTTAAGTCCAGCTGTAACATAGATAGGATGTAAAATGCAACTGTTACTTCTGCTGCTTTCTTACTAAACAATATTTAAATTAACAGTCAACGTTCAGTCTCATAAGCTTCCTTTTAGTTCTTGAAAATTTGGATGTAATTATAGTTAAATGTAAAAAAATAAGATTATTTATATGTGAACTAATTTTAATTACAGTATAGTACTAAAGCATGATACCGCTACCTAGGTTTGTCACAATTACAAATTTTGCTGGTGGATAAATTGCCCCAGGAATTATTGAGATAAATGAAAATATTGTTTTAAGACCATTTTCAAGTAATATATTGATAATGGCATAATAATGCAAGTTCGGCGTCTCAAAGACTAACTTTAATTTTGTAAAGAATTTTTCACACTGGAACTGGAAGCCATTCTAAATATCCAAACACGACAACCAAAAACATTAAATCAAACAGAAATATAAAGCACATACAACCGAAACAACAAAACCAAAATAAAATAGAATTCGATGTCTCTGGGAAAAAATTGCTCTTCAAAAAATATTAACCATCAAATGGAAATTATCGAGATCGTTTTAGTTTATCATGAAATTAATTGCTTATTGCGACAGGCTTACCACTACCACTGTGTTTCAGAAATGGGGTAGCTTTTTAATCCAGAAAGAGCCATCTTGATCTGCCTGTTAAATACTGAGGTCACTAGGCCTCATGTCTCATGCCTCATCCATATGAAAATTATCCAGTAATTTATCTTGAAAGTTTAATGGTTTAATTCATGATTAGTTTTTTCATAAATAATAGTGGGTCTTCCCCAGATGCAATAAAACAGTCCCAGAGCATTATAGTACTCCCACCATATTTCACAAATAGGATACAATTTTCAATGCCTCAGTTTCAAACCAAAAACATCCACCTCAGTCTGTCTCTGAAAAATATTTTTTCTGCAAATTCATTCATTTATCTGTGACTTTTTTTTTGTTTAATTGCTGATACATTGTCATTGTTGCTAGAGGTGTGTGATACTGCATATTTTGGTATCAATCCAATACCAAATAAATACAGGGCCAGTATTACAAATACTGATATTAATATCGATACTTTTATTATTTAAGTTTGATATATCAAAGTTCTAACATTTAGGTGTTTTTGTGGTTTATTGTTTGAATTCTGTTGTTAAAACCTTAGAAAAAAATTAAACAAAGTTTATAGTTTATGTCTACAAAATACTTTAGTGACATACTAACAAGTTGAACAAAAGCAATAGAACAAAACAAACTTGTTTTTTTTCTAAATAAGCAAAGTGTAAGAAATTATTATTTGAGAGAAAATCAAAACAAAATCTTTTTTGAAGTAGAGTCGAAACTATAACACAAAATTAAAAATAAAATTTCAGAAGAGAATCTGAAACTAAAGTATCAATCTTACCAAGCTAGTATAAGAGTATCAGATCAATGTATTGATCTGATACTGACTTGGTATCGATATATTTGGATTGATTCCCCTTCTTTTTACTTCCCTATGGAACCAAAAGTATCACAACTTTTGCTTGATGCAGCATGAAATTCTTAGTCTTTCATATGTGGATGCACTGAACTTCAGCAACATTCAGCTTTCTAGCACTTCTAAATTAATTGTTCCATCAGTGATGGCACAACCTTCTTAGATGCAACAAAAGGAGCCCAGAGAATAATTCTACCACCCATGTGTTTTTATTATTGTACATGTTGCTAAGATGCCAGCAACCAGGCCCAAATCATGATGCTGTCAAGTATCACCACAAGTAGGATATGACCTGAAAAGATCCATTAAGTATCCCTCTAGCCCTCAGGTTGATCCCTATGAGTTACTGAAACTGCTAACTGGCTGCAGTGGTTTCCATTTTTACCACTAAAGTATCACACACCTCCCTTTGTTTTTCTTGTTATGTGTACAGCAAAGTGTTTAAAGACAGACATTTCTCTTGCGAGGACTGCGATGGGACGGTGAGCGGTGGCTTTGATGCAGCCTCCTCACAGGTAGGAAATTAAATGAAAATGGTTCTAGACAGTATTACACATTCAGCTCCTCCTCAAGGTTTCTTCTTCTCATCAGAATCATGTTTTCTCTCCCTCAGATTGTTTTGTGTCAGAACAACATCCACCAGCAGGCTCACATGAACAGAGTAGTCACCCACGAGCTCATCCATGCGTTCGACCACTGCCGGGCCCATGTGGACTGGTTCAACAACTTCAGACATCTGGCTTGTTCTGAGGTGAGGAATAGCTTTTTAATACTGGTGTCTTTCTCTGAACATTTTCAAAGTGGAGCTGAACAGTATTATGCTGGACATTATGGTTATTTCCTTTAGATTCGAGCAGCTAACCTCAGTGGAGACTGCTCCTTCAGCAATGAACTTTCCAGATTCAACTTTGGCTTAAAGGAGCATCACCAGGTACATGAGCTGAGCTAGACGTCACACTCTTTTCACGATTAACTCCGTGTCTCCGGTCTGTAATGGAACTCGTTTCGTTCTCTTCAAACAGGAGTGTGTCCGGGGTCGTGCCGTACGCTCCATCCTGGCTGTGCGAAAAATCAGCCGAGAAGAGGCGCAGAAAATCGTCAATGAGGTCTTCGACTCGTGTTTCAACGACCATGCCCCTTTTGGACGGATCCCACACGGCAAGACTGACGCCAAGTTTGCCTACAGGGATTACACGAATAGGGATCGGTACTACGCCAACCTTTAGTGTTTGACGTATCGTATCCTACAGGTGCTCTGGTGGCATCACTGACGAACGGCTGGCAGCGTTATGAGCCTTGAACTAAATGACTAAGTTGAAGCAGTCAGTGTCCCTTTAGAGGGAGGCATAGTACTGTGCATCAGCCCGGACCTGGGGGGGGATCCTGTGTGAAAAGGGCTGGAGATTATTTTGTCTTTTTGGACAACGAATAAAAACAAGAGCAACAATGCATTTCATTTTCTTCCTCTTGGACTCTGGTGCTGTGTAAAGAGATTGTATCGACTGATCTTATACACTTATACACTTGGGATTGAAAATTAAATGAGGTACAACCAGATCAGAGGTTTCTGTTTCGTCTGTCAGGTGTTGCAGAGAAAGTTCTGGATTGAAATGAGGAGGAGTGAGAGCAGAAGAGGAGGTGAAGTACTGTGAGTGTGAATGCTGAGACAATGGACTGGGGCTGATTAGCTAGCTAACGGTTTGCAGGTGTGAGGGAAGAGAGCAGAAGGCAGACTGAAGAGAGAGAATGGCAGCAGGGGGCAAAGGAGAGTAAACAGGGGAACTCGGAAAATTAATCTAATAGTAACAAAGAATAACTAGAGACAGGGAATAAATAAACATAATAAACTAGAATAACTGAAAATACAAGGCTGATCTAATCAAAATAAGAATCACAGGATAACAACAATCACAGCTAGAGTCAAAAGAATCAAACCCCAAAATAACCCAGGTTCTGAAAGAAGCCCCTCAAATTCTGAATTTCAAGAGGCAAAGATAAACATCCCCAATATCCAAAAGTCTGCTGTGTGGGTAAAACATGGTGACATAAAAAATACATGTACAACCTTTATTTGAGAACCAATTTCTTTAGCAGGGCTGCATGGTGGCACAGCACAACTGTTGCCTTGTAGTAAGAAGATCCTGGGATCAAATCCCAGTCTGGGGTCTTTCTGCATGGTGTTTGGATGTTCTCCTCATGTATGTGTGGTTACTTTGGCTTCCTCCCACAGTCAACAAAGATGATTGTTAGGTTAAATGGTCTCCCTGAATTGTCCTTAGGTGTGTGTGCATGATTATGTGACTCAGTGTTGCCCTGTGATGGACTGGTGGGCTGTCCAGAGTATATCTACCTCTTGCTCAATGACTACTGGAGATACAACCCTACAGGAAAAAGCAGGTACAGATAATGGATGGATGTTCCTTTAGTGTTTGAATGCATACAGTATGAAGAGACACACATTTGTATTAGCATATACTGTTAATACGAAATAGCCAGGTTATTAAGTGCTATAATTAATTAAACCTTTTAGTTTTCCTACTTGTAACTAGGACATGGTAAAGTTGCAACTAATGTTATTCACAAATCACAGTTCCACCAATTTCCCCAGTGCCGGTCTGAGAACCATGGAACTATAGTTTGAATCTAGCTTAAAATGGAGATCAGACTAACCAGCTTTAGTTATCTCAGATGACTCTGCTTACAGTGATCCAACACAGTCTGAAAAATAAGTAATGCAATTACATAATGTAGCTTTAGTCTTGAATAATTACAGGACAGTTAGATAGCCAGGCAATATGCTGCTGTTTGGAACAGTTAAGCTTGTAGCTAGTCTGTTTTAGCAGGTATAGTGGCATTAAAAGGCATCTAATCTGTGGAAACTTTTAAATGCAAATTATTATCACTACCCTAAAAGTTACCTGCTAGATCTTTTTCATATTTTGAAATTATTTGTTTGTCTTTGCACTCTTAGATCAGGTAGCATTCAGGACTGATGGTGAAAACAAAACCCTGCCTGAATTTGAAAACAAGATTTATTTGTTCCTTTTTGTCTCATAACAGTTTAATATTGCCTTGATTTAAATGAATACATGCAATGCAGTTTTGCAGTTTTCTGGGAGTTTGTTCCAGATTAGCAGAAAAACTGAATGCTGATTCTCCATGTTTGGTTCTGGTTCTGGGGATGCAGAGTAGATTAGAACCAGAAGACCTGAGTGGTCAAGAAGGTTGATACGACAACAGGTCTTTACTATAATTTGGTGCTAAGCCGTTCAGTTTTATAAACTAACAAAAGTATTTTAAAGTCTATTCTCTGAGCTCCAGGGAGCCAGTGGAAGGATTTTAGAACTGGGGTGATGTGCTCTATCTTCCTCGTCTTAGTGAGAAGACGAGCAGCAGCTTTCTAGATGAGCTGCAGCTGTCTGATTGACTTTTTAGGCAGACCTGTGAAGACATTGTTGCAGTAATCAATGCGACTAAAGATAAACACATGGATGAGTTTCTCTAGATCTTGTTGGGACATTAGTCCTTTAATACCGGAAATGTTCTACAGGTGATAGAAGGCCGACTTTGTAACTGTCTTTATGTGTCTCTGAAGGTTCAGGTCAGAGTCCATCAGAATACAGTTACTTGTGAACTTCTGTATGGTTTTACACTGAGTCAATACTACAAATTGTAAACAGGACTTCGTACGGCTTCATCTAAACATGAAGGATTTGTGGAGATGGAAAAGCCAGACTTTATAATCAGATTTGTATGTGTATAAATCCTTGTATCTATGTATTAAGCTTGTGATTGGGAAAGTGAAAAAGTTTCTTGTGGTTTGAATACTGGGAGCTCAACGTCATTACTCGGAGAGAAACATGCTTTTTGCAAAGGTCCGGCTATATAAGCTTCTAACCTGGGTGAATGAGTAATTATGATGGGAAACATTCCTCAACACAGTCAACTTTGTTCACATCTGTGCAGTTGCTGTAAAAGGACATTACTGACAAGTTAATTTGGTTTTAGCATTTAGTGACTTGTGTCCCTCTCCAGAGATTATAGAAGGGAAAAAGTTCTGAGTTAGCCCTATAATCCTCCGATATTTCTTTATTTCTCCCTACTTCTTCTTCATCTCAAAGACAACAGCCTCTGCATCATAATCATAAAGTTATTCTGCGTAGTTTCATACTGGAGTGTAATATCCTACTCTTAATATGATCCACTTAATACCACAAAAAAACAGAGGATGAATGTAGGCTTGAGCATCAAGGCGAGTGGGTGGGATTAGGTTAATTTTGGAATCATCACCAAGAAAATGATGAGGACAGCTTTGAAATAGGGAGGATTACTGCGAGGCAAAGACAAGAAGACTAAAGACAGAAATGATATTTGGATTTGTTCACCCAGGCAGGCTAAATGAAGAAATCACATTAAACAATAGCATTACCAATGGAATGGACATGTAAACAAATAATAGCTGCCAAATACATTTGATGAAATTTGACATGCAAAACAAGACTGTGAATGTGTAAGATGGCAGAATCTATGCTGTGGAGTCTTGCTAGGATTCACCTTAAAACATGCTGAGGTAAGGAGCATATAGAAAAGTCTTACATGAAAGATGTTCCTAACACACGAACTGGCTGGTAAAAGGAAGCAATGCTAACACTGTAGTGTAGAATTGCTAAATAAATTCCCCTCTGGTCAGGCTAAGTTTGCATGGGAATAAAAACTGTTTTCACATTATTGACAGTCAAAGGTCAAGCAGTTTCATTTATTATTCTGAACTGTTTAAATATAAAATGAGAATCATACAAATTCAAGTACATCAAAGTCTACCATAAATGAGTGTATGAGCCAACAAGCTCTGCAAGAAAGCAGAATGTTATTATTAAAGGGATGAAACAATATACGGCAACAGCGTATTTAAGCTAACAGAGGTAGTTAAACATGCTAACGCTACAAAAACTAAGGACACTTGCAACTGTGGCTGATATTTTTAAGCAAATTTCTCTCAGTAACAGAGAAACAGTTACACTTTTTTTTGAAGATAATAAAACCATAGATGCTGAAAGAAATGATAATTAAAAAGTAGGTAGTCAAAACATGATACAAAAAACCCCATACAGTTATGGTTTACATTTAAACATTTAAATGTTTAATTTTGGTAATCATAAAAAGACTATGCAAATGAAACAGAATAGTCACAATTTTAGTTGATTTATTACCTTTACATTTATTATGGTTAAATTATATACAGCAGATTTGGTCTTTTACTCTCAGTTTCAAAGAACACATTTTTATTGGATGAAGTTTTGTGCAACAATATGGTGAAACAAGTTTAGGGAAACACATCAGATTCAACAGCTAAAAAATAAATTACATCATATTTTGCTTGGATTCTCTGTGATACCATTGCTGCTGCAGGTAATTACTTTAGATATAATCATCCCAGTGTATTTTTGAGTATATTAACAGAGAACTGTAGTCATGATATTATAATATAGTATAGGATTTTATAGTCTGCCCGTGTATGGCTGCACTACCATCATTGTCCTTTAGATGGCACTTTTGGCCCACCAATTTTTACCATCAGGGCCAAGCACATCCAAATCAAACTTCCAAATAAACCGCTTTCACTCTTTTATTGCTTCGTATAATTGAATTAATTTCACAGTGTTCTGTTGCAGGTGACTGTAGAGCCTTTTATGAGCAGAGATAGGACAGAGTAATCAAGTTGCTGCTGAGAAGAGTGACGACTTTCATTATTTTCATCTATTCAAGCAGGTAGCACCCACAGTGATTTAATTAGGATGCTCTACCAGCACTAAAATCCCTTCACTAATCTGCTGTAGGACAACACATTAACCTCGAGAGCAGTAATGAACTCCTCTCATTAATTAGTATAAAGTCAAATTTAGCTATTGTGTTGAAAAGACAGTGAAAAGCGAGGACACCCAGCTGCCTCAGTGCAGTTTGAGGTGTCTGTTCTTCTCAGGGTTGGAGCTGATAATGAGGCACTTAAATTATTTAGCTTTTCAAAGTAATAAGATAAGCAAAGCTGTCTTAAATGAAGAAGAAAGTGTGTGCATAATCCATTCTTTTGGGGGAAAAAAAGCTTCTATATTTTGGCAGAAAAAAAATAAAATGCAAAGTATTTCACATGTAGGCTATGTTCCTTCTCAAAGTCTCAGATGACTTTGAGATGAATATGGCATGACATAAAGCAGCAAAATAAACTAGAGAAAAAAGGCTGTAGGATGACGTGGTGTGCCTGGTTGTGATATTCATTTTTCTGTCCCATCTCCAGGACTCTGGGGGAATGCTCGAAGAAGGAAATACACTCAGTCCATTCACCGTTTCCTTAGCCTGGGGAAAAAGAGTCATATTTAGTTCCATGAGGACAAGAATGTAGATCTAGAAGGGCAACCTGGAACTCATTTTATCACCTGACTTCATATCTGACATTTTTTATTTTACGAAATCTACTAAATAAATAAGATAAATCTCTAAAAAGCAGGGTAAAGAAACTGTTACAGTGTACAGCAGGGCATTTAGTTCTTTCAAAAGCAGTAGAAAACATGCTGGCCTTGTGAGAAATCATTTAAAATAATTTGAATTAACAACAGAAAAAATTAATAATCATTTCATTGGCAAAACATTTTAATTTCTGCATTCAGTTGTAACTGAGTTGTGGTTGCAATGATGACTGGAAATAATCTGGTTTGTTTTTAAAATAACGCTAACTTAGCTAGCTCCTGTGCTTCTGCAAGACTGTAGCAGGATAACAAGTAAACATTGCTCGCACTTAATTACATACATGTGAAAAAAAAATTGTACTCCCTATTAAAATCAACTTGACTTAAATATTCAGCTATTTCTTAAGAAGCGTTCACATAGTGATGTCTGATTTGATTTTATTCAGACCATTTATGTTAGTTCTTCAGTCATGAGCACCAAACTAAGGCCCTGTCCACACTGGAACGTTTTTTCTGACACAGAGAAGTTTTTAACCATTTGTGCCATGACTCCACACCTAAACAGTGTTTTAGGGAACCCTCAAGGATTTTTTTTTTCAGAGTGAAAATTTTGCATATTCATGTGACACTGAAAACGGCTCTTTTGTGAAAATGTTGTGGTATTAGCTCAACCCCTAATCTTATGCAGATGAAGCTCGACTTCATCACCACTCCTCACAAAAGACTCCACTTGCACTTTATTGTTTGTCATTCTTGTTTTCTAGTTGTGTTTACCACTAGCCGCATGTGGAGGCTTATGCACGTATCCCATACTCCAAGTTTAGCGCCACTTGCAGGTCTGGGGTAAAAATAGCATGTTGTGCCGTTCTCTGAGTTTGTGTGGATGAAAACATTTCTGGAAATGGTTCTGTGTGGATGCAGGTGTTTTTGAAATTGACAGTTGCTTTATAAAAAACAACAAATTCGAGAGTTGTTTAAAGAGAATCATGGCTTCAGAGTCTGTGTTCAAATCCATCAAATGTTTCTCATTCTGCATTGTCTTTACTGGTGTCAGCTGGTCAGCTTTATTCTTTTGCCTCTTGTACCATACAAAGCATAATCGATCCAAAATATTGATAATATTGAAACCAAGTCAGTATCATATCTGATCAATACTAGCGTGGTGAGATCAATATTTTAGTTTCAGATTCCATTATAAAACTTTATTTTTAATTTTGTGTTGTAGTTTCTCAACTCTACCTCAGAAATAGATTTTGTTTAGATTTTCTCTCAAATTATATTTTTTTGCTCTTTGTTTATTTAGAAAAAAATGCACACTTTTGTTTTGTTGTTCTGTTGTTTCTGTTTGTCTTGTTAGTATGTAATTAAAGTATTTTGTAGACTCCTATAAACTTTGTTCTTTCTAAGGTTTTAACAATAAAATTCAAACAAAAAACCACAAAAACACCTAAATGTCAGAAGTTTGATATATCAAACTTAAATAATAAAAAGTATTGGTATTAGTATCAGCAATACTGGTCCTATATTTATTTGGTTTTGTATCGATACCGAAATATGTAGTATCACACACCTCTCATAATTAGCAGTTTTTGTTTTGCTATTATATAAACCTTAAACCATCTTTTAGCAGAAACACATTCATCCAGTCACACTCGCAAATGTGCACACCATATGCAGATCTATAGGCAATTTAGGGTTAAGTGTCTTGCCCAGGAGCACATCAACAAGTGGAGGGGGAGGAAGCTGTAATCTAACCAAAAACGTCCCAGTTGGACAATGACTGTTTTAGGCACTATTAAAGTTTAGGTAGTGGTTTTAATATGGAAGGTGCATCTTTTTCTCATTGCTAACTTCTGCTTCTTTTTTTCAAACAAAGTTCAGATGCAAAAAACTGGGAGCTTTTTACTATAATCAAGATAATGACTTCATATAATTACTCCGCAGAATCTCAGTTCAAACAGTCTGAACTATTTGTTTAGGACCGATTCAAAACGAACTTATAGCATCTGCTTTTTAAATAAAGTTCTTCGAAGTGTAATTTGATTATTAACAGGCAACAGTGAAAGGAAAAAAGAGTGAAACTCATTGTAATTCACAGCACAAAGTCTCCGGAGGCGAATGGTCCAACTTGACAATTAACTTCCCCAGCAGGAAAGCCCTGCTGGAGATTGCTGCTGGGGGAGGTGCACATGTAAATCAATTAATTATGTGTGCTAGTTGAGGATTAATTAAGGAGCTGTTGAAAGTTGGCAAAGATCATCCTCAAATTACAACAAATTTATGCAACTTGAGCTTAACTATTTGGCCTCAGTGTTTTGGCAGTGCCATGTTATGGCAGAACTCAATCCGAGTAAAAAACAAGAAGCATTTTTTAAATAAATATGTAATTTTAATGATATCGGAATTTGTTGGGGAATTTTTCTTTTTAAAGGATATTACCTAGCTCTAAGCTCTGAACATGTAGAAATATCATGCTAACAAAATATAAAGATTCAGGTGTTTTGGTGGTTTTGACTGTGGTATGAGGGGCCCTTAGCTGATGGCAAGTAGAAATGTAGGTTGGTGGCGAGGTAAGTGCGCTTTTCCTTTTCCCACGTTGTCTCAACGGCAACAATAAGTCGAGGGATTTGTGGCATGTTGAATGAGGTTTATTAGAAATGAAAGGAGGGGAGATTACATCAGGAAATCCCCCCAAACACACACACACACACACACACACACACACACACACACACACACACACACACACACACAGGCGCGCTGTAGATTTCCTTGATACCACTAAACATCCTGCGTTGAGCATAGATTTACTGGGACAGACAACCTGTGAAATCCCTAAATGCAGTGAATCTAAAATTTGATAATGTTTCAAAAAAAAAAAAAAAAAAAAAAAAAAAAAAAAAAAAAAAAAGTGTCATGCCTGTTTTCCACCTCTGCCCCTGAAAACTAAAAAAAAGGCCCAATCTTCTCCTTTTCTAACACCGACGAAAAGGCTTTAGGTAAATTAGCGAGGGCAAACTCTTACCATCAACAGAGAAAATGTAAGCTGGGTGACTTCTACAATGGTAATTAACACGTGGTGGCATTTGGATCTTCATTTTCCTAATAATATGCATGATATTAATTAGGCCTGAATGATTAACATAACAACCGCTGGACAATGTCCCAGGGTATAAGAGCAGAGCTGCTTTTCTTTTTATTACCTCCCCCTAAAGTCACAGGCTCATTAATAAACCCCAGCCCCCATCTCAGCTAACCTTGAAAAGTACCACGGGAGTCATGTGTGTTTGAAAGTAATCTGGTAAACTCTTCAGCCGTGATGAAGAGTTTATTCCTGCTCATACAGCATGTTGGCCAGGAATAAATGGAAAAATGAACTAACAGAAGGAAGCAGAGGTACAGAGCTACATTTAGTCATCCCTGCTAAAGTCCATAATAATTGTATAGATTTTATCAGATATATATTTTATCAGAGTAGCATATTCTCACACAGGAAAACAATCCAGCTCTTAATTTAAAGCTGCAGTATGTAACTTTTATGAAAAATATATTTTTTACATATTTGTTAAAATGATCCTTGTGTTGTGACAGTATAAAACAGATAATCTGTGAAAGCAAACAAACAAAAAAATCCAGCTCCTCTTCCTCCTCCCAGTGCTCCCAGTACTAACTGCAGAAATACACCGCTCGGTCAGAAACAACCAATCAGAGCCAGGAGGAGGGTCTTAGTGCTGTCAATCACCCTCATGTACGCACCGCTCACACACTCCCCCTTGCAGGTTGTAAGTTAGGTTTATTTGTACAGCACATTTCAGCAGCAAGGCAGTTCAAAGTGCTTCACATCATAAAAACATCAATCAAGTATACAGCAAAATCATCAAAGTCATCAAAATCATCAAGCAAATACACATGAAAATCATCAAAATCATCGGGAAAATATCAATATCAATATCAATATAAACAAACCCTTGTCACCATCCCTGCAACTTCAGCCCAGGGACAACCATCACTAAGCTCAACCCCATCACTACCACCAAACCAACCAAAACCTCAGCAGCCCCAGATCCACTCTACAACCCTCCGCAACACCCCCAACCAGCAGGGTCTACATCCCACCAAACAGTCCAGGTGGTGTGAAATAAAGGGTGAATAAATACCTCATGCCCACTGTTAGGTGGAGGATCTGTGATGCTGTGGGTTTGTTTTTCTTCCTTGGGAATCTTGTTAAAGTGTATGTTATGGACAACGCTGAACATCCTCTTCATGAGACTGCTTTACAATAATAGAATGTCTTCAGTTAGAGGCTTCTTCAGTACCACCGTAATACAGACTGCTACAGGCGATCCTTCCTGCCCACAGCCATCAGCATCTACGACAACTCTTTGAAGAACCTTAAATAATTTGAAGTAATAATTTTATTTCCCTCTTGGACCAGTAAAGTATTTTTGAATTAAACTGAACTGAATGGGGACATGAAGTTTTTAAAATATCTGAAGGTCTTGAATAAAAATCTGATGGATCCTACCAGTAAACTGGAAATAGGTCTTTCAATAGGATAATGATTAAAACGTGACAAAAACAATGTAGAAATGATTCACAGAGGCATCAGTGATCATTTCTTTTTACAAAATTTCTGTCGTGTCGATCATTCAGAGTCCTGGCTCTCTTCCTATGCTTGCTTCTCCTTTAAATCTGGTGCCTAAGGTGGCCATGGAAGGTTCAGTCTGTATGCTCCAACCTTAAGGTGTTTTTTAGAGGAGACGAAGCGATAAAGTTGTCTGGTTTGAATCAACTCTTGCTCCTAAACTTAGTCAGAACTTTCATACAAGTTCATAAAACAAATAGCATTGAATTTTTGAATAAAGCCAAGAGTTTTCTGCATATGTTAACAGTTGATATTTTGTTGTGGTGGGACACACACTCAGAAATCTGGCTTTCAGCCTTCATTTGCGTTCACAGACAGACACTTATCACCCAAGACTGCTGAAAAGACCTTCATCACGAGTTGAGATCATCTTTATTCCACAGGTTGCTCCAGAGACTTTCAGGACATGATATTTTTATATCGCTGGAGCAATTATAATTCAAACTATTTATTTAGATGCATGCTGAGACATGTCAAATAATCCCATTTGAAGTCATGATCATATTCTGCTCATTTAGAACTTTATAAACTTTTGAAATGAAAGCATTTTCGTCTCTCTTAAAACATGTTGGTAACCTTGATTTAGACTTTTACCTCCAGCCAGATATTCTCTTTTATAAACTTTGTTTTAGAACAGTTTCTAACTCTAAAACGTAGAGAACAGGGTTTTCTAATGAAAACATAGAACCTGTTTTTCTTCTCGGCTGTCTGATAACACTTGGGCCTGAGATCACAGTCAGAGAGTGAGGAACTGACCGTTTCTTTGCTAAACTAATCACTGGTGAGATTACTAACAAGAAACAGATTAATTCTCTAAGTGACCAGTTCCAGTATAATAATGTAAATTAAACTAAGATGTCAATATATATATTTTTTTAATAAATATGTATATTTTTACAATAAATTCATTTCTCTTGGTAAAGTGTACACTACAGGGCAATTCACCCTCAGTATAGTTTTTTGATAGATTTGAGACAGATTAGAAAATAAATGTTATTAATGAGACTTGTATGATTTTTTTATATGTAAATTTAATTAAGTAGCTTATCAGTTTTCATCTTTCATAATACATAGTTTATGAGATTTTATCCTTCACTATGATGAAATATTCTCTTATTCTTTCATATTTGAATAGCTGTACAGAAGTCACAGGTAACAGTGATGTGATTAAATTTAAACATTTAATCATAAAGGTAAGATATGTTGAAATTTAAAGCAGTAGTTTATTTCAAAGATGTTATTGGGTTATGTGCAAAGCAAAATGTTAATGCCAAATAATTTGCTAAAGCTTTCTGTATTACATCCAATAACGACCACAGGAGAAAAAAAAAAGATTTTAATGTACATATTCAAGAACCTCATTAGACCAGATGCATATTTCAGATTGTGAACTAAATCTGGATGATGGTTTTAACTGTTTTGGTTTTTTACGTGGAATCCGATGAAATACATCTTAGAACAAGAAAATCTTGAGACATTGAAAAGGAATGGAATATAATTTGAGAAAAGTAATGAACACAATTTTGTTTTAGGTTTGTTTTCTAAATATACATAGAAAAAAAGCTGGGAAATTTGTGTTTGATTATTTCTTAGTTTTAACAATACATTTTGACAGTGTATTTTATGCAGTTGAAAACCCAGTTAACAATGCCTATAAAAATGATTTTTTTTTGGTCTCCATCCCCCTGACTTACACTCCTCAATAACCTTTTCTCTGATTTGCTTGGAGTGTTCTTTTGAACACTGTCCTTCCAGACACAAATGTTTTTATTCCACAGTCACTTCAGACGCACTGGCTGCGCTCAGGTCATCTCCTACCAGCACCTACTGACTGGACCTCTGCTGAATTAGGTCTTTTTTTGTTGATCATGATTTATTTGTAAACACAATAAAAAGGGCAAAACATCCAAGGGGTAAATACTTTTTAAAGGCATGATAGTTTGAAGCCCATTGATAATAAAAGACTGAACAACAACAACAAAAAAATTACCTTGTATCAATAAGCATAATTTGGTTGTTTAAATTCATTGCAGTTGTTGCATTAAAACATTTAAAAAAACTGCTATTTTTTTTTTTTTTAATTATATTTACATTTGCTGAGTTCTGTGTTATTTTTGGCTAACCGTGTTAAGAGCCACTGAGGAGGACCTCAAGCTCCACATGCAGGTTGCAGATCCCTGGTGGAGGGTGAAATAACAGGAAGCTAAGTATTCCTTGTGGACTTTCACGGATAAACTGCACTTTTCAACTTTCCCAGTTTGTCGTCATTTCACGCTGTTTTTTTCTGATCACAAGTTGCTTTTTGAGCCAGACTCTCCTGAGTTGGAAGAAGCCACAAAGTGAAAGACGACGCTGCAGATGCGCCATGTTGATATCTGAGCATCCTTGAACCCAACACGTAGGCCCGTTAAAACGAACAGCTTTGCTGCCTTTGAGCACCCTGTCATGTGAGAATCCAATGACATTGAGAGGATCACCTCATTTTTTCCTTCCCGCTCCATTTGTGAAACGCGGCCGTCCATCTTTGAGCTAAGCGGGCGACCTGTGGGAACTCCGATTCATGGCAGGGACAAGCAGACGAACGCCTAAAGGGTGGACCGGGCTCCCCGGTGAGCCAATTTACTGTGCTCTCTCCTCTCCGGTGGTTCTAGTCCAGAGAGCTGTCCTCCAGTCTGAGGGGCTTTGTCACACTTCCACGGCTGAGCTGCGCCAGCAGACGCGGCCGCTGAACCTGAACATCCACGACTGGAGGGATTACCGTGTCTTCAGTGTGGGAGCTGAGCGAGGCAGGGATTACAGCCCTTTCTTCCCTGACGTTTGCTTGTCTCTGACAGGACAGATGGGAACTGGGACAGGGGCTTGAGCGCCTGGCAAGGCATGTGCATTTAGCGCTGCGCACCTTAAAGGTCAATGATGTGATCTCTTAAACTGTCAAAGGGGTGCTGAACAATATATGGCCGAGTGAAAAAATTAGGACACCCCATTAATAGTTGAAAGGAAATGTTCACATATTCACATCTCTTTTGTTTTGAATAAGCTCTGCGGGGGAAAAAAAGACTTAATATTAGGGTGTGTGCAGTCATGAAAAGGATGAGAAGATTTTTGAAAAAGAGATCATTTTCACAAAAAATGAAAACTCAACCAATTGTAGTCTTTTGGTCGATCACCAATATTTAAAGGGTCTGCCCTGCCGATTCCGATCTTGGCCGATACTGATTTTTTTTGTCTGAAAAGTCGCTAAACATAGCGAAAAAGTGAGGAGACTATTGTTAACCGCACATATGCTTTTCAGACCTTTGCAGAGGTAGATAAGATCGTGGATAAGATCAGTTTCACATGTACGTCATGGCTGAGCACCGATCTCAAAATTAAGGAAATCAGGCCCGATTTATCGGTGCACCCCTGCTTAAAATAAAATAAACCAAATTAACCTTGTTGTTTTTATTAATAGAGCTAAAGACTTCCACAACCGTATGTTTTCTAACTAGAAAAAAAGTTTGAACACCCTACGCCTAATGCTGCGTTCAGACCAAGCACATTTCGCGTGTCAAACAGGCGTCCAACGCCTCAACTCTCGACGCGCATCGGGAGCAGCCTCTTGACTGCTTCACATAGACTCTTCCACCGTCTGCTGCACGTTTCCTCTGAATTAATACATTAATTCTTCAGTGTGAAACTAGTAGTGACTCAACGTTGTGCTCGATGGATTTGTCCAGCTCAGTTGGGGGGAAATGTTCACCGCGGTAACGATGTTTTGACCCGAGATCCCGACTCCTCGCTAATCCTCCTCCTCCAAGGTCCTTTCCATTCCTGTGTCTGTGGCGATCGCTCGACCGGTTATACATGGGCTCCTGGTCTTTCCTTCCCACTGGAAAATGCGCCACTGTGTCACATAGCAGAGTCTCTCTGATTGGTTGACGCTCCGCGTCCAGCCGCAAAAGTACAGATTTCCCAACTCCAGCATCTGCTGCGCTGGATGCGCTGGATGCGCGTCGAAATGGTCTTCATCTCACATCACACTCATTGTTCACCTGCTGATGAGGCAGGGTCAGCTTTTAACAACTCATTCGCTGCTATTGATCAGCTACTGGCTCAGCACCTTCTCCTGCCTCAGCCAACAGACAATTAAAGAGCAAATGAAGAGTAAACACACACACACACACACACACACACACACACACACACACACACACACACACACACACACACACACACACACATAAGGAAAATATGACCTTAATGCTCTAGTTATCCTACAAGCTGATCTAACAGGAACACTTGGGTTGCTTTGTAAACTTTGTGACTCAAAAAAAATGAGAAAGATCAAAGTGAAGTGATGAAGGAACAGAACATCTAAATAACTCCCAGGTCCAGCTGAGCTGACTGGATAATTCGCAGATCTGGAAGTCTGAGAATTTCATAGACTTTTGCTCATAATTGTATTTTTTTTTTTTTTTTTTTGTTGAGGCGTTGTATGTTTGGACAATTATTCCCCCTGGTTTTGGATGCTGTGGAGCATTTGGGGAGGATTTTTGCTCTTAGTTTTTTACTTTCAGAGGGTTTTTATGATGCACAACTGAGGCAACATGGTGGGGGTTTTGTTCAGCTTTTTGTTACAGCTGGAAGCAGCTGTTTAACATCTCAAAAGCTCAAATAATATTTCAGCTTTGACTTCAAATACTAGAGAAGTTGAAAGGAAGGCTTCATAGATACAGAGCAGGACCATAACGCATTCCATCCATCATCATGACCAAGGATCATATCCCCGACTCCAGCATCTCTCTGTTTGGCTGTCTAACCATACGGCCAGACAGAGATTTAAAGAAGAGCGGCAAAAGCTAATGAGGTGGATTAGCATACTTCCCAACAACTGATGGTGTTTGAGACCATGGTTCTGGGAAATGTCACCTCTGCTGGCCGGATAATGAGCTGTTCACATGTCATGACAGTAACATATGGCAGCAACAGTGTCTTCACTCAGAGGTTTCCTTAGATTTGTTATACCATCCAAAGTTGAGGTACAAAAATAATGATATGGTTCCTCATATCAAACGCAACCTAAATAGTCCCAGTGTTTAGCGAAAACTTAAGATGCACTGAGAAAATTTGGCCGGTCACAGAATTCAATTGCTTTTCAGTTTGATCCGTCCTAACAGGCAACAAAAGGTTTGAAAACTCAAAAATCCAATCCTTTTTCAATTCAGTGAATGCGTCATATTCAAGCGCCATCAGGTTTCAGTAACAACAACACTCCTCCTCATCGTTTTTTATATACAGACCCATTCAATAAATTAGATTATTACTGAAAAATCCATTTATTACAGGAAATGAATGACTAAGTGAAACACATTATATAGCTTAATTACACACAGATAGATGATTGAAAGACTTTATTTCTGGTAATTATGTTGATTTTCCCCTTGCAGCGAATTAAAATTTGACATTTAAAATTAGAATATTGCATCAGACCAATGAAAAATTAGATTCTGTATTTTTTTTTTTTTTTTTTTTTAAATGAATACAGAAATGTAGCCTTAATGTAAAGTATGTTTCATACCTGCTTTTAGGAGGTTATTTTCCAAAGGTACTTTTCATCTGACAAGCAAGGCTCATCAGAACGCGTATTATAATTTACTGTATATGACTGTATGTTGATGGATGTTTGCCTAGAGAGAGAGAGAGAGAGAGAGAGAGCAATACAACAGAGAAAGAGAACAGGAAGGCTGACCATATTTCAACTCTGGTTCATCCTTTAGAGCACATGTGTCAAACTCAAGGCCCTGGGGCCAAAGAGCCTTTAAAACAGTTATCTGCTTCAATGTTATTTTATCAATCAAATCAAAGCAGTTTTATCCGTATGCTGTCGAATTACTTCAGTGTGAAAAGATGTTCAGTATTGAGTTTTACACCCCTGCTTTAGAGCTTTCCATGTCCATCTGCACTGGGACATGCTGGACATTGAAAGGTTGAGAACCTGTTGAAAATCTCAGAGTTAAGGTAAGAGTGTGCATGTCCATTTACACCATGTAAAGCTGACTGTACTAATAGCTAATTAAATATGATAGTCAGTTAAAATGTCAACTAAGAACCCTGTTTTGCAGCTACTACCTTCTCTCACATACACGCACAGTGTGACATCACCTCTGCTACTAATATAAATTATGAATAACTCCTTACAGCAGAAAGGCTAGAAAAATATTTTGAATGCTGTTCTTTATATTTCTCATATTGCAGTTGCTGGGGAGAAATCCGATTCAGTTATCAGCAGGTCAGAGTTCGGAAATTGGCTCCAAAACTGTGATCGGTGCTTCTCGAGTCAAAACTTCTGTCCCGTCAGCATAAACCCACTGAGGCTTTGTTTTGTGTGTGCATAAACAGTTGATTTGCACCTGCTCCAGAACCTTTATTGAAATGTTCTAAATACTGGCTTATTCAGATCCACAATCTTTAAAGACCATTATGTTTAGTCATATAAACATGAGCTTTAGGGGTGAAATCAAGGTTAGATCACCAAAGTGGGACAAACCATACAATGACACCATACATCTAGACCTGATTTACTTAGCCAGGCAGTTTAATATCATCCAGCCACTGATTAAGAGCCTTGCTCAAGGGCAGCTGTAGCTGATGAGAAAAATGGTGAAGGATATGATTTCCCTGGAGACCATCCGCATACCTCTGCAAACTTCCACCCTTCTGTTACCGTCAGCTATGCATACATCTGTGTTGGATATATTCAGTCATGTTGAAATTCACTCTGAGTTGAAAAGGCACATGTTTAACAGAACAATGTTCTGCAGTAAATCAGTGTCCTTCTCCAAAGCAGAGCTAAAGTTCTTTATGGCACCTGAAGGGGTCGCTGTGGTGCTGCTTTGTTCCTCTCATGCAGGAATCCTCCTCACTTTCTACAGATCTTAAACCTATTTGCTATATTACACATTTGACCAGCGATGAAACCCCATTAAAATGTTTTAAAATGTTTCCTCTTGCTGTAAAAGGGACTTTGGCTTCACCAGCTCTATATTTAACTAATTAAAATCCAGGTTAAGTATTGGCATCATAGACTTAAGAAAACAATCCCTTACAAAACAATGCATACCTTTGATTTCCACATTCGTCCATGTTCAATGTATTCTACAGACCAAGAAAAAGTAGTGCATATTTGGAAGGTGGAAGGAAAACGACACATGGTTTAAAAACGTATCTTTTCAAGCATTTTTCATAAATAAAAATTGGAAAAGTGTGGCGTGCATTTATAGCTGAGTTAAAACTTTGTATGAACACATTCTGAGCTGCAAGTCTGCCAGCTTGAAACCTGTCTTGAGCCATAAAACCTACATGACCTTTTGAGCATTGCTTATGTTTTATAGTTAAACTCAATTAAAAATGCATGTTTAGGCGCCACATGGCTCAGTGGTGGAGCAGGCGCACCACATACACAGGCCTCAGCTCAGTTGTGCCCGGTTCGATTTCCCTGCTGTTATCGCTCTGCCCTCCTTCCTGTCAAGCTCCTGTTGAATAAAGGCCACTAGTGACATAAAAAAAAAATGTATATCTAATTTTAGGTTTTAGAAAAAAAATGTCAAATTTTTATGAGAAGACTATAAATTCAAAAAAGTATTTTCTTGAATGAAACTGAATTAGTAGAAAATAAAGAAAGACCATGTAGTTTGCAGCAAACAAAAGAATTCCTTGCATCATTAGTGCCACTCTGTTGTGGAAAATCTATGCAAATATAGCATGAAAAAACACAGAACATGCTAGTCAAGTCTTTTTTTTACCTTTATACTTGAAAAGGTTTCTCAGGTCTTCGTCATTTTTGGCCAGCATTATGAAGAGCCAGTGTGGAGGCCCTAAAGAGCCACATGCGGCTCCAGAGCTGCAGGTTGTTTAGGCTTATCTTTCTGATTTGTTCTTTTTCTAGACTTTTGTTTATATTTTTTTGGTTGAAGTGTTGTGTGTTTTGGATAATTATTCCAATTATTGGACAGTTTTGACGTGGTGCTCCTGGAAGGAATTTTGCTCCTATTTTTTACTTTTAGACAGCGGTTATGATGCACAACCATGGCAACTGGGAGCAGCTGATTAGCCTCTAAAAGCTCAGTTTTAGGTGGATTCAGTTTTAGGTTAGCCGTAAAATTCAACATGACTTGTATCATATGAATACAGTCTAAATACCATCCATGCATGATTTATGTCCTCCCTCTAAAGTGCTGCAGAGTAACAAGGACTGGTAGAAACTTTTACATGGATGGTTTTCCATACAAAGACCTGCACTAGGTTGACACACTGTGACCACGACCAAACTTGAAGCTTGAACAAGACGCAGCACTTCTTTCAAAAACGTCATTCCCTAAATGTGAGTCTAAGCGACTCATCTCACAGTTCATTAGTTAGGAGATCGCTTTGATTGTTCTTGTCCCTCGGAAGCTGCACTGACCTCCTTCACAGCGTAACCGCTTGCAGCAAATCTTCGTCAGCATAATTCAAGAGGTTAATAAATGTGTTCATAGTCTATAAACAGCTTAATTTTATCTGCAGTTCTGCCCTCCAGCCCGTCAGATCCTGTCATTTCTATTCTTAACTCTCAGGAGAACAGGAGAGATCTGCTGAAACCTCCACTGATGAGAAACACAGCTTTTGAAAAGTTTCTTCACAGACAGAGCATGGAAAGGTCCTACAAAGCACGCTCCATCGGCCCCCAGACACCTCATGGCAGACTAACATAAGGGTACAAAGCTGTGGTTTCACATGGTCCAACATGCTGTGTGAGTCACACACCAGAAATACGAAGCCAGGAGATTGAGTACCATAGATGGAAGCTGAAATACAGCATTAGGAACATTATTTGCTGTGAAAAAACCTCCTAGATTTATGCCAATGCTGAGAAAATCTTAAAGTGAAAGTATAAAGCAAAAACCCAGCAGGTGTGCTTTCTTCACTCGTAAACTAAAAACCCTCAAAGGAAAATCCTGACCCCTCGTTGTGCTTGGGTACGGTGGCACAGAAAGGTCAAAAAAAAAATGCAAAAGAATTTATGTTAAAACAGAATTTGTGCTAAAATGGAAATTAAGCAAAAGTGGAATTTATGCCAAAACAGAAGTTAAGTGAAAGAGAAATTTATACTAAAACAGAATTTGTGCAAAAACTGGATTTAAGTGGAATTTTTGCTAAAATTAAACATATGTCACACAGAAGTAATGCTAAAACAGAATTTATGTTGAAGCTTAATTTGTGCTAAAGTGGAATTTATGCTAACACTGGACTTAAGCTAAAACAGAAGTTATGATAAACTTGCTCACACAACCTTCATTTTAGGATAACTTCCATTGTGGCTTCTGTTGTTGCGTTGTGGCGTTTGCATTTTGTTGACCCTTCTAGGCCACCATACTTGGGTTGCATCCAACCACTAGACAAGCTATGTTGCCTTTAAAAAAGGGTCAACAACTGTGCTAAGAGCAGATCAGGTATTATTTTAGGTACCAGACAACACAAAGTAATGTTACGTCCATTTGTGATCAGTAATAATTCATCAGTGTATGATATCCCCCACCTTTACAGAAAATGACCTCTTCAAACTGGTCTAATACACAACTAATGAGCTCTCAACAATTTAAAAACCTAGAAAACCATTAAATGACATTTTTACCTCCATTCTCATCTGCAGCAGTAGAGTTGACCAGGCAGATAATGCCAGTCTACCTAAATCAGAGGCCATTATTTAAGGTCATCCCCCAATCTCTTCAACATTATCCTTCATGGGTTATAGGAATAAGGTAGATGTTCTGACAAAAGTGCAGCCATACTTACCTAACTGACCACGACTGATATGGTGCATGTCATTTGTTGTAATTTTATAGTTTTGATTTTATTTTCTAGTAGGAGGTGTACTTTATTGATGATTAAGCAGTTTGTGAATAAAGCTGTGAATATGTTCTTAAGCTTACAGACGTCTTGTTATTGAGGAAGGCCCACTTGAATAAACTGCAATAGAAGCAGTGAAATGATTAAGCAAAGATAATGCATGGGTTCTGGTTCTGAGTATAATCATGGAAAGTTGAATGGAAGGAAAAAGTTTGGTAATAGAAGGTGCACAAACAGCAGAGATGACCGCAGCCTTATAAGGTCCATGAAAACAACACTAAGAAACATTATGAAGCCTGATTCAGATATAAAAGCAACACAAGAGTTATTTTTTTGCTGTTTCTAGCTACTCTTTTTTTTATTAGAAAACAGGAAACTAATTTAACAATGGAGAAACAGAAAGATGTAAAGACCCAAAACTCACATTCTGAAACTGAGAAAATAAAACCATGAGATGAGATTAATAAAAAGAACACACTGATCATCATGTCAGGGAACTCTGAAAAAGTCAAATTAATTTACTAATGTTTCCAATCTCACCAAAACAATAACAGCTGCTGCCTGTCATGTGTTCTTCCCTCTCAGATTTTAGTTTTTAATATCCCACTTGTTTTTAAGGAGCTCAGCTATTTTGCGGGTGTCAAAGCGATTGCCGCAGCCATGACGATGTGATTAAAATCAGGAGTTACTGTTTGACATGTGCTGCACTGAGGGCCACAGTTGCAACTGTTTCAAAAGACGAGGAATTTGCTTTTGAAGTGAGCTGGCGTGCAAGGGTTTGAAAAAAAAAAGGTCTGTGAAAGACCATCTGGGACTGAAAGTCACTGCTGGGAAAAGAGGAGAGATGGAGGGTGAGGGGATACGTGGGGATGTGTGTGTGTGTGTGTGTGTGTGTGTGTGTGTGTGTGTGTGTGTGTGTGTGTGAGAGAGAGAGAGAGAGAGAGAGACTAATGACCAAAAATGGAATGAAACACTTTCCAGGTCTACATGTGTCCGCAGCGTGTTTTCATATGTTAATGAAAAGCAAAATCCACATTCAAACGCAATGTTTATTTAATAAATGGAAACTGAATTGCACAGTAAATTATTTTTTACAGAAGTCATTTTTCCATAGTTTTTTTTAATTCATGTTCAGTAATGTCAAAAATTACATGTTCATTATTATTTTATGAATTTGTCCCCATGGTTTTGACCTGCTTTGCATGTAGAACGCGAACAGTGTTCCTTTTTGCCACTGCCAGTACAAACATGGTACAATACAATCTGAAACTGTGCAACACAATACAGCGGGATATATTACAGTGCAATGCAACGTGATGAAACGCTGTTATCCTGACAATAATTTTCCATCCTGAGGACAAATTTTTTCACGTTAAAACCATAATATGTAAATGATTTCGTAATTTAAGCAAAAAAAACCTCTAGTCAGTCAGTCTTTGCTGTTTCTCAGCCTGATATAATTTTACTGATAAACTGTAAATCTGTTGAAGAAGGAAAGTTAACTCTGCTTAATGCATGTGAGGGATCAGAAGAGACACTCAGCCCTAAGCTTGAGCAGCAAGAAGATAGATATTCTGGAGACTGAACCATTATTTTTAATCAAATATATATTTGACTCTATGGTACATCACTAATTTCAATTAATTAAATTTCCCTTTCTTCTAAACGCAAATTAAATGTCATAACTTATATCATCCAAGTATCTTCAAAGAGTCACTGTGGATAGTGATGCTGTGGGCAGGAAGGGTCTCCAGTAGCAGTCAATCATTCAGAAGAGGCCTCTGACTAAAGACTGTTGCTGTATGATCGTCTCATGAGCATCATGGCATGCTAACTGCTCATTTTGATCATGTTCCACAGTAACATGCCCCGGATGACACAATCGGTTTTTGGGAAGCTCTACTAATCCACCTCATTTGCTTTTGCCGCTCCTCTTTAAATCTCTGTCTTTTAAAAACCAGGTCTCAGAGTGGAACTTTTCGGGAACAACCCCCCTGGAGGTGTGAAGTGCTCTGCAGTTGTGAAAGCACACGCTCGGGAAGCACGGCTACAGGATTTGTTCTATGCATTCATGGGCAGAAGAAAATGGAGGATAGCACTGAACTGTGTGTGCTACTTAACTGTTTCAGTTTAACACATGCTCTGTGCTACATGAGCACTTGGTTCATCGGAGACAGAGAAGCACTTTGCGTTTAATGGAGATACCGAATGGACGCATTTCACCGACATGCTGAAATCACAGCGCCATCTGTTTCCAGACAGCGATATTGTGTAAACAAAGCCTAAGATCTCTAGCAGCAATGACTCATTCCTGGAGGACCCTGTCTCATGGTGACTTCATGCCTGAGCAGAAACCTTAGAAAAACCTGAAAACCCCAGAACGCACCCCGTACCATAATTAGGGTAAAAGTAAACTACACTGCTGCTTTTCCAACTTCCTGGGACATCTAGCTGTGCTGGAGAGCTAGCATCAGCTTCTGCATAAACAGGAACAGAAACCTGAGATTTGCTTTCCATCTACTACAGTTACTGTGGGTGTGGGTGATAGCAGAGTGGGGTTAGGTGGTCAAACCCCCGTGCAACAACCCTCCCCCCTTACACACACACTTCCTGTATTATGTGCAGGAAAAAACGCATTAGAAGACAGCCCAACTACTAGAACAAGAGATGTAGCGTTGGATGAATACATGTTGAACAATTGTGATTCTTCTCAATTCATGAAGTTATAATTTGTTTGCTGAGGAAAGAAAACAGTTGCGGTCCTGCATCTTTACCAGAACACATGGTAAAGATGCAGGACATGCAGGACATGCTCTTCATCAGTAATAAGTGTTTGTTCTGATGGGGCTCAGGAATCCTGGTCTTGAAGCAACATCTGGCTGATTTTAAGAGTCATGGTCAGTTTGCCGCAGGTGGTAAGGAGTGTATGAGTTTTATGGAGCATGGAAGTAAAAGGGTCAGCATATGCAGCACAGCATTTCTGTCATGTCAAGGGCCTCCCCTGTTTTTCAGTTCTCTCATCTAAGATCTTCTCATATACATTACAACTATATTATTATCAAGCTTTTTATTGACATGAAAACAATAAGATGAGATTTTTTTAGTGGAAAGGTTTGGAAACTCAGGCACAAATGCCATCAGTTAGGTTTAAGGCCGGGAAACTCGTTTCTGAAGACTGGATCTTGGAAATAATTAAGTCTACGATCAAGGAAAGTAATTCTCTGCAGTAATTTGTCCACCTGCATGTTTGAACAGAGGGGTTGGTAACAATTAGTGGTCCAGGAAAGAAAACATTACAGAGTCATTACAATAATGATAGTCATTCAGGCCAGGGTAGAAGTTAGCCTCTGCAGGCTTTCTCTCCTCTTTCCTTTTTCCTTCTTACTCTCCATCCCAGCTGAAATCCTTGCTGTCACTCCCTTCTTTTTGGCACTTTTCATATCAGTTCAGGTTTTTTTTTTTTCAGACTTTGGAATCATAGCACAGGTCAGATGCCCTGGAAGTCAAATCTACCAGTTTTAATGTGAACTTTCCCACATTTTGTCACATTAAAACCTCAAACTTTAGTGTGTTTTATTGTGATATGGGATAGACGAACTCTTCATTCATTCACCAGTGATTCAACACTTTCAAATAACAAACTCAACTTTTGATGAACTGTGTGATGCTGTGAGAGCTCTGGTGGAGCCAGCTGTGTATCGTCCAAGGAGGCCAGTGGCTACAAATAAGTGCGTTGCTGCTGAATACAACCTGGCATGATGCAAAAACAGTTTTTCAATCGCAGATTTGCAAAATACACAAATTTTGGTACGGCTGAAAAACCACTAAATCCTAGCGCAAAAACTTTTTATCGAAAAATATCAGTTTTTCTGAAACTGGTGTGTTTCTGTTAAGCAAATTTATTTTCATAATTCCAATTTGCGTAATTTATGGTCAATGGACACGCAGCTAGTGTAAATCGGAATGACTAAATGCACATTTTATACATTTGTTTTCATAAAATTTTCAAAACCATGTATATTTTTTTTTTATTTCTCTTCACAATATGTACTACAGTCACACCCAAATAAAATACAGTAACGTTTGTGGTTGTAATGTGACAAAATGTGAACGATTTCAAGCCAAGGCACTATAAATGTCCCTTCTCCCCCACCATTGACAGTAGTGGTGAACAACCGCCATCCTCCAGGCAGGCAACATTGTTAACAGCCTTATTTATGCGTCAGAAAGTGAGCCCACAGTGCCAAGAAATTTTCCAAGATGCCGAGTTGCCGCACAGCGTCTTTTTCCATCCAGTCTGGAAAACATTTCTAAAGTTTTGTTATGAAAATGGGTGAAGATATGCCCGTCCTCACTCTGTGGGAAAGATGGCTCCATTTTCCATCTGGAGCTCACTTAGCCAGCGTGGGAGGTTGTGTGAACATTTTTCAATGCAACACTGCAGATGATAAAAAAGCTTATGAAATGACTGCAGTCTCTGCTCTGGGTGGGCCTTCTAGCATATGACACATTAAGCCTGTGATGGATCATTTTTGTGTACAGTTGCACTGAAATATAAGCCCTTAAATACCACCTTTGGTGTCTTACCTGTGTTTTGTCCAGTGACTTTAACAGCCTTCATATTAGCTAAAACATTTTGACCTATAAACTAACACATGTACAACTTGTAACTTTAGACTGTGGTCATATATTTTTACCCAGAACTTACATTACTTTCTTACAGTCTTTTTGTCGCTTTTCTTGCATTTCAAAATTTCAAAAGGTGCACCTTTAAACAAGTTACAATGTAACTTAATAGGATTTTATGTGATACACCGACATCAGGTAGTGCATCATTATGAAGAGGACTGAAAATCATGCTTTTCAAAATTTGTATCATTAAAAAATGTGAAAAAGTGCAGCTTGCATTTTCTATTCAGCCCCCATTTGTCAACACTTTGGAGAACCACCTTTTGCCCCAATTATAGCTGCAGGTATTTGGTCAAGTCAGGTCAAATTTAGTTATATAGCACATCTAATGAACAACAACAGCTGACCAAAGTACGAATGCAGTTGTCTGCCAATTAAATTGCCTGCGCGAAGTATCTGGGTAGGTAGGTCTGGCTTGTACCACCCTTGAGGTGGTTCCAAAAAATGGGGAAGAACCACACTGGATCTGAAAATAGAGAAGAATCCTGCCGGGGCTGACTGGGGAACAATCGGCTAAAGCCATGCCTGTGGAGAAGGGACTTAAGAGTGAGTGCCACTGAATCGCCAGTATTGGACATCTTTACCAGCTTTGCTCCTCTAGGGGCTAATATTTCCCATAAACCTTTGGCCCATACTACAGATTTAGATCTGGACCTTGACTGAGTCAATCTAACATGGACATGCTTTGATCTATAAATCTAACCTTGTTACCACGCTGGAGTGTGTCCCTTCACCCCAGTCGCAATTATTTGCTGCCTCTAACAGGTTCTCTTCCAGAATTCCATCATTTTTCACAGCGAGGATTTTTTTTTTTCCTAGGATGTACAGTGTTAATTTTCCACCACAAAGAGTGTTTTGCATGTTTTTCAGAAAGTTTGATTTTGGTCTTGTCATACTATCTACAGTCAGCATTTTCTCCGCCCTTCATATTCTTCTTAGACAGCAAAGGCTTCCTCCTTGCACACCTCCCATGGAAGTTCAATTTTTAATGTTCTGTGATGACATTTTAGGGGCTTTGGAGACTTCTTTTAACACTTTGCTGTCTGCTTTCAGGGTTGACCTTGCATGGACATCAAGACTTGGGCATATTGGCAGAATTTATTTCATGTCCTTTACTTCCAGACTATTTCTGTACAGCTGAATGGCTGATTTGAGATTCTTTTGAGATCTCTTGAGATCCCTTATCAGACTCATAAACTGCTATAATCTTCTTTCTGAAGGCCTCAGACAGCATTTTGGAGTTTACTCTGACTTCAACAGTCATATGCACACTAAACCAAATGTTTCTGGTTAAAAGGTCTTTTGAAATGCTGAGTAATTAATTCTAATTATCTGCACCTAATATGCTGATTATATCTATTTTTAAATCAGAATAAATGTGGAGGTGTCTTAATTTATTCACCAGAAATTAAATTTTTAATAACTTTTTCCAGAACAATTTAAATAGGTCTTTTCTTCAGTTTTAATTGTCTATTGCTATAACTTGAATTTGTAATCATTGTTACAATTTTGATTTATTATTTAAATGTTGATATATGTCAGATAAACACACAGGCTATCATTGGGCGTCCTAATTTTTCTTTCATAGCAGGTGATGGTCAGAACATAGGTGGACCAATAAACTGAGAACGTTACTTGGCTCAGCTGAACTGGACCATGAATTACTCTTCCATCCTTGGAGATGACTTCAGGCATTGAAATTTAGCAAAGGCAAACAGAAGTAGCTGTTTTGTCCGGTCGCCCTAATAACCAGTAAACTTCAAACTGAGTAGACTGTCAGCCAAAGATGGATCTGTCCACCCTGCTTTACCGTCTGTCTGGACAGATCAGTGCTTTTCAATTCTGAGTTTGTCTGAAGGAAAAGTGGGAAATCCCCCTCCCCTCCTCTTGATTCAGCTCCCATGACCGATGTCATAATTTTTCACTAAAACCTTAAACAAACAATAAATATTCAACAGCTCAGTTGCTCTAAAAAGAAGGGCTGTTTGCACAACAGCACTTGCCAGAACATGCATAGACAGCTTGCTGGGTGTGATAATTCTGATAGTTTGTATTCGAAATGACGAAGCCCACCAAACTTTCTTATTTTAAAATATTTCCTTTTTTTGGGTTACCCATGATTTTAATGTGTGATCTTGTTGTGTTTGTGCTTAAAAGCTCTGAATCTGAAAGCAACAAATCATGACACAATGAGATCCGTACAACCAGTCAAACTTTCCATATTGTCCTCATTAATGACTGGCAGGGACATTATAGCAACAAGACCTTTAGCTAATACTCTCCAAAAAAATGCTAGCTTTACTTTCGAGATGTTTGTTTTAAGGGGTTAGAGTTGGGGAAGTGAGGTGAAGTGTGGTGCTATAGGTTTCTCAAGCACCATTTGGCGATACTAGGTCTTAGTAAATAGAAAGGAGGTTAATCTAAAAGAAACAATCACACCCTGTTATCAGATTAGCTTTCAGCTTTTAGCATAAACAAAAGTGGGAGATTTCTTCCTTCTTAAAGAGTGATGCTCAGTTAGCCTTGTGTCATGTTGCTCTTTCTCTCTTTTTTGTTTGTTCCCTTCACCCCCGTCCTCATTCCTTCCTTTGCTTGCATTTGTTTGAGCTGTTGACAACAGGCTTCCCCTGAAATTAAAACCCTTTAGTGTTTGTTTTGCTCGTTGTCAACGCAAAGCCTTTCCCATCATTTTCCATCAGGATATCATCGCACGGGTCGCTTTGGAAACCGGTCTTGGGTGGCACCCAAAAGGCATGGAGGCCCTTGTGAGCTAAAAAATGTCTGCACGTTTTACTAATAATATCATTTCAAAAGGCAAAGTTGTCTATATGAGATCAGTGTTTCAATTAGAAAGGCATGTTTGTGTGTATTTGGAGAGGTCAAGCCCAAATTTAGGGCCAATGTGTTTATTCTTCAAGATGTTAAAGGTCAGGGAGAAAGTGATGATTGAGGTGGTCAGTCAGCTTCACTCTGACTGGTTTTAAATGACTTCTACTGCATTTTTTTTATGGTAAAAAAAGAAACATTTTATCAAACCAAATGGTATCTTTAACATCAAGTCATTGTCACCAAGTTTTATCTTTATCACAAGAATCACTACATTTTACACAGCGACTGAACTCCCATAATGGCCAGCTATGTATATAATGCAGGAATCTTTTCCACATCCCACAGCATTCTATCTCTCTCCTTCATTGCAGTAAAACAATTGTATCATTCACCATCAACCCGGAGTTATTACTTGTGCTATAACTTGGCAATGAAACAGAGATTCTATGCATCTATGAAGATGATAACCAATCAGAAAGTTCAGCTGGAGTAAGAGCCCAGATGAAGAGATTTAGCAAGACTTCTACTAACAGGCTGACGTGTTACAACATAATACCGTGTTATGTGTCAACAACTTTTGCTGCTGAATTGGCTTTTCATGGTGCCCCCCCTGAAAGTCCCTACTGTGGCTGGAGTGTGGAGTTGTACATTGGTAGTAAAAAGAAAGTGCACTTTCAATTCCAGAGTTTTACATATGAAGACATGACCAGGCACTACAATTATTTACAATAATAACGCTACGATAAGTCACCTTAACACGTTTTCTGGCAAGATCAAGAATGGAGGACATTTAAAGGCTATTTGAAACAAGTGCCAACATACTGAGGTCTGGCCACCGAAGCAAGTTCACCCTGAGAGCAGACAACAAGTTCCTAAAAGATCCTAAAAGAAACCCTAAAATTTCATCACTGGATCTACAGCAGGCTTCTGCTACAGTTGATTAATTGAAGTCTAATTTTCTAGTTGACTCCATTAATAATGAAGGGTGTGGTTAGGCTAAATGCTGGAGGTTGTATGCAAAAAATGCAAATTGATAATCGAGCTGGCACATCAGAGTCCATGGTTCCAGCTAGCAATTGTTTTTTAATCGCCTAAAGAAATGTGCAAATCTCACCTGGTGGTACATAACAATTAAATAGGTAAGAAGGGTAAAAGCCTTGAAACATTCAACTCAAGAGCAAATCAGGGTAGGTGGCATCGACCAGTGAGGTTTGCAGCTATAACCTCGGTAGTAGGAAACCTGGGAACACCAATAGGATAGTCATGTACCTTACATAGAGAGAGTCCAAAGCAAAGCAAATCAACAGCAGCACCCCAGACCAAAGGCAGAAGGAGAGACACAGGACACCCAGCCCCTCAATTCAACACCCAACAGCCACTATACCCCAGTGCAGGCCAAGTCCAGAGCCATGTTACCCCAGCAGCTAGGGCCCTGCTTTTGGGACCTCCTACATGAGTTGCTGAGTAATTTTGGTTGGTCAGCCACTCCTAGGAAGGTTTACCACTGTTCTCTGTTTTCACAGTTCTTGAATTATAGTGCACACTGTATGAGAGTCCAAAAGCCTTAGAAATGGCTTTGTGACCCTTGACAGACTGATAGGTGTCAGTGACTTTTTTTGTTTTCTGTCCTTGAATTTATTTGGATTGGGGCGTGATGTGTATTTTTTCTTGCCTACTTCATGTTGTCAGACAGGTTCTCTTTTGGTAATTTCTTGATTCTACTGATCTGGCAACAATCAGGCCAAGGTGTAATTATTAAAATTCAGTTTGGCTTTCCATAAATGTGATTGATCTTCAGGTACATTCACACCAGCCCTGTTTAGTCCGTTTTAATTGAACTCTATCTCATTTGCCTAGAAAGTCTGGATCATTTGGGGAGGTGTGAACTCTGGTCTGCCTAAAAACCTAGGTCTTGGTTTGGTTGAAGTGAACTCTGGTGCGGTTCAAATGTATATGTAAATGCCAAGTGGACTGGAGACTGCTCCAAAAGCAGGAAGTGGACTACAGCGCAGGGCACTCTGGATAAATACAACCAAAACAAACGTGTGTATCTAGCGCTAACGTTCATCTTCTATTCACGCAGTAACAAATGTTGCAATTTTGGTCAAAAATCGAATCGAGTCTACTGGACTATCAGGTGTGAAAACATGCTTAGTTCAATCATAATTTTAACATAGTACCAGGTTAGTTCGGATTGAGGTTTTATTCCTTAATAAATTAAATCACCATTGCATGTTGTATTGACTCAGACTATCTTTGTCTGGTGTTTAAGTTTGGTTGATGTTCTGAAGTAAAAATAGAAGAAATCTGTAAGGTAAAATGTACTTTGTCATGTCCAAAATTGACCAGGTCCACAAAAAAAAAAAAAAAAAAAAAAAAAAAAAAAAAAAAATCTGCATGTGTCCTTGGCAGGAAAATTTTAAATAGAGCATGGATGACTCAAGACTTTTGGACAGAGCTAAAGTTTAAGTTTGCCTACAGATACAATCTTTCCTCATTGGCCCAGAGGAAGCATGATTCACAGCTCAGTCTCCGTCTCAGCCATTATGGTTGTGCCATTTTCATGAACAGGAGTGTCGACTAAGCTGTCCATAGACACACAGACAGATCGACTGATTTAACTTTTCAGATTTGTTTGGAATTAGTCACAGTGGAGAGCGGGGTGGGACAACAGGGAGTTTAAAACATTGTTGCACAGGAGAAAGCCCAGACTGGGCGGGCTTCTTTTTTTCTTTCTTTCTTTGCCGTTTTATGACCCGTCAGGTTTCCACCTGTGCTGACACGGCTGAGATTTTACAATAGTCCTGAAAGAGTTACAAGCAGAAATTCCAAGGCTGTTTTTCCCCTTTCTCTTTTACCTCTTTTTCCTTTTTTCTCCCTCTTTTACTGGAAGGGTGGAGTGGGGGGCCTGCAGTTATTGTGGAACATTTGTCAGGCAGCCAGTTGCAGAGGCAGAGCCAACATTTGATTTATGGCAACATCTGCAAGATGCAAAGCTCTTGTGTATGCTTTTAATCATACAAAGAGCCATGCCTGGATCAGAGACTGAAAAGAGTTGGTCTGATGGGGGGAGGAGGGTCCATGGAATCCATGCTGGGAATCACAAAGATGGCTGCTTATGTGTGTATGTTATATGGCCGTGGGATCTCTCCAGCTCAGTGTTTACACGTAATTCCTTTCATCTACAATCCAATACGGTCCAAAATTTGAAGGTAATTCTTGACTCTAGTTCTGGCAAATCTTCTGTTTCAGAATCCAGTCCTCCAGCAGATTTCCTCTGCTTCAGTACAGAGAACAAAATCATTCCTGTGAGCTGCTTCTAACTGTGGTGACAATAAACATCTGTCTGCATGTCAGCACATCTGGCAATAATGAAAGCAAATTAGCTACAAAATTCTGAGTGTCTGGCAGTGAGATAAGACTGGGGCATGGTAAATGCATTCGACTCATACCCTCAAAGTAGACATGACCTGAGGAGCTGACCCCAGATCTGTGTTTGACCACAAATGTGAACAGAGCGAAGATCAGGGAAAGGAGATTAGACTTGGATCTTAGACCAGGGCTCTGTCGGTCGCCTGCCAGTCACTGGCGGTCTGCAAGAATAGTTAACTTCCTGCCTCATTTCACTGGACATGAAATCAAAGTGGGGGAAATTATCCCGCCCCTGAGCCAGAAGTACAAAAGTTTGTCACAGAGCACAGACTCGACAAGAAAACATCTTTTAGAAGTGGAAACCCTTGGTGCCACAGTCACTTGTTAGGCCACAAATTGTTTTATAGTTGCAGCAATTTCAGAGACTTTCCTAAACGGAGTAAATAAACCATTGTACAGGGGAATTATAGCCGTCCGCCTAATTGTAACATGCAGAGTTTAGTGAAGTGTAAAACCTCGCCTTTGAGTACGGGATGACATACTTATTGTGAAATGGTTTGTATCCGCCCAGCTAGACCAACTGAAGAAAATTTACCATTCAGATGAGTTTATTACATTTTTGTGTGAAGATCAGGTATATAACCATTAAAAAATAGTAAAAACTGCCAGTAACTGTAGTTTTCTAGTAGTTAAAGGCAGCGAGAACAACTGTCTTTCATAGAAATGCACCAAGAAGTCAGCTGTAAACCTGATTTTCTGTCTGTGACCAGTTGGAAACTCAAAAATCCAATCCAACACTCTGTGGATGTGGAGTGGATGTTGTTGCTGAGTGAAGAACTGTCAAAGTAAGCTATTTACAGTGTCAGTGAGCTCTTCAAAATTAAAGACAGAGGAAGCACAAAGGCATAAGCAGCAGTTTAGAAAGAACCTGCATTTTATATAACACGTCCAGACATACCTGCAGTTCATGCAGGATGCAAGAGAACAAGAAATATCTAGACTTAGAGCAGATAACAGGAAGGTGAGTTGCATGATTTTATGCACTGAGGTTTCAAGGGTAGGCCTAAGCAGGAGTTTAAACCCAGGATGTTCTTGCTGAGAAGCAACAGTATTATCCACACCTTCTGTGCCACCCATTTCTTGAGATATTCCTCAAATCATTTTTTCTACCAGCTTTATAATTGTAGGGTTGCGGGAAAGGGGAATTGTGTCCAACATCAGCACTCATTGGGGAAGAGGGGTACAGATCACAAGCTCTTTATAAGGCACACACAGCCAATTTAGACAAACAACCATTCCAACTCATGCTGACACGTAAGGCCATTTTCAGAATCTCTAATTAACCCCATGATGATGACGGTACACAACAATGTCGCAAAACTGGACTTTGAAAGGAACCCAGAGTTTGTGGAGAAAACACTTACCTGTACAAAGAGAACATGCAAAACTCCTTGCTGTGGGACAGGGCTAACACCCTCATCACATCATTGTGTATCTTTTTCAACAGTGTTGAAACACTGCCTCATGGTAATAACACTCCTAAACCTGGCAACTTGTTTCTTTAGTATGTCAAAAATTTACATGACAATCGCAGTTCTGAGACAGTGGATTGTGCATCGCTGCTACAGAACTGATGCAAGCTTTACTCAAAAGTCAAAGGAATAACCTGATAAAATCACTTGATCTCATGAGGCACTACACTCTTTCTGAGCTGAATAGGTTTCACTCACCTACCCATACTGAATGCTTGGAGTGGCTCTAACTGGTGGCAGCCCAACCTACTTTCCAAATAATTTAATTAATAATAATTTGACATCACACTCATAGAACTTTTAATTACCATTGGACTTTCATACTCTTGTCTAAGTGGAAAACTGATCTTTACATATTGGGGAAAAAAGTAACATACTTTGTCCATAACACAGTAGTACACTGTGAAATCTACACCATTCATTACAATACATGCTATACAAGATACTAAACAAGGACATATAGGTAACACACATACTTTAAAGGCAGGACAGGACTTGATGTTGCATAAAATTATCTTTTGATATGCTAACATACCTCTTGAGATAAAAAAAAAATGTGTCAGCAGTCTAACCAGTGATATTTTGTATTTATTGATGTCAATTTCTTGATGTGGAAATAAATTGGGAATAGAAAGTAACTAATAATAGAAAGTAACTACTGGCATTTAGCCTGGCCATAGCCTTCCTACGCAATTCCGCTCGATCACCATCTACCTTCAGTGCTCGGTCTGGAATTTCTCCCACTCAACTCGATTTCACTGGTTGAATTTCAGCTGAGCTGATCAGCGAACATCGATTTTCTGCACTGTTTTTGAATTATAGTCTACCTATGGTTGTACCTTAGCAATGGCAGCACAAAAAGTTAACAAAGCCATTCAGGCCATGTTGGCCATGCTTCCAAATATTGAGCAATTCAAACCAGAGCAAGAAGAAAGTTTAAGACATTTTATTGCTGGCAAAGATGTCATTTGGCTCAGCACTTCTCTCTTTTCAGTGGGGGATGGTTGTTTACAGCGCATGCAATTTCCAGTTAGCTTAGTGTAGCTTCCTTCATGGTCAAGCTGGCACATTACATACATCACGCCCAAACATTAGCGATTGGGTAAAATCAGATTCAATCATTTAAAACTTCAATAGAGTCCATGCCTCCAGCAAGCAATCATTTCTCAATAGCTGAGTGTTCAGATCCTCTGGACGAAGCAAAGCGTAGAGCAAGGAGCTGGTTTTTACCAGGCGTTTGCCATTGGGTCTGTTCTACCTAAGAGCTGTATATGTGAAATGAACCCTTCCTACAACTATCATCTTGCTGTCAAATGTATCAGTACCTTAACTTCCTACTGCTCAAGAAAATTAGGTCTCACTGAGTGTTTTTGGACTTGTCTCTTTTTACCTGACTAACACTAGATATGACTAGATTCCATCATTTTTGTCTTTATTTCGGTGATTTTTTTTCTCATAGCTTTAGTCATCCAGGATGTGATTTTATTTAGATTCCCTTCCATTTTCATCAGGGAAAAAAACGTTGTTGGTGAAAGCTATGAGGAAAATATTTCATCCACAAAAATCCCACAACTCTTTGGAACCTGAAGTTGCCCATTAGAGCAGCCCTTTGTACCATTTCAACTTTGCGTTATGTTCTCAGTGTTTAGACTATTTAACTGCTTGAAAACAAATCCAAAGAACATGATCAAAAGGCATTTTGTTGTACTGGTAATGCTTGTAGCTTAGCTTTCTTCAACTCCCAAACCTTACTCTCCTGCTCTGACATCTGTTTACGCACATCTCCTTCTTCATCATCCATTCTTGACCTCACACAAAGGTTTCGAAAATTCATCTCAAAACAATGTGTCACTCTTGTAAATACCACCACATTGTCTCGAACAGGGAGTGTAATTAGAATCCCCCAAGTTTATCATTTATCACTCCAGAATCCCTCCTGGTCATTGAAGTTCGCGTTTGTTGGCGCTGAGATAAGACGGAAACGGACTGGACCTTGGATTTTGTCTCAGCCGCTGCACGGCAGCTGTTCTCCAGGTGTTTGGATGTGTGTGGCTGAACCATCTTGTCTTAATCGTGGCCTCCTCGAAGAACTGGCAGGACTTCCAACAACCCCCCCTCATTCCTTTAAAACAGACCAAAGGCATACAAAGCACTCAACCAACTCCACAATGAGAAGGTGTACTTAAACATTAGTCAGTCAAAGGGATGGGTGAAAAATAATACATCATATAAAAGCAGCAAATCTCAGGAGCAAGATTTCTTTGCTGTTCATGGTTTTCACTAAAGTAATCAGTTAGTTTCTCTTAAAACCAAAGCAACTTGTCTTGAAGTAGAGGATATGATTAAATTCCCTCCTCTCCGAAGCTGCTGGCACCACCATAGTGAATCTGCCAATTCATAAACACAGCTCCACTGTAGCGGCCGCTGAGCCGCAAGACAAGTTCCAAGTGCAAGTTTCAACAGCTTGCCCCATGCACAAGCACACCTTTTTTCCCCTCATGTTTAAGAGGAGAGGCTTGAAACAACAATCCATCAGGCGAGATGGGCTGGGGACGGGGGCGGGGGGGGATCAGGGAGAGGAATGAGTCACCCAGCAAACACAGAGAGCCCAGCTTGGGCTAAGGTATATTATGCCACACTGTTCAAGCAGCAATTTGTGGCATTAATGTAAATTATATGTAATCATTTTAAGCTGTATTTAATCACAGCCAGCTTTATTAATAGAATTATAAATAATGGTGGTCTAAGAGCTAATATTTGTAATTGCCGGTTGGTGTCTTCCAAAAATTAGATTTAATTACCTGTTTTGCTTCTGGAATGATGGCCATACCAAGCTGCTAAAAAAAGCAGATATTTTTGGAATTAAAAAACAAGTTTTTTGCAACATTAGGAAGTAATATTTGTGCTCATGTTTTGTCCTTCTTTGCACATTGAAAGAATTGGGCACCAGAAAATACAGGATGAATACAATCAATACTTGCAACATGCTTGACATCTTTGACTTTTTTCTCCCCATAATTTGCATTTATTTATCTCAGGAGATTTTGACTTTCTGCTGTTAACTTAAAAACAGTTTTACTTTGCTGTGAGAAAGTGTTTTCCCCTATAGATTTCCTCTGTTATTTTGCCAGACTTAAAAGTTTCAGGTCAGATCAAAGATAAGCTGAGTAGAAACCAAAATCGGTTTTTAAGGGGGTTTATTTCTATAGGAAAAGAAACTTTCCAAATCAACCTGCCCCCCCACCCCCATGTTGTTTTTATTTTATGCATTTAAATTCATTCTAGCAGGGACAAGACATAAACAGTTTCCATCTAATTGTCATGCGAATTTTGAGCGAACTTTTAAAATGTCGCCAAAAAATTAAGAAAATGTGAGTTAGGCGTTTCCATCTGCTGGTTTGGAGTGAATCAACCAGGCTGCACAAAGCGTGATTTCATCAGATGTTGACGCTGCTCATGGCTGTAATCAACAGAAGTAAAGGTTGACAACTAGCATGGACCACACATCTCAGAAAAACTGAGAGTCCTCCCCTCCAAACTAGAGGTTTGGACTTTGACATTTTTCTGAATTTCATGCCTCTGGTAAGGCACAGACCCACCAGTGGATTGGAACATTCTCTACGTCAGAACTTATTCAGCAAATGTGTTTCCATCTCCCCTTTAGTGCATTAACTCTTTTCCAGAGAAACCAAAAACCACCTCAGGCGAGCGTAAAAACCTTTTTACAAAATTGAGGAAGGTATTTCAATTTTGCTGTTTCCGTTGATGTTGATGGAAACACGGTTAATGTTACGATTAAAAGAAACCATCGTCATGTCTCTAGGCCCTCGAGCCAAAGGCTAATTTGCAGACCTAGACCCTGCTCAGGCTTTTAGAAGACAAATTGTAAAACTAGAAACACAAAGAAATTTCTAGAATTAAGAGTAGATTGAGACTGATGCTGAAGATGTTGACCTGTAAAACTACCATTGTTAAAAAGTTATTTAAAAAGAAAAATTAAATCAATGAAACAAAAAACAATGAATAAAAGTTGCTGAGCAGTGTAAACTGCTGTACTAGATTTAGTGTTCGCATGTTTGTCTCTGTTTGAGCCATTTTTTCACATCAGATGTAAAAGTTTTGAGGCTAGTCATTTTTTAACACTGGTGGCAAACTGTTCCACATCTGGGCTCCTTTAAATGAGAAACATGATGATCTAAATGATGTTCTGCATCTTATTGAGTTGCAATCTCTGTTACCAGCTGTCCTTGTTCTGACTCCTGCTGTGGAAGGCCTTGAAATCATCTGACTAATAATCTCTGGCATGAGGTTAACACATTTAAAAGTCAATTTAGTAAAAGACAAATTAAGAAAACTGTCAAAGCTTAAGAGATATTAAGTTTTCTGGATTTTACAATGATGCCTCTTCATTGGTTTTTGATCGAAAACTTTCAGCGCTTGCTTGTACGAGGTCATTCCTGGTTTTAAAATTGAATTGCTGGTTTGGTCACATACAATACATGATAAGAGAGGTGTGACAAAATTAAATCATGCAAATATAATTTAGCCATAGCTGCAGACATACAGGATCTTACCAGATAAAAGCACTTTAGATTAATTTCTACAGTTTTAGAAACTTTCCTAATATGAGCTCCAAATTTAAGTTGGGAATTCAAAACAATGCCCAGATATTTGAAATCATCTACTTATTGGATTTTCTTTCCAAAAAAAGGACACCTGGCTCAGTCCCTCTGCCCTTAGCTGCCCACTTTTCCTGGATTGAACCACGAGCAAAAGTAGTGGTGCCTTTATTTTTATGCACCCCCTTTGTTTTTGCTTCCATAGAAAGTACTACTGGCTCAGTGCTTCTGTATTTAGTTATGTCTTTTTTCTGGACAGAACCACAGTTGAAGTTATTGTGGTAATTACCTTTGTGCAGTTTTTATTTTGCTTTCCTATAGAAAGTACCTCTAGCCTCGTGTCACTATGACAACGGCTGGTTCCACTGTAAAAGCATCCTTGCTTGGGAAGAATTGCTGCAAAGTTTATGACTTCATGAGCTTTCTGTATAATATCACTCGCAACCAGTTTGCATTAAATATTCAAATCAATTCCACTGCAATATAATATAATTAGGATTGAACTGGACCAGTATGTATTCAAACCTAAATCTGACTATATGACTGGATTATATTGGATAAATATGAACTGATTTTAGATAAAACTGGATTCTATATATCTGAATATGAACCACCACTATGGTGGTCTGTTGTGCTCTGAGAAAACAGAGATGAATCTGTTTCAGATTCAGATCTGGAACTGAAACAGATCATCTTTTCTGAGGGTTTGAAAAACCATAAGCAGCACACATTTTATTGTTTACATATGTGCAAAACACTGCTTTATTCAAAGCGGACATAAATGGAAAGCCATGGCTGCAAAGTATTTGTACAAAAAAATAGGCAAAAATAATCAAATCTGTTTATAAACAATTTACAAAATATAATAAACTTTATATAAAAATGTATATATTCATCTATGTTATTTAACAGAATCTTTCTCTGCAAAATAACTGCTGCTATTTTGCATGAAGCTGTCCTTTACATTCACTTGTTGCACGTTACAGACATCCTTTATTGCCAAAGTGTCCATTCAGTGAGGTAGAAATGTTCGTTTTTTATATTCCTTTTGGCTGTCCTCATGAAAAACAGGAAGTTGGCTCAGCTAGGAGCTCATCCTACGATGTGAGATTACATCAGTCCTGCAGCTGTCAAATGGCTGCTCATAGACACGGTTGCCCTGTTCCAGCGAGTCCTTGATGTTCTGCTCGTGGTCCGAGTCAACGTCCAAAGCAGTGTAAGGATTCTCGTGAAGAGTTATTCCATGATATGTGATTGATGGTGGAATGTAGAGATCCTTGTGGGGAGTCCAAGGAGCTTTCCCAAATGTTCCTGCAGGGTACATGTTTAAAAGTCAGACCCATGCTGAGGCAATTTCAGGATTGTTTTGATAAAAAGCTCAGTTACTGGTCGACTTACCCATGAAAGTGTTGCAGGGAGAGACACATTTATGAGGTTTTCCACAGTCCAGAGCATCTTCCTCGTCCATCGCTGTCTGCCGCTCCCTCTGCTGAGGGGCAGGACCTTGACTCAGGCTGGTGTTTGGAAGCTGCATCACGAGAGAGGGTGAACAGACGTCAAAATGCTCAGACAGCAAAAAGTCCATCTTTTTGGGTTTAGTCAGGCTGCCGTTGTAGGACTCCATGGCAACCGGCTTTTGGTCAATTGAAAAACCTGAGGGTGACAAGGCAGAGATTATCGTACATTCTGGACTATAAGTCACACAAGTCAAAAAATGCATCATGAAGAGGAAAAAAACATTTGCTCCAGAGTACAAGTCGCATTTACTTAGAAACTGTCAAACATGAGGGGGACCTTGTCCATGTTGATGAAAGGTTCTGGTGACACTTTGTGTTCAGTTGCTTTTTAGAAACCATACGGAAACTGTTGGCTTTGGCTTGAAAGTCTGATGGCAGTTTCGGATGCCCCAATGTGTGCGATGTTCTGACGATCTGTGCTACCTTGTCAGATTTTCCTACCATACCCGGCGAAGTGCGCAGTGGAGAAGCCTGCAGTAAATCCAGGGTGATAGAGAAGCGGTTGCGATCACTGAAGCACCAAGAAGGCCCGACTGCAAACTCATATATTCACCTCCTTGGCAACTACCAGGACGTGGAGACATAACTGCACCGTTCACAAGCCTCACAGCTCGTTATTTAAGCACCCAACTCTGGAGTCGTTCCCTCAGCTCAGGACATCTTCCTTTCAGCACGTTTAACTTTCCTGTGTAATGTTTAATCATTGGTTCACGTCTGTCAGTATGAATTACCATTTAATGCATCAGTAAAAAAAAATGCGTTTTAAAGAGGGGAGAAAAACAAATAAGTCGCTCTGTACTACAAGTTGCAGGACCAACTAAACGATGACAAAAACTGTGACTTATTGTTCAGAAAATATGGTGTATTAGTTCGTTTTCTGGAGCTTAAAAATCTTTCTGGAACCGGATCAAGACGTGTACCAACCTGTGAAGACCTCAGATGGGTCATTGGGATATATGTTATCTCGACAAAGCAGCGAGCCAATCGGACCTTGGTAATGGCAAAGCAAAGGATCAATGGCTGCTTCCATGTCAGCTTCACTTCCTGTATCCAGCTGACAAAGACCTACCATGGGTAACAAAAGGTATCATGTTACTAAAACACACATGTTAATGAGTTTAACATGTAAAACTTTAAGTGTAAAGCAGAAAAGGCCAGTGCAGTGTTGGTACCGTTCATATCTTTGGGCTGCAGGTAGAAACCACTATACGATGACGCTATGTACTGGTGGCTGCTACCGCTTTCAGATGGGATGTAGGCATCCTGTCGGTCAGCCAATGTTCCCTGGGAGGATAGGTAGCTGGGGATATCTGCAGGGAGGTTGGTCTCATCTGGAACACAAGGACACATATTAATATTAAATTTAAATGCTTGGATAATCTGAAAAACTAAGTGCCCACTGACCTGTATTGGTGACACTACAGTCCTCGTTCCGCCGGCGGGTGTGGTAAATGATGACCACCCAGACCAAAGAAGTTCCAACTACGCAGCACACCACCGCTATGATGACAATTCCCACTGTGGTCCACCCATCGTCATCCGCTCCCATTCCACTCCCCATGACGCTTCCTGGGCCGCTCTGCACTCCCGAGTCACAGTTAGGGTTCGGCAGGACCGCCAGGTGAACGTCGCCCCTCTCCGTGCCCAGGGCGTTCGACATCTCGCAAGTGTACTTTCCTGCGTCTGCCTCGGCGGCATCGACGATAATGAGAAGCTGGTTGGCAGCAGCGAAGAAATGACGCTCAGTCACCACCAGGGGACTGTCGTCTTTGGTCCAGTTCAGCCTCGGAGGAGGGCTCCCACCAGCGATGCACTGGAGGACGGCCGTCTCGCCCTTGGCCACGGTCCGATCCATGAGAGAGCGCAAGAAATATGGCGTTTCTGCAAGAAATACAGTATGAGACTTGACAATACTGCAAAAACCAAAGTTTTGTTGGTATGATATAACTTTCTCACCGAGAACAGTTAGAGTTGCATTTGCTGAAATAACTCCAGCTGTATTCTGAGCTGTACAGCTGTAAACACCGATGTCCTCCGTTTTGACACCCGCGATGAAAAAGACATCATCCTCCGGCATGACATGCATGCGACGCTCACGAGCCGCAGGAAAGTCGGTGCCTCCGTCTTTCTGCCAGGCAATTTGTGGGGACGGGTGACCAGTGGCTGCACATTCCAGCCTCGCCATCGCTCCCGCCCGGATAGTCAAGTCCATCGGTGTTTTGGTGAAAGAAGGGAGTACTGAAAAAGTGTGATCAAACAGGTTAAGATTTGGAGTCGAGAGTCCGGTGAGACATGTCTAACTGTTCATCCCACCCCTAACTTACTGTTCACTGTGAGCCGTGCCTTGGTGGAATATGATGACCCAAAGTGGTTGGAGATGACGCACTGGTACTTCCCCTCGTTGGAAAACTCCACGTTCTGCAGCTGCAGTGTGGTGGTGTACTCTGTCACTTCCATTTCACTTCCCGAATCTCCCTGCACCCTTATGTGGGCCTGGTTGTGGATCTCGGCATCATTCAGGACCTCGTTGTCTTTCTTCCAGGCAAAGGTCATTGGGGAGTCACTGGAGCTTGCAGCAGAGCAGACGAATGTCACATTGGTTCCTTTGAGGGCTGACTGGGTCTCTGGCTGCACCGTTATCTTGGGCTTTGGGAAGTCATCTGGATGAACAGGTAAAACGTAAATGTGTATGCAGATGATGCATGAACTAGTACGTTTTCACTGACCTCAACACGTTTAGTGATCATGGAAGAAAACTAGCTAATTTAAACAGCTCGTGTGTGTCGGGATCTCTCACCAAATGAATGCACTCACCACACACAAACTCCTCCTGGCGTACCGAGAACACACTCCTGCCCTTCAGCATCTGCGGGTGGGCGCAGCTGGCATTGACGCAGGGCAGGAAGGTTTGCTCTGCCACCCAGATGGGAAGCCACTTCAGCTGGCAGTCGCACAGGAGGCTGGAGGTATTCATATGCCTACCAAGAGAGGCAGATGTAGGAAATGCTTGTTTTCACACATGCTTCGTGAATCCATAAGTAAATATTCTAGCAGAGGAAACCAGATGTTAAAGAAGTGGAGTTGAGGAGGATTTTTCCTATAAGCAGTTGAATAAAGATATTTAAGTACAATAAAAAAAAAAAGCCAAACTTCCTTGAAATACTTATATTTGCTGATTGTCAGAATAATGAGAGAGATCATTTTTTTTGTACTTTCTTCAAATGGAATTGCTGGAATTTTGGTCCATTCCTCCTGACAGAACTGGTGTGTGCCCCATCCTCCCATACCACACACCCCCTAATATTCTGAGTGACTGAGACCAGGACTCTGTGATGGCTGCTCTAAAACACTGACTATATTGTCCTTAAACCACTTTATAGCTAGTTTAGTGGTGGTGTTCATTTGGAAGACCCATTTGCACCAAAAATTTAACTTCTTGGATGGTGTATTTTTTCCCCCTTGCTTTTTTTCTTAAAAAGAAAATTAGAAATGACAGAAAATCTCTTAAAAAACTGGCTTTTATTTCAATCTTTCTTTCTTTGAGTTGACCTGAATTCAAAATCTAAATAAGTAGAAGCTGTAGTACACGCTTGTCAAACAAGATGGTAGTTCTTGGGTGGGATAAGGCTGCGTTTGAGTTGTCCTCGGAACTGGGAAATTCCGACTTCCCAGTTGTAAAACTCAACTGACACGCCCTCTGAAGTGAGATTTCCCACTGGGGAAACTGGGAGTTACTCCGACTTCTCCCAGTTATGGGTATGGCCGACGTCACACTTCAATATGGCTACTCCTCACATCAACAGTAGTAATACGTGGTGGGAAATATGTTTATTTTATAAGATACACATGTAAGAATGTGTCTAAAATCAATGTTACATGTAGTGCCTGCGACTCTAAACGAAAAAAATTTAAAGTGGTATTTGCTTATGGAAAGTACAATTTAAAACGATGTTTATAAGAGGTACTACAAACAATGTCTATGGGCGTCGCCATGTTGAAATTCCAACTTCTTAACTAGAACGCAGTTACCTCGGGCCTGATGTCAAACCCGGCTCCGAGTTACGACTTCCCAAGTAAACTGAATGCAGTATAACATCCCTCTGAACTATGGAAACCCAAGGAGTGCAAGGGTGAAAAAAATTACAGATGCTTTTGAAGCTATGGCTTCTTCCTTGCTGAGCGGCCTTTCAGCCAATGACAGGACTTGTTTCACTGTAGATAATGAAGATAATAAAAAAAAAAAAAAATCTGTAAAAATCTTAGCAAATACAAATAATTTTGGTAATTGAACTTAACCTAAAACAGGTAAAGTTCAGTCTGATTTGACTTTTTTTATACAGTAGATGTAATTATCTGGTTTCAGCTGTATTAATTTAGGTATTTAGGAAACTGTAAGGTTGCAGAATTACATAGAACCTTTTAAGATCTCTTAAAGATATCAATAAAAGTATTCTATGATGGAAAGAGAAGTTTGGACTCAATGTTAACTATGAAGTCAGCAGTGTGTGGTGCCGACACTTACAGCTCCTGAAGGTTTTTCATCTGGGAGAAGGCGTTAGCTTGGATGGACATGATGCCGTTATTGCTCAGATCTCTGCATCAAGAGTAAAAAAAAAACAAAAAACAAAGACAAGCCATCAGTACTGATAAGGTTCTCACAGAGGTTTTTCCAGACATCAGATGTTAGGAGTGAAGACTTTTACAATCTTCAATCACAAGAGAGAAAAAAAAACAAACTCTGGGCAACAGAGTGCATTGTTAATCAAAAGAGACCCGACTCTGAGCCACTTTGAGCTCTGGCATCAGTTCTAATTGGAATCAAATGCAGCTGTTGAGCAGTCGCACATATTTACACAGACACAGTTGTCTCCAGTTTCTCTCTCTTTGTGATCGATATAGTTTGGCTCATATGTAAAGATACTAATGGCAACGTTTTTTGTCTTGATCCCACATCAAAGCAGAGGAAGAGGAGAAGACGGGCTGGATGCATGGCTCAAACAAACACACTTTTATGATTCAGCCCGCTTTGTTTACAGCTTGGACTTTTGAAAACAATCAATGAAACATGAGATCGACTCACAGGTGCTGCAGCTCATCCAGGCCTGAGAAGGATTTTTTGGTCACAGAGCGAATCTGGTTCCCCTGCAGGAATCTGGAAAACAACAAAAGGCCGGATCAGATTACAAGTTTTAGTCTTTATAGCAATTTGTTCTCTCAGATACAACACACTTACAGTGTTTTCATCTTTTCGAGTGCAGAAAAAGGCCCATTCATGTCTTCAATAGTCCAGGAGATTTCATTATTCTGGAGATCCCTTTAAGAGAGATCACAATGTTAAAAAACAAAATCCACACCAATAAAACAGAAAACTTGTGAATAAAAGTATGAGACATTATATTTATATTCAAAGCGGAGCCTTAAACCAGAAACCAGAAGACCATTTCTGGTCTTTTTGGCACTTTAAAGTTACCCAAGCCTTTTTTCGGTTGTCCAAAAATCCCACTACATGGTGGGTGAAGCTTTTTAAACATCTTTCAATACTAAAGTGATACTAAAGGGATTCTATTGTTTTGTCAATGCAAAACATAAATACTATATGGTCAAGATTTTTCATGAACCCCGATCACACCGACTATATTTCCCTGCAAGTCTTTTAGTAGAGCTCTTAAATTATAAACTGGAGCAACTAAACCAAAAGATCTACATTGCAGTAAAAACCCAGCCTATCCATACAGGTCGTTTCCCAACTATTGATTTTTATAGATACTGTTATTGCAATCAGTGGCAAGAGAAAAAGTAAACTTAATGTAAAAATGTCTGTTTGACAGGGTTTCAAATGCCCATTAGATCATCAATTTTGAAATTTCAATTTTAGAATTAAATCTTTTAAACTGCTCAGTACAATATCTTCTTATGATAAAATAAGGTTAATATACAATACTTTCAAAAAACTCTAGTTGTAATAGACCAGTCGGTTGGATAGATTGAGACTAAGCTAATGCTAGCATTTCTAAATTATTAGCATATTTTATTTACTCTTTGATTGACCAAATAACTGCTTAGTTTTCTCAAATGTTAAGTTACAAACCGTTAGCCCTTTAGCTTAAGTCATGGGATATAAGCTAAGACTACAAATATGAATAGAAACTCAAGTTGTTGTGGTCATTTAGTCTTAAACACAGTATTCAGCTTTTTCATGACGGCATTGTGAGTCTCAGTAGATCAAAGATCTATACATTTGTTGTGAAGTTTAAATTAGTTTAATCAAAAAAATCAGCTACGCATTAGTTTGCATGAGCTAGCTTCCGGTATCATGTCTGTTCAGGACAAATTATTGTGTTTAGCATGTTTCGTTGTGAAAAATACACACAAAGATGACACCGAAGCTAATGGAGTGCCACCTTTCACTCTTTTAAGGTATAATTACTCAAGCTAATTTGATCTTGTTAGACCACCATTGTTAGCATTTAGCGATTAACATTTGAAAACTATACTGAATTTGGTGCTTATTCGTCATTTTTAGTCTATGTATAAAAAAACAAAATGACCCAACATCCTTCCATCCATTGTCTATACCCACTTTAGCTTGGTTTATATTTGACGCATGGAAATTCCTCATGGAAAACAGACATGTGGAATCAGGCACAACTTTTGGAGCATCTATGCTCGGCGTGGCTCATCCTCATTGTAGACCATATTCTGATAGACTCTAGGGGGCAGTGCAGCAAGCATGCAACACTGCACAACTTGTTTAGAAGTAAAAAACACAGTTGTAAGTAGCAACGACACGTGAGCGTGGTGGTCTTTAAGGTTAGAATCATGTAGATGTCTGTCTTTGCAAGCCTCCACCAGAAGAGCTCTTTCTCGTCGGCCATGTGCTTCCGCACAGAACTGTCCACGTAGTTACAAAATTTCAGAGATGCATGGCGCATAAAATCTGGTCCATGCAGAGGGACGTGGTTGAAGATTTGACGTAATTTGTCAGCACAAACCACAAGGACACTGCTTCCGCATCAAACATAAACCAAGCTTTATCCTTTGAACAGTAAGAAAAAAAATGTGCTTTTCTACTTACAAATAAAGTAATTTTCATATTTTCATATTTGTGTTAATACTGAAGAACCATGATATTTTACTCAAGGTTGTCATACAATAAACATCTCATACAAACTATTTGTGAACAAAGATTTGAGTTCTATGCAGAATAACAAAAGTATTTCATCCCAAATAATAACTTAGCAACAGGTCCAAAATGAATGACCGAACAATGTGATTTTAGCAGGCAAGCAAAACATAACACTAGTTGTTCGCTTAATTTCATCATTTGATTGGTATTCCAACTTCCCACACATTATTGGTAAACACAAGAAAAGCTGAACGTCGCTGTGGAAATATTGGTTGTTTCGATGTCAGACTGTTACCAGACTGTTAGCTTTTTAGCTGACACTTCAATTTAGTTGGCACATCTGGAACATTTATCTTCACCTGTAGAAAATAAGATGTTTTACCCAATTTAAAATAGTCAGCACACTGGATTTTCTAATTACTGCCTACTACTGTGGCCACGTCATCTAATAGCTGTAGACATTTCTTTGGAATGTTTTCAGCAAGGAAAACTCAAACAGTTACTCTTTCTGCTATACACAGAAAAAAAAAACAAAAAAAACTTACATCTAGATTGCTAAAAGCCTAGAATTTCCTAGAGGAATCGCTTCCTTTGATCCTTTAGTTGCATTATTGCCTTCAAACAGTTATTTTCCTTCTCAGCATGCTTGGCTATGGCTGGATGAAATTGAGGAAGGGTGTGAGTGTGTGCTTTCATGTTTGTGTGTCTTGTGTGTGTGTGTGTGTGTGTGTGTGTGTGTGCTGGGGGGTGGGGGTTGGGATTGTTGAAGCCCTGAAGCAATCCATATCCACCTAGATGCACACCTGCCCTACGATGACCTCAGCTCGCATTTGGTTGTCGTTAGCCTCGACCAGGGGAAATGTTACTGAGTCTTTCTGTGGGAAAAGGGAAGGATGGGTGGATGCGGTGTGGGAGAGCAATTTGGACAGCGGGAAGGATGGTGGTGGTGGTGGTGGTGGTGATGGTGGGTGGGGTGTTGAGGTTGTGGTTGTGCCTGTCTGAGTTTTTTATTTTTTATGTGTGCAGAGACACCTCAAGACAATAATCTTCTTCACATCCCCAAAGCAAGTCACACAGAATATTTCCAGTCGAGCACCGGAGCTAGCTAAAAGCTTGGGATAGCATGGATTGTCTTTTTTTTGTTTGTTTTTTGTTTTTTTGCAATACTGCTACACAAAATAATTGCTCGCTCCGATGTGGACACTTAAAATATGCTTTTGTAGATTGATCACAACTTACAGCATCTGCAGGTTTGGGAGGCCACGAAAAGCTCCGCCCGCGATGAAGCTCACGCGGTTGTCCCCCACATGGAGCTCGTCCAGCAGGCTGAGACCATCGAAGCTGGACTCCTCCAGCCTGGACAGATGATTCGAGGACAAGTTGCTGTAGGGCAAGAAAAACATCAAGGACAGTTAGCACAGCAACACGCCCCTACATCCATGCAACAGTATAAAATCTGAATCTGAAGTGTGGCATTCATTTGTATGAAGCCCTCAAGAGTCAATACTTTGTAGATCCACATTTTGCTGGAATGTCAGCAGGGAATCTTTGGGATCTGATTCTACCTGCTTTGCACATCTAGAGATGGACATTTTTGCCCATTTTTCGTTTCATAGTAGCTCAAACTCAGATTGAATGAAGAGCACTTTGTCTTGCCACAGATTCTCAAATAGGTCTGAACTTTGACTAGGCTATCCTACTACATCAATATGCGTTCATCTAAACCGTTCCAGAAGGCTGTGTATTTAATTCCATTTGTCTTCCCATTAACCAAGACTGGCTTCCTTGTCCGTGTTGAACAAAAGCATCCCCACAGCATGATACTGTTACCACCATGTTTTAAAGTAATAACACATCTACTTTACTTATGTAGTTTTATTTCACCTTTAGGCACATTTCATTAGGCACAAAATCTCATTTTTGAACTTTTGTATATTTTCTAATAGCATTGAATGTAAAATAATTCCCCAAGAAACCTGACTGTAGTCACTCTGTTTCACATAGGAAGCTAGATACGGTGGGACTGAGCCAGTTATTGATTTGTATTTGAAAATTCACAAGTTCATGAGTCAGGGTGTGATGACCAGTTAACTGCACAGAACAAAGTTTGGTTTCCATCCTGTGATGATCTTGAGAACCCTATTTTTTTTATTTCTATGGACAAATTACGTGAATTCCAAAGGCAAATGTTTGCACTGGCTTTTATTTAAGAGTACCAGAGTAAATTGGACTGAAAACGGGCTACAATCCAGAGTTTTTTTCATTGTTATAGGAAAAAGTATAAAAACCATGTGTCCTTTCCTTCCACTTCACAGTTAAAAACTATTTTGTTGTTGGTCTATTACATGAAATCCCATTAATATATATTGAAGGTCGTGTTTCTAATGTGATAAAACCAATATGAGTAGTGCTTTGGCTTAAGTTTTCAGGAATGGCAGAATGTATTTTTGAGATAATAAAGAAAAAAAATTCCCCTACACACACACATATATATATATATATATATATATATATATATATATATATATAGATTCTCTTTTTCAATCCAAAGTAAATAAATCAAACAGCCGGACATATTCACGCCTCACAAGCATCTTGTTTAGTTGCGGGTTCATGAGATAAGAGCAAGAATTGCAGGGAATGAGTCCAAAACCTTCCCGGACATTGCAAACATGAAGTTGGCCCCTGCTATAAAAAGCCACAAAGTATCTGCTCCCAGGGACAACGCATGGATCCGTGTGAGATACTGGTGGTAAAATAACACTGAATAAAAACGGAAAACTTTAAACGTATCATTGTATTTACATAAAAAAAATGTAAATGATGACATAATCACTTAGGCCCGTTCCACACATGAACGTTTTTTTTCTAACGCAGGTTGTCATTAAAAAAAAAAAAAAAAAACAGCTGTGTCTGCAATGGACCATTTCCAGAAATGTTTTCATCCACATGTAAACACAGAGAAACGGCCAAAAATGCTGTTGTTGTTCCTCCAGGCCCGTAAGTGGCGCTAAACATTTAGTATGGGGCGTGTTTATTAAGCCCCCACACGAGGTCAGAGGTAAACACCACAAGAAAACAAGAATGGCGAACAACTAAGTGGGAGTTGAGCCTTTTGTAGAACTTTTGCTGCTGCAGAACCACTACGAACACCAAATTCGCCACTGTTGTTGTTATATATGATGCATTCTGAGTCACAGGTCAGATTAGATGTTGAGCTAATATGTCAGCATTTTTACACGACAGCCTTTTTCTTTGTCCACATGTATACACGAGGGAGAAATGTTCACTCTGGAACCAGTTTAAGAAAAAAAAAAAAAAAAAAATGTTTTGGGTCACCTAAAATGGTGCTTCTGTGTGGATGTGGGACAAATGGTAAAAAAAATGTATGGTTTTGGAAAACAAAAATCCTGTGTGGACAGGGCCTTAATTAATACATTAATAATCATCTCATTTATTATTTTAATTTTGATAAATGGATTTAAGCAGAAATATAGCACAAACTTTCACTAGTTTAGTTGTAGCTTTTAAGTGATCATTCTCAAACTTTTTTGCCGTTCTGCTCTTGCAAGTATAACAAGCTGGGAAATTAGCCAGGCTAAAGTCACTAGAAGTCACTCGATGATGTCGTCATCTAATTTGAATATTTGGTCTTGTGATCCAGGCTTCAGTAGGAGAGAGGAATATCAACATTGACAAAAAGTGAGTATAAAAGCACTCTAAATATGTTTAGAACTACAAATGAACTTTATGAAATAATTTGAAAACTTTAAATGATAAGAATAAGTGACTGAGGCAACAGGACAACTGTGAGACTGACTCCAGTGCTTAGGAAGTGGGAGGGGCTCACGGCAGCACTTGCTGCTTGCTCAGGACAGTTACTGCAGAACAACTGGTGCTTTCACGTTATCGTCAATGTCTCCAATAACACAGAGAAAAGTCACAAGATTTGTAGCCAGTCGCTTTTTTAAAAAGAGTAGCTAGAGGAGTCTGAAAAGTTTTTAAATATAGCGACAAAGTCGCTAAATTGGCTATACCGCTGCAGTCTCCTAGCTTGTCAAATCCAAAACACTGTTGACTTATTAAATCTTACAGGTGGCACTTCTTTATGTAAGTATAATATTCAGTCGGTGAAGGTTAAGCTGTTTCTGACCCATGTCCGAACAATGAGAGCCAGAAGACTTTGCTACCAAGCTTTGCAGTGTCATCTATCACATGGAGATGATTTGGTTATAGTCAGGTGTTGGATAAAGCATTCCAATCAGCCAACTATCTGGAAAGGCAGTTACTGTGTAAGACAATAATGAAACAGCTTCACATTCTCTGAATGCTGCTCCAGGCTAATGAGCTAAGCTATAGCCAACTGAAAGAAGCACCAATATAGCGGCTGCTATGAGTAGCGCTAATGTTATTCAAATTCACAGTTGTCAAGAGCTTTGCATTTAAAATAAGCTTTTAAATTGATCAATGTATGTCTTCTTAACGGAAGTGATAATGACACCTAAGAGAGGCCCAGCCAGAGTCCTGAGCTAAATCTGATAGAGAATCTGTGGAGGGTGCTAAAGATTAGGGTGATGGTGTGGAGGCATTCCAACCTCAAACAGTTGGAGTTCATCCCTAAATACAAAATACCAGTGGAAACATACAAAAACCTGGTCAGGAATTCCTGTTGTTGCGACTCCGTGTCACCCGCCCCTCTATTCCCTTCTTGTTTGTTTTGAGGACAACGTGAAGGTTTCTCTAGGCTAAAGCTGAACTCAACATTGGAAGTGGAGGGCTGGTGCTTCAGCATAAGAAGACGTGATAGGTACAGGTCACTGGGCTAGCATAGGTTTTGTCCTCCTCCAACGTCATCTTCCATATAAGGTAAGGAGAAATATTGCGATGTAATATTTTTTGTCAATACTGAACACCCCTACACCATAAAATTATGGAAAATTCTGGGCATCATGGTGTCTCTCATTAAAAGGAGTTTTATCCATCAGAATGGTTCATCGGTTTGAAAACCAAACATCTAAAAGGTTTGGTAGACGTTGACACCAGTAACTGCAGCCCATTGTCTTTGTGATTTGAGGATTTCAGTCAGCTGTCAGCAGTGCCAGAGAAAAAAATCCAATCACTTGAGTGATTTCTCTGGCATCTCATTAAAGGGAGCAGAAAATTTAAATGCTGAATTTTTTTAAAACCTTGAAAGCCTTGATACCGTTGACCAATCTATGCCCACCAGAAATAAACAAATTATTGAAGTCTGTGTAAAATTCAAAATCACAAATCCCATTTCTCATGAAACATAAGAGCAGAAAAGAGAAGGAGGGGTGTGTAGTAGTTTGGCAGAGCTTTAATATTGGCACTGAGTCGCAGAGCAACAGAGACTCGGCTTTGTCTGGTTGGTGGCGGGAGGAACTGAAGTGTAAGGAAGGGAGAGGAGGGGAGGTGGAGCTGCACGTAGGAGTGTTGGGGGTTCAAGCGGTGAATGGAAAGTGTGGAGGGAATAACAGTTGGTTGGACAGGGGGCGAACTCACAGCTTGCTGAGTTTCTGGCAACACTTCCAGGTTTCAGGCTGGATCCTGCTGATGGTGTTGTGTTCGAGGTGGAGCTGCTGCAAAGCCCCCAGGCCATACAGCCAGCCTTTGCTCACCTCCGTCAGGTTGTTAAACCCCAGCTGCCTGCCACCAACACAAACAAGGTATCACTTTATACAACATCTGATCATGTTTGGAGGAAATCAGCTCAGTGTGCACTGGTCATAAGATGAACTTACAGGACTTCCATGTTGCTAAGACCAAAGAAGGCTCCATCCATCAGCCCGGAGAGGCGGTTCCTCTGCAACTTCAACAAGCGGAGGGCGGGCAGATCTTGGAAAGTCAAGCCCTCCACCCGGCGAATCTGGTTTCTGCTCAAATCCCTGGTACAAATGCAATGCTCTCAATCAGGAGGGGCAATGATCAAACATGGAAAGGTTAAAACATTCATACACTTTCATAGGAATGTAGAACTTACAGATGCTGTAGGTTGGGAAGCTGGAAGAATCTGGCAGGGATACTGGAGATCCGGTTGTGGCTGAGCTCAAGAACTTGCAGAGTGCTGGCCAGGTTAGTGGACCAGCCCAACTCCAGTGACGAGATACGATTGTTGAAGAGGAACCTAAAGAATTTCAGAAGAACTTCCTGAAATGTTCAGTTCATTTAACAGTGTTTCTCAATAATTCCGACCCTCAGGGACCACTGTACTGCATATTTTAGATGTGCCTGTATTCCAGAACACCTGATTCGAGTGATTGCACAACCTCCCCTGCATGTCATCAAGTGTTGCAGAAGCTTGTTAGTTACCCACTTATTCAAGTCAGGTGTGTGGTAGAAGGAAAAGAACTTAAAATATGCATGTCAGTGGTCCCAGAGGACCAGAATTGAGAAACCCTGATTTAACAATATCATGTTACACCAACAAACCTGGGGCATAATTGTTAAGTTAAAACTAATCTTACAAAAGCCCCAAACTTTGTATCACTGCTCTTATGCTACTACTACTTTTATCAGGTATTTCACCTTAAATCAAATACAATCCCAATAAAATACCTTAAATATTGTAGTTGAAATGTGACAAAATATAAAAAAAGAAAGTTCAGGCCACATAAAATGAGTAAAACTCACAAGTTCCTGAGAGGCAGAGCAGGGAAGGAGTTGATCTTTAGTTCCACTATTTTGTTGTTGCTGAGGTCAAGCGTTTCCAGGGAGGTGAAGGGTCTGAGCAGCTCCTCTGAGATCCCGGTGATCCTGTTGTTTGCTCTGGAAATACAGACACCATTGCTCCCATAAATTGCAGGAATACTCCATATCTGACTAGTGGTGCAAAACGGTTTCATGTTCCCAAATATGCAAACAGCAAAGACTGTAAATTCCACCGTGGTACGAAAAAATGTCAAACGTCTCACGAAACCTACCACCCAACATGAAGCTCTCTGACTTCCCTTTTTAAGCCGATGCTGCATGCATATATTAGAACAGACAGCTGCTCGTCCCATCAAAAGACCGTCAGGTTTAGCGATGTGTTATTTTGTTTATAAGGTCATTACGAACAAGGTATTTAAAAAAGTTAGCCACCAATTACTTGGTTGATGAATACCATTCCCTCAGTGAAAGCATGCCTCGGCAGAGGCCAGCAATTTCCTGAGCTGCACGCCTCCTAAATTGCAGTGCAGGGACTGCTTAGTTATAAACAGAGCTGTACAGTGCCCTCTTTGTGTGTGGGGATTCGGCAGCAGAGTGGACGGGAGGGAGAGAGTCCCTGTGATGCACCAGACTACAGGCCCCGTTTTCAGTCTCAGTCCTTTCCTCAGCTGCACAGTGCTCACCATGGTTTCGAGTTATTTTACAGTCTCAGTTCACATTCAAAAATGGTGCCATTTACTAGAATGGTCTCAGGTTTCAGGAATTCAAGAGAAAAAAACTGCTCTAAATAACACCAAGCTGGTGTTCATGTCAGTATTTAATTCAGACATCAGGGGTACCTAAGGTACAATGTTTTTCTCTGCACTGAGGGGACCAACGCTGGTAAAAGTAGTCCGCAGAAGAAAAATGTAGACGGCAACGCGCTGTTCACAGAGGTAATAATGGACACCGCCATCTATGGATTGATTTCAAAGTTTATTCAGAGCCGACGGCATTGTCAAAAGATCAAAACAAAATGAAGGAAGCTAATAAAAAGAAAGCACAATTAATAGCAATGGCTTTTTGTAGAGTATTGACTGCAACTTCTGTGGAGAAGTCTGTTTGGATGCGTAGTTGGAGCCAGGAGTGGTGGGATGTGATGTGAGGTGCTTCACTGATACAGACTTCTTTCATAAGTTCATAATTATAATTTTCAGACATTGTCAACATCCGGATTTAGCATAATTTGGTGCACAATTATGATGCATGTCCCACATCAATGTCATTAAATGTGACATCACCATTCAGACTACATACGCTTTGAAAACTATCAAATATGTATCTGATTTAGTTCCACATATGAAAGTGGCACAGATCAGATTTTTTTGTGTGTGTGAAAAGACTGGAATTGGGGCTTTCAGACTACTGTGAAAAAGTCAGATATGGGTCGCATTTGGACAAAAAAAGTCAGATTTGGGTCGGATTTGCCTGCTGTGTGAACATAGCCTTGGAGCTGGCCCTCTGGTGGACCGCACAGCTAATATTACAAATCCCAGAAATCTATGCTGGTATACTGGCGCATCAATCAGGACCCACAAGCCACCCTCCTGTTTTGAAATTTATTAGCAATGTCATGCTAATGCTAGTCACGTCAAAAATGGTTAGACGAAGGGAAAACATGGAGGCTTTCTGGACATTTGGGAAGCAACCTGTCTGTCCATAAAGTCTTTAATTTTGGTGCAATGTGCATTTGAGTTCGACACCCTTTTAGAGTGTTTTCCCACCTGATATTCTGGTGGACTCCATTCGACTGGGGACCAAAACTGCAACATTTGCTACATTTTCAACTGGTGTGGTTTGCTTTCACACTGCTCTGTGTCAAACGAACCAAACCCTTTGAAAAACCTGTTCCCCCCCTCACCTGTGATGGTGCTGCACCAAGAACCACCGAAGGAAGTAACATGAAAACCTCTGAAGACGACACTGAGCGCAACTTCATTCTTCAAGAAATGTAAACAAAAATGGAGCGGCATCAGATTTTAGCGGTTGTAGGATTTCTCTTGTCTTTGGCAAAAGACCACGAGCCATTTCTCCCACAAGTACTAGACTTGTACATTTGTTTTGGTTGTATTTACCCAGAATGCCCTGCGCTTTTTCCACTTGCTGCTTTTGGAGCGGTCTCAAGTCCGGTTGGCGTTCACGTATGCATTCGAACCGCACCAGAGTTCATTTCAACAGAACCGAAACCTGGGTTTATAGGTGAACCAGAGTTTGCTTTCGTTGTCCGCATCAGAGTAGCATGTTCACACCTCCTCAAGCAAACCGGACTTTTTCGGCAAACGAATTAGAGTTCGATTAAAGTGGGCTAAACAGGGCTGGTGGGAATACAGCCTTATCAGAAAAGGCAGCAATTATTCCTATTGCTGCTAAAATGTGGGTTAGGATAAGAGGTGAAGGTGCACTACTTTATTTTTCAATGTGAAAAACATTCGAGGTATTTAACGAACTGCCTAAAACAACGGTATCTGTTGATACCGGTGACTGGCACATGCCTTGCTCTGAAATGTCTTAACTTCATTTTCTGAGTTCAACACAATAAAAGAGCTTTTGTTGGGAGAATCACAGAGGGGTCTCCATGCACCACAACCCTCAGGTCCTGCACAAAAGTGTATCTCAGTTTTCATGTTCTCCTGACTGGTCACTGAGAAAAGGAGAAGAAGTTTTGATACATGAGATGAAACTAGTCTTTCCAGTTTATACCAGAGGGAAATTAGGAATTAGCAAAGGCTGTGAATGATTTACAGAGATGTTGTTAATAATCGTTCAGGCTGTACGTCCCATATTCTCATTTGTTGTACCAGCATGATTGGATTCATTCAAGCTCCTACCTGCCAGAACCTACTAGCGCTTTGGGCCCTCAACCAGACCCCACAAACTGTCCAACTATGCGAAATCGTGAGAGCCTTTCCCAAACGCTGTTGTTGTTGACATGTGTTTTCAGTAAAGCCATGTCCACTAAGCAGCAAATAATTTTAATAGAGCAAGCTCTTCAAATGGAAAGTCGTTTTTTTCCCCCTTTAAACCGTCTCACTCGTGGTGTGTCTGGATTGTATGTGTGTGTGTGTGTGTGTGTGTATGTGTGTGTCTGTGTGGTATTTCCTATTGGAAAAAGAACAGAGTTTTCAAGCGCAATCTGATGACTCCCTCTCACAGCCGTGGCGCCGGTAATGAAAACCAGCGCTGCATTCATTGTTGAGACGCCATATTAAACTTGTCAGATATCTTACACACATGAGGCTCTGCGTTTTAACTCAATGGCCAGCCTATCTCAAGCAACTTTCTCAGAGTATGAGGGGCTTGCTGTTGTCTTCAATCTTTAAACTGATCGATGAAAACAGAGGTTTTTTTCTAACATGCACATATTTTATGTAAATGTCACAGAAGGTTATTATAATACCTCCTGTTTTGGTTTGTAATTCTCATTTTCAGCGAAGTTCTTATCTCTGATGAAATGCCAAGAAGTTCAGCCCCTCATAGGCCTAATCTAGCCTGGTATCTCTACGGTCATTTGTTGAACCCTTTTCGAACACAGGGATTTGGTGTTGGTGGGGTCTACCCCCTCCATAAATTCCAAGGAAATTGTTCAATTAATTAAGATGATCACGACTCAATTACTACCAGCTGCAGGGTTATTGCCGTTTGTTTTTACTCGAAGCTGCGAGGTCAAAGAAGTCGGCGAGAGCTGCCGCTATGTCTGACTGGCTGTTTGAATAAGTGGTATTTGATACCCTGAGGTCCTTTTTTTTCCTTTACAACCCTCCCAGCCTGGAGAAACTGAAGGAGAGAGAAATTCTGAAAAAATGTTCCACTGGTGAAAAAAAGAATCACGCTGAACTGCTTAATATTAGGGGAAAAAGGAGATAGCTAATGAAGATAGCATGTGAAAGCAAGCAAGTTGAAATTTAGCTCTTCGTCCAGTTTGTTTGTTTTTTCAAACAAAACAAATATAGAAGAACAGGAAAAAAAACATAAAATATTTTTAAAATTTTGAACTTGGACAAAGATAAGTAGGTTAAAAATACATATTTTAATCGGCAGTTTGAGCCAGGTAGTAAAATATGCCCATCCTTACCATATACAGAGAATGTGAATGTTTTAATGCACCACAAATCCATGTTAAGCAGAGAAACATGCTGCAAGCATACTTGGAGAGACAAAAAATCTGTCCCAATCTGACAAAGCAGTGAGCTGACATAAAGCTTTCTGTACGTACTTCAGTTTAAAAATCACCATTTGGTACGTGTTTGGTTTGCTTCAGTCAAGAGAAGCAAATAATAAGTAGCATCTATAGAACTGACTAGACATTTTTTTAAATTAACAAAGAATATGTGGGTATTGCAAAAGGATGGCTGGATGATACAACATTAAAACTACATTAAAATGTGATTTTTAAAAAAAATAAGACTTAGAAATTTGAAAATAAAAAAAAATTAAATCACTTTGCAGTTCTAGTGTGCCAGATGTGCTTGAATCCACCATGAAGACGCAGTTGATGGGAAATACCCTGTAGTGGTGTGCGAAACTGCATATTTTGGTACCAGGCCAGGCAATACCAGGTCTGTATTGCTGATACCGATACTGATACCAATACTTTTTTTTGAGTTAGACATATTGTCAAACTTCTGTTCTTTCGGTGTTTCTTTGTTTTTTTCCTTTGAATTATTTTGTTAGGACAGAATTTAGCTTTTAGCTTATAGGTGTCTACAGAATACTTTAATAACATATTAACATTTTTAACACAAGTATCTGTACTTCTACTTATTCAAAGAATCTGAGTACTTTGTCGCCTGTCCACACACATTCATACAGCGTTCCGCAGATCGGCGGGCAACTTGAGGTTAAACGTCTTGCCACATCGACATATCAAAGGAGGAAGTTGGAACTGAACCCACTCCTTTCTGACTGCAAGACGACTCTACCCACTGATCCACAGTCACCACTTGTCAGGGGCCCAGGCTCCGAGTCATGGTGCCCAGCAATCCTATCTCGTCCATTGTCAGGGGGAGAGGGAGTCATGCATATTACCTATTTATGAGTGAATAACTGGACTTCTGGAGAGTATTAAAAGATTTTCTAATTGGAATCTGTTGGAATTTTGCCCCATAACATAATGCTGTTCTTTATTATATTACTTTAGGGAAATCACGAATTTCAGAGGTGTAGAGCTTTAGTCACTTGGTGTGCTCATTAAAATGCTAAAACTTCTTTATGACCATTAAGGGAAAGACATACCTTTTCACTTGAGGTACTTTAATGTATGTGAGCCACTTATGAAAATTAGAAGCCAAGCAAGGATTAAAATGTAATCGAACCCATTTTAAAAGTTGCAGGAGAATCCACATCCCTGTCGAAAGTGCACAGTTGAAGACTTTAGAGAGGACATCCTGCTCATGTTTCTTTACTTTGAAAAAAAATATTGCTGGAGGTGAGATTTCTTTCCGAAAACTGCAAGCAAACTATTGACTGACTGACTGCGCAGCCTGCGGCTCTTGCCGACAGTCATGTCGGGGCTTGATGAGGAATATGCCTCATCTAGCAACATCTACATTCCTCCGCAACAACTTCACACTGGGTAGTTTTGAGAAATGCGCCACAGACCAAATGAAAATTGTTGAGGTTTCACAGACTAATATTTGGTGTGATTCTGAAAGCATGTCTCGCAAAACAAGATTCCAGACGATTACAAGCTCGCCGTTTGCAAGGGATAAAATATGACAAGTCAACAAGCTTTTTTTAAATCGGTTTTTTTATAGTTACAACACTGATCTCCAGTAGTTCTCTTAAAAAATGGGATTAAATTTATTTTGAAGTCTCTTTCCAGACAGAAGACAAAATGTTTCCATTAGTCCTGGTGACATTTGTCTGCAGACACTTGGCCTGTCTGGGAGCGAGCCCAGCCAGATGGGTTTGGCTGAGGGAAGGAGAGAAGCAACTTCTCAACTCATGAGTTTAACCAACAGTAATAGTCCTGGCAGAGAATTACCATCGAAACCAGTCTGAGGAGGCAAGCTAGACAAATGTAACGGTTCTCCAAAAACCTTTACTTACATAATGAGGGTTGTGATGTTTGAAGCGTAGGGACCCAGATCTGGTATCGACTCCAGTTTGTTGTGATTCAGCTTTCTGTTGAAGTAAGAAAACAGAAATAGATCACTTTTAGTCCAGAATGGAAAAGACTGTTATTAACCTGGGTAAACACTGAAAACAACAAGGACACTTACAGTTCCTTTAAATGCGGCAGTTTGGAAAACAAATTCCTGTCGAGAACTTGCAATTTGTTATGGCTCAAGTCCCTGTGAAAGAAGGAAGAAGTAAACATAAATGCACTGCACTTTTCACAAGCTCCAATCTTCCATAATGACCGAAAACATTAACGTCTTTATGCCTTACTAACAGGGATAGGCTGGGCACTGGAATCAAGGTACACCAAGGCTCAAAACCAACAAAATTCTCCATCCTGCAGTTTTTACAGTTTAAGGTTCTGTTAAAAAGATGGAACATCTTCCACTACATTCCAAAAAAACATTTAGATTGTTGCCAATATCATGGTTTACCAACGTGCAAGAACTGGTTAGGGAAATCAAGTCTTTCAATAGCTTTCTTTCTGTCCAATTGTCATGCGAATTTTAAGTGAGCAATTAAAATGTTGCAAAAAAGAAAAAAAAGGAAATGCAAATTCGGCGTGTTTCCATCTTCTGGTTTGGAGCGAATCAACCAGGCGACGCAAAGCGTAACTTCGTCAGATGCTGATGCTACGTATGGCTGTAATAAACAGGAAGTAGAGATTGGAAAGTAGCATGGACCACACATCTCGGAAAAATGGAGAGGTTTGAGAGAGGAAATTTGTTGCTATCGGGCAAGTTGGAATTGAGTACTGGCGACATGGAGAAAGAAATGCAGACGGCAGAAACAGCTGATCAGTCATTTGAAGTAAATGTTCGCTACGCCAGAACTTTTTCGGCAAACGTGTTTCCATCTTCCCTTTAGCGCATTAACTCTTTTTCAGAAAAGCCAAAAACCACCTCAAGTGAGCGTAAAAACTTTTTTGCTACACTGAGGAAGTAATTTCGGATTTTGCCGTTTCCATCGACCTTTTCTAAAGCGTTACTGCGAAATATGTATCAAAAAACGATGGCAACATGGCTGCAGACGAACTGCTCGTTTTTTTCTGGCTGTATGGAAAGTCACACACCGTTTCCGCTCTCCTACCCGTTGCTGCGCGCTGCTGTTGAGCAGGCTGAAAGGAGGCTACAGCAGTTTTTCTACTTGCTAACAGGAAAGAAAAATTCAGCTGTTAGCAGATATTTCCAGCTGCGAAAATCGCAGAACAGCCTGACGAAAATGAATTAGCCCAGTAAATTTGAGTTACTCTTAAGGTGCCGACTGAGGAAAAAGGTGGGATAATTTAGTGAATGCTGGATTTAGTGGATGCTTATTATGTACTTATCTACTGAAAATCGAAAACAATAAAAAAATAGTTTGAAGATTATTAAGAGAGATGAACCAGTCAGGATTCTCCTGGCTGTTATTGACTTCTGGGGGGTTTTTTGCGACTCTTCGAGAGATTGCAGTTTGGAATCAGGCAGAAAATGACAGAATTACCAGATAATTTCCATTTATGCATCAAAGAACACGTCCCCAACCTTTGTCTGGTCTTTTTTAAGCTACAAAAGTGCATCGAATTACGTTTTCTGTTGGTCGATAAGTTCACAAAACAAAAATAGAGGGAGTTGACTGTTGCATCTCTAAAATGATAACTGTAATAATCAATATGTTGACTTCTGGGCCAGCAGCAGGAATAATTACTGCTATTGCTGCCATTAAAAATGCACCAACTATACTTTTTATTCAGCTTTTTGTAAATATTGTGACACCATCCTGTTTTACTCAGTTATTGTACTGGAATTCATTTAAGCTAACACAGTACTTGGTGCATGCCTTCATAGACCACTTCTTGTCTGTCCATTTGCTCTCTGCTGTGTTTGAGTTTTGTCTGAGTCCTCTTTGTGTTTGGGCCACACTCGACCGAGCCTGGTTCTGGGCTTGGCTGCGGCTCAGTGGGGGCTGAACTCTTGTGTCACTCTTGTGTCTGCTGCCTGTTTTTTTAAAAATGAGCCTTAAAACCAGCACCAGAAATCTGGCAAGCAGCGCACCATGCACCATAAAGCGGCGGAGTTATTGGCACTGCTGCGCACGATCAACGCCCTGGTGCCAGACACTTTTTCTTCTATTTTGTTTTTTACACCTCCTCCTCCTCCCCCTCACTCTTACCTCCCTCATCTGGAATCCATCAAGGAGCCCTTGGCGGAGGGGGGAGAACCTAACAACTACTAATGTATTTGTAATGCCGGGAAAAGCGAGAGGAACGCCTTTTAGACATCCTTGCTGGGTCTTCTGGGCCTGTTTCGAAGCTTTCATGAACACATCAAGCAGAGTTTTACGTACTCTGTTAAAGCTAACCTCCTCCCCCTTCATTGCCTCCTCTTTTTCTCACCGAGAGTTCTAACGATAAGTTGTTGTTGTAGCCCCGTCACTGGAAGCCGTGTGGGAAAGGTGTCCTATCATGCTCCAAAGATAAACCTTGAGTAGACCCTACACTTCCATTTCCCTCACAAAGAAGGCTCTGAGTGAAGAAAGATAACACAGAGACTCGTCTGCAGGCTGCAACCTGCATCTGCTGCTCTGCTGAAAACACACCGCGCCACTTCCTTATCTGCCCCTGCAAACTGCTTCTCTTGAAGCTGAAAGAGCTCGTCGTTACTGTTCGCACTACGAGACAAAGCGGAGGAGGTCAAATTAGATTGCATGTTTGTTTCTCACTGGAGGGAAAAACAAATCTGAACATACTCGTACGGTAGACCGCTCTGTTAGGCCATACACTCTGCAAGAACCAGCTCGTTCTTGCTTGATGCCTGCAGGAGTGGACATTTATCATATCGTGTATTATTTATCATGATAAATTTCTTATTATAAGAATTTTGATTATGACGATAACTTTGTTTTGTGGAGATAGAATGTTTAACTCCCCCCCCCAAAAAAAAACTGTCCACATTGTTGGGATCTTTAGTTTTACTGTTTTTCTATGACAGTATTAATAAATTTGAAAATATGATTAAATGCAGTTCCTGTGTGGAGCTCAGGAATACAAATCACACTTTATGTGACGGGTGTGCTAAAGGAGTGTATTACGACTGGGAAGGTTTTTCAAGAGCAGTGTTTGTGTCTGTGAGACTATGATTGCTATGCCACGCAGTCACAGCCGTACGGTTGGCTTAAAGAATATTAAGTAGTTCTTATCGTCGCTTTCATCATTATCACAATAGTACCACAAAATATTGAGATAAAACTTTTAAGTCTATATCGCCCACCCCAATGCCCAGCAACGTTTGTGTGATTTTTAAGTGGGAGTGGCTCCCAGGCTAATAAAATGCTGCAGTGGGAGGGGCCTATGGGGACCTCCCAGCAATTCTGCACCTGAGCTCTGAAGTGTGAAATTGTCCTGTCCTGATTAGAGGTGGGGGAAAAAATGCATCACAATATTCTGTTGTATTTCTTGCGATTAGGGATGCACCGATATGAAGATTTGGGCTGATATCAATATCCGACATTATCTTTGCTGTTACGGCCGATAATTGATATTTACCGATATCATATAGGTTTAATACTGTATATTTCTCTACCCTTTTGACACAGTATTAACTGTCAAAGGAAGATTAATTATGTCAAGTTTTAATAATAATTAACACGTTTAAGTATACCTTCAGTAAATTGTAGCTTTTAAACTTGATCCAATACCTAAAACTAATGACACAGCAAATTTGATATTGTTTACTATAATGCTAATAGCTAGCATTTGAAATAGCTGTTATTCACACTTTTTCAAAATTTGCTGTATATTAGATTTTTGTACAGGCATTATAACTGATAAATGCTTTTTCTATATTTATGAAAATTATCAACTTTGTTTTCATTATACATAAATTAGCAGGACTGCAGACTGTGACATGTAACCGAAAACCTATCATGGGACAAAATAATTCCTTGGTTGCACCTTTTTTTACTATTATGATTCGGGTTTTTGACTTATGCACATATCAACGCCAAAAAAAAAGAGCAGAGAAGGATTGTCGTTTGGCAGCTCGACTGGGAATGTTGATGCTCTATATATTTGTACCATAACTCTCTCCAGTTTTTGGCTCCCATTGGGTATATTACCTGGGGAAGGAAGCCAAAAGTGGAAGCACATTGGCTCATATGAGCCATTTGGCATTTTATGAAACATTAACTGCCAACCTTTTGCTCCGTCTTATTAATCAGCACTGGTTTTATTTGTGGTACTTGGTAGACTCATTATTACACAATTTCAAATTGTTCCTAGTTCTTTTGCTATGTCACCATTTTGTACAATTGTAGCTTTGTTCTCTTTGGCGAAGATGTTAGTGAAAAGGAACCAACTAAAATAGTTCTGTTTGTTTGATTGGTTGTGGAATACTTTAAACATTGAACATTCTATCGAAACACAAGTAGAGTTTTTAATAATTTATATGGTAAATGAAATAAATGGGACAACTAAAATATAATATTCTGCTCTTAAAGAAGCTGTTCAAGGTGCTGATATTTTTCTAGTGGTCCTCCTCGGAGGAAAGTTAGGCAAGCAGTCCAATCAGTGCTTCAGGTTAGTCTGGAGCACAGTCCCAAGGGTTAGCCAGACAAAAAAGGGGAATATTATAAATATCTACATAACCATAAAAACTGGTGTCTAGGATGTGTTTCACAGTCCAACTAATAACAGTGTTCCATTAGGGGGCTGGTCAGTTCGCTCCTTCAGCCCTTTCATTTTCAAAGTTTTAGTCATTTCAGTAAAAACTGTAGCCATCTACGGCAAACCTGCTACAGGATGATTTAAGGTTATTTTTAATGTTCTAATCAGAGACTACTGTAAAGAGATGTGGAGTTATAACTTCAATAATCTACCAGCAGAATGAAGGTCAAGGTATTTTGGTCTGTTTAGAGCCAAGAGGTCCTAATCTGTCATATTTTGTAAGGATCGTCCAGATTAGAAGGGATGCTCAATATATTGCCACTATCATCGGTATCGGCCCATATTAGTCATATTTTTAAAGAGGTAGGGACATCCCTATAAACTATTTCATGTAGTTGATATTGCTGCATATGTCAATTCCCCAAAAAATTTCATTAAAAATAATGTCACCTTTCTGCAGGGGGTTGTTATGGCAGGCCAGATTTGCCTCCTTGGTAAAAGGGCTGGGTACGGTAATGATACGTGGCTCTAGCTAGTTGACTTCACTCTGATTGGCTACAACCATATTTGGGAAACTCTTCAGTAAAATGCGCAGAACATCGTCTGGAGGTTATAACTGCGTGCTACTTCCCCATAAATGAACTTCAGCCACTCTTCTCTGATTCTCTCATCCTTTGGGAGTAAAGTGGAAACTTCCATCCGTTTTTGAGCTCCCTCGGACAGAACGGCTCTGCTTTTTAGAAGCCATCCTTCTCAAGTGGAGCAGCCAGACATGCTAGTGAAACTTAGCCCTTAAATTAGCCGGTGCATCTGCTGAGGGGAGGAGGGAAGGGCTGGGTTATGGAGGGCTGTTTGCTTGATGGTGTTCTCCAATTGGAGAATATGAATTATATAAAAAGATAATCTACGTAGAAAGATAAACTGTTCTCTGATTTGTCCATTTTTGAACAAAGAAACAAAGCTGAGCGCCTATGATCAGGGCTTTTGGTACCAACTCTTGACATTCACACAGCCTCATCAGAGCACAGGAGATCATATTAAACCCCCAAAACCACAGAAAAATGACATTGGTTGTCATGACCCCTTAAACATATCGGTGTTAATCCAATAAATAAAACTGGGTCAATATTAATAACCGATATATATTTCTGTTAGTATCAGATATTGATATTGGGCCAATTTTTCATATCGGTGCATCCCTAAAAATAATATAAAAGTTGGATGTAACAGAAAGTTTTAAGAATATAATATGCAATTGATTACATCATACATGAGAGTTGAGAATTATTTGACTATTAACCTCAATAATTCATAGAAATACTTAACTATGAAGGGAAAAAAATTGTTTCGTATGTGGATAGAACATGGTTTGTTTCGATGTACGGAATGGAAGAACGAAGAGGTGACGTCAGTGGAGAGGTAAAAAACGGGGCACAAAGGGGAAAATTAAATCATGTGCAAACTGACTTAGATTTACACTCGTAAAACGTGAATTTTTATTTTTAAAATAAAATTAGCATTGTGAAATTAGCTTGAAATGAACCTTTCAAGCTAATTTCTTTCTTTAATAAAACGATTTCAGCACACGTTTTCTTCTCCTTGTTTATATGCCGGATAAAAACTTTAACTCAAGAACATCCCTCTGTTTTCGCTGGCTTAATCTTTACTCCTTTCTCACATCAGTGTGAGTTTTGCTGCAGCCTAATGCTACACACTCCTCCTTAATCAGTTCCACTGCTGGCCCTAGTGTTGCTAATTCAGCAGAAATAATGGGGTGCTGGAAAACAAAGAGTCGGGCGGTTTAAGGGGTTTAAGATGTGCTGGAGAGCCACTCGTAAATTAGCATGCCAGAGTGAAAAGAATTTTTCCCCCTGAGTGGAACGTTTTTTCCCCTTTCTCTCGTTTTCTTTGGAAGGCCAGGTTTTTGGTTGCGAGGCGCAGGCTGGGTCTGTTTTCTCTGGCAGTTCCAACTTTCCAGAGCAGCAAAAGAGAAAAACTGGATTCAACAGCGAGGCAACAGCTTGCAGCAGGCGTCGAGTCAAGTGCTAAATCTTAATACAGCCATAAAAATTCACCAAGGATGGTTATCTGTAAAGCAGAAGACACAGAGGAATATGACTTTAAAACTGAGGCTGATGTCGTTGCGGCTCCGAGGAGACAGGAGGTCGGACTCGGCGTGTGGAAAAACCACATGAGACGAGATGGTGGGACTTCAGGAAAGAGCTCAACACTGCAGATTCAGGCTCTGATTATTCGGAAAGCACAGAGTTGCAACACATTCCAAAATGGCTACAACTGCACTGTAAAATATTACCAGGACAACAGGAGGGGTCAGATAGCTGAGCGGAACAGCAGCCACCCAGACGAACGCTGTCACTGTAATTACAGCTGCTGCCACTAGCAACATCTGTGTCTACGCAGGCCCACGTGACGAGGCAGGGCCAGAGAAAAAACATCTGTACTTCATGCAAAACTAGAACTGCGCTGGTCACACTTTACCGAAGAGATGCCAGTTTTCTGCAGCTTCACTGACTCAAGTAGTAGTTTTGGATTCAAAACTACACAAACAAGTTGCAAGATTAGCCCCACTTCTGCATCACAGCGTATGTCCATGACCTTCTCAGCTTTTCAGCGGTGCATGTATAGACAACTGGCTGACTGACTGGTGAAGCTGTGGGAAATCGGCCAGCGATTACAATCTCGACCTGACTAATTAGCATATTAACAGAAATGTAAGTGATTTTGAGCTCCCGGTGATTGATGGTGCCTTTATGAAAAATCAGTCAACTCCGATCTCTGCATGATTGCATGACTGATCTGCATCTTTGAAGAAATCAGACAGTTCTGATCTCTGAGTAAATGATCTGTGCATTTCTGGAAAAAAAAAAAAAAAAAAAAAAAATCAGAAATTTCCCATCTCTGGATGAATCATTTGTGTGTTTCTGAAAACAAAATCAGACCATTCCAACCTCTGGATCAGCGCATGTCTGAAATATTAGACAGTTCCGATCTCTGGGTGAATAATCGGTGCATTTCTGAAAACCTGATCATTCCAACCTCGGGGTGATGGATCAGTGCATCAACACAATTACACACAACCTTGTAAAAGTTTGTTCGTTATAACAGTAGTCAGTTTGACCTTTTATGGATGCTGGAATCTTTATCAGTTTTTCATAGCTTCACAAACAAATCCACACATAAAGGCATAATAAACAGGTTTCTCGACACCACCACGTTCTGTGGTTCCCTGCTCTGTCCTTCATTTACTGGAACATCCCAGCCTTCTGAAGGAAAACTGAAGGATCCAATACAAGAACACAAATCAATAACTGGTCATAAATGATCAGAACAAATCCAGCTTCTACAGCAGTCAGAAGACAGAAAGACGCTGTTCATGTGGACTCACAGCTGAACTGTCCACTCCGGGATCGTGTCTGGAATTCGGCCCCTTTTCACTCGACCGCAGTCCACAAGTTCCCCAGAACACACGCAGGGAGGGGGGCACGTCCCAGCGTGGGCCCCGGATCCACGCACCGGTCCCACAAACAGCAGAAAAAACACGGCAAACCTCGCCAAACTGCGAGGCTGCGGAGGGGAAAGCATTTTCTTCCGCCACACAGGAGCTCGCACCTCAGTGGTTCTACCTTCGGATGCAACCGATCCAAAGTGCGAAATCACTTCTTCAGTAACAGCGACCCCAAAAAATCCGTTTATCCACCGGCTCGGTTTCTATATCCAACCCCCTCGTCCTGCGCGGATCGTGTCTGTGAGAAATAAAAGGAGAGCGTTCCTGTCGAACTTTCCCATTCCCGTGCGGAAACTTTTGGTGCCGTGCAACTCGCTGCTTCTGTTGGGGCAACTTGTCCTGTGTGGGATCCCCACGGCGCAACATCAGCACACACCAGAGGTATGCGTGGGGCGGGACCACCGGGGTGCATGGGAAATGTAGTCTTTTCAGCTGCTGGCGCAAACTCTATCATAATGTTGGTTGAATTTCTTCAGGTCGCTGCGTGTTTACTGGTCTGACTACATTGCATACCAGTAGCTGTTGCTGTAGGCTTGCACCAGATGTAATGAATAAATAAGACATGTTCTATCTTAAAGTCTGAATTTCCAAGTTTGAAAGTTGGAAAAATTACTGAAAAGTCAAAGATTCCTTCTCAAGCTCCATCTCACAATCTGCTAGACCAAGAAAGTAAATGAACCCAAAAAAGGTAAAAAAAAAACAAAAAAAAAAAAACAAAAAACAAAACTATATCCCTGTCTTATAATGACGCCATTGGTCAAAAACATTTTTATGTTTTGGATCTTCAATCATTTACAGATCATTGAAAACATAAAAAAATCTCATTATTTTGTTGTTTGTTTGTTTAAAATCTTTTATGTTTCATTTATTTTGACCAGACAAATTTACACATAGTACAAGTTTATTTTAAAAATTTTTTTAAAAAAAAAAAAAAAAAAAAAAAAAAAAAAAAATTGTTGCCTCCAATTGCGTACAACTTGGCAGTTTTGGCCCTAATGGCAAACAGCTTGGACACCACTGCTATAGGTTAGCTGCTGTTAGCAACACAAGCAGATAACGCTGTATGTCTCATGAAAGAAGCTATGAAAACAAGAAGGGAAATAGAAAAGAAGGAGTACAGCATGTGTGTGACTGATTCAGTCTGGCTTCCGTTTTAATTACTCAATGTTATCTTGTTAAATAAGAGATTTACTGAGATATACTCAGCACTAGAGGTTTAATTCTGCAGCTTTTGCTGTGTTTTATAAACAGGGAAGCCATATTGGATTTAAAGTCGGGAAAGTATCTCGCTAAATCAAAAAACTTTGTCATTGTATTTTAATTCAAAGCTCATTAAAACCAAAGAATGATCTCGTTTAAAAGACAAAGGTCGTAACAGGAAGTTGGAACTTGGAGCTGGGGTTGACGTCACATCCCAAATAACAGTGTTCCAGTTAGCACAGTCAGAGAAGTCAGGATTTCAACATGGCGACAACCATAGACATCGCTTGCGGTACCTCTTACGAACATCATTTTATACTTTACTTTCCATAGGCAAACACCACCTTGAACTTGTTCATTTTAGAGTTGCAGGTGCTACATGGAACACTGATTTTAGATTCCCTTTTACAGTTGTGTTTTGTAAACTAAACATGTTTCCACCACAGCTTGCTATTGTTGACATATTGGATCCAAAGTTGGCCTTTAAAAAATTCCTCCGACTTTCCAGTTGGGAATCTGACTTTGGGTGGGTGTTCCAGTTGATTCTTCAGACTCGGAAACTGGAATTTCCCAGTTCCAACTACAACTGGAACACACCAGTAATTTTGCACTGAGGAATCTCGTTAAAACAATATATAAAACTCTTTATATTGAGAAACTTTAGCATCATAATGAGAAATGTTCTTGTTTTAACAATATACTGCTCCTGTATTTTCTAATTTCAATCTCGGTGTGATGTAAATTCATTTCCATTTACAACTTTGGAATTTGGAAGAATTTGGCACAATCTTGCAGTTTTGTTTTGCTGTTGTTTTTTTTTTGTTTTGTTTTGTTTGTTTTTTTTTTCCCAAAAGTTTGACCGAAGTAATTTCTTGATTCTGCAGGTCTGGCAGTTGTCAGCATATAAATATATAAAATGATTCAATTTTTTTTCTAGCATTTCATGCCATAAGGAGAGGCAAGTGATATCCAATAGGCTTACTTGTAGCCTATTGGTTTACTTATTTGAATAAAACATGCCAGCAAAGTTGGAGCTGAACAAAGAATGATCTTTATTGTGTTAGTTAGCTTTGGAGTTGTGAGTCATGTAATCAGCTTGTTAAGAATGTTGATGTGATGAAAAAATTCTGCTCCTTGAGCAAAATTCTGCAGAGTCAGACTTCTAATTAAGCCCTTGGCTTCATCTATGGTATGTCTGCGGTTTCTGTCCTGACAGGATGGCAAACTTTCAAATTTTAATTGCACTTTTTGCCTTGGATGTGGTGGCCAACCCAAAAGAAATAATGCTTTTGTCAGAAATGCCACAGAAAACCAGAAATATTGACAGAAACGAGCGAGAACTAGTTCACCTTTGACAGTTTAACACAAGCTGAAAGGAGAAAACTGTCTTTGTTGCATGGTTTGTTCAAATTACTAACTAAACTTTAGTATTTGTTATTTGGATAAGGACAGAGGTTGGGTTTTTTTTTCACTTTATATCTTCACAGCATGTTTCAATGAGCATGTTATTCATAAAAAGTGTTAATTAGACAAAGCCTTGTTGTAGAACACAACACAACCTCATTCACCTTAAAAGTAAAGTGACTCATAAAGAATTTAGTTAATATTCTACTGTTGCCAGCCAGCTGATATTTTCTCATTTGCAAGTTAAAAGATGTGTGCTCTTTCCTAATTTCCACATAAAAAGGCCTTTTCATGTGATATTCATGCACAGGCAGATGTGTCGGTTCCCCTCGGGCAAAGTGTTGAACAGCTTCCTGTTGACCAAGGTTACACTTTCACTGTCGATCAAAACCTCCTCTTCATAGTGAGGATGCAAACCTGTTAACCTGTACACTAATACAGAGCTTGGAAGAAAAATTTAAAACTGAAATTGTTTATTTTTTCAATTAAAGCTCATTTACTACATAATGCACTAAGCATGTCTCCATTTATTTAGCAAACAGTCATTTAACACTTTGCTCAAGCTGGTTGCTAAATGGCTGCCTTTTCATTGTATTGTTTACAGTTGAGGAGTCCAAACTTTTTACCTAATGGGCCAAATAGTTGAAAGTAATTGAGGGTAATTAAGGGGAAAAAATGCATAATGTTTTATTTTTAGCTGCACAACTAACACAAAACAATATTTCAATAGCATAAAGAAGCCTGATTTAAGTAGAAAATGGAGCTATAAATCCATAAAATGAAAGATAAAATGTAGCAGGTTTGCCTTGTTTGAAACAAACAAATGCAAAATCTACAAACAGTATCCTAAATCTTGGTGGTTTTTTGTTATCTTTCTCTGGATTTTTTTCTGTTTATTCTTAGCAATAAGAACAAGATATGAGTCATTCTCGTAGAAACTTTGCTTTATTTTGTGGAATTTACTAAAAGGTGTACCAAAGTCTGCTGTCGAGTAACCATTACTGGGTGTTTGTGGTCCTGTTTACTATGACATGTAATTAAAAGTGAAAAATATGGTTGATAAAAGATTAATATTTTGTGTTGGTACTTTCTGTATTTGGAAGACTTTAATTTTTCTGTATCAGGGTGTGCGTGCATCCTTAAAAACTCTTAAAGTTTTTGTGCTTCAGCCTTAGAAGGAGGAACATCTTATCCTGCTCTCTCCCATCCTAATTTGATAGTTTTACTGGTTAAGTTATTAAAACTATTTAATATATCCAGTTTTTATAGTTACTCTTATATTGTCTACCCTCATACCTGGATTACTTCAGATTTAAGGAGTGTAGATTCTTAATTTTACTTCACTTTTTGCCCTATTTTTTCTGCCTCCAAGATAAGTAGGAGCAAGATGCCTCTGGTTGACACCGACGACATTGGTCATGTTATACAAAGTCTTCAATCAATAGGATTGAGGGTTCTCAACTGGCAGTAAACGTTGAGATCAATGCAAGCTCTGGAAATGAAACAACTCTACCGATGCCTCAAAACAACAAACAGCCTCCAAGCACTTCAAGCAGCTCACCCCCCTAGAACTGTCTTGGAGCTAAGCCGAAAAATAAATATCATTTGGATCTGACTAGACGTCCAACGGGACGGACCCCTCACCTAGATGATACAGTGTGGCCAGCATTGAGCCGAAACATCCTCTCGTCAACACCAGCACCAAAGAAAAAAACAACAAGCAGTTGAACCTGACATGATTCCACTTTCCTTGACTCCAGTACCAAGGACTAATCAGCCAGCTCGAGCCATAACACATCCCTTCATGTCTCCAGCTGGAAACCCACTAAACTCCACTGGAATTCCACTGAAAAACAGGTTTGCTGCTTTGCATCAGGAGCCTACGACAAACACCTTTCTTCCAAACATCAACAAGGTGTATGAGACAAGACCAACACAACCACCTCCTAAAGTGACCCAGACACCAAAATTAATGCCAAAAGTTCTTATTGTCAGGGATTCAGCTGTGAATGGAATTGATCGTCTTTGTAGCACAAAGACAACGAAGGTAATCTGCTTCCCAAATGACACTGTGTCAGATGTACCAGAGAAAATACTTCCATTAACCACTGACCAGCCGAGCATTGAGAATCTAATCATTCACATTGGAGCTAATGATCTGGCCAAGCAAAAATGTGAAATTCTGAAAAATGACTTTTGTCATCTTCTAAGCACAGCTGGAAATCTGAAAATGAAGGTGTTTATCAGTGACCAATACCGAAAGCTGGACATGGAGATTAAAATTACAGCAGACTGTTTATGACTAATAGATAGCTTATTAAAGAATGCTCTTCCAAATCCGTGAACTTTATTGACAATCACAAGATTTTCTGGGAGCGCCACCATCTCTTCAGACAAGACAGAGTCGGCCTAAATAAAGATGGGAAAAAACTGTTCACTGTCAGTACTTTCAATGCTGTTAACAACAGAAGGCCATCTCTCCAAACACAGGACAACGTAAACAATGACATCACTGCCCCAACAAAGATTATAGAAGGACAAGCACAAGCCCAGCAGGCGCACAATGTTCCAAAACAAATTGATAAACTGCCATCTACTCCAGCTGGAAATGGAGCTGAGAGGGAAGCAACCCCACCCCACCCCCCTCCTCTGCACCACCCCACTCATCCCATCAACACCTACAGGGAGCCAAGACTGCTTATCAGAGGACAGTACTGGAACACAAAATAACTCAAAAAATTCATCACCAGAACTGATGTTTCTCAACTTCAGTGAGAAAATGGACCACCAGATACTGTGAGGAACTTCCCTCTTAAGTTCCCAAAAAGCATGCTTTTTGGATTTAGAACCACCCAATCCGGGCCTATCAAAACAACCTCCATTCTGTATTTCTGGAGTCTGAGACGGGTGTCCACACATTAGTATACCTGTCCTCCTCCAGAAAGCGTCTGGCCCCCTGGCGATAAGATACAGAAGCATCCTAGTCAGAATTACTAACAGAGAAATAGCAAGGAAATCCAGTGGTCTAAAATTAAGTCTCAGACTAATCCCCTGTATTAATCAACCTCAAGTTGCAGAACTATCCACCCGCAAGACACTTAAATCGGCTCTGCTAAATATAAGATCAGTATCAGCAAAAGGACTTTTAGTTAATGACTTCATTACTGAGCATAATACTGATGTCATGTTTCTCACAGAAACATGGTTGGATGACAACAATGAAACACCTGTACTCACTGAATCAGCCCCACTAATTACAATTTTTAAAGTGAGAATAGAAAGAATAAGAAGGGCGGAGAGGTTGCTGCAATATTTCATGATTCACTAAACTGTAAAAAGCTTTCCCTGGGCAATTTTGACTCTTTTGAATATTTGGAAATTGAGGTAAAAGGCCATAAATGAACTGACACTAACTCCATACAAACCCCCCAAATATGTGGCAATTTTTTCAGTGACTTTAGTGAGCTGTTATCTATGATATGCATTGATTATGATTGTTTAATAATTATGGGAGACTTTAACATCTATGTTGACAACCTAATAGACAGAGAAGCAAAAAAGCTGAATGATGTACATCAAAACATTGGTTTGACTCAACATGTTAAACAGCCGACACACAATCAAGGACACACTCTGGATTTGATCATCAGCAAGGGTGTAAATATCTCCAAGGTCTCAGTAATTGATGTTGTTCTGTCTGATCATTTCTCTGTTGGTTTTGAAAGTACAATCTCTGTTGACTCGCTTATTAAAACAGATATTATTACAAAACGTTCTCTTACAGACAACACAGCTGAAACTTTTAATCAAATCTACTCCTCCACCTAACTTCCATGCTGTAAACCAGTTGATGAACTGGTATATAACTTGTACTCTAAAATTTCAGACATCATTGATTTCATTGCACCTGTTAAAGTGAAGATTGTGTCTGATAGGAAGAAATCTCTGTGGGTAAATGTTCCACTTGTAAGAAGCGAAAGAAGCCTTTGTTGAAGGGCTGAACGTAAATGGCGTAAAACTCGACTTCACGTTTACTATGAAATCTACAGAGAAAGGCTGCGAAGCTATCACTTAACCCTAAAACATGCAAGAGAAACATTTTTTGCAGAAATCATAAACAAAAACATCAACAATGCTGGTGCCTTGTTTGCCACAGTTGACAGGTTGACAAACCCTCCTGTGATTTTACCACCTGAACTCCACTCTACCAGGGCCTGCAATGAATTTGCCAACGTTTTTACAGAGAACATTCAAAAAATTAGAGAGTTAATCTGCACATCCACACCAAACCCAATAACGATGCTTTGCCCAGTCATAACAAATGCAAACAAAATGGCCACATTTTAACTACTCAACTGTAAAAGCTTAGAAGAAATTATAAATCAATTAAACTCCTCCTGATGTTTTGATATCCTACCTACAACCTTCCTTAAGAAAGTTCTGCCTGTCATTGCATCTGATCTGTTTCAAATAGTAAACTCACCCATCTCATCTGGTGTTTTCCCCCAGGCTTTAAAAACAGCAGTTATCAAATCACTGATAAAAAAAAGAGCAATCTGGACAAATCATCATTGTAAAATTACAAGCCAATCTCTAACCTTCCATTCATCAGCAAAATTATTGAAAAAGCTGTGTTTCAACAGTTAAACAGCTTCTTAACAATGACCAACTGTTATGATGTCTTTCAGTCCGGTTTCCATGCTCTCCACAGCACTGAGACTGCCCTCACCGCAGTTCTAAAGTCCTTCCACTGGCTCCCTGTAGCTCAGAGAATAGACTTTTAAATACTTCTGTTAGTTTATAAATCACTGAACGGCTCATCACCAATATACATTAAAGACTTGTTGCCATTGTATCAACCTTCTAGACCACTCCGGTCTTCTGGTTCTAGTTTACTCTGCATCCCCAGAATCACAACCAAACATGGAGAAGCAACTTTCAGTTTTTATGCACCACAAATCTGGAACAAACTTCCAGAAAACTGCAAAACAGCCAACACACTGAATTCCTTTAAATCAAGGCTAAAAACCCACCTGTTTAGACTTGCCCTTGATCAGTAGCAAGTTGAACACTGAACTATATTTGCCTGATGATCTTAATGATTTTGATGCATTGATATTTGTGAGATAATTTTCATGTGTATTTGCTTAATGATTTTGATGATTTGCTGTATACTTGATTGATGTTTTTTATGATGTGAAGCACTTTCAACTGCCTTGCTGTTTAAATGTGCTATACAAATAAACTTGACTTGACTTAAATTTATGCATCTAAAATTAAGGCCTTAAAATGTCTTGAATTCATTTAAAAAACTGTAAGTTGGCTTTACATACATTAATCAGAAGACCCAAATTTTGTTGTGGCAGAACTATTTAATCTAGTATATTCTATGTTGTTTATTTTTCTTGCTGGATTTTTCTGTCAGACAAACGTTTGAGTCCCACGCAGACATCTTCATCCTATTCTGTGACTTACAGTGGTTGAAGCTACAGCTAACTAGATGCTAACTGGATACCCTTGCTAGCTAGCTAGCTAGCTAACTTTTTTGCATCTATCATGGTTAGTATAAATTAATCGGCAGTTAGCTGGACAACATTCGTCTTCGCCACTGGCTTACTTCTGTTGCCATCCCATATGATGTTATGTACATTCTGTACATGTAACATCTATGGGACAAAATCTGACAAACATCTGATATTATACTCATAAAATGTTGGATTGTACAAAGCCATAAAATGTGAGACAATGAATCCTGGAAAATGTGATAATGTAGTGTGTCTGAGACAGAATATAAGACCCGATTTACCAAATTAAAAAAAAGACTTTTTGTGATTGATGGAACCATGAACTCTGCTGTTTAATGCAGCAGGACAATGATCCACTTGTACACCAGCAAGTCCACCTCTGAATGGCTCAGTAAGCAAAAGTTAAGATTTTGTTGTGGCCTAGTGAAAATCCGGACTTAAATCCAACTGCAGTGGCATGATTTCAAACTGGCTTTTCATGCTCTTGTGTTTATCATAAACATTCAGACTGTGTATTAACCTCCCTCCCACCATGAAAACAATACATCAGCTAATATGATTCAGTACTTTAAATAGATTATAGGTAAATAAACAGCTTCATTGTTTTCTGGGAATTTTCTTTGAATGGGTTACTACCTAAATTGCCTGGAGGTATGATACTTACCCTTTGGTCAGTCAACCACTCATTTGTATTTAAATGAGGACAAATGGTGCCAAACTAAATGGGGACACACACACACTTAATGGTGAGAATGTTGGGGACATTTATTTCTCTAAAGAAATTATCCACAAATACAGAAGTTGGATCAGATGTTCTCATTTTAAGAATCTCCAATTAATTCACATTTTTCCTGTAATGTTTTTACAAAATACTCTCCAGGCATCTGCCAGTGCTGATCAAACATTTTCTTGTGGCCAAACACAGCATGAAACATTTTCCCCCAACTCTATGTCCTGCTGTCTTTATTCTTTTTTTAATTAAACTGTGTCAATAACTTTGATTGAGCTAAATAGAAACTGGGCTGCTGAACAGCACTGATTGGATGTTCATGGGGTAAAGTAAATGGAATTAACGTTGCTTTTCTATAAACTTGTGAAAACTGTTTCTGCATTTTACAGTTGTAATAACTAAGAATATTAACCCTGGGGATTTTGTCCAATGATGTAGTCTGACATTGTCATGAGAATAATTCTATAATTATTTAAGCATTTTGATGAGGCATACATATAAAATAATTCTCAGTTGTGGCAAACACAAATCTTTTTGTTGGCTCAAAAGAAAAACAAGACTTAATTTGAAAAAAAAAATAATCAAAATTTCAGCTACAGTTTTTTTGCTTCCCAACTGTTTCATATGAAGGTTAAAGGAGAGAGAATCAAGAATCCGAGCTATTTATATCCATACAATAAATCAGTCTTCAAACCATGAAGAGTGGTGATAGATGGAAAATTCAAAGAATTTAATTTAGAGTTGGAAAACAAAATATATTTGTATTTTTAGCATTGAGATGCTGATTTAGAGCTGCACAAAGTTTCCTGAATGTTATCAAAGGATTGCTGGAGCTGATGAGCCTGCTGAGGTGTGGCTCCAATGGAATTCATCATAGTATCATCGGCATACAAATGAAAATGAGTGTTCATACTCTTTGATCAAAATTATGAATATGGATACGGTGAATAATAATGGCCCCTGGATTGATCCCTGGTGAACACCTTTGACAACATCAAAAAAAGCAAGGGGCAATTCTTTCACACAGCTTTCACACACAATTCTGTGCAAAAGATGATTTTTGAAAAAAATAGTTTTGAAAATAGTTATAAAAATGCTCAAATTTCACATGTACTTTAACTTAACTGTATATTTTTATCTGAAATGTTGTACTACAATCTACCGCCATTCATTTAGGTTCTGATCTCTATTTTGGCCAGTTGATTCTTATCAAATATGACAGAATACAATCCCATATCAAACTGAAATAGCTCAAAGTTACTTCCAACAGGTACATATTATTAACTGGAGTCAGATAAACATACTTCCTTGCGGTAGAGTATGAGTTTACAGAAAATGTCTCTTAAGTTGATGATTGTCCACAAATTGATGCATGGTTTTCCCGAAGCAGCCTACAGTAGATGGGACCATTTAATAACCCAAAAACTTCAGTACAAAACAACCAAGGTAGGAAAAATTAAGTGTCTTAAAATGACCAACACTCCTGATATAAATATGCTCTGGTTGTCCCCAATAAGCATTGTATTCTTAAGGGCCCATCATCTCTGTAACAGGTTCTCGTTTTGAATGTTAAAGTTTCAGGGTTGTGTTCATTTATGCAGCTCAAAGTGCAGCCCACACTCCTTGAACATTAACATAGCTAAATAGGTGTGACATTTTTATCTGCTGATTTATTTAATCCTTATTTTTTTCTCCAGGTTGATGGTCAGAACACTCCTTGGCCTTGTGACGCACTGTCCGTTTTGCTCCTTGTTTTGCTCCAAGAGGTGATTACTTCGAGTTCTTAGTTTGATCAGAGGTCATAATTCGTAGCAGTAGACTATGAAACTGGATTAAAACCACAATTAATGGAAATAGTTTGCAATACAATTTTATTCTAATGTAAAATGCACTGAAATAAATGATATGAGAGATTTCAATTTTTTAAGGTTTTTATGGCACTAATGGCTTTAATTTAACAGCAGCTGGAAAGGAGGAAGGGAGTGAGAAAAACAGAAGACATGTAGCAAATGGCCTGGGGCTGGGAATTGAACCAGGGACAACTGCGTTGAGAACTGTAGCCTCTGTCTTTGATGCACCTGCTTGAACACTGAGCTATGTAATGCCCCGATTTTAACATTTTTGAGAGCATTTTTCTCTGTATTTCACAAAAACAAGTAGCTACATGGGTACGAAATGGAAGTAGGACAGAGTGAATAGCAATGTGTCGGTACAAAATGGGGAAACTGTTGGAGAAGCCAAAGAGAGGTGTCTGTTACATTTTATCAGCCATGTTTCAGTTCATAACAGTATTGGAGTTGTTGCGTCCCAGTTTGACAACCAATGATTTAAAGTCATCTGCTTTAAAGTGATCTGATAGCTTTTGTTAAAGCTACAGTGTGTAACTTTTACAAAAATATGTTTTTTGCATATTTGTTAAAACTGTCACCACGTCGTGACAGTATAAAATGTGACAGATAATTTGTGAAAAGATTAAGCTCCTCCACCTCCTCCAAAAGCTACTGTAGCTGTCTAAAAAAATGCACCGCTCCCAACCTAAAACAACCAATCAGAGCCAGGAGGAAGGCTTTAGTGCTGTCAATCACCCTCCGGTACGCGCTGCTAAATCTGCTAATGGTGAAAAAAACAGCTTACCATTCCAGGAAAATCATTTATCTGCTGTAATCAGTGGCCATGCTAACTAGCTTTAGCATTAGCAGCAGGCTATGTTGCGGTGAACTGTAGCATAGCAGAGAGCAAGGGGGAGTGTGTGAGTGGTGCACACATGAGGGTTATTCACAGTGCTAAGACCCTCCTCCTGGCTCTGATTGGTTGTTTCTGACCGAGCTGTGTATTTCTGCAGTACTGGGAGCACTGGGAGGAGGAAGCAGAGCTTCATTTTTTCACAGAATATCTGTCTTATACTGATACAACATGATGATCATTTTAACAGATATGTAAAAAACATATTTTAGACTTTAGATTTTATAAGACTTGATTGCCCAGTGCAAATAGGGTGCAAGCATAACATTTGTAATAAATAAATTATATGTTTGATTTAAGCATATCTATGATTATTTATCAGTATTTGAAATCATAAGTAATGAACTAACTAAAAAAAAACTAATGGTTGTTAAGTACATAAATATGAACAGATTTTTTTACAGGAAATATGAAATAGAAGTAAGATGGGGTGACATTCTCAAATGTGGGCATGAACTAAAGCGAATTTAGCTGGAACATTTTATGGTGCATTATATGCCTAATATTTGTATCATTGTTTCTGACTTAATATCCATTCATAACTCCCTACATTTTCAGGTAATGGGTTACTACTCACAATATGATTTTATGTATATTTGGGTTTCTGCCATTTAAATAAAAGTTAAAACAGCAAAGATGGAATAGATTAACATTTTGTTTTCACTCTAAGACCTGCCCTGATGTTCTTGACTCTTGGACTTCTCAGGAGCATTTTATTAGGTATGACTTTACCAATAAAAAAAAATCATACACTTGTGCTCTTCGATGCACATGCCTCATGGAAAAACTGACAAATTCTTCATTTAACACAAAAATGAGGCCTACATACTGGACACTTTGAAATTTGACTACTTCAGATTTTATCGCTTTCAGTTGTTTTAGGTTCTGTAAGACTAGTTCTGAACACTTTTTTCTACCACTAATTTTCCAAATGAATCACTTCAAAAATAGTGTGAAGTATTTTCAACAACTGTCATGCAACTTAGCTGAAAAATCCAAGTCTGATCAATTGAGGTCAGTATCAGTATTAGACAGATACTAGTATGGTAAGATCTATACCTGTTTCATATTCCCTCTTGAAACTTTATTTTATTTTTGTATTGTAGTTTCTCAACTCAAAAAAAATAAAAACTATATGGTCTCAATGATAATTTTTTGCACTTTTATTTTATTTTTCTGTTGTTACTGTTTGTCAGTTAAAATGTTTGTAAAATATTTTGTAGACACCTATGAACTTTGTCCAAGTTCTGTCCTCGGTTTGAAAAAATAATTCCAAGGAAAAAAATAAAAAAAACTCCAAATGTCAGAAGTTTGATGATATGTCAAACTTAAATAAAACTATTGGTACTGGTATTGGTATTGGTATCGGTATCTGCGATACTGGCTCTGCATTTACTTGGTATCGGATTGATACTAAAATATGTAGTATCAGACATGTCTAATGATCAGCACTTCTACTAAACTCTGTACATTAATAATTAATACACTTACTGACACAACTAGCTTGCACGTCAGGGCTATCAGTAACATTCAATTTCATTCAATGCACCACCAATACAGAAGGCACATTTCTTGAAATAATTATCTGTTTGTTAGCATCCTCCGTGTGCTGACACAAAAACAAACAGCAGGAGCGCAGGGCAGGGATGGTATGTCTGGGTATTTTGCCTGTTTGGAGTGACTGGTTGAGTTTGTGTAATTCCTGTAGGATTTTGGAGAGGAGATGGGGGAATCTGACCAAAATCTGCTAATCGGTGGACTGATTTCTTCCTTGTGGCTGAGAAAATTAGAGCCATTCTCAATTCAAGTGACTAATTTTGTTCTTTTTTAAAACTTTGAAAAGCCTACACTGCAGTGTTTTTCAGCTGTAGTCTGCTAGAGTTGTCTCCACTGATCCTGTCATGCCTTGCACCTTTACACAGTATACAGCAGCTGTGAAGCGTGCCTCAGCCCTCACACTCCTCCCCTGGTGAAATCATATTTTCTAGCCGCCGCAGATTTGTTTGGTCACAGCGGCGCCTGCTTGATAGATGTGTTTCTGGCTGTGAAACACCTTCTGTACCCTTTTTCACAGCCCCAACATCACCTCCGGTGAGTTTGGTGCGAGTCTGCAAAGTTCGTCAGTCAGTCCGCTGACTTTGCCAGAGCCTCTTCAGAGCCTCTCGTGAAGAATGGGCAGATGTAGGTAGAAATCTAGTCGAGTTGCTAATGCTGCATGTGGCCTGCCGCCAGACGTTACACTCGAAATAGCAACAGTGTTGAAAAATGACTACCCAGCATGCTTTGCTCCAGGTGTACCTCTTTGCCAGTAAAAACATTCAAAGGGGAGGCAGAGGGGGATTGGAAAGGTACAGCTATGTGTGCACAGGCATTTTCCAAGGACTCTGCTAAAATAAATGAGAGTATTAGTGGCCAAACATCTCAACTTTCAGTGCTTTTCAGTGCAACCAATTACCCGCATCAATTTTCACCTGGAGGTTAATAGGAACAGCAGGGTCTGTACAGAAATCATATTCGTACAAAACCAACGTAAGGGGCTCATTGAGGTTTATTGGGACTAAAAAGCACAAGGATGTAGCGACAGTGGACAGTCACTTGTGTCAATTCATTAACTTTGGAGCAATCCCTCATAGTTAGAGTGCATGTGATGACAGTGGAGAGAAGACCTCACTTTTGACAGGAAGAAACCTCCAGCAGAACCCGGGTCAGTGTGAGCGGCCATCCGCCACAGATGACTGGGGTTTGAGAAGACTGAGCAGATACACCAAAAACACAGAAGGACTGATCCAGGAGGACTTACGTTGTGCATTACATTGCTTAACTACAAGGAAAGTTCTAAGCTAAGTCTTAAAAGTAGACAGGGTGTCTTCCTCAATAACTGAAAGCTCTCCCTCCCATTCTACTTTTAGAACCTCTAGGAACCAGCAGTAAACCAGCAGTCTTGAGAGCAAAGTGCTCTGTTAGGAATATCTGGATCAATCAGATCTCTGATCTATAATGGAGCTAAACTGAAGGCTTTTAACTGCGTTTTGTGGACTTCCTGATAGTCCAGCCTTGAAGTAACAAATGCATGGACTAGTTGTTCTGCATCACCCTGGGACAGAAATTGCAGAACAGAAAGAAACACCTTTTAGAAACCTGTTTAAGGTGGGATTTAAACGGCATGTCCTGGTGGAAGATGACACCAAAGTTCTTTACTTTATTAATGGAATCCAATCTAATGCCACCCGTCATTTTCAAAGGCTTATATTTTCTCTGTCTTAGGGGAGTTGGTGTGGCCATGTAAGAGTGCTGGAGGTGTTTAGGTTGGTACCAGTCCAAGTAAAAGCCAAGTCAGAACCAGGATTCAGGTTCTGACTGCAGACCATCGCTGAGCGACCAGTACTTCCTTTACCTGTCAGACGTTATTTTGCTAGATTGATCACAAAATGTTGGATTTTTACGTGGGCTATGTGGACATCACAGAAGATCAGCTTAAGAAAATAGGCTAATGGGACTTTTTAGGCAGTTTATCAACCAGAATGGAACAAAAAACTCTGACTCACAAAATTTCTGTGGCATAAATTTAACTTCACAAAAGTTACTTTTTGCTGATTTAATCAGAAAAATGCATGCTTGAACAATTTACAGCACATTAAAGTGAGAAAATCTGTTCTTTGCTGCAAAATGCTGCTAAGCGCTCTGGAGATGCGTGAAGTTCTTAGTAGCTATGTTTCCATCCAACAGTCATGCAAATCTTGAGCAAACTTTTTAAATGTTGCATTAAAGATGCAAATTAGCTGTATTTGGAGCTAATCAGCCAGGCTATGCAAAGCGTAATTTCATCAGAAGTTGATGCTACGTATGGCTGTAATAAAAAGGAAGGAGGTTACAAGCTAGCATGGACAACACATCTCAGAAAAATGGAGAGTCCTGCCCACCGAGCTGGAGAGTTGGACTTTAAAATTTTTCAGAGTTTCGTGCCCCTGATACGGCACAGACACGACCAGTGTATGGGAATGTTCCACCACTCCCATCCCAGCCTGGAGTGCCTCTTGCCGGCCTCTAGGCTGACAGATCTCCCCTCTGCACTGGAGGTTTGGACCTTGATGTGCTACGTCAGAAGTTATTTGGGAAATGTGTTTCCATTTCCCTTGTAACTCATTTACTCTTTTTCCGAAAAGCCAAAAACCATCTCAAGCTAGCGTAAAAACATTTTTACAAAATTAAGGAAGTTATTTTGAATTTTACAGTTTCCATCAACATTTTCTAATGCAATACTCCAAAATGCACACAAAAAACGCTGATGGATACACAGCTAATGTTACACTTCAGTTAAAAGCTCTTCACTTTCATTTTTGTACTTAAGGTACTTGTCTGTATTTTAGGGGAAGATAAAGTGTTTGGACCTTACATGAAGGTTTATTCCAGGTGCAAAACCATATTATTCCCAATCTCCTTACCCAACACAGGAGCATTTAAGTTTCAGAACAGAGCATCTGTTGTCAAGGCTGAGCTTGTGTGAGGCTGATGTTGACGAGTGGATGAGAGCTTCGAAAGTGGCCTGTGTAAAGGTCTGCGTTGTGTGCCTGCAGCCAATTACAAGTCTCAGGGCCGACACAAAATGGTTGCTGTGTGAACAGGTCAGCGGGGATAAATGGGGGCAGTGTGAGCAGCTCAGTTAGGATACTTGCCTCTTATAATTAATGGGACGACTGACTTTGCCATGGCGTGTGGTGGCCACATGATTTGTCAACACATATCACTTCACTCCATAATTCCAGCATGCATGCTTGAAAACCAAACAGCTTTGTCTTAAGGCAGGTTAATAATCCTAAACTTCACTTGCTCCTGACACCAGTGTGAAGGGAAATTTCTCTCCTAATATGGGAATCATTACAGACATCAATACAGCCCAGTCAAATATGAAAAAGAGCTCCAAGAAGAAAAAACTCAGCAGACCCACCCTGCTATGGTTCAAGGACATTGTACTCTAGCCTGAGGATTGTATTGATTGTAATTATTTTTCACCCTGAGTTGATATTGTTGCTAATTTGACACTCAATTGTCCCAAATTTGTTAGCGGTTAGTCGCTTGGCATGCTTTTTCTCCAGTATTCCAGCACGCAAACACACTGACTGAGATCCAGGCAGGTCAGTTCAATATCCAATTTCACTTTCAAATCAACCTTTTGCAATTTCCTTTTGCTTGCTTTTACCTCACATGCCAGTGCTGCTCACTTTAATTAGTTATTAGTGAGCCAATGAGTACTCTGGGCAGAACTTTCTATTTTAAAAACAGGAACTTACAAAAGTAATTGATTAACCGTTCCGTCGAACCTGTGCTTTTGGGGCTCTTTGGTAATGAATGATAAGCCCCACTGTAAATGTGCTATACCTTAAAATCTTTATGCTTCAGAGCACATCTAATGCCAGTTTTAATTTTACCAGTACCAGAAGGTCTCTGTGAAAGTGATGCAGTGGCTACATCAACGAAAATGTTTCGGATCCTAATCAGTATATTCTGCATCAGGAGTGGGCATTAAGGACCATAGCAGTCCATCCAAATGGTCAAATACTCGGTCAGGACAAGAATACACAGTGCACCCCCGGTTAGGAACCGCAGCCGTCAGCGAGTATACTTTATACTCCCTCTAAAAGTTTTTACAATTGCCTGTTTTAATAGTCCAAACACCAAATATACCTTAATATGCATTAATATGCACAGCTGAAACTGTCTTGACACTACCACAAAAGCTAATATCCTTATAATTGCTCTTGGGGCTACACTGAATCAGTGTAAAAGAAAACGAATGGTGCTCCTGGATTGGCTGCTTTGCAAATGCCATCTAATAGTGTGTCAAGAAGCATTGCGTCTTGGTATTTCAGCTTCCCAAACTACATTTTCTTTTGAATGTTTTAATTATGAGCTACAAAAAAAAATCTGAAAATAAGCAAATTCTCCACATTCCACAGAAAAATCCACAAATAAGTGAATCACCAAATATTGAACCGCTAAAAGGTGGGGGCCCATTGTGCAGGCTTTTTTAGATTGCTCTAAAAAGCTAGCTTCTCGAGCTCACTTCTCAGAGGGTATAATATGTTGCCTCAAGTTCCTTGATCCTCTGGCTGGTATTTTCCACAGCTAGGTCAAGCTAAGACCATGCTCTTCCACCACTGAATGGACCTGATCAAACTTTATAGTAGGATGAAGGAGGTTTGGAATACAGCCATGCCTGTGTCTTTCAGAATAGCTAAAGGTTTAGCAACACCATTTAATGTGAGGTTGGTTTTTTGTTGCCATATAAGTTTGTGTTTGATTTAGTTTTTTAAAAATGGTGGAGCTAAACTATAGCACCTATATACTCCATTCATCACCCACCAGAATGTGATTGATAGTCAAATTTCACTTTTAACATGAAATTTGTAAAAAATAAAAAAATAATAAAAAATAAAAAATTAATAATAATAATAATACATTTTAAAAATGGACTGTTAATTAGAGTTTTTAGAAAGAGATCAGAGCTGTCTGAAACTTGAATGGAAGACAGAACTGTACTGAAACTCTAAATCAAGATCATCTTAAAAACTGTGATCTCTAAAGTGTGTTTCTAATCAACAGAGATGCAGCAAAGGATAAAATTATTCAACCCAAAGCAGATTTACGTGTGAAATTGTTTTCATTCAACCAAGAAGTTTGTTTCTGATTAGAGAGGCATTTCTCCAAAGATCATGAAAGAATGTAAGAAAAGTGTCAATTTAAAAAATATTTGATTTTTCAGATTTTTTTTTACATTTTCATGAAATATGGTATGGTATGGTAACCCTATGGTATAGTATGGTATGGTGTGGCATGATATGGCCACAGCAGCTGAAAATGTAACAAATGTTGCAGTTTTGGTCCCCAATTGAATAGAGTCTACCAGACTATCAGGTGGGAAAACACCCTAAACTGCTGTTTGAAGAAAACATAGTCATACTGAACACTTGCAAACGGGAATATTTTTCAGAGCTGGTCTACTGAATTACAGCTTTCATGTCATGAGAACGTAATCTAGGTTTTTCAGTCTAGATGTGTTTACCTCTCATCAGTGCTATTTTTCATTAGCATCTGGTTTTAAAATTCAAAAGACTTAAATCACATTGCAAGGGACCTCTTATCTTCAAATTCTCACTTTGACTACCCCTCCTACTAAGAAGAATTAGTGGGTTTTGGGAATGTCTGTTAGAATAGAAGCAGGGTTGGTAGACTACTTTTATATATTTACATTGGCTGGAAGTATTTTGGGCATGAGCAGACTGCTACATCCTAGATGAGGTCACTTGTAAAAGTTTGGAAGTTAAAAGAAAAAAGAAAAAATTGAAATTCAAAGGATTCCACTAACAGCCTCAGGCCCAAACTGATAATTAATACCTGTTAGGAAAAGTCAACAAACAATCAAAAATGCATGCTCCTCCTCACCCGCTAGTCAGAGCTGAAACCTCAACAACCTCTGGCATGACAACAATGTCAGGGTTGTGTTTGTGGCGGGTCATTGCATTTGCATTTCAAAGTGCAGCGGGTAGATGAAACCTCACGGCTGTCAGGTCACTGCTGGGTTACCACGAGGTCACCAGTGAAATCAACGCACGGTTAATAAGTCACTCATTTTTGCATTGAACAGAGGAAGTAGGGCTATCTGATGGAAGATAACAAAGGGAGAGTCAGAGGGGAAGAGGGCTTGTTTTCAATTTCATTGGGAGTTTTTAGAGTGAAAAACTGGGTCAACTTTTACAGTGCCTCGTTGTATTCCTAACCTTTGAACTCCATGTTTTATCACTTTACAACTACAAACATAAAGGAACGCATGTTGTAGCAATTTATTGTGATAAACCAACCAGGTGGATCTTCACAGAATGTTTTTTGCAGGAACTAACAGGTTTTCATCCAGGATTACCTTTTATTGGCTGCGGGTCTGTTTGTCCTTTCTCTATTTCATACATTTGTAGTTGTGATCGTACCCAAGTATTTCTGGTCAAGGTGAGGCTCAGCAAATTTTCTTTCACAAGTGGAGCATCACAGCTTTCACCATGATGTTCCACTTGATATATTTGAAATTTTATAAGAAATTGCTTTGGGTTTATTTCAGACATAATGGACACAGATGAAAAAGAAAAGAAAAGGGAAAGAGAGAAAGCTTGGGAAAAGGTTTAAAGGGAAAGAAGGAGATAGAAGTAGAGGAGAAAAAGATGCATAGAGACAACATAAGTCAATATCCTTCATCATCATCATCATCAACTTTATTTATAAAGCGCTTAAACATCAGCCACTGCTGAAGCAAAGTGCTGAACATTAGTAATAAATAAGATAAAAGAAAGCATAAAAATAAAGTTACAAAGCTAAGCACATAATAATGAACTAAAAACTAAATTCAAAACACAATAAAACAATGCAGTTAAATGGATAAAATCAATACTAATAAAAATCAAGTAAAATCAAGTCTCAGTTGGGTTGAAGGCCAATGAGTAAAAATAAGGTTTCAGACGGACTTTAAAAATGGACAGTGAATGGGCCTGTCGAATGTGCAATGGCACAGCGTTCCATAGCTTAGAGGCACAAACAGAGAAGGCCCTGTCTCCTCTAAGCTTCTGCTTACAACTGGGAATGACCAGGAGCAGCTGGTCAGCAGACCTGAGTGACCAAGAGGGAGTGGAGTGGTGGAGAAACTCTGTTAAATAAGGCGGGGCAAGGCTGTTGAAAATCTTAAAAACCAACAAAAGAATTTTAAAATGAACTCTAAAATACACGGGCAGCCAGTGGAGAGAAGCCAGGGCAGGGGTAATGTGCTCTCTCTCACGTGTTCCTGTTGAAAGACGTGCAGCAGCATTTTGCACCAGCTGCAGACGAGTAAGTGAGGACTGGCTGACTCCGGGATAGAGGGAATTACAGCAATCCAGCCGTGATGAAATGAAGGCATGGATTATTGTTTCAAACTGTTGCCTTGAAAGAATATATTGTACCTTAGCTAATTTTTGTAAATTATAAAAACTAGACTTAACTGTGGCCCTTATTTAACCGTGGAGTTTAAAATCACCGTCCACCTTAAAACCAAGGTTGGTAGCTGTGAACTTAATGTACTTTGCCAGGGGGTCTAAGTCAACTGGAGGGCTCTAAAATGCTCCACTAGGTCCAAAAACAAGTACCTTTGTCTTTTTTTCATTAAAATGCAGGGAATTTAGGGCAATCCAAGCTTTAAGATCCTCGAGACACGATAAAAGAGGTTTAATGGACCAGGCATCAACACGCCTTAAAGGCACATAGGTTTGGCAATCATCAGCATAGCAGTGATGCCAAACAGGAGATGCCATGTTTTCTAAAAATCAATCCGAGAGGAAGGAGATACATAGAAAAGAGCAAAGGCCCTAAGACTGAGCCCTGGGGAACCCCACATGACAGAAGGACAGGAGAGGATTCAAGCCCAGGAATTTTTACACAAAATATCCTGTCTTCCAGATGGGACCTTAACCACTCCAGAACAGTACCAGTAATGCCTACTTGGTGCTGTAAGCGTGACAATCAAATGCTGTGGTCCAGTCTTGAAGTCTGCCTCTAGACCTGCGGAAAGAGAAAAAACAAAACCGAGAAACCACGACTTATGCATATATAACAATAACAATTATGCTGAATGTTGAATTATTCTTTCCTTATGGTTCTAATCATCTATAATTTAGACTTGTTGAGTCAGAGATTTCTACAGGCATTTGGTCTGGTGCTTACAAGAACCCAGATTTTTAGGGTAGGAAAAGTTAGCATCTGCCACGGAACATGGGATCAATTTATACCCACCTAGTGGACATTATGTAGCAGCCTAACAGGTGTGTTGTACTTGTATTCAGGATATCTTATGATTCCTTTCCTGATCTTCACATTTAGCCTACTATTTACAGTAAAAACTCCAATTTTTTCTATTTACAATAACTAGATCTTTTGGGGTAGGACTGGGTAATGTCTGCCGCAGAACGTTTTGCTCCGACATCGTAAATAATTTTTTTTCCCATCTCTTAGAAGCCACTGGCTCCATCTGTTAGCAAATATTTCTCTCTGTAGCTCAGTGAAATGGCCATGTCAAAGAAGCAGAGCTACATTCTGTGGTACCTACCTGTAAGAGCTGGTTAATATGTTAGGAGGAAGTGTGGCGTGGTAGTGAATTCACCCGGAGCCTCTTTATTGGGCTCCATCAATTCTGACTGGCTTTCCTGACCCTGCTGAAGAAACACATCCCCACAGCATGATGCTCATTCTCATTTAGACATAGTGCTGTGTATATAGGCCAAAAAAGTCCGTTTTGGTCTCATTGATCACATTTTCTCAGATTTGTATCGGGAATCAAATTTAAAAATGATGTTTTGTTTTCTTCAGCATCACAATTATTTACTGCTTTGCGTAAGTCTATCCCAGAAAATCTCATTGTGCTTGTAATGTGAAAAATATGAAAACCTTCTAAAATACAAATGATCAGATTGGGTTTGGTTTATTTCATTAAGAAATGAAACAGCTTCAAAACAATCTATCAACAAATCATCCTCAGTGTTAGCGGTTCCTTCTCTGCTTCATGAATAACAGGAGAGGAGGGGGATGGAGCATCTTCAGAGCTCCACAGGAACTACCCCCACTACTAAACTTTTGTCCCCCACAAACCCCCCATTGCTCATCTCTTGAATGTATTCCCTCCTCCTCTCACCTCCTCTGTTGTCCATCCTGACCTTTTGTTTGCTAACCAACAATGCACGTTACTCTCACTCAGCTTGAGCTTATTGTTTCTGGATAAGGTCTTTTCATCTCTCCTCAAGAACACCATCTCTTTTCTAGGTAAAGAAAAAAAAATCTATTAACGTTAAGCAACCACAATATATTTTAAAAAGTTTTCATCAACTTCCGTCAGTGTCTGTTGGGACTCTTTAGCTGATTTATATACGACTTCTAGTGTACTATTAAAATGATGTGGTTACAGTGATGTGAAAAAATAGTTTCCTGTTACAGATTCACTTTTTTTTTTTTTACACTTATTTTAGTTTCAAAGTTATCAAAAAGCTGTTTTCACATGATGATTTTCATTTATCAACGTGAAAAATCATTTCCCTCTCAACCTAATAACTGCCTGAGCCTCCTCTGGCTATTGCTATCAAACATTTGCAATAACTGCTGATGAGTATTTTACATGACTCTGGAGAAATTACATCCCAGTTTTTGTAGAATTGATTTAATTCAGCCACAATGGATGGGTTTTAAGCATGAAGGGCCTGTTTATGATCATAATGCTGTTATGATCCTTTGATGTTTGGAGTTGTAGTTTCATTTATGTTTCTATTTTGATCATTTCTTTATCATTTTATTTCCTTATATCTTACCACTTTGGTTTATCCCTTCCCCCTACCATTTGCCTCTTCTTGCTCCCTTCCCCAGCTGCATCCATTCACCTGTAATTAGCTCCTCTCATTCATTTGATCCTTTTCACCTCTCCCTCAGTATTTAAGCTCCTCTCTCTCCTTCTACACTTGCTGGATCCTTCCATTTGCTCCATGATTCCCAGTATCAGTTTGTTCTCCTGCTCTTGTGCCCTGGCTTCCTGTGCGTTCCATTTGGAACTGTACATTTTCAGGTTTTCAAAACAGAAATCTATTTCAGCACTCCCATAACATAACAAATACATAATCTTGATTGGTTTTAAGACAAGTTTGAGCAGGTCACTTCAACACAGCAACCCCAGACCATCACACTACTACCGCCATATTTGATTGCTAGTATGATGTTCTCCGGACAGGTAGAATGGGACGCACACCTTCCAAAAATTCCTACTATTGTCTCGTCATTACACAGAATATTTTACGTTCGTATTGCTCCAGCCTCTAGTCTCTTTCTTGTTTTTAAATTATGAACTCCAAACTTTCAGTAAAAATACTTTTTCAGATGGCAGCTCTTATAAGCATAAATCTTTTACAGACTGCCGCTGAGGGTCATGTGATACATTCTTGCTATAAATGTCAAAAAATGACAAAACCACGGACACAAGTGCAAATATTAAAGCACAACATGAAAACATGTCTCATGAGCAAGCGTGATACAGGTGCTGAAGGTGTCATAAAGGCCACAGCTGCTGCGTGTCTCCTTTCTTCCTTACTCCACCCCCACAGATGGAGGGGAAGGGGTAGTACTGAGGTGAAAAGGCAAACCTCCTTCCAGCTGCAGCTCCTCTGACCCAAGGTCTCGGGTGCCTTTGTGAAAACAAAGCTGACTGGAAAGGTAAACAGAAAGGTGTGGAGAGATCCTCTCTCTTCCTTTCGGGGCTCTCATCATCCACACCGCCCTGCATGCTTGAAGCAAAGCAGGGCAGAAACTCAAACACGGCCCTGCAGAAAGGAGAAGTTAGGAAGTGTGAAATCAGAGGGCCAGCTCTTTTGGGACCGCTAAACCAAGGTATAGAGTGCCCTCTAGAGGTGGAGGTAATAATGATAAAACAGTTTGCTGTCATGGAAAAACAAGGTGACCCCTTAAATATTCACTTCTTCGTTAAGAAGTGTTCACATAATGTTATCCAGTCTTATTTTTTTCTTCTTATCTGGTCATTTAAATACAGGTAAAAATAAAAAATTCATCTTCTTTTTCTCATTAAACAAAGGATATTAATAAAAACATTAGTACCCCCCATCCCACCCCCTAACTGCTAATCTTAGCCCGTTTCGTGGAAATAATTTAAATGAAACGCTTCTCTTAGCTGTCGTTCAGGTTTTTGACATCAGTCCAAGAAAATTTTGCCCCTTTCCTCATTTTCAGTTCCAGATGTTTGAGGGGTTTCAATATCTGGGCTTTGACTAGGCCCAGGACTTTCAATTTCCCTTTAGCCAGTCCTTCATGGACTTAACATTTTTCACAAGTTCCCCACTGATACACAATAGAATTCATGGTGGATTCTTGGTCCTGCGGGAGCAAAGCAACCCCAAACCATGAATGATGTGTTTGGTTTCTGCCAAAGACGTCCTCTGTTCAGGTGTCCAAATAATGAATCTGCATGTTTCCATGTTGCCTGCTCCTTTCCTGCTGGTACAACTGAATTTCCCCCCAGATAAAGGATATTTCTATTCTGTAACTCAGCCTGAGACTCATCTGGCCTTCGGACATTATCCCAGCAGTCTTGCTCTTTGTCTCAATTCTCTCTGGCAAACTCTAATCTGGCCTTTATACTTTTCTCAGAGACCAAAGCTTTCCGTCTTTCACTCCTCATATGGATTCATTCCACCCAGACTGATATGGTTCAAGCTTTTATTTTTGATCATTTTGATTAATTGAAACCCACAATTCAGTTTCTCAGAGAATGTGATTGCCACACAAGGCAATAGAAAGATTTTTAAATATAAATGTGGGCCTAGTGAAAGTATGTCCGTGTACTGTACAGTATATGCTCTCAGTAGTTGGTTTGGGTTGCTTTTGCGTGATTTCCTGCATCAGTATGATGTGGAGCTCTGCTTCCCCACCATCTTAAAGCAGTTATTTCTATTGCTTATGCACTTTTTTACCACACTTTTTCCTTCCACTCAACTCTCTAGTAATATGCTTGAATACATCAGTATGTGAACAACCAGCTTAATTAGCAATAAATGGAGGGAGACACTAAAGTTTCTTAGACTTCATACAACAAAGCCTAATGTTTTTTCACCAACAGAGGGCGCTGTAATAGTTTACATCATTTAAAAAAATCTTGTCAAACATAAAACTAGCTAATGTTTTTCCTTCCACCAAACCTTACATTATGATAGTTGAATACAACTCTATGAGCAGACGCAGATGTGACTGAAATCCTTGTATGCTTGTGTGGAAAGCATTAAGACATTATAAGTGAAAATGGCCACAAGGTAAAGATAAAGCAGCTGAAACAACAGTTCTCTGGATCATGAAGAACTTGAAGGTGAGAGGTTCAGTTGTAGTGAGGAGAGCTTCAGGATAACCAAGAGTTTCCAGCAAGTGCTGAGCTAAGTTGCCATCAGAGGAGAGGTTGTGTCGACTGTGAAGCATCCTGATACAATCCCTGCGTGAGGTTGCTTATTATACTCTAAAAGCAACAATCCAACAATCAAGACCCGGTTTGGAAATAAAGGTTGAAGCAACATGTTACAGGGCTAATGTGATGACGAAGAGGCTAATGGCTGTCATGCTGAGGTCAAAAAACTCCTCACATCTTAACCAAACTGTGAATCTGTGATCTAGTGAATAAAGCTGTGAACAACTCCGACTCCAAGCACTCTGTCGTCCTGGCTGATGTCCAGGATGAGAGAGTGAACTGCACAGGTTCTGAGGAAGAAGGGTCAGAACTGAAGAAAAATCATTTAGGCATAGCTAAAATACAAAATTAGAGTTTCATTTGTAAATTTTTTTGAGATGGAAACATTTTACGACTTAAGACTTCTTGAACTAGGCCTGAAAACCCCCCACCATACTCAAAAAAATCATTCATGTGACCTTCATAATAAAGCTACTCCAGCGCCCTCTGCTGGTTGCAAATATTAGTCTCGGTTGTTTGAAGTTGACACGTTTTCAGTACGTTGCTTCATTGCAAAGACACACTTATACATCTGACAAAACAGCAACAACAAAATCATTAAATCTGCAACATTTCACATATACAAAACCTGTGATCAATTATTCAGCTAATAAAAACATGAACAAGATCATAAGCGGATCAGAGAACAGGTAGCCGTGGTAATATTTTTTCACATCTTTTCAGATTGCATTCACAGAACGTAAATATGACATTACCTCCTGTAGCAGCTCATATTAGCTTTTAACCCTCTATGACATGACTTTTTATTTTTTGTGGGAAAAAAATATTTCCCCCCATTCTTTGGGAGCTTGGTGGTCCCTGATCGATCATAAAATGGAGTTTTAAGGATAAACAATGAACCAGAGATTCGGACCTTGAACAGTGGATCCTCACTTTCTCCATGACAATGACCCCAACTTCTGAACCATGCACCTTTCATCCATAAAATTATCTTACATCTATCTCCTGTTGGTGTTAGTCAATGATAAAGCAAAAAAATTATCTACGGTCATTATTTTGTAACCAGCTGCATATCCACACACTAGAATAAGATTGCCTGAACAAAAGGGCCTGAGGCAACGAACAGAAAAACACAGGTTTAGCGTACAAGTAATGAAAAAAATTGTCTCAAACAATCTACAATGCTTCTTTACATGCTCATAGACGTAAAAATATGTTTTATTTAGTTACCACATATTTAAGCTTGAAGAAAAGTGATTTTCATCTTCCAAGTAGGAGGCAGCGTTTAGCATGCGGCTCCATGAAAGGACTGCTCCTTTTCCAAGCAAAAAGTCACATGCACTTAAACCCCTCTTCTAATCAGACAAAAACATTGTCTGCTGATACTTTAAATTTTTCCCACCAAAAAATAAAATAAAGGAGCAGTGTGAAGTCCAGATATATGGTTTGAGGGCAACACCATGCCACAGGGGGTTAACTCAACAGCAAAGAAGTAGAGGCACATATTCAGACTTTAAGCAATTAAAGTAAATTAACTAAAGAAATTCTTGTTTTATTTACATAAAATGTGGCAGGGGTGGTGTCTCACTGGCATTTTATCACTAATGTCTGAATGTGATTTGTGAAATAGTTGCCTTGAACCCAGAATGCCATCCTTATAAGGAAATTGTAAAAAATAGAATTGAAATCAAAAGTACACATTCAGATATCGACATTTATACTCTTCATATAGTTACCCTTTCAATATGGGTTTAAAAATGGAATTAGGAGTCTCAACTTATCCTCAGAGAGTCATGTAAAAACTTAGGCGTTGGTTTTTCTGATATATTAAGACATATGTGCCATGATTTTCCCTGTTCCTGTCAAGCAGAGGTGGGTAGAGTCAGCAGCCAAAAATTATATTCAAGTAAGCGTAGCACTACTTCAGCATATTTTTACTCAAGTAAAGTAAGAAGTAGCCATTTAAGAAATTATTCAAGTAAGAGTAAAAATGTATTTGATAAAAAGGCTACTCAAGTATGGAGTAACTGATCAGAACATCTGATTTAATATTTTACAATGACGTCATCAGACAGACAAAAAGTTAAAAATTATGTGGAAATTCTGGTATTTTAAGGACTTTTATGAGAAAAAAATTTACCAATAAATAAGATAATTCCAAAATAAGTTTAAGCAGAAAAAACAATTTTACAAATCATTTTTTTTTTTTTTTTTTTTTTAGCAAAAACTCATTAAACCAATACTTCCAGTAGGTAATATAGACAGTATATGTTTGAACAGGATAAAGTGCTTCTGTTATCGACTGTTTATTTCATCTTCTTAATCTCCAAATGGCACACCAGGCTCAGCAGATAAAAAACAACATTAGATCAACAAAGCTTGTGTACAAACAGGTAGTCAGTAAATTCTAGGTGTGTGTCCTAGTGTAGAGCGTTTTTGGTTAAAAATGTTTGCTCTTCATTCAGTAAAGTTACTCACAGTGGGTAGAGTAACCAGAAACAGTAGCAATACTTCATAATAATACTACTCAAGTTAAAGTAAAAAGTATGGTGCAGTACAACTATTCTTAAAAGTCCATTTCTGCCAAAAAGTCACTAAAGTAAATGTAACGGAGTAAATGTAACTGGTTCCTACCCACCTCTGCTGCCAAGTCCCATGTTGCCCCACTGCTCTGCCCCTCCCACCTCTGCTGATTGGCTGTCTATTTAAACTTCTGCTCTGCACTCACTCAGTGTGAGATCGTCTGTTGTCAACCTTTGTTACAACCTTCAAGCCAGCCATGTCTGAGTTCCTGATTGTGTCCCTGACCTGTTTTCTGTCTAATGACCATCACCTTTGACTCCTCTGAGAGTTTCACTGCCTGTGCCTCTGAACCTTGCATCATGTCCTGGGCTCTGTTTACTGCCTCACGGATTCTGGATTTGTTCTGCCCCATCGTCCCTCTTTGTTGCCAAACTGGACTATTTATCCAACCACTTAGCTTTAGATTATGAATCATTCACTCACTCACTCAATTATGGTGAAACCTGACCACTGTATTGGTGCCTGTGAACCAGCTTCACCTGCTACTGTTTCCAAATTCTGTGATGTTTCCTTCCACATCTTCTCTATATGGTCCTGTGGGTGAAACAATCCCTGGAAAACAGACATATTCCGCCCCTCAGTAGCTGCGTTTCCATTGACCATAAAATTGCGCAAATTGGAATTATGAAAATAAATCTATTCATAGCCATTGGCCCCTTTGGACAATGCCAGGCTGGCTCCACCAGAGGTCTGACGGCATCAAAAAGTTCAGCAAAAGTTGAGTTTGTCATTCGAAACTATTGAATCCATTGCTCTTCTGTGAAATCGCCGACTACAATATCCCAAAATGCCACATACGTAGCCACTCCCAAGTATAAGGAGCTTGTCGTTCCACCGCCTGAATAAGACATCTCCTCTTATGGCTGATGATGAGCACGAGCACCATGGCTGAAATATGAATATATCTCATGTAAGTGTTTACATCTGTCGCCCCCATGATTTTTTATGACTTATCATGTGAACAAGTTCATTCATGTGTGATTTTAATTGCATTTCTTAGTTAATGGAAAAATCGCAATTGCAAAATTGTGTTTTTTTGACATGAGCAGAATATCAAAAAAGTTCGTAATGGAAATGCAGCTTGTGATGCCTCTGAGGATTCAAGAATACGAAGGTCTGAGCCTCTGCGGAGGAGTTCCAAGGAAACCACCTCTGCCGGGTCAATCACTACTTCCCGTTTACGTAATCCCTTCTGTTCTGCCAGTCACTGTCTCCTTCACAGAGTTGGACCAGAAAGCCAATCCCAAGAAGGTGTTACTGACCAGCTTGCAGATTCATGTCTGTTATAGTAAAATCTGTTTAACCTTTTCTGGGTTGTAGTTTATGTTCTGGGTCCAAACCATACTATACAAGTTAAAACAGGATATCTAAAATCAATAAAACAACAACTAAAAGTCAAACAATACCCAACAATGCCATCAGACTAAAATAATGTACAACTGCAATATCTTCAGCTCGACGATTGTAGCAGCTTGTGAGCATGGTAAGGAGCTAGCTTGAATTAGCAACAGCCAGTAGGTCCTGTGGTGACTTTTTGGAGACTTCTTTTAGCATCTTGCGATCTGCTTTCAGGATAAACTTGCTGACTGTTTTCCATACTGTGGACTGACTGAATTCCCATGAGGTCTCTTTAAATTTCTTACCAGTCTCATAAGCTGCTAAGATCTTCTTTGTGAAGGCCTCAGACAGCTCTTTGGAGCTCCTCGTGGTGTTCACTGTCACTTCAACAGTCAAGAGCACACAAGACTAAATATATGAGGTGATCATATGCACCTGGTGTGATTTGATTGTGTAAAGGTGCTCAATACATTTCTCACCAGAAATTGCACTTTTTATTAAATTTTTTACTGAAGGTTTTAAGTTTTCTTTTATATTTAGGTTACTTGGATTGTATTTGCACCTTAAAAATGGATATTAAATGTCCAAATATGTTAGAAGTGTGTAAGCAGGCCTTTCAGTGAACCTGATTTTAAACATGCAGAACGTTTAGTTTCATTTCCTCTTTATTATGACTTTATAAAAGCAGATGAAGTCTTATAATCCTACATGTACATATATAACCTGAACTGAATCATTTTTACTCCCTCAGACCAGTGGGTCCAGTCTGCCACCATCTGACTCATTGCAGCATGAATGCGTCTGATTTAGTCCAGCAAACATTTAACAAATATGATTCTTCCTGCTTGTGGATGAGTCAACCTCTCTAGTGTATAGAAACAGAATTTTGATGCCAACAAACAGAAACTGTCAGGATGCTGGAAGTAGGAGCCCCTTTTATCATGTCCAGCTCCATTTTTTATAGGTTAGTGTGATGTCCATGAGAGCTCTTCCTAAAACAGTTGTTATATTTAATATTTATTCCCCTCTGAGCCTCAGCAGCGTGAGCCTGTCTAAAGTGTCTGTTTTTAAGCCTCCATAATAGGAGCTCCCATGTTTTTGTGTTTTCAGTCTCCATCAGGAGAGCTGACTATTACAGGTTCCAACAGCGAGGATCACATGAAATCACACAAAATACAACACATGGCTTTGCTGAGATGAAAACAAACACCTGGCTCAGCACAGGGAAGCCTGCTTAAAAATAACGCCAAAGCAAGAGGGTGATTCTTGTTTAAACTGAGGAGATAACTTTTCCATATTTTGTCGCGTCACAACCACAAACTTTACTGTATTTTATCAGGATTTTAAGTGATAAACCTTAATACCTCAGCCCCAGTCTTATGCTGCCTCAAACACCATAAGACTGCTACGTGGTAATGATGTGACTGTTGGAGATGTTAGATTTCCTGTTGAAGGTTTTCACATCCATTTATCACAAACTAGTGTGAAACACAAACTAGTGCAAACACATACAAGTGCAAACACAAACTTGTGCATAATTGTAAAGTGGACGGAAAATTATGCATGCAGAAGTGTGGCATGAATTTGAATTCACTCCTCTTTTAGTGTCATTCTGTTGTGGAAATTAAATGCAATAATTCTATGAAAAAACTGAAAAATAGCTAAAACTTGCATTTGTTATTATATTTATTTTTAAAACTTCACTTGCTTCTTTATCAGTTTTAGTCAAAGTTTTTAGAGCTATTGTGGAAAATCCGCAGGTTGCAGACCCCTGGTTTAGATCAAAGCATATCCATGTGTTAGAATGGCCCAGTCAAAATACAGACCCAAATCCAACAGCAAATCTGCTGATTTGAAAACTGACCCTAACCAACCCTGTTCATCCAGTCAGACTGACCTTGAGTTGTTTTACAGAGAACAGCAGCTGAATTTCAGCTATACCCCAAATAACTCGCAGCTTCTTGCACCCTGAAATGAAGTGAAAGGTGAGCTTAGAAAGCATTCACTCCAGGGGTGGAATACAAATGCACACCACATTTTCAGATTTTTCCTTTTTTTTTTTTTTTTTTTGTAAAAAACATCATTTCACTTCCACTTCATAACTATGCACTACTACTTTGTTTGCATTGTTTCACTTAAAATCTACATCGTCTACCTTGCAGCTTGTATTTGTTAAGAACAAAAGGTGAAAACGTTCACAATGTAAGAACACACACGGTCTGTGCATGGAAATGAAAGGTTTTCCAGACCCCTCATTAGCATCTCCATGGTCCTGCTGGGTGACAGTTTGAAGGAAAACAGATTGCAGCACCGAACAGATTCCAGATAGGAAGCTCCTGCAGGAGCAGCTAATGATGACATCATTTCACATCAAATCACTGCTGCACCTGCTGTCTGTCAGGATGTTTGAACCCCTCACTTTATCCCCTTCTCATTCAAATTAAACTTTATTTTCTAAAAAATATTCCTCAAACGGACACAATTTATTTCAATATTGTTGCAACACAAAAACATTTGATATACGTTTGTTTCATAAAAGCTATATTGTGTAGACTGACAGCTTCACTTTTCAAGTAATCACAACAAAAATCAATGAAGAGTTTAGCTTTCACTGATTTTTTTTATTGCATCACTGCTTTATGGCTACTTTCCTATACAGTATTCACGGATTCAACTATTAGCGGATTTTTCTGTGGAACGTACCTGAATTATCTGCCTATTGGTGAATTTGCATTTGTGGATTTTTCGCAGCATATATTTAAAGTATTTGAAAGAATAGTGAGCTTGGGAAGCTGGAGTACGTGGGCACAACGCTACTTGATACGCTATTGGCTGGCATTTGCAAAGCAGCCGATCCAGAAGTGCCATTCATTTTCCTTGGCACTGATTGGCTGTATCCCCAGCCAAAGCAGAGATAAAGAATGCTGTAGATGTTAGCACCAAAATGGTTTCCACTGTGCATATTAATGTTCAGGAATATATGGTATTTAAATGATAAAATAGTTAGTTCTTAGTGTTCTTAAAGGAAGTCTCAAGTATTTGCTGATTTTAGCTATTTGCAGACGATTGTGGTCCCTAATCAACCCCTTCAAATACTAGGGGTCCACTACATTTCTTCTTTCGTAGCTGTTCTTCCTTTACTAGTCTATTAGCTAATAATGCAAAAAAGTTCATTTCCAGGGGGTCTTTGCTGTGAACAGGTACAGAGTAGTCCAAAGTTCTCCATGCGGAGTTAAGCTGGGGCATTCTCAGAGTTGGAGGATTACTGCAATCTAATGCCTCGTTACCACTGACCAGTATGGCATGGGTTGGTACGGTTCCATATGCTGTTTTGTCTGTTTCCATCATAAAAGTGGCCCATACAACCAACCCGTATCGCAGGCCCCCTTCAGTTGTATGTCCATAGGACGATGGTACAGTACGGTTAGGGTGGAGCTACTAGCATGACACAACACAGCCCATTGATTGGGGGACAGAAAAATGTCACTGCTTGTGAGAAGCACAAGACATACTAGTGTGTTAGGCATTTGGGTTTAACTCCTTCTGCCCAGTGAGAGTTCAGCTGGTGGTGGAAATTTTCTCCTGAATATGCTTGACCATAAAACAGTGTACCAACCCTCACCGACGCATGCCGTACCGCTTAGAGCAAACAAGTCATAAGTCAACAGTTTGGTGTGTTTATGAAAAAAAAGGGTAGAAAAAACAGAAATGCAGTATAGTGGTGCATAATTGTAGGATTCTCTAAAAGGTAACATAACACCACCTTCCAACATCCAACCAGCTGAGAAAAACTCATGGTTCTCAGATTTAGGTACAAGTGTCACTGGCAGTTACTTGAGTCCTCCCCTCCGAATTGGAGGTTTGGACTTTGAAATTTTGTGGAGTTTTGTTCCTCTTGCAAGGCACAGACCCACCAGAGGATGCGAGCGTTCCCCGACTCTCGTCCCACTCTGGAGTGCCTCTTGCTGGGCACTCCAGACTGACAGTCCTCCCTTCTGTGCTGGGGGTTTAACTCTTTTCCAGAAAAGCCAAAACCACCTCAAGTAAGCATAATTTCTTTGCAAAATTGAGGAAGTTATTTCAAGTTTTGCTGTTTCCATCAACCTTTTAATGTGACACTTCAAAATGCGCATAAAAAAAACAATGAAAACATGACTATAGAGAACTCCCTATACAAACTTGGGCAGAACCAGACAGCTACTTTTTTAATGGACCATCAGAGTTCAAGCAATAATCCCCAAGAGGAGTGGTCTGATTCGGAAATAATTTTGTGCATGTGCAGAAAAAACAGGAATCCCTCCAATTTAAGATGTGAGTTTGCATTTTAAGGCTAGACTATTTCTAGAAGCTTGACTATGCTGTTCCAGACCTACCCTGTACTAAAATATCTCATGCCTTCATTTGGGAACAAATGCTACTTCAGGCTTTTGGAAATGCAACGTGACTCAGCATGAATAGTTCTTTTACTCAGCTTCAGAGTAGTTTTTATTGCTGCTGCATTGTAAAGATAAAAAATTCATGAACAACAATCTGGCAGGCCCTGTAGAGTGCTGAGAGCAGCTCACATTAGTTGTATCCCCGTAAAACTACACACCTCACTTTAAATCAGCTCAAAAACAGAAACTGATTTTGTAAAAAGGTAACACAAAACAGGATTTTTGTTTCTGCCTTTTTTTCGAAAACGAAGTAGCAGTTTGCTGTGTCTTTTAGCAACTCCAAATTCACTGAGGTGTACATTTTTCTCGTTTTTCACTATCGCTCTCTTTCAGGCATCTTTCTTCCCACCCGGAAAGTCGGCAGCACCATATGCGGAGGCTTCTGACTGATCCAAATAATCCCATGGATTGAGCACAGATGACCCAGATTGCATCTGATGCTGTGGTTGTGACGCTCCTTTCTGCAACACCTCTTGCAGAAATTCAACCAGTGTTTAGAAGTGAACCTCCATGGACAACCTGATCAGCAGCTGGAACCAGTTTAATCACTTACAAATGCAAATAAGGATTTCAAACATCTGGGCCTAATCCTGAAGCATTTTGAGTTTTATGGCACAGCTGAGTGTGATGAGGAATCTGGGACAAAATGCCATCAAATGCTCCTGACATGGGTTCCAGTTATTTTTTCAGAAAAAAATAATGGCACAAGCAGACAGATAGGATCCAGGAAATATCCAGTGCCTTGGAAAAATGTTTATATTACTGGAAATTTTCCACAAAAAAATTGGTGGTGAAAACATCATGCTCCATGTGGAGCAAATCTACAGCAATCAGAAGCATTTCATAGGGTGGCCAGACTAGGGCAGTAAAAGTCTTATATATATATATATATATATATATATATATATATATATATATATATATATATATATATATATATATATATATATATATATATATATATATATTCAGAGCAGTAATTAAGGCAAAGATGTACAAAATTTTCTTAGTACCTTTTGCTATCAGTTATTGCTTAGTTAACCTAAGAAAAAAATCACCAGATCAGTCCTACTCTGTATTGATGTTAAGTCAAGCAGGAAGAGCGGAGCTTTTCACATGTTGATGTTAGAAGGATTTTTTTTTTTAGCTGCAGATGCATCCTTTGCTATAAATGATCAAATTTTCACGAAGTGATTTAAAATGAATTAAAAAATTATTTTAAAAATTAATAAAAAATAAAATAAAATATGTGTTTATTTGCATTTTTTATGTATTTCTAATATTGTATAAAAATGATTAAAAATGCTTTAGTGGTTAAATTACAAATCTGCAGAATGTGTCAATTTTTCATCCGATTAATCACTTAATTGTCAGAATTTATTGCTAAAATAATCATTAGAAGATGACTCTCTGTGCCTTGATATGAACTGAAAAATGTTTCTTTAAATTTTTTAAAGCATGGTAATGGTTCCCCCTGGCCACCCCTTGGGGTCGCCACTGGCGGTCAGGATACTTTTTCTTGATATCCTTTCCTTTCACTTTTTTGACTAAAGGAAGCTTAACTTAAATACAGATTAGTTGGACAGTAAATTTATGGGTATTAGAATAAAGCAGGCTGAAAACAAATGCACACCACACTTTTCAAATTTTATTAGTTAAAAAAAAGACAAATCAACCTTGTATTATTTCGTTCTACTTTGTAAACAAAGTAGTACATAGTAGTAGTTTTTTTTAAATAGATTAAAGTTTGTGCTTACAATGTGAAACCCAACAGTTTATTATACTAAGAATATGCTGCGGAGCAATCTGGTCTGTATTCTGCGGTCCTCAGCAGCATGATGGAGGAATAATTAATAAGATGAGGATCTGATCTGATATGATGGTGGAGCCGGTCTGAGCCGGCTTGATCTGCACCAGAACCCGGGGAGCGCCGCGCCGCGCCGCGCAGCGCAGCGCCGCCCTCCGCACCGCGGCCGCACCTGCAGCTGCTCCTCCGCCGCCTCTGCGCCTGAGCGGGCTCAGCCACTCTCAGGAAACTCAAAGTCGCATCCACCCGTTCCCACGGACACACGCATCTTTCCGCTGCAAGGTCACGCAGCCCGGCAGCAGCGCGTGAACGCTCGCGGACGTCTCCGGTTCATCTGACAGGTAACAATGGCAGTGTACGCTCTGTTTCTGGCGCGTGCTCCCGGACAGTAACACAGCTTTCGGTTTGCTGTGGGTGACGTTCATAAACACCGCTTGTCCTTGTTAGAAGCCTGAAGACATTTTTATGGCGCGTTCAAGTGCCCGCGTACAACTGGGTATCAAATGTTTGAATTTGAACGCGTCCCCAGGCTCAGCCCTATGCAGGCCAGGGGAATTAAAGCTGCTTCATCCGGTCCCTGTCCTTACATCAGCAGCATCATATGATTAAGCTGCTGCGCTCACCGCGCTGTCAGCTGCACATTTTATGCGTCTGAGCTGCCTGTAGAAAACCTCAGGGTGAGTTTTTCTTCCTCAACAGGAGGAGGACTAGTTTCCAAGCAGCAGGTTGTCACGGTACAGGATGTGGTACTTCTGGTTAGAAATAGTCACATTCTGGTTGAAAGTGTCTTATTGAGCGTCTTTCGGTGTGAGGTTGCAGGTCGATTTATAAAGCGGAATGTGGGCCTTGTTTTAAATTTACCTCTTTCCAAATGAGTGTGACAGAGCATCATGACATCACTCTTGTAAGTTACTCAACAGCGACCTCTGTGACCATGTCATTTAACCAATGAAGCAGAAATAGAAAGTTTACCTCCCATGTTTGAGTTTAGCATATTATATTCAGTCATAACATAATGACCACTGACAAGTGAATAATGCTGATTATTTATTCAGTATGCCACCATTTAGTGGATAGGCAGCAAGTGGACATTTTGTCCTCTGTGATGTGTGAAGGCGTTTTTCCTCTAGAGGAACCTTTTCCAGGAACCATTGTAGTTTTCTGTGGCTATTATTCCCCCTCCTCTGTTTCCACTGCATTCACCAGGGTAAAAACTATTTTCCAGGGTAGAAATTTACCACAACCCCCACCCCCCCAAAAAAAAAATGGCACAGGAAGGGAAGTTGTTTTTTAAAATTTTACTAGGATGTTTGAATGTTTGAATCATGTCCAGTTGGTTGATTTTTTTTTTTTCATTACAGTGGAATGAATACAGAGAATATCCATGAACTGGCATAAGTGGTATATAACGGACCCCTGCCTGTTTGCGGTTCAGTATTCCCTGTGGAACGTAACTTCAACTTATTTGTGGAAAATTCACTTATTTGCGGATATTTTTCCAAAAATATTCCAAAGAAAACGCAGATTGGGAAGCTGAAGTATGTAGGCACAATGCTACTGGGCACGCTATTGGCCAGGGTTTGCAAAGCAGCCAATCAAGGAGCAGCGTTCATTTTCCCTGGAGCTGATTGGCTGTACTCCAAGAGTAGAAATAAAGAAGACTGTAGATATTAGTCTCTGCTGTAGTACTAGGACAATTTCCACTGTGCATATTAATGCTGATTAAGGTATATTTGATGTGTGAATTTTTAAAATAGGCAGTTATGTTTTTAGAGGGGTGTTCTAAATATTCACGGATTTTTGCTGTTTGCGAGCGGCTGTGGTCCCTAAAACACTGCATTTTAATCCAGTCATATCAATGAAAAAAAGTCTTCAGCTCATATTTACTGTCAACGCTAAGTGAATCCTTAAAGGGGCAGTATTATGTGTTTTCCAGGCACATAGAATCATTTTATAGCACAATCAAGTAACAATGTTACCTTCAGTTGTTACAAAAATGCTGTATATATCAAATCTGACTTTTGATTTTGTAATATAACATCTGTCTCTTTAAGAAATTCCTGCTGTTTCTGAAACTCTGCCTTCAGGAAGTCATCACAACAGCTAGCTCTTTAACAACAATTTTACCAGCCTTGCATTGAGAAGTAGCTAGTATAATGAGCTCAATAGGTGCGCGGAACTGCGTGTTTGCTAATTGCTGCTAGCTAGTCTGAAGGAGCTGAGTGGGGAAGTCACGGTGGAGGCATGTTATGCGAGGTGGAACCTCAGAAGCTTGGAAACTGCAGCTCTCAGGAGTGTCTCAAAGGCGGCACTCAGTCCATCCTGGCGTTTTGTACAGCTCAATGGTTGCCAGGGGAGATTAAAACTACAACAAGTATTTATCAAACATTCATGAAAGAATCAAGGCACTCCAACTCTCCAGGTATGTTTTTGATGAGAGAATAACATTATAACATGATGTCAAGCTCAAAAAATATTTTACATAATACTGCCCCTTTCAAGTAACATTTCAGAAATTTAAACTGTTCTTGTTCTGAGATGTATAAAAAAAACTGTTATCCCAGTTGATTATTGACAGATTTTTGAGAAACCACTACTGTATGTGTGTGATTTATGCTTCTTTAAGACATGTCTGTCCAAGTATTAAATATCTCTAAATATTACAAATGTCCTCTGACTTAGAAGGTATCCATGAATACCTGAAGTCTATGGCTAGCGAGCACTTCTCTTGTCTCAAAAGCAACGACGAAGTCTATGTCAGTGATATAAACTTGTTCAAGTTTTAAAGCTTGTTACAGTGTACCCCGGTAACCCAATTTTATTAAGGACCATAACTACCCGCAAATAGCTAAAATCCACGGATACCTGAGAGTCTACGTAAAAATGCTTATAACTGCCTATTTTAAGAGTTCATACATCAAATATATCTTAATATGCATTAAAACACACAGTGGAAACCATCTTAGCGTGACTCGAGACCACAGCTAACATCCACGGTCCCTAACTCCGCTCTTCGGAATACATCCAATCAGTGACAAGGAAAATAAATTCTCATAAAACTCCTGATTTGGCTGTTTTACAAATGCCAGCCAAGTGTCAAGCAACATTGTGCCTTGGTATTTCAGCTTTCAAAGCTGGTTTTTCATTCGACTATTTTAGATATGCTCTATGGAAAGATCCATGAATAGGCAAATTTTCCCAGAATAATTTGGAATTGCATTCCACAGAAAAATGTGTGAATAAGTGAATCCATGAATACTGAACCATGAGTAGGCGGGGGTCCACTGTACACCTTCTCATAGACCTTGTAGTGGTTCTGTATAAGTTAGGGAATTCAGTTGCTGTGACAATCATTGGTTGTAGTTTTATTGCTGAAAACTGCACATTTTAATTCCACAGTGGGAGTATCTGTCTCCCACTCTCAGCCACTTCAGTGAGATGTCGGTCAACACTGGGAAGTGGGAGAAGTTACTGCTCAACTCTTCCTGACATAATGATGTTATGTTTTGGACTGTACCATGGAAATGCTTGCAAAGAAGCAGCCTTGGTGACTGAAAGTTTCATTAAGGAAAGTTTACAGAAAAAAATCCTTGGTTTGCATTGTCAAGTTGCTTTTAGTTTTTTGTAATGGTCAGTATGTATGGAAAGAACCCTGGAAGGAACTCTGGTGCATCGACGACATAGTCAAGGTTTGCAGATGCATGTGAGGAGCAAAGTCCAGTCCAGAGTGGACGCCAGTCAGGAGGGCCATTTTGATCTCTGTTCACCACTGAAAGCACCAACAACGGGATCATGTAGCAGTGGAAGAAGATGACTTGTTCTGACTAATCATGTTTTCTTTAACATCATGTGAATGTCTGAATGTTCAATCACTTACCTTGGGAATATATGCTTTTAGGATGAATTATAGGTAGAACGTGAACTGGTGGAGGCAGTGTAACGCTCAGGGGTATGCTCCTCTGGGGAAACCTTTGGCCCTGCCATCAATGTGGATGTTACTTTGACACGTATCACCTACCTAAATGATGTTACAGACTATTCCGTGGCCTCCTTCAGCTGGATAATGCATATTTCCACAAAGCAATGCTGCTTCTGGGATGTAACCAAGAAGAAGAAGAAGTTTGCCAGGATCACAAACAAGAAGTTTGTGATGCTGTCTTAACCTGCTTATTCCACAGACCTCCATCCAGCCAAGCATCTGTGGGATGTGCTGGAAAAACAAGACAGATCTACATCCCATATCTCATTGTTGACATCATTATCCTCACTGTTGAGTCTGGACATGAAATCAAGTGTAAAAACAATATTGTTCATCCATCCAAAGCAATCTTCACATTCTGTTTTGAAGTTTCTCCTATATAAGGGTCCAAAACAGTTCTGTTGACAATATCGACATGTTGTGTTTTCCTGAAAAGCAGTGGCCTGCCTAAACATCTGGGTAGGCTCATTAGACTTTATGTACAATATCAACTCTGATGATGGTGGTTTGAGGCAAGATACTGTGGTCTAATCTTTGGACATTAGTGACATTTAATGACATCTAGTTGCAATATCACCTGAATGTCTGAGGACAACATTACCTGAAGGAAAAAAATGGCTTCTGGTTGCTAGGGCGGTCTTAGTGATGCACATTTAGGTAACTAGAAATTTTTTTATCATTAATTTAGTAATGGGGAAAGCTCACTTCAGCTGTTCATACTCTTGATCTTATTCTGTAGGTCATAATCTGTGTGTCATGACCAATGCTAACGTACATGAGCTAATATTCCATAGCCAATGTTTTCGGCTTGTTTTACTGCAGTAAACCAGAGCAGTGGCAACATCTATGACTCTCTTAACTGAATCAGTGAAACAATAGCAGGGGTTTTTTCATGGTATCGAAAGGATAGTGAAATAGATAGAATATTGGTAAATATTGGTTATAGGCCGTAACGGCAGTAATAATGTTGGATATCGGCCCAAATTTTCATACCGTGCATCCATAGTTCCATTCTGTCTCTTATGAAAATTATCAGTCCAGGGGCCATCTGTGGCCCCTGACTGCAATTTAAGAACAGTTTTGGCCAGCAAAGATGGTTGACACAGATGATAATTATTTTATTAGGACAAAGTTAGAAGAGACAAAAAAGTTAGGCACAATACCAAATATCCATCTTTTAATCATCCAACTTTTTGTATTTTCTTCAATTTCATAGTGAATCTGACCACTTTTGACTTTAAAGCAGACTTTAATGCACCCAAATCTGCATTTAAATAATTTATTAAAATTGACCAAATACAGCAGGTGTTTTCAGAGAAAGAGTGACCCAAATCCTGTTCTTGTGCTGAGAATAGACTCAATTTTTGTATATTTTTTCAACATTAATTTAAACATTGTGGATTACTTTATTTTATTAAAATATTGTATGCTTAATTTATTGTTGAGCAGTTTAAAGAAATTGACACATTTTTTTGTAGTGTTAGCTCTTAAAAAAGTTATAGCTTTTGGCCCGCTAGTACTTTTGACTTGATGATTTTGGCCAATTGGACAAAAATTTGGACACCTCTGATTTAAATAGTCTCATTGCTTGAAGACTATTGAATGCATTTCATGTACCTCAGACATCCAATTTTGGTTCTAGAAATGATGACTCTCTACTTTACAGTTTTCCATCTGCATGCTGGAATATTAGCTATATTTGCTAACTGTTGAGCTTATTAATCAGGCTAACAAAAAATATTCAAATTGTAAATCTGACTTCCAAGCAATGTTTAGTGAATGTCATTACTATTTAAATTGATTCATTAATGACTAGTGGTGAAGTTAGATCCCTAAATTTACTAGAACGCCACAATATTTATTATTTAAGGGAATTCTGTCCGGCAAAGTATTATCCAGTTGCTGTCAATACTTAATCTGATAAGATAAGTATAAGCTGTATCTATAAGTTCCTGATATGAAGATGTTATCTCTCCTTTAAATTCTGTATCAATGTTTGAGACTCTTATTTTATAGTTAAAAGGAAGCACCTCTTAAGTTGTTGTATTTGACTGCATAAAAGTTATAGTTCTTGGTTGTTTCCCAGTTGTTTAAAGGGAACTGATTAATAGATTTGTTGGGCTATACATATCTTCTCCTTATCCGGGCCCGTTTGGTGTACCCCAATGTTTTATTTTATGGCCCTTGCTTTTTTGTTACATCTGCTCACTCCTTGGCACATTCTTCGAACCTTTAAGGCAATCGGTTATCACTGGTATGCAGATGACATTTAGTTGTACATCTCCTTTGTCCCTAATGACATTCCTTAACTACACTTTATTAATAGCTTAGATTTAGTCAGTGAATGTCTGATATTTTCATCAGCTAAACTAGGGGTCTGCAACCTGTCAGAGCCGCAAATGGCTCTTTGGACCTTCTACAGTGGCTCTTAATAATTTTGGCAAAAAGTAATAAAGAACCAACTAATGTATTTAAATAAAGATATAACAAATGCAGCTTTTAGAATTTTTTTCATTTTTTTATAGAATAATTGCAATAAATATCCACAAAAGAAAGACTGAAGCAACCTGTAGCATTTTTTAAGACTTTTTTTGTTATCGGGTTGGAAACTATGTGCTTTTTCAGAATCAGCTTTAGAGACCAAAATTATGTGCCCAAACAAGAATTTTGTCAACGATTGCAAGCTCTCTCAGCGTACGGACATTAGGTATAAATACATAAACTTTAGAGGCAGTAAAGGATATTTTATAGCATTTTCTACAAATATCAACATCCTGTAAAAGAAAATGTATCCACCCATTTTATTGCAATAATTTTGCATCTTTTTTTGAAATTTAAAATTAAAAAAAATAAAATAAAATGATAGTCCTTCAAACCCAAGAACACATTTTCTATTGTAGATATTTATAAAAAATTAAATACAGCCTTTTTTTTAAAAGATCATTTAACATTTGTGGCCCTAAACAAGTTTTATTTAGCTGGAAATGCCTCTTTGGATTACAAAGGTTGTAGACCCCTGAGCTAAGCGAAAAAAAAAAAAACAAACTAAAATACTTATCGTTTTAAAATAAAAGTTCATATGTAGAAAAAATTGAATTTTTCATTTCTGTTCCAACAGTATCATCTGAAAAATATTGCCAAAGTAAACAGTCACAGCTAATTGTAAAGTATTTTACAAAATATGTTAGCAAAACCTCCGTAAAACAGTCACAGGTCATTCAGTATGCTGCTGCCAGACTTCTAGCTAAATCATAAGTTCTCATATTTGAGTCCTGCTGCTTGTACAACTACATTGGCCTGCAGTTTATTTCAGAGTGCATTTTAAGATTCTCGTATTGACTTGGAGAGCTCTTATGGGCAGGAAGCAGAACTTCCACATCCATCATTTTAAATACCTGCTTTTAATCAATTGGTCTTGTTTTAATAGATCTTTGTTTATTATGAGGTACTTCATAGTTTTTATGTCGTAAAAAGTTTTACTTACAGCAGAGAGGTAAAAACACCTCAAGCCTCTGACCTTCTGCTTGATGTCTGTGGGTTGTGGCAGTATGGAAGCCCTGGATTGGCTGCTGAACAGAGTTGTTGGCAGCCCACATGGAATAACTGAAGGGGACCTTTTCATTCCAGGCTCATGTTCAGGAATTAGCTCATGAACTTCAAAGTGCAGAGGTTGAACAGTTAGCAGAACAGGTAATATCACCTGAATGTATTTTACAGACAGACCGAAGCTCTCAGAAGGAGCTGCTGTCTCTGTGCCTGTTCTCCTGTGCTTTCCAACCAAGGTCAAGTGTGTTCATCTGATCCATTGTGATGAACTGACTGTTGTGTTTACTGTAAATGATGTGTACTTCTTTCCAACCTTTAGAGAGTCTATAATTATGTTAATCATTAACTCTTTGTCAAGCAAGATGAATTCTATTATACTGAGGTAACCTTAGAGCTAAGCTTGCATTGCCATAACTTTAAGTCCCAGCATGAGACTCAGTTGAAGTGGGTGGGGGTGTGATGGTCATTCTGGTACCCGCTGACTACAGAGGTCATATTACCTCTTTGTGAAGCCTGTTTATCAGGTTGAGGTTTAACAGAAGTGCTAAAAGTCAGATATTCTCTAACTTCCTGGTTATAAGAACACCCTTTTTTGGCTTTTTGTTGTAAAGATGGTTCCAGGTGGTTCAGATTTTTTGTTTCCCTTAACAGTCTGCAAACCTGTGGCACCATGGTGCTTATGTCCTCCTTCTGTGTAGACCTTATTGTGATGACTCAACCGTTTTCTGTTTCTGTTTAATCTTTCTGAAGGTGAGGTAATGATATTCGATATAATTGGGTTTGTTTGATTGGACAAATCGCTCACCTTATGTCCTTCTGATTGATGTTCTCCACCAGTGTAATGCAATGTTAGTGTGTGTTGGACTGTCCATGAGATTTTAAGATATATTAATGATGATGTACAGTGCCTTACAGATGCATTTGTATTGACTGCAAATTCTTTGGGGTATGTGATTGATTTAAGTTTGTGCTTTGACACACATTGATCTAAACCATTGCATTGTAGTTCTAGGCATCTATCTGACCAACTTCCTTGCTGTCAGTAGTTTCCACTAGGGGTGCACCGATAAACTGGCCAGCCGATGAATCCATTTCTTTAATTTTGGGAGATCGGTGATCGAATATTTACATGTGTAACCAATCTTATCTACTTACGCAAAGGTTTGAAAATCAGCCACTGTCTACTTTTGCTCTTTCATGAGAAAGGGTTGACTGACTGACCTGCCCACTAGGTCACAGCTACGCGTACATAAATATTTAATTGTGAAAGGTGTCGTAATGTGGTGAGCTCATAGAAATAGCTAAATAGATGTTTCCCAGCTGCTTTCCACCACATGTGCCAAGGGTTGTCAGGACTAGGAATTCTGCTCTCAATCTATGGGATTTCACTGTATGTACAGGTTTCTGTGCGACAACCATCAGTTTCACACTTGCTGTAAAGAGGAAAACACAGTTTTGAATTTTCTCAGCCAAACATCAGTGTGAGTAGATTCTCTGTTCTGAGAGCTGAAAACTGTAGCATCATACAGTCAATTTAGGTAAAGTAGGCTTCCATACAACCTTCTGCTCACACACTTCCGTCGCATCTTCCCTACATATTGCTAAATACAATGCAAGGGCTTTTCACAGCCTGACAAATATATTTTGCATTTAACGTGTAGCCTGAAAAACTCATACCGTCTTCCCGTCTCACCACAACAAGCTAAGATGAGCCTATGTACAAGTTGGAAGTCTGTGCTGGCTTTCATGGGCAGTGCCATTTATTGGTGGGAAGTTTGTTGGTTATGTGGTTCAGCTTCTTACTGAGATCCTTTCGGCTGCAGCCCTTGCAATACATTGCAACACTGTGTAAATAGTAGTCACAGTGCCAAGAGCATGACTGTATCTTTCTTGAAACAATGTCAGCCTGGTGTGGATGTGAAAAGGTTGTAGCCTTGGCATGAGGCTGGTGTGTCCTCTTCAGCTTCAAATTCTCTGATTTCCAAATCAACACTGACATGTTGTCAGTGGTTCACTGACAACATGTCATTGATAAATTCATTCTGTCCATGTAGTCTGCACCGATCCTGCAGGGACCATCCATATCCTAGCCAAAGTGTTATAAACTAGGGTGAGATGATCCAACAGATGGTAAACTCTGTGATATGACAGATATTTAGCATTGACTTAATCTGGACATTTAACTGTCTGCAGGGAGTTTTTGTCTGTGTTATATACAGATAAAGTTTATCTAATGCTTTGCTCGCAACAGCAAACAATAAATGTGATGTCATGCGCTCAGTTGCTGCTCAGCTTCAAACCCAACATTCCAGTCTATTTGTGGGAACCAACACTCCCTCTTTCTCTGCTACACTTTCTAGGAGTTTGTATACAGATGTTTGCATTATACTCCTTACATTTTGTTGACTACCTGACTAATTATAGTGTAAAAAAGTTGTATCTGATGTAAACCAGTTTATCACCTGTCTGAATCACACTGACAGGTTTTTCATGGTCTATAGTTTTTCATAACTAACAAACCAGCAGGGCCTGAGTGTTTCCAGTTCAACATTTCTACAGAATGAGTTGTAGAATTTAATTAATACCATACTTCTTACCTTATTAACAGAATACCTGGTAGTTCAAGTTTTGAAATATATTGAAACATCAGGCAAGCAGTATTGAACTTTTAGGAATTGAATCACATGTTCTGGTCAGTTTGTGTCAGTTTAACTCAGCTGATTTAGTCCATTGCTTTAAACCCAGTATAACCCATTAGAACCATCCAGTGAACGACACAACAGAAATAGCCTCTAATGACTGCAGCCACTGGAAGCAAAATTAGGAAGTGTTGACATTGTAATGACAGAAGAGTGACTTTGCTTTGCTTGACTTCCTCTGCACTTAAATGTTTCATTATAAACACATTTTGTAAAGTCGCGCTGTTCCCTTTTTAAACTTTAGCAATTGCTCTTATTATGGTCATTCTTTTTGGAACATCATATTCAAACCCATCAACTTAATCTTCTTATAGATTACAAGAAAACTGCATACATTGTCGTTGCATTCAATCCAAACCAGCATCTCTGCTGAGAGCTGCTGTCTGTAATCTGATTAGCATGGATTAGATTCTCTGTGTGGAGCTGTAGGAAAAAAAGCCTAGTCTCTAACTTTGATTAAAAGAGAAATACAAGGACTGACACTCCGAATTACGTTTCCATACACAAACTCAGATGAGGCACGATCGTTTCCTTAGCTATGAAGTCATGCACCCAGTAAAGCCATTTAAAGCTGTAAAATTCTCATGCTACAGTTCAAGAACTTTCATGATGTGGTAAGTAGCACTTCTAAGTTGCTCTTAGGTGTGGGTATATGATTGGTTGTCTCATGTGTTACTGTATTGAAGCTGTGATGGACCGTTGACCCGTCCAGACTTGTGCACGTCTTCCCCTGTAACTGCTGGATTAGCCTGCCACAACAGCAAACATGACTGAGTGGGTATAGAAAATGGTACAAATATAGGTGGCTTTAGGAAAAATAAACATTCTAATTTCCCCTTTCTATGAATCTGTTACTGTAGTGCATGCAAATACATTTTTGAAATTGTTAAAAAAATTCTGTTAGTTAAACACTTATTTCACCAGGCAAAACATTAAGAACAATTTCTTATTTGCAATGTTAGCCTGAAAGTGTTAAAACACGTAATGGCGTGGGAGGGCTATCTGCTGTCAAAAGGGTAGTGAAATCTGTATATAACATATACAATATCGGTAAATATCGGTTATCGGAATAAAATACAGAAAAGAGATCAGAAAACTGCATCGTGAAAAGTGTCAGTGTAATTTTTATTAAAATATTTAGTAATCAGATTGCAATGTATATATTATTATGCTATCAGCTTGTGTTGTCATCCAGTCATCTAAATATGGATATTTTTAATGTCTGGATTGACTTATATCATTTAAAATCACCCTTTTCTAATGACAAAGCAAATTCTATTTGGCAAAGTCATCAGAGCCTCACAAAAGCGTGCGTTCAGGTAATAGTTTCCTGCTGCTTAATATAGTCTGACCTGGTTTTATTGCAATCTAACTAGATTAGAGCAGAGAACAGGAAGGAGAGTCGCCTTGTTTCTGTAAGATTATTGTCATGAGTCATTCACTCACTCCAAGAACAGAAGAGTCACCCTCATGGTTTTAGTTATGCTCGCTGCTTTCATGCTTTCAGCTGTACACAGATCTCGCAACATTCTCCAGCACGTACCAGGTGACACGCTTCATCCGGCTTTTACTTCAGGATTTTAATAGTGATAGATGAGAAGAAGAAAAGTCTGTGAATAGCAGTAATTGTTTTAAAAAGTTCAGTTTGGACATGTTTAACCAGTTTTCTGGAACAAAAGGGTAGCTCAGTGGTTAAACTTGCAGGAGTCGCTTTCCTTCATGGCCTACAGCAGAGCAGGATAGAAGCAGTTTTTAAAGGTAAGTTGTATTTTGACAGTTGTGTCGTTTTTCTACCTTTGCCCTTTGATTTGTCTTTTTTGTTGAACTTGTTTCTGTAGAAGCTAATCTAAATGATAAAAATCTAATCAATAGACTAAAGTTACATAGTTATGACCTCATAATTCTCCACATAGCTACAGTAAATTACCCGAATAAATCAGAATAACATAAAGCTTTATTTATTTCAGTAATTCAAAACTCGTGTATGGATTCAATATACTGAGTCAAAATTCTAGATTATTTCTGTTAATTTTGATGATTATGGTTTACAGCTTATGAAAACCCTAAATTCTGTTTCTCAGATTAACAGTAATAATAAAAGATTTTTAGTCCAAAATTTTTATGTTCTGGACTTTACAACCATGACCTGATGGTTGTCCAGTCAGTGACTCCCTCCACAAGGAGCTTTAAAAGGTAACTCCGAAAAGAGCTGGCTGTTCAGAGTGTTGTATCCAAGCATACTGATGGAAAGTTAAGTGGAAGGAAAAAGTGGATAGCTTTAGTCTGTAGGGGATTGTGAATCCAATTCAAGAATTTGGGGGAGATGCATGCATAAACTGTAGATCGTGAGTGTACATTAAGCATCAAGAGCCACCACACTCAGACGTATCCAGGCCATGCCCTAGAACTGTTGCATTGCTTGGGCTTAAGCCACTCCTGATCCAGAGACAATGTCAGAAGCATCTTACCTGGATGAAGGAGAAAAAGGGACTGTTGCTCATTGGCTGCACGATATATCGCAAATATACTCTCATCACAATATCAGTGTGCGCAATATTCAAATAGCAAAAGACTATTTGGAGAGTAATAATTGTTGGCAATATATTCCAAGTGTATTGAACTTGCGTTTTTGTTCTTCTTCTTCTTTTTAATTTTAATGTGTCCTGTACAGTTCTGTGGCATTTAGAATGGTTGTCTGAATGTCAAGGTGAAGCCTAACATTTACTTTCACAAGCCATCATACTGCACTTGATATATATATATATATATATATATATATATATATATATATATATATATATATATATATATATATATATATATATATAGCCAACTAGGTAACTCCGAAAAGCCAGCTCTTTTCGGAGTTACCTTTTATTTATATATATATATATATATATATATATATATATATATATATATATATATATATATATATATATATCTGATTACTGGCAAGGCATGACAGACAAAATGGTAATGGCGAACCAACCGGACATCGTGGTGGTGGATAAACAACAGAGGAAAGCCGTTGTGGTGGATGTAGCAATACCAAGCGATTGCAACATCAGGAAAAAGGAACACGAGAAACTGGAGAAATACCAGGGCCTCAGAGAGGAACTGGAGAAGGCCTGGAAGGTGAAGACCACAGTGGTGCCTGTGGTCATCGGGGCCCTCGGGGCAGTCACCCCCAAACTGGAGCAGTGGCTAAAACAGATCCCAGGAACAACATCAGACATCTCAGTCCAGAAATGCGCAGTTCTCGGCACAGCCAAGATACTACGCAGAACCCTCAAGCTCCCAGGCCTCTGGTAGAGGACCCGAGCTCAGAGGTTGAGAAAGACCACCCGTGGAGGGTGAGAAGGGAATTATTATTTATTATTTATATATATATATATATATATATATATATATATATATATATATATATATATATATATATATATATATATATATATTGGTGGGGAAAAGATTTAAAGTGAAAGAAGGAGACTGAAGTGGAGGAGAGAAAGAAGCATAGCGGGAACACACGTAGATCTCCTTCACCCGAGAAGTCTGCTTCTACACCTGCAGAAAGAGAGGAAAACAACAGTTTTCATGCTGATGTCATAGTCAGCCTCATGGCAGCAGATGCTCGACAATGATGATGTTGCCCTAAATACTAATGGTCACAGAGAGATGGAAGCACACATGACAAAGAGAGGAAAGAAGAAAATAGGTCAATATCGCAACTGATATCGACACCACAATATTTACTAATATTATCACCATTGCAGGATTTTCTAATATCATGACGCTCTCCTCCAAAGCCCTCTTTTTAGATTAAGGTAAAGTTTGCATTTCATTTGGATGTTAACGTTCCAGAATCTGGAGGAAGAGTGGAGCATACATCCTACAGTGCATGGACATTTCTGAATAAGAAATTCTATAATTGGTCTGATCTAATACTAACATTTTTAGGAAAATAATTTTGGCTTTTCATTATCTCTAAGCCATTATCATCAAAATGAACAGAAACACTTGAAGTATATCACTCTGTGGTAATGAATCTGCAGAATTTATTAGCTTCAGTTTTGCATTGGATCACAAAAATCAAAGAACCTTTTGATGATATTCTATGATACATTTTCCTTGAAACATCAGACCTTTCATGTTGCCACATAAGCAAAATAAGGAGATGAGCATTTACTCTGTAATTGGGCAGTCCTTTTGTAATTCCCACCTTTAAAATTGGCAGACGTGTAATTATCCTACAGTCATGTATAGTCAAACCACGTCAAACTGTCTTTATTCATGCTTGTATGTCATCATACTATGCAAACCCTTTCAAACATGCTGATTATTTGAAAAGCAAAGCTGACTACTTACACTTTAAGTTAAGTATATATCTCAAAATGAAAATTAACTGATATGATATGAAAGGCCTGAAATATTTTACATTCCCTCCAGTTAGTAATGCTTCTATGAATGGGTTTCTGTGCTGGTAATCAAGGTGTGTTTATGTAGAACACACCGCCTGACCTGATTTTACGTTTCTGTCACCTGATCTCCCCACCACCCCACATAGTAATGTTTCCATTATCTCCCGCGGCTGAAGGTGTTCAAGGTGAACCGTGGGTGTGGTGGGGGCCTGGTCTCTCAGGTACGCAGAGTTCAAGCCGCCGAACATTACGAGCAAACACACACTGTGTGTGCAAGTCTCTGTGTGTATTTGCATATTTTTCTGTACCAGGACACAGAGCTCGGGAATGTCGCTTCATACCTGCCAGCTGTCGCACCTGAATGACCTTTATTGTCACCTGGATGTGTGTGTACTGTAAATACTGGGCTGGACTATAAATTGTCTGTAATAATCCAGGACATTTTCCTATAAACACACTTTGGCTCAGTTATTTTAAATGATAAATCTATCAACTGATAGAGATGCTGAATTATATTTATCTTATTAGTCTCATGAATAAAACTGATCTGGCTCATATCCATCAATAATCAATCTAAAGGATAAAAGATTTTACTTAATAAAGGAGGCATTTTATGTTAAACTTTACAGGAATTAATTTAATGTTTGTATTGTGAAAAGAACAATCTGACATTGTCAAAAAAGGATCAGATTTTAACGAGCAAGTTCTGAAATAATATTTAACCTATTAGCAATCTCTAACGTATATGTATTGATTAACTAGGCAGAGAAGGGCAAATTAAAAGGGAGAGAGTCTTATTAGCTGGATAAAGGTACAATATTAGGGTTGCACTGATCAGCCCTGATTTTCTTAATTTTGGGTGATCGGCGATTAGCGTACGTGTGAGGGCTGACTGACAGACCTGCCCATCAGCTCACGCATGTAACTGCCAAGTTAACAATAGTCACCCCACTGTTGCCAACTTTGCTGCTATATTTAGTAACTAGTAAATGGTTTTGGCCAAAGTTGGAACTGGCAGGTCAGTCTTTTCAAAGATCATGATTGGCCAGAAAACTGCAGTCGGTGCAGCCCTATGTAATGTTATCAGAAGTTCTATTCATTTTTCACTCCCTGGAACTAAAACTCAAAGGCTTTAGCACACATTTCAGAGTTCTAGATACCACAGTAAAACAAAGATTTGAACAGGAAAAATTCAAAAGGAGGGAAGCCTTCGAAGTTCAGAAGGTTCTGATTTTAGAAAACAGTGTTAGATAAATTGATAAAACAGGCCTTACATTTTAATTGGATCCTTTTGTGTTTACTCTTAATACACCGGACTTCGTACCTGGACCTGTGGTTTGGATCATCCCCTGTTTCTCAGTTTAGTGGACAGAGTAATCAACCCAGCATCAACGTTGTCTCACCAGTAGTTTTTATCCACCACAGGCATTGGCTCTTCAAGGTTTCTCGCTTTGGAATTCAAAACTTAATTGTAAACAATGGCAGAAGTAATCGTACTCAAATCTGGCTGATTTTCCATGACGTTAAAACAAAACAAAGCTCGTGGAGCAGGAGAGATTAGTGAAATCAGTGAGTACAGTGAACAAAAACATTTCATTTTGCAACTAAATTATAAACAGTGTGATCAGGCTCATCTTTAATGCTGATTTGGATCTCTTGGTTCTGTGCATTTCTCACTCTGTCCAGACTATTGTCAGAGTTTTTCTTTGGGTCAGCACCTTAGCCTTTTGGTTAATACTTAAACCTTCATGTTCCAGCTGTTTGCAGAGAATTTTGAGGTGGAAAAACATCCTTTTGGGTTTCATAAGGTGCAAGAAAGTCTTGCACCTTATTTCAGTTCTTTTATTGAACAACAGATGGCGCTGCAGATAAAATCTGCTTGTGTTCAACAACTTGTTGCAGAAGAACAGTCTATAAAGGAAGTGCATTCTTAATACAACTTTAATGACAAAGTTTGGCCTAATAAGAGTTACTTTTTAGCCATGTTACTAACATTTTGCTTTAATTATTTCGTCTGTATTTATAATCAGCCGCGCAAGATTTTTGCTTGTAAAAACAGTTCTTCTGTTTGGGAGGCGCCATTCGTGGTTGATGCACACTGTTACAAACATGAGAATGTGCAGTCAAAATGACAGAACACGCCCCCTACATACAGTGTGTGTGTGTGTGTGTGTGTGTGTGTGTGTGTGTGTGTGCACCTCTGTTGTGAGACTATTTGTGAGGACAGAATGTTTGAGCTCTCAAAAATTTCACCATTGTGATGTCATCTGGCAGAGATCATCAGCAAAAAAACTTAGAAAAATGTGATGTGTCTCATCAGATAGCTGTTAAAAAATGTATTCTATTACTTTTATATTATTATTTTATATTTTATATTTTATATTATATTGTTTACCTTTTCAGAGGATGAGAAACATTCAAAACAAACAATAAGAATATTTTTCTGTCTGGTATAAGCTGTCTATTGAAAGTCTCAGAGTACAGTGGACCCTCACCCATTTGCGGTTCGGTATTTGCGGATTCACTTCTTTACAGATTTTTCTGTGAAACGTAACTCCAAATTATTCATGGAAAACCTGCCTATGAACAGATTTGTTTGTAGTATATATTTAAAGTATTTGAAAAATGTAACTTTAGAAGCTGAACTACCTAGGCACAATAGTATCCTGGCCATTGCCTTCATACGAAATTACACTCGATTCTCATCTCCCTTCAGTGCTCAGTCTGGGATTTGTCTCAATCTCAATTTGTGGAATTTCAACCAGGCCAGTCAGCAAACAGAAGGAGTTGTGAACAATGATGTTGATTTTCTGCACTGTTTTAGAATTTTTGTCTGCCTGTAGGGTTGTAGTTTGGCAATGGCAGCAGGAGAAGTGAACGAAGTCATTCAGTCCGTGTTGGCTACACTTCCAAATATTGAGCAATTAAAGTTGTAGTTTATAACACACGCAATATGCATGGCGCTGGCACATTACATACATCACGGCCAAACGTCAGCGATTGGATAAAATCAGATTCAGTCGTTTAAAACTTCAACAGAGTCCACGCTTTAGTTAGTGTTATGAAGCAGCCAATCCTGGAGCACCATTTATTTTTACTTGGCGCTGTTTGGCTATACACTCAAGAGTGGATATAAAGAAGACTGTAGTTGTTAGCTTCTGTGGTAGTGCTAAAACAGTTTCCAGTGTATGTATTTATGCATATTAAGGGATATTTGGTGTTCTACCTATAAAAATAGGTAGGTTCACGGATTCCCTTATTTTAGCTAGTTGCGGGCATCTATGGTTCCTAACCCCTTTGAATACCGGGGGTCCATTGCAAAACTTATTGAGGTCTAAACCAGCAGAAAACGATAATTACAACAAAAAATATTATTTGACATGCAGCCAAATAAACAGCATCATGAACATGGCATGTTTTTACAATCTCACGAACATCAACTGTGAAATAAAAGATTGTTTTAGCTCAATCTAATGTCACGATGAAGGGCTTTTCAAAAGTCTTGGTCAGAACAGTGAAAGGTGTCCATCTATATGAAAAAGTTCATATAGATGGACAATAGGTTCCACAATACTACAGCAGATTATGCAGTTTTCCAACTGAGTGAAATTCATCTTTCTTGTTTTTGTCTGTCACTACAGTGAAAACTCAGTGTTAATTTGGGCCAGTGATGCCACCCCCCACTGCAGCTGCTGCCGTGCCCCCACCGGACGGTGGGTGGGGGTGGGCTGTGGTGTTAGGATCGTTCATCTCCATCGGCTTCTCCTACGCCTTTCCCAAAGCCATCACAGTCTTCTTCAAAGATATCCAGATTATCTTCGATGCCTCCTACAGTCAGGTGGCGTGGATCTCCTCCATCATGCTTGCAGTCATGTACGCTGCGGGTGAGTAGTCCTAAAGTCAAAACAAAACAAAATCTTGGTTATTTGTTGTCATATCACAGATGGAACTAATGGTTCAACATACTTATCTTCATCTACAATCTAGCTTGGTATATGTTAAACTGCAAAGTGTTTACTGTTTAAATTTTGAAGTAGACATGCTTCAAATGCAGTCAGTCATTACAAAACTTTAAAAAGGACCTTAACTAAGTGAGGGAAGTAGCCTTTAACATTGCTGGCAGCTAATGGCTAGCCAGTCCTGGTATTCTTACATTGCTTACAACACCACAGGGGAAATCAAAAACTACAACAGTGTTAGACTTAAACAACATTCATATCTGGGTCTCATAACAACAGTGCTGGATAACACTTAACTAAATAGATCTCTTTTTGGAGGGAAGTTGAATCTAAAATCTACAATATTTCCTTCTAAATTAGCCTAGCTTACTTAGTTATTTTTAGCAAAATTATTTGCTAGCAATACGTTGTACAAGTTCAAACTTTATTATGATTTTTAAAGACAAAGAATTCATTCCATTAACTTGGTCTTTATGGAGCTAACCAATAAACTGATTTTAGGTCATCATACTCAGCTTTATTCACCTAGTTTGTGCACACAAACAACAAAATTGACTTCAGTTCTGCTTTTGCTCTCACTGAAGACATTTGAAACAAACATATAAAAAAGTAAACTTTTTTTTCTTTCTTATAAATATATATATATATATATATATACAGTGTTTTTATAGAAGAAGCTCGTTTTTGGAAATGGCGTTCTGTAGCACCAACCTGAAGGTAAAAGTCCAAACCGTTTGTGTCCAGCATGTGTGAGGTCTGCAGAGATATTAGCTGTCCTTTTCCCGACCCTAGATCTGTACAAGTCCCTGTGGCAGGGACTAAAAAGATAGAAGTGACAATCCATACAGACATTACAGATCTGTTTTTTCCTAGAAAATAAAGTTGAATGATACACAGAAAAAATTAATCCTGTTCGAGAATTGGGTAAGGCAGCCAATCAGATGACGGGTGACTGAAATGAGTATTAGAAGCCTTTGACTGGTAGGAACTGATCCTCATCTGGACATTGGCCCTAGCATATTGGTCTGCTGTATTTACCAAATCGCTTTCAGAAGTCCAACCCTCACCCAGGTCCTACCATGGCTGCCATCTGCCCACGCTGTAATCCTCCGATCACCGTTTTTTACTGCTGGCACCATCTGTGCTGGTCATACACAAGCATAATGAGGCTGGATGGTTGGACAGAGCACAACAAAGAGACATTTAGTGAAAAATACAAACTGGATGGAAAGCGTCTGATTGTTCATCATGGTTGGTATTCATTAGTTTAAACTCTAAAGCTGTGAGAAAGTGTTGAAACGCTGAGCAGGTTCGCTGGCTATTGCTCATTATTGGCTTGCCTCTAACAGATTGCACCAGGGGAATAGCTATGGATAAGTGGTTAGATCCTAACTCTCACAGATCTCCTTTTTTTAAGCTTTCCAAAGACTGAATGTCATTATCATGTGTTGACTCCGTCAATATGTGCAGGTACTAAGTGAGTGGCTCTTGTTACTCACTCATTCATATTGATTGCACTCATCAGCTATTCATTAAACACCTGCTCTCTTGTCCTGCCTATTACGCCGATGATTCCATCACTCTTTGAATGTTTAACACCTTTCTAATTCCCCTGCAGCTGCTTTTGTGTGCTGTTTACACAGCTCCATCATTACTGGGAGGCTAGCTGGTAATGAGCCAAGCAGCAGACACCCACAAGTAATAATCCAGTCGTTCCAAATGGCTTAAAAGACCTTTTCCCTTATTACCACTGCCCGGTGCTAACCTTGTCTACAATATGCAAAACTAAGTATCAGGTACAAATACAAAACAGCTTTGATAGCTGCTAGATAAGTTATATTTTCACAATTTTCTTTGTTTGCTTTAGAACCAAGATAAAATATATAGGTGAATTAAATTAGATTTTAGAGATAAGCATTTTTTAGGAATGGTGTGTATCTCCAGCAGTCATTGGGTGAAAGGTGGGGTACACCCTGGACAGGTCACAAGTCCATCATTGGACAACATAATGATAGTTAAATAAAAATATTTATCATAAAACAAATAATTGCATAAATATTCACCCCCTTTAAAGTGACTGACCTAATTTAACAGAGGTCCAGCCAAATGGTGTGAATAGTCTCACAATGAGTGGACTGTGGGATTGTAGTATAGACACCTGTGTCTGGAAGTCCATCTACTAGTTCATCAATATTCCTGGCTACCATGACAACATGAAGATTAAAGAACACTCCAAGCAAATCAGAGAAAATGTTATTGTAAAAGTATAAGTCAGGGGATGGATGCAAAAATTTTCTATTTAGTTGTCATTATTTTGTAGAAATCAGTTTTCACTTTAACAATAAAGAGTTTTTGTAATTTTTTTTGTCAAAAAAGTCACATTTTCTTGATTATGACTGATTTATAAAAGCAATTAAAAGAAAAAGGGTAAAATACCTAAGGGTATATATTGGCGAAGGGGCAAACATAGCCATAGTTAGGAACTTCACATATCTGATGCTACAGTTGGTAATGGTAATCCCACTCTTCTGTCCTGTGAATTCAGTTCCTGAAATTTAGAAGGCCAACAAAATTCAATCATGACTCCTTTTACTTCTTGTGTTACACCAGCCATGTGGTATGCCTTTTTGTTTCCTGCAAAACCTGTTATTCATGTTCTAACCTCTCAGCACTAAATGCAAAATTCTACCTTTTCAGGATTTGTTGCTCAGTTACCCAACTGGCTATGCAAAATATCTGGCAAACAAAGTGACCTCAAATAGAACAGTGGAATGAGGTGTGGTAACAGGTTATAAAACTAGCAGTCAGAAACTTCAGACAGAACCTCTCACGGCTATGTGGCATGGTTAAAACAATTATATGCCGTGATCTGTTTAAACTTTGAAGTGAGTGCTCCAATGCAGCAATGCGATTAAGATTCATATTCAGCATTTGTTGTGTCAGTGACTAACCCTAGCTGGAACCAATACTGTGTTGCATTCAGTTTCAGTCATGAAAAGTCTAAAAATAGTACATTTGAAACAAGTGGCTGCTAGAAGCCAACAAATCCAACAAATAATAATTTGTTTCTTGATCTTCCAACTTAGCCTCCCTTTGACAGAAAACCCATTTTTTAAATGTACAGTCAGCATCTAATTTATTAGGTACACCTGTTCAGTTCCTTGTTAACACAAATAGGAAATCACCCAATTGCATGGCAGCAACTTCATACATTTAGGCATCTACATGTGGTGAAAGAATGCTCAAGTTCAAAGTAAGCATCAGAATAAGGATAGAAGTAGATTACTGAAGAAGAACCACTTACTGCCTAAATTTATTTACAATTATATTCATTAAATTTCTTGGTTTTTTTACTGTCAAATTATAGGGTAAGTAAGGATTGCTCATTACAATATAGAACATACAACAGGTATAAATGTAGGTAATTGGTATTCAAAATTAGGAAAACTAGGGACATTTGGGCTTAATTTATGCCACTAGATGGCATCAAAGTGTCTCAATATAATCCTTGGTACGTTTTGAATATCCATCAACTGGCATTAGTGGTACACAATGGACCCCAACCTTTTCAGAGAGTTTTCTGTGGAACATAACACCATGTTATTCATGGAAAATTATCCTCTTTGTGGATTTTATTTTTGGTAGAGCATAACTAAATGATTTGAAAGAATATGCAGCTTGGGAAGCTGAAATACCTATGGGCGATGCTATTTGACATGTCTTGGATGATGTTTGCAAAGCAGCCAATCCAGGAACACTATTCATTTTCCTTGGTGCTGACTGGCCTAAGAACAGCGATAAGGAATACCGTGGGTGTTAGCTTCCACGGTAGTACTGAGATGGTTTCCACTGTGTATATTAATGCATGTGAAGGTATATTTGGTGTTTGAACTATTAATATAGGCTGTCATAAGCTTTTTTAGAGGGGGTCTCAAGTAGTTGCAGATTTTAGCTATTCATGGGCGGTTCGTGGCCTAACCCCTGTGAATACTGGAGATGCACTTTACATCGACCACCTTGATTGTGGGGGTTTGAGATAGATTTGCAAAAAATGCCAACAGGAGGGTTAAAGGGACTTTAAATGTGCTGTGGTTGTTTGTGCCAGATGGGCCCCTCTACATTTTTCAGAAACTACAGATTTACTGGGATTTTCATGCACAACCATCTTCTAGGTTTGAAGACAACAGTACAAAAAAAAGCAAAACTATCCAATAAGTGACAGTTGTTTAGATGAAACCACACTATTGTAAGACAGCAGAGGAAAATGGGTAGACTGAGAGAAAGCCAACAGTGGTTTAAATAACCACTTGTTACAACTAAGCAATGCAGAATACCTTCTCTGGACACACAACACCATTGAACCTTGAAGTAGATAGTTTACAGTAGCAGGAGACCCCACCAGGAGCTGTTCTTGACTGCTAAGAACTGGAAACTAAGGCAGGAGTTGTTCTCTGAGGAACATTTCCAATACCTTGTTGAATCTGTGGCTCCAAGACTTCATGGAGTTCTTAAGGCAAGAGAGTTCAACCGAGTCCCAGCAAGGTGCAGTTGGCAAAGTGGAGTGTCGGTGTATTTTCTCCACGAACATCAAATGACCATTAAAATGTGGATGTGTCACTGACATATGTTGATGGTCTTACGGGGGTTAGGGGTAGGGTTAGGGCTATGATGGATTTCTGTTCACTACCACTCTGTGAAATATCTGTACAGGTGGTCTACGTCATGACAAACAGACCTGAAGCTTCATTCCTTTCTGGAATGGAGGTCCTTGCATACTTCTGGGTGTTGGTCCACTCAGTAATGAAGTGAACGTCTCCTTGCAAAAAGCTCATCATCTCCCAGCCAGAAACAGCGTAATCAGCCGGGTCCTAATCATGGCCAATTTCAGGTCTCCCTTTACAGAACCTCCCCCACTCCACCCCCTCTGAGAATACTGATCGCTGCTGCGATGGTAATGAGGGTAGCTTTCCTCGAGGTTGGGAAAAGATTCATGCAGAGCAAGTTCAGTGATGACTCCAAGTCGTTTGCAGTTTTTGCAATGAAGTGGTAGAAATACAATGCATCTTCCACATGGTAAAAAGAATATTAGGCTAAAAAGGGCAAAAAAAAAAACAAAAAACCTTTTCATTCCCTGTTTAGTTACCACTCATGCACTCAAAAGTTTAGAAGACTCCAGTATTATAAGCTGCATAGACTTTAGTATTGCAAATAAATCAAATAAGCTGACCTAAGTCAGTCAATTAGCCTTATGTATCTTGAAAAATGTAAGGGTAATACTGCAGAGAAACAAAGAAACTGGTATGATTTTTTTCTTTCTCCAGCTTTTGTTTAGGTTAACAAAGTAGCTGCACATGGGCGCTCATCTCTGACGGCCTGATGCTCTTGTTAGGCAGCTGAAGGGGCTTTCATTTCCTGGTAATGTTTTCAGTGTTACTACACAAGGCCGCTCGATTTTTGTCCCGATTTCCCCTTTCTGACAATCGTAAGGATGCCTCAGTTATCGGGATGACTCTAAAGATAATCAGAGGAGATTCCTGCCAGGTATGGTGTGTTAAGAGTGATCTAGTAGGACGTTGGGACCGCTCTGATCTAAAATCAGGGATATTCAACATGTTGGATTGTCTTAGCCTGACATCGCAGTGTGTGTAGTGTTCCTAGACAACAAACGAGAACACAGCCTGTTGAATATGCTGTGTGGCCAGTCAGAAAGTGAGGCGAAACATGGAGGGGAATCCAAAATAAAGACAAAGCAACTGCTATGGCGCACCAGAATTTCCAGTGGACATCAAAGGCGTAGTTGCATTGTTTTTTTCAGTTAAACATAGTTCACAAACTATCGGCATTGCTGCTTCCCAGTCGGCCATGTTTGTTTACTCTGAACTCACGTTTGATCTTGGGTTTTGATCCTGTTGGATGGCTCGACACCACACACTATATGACCAAACCTCTTCTACCTAAGATTGTTTATTGTCATGTGTGGGGTCTCTCAGGTTTTGAAAATCATCCAACAATTTTTAAATCTTGCCGTGATAACCAGATATAAGAGAATGGCCCAAATATTCAGTTTCTAGCCCTGTATCATTTTCTGTCTGTTTAACAATAATGCACTACCTTGGGATGGTATTGCAAATAAAATCTCAAATCTCACTATATGTTAAAATTTTTGGTTGTAGTGTAAGGAAAATGTGAAAAAGTCCCAGTCATATGATTCCAAGGCACCATAGCCCCAACTTTCTAACACTAATAATTTTTTACATATAGATTCAGTAAACAATGTTAAAATCTGTCTTTTCTAATTAAATACACTGTCATTTAGTTTAAACTGATCTGACATATCAGGAGTATTCTGCTGAAAAAATAAAATCACCCACTTGCTGGTTGTTGTTTCAGGTCTTCAACATAGTTCAGTTCACTTTAATTCTCCACACTTTAACCATGCGACCTTTGTGGGGGGTTTTATTCGCTGCAGGTCCCATCAGCAGCATACTGGTCAACACATATGGCTGCAGACCCATCGTCATGATGGGGGGCTGCCTTTGTGCCGTTGGCATGATCTCAGCGTCCTTCTGCACCAACGTGTTGCAGCTTTACATCTGCATTGGAGTCATCGGAGGTAAGTCTATCCAATTCAGGAAGTCCAATTTGAGACAATTGGATTAGTCTGTACCTCCCTTAGGTGAGGTTAGAAATAAAACCAGTGTAGTAAGAAACATGTTTGCATTGTATAAGCCGCTTATGTATTGTACAGCACATTATTTTTAGATTACGTTTCACCTTCCAAAAACTCCAATCAAAGTGGAGAATTTGATAAAACTCTGCATTTGTGTGTGTATGGGAAAATGGGAGATTCAGGGTCCTGCACATTACAGCCTGGCAGACAATGATAAAATAGACTAAATTTATAAGGTGCCTTGAAACCAGCTAAAAATATTTATAGGCATAAATCTATTGTTGAGACAGTACAAGATAGAGTTCCGCCTAGTATCATGACATTCAAAGTTTGTGTAGTAGCCATGGACCATTAGCAGAGCACTGAGGTCTGGTCCACACGTAGTCTGATATCTAGGAAAAGAAATACATTTTTATGCGTTTTGGCCTTTTATCCACACAAAAACTAAGTTTGATATTGCTGTGAACAGTTATTTATTAAACTCTAACCAAAGTGGAGATTTGAGAAAACTCTGTATTTGTGTTTGCGGGTGTACATGGGGAAACGGAAATTTAGGATCTCACCCATTACAGTCTGGAACAAATAATGCACCAGTATATCCACATACTTGCTTTGACATGATTCCCTATCAACATTGTCTTGTGTTTTAATAACTTTATATTCTAATACTGTATTTGAAAGTAGTTCAACAAATATATCTGTTCACATAAATGAACCTCCTGGTACCATGTTTAATTCCTAAAAGGGAGGCATGGTTGTTTTAAAGCAATGTGATTGGCTGACAGAGGGTTTAGCTTTGCGCTACACTATCCCCTATAGGTTTGGCATGTTTAAAACAACACTCAGGGGTGGATTTGTGTGGGCTCATGTAGATGAAAACTTTTCTGAAAACGATCCTGTGTGTACGATATTATTTTTTTAAATTATGTGGCGGAGATATTCACTTTTATAAAAACTTGGCTACATGTGTACAAGGCCTGAATGGGTCAATAAAAATCGTACGGCAATAGCTAATTCAACTCTTCAATATTTTGTGAGAAACATATGTTGTTAAACAGACAAAACCATCAAATAAACTAAATATTAGCAAAGAAATATAAAAACAATCTAGAAATATGTACCTGTCTGGTGCTAAATGCTAACATTAGCAATGCTAGCAAGCAGATACTTAGCAATGGCTTTGTTGAGACACCTTTTCTGTTGTTTAACGACTTTTCTAATATTAGGTGCGTAATTTCTAACATGTTGGATAATGTAATTACTATCTTTTTAACATTTTGTTCAATTAAATATAGAGCAAAAACAGATTAGCGTGTCATTTAGCAACCCCTAACAGGTATTTTGCCATGTTTTTCAACCATGGTCCTCAAGGCACACTGCATAGCATGTTTTAGATGTTTCCCTGCTTCAACACAACTGATTTTAATTGATGGACATTTAACAGGCTTTTGCTGAACTGCAGTCATCTGACTCAGGTGTGTGACAGCAGAGAAACATCTAAAACATGTGGATGCAGCGTAGTGTGCCCTGTGGACTGGGGTTGGGAAACACTGTTCCAGCAAACCTTTCAAAAGAGATGTATGGCAAAACAGATGACAGATTCGTTTTGAGATCTATCTGTTTTGAAAAAAGTCATTGCAAAAAGGAACTCTGAATAATAATAATATTACTTTTAAATGATCCCAACATGTGTGTGTTAAAAATGAAGCTTCAGTTATGATAAGCTAAAATGTTTGGCTGAAGTATAATTGTATTGATGTTATTAAAGAAATAATTTAGAATTCTATTTGATGTTTCCATGACACAATCTTTAAAGGATGTCATTTGATTGAATTGTAGTAGTCATTTTATGCAGCCAAAGGGTCATAGTTGCTATCGTAGAATGTATTTTTACAATTAAACACTGACAAAAACACTGTATTTTTGAAACTCAAATGGATTCGGCTTCCATTTTTTTCATATCAAACATAGTTGAATTTTGAAACTGAAGTAGAAACTGTTACCAGTTTTTGACAGAAACTACATATCAAATGAGATGATCTTTAGAATATAGGTTCTTGAATTCATTACCTTACATATTATGTGTTTTATTTAAAAGAAATGTACTTATCTTTATGTAAGTCAAACAAAGTTCTGTCAGATCAAAACTTCAACTATGTCATTAACAGGAATTTAGAAAACATGATACTCTGAGTATCAGTAAAGTATGTATACTTTATTTTCTTAACTTGGGTTCTTAAAACAATTTTTTTTCTTGATAACTAGTCATTTGTAACATGACTTTTTTATGTTCATCATCGCAGGACTTGGACTGGCCTTCAACCTGCAGCCAGCATTGACAATGATAGGCAAATATTTCTTTAAGAAGCGCCCCATTGCTAATGGGTTAGCGATGGCAGGCAGCCCAGTCTTCCTCAGTACTCTGGCACCTCTCAACCAGTACCTCTTTAATCAGTTTGGATGGAGAGGCAGCTTCCTCATCCTGGGTGGGCTGCTGCTGAACTGCTGCGTGGCTGGCTCCCTCATGAGGCCGCTTGGACCTCCGCCTGGCAAGGCCAAGAAGGACGAAGCACTGGCTGCCATCACCACTACAACTGAAAAGCGCAGCCTCTGGCAGATAGTCAACAAGTACCTGGACCTAACACTGTTCAAACATCGAGGCTTCCTTATTTATCTATCAGGCAACGTCATAATGTTCCTGGGTTTCTTTGCACCTATTGTCTTCCTCGCTGCCTATGCCAAAGACATGGGTGTTGATGAATACTCTGCTGCCTTCCTGCTCTCAATCTTGGCTTTTGTCGATATGTTCGCCAGGCCCTCCATGGGGCTTCTGGCCAACTCACGATGGGTTCGCCCCAAGATCCAGTATTTTTTCAGTTTTGCTGTCCTGTACAATGGGGTGTGCCATATCCTTTGTCCACTAGTGGAAAGCTACACTGGCTTGGTAGTTTATTCAATATTCTTTGGCTTTGCTTTTGGCATGGTAAGCTCAGTACTCTTTGAGACATTGATGGACCTAGTTGGAGCTCCAAGGTTCTCCAGTGCTGTGGGACTCACAACAATTGTAGAGTGCTGCCCTGTTCTCATTGGTCCACCATTAGCAGGTAGTTTTCCTGTGTTTGAGCACTTTTTTTGTTGTTGTTTAAATTGTATTATTGACTTGATGACCTGACTTGCATAATGTTTAGCTACTTAACCGTCTTCTGTTTTCTGTTTCAGGGAAACTTGTTGACATCACCAAAAATTACAAGTACATGTATTTCTGCTGTGGTGGTGTTGTCATCCTGGCGAGTATTTGGCTTTTCATTGGAAACTTCATTAACTACAGACTCTTGGAGCGTGAGCGCAAGCAGGTGGAGATGTACAAACGGACTGAGACTGAAGATCCTGACCGGGTTCAGGATGAGAAGGAGGCTGATGGTGTAGCTCAGGCCTCCGAGGAGCTGGTCGACAAAAACCAAAATGGCGAAGAGCCCATGCAGAGAGAGACCAACATTTAAAAACCTTCTGCACTGCCAAACGCTGATCTTTCACCCCAGCTGCAGCCGCTCAACACCCTCAAGTATAATCAAACTGGGCTCCAAGCCAAGAGTTGCCTCTCACTGTTCAACCACACTCTGGCTGGGGCACTCCTCGGTACTTGTCTGAAAATAACTGCCAAAGCAACCGTTGTGTTGTAGGAAAGGTGAGGTACTGTATCTGTTTGTTAGCGCGCATTAGCTGTGACTACAACTGTAACACATAACGGTACACATAAGAAGCTTACAGTCAAAAATTCCTATCTTTTCCCTGCCACAGTCATTTTAGATAAGCAGGATCTCTCGGGGACACTGCAGATATGCTGCTACTTTTAATCTATCTATGAAGGGAATTCTACTTGAGTGTTTTTTTTGTTCAGAAAATAAACAAAAAAATGTCTGCCCTACTGTGCAGAGACATATCAAATAGCTTGAATGCTTTATAAAACTGAGCAAAATTAAAAGGCAGCTTCCTATGAAAATGTGTTTTGAGAATGTTTGGGACTTGGGGATCATATCCAAGTTTGCACTTCAACCAAGTGAGATTACTTCGATTCATTTAAATGAATTGAAACCACAAAAAACCCCACAGTCTTCTGTAGTGGATACTCCAGGTTCCAAACATCCAAAGCTACATACGTCACCATCATTCTAATTTCACTTGGTTTCCAGTATGAAGAAAATATGAGCAAGATACAGTCAACTGTTTGAACACCCTTCAGAAAATTCAATTATAATGTTCTAATTAACTAAATCAAACATAGGCCCAGTTGGGGGGAAAAAATACTTACAGTATACTTACACTAGCCATGTTAAGTCCACTTTAATCGAACTCTAGTTTGTTTGCCTAGAAAATCCGGTTTGTTTGAGGAAGTGTGACTCTGCAATTGAATTCTAAAGGCCCCCCACATACTTGGGCGTACTTCTCTCCGCGGAGGTTCACGCGTCTCTGAGGCGGGCTCAAAGCGGATTTTCACTAGACACATCCGCAAAAAGGACAATTTTTACAACTGTGTACACGTACTCTGTGTACTCAGCGGGAAACAGTATTTATTTCAAACTATTTTGTATGTGACTCCAAGCTGGCAGTAGCTTGACTGCCACACTGTGCTGCACTAACAGGTGTGCGGTGGCTGCACTGTTGGAGATGAAACAGGGCTAGGCACTTAGCTGGCTCATTAAACTTGCTAGTATCCATTCGGATTGTGGTAAATGAAGGAATTTGTAATGAGAAATGTAGGCAATCGGTACCTTCGAGTTTGAAATCTCAACCGTCTGCGGACATTGAGCACGAAGTCTGCATGGCTCACAGAATGCAGACAGTATGCCCGAGTATTTGGAACCCTTAATGCGTCCCAAAAAAACCAAGTCTGGTCCCCCTAAAAACCTAGTCTCTATTTTCCGAAAACCCTTTCTTTCACTGAAAGACTTCTGATGCATTCCTAGTGTGTCAGTAAGATGACACACTTGATCAATAATGTCTGTGAAAGAAAATTTCACTGTTTGTTATAGCTTACCCTAACATCACACACATTGCTTGATGAAACTGGTGGCACATGCTCCCTTGTCTATGAAGGTGTCAAAAACCTCTGCACTCAAAGCGACCTTCGACAGAACAATGCCACAAATACACAACTAGGAACTAATTTTCTCTAGTTTCTTGTATCATGGCTACAAAAGTTAGCTTTCCTGATCTTTGTGTTTGCACCACGACTAACATAGATCTCGTTCCCACGATAGAGATTGGAACATGTATGTCACTTAAACTCAAGTAATGAAAACAAAGTCTTCTGGCTTGACTTAAATTTGTACTCTGAAGACTCAAGACTTGACTTAGTCTCTAGGTCTGGGACTCAGCTTTCATGAACAACTTTTATCTCATGTAATCCAAGGGTGAAAATAAGCTGGTTAAGTGTAAAGCTTGATTTATGCTTGACGCATCCACGAGGTCCGCGTGGCGCTGCATGGTCGAATTACGTTTTTTCAGCAACCATGCCCAGTCGTTGCAAACCAAATTTTCTGTATCGCACATCTCTGAAATTTTGCAACAACTTGGACAGTTCCATGTTTAAAAAATCGTGGCGGACAAGCAATAGTTCCTCCTGGCGGAGGTTCGCAAAGACAGACATCTTAATGATTCAGCCCATAAACACAATGATACCACCACCACACTCACGAGTGTTGCTCATAACAACTGTGTTTTTTTTTTGTTTGTTTTGTTTTGTTTTTTATTTCTAAACATGTTACGGTTGTTGTAGGTACCCAACACTGCCCCCTAGAGTCTAGGAGAATATTGGCTACAGCCGCACCGAGTACAAATGTTGCTAAGGTTGTAGCAATCTCATTCCGCACGTCAAGCATAAACCAAGCTTAAATCGTTAAGTAAATGATTTATGCTGTGAATTACCATAGTGTACTACAAATGGTTGCTATAGTAACATCTCGTAACAAAGGTTTGAAGGAACACTAATATTGCAGCATACTACTGACCTATTTCAGAATTTCATTAAAACCGCTGATTTGGATGGATTATTTTTTTTTTTCCAAACAAAAAAAAATAGTGTTCAAAATATTCAGATAACTTGCAATTTGAGTTGCTAAGTCATTACCATGGAGAACTAACAGAATAAAACTAAATCTGACTGGGTTCCTTTATTATGGTCAAGTTTTATTAAAAGAGTGAGGAAGCTTCCTGTTAGCTTCCTGCCCAACATTTCTAAAAGCAGAACAGATGTGGTCACAGCTGGTGACGCCGGTTTCCATGTATTATGCTGCCCGCCTGAGCACTGTAAAGCTGTGTTGTAAAAACCTGTGCAAACTTTTGATCAAGTCATAAAAAAATGCTGCATTAACCATCTTGGGTACAATAGTCCCACTCTCATATCAAGTATGCTGCACTAAATGTCAAATTGCCACACTTCAACCCCTGACATTATTTTAAAATTGCTGCAATTCACTGAATTTAATTACGGTTGAATGTAATTTCCTCTGTGGGCCTTAATAAGGTATTAATGACCAAAACCCCATCTGCATAACGGGGGCCGTCTACAGGCAGAGCCCATGAGCAATACACTCTCTCACATATTAATGCAAATATACAGGGAAATGTGTTTCGAGTGGCAGTCCAGTCTGTGATGCATTGCCTTAAATTTAAATGCAGTGTAATGATTGCAGAGCATATGTACAGGTAATACTTGATAGAACCACATGTAGATGACAAACTTAGTGTTAAACGTGAGACACTTTCTCTGCTGTGATGAGTAAAGACTCGGACCTGTTCCATTTGTCTCCTAACATATCTGTATTGGAATGTGAAAGCTTTAAGTGATTGTGTTGTGTCTTGTTTCCATTCATTAACTCACTAATGTTAAATATGAATCATGTGGAGTGTATGGTGTGCACACAGATATACAGTATGTTTCACCTTGCTTTTCAATGATGATGACAGAAATATGGCTCACTGCCTAGGGCGCCATTCTGCCAAGGGGCGGCACAAGCACCTAGGAGAAGAAAATCACTGTCAGTTCTGGCCACATATTTTCCATTGTCTAGTTGCATGTTCAACCATGAGGTAGTGCCCCCGCCCCATGCATTTTGTACTGTATAATGATTGTAACTATGGCAATATGCCACAGATGACTAATAATTTCAGCTATAATTCTGATTTGAAACAAACCTAAAGGGCTGTTTGGGTGTTTTTAAGGAAGTTGGACAGCATTTGATCCTCTCTAGGTCAAAGTTTAAATGATTGAAACTCACCGAACCTGGACTGAATTGTTTTACTGTAAATATAGAAAATATGTTTTGTGAATTTTCAGAGGGTGGATTGTGGGTTGTGTCAGGTTCTGCGCGGGGAATGACCCATGCAAGAGCCACCAAAGATGTCACATCCAGAATAAAAAGCGAAACACATTTCAATTTCCAAATAAATTTGATATTTGAAAGCAATCATAAATGGGGGGGACCTTTGTGTTTATTTTTCCCTAGCTTTCAGCAATAACAGGTGTACCATGAATCATGTGAATACATGTCCATCTGTGCTGCACACCTTAAACCACATTCCGTTATTACCCAAGAGTCAAGATGATGCCCAGATTAATCTGAGCTCACCTGATCAGATTAATCTGCTGCTGCTGTATAGGGCAGAGTGATCGCAATTGATTTAAGACCTGACTTTTTTTTATCGTTTCAGCCACTATATTGCTTTGCTTTTTAAGACTATGATTTAGTCCCGCTCATATAGAACAAAAAAGAATAATAAAAGGTTGTGGAGTTTATGTATTTTACAAATTCCACTGAAAAAGTGAAACTCATACATTGATCTACTGCACACAGGCTGATGTATTTCAAGTGGTAGTTAATTTTGACTGTTATTGCTTACAGTTAATGGAAACCCAAAATTCAGTTTCTCAGATTATCACAATATTCCTTAATACAAATTCAAACATGTTAAAGACTGAGTGGAAGGAAAAAGTCTGGTAGAATAAGCAAAACTTGCTAAAAGGGAGATGAGACATCAGATGTAAAAATGCAGATGAACTGAAAGACGCTGTAATAGATGGCCTTTGCTTCACAGCCTCTCAAGGTTGTTAATCTTGTTTTTCTACCACTCCATTTTCCTTCCACTCAGCTTTCTGTGTTTCTTGGGTATCACATGAACAGCCAGGTACTTTAACAATGACTTTTTGTGGAAGATGTCTGCTGATAAAACCATAGTCAGCAGTCTGAACTATGATTGTGTTGGATATAATATGTCCATAACATAACATTTCAGTTTTTTTATTACTCTTATTTAATATTGTAGTTTTCTGAGAAAGTTAATTTTGGTTTTTATTAGCTGTTAGCCGTAATCATTAAAATGAACATAAATAAGCACTTATGTATCAGTCTGTGTGTAATGAATCTATTGGATATTTGAGTTTGTTTTTGAATTGGAATTACTGAAATAAACTTTCTTAGTTATATTTGAAGTTATTGGAAAGTACTACCTTCATTTATTGCACTCAGTGTACATTAAGATTGTTAATGAATAAAAGTGTCTGTCTGTACAATCAGGTCTACCAAATAACACTGCCCCCTGCTGGTGGTAGATCTCTCAAGCCTGATTTTAAATCCTTTTTCTTTGACTGGCCAGAGTTTATTCCATGATATAAACTGATCCATGATTTGGATACGTTCTTATAAAAATAGAACAGAATGTTATCTTCTGAAATAGAACAAAGAAGAGCAAAAATTTAATTTAGCATACAGCTAAAGAATTCAGAGAATGAGCACTGAAGCACTTCTCCTTATGATCAGAAAAATATGAGTTACTGGAAATATAAGTCTGAAAAGTGAAAGTCCAAATGATGCTGTATATTTAAAAACCTCTTAAAAGTCTTTTTATGTGCAAAATTTGCTTTTATATGTAAAACCCTATAGAGAGTATTGGAAATCATTCATGCTATTTATTAAATTACATATTAACAAAGAAAGTCATGTGCACCGATAGCCTTATCAAATTAAAATTTTTATTGGTATATATTTTGAAAGAAAAGATGTATTATGACATTTCCTTAAATTTGGACCAAAAATTATATTCACATCAATATTAAAAGCTATCCCCCTCTCGAATTATTTTTGTAAACATAAATGACTTGGAAAAGGAGTGTGTGTGTGTGTGTGTGTGTATCTATCTATCTATCTATCTATCTATCTATCTAGATAGATAGATAGATAGATAGATAGATAGATAGATAGATAGATATGAGATTGGTACTGCCTGAATTATTGTATTATATTTATTTTTGATTGAACTTTGTGACTGGTTTAAGTTACATTCTTTCATGCTGTTAAGTATGTAAAGAGGCAGAAATAATCTAGTGGTCCAGTAATCATACGTTCATACATGATAAGGATAACCTAAGATAATACAAAATTCAGTTTTAAATATTGATTTTATTTAATAGTGGAAAGCTATAACAACGGTAACAACTGTCGCCAGATGTTTGGGATAACGAGCTATAAGTCTTTGACATCAGAGGAAGTTTGACCCACTCTGCTCTACAGAATTATAATAATTCAGCCAAAATGGAAGGTTTTCGAGAATGAAGGTCACAGTGTCTAAATCGTTTTTAAGTCAAAACTTTGACTGAGCCACTCCGTTTGTGACAGTCACCAGGCCTGGGTCTTTCTCGGAAAACTGAACCAAAAAGTTTGGTTAATCACAGATAATGCATGATTTAACATAAGGATCAGTCATATTGTCACATAGGGCCAGGTTAGTTTGCCCTTAATAAATACAATTATAATTTCAAAACTGCATTTTGTATTTACTCAGGTTATCTGTATCTGAAGTTGTTTTTTTTTTTTTTTTTTTTTTTTTAATTTAAAATGTATTTGATTATCTTAAACATTTAAAGAAGCTAAAAACAAGAAATCTATGTCTGGGCAGATGTTATTTCATGCTAGTGTATATGGTATAATCAGGTTTTCCCACGTTAAGTTCTCATATCTTAAAAAAAATTAATTTGAAATAAAAAAATGTCTATTTCAACCTAAAATAAAAGCCATGTTTATCTTCATGGCATTTTTTGTAACTTGACAAAGTCCTGATCTGCAGAACTGATGTCGTCCCATGTGTTCTGAACCAATTTTCCTTTGTGTAGAGAAGAACAGCTTGTGTTTTAATGACTTGATAGTGTGCTACTGATAGGCTGACAGATTGTGACATCTTTAGCTGTTTAGCTAACTGTGCCTTACCGTGCTATGTGAACTGAACATGAGCAGCGATGGTGTTTTCCAGTGGGGTTCCAGTATCCGTTCTAGCTTGTTCTGTCTGTTTACAAATCTCTGCAGTCTTTCTGTTCCTGTACATACTGTTTTTCAAAGCTGAAAATCAAAAACTTATTTAATGCTAGTGCTAAATCTAATCTGCGTATTTATCACTTGTTCTCCATATATTCTAACAATCTATACTTGTAGTTGTGGCTGCACCTATATTCTGTGTATAACCACATTTATGGCAGTGTAGTTGTGTGTACACTGTACTTAGTCCAGTTATGTCCTTCCAGTAGCAGATGTGTTGTGTGCTTTCTCGTCAGGGCAACTCTGCTACGGCATTATTTTTTTCAGTATGTCAGTCCTTCCACTACCTCTTAAAATGTCATGTCCGTTTGAGAGAAAGAACCACACTGGTAAAGCATACTGACTTATGTCTTTAAAATGCAACCAAGAAACTGTCACCTATCACTCTGAATAAATAAAGTGTATATATTAGGATAAAATATCAAAGACTGTCTCTGAGATTCTATTTCTCCCACCACAAAAACGAATTAACAGGACCAAATACAATGAACACGTGTCTAAACTTTTCAGTCTGGACAGAGATATCTATGTCAGAAATACATTTTTCAATATCGACAGCACCCCTACCATATGTACAAAATGACGTTACAAGATTTAAAAACCTACTGTGCTAGTGCAGTGTGACATGGAGGGGTTGCGGCAACCATAAAGGATAGTGTGAGCAAACATTAACCAAGCAGTATCTGTCACTTCTCCGGTCACTCGTCCACTTGCTGTCTTGATTCCGGTTTCAGTTCAGAGATGCGCCAGAAGTCTATGTTACACAGATATGCATGTGTGAACATACTTCCAGGCGTAAGTTATCCTCTGAATAACATTAAGTCTGAAGCAACGAATAACTGTCCCAATAACAGGAAAAAGCAGTGCTGCAGGTGTTCTGTGCTCTAAGCTGCTCCTGGCTAATGTCTCTGTTATCCAGTAGTTTTACAGTCTTATTATGTGACTAAAAAAATAGCTCCTTTCTAATGGAGGTGTTCATCTTTTAGCAAACCAGCCCAAGTAAAATGATGATCTGGATGGGACCTGCAAGTTCTCAGTGGACTCCTACGTGAAGCTTTTGATGAGCTCAGACCATCCAGACCGCCAATTACACAGCTAATAATCAAGTCTATTAATTCTGCTCAGCCACGTTTCCTAGCCTACAATTTAAAGATCTAAGCAAGACCGCTCCCTGACCCAGGCTCCCAAATGTCTCATTAGAATGCAGTGCTTTGGTGTTGCCATGGGTGTCAGTGATGGCTGAAGACCCTCAGGTAGTAAGGGGTCACCTCTTGTGTGAGGGTCAGCTGAGGGGGCGTTGTTGGGTTATGAATGGAGAAGAAAAATGCCTTCAAAACATTGTCAAACAGTGTTTCATGTGTTGCTGCAGGCTTTCTGGTTGGTTGGTTTGAGTTCTGGTGGTTGACAATTAGTTGTGACAGTAGCTCTCAGACCAACCACACTGCACTGGCAATGTTGTAATCATTGGTTAAATAATAAAGGGGAGCAGGTGGCTCAGAGGAGATGTTACCTTTCTTCTGAAGTCTAATAGAGCGGCCAACTGCATTGCATTCACCTCTTCCAATGGCTGTAACTCGTTTCATTTTCTATCAGTGCTTTTCCACAAGTACCATTAAGGGACTGCGTATTCAATTTACCTTAATGTGTTGCTCATATGTGTAAAAATTAGCTACAATGCAGGGGGAGGAGATCAAAAAACTGGCATTTTCATTCTGGTTGATCTGATGTTGAGAGTCAAATTGTACCACATGTCATGCATGCCAATGAAGCTTTTGAAGGCCCCAAACCAAAGTATAGATAGAAGCAGCTGCACCAAACGGCCTCCTAGTGTGTCTCCCTGTGTCATCCAGGTACAAATTAACAGTTGAACACAACATGCTATCACCAACAAACATCCAGGAGATAGTTATATGGTCGTGGATGTCATTGTCCTGTAATACTGTTGTGTATCTGTTCTGAATTTCAATGGTGTAAGAAGATAACACTACCTCAAGATAACTAGCTAAGCCACATATTGTTTAGATATGTTGAGAAATCTTGCAGCTTGAGCAACACAGATCTTGTATACCATGTAGTATATCACAGGTGTGCCACTGCTATACGATTTACACATCTGTTACTCAGATATTGCTAACCTGGAAAGACTCACACAAAGGCAGAGCAGCCATTAGAAAGTTGTATTGGCATGAATGAATTATAGCTTTTGGTGGTCAGACCCTGGCAGAAGACACATGCACTGTGAATTGCAATAAACATGGATGAACTGTTTATGAGCGGCATTAGAGACGTCTTCCACCCGGGGCCTGGACACTGGTGGTGGAGTGGAGGCCGAAGGAAGGAAGCCTGATGGAGGCCCTATAATGAGGGTGGAGAAGAAGCGGAGGCGGGTTGTAGCTCAACTGGGGAGCAGATGGACCCATGGATGGAGAGCCTTATAAGCGGAGACTTGCACGATGTTCGGCTATGATGAGGCGTGGGCCAAAGATAATGGGCTGCAGCTGAGGCGCATTATGCTGCAATCAGATGATCCAGTTGAGGCTGGGCAGAGTCTTCCAGTTTGAATTTAAGATGAGGCTTCATTATTTAATCTCATGCGACACTATGCAAACTCTCTGTCTGCGCTTATAAAGATTGACTCACCTTTGGTGGCAGAATGCTTGAAGCTGAAAGTGAAACTGATTAAACTGGCAGACCACATAAGAGCATTGGTGGAGGATTGAGGTTTCATTCTCAAATGTTCAGTTTGATCTTTAAATATGGAAAAAGGAAAATCAAACAAGTTAAAATGTGATATATGAGCAGAGCTTGTGTGTGACTTAGAAATCAGCTTCCGGTCATAACTTGAGCCTTAACCTGATTGGTGTACAACTGACATTCTGACAGCTCACTGCGTTAACAGTCACCTCAGAGTTGCAACTTCAAAGATGTTTTCTAAAGAGATTGCTTAACATTTTCTGTCTGCTCCAAAATGAAAGATTATGTGATATGGTGAGCTTTTGCAGCCCTGAGTGACCAGCATGCTTAGCTTGAAGTCTAGCTTGTTCCCGCCATCATAAAATTGAACAGTCTCACATTCAGCTGAAGATGTCAGTCGTCCCACTGTGATGTCATCTGAGACGATGATATTCGTACATTGTGGGGCAGGTTATTCTCTTCTACCAAATTTGTTGGAAGAAGAAACTAAGAACTGAGAAATTTGTTTCACTTGAGGTGGCAAGAACAGGAGCAAAGTTCCTTCTGGCCTGGATATTTCATATTTCACAAGAACTCAACTGCAGAACTCATGGGAAATCCTCATAGGTCCCTCCCACTGCAGCCTTTGTTATTGTAGTAACCACACCCACATCAAATTTCTGACGAATCACACAATATTTTTCGGACATTATAAAACAAAAGGGTTCTGCACAGAATACGTGTCAAGGCGAAGCTCTAGGACCTCCAAAACCTGGCCTACAAGGACAGAATGACGTCATTTTGTTGTTGCAGCTCTGGGAGAGAGAACTCATGTCTGTTTTTCTGGAGGATGTAAATTTATACAAATTTTCTTGGAACAAAATGGGAATTGGCAAACTACTGAATTATATCACAAAAAACTAAATCACCACAAAAAAAAAAAAAAAAAAAAAAAAAAAAAAAATTAAACCACTCCTTTGAATATCATTTAGCTTCTTAGAAAAACACGGTGGCCCAGAAGGATCAACAAAATGCGAGAGCTGCAATGCAACAACAAAAGTCACAACACAACAAAAGTTACAACACAACAGCAAAAGCCACAACGGAAGTTATGGTAAAACGGAAATTGTGCTGAAACTGAATTTATGCTAAAACGGAAGTTATGGAAATTATGCTAAAATGGAGTTTATGCTAAAACAGAAATTAAAACTGAAGTTAAGGTAAAACAGAAATTATGCTAAAGCAGAATTAATGCTAAAATGGAAGTTATCCAAAAACTGAAGTTATATAAAAACAAAAATTATGCTGAAACAGAATTTATGCTAAAATGTAAATTAAAACAGAAGTTATGATAAACTTGTTAGCATAACTTTCTTTTTAGCATAACTTCTATTCTGGCTTTTGCTGTTATGCAGTGGCTTTTGCATTTTGTTAACCTTTCTGGGCCACCACAGAAAAATAATAAAATGATCAAAAATGTTTTAATCACAATATGCTTCTTTTTTTTTAAAAAAATCACTCTATGCTTTTTATGTAAAATTATAAGACCTGTGCAACATACTACAGGTCTTAAAAATAATTAGAAAATAAGCTTTGCTCCTGCATTTCTACCCTTGCTTCCCTGCTTCAGCGATCACTAAGGCGCAGACTTCATATCAGATGTGGGCGCTGCCAGCTGGCTGATATCCAGTGCATACAAAGTCAATACTGCCCGCCCCTGGCTACACAGTACATGCTCTGAAGCAATAACAGAGTACAATCTAGCTGGAAAAAACAATCGCTCTTCCTGCAGCAGTTGAAGGCCCTGTTATCATGCAGCATACAGCACTGTGCGTACCAAACCAATAAAAACGGCGGCCCGGAGGCATTCTGACCCAAACTGGACCTCAAACCGATATGGCCAAAAGCTACAAGCTGCTCCAGTGTCTCAACAAGACACACATTAACCTTCCTGCCGTTATTTTTCAGCTGAGATCTCCCACTTTGAAGTGCTTCCATTTAACCTTCATTTAACTTTTGTGTCATGTGCTCCCCGGTGCTCCATTTTGACAGCGGAAGCCTTTAGAAGTCAGAAAAGGGCCTGCGGCTATAGATGGCATATCAGCACATCTGTCTGCTCCAGCGGCAGGTTGTGGAATGAAAAGCTGTTCACTCCCGCTGCAAGTCTTCTGCCGTTTACAGGCTGGATTTCGCTGTACCTATGTGTCAGAAACTCAGTTTAAAAATGCATAATCCTGGTCTTACAGGGGAAAAGAGCTGGATGTTTCAGACAGCAGTATAAAACCAGTGGGATGTAGGATTCAGTAGAATGGCTTCCATAAGTGCCTGTTTTCGTTCCAATTCCAAACAGCAATACTTTTCCCCCCATGACATATTGACTATAGAGAGCCAAAAAAGACACAATTCAGTAAATAAATACTTGGCTAAATACATATTTATTAGGAGAATTTTATATATGTATATCTATCTATCTATCTATATCTATATATATATATATATATATATATATATATATATATATATATATATATATATATATATATATATATATATATGTGTGTGTGTGTGTGTGTGTGTGTGTATAATCAGTACTGTATATTATATTTATATATCATTTATTATGTTTTAAAATCAAATAAATGTTTATGGTGCTTGATTCTTTCATATTTTCTTTGCTATGATCCATTATAGAATAACTTCACTATGGCTCATCAGTAATCCCTTCCATCTGATTGGCTGCTGCCCAGAAACTCAACTACAAACCGGTCTCTGTGTTTATGGCAATGTTAGCTCTGCCCAGTGATTTAATAAGTAAGGCTAGCAGATAGCATAAATTCACAGGTGCAGTTTAGCTAAAAATAATTAAATATGTACTTAAGTAATTCTATATACAACATTTACTTGTTGTGTTATGCATTTAATAAACATTTAATAAACTTTTGGCATTTTTAAGCAATCACAGGTAAATGAGTATATTGTATGTAAATTGTAAATTGTATGCATTTATGTATGAAGAATACTATGCATTGTATGCAAATTGTAAGCGGCTGTAAATTATATGCATTTCAAATGTAACTGAAGTTATCACAATGTATTTATGTAGTGACTAATTTATGGATTAAATTTTAGCTTTTCCTGGCTCTACAGCATTGTAATTATTTAAAAAGAACAAAACAGTAATTCATTTATCTTACTGGTTGTCTCATTTTGTTGCTGTGTATCATAATACTTTATAACAGTGAAACTTAACTGAAAATATGAAATATGGGCACTGGTTGGCTCAGTTGGTAGATTGCACACACCATATGCTGCAGTCTTCCATGCGGTTGACTCCATGACACTACTCACCCAACTCTATGCAGACGCTTTGTCTGCTCTGATAAAGATTGACTCACCTCAGCTTCTCTTACACTTGGAGTGGCTGACATTGTAGAGAATTAAGTCCTATTTTCTTATTAATTCCATTAATAATTATTTAGCCACCTGGTTGCTCTCATAGACTGTGTATAGAGCATTAAACTTTCAGCCCAAGTAACTTTCCAAAATATGATCAGGTGGTCATTAAACACCAACAAAGAATGAAATACAATAAAGACAAAAATTGCTTCTGTCTTCTTATTGTAGTGCACTAATGCCAGGGCCAAACTACATGATTTTTTACACCCAATTCCCAGTTAGGAAAACTCATGAAGATCTCATGAATTTTAACAAGGAAGAAGGTCATCAGTAACGGAATTTGACTTTATATATTCTTTGATAAAAAAAAACTGTTGGCCTCTAAACCTATAGAGACAGACAGGTAAAGGTTTATAAAAGTGTTTGAATGAACTGCTACGAAATGTTTGAAAATTTGAGTCATTTTAAGATCCTAGAAATCCATTTTTATTTTAGCTCTGCTTGTATAACCATTAGCTTTAGCTTTTTGAAACAACTAATCCATACTTAGCCAAAATAAAGGCACTGAAAGTTTCTCACTCAAGGTAAGTTATTGACTGTTCTTAATAGAACCTCACTTCAAAAAAAGGGAAAAAATTCTGCAAGGATGAACAAACATAATGTGGTGGAAAAAAAATGTCCCTCTTTATTCAAACGGAGATTTCTATCTACTGATTTTTGTTGGTGGTGTGTGTGAATTATTTACACTGCTGACTTCAGAAACCAACATTAAAAAAAATCTCTCCTACCCAATAGAAAACCCAAAACACGATCACAGTTGAAGTCAGTGCTAACTAGAAAGATCTCTGGAGATGTGATGTGAATCAACACTGCATTCATGATGAAGGTAGGTTATTAACTCCTCAGAACTTCTCTGCAGGATCCCATTAAAAAAGAAAATCTACATATTTCTATAAGCAAACCTGTATAATCATATGCAAGTCAGGAAATGAACTGTATGTTATTTTGCAGTTGTGATTTTTATTTTAACTGGCTGACCGTGTTAGTCTGCCAAAAAAAAAAAAAAAAAAAAAAAAAAAGATTAAGGACATTAAAAATTCATTTTCACAGGCACTCTGAGTATTTTAACAAGATCATTCTTGGTTTGTTTGGCTTTGAAAAAGTTTGACCTTCCTTTTCTTCATTTGTTATTAGTTTTATCTTTTAGTCCACTTTTGTCCAGGCTCTAAGGTTTCTCTTCTTCCGATTTAGAGCTACAGTGGCTGCTCTGATTTCTTGATTTTCACCTGAAAAAACAGCTAAACGTTCAGTTTTGTGCCGAGTGCATTGTTCTTGGACTGGTGCTTGATGCAGCTCATCCAAACGTGTCTCTGCAGATGACAGGCTGTGCTTCAGCGTATTCTAACTGAAGAACATCAGCAGGGATTTTGACGTTAACACCTTGGTTTTTCCATCTAATTGCGGTTTTTATGGCTCGGTAATGGATTTATCAAGCAAAGCAGCTTTCAAACAGAGCGCTTTGATTTGGGTTCCACAAGCACGACCAGTGTGTGCAGCGTTATCCGGCGCTGGAGGGGAATAATGAATCCAGAAGGAAAATCGTTTCTGAGCATCTGAGGATGTGACAGGGCTTCCCGGGCTTGAGCACAGATAAACTCAGACAGTGAAGATCTGCTGAGCCTCTTTGATCTGGCCCCTCTTCCCACTTACCTCCTGATGACGCTGCACTTAGAGGGAGGGGCACGCACATTTGATTTTAGTCATCCAAAATAAAGCCTTCTCAGAACAGCTGCAGGAGAAGCCACATTGTGTGCAGGAATCACCTCCATCACATTTAAAAGCACAGGTCTGCACATAGAGGGCGCTCTCGGCCTGATTTTGTCTGCGCTCCTTTCATGTAGTATTACAAGAAAGATATTTATAGGGCCTGGCTCCAAAGGAGAAGAGTTTTATTGAGGTGATTTTGCTTTTGAGACAGACAGAAACAACATCTTGATACCTTTTTGTCTTCCAAAGAGACAAACTCTGAGAACGTTCATCAGTGTCTCATGGAAAACTGATGACTGCGGCTCTGGGAAGGCTGCAGGAGCAACAGAGGGTTCAGGTCCATGTTGAGTTGATGCAGGACACTTTCATTTTTCACACAGACATTCTGTGGCTGTAAGTAAAACTTGGTTTGCTGACAGTTGTTGGTCTTGAGCTGGAAGTGTTTTCCTATCTAACTGTAAAATACATCTGGAATGTAATTACTCCAATAAAAAAAGTACTTAGCAATGTGTTTTCCACAGCACAAAAAGTCCTATTGACAGAGGTGTAAAGCCATGTTTGGGGGAGAATTGCAGAAACCAGACAAATAAAATAAATAAATAAAAATTCCACAGTTGTGACCTTGGACTGTTTTACTTCATGATTACAAAATTGATTTTCAACAAAATATGTTTCGGAAAGAATGAAAGAATAGGAAAGATTTGTGCCGCAGAGTTGGAAAAGTTTATACCTGATGGTGTTTTCTTTTCCGTGAGACATGAGGTCAGTCTCGCTTCTGGACATCCCTTCTGGTCTGGGGAACGCCAACGGAGCCCCAGAATCAGCTCGACATAAAAAATACAATAATTAAAAAAAAAAAAAAAAAAAAAAAACCCCCCCAGTCATTTAAAACTAAAACAAGTTTTAAAAAAGAACATGCTGGGGAGTTTCCCACCTGAACCCTGCAAGCGTTTCTTGGACGGATGGATGAATGGATGATCGGTCTGTTCTACGGCCATCCCCAGTCTCTCTGCAGTAAGTAACCTTCCCGGAAAGCAGGCAGCTCTCCCTGACCTCCGTCCTGCAGACACGGTGAGCTTGAGATCATCCTCTCATCCAAACATCTCCCTCAGTCATCAGTCTTTGGAACTAACTCCCACAATCCTCCCCAGAGAGAACCACACGCTTTTCTTCTCCCTGCACGTGGGTCAAAATGATCACCGTCAGTCAAAAAGAAAACAGGAAGTCCTCCTCTCTGTGTTTAAATCATGTTCTTCTCCATGATCATGACGACCCGGTGTGTCGAAAGCAGACCTCCAGTTCTTAGTCTTTTTCAGCAAAACATTGACTCAGAAAACGTTTCCTTTTATGCTTTTACTTTAGATTAATTACAAATAGATGTAGAAGTATTCAAGAACCCAAAGCTGCTGAGCTGAATTCTGATCACGCTGTCATATTTCTGCTCAGAGTGTCCCATCTGGAAATGAAAGAAGCTCAGGGCATCTGCAGCCCTCCACATTATGCTAAAACTCAAGCAGACTCTCTAAACAGCACATCATGTTTTTCCTCTTCACTACGAGTCTCTGCTATGAAAACCAGACCAGAAAGGGGTTTTTCTCTTTCTTCCTGGAAGAATTCCACATTTTGACTGATTGCACAGCAGGCCGCCTTACCTGGGCACTTCCTGTCCATGCAGCAAGGTTAGCCAGGAGTCATGCAGCAGCAGGCTGCGTCCTTCATGCAGTCAGGACGGGAGGCAAAAAGGTCACCTGTCTGAAAGGTAAACCGCTCGGCCTGTATATCAACACAATTGGATCTTTTTTGTGTGTGTGTGTGTGTGTGTGTGTGTGTGTGTGTGTGTGTGTGTGTGTGTGTAGACTTGTATTTGCTATAGTGTAAGGACCTTTTTTTTCCCAACAAATACTACATTGTGAGGACCGACTGCCCTTTATGGGGCCAAAGCCCAGACCCCATGAGAAGAGGTGCTGTTTTTGGGTTTGGACTTAGGTTTAGGACTAAGATGTGACTTTAGTCTAGATTAGGTTTAGGCTAATGGTCAGGGTGAGGCTGTAGAAATGAATGGAAGTTAATGCAAAGTCCCTGTGAAAATAGAAAGACAGACTGTGTGCTGTGTGTGTGTGTGTGTGTGTGTGTGTGTGTGTGCGTGTGTGTGTCTGTGTGTGTGTGTGTGTGTGTGTGTGTTCCAGGAAGTAAAACTGCCTCTACTGGCCAGTTATTTCCATATCCAGTGTTCATACCTCTTAGGATTTCTTACATTTTCAATTCAGTGTATCTTGAGATTTCATGTGCTAGACCAGCACAAAGTAGTCCATAATTGTGAAATGAAAGGGAAATACGTGGTTTTTTTTATCTGAAAAGTGTGGTGTATTTTAAATTCAGCCCAGTTAATATTTTCTGGATCCAGACTGTGTTGTAGCTGGTAGTCTTTGCACATCCTGAAGCAGACTGTTAAAATACCCAGAGTTCAACCACAAAGCTTTGCCACACATCCTTAATGGATGTAGAGCCGGACTTTGACTAGGTCGTGCAAACTGATCAATATGCTTTGATCTAAACCATTCCATTTTCGCTCTGGCTGTATATTTCAGTTCACTGCCCTGCTGCAAGGTGAACCTCTGCCCCGTTATGCACTGCTTGATGTTGGTCCTAAAATCCTAAAATCCAGATTAAACATGTGCTTTAGAATTCTAATGTGACATGATGTGAAGACTTTCAGGGGCCAGGAATATTCTAGCATTGTGCCACATCAGTGTACGCTCAGGTTGGACATTAATATTGACTATGCGCTGGGTTACAGAGGCAGAAACTCTCTGTGCCTTTGGGACGAAGCTTATAACTTTTCTTTTTGACAAAGAGTATATTTAGAGCTGGCTCGGATGACTCTCAGCCATCCATTTAGATATGCTGCCACCGCCCGGTGCTGCTCTGGGACTTTTTAAGACATATTGATCTTCCTCTCCAACTTTCATGTCTTTATTCACCATGTATATTCCACTTTTGCAGCCCTTACTTTCGTCTGTTTTTTTTGTTTGTTTGGTTTTCTTTCTCTCCACTCAGGGAACCAGACATTTTTAATTCTACCAGAACTGAAACAGATTACAGTGGCAATAACTGAACAGTTTTTGATTAGTTTAATGATGTTCTTGTGTGTGTGTGTGTGTAAATCGGTGCAATAACAGAGAAAACAGTTATATCTATTTGATATACCACAATCAGGACATTCAGTCGCTAGAAAATGTTTTCACCCCTTCAGATGTTTTATCCTTTTTATTGTTTTTACAAATCAATCAGGTTCAACAAAATTTGTTGGGGTTTTTTTTGAGGAAAATTTTTTTTATATATAAAAAGCCCTTTAATGTCAAGTAAAAACTGATTTCTACAAATAACAACAACAACAACAAAAAATGAACATAAAATAAGTAAATATTTACCCCCTTTAAAGTGACTGACCTAATTCAACAGCCAATCTTTCCAAGTCGTCTCACGAGTGGAATGGAAGTTCAACAAAAGGTGTACCTGCTAAATACTGACTTAAATGGGATGAATATTTCTTATATCACTAATTTTGTTAAATATTTTTGGACATTTAACAAACCATTTTAATCTTTTTCTTTTTAAAACTGATCTGTGTGTCTAGAAATGTTTAGTTCCTGACGTAACAATAAGCTGTTGGCCTGTTTTCAAAACAGAAAGACAAGAGAAGATGTTTGCTGATCTTCATAAGTCACTAAAAAGCTCTAAGAAAATATCCTTTTTCCATCACATATAGTGAGCAGAATAGTAAAGGAGGTCAAATTAATTCTCCAAAGCTCACTAAAGAAAAGAGTTACATTTTGGGGTCATCAAGTTGCCATAACAACTAAAGTTTGTACACCTCTGTTAACAAAGCAAAAAAATCTGAAGCATCCATGCAGCATCACTAGGTTTGGATGATGGTCTTCATCACATGGAAATACAAAGGAAGAGCAATGAATTTTAATCCAGACGGGTTATGTTTTTGACCTACATGTCAGTCAGCAGGAAGGCTGCTGACTGGCTCATAGCTGAAGAAGCTGGCTGTTCACAGAGCATTGTATCAAAGCGTTCATAGAAAATTAAGTGGAAGGAAAAAGTGTGTGTGTGTGTGTGTGTGTGTGTGTGTGTGTGTGTGTGTGTGTGTGTGTGTGTGTGTGTGTGTGTGTGTGTGAGAATAACCTTTGAGATGAGCATCAAGAAAGCCCATTCAAAAGTTTGTGGTGATTTTCGAGTCAGAAAACACGAGTTACAACTGTCACATACCATATGTTAAAAGGAACCTTAACTAAATACATTTACTCGACATGGACACACCTTTGTGTGCACTGTCATTTCTCAGATAAAGGGGTCATGACAAATGTCACTTTTCTGTGGTTTTGGGGGTTTAATATGATCTCCTGTGCTCTGATGAGGCTGTGTGAATGTCAAGAGTTGGTACCAAAAGCCCTGATCATAGGCGCTCAGCTTTGTTTCTTTACTCAAAAACGGACGAATCAGAGAACAGTTTATCTGTCTATGAAGGTTATCTTTCTACGCAATTCATATTCTCCAATTAGAGAACACCATCAAGCAAACAGCTCTCCCCCTTCTCTCCTCCCCCCAGCTGAAACACCAGCTACTTTAAAGGCTAAGTTTCACTAGCATGTCTGGCTGCTCCACTTGAGAAGGATGGCTTCTAAAAAGCAGAGCCGTTCTGTCCGAGGGAGCTCAAAAACGGATGGAAGTTTCCACTTTACTCCCAAAGGATGAGAGAATCAGAGAAGAGTGGCTGAAGTTCATTTATGGGGAAGTAGCACGCAGTTATAACCTCCAGACGATGTTCTGCGCATTTTACTGAAGAGTTTCCCAAATATGGTTGTAGCCAATCAGAGTGAAGTCAACTAGCTAGAGCCACGTATCATTACCGTACCCAGCCCTTTTACCAAGGAGGCAAATCTGGCCTGCCATAACAACCCCCTGCAGAAAGGTGACATTTTATTTATTTATTTATTTATTTATTTTATATTAATTTCTTTGGAGAACTGACATGCAGCAATATCAACTACATGAAATAGTTTATACAATGATGTCACCACCCCATTTAAAATCCTTTTAAAGTCTTTATGTCAAATTGTTATGTCAAGTTTACTTTAGGATGTCATGAGGTGTAAGCCATCAATATCTAAAAGAACAGAAATGAACATTTGAAATATATATATATATATATATATATATATATATATATATATATATATATATATATATATATATATATATATATATATTTGTAATTTGGCACTCTTCACTCTCCATAGGATATGGCCATAAAGTTGTGAACTAATACCTAAAAAAATGTTGTTATATTAGGAACAACATTTACCAGCTTTTCTGGATTTTACAGCTTTTAAACATGGTCAGATTCATCTTTTATAGCTACATAATGTCAGATTTTACTGAATCCCATGTTCATATAAAATCTGTAAGTGGATTCATGACATCGAGGCTGGACAACACTCATAGTGCACGTTCTACACCACAATAAATTAAAAATAGAAGTGATAAAACAAACTGCTCTGAGTTTGTTCCCAGACTCTTCATAAAGGGAATGTTTCCGCTTCATTCTGCTGAACCCTCCAACCCTGTGCAGCAGGGTTACCTGGCACCTCATGGCACCGCCGCTGCTGTGCTGCTTTACAAGATTAGGCGGCATCAATAGCTTCCACTCCTTCAGTTTATTCCCCAGAGAGAGAAAAGCAACTCTTCCCTTGAACCCTTTCTTTCTCTTTTGTTTTGTATGGATCTGATATGCTCCTCTTCACCTTTTGGCCCTGCTGATGGTAACCGTGGCTTCCCTGCAGAACCTTTCACACCACACATAAATTTAGAGCTCAGTGTGGGGGAGAGAACCTAATTCTTTGTGGGGTTTTTTTGGGTCTACTGCACTACGGTAAAAGGGAATTTGACTGTTTTGCTTGTCAGATCAATAGAGGTGTGTTAGTATTGAGGTGTTCTCACTTCCCAACATAAAACTGTAGTATCATAAATATCTCAGGTTGGTTGACTTGCTTCATTTAAACCTGAAGTAATTTCCTGATTTCCAAACGACATGTACTGATATCGCCACCTGAGCTTTCTTCTGTGAAAGATGCTAACGCTTATGAGGGAACTTGAATAGCTGTTAGGGAAGGCCAGTTTTTGCCAGATCGATTTTTGAGACCACATCAGCTCAAAACAAATCAAGTACTTAAAAAAATACTTTAAAATATTTAGTAAGTATGAATCACATTCTCTTATGAATTATGGGTAAAATTTGCTACCAAATCAAATCCATGTGTTTTTCACTGGTGTTCAGTGGAGTATCATCATTTCAAGCCATGTCCATAGCAACACATATTTTGCTGTACTGTGATTTTCTGTTTTTTGGTGAGGAAAAACAGATATTTAAAAACCGTTTGTGGTGCATACTTGTGGACTAGATATCAGTAGGTTTTTGGAAACCATAATATACGAAGCCAACTCTGCACATCACTACTATCACTTTCCATGCAACAAATCACAGCAATCATAGAAATGTTTTTATTGGTTTTCCCTCATCTCCATGCTTTGTCCTTACTCTGCAACAACTAAACCTCTAATGTAAGCTTAAAATGTCAGTGGTAAACAATATCAAAGAAATACAAGCTGCAATATTTTGGAGGAATTGTTAGCCTGGCACTGCTTTAGTCATGCTCAGGATCTTCTTATTTGGTGAGATTGTTACCACCTGCTGGAGTGGATCATGAAATTTTGTTAGCATACCTGTCCTTAAAGTGTAACTAACCGACCTGAAATGCAAATTTTGAAAAATTCCACCAAAGCAAGCGGAGCCAAGAGACACGGCCAAGTGTGGGGATGAGTGATGGGACTTATGGCTCTTTGAAGGAGCCGGCTCTTTAGGATCAGTTCACTTTAAAGAGCTGTTCAAAAGAGCCATCCAAAGAGCTGTTCAAAAGATTTTTTTTTTTTAAATCTACACATTTTGAAGCTATTTTATGCCTAATATAGAGTTCAATATATTTTTGAAAAACCTGCCATGTGGATGAAATTCTTAAGATGAATCACTTGTATTCAGATTTGTATTTAAAAGTTGCAAAATAGAATCACAGTATGCCAAGTATAAAAATGTCAAACGTAAAATATCAAAATATAAACAGGAAATAATATAGTTTTTTACGACTTTTGTGCATTAATAGCAGTTTTGAGCACAGAAACAAAATAAACAGCAAAATGTAACAATGCAGATAAGAAAAAAAAGTGAACCTATTTTGACAAACACAAAGATCACCGACAGCCCCATTAAATATAACAATTAGTCAACAGATGAATGGTAAATAACGCTTAACCATAAACATTAACCAAATAAAGTGTGCCAACATTCAAAGAAAAATGCCTTGAAATAAACAAGGGAGTATTGTTTCTGTTTCACCTTATCATTTGGCAAATTTGCATTGAGAAAGACGAGTTGTCTGACTTTTTCAGGTTTAAGGCGACTTCTTCTATCAGAGAAAATTTGTCAAGTCTTGGAGAAAATCCTCTCAGATGGGACAGATGTTGCAACAATGCAAAGCTTCTTAGCCACGAGCTTGTTAAGCCTGGGGTACACACGGGCCCGACTTTGCCACCACTTGACACGATGTTCAATTTTTGGAAGTAGAGGCTCCTCCAAGAATCCTCGCACCTCCATGATGGCATCTGAAGTGGGGTTTTCTGGCTGTCACCATTCCTGCGACCTGAACACAATCTTAATGAGATTATTACAACTGAATGATAACCAATACATGTATATGGTATGTACTGTATATTCACTATATACTTGCTCATTGAAGAAGCTCCAAACAACAGATTCTTGTTCAGCATTGCCTGCTCCTTCCTCTTGGACGTCTTTGTAAGTGGGATCATTGCTGCTGAGTCATCCTTGCTGCTATAATTGATATTCTTTGATAAGTCTCATCTGCTGCTCTGGCATCTGTGTATGCCATTCTTTTAAATCTAAGGTCAAGTGCCGCTGCATCGGCAAGCATGTTGTGGTATTCCACCTTGTGGAATCTTGTTGCCATGCTCGAACAAAGAGACTTCACAATGCCTTTTGCTGTAGGTGTAGTGGGTCTTCTCAGAAAATCTGATGTGGCTCTGCAGTCCCTTGGCCAGCAGTAAAATCTTGGAGGCCATGACATAGCTAGTAAGCAAAAAAAGAATTACAATAAATATGATAAAATGATAATTATGTTACTGGCGTAATTCAAAAGTTAACAGTTGCAATATTTATTTTTTATGTGTATATAACATACCTTTCTGCACTAAGTTCAACAGTGACCTCTTCAAATGGCTTTAGGATGGTGCACATCTCCTCCACTACAGTCCATTCTTCTTGAGATAAAGGGTGGACAGGTGCATTTGTGATGGCCAGGGTGGAGACAATAGGATCTTTATTTGTCAAAAAACTTTGAGTTCCATTGAGTGGCAATGTCCTGTTTAGGCCGTAGTTCGTCCCTTTTCATTTGGACCTGAGTTCCTTAAGCCTTTCTGCACCCACTGTGCTTTTGTGGAAATACCGGACTGCTTCCCTCACTTCTTCGATCAGTGGCTGCACCCCTTTGAGAGAATCTTTAACAACAAGGTTAATGGTGTGGGCCAGGCAGGGGAGGGGGTCCATTCGGTTTTCTGAATTGCCTTGGTTATGTTAGCAGCATTGTCGGAAATGTAGCACCCAACTTTTTTCTCCACACCTCACTCTGCTGCAACACTAACAAGCTTACTTGCTAGGTTGTCTGCTGTGTGGCGGTCGGTAAACTCAAAGCAGCCTAGTAAACGAGAGGACATGCTAAAATTGTCAATAAAATGACACGTCACTGACATAAATGACGTGGTCATCTGAGATGTCCAGCAGTCTGTTGTGAGACAAACTGCTGATGCTTTGCACACTTTTACTTTAAGCTTCTCTTTCATATAACTGTGACACTTCTGTGTTATCGTCCTCCTACATGGAATAATGTAGTTTGGGTTCAGAGCATAGCAAACACTTCAAAGCCCTCCGTCTTCCACAATGCTGTGAGGCTGAAAATCACTTCCAATCATTTTTGCAAGTTCCTCATCTATTTTGCACTGCATAAATGGAGTTAAGGCAGGTGCTGCAAATCTGTACTGAGGAAGAGTTGTTGTCTTGTCTTCCTTTCTCTCTTTCCAGCAGTAGAAGCACTTTCATCACATGTTGAATTTTTAGCAGATGTAGAAGACAACAGCACTGTTTTGTATTTCTGAATCACGTTCCTGTCTCACTGTTGGTATTGCAGGATGCTGCGTCTTTAAATGGCGATGTAAATTATTTGTTGACCCGGACTTGTACAAAATTAGCAATGTTGCACTTTGCTTTACCGCTGGTATCAAGAAAAAAAATGCACCCAGATGCTGGGTCGCTTTTTCGTTGCGCCACTCATTGCACCATTGTCGAGCAATCAGCACACCGTGACAGTCTTCTCTCTCCCGCTGTATGCAAGCAAGCGTAGGCGTCACACAGTCAGGCCGGTTGCACAGGGTACACATGTCTGCCATCATGACACCTGATGAAATCAAGCAAAGAGCATGAGCTCTGTATATTCATATCACCCTCCCCCTTTCTGCTTCCATAGTTAATCGCCTAAGTAATAAATAATATATCAAATTAAAATGAAATTCAACTCAAAAACAGTGCGTGCAATGCAAGCAAAGCAATAATAATAAAAAAAGAACGGCTGTCATTAACTGAGACTCGAGTCCTATCATTCAGCGTAAAGAGCCGTTCTGTGTCCACATCACAAATAATATATTTGCTAAGCTAAATAACGCTATCCATCAATGCTCACGGCGGCCACGCTCAGCTCGCGATTCCAACTCCTGACTCGCCACCGGGTGTGATGTTGTGTACCGCTGTAACCAACAGGGAAATTTAACTGCCGAAGCACCATTTGACCGAAGGAGGCCAGCACTGAGATGGTTTTAGGCAATATATCGCAAAACGAAACAAATTCACATGAAAATGTCAAACTTCGTACAGAAACATGAAGATTGAACCCAAAATAATAATTTGGACAGTTTATTGGCAAATAAAAGTTGATTTGGGGGTTAGTTTCACTTTAAGGACAACGGACAAAAGTATGCAAAGCATGGGGGGGGGGGTCGTGTGAATGAAACCCTTCAGATAAAGCTATCGAGCACCCAACCACGGTTGTCCAGTTATCCATACACTTTTGGTTCAGCTGTGTTGTGTGTTAAAGGAGCCAACTGACGTGTCTTAATTGACATGACAGCCACAAATTTAACCTTTTAAATTTGTCATCCACAAAATGTTGAGAGACAAGCCTGGATGCAATGTTTCTGAATGTCAGATGTAGTGACACTGTGTGAACTGGCTCTGTACGCTGAGTTTTCGGGTCTGAAATCAATGGCTCCAAATTCCAGCGAGGTAATGTTTGTCATGCAGCAACTTTCCAAACAGCCATGAACTTATTTCCAGGGTTTTCCAACTTATTTACTGGACCCCTTTTCTCTCAAAGTGGCTGAAGTTCAGGCAGGAAGTTGCTGCGGTTCTAACTGGTATTTTCACTGTTAGACGGTGGAGCAAATACAAGGTGATTAGAGATGATGCAGGGAGCCTTGTTAGTACCGTAGCCCGAGGACGTGAGACAAACTCAAAGGACAGCTACCACAGAGGTGAAAGCAGCTAAAAAAGACATTTAATCTATTCTGTTTGAAAGCCGCCCCTGTCCTCCCCTCAAACACGTCTCCTTCTGTTGTGGCAGAACTCGATGTGTCCACAGGCCACAATAGCATTAAACTACAAACAGGTTCCCAGAAGCGAGCCAAAGCTAAGGTCGAGGCTGTTCCTTTAGAAAGTCTTCCTCCCCTCTGAGACGTGTGAACTCGGTGTAATGTGGAAGCATACTCTCCTTCATCACCCATCTCACTAAAATGTGCCCACTCTGCTTTATAGAGTTCTTCTCGGCTCCATTTTCCCTGCATCCGGTGTTCATTGACACGTCCCCTTCATAGCAACTATCCTCATGAATAATTTAGGAGCTTTCAGTACACAGTTATGGTTGTCTAACTGTTTTCAAGAGTTTATTAATGTTAATATGGTTCTGTGTTACTTAGAATTTGAGTTAAAATGTCAACTTTTTCCAGTCAAATCCAGGGATTATCTAATCCAGCAGAACAAACAATATCCACTGCACAAAAAGACACGACTTTAGAAAAAGACGTAACCATCTTGTCTGACATTTTTCCCATTTTAGGTCTCTTAGGTTTATCAAATTTATTTGTGAAATGGCAAAAAATCAGAGATTATTTAATTACTTTGAGTTCAGAAACTTTTAACGCTGTTTAAAATAATCTGAAGTCATGATGTTTTCTTCACTTTCCTGTTTGGTTGTTTTAAAGCAAAACCTAAAAGGCACAATGTGCTTCCTTGTGTGACATTATGGGAAAATCGAAAGAAACCAGCCATACTCAAGTATAAAAGGCAACATAATTTCCCATATCAACCCCAGAACAGACCTGTCAGGATTCCAGGCTGATTTTGGTTTTCTCCAGGGTTTGCGTTTTTGATCATCTTTTTGTTATTTTTGCTAAATCTTAGTTTTTGTTTTCTGTCTGTCTTGGTGGTGTTTGATTCAGTCTTCCCTTAGCTATTTATTTACATTTAGATTTTGCTGCGTTAGTTCATTTACTCTTTCTTAGGACTTCTTTCCTTGGATTAGTGTTCTTGTTAGGTTTAGATTCAGTGTTTTTCCCCCTTCTATTCATCTTTCTCCTTTACTCCCCTTCCCAGGAGTTTCTCATTTCCTCGTTTGCCTCCACCTGGTCCCTCCCCCAGCTGCATCTACTCACCTGTGATTAGCTCTTGTTCTCATGAAATTCCCCACTCCCTCCTCAGTAGCTGCATTTTCATTACAAAGGTGCGCAAATCTGTTGATTTTCTGCTAATGTTGAAAAAACACAATTTTGCAATTGCAATGTTTCCATTAAATAAATGAAATAAAAAAATCACACGAGAGCAAGTTTGTTCATGTGATAAGTCATTAAAAACAAGCTGCGCCATGACCCTCCAGCTACTTCCTTTTATCATCTTTGTGGTTTACACCAGTGGCAACATCTGGTTGTTGATCATGTGACTGGTGTGATGCCAAAAAAAATGTTTCCATTGCAGTTTTGCGAAATAAACCCATTTTGTTATTGCCAAAAAACCACCTCATCCTAGCGCCAAAACTTTTTGTCAAAAATGCCGTGTTTCCATTAAGCAGATTTAGTTTCATTGTGAAACCAAACATTGTTAGACCTCAAGATGCTGGCTAAAGCTAGTAAGATAAGGTTACCCACAGTGAAACATCTCCTGTGCTAATATGGACAGAAGTGCCACTCTGGGAGAAAGAAGCCATTACTCCAAAAGTAACATGAAAAGTCACATTACAGTTTGCAAATGAGGTCTGGGACAAAGGGTTCAACTTTAGGATATGTCCTGTGGTCTAAAAAAAAAATCTAAAATTGTATTTGAAGTAAACTGAAATGTATTAATTTATTTGACAGGGACAATGCACATTAACATTTCTGTAAATGCACCAGAATTAGCCAAATGGCTATTTTTCATCTGTTGTCCCTGGATAATGAGAAATTTGTCTTGCTAAAAACAAACAATAGTTATACAAAACAAGGTCAAAATGCCTTAGCTATACAAATTTCGTCAAATACAAAACAATAAATTCAAATAAATATAATTATTATAAAAAGTGAAAAATGAGTAAAAAGAGGGGAACTCCATCCCAACTGTAAAGTATGGGGTGGCAGCATCATGTTATGTGGATGCTGCACCCTCACTCAGATGACCACTCACACTGAACCAGGTTCTGCTGACGTTTCTTCCTGTTAAAATGTATTTTTCCTTTTCACTGTCACTACATGCATACTTTGTATGATGGATTGCTGCAAAGTGAATGACTCACCTGTCCAATGTTCGTACATGGTGGGAGGGATTGTCATTCAAAGCAGTTTTTTTCCACTAATTAGCATAATAACCCGAAATAGACTGCATTGCATTATAAATATTATATTGGGACCAAACGGTAATGTATGTAACAGAAATTGAATCTGTCTTTATTACTGGATAGATTTGATTTTATATTTCTGTACATAAATTTATTCTGTTTAATTATACTTGTTTTGCATTGCTGCTTTAGAAACGTACCCAACTGAAATGAATCTTGTCCTGCTTGTAAATACATCAGTGTTTGGGATCAGAATCTGATTTATGGAAATTCTCAGAACTAAGTGAAAGTGGTGCATCAAGAGACGACCCCTGCCTGTGTGATGCTTCCATCATTTCCTCCCTGCGAAGGTTACTGCTGACCGCAGGGATCATCTGGGCAGCTTGTATGTGAAGCTAGTGGCACCGTGTCAGTGATTAATCACTAGAACTGTGCAGTCAACACAAAGTCATTTGTTTCTCTGTTTTTGGATTTCAATGAAGTCATTTTATCAGCATCAAAAGGGGTAATTTTGTTCAGCTTCAGTCTGGCATCAGGGAGCCTCTGGTCAGGTGTTAAAGCAAAATCAACAGTGGTAAATGTTCCAACCTGGATCTATCTTTGGTTTGACACTTTTTTTTAGCCTTTTGCTGAAATTTGAACTTTATTTTATATACTTAAGAGTAGTATAGTGAAGTATACTTGGCTTGTACTGAAAAGTACAAAGAGAAGACTAAGTGCATTAATAGACTTGTATTTTGATACTAAAGCGTATACTTTTACTTTGGTATACTTTTTTACGTATTTGCCACAAAGCACAAATTCAAGAACAGAATACGGTGAAGTCATTGACTTGTGCTTGCATTTAATATAATAGAATAAAAATGTTTTTTACTCTACATATTTGCTTTGATATTAGCTCAGTTATAACCTTACATGTTCAATTTGTAAATAAAAGTAACAGTGTACTTCTGGTATGCTTTTAATATACTTCAAAAAAATAAAATGAAATAAAAAAAACTTTTGTACACCTAAAACGATCTTTTATGTCTGTTTTTAAAGGTAGGTTTAAAATGTTCTGATTTTGTCCAGTAAAGTATTAAAATGGTATCCTTTCTGGTATATCGTAAGTGCATGGTCCATAATACACTTGCTATACTTATAGTACTTATATATATCAAGTATACTTAGTAAAATAATCTTCATGTATACCACTTTTGCTAAACCTACTATTTGCAATGGTAAGTTTGCTTTCCCTTGGTTTAAGAACCAAATCCAGCCTCAAATCTCCAGTGAAGTGAGCAGATTTGTTATGTACAATTTTGTAAACATCCTTTTTTTTGTTGTTTTTTTTTTTTTTTTTTTTTTTTTTTTTTGTTGGTCTTACATGACTGTGTGCACAAATCATATTAAAACCAAAATATTTTTGTAAAGTCACATAAAGGCATAGATATGGATGTCTGTGCCCTGGTTAAATATATCACCTTTGGGAGATCCCTTCGTCTACTCCGCTCTACATGTGTAATGCTGTATCGTCTACGTCGCAGCCGTTTCCCTCCACTGATCGCTCAACCAGACATGAATCTAAGGGTGTTTTCAGTTTTCATGCCTAATAATCTGGTAGACTCAGTTTGATCAGGCACAAAAATTGCAGCATTCGTGCTGTTTAATTTCTTCCGGACTGCCAGTGGCAGCAAACAGAGTGGATATGTCTCCTCGCGCTCCGCGCAAGTCGAGATTTCATGTAAACAAAGTCACACACGTGACATGTAGCCCACCTGGGTGTGTATCTATAAATAGCACGTGGAAGGCTACGTTCGGTCTCCTGGGCTCTTCTCACTGGGGGAGAAGTTCTGAGTGACCACTGTGACTAGCAGACATCCAGGAATTCACAGAACCATAGTTACAGCATAACATCCATTACATTTCCAGCTGATGCAGTGTGCTTTCACTCTGCATTGTGTCAAATGAACCAAATACTTTGAAAAACCTGTTTACCTCCTTACCTTTGGTGGCCCTCCACCAAGAACCACTGAAAGAAACAACACGAAATCCTCTGAAGAAAACGCTGAGCACAACTTTGTCCTTCATGAAATGTAAACAAAAGATTTTAGTGGTTGGAGCAGGGGTGGGCAATCCCAGTCCTCGAGGGCCGGTGTCCTGCAACTCTTAGACATCACCCTGGTCCAACACACTTCAATGAACTAGCTGAATTACCTCCTCAGTGCAGTCAAGTTTTCAGAGTCCTGCTAATGACCTCATTATTTGACTCAGGTGTATTGAAGCAGAGATACATCTAAAAGTTGAAGGATGCCGGCCCTCGAGGACTGGGATTGCCCACCCCTGGGTTGGAGGATTTCTCTTTTGTCTTTGGCAAAAGAGCACGAGCCATTTCTCCTGCTACGCTATAGTCCGCTTCCTGCTTTTGGGGCGGTCTCCAGTGCGCATGCATTCACATATGCATTCGAACCGCACCGGAGTTCACTTCAACCAAGCCGAGACCGATGTTTGTAGGCGGACCAGAGTTCGATTGCACATTCACACCTCCCCAAACGAACTGGACTTTCTTGCCAAAGAAGAAAGGAGACGTGTTTCTTAGTTCGATTAAAGCGCACCAAACAGGGCTGGTGTGAACACTGTCAGTTACAAGATCCAACCTAAACTGTGAAATTCATTAGATTTTAAAAAAGAGACTACACAACACCCAGGTGACAAATTAGCATAGCCTTTATAATTTTTTATCATTTCAGTCCTGGACCTTTTGTTGTGCGTTTCAGTCATAAATCGGAGCGCTAGTGAAAGATAGTAGTTTTGTTTTTGCCTGATTTTAAAAAATAACCTTTTCAAGTTATTCACAGCCATGGGGAAAAATTAAGACACCCTACAGCAGGTTGTGTGTGAATCTGAACATATAGATATTTAATATAAATTTTAACAACATGGTAAAAAATCAAGCAATACAACCAGAAAATAAAAATTTAACAAGAACTGTTTTAAAATGTACAAAAAAATCCCTTTCAGCAAGGAATAAATTAGGACACCTCCACATTTATTTAAATGTAAACCAATTAACTTACCAGTTGTGTTTTTGGATTGTGGAAGGAAGCTGGCGTACCCGGAGAGAACTCATGCATGCACATGAAGAATATGCAAACTCCATGCAGAGACCCAAGGCCGGGATTCAAACCCAGGATCTTCTTGCGACAAGGTAACAGTGCAACCAACTGCTCCACCATGTAGGCCATCTTCCTTAAACAGCCCCAAAAAATATATTGATGGGCATCAAGCATTTTGATGCCCATCAAGAGAGTTAATTTTGTCTGAATTTTTCCCAAAAGTGTGTGCAGACTTTATCCAAAGAATTTCGTTTCAGAAGGAATCAGGGTGAAAGCAAGCCGAGACATCGACCGTTGAGGGTGAGACTGATTCCTCAGTTAATTCTCAACTGATGTTTGACTGAAATCTTGCAGCAATCCTGTCAATATTTCATGACATGATGGACACTGACAAGGTCATAGACTTCGGCTGGTAACTAAATCTTGTTGGGCAGTCAGTACAGGCAGAAAAACACTTAGCTTGTCCATTAATGGTGCCGCGCAGTGTAATCTGATCAAGTCACAACTTAACGTGTCAGGACACATTTCCGTCTGGTCTGTCCATTACTTCTCAGTGATGTACAGGTAGATCTGACACAGGAATTTGAGAAGCTAATGAAAAAGAATGAGGACTGGTTTCTTTTGGTTGCTGTGGGTCAAGGTTGAGGGTTTCTCTGTAATTTCTAAAAAAATGAAAACATGATTTAGGATTCACACAGTAAGAAGACTAAGATGGAAGAATTTTTGGAGAATATTCTTATAATTAGTGCTGATGAGTAGTGAACCACAGGACTCAAGTCTTACAGAAGTTGAGGATGTGGGTGTTTCAGGATTAAAATCTAATGGGATTGATTTACATGCCTCAGAGGTAATAACATATATTACTATTACTCAAAGCATACATTACTCCAACAGTACCTGTCACTCGTACTGGTTAACTTATGAGTGCAAAGGGATTGTTCATGCTTTGTGTGAGGGTGTACCAAAACTTTATAAGGTAAAAAATATTGTAGCGTCTACAAGTGTCTAAAACATTAGCATAAACTACAGGCCTTAAAACTCAGACTCGATGGCGCCATGTTGCAGCGACTTCCTCACTGTTTCAATCTGGATCTGCTTAACCAGATGTGCATCTCATACATTTGCCAAGTAAACCTTAGAGGACTCCTGTCACTTTTTGTCACAAATGTCAGACTTTATAATCTCAGAAAAAGTTTATTTTCTCACAAATTTCTGACTTTGCAATGTCACAGAATATCTTTGCTTTGAAATTGTAAATTGATGCCTTTTATCATGGAAAATATATATTTTTAAAATCTTGTAAATTTACAACTTTTCAGCAGAGAGCCAATTATTTCTTTTTTCTACACTGGCCCTAGTACTCCGTCATAGAGTTGATTATGTGGGTTGCGGCAATTAAAAAAATCTTTGCCAAATCCTTTCAGCTTTGGTGAGTAGTGAGCATACACTCATTATACACAAGAATATAATTAATTCTGGATTCCTAACAATTAAATTTTCATTAGCAACTTGCACCTCGACCACACAATCTTATAATTTTAGCTGGATGATAGGTCTGATTGTAGAGAATGTGTCTGCAGATAGATTGAAGGTGGATTGGCTGGTATACGGTGAATTACCTGGAGATTTACCTGATAAGACTGTGATGTTGATGATGGACAGTCAGAACATCCAGAGTAAGGAGCGCATCTGTGTGCTTTAAGGTATTTTGAATAAGCAATCTAGTAGAGGTGTGCGACTCCCCATATTTTGGTACTGATCTAATATCAAGTAAATACAGAGCCAGTATCGCTAATATGGATTACTTTTTAAGTTTGAAATATCACTGACTTTTAGGTGGGATTTTTTTTTTTTTTTTTTTTTTTTTTTTTTTTTTTTTGTTTTTGGTTGTTTCTTTTGAATTATTTTGTTTAAACCTAGGACAGAATTTGGACAAAGTTTATAGGTGTCTACAAAATACTTTAATAACATATTAATATGACAAACAGTAACAACAGAAAAACAAAAAAAAAAACCTGCAAAGTGCCAAAAATGATCATTTGAAAGGAAATTCAAAATCTTTTTGAGGTAGAGCTGAGAGCTACAATACAGAAATAAAATACAATTTCAAGAGGGAATCTGACACTAAAGTATCAAGCTTAACATGCTACTATTGATTTGATACTGATACCAACTTGGTATCGATATTTTGGATCGATCCACCCACCTCTACAATCTATTCCAGCCACCAATTGGTTACATGGTGACACAAGCTAAAAGAAGGACCATGGCAAGCTCTGTATAATATTTGTCTCCTCGCTGTTCATAAAGTTGACATGGACGTCATGTCCTCCTATTCCGAGGACATTTCTTTACTGGAATGAGTAGAAGTAAATCTTAGGAGAGGCACTTACATGAAGGACCTGTGATCATAAAGATCAAACTATTGGCAGGGATCTGAGAGCAAAGTGGCAGTTTGCAAAATTTTGGGTACTGATTTTTCATGGATCTGAGGACATAATAAAACCATGATCATATTTTCTCAGTGTCCCATAGCTGAGAATTAATCATGGATTTTGTGGCACTGATTGAACTGGATGCTGAACGAACCTGTGATGCTTTTTGAGGATGTAGGCTTGGATGCCTGGGCAACAATGTTGGTTGATGTGTGCGCTGATGGGCCTACTGTTAATATTAATATGGACAATGGGATTTTACCCTAACTACACCAACTGACTCTGGTGGGATCCTCGCTTGTGCACATTTTGTGCACTGCACACACATTGGAGAACTTTCTAAGAACAGCAGTGCAGCCTTTGAGAGGGGATTCTAAAGTCTCAACATTATAAAAAACACAGGAGGAGATCTGTTTTAGTGGCCTTAGGATCACGTCTCTGCTCTTTGCAGATGATGTGGCCCTATTGGCTTCATCAGATAGTGATCTACTGCTTTTGCTGGAGAAGTTCGCAGCCAAGTGTGAAGCAGCCAGGATGAGGATTGGTGCCTCCAAATCCGAGACCGTGGTCTTGAACCAGGAAATTCTAGACTGCTTTCTCCGGGTCGGGGAGGAGGGCACTGTACCAATCTGTTGTGGTAAAGAGAGAGCTGAGTCAAAAGGCAGAGCTCTCGATTTACCAGTCGATCTACGTTCCTAGTCTCATCTGTGGTCATGAGCTTTGGATAGCGACTGAAAGAATGAGACCACAGATACAAGGGGCCGAATGGGTTTCCTCTGGAGGGTGTCTGGCCTCTTCCTTAGAGATAGGATAGGATAGGATAGGATAGGATAGGGTGAGAAGTTTGGTCATCTGGGAGGGACTCGGAGTAGAGCCACTGCTTCTTAATGTCGAGAGGAGCCAGTTGAGGTGGCTCCATCATCTGGTTAGGATGCCTCCTGGATGCTTCCCTGGTGAGGTGTTCTGGGCATGTCCCACCAGGAGGAGACCCAGAGGAAGACCCAGGACACGCTGAAGGGACAATGTTCCTTGGGTGGCCTGGGAACGCCTTGGGATTCCCCTGGAGGAGCTGGCCAAGTGGCTGGGAAGAGGAAAGTCTGGGTCTCTCTGCTTAGGTTACTGCCCCCAGCAACCTGATCCTGAATAAGCGGAAGACGACAGTAATAACCCAAACCTACAGCACATTAATCCATCACAGAGGACAACAAAAATATGTTACCCTAAGCACAATTGTTAAACTGTGGATGGAGAAAGCTAATCAGAGGTCCATCGGCAGCATCTTCATCATCTACCAAGCAGGAACCTGAAGTAACAACACTGAGGAGAAGAGCAAGAAGGACTGTACATATTTAGACCTCACTACCAGACATCTACACCTGGTACTTGGCTAAGCAACTTCACAAGTCAATTTCCTAGCTTGTGTGAAGAGACGTAGGCACTAAAACACAATATCTTGACACGAAAACATCACTTGAAGTTATTACTTGTGCATTCTCTCAAATATTATGAGTAATATTAAAAGGGAAAATGTTGCCTTCAGTATGGATGGAAGATAAGGACAGATATCCTCTGCTGGTATCGCTGGTCCACTTCAGCAATCTCTCCATCTGGAGCTGGCAGGAGAGTTAGGTCTTTATTATCTCTTTGTCATATCAAAGCATATACAGCTGAGCACCCGGTGTGACCTGGCTTTTTTTTTTTTTTTTTTACCCCAAACTGACCAAAATGCACAAAACATCCATCCATCCAAGTCTGTTGATGTACCTAATTATTAAAACTCAGAAAAACTGCCTGTGAATACAGCACACCTGCTCACATAAAGACAACTTAGGCAAACATAACCAGAGATAAATAGAGCACATGTTCAGCTTGCAGCCTGTCCTATTTGCCCTTTTTCTAGTAACTCTACGATCACTCTACAACACACACACCCGCTGCATAGCGTTCACTGACAAGACGCATGATGAACGCATCCGCAGTGATTTATAATAACACACTTTGCCATTGTAAAGGAGGAAATTGAACAAACAGGCCATGCTATCTGTCACTAGATGACCCAGTTCAAGTTCAAGAAGCTGCCTGTCAAGAACAATTGACTGCACGGCTGATATATTAGACCTTAATGGCAGCAGAAAAAAGAGGCTCTTAACGATTGCCTTTGCTGGGCATGTGAAGGTCCCACAGCGGGCTAGATTGCAAAAAGGAAACAAATGATTTCCTGAAGCAGGATCTTCCTTCCCAAAAGAAAAAAAAATCTTCTGATACAGGCGGGGTTTGATGGTGAGATCGGATAGGTTTTGAAAGATTAAAGGGTGTTTCTTTTTGTAAGAAAATTGGTCTGGAAATAATTCATCACCTCATCAGGGGGGTTGGGGCTGTAATCGTGTGTTTTTTGATACAGCTGCAATGATGTCTTGTTTCAGATCAAGTAAGAGTGGCTTTAATGTGGGTTATCTCGGAGTAGTCGGGTTTTTACCTGAAGAAGACAGGTGCTGGTAAGATTCCTTTGTCTGTTTTAGAGTTTTGGTTCTTTTGCATAAAAATTACAACCCAAGGCTGTTTCTCCAAGGTGTTCTATTAAGAAGTGTCGATGATTCTGACAAAATCATTCACAGCTGAAGTCCAGTTATCTGTTATATCCTTGGGTACTTCAGCATGCCCATCTGCACTCGCACTCATATGAACTTGAGTAATTCTTAATCCACAGGTGATGTCAGCCCACCCTTTGTAGCTATAACAACTTCAGTTTATGGAATATTTCACCATTCTTCCAGAAGCACATTTCTGAGGTCAGATACTGATGTTGAACATGAAGGCATAGGTGTTTTATTGGGTTGTGGTCAGGACTCTACAGAGAGTAGTCAAATTCGTTCACACCAAACTCATCTTCCTTTGTTCACTGGTACACAGTTATGTTGAAACAGGAAAATTTCCCCAATGTTTGAAGTAGTTCAAAATGTCTTGTTTACTGGAGGATTCAGAGTTCCTTTCACTTAAACTAAGGGACTGAACCCAAATCCTGAAAAAAAAGGTCCCATACTATAATCCCCTTGGACACAATTTATAATTGACACAATACAGTCAGGCATGTGCCGTTGTCCTGGCAGTTGCCAAACCTAGACATGTCTGTTGGGTTATCACACACAGACGTGTGATTTTAAACTTTAAGAAGGATGCCACACTTGTCTATGATGGCGGACACAGCAGGTGATGGTGAAGGAGGAGTAACTCCAGCATTTAAAATTGATGATGATTCTGACATTGGCAATGTACCTATAAGTTTATTGACAGATAAAGTATACGAAGTTATTCATGGGTTATCTGATAATAAAGCCTGTGGTTTGAATCGCATTACTGCAGAACATTTAAAACATGCTAGTTTATGACCATCTCCTCTTCTAGTGCTGTTTCACTGGTTTTATGACCCATGGCACACTACCAGTCTCAATGCTGCATATTTTGCTTATCCCAGTTATTAAGGACAAAGCTGGAAAAGTGAGCTCTATAGATGATTACAGGCCAATTGCACAAGCCAGTATTTTACTGAAGCTGCTAGAAAAAAATCCTGATAGAAAAAATGTGTTTTATTACTTTCCAGGATAATCAGTTTGGCTTCAAAGCACAGCACTGACGTGCATATATGCACTTAAAGAAATATTAAATTTGTATATGGCCAAAAACTCATCTGTCCTCGTGCTTTATTGATGCTTCTAAAGTGTTCGATCAAGTGAACCATAGAAAACTTTTTGATAAATTAAAAAGGATATATTGTGAGAGTTCTCTCTTACTGGTTTGCTCATCAGAGGATGCAGGTTAAATGGGGACGGAGTGTTTCTACCCCCTTTGGTGTTAGCAATGGTGTTAGACAAGGCGGGATTTTATCTCCAGTTTCATTTAATCTATATGTTTATGATTTGTCCATATACCTGAAAGCCTGTAATACAGGATGCATGCTAGGCTAGGCTAGGTGAAACATTGATAAACCATCTTATATATGCTGATGACCTGGTGGTCTTCAGTCCAAGCAGTGCTGGTTAACAGCAGCTTCTTAATATCTGTACTGAATATGGTGTGCAATATGACATAAAGTACAATGCTTTTAAAAGTGCTGTTTTAATATGTAGAATCAAACAGGATAAACATCTAAATTTCCCTATGTTTTAATTGTCCAACAATGTTTGTGAGGTTTATAAAAAGGTTAAATACCTCGGTCATTTCATTACTGATGAAATGATTGATGATGACAATATACACAGACAACGATGTAAGCTTTATCTGCAGGCTAATACCATTCCACGGAAATTTAGCTTCTGTTCAATTCCAGTAAAAGTGGCTTTTCTTAAAGCTTATTGCACGCCGCTATATACCTCCCCCTTGAGGGCATTTTACATCAACGTAGCATGCAGAAGCTGCATGTTGCATACAAAGATGCAATGAGAATCTTTCCTGGGATGCCCAGAGGGGGAAGTGCTAGTCAGATGTTTGTAGCTGTGGGTGTTTGTACCTTTAAAGCTCTTTTAAGAAGGTTAATGTTTACTTTTAGAGAAAGACTTGATGATTCTGGTAACAGTATAATCTTAGCACTCACAGATCCCACAATGAGTAGTTTTCGCTTCGCATCCAGTTTGAGGAGGCACTGGTTGAAGTGTCTGTATGCAAATTTTTTTAATCTCAAGGATGTTTTTTTTAAATATATTTCTGTGGTTTGTCTTTTTCATGTGACTATGGACTTAAGTCATTAATAAAGATTTATTATTATGTTTCCTCTGCTCTAAAGTCCATTATGCTTTATATTGCTACAATATTTCATAACTCACTAGACTGTAAAAGGTTTTTCTGGGCAAATTCGACTCTTTTGAATATTTGGGAATCGAGGTAAAAGGCCATAAACAAGCTTTGTCACTAACTGTATAAAAGACCTCAAAATATGTGGCAAATATTTTCAGTGACTTTAGTGAGCTCTTATCTAGTATACGCATTGTTTATGACTGTTTATTAATTGTGAGAGACTTCACCACCCATGTTGACAACCCAATAGATAGAGAGGCAAAAAAGCCGAATGATGTACTTCAAAACTTTGATTTGACTCAACATGTTAAACAGCCGACACATGATTGAGGACACGCTTTGGACTTGATTATTAGCAAGAGTGTAAATGTCACTCTGTCTGATCATTTTTCTGTTGTTTCTGAATGTACAATCTCTGTTGACTCACTTAGTAAAACTGATATTATTACAAAATATTCTCTTATGGACAACACAGCTGAAACTTTGAATCAGATCTGCTCCTCTACCTCACTTCTACTCTGTAACCCAGTAGATGTAGATAACTTCCATTCTAAAATTTCAGACATTGATTCCATTGCTCCCATTAAAGTGAAGATTTTTTTCATGATGTAAAGCACTTTGAACTTCCTTGTTACTGAAATGTGCAATACAAAATAACTTGACTTGACTACATCCGATGCTTTTCATTCCACTTGGTGATGTAAGGCTTGGATGCAGCTGCTCGATCGATATAAATGTATTCCATGAAGCTCTCTATGACCTGTTCTTGGGCTAATCTGAAAGTTGCATAAAGTTTGAAGATCTGTAGTTAGTGACTCTGCTGAAAGCTGATGAACTCTATGTGCCTCAGGATCCACTGACACTCTGTGATTTTAACTGGCCTAACACTTCCTGAGTTGCTGTCAATTCCAATTGCTTCCACTTTGTCATAATCCCACTAACAGTTGACTGCAGACAATTTAGCAGCAAGGAAATTTCACAAAAGAACATGCTGTACCAATTGTGCCGTCCTGAGAGCAAACCATTCTTTCAGAAATGTTTGTGCAGCCATTCTGCAGGCCTAGATGCTGGATTTTATACAGATCTGGTCATGGAAGTGATTGGATCACCTGAATTCAGTTACTCTATTTGGAGTGGTAAATGAAAACTTTTGGAACTATATTGTACGTGTAAAAGAAAAATTCAAGTCTGAAGTCAAACAGTAACTTACATCAACACTTAAAATCATTTATTTAGGACCAAAACCTTTACCGTTATTTATCCACTGGAATATTTCTTGGATCAAACAAATTACTCCAGCTTGCTTTTCAAAAGTTAAAAAATACAAAAAATGAACCAGTCTTCTGAACAACTCATTGAAAGGAACAGAAGAACCCTTAAAAGAGTCATAAATCCCACATCTAATCTTAAGGTATAATCCACATGTAGTTAATAAAGAGTCAACATGTAGGAAAATTTGATTTCTTAATAAGCTAACACGACACCGTAACTCATATTGTCATTAAGACTGTTGATTGCAAACTGTTTTGGTCCCACTTCACGCTTGACTGAATCTCCCTCAAACTCTTAAAAGGGTCTTTTCCTTACGGTCCAGTCAACACTGTGGTCCCAGTTTCTTATGTACATTCTTTTACTATACTTTTTTTTCCTTCCACTCAACTTTCTATCAAAAATATTTGGATACAGCACTCTGTGAACAGCTAATGTCTTTAACAATGGCTTTTTTTTTTTTTTTTTGGTCCCCTTTGTGGACACTGTAAATACCTTCTGGACAAGTCAGCAGTTTTCTCATTGACTGTTTAGGGCAGAGGTCTGCAACCTTTACAACCTAAACAGTCATTTTTACTCTCAGGCCAGCCAAATAAAACTTGTTTAGAGCCACAAAAAAAAACAGAGCCGCAAACGTCACCTGACTTTTTGAAAACAGACAACTTAAATTTTGATAAATATATACTATAGGAAATTTTTGATTTTTAAAAAACATTTTATTTCTATTTTTAAGGTTTCAAATAAAAAACATACAATTTAGCAAAACAAGGATGGATTTTTCTGTAGAATGAAAATGTAAAAAAAAAAAAAAAATTAAAAAGCACATGGATTTTAACCTAATGACAAGAAAAAAACGTTCTTAGTACTTTTAGTGTCACTCTTTGTGGTAAGAGGGAAGCTTGTCAAAGACAATTCCTTACATCGTGAAAATAAAAGACCATCTGAGAGGATGACGCCAACAAACCAAAACACAATGAGATGCTGGTGAAACATATGCTGCAACATATGCTTTAGCGAGATCGGCTTCTAATTTAGCGTCAAAATGTTTTACCCACTGCTGAAAGTTTGAGCAATGTCCCACCAAACGGCTGCTTTTGGAAAACACGTTAACCTCTCCGACAAGCGAGAGGCGCCAGGCTCTAAAGGCGCAGCTGTGAGGCCAAGGTGGAGGCAGCGGAGGTGTATTCACATTTTGATGTGTTGCACTTCAACCCTCCCCCAGTGTGACTCCGGCAGGGCCCTGCGCTTCGCTTAAAGAAATTGTGTTTGTCACAGTCGACCTAATCATGCACAAGCCCACACACGCAGTGGGAGCCATCTACACCAGGCTGCTGGGAAGGTAAAATTGCAATCAATAGATGTGCCATGCAAACCCAGGCGTTCAGTTTACAGTTTCATCAGAGTGGCTGCGAAGAGGCTTCGAAGTGATGCAACTAAATGTGAATTTTACACCACTAAATTATCTTCTGTTAAGTTGACAAAACACACTTCTGTCACTGTGACGTGACAGGAGTTAAAGCAGTTTGGTTTTAATGTAACATGAGTCTGGATTTAACAGCCTTTTGCAACAAATAATCAAACTTAAAGTTTACATTTAAAATTTAAGTTACACACATCAAAATGGGAAGTTCTTCTGTCTTCTCTTTTAATGCCTTTTATTGTTATCAGTTATAATTTTGTATTTTACAGCCTGAGTACAGGATAAAAATCTTTTTTTGCTGTTATAATCCACTTATTAGAGCTACAGCAACAGTGTCTTGTTGGGTCGACTGAAACATGTTCAGAGCTACGTTTCTGGACTTTTGAACGTCTCTTCCTTATTTCCTGTCCATGTTCAGTCAAAGGCCACCAGAAGCAAAAAAATCTTTAAAAAAATGCTATGTGCACAGGTTGTAAATCGTTTATGGTGGACAGTGGATCGCAGGTGCTTTGGGTCGTTGTCCTGCTGGAAAATGAGCCGTCACCCCAGGCTGAGGTCAAGAGTCTCTGGAGCAGCTTTTCATCCAGGATGTCTCCGAACATTGCTGCATTCATCTTTTCTGCTATCCTGACTAGTCTGCTAGTTCCTCCTGCTGCAAAACCTCCCCATAGCATGATCCAGCCACCACCATGTTTTACTGTAGGGATGGTATTGGCCTGCTGATGAGCCGTGGCTGGTTTCCTCCAAACATGACACCTGGCATTCACACCAAAGAGTTCACTCTTTGTCTCATCAGACCAGCAAATTTAGTTTCTCATGGTCTGAGAGTCCTTCAGGTGCCTTTTGGTAAACTCCATATGGTCTGCCATGTCCCTTTAAGGAGAGGCTTTCGTTTGGCCACGCTACCGTAGAGGCATGATTGGTCAATTGCTGCAGAGATGGTCGTCCTTCTAGAAGTTTCTCCTCTCTTCAAAGAGGAATGCTGGAGCTCTGACAGGGTGACCATCAGGTTCTTGGTCACCTCCCTGACTAAGGCCCTTCTCCCCCGATCGCTCAGTTTAGATGGCCGGCCAGCTCTCGGAAGAGTCCTGCTGGTTCCAAACTTCTTCCATTTATGAACAATGGAGGCCACTGAGCTCATTGGAACCTTCAAAGCAGCAGAAAATTTTCTGGATCCTTCCCCAGATTTGTGCCTCAAGACAGTCCTGTCTCTGGGGTCTACAGATAATTCCTCTGTTTTCATGCTTGATGTTTGACCTCTGACCTGCACTGTCAACTATTGGACCTTATATGGACAGGTGTGTGTCTTTCCAAATCAAGTCCAATTCAGCTGAGTTTACCACAGGTGGACTCCATTAAACTGTGGAAACATCTCATGGATGATCAGTGGAAACAGTTCAACTTATAGGTTCATGGCAAAGGCTGTAAATACTTATGTAAATATGATTTCTTGTTTTCTATTTTTAATAAATTTGCACAACACTCAAAAAAATCCACATTGTCATAATGGGATATTTTTGTGTAGTATTTTGAGGAAAGAGGCTGATTTATTACAATTTGGAATAAGGTTATAATGTGGAAAAAGTGAAGTGCTGTGAATATAGACTGATGTGTGCATATCTATCACCATCTTTCTGTCTATCTATCATAGCTTCAAATGGCACTTTTAATTTGAGAAATAAGCCTCATTGGACCGCATATTCTAATTTATTAAGTATGACTTTATACTTAAATCAGTTACCAGAATGATTCAGGAACCCACCAGTTTCTCTCAGCTTTCTTTTCATTTCTAGCTTCTCTGAATTATTTTAAGAACTGTTCTTAAACTGACGTTGGGCTCTTTTTTGAACTAAAACAGACATGGTAAAAATGAGCAAGAGCCTGAAAAGAAAAAGGATAGAATGTTGGACTTTAACATGGAAACAGTTGAAGATTGTTGTTCGAGGTACGGCTCTGGATAAATGGGATTAGTTGTGTTTCGTTTTAGATCAGTGTGCCGCAGTTCTTGGTCTCAGAATGAGGAAGTACTTTGCTCCGGCAAACTGGGGATCCTTGACTTGTACATTTTGTGAAGTACAAGAAATGATACAACTTGCTGTCCGGCCAGGGTAAAAATGTAGCATGGCTCCGCTGTATCAGGTAATTAATCAGGAAGAAAAGTGGACCAATTTGGAACCATTAACATCAGCTACTCTAATGAAGATCTCCACCACCAGCTGTAAATAATCCTACCGCTGTGACTTCGTGTTAACTGAGCCCTTTGAAGACGTGTTAACATGACACTCATCGAGGTCATGTTTCCATCATTTCTACACGATGATGAGATAAAAATAAAGATGGCCAATGAGGCCTTTTGTGCCTCTCTAAGCTTTTCTAAGCGGGATCAATAAAAGACATAAAGATGAGCTCCGCCGTTGGCTCTTATCTCGCCTCTAAATGGGCAACAAAAAATAAACAAATTAGGATCACGTTGTTGTCACAAGCTAGATTCAAATGTCATCTACTTACATTGTTTTACAGTAACTGTGGTGTTATTGCAGTCATTAGTCTAAATTATTGACTCATAACATAACATTTTCTGTGCAGCCATATCTGGGTCTGGGCTTTAATTTATATGTAAATGCATTTGCACCCTGCATATTATTTGTCACCACATCATTTGTTAGAAATGAGATGTGGGATGTTTGGTCTGAAGGGATGTTGATTGCACCTCGTATAGCTGGAGTACTGAAGAGGAAGTGGAATTTCTTAAAGATTTCAAGTGGCAAATATATATATGTATATATTTAGCCTGGCTTTGAAATATAGTGTTGAAGAGTTTTGCTACATGAACATTAAGGTTTAATTTGGGGATGAAATGGTGAACTTTAATGTTTCCCTAACAGTGAAACTTGCTTACAAAAAGCAAAAAAAGCCCTTCAGTTTTATTAGTCACAAATATTTATTTACAGTTTGAATACTCAGTTATGTGTGTAATTAGGAAACCGTACTGGAGCAGTCCTGCTTTGCATAAAGAGCCCTGTGAGACTCCAGTCACACTGTATTTTTGCTGGCAGTGACCCTCGTAAGAAATTACACATTCTCGTAGGGGAAAAGGCATTTCTCAACTCTATAGAAAAGTTGAAATTCAAAGGAGGAAAAAAAATCAAAGCTCCAAAAGCAAATGAAGGTCATTTGCAGCTGTTTTCACTTAAGCAAATTTTCATAAAATCTGAAAAAAACACCCAGAGGGAAGCCTAAATTATCTTCCACTTTCTCAGCAATATCACTTGATTTTTTTTTTTCCAGTGGCATACATGGAAGTTGGGCTGGAGTTATTATTCTCAGAAAAATAATCAGTATGCAAAAATCAGATAAAATCTAATTCTGTGTCAAAGTGTTTTCTTGTGCCCTACGTTGTGCTTTTCAGTGTTTGTTACTCACCAATCATAAGGAAACCATAACTTTGAGATATTTCTGTCTACGTTTTTCCATAATTATTTTAAAATGGACTTTTAGTTGTAGATATTTTTATTCCTACTGAACTGTATGATTTTTAAATTTTTTTTTTTAGTCCTATACATCACATCAGTAATCCTAGTATTACCATGAAATTTTCTGTTCTTACAGTCTTTACATATTAGTTAATTTTGGGAAAAACTGTTTAATCTTCTCTGAAGTTTACAATTAATACATTTTCGTTCAGGATTGCTTGCAATGTTTATGTGATTTCAATATCTAAAGTTGAGAAACTTGAATGAGCAAGAACACATGTAAGGATTTATTTCTTGATTTATCCAGAAGAAACAAGGCATAATGTCTGAGAGAGAGTATCTTAGATACCAGGGATATAAGAATGCGCCATGCTGAACCCAGTCAGCCTGTTATTAGCTACGTTAGTAAGTGGCTGCTGTAGAAAAAAAATAGTTGGCGGGGGGGACAAGACTTTTTACTCCACTTCTGGCCAGCATTATTACTAAGCATGTGCCATCACAACCATTTTTCCATTCCAATGTGTTGCCCAAATACTTCATATGTGGGACCTGTGCATTGATTCGGTTTTGCGTAGCAGTGGAGAATGAAAGCTGCTGAAAGTCTCACTTTTCTACACATAATCAATCCATGATTTACTTGTTATGGTGTAACAAAACTACAGTAATGTGTCTGTTTCCAAAGACACAGTCTGCCTCATCACTCAAACTTCAACATGTCTTTTGTCCCTTAAAAGTCACTTGGGACTAATGCTACATATTTCAGGTGTGCGATCCTGCATATTTTGATATTGACCTGATACTAAGGCCAGTATCGCTGACACCAGTACTGATACCAATACCCTTTTGTTTAAGTTCGACATATCATCAAACCTCTGACCTTTTTTAAGTGTTTTTTTGTTTGTTTTTCCTTTGAATTTTGTTCAAACCTTGGACATAATTTGGACAAAGTCTACAGGTGTCTACGAAATACTTCAATAACATTAACATGACAGACAGTAGCAATAGTAATGCAAAAAAAAACCCTGAGAAGAGCAAAAAATTATCATTTAGAGCAAATGAAAAACCTTGAGGTAGAGTTGAGAAACTACAATACAAAAATAAAATTTCAAGATGGAATCTGAAAACTAAAGTATCAATCTTACCAGGCTGGTATCAATCCAATACTGATACTGATTTGGTATCAATGTTATCGATATTTTGGATTGATCTGCCCACCTCTTATATACGTTATGTTGGGAAGGGAAGTCCATTTACTCATTTACAATCTGTTGTTCATTTGGTCCAGACACTAATTTGGTAATACAATCAATTTATTTATGATTTATACTCTAGATTTTAACAGTTTCTGGCTGTAAAATATGCATATATTTGCCGTTAGTAATTGAACCAGGTTCGGGCTGTAACAAGTACTGTAAATGGCTCTGATTGCTACATACAAACCTGATAAACTAAAGGAAACATCTTGAGGAAATTAAACTGCTCCACATCACAAACTGCCAACATAAATTATATTTTGGCCTGTCGGCTAGGATCAAGTGCTGAGGTAAAAAAATAAGAAGAAAAAAAAAAAAGAAGACTTTCAGCTTACAGTGAACTTCACCACTGCTCTGGCCGGAGCAGAAGTGCACCGAAGGATGTTTCATATAGAAAAATTGGAGGCCTGAAATCTGTGGGGTGTAATTATTGATATGGATTGTCAGTGATTTACCATAAAGAAGTGCCCTCTGATAGAAGTTGCTCCAAAGTAGCCCGCTGGCAGCAAACCAAACCTGGCGTTCCACTGTAATCCTTTTCTGATTCCGCTGGGGCTCCTCCACCCAGCTTTGATCTCAGGCGAACACTGAAGACGGTCGAACCAAGCAGTGGCAGATGTCTAAACTCAGGCATGTTTGAATCTGTTTTTGAAAGTTTATGTTAGATTCTCCAGACTGGGGGGCATGGCAAATTAAAAATGTACAGAAACAAAGTTAAAAAAAAAAAAAAAACAAAAACATTTAAAACATCTCCATGAGATTCACTGAAATTTAATTATTTCCTGCGATTTACATGAAAATATAATTTAAAAAAAAATCCACAACACAGTTCTACACATGCAGGTTCATCACGTTGTTTCAGTTTAGCTGAGGCCCCCAATTAATTCCCTTGTTGGTTCTTTAAACTTGTATTACTTTATTTTCTTTGATTTCATGTGTAATTGAAGCAAAATTGTTGCCTCATACAAAGGGGAGAGTTCACTTTGCTGGCAGGCCTCCATCCCGCCTTCAGACACTCAGTATTCCGTCCACCAACGTAACCTTTCAGATGTCGATAAAGACAGTGGGAGAGGCCTTGAGAGGAATCGAAAATCTGACCAGCTCTTGGTTTTTTACTACCTTGTGCTGTGTCATTGGTTGCAACGTTAACCTGCATAAAACTTTTGCTTCACATGCAACTAAGAAACCAACTGGGAACGTCATAAATCAGCCCACGTTTCGTTGAACTTGAAGGGACCAAAGCGGCTTTACTAATCAATACCTCAGTGACATAAAATCTATGGATGGCTCATCATGAAAGTTGTTCTACTGTAATAGTAGGACATAACACAGAACATTTGATTTTTATTCCGACTGACCTCCAGAGGACCTTTTTGAAGAGATTAAATTAGGCATCTAATAATAACAAATGGGTAGGCAGCATGAAAGTAACGGCAACAACATGTACACACTCTGAACACAGATAATAAGGTTTATAGCAATGATTTTTTCAGTTTCAGTATGTGGCAGTGGTGTTAAAAAAAACTAGATTGTGTAGAAAAGTGAGACTTTCAGCTGCTTCCATTTACTTTTGCTGAGCACTTTAGTGGCTGAGAGGAGGCAGCAGCAACTGCGCTGTTACTGGGAACTCCACACTCTAAACACTCACCCTTGCAGGGCCTGTTGAACAACTGTGCTCTCAACATACGTGAAGCAAACAGAGTTCATACGACCCAGAATGTTACTTTGACTTAGGGACAGTAAAATATGAAGTCCATCTCACGGTCCATGCATCCATCAACAAGCACGCTTTTCCCATAACACTCTACAGAGGCTAGTGGCGCATACCTGTTACATTAGTAACTTAAGCAAGTAAGTATCTTAAAGAGACACTACACAATTACGACTACTACTGTTGTAGAACATGCAATTATGAAATCATGGAAGTTATGGCAACACTTCAAAGAACTTTGCTTCATAATCCTCCCAAGCCTGTGGCTACTAGAGGTGGGTGGATCGATTTGAAATATCGATAATATAGATAGCAAGTAGGTATCGTATCGGATCAATACTTGCATGGTAAGATCAATGCTTTAGTTTCAGGATTCCTCTTGAAATGTTTTTGTATTGTAGTTTATAAACTCTACCATAAAAAGATTTTGTTTTGATTTGCACTCAGATTGTAATTTTTTGCAGTTTTTTGTTTTACTGTTACAGTTTTGTCATGTTAACATGCTATTAAAGTATTTTGTAGACAACTATAAACTTTGTCCAAATTCTGTCCTAGATTTGAACAAAATAATTTCAAAAGAAAAACAAAACAACAACAAAAAAAAAACAAACCTGAAGGTCAGAAGTTTGATATGTCAGAGTATTATTGAGCCTTCACAGATCCCGTAGCTCTGGTTTTGCACATTCATGCACTGGTTAAGCTTTGTTTTCACCTAAGTTACCACTTGGCACTGCTGTATATGCTTGCGGCTAATAGACATTATTAAACCAAGTTGTTAGCTCTACAACAGATCTTTTTATTATCACAACATGGTGTCAGAAGTGGGATCTGAGACTAGTGTGATTACACCTAACTCTTTGAATCCTGGCTTATCTCTTTATTATCACAGCACACATCTCCAGTGGTTACCCATGTTGCTTGTGCAACTTATTGTACCATACCTTTTCCTTCCACTCAACTTTCCATTAATATGATTAGATCAAACACTCTGAACAGACAGATCATTTGGAAATGGTCTTTCAATTGCTTTTTCTGCTTTTGTGCGGCTGCTGGAGAGCTGTCTCGTCAGCAGTCATAATGTAACATTTTGACATTAAAAATCCTTTTTATTAGTTTCATTGAATGTTCAAATTTTCTAAGAAGCTGAATTTTGTTAAAAGTTACAGTGAGACTCTACTTTACTGTGATGCTCCTGCAGAAAGGGACTGCAGTTACTCTAACACCAGCTCTGCAAAGACAAACCGAAGCACTTTGAGAATCTTTAACCAGCTTAAAGGTTACAACAACTGTCACACAGCTGCTTTCACAATGAGCCTCGGTGCTCAGCGAACACCAGAGATGTGTTTTGACATTTTCCTTACAATACAACACACTTGCTCTGATTCGGGCTGAACTTAGCCAATTGTGCTGTAAGTGCGACTTCACCTAAAATTACTCTTTCCTCACTTTTCCCAGCCTGTTTATTCTCCTCGTCTGGAGCAGTCATAAACAATGAAGGTCCAGCCCTGCTCTGTTCACACTGCTTTGAGTTTACCAAGCCATGATTAAAAAACACACACACAAACAGAAAGCCGTTTCTCCGTCCTCCATGGTCTGTGCTGCCAGACTGCCCGTGACTGTCCCTGACCTGCAGTGCGGCTCTTGTCACATCTCTCTTTCAGCCGAGGGAAATGGAGTTTGACTCGGGCTGCTCTTGCCCTGAATCCTCTGGGGACTGTATTAAAAAGGCATCGCAGCAATGTTGACAGGAATACATTTATCGGGATTGTGTCTCCTTTCAAGAGGCAGCTTGGGGTTGGTGGCGCTGGCCGCCACAGGTCGTCTTGGCTGGCAGGGAGGCCATTTGATCCCCACATCACCTGTGCTGGATAGGCCCACCACCGGGCAGGAGCTTCAGCCGCTGCCTCTCCATAGACTCGCTTTTTAGTTTTCATTTTTTATTGAGCATAACTCACTTTTTGCAAAGAATGTAGTTTTTATCATCATCCTTTAAGGGATGTGGAATATAATAGTGAAGCTAATGGCATCAGTAGCTTCATATTCCCTGCATTAGAAATCGTGCGCTGAGTTTTAAAACGTTGAAAACACATTTACGGCGTGTCATTACAGATTTAAGCATCAAATAAGACACCAACGGTGTTTTTTTTACCTCCCCTTGTTTCAGCGCTGACAAGCTGCCATGGTCTGTAGCAGCTACAATACAGTCACAAAACCGGTAAAATCCACACTTCATGTTGCTGCATGCAAAACATCAATAAATGCATGTAAAAACTGGAATTATGAGGTTTTTATGACCATGCCAAACACATTGTCTGAGTTCCTGGTCTTAAAGGATTGTTTTTAAAGTGAGGTTCTATTTAAAGGTTATGTGTAGTTACTGTCTTACCGACAGTTGATAATAGTCATGGAGTACTCATTTACCATAATGCATATATTGATCTCTACAGACTTAATCAAGCTGCTAAGATTAACATTGAAATTTAAACAAATCAAACATATACTCTACCTTTTAGAGAAAAAAAATAGTCATTTTTTAGTTTGCTATAATTTAACTGGATAAGTTTTACTTATGTTCTAGGAAATCTTCTAGAACTGCGCCGCTCATGGTGGCAGCATGCTGGAGTAGCTCTGTGATGTTAGTTCTGATTTGTTCTTTTTGTAGACTTTTGTTCATAATTTTCTTTTTTGGTTGAAAAATTGCATTTTTCAACAGCTGTTCCCTTTCGGTTTTGGATGCTGTGGAGCTGACATTCTTCTTACAGTTATCTTTTTACTATCGGACAGTTGTGATGCGTAACCGTGGCAACAAGGTATTGTTTTTACAGCTAGGAGCAGCTGATTCACATCTCAAAAGTTCAAATAATAACTGACCTACGACCCCAAATCCCACAGGAGTTGAAAAGGAGGCTGCATGGATGCAGAGCAGGACCAAAGAGCAGCGAGAGGAGGAGGAAGTTCAAACCATCTCTTCCATCCATCATAATGGGCAAGGATCATATTCCAGACTCCAACCTCTCTCTGCCCGGCTTTCTACCAATACGTCCAGACAGATTTAACTCTTTGCGTGATACTTGAAAGATATGAGTTACAAAAACATTTCATTTCTCTTTGGGATAAATAAAATATATATGTTTTAAATTTAACTGAATTTACGCTAACAAAATACTGCACACGAGTCCCACAGAACTCATAGTGCATATTAGTCTCCAGAATGGAGTAAAGCTAAGTACAGCTAATTCGCTCAAAGGGGTTTTATACACTTTTTTTCTCCTGTACATGAAATATGATCTACGGTAAACTTTCAATAACCACATGAAAGTAAGATGTAGTGACTGCAGCACCCAATTCAGTAATAACCAGGTCATAAAATTAGGTCCTCTGGTGTGGGGTTGTCCCACTTTGTTAAATCCACCTCACAAAGTTGGGTTACAATAAACACACTGCAATCTCACTTCCAGTCTCTAAATGGGACACCCGTTTATCTGCTGGCACACATTTAAGATACTGCCAGGAAATTTGCTTTAACACTTTTAGAGAGTTTTGCAGTGAAAGTGGCAACTTTCAGCATATATTGTACGAAATCCTCCATAGAGCACATTAAACAGAACAACAGATGTTCCACACGGTCTTCTTACAAACTCACTGCATGGAAGATCGACCTGATGACTGGCTGTCCAGCTGACCTGTTTGACATTTAAAATCAAACTTTATTCATAAAGCACATTCCATTAGTCAAGTGTAACACAAAATGCTTTACAAAGGTAGAAAAGCAGAAAGACAGACATTTAGACACACACTATGAAGTGATCAAAAAGATCAAATCAAGTAACTGTTGGTCATAAAACAATGAGGAATTTGACAGAGAGAAAGAAATCAATTATACAGGAGGAGGAGCTGTGGACATTCAATCTTGTAGATTAGATTAGCGAAGAACCACTGGTGATGCATATTGTATGAGGAGGAAGGTAAATTTAATCAATAACATTAATTAAAAAAAAAGATGAGACCATGCATGGTAAACAAAATAGTAAAGATCAACTTTCATGAAACATGTACAGCCATGATTTTTAAAATCCTAAACAGCAATGGAATAATAAAATATGAATAGTAGTGGTGGGACTCTTCAAATTTTAAATAACGTTAATTGCAGGGGTTGTAATTAATTAATCACAATTGATCACATTTTAATCAACTACATATCGATAAAATAAGGAACATTTTCAATTAAAAAATCTTTTTTACAGCTAGATTATTGAATAGACTCATGAGCTCAACAACAGATATTGTTTTTAATCTGTTATTTAGGTTATTCAACCATCAGATTAGTGCAACGTGCTATTATATCCATTTGTTTCATCAGGAATCCCTGATCATTCATGGAGCTTCTTCAGAAATGTGGATTGTGGACGCTGACATCAGCGTTGGGGACGTCTGTGCTGCAGCTACATGTTTAGCACTGAGATGCTATTTTAGGCTTGAATAGCTTCTCTGACAGGCCGACTGCTTTTAGCACAATGTGAACACAACTACAGTCTTTTCCAGCGTCCCATCAGATTGTTTTAGGAAGCAAAAATTAACCCCCAGTGGGCCGAGAGAAGCAGCTTTAGTGTCCATCGATGTTGTTTGTGCATCAGATTTACAGGCGTACGAGAAATGCGCAAATACAAAGGTTCCAGTTGGAACCTTTGTATTTATAAAAAATGTTTTCTTGACCAATTGAAATCTATCTAATTATGTATTCGAAATCAACGCAGTAGTGTCCCAGCCTTAATAATTACATAATATAAAAGTTGCTAGAATGGAAATAACATAATAAACTAGAGCGGCTAATACATAGTTATTAACTTCAACTAAAACCCATGCTGAATAGATGAATCTTTAGTTTAAACACGCAGCTGCTCAGGTCTTTATCGCCACTGTTTAAAGTTGGGCTGTGACTTTCCCTCTCTGAAGGTTCTGTTCTCATATTTTAACACTTCATGTTTGTCCAGATTCTTAAACTGAATTGAACAGGAAGAATCCTCCAGCAGAATCTGACTCTGTGTGAGCAACCATTTGCCGCAACCAACTGGGGGTTTGAGAAGACAAGGCAGACACACAAAAACACAGAACTGCTTGTTAAATCAGTTCCTCCAGCTTTTTGCGATTTTGTGATCGAGTAAATTCACGCAAACTCAACAGATCCCAACATTTTTTTTGCACTAATATATAATTGTGAGTTTATTGCAAATTTTCTGCAAAAATGGTCAAAAAGTGATGCTAACTCCCACCTGCAGGTGGCAGTATTTCTTACGGTTACAACACTGCTGCCTCAGCCTTACTTGATGTCAAGTTATAGTTCCTGATCAAAATGGCGACAAACAAAAATTGTTATTTAAGTTCGTTAAAGAATAAAAATGTTTGTCTCCAATCGGTTTTGCTTATTTTTTTTCCTCACCTTTTTCCCTTCTGTATATAGATTTTGGACAGAGTTTAATGAGGAAAAAATATTGCTAAATTCCTTGCAAATATGTCTAAAGTAGCACCACAAAATCAGTGATTCTGATTGCAAAAAAAAAAAAAAAAAAAAAAAAAAAAAATAAAAAAAAAAAAATCATGAAATCCTGGAGGGACTGTAAAGAAGTAAAAAATTCATGGCAATAGTAGCTCCTTTTTTGGCTTCATCTAGGAGGGAAACACAGGTGAGTAGAGAAGCTCTGGTACAGTTTTCAAATGTATATCCCCTATATGCTTAGATTCATATGATGAAGACATTTTATCCATCTGAACTGATGTTGTGTACAAAGCTGTTGTATCGAAAATGATTAGAAGCAGTGAGTTCGGGGGACTCCTCTTGTCAGATTTTGAAATTCAGCGTAGAGGACAACAAACATGAAAATGTGAAATCAGCAGGGTTCTCGTAATCAGCTTAAAGCCTGCTGAAGCGAATGCACTTAAAGTCATTAGCTTGATACTTAAGAGGTTTCTGCCTTTGCTTTTCACCTTCAAGCTTCTGCATAACGCTGTTGGAACAAGGTGAGGAGGAAATTCTGCTCCGACACCGATTCTGACAGCCGAGTCATTACTATGAGATTATGAATCAAACATTTAGCTCCACATGCAGTTGTGTGAGATGGACTGCTCTTTTGCATTTAAATAACCTCTCCTGGCCCACTCCAACACTCCCCTTTTATTAATGCTCACCCAGAGGCTAATGATGTAGAACGCCCTGCTAATTACTGAAAATAACAGGCTCAGATCCCCGCGCCGTTCAGCATTCCTCCACCTTTACCGTTTTGCTGCTGAGAGATATAAGCTTGCCACACCAGAGCAGAGCAGAGCGGAAAGCCAATGGCACGACTTCAGAACGAGCAGAAGGTTCAGTTCCGGTGGATCATGGGTCTTTAGGAGAGAGGAATTTGAAGCGAACAGCGTATCCACAGCTTCTTGTGCTCTGGTTATGCTCAGTGTTTGATTTCGAATCAAATCTCCAAACACAACATGAGATCTTATAAAAATGTATTGATGCCTGTGGGGGAACTGGACTCCTGTGCAAAGTTGAGAAATGGTATTCAGCATGAAGATAAGGACTATGACAACAAGAGTACAAAAATAACCATAAATGTTGCTCCAATGTCATAGCAGTCTTGAATCTTTAGGGACAATTCTTCATGAAGCTGTAGCGGATTGACATGCTACGTTAAACTAAATTAATGGATCACTCGTTGATCTACTGAAAAATCAATCTGAAAACCTTATAAACATCAAAGTAGTAAACAAGGAGCTAAACTAGTCAAAGAGATACTTGGATGACTAAGAATATTACCTAAAATGATTTAAGGCTTAACTACGTCAAAGTTTCTGGTCTCTCTCTGAAGTTTAAAGGAAGGGCTTTCATGGTATGATTTTGATTTTCAATATCTAGTTTCCAGTGAAAAGATTTAGTCAAAGAAAAAAAAACAAGGAGCAACACGGAGGAGAAAGATTTTTGGGTCCATAAGCTTCTCACAGCCTTTTCCAGAGGAATCAAAATGCCTTACTGTGGTCCGGATTTAGTTCTGTCCCCTGTCAGTGAACCTGACAGTGAAGTGCAGAATTACCATTATCGTTAGAATTACAGTGTAGCCTCTTGGTCATCAGCAGCTCAGACAACCATCAAGTCACTAAGGATGATTTATAACTGGGCGATTAAGGTCCTGGATCGGAAGTCCTGTATTGTGCATGGATACACTGAATTGAGCACAACACTGGAAAGCCTATCAAAACACAAGACTGCCATGTTCCTAAGAAACTCTCTCTTTCTCTCTAAATAGATAGATAGATAGATAGATAGATAGATAGATAGATATTGGAAAGAGCGGCATATATCTCCATTCTTGTTGCTGAGCATAAACCAGGGTTTTTTTTTTTTTTCTAGACTACAAAATAGAAAGGACACAAACTGTCATTAACATCTTGCATTTTTGGTAAAAAAAAAAAAATAAAAATAAAAATAAAAAAAATAAAAAAAAGTCACATTTAGGGGGCTTTTTTAATAATGAAAAAAGATTTTTTGTGATTTTGAATTGTGTGGCAAAAATATTGGACACCCCTGATCTAAGCCATCCCTTTGTAGTTGTGGCTGTATGTTGAGTTTTGTTGTCTGCTAAAAGGGGAACCTATATTTCAGTCACAAATCTTTTGCTGCTCCAGAAGGTTTTCTTCTAGCATTTCCTTACATTTAACTCCATCCATTTTCCCATCAGCTCTGACCAGCTCCCCTGCCCTTAATTAAGAACAGCATCCCCGTAGCATGACGGTGACACCACTCTGCTTCATGTGGGGTTGATCTGTTTTGAATCATGTGCTCCTAGTTTTCTGCCACACATTGCATTTTGTTAAACAAATGCATGCAAAAAAAATCACACATAAATTTTTAGAACCTCCTCACGTTCTCCTCGTGACACATGGTGATTGGTTGAATTTAGCATTAGCATTAGCGCTGTGGTTTTCAATATGGCTGAATTTAGTGCTTTGGTATTAGCATTAGCACTATGGTTTTCAACATGGTTAAATGTAGGACTTTAGAATGAGTGTTATGGTTTTCAACATGGCTAAATTTAACACTTCAGCATTAGCTTCCATTAAATACCATGGTAGTGTAGCACTTTAGCATCAGTGGAGCTAAAGTTTATGATTAGTGCTTTAAGGTTACTAACTATTTAGTTGGTGGTGCCCACCACTGGTAAAAAGGTTTAAGGGGTGTGCATGGTTTTGTTGGAACATAACAAAAAAAATCAAAGAATTGTAAAAAAAAAAAAACTTCAACTGGATATAAACAAACCAGTGAAAAGGGAGCGGGGGGAGTTGACCCCTAATGAATTTCCCAGCTTTAAGAATTTGACTTCATTCTCAAAATCTGTTGCGTTCTGAATTACGACAAAAAAAAAAAAAATCTCTTGAATTTTTCATGCTTTGACTTGCTTGAATGTTTGAAATCAATATGATAGGAGAAAATGGTCCTGAAGAGCTGTGTGATCTCACTATGCATCCTGATCAATATTACATCCTCGTTAGCGAGACAAATTATCCCCCGTCTCAGTGTTCAGCTCGCGCCGACTCCCACAGCTGGGGAGCTGTGCCTCTCTTCTTAGTCCAGCTCATTGCTAATCACACCTAAAAGGGGAATTTTGATAGAGATTAATTGCATCCCTTGAAACCCTCGGCTCCCTCCTGCCAGTTTGGGTCCCGGCCACCCATCCGGCCCTGGAGAGTATCAGTTTAACCCGGGTAAAACACCGAGGTGGTTGCCAGGGAGGAAGAGAGGGATGCACAGAATGTGTGTTAACGGTGATGCTGGATGGGGAGTAAAACTGATGGATTTTGGGAATTTGAGAGAGCACGTTATGCTTGTGTGTGTGTGCACGCGAGTGTGTGCGTGCGTGTTGCTCTTTACCCCTGCTACTCCATACACCACGCCTGAGTGGCTGCCAGATCTGACAGCCCAGCTTCAGGAATTCCCGCGTGGCCGACCTCTCTGGGTTGGAGGGTCTCGTTGCCATGTGAACGGCACAGAGCAGGATGCACCACAAACGGCGCTCGCCTGCCGGGATGCAATCACACCTGCTGTTCATTTACTTCAGTCCAGAACATAAAAAAAAAAAGTCCAGGCGTTGTATTTTTACTTTGCGTTTCAGTCAGTTTGACACTGATTAATTAGGAGCCAAACTCACAAACTGACTCCAGCTCGTCTATTGGACAGTTTTAGTCGCAGATGGTTCTTATTTTAATTAAAAAATAAACTTGAAGTCATTTTTTCTTTACTGCTAATCTTCTTGTGAGACATTTAAAAGCAGAACAGTAGGACTTCCTGGATTCCTATTTCTCTCGTATACTGCATAGCTGACTCTTGCCAACTGCTTAGTATTGTGCTGCCAGAAGTCCTGATGGAGAAAGAACTCATTAAGTAGTGAAATGAAGGTAAACCTTAATAAATCAAGGTTTGCTGGGCTTTCTGAAGCTCCAGGGGGCGATGTCAGTTTGGCATTCCGTTCCTTCCCTTCCTTCTTATTTGAGTTCTCTCCTTGCTGTGACATTAGAAGAACGATTTATTGGATGTCTCTTGGAAACGTTATTGAGTCTAAACATATTTTAAAAATTTAAAGTGATTTTTTTTTTTTCTTTTTCAGATTGTCACCAAAAGTATTCACTGATGAATTCACCGACTGGAATGCATTTTCCTATTTAACTTTCACCACTTCGTTGAAACTCTAAAAGCCTTTTTATTCCACTGGAGTTAAAAGTTAACCATTAATTAGTCATGAAAAAAACAACACATCCCAATTAATATTCAGTTACTTTCATTTTGTTTTATCTCTAGAAGAGTGGAGGATGCAATTTCTGGTAAACATGAAAAATATACGTTGTTTTAATCATTAAACAAAAGGTTCCTACGACAAATGAAAAAAATCACGACGCCCTACCTCCTAATACGGCTGAAATAACTTCAGTGAGATGCTTCTTGTCTCCATCTGCCATCTCTGACATCAGTCCAAGTTTACATTCACACAGCAGGTCTTCATGCTCAATTCTGATTTTATTTATTGATTTATTTTTCGCAAAACGAATCCAGGAATCTCCAGTCAAATCTCTTTGCTGGGTTTGTTATGTTTTGGGTTAATGTCATGGTTCAGGTTCCAGGTCTGCTTTAACTTTTATAAATGGTCTCAAATTTCCTCAAGAACCCTATGATGCAATGCAGATTATTTATGTGATTTAATGACTGTAAGCTGCCCAGGAAAACATGTCCACCTCCATGCTTTACAGGAAGAGTGAGGTTATTTTCCTGGAATGCTGTATTTGGTTTAAGCCAAACATGTCTTTTAGACTCATCTGTGAAAGGAACATTATTCCAGAACTCCTTGTCTTTGTGTTTTCTCTAGCAATCTTCAGTGTGGCCCTCATATTTTCCTTAAGTCTCTTTCTGATCATCACCAACAGGTGCAAGAGTCTGCTGTCCTATAACGACGACGACATTTTGGAGATCTCTTTTAGCATCTTGCGGTTTGATCTTGGGGTGAAATTATGTGGACGGCCAGACCTGCGCATGATGACGATTGTTTTGAGTGTCCTCCACTTGTAGACTGTTTTAGCTCACAGTGGAATGGCTGATTTTAGGTTCCTTTTAGACTTCTTTCCAAGAGTTTATAAGCTGCTACAGTCTTGTGTCTGAAGCCTCAGACACTTTTTTGGGGGTTTACTCTCACTTAAACAGCACAACAAACCAAATGTTTGTGGTTTAGACAAAAATCCATCAAAATGCTGAGTAGTGATTTTTTTTTTTTTTTTTTTTAATTTTGTAGACCTGATGTGACACACCTATACATACATGTGGGGGTGTGCTAATTTAATCCTCACCAGATTTGGCTATGTTTTTACATTTTACCAAAAACATTAAAAGTTTTTTTTTCTTCAGATTTTATTGTATTTATATTACTCAATTATTTTTTCTATTAATGCAGACTGAGACATACACCTTTACCTCGATACCCCTAAAGAAATTCCAGTCGAACATATTGTCTTAAGAATTCACCTAAATTCACCTTTGTGTAATTTAACCTCAGCCTCCAGTCTAAGATCAAGCTTTTTTATAGGTAGAATGGGCTCAAGTTTCAGTCTCCAGATCCACAGTCCAGGTATAGACTTGCACCTGTAACTGTGCCCAAAGGTAGTTCTGTATGAAAGACCCCTGACTTGATTCAACTAAGGCTAAAAACCAGGGTCCACCTTCCCCAGGACCAGAACTATAATCTCACACTTTGAGGAGCTGACTCTCATCCAAGTGCACGCTGAAGGCCTTTACCTGTAGACGTGAACGGAACCAAAGCATCTGTGAAAAGAAGATCTGAAACCCTAGGGTTCCTAAACCAGACACCCTCCTCTCCACAACTACACCTTTAGATCCCGTCTACTTTGTGTCAGTCTGTCATAGTAAACCATAATAAAATACATTGAACAAAAGGGTGTAACATGAAAAAGCTTTGTGGATATGATAATCTTCTGTATCTCCACAGGTCATGACTTCTGTCAAGTTGACGTGGACGTCACGCTCTGTTAAACAGACGAGGCGTCTTCAGTTTTCATCTTTTCAAAGGGGGGTATTATGCGAAAATGACTTTTTTGAGCTTTATATCATGTTATGATCTCATTCCCTCATCAAACACATACCTGGAGTGTTGTTTTGACTCATTCATGCATGTTTGCGAAATCCTTGAATCTTTCATGGCAGCCATTCGGGGGTGCCTAAATGCCTGCTCATACAAAGTGCCGCCTATTTACCCAAAGTTCCCCGTTGGAGCTTCGGTCTCCAGCTGAGCTCTTGCCCCCAGAGCACCCCACCCCCCACTCCTCCCCCAGCAGACACCTGGTGGAACTGCACATTTGCTAAGCTCCTAAAATCAGTTGCAAACGGCATCATGGAGAAGCATTGTTGTGATGACGTGCTGAAGGGGGAGTGCTGAATAAGGTAGGAGCTTCTTAAAGAGACAGAAGCCAGTTTCAAGGTGTCAGATACAATTATGATGCAAAGTCAAATTTCTTTTAAGTTATTTTTGATATTTACTTGATTGTGCTATAAAATGGCACTATGTATCTGGAAAATACATATCCCCCCTCCCAACACCAACAGTGCAGCCTTGACTCGTCTCCTCCGTTGGCTTTACAGCCATTCAAACCTTGAGACATGAAACAACTTACATGATGGGTCCTCGTTACATGACGATCCAAACGTGTCCCTCATGATGCCAACATTGAACTGAATGGTGTGCAGGATTAGTAATCACTGTGACCTTAATGGCCCTATTGCTTGTTCTAAATACAATTTATAAGCCGGATACCTCCAACCCATATGCAGAACTGAAGACTTTTGGGTGAAAAGTAAAAAGTGTTCAAGAAACAATAGAAGAAGTCCTGTAGAACAGTGGACCCCTGCCTATTCGGGAATTCACCTTTTCTATCTTTCTGTGGAACTTGACTCAAATTAATCGTAGAAAATCACCAATTTGCAGATTTTTTTTTTTTTTTTTTTTTTTTTTTTTTTTGTAGCGCATATTTATAATATTTGAAATAAAGTGCAGCTTGGTAAGCTGAAATACCTTGGACTAATGCTAGTGGACACGCTATTGGCTGCCGTTTGCAAAGCAACCAATCCAGCAGCGGCATTTATTTTCTGTGACATTGATTGGCTGTACCCCAAAAGAGCAGAGATAAGAAAGACTGCAGATATTAGCTTCTGTGGTAGTGCTAAGACTGTTTCCACTGTGTGTAATAATGCATGTTAAAGTATATTTGCTGTTTGCACTATTAAAATAGGCAGTTATAAGTGTTTTTTTAGAGGGGATCTCAGGTATTCTCAGATTTCAGCTATTGGTGAGCAGTTGTGGACCCTAACCCCCATGGAAACTCATGGAGGTTAGGGCCTCATTGTAGTTCTTTAACATACTGTAAATGTGACAACCTGTAATATAAATAACAGAGTAGCAAAACATGCAAAGGGAGTTTATGCTAAATATTCTTTAAGAGGAAGTAGATTTATAGTGACTTAAATAAGCTTGAAAGCTGAACCTGTTATAGTAGCCTTTCGTCATTAGTTTACTTTAAGGTTAAAACTATTTTCTGTTTTCCAAAACTGCCGTCATTCTGCCTCGGCTCTATTAAGTAAGATACTGACTGCCAATAGCATTCCGCAGAACCCCATTTCAAAAATTTCAAATCATCACTTTCCATATTGTATTTTCATACCAAACGTAATTAGCAGGAAAGTTACTGAAGTGTTAATATATTGTATAATTCAAATTTTTAACTGAAATTTAAGTATGAAATTAACATTTTAAGCTATTTATCAGAAAGATGGAATTTTACAAAGCCATTTCCTGTCAGTTAAACTCACCATGTTTTCCTGATCTAATTGTTTTAAGGTGTTTTTATGTTTTGTTCAGAAGCATTAAAGCTGAGACTTTATTACTGAGTCACAGCGAGATTGCAAGCTGTGTTGTAAAATGCAGCCCAGACTACACTTCCGTGTCATTTTTGCACCATAAATGTTTTTGGTATTTCACAGAGCAGCTCCGCAAAACAAAAGTCACAATTATCTTTCTCCACAAGCTTGTTAGAATTGTTCCCTCCTTGCTACTATTAAAACAATATCCTCCTATTTCTCTTTGTGGGAAATTGGGATTTCCGTGTGTTGCTTTGGTTATTTACTGAAATTGCAGCATTTTCACCAGGAGAGAGTAAAGATAGAAGCAGGAAGTGAATGGCACTTAAATAAGTCCAAAACAGACCTGCTGGACCCTGAATGATGCTCACAATCCTGTTCTGCCACAGGACTGAGATAAAGGGAGAAAGCAAATATAAGATTTAGACTGTGGTTCACGTCTCACTTAGTTGTCACAGTATTTGGAACCTCTGACCAGCATAATCTTTTAATATGTGAAGACGTGTGTGTTGTGGTGATGCTCGGAGTCAGACGGTGAGGCGACCGAGAAGCTATATCTTCTCAGTCTTATTGATATATCCTGTTTCCCTCCCTTAAAAATGAAACTCAAACACAAGCAACAAGATGATGCTCACGCTATCAACAAGCTTTATATTTTATTTGATTTTATTTAACTACAACCCCTATTTTTTTTTTTTTTTTTTGTACAGAATGTGTCTAGCCTCTTATGGGTTGGTGACAGAAGTGAGTAAATGGTGAAAACGAACGTCATCCAACCAACTGGCAATAAAATTGCACTTAACCATGATAGGCGCAAAAAAAGCTAGCTCGCTAGCTATCAAGTGTATATTATCAGCTACTTTTGCCTGACAGAAAAGTCCTGCGAGAAAAAAACTACATATACGAGATTACATAATCTTGCCTCAACAAAATTTAAGACCTGTGAATATTGTATTTAAATGAATTTTAGACTAAATCTGTCTCACCTTCGCACAGACAAGAATGAAGTCCTCCATCCAGAAATCCAGACTCCTGAAAATTTGCACGTTTCTGTCAAACCTCTGGAGTGGGACAACAAGGACGGGAAAGCAGGGGGGCTCTTTAGGGTCGATGCTTTAAGACTTCATTTGCCGTATTTGTATCTTCTGGGAGAAGAAAACCTCCATCCCAGTAAGTACGGAACAATGTGTGAAAGACAGACAGTAGCTGTGCTTTCTGGCTGTGGTGAGGAACACTATGAGCCGTTCAGCCAGATCAGCCACTGTTGTATATGGAGTCAGTAAATGAATATACAAATTTAGAGATTTGGAATATATTTGAGTTTATTTTGTACTTTGTGCTATAGTTGCACAAAAGCACAGTCAAAAGTGTTAATGTGGAATATTTAGAAAAATAAAGTAAAAAACAAACTGCGGCATCTTAATAGGAACATTTTTTTTTTTCTTCGTTTTTCTACCAGCCTTATTTAGGTTCACTAACGCTACTCTAATTTGTTTGTTTGTTTTTTTTTTGGAGTTCAAATACTTAATCCCCGTTTTTTGTATTTTTCTACGAAAAAACTCCACATGTCTCTCCCATGAAAGGTAACTTCACTCTTTCAGTTCAGACAAAGCTCTGGACAAGCCCCCTTTTTTATCTATATTTAGGACCAACACCCAAACTCACATGCATCATGCGCATGTAGACAGTCATCACAGTTGACCTTGTATAGAGACTGTAACACTAATAAAACTCCCAAATGAACACTATTTTTGAAGCAATTAATAACTCTGATTCCTGTGTGGGAGATGTTTCGATATTGTTATAAAGTGCTATTGCTAGTGGTACTGCTAATGTCACGATCTGTTGGACATTGAGTTTAGTTTACTTATTTTGATTATATGTTCCATCTTGTGTTTCATCTATTTCTGTGTTTTTGATCTCCAGTGTTGCCTTTACCTCAGTGCCTCTGTTTCCTGCCCTTGTACAGCTGTTTTCCATCTGCTCATTGACTCACCTGAGTTGCAGCCAGTAACTCCCCGGGATAAATCCCCAGGATAAATACTCCTTGGTTTCAGTCACACAATGTCTGATGCCACTGTTGTTCTGATGCTGGTTTACTAGTGCTGTTCATTAACTTATCATTTTCACTGCATTTAGGTCCTCAACAACCTTACTAGTTCAATCAAATGAAAATACCATCCAGTCCCATTTAAAATCAAGTAAATCATTACATATAAAAGCTATTTTGACTCTGTTTGACTTTATATGACTCTTTGCCCAGGGTGCCTCTTTTAAATGGGCGGCACAAGTTCTTCTAATACTTATTAGCATATCTAGTCATTAAGGAATGGAAACCCTTCTGTTGAGCCCAGTGTGAGAAAATAGAGCTGTACTGTAATTATGTTGGTTTCTCACTTGAAATTCCAACACTGTGCTAAGCTAAAGGATTATTTTACTGTTTATTTGAAAGAATCTGAACTGTATTTAAACATTTGTCGTTGAAATTATATTATATAGAGACAGCCCAAACCTGTACAGTAAACTGAGATTTTTAAAGCATACTTAGAGACTGTTGAAACCATTTATTGTTTTTGTAAAGATACAAAAAATAGCAATTGAGACAATTGTAGATCGAGGCCAGGGTGTTTCTATAGCACTTTATTATTTTTTGTCATTCATTTTTTTCTTGTTCTCTTTTTTTAAGAGCACTGGTTGTTGTTAATATAGCTGTAGGGAGAGATGCTTTTTGTTGCAGCCAGAGCAGATGCAGGAAACCGAGTGCTTAGCAGGTACAATTCTAAGTGTTACACTCCCCCCAGGGTTAAATAACAGATGATCAGGATTCTTGTTTGTGAACAAAGTTGGAGGCCAAACTTTGCATACTATTACCTGTCTACAAGTATTAGTCTATAATATGATTAATGAAAAAGTACAAGTTATTAATAGTGATTCATAATAATTATATGACAAGCAATGTTGTAAAAGTGAACAACTGACAACAATTAGAGCAGAAAGAGGCTCTGAAAAAGTCAAACTCCTGGATGTTCTCATAAAGCTGCTGTTTTTCTCACACTTGATTAGACACAATATTTGAGTTCAATATGAAGACTTCAACTTGTGTGTGTGTGTGTGTGTGTGTGTGTGTGTGTGTGTGTGTGTGTGTGTGTGTATAAGCTTTTGGGGTTTTTCCATGGTAGTTTATGCTTACTATTAGATTTAAAAACCAAAACACATTGGTTTGTTTTAAAGAAGATGGTGGTTTCATGGCATTTTTCTCCAGTGTGCTGAACCAGATATAATAAACATAATATCAGAGGGTATTTTATATACAGTGGACCCCCGGTATTTGCAGGGCTTAGGGACCACAGGCGCTAGAGTCCCCTGACACTTTGGACCTCTTCTAAAAGCATTTATAACTGCCCATTTTAATAGTTCAAACACCACATATACCTTAACATGCATTAATACGTACAGTGGAAAATGTCTCAGCGCTGCCACAGAAGCTAACATTCATAGTCTTCCTTATCGCCATTCTTGGGGATACAGCCAATCAGTAGCAAAGAAAATGAATGTTGCTCCAGGATTGGCTGCTTTGCTGGCATTTGCAACGCTAGGATTGGCTAGCATCCTAGCCAAATCCTTGCCTAAGTATTTCAGCTTCCCAAGCTACATTTTCTTGCAAATATTTTAGGTTCTATGAAAAAATATGGTCATAGGCACATTTTCGGCAAAAAATTTGGAAATAAGTTCTACAGTAAAAATCTGAAAATTGTGAATCCATGAACATAGAACCGGAGGTCCACTGTGATGCATAGTGTTGTAACCTTAATTCATTTATATAGGTAATATTTTGTTTACTTTTAATTTTTGCAGCAAGTGTTTTGGTGTGGTTCCTGCCATCCATGGGGGTGTTAGTTAAACACATACTACATATGTAATTGTTGTTGCAGACCATCCATCCATCCATTGTCTATATCCACTTATCCTAACAGAGTCGCGGTGGGGCTGGTGTCTATCTTCAGCAGTCATTTGGCGAGAGGGGTACACCCTGGACAGGTCACCAGTCAGAGGACAACTCAGAGACACGCAGGACAAACAACCATGCACACACACACACACACACACACTCCCATGTACACTCTGTTAGGGAAACTCTGTTCACTGATGGTCTTTCAGGAGGAAAATGTGCAATACTACAGAGGACAAATGGTTCAGGAACAATTTAAGGTGTTGACTTGGCATCTAAATTTCCCAGATTTTAATCCAATTGAGGATCTGTGAGATGTGCTGAACTAACAAGTCTAATCCATTAAGGAGCCATAGCACAACTTCCAGGACTTAAAGGATCTGCTGCCAGATACCAAAAGACATCCTCTGATCCATGTCTCAATCGGTTACAGTTGGTTTGGTAGCAAAGGGGGAATCTGCATAATGCTATACCATAACTGCAGTACTTTTTCCATTAGTAATACATAAATGAACCCAGTGCAGTCTAAAACCCTATGTTTTCTCGTCAAAGAATATGTTATCTTGTTGGGGAATTAGGGATTTAACCAGAGCCACTTTAGGTAAAGGTGTCAGGGTCTGCACAGGAACAGAGAGAAATATGGATTTCAGAACACTATCACCTAAAAGATTTGAAGGTATTTCTACATTTCTGCTATGGCACGTTAACTATTGGTTTTAAAAAGTCTAACAGAAAATCAATTTAACTTCTAATAAGCCAGTATATTCTTTTGATTTGACTTGTGCCCTTTAGTTTACGTCAAATTAATATAATCAATTCTCAGGTGCCAACATTATGATCAATGCCTCATACTGTTAATTTGAAAAAAGTGTGTTATGGTAGTCTTATGCCATGCTGCCCATATTTGACTATTTGAACAGTGAAACTGGAATATGTCTGTGTTGCCATGACAATACGTAAATCTCTCTCCATTCACCTGAGATGGAGGTGGCAGATAAGGCGAGAACTATCCCCTTTGCCATTTCCCTCTCTCTCCTGTGCCATCCTCTGCTGATGCAGTCATTATAGAGTTGGAAGAAAAAAATGTATTCAAGGAGCAGAAGCCCTCAGCAGGGCAGTGTTCGGATTTCAGCTAAGCCTCAGTGGGAGGGGAGGAATGCTTTTCACTTTCCGCCACCAGAATTCATCAGTCTGCAAGTCGCTAAAGACAACACACAGTATTGTTTTGTTTTTTTTTTTGGTTTTTTTGTTTTTTTTTGTCTGCTGGTTTATCAGCTATGAAAACATTTAAAGAAAATCCATTTAAGGTTTGTGCAGATTTTCTCTTTTTTTTTTAAATCCACAACCATGGCCAAACTGAAGCAAAAGTACCTTCACATCCCAAGGTTTGGTTATAGCCTCACACCATGGATAATATTGACTGAGGGGCAAATTACTTCACAGCCAGATTAACACTGATGAACCCCAATGAAATGCATTATTGACGAGTTATTCACTCTTCAGAGATGGAGAGAAAAATCTTCTCTGCTCTATTAGATATTTAGATTTAAGCTCCGCCTGTCCGATCTGTCCCTCCATCTCGCATGGCTGGCTGAGGCATCAGCCAAAAAAAGCACATTTCATCAGTAGAAGAGCTTTGCCAGGAAATCATTCAGCTATATAATTAAAAATTGACAAAAGGTAATTTGTACAGTATCTGATTGCAGGTGAAAGATGCATAGGAATCAATATGTCTTATCCATCTTTTCCCTTGGAATTAAGGTGTTTACCTCTCATCAAATACCCTTTTTTATTGCCCAAGTTGTTTTTCTGTCTTGCCACATGGTTGTAGTTTTGCTTCCCTGCCTAAAATATATTATTTAAGTAGAACTAATCAGATGGCTATCACTTGGTTTAAAAAATAGCAAGCAAGTTGATATCTTTTTTATGATTCTTTCTCACCGGCCGCTGAAAGACCTTTTGTGTTGCAGGTTGGATCAATATTATCTCCCCTGCTGAGGGCGAACTTACTTGCTGCTTCCGAAGATTTCAACAATAAGCTGTCATCGAGGTGGATTTGTTGGCTGGGATGTTGACTGAACATTTTGATTTTATCCACAGTTGCTCGGTTGACCACTCCTCTCCATGGGGTAGAGGGCCCTCAAAGGACAGCAATGTTCTGCAAGATGATGATGATATGATTGGCATGCCACATCAAGGATGCACATCCATCAGTCTGAATGCAAGCACATGTAGTTCCAGTTTTAAACTCTAGGAATAAATAGTTGCTGTGCCTTACAATTTTAAACTGTAAATGTCAGATATATGATTCTTTTACCTTATTCAATTGGCAATTCATTGTGCAACAGTAATGTTGCCTTTCCAGCATCAATTGATTTTTCCCTTTCAAAGTCTGTTGTCTACATACATTTCAGTCTCTTGTCTCTCAACTGGCGGACAATGAAAGTTCTCTGAGGCACCAGGAAGTCTCTCACTTTCAACTTTAGGTTTGATGTTTCTAAGTCATTTTAATGAAGTCCAAGTCAAATCTCTAAAATAAAAACAAACAGTATTTTCTTATCTAATGCATGCTATTTTGTCTGCTAACTTACAGCATTATCATAAGTTAGGAATTCCAATCCTTTGCAGTGGTCCCATACAGGATTCATGGGGGTTAAGGGACCACAACTGTTCGAATAGCTAAAATTCGCAAATACTTAAGACTCCTTCTAAAAACACTTAATATTGCCTATTGATCATTAAATCCCCAAATATACTTTAATATGCACAGTGGAAATCATCTTAACACTACCACAGAGGCTAACATCTACACTCTTCCTTTTTTATGTTCTGGAGGGTCCAACCAATCAGCACCAAGGAAAATAGTGATGCTACTTGATTGGCTGCTTTGCACTGTGCATATTAATGAATATTAAGGTGTATTTGGTGTCTGAACTATTAGAATAGGCAGTTATAGGGGTCTCTAGTATTTGTAAATTTCCATTATTTGTGATTGATTGTGGTCCCAAAAGGGCTCGACACAAGGGAGGCAATGTTGCTTCCTCTCCATTTCCTATGAAACTTGCACGATGAGGCAACAGTCTCTTGCCCTCCTCTAGCCAAGCAACCGGCAAAATTCGTGGATCAAAATTGTACACATAGACATGCACACGTGGACTAGCGACCATGATATATTATGAAAGGGACTGGAGAACTGCGTCGGACTCTCTGGTACAGTACTTAATTGATTCATCAGAGCAGACAGAAATCACATGTGGCGTACCCCAAGGTTCAATCCCAAGACCCCTCCTATTTAATATCTACATATTAAATAGCTGGCTCCCACTAGCTCAGATTATAACAAGTAATAAGATTAGCTACCACAACTATGCAGATGATACACAGCTCTACATTACAATGTCACCAGGTGACTCTGAACCCATCCAAGCACTGAACAGATGCTTAGAACAAATCAGATGTGCCATAACTTTCTCCAGCTGAACAGAAACAAAACTGAAGTTATTATCTTTGGACCTAAAGACGAATGATCTAGAGTCAGCACACAGCTTCAGTTATTACAACTACAAACTGGTGATTAGGCCTGAAATCTGGGTGTAGTGATGGACTCAGACCTGAACCTTCAGAGACACATAAAGACAGTTACAAAGTCAACCTTTTATCACCTGAAGAACATTTCCAGGATTAAAGGACTAATTTCCCAACAAGATCTAGAGAAACTCATCCATGTGTTTATCTTTAGTCGCATTGATTACTGGAACAGTGTCTTGACAGGTCTGCCTAAAATGTTAATTAGACAGCTATAGCTGATCCAGAATACTGGTGCTCGTGTTCTCACTAAAACCAGGAAAATAGAGCACATCACCCCAGTTCTAAAGTCCTTCCACTGGCTCCCTGTAGCTCAGAGAATAGACTTTAAAATACTTCTGTTAGTTTATAAATCACTGAATGGCTTAGCACCAAAATACATTAAAGACCTGTTGTCATTGTATTAACCTTCCAGACCACTCAGGTCTTCTGCTTCCAGCCTACTCTGGTTCTGGGGATGCAAACATGGAGAAGCAGCATTCAGTGTTTATGCTCCACTAATCTGGAACAAACTACCAGAAAACTGCAAAACAGCTGACACACTGAGTTCCTTTGAATCAAGGCTAAAAACCCACCTGTTTAGAGCTGCCTTTGATTAGTAGTAAGTGGAACACTGATCAATATTTTCAAATTATATTTGCTTGATGATATTTGCCTGATGATCTCTATGATTTCAATGCATTGATATTTGCTTGATGATTTTGATGTATACTTGACAGATGTTTTTACGATGTAAAGCACTTTGAACTGCCTTGGTGCTGAAATGTGCTGTACAAATAAACTTGACTTACCTACTGCTCTTACAGTTTGATGTTTTACAAGGAAAAGTAAGCATTCAGCTACATATTATAATGGAAGACTTCCCTGGATATATTTAAAACCTTAAAAAACACGCTTTGTTCCAGTAGGATACTAACTTGAAACTACAGTGCGACTTACTTTCCTCTGAGTGTATTGCAGTTTTAAAAAAATTGATTTCAAGCTTCCCTGAAAGTAGCTGCTTCTGTTTCTATACGTGGGTGTGTGGAGTGATTGATTCCCAGTAGGGAACAGCATCACACAGCGCAGATGTGAACTCATCAAAAGTGATATAAAGTCCTTAAGATAAAACAAAGATTCTTCTTGTTTTCAGTGATTAAATATATTTGCTTTTACTCCAGAACATAAACTTGAGATGCAGCAGATGGCTTCTCCTGCAGGAAGAAAGCTTCCATTTGTGCTGACGTCTTGGGCTTGAACATTTCCAACAAATATTTTTTCCTTTGAAAAACAATTTTGATTTAGTTTCTATTTCTTTTCAACCTGATTTTCTTTTCTGTAGTCAAACATAGAAAACACAGAGGTATGTAAACTCAGTGGATAATTCAGCTGTTTCTTGTATTTTGACTTGTTTCCACTCCCACTTTTGCAAATTTAATAAAGTCAAATGTTGCCGAAAGTGGTTTGACAGAAATGAGGGCAGCCGCTGTTCATCCTTAACTTATTTATCGCAATGAGTCAAGTCTGCTAAAGAAAAGCAGTTGTGACTCACAGTAACTATAATGAATACCAGGAAATATTAGACAGGAAAAAGACCCTTTTCACACACTTTAGAGATGAAGAGTTTCACTTGACAGAGCAGAGAAACCATTTTTAACTTCTTTTAAAGAAACAAAAGAGAAACACTACTTTTTCCATGAGGAAGCTCTAGGCTAGCAGACTGTGTACATCAAGGCAGAATTTGTTGAGGTGCAGTCTAGTGGAATAGCCCACTGAAGTTCAGTCTCAACCAGTGCCAGTTCTTGATGACTGGTGCCTTGGGCAGCCTCTCTCTTCAGCAATTCCACCCTCTACCCACACACAACACACATACTCCTCTGACGAAGCCCCTTCTACAAAAAATAAGAAAATAAAATCTATTTTCTAATGTGTATTATTATATAATAATATATAATCCTATAATATAATCCTATCAGAGCCATTTTTTGTTCAACATTAGGCAAATCAAATACCAGCTTTAGCTTTATCTTCAGCCTTGATCAAAGTCCATATTTTCTTACATGTTTACACTTCTTTAGATTTTCCTTTCAACAAAAACATTAAAGAAAAAAAATTGGCTCAGTACTTGGGATTTTCCCAATCCAATCTCAAGTATTATAATGTTTTAAATGGGGGTCCTGATCAAGGCTTTTTCAAAAAGATCAGTGTCTCCGCACTAGTGATGGGCACACTTTGGTTAATCTGCTAATGCGTTAATAGAGAAGCTAATTTTTTTGTTTAGCTTTTGCTAACTTTGAAAATGTTTAGCACACTTAGCTTCCTCAAAATTATTTCACTGGATGAACTCTAAAGCACTAATTTATTTGGCTGTTTTGTAGCACATAATTAACAGAGTTAATTTTTTATTTAGCTTTTGCTAACTTTGAAAAATGTTGAGCGCACTTGGCGTCCCCTAAATTAAATTCTCTAAATCAGTTCTAAAGTGCTAATTTACCTGTCTGTTCTGTAAAGTTTATGGTGAAGTTTTGGTTATCAACTGTTAAGAATTCTTCAAGTAGTTAGATGTTTGTTCATGTTTTTATTTTGAAGTGGGTAAAGACTGTTTAAGCAGTAGTTCCTTTTCCTCTCCTTATGTTCACACTCATTTTCCCCCAATAACTTTATTAATAACAAGAAACATATAGGAACAAAACAGAATTCTGTATAGAGAACAACATTGAATTGAAGTTGGTGCTTTAGCATTAGCTTCTGCTAAATGCTGTGTAGGTGTAGTGCTTTAGCATTAGCTGAACTAATGTTTATGATTAGTGCTTTAGGGTTTGTGCAACTGACATTTTACACTGCAGAAACACAAAATTTTACCAAGTATTTTTGGTCTAGTTTCTAGTGCTAATATCTTAATCCACTTAAAATAAGTCAAAACTAATTTACAAGTAAATGATATAGGAGCTTGTTTTAAGTCAATAATTCCCTTATTTTGATGAAAAAGTTATAGTTATAAGCGAAATAATCTGCCAGTGGGACGAGATATATTTCCTACATTATAAGCCAAAATGCATTGTACCATGTGACATGGAACAATGCAAATGGAATTTAAAACTTATGTAATACCAACCTGCATTTTTACTCAAAAGTATTTATTTATCATTAAACTGTATTTAAACAGCTAGGCACCACTAAGATCAAGGATCCCCTTTGCAAGAGAGACATAAAAAAAATCTAAACTTTTCACTGATATTTCTTAGCACTCTTTGCTGATTCATGCAACTTTTCGTCTTTTTGCACAACCTGGAAGAATTTCCTGCAAGACTGTTCACAGAAGTTAGCTGTGATTGCTGTCTGGAAGAATCCTTCAGAGACCAACACTGTGATTTCTGCTACAACATAACTTCTTTATCTCGGTCTAGAGCCCCTTTTGCACAAGGAGATAAATACATCTAACTTTTTCTCCACAATGAAAAGTAACTACATATAAACAATGAAATTCAATGACTTATATTATGAGCTATTCATCCAATTGAAGTGATCAGAAGTCAACAAGACTCTGAAGGAGGGGATTTCTCCATCTTGCTTCGCTCCTGCGGGGGAATTCTCGCAAAGTCACAGTGGTGGTTCAGCTGCATTAAATGCAACTCAAGCTCAGAGATAATACTCAGATGAGAATATTTTTAAATGGTTTAGTTAAAGGGTAATGCTGAGGTAACTCTTTTCCCCAGCTGCAGGCTGAAATTAAAATACGGGATAAAGAGTGTCCTGTACGAGACACTTCAAATTGGCTAAAAATATGGGACATCCTGGGTAATATGGGACAGTTGGCAACCCTACCCAATACTGTGCTCAGATATCGCAGAGAGCTGCTGAAATAGTAGTCATTATTATTTATGATGTTCAACATAACATGGAAAGTTTAAAAAAAATGTTGAACAGCTTTTTTCTGTCAGTTATAGATGAATAGGATTAACTGGAACTGCATTGAAATACCACCAACTCATATCAAAACAGAAAGAAAACATGCCTAACATTATTGTAGCTCTTTAACTAACTACTCTTGTTAAAAACTGTGTCAGATGACTTCAGGGGAAGTTTTATCCTTTAAACATTTCAGACCGGTTCACCTTTTTTTCCACCTTGCTAACCTCGTGTTGGAGTGACAAATTGAAACCAACCTGTAGCATCTCTGGCTTAGACAAAATATCTGTCACTACAAAAATAAAACCGATATTAGACTGCAGAGTCCTGAATATGAGACTGTAGTCAAGTGAGACACAAGCCCAATGCTAACGTAGACTGTTATGCTGATGAAATGTGGTGATTTTTTTTTTTTCTGCACTTTGAAGCTACTGAGTTTTCAAGCACATAGACATACATTAACATTATTTAATGTTGAATGACTTAGTTTGTTTAATGACAAAAAAAAAATAGATCAGGACGCCGCTATCATTAACTGTATATTTGTGTTTTTGTTAAAGCTGAAGTATGTAGCTTTTACTATTGCCATCTAAAGAAATGCACCGCTCCTGACCTAAAACAACCTATCAGAGCCAGGAGGAAGGTCCATTACCCTTATTGACACACTGCTAAATGTGCTAATGGTGGAGAAACAACTTACCATTCCAGGAAAACTGTTTATCTGCTGTCATCAGTGGCCATGCTAACTAGCCTTAGCATTCATGGCAGGCTATGTGGTTATAATCCAGCTCTACCATAGCAGAGAGCAAGGGGGAGTGAGCGGCGCTACACAAGGATGATTGACAGTGCTAAGGCCCTCCTCTTGGCCCTGATTGGTTGTTTCTGACTGAGTGGTGTATTTCTGCAGTTAGTACTGGGAGCACTGGGAGAAGGAAGAGGAGCTTGATTTTTTTTTCACAGATTATCTGTCTTATATTGTCAAGACATCATGATAATTTTAACAAATATATAAAAAAACATTTTCATAAGTTACATACTGCAGCTTTAATAATAAACATGTAATAATTTTAAAAACAAAGAATTATGTTTTACATTTTGTTTCCCTTTGTATTTGATGGTAAGCTGCTATAAATGAAAAGACTAAACTGTGACAGGAACTTGACTTTTTTTTGAAGCAGCGCTGCTTTTCAAACTCAGTCAAACACACATCCTTTCATATTGCAAGTCATTTGTATTGTGAGTTGAAATATGAGAAATCTGACGAACACTTAATTTTCTCTAAAGATGGGCTGTGTCTGTGTGAGTATGAGGCCCCCAGCTCTCCCTGTGGCCTTCACCACCCTCCCCCCTGCTCCTTGGTGCTGATGTCTACAGGGATGAAGGTTAGTGAGGATGACGGGCCCGCCAAGCGCCTTTTCACCTGCAGCTGATTTCTGAACGCAAACGCTCCGGTTAAGACAAATGGATACTTGGCGCAGCAATTACTGCGTGCCTGACCTTCAGCCCGTTCTCTGTGATGGAGCTGTCAAACGCTTCATGCTTGCTCCTTTTTCCTGGATCACAGTCCCACCGTCTCCACCTCTACAACTCTGAAGATACCTGTTTGGATCGGATTTCCATACATTTCCTGTCTTCTCTGAGTTATTTGTGCGTGAACACGCCGTGACCATCCCTGCGTAATTATTTTCCACTTGCATTCATGCATTATTAAGAGACTGATTTTTCATTACTGTGTGCTTTGTGAGGATTCTGTATTACCACTAAAATTTCTTGGACAGATATAGGAAAAATGCAGCTAATAAATTCTGCATGTGCTGATTAAATTTAAATTTCATAGGTCAAGAGCCCTCATTATTTGCACTGAAATATTAAAATAATGTGAATATTTTATGCTACTAAATTTGCAGCACTGAATTAATTTCCGAAGAAAAATGTTTGCATAGAGTAAAGTGGTTATGTGAAACTTTCCCCCTGCAGTTGGGCTGACAGCCTTGTTGCTCCCACATGTCTTAGTGTCAGACTGATTCATTGAATCACGGGGAAATAGGTGTTAATGCATGAGTTCTCACCTTACCTTGACTGATTTTACAGCACGCCATCAGCTGGGGTGCTGACAGGGCTTGTTAAAGCAGAAATAGTTGCACACATACAAATGTTATTTTCTCATCTCTTTACCTAATTTCAAGCCCATTAAAATGACCAAACTCAGCTGCTGTGCCGCCATGTGTGGGCTTCACCACTTACAGGGAGAGAAATTATTCATTAACAGCTTCATTCAGGCAAGAATGGAAAGTAAAAGAAATGACCATGTTTCTGACTTCCACCTAAACTCAGGAAGTTTAAAAGTGCTGATGGAGCAGTTTGTTTTTTGTTTTTTTTAAACTTTTGTATGTTTGATAGTGATGATTCATGAAAAAGAAAGTCAATATTATGTATATGGTACATTTAACATTAAAATCACAAAATGCTTCACTAAGACAAGGCATAAAAATGTAAAGAGATGTCTGAACTTTGGTTTTCATTTATGTTCCTTTTTTTTATCATTTCTTTGTTTATTTACTCAGGTCTTATCATTTTAGTTTTTTCCTTGTCAGTTCATTTATTCTCTTTGATTGTGGTTTGGATTTATTTCCTTAGATTAGTGTTTCTTTCTGTTTGTTGTTTAAGTCAGTTTCATACCTTTTTATATTTCTTTACCTCCCTTTCTCCATTCCCTTTGTTCTGTCTTTCACCTTCCCTCAGCCTGTTTTTCTGCACACCTGTTATTCGTCTCCTCATTTCTCTCAGCCTGCATCACCCTTAGCCGTGCACGATTCCCTCCTGATTAGCTCCTCTGGTTCTTTTGTCACTTCCACCTCTCCCTCTCCAGTTTGCAGCAAATGGCCCTAGACTGGGAAACAAACCCAGGAGAACCACGTCAAGGACTATCGTTTGGTTCTTGAGGTAATTTAGAAATGAGTGAAAGCTGGGTTTCTTATGAATAGGTTCGGTAACAGTATGTTCAATAGGGTGGGAACAGAGCAGGGGCTGATCAGGGAAAAAAAATCAGAAATGAGGAAGATGGGCTTTTCCTGTTTTTTAGAATGACGCTCAAGTCCTGAAAATATGTATGTATGAAGGACAACCATTATTGGATGGACAATGGATAAAGGAAACATAGGGAATGGGTGGAGATGAACAATTAGCCTAGATTTTCTTAATTTTACTCTCAAATGAAGAATTTTAGAAATACAGCTATGAAATGAGCTTCAGAAAAAAACATCCTATTTAGTTTTTTTTTTTTTTTTTGAGTAATTTTTGAGGAGTTTTTGTTTTGGGTTATAAGTTGGACAAAATAAGCATCTTGGAGTTTTTTGGGGTTTTTTTTTTTATTTTTTATTTATTTTTTTTTTTTTTTATTGTCTCATTCAAAGACGTTCTAAGTACCTTCAGATACAACCTGGGAACTCTTAGCTTGATTGTTTTCCAAAGCCTCTCAGCTTTATGAACTGTTAGATTATCATTTATCCGAAGACTGTTCCTGAAATTTCCCATAAAGCATGAGCACAAACTACTGTTACACAACTTAAAACATTTCATACCGTTGCACTTGTTAGCCTTTATCTGGGATACAGATAGGTGTGGAGGAACACAGCTTTCCAGGGAGGATTAATGACTGATTAATGACAGTTTATTAACCACAGTACAAGTGAGTAGTCATACACCCCGCCCCAACAGTTTCACATGTTGTCACATTATTAACCCATATTTAATGTATGCTGCTCTGAAAACAGAAATCTGAGTAAATACTTTCCAAAAACTACCCAAACTTATGGGAGTATTTTACTGCCAGAGCTAGGAAATAAATACAGGAGCAATATCTTGTTAAAATGAGGAAACTTTATGAAAATAACGAGATTAAAAAGATGTGTTCTTCTGACAGATTACAACTTCTTAAAAAAATGTTTCTCCCTTCTCCCTCTGACTCTCCATTGTCTCACTCTGTTTCTTCTCAACAACACTCAAACATTCCGCGAGGTGTTGCTGTTTTACTGTCATAACCTTTCTCGTTTAAACGACCACAGATTTTGGTTTAATGAGATATAAATGTCATTATAACAAGTTTTATATCTTGTTAAAATGAGAGTTTCTCGTTATAGCGAGATAGAAAAGTTGTTACGGGAAACTTTCTTGTATAACATGATACAGCTCCTGTATTTATTTCCTAGCTCTGGCAGTTAAACACTTCTATACAAACTAGCTTGGCCAAAAGTGAAAATATATTAACCTCTTTTTTTTTTTTTTTTTTTTTTTTTTTTTTTTTGAGGAACTGGGCTGTGGTGAATGTGTTTCTTTGACTTGCTTTCCTGCTTCTGCAAGGGTTTATAAAAAGATGCAAAACATTTGACACTAGTTCACTTTCCAGCAGGATATGACCCTCACAGAGAGCCAGAGCTGTGAGGGTCATAGCTCATGAAAACATGCATTTTCATGTTTTTGACTGGTCTAGTTAAAGTTTGCACTGAGAGTTGTATTTAGAATAAAAGTGTCTTAAAAAAGGTCATTACAGCTTTTATTTCAACACACCCAAATTCATTAGAAACACTGCAGATTCTATTCCAAAACATAACATAACTTTTATTTTCCAATCTTTACAGTCTGCAGAAGAAGGAATGTTTGATTTTATAATATTAATGTTACTTTTTTTTTTTTTTTTTTTTTTTTTTTTTGTAAGTTGAAAGATTTAGGTACTGTTTACACTGAGCTACTCTTTAGCGAAATCCTAACATTTTTATTCCAATCCAGCCACTCGTTTACATGACTTTCATGATCGGCACTTTTTGAAATTAGTTCTAAGAGTGGAACATTTTGGGAACAGCCCCCGTGGCTGTGAAGTACCTCACAGGTGTTAAAGCGCACATGTGCACAACGGAGGGCTGCAGGGTTTGTTCTATGCATGGACGGGCAGATAGCATTGTGCTCTGAGTGCTAGTTATCTTTTTCAGTTTATCACAACTTCTGATAAAGAATATAATATGTTATACGAGCATTTGGTTCATCAGAGACGGGTTACTGTTTTCTAAATGAGGTGGAAGCTAAGGGTCAAAAGTGGATGCGTGTTTTTTGACGACATGCTAAAATCACAGCGCCATGCAGTGGTCTGGCATGACAAGCACAGCACATTCAATGTTTTTGCATTCAAAGCATATAAATTTATGCTTTGAATGCAAAAACTATAAAAAATTATAAATTTAATGCATATAAAGCGCATTCAATGTGGTGGTTTTGTCTAAACGTGGAACTTTTCCCCAATCAACATTTTAAAATACCGGCAGTTTCCAGGCAGCGGTCTCGTGTAAACATAGCGTCTGTGTACAAACTGAAAAATGCTTGATAATTTAGCTTCCCTGTGAATCACCAAGTTAAGATTTGGTTGTATATCGACTGTTTCTCTGAACTCCTTCACATCTGTATTGCCTGGAATTGACCCACTTCTGGCACCAATCATGCAGCATTCCTCCATCCATCCATCCATCTACTGACTATAACTGCCTATCCTTGCAGGGTCATCATCCTGGTACACCCTGGACAATTCGCCGGTCCATCACTAGAACTTTAACTTTGTTGGTCTAAAACCAAGATGCTGCTGCTTACTGGTGTGCTATGGGTAGTTATCTCTATGAAATGCATTTTAAAGGCATTTATAATGTATTCTAATTAATCCATGAGCTCTGGTATGTGATGTGACATGTCGAATGCCATAAGCCACCATGCTTAAAAATGTACTGTGGCGTGAATTCAGTGTTTGGGAAAAATAGAAAATCTGCGAGGTGCCTTGACCCAGAAAGATCAATCTTTCTTTCATCAGTCCACAGAATGTTGCATCACTTCTCTTTATGCCTGCTGGTGAAACCTCTTCAGCACATCTTTTTATTCAACAACAGCACTTCGTGGGGGCCTCTTGCTGATAGCTTGGCTTCATAGGCATCTTCTAATTGTTACAGTACTTATAGGAAACTGCAGACCTTTGATCCTCGTGGAAGATTTTGCTGATTCCTTCAAGTCATAGTTTTCCATTTTCTTCAGTATATTTCTGCTTTTGGTCTCAATTTTAAAGTGTTTGAGATTAATTTTAGCTGAACAATCTTTCATTTTCAGCACTTCTTTATATGTTTTCACTTGTCCAAACATTTTTCTGATATTGTCAGTGAGGACAGCCTTATAACCAGTAGGTACAACATCTGCTGCCTTCATTGTTAAGAACCACCTGTTTGTTCACAGAGTCAATAACATCATTAGCCGTTTTCCATCTAGGGGTGGGCAATATGGACTTAGAATTTTATCATGATATTTTTCAATAATTGTGATACTGATAAAAATGATGATAAAGTTTTTATTACTACTTTTTTAGAAAACTGTATGTCTGTGACTGCATGGTTCAGCATTCATAGCACCACAAACACAAATAATGTTCTTGGAAAAACATTCTTATTTGAAATGGGCTTCATCAGAACACCACTTCCTTAAACGAATGTAATTTAAACTGCACATAGTACCTGTATTTAATCAAATTTAATGATATTTACTGGTGGTCTCATAGAACTAACAGTGAAGAAAATAGTAAAAATATTTCTGAAAATACCGTCAGTTTTGTTTTTTTGACATCATTATTTGAATTTTATCAAGACAACGAAAAATTAAAATTCTTATAAGAAATTTTTCACGATAAATATGAGATAAATGCCCACCCCTTTTTCCATCAACATTTTTTTCTGCGCATTTTGAAATATCGTATTAAAAAAGGTTGGTGGAAACAGCAAAATTCCAAATAATTTCCGTAATTTCGCAAAAAAGTTTTTTTTGATAGTTTGAGGTGTTTTTTTGGAAAATATCGAAGTCCAAACCTCCAGCACAGAGGGGAGGACTGTCAGCTTGGAGTGGCCAGCAGGAGGCACTCCAGGCTGGTATGGGCGTGATGGAACGCTCCCATCTACTGGGGCTCCAGCTCGGAGTGGACGACACAGTTTTTCTGAGATGTGTGGTTCATGCCAGTTTGCAACCTCTTTATTTTGTTTATTACAGCCATGCTCAACGTCAGCATCTGATGAAATCAGAACAATCAATAATTCGGCAACAGAATCAGCAGCATGGGTGTCGACTCTATTGGTTTTCTATTACTCTACTGCACCAACTAGTAAACTGGATTGTTGTTTTCATCATACCTGAATTTGAGTCAAGATTTAGAAACTGATGCTCACAGGTCTCCAGAAAATCTTGCAAAGAGGTTTTGACTAAAATTTTATTCTCTGAATCTGCAAAGCTGGTAGAGACATGCCCCATAGCTCTAAGCGTGCTGAGAGTTTCAGCTTTTTCTCTTATTTATGCGTTTTTCCACTAACCTGCTCTGCCATTTGTCTTCATTCTTCTTAAATAAATAATGGCATGGTGCAAAATATCATGTTTTGTTCATCTTAGGTCACACACATCCAATTGTAAAAAGAGAGAATGGCTAAATAATGTATATTATGTTCTGCTACATTAAAATACACAGTTGAAAATGCAGCGTTCTTTCACTATGAGTGTCTTTTTCTGCTGCGGCTGTTAGTCACTGATGACCTTAGAGGTATTTACAGGTACATTTATGCATGCTTGCAGACACGTTGCTTGTATAGAGCTTGTTTTTATTCATATTTAATGCTTATTGTATGCACTTGCATTGCAAGTGTGAGGAAAATAAAATATGAATTAAAATATTAATAATAGAGGGAGATTTTTTTGCACCGCTACGGCCTTCGCTGTCAGTGTCTAACAGACTGGAGTGCGTCTGGACCTACTAATTACAACATAATCAGCTCCTCCTGCAGTCTGTCACTCTCGCTGATCAATTACAAACAAGACAGATGAACTCCAGGTGTCTCTAAGTGCACGAGAGACCAGCTGCAGGGAGCTTGTGTGGATAAAATCCAATTCAGCCGAGCCTGTCCTCGCCTCTTGCATACATTGGTAAGACAAGTCACGCATGGCTCGCACTGGGGCAAGCCTCTCCTCCAGCCTGATTAGTTCTGCTCCAGAAATGCTGAGAGTGACGAGCTAATCGTGAGCGGCTGTGCCGGTGAAAGGAGGCCTCTGGGGGACCGCAGGCACAGATCGATGATTCGCCGGGCCGCCTGCAGCCACCGATGCTCGGCTTCGTCCAGAGCGGTGACAAAATGATACCATGCGGCGAGGGGAGGATCAGCTGTCACTTCAGATGTCTCTGCTGTCCAAGATGTGACAAGTTATTGCTTTATGAACACAAACCTCCTCGTCATACTTTTATGACCATGTGGAACACCTTATGGTCCAGCTGATTTCTTGTAAAGGCGTGACATGATAGACTTTATGGAAAAGACAGAAAGGAGCTTGAGATGGGCTCCTCTTCAAGTCACGGTGCAGTTCTCCTGGGGTTCAAGCACGGAAAAGAGTCTCGACTTGCCTTGTGTCCAAGTGTGCAGCTGTCTGTGCATCGAAGAGGCTTAAATACCATTTAATCCTCTCATTTTACTGTTTAGTTTGTGTTGTTTTTGTCCCTGAGAGATCAGTCATACTAATTTGGAAACAGGAATGTGGAATTATCATTTCTATTAAAAATACAGCTGGACTGGAGATATTAAACAGTGTTACCCATCCATCTGTCTCTGATCAGCCATCCATCCGTTCATCCATCCATCCATCCATCCATCCAGCGTTTGTAGGTTACATATTCAAAAACTGCCATCTAGAAATATTTCTGTTTCTGATAATCCATCCATCCAGTCTGTTTGTTTGTCCATCCATCCATCCATCCATCCACAGTCTGGCGTTTGTAGGTTATATTCATAGACATTTTGCATTTAAAAAACAGAGACCAAAAACACTGAGGACTTTGGGAAAGCGTAGCAGTTTGAAATGAATAATGTGTTGGAACCCTGCCATTTGCATGAGGATGAGAGATGCAATCCAGTGCAATCCAAAGCTTCTGTGTAATTGTGGATGAGGCCTGAAAGAATAAAATCAAATCTCAAAGGCAAAATTGAATGTGTATTTTATATTTCTTGATTTTGAAGTTGTTCTACTTTAAAATGAATCAGGTTTGAGTGAAAGATTTGATACCAGTCTCAGATCTTCTGATTTCACGACAGGATCTGTGCTTTTCAAACAACTAGAAAAGCTATGAGAAAGGGGTTGCTTGATGCATTTCTAATGCGTGTGTGAGTGCTGATAATGACTGTGTGTGTGTGTGTTTTTATGCAAACAAGTGGAAAATAATGAAGGCTTGCTTCAACAATTTGCCTTTCTCAGAGACATCATTCCTAATATAAAACAGCTCGACACCTCCTAGAAGGTGTTACTTTGTCCTTCTCCAGCTGTGCTGCTTCAGAGGAACGAACATGCTCAGACTCATTTCCACACTAAACACCAGCTCGTTCCACGTCAGGACACATTTAGGCAGCGCTGCATGACTTCATGCGTATTTTTCTAGCCGTCTTTCTTCACCTGTCCCCGTGTTTACCTGCCTCCCGCCCGTCCCGCGCTCTCTTTCGCCTGAATGCCTCGTTGAGATGGACGCAATGAGACGGGCCGCGCAGGGAGGGCGACGGAGGCAGGGCCATGAAGGAGTGCAGCTGTAAACAAGGTGAAAAATAATCAGGTGACGGTGGAGTGCGGCTCTCTGAGGGCCCGCTGCAGGTACAGGCGAAGCAACAACCCAATGATACATCTTCTTGTTACCGATGACTTCTTCACCTTCAGTCACCTCTCGTTACGCTTCACTTTTTCTCTCTTTTTGGTTTATTTGCTTTCAAGCCTGACTGGAGTTTGCATTGAAATGTCATTACTTTTCTGTTCTTTACCAATTGGGTTTTTTAAGGTCATGTTTGGGTCTGTGAACTCTGGAGGTGCAAGTGTAAATCTGAGAGCAAGGCAAGGTAGAGACTTCCAACTTGTTTAAGGTTGCACTCTAAACCCGCTCAAAACAAGTTAGGGTGCGTTCACACCAGCCCTGTTAGGTGGCTTTAATCGAACTCTCATTCGTTTGCATAGAAAGTCTGGTTCATTTGAGGAAGTGTGAACGTGTAATCTAACTCTGATGTGGACCAAAAAACGAACTCTAGTCTGCCTACAAACCTAGGTCTCTGTTCTGTTGAAGTGAACTCTGATGTGGTTTGAATGGATATGATATGTGAACCCCAAGCGGACCAGAGACCGCTTCAAAAGCAGGAAGTGGACTACAGCGCAGAGCACTCTGGGTAAATACAACCGAAACAAACACGCAAGTCTAGCACTAGCGGGAGAAGTGACTTGTGGTCTTTTGCCAAAGACAAAAGAGAAATCCTACAACCGTTAAAATCTGACATCACTGCATTTTTGTTTACGTTTCGTGAAGAAGGAAGTTGCGCTCAGTGTCTTCTTCAGAGGTGATCTGTAACAGTGGTGTCCAAACATTTTGTAATGAGGGCCGGAATCATAAAGTCGAGAGAACTCAAGGGCAACGGAAATTTTTTTTAAAAAATACATCAGAAAAAATACATTTCTTAAGCCATTTGTTATTTTTAATCACTTCAGTTATTTACTAACATTGCTAGACTTTAATGAAACAAACTACAATAGAGCACCGCCTATTCATGGATTTCTGCGGAACGTGACTCCAAATTACTCACAAACTGTTTTATAGAGTAAATCTTCTACACTTGGCATCAAGCGCGGGACATGGGTCAGAGCTTGCTGTATTTAGCCAAATTTTAATCAATAAAAGCAGAAACATTGGAAACAAAAAATAATGCCTGAAAAATATGCTGTACATATTTTAAGATTTCATTTGTCTATGAAAATGTCACCCTAAATATGTTTTCATCAGCCCCCTGTGCTTGGAGGACAAATTTGCTCCATTCTTGAATTGTGGTTGGGGGAGAAAGAAAAAAATCCTCCAAAGACCCACAAATGGTCCCTGGGATGCACTTTTCACACCCCAGATAAGTTCTGTTAGTATCTGAGTGGCTTCCTAGGTTCTGTGTTGCACCTTTAGTGGTCTCGTTTCAGGTTTTTAAAATTCAAAAGAGGTTTGCATACATTTTGCACCGGCGAACAGCTTTGTAAATGTGTAAAGCGAGGTGTTTTGTGTATGTGCAAAACATTTTCTCAGTGTCTGTGAAGGTATAACCTGCACATTCGCTTTCTCCTTTTGATGCTGTAAGTGAGTCTATAATTCTGGTGCTTTAACAGCTTTATCTGCCTGTTGAATAGAGTCTGATAATTCAAGGTGCTGAACTGTTCAGGCCAGAGGGGCCCAGTTTATCTACCAGGACCTGCTGGTAGGCCACTAAAAAACATTATTCCCCACAATTAAAAAACTATTTAAATGTTTTTATTTTCGTTTAAAGAAACTGACAGTCTGATAGCTTTTTGTCGAAATGGATGCTTAAATCATTTTAGATCCCAAATATAAATAAATAATATCTATTTTGCCTTATTAAGAGAGAAAAAAAAAAATCTAAATAATATTTTTACTCATCAACAACAATGGGACATAGACTTCCTGTATTTATCCAAGTTTAATGAATGGATACAGCCAAGCCTGCGCATGAACAAAAGTTGCTGGACGTTTGCAGTTCTATTTACAGTGAAATTAAAATTGAAGCAAAAAGTGTTACCAAAATATGAAGACTGTACGTTGTACCCTAATTGTTGTTAATTTTAAGATTTTTATTTGTCAGGAGAAAAATCCACTGAAATGAAAAAGTGTCAGTCCAACGGCCACTCTGGACACGCCTGGCTTAGGTTCAATGTTCAGGTGATTTCAACGCTTTACAGCCTGTAAAAAGCTGAAGGAAGGGTTTGATGTGTATCTGTCAGGGCAAAGTCACTTGTAGGTGACTTTTTAAAAGTGCTGATTCTGAGTCATATTTACTGCCTTTTCTGCAGTGTTACAAGATATTCAGTAAGCGCCTGGTCTCAGTTTCCTTCTCATAAATAGGGAAGGGGAACAATGTGGTCAGCTATGATCTTTAATTTCTGCTGAACAACACAGGGATGTAAAACCAGTTTATTCCACTGTGTTGCTTGTCTCAAACATAATTTTGTTTGTTTTGGGGGGAGTTTGATTTGCCAAATGTTGGCTACAGTTAGTTTTGGAGAAGCTGAGTTAATTAAATCGTCTGGTACTGCTCCAAACCCACTTATTGAACAATTAAATTCTCTGCCTTGAGGGGAGGTGTGCCCAGTGATTCCCTTTTGCAACTCAATTAGGCTACCATAGATTGATTGGACACATGTCCACATTTCATATGAAGATCAGGACTTTTTTTCTTTCTTTTTGGTTTTCTCTGTCGGTCCGTTATGATACGTTGCGTTAACATGAAGGAATAAATCAATAGACAGAAGAGTCAGTTCTTCTTTCAGTCATGCCCCTGAGATTTTTACATTTTGTCATATTGCAATCAAAAAAATCTCAATGGATTAATTTATTCTGATACCCCCTAAATGAAATCCAGTGCCTCTGGAAGTCACAGTATTTGTTAATGGAGTCTATTTGTATGTGATTTAACAGCATAATGGAGAACAAGGAACAGAGCAAACAGGTCGGGGGAAAGCTATGAAACTGTAACTGTGGACTTATAGGCTGGGCGTTCATTCTAGAGTTAGAGTTATAAGCATTAATTCTAGAATTGCTTCGTTCCTGGTGGCAGCATGGAGTAGCTCTGTTATGTTAGTTCTGATTTGCTATTTTTGTTGACTTTTGTCGATCCTTTTTTTTTTTTTTTTCTTTTTTTTTTTTTGGTTGAGATGTTCCATCTTTGAACAATTATTCCCTCTGGCTTTACATGTTTTACAGCTGGAAGGATTTTTGCTCTTACATTTTTACTTTTGGACAATTATGTGTAACCATGACAACAAGGATATTGTTTTTACAACCAAGAGCAGCTGATTAGCTCAGATAATACTTGAACTATGACCCCCAAATCCCAGAGGAGTTAAAAAGGAGGCTTCATGGATGCAGAGCAGGACCAAAGAGAGAAGGAGGCAGTTCAAAGCACCTCTTCCATCCATCCTAATAGGCAAGGATCATATCCTTTTCTCCAACTTCTCTCTGAATGGGTTTCTAATCATACGGCCAGAAAGAGATTTAAAGAAGAGCAGCATTAGCAAATGAGGTGGATTAGCAGTGCTTGCTAACAACTGCTGGTGTCATCCAGGACATGTTATTGTGGAATATATTTTCTGCTGTCTTGATATTGAGCTGTTGGCATGTCATGACAGTCATGAGAGTGTAATACAAGAAGTCTTCAGTTAGAGGCTTCTTAGACTTATTGCAACACTGACTGCTACCAGAGATCCTTCCTACCCACAGCATCATCATCCACAATGACTCTGAAGATTCTTGGATGATATGAGTTACTACAATATTGAATTTCGCTTTGGGATAAATAAAGTATTATGAATTTGAATTGAGTTGAATTTCTACAAGCAGCAAAGAGACTCATGGTTACTCTGAAGTAGCTGCAGAGGTCCACAGCACTGTTACCGTGACAACCTCGGTCATGCACTTCAAAAATCTAGCTTTTATAGAAGAGTGACAAGAAATCGTCACAGGAAATCCAGGCTATGTTTTGTAGGGGACAAACCAAACGTTCAGAGAGCGGTGCTCTGGTCAGTTGGGATCAAAATGTACCTTTTTGGACAACATGTGAAATGCTGTGCAGAAGAAAACTAATGCCGCACATGACCCTGAACACATCAGCTGCAAGGTAAAACATGGTGGTGGCAGCAAAATGCTGTGGGGATGATTTTCTTCAGGTGGGAGAGGGGAGCTAGTCATACAGAGCAGCCCTGAAAGAAAACCTATGAGATCCTGCAAAAGAGAGAAATTTTCCAGCCAAACAGACAATTTATCATCCAACTTATATTTTATTATCACTTTATACTTATCCACTGCATAATAAAATATTATAAATCAGTAAAATATACTGAATCAACATGACAAAATGTGAAAATGTTCAACGGGTATGACTTTTTTTGTATATCCGAGGCTGTGTATTTTACATTACCATATTTCCTCACATTTTGGATTGTGAGATCAAGAGAAAATATGGCTTCGCTATTAAAGGGAAAGATTTCTCCGCAGTGATTTGAAAATATGATCTTTCAAGATGAAAAGAACCTCCTTAGAATCCATGCTCAAGTGATAAATTTGTCTCTGCGGTTGTGAAATGTTTGATCTGATGGAAAAAAAAACAACTCATATTCATGACCATTGATAATTCATGTACCAAGCTTTATCTTACAAACACTGATGGGAACTTGTGGTCAGTGGCCTCTGCCATGCTGGGAAGAAACAAAAGCAGATGGTCAATGATCCTCCTAGTAAAGACACCAGATTCATGCTGCTCCTGAACTCGGAGCAGCATGAAGATGTGAACATCAGTGACTTAAGGACATCCGGATTTACTGCAACATCATCATCCCCTGTTTTCTTGCCAGTCATCTCAGAAAGTGAAACGGTCATTTTATAGAGATTCATCACACATAGCGTAAAATATTGCAAGCTTTTATTTTTTTGCAATTTTAATGATTATGGCTTAATGGTAAAGAAAACACAACATTCAGTGTTTCAGAAAATTAGAAAATCACATTAGACCAATCAAAAACAGATGTTTTAAGCAGAAATGTCAGGCTTCTGAAAAGTTTGTACATTTCTATGCACTCAGTACTTGGTCTGGGCTCCTCTTGCAGGAATTACTGCATCAGTGTGGCGTGGCATGGAGGCCATCAGTCTGTGGCACTGCGTAGGTGTAATGGAAGCCCAGGTTGCTTTGATAGCTGCCTTCAGGTCGTCTGCCTTGTTAGGACTGGTGTCTCTCATCTTCCTCTTGACAACAGCCCAGAGATTTTATACGGGGTTAAAGGTCAGGGAAGTTTGCTGGCCAATCAAGAACAGGAACACCGTATTCATTGAAGCAGCTTTTGGTACCTTTGGCAGTGTGGGTCAGTGCCAAGTCCTGCTGGAAAATGAAATCAGCATCTCCATCCAGCTTGTCAGAAAGAAGTATGAAGTGCTCTAAAACGTCCTGGTAGATGACTGCATTGACTGTGGACTCCAGAAACCCAGTGGATCAGAACCAGCGGATGACATGGCACCCCAGACCATCACTAACTGGAAACTTCACTCTGGAATTCAAGCAACGTGGATTCTGGTCCTGTCTACTCTTCCTCCAGACTCTGGGAGCTTGATTTCCAAATGAAATGCAGAATTTACTTTCATCTGAAAACAGGCCCCTGGACCACTGAGCAACTGTCCAGCCTCTGGTTCTGGAGTGGTTTGGCTTGAGGAATACAACCTTTGAGTTTCTATTAATGACCTTTTTCACAGTATTCTCATTTTCTGAGACACTGAATTTTGGGTTTTCATTGTCTGTAAGCCATAACCATCAACATTAAAAGAGACAAAGTTTTGGAATTTATCACTTGATGTGTGATGATTCTATATAATGAGTTTCATTTTCTGAGATGGCTGGCAAGAAATATTGCACTTTTACACAATAGACTATTTTTTTTAGATGAACCTGTATGAGCATATCAACCACTGGTGAAGCATCACCCTTTGGGTGAAAACCAATTAAATGAGTAGCACAGGATCATAAAGCAAATAAAAATGATGAAGAGGCTCCCTCAGTTCTTCATACTTACCAATAACGCTCAAATTATTATGCTGCTATGTATCTATGTATCAATACCTAAATCAATTTATTTCTCATTATGGTCACATTTATTAAATATCAGGTGAGACGTCATGAGTTTTTAATTACATTGCTGTTGTTTGTATACCTTTACCTTTCAAGTCTAATAGTTGTATTTGCAAAGTTAATCATATCATCACCATAGTAATAAGATGGTTCCAATAAAGGCCCCAACATGACAAGTAACACCAAGGTATTGCATATTTAAAATAGCACAATCCAAAATTGAGAGAGAGGGAAGGATAAAGTTTGGGCTGTCCTATTTCCTCTCTGTGAATTAGATAATAGCAGCATGTTTGTATTACAGGGCTGTAAAAAAAAAAAAAAAAAATCCAGGGTTCAAGGTTCGGTATCCAACCAGATTTTTCATCCACCATCTGAATAAATGGTTTATCAGAGTTTGGTAAAGCCAACATAGATGCAGAGAACAAGGCTGCTTTCAGATCAGAGAAAGCCAGTACTGCCTCAGGAGTCCATTGAATTCAGTCTGCCGCTGCCAAGCCCCGCCCATATATTAAACCAGCCAACGGAGCTTCCAGTTCAGAGTAATTTGGAATGTGAGTCCTACAGTAACCTGTCATACCCAAAAATGACATCAATTGTTTCTGTGTGATCGGCTTTGGGATTTTTTTGAACCACTTCAATCCGCTGAGAGGACAGCTTTCTGTTTTTATGGGCGAGAACATGACCCAGAAATGTTACTTCCTCCAGCACAAACTGCATTTTAAATTTTGAGACTTTGTGACCTTTTTCATAGAGAAGTTGAAGCAGTTTTGGGGTGTCTGCACAAATTAATAAACCATCTACTTCTGCAGGAGAGCAGTCCCAGAAGTCAGAATTAAATCAGCCAGAGATTCCTTCAGTGCAGTGTTATAAATAGTGGAACTCTCAGTGTATCCCTGGCAGAGACGGCTGAAACAATACGGTTTCCCATCAAACTCAAACGCGAACCAATACTGGGTGTCTTTGCGAACAGGAACAGAGAAAAGTGCATTTTCAAGATCTATTACAGAAAAATATTTAGATTTTGCCGGAATGTGTGACAAAATCATTGAGGGGTTTGGAACTGACGGTGCGCGGGCCATGACAGACCGGTTGACAGCCTGGAGGTCCATGATGAATCTCCATTCGTCACAGACTCCATTCGTCTGATCTTCTTCACTGGTAAGGTACGATAACCCCAGCTTTGAGGAGGGAGTCAAAAACGGGGCGGATTCCCTCTAAAGCTTCTTTTTTCAATGGGTATTGTTTCTGACATGGTCTGTAATTTGATTTAGAAGTAATTACAACCGGTTCACAGTCTGTAATAAGACCAACATCACATTTGTGAGCAGCCCACAATGAATTAGGCAGCTTTGCAAGATCAGCATCAGCAGATGAGCAAGTCGGCGTAGTTAAAAATAGATGTGAGTGTGAAATCAACTGCACTGTGCGAGTGTAGATGACAATAGCAGGACAATGTCTTTTGAAAACATTTTGAGAAGAAGACACAAACACATATGGGACATCAGTTTCCCTCCAGTCTGTGGCACAAAGGCAGCTCCTAACAAACAATCCCACATCTATCCATTCCATATTTCTAGATTTAGCCAATGATACATGCGGCACCGAACCAGAAACTTGAAAGAGACGCAACTGTTCAGAGGTCAGAGTCACAGATAAGGCTGCTGTGTGATTGTTCCAGTACATGTCAGCGAGCTGTAACTTTTCACCAGAGATTTTGTACCAAATGTCCACATAGTCAGAGTCAGGTCCATGAGTCACGTGTGAAGTACAGTGTAGGTAATCCACAGACATAATGTCACTGTCTGACGTCACAACATTTACTGCTAATGTGACAAAATGTTGAGGCATAGGACCAGCTGGAAGCTTCCACTCATATGCATGCAAAGGTTGATCTGGGGCCCAATGTACTGCAGTGTAGTCAGAGTCAGAGTCATCCTGAGTGTGCACTATCAGTCCGTCAGGGGTAAAAGTGATAGTTATATTCAGTCTGCACATTAGATCTCTACTCATAAGATTTAAAGGGAGACACCAAAAAAGAATGTTTAACTGCACTCCCTGTGGAGTGGAACACTTTAGAGGAAGAGAAAAACTTTCTTTAACTGTTTAACCTGAAGCAGAGACAGAATGAACATAACGACCGCTGAGTTTTGGCTGTTTTTTGATACATTTGGCTGATAAAATAGAAAATGTAGGCATTCTTTCAAAAGCAGTGTATGGACATACATGCCTGATGAAACTGCTGTGGCACATTCTAAGTGTGTGATGGCCTCTGTGAGCAAACTAGGTGGATCAGTAAAAGCAGGTACCTTTATATCATTCAAACAGTGTGTTTGTGTGTGAAGCCTCATGCCCCTTGGGAGGTCCCTCCTCAATCCAGTTGGCCACCGGACCCAGGGTCCGATCCCCCACCCATCAGTTGCCAGCATCAGGCTGCTATGGACCTTCCGGGCATTTGTTCTTCCAGTGTCCTAATTGTCCACAATTATGGTAAGCGTCAGAGTGGGGCCACTGTCCATGCCCACAACCTCTGCCTCTGCATCCTTGTCCAGGACCACACCTACAGCAGTTGAATCCTCCTTGCTGATGTCCACCAGAATAGTCAGGACAGCATTGTGCAGATCAGTGTCTCTTTTATCAGCCTTCTTTTTCTTTCTATCAGTGATGACATCATCGCTGTGCAGAGCATGTCTCTTTAATTCAGCCAGTTGTACAGCGCTGTGACTTTCTCCCTCTCCGTCCTCACCTCTCATCACCATTTTGGGGTGTACTGCAGGGTCTCGCAACCTCAAACCTGCCAAGTCCACTGGCTTTATTTTTACAGCCAGGAGGTGATGAATTTCTGCTCCAGTGGGCCTCATCTCCTGGCACAGAGTTCTAAATTCTGCAGCAAACTTTCTTTTTTTCCTCTATGGGATCTGGGAGGAGAGCAGCACTGGCTTGGATGTCTGCTGCAGTCCATGATCTAAATACTAGCTGAGGTTCATCTGCTCCAGCCACCTCCAGCATGGAAAATTGAGGAACTTCTCCTGCGTCCCCCTTTTCTTGCTGTTTCCCATATCTTAGCCATTTGAAATCTGGAGAGGCAGCAAAAGAGGAAGATGAAGGCAGCTTCTGATGCTTAGATGACCCTTGTTGTTGCTCGTCTGGTGTCAGTTCTTTCTTTGGTTCTTTCTTGGAAATGACTGGGTCTGAGGAGGACGGAGGATCCTCTCGTGGTTGCCAGCCCACTACTTCGTTGGAGCCACCTCAATCTGCAGGTTGATGTGCAGGGGGAGGTCTTCATGGAGGGGGACAGGAGACCAGATCCGGATCAGGTTCCAGGAATCCCCCTTTTCAACGTAGGTGGACTGAAGTTACATTTTCTCTTCTCTTCCTTATCCTCCACCACAGAGTCCACTTCTGACACCAGAATTTTGTGGATTTTCTTATCAAAGAGGGAGAGAAAACTACTCGGTAAATCAGAGAAAGATCAATCTTTGTCTTTGTAAGTTATATTCAAAGGCACACAGTGTTTGAAGACTGTCACTGAGCAAGTCAGAGAAGCAGAGCAACATCTCAAGGGCACAATACATACTTATATACTTTTGTTATCAGGGGGGAGGACATTCCATAGAAGGCAATAGCTTTGGACAAGAAGCAGGAGTTTCACATCAGCCAGTACTGTCCAGTTCTTAACCAGTTCTTATCTTATATAGAGCCCTTCTCCTTGTCCTCAACTGAAGCACACATAGTACAGCATGAGTTTCTCAAATCAAGAGAGGCTATAGTGACTTTTTCACAAGATAGTATGTGAGAAAACTCATGTGCATCAAAATTTTCCATGACAACCTCAAGGCCTGTATCAACAACAACACCCTCTTGTCTAGCCATGAACAATCTCCTAGCATATATTCTGGCTGGATATCTGACAATTATTGTGTTGGGGTCTCCTCATCCCGGTGGAGCCTCCAGTTTTGTAACAGTTTAAGCTATCTGAACCAAACTGATGTGAAAAAGGTTTTGGATGTTCAGGACCAGTCAAAGAACCTTTCAGATCAGATTTATGCAATGAGAACGCAACCACAAACCCCACATGGCAGAATAAATGCTTTCCTGTCAAAAAAAGGACATTAGAAAACTGGTGCTTGCCTTTATTTTCTGTAGGTTAGATTATTGTAATGGTGTCTTTACTGGTCTCTGTAAAACATCAATCATGCAGCTGCAACTCATGTAAAATTCAGGTCAGAGTCCTGACCGACACCAAGAAAATAGATCTTTTCACACCGGTTCTTAAATCACTCCACTGGTTTCCTTTTTGTCTTGGGCTGATATACTTTTCTGAGTTGCTTGTCAAGTCTGATCAATGTAGATCCCTCAGGTCGTCAGAGACTTACTGAGTGTTCCCAGAACTAAAGCGGGTGGAGACAGCATTTATCTTCTATGCTCCTGAGCTCTGGAGCAAACTCCCTGAACATCAGAGATGTCCAAAATTGCTCCTTTAAATCAAAATTAAAAACATTTTGTTTTACATCAAAGATTCTGTATAATGACCTGTTTGAGATCAAAGACTATATTTGAATGGGATATGATATAAAAACATTCAACTTCAAGCTAAAGTCAGAAACAAACTTGCATATTTTAACATTTTATTTTTTTATTCAATGTTTTTTTTTTTTTTTTTTTTTAATTATTTATGGCATTCTTAAAGGTCTTTGCAATTTTTTTCCTCTTTCCTTCTAATATCCTGTAAAGTGGATTGCCTTATAGCCAGATATTTGAAACCTGGACACAACCAGGTATTCCAATAAGACAATCAAAAAACACATCAAGACAAAATATAATATGCAGTTACAGTCAAAGCAACACAAAAAAAGGCAAGAGGTCATATTTCAACACAATCAAAGCATCCAGATATCTTTGCTCCAACTATAACTCAGAGATCAACGTTGGCTTTTTCATACTTTCTTTCACACGGTCTCCACAGTCTCTGTAAAGCAACATTTTCAGCGCTTGCCATTGTTTAATTAAGAGGAGGTGTGTGGTACATGAGAGCACGCGCGCTCTGGCTGGATGAAGGAACTCCTCCGCTGGGACTCGATTCGCTTTAAGAGACGGGCGTGGGTGGAGGAGAGGCGATATGCTTGCCAGAGAAACGTACACTGCTCCACCAACACACTGAGTGCCCTCAGGGAATCAAGGCATAGAAATCCTCCTGGATTTTCTCTCTCCGTCTCTCTCTCTCATTTGGTTGTGGTAATTCATCATGGAATATCTAAAACATTCAAAGCTGCAGCGAAGAAATAAAGGCTTTGGAGCCTGTGTATAATTGGTTTCTGTGAGGTCCAATATGCCTATTGAACCCTCTTGACTTTCTGTCCTTCGCAGTGGCAGAAGGTGTAATAAAAGACACATGAAAAAACCCCTCAGTACATAAAGATCATAAGGCGAACCAAAGGAGAGGAAAGGTTTTGCATATGTAGAACATTTATTGAATTACATGGTATGAATTGACTTTTGTTCTTTTTATCAGGTTAAGGAGAATGCAATCATGGTATTCTTCTAAACACACACTGGAGCAAATGAAAGCAACAAAGAAGGACCTGAGAGTGGAAATTTCAAATATCATTAGGTTTGGCAACTATTATTGCTGAGATAGTTTTTGACAAGGCAAGTTTGATTGTGGGCTGCACAGTTGTCTTACTACAACAAGGTCAAATCCCAACCTGAGGTCTTTCTCCATGGAGTTAATATGTTTCTCTGGGTACTCCAGCTTCTTCCCACAGTCTATTAATTGGTTTCCCAAAACTGCCTTTTGGTGTGAGTGTGTATGCATGATTGTCTATCTTGTACCCCTCCTCCTGCCTAATGACTGCTGGAGTGTGGCACCTGCACCTCCTGTAACTGTTAAAGGGGCAGTATTATGTACTTTCCAGGCACACAGTGCCATTTTATAGCAGAATCAAATAACTGTGCTACCTTCAGTTGTTACAAAAATGCTGTATATATCAAATTTGACTTAAATTTTGACTTTGTAATTTAAAGAAATTAATTTGACTTTGTAATTAACACCCTGAAATTGGGCCTCAGTCTCTTTAAAACGTGCTCTTTCTGAAACTCCGCCTTCAGGAAATCATCACAACAGCATGTGTCTGTTAACCCTTTAAAAATGTTTTTTTTTTTTTACCAGCGTTGCACTGAAAAGTAGCTACTATTTTGAGCTCAGCAGCTGCACAGTTCCACAAGGTGTTTGCTTTGCTAGGTGTTTGCTGGCTAGTCTGAAGGAGCTGAGTGGGGGAGTCGCAGGGGAGGGGTTCTCTGTGAGGCGGAAGCTTAGAAACTGTAGCTCTGAGGAGGAGCTGTGCCTCGAAAAGTGGAGGAGCTGCACCTCGTCCCCAATGAAGTGTTTTGCACTGCTGAACGGTTGCCATGGGAGATTAAAGGATTTCTCAAACATACAAGAAAGAATCAAGGCAACACTCCTAGTATGTTTTTGATGTGGGAGTAACATAACATGATGTAAAGCTCAAAAAGTTGATTTTACAAAATACTGCCCCTTTAAGTTATTCTATAGCAAATTTCTTCATGTGTCTTGTAGGACAGAGTGTACCTTATAGCAGGGGTCCCCAAACTTTTCCATGCCATGCCCCCCCAAACAGCATTATCTTCTGGCTGGGGACCCCCTTTGCAAACCAAGAGACAATGTTACAAAATCTGTAAAGAAACACTAACTTTTAGAAGTCAGTTTTTTTCTCACTTTATTCACTAATTCAATAATTATTATAGTCATTTATCAGAAATGCTGCCCCATGAGTTCTTAGGGTTTTGCAGCAGAGTCCTCCTCAGCAGGCCTGCTGGATGGTTCCTTCGGTCTTTTTCTAATCAGAAACTTGTTAATTTTGTGCTTGCTGTGCTAGGTTGAGGAGCAAAGGAGCGTGATGAATTTGACTGGCAGCCAGTCAGAAAGGAGAGCATCAGAAACATTTCAATAATTTATTTTAACTTATACTTTATAATAATGATTGAAAAATAGGTAAGAATTTATATTTTAAAAATTATAATTACAATTTATGATTAAAAAATGTATTCGATTCAGATTTTTATTATTATTATTATTTTCATCTTCCCTCCAGCTTTCAGATTCCCCTTTGCAGCCCCCACTTTGAAAAACAATGCCCTGCATTACTCTGCTCTGTTTGCTGTACTGACATTGAGACCTGAGAGATGCACACAAGGCCGTATTCCTACCATGGCATTTAACTCATATGTTTGCAGTTTTATACATTATTCCAGTAGGTGGTGACAATGAGCTTATTTGATTACTTATTTGAAAAAGAAATAAAAAAAATCTTCTGGGAATTTTACTCTGGTTGTTTTTTTAGTGATAGGCTGTCCTCATTTGGAAAGGTTTTTGAGAAAATTTTGATAAGGTAGCTAAACAGTAAAAGATAAGGTACACTGTATTAAACCAGCTGCGTGGTCAAGAGGACAGTAAAGTGGACTGAGTGGTAAGGATGAGGCTGCAGGAATTGAAGTCCCTTTTTTTGTGCGATTTGCATCCAAACAGTGCCCACCCCCCTGAACAAACCAGGCTTATTGTGAAAGGTGGTGGTGGCAGCATCATGCTGCAGGGATGCTTTTCTTCAGCAGGGAGAGGGAAGATGGCTAAAGGTGATTCCACAAAATATTAACACAAGGAAGACTGAATGCAAATGTAATTATAATTTTTATGTATTTATTTGCAAAAATATTTTGAAATTCATGCATTATTTTCCTTCAACTTTACAGTCATGCATTGCTTTGTGTTGGCCCATTACATAAAATCCTAGTAAAGTATATTACTGCTTATGGTTGTAACGTGATTCAGTTCAATTCAGTTCAGAAGTACTTTAAGTACCAAAAGGAAATTAAATGTTGTTGTAACTTAGACGAATTTCAAACTTCAAAGAGTTATTGTAGACGGTGCTTGCTGTGGGCAGGAAGAATCTATTGTCACAGTCAGTACTACAGCAGTTCTGAAGAAGCCTCTGACTGACTGAAGACATAAAATGTGGAGTCCTCGAGCAGTGTTTCTCAATTCTGGTCCTCAGGGAACTGCTCTGCATATTTTAGATGTGTCTCTGTTCCAGAACACCTAATTCAGATAATTGCATGCCCTCCTCTGCTCCTCTGCATGTCATCAAGTGTTGCAGAAGCCTGTTAATCACCTACTTCTTCAAGTCAGGTGTGTGGCAGAAGGGAAACACCTAAAACATGCAGGGCAGGGGGGCCTGAGGATCAGAATTGAGAAACACTGTCCTAGAGGTATGAGGCGTTCACAAGACAGATGGATAGTAAGTAGGAAAAAATGGATTTTCTTTTTTAATATTCACATAATAATACCACGTCTGTTTTGATGAAAAATGTTTCTATAAAATACAAATGAGAAATTATTTAAATTCAAAGTTGTGTTCTTTAATAAAGCTACTTTAAATGGTGACTGGAAGGAATGTGAGTCAGGTTCAGCTTTTAAGTCTGACTGTTATTCTATTCATTTCAACTCAGTTTATTTCTATAGTGCCAATTTACACCAAACGTCGTCTTGAAAAAAACGTCATCTCAGTTCATCACACATACATCCCAACTAATCCCAGTTATCAAACAGTGAATTAAGCTCAGTTCATTATTCAGATTAGTTTAAAAGGTTTTCTAAGGAAACCCAGCAGATTGCATCGAGTCATTGACTTGCAGCGTTCACTGCACCATGTGTAGCTTTGACCAAAATTAACCATTAAAAATTAACCATTAAAATTAGCAGTCTTTTTTTATTTTACAGACCTGCACTTTTACATCAATAGTAGCAAGAGTCTGCTGTAGGTTGTAGACGACCCTAAATGTCGTCACATTTAGGGTTTTTGGAGAGTTTTTCCTGCACCTTGCAGTTTGCTCTCAAGGTGAACTTGCTTGGTTGGACACATCTTGGCAGCTGCTCGGTTGTGACAAATGTCCTCCAACTGGAGACTTTTCTATACACTTGAATGGCTGCTTTCAAACTTTTTTTGACATCTTCAAGTCCCTTCCCAGGCTGCTACAGTCATCTTTCTGAAAGCCTCAGCTACTTTTTCACCGTAAAAGACAGAATTTCTGATGTTTAAACAAGGCAAACCTTCTTCAACATGCAGAGTAACCATGTTCTGATCATGTTCATCAAATGTGACACGCATGTGTGTTTTCAGCTGTTTAAAATGGGAATAAATCATAGGGTGTTCTAATTTATTCCTCAGCAAGAATTGCATTATATTATGCTGATTTTTTATATATATATATATTACCTGAATTTTTCAATATCCAAACATGTTATGAAACAGGCCATTCCATTAACTTTATCAAATTACTGTAGATGAGTGAGTGTTGGACTGTGTTAGGCTGTGATGTCTTCTTCTATTTATCAACAATAAAGATGGTGCAGAAGCAGGAACCTCCTTGAGTCTGTGTGACAGCGATGTGCCTGTGGCTCCAAACACCATCTGTGACTTTGGCCAGACACTCTCTATTGCCAAGCATGATCGCACAGATCAAACACACAGCCTCGCCACAATGACACTTCCAGTCGAGAAAATGGTCTTCTCCCAGCTAACAGCTGGTTCAGTTCCTTCCTCCTCCCGAAGTGATGAAGAGGGTAAGACGTAGTCTGCCCTCTGGTTTTACGGGGAGAGCGCCACTGAGATGAGAGAGACTCTCATTTTAACTTGACACCTGCTCCCTCTGACAGCATCAGAGAGTTGATAGTTGCAGCTTCCAAGCCAGCAAGCCGAACATTCTTTCCTTTCCAACAAGAAGGTCCAAAGGATGCGGCACCTCAGCCCCAGTCTCTGTGGCCTGTATTCTGTCAGAACTCATTGAACTTGACCTATAAAACCAGCGCTTCACTTACCCGTGATAAAGTCTGTAGGAGTCAGTCAGAATTAGTAGATAATGACTAACTGGCTCCTTGAAATGATAATGAACCAATGACTAATATTCGGTTGTAATATTCGGAATCTGCATATTGACCCCTGGATTGTGAACCGTCTCTGATGCATCCTGACTCAGATGGGAAAAATAAACTGGAGCTGATAATTGCAACATTTTTCAAACTTAGATCGCCACAGCCACAACAGATTTCATTTTAACACAAATGAAACTTGAATTTCAGCACAGAAATGATTTTGTACGAACAACCCAGTTAGGCTATGATGGAGATTTAGACAGTCTTGCACAAATTTAGGCATAGCCTGCCTGAATTATGGCTAATAAAACACACCATCTGAATCACATGATGTGGAAAACTGGCAAAGGTTTTAAAAATCTGGTCAAGAATGCAAGGTTCTTGGTGAAAAGTCGTGATCATGTGATCATCTTTTCCAAGTGTTCTGCCCTTCTATTGTCATGGTAACTTGGAGCACATCGACTCTTTGACTTACACTCTAAAGTCCACCTTTGTGCAGCCAAATCTGCTGAAATTGCTGTATTAAAACTTGATTAAATGCAGCAAGTGTTTTCAAATGAAGACTGACTTAGAGCCTGTTTTTATTGCTGAGAATATTCTCTCAGTTTTTTGTTTTTTTTTTAATCGAGCCAAAATAATTAGCAAAGTGGATGCCTTTCACTTAACTTTTTTTGGCCCGCGAGTACTTTTGAGCTGATGATTTTGGCCCACGTGACAAAACGTTTGGACGCCCCCCAGGTCTAAAGTAGCATGTGCTGATGAAATTAATAAATAAATACAAAACACCTCAGTAAACCTCCAAGTATATCAACATTCAAGTATTTGAAAATGATGAAGTTATAGTTGATTTCTTTGGAAACAACATGGAGTTATTGGCGAGAGAACATGTGCATCAGTTCATAGCTGCTGATATATAGTATCACAGAATCACAGGACGTTATTGTTCTGTGATTTGGATTAGTTAAATAATGTTTCCTTCATGGATAGGGCACCAAAAGTGGCTCCAGCCCAGGGACCCACATCCTTGTAACTCCAGCCCTGGCTGTGACCCTTACATGGGTCATTGCAAACTTGAGAAAGGACGTCCTTTGGCTTTTCTCCACTAAAGTCTTTATTTTTCCCCTTTCTAACATAAAGGCCAGATTTTTGGAGCTTTAAATTTCTCCATAAATCCAAAAACCACATGAAAGAAAAAAAACACACAATGTTTTTTTTTCATTTAGATATGTAGAACGTTTTTCAATGAAAGTAATTGCTGCCATTACTTAAAAAATCATGTATCTCATTTTGGCATACATGGATGTGTGATTCTGGGTGCCTGCAGCCAGCCCCGCTCACAGGCCCCTATAGAGGGAGCCTCGGTGTCAGTCGAGGAACTGCCTTTGTTAAAGCGAGGAAAAACTCCACAGAAGCTGAGGTTTCTTCTTCTTCTTAATCTCCTGCTCTGATAGGGGTCTTTCCAAATGAAGATGGTTGGTTCTGATAGGCTGCGGCAACAAAATCCCTTTTTGTCAGTGTTTCAGAGAAGAGTTGAGATACAGTCCAGCTTCAGGAAGAAGGTCTGAAGATTAACAGCTTTTTTTTCTCTCTAGAGTGTTTGACAGTTCAATAAGCTGCTGCGGCTGGGAGCTAATTTATTAAGTTGCAGCAACAGTCAGAGCTGGGTGAGGTTTTCACATGCAGGGATCGCCACACTAACAATTATGCTCAGAAGGTGTTTATTTAAAGCACTATTTTACATAACAACCTCCAACTTCTGTGCATTTTATTAGACCAGAGAAGGGATGGATGGTCTATTATTTTAATAATAATAATAGTCTCACACCTAAGGGCAATGTTGGGGGAGCAATTAACCTAACAGTCATGTTTCTGGACTGTGGAAGGAAGCTGGAGAACCTGGAGAGAACCCATGCATGCGCAGATAGAACAGGCAAAGTCCATGCATAAAGACCTCACTCAAGGTTTCAAACCCAGGACCTTCCTGCTACAAGAGCACAATGGTAACACCGTGCAGCCCTGTAATAGACCAATAAATATTGATGCATAATAGTATTAATATGGAAAATATGATTTACATTTACATTCAGTCCCTTTTTCTCTGATACCCCAAAATAAATCCCAGTGAATTTACTTTATTTCTTGAAGGTTTATTACAGAACTTTAAGGCATGTTTCTACTTAAATTACTAATGCCATTCCTAATATTTAATGGAAATATTTAATATTCCCATTACAGGAGCAGCTTTTTGCATGTTGCCACTGGTATTCCGATGATTAATCTTAGGTGATGAGGTCCAAGACTTAAAGAATGAAAAGGCTCCTTGACTTTCAGCTGAATCTTCAGCTCCCTCCACAGATTCGCTGTCAGAATCAGGTCTGGACTTTGACTGGGCCACACTAAAATATGAATATTTCCAATCAGAAGAAACATGTTGGTATTCATTCATACCCCAGCCTAAATCTGGGGTATGAATAGGTCAACCAGTCCATGTCTTTACTTAATCAATCAAAACATATTCCCATCAATTCCATAACATCATCCAGTTCTCGAAGAAGAAACAGCCCCACACCATCACACTGCCATCACTATGTTTGACTGTTGAAATGCTGTCAGTTTTACACAGGATTTAAAAGCACTGACATGTTCTAAAAAGTCCACAGAACATTTTTCCAAATATTTTGGGGATATTTGGGGATCACCAAGACAGTTCTTACCAAATATGAAACTGGTCTTTGTGTTGTTTTTGCTCAGAAGCAATTCTGGCCTTGGAACTCTCTCCTGGATGCAATGTTAGCCCAGTCTTTTCTTTATTGTTGAAACATGAACACTCTGAGGCAAGCGAAGCCCCAATTGCTTTAGATTTTATTTTCGGTTCTTTTGTAACTTTCTGGATTAGTCTTTGCTCAACTTTGGTGGGCTGGCAAGTCCTTGGAAGGGCCATTGCTGTTCCACGTTTTCTCCATTTGTGAATAATGGCTCTCACTGTGGTTCACTGGAGACCCAAAGCCTAAGAAATGGCTTTGTAACCTTATCCATGCTAAATGATGTCTTGCACTTTGAGATCTTCTAGCCTACTTCGAGTGGATAGACAGGTTTTATTTAAGGTCTTTTAGGAGATCTGTTGATTTTGCAGTTCTGACAGTAATCAGGCCTGGGTGTTCCTGGTGAAGTTAAAGTAAAAGACATGGTTTATCACATCTGATTCAAAATTTTACATTGAGGGTTAAATTTTCACATAGGGCCAGGTTGGTTTGGGCATCTTTTTCCCTGAATAATGACATGATCATTTTCTAACTGTGTGAAACCAAAAGAAGTCTTTTAGGGGGACAAATATTTTTCCACAATTCTGCGCCGAACATTTCAGACTGTTGGCCAACAAAGGTGCTGCTGAACTGATGTACAAAGAAAAAAGTGTTTTCTAGCTTCTACAGCTTGATGGTAAATCTTGAAGGCTGTTCCTTCTAATGAAGGACTGTAAAAAACAAAAGGTTTTTTTTTGTTATGAGCTGATCATGCAACATCATGTTGCCAAAGAAGGCAGAAGTAAAACTACAGAACCTGATCTTGTGTAATCACTTTAATCAGTGGGTTCTCCGAAAGATAAACCATCATGGTTTATGCTAAATAGGGTTGGGCCTTTATCGTATCGTTTATCATTTATCTTGATAAATTTCTTATAACATTTTGATTTACCATTGTCGCGATAAATTTCTGTTGTTTAAAAATCCCTAAAACTGTCCATATTGTCGGGATTGTTAGTTTTAGCATTTTCTCTATTGTTTGTTCAACGGTATCAATCAGTATCAGTAAATTTGAAAATAAGATTAAATGCAGTTACTGTGAGGATTTTAGTGATACAAACCAAACTTCTTTATGAGACCGGTGTCCCAAAGAAGTGTATTATAAATGGGTATGTTTTTCAAGAGCAGTATATGTGTTTGTGGGGCTATGATTGCTGTGCCATGCAGTCACAGTCATACAGTTACCTAAAAATGAAGTAATAAATACTTCTTATCATCATGTTTATTGTTATCACAATGGTACCACAAAATATTATGATAAAATTTGAAGTCCATATCACCCACCCCTAATGCTAAGCAATTCTTTTTCTTTGTAGCCTGACCAAGAATATGAGTGCAGCTATTAGAGAGGGCAATGAGATGCAGCAGAGCACTGAATAACTCGGAATCATTTTTACAAGTAGCGTGAACCACATCTTACCAGATTGGGTTAGACAAGAAAGTATTTTCAGGGACCAAATTTGATTTCCTGTCTTCATCTAGAATGTTATTGAGGCGTCCTGTTATTTTGCCAAACCCCACAGGTACTTCACATACCACACTCCTAATAAGAGCCTGCTGCTCTCATTAGGAGGCAGCTCAGTGGAAATGAGCGGTCATTAATGTAGCATCCCAGCAGCCTGGTGTCCACTGCAGTGTCACCCCTTACTGCTGCGTCTGTGTGGAAAACAAACAGGCTGTCCGTCTGGAAAGATCAGCACCGGGGAGCTGGGTGATAAATCCCACGGCTTCCCAACCTCAAGAAGACGCACCAAGCAAAGAGTTAAAGGGGGGTAGGATTTTCTGTCATTCCCCCATAGGCTGAGGGGAGCAGCAGGGAATGTTTTCATTTGCAAGCCTTTTATCTAACTCCTCAAACACTATTAATGAGGGCCTGTCATGTTGCACAGTATAAATAATGGCAAACAAGGTCTCGCCGGATGGCACATTCATGCTGACAGCGGTGTGACTCTTCAAATTAATTGTGTGTAATTCATAAAAATGGCTTGTCTTTTCATGTGCGACCCTGTTACTGAAAGAGTTGGAACTCTTAGAAGAGAAACATATTACAGCAATCCTTTAAAAATGTAGGTCGTACATGATTAGAAATGAGAACATATGTAAGGTTGATGTTAAGTTGGCACTGGGATGGGAGTTTTTTTCACAGGGTTAGCTCATTTTTCAGTTTTAACTTTTGGTAAAGGATGGAACTGTTTGTAGGTCTGGTGTTTCTTTTCTTTGTTGGTGTTTGAAAGAAGCCCAATACATCTCTTAGGGTGTTTTCCCAGCTGATAGTCCAGTAGACTCAGTTCGATTAGGGACCAAAATTATAACAGTTGTTAAATTTTCAGTTGGTGGGGTTCATTTTCACACTGCACTGTGTCAAACCAGCCAAACACTTTGAAAAACTTGTTTACCCCCTCAGCTGTGGTGGCACTGCACCACAAACTACTGAAGGAAACAACACAAAAACCTCTGAGGAAGACACTGAACATAACTTCCTTTTTCACAAAATTTATACAAAAATGGAGTGGTGTTAGATTTTAGTGATTGTAGGATTTCTCTTTTGTCTTTGGTAAAAGATCACGAGCCATTTCTCCCTCGAGGCTAGATGCACGTGTTTGTTTTGGTTGTATTTACCTTGAATGCCCTCCACTTCCTGCTTTTGGAGCGGTCTCCAGTCTGCTTGCCATTCACATAAGCATTCGAACCGCATCAGAGTTCCCTTCAACCAAATCAAGACCTAGGTTTGCAGGGGGACCAGAGTTCACTTTTTTGGTCTGGATCAGAGTTTGATTACGATTCACACCTCCCCAAATGGACCGGACTTTCTAGGCAAACGAACAAAGCGGACTAAACAAGGCTGGTGTGAATGCACCCTTAAGCACCAATTCGTGCTTCTTACACACTCTTTGGGGATCTTAGACTTGGACCATTCTTAATCTAGGTTTGATCAAGCTTGATGTATTTCAAATGGAGTGTCTCTGTCAGATACTTGGAGGAGCTTTACAAGACTGAATTATAAGCAACACCATGTGGGAATGTTGCAAACAGCAACTGTTGAAGAACAAGTCCATAATCAGAGTGCAGTGATTTGGCTACATCTGCAGAATGAACACTGAAGAACTACTGAGGCCCCTGCCACCTGCAGACCGGAGAGTCCAAAGAAGACGTTGGCAATGTAAATGGAAGAATATCTGAAGTCTTGACATCTTCATCCCAATTAAGCAAACATCATCTTCATGGACCATAACACATTATAGACAGCGTTCGGTGTTTTGAAACATCTACCTATCCAGTGGTCCACCAGGGACCAATGAAGAAAACTGTTGGTGAAAATGTTCAATATCTCTAACATTCTGAGGTAAACGGAAAGGACTGAACTTAAATTGCGCTTTTCCAGTCATACCAACTACTCAAAGCACTTTTACTATGAGTGTCATTTCAGCATTTGCATACTGAAAAGCACATTGGTAAGCAACTTGGGGTTAAGTGCTTCGCCCAAGGGCACATTGTCATGTGGTGGGTGTAGGCAGGACTCAAACGCACAATTTCCTGATTGCAGAACGACTACCAAGTAAAGTTGTACATGATACTGAATCTTCTTCATTTTATCAGTGTTTTCAATATGACAACTGCAAAAAACTGCTTGGATGCAGTATTTGATAAGACTGAGTATGTCAAGTGTCAGACATCCTGGCTCATCATACTTCACCAGTTTTACTGCCCTTAATGCCAACACCTGATCCATATTTCTAATGGCTAAGTAGCTCCGGAACATCTGGATGATGGAGGCATTGTGCAACAGTAAGAAAGATGGAATCAAAATTATGGGTTTTCCTGATTTTCATGCGCCCCTTCTACCAACCAAGCAACAGCTGCCAAGTAAAAAACTTACTTTAAAGCTGATGGCACATTGTTTCCTAACCTGCCATATGTGATGCCAGCTTGAAAAGCCTGTGTTTAGTGGATCCGGTGCTAAAATGCTTGTTCTCACTGAGATTAATGAGATTTACCAGCATCCTGCTACATAAAGATGTCAGTATGTTCCTTCACCATGACGTCACTGTCCTTTCTTTGTTTTGTTTTTTGTTTTTTCATCTTGAAGGATCAACTGACCATCTGGGAGTAAATTCCCAAGACTCTACAAGTGCCCCCAAGCACAACGAATAACTATTAGCTGAATTAATCAAGCCAAGAAACTGTCTGTGGAATATTTTGTAAGATTCAATGATGTTATCATTGAGTCATTGCTGTACAGAGAAGAGGCAGAGGACTTAGAGACAAAGTTAAATACTCTTTGCTAGGATAAAATATTGCTGGACATTATTTACACATGTTCAGTCAGTACAACTGTGTCAGTGCAGAGTCTTTATCTGACAGTCACTGTCTCAGGTGTTGCACAGCAGCAACGATCCCCTGGGATGCAGAAACAATCAGCATCAATGACGGACCTGACATTGATCCAGTCAGATACAGTTTGTATGTGGAAAAAAAATAAGACTGAAAGACAGCCGCAGAAGAAGCTGGAAGGGAAGACAGGTTAAAATCTGGAAGTCTGGATAGGATTCACAAATCAAATTCACCAACAGAATTGGTGAAAAGATCAGCTGGGGTTTGAACAAAGTGAGGAAAAAATCTTCACCTTGTGGGCCACCTTGAACAAACTGACATAAAAATAATAGTTTCAAAGTCTGTACCAGAGAAAGAATTTCAAAAAGTTTCCTCAACCCAAGCATTGATTTCTTCTGCTGAACAAATCTGCCTGGAATATCAAAATTTTCAGGTCTTTTGTGTGCAGGAACTTCCTTTAAATTGTTGCAATATTTGTTGACAGTCATTCCTACAGTAAAGATCTTTACTTCAAAAAGATTCAGTTTGTTCTAAATGATTAACACAATGAAGGTCTCTGCCTTGTATTCCTTCTCTTGTTTTTAGCAATCAGTTAGTAGAACCAGGGTAAAACAAGGACTTCAGTGATGTGCTCACTGGATTGTGAAAGACCGGAAAGGCAAGTAAAGAAATAACATCTGGAACTGCACTATGTGGCATGTTCTAGCTAAGTGTTTTTTTTATTATTAAATGGGCATTTGGCTTCCAAAGACATTCATCTGTATTGCTGTTTTTATGAAAACACTGGTTGTGACTAGATAGGGATATTATTGGGGTAAAAAAAACAATCATAAAGTCTTGAAATGGAAACTACAGTAAACTCATTTCAGTTCTGCCTTGATCTAACCCAAGTATTGGAATGGAGTTTTGTTTAAGGTATTGTTAATGGACTGGAGTCACTGCTATTGATGTACTGTTTGGGATTTAATGTGAGCCACACCCATACTTTTAGCTAGTCACCCCTACTTTTCTGTTCATGGTAGGGTCCAGGAGGGATCCTACTCTTTGGCTCATCCAGAGGGAATCCCAGACCAGATGGGATGCATATTCCCTCTAGTGGATTCTGGGTCTGACCCAGGATGTCCTGAAATTGGAACATACCCAGAAAACTTCTGAGAACAGGCTCCCATGAGGCATCCTGATAAAATGCCTGACTTCTGTCGATGTGAAAAGGCAAAGGCTCTACTTTAAGGGTGTTTTCCCACCTGATACTCCAAGTAGACTCAGGTCGACTGGGCACCAAAGGTGCAACATTTGTTTCATTTTCACCTGCTGCGGTTCGCTTCCACACTGCACTGAGTCAAATGAACCAAACCCTTAGAAAAACCTGTTCCCCTCCTCACCTGTGGTGGCACTGCACCAAGAACACTTGAAGAAAACAATACGAAAACCTCTGAAGACACTGAGTGCAACTTCCTTCTTTACAAAATGTAAACAAAAATAGAGTAGTGTCAGATTTTAGTGATTGTAGGATTTTTCTTTTGTCTTTGGCAAAAAACCATGAGCCATTTCTCACGCTAGTGCTAGACTCACATGTTTCTTTTTGTTGTATAGAGCAGAATGCCCTGCTCTATAGTCGGCTTCCTTCTTTTGGAATGGTCTCTGTTCGGATTGCAATCACAAAAGCATTCAAACTGCACCAGAGTTCACCAGAGTCCAAACAGAGACCCTAGGTTTGTAGGCAAACCAGAATTTACATTTTTGGTCCGCATCAGGGTTTGATTACACATTCAGACCTCCCCAAATGAACCAGACTTTCTAGGTAAATGAACTAGAGTTCAATTAAAGCAGACTCGGTTGAAAGCAAATAATTTTAGTTGTAAATCTGCAAGGGGTGTGAATAATTCAGGCTGTAATATACAGGCAGCCTTGTTTCATCAGACAGTTGTTCAGCAATGGTTTTCCCAACACGTTTTGCTCTGGAAGGTCTGCTGTAAGGAATCAGTCTGATTAGTAAACTTAAGTAATTTCTCTCTTTCCAGCAAAATCCTAACTCCTGTTCCTAATGGAAAGTACATTGAATCTTGATATTATCGCTGTTTTTTACTGTATTTGTTACTTCACTAGAACTTTGAGTATTTTTACATCGTGCCATTTTTTTGTGTCTTTAATTTGACTGTTTTCAGAAATCTAAGTCATTAACAGGACTAGCAGTTCCTTTCTTAAACCTCACTGAACAACTTTGTGCTGCATCTTCCCCCTTTGCCCTCTGTACAAAACCAGCCCTGCGTCCAAATAGAGCTGTAGAAACGCATGAATCCTTAGCTTAAAGAACAAAAGAAGAGGCCAAGTTCAAGCGAGACAAAGAGTTGGCAAGCTTAGAGCTGTCAATCCTTGGCATCTTTAGTACCTCGCAGGGCCTCCTTGTGGGATCAAGCACAAAGTTAGAAATAAGGCAAAGGAACTTTTCCAGCCCGAAGCAGCGGCCCCAGCACGCTCTGCCGCCGACCTGCTCCCCTCTCTTCTTCTGCTCAGCTCTAGGAGCGGGGTTTTAAAGAGAGAGGTTTAGGCGGGTTGTGTGGGTAGGTAGGTGAGGCGCCAGAGAACTTTCCCTGAACTCTTGTTGGCTTTACGTCTCGTACTTTCATCTCAGGTCAGTGTCAAAAGAGGATTTATCTGGTTAAAAGCCGCCTGGAGATGAAACAGGGACCACTGCTGTAGAACACCAAGGGCCGGGTTCCCGGTGCCGCTTGTTCTCCCTCAGATACGTCAGAATCAAGTTTTCTTTTGAGCTAAATGTGGGTCATTTAGTCCTGGTTACAGTAACCCCCACCGCCTCCACCTGATTAATTAACTTGTGACTGAAAATCCCATAAAGTACGAAAGTGTGGGGAACAAAATGGATTGTGCACACAGGAAAAGGAGAACTATGAATATCTAATTTCATATTTTATTCTTTTTAATTGAATAAGTAAAATAAAAAAGGGCTGCACCGGGGGATCGAAAAGAATCAACTCTTTTATGACTGCCAGAAAGCAGCCAGTCATATTAGAGAAAAATATGTCAAGCCGGGCCTTGATGAATATGAAGGCATACCTCGATGACATGTTTGGATCAGTCAGATGAAGACAGATTCAGGAAACAAAGACGCTGACAAAACTGACAAAAGACACATTTGTTCAGTTCTGATGAGGCGCCAGAAAGCTGACAGTCATTGAAATTACTTGCTTTCACGAAAAAAAGCCCCCTGTTTTCTCTCTCGCACGTTATTTGGCTATTGTCAGTCTTCTTGCAGCATTGTTGCTGCAGGCTTGGTTTAATGATAGCAAATTCATCCCAGGCGGCAAGATCATAAAATTGAAGCAGCGAAGCAACACAATGGCAGTCCACAAGATTATCAAAGGCCTTTTTCTTTGTGTTTCTCTCTGCTGGACGCAGGTAACGTTCAGAACACAGATGGCTCACTCCAATTATTGCCACCGTCCATTTATCTGATTTGTTGTAGTAGATGTAGAGGATTTAATTTGCTGGTACTTTTTGGCAGAATTCAGCCAATTTTCAGCTTTACAATAGATTCAGAACTTTGTGTCAGCAGCAGACAAAGAGGAGACAGCTTTGAGGAAAAATGATTTCTACGGACGTTATGTAACGCCAGATGCCTTGATGCTCATTGTATCTAAATCTCACTGGAGCGTAATGCAAAGCTGCTCGCGTCTCTAAAAGTGGAGCTTTGACAGATTTTCTTCTTCACAAGCAGGGTGAAGATAGAAATTGCGGTGAAACAACATTAACAAAGGAGGTGCTAAGCCTACTGTGTGTCTGACAGCTAATTGTGTTCTTGACATTAGAACTTCCTCTATGAAATACATTTCCTACTTCAATTCAAATTCAAAAATACTTTATTTTTCCCAAAGAGAAATGAAATGTTATCATAACTCATATCACCTAAGAGCTGTTGTGGATGGTGATGCTGTAAGAAGGAAGGATCTCTGGTAGTAGTCAATCTTACAATGAATCTGAAGAAGTCTCTGATTTGAAGACTATTGGTGTTTGAAAATCTCATTATTGTCATTCTAACGACTCAACAGTCTTTCACAGTGACACATCCTGGATTACACCATCAGTTGTTGGCAAGCACTGCTAATCCACCTCATTTGCTTTTGCAGCTCTCTTTAAATCTCTGTCTGGCTGTATTGTGAGGGAGACATTGGAGCCGAGGTTGTGGTCCTTGGCCATTATGATTGATAGAAGAGATGGTTTGAACTTCCTCCTTCTCTCTCTGCTGTTTGGTCCTGCTCTGCGTCCATGAAGCCTCCTTTTCAACTCCTCTGGGATTTGGCGTTGTAGCTCAGACATTATTTGAGCTTTTAAGATGCTGATCAGCTGCTCCCAGTTGTAAAAACAATACCCTGTTGCCACTTGTTACTTTTCAAAAGAGAAAAAAAGTAAGAGCAAAAATCCTTACAGCTGCACAGCATCTGGAACCAGAGGGAATAACTGACTAAACACATGGCAGCAAGAAAGTGCACCCAGGCCTGATTACTGCCAAACCAGAAGAATCAAGAAATCTCTTAACTTAAATTGAATCTATCTGAAAACATGAAGTAGACTTTAAAAAATTGCATGACCACTATGATCACACCTTCCCCACAGTGAAACATGGTGGAGACAGCATCACGCTATTGGGATACTTTTTTAGCAGGGAAAGGGATAGGGCTGATCAGAGTTGACGGGAGGATGGCTGGAGGTATATACAGGGCAATCCTGTAAGAAAATGTACAAAACTCGAGACAGGGGTTGAAGTACAATCACTTGCATTTTAGGAAAACAACTTTAAACATACACCTAAAGCTGTAATATTCATGTTTTATGTCTAGACCTAAATTCAATAAAAAAAATTTGTGTGAAGAATTACTTTTTATAGCTCTCCATCTACAAAGTACTGCTTCAGGGGGTGAACTGAAAGGTATGCCACACTTTTTTCAAAGTAAATATTTTTAATAACTATGCCATTTTCCTTTTAATTATCAGCTATGACTTTGTTTTGGTCTTACATAAAACCATAATAAAATAGACTGAAGCTTAAAGTTATAATGTGATCAAATGTGAAAATGTTTGATAATGATTGGTTTTACAAGGCACTGTAGCTCCGTCATCTTATAAGGCAGTGACTGTATATTTTAGCAGCAAAAGGAAGTCTAAACCTAACAGAAAATAACCTGTCTGATTGGACCTTCATAACCATAATTGAGTCTAGTTTCAAAAAAGAAAAACATTCATGCATGGCTAAAACCATCTTAGATAAGTCTAAAATACATTTAATAAGCTCTGGTTGATTTTTGCTAGGTATATTTTTACTGTTATAAACAACACCTTGACTTTTGCTACAAATAACATACTTAAAATCCTCTGCAACAAGCTTCATGTATTAATCAACATTCTTAAGCAAGTGTATTTCCCAGTACATCAACCCTCAAAGCATTTTGGCAATAAACCTGCTGAAATATTTGTAAAAACACCGGACAGTCAAAAAAGACAACATAGCTAATCAGAGAAGACATCTTGACAGAAAACCTGTTAAAGTTGAAGATATCCTATAGAGTCACATCCTTTAAATCAACTTGGGCCAGTGGTGGTTTTTGATATCAGCCATATAGGCAGTTACCCAGGGTGGCATTGGGAAGGAGATATATAAGCACAAGATTATATATATATAATCTTGTATGTATATATATATATATATATATATATATATATATATATATATATATATATATAAAATTCCCTTCTCACCCTCCACGGGTGGTCTTTCTCAACCTCTGAGCTCGGGTCCTCTACCAGAGGCCTGGGAGCTTGAGGGTTCTGCGTAGTATCTTGGCTGTGCCAAGAACTGCGCATTTCTGGACTGAGATGTCTGATGTTGTTCCTGGGATCTGTTTTAGCCACTGCTCCAGCTTGGGGGTGACTGCCCCGAGGGCCCCGATGACCACAGGCACCACTGTGGTCTTCACCTTCCAGGCCTTCTCCAGTTCCTCTCTGAGGCCCTGGTATTTCTCCAGTTTCTCGTGTTCCTTTTTCCTGATGTTGCAATCGCTTGGTATTGCTACATCCACCACAACGGCTTTCCTCTGTTGTTTATCCACCACCACGATGTCCGGTTGGTTCGCCATTACCATTTTGTCTGTCTGGATCTGGAAATCCCACAGGATCTTAGCTCGGTCATTCTCCACCACCTTTGGGGGTGTGCCCCACTTTGATCTCGGGGCTTCCAGTCCATATCCTGCACAGATGTTTCTGTACACTATGCCCGCCACTTGGTTATGACGTTCCATATACGCTTTCCCTGCCAGCATCTTGCACCCTGCTGTTATGTGTTGGACTGTCTCAGGGGCCTCCTTGCACAATCTACACCTTGGATCTTGTCTGGTGTGGTAGATCTGAGCCTCTATTGCTCTGGTGTTTAGGGCCTGTTCCTGTGCAGCCAGGATGAGTGCCTCTGTGCTGTCCTTGAGTCCAGCTTTTTCCAGCCATTGGTAGGATTTCCTGATATCAGCCACTTCAGTTATTTGTCAGTGGTACATCCCATGTAGGGGCTTATCCTCCCATGACGGTTCCTCCAGCACCTCATCCTCTGGTCCCCATTGTTTGAGACATTCGCTGAGCACATCGTCGGTTGAGGCTTTGACCTTGATGTATTTATGGATCTTGGATGTTTCATCCTGGACAGTGGCTCTCATACTCGCTAGTCCTCTGCCTCCGTCCTTACGGCTCGCGTATAGTCTCAGGATGCTGGATTTAGGGTGGAACCCTCCATGCATGGTTAGTAGTTTCCGAGTTTTAACATCCATGGTCTTTATCTCTTCCTTTGGCCAGCTTATTATTCCTGCAGGGTATCTGATTACTGGCAAGGCATAGCTGTTTATCGCACGGATCTTGTTCTTGCCATTGAGCTGGCTTCTCAGGACTTGCCTTACTCGTTGGAGGTATTTGGCTGTGGCTCCTTTCCTTGTGACCTCATCGAGGCTGCCATTTGCTTGTGGTATTCCCAGGTACTTGTAACTGTCCTCAATGTCTGCTATTGTTCCCTCTCGGAGTGAGACCCCTTCTGTGTGGATGACCTTCCCTCTCTGTGTAACCATCTGACCACACTTCTCTAGTCCGAATGACATCCCAATGTCAGTGCTGTAGATCCTGGTGGTGGGGATCAGTGAGTCGATGTCTCGTTTGCTCTTAGCGTACAGCTTGATGTCATCCATGTAGAGGAGGTGACTGATGGTGGCTCCGTTCTTGAGTCGGTATCCGTAGCCAGTCTTGTTGATGACTTGGCTGAGGGGGTTCAGACCTATGCAGAACAGCAGTGGGGACAGAGCGTCTCCTTGGTATATGCCACATTTGATGGACACTTGTGCAATTGGCTTGTAGTTGGCTTCAAGGGTGGTTTTCCACATCCCCATCGAGGCTGCAATGAAGGCTCTTAGAGTCCTGTTGATGTTGTACATCTCTAAGCATTCAATGATCCAAGTGTGTGGCATTGAGTCATAGGCTTTCTTGTAATCAATCCAAGCCGTGCACAGGTTGGTGTGTCGGGTTTTGCAGTCTCGGGCGACTGTTTGGTCTACCAGGAGTTGGTGTTTGGCTCCTCTGGTATTTATGCCGATGCCCTTCTGTGCTGTACTCATGTATTTATCCATGTGCCCACCTATCTTAGCTGCTATGATGCCTGACATGAGCTTCCATGTTGTAGAGAGACAACAGGGAGGTTGCTGTGGTCATCTCGTAGAGAGATTAGCCACTGTGCATTGCTGTTGTGGGTCGCCTCCCTTTCCCATATGCCTTTCCAGTACTGTTGGGTCTCCAGCCTTGGTGGGTCTGCTCTGTTGTTATTACCCTGCCATTGAGAGTACACTTTAGCTGGTTGGGTGGAGAAGAGCCGGTTAATCCTCCTGGCTTCATTTTCTCTCGTGTACCTCTTTAGGCGACTGGCCAAGGCTTGGAGCCTTTGTTTGGCAGTTTCGAGCGCTTCAGGTATGGGCATCTGGCTGTACCGCTTGGATACCGGTCTTTTGATTGCACCTCTTTGGAGCTCTGACAATTGGCTCACTTCCCTCCTTGTTACCTTGATTTTAGCCTCTAACCGTCTTTTCCATGGTGGGTATTGAATCTCATGGTTGCTCCTATAGCCGAGCATCTCAAGGATCACTGATGCTGAGTTGTACACCAGCTCATTGGTTTCCGTTATGGTGTTGGTAGGGATCGTTGTCAATGCTGCATTCACATCTTCAATGAGACTTTCTGATGGTACTTCACTCAGCCGTTGTAATTGGCATCGGAATTGCCTGGTGTTCATTCGGGCCACGATCCTACCTCTCAGGTCAGTTGCTGCCTCGTTCAGCTGTGATGGTTCGTTCATTATTGGGGCTGCATACCCAATCTCCGGGTGGGGAGTTGAAGCTAACTCCCCTCTGACCTGGCGTCCTGGCTCCCCCTTGCCATAGCATTTGTGTTGTACCTCGTCTATCTCAAGTTGTGACAGCATTTGCCGTTTGCGGATGTTGGAACACTGAGCTACTAGTTGTTTGGCAGTTAGTGTTGAATGGGGATGTCGACGTAACCATTCCTCCCGCATTCTTTGCATGTAACCCCTCTGACTAGGGTTACTTGAGTAGTAGCATTCCAACAGATCCAAGTTTTCACCTCTCGCCCAATTCCGTCTTGTTCCAGTAACATATATATATATATATATATATATATATATATATATATATATATATATATATATATATATATATATATATATATATAGCTTACCTGTCAGTTGTTCCTGGAAAAGGTTTTTTCTTACTTTCATTTATGTGTAGTCCAGGTGGAGTTGGAAACACCTTCTTGTTGCTTAGAATGGGAAGACTATTTTACATGCTTTGGGCAGAATTGCACTACATTTTATCACACCCCAGGATTTAGATGACTTCCTGCAATTTGATTAGTTGGGGATAAGAGAATGAGAAGTTCGACCAGGTTGACATTCATGCAATAACCGCCACTAGTTAGAGCTAATGACGCTGTCACACTAACCCAGGTGTGCATGGCCTAATTTTCCCAGGAGGGAGCTGTCAAGATCTTCAGACTGTTATGTGATTTGATTGGTGTGCATGTGCATCCATCTACAGATTATCTGAAGACACCAAGTCATATGATTTCAGCTCAATCACCTGCCTCATTTTTCCCCACAGAGGGGAAAAACAGCGTATTTTCTAACTTACTGTCTCAGCGAGTTGTGCTACAATGTTGCATCTGTATTGTTATTCTGTTTGTTAAAGTTGCATCCATCCACTGTCTTTCGGGTTGTGTTGCTGTGTGATTTATTGTGTTTGTAACCTCTGTTAAGATAGCTGCAGATGCAGTATATTTGTTTTGTAACTAATCATATGTAACTAATATAGCGTTGTTTTTTTTAAAGTAACTGGTTAACAGTTTGGGTAAATGTATTGACTTTTTGTCCGTTTCAATAATAAGGCACTTTCCTTTAAGACTTGTACATGTATGGACATGACTGCTTGTCGCTCTACTTGGGGTTGCACCTGTACGTGGCATCCACAAGTGTGTGCTAAACATGCACCCAAAGTGAAATGTTATTATTATTATTATTATTATTATTATTATTATTATTATTATTATTATTATTATTATTGTTGTTGTTGTTGTTGTTGTTGGTGTTGTTATTCCTGGCATCAATGAATTGTTTTCCTTCATCCAACAGACAAAAAAAGAGGAACAATGTGGTGTATAATTTGAACATTATATGCTGTTTGTTTTAATTTTTATATGCATTGTAAGAGACCATTTAGTCATATGTTAGAATACTGATCTGGAAATGACAAAAACAGTTCATGCAAAGCATCATCAATTCCAAAATTTTAAAACATGAAATCTATGTTGTTACCCATTTTTGACTCTGACTCTGATAACTACTCCTCCCCACACAAAAACCTAACAAAATCTTGACATTAAACCCTCATGTTGATGATGTACGGTTGTGATTATCATGTTAAAGGTCTAACCAATATTGCAGACCCCTGTGGACTTTAAGGTCAGATACTGGTGACCACTGACAAGTGATGACATTTGTCACAAAGAAACAAGAAGTTAAATGTTAAACTTAGAACCGGGATGAATTTCTCTCACTTTCCTTCTTTATTATCCATGTGTAACCCGACACTGAGCTGGGAAGGATGTGTTACAGAGCTCAGGGAAGCACACAAACCATGCGTGATCCATCTTGGTGCTAATTAGGGAACACTCAGCTTTATTGGCATGAAACGGACCGGATAGCATCGGCTCGGGTCGCTACACATACTTAGGGATCTATTGCACATCAAATTTCCCATAACTGAATATAGTGATGACACCCCTGAGGACAGTAAACAACACTCATGGATACAACAATAATCCATCACTATGAGAGCTATAAAACAGAAGGAAACATGCTGAGGTTGCAGCAGTAACCATTTCAGCTAGTTTAAATATTTATTAGCCAGATTGCTGTTTGTGGTAATTATTGTGTGGAGAATTCATTTTCAGCCAGTTATGCTGGTCAGGGGAAATCAGTCCACTTGTTATTTAGATAGAGAATGTCGCTTATATTAAGATGCATGGTGAAGCAGTGGTTAGCGTTGCTACCTTGCAGCAAGAATGTTAAATCCTGGCCCAGGCCCTATCTCCATGAAGTTTACATGTTCTCTCTGTGCATGCACAGGTTCTCAAGAGGTCTGCAATAAGCATCGGTATCGCCGATACTGATACAGGTATTTTTTATTTAAGTTTGACATATCATCAAACTTCTAACTTTTAGGTGTTCGTTTGGTTTTTACTTTGGGTTATTTTGTTCAAACCTAGGAGATAATTTGGACAAAGTTTATAGGTGTCCACAAAATACTTTGATGACATATTAACATGACAAACAGAAACAGAAAAAACACTGCAAAGTGCAAAAAATTATCATTTGAGAGTAAATCAAAACAAAATCTTTGAGGTAGAGTTGATAAACTACAATACAAAAATAAAATACAATTTCAAGATATAATCTGAAACGGTAGCACGTTTCAAATTCAAAGCCAGTGGCCAAATCCCCCCCACCACAGCAATTTCTATGGTCCTCTACACTCTACACTTCAGAAATAGAACGTCAGGATAACAGTTGTGTGCTTAAAAATATTATTTTATTCATCAAATCATATCAGTTTTCTTTGTATGGTGCCAAATTACTTCAGTGTAAAAGGATGTTAAATGTTATTTAATTTTTAGAAGTACTTGTCAAATGCAGAGAAAGCTATAATATTCTAAGTTTGTTAATAGGTATTTTTATCAGTATATTCTGCCACAACTGGCCCTTTGAGGACATTCATGGTCTTGATGTGGCCCAAAATGAAAATGAGTTTGACACTCCTGAACTAAAGTATCGATCACCACACTAGTATCCATCCGATACTGATACCTGGTATCGATATTATCAATATTTTGAATAGATCCGCCCATATCAAGTTCTCTCATGTTATTCCAGCTTCCTGTCCAAGGGGTAGCCCGCCTCTCGCCCAATGACCACTGGAGATAGGCTGTAACTCTGCAAGGACAAGCAGGTATAGACAATAGATTGATGGCGGGTTATAGTTGTGGTTCAGCACTATAACCACAGTCCTTTTTGACCAATACAATTTGTTTATACAGCATCCATTCAAAGACAAAAATGTACCGTAATATCTTGAACTATAAGCCTTTACCTTTCTCACATGGCTTGAACACTGAGGCAGCAATGATGCAGCTAATATACTGATGATTAACTCGAGACGAAAGTGACGTAAGAGTGAGAACAAAAGAGGGACTGAGCAAGAGTGTAACGAAGTCATTCTGAGGCTGTTCAATTTCGATAAAAAGACGACTTCAGTGGTTTTAGGCCCTGTACACACGGAGAGGAGCGTGGTTTATTTTTGTAAATGATTAAGAAAAAATGTGTGTCCACAGGACAGAATGCAGCGCCACATAAAATAATGTAGTAGGTATGCCGGGCCAATTGGTGGCGCTGTAACACTGCCAGAGAATGACATAAAAAATAAAAAAAAACACCGAATGGCACCACGTTTATTCTTGAAAGAGAGGTGATGCTTCACTTTCACGTTTACAAACATGAAAGTTTAAAAAAAAAAAAAAAAAAAAAAAAAAAAAAAAAAAAAAAAAAAAAAAAAAGACGTGGCTCACATAGCCACACAAAAGCATGAAACCAGTGCTCTGAAATGGATCCTCTCTGGGACCCGGTTTCAAAAATGATCGTTTCAGGTCTCCCAAGATGCCGAATCCATGTGGATGCACAGCCTAAACTACAAAACATTTTGCAGATACACCTGAAATCATCTCCATGTGGACGGGGGAGCAAGATGAAGGTGGTGATCAGTGACTTTTCCTGATAGGCTACTGTATTTCTTTTAAGCAGTTGTATTACAGGCCCTGTTCAGAAAAAGCATTTACGGTACATTTGTGTATTTTACCGGTACGTATTTCATTAAAGGTTAAAAAGATCTTTCTGCATAACGTCTTTCCATGTATATATCTCATGTTACAATCTGGACACTTTCGACTTATGTACAAGTATGACGTATATATGTACGTTTTATCTTTACATGTCTAAAAACCTCTAATACATCCTTTGAACATAATTTATTTTTCTACTTCATGTCATCCTTTATTATCACTGAGTATTACATAAGTGAAATATCCGTCTTCCTGTGGGTTAGAGAACACTTCATTTCTTTAACAGCCAACAGTGCTGAGTGTAACAAATACTATCAATCCCATGGGAGTAACTCTGGATGTGTTCCTGTTTAGTCAGGATGGATGGACTACATTGGATTATTTAAAGAGAGACTGCAGCCCGCTCACTCCCCAAAGCCCTTAGTGCCACTTAAGTCATGCAGTTTCAGTGTCACAATCCTCCCTTAAATGAATACATAATTTACAACATTTCCTCGTGTACAAATCTCCCAATGTTACACATAATGTAAATGTCTGAATGAGGCACTCTAAGCAGTTTTAGTGGGAGACCCAAGTGAGATATTAGTTTTCTCTGCTCTGGGAAGCCGACTGATTAAAAAAATTTCATATCTCCATCATAAAGGGACCCACTAATCCTGTGAGTCAATTTGGATCTCAACTCACAGTTTTAAAGGGCACTGATCCAGATTGTTTTTGAAGGATTTTGAGCATATGTATATGTGTTGCTCACATATTCAAAAACTTACTGCATGGATCTGATTTAGTTTCATAACAGATTCTTACATATAAAAATTACAAGATTCCAAGAAAGTGATCTGGCTTATTATTTTAGATTTCAAAGGAATTCTTCAGACTTTATAAGAACGGTTCTGGTAAAAGGTTTGAAGTTCATATCTTACCGGTAAATAATAATTTTGGCATCTTTATTCAGTATAGATCCTGACTCTTGGACTTGGAGTCTGTAGCTAACACTGGGTTAGAGAGAGACAGGGCCAGAGAGAACTTGGGCCATCTTTAAACTTGAAACTGATGATAAATTTCACAGGAAATTAAGGTAGGAGGGGGTGCGCCACCAATGATCTTCCTGTATGAAACATGTACTGAGGACAGAACATGAAAAGGGTTTCCAGGTAGAGCAGCTGGATTGATGGAAACTTGAATCTCAGACTTGAACTCAAGCTGCACTTCAGTCACAAAAAAGTTTAAAAAATAAAAGCACTTCCTGTTCATTTTATTCAGGAATTTAACGTCCTTTCTGACAGACTCATATTGTATCTCATTCTTTCTTCTGTTGTTTAGAGTGTACTCAACATATGTTTGTTTCTTAGATAAGACAACAAAGGTGTTTAAATACATGTTTTTTTAAAAATAATTTTGGCAAACTTCAGATTCACTTTTATGTATAAGTTTGGGTCTAAAATAACTTCCTGATTAAAAAGAATCCAATGAAAAATAAAGAAAACCTAACAGGTGGTAACTGATGTATTTATTTATTTTAGCACATACAGTACATACTTATATTTCTAATGGTGTAAATGCTTTCCCACAGCAATTTATTTTAGTATGTTGTTAGATAAATGTTAAATAATATTTAGGCCTCAGGACTGACAGTAAAAGATTTGAATTTATAAACAAAGCGATTTTAGTCTTGAGTTGACTTAGGCCAAAAGGTTTGAGACCTGTCTTAGACTCGGGGTGACAGACTTGACTTGGGCTGAACAGTATGAAACTTGACTTGAAGTCAGTCCTCAAAGACTTTAGACCTGACTTGGACTTGGGGCATCTGACTTTAGAATTGACTTGGACATGCCCATCAGTGACTTGAGACTTGACTTTATACAATCATAATATGGCATCTGCATAAACTGCTATGATGTTTCTGGAGTCCTTATAAGCCAATAGAAGACTAATTTAGTCATTGCCAATTTTGAACTAGCTGTCCGTCAGCTGTCATCTTAAGCCTCTGAGACTAACTAATCTGGATATATGGAGAGTTATGTAATGGAGGTGAGATATTAACACCTTGCAACCTTTCAATAGACCTACTTCTGACTTATCCCTTTAAACAGTTTTAATTTCAACATTTAGACTTGTTAGAGGTCTGTTAGCTAACCAGAGCTGCACTGAATCAGTCTTTTATTTCCTGCAAAACATATTCAAACACAGTGTGAGAGTTGTGTTGGGGAAAGAACAGAAAACAAGTGGTGCCTGCAGGATTTTTGTCAGATGCCATGATTGCCTCTATCTGATATAAACTTCCCCTCTTCCCAACCAAAGGCATCCCGTGCCTAAATGAATTCTTTCGCTGCTAGTCAAAGAGCCACAACACCACTTGCCTTGCATGCCAAGATGGTTTGACATTTCCAAGGAGTTGGCATCTGAGTCAGTTCAGATGAGCTGGAGGAGTGTCCATGAGCAGGACAGAAAATCCTGCTTTAAATCTCTGCTTTCTTTCATGAGAATCAAATCAAGCAAAATGCAGGCAATTCTCTCCTTCCTAGTTTTTTCTTACAAGAGCACATCAAAGAAAAATCCTCCTCTTACCATATGCTGCATAGTTTCATAATCCAAAGAGACTTTTGTAATTACACAGTCCACCAGGGGAATAAAGCTCATCGATTCTCTGGGAAGAGAAATTTCATTATGCAGACCCACTGCAAACCACTGATGCTATCAGCATCTTCAGACTTCTTTCATTTAATCATTTTACACAACAAAAGACAATTTAGACTCAGACAAGATAAATAAATGGTATGGAAATGTGGATGTTAACTATATTATACATATTCTTACAAAACTTTATAGGTGGGAGTAAAGCAGAGAATGCGACCTGTCAGGTGTGCAACATGCGGGGAACGTTTCATCTTATCGCATCATTTCTTTTTTTCCCAGCAGCACAGACGACTCTGTGACATTTCTGTGTATGCTTGAAATATATACCTAATGAATGCTGCTTTTTTTCCGACATCTGTGCCTCGCTTCCAGCAATAGCAAACCCTCTGATGCAGTCATCAAGCCATCAAATGGCAAACTAAACACTCTCTCCAGGAGAAGTATTTATGCATTTCTGCAGGTATAATAAAGGCTCGAGCTGTTAGATGTACTGTAGCATTCTATAGAAAAGCCTGAGAACTTCAGCTGTTTAACTTACAGGCACTCACGCCTGTAAGTTAAACATGGTTTAGACAATGGTTTAGATGAAAAGATATTCATGTTTCAAAATGACCTAGTCCACAGATAAATCCAATTATATAAAATTAGAAAACCTGTGAGTATGATTACATGGTGTCCTGTGATGGAGGAAATTGTTAGGTTGCAGTTTGTTGATTACAGTGGCCCCCACCTATTCACGGTTCACTACTTTTAGATTTTTCGGTGGAACATAACTCCAAATTATTTGCCGAAAATTCGGCTATTCATTGATTTTTTTTTTACTTTACTGTTTATTTAAAATTTTTATCTTTAAAAATTTTTATTGGAGTATGAAAGCTGAAATACCTGGGAGCAATGCTACTTGACATGCTATTGGTTGGCATTTGCGAAGCAGTCAGTGCAGGAGCACCATTTGTTTTACTTCGCTCTGATTGGTTGTACCTCCAAGAGTGCAGATATGGAAGACCGTGGATGTTAGTTTCTGCTGTAGTCCCAAGACTGTCTCCTCTGTGCATATTCATGCATACTAAGGTATATTTGATGTTTGAATTATTAAAGTAGGCATTTATTACCATTTTTAGAGCAAAGGTCTCAAGTATTTATGGATTTCAGCTGTATCCAGGTGGTTGTGGTCTCTAACCACTGCAAATACTGGGAGTTCACTGTATATAGTTCTATATAGGAGGTACCTTGATATTGGATCACGACTGGGTACAGATTCAGTAACACAGAATAAAAGGGAGCATTTTCTTTGGTTCCTTTCTCTCTTTTCTCTTTAAACAAAAACGTCAGAAAAAACTTCTGAAATGGTATTTACAACAAGGCAGTGCCTCCTGATATCTTTTGCTCTAAAATAAAAAATCTTTTACAAATATGCATACATATTACTATGCCCTCATATGCAAGCAAAAACATAAAATAAGCTGAAATGTGTATTTTCATAAAAAAAAAAAAAAAAAAAAAAAACCAAAAAAAAAAAAACAATAAATTTCACCTTAGCTGCAGAAAAAGCTTTAACAAGGAATGTACTATTCCTCAGAATATTCCTCACTATGAAGCAAAATAAATTAAACGTTACTTACCACATGACACTGTTTGAATGCTTGATGTGGCTTTTTAGGGCCTGTTGGTGTTCAATAGGCAAACGACTATGCGTCTTTAGGGGCCGGTTGCAAAGGTAATGGTGTTTATTAGATGGCACCAGGTGTTGCAAAGAGCATGAACTGTGCGATTTCTGGCTTTCCATACTTCGATGACTTGCTCTCCACTGCTCGCGTAGATTACTGGGAAGGTGGAATTTTCTTGCTTTGATTACGAGTTGGTCTTCAAGATCCCACTGGTCAGTATTACCAGCCATTTCTGGCATTGCTTTAAAGTGGATACCATTAGCAGTAGGTCTTAGGTGAATTTCCTCCGACAAAAACAAATGCATGCCTTCTAAAAGAGTGTAGTGATTTCCTCCAACTTGTACATCCTTTATCTGACTCCATGCTGTCATCTGTCCCATGACAGTTCGGTGCAATTGGGAAGACGAGTTAGCATACGGACAGTGAAAAGACAAAAGCTTTTAGCTACACAACCATAGTTTATTACTAGTATCATCACTTACACAGACTAAAGAAGTGTCAGCGATAGTCACTTAAAGGTCATCAGCAAATCATACTTGGGTAACTATTTAGAAACAGTTTGGGAAACGCTGTCATCATCCAGATGAAAATCAAATGTTTGTAATTTACATTCATCTTACCAAAGAAACTGAATTTGAAAGCAGCAATACAGGGTGGGGGGAAGAGGCATAGAAACTTAAAGAAGGAGAAATAGATTGTAAATAGATTCCATTTCCTTTAATTCTTTGTTTGATCTGTACCTTGTCTGGGGTTGGCTAAGACCTTGAGTCTTCAAGTCTTTATAGTATTTGGTTGAGTATTACATGTTACAGATAAATAGTAATCTTTTTATTTCTTTGAAAATCAGACTATTTGCTTCCCCAATTTTTTTAACTGCAATATGTCAGAAAAAAAGCCACAGTCAATCGATAACTGTGTTTGTTCATACGACACATTGATCTATTGGTCACCCAATAAAACTGCTGTGTAAAAGTTATGTTACTGAAGAAATGGACATATAGGCGAAGTTCATTGCAGTATTCCACTACAAGCAGTACGATATCAGAGATGTAATCCTGCCGTCCGGTAAGGCTAATCATATGGAGTCCTTAAAAAAGCAGAGCGGGGAGATCGGTACTTCTCATGTTGACGTCCATCCAGTTCATGAGGATGCCTTCAGAGGTCTTAAAATCTTATCTCTAGTCCAGAATAAAGGATGTCTCTATTTACAGCAAGGTCCTTTGTATTACTCGTCTCCTTTTATGATCCGCCAGACCACAATAGGGGGTTCACCTGTAAGAGAAGACAGTGATAAAATCAGAACCATTGAGGCTACAGCAACATCAAGCCATCATAGAGGCTTACCTCATAAGCAGCCCTTCATTTCTTTGAACTAGTGTTGTGTTTCATTGTGTCTAGTCAAAGTCCAGACCTAAATGCAGTAGAGCATCAGTATCTAGACTTGAATAACTAATGTGAAAAAAAACACTCTCCAGCTAGTCTGCCTGAGCTTGACTCATTTTGAAATATTAGACAAAATTTCTAGTCTTTTCACATTAAAAGCCAGTAAAGACATGCCACAAAAAAACTTGCAGCTGTAATTGCAAAATTTGTAGTCCTACAATGTGTTAAATTGGAGGCTGAATGCACACTACAATTTCCAAATTTTCAAATAAAGAAACTGAAAACCAACTTTGTGTTAGTCTATCACATAAAATCCAAATGAAACATCCTGAAGTCTGTGGTTGTTGTGTGACAAAAGGTGAAAAAGAGACATTCAGGCTGAAATTTATCTAGATGGATTAAGGCTTGGGGATCATAACAGTGTGTTTCAATTTCTAAGGTTAACCTTTGACCAGAGGGTGGCTGTAAAGGAACACCCTCATAATGTTTGGATGGATTGTTTGCCTACACATGATCAATTTGTAACAATATTAAAAATAATTTTATGCTGGTTAATTCATCCATCTATTATGTGATTTTGTGTGGGGTTTTTTTTAAAGAAACATCTGACCTTTCTGAAAAAAACTTCTGTACTGTAATTTGCACAAGCCAGATGAGAATTGCTAGCTCAAGTTTCATCAACCGATCTCCAGCTGTTGCTATAGTACCAACTAGGGCTGGGCGATAAAACGATAACAATATCTATCGTGATAGACACGTGATCAGTATCAATAGAAAATATGTCCGATAGAATGTTCAAGAATTTCAAGAACTCCGATCCAAAATCACACAGCATTCTGGGGGATGTAGGCAGAGGAAAGGCTTTAGATGCTCAACTTCTCAGGGCCCAGCTAAGAAAGATTGGTGGCATCAACTCACTCGCTCTATGGTTACCTAGCAACAACGTGTTGTGTAACATGCGCAACAGCAGCTTCGTGTTGCCCCCAACAAACTCCGGCCTACTTCACTCGGAGGTCCGCACGTACTGGAGGCAGAACAATGCGGAGTTAAAGTAGACGTCCACTGGACACGTCTGTACAAAGGTACATTTTTATGACCGTTGCACGAAAAAGTGTTCACATCGAACTGTTTTGCATGCAACACCGAGATAACATTGAGTAAGCGCAACCTGTAAGCGCTATAAGTGCGATCGTTTAATTTCATTGTTTACATGCAGTTACTGGCTCCACAGTTGGTGAGTTTTGTCACTGGAGAAAAAGTTACATTTCTGTTTGATGTGTGATGGCATGATGTATATTTTCCATTCAGCTTGTTAAATATTAATTAAATCAAATGAAAACTAAATGCAATTGAATATGTCATTATTATCATTTAAAATCTGATGGGAAAAAATAGATCATGACAGGATTTTTTTTTGACACCATCAGTCAAAATGACGGAGATTGAGAAAGTCTAGCGTAACCTCTGACACACAGTAACTCTGAGTATGTAGGAGCAGTTTCATGTTTGCCACTGTGCCCCATAACTGGCTAAAAATATAAAAGAAGAAAGGTCATATCACCAGTTTGGCAGTATTTTGGATGTAAAAAGACCCAAATCAATAATGATCAATATCGACTAATATGAAATGCTTATGTCGTGATATGTCTTTTAGCCACATTGCCCAGCCCTAGTACCAACATTTGAGTAGTTGTTACTAAACCATCATGTAGCTTTTCCATCCCCAAACTGTCAATGTTGTCCTTCTGTTTTCTGAATCGCCCCATGTTTAAGAGCCCAATATATCAGGATATAGATAAAAGTTTCAAAGTCTGGGCTCATTCCGGTCATCTCTGCTAGCACCATCAACAGCAGACCCAACTCTTTATCTTGGATTTCATGACAGTACCACTGGTGTATTGGTTCAAGTTATTATGAGCCCAAGACATGAAGGTGAATCCTTTAGGTTGTGCACACCTTTGTCTACACTATATTGCCGAAAGTAATGGGTCTCCCCTCCAAATCGCTGAATTCAGGTTTTCCAGTCACCTCCATCCAACATCAAATCCAGCTGACAGACTGCTTCTAAAGGTGAAACAATGGGTCCCTCTCAGCAGCTCAGTAAGTTCAAGCATGAAAGAATTCCACCTGTGTAATAAGTGCATTTGTGAAATTTACTTGCTGCCAAATATTCCCCTGTCCGTGGACAGTGGAAGCAATTAGGAAGAGAAGCAAATTAGCTGCAAAGTAGTAAGCAATGTAACATCACATAGGTCAGTGGATGTTGAGGCCTACAGTGCACAGAGGTTGTCAGTTTTCTACGTCCAAACTTCATATGGCCTTCTGGATCATGCTGTGGGGATAGTGCTCTTTAGAAGAGGTGGGGAAGCTGGTCAGAGTTAATTAGATGAGATGGAGATGAATACAAGGGGATCCTGGAGGAAAGCCTGTGAGAGGCTGCAAGAGACTGGGCTGGATGTTAACATTCAAACAGGACGAAGAACATGAAAACACAGCCAGAGCCACAATGAAATGAGGTAAATCAAAGCATATTCATCTGATAAAATGCTCTAGTCAAAATCCAGACCAAAATCAAATTGAGCATCCCAGATGCTGTCCTTCCCATCCGACTGAGTTTTGAGCTATTTTGCATATAAGAATGGGCAAAAAAAGTCAGTTACTCGGCATGCCCCAACAGAAATGGATCTTTCACTGCAGCGAAAGCTAATTCTACAAATATTGACTCAGACAGACTGAAAACAAATGCCTGCCACACTTTTCAGATGGTTATTTGAAAAAAAAAAACATTGAAAAGCATGTAGTTTCGATTATATAATTATACACTACTTAGTGTGGTCCATCACATTAAATCCCAGTGACACACAACTGAAATAATGTTTTGTGGCTGTAATATGATAATCCAAAATTCTGAAGGGATATGAACACTGTTACAAAGCACTGTCAATGGTCAAACAATTAAAGCAACACAAAATCTCTACAGATGTCCTCCATACAACTGCTCAATCAAAAAGTGAAATAGAAAAAGAAAATTAGTATTCCAAGACAGTAATGTGTATGTTACCTATTAGATGTGCGTATTTCCTCTCATATCTCTGTGTTCTATTTAGCATAAAAGCAGAGTGCTGGGTTTGCATTAACATCTCCAGCCCTTCACTCGTAGTTTGGTGCTGTCAGATACTTGGGAAGACCTCCATTCTCCTTGAGATTAAATTGCCTGTCATGAAGCTCGGTGGCTGACTGGCAGCTCCTCTGCTCCTACAAAAGTACATTCTGGAAAAGACTCTTGAAGAGCATAGCGTAACAACCTTCATAACAACGTCCGCTATCTATTCCAGTCGGCTGTCAAAGGACATGTGGGTTTGACGGACCGCGGGAAGCCATCACCGGACTTGTGAGGCTCCATTATTGACGGTGAACTTTTGATAGGAAACAGACAGCTGTGACAACCCGGTTAGATTAATTCTCAAATGGGTTGTTTGACCAAGGCTGAGTGCATAATGTCGTTTAAATCGCCCCAATTAGAGAAAAAAACATACAAAGAACTATCAGGCCATCGCTTTACAAGGAAAACCTATGAGAACCAGGATAATACATTTTCCACAGAACAGGTAGGGCTGCAATAAATTCTTCCCTTCACCGAGTCATTTACATTCTGAGCTGCCATGGTGATTAATGTGGTACTAATTTGAGAATAATTTCAGGTTGAAAAGACAAAGAGCTAAGCTGCTTCTTGTCAGAAGCGAAAATGTCTCTGGAGATCGATCTATACCCCGTCTCACTTCAAGAATGGGGGGGGATAAAAAATCATTAACAGCATTCAGAGTAAGTGTCTGAAACAAAGCTAAAAATAAGGAAGGAAAAACCAAGTCCTCCCTAGGTGTTGGGTTTGTTTAATTGGTGGATGACAAGTGCTAATTTAACTGGCAAAGCATTCATTTCCATTCGGCGCCTGAAGTGAGCATGGCTGAGAGATTTAACACAGCAGGTGCGGGGCTTGTGTTTCTGTAATTCAGCTGTGTAATTGGCACTCCGCCGCGTCCTTCTCAGCAATATGCTTTGTGTTGGGACAACTATGACTGGGCTTTTCATCATATGGCAAGAATTCACCCATGAAATCAGCAAAAACACAGCAGAGAGAATGCAGAGCCAACTTTCATCATTTATTATGTTTAGGATTCGAACAAAAGGGCAGTTTCTGCCACAGGTCAACACTGCTCTTAGGGAAAATGTACAAGTAAAACGCTGTTTTTATTCCTTTTAATCAAACTGTTCATAATATTTTAAATTAATTTGCCAGATAAACAAATAGTACCAAGAATAAAAGGCATATTCCATCTATACTGCTGAAAATTCCAAATATAAGCAATACGGCTGCTAATAATATAAAAGGTGGATATAGCAGCAGCAACAACCTGTTTATTTGTCCTTCTGGCAGTAAATTAGTGAGCAATCATAGTAGTGCTAATCCTATGTTGTTGAATATTGCAACCACATTTGACTGAATAAAATGCTGATGAATACATTGCTATTGCTTTGTAGGCTGATAACAGTAGTTAGCATGGTAAATGAGCACCAGTATTAGCAAATCTATCTCCAACTTGTGACTCACTATTGAAACACAGGTAAACTCGGAGTAAATAGTACAGGTAAATGAACCTATTTATAAATAGAACTTAGCCTACTGACCACAGGAAAATAATCAGCAAGTAGGTCAGTAAACCAAAACCAGACCGGATTCTGAACTACTCTAACAGAACTACAGAATAGAACTTTGCAATGAAATATAAAAGAGGCATAACATCTTGCATTATTATTCTGTCAGATCAGCTGGGTATAAGCAGGACCTTAGCTAACATGGCAGTGATCAATAGATCTGAAAAGCTGATAAGTTAAATGAAACAACTTCTAGGGAAATGTTACCTAACTTAGCAATACCTCCTAGACTGGAGCAAGTAAGCTAGTTGTGCTATTTCCTTGCATGGAGAGAAAAAGTTTTTCAAAAAGCCTTCCTTGTATTTAACACTTGGTGGACCACTGATATACTGTTTTTAATAGATCAGAAACCAAATATGGTTTTAATGTTATTTTGACTTAAAAGCAGTCATGCTAGAATAACTTCATCACCTCGCTTTTAGGAAATTAGGCTTTGTGGGTCAACTGCCTCAGCACTTACTTTAGGGCCTCTACCATGGTGACTGAAAACAGATTTTAGACACAGCTGAAACCTATGATTTTCAAGGTGGATCTTATTATAAAGGAAGATGGTATTGGATAAAGACAAACAATAATAAGTTTATTTGCATTTTTAACTCCACTGCTACACATAAGAATAAAGGTAAAAGTATCATTTAATTCGGTATTGCTGTAATTTATTTTTCTGTGGTAATTGTCTGTTGCAGGAAAAGAACGTGGTCAGGGAGGGAAACACCAGAAGGTCAAACATTAATGTTACCACCTATCACAAAAGGAGGTAACCATGTTACTTATTACTTCTGAAACAGCCTAAACACAAATGGGATAAGGATTTTCCTCCACAGGCTTTAGTTTGCGAGTAGAAAGCGCACACTTGCAGCACTTTAGTAGGTGGTCACTTTAAATTTATTCATCTGAATTCCTCTTTTATTGGTAACCTGTTGAAAATAATCCAATGATTGCAGGAATAATTCAGCTCTAACAGACCAGCTAAAACCCTAAGGTCTGTTTGATCCAAGGTGCAGAGGCAAACAGTACAACAAGAAGGCATATTCCAGCATGCCTGAGCTTTGAAAGTACATGTTTGTAGGCGTGAGATTATCCTAACGGAAAAACTGCAAACTAAAAACTTCAACAATACTGTCATATCTCAAAACAAACTGCCGCATCTTTCATTGCAGAAGTAGCTAATAATCAGTCCTCAACTGACACTGACTTTTTGAGACCTAAAACTGACATAAATAAATGTAAGATTTCTAAGGCTTTTTAATGCTGCATTTACTATAGTATAATTTCTTTTCTCTCTTTTATCCCTCAGGTACTAAGCTGTACTGACAGTGCAGGTTAAATATGTCACCTTTGTGGATTTTTGTATTTATCCGTAGAAAAGAAACTCTTCAAACTGTCACCTCTTGCTTCCATTTGAGGCTTCAAATGTACAAAATTCTCAGCACGTCTGAAATCTTCACTGCGCCCCAGGCTTTCTAATAGCCAGTCTCTGCTTTGCCAAACATGTTGAATTCGCAGAGTTTTTCCAATAGTGTGTGATTGATACAGAGTCATGAAGATGAGTATAGCTGGGGGATCCAGCACTATGTTGTGTTTTTTTTTTTTCTAGAACTCTGCAGAAGTGAGGAACAAAGTGTGACCTCCTGCTGTTTCAAGATTTGAGCAGGAAGAGTGTTGTGTCTCTAGGTGAGTTCAAAGGTGTCCAACTTAGATCTTCTAGGTAATGATGGTGCTTCGAACAGGATGCTGTTGTGTGTTTGGATCACATAACGCCTCTGCTCCTTTATCACTCGTGTAGTTACACTGTTGGGAACTGTGCCTAATCATACAATCTGACAAAGGAGGATCACAAGTTACATTAATGATTCATTGTGGGAATCTTTCTGTTCTTAACATGGAAGGCAGGGCTACAGGGAATCTGAACAAGGAACATCTTAAGCTTGATAAATTTAAGGTATATCAAATAATAAAATAAAAATGAGAACAATAAGAATAGGAAAAAATTCACCTGGAGTTTGTAGTGGAGTGTCTGACGTTACCAAAGCTGGTCTCTGTCAGCAGAAATCTTTCCAGAGATCCGTATAAAATAATAATAAAAAAACACAAAAGACATGTATTAGTGTTAAAAATAGTCTTGCATTATTTGATAATTATAGAAATCTGTTCCAGTGCATGTATAGATGTTCTCAGAGCCCTGATCACTAAAAGAAAACAATTCCATATATACATTCTGAGGTTCGGACCGATCCCAGAATCAATAGCCCAAGGCTCCAGGCTCCCGGCTCCAGGCAGGTGTGGTGCAGGCAGTTTAAATAATTAACTACATGGAGAGAGGCAGAACTGAAGTCTATGGGTAGTCATAACACAGTGAAGGATACAGGCATCATGTTACAATGTTAAAAGCAAGTAACTGGAGTGAGTAATTGGCCAGTTTGGGTGCTCAGAGTGGCCTGAAAGTGCTAAGGAGACATGGCAGCGCATTGATTATTGGACCCCAAGGGTCCGAGCACCGGCTGCAAACACTGGTCTTTAGTTAAAGGCAGAGGCGACGGTAACAGAAGTCACAGCCTGCTGACCTTGAGGAGTGGCTGCACACTAGATTCAACAGTTCTGATTCTGGCGTCAATAAAGAGATACAAACAGACGGGCTTTTTTTTTTCTCCTCACCTTGGTGGTTTTAATCTTGTTCCCTGTAGCGCAGCTCCATCCCTTCAGATCAGGAAGAACTTTGCATTCCTCCCCGTCAAGGCACGGATGCATCTGGCACCACCACTTCTGCTCCACTATCGAGGCTGGACAAGGGTGTAAAAAGAATTTTAAAAATTATCCTGTCATTTTAATAATTCAAACCAGTATGTGCACTTGAAAGAGAGACTTGATTCCACTATAGGATCCCTATTATTTTCTTGCCTGTAGCTCTAATAGAAAAGTCGTGAAGGGAGCTCATCTGCTCCGCAGTGTGAAAATTTGCCTTTTTGTAATGATGTTAAGAACTTGGCTGGAATTCTGTGGTGTATTCTTGTGTTGTTTTGGTGTTTTAGTTTTGCAGCTGAAATATCTTTACAATCCCTGCCTATTTCCATTTTGTACCTGGAAAGAAACTGTTACTATTTCGTTTTCCATTCCAGTGCTCCATAGAGAAAACACATGAACAATGACATAGCAGGGATGGCCAGACTCTACTTTGGTAGTGACGTAGTTGAGATCAGCTGAAAGAAAATACCTCAACAACACAGTCCTCTGTGCAGCTATGGTAAATGTGGGAGGCAAACGTAATGATATATAATATAACATTTCAATAAATGTTTCATCAGATGTCTTTTAAATATACAAAAGCAAATTATGTTAAAGTAGGACATTTAATTGAGCAGAAAAAAATCAAATACTGCACTATAATTACTAGGTATGTGCGATGTATTGGTATAAATATAGGTATCGGCCAATGGTAGTCATCTTTCATCATATCAGTATCGGTCCCATAAGTCAGGATTGCTGTCTGATATCAATATCAGCCCAAATATTTCAGATCAGTGCATCCCTAATTATTACATATATAAATCTTTTGGGAGAAAAAATAAATATGTGTACAAAATGAAAGTAGGAAGGGGACAAAATGGCAGCGTCGAAGTACAAAATGGGGACATAACTTACCTAAACTGTCCTCAATATTATTTTACAAAAAAGAAGAAAAATAGGGAAAAAAAGAAAGAAGGGAAAAAAGGGGAAGAAAGAAGGAAAAAGGGGAAAAAATGTCATTTTCCATATGGAAAAATGACAATGCCACCACATACATTGTGAATTTTTTAAAAATACTTATCTCAGAAAAAACAAATCTACTTTTTAAAGTAAATGTTTCATCCCTTGTCCATTTCATAGTGGGGGTTTTTTTTGTGAAAAACATCACAGTGGGAATTACCTTCAGCACTGAATTTTCAGTTGGGTTTATGTACCAGCTTAAACTTGGGTGCTTGGGTGCAATCAAAAACAACTCAAAGAAGTTGGGGCTCCAAAATGTTCTTTTCCTACTGCTTTTCCTTTGCTATAATCGTCATCAAAGTCCCATACTCCACCACATCACATAAAGCAATGACTTAATAAACAATCTATGAAATTTGTGTTTTATATCCTGATTTGAAATGTAGTATTTATGGCGGGGCAATTAATCAATTTAATTGATTAATCAATTTTTTTGTTTTTGAAGATTTAATTTGAAGAAAATCAGGATTTTTTTTTTTTCACCAGTGCACTCCCTGGGTTTCCACAGTTCAGAGTGACGTCAGCCTGCCCAAGGCCAACCATCTTGTTTGACAAGCATGTCTTACAGCTTCTAATTATTTGGACTTTAAATTCAGGTCAACTCACAGAAGGGGTGATTCAAATAAAAAACAGTTTTAGTCATTTGTAATTTCTTTTTAAGAAAAGAAAGCAACAAATCAATTAAAATCAGAAACTGAATTTGGTATGAAGATGATCGTAGATTTTATGGTTAAGCCATATCACCCAGCTTTAATAGCATTATTATAACCACATTCCAACGATCGGGTGTATTTTGTTCTGCTTTAAACACACACCCCATGAAGGACAGGACGTGTCAATTTTCTCACCACACCGCCTGAAATAAAACAAAAGGAAATTTAAAGAGAAGCTGTTGAAAGTAACATTGGTATTGCAATTATTTGGAGGTTTGTACATCAGTTCATTTTTGGTTTAGATTTTACATGAAAAACATGTCGTCCAAAACCAAAATAATACTCTTTATTTCATAAGCTGGATCTTTACCACAGAACATCTAGAACCAGTGGGTGTTTAGAATTGCCATCTTGTCATTTCGTGTGTTTCAAACACATTTCCACATGACACAAAGAGCCTTAAAGATGGAATCTCTTCAGATCATCAAAGCAGGCTATCATCAAGCCATGTCACATTCTGACAGCTTTCTTAGGTAAGTGATGTAAGATTTGCTTTTTCACTGGTAACACATCTATTTTGAATATGCAAACAAGTCTCAGCCTCAATACGATGTGTCAGGGTAGGGAACTGATAGCAGATGCAGTCAGAACACCTCCTCACTTCCCTCCGAAACAAACCGCACAGAGCAGATGTACATGGCGTCATTAGAATCTGGCATATTACAGAGGTCATTATCCATGCCTGATAGCCCCCTCCAGCAGCGTTTGTGCTTTTCATAATGAAGAGGGTTTTTACAGTCACAACAGTAAACTGCAAAGAATGAAGACTTTATGATGGGAGGAAATCAATTTGTGAAATACAAACGTGTGAAAAAAGCATCGGGTCAACTCCAAGCAGAGGGAGTTGCTATTAAAAAAGCCACCAAGGTTTTTATAACAAAATGAAATAGGAGTATTGAAGATGAAACAAAGTGCATAGGATATACTTCACTTATAGATAATAGAGCTTTAAACCATGAGGACAGCTCAGACTGGAAACACCTGATTAAAGTCTAGAAATCTTTTAGTTGCCTTTTACTTCATATTTTTTAATACTAGCTGGGAACTCATGAGATTTAATGAAAAATGGATTCTAACTGCTTATGTAAGGTTTTAGAAATACATTAAGTTTGAATCAAAAAATAATTTAGTGTATGTGCCAGCGGGGATCTGTGTTCAAACCATATAGTTCTGCCAAGAAGAAGAATACTGTAGCCAATTCAGAAGCCAAAAACAGCATACAGCAGAGAGCAAGTTGTGTTTTTGCCTAAAAGCACAAAACTGGAAACTAAACCTGAAAGCTCTGACTAATGATCAACATGTGGGCTTATAAACAGTCATACCACGAGCTTTACTAATATAATCCTCACATATTGAAGCTTGTAGAATATTTTAGAGCAATTTTTAGCCTGTTGGCATGCTGGTTACACACTTGCACAAATATTTAGGATTAACATCTGCTAAACACCATTTCCAGGTGGAAAAATCTCAGAAATTAGGGTGGGAAAATGTATAGATCACAGAAAACGTTTGTTTTTAATACCACGAGGAAGAAATTTGGAAAAAGCCTATATTCCACTCCAGAGTGACGGGAATAAAACTTTCCATATCATTCTAGTCATGGGGAAAAACAAACTTCACCCTTCCTGCTCCCTTTGGATCTGATAATTAAATGTGCTTGTTTACTTGCTCATCAGCAAGCGTGGTCACCTTTATAGAAGGAAGACACTTGGCGGTTTGCTGGTTCTGAGTATTCAGGTGTGTGTTGGCCTTACACCACAGGGGAAAACCTCAACAATCACATTGGAGAATAAAACAAATTTTGCAGCCTATTAATCTAGGAAGTATTTTAGGGTAATTTTTAAACTATTTAAGTCCAGACTTCCCCAGAGTGAATGTCCCAACATGTGTTCAAGGTCAGATTGTGCAGTACGGGAAGAAATGAAAATAAAAAATCCCAAGAGCTACATCTCAGACTCTGCAGGGAACAGTTAGCATGGTAAATGCTAACATACATGATAGTACCAAAAAATAAGAAAAAAACATTGAGTTGTGGTCTTGAGAAAGCCCCTTAATAAACTCAGAGATAATATTTTGTATCTATAAATTAGAGAAAAACAATCGTTTTATCTCATCAATTCCCTATAAATGTAGAGGACAGTGTTATAACGCTGAAGGTGAGGAGAGAGAGAAGAAATCTGATGGGTTTCACTTTAAATAACGTTACTGGCTGATAAGGTGCCAGCAGTTTAGTGTTAAGTTACAGATTGGTGATAACAGAATAACTGGATGTTTTACAAAAATAAAAAGCATCTATTCAAGAGAGTATTAGGGCCATTATAGATGGAAGAAAAAAATAATAATGTGGCCATAGAAGAGTAAATTTCCCTCCAAAAAAATTTTGAAATTTCAAGAACAATTTCACATATTTGCAAGAAGAAACATGGATATTCTCTTATGTCAAAAAGTCACAAAGTTGTGAGAAAAAAATTATAATTTTCCATGATTAAAGGCATAAATTTCTGATAATACATCTATGATATTCTCTGATATTACAAAGAAATTTCCACAAAAAAAAAAAAAGAAAGAACTTAAATTAGACAGAAAGAAACGGGAGATGTCTTTCTGATACAGGGAAGAGCCCAGCTCTTCCATTTACATTTTGGAAAATATCCAAATGCTCATTTTCTAAATTTTCCACTTCAGTCTTCGAGAACTTTTGGCATATTTTTGTCACAAATGTCTGACTTTATAAACTTAGTAAGCTTCTGAGTTTTTCAATGCAAAGTTCTGACACAATAATGTCAGAGAATATCTTAGTTTTGCTATCATAGATTTATGCCTGAAGGAGCTGAGTCGGAGAGCTGCAGGAGAAGGGTACTCTGTAAGGCTGAAGCTAGGCTCGGAGACTGCAGCTCCGCGGAGGAGCTGAGTGGAAAAGGCAGATATCGGTGAGAGCTGCTGCTACCAGTAGCTGCAATTAGCAAGCACCTGGTTGAACTGTGCATCTGCTGAGCTCATTATATGAGCTACTTCTCAGTGAAACGCTCCTAAAACAGCTGTACATGGCTTTATGGAGGAACGTTGTTGTGATGACATGCTGAAGGTGGAGTGTGGGAAAGAGCAGGAGCTTCTTAGAAGACAGCAGCCAATTTCAAGGCGTTAAATTATGAAGTCAAATTTCTTTTGAGTCATGTTTGATATATACAGCATTTTTATAACTGAAGTCATACGTTATAAGTTATAGTTATTTGATTGTGCTATAAAATGTCACTATGTGCCTGGAAAATCCATAATACTGCCCCTTTAAGTCATACAACAAACAAGTTCTTGCAGCTACAGGTGGTTCTACAAGCTAAAAAATTATGGGCTGTACGTAGTTTTTCTCATGTCTCCACTGATCCCCCCCCCAAAATGAATGTAATGTACCAGCCTTTTCTTTTGCTCCACCCTAAAAATCCCAGACACATTTCAAGTTTTCTTAGAAGTCTGGAGGTTCATTTATCTTCATATGAAGAGGAGCTTGTCTCACACGTAGAGGAGCTAAAGGTAATCCCTGGTCGTAGAGGAAAGAATAATTAAAAGGTTAAGTGCTTATCATTTTTTTTTTTTCCCTGAGATCAACGGAGGGGCTTTAAACTGAGACTGGTGGCTCACAGCTCTAATTTGCAGAAAATGTCAATACTAAAATGTCAGGGAATAGGTCAAACCCAAGCTATCCGGAGTTTCGCCAGAAAGCAACGCTTTTCAGACCAAAGTGAAGCTGCCACCTTGGCACAGTCTGGGAGTCTGGCAGATTAGCATGCTAAGCGACCCTCTGGGTCATTGACTCATTCAGTCCTAATAAAGCCTTCAGGAGTATCTTTCTAGAGCTTCTGGATTCAACTCTAACACTGTACTCTACATGGAGTCTTACTCATTTTAACTACACAGAGTTTAATACACACGATCAATCAAGCTAAAAAGAAATTTAAAAACGAGCAAATTGTGATTACAAAAAATGACTGAGATCTTACATAGTAAAAATATCAACTGAAGGAATCTAAAGAAAAAAAGGATAAGCAAGTAAAACTCATGAGTGAATAAAGAATTTTAACTCTTCTCTCACACCCTCTAATAGTTTTCATATAATTTATTTTTAGCTTCATATTTCTCCCCTTTTTCAAACTAGCGACATTGTAAAGCTGCAGGAAGTGATGTTTGGGTGTGACCTGTAAGCTAATTTACATCGCTTTCTTTTTTGAAGTATTGATGGGCGTAAATGATCTGATCCCTCACATGTTCATTCACTCTCACTATGGTTCTTTTAACAGTTAAAGCAGGTTCCTTGAAAGTGAAGATGTGACTGTTTTAATGTATAAATTAATTAGGAAAGATGTGACCTGAGAACACGTTCCGCTCCTACAGCCTTACACCTTTTCACCTTTCAAACTGTGTAGAGAGAGCTGACGCTTGGTGATGAGATCAGCAAGTCTATTCCTCAAGACTTCTGGAAAGAAGCATCAGCAAAAAAAAAAGAAAGATCCAGAAGATTCCTAATGAATAATATATCAACTGGGCCGTACCGTCTACACACGACGGGGCGGCTCTGGTGGTGCCGGCAACTTGTCCCGGAAAGCAGGAGCACTTCACCGTTTGTGACCGCTCCTCGATTTTGTTCTTGTTGCAGCAGCGGTGCAACGCCACCACCTCGCAGGTCCCCGTCCGGACATGGTGCGCAGCTGTGGGAAAAGGGGGAGAAACGAAAGGGAATAATTATCCTTAACATCCACAGCACTGGCCTTTGACTAAGCCTCAGACGGATGGCTCTTTTTGGTTTTCATTGCATTATTTATATCTCTTGCACAGGAAAGACAATCACTAAATACCTTAAAAGAACTTATTCATCTTTAAAATTTGTTCTCTGGGAACATTCTGTTATATTATAATAACCACTGAGATTAAATGAAGGAATGTGGGTGACCTGTCACATCTATTGTCACTGTTTTTGTACAAATGATATTGCTACATAGCAGTTAATTTACTTGTAGGTGTAGTAGAGTAATAGAAGACCAACAGATTCAACAGCCATGCTGCTAATTTTGTGTAAATGAATAATTTATTGTCAGGATTGTAAGGGGTGTGTTAAAAAAAATAGCAATGTGGATTTCAATGAGTGAGGTCATTCATCCTGTGGAGAAACAAGTGGCCCTTATTTAAGAAATGGTTTTTGTACAACTGAATACTAGAAAATTTCTGAAGAAATTTAAAGTATGTATATTGGTTGGACCCGAATCAGGGACTCAGATGGTGAGTAAGGTACTGCAAGCCTCAAATTTGAGTCTCAAAGCCTAAACAGCTTAAAACAGATAGTTTGTGTCTGTTTGTTGCACGTCATTAAATTGTCCACAATTAGCTAAAATGCTATGGTTAGCTAAAATGTGGAGTATCTGTAGCATGTTGACTATTATTGACTTACTCCATTTAGGAGGCAAACAACAGTGTACGCCAAAATTAGCAACAATGCTAAGATTAGCCAAAAATGTAGTCAATAGCACATGGGGTGTCACAAAAAGATCTCCATTTCACTCTGTCATTTTGTTCTTTACTTCTGAGCTCATACCAGGGGTATATACACTGCATTTTTTGCTTGTAAAAGACTTTAGTTTGTATTTTCCCCCAAAGTGGATGTGTTTTACTTTACTTCCTGTCTCACCCATGACATGCCCATCAAATTGCTGCTTGGTTCCCACCAAAATAACAGTCTATCTTGGTCAGAAAGTTGGAGACATAGTCACAGGGAATTGCTAGTGGTCTGCAAAGCCCCATTGACTTTAACGTGTTCTAATTGCTTTTTCGTCAGATTGGATGCCAAAGCGGCTCTGATGTGCCTTAACCTTGACTCGTGTTGGTTAGCCCAGTGCCTCTACCTGTGGATTATGTTTTTTCTTCTTTTTTTTCCAAAGTCCACATAACTGTTGAGTTACTTGATGACTGTTGGCGCTGTAGTGAACTGGGTACTTCTCCCAGGTATGAACCGCCTCTCAGCTGTTGACTGCTGGAATAGACTCCCGTCTTCTTGTGACCCTGACAGCATTAGGCATGTCAGTAAGGGGCTTTCAACTCTAGTTGTCAAGGGCCAATTTCCTGTAATTTTTAGATGTGTCTCTGCTTCAACACACCTCAGTCAAATAATCAGGTCATTAGCAGGACTCTGGAGAACTTGGCTGCATACTGAGGAGGTAATTCAGCCATTTGATTGAGGTGTGTTGGATCAGGAACACATCTAAAAGTTGCAGGACACCGGCCATTGAGGACTGGATTTGCAGACCCCTGAAGTAATAAAGATGAGGTATTGAATAGATTTCAGAGTTTTAAAAAATACAGTTTATATGTAAAAATAAATGGAACATTATTGAAATAGTTTCTCAGAGGAAAAAATACTCCGATATGTGAAGAGGAAAGTGCAGCACTGCAGTATTTGGAGCCAATTTCCAGATCACGCTCCATTGTCTGAATTATTTAGAGGATGAGTTCTCCCATCCTGTTTTAATTGCATGTGACATTTTCATGAGGTGTCTTTTTTTTCTGCAGAGGGACTATCTGCTGCTGGGGTAAACAGAAAATGTAAAAATGACAGCATGAAAACCGTTGCTTAATTGTTCACACTGTAACATCTCAACAGAACCCGTTTAATTAGTCTTCACTTCAGGTTTCGAGATTGATGGATGGTAGCAGTCTGACAGAGGTTTTAATGGAATTATCGGATTTGCAGATTCGCAAAAGAATGTGATAAATGTACTCAGGAGCTTTACAGATTAAACATAATAAAGCTAAGTTTTGCAACATTTTCTCCAAACTGGCCCCTGGAATAACATTCAAACCTCTTTACACTTTTTTCAAATTTTATCACATTACAACCACAAACTTAATAGTGGATGGTTATGATGTGGAAGGAAAAATTTGCAAGCTTTTTAATTTATACACTTTAAACTAAAAGTTTACACATTTTTTTCCAACTGTCAGAACTTTTAAACACTTTTCTTGTTTTAGGTCAATTAGAATTACCAAAATTATTTATATTTGCTAAACATCACAATAATGAGAGCGAATATCTATTTAACTCCATTCATCAAATTTAAACTCTCTTGTTGAAGAAACAACTCCCTACAGCATGTTACTGCCACCACCATGTTTTATAATGGAGATGGTGTGTTCACGGTAAAGTATAAGTGTGTTTCCATCAACATTTTTTATGTGCATTTTGAAATATTGCATTTGAAAATGTTGATGGAAACTGCAAAATTTGAAATAACTTCCTTAATTTTGCAAACAGGATAAGCTCATTTGAGGTGGTTTTTGGTTTTTTAGAAAAGGAGTTAATGCAAAAAAAAAAAAAAAAAGGGGAGATGGAAACACATTTGCCAAATAAGTTCTGATGTATCCATCCACTGGTGGGTCTGTGCCTTACCAGAGGCACAAAACCTGAAAAAATTTCAGGTCCAAACCTCCAGCTTGGCGAGGAGGACTCTCTCCATTTTTCTGAGATGTGTAGTCCATGCTAGTTGGCAACCTCTACATCTTGTTTCTTACAGCCATGCGTAACGTCAACATCTGACAAAATTATGCTTTGCATTAGTATGTTGATTCACTCCAAACCGATGGAAACACGCCTAATTCACTTTTTTTTCTATTTAGGGATGCACGATATATCATATTAAACGATATTCGATTTTTTTTTTTTTTTTTTAACATATCGGTATAAGTCCAATAAATAAAACTGGTCCGATATTAACAACAGATATTTATTTCCATCTTATTGCCATTTGTTTCTGAAGGGGGACGGGAGGAGGTTGGTCATGTGGTAGTTGAGAAGCAATGGGGAAGTCAGCGGTGTGGTCATTTTTTAAGGTGTCAAAAATATGGTGAAAAAAAATTATTTATGTATGTATGTACAATATCGGTTATCAGCCAAAACAGCAATATTAATATCAGATATCAATATCGGGCCAAATTTTGTCATTGGTGCACCCCTACTGTATTTTTTTTTTTTTTTGCGACATTTATAAAGTTTGCTTAAAATTTGCCTGACATGGATAGAAACATAGCTTATGCTAGAATTCACTGCTGCCCTCTGTTCACTGATTAGATGACTTCTGAAATTGGTTATACTGGTTTTATTTTAGTGGGGATCAGAGTAATGGGCAGCTGAATTCAAATACATATATACAATAAAAAGACTGAAAAACATGTATTACTATTATTCCACTTCATAATTCTACACTACATTGTGCTGGTCTATCAAAATCCAAATAAAATAAACTGAAGTTTATTTGCTTATAGGAAATAGAAGTGAACAGGAAACTACAGAAAAAGAAAAAGCAAAGAAACAGGAATAGAACTGCTGTTTTGATTATACAGTCATTTGCTACTTTTGATAATGTGTCTTCCCTTACAATCCCACCTGTTTCTCTTGGAGCATTAAAACTGATGCAGGTAGTCAACCAAAATTAGTAGGAGGCTTACTCATGCTCTGGTTGCCAAACATGGAGCGATATGAAAGACAAACATGCGTGGTGCCGAAGTACTGCAGATGCTTGAAAGGGAATTTCTGCCAGTAGCTCCATGCTGAGAGGCTGTGGTGTTTTGACTAGATTTGGAGTTCCACTTGGATGCTTGCCCAGATTCCCCTGCAGCAGCAAAAACATGGAGGGGAAGTATTTCACGGAGGAGTCACTACCTTCTTCAAATGCAGAGGTTGTACTAATACCTGCTGAGAGGAGCCCTCATGCTGCTGCTTCCGCTGTTTTCTCTTTGTCTTATCCTTTTTCTCGATTCTTGTTCAACAACGACACCGTGGAATTTAACTAACAGGACGCTGCATCCTGGTGGCGAGACATGCATTCGATTCCAGCTTGGGCCTTGATGTTGCAGCGAACATCCCTCCTCTTTCCTGATGTTTACTGCTACTGTCACGCTCACCGTCTCTCTGTCACAATGTCCCTCAGCGAAGGCCAAAATAAACGCGGCCATGTGTGGAAACTTTCAGACATGTTCTGAAAGCGTCTAGGGGAAGTTATTAATATTTGATGATAGAAATGGCAGAAAGTTTGACATTTACTGTACTTTTAAGTAAGACGGAGATGTTTTATTGAGGATGTCATAACGGCTCTATTTAAGCTGCTCTGTAGCAGGAGGCAGAAAGATTGTGTTTGTGCTGATAAACAGAAATTAAAGCATGTTCAGAATGATTTCTGGTATTTACAATAACTTCTTTCAGTTATGCAACATATTTTTGCATCTCAATAAAAAATGGATTATAATCTCAAGAAAGTATTTTTTGTTTTTGTCCATTTTAAAGCATAGTCTCTTCTAAATGCTAATTGCGGTAGTTTTCATTTAACCTAATCTGTGATGAAAGTGAGAATTCAAGTAAGACAAGATCTGAATAATTTTACAGGCTCTTTGGGTTTAAAAGTTCAGTCTGCTGAACTTTTCAAGTTCAGGTGTAAAAGGTGCTTCCGACCCTTTTACCCTCCTTCAGGAATACCTGATATTATATTACGGGGTTTGTTTAGGTCTTTGTATGCAGAAAAATTACATTTTATCCATTTGACAATATTTCCTTACAAAATACAAAAACCACTTCAAGAAAATGAGGTAAAAATAGAAGCAGTGGATGAATCGAGGCTGATACTGGAGACAAAAACTCAAGGAAATCTTTAAATGGCTGCAGTTAGCTAACTGTGTTGACACCAACTTTCACGTAGCATTGTACCCATAGCATTGTTCCCAAGTTGCTTTTTCTTTTGAATATTTTAGATATGCTTTGAGAAAAATCCATGAATAGGCAGGTTTTCCTCAAATAATTTGGAGTTACAATCCACAGAATAATCAGTGAATCGCCGAATAGTTAGGGCTTTAGCATCTACAGTGGATCCCTAAGTAGTGCCCCTAGTGATTAGTTCATATGGAAAAAGGGCTAACAGGTGGTTATTATAGTTAAAATGTACACAGGGTTAACTTGTTAGTTCATAAGGAAATGTTATATGGATGTTATGAACTCTAAGAGAAGACATATTGATACTCAGATTTATTGTGTGTGCTGCACAGACTGCTTCAAAAACGGTCATAGTACAAAAAAATGGCTGACTGGTGGTTCCAGTGGTCAGCTCTCAAAGAACAAAAGGCAAACCAGTGGACCTGGTGGTTAGTTCACATGTAGATAGTAGCAAGTGAAAATATGTAAATGTTTCAAATTCCATAGCTATCATAGGTAAGATTTATGTGGATCCCTGCTCCACACCCACACCTCCCCACTTCTCCAGCCTCCATTTTTGGACTTTTTAGGTTTCTGTTAAAATGCAGAAATACTAGAGTCAAAAACCACTAACATAAAATACACAGAGACTTACGGAGGAGGACGGCTGAAAAAAAATTCTGGCATTAACCTCAAAATTCTAATTTTCCCATTTCCCCAGAACTGCAGCGCTCACAGTGGCAGCATGTGGAGTAGCTCTGTTACGTTACTTCTGTTTTATTCTTTTAGTCGACTTTTGCTCATAATTTTGGTGGTTGAGGCATTGCTTTGAAGGACAGTTATTCCCTCTGGTTCTGGATGTTGTGCAGCTGGAAGGATTTTTGTTCTTACTTTTTTACTTTTCGAAAGCTGTTATAATCCCCGACTCCAACATCTCTCTGCCCGACTTTCTAATCATACGACCGGACAGAGATTTAAAGAGGAAATGCAAACAAAAAGCAAATGAGGTGGCTTAGCAGCATTTGCCAACAACGGATGGTGTCATCCAGGACGTTCCCATGGAATATCCTCGCTGCTGCCCAGATAATAAGCTGTTAGCATGTCATGACAGTCAGGAGGTTGTCATACAGCAACATTCTCCAGTTAGAGGCCTCTTAAGATTTGTTGCAAGACTGACTGCTGCTGGAGATCCTTCCTACCCACAGCATCACCATCCACAATGACCCTTTCAAGAAACTTGGATGGGATGATCAGTTATGACAATATTTAATTTGACTTTGGGATTAATAAAGTATTTTTGAATGGAATTGTATTTTTTTTCCCCACAAATTCTGTGGAAAAAAACATAAGAATTCTAAAAAAAAATTTAAAAGAATCTGAATTCTGACTTTAACGCACCTGGGAATTTCATTGACAAATGTGGGTTCTGCAGGAGGAGAACTAACTCTCTGGAGAAGCACACTGAATTTAAAGGAGCAGAATTATGTACTTTCCAGGCCCATAGTGCCATTTTATAGCAGGATCAAGTAACTATGTTGCCTTACGTTGTTATAAAAAAATGCTGTGTATATCAAATATGACTTAAAGAAATTTGACTTTGACATTTAACACCTTGAAATTGGGCCTCTGTCTCTTTAAAAACTCCTGCTCTTTCTGAAACAGAAACGATTTTAGCAGTAGCTTGTATAATGAGCTCAGGTGATGCACAGTTCCACCAGGTGTTTGCTAATTGCTGCTGGCTAGTCTGAAGGAGCTGAGTGGAGAAGTCGTGGGGGAGGGGGGCTTTGTGAGGCAGAAGCTTGGAAGCTTAGAAACTGCAGCTCTGAGGAGGAGCTGGACCCCGAAGGTGGAGCTGTATTCACCCAGGCGTATTGCACAGCTGAATGGTTGCCACGGGAGATTAAAGGATTTCTCAAACATGCATGAAAGAATCAAGGCAACACTCCAGGTATGTTTTTGATGAGGGAATAATATTATAACATGATGTCAAGCTCAAAAGAGTTGATTTTTACATAATACTGCCTCTTTAAGTGATATTTTACATGGATATTTTACTGGGATTAAAATCTGTTTTTTTCAGTGGCCTTAATCCTCTTTTATAGAGACGACTTAAAAATATGCTTAAAAATACGTTGCATTTCCAGAAATAGAAACAATGAGATCCTTGTGTTGAAGCGACGTGTTTTTAGGAGTCTTATTTTCCATCTGTGGATCCTTTGCATTAAATCAGCTTCCAGTAAAAAGAAAGGTTTCTTTTTCTCTCCTTGTGCAGAGCTGAAAGGATTCTACTCAAGAACCGTTTAAACATCAGTCTCTGGAGGAGGCAAGAGGGAGGGGGGGGCCGCAAAAGCAGAATGCATACTTTGTCTTATTCATGAAGCTGTTGTGAATGATAATGTAATCATTGCATAAGTTTGTATGCAGCACCGGGTGCACCTACCACCTTCCATGAGGGGGTATTTTCTGCGCACTATGAGCTGCGATTGTGAAAACCCTGAGAACTATATTAAGGGTGGAGTACAGGAGTTGTCTGGTAGCATGCTGCTCCTTCAAGGTTGAAAGCAGTGTTTTTCTTCTTTATTTTTGACCAGATGCTTTTTATACAAGCTGCAGTATAATAAGTCATTTTTATTGCAAACTGCAGAAAGTGGAAGGTGCAGAGGAAGTAATGATCTTTGGTGCAGACAACATCAGCTAAAAGTCAGAACATCAAAGTTATACATCACTGTAACTTTAACAGCGGTATGCAAAGCATCTGAGGTGATATACTGCAAAGTGAATCGGCGCCCGCACCTTCCCGCGCAGCGCCTGAGACCCACTAATATCTGAAAATAAAGAGTAAGAGCTGTCAAATATATTTCACTTCTCACAGGTTCAAGGCCGCCTTGTACAAAGTGTGTGCTTTGATTTTTGCTAAGTGGTTCACCGTCATGGAAGCTGGAAATCAAGGCTGGAAAGAGTCTGCAGGGATCAGCCCAGTACAGCTTGAAGGTCAGAATTTAAACTCCTTCCTCCCACTTGGCCAGCCAGACATAAAGTATGAAAAATTCTGTTTGGAATGGGAAATTCCAGATGAGACGTGTCCTTGCTAGTTTTATAAAAGAGACTTTCCAATTACAAATGTTGGTTTTTATGAGATTTTGGGTCATGCAACATTCTCCACATTAATGAACCCTGCTGAAGATGCTTAATAAGCCTTGAAACAAATGTATCTTTAATTGCAGGAGTTAATATCGTACTAATTTTTTTTTAATCCAACTATTAATTTATTCAACGAGGAAAAAAAGTCTCTGGTCAAAAAAAAAAAAAAAAAAGATAAATTCTATAAATAAAGAATATGAAGCACTTTTCAATTTAACTGAGCTTTTTTTTTTTAACAGAGTAACTAGGAAATTTTAACTGGCATGTTAAGGTATGCAAAGACAAAATGGGAAAGACAACAGAATATGCCATAGACACCCAGCAGGGTTAAGAAGGAATAGAACCGTTGTCTGAAACCTTAACAATGCAAAGAGCCGTTTTTGTCCTCAGTCCAGCTAAATAAAACTTGTTTAAAGCCACAAATATTAAATTAAGTTTTCAAAAAAAGACAGCTTACATTTTTGATAAATATTTACGATAGGAAATTTGTTATTTTTAAACAATCGCAATTTTATTTCTATTTTTAGATTTTAAAACAAATTAAATCTTAAAAACCTTTGCAAAAAATGGATGGATATATTTTCTTCTATCAGCTGTTGATATAACTGTGTAAAAATAGTATACATATATGGTTTCCAACCTAAGGACAAGAACAGTACATCTAAAACATATAACTGGGACTTACTGTCATTCCAGTTGTAGAAGTTCAATGCAATTATTTCATGAAAAAACTGGAAAAACTACTAAAACATTTGCATTGGTTAATATATCTATATTTAAAAACATTACTTAGTTATTGATCATTTTTAGCCGAAGTTTTAAAGAGCCATTTTGGAAGGTCCAGGGAGCCACTCCTGGCTCCGGAGCTGCAGGGTGCGGACCTCTGGTATCGATGATGGATGGAGGTAAGTGAGCATTTTCTATTTTTGACTATCATAATTTCTGGACGATAAGCCTCTATTTTTTTCACATGTTACTGTATGTATGTTACCAGTACGTATTTCATTAAAAGTAAAAAAAAAAAAAAAAAAAAAAATATATATATATATATATATATATATAATTTTTTTTTTTTTTAAAGGTAGTGAGTGCGGCTTATGTTCAGGTGCGCTCAATAGTCCAGAACTACGATATATGCAAATATACTGTTCATAAAACCAATGAGATGATTGTTCATATCTCAGTACCATTGATTTGTGTCTGATAGATGTTATACTTTAGCAATCTAATACAGTTTCATTGGCATGTTTATGACACCTTTTTTCAGCAATATCTTTATTTTTTAAAGAAAATATATTGGCATTTGCTCAATTCAGCACCAACAGATACCAAAACATAATGGAAAATTAGGGTAATATTATTATTGTATCAGAAACCATTAAAAAAACAAGTGGTTATTTAAGCGTTGTTTTAAAATACAAAATATTACATAAAAAATTGCACTGTTTTTATTTCTGCTCAAAACAAGCGCAGAATTTTAATTTATGTTGAATTTCCACCAGCTGTAAGCAGAAAATCGTTATAATTAACAGAAATAAAGGCTTGAAAACACCAATTTGTGTAATTAATCTATATAATGTGTTTCAGTTAGTGATGGAAATACTTAAATAAATGATTTTTTTTCAGCAATATTTAAACTGAATGACTATGACTATATTTGGAACACAACCTTTGACATCTATAGAAGAAATGGTACATCCTAAAGTCACAGCATACAATAGTCGAAGAATCCAGTGCCTGTCTTGCAATATGAGAAATAAAAAATTGTATTTTTTTTGTGTGTCTGTGTGTATAAATCATTGCCAGAGTATCAAAAAGGTAAATGGATGTCTTGTCGCCTGTGTGTTTTGGTAACTGGAAGGTTTCGGAAATAAGTAGTGAAAAACCAAAAACAAGAGGTTTGATTTTTCAGCCACAAAAAGCTGTCAGCCCAATAAAAGAGAAGCAGACAGCGAATATTTTATTCTACTAACAATATTGTTTCATGTTAGAACAGAAAAATAAATAAATAAAATGAGAACATCTGATAGTTTGACAAACATGAATAATTCAAAATCGTCACACTTTTTATTGGGAGTTCGATGTGGAGCCTGACCTTATATGGGCATTATAGAGGCGCGCTGCATCTTTCTGGCACATAGAGGTGTGGCCAAAATAGAGTCATATGCATTCAGTTTAAATATTACAGAAAAATTCATTTATTTAAAGAGCTGTGAAACAATATCAATTAATTCCATACAAACTTGTGTTTTCAATCCTTTATTTCTTTTAATTATGATGATTTTCTGCTGAAAATTCAAATTGCATTAAAATTTCTACTCATTGTTTTGAGCACAAAAAAACAGTGGCACTTTTTATGTAATAGTTTATATTTTAAAACAAATATCTGATTTCTGATACAATATTATTGTTAACCTATTATTGCCTCCAAAAATGATCATTACGTTTTGGTATGTCTAGGTACTGGATTGAGCAAATCTTGATTTGATTTTCTCCCTTAAAATAAAGATTTGCCAAATGAAGGCATTATAAACGTACAAATTAAACTTTATTAGATTACTAAAATCATACACGTACATTTATCAGACAGTAGCCACTGGTACTGAGATATAAACAATCATCTCGTTAGTTTTCAGAACAGTATTTTTTATCAGTGGGATTCAATTAAAATTTGTAATAGAGGTCATTTCAGGGCCTGTAATTAATTGCAATGAATTGAATTTTAATCGAAAACCATATATCAACAAAATAAGCAGCATTTCCAATTCAAAAACAATTGTTGCTGCTAAATTATGGAGTAAATAGACACGAGTTCAACAACAAAAATATTGTTTTTAATCTGTTTTTTAGGTTATTCAACCCTTAGACTGGTGCAAAGTGTCCTGATCATTTATAGAACATCTTTGAAAAACTACTTCTTTAGAAATGTGGACATTAGCGCCGGGGACGTCTGTGCTGCTGCTACATGTTTAGCATTGAGATGCTATTTTAGGCTTGAATAGCTTCGCTGAAAGGTCGACTACTTTTAGCACGACGTGAACACAACAAGAGTCTTTTCCAGCGTCCCATCAGATTGTTTTTTGAAACAAAAATTAACCCCCTGTGGGCCGAGAGAAGCAGCTTCATCCATTGCTGTTGTTTCTGCATGTCGCTTGTGCGCCGGATTTATGGGCGTACCAGAAATGCATGAATGCAAAAGTTCCGGACAGACCCTTTGTATGTAAAAAAAAAAAAAAAAAAAAAAAAAAAAATTAATGTGCTAAAAATCTGTTTAATTAACTAATCAAAATTAATGTGTTAATGTTCCAGCAAGTTTTTAATGTTTAAAATAAAAAGTTAATTGAAATTTCTGCTTTAACAAAAATGAAACAAGTTTGTATTTTAACATCTGGTTTTCATAACTGGTTTTTGACACGAAAATCTAATTCCCAAAGCATGCCTCTCCATAACCATTTTTTAAAAGTATGTCTTTAGGTATTGTGGGAATTTTTCTTCTCGCTTTCAAAATGACAGTTGAAAACCTTACTGCATACATGCAAATATATGCTGTCACAATCGCATCAGACTGTTCCCTCTGCAAAACAAACCAAAATGTCTTGGACAAATAACCGCTCAACATGCAGGTGGCACACAAACACACAGTTCACATATACAAATCCAGTGTTTCTTGACAACATCGTGTTTGCCCAGGAGATAGGAATAGCAATGCCATCTCAAATTTGTGCAGCAAGTCACTCAGTTTTAATGAAAAAAGAAGTATCTATGACTCAAATGAGTTTCTGCAGAGCTGTATGAGCTGGGAGAGTGAAACTTACAAGCAAAACGTGATTACGCTCTGACATGGATGGCAATACTGGCTTCTGTTTCTGCAGAAATCTGCTTTTCCATCAGTACTAGTGCACATTCGATACACAACTATGTTAGATATGATAAGACTTGGTGAGAAAAAAGTTGATGAATGCATTTGACTGTAGGGTGAATGAATTACAACTGCAGAAAATGTATATTGCATTATAAGAAATCTTAGATACTGTGTTCCAGCAGTTTTTCATAATATGTACAACCTCAGTAAACAATACGTTTTAGAAGTACCACCATAATGATAGATGTTTTATAACAGCATTTATAACTGTGAGAAATGTCGTTTTTGTTTGCTTTTTTTATGTGGATGTGGTCTAGCTGTGGAATCAATTTGTACTCCAAAACCGGATTTGTCTACTTCCAAGTAGGAAAGAAATAACCTGAAAATCTAAGAGGCAAAGCTGGATTCAAACATCTAGAATGAAATCCTAGATGGAAAACCTGTCAGAAGCTCTGAAAGACTTGAGACTGGGGCAGATGTTCACGTTCCAGCAGGACAATGATCCGAAGCATGTAGCTACACTTGAAAAGCTTACACTGAAGCATGCGCTAAGATGGTTCAGTCAAAGTCCAGGCCAAGATTCAACAAAGGAAAACAAGGAAAAGACTGTTGTTCATGGATTTCCTCCATCTAGACAGACCAAGGTTGAGTTTTTTCCAAAGGAGAACGTGGAAAACATTCTTCACTCTCATCATTTTCAAATAATCTACACAGATATGCGACACCTTATGTTGGTCTATAATATAAAATGCCAATACATTAAAGTTTGCGGTTGTAATGTGACAAAATGTGGAAAGGTTTAAAAGATGTAAATGCTTTTGCAAGTCACTGTAGCAGACTGCAAGGAAATTGCTCATTTTGCATATTTCTGCAGGACCATGCTGCGTTCTTTTTGACTGCCAAATTACTGACTCACTCTGCTTTCCCAAGAATAATGGGTTCCTCCTAGTCAGATGTGACCTTACTGCCATGTTTTCTTGGGAGGAAGAGTCCAGATGCTGACAGATGACAGCAGAAAGAGCTTTTTCTCCCCTTTACTGCATAATAAAAGCAGTTGTTGCCTTTGTTTCTGCGGGCTCACCTGTCGTTCCTTCTGTCGACTTGGACAGCTCCAAGACACCGATCACGAGCACCATAACAAGAAGAGCTCCTTTGCTTCTGATCTGCATGTACCGCTCACTCATCCTGGGAAAGAGAGGAGAGAATAGAAGTTTTCAGATCATCAAGCAAATGTTCATCAGACAGAGATAACCAAAGAACGCACAGAAAGCTTTCTAACAAATGTTTTCATTTGTTAAGGAGAAAAAAACTCCAATCCCAACTAGGTTTATGTGAAAAAGTAATTTCCTCCCAACTCCCCCCCCCCCAACCTTGTGATAGCAATTAGTACTGTAGCCCTTTTTTTACTCCAGATGTAACTGAATGCATGTTTGCAAAAAGTTCCACTTTTGTCTTATCAGTTCATTAAATGTTTACCTAAATTTGTTCTTCTAGAATAGCGCCACTCATGGAGGCAGCATGTTGGAGTAGCTCTTTTATGTTAGTTCTGATTTGTTGTTTTTTAAAGGGGTGGTGACATCACTGTATAACACGAAAACCTCTGAAGAAGACACTGAGCGCAACTTCCTTCTTCACGGAATGTAAACAAAAAAGGAGTGTAGTTGATATTGCTGCATATGTCAATTCCCCAAAGAATTTCATTAAAAATAACGTCACCTTTCTGCAGGGGGTTGTTATGGCAGGCCAGATTCCCCTCCTCGGTAAAAGGGCTGGGTACGGTAATGATACGTGGCTCTAGCTAGTTGACTTCACTCTGATTGGCTACAACCATATTTGGGAAACTCTTCAGTAAAATGCGCAGAACATTGTCTCAAATGGAGGTTATAACTGCGTGCTACTTCCCCATAAATGAACTTCAGTCACTCTTCTCTGACTTTTGTTTATCATTTTTTGTCTCAGTCATTGAATGTTTGGACAATTATTCCCTCTGATTTTGGATGCTGTGCAGCTGGAAGGATTTTGCTCTCATTTTTTTACTTGTATTTGTTATGACATTTGACCGTGACAACATGGTGTTTGTTTATTTTTTTTACAACTAGGAGCAGCTGATTAACATGTTAAAAGTTAAAATAATACCTGAACTACAGCCCCAAATCCTTGCTGAGCTGAAAAAGAGGCTTCATGGATGCAGAGCAAAAATCAAGAGCAGAAAGAGAAGGAGGAAGTTCCAACCATCTCTTCCATCAGTCTTAATGGGCAAAGACTCCACTTCTCCATTCAGCTTTCTAACTGTAAGTATGATCCGATTTAAAGAGGAGCAGCAGAGGCAAATGAGGTGGATTGGCCGAGCTTGTCAACAACTGATGATGTCATCCAGGACGTGTTACTGGGAAAACTCTCTGCTGCATGGATATTGATCTGTTAGCGTGTCATGACAGTCGTGGGCCTGTCATACAGCAACAGTCTTCAGTCAGAGGCCTATTAGATTTGTTGCAAGACTGACTGCTACTGGAGATCCTTTCTGGCCACAGCATCACCATCCTCAAATAACTCTTTAAAGATGCTTGGATGATATGAGTTACAACAACATTTAATTTCCTTTTGGGATAAGTAAAGGATTTTGAATTGAACCAAATTTAACTGAAAAGTTTTCTGGTAAATGTGAATCTGGTCTTTATCTTCTTCTTTGCCTTGAAACACTCAAATGGATGATCCTGTTAGCTTTGGTCCAGGGTTCTTTTGTTACCTCCTGAATGAGTCGTTGATTTCTCCTCTTATTTCTTTTGCAATTTGAAATCTGTGTGTTGCTATGAGTGAAAGTGAACTGAAAATGTGGCCAATCACAGCTAAGTTACAATGTAACAAGGAGGTGATTCGATTTTGATGGTTTTTTTCACCCTAAAATCACCATTTGAAAACTGTATTTTATGTTTACTCAGGCCATGTTTGTCTGATATTCAGATTTATTTGATATTTAAAACATTTAAGTGTGACAGAAAACATAACCTATTGAGGAGGCAAATAATCTCAAGAACTTTTTCACAGCATTGTGTCAATCAGCACCCCCTGAACACGACATCCTGTGCATCCCCAACCTAAGGCCCTGTCCTGCTATCCATAGCTTAAAGAGAGGCAACAGAAGGAGTGATGGGCAGCAGGTGACGACCCGTCGCTTCCACACTGAGGTTGGTGCATTTTCACCAGGCTCTACAGCGCAGCAGACAGCAGTCAGGCCATAGAGGCTCATTCATCTTTCCAAAGTATCTCTTTCCACTGCATCCCCCTCTCCTTAATGAAGTGTGCATGAGGCTGAGGACGCACTGAATAAAACCATCTGGCACGGGGTGTTATCACTGACAGGCCGTGATCAAATTTCAAACAAGGATGCAGGAGCGGCACGGTGATTACCGGAATGGCCGTCATATCGTATGGCGGACGCGTACAGAGTTACAAGCTGCGTTTATGCCTCATTTGCCACCTCTCGCCTCTCATCCGCCTGCCGCGCTGACATATAGATCGGCTAAACCTCATCAGGGATCTCAGATTATTTGTGTAATTAAGTTTATTTTCGCTGGGCAAACATGACCTTTATGAAGGTTTTGTTGGACCCCACAGAATCGCAGAGGAATTCAGAGTGGGAGGAAAAACAAGGCAAACATGTTTTAATGTGCTCTACAATTAGAAATTGACGCTTGTCATGAATGTATTGTTGAAGGATGAGTTCCAGACATGCTTTAATTATCATCTTCCTGTTTTCCCATTCTTGAAACCTCACTTGTAAGGAAATTATTATTAAGAATAATAAACATGTAAGATGTTTCCTGGATCATGTATAACTTCAATAACAGGGTAGGATTTAGAATAAAAAAAGAAAATATGATCAAAAGTAATAATGAATGTCACTACTGACATGTAAAGAAGCAATTGATGTCACTTTGTCACTGTGATGGACTAGACAGCTAACTCTTAGAATAGTTGCTCCAGAAAAACACCAAAATATAATCTAGAAATCCTAAAATTCCACTCCAAGCTACAAAGTGCAGGCTCTGCATATTTGACATGCACATGCTGGGGAGGGCTTTGTTTGTCCCACTTCCATTACAATAGCAGAAATGTAATGTCTTTGATATTTGAGAGCAACTGTGTTTATCAAACTCCTGGGTAGAGTTTTGCAATGACTAAAGACCTGTATTGTACTGCACGATATATCGGCATCAACATCAGTATCGGCCAAAGTTAGTCATTTTAACATATTGGTATTGGCCAATGTTCGTCAGTTTTTTAGCATATCACATCGCCCAGTGTTAGTCATTGTTGTGTTGTCACCCATTCAGAGCTTGCTCAGAACTGGCAGCAGGTGGGTGTAAGTGTATCTGCATGCAATGAGAGGTGAGTTTTATGACAAAAAGGCCAGAAAGCAAATCACTTCAACAAAAACATGAATGACAGGGTCAAATTCTGCATGTAACATAACAATATTGTAAATGATGTCCCAACTCAGAATTTGGGAACAAAAGGAAAGAAAAGACAAAAGTTTGTTTTTATTTTAATAAATGATTCCTCTCACGTCATGCAGTGCAACATGTAGTCCCAGTAGAAATATTTTTTGGCTTACCAGCAAATACAAGGTAACTGGAGAGATATGTGGAAGGAAATTGACCTGACTGTTGAGTGTTATAGCCATGTAATGGTAAGGCGTGTGTATTTTCTCAAGTGGCCTTCAAGCTGTAAACCTATTATCTGCCTGCTGTCTCCTAATGTTCATGGGAACAGATTTATAGTCGGCGTTTGCTCTGCGAAATGGAGGCAGGGCGGAGACGATGGCCGGTCAACGTTTCTGTGTAATTCACAGCAATGAGTACGTGTGAAAAAAAGAGTCATTGGTGACTAAGTGCAAGGCAGGGCGCTACACGGCGTCATTTGTTGACTGCCGTCTGCGGGTGCTATTCTGTAAATGACATCTCATGGTCTTTGAAAGCGCCGTGGCGTCACTGGTGCAGCGGTGTGCTCGGCGGAGCGAGTCACCCCATATTTGTTACACTTTGAAGCCGTTTTATTTTTTAACCTTGACTTGGTGGTTTGTATCAACCTTAGCGATGCACCGAACATTCTTATCTAAGGAGAAACATAATAGGATCCAGCCAGAGTTCATTTGACATTTTGAACACTGTTTAAATGTATGTGTGTGTGTGTGTGTGTGTGTGTGTGTGTGTGTGTGTGTGTGTGTGTGTGTGTGTGTGTGTGTGTGATTGGCTCCAATATAGATTGAATCTCAAGCGGCTGGTTGCTCTACATTAATTTACATGCATTCTATATATTTTACACATACAGTGCATTGGAAATATATTATTCTATTAAAAGATTGTGTTTGTTTGTATTTTTGTAGAATTTAAACAATTCAGATAATGAAAGAAATAATTATGAGGCAAAAAATCAAAAGACTACTACATTAATTAATGGAAAAAAGTCTGTCTAAACCAAGTAATTGTCCTTTTGTTAATTTTTGAACTGAATGTGAAAATCCAATTTTTTTTTTTAGAAAGCTAAAGTTTGATTTCAAAAGCCCCCATAGGCACCTGAATGAAGCAACTTCCTCCAGTTTTTGAATGGAAAAATCTGATGTCCCCCCTACATTTCCGCATCTTTATCCTTTACCGTAAAGTCGAACTGTTATTGGTTATATTTTGTCCCTATTTTCTGACATTAGGCCTGATTCCTGGATGAATCCTGTAGAATCAAAGATTCCCTTAAACACAACCTGTCTGACAACATGAAGTAAACTTAAAGATCTCTAAAAGCAACACATTATGCCCTGCTCTAAAGAAATTTACAGACATCTATCAGGCCATAAAGGATTGTGAGGCCATTTCTCGGTCTTTAGAACCAATAAACCACAGCGAAAGCCTTTACCTACAACTGGAGAAAACACAGAGCAGTGGTAAAACTTCCCAGGAATGGTCCTCCTACCAATATTACGTCAACATCTCATTGAAAACTCATCCACAAGGTCCCAGAAAACCAAAAGTAGTTCAAATTGGACAAGGAAAGAGTCATTTTTGAGGTTGAAACATAGATATGGTGATCAAATTCTCACATGATCAGCGAAAAGTAAGTAAGTAAGTAAAATGTATTTATACAGCATCTATCACAGACATAAAAAAAAAATCACAAAATGTATGACATAAAAAAGTGACATAAAATGTAGCAGCCTAGTTGAAAGGAGAATGTATGTCCATCAGTTCTTGACTTTAAGCTAAATCATTCTTAGGTTATACAGCAGTAAAAAAGTTCCAAAGCACACCAGCCTTTGCACCTTTTAATGTCCTAAGAAAGAAAAAAATTGTTTTAGTGTGGCCTAGTCAAAACCTGGACTTTAGATGGCAGTAAAGTTAAAGTCATGTCAAATTTTGCACATTTTAGCAACAAGGCAGTTGAAAGTGGTTTACATGACAAAAACATAACACAATAGACAATAATAAAAAATGCATTGCAGTGGCAAAATAAAAGGAAGTACTGAAAAGTTCCAATCCAGACTAGAATTAATGTATGTTCACCTAATAATAAAACGCAGCTCTAAACAGGTGGGTTTTTAGCCTTGATTTAAAGGAATTAAGTATTTTGGCTGTTTTTCAGTTTTCTGGAAGTTTCTTCCAGATTAGTGGAGCATAAAAACTGAATGCAATAATGTATTGCGGTGCTAAGCCATTCATGGATTTACAAACTAACAGAAGTAATTTAAAGTCTATTCTCTGAGCTGCAGGGAGCCAGTGGAAGGACTTTAAAACCGGGGTGATGTGCTCTATTTCCCTAGTCTTAGTGAGAACACGAGCAGTGATGTTCTGGATCAGCTGCTGTTGTCTGATTTTTTTAGGCAGACCTGTGAAGACACTAATGCAGTAATCAGTTCGACTAAAGATAAATGTATGGATGAGCTTTTCTATATTTTTGGGGGACATTAGTCCTTTAATCCTATAAATTTTCTTCAGGTGATAGAAGGCTGACTTTGCAGCTATCTTTATGTGTCTCTGAAGATTCAGGTCTGAGTCCATCACTGCACCCAGATTTTGGACCTGACCATTAGTTTCTAGCTGTCATAACTGGATTGGTGCTGCAGTGACCCACATCAGTCTCTTTTTGCTAAAAAAAAAAAAAAAAAAAAAAAAAAAAAAAAATGGATGAGTCCAGAGTGGAAAGTGAGGAAGCACTTTAAGTTAACACAGGCTCCTCTGATCAGATACACGTTTAATTAACTGCCTAATATCAACTTGTGTTACTCTATAAAAAGCTGAATGGCAAAAGGTACAATCTGCTAAATAAACATGTTGATTTAAAAAACTACCTATAAATCTAGCGGGTGTTCAGTATGTATCTTGCTCAAGTCTATGTATAATAATCAAAACAGCAAAACATAAATGTTAAGGAAAAGGTTTTGAAACTGTACTAATAACTGATCAACTATTGTGGCAGCAGTTGGAATAAATGTTGCTTTTAATTTGAAATAAAAAGCATTTAGGATCATGTTAGACATTGTAGTCTGAAGTATTTTTTTGGGAACAATGTGAAACAGTGGTATTTTTACGCAGTTATCATCCCATGAGACTCAGAACACCAGAACACACCTGGAAAATCTCTACTTTTAAAGTTCGGCAGATGAACAGTTGATGAGAAAACGATGTTGAGGAGCTAAAAAATAATGATGAACTGAAATTTCTAAATTTAAACAAAGAACTTCATTGTGACTTGTATCGACAACCATGTAGAAACTTATCATCCCAGTCTGCTGCTCCCCCACAGAAAATATAGGCACCAGTTAGGGGTGGCCGATATGGACTTGAAATTTTATCTCAATATTGTGTGGTACTATTGTGATAACAATAAAAATTAGGATTAAAAAAAATATGTGTTTAATCATATTTTTGAATTCAGTGATATTTTTTGATGCTCTTGTGGAACAAACTAAAAAATAATTGTCAGTTTTGTTTTTTATTTAACATTAACTGAAATTTATCAACAACTCACAGTAAATCATAAACGATACAATAAATGCCCAGCCCTAGCACCAACTCATTTCGTGCTCAAAATCAGTCATGGCTCACTCCTCCAGCTGCTGGCAGCATTACAAGATGCAGCTGTTTCTAATGACAAAGCTTTGTTTTAAAAAAAAAAAAAAAAAAAAAAAAAAAAAAAAAAAAAAAAAAAAAAAGAACCCTTTTAAAAGCACAAATTTAGGTTCCAACCTGAAATCATCAATTTAGAATTTATGGCCAGATAAAACAGGATATGAGGTGGTTATTGTGGATTTTCCCTCGATATTCAATGAAATTTGCTCTCACACGATAAAGAAAAGATAACACCTTGTAAAAAAAAAAAAAAAAAAACTGCCCTCTAAAGTTCTTTTATTTTATTCAAGCCGAACTTGGAATTTTATTCTTGATTTAATGCACCACATGACAAGGGGATTTAAATTAGCTTTTGGAGAGAAACAAACTCAAACATTAGATGGAAAATTTTCATTATCATTTTGCACTGACAATATTTTCTGTATAATGTATGCATGCACAGAACAGACCCTTCAGATAAACTCATAATGATATGCAGATGACTGCCATAAGCAGGAAACATGAAATGCATGGTGAAGTAAGGAGGCGAGCAGAAACAAATACTAATAAACCGAAGTATAAATGAAAAGTGTAATTATCCCCCGACTGTCATGATACTTCTCTGGCTGCCAGGAGGCAGGGTTCCTGCTCCACCCGAGGACACGTCTGAAGTCATGTAAACAACAATGCGAGGAGAAATGCATCTAATTGCAGCTGCGCCGTTTTAGCATTCTCTTGGATTTGTGTGATTAGCTGGGCCCCTCATGCGCCTGTGGTGTGGATGCGTAAATTAGTTTAAAACTGAAGAAAACAAAGTTCGGGTTTTTGTTGTGCTGAAGTGGAAGTGATAAACAATTTTGAAATGATATAAAATTAATTTATTGGCAGATCCTGTTCCTAGTGTTGTTTTCCTGAAAAAATATTGATTGGGAAATTTTAACAGGGTGGTGCAGTGCTGCCAGGAGTCTTTATCGACTTTATTGCTTCTGGTGGAGAAATAACAGTTTTCCACAGACACAATATATGACCCCTAAACTCGACATTCTGTCCAATATATTTTCTTACCTGTTCTGACATTGAGACAAAACAATATATCAAAACATTTCCAGTTATGCCCCTTATCCTCTGCAGCTGGCAGAAAGGGGCTTGTTTAGCCATGGAGTTATTAGAAAGTTGCCTAACGTGAAATCTGATGAAGTTGAACTATTTTAACATGCAATGAGAAAAGCAGTAAGGGGTGCAACAATACATTCAAGTGTAACAATGCACAGTAATGGGTAAAAAAAAGAGAGAGATTTGAGCTATGCTTTGGGGTGGGGTACAGCTGATGTCATAATGTTTGCTATGTTTCCACATATGCAAACGTAGCAAAGAGAGGACTTTGAAGAACATGTAGTCCTGTCAAATCTTTAAAGTAGCTGTGCTCTCTGTTGGAATAATCTGGATATACTGTGATCGAGGATGTGCATTACATGTGCCATAATGTCACTGCCTCGTTGTATTTATTTATTCATTCTAAGGATCAACTGGGACAGAATTTCTTCTTTTTTTTGCACTAGTGGCCTTTATTCATTAGTCACTAGACAGGAAGTAGAGAAAGGAGAAGATATACAGTAAAGGGCCTGGGCTGAGAATCGAACTCAGGACAGCTGCATCTGCCATGATGTGTTTAAAGCTGGGACCCAGGTGCAGTGAGTACTGGAGAGCCAAGTCTTGAATAAACAGTTAACAAAAAACTTACACTTGATGATATGGAGCAAGAACCTGGAAGAGTAACAGAAAAAGACAAAGGAACCAGTGGAGAACAATGCAGAAAGGAAGCTATATATACACAGAGGATGGAGAAGAGGACAACATGAGAACCAGACGAGTTAATGACAGGTGAGTAGCTGCAGCTGGGGAAGGGAGCAGGTAGAGGCAAACGCGGGAACAGCTGGCAGGCCAAAATGGCAGGCGGAGGGAATGGAGATAGATAAACAAAGCAGGGAAAACTTAACAGAGCGTAGAATAGTTCAGATAACAGGGTGTTGTGCTTCAAGCACCCACCTCAATGTGCTTAATTAGAAGAACTTTTCTTAGACAAGAAATGTCACTGCATTTTAAAAATTACAAGAACTTGTACCACTAGATCTCATCATATCCCCACTATCTAAAGGAAAAATATCTTTTTGGCATAAAACAGAATTAAGCATTTTACTTTATCATTAGACCAGGAAGGGGTCTTGATGTAATCTTCCGAGAACTTCTAGTCATTTATACACTGAGTCACTTTGCATTTCCTCAACTTCTTGCTGTGCAATTTTTGTTTGCCAACCTTCTTGTTTTTCCACAATTTGCAGCTGTGCTATAATTCATGTCCCCATTTTGTGCTCATTCTGAATTCTTTTATTCTTTTGCTTTGCAAACAAACCATTTAATGTCCATGTACTTTAATGTCAACTACTGCATTCCGTTTATTATTTGCTGTTAAATATTTTCTTAAAGTATAAGGTTAAAAAGCCAAATATTCATCTTAATTTCTCTCATTGTATAATATATTGTATGATCTGAAAACCCTCTTTGCCCCCCACTTATTCTGGTTCTGGACTAAAACAGTCAAATAAAACAGATTATGATTCCTGATCAAACCAAAATAAGTGCCTTCTTCCAGGTAACTAGGCCTATTATTTTTAGGGTAAATTATAACATCTAGAAACATCCCAGAAGGTACAACTTGATATATCACTGGTGTAAACCCCCCTCGGGCTCTTTCACACAACACAGCGAGAACCCCCTAAGGTCATTCCCATATCCCTACTCGCTGAAACATACATGCAAACCCAGACAGAGCTGTCTCATTTTGTAGCAAACCGTTAAAGACTCATGTATTTATGCTAATATTTACTGAGCAAACCTCAACATCCTTGCATGGGTTATTTTAAATATTCAATAACTCACAAATGTAAATTTAATGATTAGGTAAAATAAATAATTCAGGTTACTTGAAGTGAAATTTGACAAAATCTAAGCAATTGATACAGTCTATTTAGTATGTAGATGATGTGGCAAAAGTAGTTTGTTCAGAAAAACCTGCTTTAATTGGCTTTATTTTGCTCCTCAGATAAATAAAACATTCTGAAAACTGTAATTATTTTTTAAATTTAAGACATGGTATGTGTCAAACACCCACAAAAGATTTCCCCCTCTAAAATAAACCAATGTAGGTCCTACATGTTCAAGAAAAACTGAGTGGGTGTATAGTTCCATGTGTAGCAAATTGTTCCCCCTTCGCAAAGAGACAGTCAGGACCTGTTTCTTATTTTCATTTCTGTAAATTGGCAGCCCTCTTTCTAACTAACTCAATAACTCATTAACTTGAAAAGTTCAGGGTTTCACATTATCTAGTTTTGCTTCGACATTCTCTCACCCTGTAAAGATAACCCCTTTCTGCTCATATACCTAACCAGCAGCCATTTTAGCAGAGCTGCAGCTGTGTTGCTCTGGTGGGAGATTAGCTCCAAAATCCCCAGTTTGATTGCACAGGGAGGTGAGAAATTCCAACACATTCAGCAGCTTTAGCATTTTCAGCAGTGTACAAATAAAAGCTGGAACAACGACAAGCAGGAGCAGTTTCAAATGGCGTGTCGGAGTAATCGTCTGTAAAGTGTGTCTGATTTGGCAGACCAAAGCGTAACGCCTTAACAAAATCAAGAGCTTTAAGCAGATTCTGACCTCTGTTCTCATTGTTGTCCCATTTGTGTCACTTATTTTCCTACTTTGATGGGATTGTGTAGAGCCACCATACTTTTCATTAGCGAGTGAAAGACTCCATCGACCTTGGCCTATTAATAGCAAACGTTGTTTGCAAAGAAGGAGAAACACAAGGGAATTTGTTCTTCACCTGCTCTCTGCAATGTTGGGTTGGATTTATTTTTCTTTACAACTTTCTTTACATTTTTTATTGTTAAGTTGTGCTTTTACTAATGTTCTTAAAAGGAACAGTTACAAACAGTTTGTAAATTTCTTAGCATTAATTTTTGCTATGATAGGAACAAATGGTTTAGTTTAGTTGACATGCATGTGTTAAAATGCCCCAGTCAAAGTAAAGACCAAAATCTAAATGAGAATTTTTGGTAAAAATTGAAAATGACGTTTCATGTAATTTCTCCATTCAGTTGTACCATGTATCATTTTCCTTCTACTTCACAAATATGCATTACTTTGTGTTGGACTTTCAAAAACTCCAAATAAAATGCATTTAAATGTGGTTACTATTGACAAAAAAATGTGGTAGTTTTGATACTTTTAGAAAGTACAGAAAAAAAAAAGAAAAGCTCTAGTTACATTCATTTCATTGAATAGTTGTGCCTATATCAATGCTACTGGTCAGTGTTGCAAAAAAAAAAAAAAAAATCTTTATTATGGAGCACATAGGCTCCCAAAAAGGTCAAAGTGTTTTCAAATAGATAATTCTGAGAAGTAAATAAATGTCGATCTGCTGTTTAATAACGTTTTGTTAATGAGTTATTGATACCTGAAGTGCAAATCTATGCATTTATCTTCAGCTTCATCCATCTAAATTTTCAAAAATCATTTTATTATTTTCAGTAAAGGCCAAAGTATGAATCAGCTGATAACCACAGTTGATCACTTTAAACTGTCATGGATGCTGGTGTCTCGGGGGTGAAAGATATTGACCTTGGTGTTGACAATTTGTATCCATATTCCTCTCAAGTGACATCTTGAACTTAGCTTAATCAGCTGCTTTGGGAGGAAACTGTAATGATGGAAAAGAAAGAATACATTTAGGAAATACATGTTAAGCGTCATTGCAATACTCACCAAAACTATCATAATGATGTTAGGTAGCCCTACTTCCTAGACTGCCTGATGTCAGTGACTTTGTTTCTCATCTGTTTATTCATTTCTTTGCCCTTTGACATTCTTTACCCAACTTCATGTTGTTAGACAAACTCTGTTTGAGTAATTTCTTGATTTTGTATGTCTGGCACTAATCGGGGCTGAGAGGTGAAAGTGACACCCCGTCCACACAGAGACAAACACAGTAAAATTTCGTAAACAATTAAGAAAAAAATGTTCATCCACACAACAGGATGTAGCACTACAGAAAACACTGCGGTACGTATTCCGGGCCAGTCAGTGGCGCTGTAACAGAACGACCCAACAAACACTGGACAATAGCAAACAGCGCTATGTTTGTTATTTGTGTACAATACTGCATATTTTGGTATGGAGCCAATACCAAGTAAATACAGTGCCAGTATCACCGATACTGATACCAGTACTGATACAGTTTATGTAAGTTTGACATATCATCAAACTTCTGACCTTTAGGTGTTTTTTTTGTTTGTTTGTTTGTTTTTTTGGTTTTTTTTTTTTTGGTTTTTACTTTGTCTGATTTTGTTCTAGATTTTAACAAAATAATTCAAAGTTTATATTAAGTTTATTTTGACTACAAAATACTTTAATAACATTAACATGACAAACAGAAACGACAGATAACCAGCAAAGTGCAAAAAAAATTGTTATTTGGGAGTAAATCAAAAATCTTTTTGAGGCAGAGTTGAGAACCTACAATTCAAAAATAAAATACAATAAAATTTCAAGATGGATTCTGAAACTAAAATATCGATTTTACCACGGTAGTATTGATCCAATGCTAATACTGACTTGGTATCGATATTATCAATATTTTGTATCGATCCGCCCACCTCTAGCACCTGTGGGTTTCATATAGAGATGACGCAACGACGTACTTTCAAAAAAGACGTGGCTCCCGTATTGATCCATTCTGGGTTTTCAAAAAGGATCCTTTCTGGCCTCCCAAAACATCCATCCGTATGGACGCACAGCCTAAACGACAAAAAACCTTTGTGGATACACCTAATTTCGTCTCCATGAGGATAGTGGGGGCCTGAGATTGCTTTGTGTGACTTTTTTATCAGTTAATAAAAGAAAAGCTTTTAAAAAATGCATTTTGGATTGACTGAGGTTATTTTTGTCTGGTAGTAATTTTTTTTTTTGACAAAGTGTGAAAAAAGTAAGAAGAAAAGAGGGAGTAAATACTTTCTCACAGCATTGTAAATGTGTGTAAAAGAGCAGATCTGGTGTGTTCGTGGGCAACATATTCAGCAAAGTCCTATATCTATGACTCAGGACTGGCATTACTCTTACCTTTTTCCTCCTCTTCACATATTACTTCACATATTACATACTTGTAAAGAAAAACAGAAAAAGCTAAAAAGAAAATAAAAGGTGTGATGGCTTCAAGTCCTGAAAGATTTCTATGACGCAAAAGCAGAGTGGGAGCTGAAAGGAAAACCGCAATCTGACTGTTCGTCAGAGCCGCTCAATCACAAGGCAATCGGTAATTCAAGCTGAGCGTTTCTAACATCCAAGGCTCTGAAATGAATAAAAGATGCTCCAGTTCACAGTTCACATAAACCCTGGACATTATTTTCTAACAAGCTTTTCTAACCAGCTTGAATGCCTTGAATGGAATCTATGCCTGGTCCGTGTAGAATTAGTAAAAACCAGAAAGCAGCTTTACAAAAAAAAACTCTTGAAAAATGACAGGTGCCCCCCTCCCTATGATCTAGGTCAAGAATTGCATGCATATCGTGAATCCCTATGCTCTAATTAAAAGTAAAAATCTGAAAAAGAAAAGCAATTGTATGAGTTTTGGCTGACAAAAAATGGCTCTGAATCATTCAGATGCACAAGCCAAAACAAAATTAATCATCTTCTGGCAAAATTCACATACTGTAGATCTAGCACACCCAGTGATCTAGTTTTGTTGCCAAGAAGAGATTCAGATTTTCTCAGGCTGTTACAGAGTAACTGTGTTGCACACTATGTTGAATATTCCTGCAGATGATGCTACGAAAGAACGTCAGGGTTATCGGGGATGGCTTCAGCATCATGGTTGGCCTTTTTTGTTCTCCCTTAAACTTCAGTGTCTTCTATTGGGATTTTACGGTCAACAAACATGAAGTAAGGCATAAGTATGCCCCTCTCTGTTTCTGCGTCATAGAAATCGTTCAGAATTAGAAGGCATCAAACCTTTTTGTTTTTTAGATTTTTCTGTTTTTCTTTCTTGTGAAGTGGTGCTCTGATGCCCCTAAATAAAATCTGTGTGATTTAATTCCAGTATAAATTCAGCTGTTCTGTGAAGACCTCTGTGGTTTTTTTAGTCCCTTCTCCATTGACAAGTCTCTCTCTAGCCGGTTAATGTCTGGTTTGGTTGTAGCCAAGTTGGGTGTGTTTCCATTGGCAGTGTGTTCCTCAAAATGTGGGCAGGAATATGGGCAGGAATATGGGAATGTGGACAGGCCGTATGCCTGCAGAAGTCTGCTCAATACTCCAACGATGTCTTTTTGTACCCTTGGGCAAGCAAGTTCTCTGAAATCTCTCTGTATATTCATTTGTTGTGGGTTGCCCCGTCCAATTGATGACCTCAAGTTTTGACCATGGAATAATTGATTTGCAGCTCGCCAACTACTACAGTCACGTTGTGGATTGAAAATGATGGTTGAGATGGTGTTGACGTAAATCTACAGGCCAATCAACGAATGCAGTCTGCTGCCAATCAAATGGCTTATGCGCAATACCCGGCTAGATCTGGCTTGTACCGCCGCTGAGGTGGTTTCAAATAACAGAGAAGAACCGTGTAGAACCTGCAAATGGAGACAAATCTGTCTTGGGAAGAACCGGTTAAAGCCACACCCATGGAGAAGGGGCTTTAGAGAACATTAGTGAAGGCCAAGGAGAGCACTATTCAGCAAACCCGTAACTCGGGAGGAGCCCCAGAGATCAGCAGCTCAGGTGGGAAAATGTGTTAACAAGACCATAATTTACCATTCTAATCACAAATCTGGGCTTTTGGAAGTGTGGCAAAAAGAAAGCTATTACTGAAAAAACCCCATAAGAAATCTGGTTTACAGTCTGCCACAAGCCATGTCACTGTAACATCGGACAGCCTCAGAAACTGGACCTTCTTGCAAAGAAATTACTCTTGAATAACCTACTCCTATTACCCTGAGCTGAAACTATCTTTGATTTCACACAGGATGCTTTCATTTTCAAAATATTATGTTTATGAAGATGTTATTAAACAGTTTATTTAGAAACATATCAAATCATGTCAAATAATGATCTTTCATTTTCATTCTCTCCTAGTTAGAAAAGTAAGCAATTCAACTGAAGGCGATTTTGTGTTTTTCCTTGCTAAGAACATTTCAGTGCATGGACACTGCCTCCAGCCAGTCACATCTAGCTTCTGTTTTTCAACTCAAATAGGTCTGAAAGAATGATTCCTTTCTAGCCTTGCAATAATAATATGCCACAACCCCAACATGTACTTGATGACATCACAATGGGGAGACTGTGATGTGAGACAAGAATAAACTGACAAAGAGAGACATGGACTCAAATTCGCCAAACCTGGAGTGAATTGGTTCAAATTCAGTTGCGGTATTTTTATTCACTGTAAACTTCTAGTTTTTGTTCAACCATCTAATTTTCCAGGAAGCTGCATCCTATTTTGCCTTCATGTACCTACCCTAGAGACTAGAATCCAGCCTGTCCAGCAAAATACTTTTCTCGAACTGCTAGTAGTTTGGTTGAGAACTCCAAGTGTAGATGGCAGAAGCTGGAGTAAAGACAGACTGAGTCTGAGAGTGACTTCCTGGCTGTAAAATATCAATAATATTGAAACCTTGTTGGTATCAGTATCTGATTGATACTAGCATGCCAATATATTTTCAGATTCCCTCTTGAATTTGTTTTGTTTGTATTGTAGTTTCTTCTTCCCAGATTCTGTGTTTCAACAGTTAAACAGCTTCTTAACAATAACAAACCACTTTGAAGTCTTTCAGTCTGCCTTCCAAGCTCACCACAGCACTGAGACTGCCCTCGTCAAAGTGTTCGATGATATCCACACAAATACAGACTGTGGAAGAACCACAGTATTGGTTCTGTGGGACCTCAGCGCAGCATTTGACACTGTTGACTATGATATATTATTGAAGCGACTGGAGAGCTGGGTTGGACTCTCCAGTACAGTACTCAGTTGATTCGAATCCTACCTAAAGAACAGGGATTTCTGTGTGTCAATAGGCAACTTCTCATCAGAGCGGACAGGAGTACCCCAAGGTTCAATCCTAGGACCCCTCCTATTTAATATCTACATTCTCCCTCAAGCTCAGATTATAACAAGTAATAAGGTTAGTTACCACAACTACGCAGATGATACACAGCTCTAAATTACGATGTCACCAGGTGACTCTGAACCCATCCAAGCACTGAACAGAAGGTTAGAACAAATCAATGTGTGGATATGCCAGCTGAACAGAAAAAAATTGAATCATTATCTTTGGACCCAAAGAGGAGCAATCTAGAGTCAGCATGCAGCTTTAGTTATTACAGCTACAAACTAATGATCAGGCCCAAAACTGGGTGTTGTGATGGACTCAGACCTGAACCTTTAGAGACACATCAAGACAGTTACAAAGTCGGCTTTCTGTCACCTAAAGAACATTTCCAGGATTAAAGGACTGATGTCTCAACAAGATCTAGAGAAACACATCCATGTGTTTATCTTTAGTCACATTGATTACTGCATCAGCGTCTTCACAGGTCTGCCCAAAAAGTCAATCAAACAGCTGCAGCTGATCCAGATCATTGCTGCTCGTGTTCTTTCTAAGACCAGGAAGATAGAGCACATCACCCCAGTTCTAAAGTCCTTGCACTGGCTCCCTGTAGCTCAGAGAATAGACTTTGAAATACTTCTGTTAGTTTATAAATCACTGAATGGCTTAGCACCATTCCATTATCCATCACGCTTATCCTTACAGGGTTGTGAGGGGGGCTGGTACCTATCTCCAGCTGTCATTAGGTGAGAGGCGGGGTACACCCTGGACAGGTCGCCAGTCCACTACAGTGGCTTACCACCAAAATATATTAAAGACCTGTTGTCATTGTTTCAACCTTCAAGACCACTCAGGTCTTCTGGTTCTAGTCTGCTCTGCATCCCCAGAACCAAACATGGAGAAGCAGCATTCAGTTTTTATGCACCACTAATCTGGAACAAACTCCCAGAAAACTGTAGAACAGCTGACACACTGAGTTCCTTTAAATCAAGGGTAAAAAACCCACCTGTTTAGAGCTGCCTTTGATTGGTGGAACATTGATCAATATTTTTGAATTATCTTTGCTTAATGATATTTTCTTGATGATCTCTATGATTTTGATGCATTGGTATTTGCTCGACGATATTGATGTATATTTGCTTGATGATTTTGATGTATACTTGGTTGATGTTTTTATGATGTAAAGCACTTTGAACTGCCTTGCTGCTAAAATGAGCTATTCAAATAAACTTGACTTGACCTGAGTAGGTTTGAACAAAATAACTAAGGAAAAAACACAAAAACACTTAAAGGTCAGAAGTTTGATGATGTATCAGTACTGGTATCGGCAATACTGGCCCTGTTTAGTATCGGATTAATACCAAAATATGATATAGTAAAACAAGAGATTTTAACTTATAGTATGGAAAAAATGTCTTGCTCCATTGGCAGATTATTTCACTTATAACTAAAACTTTTTCATCAATATTAAGCAATTATTTACTTAAAACGAGCTCCTGTATCGTGCTGAAAAGTTGCTTGTAAGTTAATTCTGTCTTATTTCAAGTGTATTCAAGATATTTGCACTGGAAACTAGAGCAAAAATCCTCAAGATTTTATGTTTTTGCAGTGCAGATGTACATAAGTTATAAGGTCCCTGTCCTTTCTTTACCCTGGAGAAAAAGCAAACAGTAGAAAGAAGGTGATCTGGTCAGAAATTTTACTTTTTAGCTTCCCTGCAAGAAGTTTGGACGAAACCCTTTTTACACTCGGCTCTCAATATGGTACTTTCTTTATTTAAAAGATAAACATGAAATCTACCCCCTGCTATTTGTTTTGCACTGTGAAGCTCATTTTCTTTTTCAGAGACTTAGAGGTTTAAGTATCAACACAAATATTGTATTTTTACTGTAAGCATCAACTTAAAGTGTTTCATTATCTCAGCAATAATCCTTTTAAAAGCATAGCTGCATACAGCAAGTGTGTAATCCACAGAATCAGAGATTTCAGGGCAGGAAAACGAGCTGTATCCTAAATTATAAAACGCTGAGCTTTTCTGTTTCTGTTTCCGCAGCTGGGATTGGATACAGGGATTACACCCCCCCACCGCACTCCGCGTTCTTCTCCTCCATCTCTATCCCCCACTCCATCCTTGGACCGTGACAGAGGCTGTCACCACGGACGGCTGCGGGCGGCCAATTGCTCCGTCGCAGAACAAACATCGCTCATTCGCCAGAACACAGATGTTCCCTCCTGACAGCCGAGGAGAGAAGCTCTCAACCCTGTCAAGCCAAACAAGGGAGTTTGCCCACTCTTTGTCATGCGGCCTGCAAGGCATCTGCCACAAATCCTGCTCTGCTCGCTTCATAAACAAGACAAGACAGCTGTCAGAGCCACGTTGAAGTTGATGTATGAACTTAAGTCTGTAAAAGGGGGCCTGATTTAGCACGTTATCATGACGACTTGCTAATCAAATTATTACCCAGCAGCCTGCAGCAGAGATTGCAACACTTGGGATTCGCAGTTTAGTTCCTGTTATGACTTTAAGCGGCTCAGTTCACTTTTCAAGCTTTCCTTATCATTCCTGCTGGACAGCTGTCTATATTAAGTCTGGGAAATCAACAGAACCAACAGCTGGATCAAAATAACAGAAGTCCGACATCAATAACCAGATCAATCACTGTTTAACTCAAATATTACTTCCACTCTACACATGTTCAGAATAATAACAGTGTGGAGTTCATTTCTTCTATGAAATCAAACAGGTGGCCCACATTTAGGCCAGCAGATGTTGTTCATGCTGATTGCAGTTCTGACTCTGAAAATCAGAAAGTTAACTGGAACTTTATTTGACCATTTTCCAGGTACTGGATAAGTAAAGGAAAAATAAAACTGAATGGAAAAAAATATTATTTCTAGTCCTCGGGTTTCTAAATAACAAAAATTTTATTAAGCCTAATAAATGTAGTGCTTTTACATTAATTTATACGTAAGTGATACACTCCACATATCACCTTGATTTTAACATTTTGCCCATTGCTTATTTAGTTTCCAGTGTTACGTATGGTGAGTTACAGGACGGATCAAAGTGCAGACATGAGGTGGGAAGGTGCAAGTCGAAAAAGGTCTCTTTAATGACAAAACTGAAAACTTTTAATGACGAATTAAAATCACAGTAGCGGGAGAACAAACTGACACCGGGTATACTGAGGGAGGAAGAGCTAAGTACAAGTGAGTGGAAGCAGCTGCGGAAGGGAGCAGGTAGAGGCAAATGAGGAAATGACTAACAGCTAGGAAGGGGAGCAGAATGGCAGGCTGATGATGAGGTAAAAACGGAGGGAACATAAGGGATAAACTTGAAACGGATATGAAGAGTAAACAAAAAGAAACACAGACCTAAAGAAACAAATTTAAAACACAAACAATGAGACTAACTGATCTGACAAAAGGGACAAACTATGATGGCAAGAAATAAGCAAATAAACAATCAAGAAATGATCAAAACATAGACATAGATGAAACTTAAAGTTCAAACACCAAAGGATCATTGCAGTTTATTCAAAATCAAAGACTTTAGACAACTTCAAATTTAAGTTGAACTTGAGCTGTGGTCCTTAACCAGGGGCTGCTTAAAATGCTGAAACCCCTCTAAATGAGGGGATTTTTACACATGAAATCATCAGAATCAGCTTGATTCACCAAGTTTACACACACAAACAAGGAATTTATCTTAGGTTCCACTTTGACCTCAATGAAGACATATAAAATATAAATATCTAAAAAAGGCAAAAGGCAGGTTTTTTCTTGTAAATATGTATACATACAGTATTTTTACAGAAAGGGAAGACGAGGTTGAATTAGTGTAAATATGTATGATGCAAACTAACCACATAAGTTCCATCAATATTGTTAAAGCAAACATTTTGCTGGTATCTATTAACATTTATTGTAGAATTCTTATTTAGCAAATAGGAGTAATAAAAAATTTGAATTAGTTGGTCTAAGTTAGTTCAAATGTGGGTACTTGTTAGATACATTGTTTTGTGATAACTGGAACCTACAAATACAAACAATTATTTAGGTAGCAAATGTTTTTTGCTCAAGTGTTCAAAAAGCAAAAAAATGTGTAAACAAATATAGAAATTTGAGCTGGAAAAAGTATGAGATTTTTTTAAAGAAAAATTTGTAAGATCCCTAAAGTTCAGAAAATGTTCCATGAATTTGGCTCAAATGCTTCAAAATGTAAGCCAAAATCAGACAAACTTGGAAGAAAACCGAAAATGGCACAGCTTAAGCCAACTATCAGGTTCAGGTGGTTCAAAGAAGGTCTTGATGGTCGGCAAGAAGCCCCCATATATTCTTCTTGTTAAAAAGAATGACTGGCTGAAGAGGTTGTAATTTGAAAGAAACTGAGCAAAATCTTGTAGACTGATGAAAGCGTCATGATATGGGGCATGTATCGCATACCAGGGATCATAAATCACTTTGAAAACAACAAAATAACTCAGTTATTTATGTTGCCTAATGATACAGAGGAAATGCCCTTTGAAAAACAACAACACCCCAAGAAGCAAACAGAACAGCAGCTTGGATCCAGACCAACAAGATTAACATTCTGGAGTGGCCAACTCAATCTCTGGACTTTAATCCTACAGAAAAAGTGGGGTGACATGAAACGTGCTGCTTCTGAAGCAAAACCAGGGATTGTAATCCAATCATCCTGGACTGGAATACCTCCTCACTGGTGCCAGAAGTGGGTCAACTTCATGCAACACAGATGTGAAGCAATTCTAAGAAACAATGGTTATATAACTAAATTCACAAGAAAACTAAATCTTCAAGTATTTTATACAGTAAATGTTTACAAATGTTTGAGTTTGCAAAGAAAAAGAGAAAGAATGTAATATTCATTTTTCCTCACTGTCTATTGAGAACAAATTTGATCAACAGCCTAGTCAAAGTTTAGACTTCATTCCAATGGAGAATCTGTGGCCCAATTTAAAACTCAGGTTGATGCTCTCTGTCCAAAGCCATGTATCCTTCCACTTTAAGATTATGAATACTTTGTGTTGTTTTATCACATAAAACCCCAATTAAATGCATTACTGTTTGTGGTTTTGATATGAAAAAAAGCTCAAGGGGTGTAGAAACTTTTGTAAGGCACTGTAACTTCCAATCAACTCTGAAAAAAGTGGACACCTCACAGCTTTCTACTGACCATACTGATGACAAAATGTAATCTCGGAGTCACATAAAAAGAGACAAACTGATTGGGACCCCTCCAGCTGTGACCAGAGCAGCAGCGAGGTTCGCCTTGATTTCAAATTTCACCAAAGTAGAGGACTGGGGTGCACAAATACCAGCCCTGTTACCTGACACTGACACTAAGTGCCCTTTCAGAGAGTTGACCACCAGAACGACCTTCCGTAACGACACATCCAGATGCTATCTGAGAGGCAGCGCTCGTCAAAACCGCAGCAGCCAAACGGTCTCAACCTTATTTTTGCTTTGATCAAACTGTCTAGGCATCACTGTCACGATCCAGTGTGCTATTTCAGTCTGTCGCTTCATCAAATATTGCGAGGTATCCTCTGCAGGAAGGTGCTCTCACAAAGATCACAGTTTGCCTCCCTTTTTATGCAATGATCTCATAGCACAGAAGGCTGTTGTTTTCCTCTTTTAAATTGCTCTCTCAGCTGAGACTTTATGAATTATCAATGAGTGTAGACTAAACATTTTGGTAAAAATACACACATTTGTGACACATTGGAGAACAGAACATTTTAAACTGCAGCGATGGAATGGAAGTATTTAGGAAAAATGTGCAACTTTAAAGCTTGGCTTCATGATGTTGGATTTTTAGCCTAACATTTAATAATTTAATAATATTTTACGAGATTGTGTGTTTTTTTTTAAAATAGCTTTTTTTAGTTAGATAGATAAATTCTGTACATCTGATCCCCTACAAGACATGCGGTCTAAGATAGTGTGACCAAAAGTCCTCTTTTCCCTGGACATGCCCACTTTTCACGTTCTGTCCGGGGCATCCGAGGGGCATCATAGATTGGTAAAAATGTGAGAGTTTTCATTGTTTGTCAGGAGACCAATAGACCTACTTAAATTGACTGGTCCGATGCCTGGAATACGACAACCTTTCTTTAATGTTACTTCCTCCCCAGGCTGCTGCCTTGTGTGTGATTCTTATCTGTTCATAGACGGAACAGATAGCGGGCTGTACTGCTGCTTACGTTTATAAATCCTAGCCTGTGATATGGCTGATTAGCACTAGGAGGCAGTAAGCGGCTGTAAAGCACCCTAAAGTTACGGCGGTTGGTTAAGGGATGCAGTGTTGCAAGGTTGGACGGGTTTCCGCCCAATTGGGCTTTTTTGAACATGTTGGGTTGGAAAAAAAAACAGCTTTGTGTGGGTTGTTAAAATTTGGGCTGCTTTTCACACCATTTGGTGGGTTTTTTGAAAGTGTTCATAGAAAAATGAAATCAAAATAGTTGTCATTGTGCGACAGAAAAGCAAAAAAATTGTACATTTTTATAAAATTTTGTATCCTTGCACTCATTTTATTAGTTCATTTATTTTGAAATGTCTAGAATCTGTTGAATTTAACATCATCAACCATTAGTAGCCATTGGTTAATGAAGTATTACTATATAGTATTGTATAACAGAAATCCCAGTGCAACTTTGAGATACAAAAGGACATAGCACCACAAAAGATCAAATAAATGAATAAATAATGTAAATAAATAAGCACAAGTTTCAATAGAGGTTGAGATACAGGCTGTTTTTTTGTCTTTGTTTTTTGGAGTTGGGCGGGTTTTACGTTGTTTGGGCTGTTAAACTGTCAGATCTGGCAATCCTGTGGGACAGAACAACCAACAAAGAGGGAGAACATTTTGTAGTCACTTTTCTGTTGAATACGAAAGCTGAAAGCGGTCACACTCGCATGTTTATTTTCCCGATGGTTAACTCGAGATAACGAGTTATTTATGTCATTATAACGACAAAACGAATACCGTTTTCTTGAGATAACGAGATAATGTTTTTATCACGAAATAACAATGGCCGTTTTCTCGAGAAACTGAGTTAATTTCCCGATGGTTTAATCATACAACCAACGACGTGGTGTCATTATGGTCTATGTTATCACTTATTCATAGATTTGTTTTATTCAGAGAATTATACATCCATACCATGACTTACACTTATAAGCCCTCTTGGTGTGGCATGCATTTGAATGATGGAATCAGGTTTAACACACACAGCAATCATCTCATGACCTTGAGAAAACAAAGTTTGTTTTCTCGAAATTAAGTCATTATCTCGAGAAAACCATGAGGAAATTAACTTGCAATCTCAAGAAAACCATCGGGATAACTTGTTATCTCGAGAAAACCATCAGAAAAAACTTTACGGGTGAGACCTCTCCTCTCAGCTCCCGTAGTTGAGGTTCCTTTTTCTTTTCAATATTTTTTGGAGAAATTTTTTTCATTAACGCTTGTTTTATCATCCCTGTGTGTCTGGATCTGAAGAAGTCAATTTCTGGGATTTAATCACTTCATTTATTTGCTTTGAATCTCCAGTGAGTCAAATGTTGACATTAGCTCCGTTACCTAGCGATTAGCCGCAAGCTAATGTTTTGGTGTTATACGTTAAAAGTTAAATTGTAATTTTTTTGTTAATGGGTTGAATGTTAAAGAAAAAACAAACAGTCTGAGATACTTGTTATAGGGTTTAGAATGTATGTTCTTTATTTTCAGACAGTTTTGTGTGTGAACTAGCAATGCTTACAATAGCTAATTCTCAAAGGCTATTCTGCTAATATTGCATTTTTTTTTTCTGTTCAAATTACGTATATGTGAATGCCAAGCAGACCAGAGATCGCTCCAAAAACAGGAAGTGGACTAAAGCACACTGTATTCTGGGTAAATACAACCAAAACAAATGTGCAAGTTTAGCGCTAGCAGGAGAAATGGCTTATGGTTTTTTGCCAAAGACAAAAGAGAAATCCTACAACCACTAAAATCTGACAATACTCCATTTTTGTTTACATCTCATGAAGAAGGAAGTTGCGTTTAGTGTCTTCTTCAGAGGTTTTGGTGTGTTTCCTTCAGTGGTTCTTGTTGCAGCACCATTTGTTACAGTTGAAAATGTAACAAATGTTGCAATTTTGGTCCTCAATCGAACCGAGTCCACCAGACTATCAGGCGTGAAATCACTCTAAATCTGAAAGTCATGAAAATTTTTATCTACGCAATACAAAAAAATGGACAAACCCCAAAATACCTTAAAAAAAAGTTACAAATTAGAGTGGTTTCAGCAATACTTCTACCCAGTTTTTTTTCTAGCATCAAGGTCCAGAAATAATCAAAATTCTCAAGTCAGATTGTTGTCCTTTTGAAAACTGGAATCAAGCAGATGTGGTCTGTCTGACTGCCTAGTATCAAAATCTCTCTGTCACTGTCCATCCATCCCTCCATCCATTCATCCATCCATGCATCCTCCGCTTAATCCTTGGTCGGGTCTTGGGGGCAGAGACCCAGACTTCCCCTCTTCCCAGCCACTTGTGCTGCTCCTCTGTCAGTGTCAGCTGAAATTACTGCAGAACAACATGGAATATAATAAATAAAAGATTGATGAAAAATTATATTTACTCCTCTGACTGCAAGTCGGGTGCCTTAAAGTCAGCATGAAGATCAGAATCTGATTTCCTCAGGGGTGGTTGGTTTCAGTTCCAAGAAAGCATGAACTACTTACTAAAAGGCATTTTGTTTATTAAAAATTGACACATTGGGTGATAGTTATTTTTAAAAAGCAGTTAGTAAGTCAAATTTATATATGCTGTGGTTCTCATTAAAGACTTCCAAAGAACTTTACAGGATAAAATATATGCACTTATACAATATAAACATCACTATATAGTAATTCAGTAATTCAAAGAAAGTGCATTACATCCAGTTGAGATTTAAAAAGTGCCTGTAAACAGATTCAAAGGCTTTCTTCCCTTTAGTTTTACATTTTGGTCTGCAGGACAACCAACAAACCCCAATCGGGTGACCTCAGGGACCTACGAGGAGCATGCAAGTGAAGCAAGTCAGACAGCAATAAAAGTGCCTGACCATGCAGGGTATGTAATAACAATAACTTTATATTGCATCCTATTATTGACTGGAAGCCAGTGTAAAGACGCCAAGACAAGAGTTATATGACAGAATTGACCAGTTGTTGTCAGGAGCCTGGCTGGAGCATTCTGGACTAGATGATCACAGCCTATAGAAGATTTACAAGGGCAAGTAAATAGATTTCCAGTAATCAAAATATGATAAAAATGAAGCCATATATGATTATTTCCAATTAAAATTGTGATATTAGACATTGGAGTTTGGCAATACTTCTAAAATGGAAAAAAAAAAAAAAAACAACCAAGTGTTGGTCACTGTTTTAATTAGAGTTAAAACGATTAATTGGATGAATTATTGAAATAATTGCCCACTAATTTAGTAACCGTTGAATTGTTAACTGGAGTATACAGACTCAAAAAAGGCCATTTGCTGAAAGAGCAACATCCTCAGAGTTACCACTCTAATATTTTAAGCCAAAACTGTACAAAATATTAACATTTTGCATTTAAGATAAAATAATCTTTTGTCTGTAAATCTGTTCCATCCAGAACCCCTAAAAAGGCATAGATTTAGCTTCACCTGGTTCAAATTCTGGAAAAAACAAATCTCCCTTTAAGCACCTTTTGCTTTCCAATTACTCCCAAAAATAATCAACAGATCAGCTCTACACTGTACTGACGTTAAGTCAAGCAGAAAGGACTGAGCTTTTCACATGTTGATGATGCTACAAGTATTTATTTAGTTGCAGATGCATCCTTTGCTACAAATGATAAAGTGTTCATGAAAGGAGTGCTATGTTATTGCATTTTAGGAAATAAAATGTTTATTTTCTTTTTTTTAAAAAGGAATTGAATTATTTATATTTTTATGTATTTCTAATGTATAAAATAAGCTTAAGTAGTTAAATGAAAAATCTGCAGAATGTGCCAGTTTTTTAATCTGATTAATCGTTAGAATAATCGATAGAATAATCAATTGCGAAAATAATTGCTAGCTGCAGCTCTTGTTCTAATATGTCTATCAAGGTCCAAACTGAAACGTAGGTTTCTCAGGTTAGATTGCACCTTACAACTGAGGAAACCTATACAGTTAACCACATTAGCAACAGTGATGTCAAAGGCCATAGCAACAACATCTGACTTTGTGTCATTTAACTAAAGAAAGTTACATTTCGTGTAATCTTTGGTTTCAGAAATACAGTCCTGGAGTTTGACACCCTCAGCTGGGTTAACTAAAAGTATAATTGGAGGTCATTCATAAACAAATAATTTGAGACATTTTTAAATTTAATAATATTGCTGAGAGGCAGCAAATATAATGTAAACCAGACTGGGCCAAAAACTGTGCCCTGGTGTACCCCACAAAAACGTAACATAGACACAGACCTCTAAGAATCAACTCCCATATTGTAAAGCGCAATTAGTACACTTGATCAAAAGACACCAATATCTTTCCTTGAAATATAAAACAAATATTTGACATAGTTCAAATTTGTGGTTCTCTTTATTTTAAGCAATACTTTTTAACTGTTAATTTTACTCACCTCGTCTTTTGTTTTCACTCAGGAGAGCTAAGGACCAGATAGTGATAGCTAAAAGATTAATTTTAGCCACTGGACAAAGAGTAACAAAGTAGTACATATTACAGAGTTTTAATATGCATATTCTAAATGTATTCAATTTCTTAGGTTTCATGTTAGTGAGTACAATATTTCCCCCCAAACTGGGAAAGTAGGAAAGTGATGCATCACCTTCTCCTGTTGTTCTGGCATTATATTTTAGGAGGGAAAGTAAAATATAGTGGGAAAACATCGTTCCATCAGTGTTTCATGCCTCCACTGAGACTCTCTCGGATGTGACACATATGTGGACATCAGATTTTGCTTAAAGCAGCAAGTTCCCAGCAGAGAGCTGCCAGCGTGCCAAGGTATAAAGCATAAGCTGTCCTGGGTTTTTTCAGCAAACTGTTTCAGTGGACCATAAGGAAGGGCTTTGACAGTTGATAACCATCTCAACTACATAAATTATTAATTATTGCACATTTGCTTATTTCGGCACTTTCTGGTTTCCAGAAACTGACAGAACCCCAGCTATAAATAACTAACAAGACAGTAAGGTTTCTCTATTTGTGAAAACCACATTCTTAATTCAAGCTAAAATGATTGGGAGTGTAGCAATTTTACTCATCAAAGTGAAGTCTGTTTCACAACAAGCACTATTTAGTTACAGTCAGAACGGAACTTCATCTGGTGAAGTATGAGTAACTTAATATTACGAGCCCTGGATATGACAAAATGTCCTTCAGCTTTACATCCTAATCTATGTAGGTTGGAAACTCTTATTTTGAAGGCAGAAATGAAGTCATTCTTGAGTTGCCCTGCTATGTTGACAGAGACTAACAAAGACTTCCCGTTGGGCTAGCCATGTGTGTTCTTTCTGCTGAGTCAATATTTTGCATTTATAATGTTATCGCCAACATTTATTGTTATTGTAATTTTGATACTGTGAAGAGTGAGAAAACGTGTAATTGTTTTGACAGTAAAAACTTCATGGAGCCATGACAGTAATTTATCAGTTTCTTTCAGCTAAAAATATGCTGGGGGAAAAAAAAAAAAAAATCAAGAATTAAGTTTTGTTCAGTCATTTGAAAACGTTAGCTTTTTGGTATTGATCTTTGCTCTTGCTGAATTTGGTAGACTTTTTAAGATGTGTTTATTGTACGATTTTTTTTTTTTGTTCTTATTTTGCTCTTTACAGAGTACAACTGGGGTGTTTAACAAAATAGTATCTGCATGCTAGCCTGCAATCTGCTGCTTAACAGACATGCCAACTTTACTTTCAAAAAAGCATGACCTTAACAACAGCAATAGGTGCTTCTTTAGTTCCCACACCATGACTTTCAAACATCCAACTTTCTTAAGTGTGAGCAAAACACATGTAGGAGAAATGGAGAGTGCACTGGAAGTGGTAAGTTGGGGCGACTCTGCACCAAACTCCTGTGATACTGAACTCTCTAAGACTTTATCTTCTGGCCTGGAAACATCACAGAATCCCCAAGAACAACCTGGGGAGTGTCTCTGCAGAGATGTATGGGTTTCCCTCCGAGAACTAATATCCATGTGAACGCAGAATGCAGCACAACATGAACAAAACAGTTTGAGCTTTATGAAACCTTTATTCTATTGGTGAAAATGAAAGGGGAACATTTTTTAATGCTGCTCGCAAGTCTTCCCCGTCTCACTACTGTGTATTGTCTCATTTTGTGTTCTGGATGTATCAATTCACAAATATAAATTGCCCTTAGGTTTGTGTGTGTGCATGCATTTTTTTTTTGTCCTTTTTTTTGTCACCAGCTAGATTTTAATTTTGCTTTAAATATAATAAAGTATCTCAGAGTTATGGTATCTCTTGCTGTACCCCTTATTTTTTTTTCCTTCCATCAAATGTACATTTGTGTGAACTTATGAATTCTTGATAAGATTAGTTGTGTTTTTGAAGCGGCTTCATAATGCACAGGAACACAGATCCACACAGATAAATTACAGCTAAATCACTGCTTCTGTGGCGAGTTGCAGAGGAGAAAAGGAACACATTATGCTTCGAGGTAGAGCGCCATTTATCATCATTACTGAGCAAACAGCCGATGCTTGAGTGGCGCACCTGTGCGGCGCATCCCCCCACCTTCTTACCTTTCATTCCCGATAAAACACCTACAGGTGCCGCTGACAAGTGAGTTTCTCCCTGTGAAATATTAATGCGCCCATAATTGAGTTTAAATCTTGAGGAGGTATGTAAAGGTAAGTAACACTTCCAAAACAAACCTCTTAGAGGAGCATACCAATAAAAGCCCATGCATTTCTACAGCTGCTAATGCTAATAAGCCAAACAGATACAAACAAGGTCTGTCTGAACTCAGCTCAGAGGATTCGAGACGACTGTATGAAGAAGAAGGGGAAAAAAATGTTTTAAGAACAATAGCAAAAGCCATGTTTCTTTCCTTTTTGTGTCCTCCTTGACTATAAATGTTTTCTTTGGTGACAGACTGAGCGAGCCTCAGTTCACTTCGTTCAAACCCTAGCAGACTCACTTTGGATTAGCTCGAGCCAGCTAGTGTTGGGGTAAACGTGAAGAGTCGGCTGTCGGGCACTTTGATGAGAGGGAAAAGGTGAGGAGTGAGGTGTCACAACCCGAGGGGGAGGAAAGCTATTTTTAGGCGTCTAATGAAACGTCTCTGTGCCACCCAGACAACAGCTGAAGAGCTGACAGGTGATTATGATACTCTTTAATTAGCTTCCAAGCTCTAGTAAGTCTGTTAGCCAATTATCATCACTCAGGAACATTTGATCCCTTCTCGGCAGATTTGAGGCCACAGAGGCAAAAAAGAGGTTTATTAGGAAGCTACAAGGCAAAAAGCTGAGTTAAAAAGGAAAAGCGAACAGTGAAGGAAATGCAAAATGAAAATGTCAGTGTCAGATTCATTTATAGCACTCTTAACAAACACCAAAACGATGCACAGCAAGGACTGGAAAATAATACTTGGTGAAACAATAAGTGAGAAATCACTATAGTTGTTAGAAAGTTGTACATTTGATTAATAAAATGCAGTAACAGAGGCAAAAATAAAATAATATAAAAATGGATAGAAAAAAATCTATTAAGATCAATCTGGAGCTGAGATTTTATTTTTTTTTTTTTTTTTTTTTTTTTTTTTTTTTTTAGATAAGATGGAGACTGACTATTAAGACCATTAAAAACTGCCAGTAATACCACAAAATCAATGTTATACTGGACAGAAAGCCAGTGGAGGGAGGCCAGTGAGATATACTCCCACTTCCAGGTTTCTGTCAAGCATTGTGCAGCAGTGTTCTTTAACAGCTGCAGACAATGAAAAGATAACTGACTGAAACCTTTATAAAAAGAATTATCCATCACTCTACCTTGAGACGCAATAAAAAAAAGCAAGTTTTGACAGCTAATTTTATCTCCTTATCTCCCCAACAAAGTTATACACAGATAATAAAATGTAAGATGCTATTTTAGGGCTCAGTATATTTGAGTATGGTCAGCACGCAGTGCAGAGGTGTATCATATCATACATATCATATCATATCACATCATATCATGTCTATTGGAAGAAGTCTAAAAATATATAAAGAAAATTTTAAAATATATAAAGAAAATTTTAAAATATATAAAGAAAATTCCAAGGAGCCCAAAATTGAGCCATTTGGAACTCTTCAAGTAAGGGATGCTGCAACTGATGAACATTCAAAAGTGTGGATTAAATAGGCAATTGCAGGCCCACAGCTGCCCTTAAACTTTAGGTTGTTCCTTCCCTTGAAGCCAAAATTCCATAACAAGAATCAATCATTTCATAATACATGTGCAAAAAGTGACTGTTTTTTGCTGGTGGCAGCAATTGGTCACCTGTTTACATAATTGTATCTCACACACAAAAAAGCAGGATCATTGTTATGTTGTGTTCACTTTAATATTATCCTCTTAGGAGGGTCGGTTTTGTTGCAGATTGCGAATCGTTTCACACTTTGAAGATTTAAGGGTTTTTGGCTGTAAAATGTGGCTGTATTTTCTCTTTGAAAATGGACGATAAAATGTTAAGCTAGCAAAATTCATGTTGTTAAAAATAGTATAGCAGGGAAAAACAGTGCTGTGACACAAGCAAAGAAATAAATCCTCTCTCCCATCGATTTTTTTTTGTTTCATTTTTTTATCAGTCTTAAAAGCTTCAGATCATCAAGCAAATTTTAATATGACAAGATAATCCAGAGAAATACAAAAAGCAGCTTTTAATGATGACTTCATTTTTTTATTCCTAACGAACCTGACCCTATGTGAAAAAGTAATTACCCCTGAAACCTTAAAGCCAGCTGTGTCACCCTAGGTGGCAACAAGTTCCATCAAGCTTTTGTGATATCCGACATTCACGCTCTTACTTCATTGTGGGGGAATTAATGACCACTCCTCTATGCATACTTGTTTTAATCCAGCCAACTGGAGGGTTTTCAAACATGAATGGCCTGCTTAAGTTCATGCCTTAACAGAACACTGTGGTTTGAATAATTGTCTGCAGTGTAACTAGGGGCACAGAACTATTTTCTTTTACTTTTAATGAAATACGTACCGATGCGTATTTCGTAACACACTTCCTCAGACTCTCTTCGCTGTTGCTCTCAATGTTGCTTTTGTCTCACGGCAAATTAGCCCTTGAGCTTGTGCTATCTTATGTGACGAGGCTAAATATTTTGACGGCATGAACCTCGTCAGCATGTAAACATCCATATGTTAGCTGCATCGTAAACCGTGTGAAAAAAATACTGTCTTACAGTCCAGAAATTACGATAGGGGAGAGTGGGGGTGGGGAATTTATGCCAGTGGGTAAGTTGTTCCACCCCCTGTTTCTAGGGAACCACAGTCATGTGACCACACATTTTTGAAGAGTCAATCATTTAATTCCTCATGCAAAGAAGAGAGACTCAATGTATGACATGAAGGCATATTTAAGTTCAAAAAACTGTTTTATGTCTTTCAAAGTAAAATTTCTATGATCAAGGTGTTTTGATTGTTGTCTGAACAGTTATATGCAAGTTTGAAAACATTTCACACTTGGTGCTTTGTAAAGCTACACTATGAGTCTATACAGTTAGCATGATGTTAGCCCAAAACTGCTGGAGGATGCATCTTTTCCAAAATGGTGGGGTTGAGGTGATTTGTGCCAAAGGACTTTGGTTAAGTTGTGCCAATAATGAATGTTTAAAAATATGATTTTATTGTAATTGTACATTGTGTTCTTACATTTTTTAACTAAACTGTGACATTTCTAATTTTACATCAAAAATAGAAAAAGATGCGTTGGGCAGCTTTTGAAGCAGGTCCAGACCCAGGGGAGACATCCACTTTCAGAACCAAATCCTGAGCAATCATTAGTGAAAAGTTTGCTTCTTCAGCCTTTTTGGGTACTGTATTTCCAAACGCCATTTTTCCCTTGTCAAAGGCTACAGCAAGAATGCCCAGAATTAGAAGAAAGTTAAGTCAAAAATCATGACCAACACATCTGAGAAGATGGAGCTGGAGAAGGCACAAAAAAGAGATAAAACATCTGAGAAAAGAAAAGAATGTAAGGCAGAATAAAAAGGCTCTTAAAGAATCAAATCAAACTAAACTCGTGAAGAAATCAGTTGTGTTCAGTAGCTCAGATGATAATACCATGGCTATTCAACTTGATGACACCACTGACAACCACTGACCACTGATGACCCAGAAGATGACCTGGAGAACACACATAACAGAGAAAATAAAAGGGGTGAAAAGGAGAACAGGATGGAAAATAAAAAGAAAATAAAAAAGTAGCACAAAGAAAGTGACATTTTCATTCCACCTAACAAGACCACTCCCTGTGAGAGTTTAGATGTTCAGAATGATGATGACAAGGATCTATCTGCTGGGGACTTTCTCACTGTGATCTTTGCAGGCAAAACAAAATACTGCAACCATGCCGGGTTTGCTGAGAAGGCTGATGAGGCAGATGTCCCTGCGAAGTTTCTTCTGCGGAGTATAGGCCTGTGGATGGAAAGCCCCTCTTCACTTTCAAAGAAAATGATGAAGGAGTCATCCTTAGAGAAGATGTGCATAGGAAACTACCCACAGCAAAATAACTTGGTGGTACAACCAGAAGGGAGCAGAAATCTATATTCCTCTATACCAAAGACAAGTGGAAGGCTATGTAGTAGTCCAGATCTGTGAAGAGAATTCCAGTAAATTTAGTCTGCGTTTCAAGTTCATTTTGTTTGAAATTGTTTCCATGTGATGCTAGGACTGGTTTAAGAACACTGACCTTTGAGGTGCTCATGTGACATAATTGGCTTTGAGAATTGTCCCTTGATATTGTAAAATAAATTTTAAAAAAGCTCAATTGAGTAAGTCTCTACTAAATGATTCTAGATATTATGTGGCAGTACAGTTCCTGTAATCAAAATCTACTTTTTAAATTAAATAATCATTGGCACAGTTGACCCCAATCAATTCTCTCCAATGGCACAACTTACCCTGCACCGGGGGCGAGTTGTGCCACAAGACAACTTTTTGTCAGCAAGCTGTATTTCTTTAATACTATATTTTAGATCCAAAGTGATCATTTCCAGGGATGCACCACATCCTGAAATATATGTATATATTTTAGTCTGAAGCATTACTGTCATGGCCTTGCTTTAAAGTCACAGATGCTTAGAACAAATCAGTGCGTGGATGTGCCAAAACTTTCTCCAGCTAAACAGAAACAAAACTGAAATCATTATCTTTGGACCTAAAGAGGAACGATCAGGAGTCAGCACGGAGCTTCAGTTTTTACAGCAACAAACTAGTGATCAGGCCCAAAATCTGGGTGCAGTGATGGACTCAAACCTGAACCTTCAGAAACACATAAAAACAGTTACAAAGTCAGCCTTCTGTCACCTGAAGAACATTTCCAGGATTAAAGGACTGATGTCTCAACAAAATCTAGAGAAACTCATCCATGTGTTTATCTTTAACCGCATTGATTACTGCAATGGTGTCTTAACAGGTCTGCCTAAAAAATCAATCAGACAGCTGCAGCTGACCCAAAATGCTGCTGCTCGTGTTCACACTAAGACCTGGAAAATAGAGCACATCACTCCAGTTCTAAAGCCCTTCCACTGGCTCCCTGTAGCTCAGAGAATAAAATTTAAAATATTTTTGTTAATTTAAAAATCACTAAACGGCTTAGCACCAAAATACATTAAAGACCTGATGTATCAACCTTCCAGACCACTCAGTTTCTTCTGTTTCTGGACTACTCTGCATCCCCAAAATCAGAACCAAACATGGGGAAGCAGCTTTCAGTTTTCTTGCTCCGCTAATCTGAAACAAACTCCCAGAAACACTAAATTCCTTTAAATCAAGGCTGAAAACCCACCTGTTGAGAGTTGCTTTTGATTAGTAGTCTGGACCATAAATCTGCAAACAAATCTGGGTGAGAAGCTGCACTAAATAAAATATTTATTACACATCAACCATCTTCTCCTAATAATTAATTAAATTACAGAGTGGTGGAGGGAGGAGATCAGCTGAGAGCCAGTCACCCTGTAAAGAGTACAGGGAGGTTAAGAAATTAGCAGAACAAAGTGAGGGTTCTGCAGGTGGTTTTTGCGATTTCTACCCCTTAAAGGAGAAAGCCAGCAGGCAGACGTGCCTCTGTAAGGTAAAATGGGTTCCAGGACATCAAAGGCCTCAGGGGTGCCTCCTCCTCTAGACTCCTCAATATATAAAACAATGAGAGGAAAAAGGTGGAGGTGATTGTGTTGAATGTGCCTTAATTTGGAAAGATAAGCTTGGTTTCAAAGGGTGGAAGTTTGAGTGTAAATCAGTTAAAGTAGGTGAATCATTAAACAATATTTTTGAACTATATTTGCTTGATGATCCCAATGGTTTTGATGCATTGATATTTTATTTTGCTGTATACTTGACTGATCTTTTTTATGATGTGAAGCACTTTGAACTGCCTTGCTGCTGAAATGTGCGATACAAATAAATCTAAACTTAACTCACTTTAAGCAAAAACTGACACAACTCATCCCACTCTCCCCTACTTCTTCATGGTTTCTCTGTTACAAAACAGAATTGATGGTTTCATTCCCGAAAATATTCCCAAAAAGTCTTGGAGATCATCAAAATGTGTTTTGGCAAATGTGATATGGGCCTGGGTGGAGCAGATGTTTTTATCTTAGAACTGTACGAAGTATGCCATTTTTGTATAGTCCCATCTGAAGCCTGCAGTGCTTTGTGTTCTGGATTCTTTTGTGAATCCCTTGATGAGCTGTCGATATGCTGTATGAAGGGTCTCGCTGTGGTTTTTTGCAGTCTCAAAGTTTTCGTAACCTTTTCCAGACAGATAGATGGTTATGGCTTTGTTCTCAGCTGCCCTTGAGTTTCTTTAGATCAGGACATGATTAGCTTGGTTTAAAAAAAAGCCCCTTGTTCTACTCTTTGCTTCATACAGAGGATCTGGACCCTCAGATCCTCTGTATGAAGGATCGTTTCTCAGCTGTTGAGAAACGATTGCTTGCTGGAGGCATGCATTGTGATGAAGTTATAAACAATTGGATCTGATTTTGCTAAAAATCACTAACGTTTGGCTGTGGCGTATGTAATGCTCCAGCTCGATGAAGCTTAGTGGAAATTGTGTGCGCTGTAAACAGCACCGTGGAGAGATGACATCTTTGCCAGCAATAAAATGTCTTAAACATTCTTCTTGGTCCGACTTTAATTGCTCAATATTTGGAAGCATGGCCAATACGGCCTGAATGGCTTTGTTCACTTCCTCCGCTGCAATTGCCGAACTACAGCCCTATATAGACAGACTACAACGAGGCCTGTCATAACAAATTTTGCTGGACAATAAATTGTCCAAGAAATAATTGCAATAAACGATAATATTGTTTTGAGACAAATTTCAAGTAATATATTGATAATATTAATAATCATAATGCAAGTTCACCCTGTCAAAGACCAATAAACTTTAACAGAAATCATAAATAAAATGGATTATGAAGTCTCTGTAAACAAAATTGCTCTTCAAAACATATTAATCATCAGAATGGAAATTATCGAACTCATTTTAATTTATCATGCGATTATTTGCTTATTGCAACAGGCCTAACTACAACTCTAAAACTGCCAGAAAGTCTGTTTGCTGAGTGGTTGAAATTCAGCGGGTGAAATTGAGCTCAATGGGGGAATCCCAGACAGAGCACTGAGGGGAAATGAGAATTGAGCAGAATTGAGTAGGAAGCCAATGGCCAGACTAGGACATGTGTTCCTTTTTTATCGCAAGGACATTTACAAAAAATCTATTCAATCATACAAACAGATTGAAAGTCAAATAAATGAAATCATCATTTAAGAACAACTTTTTTATTTACTTTATCCAAGTACTTTATGTGCCAGCTAAACCAGTACATCACACCATGATGTCATCCAGCCACTCTTGCGCTGGTAGTATTTACACTTCTCCTCTCTCTGCAACACCGTGACAGTCACGAACGCACCTCGAATGACAAGCCTCCTCGCATCCTCTTATCTCTCACTTCTTCTTGTCAGCCTTCCAGCATGTCATAGTAAAGGTAAAACTCTAGAACTGGCTTCGATTTCAAAAGGCCAGTAGATATCAAAAGGCCAGGCCTGGAGGCTGAGGGAAAAACAGGGGTAAAGGTAAATCAATTTAATTACACAAATCAGTTAAGTGGAATGAGGTTGAACTTTTTTTTTACATCACGGAATAACCCTGCTCAAGTTATTTTAGCCACGGTCCCTCATGAGGTTTATAATCCAAGATAAGTGACAGGCTAATTTATGGCATTAGATCGCTTCTGTCGGGGCATTTTTGGCCATGCTTTGAATGTTGGCGGTATGGAGAGGCAGCTCTGCCTCAGCAGTCACATTCACTAGTACGCATTGTGACTGCTGGAGGTTAGAAAGGAAAGGCGAAAACAAGGGCTGGGTCACTGCAGCTCTCCGAGGCCATACTTTTAACGTTTAAATCTCCAAGCAAGATGGGGCGAAGTGAAGGTAAGACCAAGACTGCTGTATTGGAGGAAACTTTCCACCAAATGGAATCAATGGCGTGTTTAGTCTAATCTTTATCCTGTTTATAATGGAAGTCGAGATTTAAATTGAACCAAAGACCCATGGAATGAGGAAATAGGTTCTCTACTGGAGTGCGAATTCATCAAACTGGACAAGAGACGAGTCTGGTGTTATTAAAACGGCTCAATCAGGAGACAAAGAGATGGAAAAAAATCAAAGACTCTCAGAAAACCAAAGATGGATGCTCAAACAGAGACATGAGACCATTTTCTTAACAATAAGAAGAGTGTCTCACTAAGTCAACTTAATGCTGATGACCATTCAGGGTGTCAAAGGCTGGAACAAGTAATTAAAGGCAATACAGGGGGAAAAAAAAAAACAAAAACGGGGGATTAGTTGGAATTAATCTGCAACTTTTCCTATTTTCTGGGAGAAAAACGCTGAAATGGAAGGTTATGGAAATCTAGCAGAGCATAGCAGAACTAATGGGTTGGCAGTTTCTGCTCCCCTTTACTCCTGCCCTCTGGAATGAGAAGGGACTAATGCATCCGGGGCCCTGACTAAGATGTCTGAGCCAGATTGCATGTGGATTTAAGTGATTAAGAACACGGTAGGCCCTTTTGTCAGGGAAAATGTGATATATGAGAATGAATGCTGATATATGAAATTCTTCATTTAAAGAAGTCAGGGAGCGGTTCAGATCCGAGATTAGGAGGGAAATTGTGTCATTTGAATGCAGGGAATGAGAAGGATGCAGAGGGGACCGCGTGTTGGAGAGCAGTCCCCTCGCCAGCACGTATAGCACCTTGCAAATGTATTCCTACCCCTTTAACTTTTTTACACCTTCACAACACTACATGGTTTTCAATTACAAATGTTATTCTTAAAAGGTCTGAGAGGTCAATACCAATGAATTCTTCTGAATTTCCGCTCTGTGGGACAATAAAGCATATTTCTATTGTATTCTAAGCAGTTCAGCACTTCTGGAGATTGAGTTTTTTGTCTAATTTTTGCAAAATAGCCCAAGCTCCATCAGATTGGATGGATATGAAGATTAATATTGCCACAGATTCTCATTTGGATCTTGGTCTGGGCTTTGATTGGATTGTCCTGGATTTAGCTCCATATAGCTTCCCATTAAATCTGATCAGCTTCCCTGTCCCTGCTGAAGTACAGCATTCTCACAACAAGATGCTACCACCTCTATGTTTCACAGTGGGAATGGTGTGTTTAGAGTCATATGCAGTATAATGGACCCCCAGAATTCGTGGGGGGTTAGGGACCACAGCTGGCTGCTAACGTCTAAATTCCACATATACTTAAAGTTACATACTTAAAGTATGTAACTTTTACAAAAAAATTTTTTTTGCATATTTGTTAAAACTGTCACCATGTCGTGACAGTATGTTATGAGACTGATAATCTGTGAAAAGATTGAGCTCCTCCACCTCCCCTCTGAGCTACTATTGCCGTCTAAAGAAGCACACCGCTCCCAACCAAAAAACAACCAATCAGAGCCAGGAGGAGGGTCTTACCGCTTTCAATCACCCTCGTGTACGCGCTGCTAAATGTGCTAATGGTAAAAAAACAACATAAAGTTCCAGGAAAACTGTTTATCCGCTGTCATCGGTGGCCATGCTAACTAGCCTTAGCATTGGTGACAGGCTATGTTGTGGTGAGCCAGCTGTAGCGTAGCAGAGAGCAGGGGGCGTGTGTGCAGGCGTACATGAGGGTGATTGACAGCACTAAAACTCTCCTCCTGGCTCTGATTAGTTGTTTCTGACTGAGTGGTCTATTTCTGCAGTTAGTATTGGGAGCACTGGGAGAAGGCAGAGGAGTATTTTAACAAATATGTAAAAAATATATTTTTCATAAAAGTTACACACTGCAGTTTTAAGACGTGCTCGAAAAACACTTAACTGACACTCATTTGGCAAGAGCACCTTCTTCCACATGTTGTGTCCTATTCTATGTAGGCATCAGATTAAAGAAGGCTGAATAAAAATGCACACCATCATTTTCTGATTTTTTTTCTTTCGTTTCAAAAAATTTGGTATCCTTTTCGTTCCACATCACAGTTTTATGCTACTTTGTGTTGCTCTATCACATGAAATCCAAGTAAAACACATTGAAGCTAGTGGTTCTAATGTGACAAAAGATGTGAATACCATTGCAAGACACCATTGATTGATTTACCAACGTGATAATATAGAATTAAAAGGAAGAACAAGTCCTGGCACCACTTTACTTTTACTCGACACCACTTCTAAGTGTAACCATCGATAACACAACAAGTTATCTCCTTCTGTTTAACTGAGTAAAATTATTAGTTGTCACAAAAAGTTTTGGGACATAAAGACAGGCATGATTTATTTCAGTAATTTAAATGAAATTTCCTCTGCTCTGGTAAAAACTGATTATTGATTAATGGTGCTAATTAAGTCTGAGCCACAGCACATTTCTGACTGACTCTATTATTATACTTCGGCGTAAAATGTGACAAGCTGCAAGAAAAGAGGGAGTTTAATAACACGAGCTGTAACAGTATCGACCCTTATTATTGCTTTTAATATTATTGGATCATCATTTAACATTATGTTATGTCTCGCATTGAGATATATTAGCAGATAATGTAATATTGGGATGTTATGTTATCTGAGAATTGATTGCCTGGGTGGACTTTATTGCGTTTTTATGCCATGTAAAGACACAATTTATTACATTCTGCCAAGTTATTACATAATCTATCACCAAATGAAACACTGGAGGGCAGGTGCGCATGTGTGTGTATGTGTCAATCTGAAATACTGGAGAAATTAATTCTCTAAATATATAGGCATGCACTACATCATTATAAAACTTCTAGAACTCCAGGTTGAGTGGAGGTGAGCGCCAAAAATACTCACCTGAGGTTAGAGAAGGGTTACTTTGAGGCTGCTTTTCAATCAGTATCTTATGTTCCATCTTTTGTTAAGTGTAAAACTAAGGGGCACGTAAGGCAGTAGTAGTTTTTGTCCAAGGTTCCAAATCTGATTTCTAGATAAGGTCCACAGCAACTATTGATTAGCAAATCCTTTTTATGAAATTTACTTAGAGCTAACAAGCAAAAGAAAAACAAAACCTTACAGATGAAGTTGTTTGTTTGTGACGTTAAGCTGTTCTATTTTTTGACAGTGGAGCTTAATAATGACCTCGACTTAAAGTGCAACAAGACTGTAACACTCAAATGCCTAAACTAAATCTTACAGTCAAGTCAAGTTTATTTGTATAGCACATTTCATCACCAAGGCAGTTCAAAGTGCTTTACATCGTAAAAACATCAATCAAGTATACTGCATACTACTCAAAATCATCAAGCAAATATCAATGCATCAAAATCATAAAGATCATCAAGAAAATATCATCAAGCAAAAATAACAAAAATTCAATAAAAACTGAATGCTGCTTCTCCATGTTTGGTTCTGGTTCTGGGGATTCAGAGTAGACTAGAACCAGAAGACCTGACTGGTCTGAAAGGTTGATACAATGACAACAGGTCTAGTTAGTTCATAAATCACTGAATACCTTAGCACCAAAAAAATTTTAAATTTTATTCTCTGAGCTACAGGGAGCCAGTGGAAGGACTTTAGAACTGGGGTAATGTGCTCTATCTTCCTCGTCTTGGTGAGAACACGAGCAGCAGCTTTCTGGATGAGCTGCAGCTGTCTGATTGAGTTTTTAGGCAGACCTGTGAAGACATTGTTGCAGTAATCAATGTGGCTAAAGATAAACACATGGATGAGTTTCTCTCGATCTTGTTGGGACATTAGTCCTTTGATCCTGGAAATATTCTTCAGGTGATAGAAGGCTGACTTTGTAACTGTCTTTCTGTGTCTCTGAAGGTTCAGGTCTGAGTCCATCACTACACCCAGATTTCAGCTTTGATCACTAGTTTGTAGTTGTAATAACTGAAGCTGCATGCCGACTAGTATATTTGGGCAAACACCACCGTGAAAACAGTGGGTGTCAAAACACCCACTTCCCCCAAGGATATAATGCCCAGGAATAGCTTTAAATATTTAAAACTGCCTATTTTAATAGTGTTCATTGATAAGCACAGTGGAAACCATCTTGACACAGAAGCTAACATCCACGGCCTTCCTTGTCAGGATTGGATACTTTGCTTACACCAGCCAATAGTTTGTCAAGTAGCATTATGCTAGTAGCATTGTATTTGTGTTTCAACTTCCTAAGCTGCATTTTCTTTTGAATATTTTACAAATGCTCTATGTAAAAATCTGCAAATAGGTGAATTTTCCAAGAATAATTTGGTGTTACATTCCACAGAAAAATCCGCAAATACTGAACCGTAAACAGGTGTCGGTCCACTGTAGTGTCATGTTCGCTAACACGGCTGCAGAGAAAATTTGAACAAATGAACAAAATTGTCCATATTTCCTTTTAGTTAACATTCTTTTCATCACTCCCAGTCTTTGAAAAAAAATTTCCAATACTCTTGATTCTCAGCTTCCTATATTTATTGCAGGAAGCCATTATGGTACAGCTGGACTGTCTTCCTTTTCCAACTCTGCCGCCACCCTGTGCACCTCGAGCAACCTATCCCCCAGTACCCCACCCCGAGAGACATTGGCCGTCTGTTAGCCTGTTTCTCTATCCATTTCATGGTTTAGATATTTTTCAAAAACCAGTTCAGTTCAGTTCAACATAACTGTCAACATCTTATTCTAAGAAAAAAAAATTACAGAAAACACTGAGAAGAGTTGGAGAGTAGAGAGATGAGGCCTTTAAGTCAGGAAAATTGGGATATTTTAGCTATCAGTTCTAAACAAACTTGAAGTTTCAAACCAAGTCAACACTTTTAACCCATTTCATGTTCCTCAATAACTGTCTGAGTAGGTCTTTGCAGAGTAGGAGGGTACACTGGGTGAGGATAATACCATTACAAGGTTTTGTTGCAAGAAAGGAAAGGTGAGGGGTTGCTTGTTCTCGAACAAAGCTTAGGATTGTGCCAGGTGTCGAAACTTGTTTCCACACATTAACATCAGAAATTTTCAGAATGTGATGACGAGTCAGCTAGTACTTTTTCACTGCAACAAATACTCTGCTGGAGATGAGTTCTCACAGCTGGAACTGCAATAGAAGTGTGACAGCAGAGGATGCTGGCATGATGCTAACATTTGTTGAGGAAATCTTTGCACTTCGAGAACAATAGAACAGGATTCCTGATGACTGATTTTGTGGTTTGTTATACAATATCACAAAGCAAACAGCAAGAATAAGAATAAACATGTTATCTACAGTTCAGCCAGGGTTTCCTCTAGGATTTTTTTAAACCGTGGTGGTGGGCTGCCGGGGGGGGGTGGGTGACACGGTAACATCATGGTTTTAATTATGACTATAACTATTTCAAACTGAATGCTTTTTAAAAAAGATTTATTCTCTATATTCACACTGTACAACTGAAATTCCAACTCAACTGTAGTAATCTAATAGCCCAGTTTGTAGCCTGGCTGAGAGCAATTTATTTTTCTAGGTTTATTGAAAAAGAGCTCTAACGCCCTGCTCATCTGCGCAGGAAGATGCACCCTCCTGCTCTGCCTTTCCACGTTTCTCTCCTTCACTCACCTCCTTCACTGCTTCAGCCTGTGTACTTTTTTAATATAATTGGGAAGTGCTGTTTCATTCACCAATATCACACAAGGAACATTAGGAATAGTTAAATATTACAGGTGCAGATCACTAGCATTTCTGTATTCCTCAGAACTAGAGGGAACTGCGTCACAATAAAGAACATTGAGCAGCTCCATCTAACGTCACCTTAATGCCTTCCCCACCTTCATATACAGGGTTTCCCCCAGAAAACTTGCTACGCCCAGTTGTTGGGGCACTATGGCAGTCCACCAGCAGCCTACTGCGTTTTTGTATTAAAAATGTTAAAAGTTGACCAGAAATCTAAAAATATTACTGGGTAATTATATGTTACTGGAAGACATTGTTGACAATACTGAAACACACAACTATAGAGTCTTAAAAAAGACAAACAAAAACATAAAAATAAATATCTATTTTTTGCACTTCTGTTAAATCCCAGTTAAGTAATCTGTTATTGGATCCTAAAACACTATGCAATACTGGTCACATTTAGAGCCAATCAAAGGCATAAATGAACTAAGCAGCTGCTTAGGACCTTCCAGATTTTTATGGGCCCGCATAAATGCTCATATTTTAACACAGACCATAGATGTTAAAGTTTAACATTTGTTTATTGAGAATGCCAATGCTATTAAGTTTGATTTAAAGGTTTCAGTAGAGATAAATTAAAAGATTTTAAACTGTTTAACATTTAAATTTAAGATTTAAACAAGCTGGAAAGTTTACTTTGTAAAAGTGCAAAAATCATAGTTTGATTATTGTGTTACCATAGCTACAATCTGGTGCTATGAGTTTAATCTTTGAGTTTGAGCTCGGTTTGTTCACAAATACATTTCAGTAAATGAAAACGTTTTAAATTTGGCCAATTAAACATTGCCCCCTCTCCCAGATTCCACCAAATCTGTATTGAAATGCTTTTAGTGGTGTGGTGGTGCTGCAGATATTCCTTTGTTTAGGAATATTCCTTTGTTTAGGAATATCTGCAGCTTGATGCACTATTATGATTTCTTGGTTGTGATTGGATGTCATTTGTCCAAGCTAATGCGCGATTTCCAAAGATTGCTCTGGATGAAAAAGACCTGTCTGTGATTGTCTGCTGGTGTGGCTCATTTACATACATTTTATCAAGTTGCAAGGCAGACACAGAGCCAAGTGCCGCCAGAAGGCGTATAGAGCGATGTGTGAGATGTAAACACACACGCCACACATAATTCTTTGTTCACAAAGATATATCAGTCTCACTGCACGCTCAACGCGAACTTCTAAAAGCACTACCATAGGTTGTATTTGCGGTTTGCACTGACCTTGTGCAAGCAGAGAAAGCCCTGTGGCTTTTATACTTGACGCCTACCTTGGTGCTGTATGCTCCGAAGAAAAATAAACCGTCACAGAGGCTACATATAAATGCTGATACAGGCGAACTTGCTTTGCAAGAGCACCCTCCAAATCGTCCACTTTGAGTGAAAGTTGGTGTGCGTGATCCGCACCGAGGTAAACTTCAGAGATGCAGCCACGACAGCGCATGAGGCGGCTCGGTGTGATTGGTGCACACCCCCAGCTTCGCGCCCAGTTCAATGCGTCGACTATAAACTCGTCTTTCAGGAACAGCTCTGCTCCGCTGGTGAATACACTGGGGGAAACCCTGTAATACATCTCATATATTTTACATTGTTTTAACATATATATATATATATATATATATATATATATATATATATATATATATATATATATATATATATTTATTTATTTATTTATTTATTTATTTTTTTGTTTTTGTTTTTTTTTGTTTAAAGAAAAAACTTCATTCTGAACGTGTGGCGGCTTTATTTTTGCTGTGGCGGTGCCCCACAATCAGTTACATGTCGAGGAAACCCTGGTTCAATCAACGATAGAGGTTAAAAACCCATCAATCTTTGAGTAGATTTTGTGTGTACCTCATCCAAGTCATTGAAAGGAAACCCCAGAAAGACAATGCAACCACCAAACAAGATGGTGAGACGGGATAAAAATGTCATTGTGGGATTTCTTCTATTCCAAGCTTGAGAAGTGACACGCTTTTCCACTGTAAATCTAAAATCACTGAATGAGATATTTTCAAACCCAGAAGAACCCCAAAATAAGTGACAGGATTTTAAAGATGTTGAGAAATCGTCCATTGGAAGTTTTTGAGCAAAAGTTGCTGATGTTTGGGTTTTCACATTGTGGCCCTAAAGAACATATCAGGAAACTTAAGGAAATGCACCACATACGTAAAAGATATTTAAGTAGCATCCAAATGAACTGTACAAAAAGTGCTCCAGCTGTTACATTATACTTTTCATTATTAGTCAGATTTACTTTGGGCTATTAATCACTTTGACCAGCCTTCAGATACGTCCCAATTGTAATGGTAGATTTGACAATAAAACAGACTGTTATTTAAACAGATAAAGCAAAAAAGACTCCCTGTTATTGCAATTGTTCTTCACATATAAAACTTTAGTTTTCCTTATTGTCTTTATTACTACCTTCCGAATTAATTAAGGTGGCAGAAGTTTATTTGCCATATGGTTTGATTAACCACACAAGCTTTATAAAACAGTCATTGATCTAATATGTGGGATACAACAAGGCTCTGTTTTGAACCCACTTCTTTTTACAATACATATATATATATATATATATATATATATATATATATATATATATATATATATATACACCTGCATTGGACAGATCATTTACTAATTTTGTATTTCATATAGTTTTTATTCAGATGACATTCAGCAGTATTTCTGCTTTAAAGTCTTGAGTTTTTAAACTGTCTTAACTGCTTAAGTGCCTAAAAGAAATTACAAGCTAATTAGTGCCTAATCATTAAATGTGCTTCCATCAACGTTTTTTTATGTGCATTTTGAAGTGTCTCATTGGAAAAGATTTATGGAAACAGCAAAATTCGAAATAACTTCCTCAGTTTCGCAAAAAGGTTTTTACACTCACTTGAGGTGGTTCCAAAAAAGAGTTAATGCGCTACACAGGAGATAGATAGTTTGCCGAACAAATTCTGACATAGTGAACGCTCCCATCCACTGGTGGGTCTGAGCCTAACCAGAGGCACAAAACTCAGAAAAATTTCTTATTCCAAACCTCCAGCTTGGAAGGGAGGACTCTCCTTTTTTCTAAGATGTGTGGTTTGTGCGACTTTCCAACCTCTACTTCCTGTTTATTACAGCCATGCATGGCATCAACAGCTGACGAAATTACGCTTTGCATAGCCCGGTTGATTCACTCCAAACCAGTAGAAGAAAACATGACTAAATCTCATTTTCATTTCTTTTTTTTTCTTTTTTTTTTTGCAATGTTTTAAAAGTCAATGGAAAATTTGCTTGACAATTGGATGGAAATATAGTTGGTGTTTTGGAGAACATCATTCATTTTACCTGGCAACAGGTTGGACGTTTGAACTCTGACATGAACCCAAATTTAGAATTTATAAGTTGTTTTCAACCAGTCAATGGAATTCCTTTGTTCTTACATTATCTTGAGAGTCTAAATTCATTTTAAAAAATAGCAAAATGCATTCTTATTTAAATTTGCTCTTATCTAACATCTTTTTAATGATTACAGTAGATTTCTTTTGTCTGTATCATGTAATTAGTTTGTTTTTTTTTTTTGGTCTTTTTTAATCATGTTTTTGTATTTTGATCTCTATACTCTGTCTTTAAGAAGTATATTGTGATTTTTAACTGTGAAAGGTGCTGTTTACCATAAATAAAATTTACTTGTACACGTGCAACATGATATACAAGACGCAATAAATGAATGTTTTCTGTCAGTGGGTATAATTTTGAAAAAAAAAAAATGCTAATATACCAAGCAAGAATAATTCAAAATACCTCTTTCAAATACACCATTCAGTGTACTTGTGCCATTACAAACCCCCTCTCATTATAGGAGCGATGAAAATATATAGTAGAGGGGTGGGACAAAATGCATGTGGTTTGAAAGCCTGACTCCGTACAGCCACGACCAACTTCGACAGGTGCTGGCAGATAATTGGGCGCCGTGCCGACTAAAACCACAGTGCTGCTGTCTCCCTACAGCTCATTACTATCACTCAGAAGTTCCCCTTTAAAAGCCTCCACATCCACATGACTCTACCCATTTGGTAAAGCGGTGACTGAAATCTCCTCAAATGCCGACATTAAAGGGCCTGTCACTCTCCGAGCTGCTGACATGTTGTTTGGACAGGTAAATGATTGCACCCTGCATGGTATAAGCCTTGTAAGCACAAACGTTAAATACATATTCATGGTAAGGCTCACTCCTTTTATAAAATGGGTAAACTGTACAAACAGATGCTCACCCCCGAGATAAAACATACAAAATAATAATAAAATAATAAAATAATTTTAGATTGGCTGCCATCAAATTCATTACTGTATGGGGAATGTTTTTGCACCCATGCCTTTATTATCTGTGGATAGACTTGAATAGGCAGGAAAGAAAGGTTTCCATTTAGACAGGAAGTTTTGTAACTCTTGTTAAAAGTCGACCAACTACAGTCTTATGAAAAAATGAGGTCACCGAATAAGATATTTAGATTTTTTGTTTTGTTTTGTTTTGTTTAATCAGCATACCATTTGTTAATCATAATTTGTCCTCTGGAAAAGAAAATAAAATTTTTACGTATTAACACCAAAAACTAACCTTTCATTCAATAAATAAAATGTATAACCCATACTTTAGTTTCTAATGAAGAATGGAATTATTACCCCCTAACCCCTAATAGCTAGTCTTATCCCCACTGGTTGAAATACCTTCACTGACACTTCTTGAAACCAGCTTCCAGCCTCAAACATCGGCCTGAAGTAAGTTTGCCCCACTCCTCACTTTCAGCTAATAACGTTCAAAAATAACCTTAGAAAATACAAAAAAAGCAGTTATCTGATGATGATTTTGTTTATTAATAAATATAGTTATCAAAGCCAACCTGGCCCTATGTAAAATATAATTGTTGTATTTGTATAACTATAATTGTCCACATTTTTTAGTTCCGTTTCATTACGCAGACCCAGGCCTGATCACTGCTTGATCTGTAGACTCAAGGAATTACCTAAATAGAACCTTTCTGACAACATGAAGCAGGCAAAAAAGATCTCAAAAAGCAACCTCATCCCCAATCTAAAGAACTTTACGAATAGATGAGAGAAGACATTGCTATCTTTCTGAAAAGGATTACAAAGCCATATCGAAGCCTTTAGGACTCCAGCCACCCACAGTAAGGCACAGGTGGGCCTTTAGGCTGCAGTTACAAAAGCTTCTTTCACGAAACATTTCTGTCATAAATCCACAATGACAAATTACCTCTGAGCTGCCTCTGGCCGCTCATAAATCACAACTGGAGATGGTGATTTTCTGCACAGCAGTGAGTGTTCAGAAATAAAGTCTGGCATTCTGGGACAACATTTGTTGTGCCATGGCTTTAACAACAGCATTAGGTGTAAAATGTGTGTCGGTAGTCTTTCCGTACTCTTCTTTTCAAAACTTTAATGCTGGATAAAGTTAGTATACCGTTTCAGACAAACAAATGATTCAAATTTAATCTATATATCTCAAATTCTTACTCTTGCTATTGGAAATTAATATTGAGTCTTGTTTGTACTTCTAAATCCTGTTGACTGGTCGCACAAACCATACGTCATAATTAAATCACTCCATATACGGAAATCTGATGTGCCCTTAGACAAGTCAGCTGATGCGGGACTGTGACTACCTCGCTTGGTGAGTCAGGGCGTTTCAGAAGCAGATCAACTTCTGTCCCTCTTGACGCACCAGTCCTTTAAAGGGGGGGTATTATGTATTTTCCAGGCACACAGTGTCATTTTATACTACAATCAAGTAACTACGTTACCTTCAGTTGTTGTCAAAATGGTGTATATATCAAAAACTATTTCAAAGATATTTGACTTCGCATTTGTATCTCGTGCATTGAAATTGGTCTCTGTCTCTTTAAGAAGGTCCTACCCTTTCACTCCACCTTTAGCTCGTCATCACAACACTTTTCCATGCCGTCCATTGATGGCATTTACAATCATTCCTCGGAGCATCTTACTTTGTATGATAAGCTCAGCAGACAAATACACAAATATCCCATTATAGTAATGTGGAAACTGTTTGTGTTGAGTGTTTTGCAAGTTTATTAAAATTAGAAACCCAAGAAATCAAATTTACTTAAGTATTCACAGCCTTTGTTGATCCACCTTTGGCAGCAATTAAAGCCTGAAGTCTTTTTGAATCTGATGCCACCAGCTCAGCTCACCGAGCTTAAGGCAGTTTTCCCCATTCTTCTCTGCAGCACTTCTCCATCTGTGCAGCCATTTTCAGATCGCAGTCTTTAATGCCTTTTTCTAACACGACAGAGGATTCACCATAACACAAAAGCCTCATCTCCATTTTAAATCGAGCATATTTATAGAAATTGACATCCAGTGTGTTTAAGAGTTGGTTAGAAGTAGGGCTGTCGACATTAACGCGCTAACGCATGCGATTAATCTGAAACATTTAGCGCATTAATATTACATAACGCATGAAGCTACAGTGAGACTGAAGACAATTGCCGTGTTTCCATCAATGTCTTTTTATGTGTGTGTTGAAGTGTTGCCTTAGAAAAGGTTGAAACGGCAAAATACAAAATAACTTCCTTAATTTCACAAAAGTTTTTACGCTTGCTTGAAGTGGTTTTTGGCTTTTCTGAAAAAGAGTTAGTGCGCAAAGGGGAGATGGAAACACATTTACCGAATAAGTTCTGATGTAGTGAACATTTACCTCACATGACTGATCAGCTGTTTCTGCTGTTAGAATCATTAGAATTGCATCTTATGTCTCTGGACAGCATGTAACATCGCCGAACAATTACAACTTGTCCAACAGCAACACATTCCTGAAAGCCTCTCCATTTTTCCGAGATGTGTGGTCCATGCTAGTTTAGAACCTCTACGTTCTGTTCATTACAGCCATTTGTAACGTCAACATCTGAAGAAATGACGCTTTGCGTTGCCTGGTTGATTCGCTCCAAACCAGTGGATGAAAACGTGCCAAATTCGCTTTTTCTTTTTCATGACATTTTAAAAATTTGCTCAAAATTTGGATGACAGTTTGATGAAAATATAGCTAATAAAGGTAAAAGTAGCCAGTGTAAAAACAAAAAGTTCCTAACAGCTAAAAGGATGTGCCTGTGGTTAGAAAACCCTTTTAATGTAATTTCTACTTTGAATAAATTAAACATAAAAATCTGAACAACGTCCTTCTCAGAAACTTCAGCATACTGACAGCAATCTCAGGAGGCACCTGAGCATCTGGCTTGTACATCAACAGATCCGGCGCCTTGAGACCAGAGCTCCGTGGACTCTGTAATCTGGTTGTTACTCATTTTTGGCATGACGGCGCACTTGGAAGCCAGTGTAATTCCAGTTCTCTCTGGTTTTTGCTTTCTCTCTCTCTCTCCCACCAGTGCGTAGCAGTCTGACGTTCAGCCAGAGCGGATAGGGATCTACGGAGGCAGGGACGTGATGGAGCGTTTATTCATCGCCGCCTCCGCTGCGGCCTATTCTTCATCACAAATTCAGTTTATTCCTTTCAGATTAAAAGAAAGGCAGCTGATGTAAGAAAGCTGGATCACAGACAGAGGAGACGTTCTGGCATGTGGCATTTCATTTTACGCTACGGCTTTGCAGCAGATTTAGCAGATTTAACATGCTGCAGAATACTTTTAATTTAATGTAGGAGAAAAGGAAATTAAGGAAAAATGTTATTATTGTGAGATAAACACAAGAAAGAAAGTAGGTGAATCCTGCCTCGTATACAAGTATGGACAAATGCAGCACCTTACAGTTGAAACCAGATATTTAAATAGACTTCATTCTCATTGACTAAAATGTCCTGTTTTAGGTTTTAGGCCAGTTGGGATTATCAAAATGATTTTGGTCCAAAAGCAAAAGCTTAGTAGATGTGAAATTAAGTTTTAGTGTCCAGAGCAGGGATCAAACTCACTTTCTCTAACCTTAACCTTAACCTCTTTAGAAGTTCATCTTCTAACATTCATAAATAAAACCACAGTGTTTTAATAACTAGTTAGATGCATGGTGGGTCATTATGATTCACAATGTATTATTGTCATTGTCTGTTCCAAACATGAATTCAGCTGTGTTCCTAATAATGTCCTGGAGACATCATGTCAGAACAGCAGCATCTCTGTGTTAAATCCACAACTCACGACCTCCCAGAAGCTAGCGGAACTTCAGCTGTACACGTTTCTGGCGAGAATTTAGAATTAAAGGTGCAGTATGTAACTTTTAGCAGTCACTACAGTCTCTGTAGTAGGGAGGAGGAGCAGAGGGGGGGGTGAGCAGCTCCACTCAGACGGTGATTGACAGCGCTAAGACCCGCCTCCTGGCTCTGATTAATTGCTTCTAGAGCACATGGTGATAGCAAATGGTGACAGTTTCAACAAATATGTAAAACAATATTGTCTATAACAGTTACATACTGCAGCTTTAATGCTAAAAATCCCCAAAACAACTTACAGGATCTCAGTATATCTTTGTCTTCCCCACTAATCTTATCCTCTTCCTTGTTCAGCTGGACAACACTTTTTTTCAAATGTTGATATGGCAATACTAGATCTGAAAAAAATATTAAAAATAGTTCTTAGATGGTCAGACCATGAGTCAAATGTTTACAGTGACAGATCTGGTTGGTCTTCTCTTGCATTAGTGCACCTTTTGAAGGTGCTGGCTGAGGCTCTTACAAGGCTGAAAGACAGTTTGGAAGACCTACAACTCGGGGTGGAAATTAAATTAAGTGCAAGCTCTTAAAAAAACTTAAGCATATTAAGCAAACCTATTTTTTAATATTGGTTTTGGTCACAAAAAACATAACCAATTTAAACGTGGTATTGTCATCTACTCCTAAATCTGTAAACAAAACGTTACTGTATAAAAGTCTTGTTTTTGTCTACGATCTCTGTGGTCAACTTCAGTCTTTGGTCAGGTTTGGCGTGAGCATTTTAGAGGCCTAATGATGCTCGCCTTATCTATTCCCAGGCCTTAGATTGGCATGGTATATAATTATTCTAGAATTGTACCTCTCATGGTGGAGGAGCTCTATTATAAGATAAGATAAGGTAATTTATTTGTCTCCCATGGGAGAAATTTGTCTTTAGAGGAGGGGACAAAGCTGCAAAACAAGGACAAACAAAGTCAGTAACAATAAATACATAAAACTAGCACAAATGATTAAATAAATGGGAAATTGTTAAATAAAAATGTGAAATAAATGTGACATTAAATGTGAAAAAGAAAACATGCTGACTTTAAATGGGCAGTATATCCAAACAAACATGCAGTACCTTTTCACATACAATTCATCCCTTTCATACAATTCCTGATCATCATCGGAGCCTCCCATTACTCTGTTCAGGCCTGATTAATCGACCATTAATCAGGCTGATGGAGAGTGGTACTTTAGTGGACCTTAGAGAGACGTGTCTTAGTTCTGATTTGTTCTTTTTTGTAGATTTGTTGATCATGTTTTTGGTTGATTCATTGCATGTTTGGACAATTATTCCCTCTGGTTCTGGATGCTATGCATCTGGGAGGATTTTTGATTTTGCTTTTTACTTTTGGACAATTGTTATGATGTGTAACCATAGCAGCAAGGTGTTTTTTACAACTGGCAGTGTTTTTTACAACTGGGAGCAGCTGATTAGCATCTCAAAAGCTGAAATAATACCGACCCCAAATCCCAGAGGAGTTGAAAAGGAGGCTTCATGTATGCAGAGCAGGACCAATGAGCAGAGAAAGAAGGAGGAAGTTCAAACCATCTCTTCCAACGATCATAATGGCCAAGGATCATATCCCCTACTCCAGCGTCTTTCTAACCATATGGCCAGACAGAGATTTAAAGAGGAGCAGCAAAAGCAAATGAGGTGGATTAGTAGAGCTTCCTAACAACTGATGATGTCATCCAGGACTTGCTACTGTGGAATATCATCTCTGATTCCCAGATATTCAACAACAGCCTTCAGTTGGAGGCCTCTTCAGGTTTGTTGCAAGACTGACTGCTGCTGGAGATACCCACAGCATCACTATCCACACTGACTCTTTAAAGATACTTGGATGATTTGAGTTATGACAACATTGAATTTCACTTTTGGCTCAAACTGAATCGAACTTCAGATGAGAACCGTACCTCTATGACTGAAAACTGTCACACTGAATGGTTTATAACTCCAAAGTTGCCTGGTAACAGGTTCTGCAACAGATGGAAATTGGGGCAAGTTAATTAAAAGTAAGTTGAAAGCAGTAATCACACGTTGGCTCGAACCTTAGCTATGACTTGGATCCATGAACTGAGGATGAAGTAATTTTGCTGAATTTAACTCTGATTGAAACCAATAAGCCAAATATGGATTTTGCTGATAACCATTTGTCAACAGCAAAGCTCTTGTTGCACATTGGTGGACGGGGCAGGTCAGTGAAACCACCTCATTGGTTAGTGGACTCATACAGTTTGGAGGTTTATAACCAGCAAGAGTGCTTTTTTTTTCCCTTTTAGTGCTTTTAGACATACTTTTAATGTGGTCAAATTCAGTTACTATGGCAACAATGCCCTTCTGAGGTTGGCCCCCGTATTGGTGGCAGTGTATATCTTCCAGTACCTGCAATTATTAGTAACTTGTTACAAAACTGCTCTTTTGATGCAGAATTTATTCAGCATAGGAAGAAAAAAAAATCAAAGCAGCGTTCTGTGCTTTAAGGCTTTAAGTAAACATGGCCTTATTTGTGCTTCTGAGAAAATATTGCCATCCTAAAACCAACATGTTTTATATCCTGCTGCCTCATTTCTCTGGCTCTCTCCCGCTCTCGCTGTGTCTCTGTTCCCCTCTCCCCCAGCGTATCTCTCCGGCTGTCGCCTGCTATAATGTAAATGAGTCTCTCAGCACAGAGCCTATGATGGTGTCAGCCCTCTCCTTAGTCTCTGGTCTCATTAAAAGCCTAGTGTTGCTGACATTTACCCAGCTACTGTGTTGACTAGCTCTTCATGCAGGCCAAACGGGTCAAAACAATACACGGTGTAGCATCAACAGTCCAAATCCTCCATGAATGGAAGGTTGCGGGAGCCTGTGACTTGGCAGGATGATTATTAGAAACACAAACATGTCAGGAAACATCTTTTATAAAGGGCTGCTAAGTTCTCCTCGGTTAACTTTTAAAGCGTCTATATCTGGATTTATGGCTAATATTTCTACTGTGGTCTGGCTTCAAATATGGAACCTATAAAAACTACAGCCTGGATGGATGGATGGATGGATGGATACAAGGATGGATGGTTGGATGGGGAGATGGATGGACAGATGATGATGGTGGTGGATGGATGGATGGATGGATGAAGGATGCATGGATGAATGATAGATGCAAGGATGGATGGATGAATGATGGATGGATGCAAGGATGGATGCAGGGCACCAGGAGTCTAGGGGGTGCCATAAAAAGGAGCAAGAAAAAAAAACTTTCAGTATTTAAAAAAGCCTTTCATTCAGCTGTCAACTCAAACTCCACATTTCCATGACACGCAGGCCTAAATAGCAGCACTTATGATCAAAGTGACACATTTTGTTAGCATTAGGCTGTAACTGTGCCAAAATATTTAAAATATGAAACAAAAGCAAATATTGCCTTCAAACAAGACAACTTGCAAATAATGGACAACAAAATACAGCACTCAGTGCACTCTTGCTTGTCATTGTTGTTATCTTTCTAGGATGTGTCAGATTTTCCTTCTTCCAAAAAACTGGATACAGAATCAAAAATGCTTTGATTAAAAATGTATCTCAATTCATTGTGTATTTTACATGTACATGTACAGTACAGTGAACATGACACATTTCTTTTGTTTTTACTTTTATTTCTGGAATCATACTCCTCTTTTTCTATTCAGATACATTACTGAGATATTGAAATCCCACCCCGGGCCTTCTGCAACACCACCAAGCGGTCCTACTGTAGCCTCTCCACCTCACAGGATCTGAGTGCTCCAGTTGCTGCATCAAGCACAAAAAATCTCGCTGAGATACCAAAGTTGCTAGGGCCAGCCCTGGATGGATGCATGTATGGCTGATTGATGGTTGGATGGATGCATGGATGGATGGATGAGTTGCTGAAAATGTGTTGATAAAAGACATTTGGGATAGTGGGACAATAAAGGCTGGAAATCCAAATGTTTCCTCTTTTTCTTGTTTTTTTTTTCTTGCCCAGAGCTAAAAACATCATATTTTTCCAGACTGCGTAGTAAAGTGTAAAAATATAAGCCAAACATCACATGTTATTTCCTGGTCTAATTCAGCTCTAATAATTTGAAGCATTGCCATTCCCAGCATGTTCTGTCCTTGGTGTGTTGTTAATGTTTGCTCTGATTTCAGCATGACAAGGTCCTGACCACTTCACTACTTTAAATTCTGAATAACAGCAAACATCCCCCATGTCCTTTTTTTCCCTACTTATCAGAACATATGCATAAAAATGCCGTTATTGTCAAGGTTGTTTTACATAGTTCTACCTCCCAGGCTGGTCACAGATAATGTCAGCACATCACAGTTTAAAAATGCTTTGATTTCAGTTAACAGCAACCATCTCCCCTGCTCCACAGTAAGACAGAGAAACAGCTTTGTGAGTTTGAAATTAATAGGGCGGCTATAGATATTTCCTGACCTGACGTCCTCCTGGGACCCAGCAGCTCTGTTTTTCTGCGGTCCTCTTATCCTGTTACCGATGCCTGACTCTGTGTAACCCTTATCTCTGAGCTCACTACATGGCCCGATAGGGCTCTGTGTGTATGCAATTAAAACAGCTTATTTGACAGATAAGTGGGGGCCCGTGGTCAGATTGAAAGCCACAGCCTGCCACTATCAGGTCTTTAGGTTACAGCTCCCGGGTTGAATGGCCCCGGGATGCAGAGTGAGCCAAACGAGGCACACAGCTCAATAAAAAGAGTCCATAGCAAAGAAAACTGTGCACATAAAATACCTTGTATGTTTTAGTGCAACTGGGTTTTAACACCTTTTTCAAGACAGAATTATAGACTTTTCTAGACTCTAATTTCCAGAGTTCTAAGCTCATTTATCCTTTATCCTATTCATCCTCTGGCAGGGGTTAGGAACCACAACCGGCAGCAAATGGCTAAAATCCGCAAATACTTGAGACCTCCTCTAAAAACTGTTACAATTGCCTATTTTAATAGTTCAAACACCAAATATACTTTAATTTGAATTAATACGGACTATCGCAGAAGCTAACATCTACAACTGGGGCCCACATGGCCACTTCCAGATGAACTCATTACAAAAGAAAAAGAAATTGAGACAGAACTTTTTAAAGATCTTCAAGATTTTAAATGACAAAAATATTGTAGATTCTATATTTTTATTTGAATTCTATTTTATTTCAAATTAAAATCCATCAATAAACAATACCAACAAAAGAACTTCAAAATCTGAAATAAAAACTAAATATCTTTCAGAGAGCGCATCCTGTCATATAGATGATCTCTACTAAACGATCAGTTGTATCAGCCAATCATCAACCCTCTGCCGTGATGACGTTTTGGAGCCTTCTGGCGTTTGTTAACAAGACGCAGCAACATTAAATATGTCAATATCACAGCTGAGAAAAGTAAAGGTTGACTTTGAAAATTGTAAATTCAACAGTGAGTGGACCGATAAATATGTTTTGTTTTTTTTTACTGAAACTGCTGAAGGGAAGCTGACGTGCCTGCTTTGCAACGAGAACAGCGCTTGTTGCTAAGAGTTACAACCTGCAGAGGCATTTTCTATCTAAGCACCGTGGCTTCGACCAGACTTCCAGCGTTGTCGGATGTTCGCCATTAAAAAAATATGTCTCAAAGAAAATGATTAGCGTTGCCGCGCTTTTTGCAGCAGGCGCTGCTCAAGTCAACAGAGAGCATCCGCAGCTTCTTTCTGGGCGGCCACCGATATTTCCGACATGGCTCAACTTTGTTTATCTGTAAGTGTTTCAGAAACGACCTATTGCGCCCCATTTGAAGGATATACCAGCGTAGTAATGTATTTTTTTGTTTTGTTTTTTCAGAAAATTGTGGATTTCTTAAAAAAAAAAAACAGTAGTTTGGATTTGGACGTGGTAAACATGCTCGGGACCGACGGCGGGGAAAGTGGACGGGCTTTCGTCTCGGCTGTGGCGTCGCGGATAAAGTCCTTCACTGCCTCGTCCACCAGCCTGCTCTGTGCACTTGACTCAGCGGTGAGTTAAAAAACCCCACCATGTTGACACCAGTTATGTGTATTATTAACTTTACTCGATCAACATCCAGCCTCCGGACATGGCCGCTGAGTATCAGGGCTTGATTTTAGATAACGTCGTTCTCTGGCGACCAGAGATGGACAATGCGCGAGCTTAGGGAGGAAACTGTCCGGCGGGTCTCTTTTAAAAACAAATATCTCCGCCACATTGTTAAAAAAAAAAAAAAAATATATATATATATATATATATATATATATATACACACACACACACATGGGACCGGTTTAAGAAAAGTGATGGGGGAACGCGAATCGATGTAACACCGGCCCACTTAAAGCACTGAACCTGCACCATTCCGCCCCTGACCGCTGTTTTAAACCTGCCAAACACAGGGGGCAGTGTATGCAAAGCTAAAACCGGTCAGCCAATCAGATTGCTCCCAAACAACCACAACAGGAGGTTCGTTTGTGTGGACAGATAAATAGGTTAAGCTACTTTTTAAGCACAAGACAGTGTCAGTTGTGAATCATGTCAAAGCATGTATGTGGATATTTTGGTGCCTTATTTGTCACAGACTGTAACGTGTACCCCACAGTAACCCTAAATCTTTGTTTTCACACACAAACTTGTTTACGTGTGTACATGCACAACAAATAAGGAGTTTTCTCAAATCCCCACTTTGGTTGGAGTTTTCATAAATAATCGTTTTTAGTGATATCAAACTGAGATTTCGTGTGGATAACAGGTCAAAATGCATAAATGTATTTGTTCTCCAGATATTTGGCGACGTGTGGACTAGGACTGATAGTAAACACAACAAAGCCGCCACGTTTCTGTCTCAAATGCTGGATAATCTGCTGGTGTCAGGGATGTGCTTTTTAATTCATTTCCATAATTTGAACAAACTTAATCTGGGGCTTAAAACTGTTGTTGATTTTGTGGAAAAACTGACAGCATTTAAAAAAAAAAAAAAAAAAAACCATTTCCCATCTCGACATGTAGACGTCATCTGCTCTGAAGCATGCTCATGACGAAGGCTTCATGAAATTTTGGACTAGGTGGACTGATGCTGAGAAATTCCCAAACATGAAAGAACTGGTTATTATTATTACATGTTTATGTTGACCCAATATAACATAAACATGCGAGTTTTCATGTTCATGTAAATTTTGCCAGACCACCACTGCACTTCTCCCCAGTAGCACTAAAGCAAGATGAATAAAAATGAAATATTGGAAATATTTGGCATGTCAGAGATGTCAGAATAATATTTTTGTTAAATAGGAGGGATTACTAAAAAAAAATGTCACTGTATTTTTAAAATGTAATTGGTTTGAATCACACATTTGGGTTCAGTTTATTGTATTTATGTTTAATACAGTAAAATAAACAAGTGATCAATGAAAGATGATTTTAATACTTACAACATTTTATTTTATTTTTCTACATAGTTTGCTGGTTGCCTGGCCCCTGAGTTGTGGGCTTTCAGTAAATGTGGCCCTCTGAGCAAGTTACCTGAACAGCCCTGATGTTCAGTCTTCTCTGTTTCTGCTCCTCGGGGTACAGCCAAGCAGCAGTGAGGAAAATTAATGGCACTCCTCAATTGGATGGTTTGCAAACGCCAGTCAAGTCAAGCATGTCAAGTGGCATTGTGTCTCAGTTTTTCAGCTTCCCAAGCTGCATTCTCTTTCAAATGTTCTAGATGTGCTCTATGAAAAGATCTGTGTACAGAAATGCGGACAAATGGACGGTTTGTGATAGACAGGGATAGATGTATGCATGGAAAGAGGAATGGATGGATACTGAGATGGAAGAATAGCAAAACGGAAGGATGCATTTACGACAGCTGGATGTATACGCTTAGACAACTGAAGAAGTGAAAAGGTAAAAAGGGCTAACGTTTTTTCCTACTTTTCCATGAATTTGGGAAAAACTCAAACCCGAAACTTTTTCATTTTGCAATGAATGCCTGTCAAATAAATATTCACAAAAAATGTATTTCGATAAAGTGTGTATGTTTTATTCTTATTACAAATTGTTACATTTTAACAGACACGCAATAATATGTCAAAATACAGTAAAATTTTAAAATCTAGCATCAATGACAAAGTTGACTGAACAAAACTGTTTCTAGAAAAAAAAAAGCTTGATTATAAGTTCTGTCATGTTGAAGTAAAACACCAGTTTTCTGAAGCTAAAGAGTACAGCTCCAATTTTCATGTTCACAGCTCCTGCTGTTCACTCTTGCTCCCAAAATCAACAGAAGAGACAGCCAAGAGGTTGTCTGCAGGTTGTACATCCTCGAAGCTTGCTGCTTCCAAAGATCCCGACGCTTGTGGTTGCGGGAAAAATATTGTGGCAAAAGCTGAGTAATGGTTTGCCTGGGAGTTCTGAGGAACAGCAAAGGACAACAGTGTGATGTTGTGTGTTAATAATGCCTAGTTTATTGTATAGAACATGTTATTTTAGCACGTGAAAAGTCATATATTGGGATGAGTAAAACACAGAATTTATTAGCTTTATGAGTTTTGATGGCTTTTATACCACAAATCATGACACTTTAAACTATAAGAAAAGTAACTATTGTTATCATCTAACTTTGACTAGCATCTTACTGCAAAATAAATCTTCTGCAAATAATACTCCAAATGTGATGTTATCATTTATATATGATAATATCACAAATATTTTTCAGTCATGGTGATTCTGAAAAATGTTCTAATACATGTTGTAAAAACCACTTTATAATGTTTAAAGAGCTATAATCATAGCAAAGTAAAGTAGCCTTAATAACTGTTGGTACAGTTATGATTCAGTTGAGATACGTTATTAGGATGAATTGCAAAAGATATAAAGGAATTTAGCTGGTTGTTACTGTGATGTGTTGCTAGCTTAGTTTTTTTTTTTTTTTTTTTTTAATTGTGGTAGTTCCTTAAAATGTTCTCAAATTGTACATGGTTGGGGAACCACTACGTGTGTGAAATTCCCCGGATGTAAATAATAACATTCAGCGTGTCTCTATTTACATTACAGACTGTAAACATTTGTTTCATAGGTTTAGTTAAAAAAACGTTTGGAAAAGTGTTGCTTCTGTCTGAATCAGTTATTTTGTAATGTTATTTATTAGTATACTTTTTTTTAGTCTTTTTAAAATACCAGAATTTGCACATAACATTACATTTTTGTCAGCCTGATGACATCATTTTTTAGTATCATATCAGATGTTCTGAGCATTTACTCAGTACTTAAGTCGCCTTGTATTTAAATACTTTTTTTACTCTTGAGTAATTTGTTGGATTTGGATATTGTTGCTGTTTAACGAGAGAGAAAGAGAGAGACTAATACCTAAAATCCTGTTTTACTTGTAAAAGCTGAACGTTTGAACACCACAACAAAAATCATCCAACATAACTGCTGTATGTCATTTCAAAAAGTTTTCATTTAACGTTTTTCTTTTGTTTCCTGCATTGTTGGATTAATTCAGAGCATAATCATTAAACAATAACTTATATCCCTACCTTGATTTTTAACCTCTAACATGGTTAAACTGGAGACCCAAACTCTTCTAAATCCCCTTCTGATGTCCCAAAGAGGTCATCAGAAGAAAAAAGATTGTGTGAAATGAAGACTTCCTGCTGGTTAGTTGGTGCACCTCCCTGAGTCACGAGCCACAGACGTCCCAGGTCACAGCTCGCGTGTTTCATGGACACAGAGAATTCGATATGCTTCCAACTTGTGCCCTGTGGAACTTTTTCAGAGATGCCAGTTCTGTAAAGAGAAAGGTGCTTATTTGGGACCGTTTCAAATCTCTTAGTAAGAAGCTCTGCAATGTCTTCATTTGCAACTCAGATGTACTGAGAGTTTACCTTTCAAACACATTTCCAGGTTGATTTACAACAAAGACATTTCCATCACTCCCAACTTCAACATTTACTGCAGCTCCATCTATTCTGATCCAGCCACTGAAGCCACACGTATTTGGTGAGACTTTCTATGAAAGAAAACAGAGAAGGTGACTCGCCGATGGCAGTTATAACTGGAGTTACATCAAGAGATGTGAGACAAAAGTTTACCGTAAAGAAGATATGTTGAGCTGAGTCCACTCCCCAGCATCCGTATGGACACAGCTGATATACATCAGCCTCCCAGCCAGAGTGTTCCAGTTCAAGTTGTTCTCCTTAATGGAAGAGGCACTGCTGGCCACCAGGCAGTAGATGATATCACTTCTGGTAACTCACATTACCTGACCTCCTCCTCCAGCATCGACCTGGTTTAACTCTTGACCTGAAGAGACAAAGAAGAGCATCACTAAACAATTGAAAAATCGGAACCAGGGCCAACTTGTAAAATCTGGCTCTGAAACATAATGCTCACCGAAAGTAGGAAAGAAATCGTCGGCTGCAAATTTATAGACTCTGTCATCGTGGTCCACCCCCAGATCCCTGCAGGTCCCACTGAGACATGCTTGAGAGGAACAGAGCCTGATTTGGACCTACTTGATCCACTCAAGGAGAAGACGGAGTTTTTGTCAGTCTTCACAGCCATCCCTTGGCCTACAGCAAACTGCCGAGGAGCAGCGGTGCAGGTCCAACCTGTGGAGAACCACCAAGTAAAATAGATGGAATAAACACAAAACACACAATTTTATCTTAAAATAATTCATTGGAATGTATGTGATTAAATTGAAATGCCTTTTTTTTTTTTTTTTTTTTTTTTTTTTGTAGAGTGCCACAAGATGTTTTGAATTGGCGCTATAGAAATAAACTGAATTGAATTGAATTGAAAATATGAGAACTCACCATGACAGCTGGTAAAGTGGTTCACCAAAACCAAGAAAGCTGCAAGAGCTTCCATGTTGTTTTCTGTATGTTGCTGTGTAGCTCCAGACGGAACTCTTCTTCTCTGTCCTGAAACACCTGCGATGGAGGGACTTTCATACCTAAGGTGACTAAACTGGTTTTGTAAGTATTTCAGAGAAATATAGGAAGGAGGAAGTTAGCTTCTTTTCTGGAAATTTAGCAGGATTTGGTTGCACTTCATGTTTCTCAGTTCCGGTCCTCAGGGGCCACTGCCCTATATGTTTTCAGTGTGTCTCTGTTCCAGAACACCTGATTCAAATGATTGCATCACCTCCTCTGCATGCCATCAAGTAAATAAAAATATGTTGCTTAAATTTATAACACCATAAAATTTGACAGTAAATAAATTTTTGCAAGAAAATAAAAAAAGTGGTTTCATGAGGTGTAGGCTGACACATTATTGGCACCCAACCTTGCATGGCCGGGGTTTTCAATGTGCTGGTGTATAGATATGACTTAGTCATGGATTTATAAATTATAACTGTCAGCTCAATCAAAAAACAACAAAAAAAAGGTCTAATAATTAAAACAAGTGTGACAGCAGCATCCAGTGCTTGATAAATTTTCTGTTGTGTAAATGCAAAATTATGACATCTGATCAACAGCCTGGACTCTATGGAAGAATGTTAACACTAAATTGTTAGATGTTGTCCCTTTGCACTTGCCCATTTGTAAAGAATGGCCTCAAATGACAAGAGTGCAACACTGTTTTCAGTAGCGATCACTTCCAACAGGGTCAAGCCTCTGTTCTTCTCTACTAAGCATAGGTGGACCTCCCTGCCCCTTGTTCAATCATTAAAGGAATCTGTGTATTTAATCAGTATAAAAATAAAAACACAAAAAAAGAAATCCACCATTCTTTTTAGAAAGAAGATATAAGGATGAATTTGTAGCCCCCCCACCATTGTTGGTAAAATGGTTTAGTCAAATGTGTAGGAGGAGTAACAACAGCGCCCTGAACAGACACAGGCTTTGTCAGAGCCGTTTGAGGTGGGAAGCTAACGGTGTGTGTCTCTACTGCACAGACAAGTAAACTCCAGTAATTTTTCATTTTACATATTTGTTAAAATTATCATTATCTTGTGACAGTATAAGACAGATAATCTGTGGAAAAATCAAGGTCCTCTGCCTTCTCCCAGTGCTCCCAGTACTAACTACAGAAATATACCACTCAGTCAGAAACCACCAGTCAGAGCTAAGAGGAGGGCCTTCGCTCTGTCAATCACCCTTATGTACACTCTGCTCACACACTCACCCCTGCTCTCTGCTACGCTACAGCTGGTTCACCACAGCATAGCAACTGCCACTAATGCTAAGGCTAGTTAGCATGGCCACTGATGACAGCAGATAAATAAACAGTTTTCCTGGAATGGTAAGTTGTTTATTCACCATTAGCTCATTTAGCAGTGTGTACATGAAGTTGATTGACAGAACTAAGACCTTCCTGACTCTAATTGGTTGTTTAAGGTCTGGGCGGTGCATTTGTTTAGACAGCAATAGCAGCTCAGGGAGGAGCTCCATCTTTTCACAGATCATCTGTCTCATACTGTACTGTCACGACATGGTGACAGTTTTAACAAATATGCAAAAAACGTATTTTGTAAAAGGTACACATTGCAGCTTTAACTATGAGAATCAGACCCTAGATCATTCATCTCATTACTTAGACTTTGGTGAGATCATGATAAACTGCCTTGTTATGCCATGTAAATCAAAACTAGCTACACTGTTTTGACAGCTGGACTAGTACTGAACCGGACTGAAGGCCATTTTGAAGATCTGCCAAATGTGCCCCCTAGTGGACAAGTTCTCGAAGGCGTCAGGGTGGTGGTGTAGGTTTAAAAATAAAATTTACAAAAAGGGTAATGGTAGGCGACAGCAAATAAAAAGGCTTTTACCCTCATTTTAAAAGAGCTCAGGGTGGGAGCACTCCTACAGTGAACGGGAAGCTTATTCCAGATTTTTGGTGCACAAAAACTGAAGGCTACTTTAGCATTTTTTAGTTCTGACTCTTGGAATGGTTAATAGGTGTGATTCAGATGATCTTAGAGGTCTTAAAGGTTTATAGCATTTGAGAAGATCAGAGATGTAGTCTGGGCTTTTACTAGTGAATGCTTTGTAAACCATTAGTGAGATTTTAAACTATTCTTTGAGCAACAGGTAGCCAGTGCAAGGACCTCAGCACTGGACTCATATGCTGATCTTTTTTTTGTTTTTGTAAAGATTCTCATGGCGGCATTCTGAAGAAGCTGAAGCTGTCTTATTTTTTATTTTTTATTTATTTATTTTTTTAAATAGTGAAGACAGCTTTGTAATAATCAAGTCTGCTAAAAACAAAGTTCTGAACTGATTTTTCTGAATATTGTTGGGACATTACTTCTCTAATTCTGGCAGTATTGTTTAGGTGGTGATATGGTGTCTTTATGATAAGTTTGATGTGATTGTCGAGGTTCAGATCAGGATCCCTGATCACCCCCTGACTCCTGGCTTTCTCCAACATTGAAGGTGGACACTGGTTTTAATGTTTAATTATGCATACTTATAACCCATATATCCATGGTGAAGCCTGTGTGAATAAGAACAGTAGGGGGCAACATTGCGCTAAGCCAGCCTACCGAAAATCATTAGTGGAAGAAGAAGCTCATGTCATTAACGTTGCTGTCAATCAAAGCCTGAACGCATTTGGCGGTCGAATCATTCTTATCTGGAAGTCGCACATCAGAAACGTAGCAGCGGCAGCTCAGCATGCTAAACCACGGTTCCAAGTGGCTAATGAGCCGAAAACAGCCCCCGTGTTCAACTAGGTGGGCAGCTGGTTGTGAAGCGCCGCCATTTCCATTATGAGATTTGCTTCAGCCCTTGTATCCTCTCAGCCACATTTTCTTGTTTCGTCAGAAGCTTCACCCATGGATTTGAGGCCCGATGGCTTCTTGAAAGCTGGCTTGTTGCTGCCGTCTTTAGCATCGGAGGCATCCTCAGACGCTTCGAATACTCCATCAAAGCGATGGTTGTGTTTGTGGTGACAGATCAGATTTGATGTGTTAAACCCGCAGTTTTTCTCCTTGCAGAACTTTCTTTCAACATTTGTTAAACAAAGCCAGCGTATCGCCTTCCTCCAAAACCTTAAAGAAGTTCCAAACTGCAGCCGTTATGGGCTCTGTGGACAAGCTGGGCTGCATTCACACGGTTTGGGAGTCATTCATCCTTTTATGTTTATATTTTTGTTGTTTGTAACAACCTGGGGTAATTGATATATTATTTTTTCAACTATTTTTAAAATTGTGGCAGTTGTTTTCTGACATAACAGCATTTTAAAATGATTTATTTCCAGTCAGAAAATTGTTTTCTCCAACGATACCAATGTCACTTGAATTCAGTGCAGGTTTCATGCAGGAGTGGGAGCGTTTGGCAAAAAAAAAAACAAAACAAAACACCCACACCACTGAACATGTTATCAGTGTTATTTGTTGTATTGGACAGATAAGAATGACATCATAATTTCTTGATATCGGGCAAATAATTATCGTGCACCCCTAATTTAAACAATATTTAAAGGGGACCTATTGTGCAAAATTCTCTTTTTGCACTTCTTTATGCTTCCAATTGGGTCTTCCAATTCTAGAAACAGTCCAAGCACTTAAAAAAAGCAACCAGATGTTTTTTGGCAACAAGTCAAAAAGATGAGATAAAAACTTTGTCCATAGAAATGAAAATTTGATTTACATAATCTGTCAAATCCCTGCCATCCACAGTATCATACACGTTCATCATAATAACTTAAAAAGAAAACTAAAATGTGATGTGCACTAATGAATTAATTTCTTCTTCTGGTTTAGGAGTTTGATGGAATAAGACACAAAGGTGTTCTTGTCCCTGTTCCTTCTGTAACAAGGCACGCTGAATCGCCTCCCAGATGGCAGAAGTTCAGATTCACTGCTCAACATGAGCCGAGTCCGTAGAGATTTTGTCTGCCAGTGCTACAGCCTGTTTTTTACACGGCCCTAGTCAGTGACTCGATGCAATCTGTTGGGTTTCCTTAGATAGAAAACTTTTTAACCAATTTGAATATTAAACTGAACTTGAGTCACAGATTGATAACTAGGATCAACAGTAATGGATGTATGATTGGACTTTTTTTGTGAAGTGCCTTGATATGAAAATCGGACTTTCTTGGCAAACGGACTGGAGTTTGATTAAAGCGGACTAAACAGGGCTGGTCCACAAAATGTATATTGCTGTTAGCCACAGTTGATCAGAATCAGATGTTTTAATGAAATTCCATAGGAAATGAATGCGGGTCATTTTTGACCAACTAATGGAAGCTTGAGGTAGTAATGTAAATGTATTTTTACAATGTATTAGAGGTAAGATTAAAATTGAAATGGCATGATGTCAGTAGCCCTTTCTTTTAAGAATAGCTGGAATATGAAATAACTTTTTGTAAAAAGATATAGCATGAAAATAACCTCACTGGGTCAGTATTGACCCATTTATGGCTCTAAGTCAGAGAAATAACAAAAGGCAATGCTCTTTTTTTTTTTTTTTAGTCGTATATTAATGAAGTGGAAGTAAATGCATATATTTGAATCTGCCCTTTTTTATCCTGAAATCCCAAAATATTTCAGTGCAAGTAATTTCCTTAAGAAGTCTCTAAGTATTAAATAGTCCACCAGTGTTCAGGTTATTGAACAAGAAGTCCCATGAGGACCCAGGTCAGACAGGTTAGGGAGAAAATTGTGTCAAAGTAAAGTTAGATTATGAAACAATATCCTAAGCTTCTACCATCTCACAAAGCACTGTTCAGTCAATCATCCAGGAAGGGAAAGAGCATGGCAGAACCATCAAGACAGGTAAGGACAGCATTAATCACAGAAGCAGCAAATTGTCTGTCTGTCTGTCTGTCTGTCTGTATCATGCTGTGGCCATGATTTTCTGTAGCAGGGACAGGTCAGATGGTCATGTGGTGTGAAGATGGAGTATGTGTACTGCAATGCAGTGCAATAGTTCTTATCAAAAATTGTATCAGATATTTTGTTGAAAAATTTTGAAAACCATGTTTCTGAAATTTTTCCTCCATAGCCACAGTCCATGGACTTGAATTTCTATAGCATTTACCGGTACATTTCGCGTATTTAAGGATTATTATGCAAGCCTTAGGGGTTCGCCCTCAGACGTTTGCATGTAGAGTGGGACCTACTCTCTCTCCCTGCCGCAACTTTTTGTACCATGGTCCAGGAACTGGCAGTGCCGTTCATGTAAGCCCCTGCCTGGCCGCACTGACTTCCATCAGTCTTTCAGTTTCAGGCCTAATTAAATCCCACTGCAGAGACAAAAGCCTTGTTGATTGGTTAAAGGTGTTATCAGTGGCTTTTATAGGCTATACGTCTCTGTGGGAGTGGGAAAGAAGCAGTGGTACAATCCAAGCTTTAAAAAATATGTTGCTGCATAGTTATTTTTTCAAACATGGTTCTTAAAGTGTCATTTACCCCCCCTGTGAAAACAGATTCCAGTAAAGTGGGTGGAGCCAAGAGACACGGCCAAATGTGGGGATGAGTGGATGGGTTAAGAGGGCCTGTGGTCAGGACGAAAGAAGCACTTTTGTCAACTTATACTCTTTGTCGCTCGACTTATCAACTTTTCAGACCCCTCTAGGACTCTTTTTCTGTTGTTGGAGACTTACGGTGACAACGTTCTGCAGCTGCTCAGCTGCTGCCTGCCTGTCCTGAGCGAGGAGCAAGCGCTGCCATAAGCCTCCCTCGCTTCCTAAGCACTGCAGTCAGTTTGACGCTGTCGTCCGTTCAACACCGTACAGTCGCCAGTAGTCAGAGCAGAGCAGACCCATTCCACTCCGTGTCCACATTGCAAATAAATCACTCATTTGCTAAGCTGAGTAACGCTATCGATCACTGCTCGCTGTGGTCACGCTCGGCTTGCTTCTCCAACTCCTGACCCGCCACCAGGCGGGTGACATGGCTTTGTAGCCGAAGTTGTACCAAGCTGTACCGCTGCAACCAATAGGAAAATTCAACTGCTTAGGCATCATTCGACCAAAGGAGGCCAGCACTGAGACGGTTTTTGGTAAAATATTGCAGAACTAAACAAATTTACACAAAAATGTCAAAATACACACAGAAACATAAAGGTAGAACACTAAACAACCTATTTAGACCATTTATCAGCAAAAAAAAGTTGACTTGAGGGTTAGTTCCTCTTAAAGTTTCTCAGATGCTACAAGTGGATGAGTTTGAGGGCTAATGTACATCTGAAACATTTTTACATACAATAAAGCAAAGTTATGGAGGTAACGATACATTTAAGGTCGGAAAAATCTTTTTTTTTTCTTTTACCAAAAGTTTTCATTCTAAAATCAGCTTCAACTATTTTATTGTATTTATTGGGGTGGGATTGGCTCAGGAAGTAGGGCGGGTTGCAGGTTCAAACCCCTGCTCCGTCCGTCTCAGCCGTTGTCTTTGTCCCAGGTGGTCGTCTGTTTTTCAAAGACATGGTGACAAAGTGATGGAGGGCGGAGGATGAGAAAACGTCGACCTTGGCTGCGACCTCAGCAAGCTGAAATGAGTTCTGAACTTCTGACTCAGCTCCGTTTTTTGTGGTTGTCGGACTGCTGAGAGCTGGTAAACAGGATATTGCGTCCCAGATGAGTTTTGGCTCACATCATGAAAGTACTGGAGCCCCACGGCTCTGCACACACTGCAGCACCAGCCATCAAAATGAAATGGAGGGCAGGCAGTCGCAGGGAGAGATGTGGGAAGGAAAGGAGTGAGAAAAAGATGTTTCTGCTGTCCAAAATATGAATCGGTGAGTTTGTTCGGAAGCTCTGGGCGGTTGGGGTTATCTTGCGTGACGGGCACATGTTTAGAAGTTACTGGGCCACAGAGAGATCAACACCAAGTCGCTACCGAAGAGATAAAACTCCTACATTGGGGGAAAAACCTGGACACAGACCAATGGATCTTAGTTATTTGTAGCTGTGTTTTTCTTTTCCTCTTACTTTTCTCTGTCCTTCCATCTCTTTCCCCATCCTGTGAAATACGGTCACGTTTACTGGAGGACAGTTCTAAGGAGAAGGACACCATCAAACTACAATTTTGCCCTGTTAAGTCCTTTGTATTTTATCTGTCACCAAGAACAAATGCTTAATTTTATGGCGATTGATCCAATTTGATATCGGAGTTTTTTAGGATATTTTACTTTTATTATAAGAAGCTATTTATGCATCTTCTTATATTTGTAAGAAACTTTGGTTGTTAGAAAACATCACCCATCATTGTCATCCAACTTTAATGATTTTCATGCTGAGAACTACAGCACCATCCATAATTATTGCCCCACATGGGAAAAATGTAAAACATTTTTAATTAATCTTGATTTTGTGACATGATTCTTTGAATAAAATCTAATCTTTATTTTTACACCTAGTTACACACTATTTTACACAGTTATTGGCACCTCAAGCAACTCCTGTAAAATAAAATAAATACAACAGATTTTTATTTATTTATACTTTTGAATTTTAAAACGATTAGAATGTATAAAATGATATAATTATTGATCCACAGCTTCCCAGTTCCATGGGGGATAAAAATGAGTCATCGTTCCATTTCTCTGAACCACTTTTCAAAACGGGGAAGACACGACATGCTCTTATGTTTGAGGCTTTTTACTGTGTTGAGGGAGCTCAGTAGTGTTACACTGACAACTCTAAAACTCCCAGTGGCTGATAAGAAAAGGTGAACTGAGCTGTGAGAAGAAATGAACTTACGAGAGAAAATCCTGCTTCGAAGTTTATATCTGAAATAAAAACTTTTATCAACTATTAGTAATATGTATTATGGATTTTTAACAAAATCCATAATACAACACAACTAAGGAATATTTTGGTTCCCTTAAGGATAAAAGAATATGAAAGGTTCCCCTTTTTTCCAAACATAGCAATGGGCTTCTTGCCATTCCTCCCAATACAGCAAACCAACAAAGAAATGCAACTGAGATGCTTTCCAATCCGAATAAGCATTTTTTTAATCTTCATTTGTAACTTGTTCACATGGTGTGCATTTGTGCGTAATGTTCTTCGGGTTGTAACATCAGCATATTGGTTGTGTATTCTACTCTACATGACATTATTTTCAGTTTTACACCCAAATTTCAAATGCATTAAAAGTGAAAATTGTTAATATTTAAAGCTCTATTTGGAAATTTGACTCCAAACACAGACCAGAGTTGGAAGAAGAGCAATAACTGACTGTAAAGTCATTTTCCCTGGTATTTAGGAGGGCAAATCTTTGCTACACGAGCAGACTGTGTGACAAACCGGTTCACCTCTTGTTTTCTCTCCCCTTTTCTGTGTCTGTTACAAAAATATGATCAAGGTAGAATTTTACTTTTATGTTGCTCTGCTTCAAGAAAGATGAAGAAATTGTCAATACGACTCCTTTGATCTCTGCAGACCTGTGCGAGATCTGTGCAACCATTAAAGGATTTTTATAGAGAAACAAATGTAGACATACAGGTTAGAATGTCTGGTCGCTAGTGATTCCCAGCTAACACGTTGGCGGGTTAAAAAAGCTCTCAAGAAAAATATTAGATTTTGTTGGAAGACCTTTTACAAGCACAAGAACAAATTTTATCGAAAAATTCCATCAGGGATGGACCTTAACTAAGTGGGAATATCTGTGTGTGAATAAGGCAGCATTCCAGGTCTGTTTATGGAAGAAGGTGTGTGTGCTAACCTAAAGACAGGAAGTGGCACTACTATCAGTGCACTTGTGAGTGCACCGTTCCCACCTCTGTGATGGAAGCAGTAATGCAGAGATTTTAAAGGTAACTAGCTATGGGTCAGTTTGAGATCCCCCGCTAGAGATGAGCCGATCAGGCCGGTTTCCTGGCCGGTACTCAGTTCCTGTTTTCTTTGAGGTCTGACCTGTGGGTTTAGGCTTCAACTAATTCCCAATTTCTTTTCTTTTTAAGGACTGCAATACATAAAACCCATCAAAAATTAGAATCAAACAATACCCATTTGTCATACATACCCGTTTATCTAATTTTAAATGAGCTACTAACAAAGGCCAAAATTCTAAACATATGCTGTTGGTTGCCAGTTTTACCGACAGAAAAAGTTTTTCATTTTGATAGATTTAAAGAAGATGAAAAAATAATTTTCTTTTTAAATTATTTTTATCACTGATGACTGATTAGTCGATTAGGGGAAACTTGGCTGATTCTCTGGTTAATCACTTTGTTTTACCATAAGACTTGAGATCCACAATCTTAATGAAAAATGACCAAGGTTTTATAGAATTATGGTACAAATTTAAAACAAAAGTATGTTGCAAAATCTAATTGTTTTTGTTTAAAGGAAAACAGCTACAATGATTCCCACAGCTGCTAAAATAGCATGGCTATACTAATCATATCTAATAACATTTATTTAATGTTGATACATAGACTTAAGCAAAAATTTGGTTCAAAAATCTGTTACATTTGGTAGTTTTCAGAATTGTATGCTATTTTCATGTTAATTCCTGTTATCCAGTTTATATTTGCTCAACAAATGGTCATGCTAACTCTTTGAGCTGAGCCTGCAGTTAGCATGACCACACATAGCTTACCAACTGTCGTTTGGAAGAAAAAAAAAAGTTTTTGCCTTAATCTGATGAAAGGGGTTCCTCTTCACTTTCCGTACCAATGATGTCTGTGTTTTGAGCGACTGGAAATCTTACCACACAGCTAAATTTTAGTTTAGCTAAGTTTATTATAATTGAAGAAAAAGTTTAGTAGCATTTTTTTCAGCTAGCTGGGTGGCAGTGCACAGAAAAGCTGTAATGATTCATTCAGTGATTCGAGGACCTTAATTTTTAAAATTCCTTGAGTCAAATGATCTGCCTCGAGGCTTTATTAAATTATGTTTTACTATTTAGCGCAGTGTGTTTCAGCCGGATGATTGTGTTGCGCAATGCTCTCACTTCTGCCAGTCATCTGTTGACGGATGCTAAGTGCCATTAGCAGCTTTGGAGGGAGACGGTGAGGGACAGAAAGCGTCACCAAGGAAGAGACAAAAAGTGTCAAGATTGTGGGATCACTTTAAATTAAATGGACAAGATAACACAGCTCAGTGCGTGTACCGCAAAACGAAATTGGCGTTTCACAAGTGTGCATCCTTGATGCTGGGTCCTCAAACGCCTCAGCAGGAGACAGCCGCTCCATGCACCGAGCTCATTCGTGGCTGCTTACAGGTGACGTTTTTCTTCCCTTTGCGTCAGAATCTAACTCCGATTGTTAGTACAGAACCTGGTATGTTATACAAGTACAAGGAAATGCAGTTTGGCTAACGTTACATGTACTTGCTGACCAAGAAGAGTAAAAAAAAAAAAAAAAAAAGATTAGAAATGTCTATTTTTATAAAAAAAAAGTTTTTTAAAACTTCAAACTTGAGACTAAAAGTGTTCAAATCGTATTGTATTTTAAGCAGTAAACTGTTTTCTGACTTAAAAAAAAAAAGAACTGAATTGTTTTTACCAGGATTTTCTCTTTCATATATTTCTTTTACTAGCTTAAGTAGCTGTGACAGAACAGGATGATTGTTTTATTCGATTACTTGATAGATTACTTGATTATTAAAATAATCGTTCACTACAGCCCTAGTGCACAGTAACGGGTCGGGTAGGAGCGGCCACTGGAGAAAACAGATCACTTTCTCTGGACTTGAAACCGTAGAAAACGCATGATAAAAAGTTAGCAGCTTTCAAACCGTAACTTTTCAAGCTCTTAGTAGATCTTGATGTTGGCAACCAGATTTTGTTTGGAGTTTAAAAATGAAAAATGGGACAAAACTTTGCAGTTTTCCCAAGCTCCTGTCGTTTGTTGGAAACTTTAGATTCAGCTACCACCTGAATCATCATTTAGAACCTTTGCAAGTTTCCTCCAAACAAGTGGAGCAAAATCTGTGTTGCATACACATGTAAAATTTTCTTCACCACTACAGTATAGTTACTCGATTTAGCACCAAATGTGCAAGATAGACATTTAAACCACACAGAGACTGAAATCCATCAGCAAAAGGAGATGATACAGGTAAAAAAAGGATATTTTTTAAAGATTTTGTTGTTTCTTAGTCTTTTCTATAGAGCTCCTGTTTGCTCAGTCACTCTTGTATTTGACTTAAAATTAGAACAGAGGGAAGAGAGCGAGACAAACGAGGAAAAGGGAGCTAAAAAAAAACTTCAATCAAACACCTCCACAGAGAGGTGCCAATCAAGTGTTTTCAGGAGGGGGTGGCACCGCCTCACCCATCAAGGGGCAGCGAACAAGCACAGCGCATGCTAAACATGAGCTGCTCAGTTTCATTGTACATACAGAAGCTTCTCATACATTTGGATAAAAAAGGCTCATCTTGCATGATCTAAAGCTTGTTTCATGTGGGAGGGATGAATTACTTCTGCTTGTGTTTCCGACCAGACGGCTGTTTTTCTGTGTCATGGAAAAATCTGTGCAAAGTTTCTTAAAATCCAGAAATTGAAGGAAAAGAAAAAAAAAAGGACAGCCTAATTCTCAGGCTCCCCGCTGCGCGCGTCACAGCTGTTGGCTGGCAGCGCCAAGTCGTCCTGGCCGGCGAGGGGGCAGCAGACCATGAAGCCTCCGTGTCAGAGCTTTGGATCAATGAAGAGGAGGCAGCACCAGGAGGAGGTCACAGAAGCGGTCAGGTGACATTGGCTGATCCGCACAGAGCTGGCCAGACGGACGGCACCGTTTTACCCAGCCTGGGAGGCTGGGAGGGGGTCCGTCTGATCTTAGCCTGAAGCCCCAAATCCCACTCATTCAAAGCAGCTGCCAGTTATCTGCTGATAGAAGCAGCGACTGGGGCCTGCTGCTCTGGGCTAATAACCAGTTCATACTGCTAAAAATATGGCGTCCGGTTCATTTACTCCAAGTAAAGCTGAAGAAAACAGCAGAAAGAGTCGAGATATCACAATGAGTTACTCAGGCAGTGGTTCACGTCTTGAGGTAAAACAGTCAAAAGCAACATAAGATGAGAGAAACCTTGACATTCTGGGAAAGAAACTGGAAAAAAAAAAATCCAACTTGCTACCAGGAATCTCTCTGAGAATTTTCTCACTAAAAAGAAGCCAAGGTAACGTTCAGTCATCCTCGTGTTTAAAGTCGGCTGTTACGTGGATGAACGTATGCTGAGGTTTTTAATGCTTATGGTTTCAAGACCACAAAAAATGTATCTCTACAATAAAAAGTCTTTTTTTTTTTTTTTTCTTTAAAAAAAGCACACAAGCTACATTTCCATCGAATTGTCATGCAACTTTTGAACGAGCTTTTAAAAAGTCACAAAAAAGAAAATACAGATTCGGCGTGTTTCCATCTACTGGTTTGGATGGACTCAACCAGGCTATGAAAAGCGTGATTTGGTCAGATGTTGACACGACGTATGGCTGGAATAAAGAGGAAGTAGAGGTTGCAAACTACGACTGACCACATTACAGAAGATTAGAGAGGGAGGGGAGGACTTTTCCATTTTTCTGAGTCTGGTGCCTCTGATGAGGCTCAGAGCCACCAGCTGACGCAGTGTTCGCTCCGTCAGAACTTAATTCGGCTAACGTGTCTCCATCTTCCCTTTGGTGCTTTAGCTCTTTTTCAGGAAAAGCCAAAAAAGTGAGCGTGAAAATGTTTTTGCAGAATTGAGAAAGTTGTTTGGAATGTTGCCGTTTCCATCGACCTTTTCTATTGCGAGACTTCAGAGTGTGACTGGAGTTTCTGCGTCTATGGAGGCCTACCGAAGCTGACCAGTTTACCCACCGATATTCACCTGTTGTACTTGAGTGCCCGTATAAAGTAATTACAAAAGTTACCTCTGACCACACACTGCAAGCCAGCTGGCTGAAAGAACACGACAAAACTGAACAAAATCTAGCCAGTGTTTATCCTGTAGCTTCTAAAAGAATATAACTGCAATAATAAATATTTGGAGTATTTTTGCAGCAGTAAGGAGAACTGTTGGAAACCAGTTAAATCATGACTAAATATCCTGGAATCGTGGTAGTTTAACTCCTGGTTATTGTACCGTGAGATGCTAATTGTGGCCCATGGCTTGTCTGGAGTCCTTGGGCTGCTTTTTCTTACTGGAGCAAACCTTGGGCTGCTCCTGTTTCATATTTAATACGAGACTTGTTGGTAATTGCAGTCAGCAGGGAAGTTGAGTTAGTGCTGGAAACAAGCTGTGAACAGTAATTGGAGCTTTAATTGGTTTGGTAAACATTTATTCCACACAGCTTCTAAAAGCAAAATTCTACCACATTGTTCAGATATTTCTCAACTTCTGAATCAGACGCAGAGCTTTTAAAGATTACTTTGATTTAGGATTTTGCTCAGACAGCTTCCAGTTGTGCTGTGAAGTATTAACTGTGTGGAAGGAAGCCTGTGGTATTAATGCGGTCTGTGGACATTTTGTTGCAGCATTTAATTGAGCCGTCTCCACCTAATCCTTGTGGATGTGTGAATCTGCCGCTGCTGCTTTATATTGTCAGTCAGCCGCTGGAACCAAGAAGGGGGAGATGGGAACTGTGTGATAACTATGAGAAAAATCTTTATTTATTGAATACATTTCATTGCCTAAACATTTTATAAAGGATAAAAAAACGCTATGCTCGCTGATGAAGATTTCAAAGATATAGAGCAGCTGAACTTGTTCTGTGTGCCTTTGAATATTATTGTTTATAAATTTATTGAATTATAGTAATGTTCATGTGTTTTCTTATTCCCTGTCCTGAAAAGCGTAATCCATACAGTGAATATGAGCTAATATATGTACATCTGTGCACTCTATGTACCAAAGTAGGTATGTTGTAAGCCACAAAGATTTTTTTTCTTTTCTTTCTTAATATTCATATCATTTCTTGTCCTTTACTGCCACCACGTTTAAAAGCCCAACCCCCACCCACCCCACATGACATAACTGTATAGTTAAAGCTCCTAAAGTTTTATTCTCCCTCGTAGTTCTGATGTTCTGAGACCGACCAGTCCGCACCATGCTGCCGCTGTGCATTTCAGCCTCACACGGCGCATTTCTTACAGGAGGTCACCAGCTCATCAGTCGCCTAGAAACCCACTGAGCGTCCAGTGGCGCCACCGCCTGTGGGCTCCCCTAGAGATGCTTTTACACCCACCTACCCTTTATTGAAATGACGAGAAAAAGGATGAAATATTACCAGAAGAAAGTCGTAAAATTACAAGAAAAAGTCGTCTTAATGAGAGCAAGGCTTCAGTAGTGATCAAGATGGTCTAGTCCGTGTTCTTCCTTCGAAAAGACCGTCGTTGCTCAGCCGTTTCAGAGTCCGGCTGCTGAGAATAATTTGATACTGATGTTAAAATATGAAGTATTTCCTCATTTGTAAAACCGATCCAAAAGTATAACTTCGCGAGATGCTCAACATTACTTATTTTATTTTTAAATTATTTGCCGTGGAGGAATTCTCATAAAATTGCTACTTTGTTTTCCTAATGTACAACTTTATTCTGATACATTTATGGCTTTATTATCACATTATTACGACTTCATCCTCATTTTATTACAACTTTATTGTCTTATGACTGTTTCTCGTATTATTTCAACTGTACTGTCGTACAACTTTATTTTTGTAATATTGTAACTTTATGCCCATAACACCATGACTTCATTCTCATAATATTATGATTTTCTTCTCGATATGACTGTTTTGTTTTTTTTTTTGTTGTTGTTGTTGTTGTTTTTTTTTTGCCTAGACCTAATACTCCATTGTACTTAACAGTCCTATCTGCATAATAATTTTTAAGAATAGGAATATAAGGTAGGAGAGGAGCTTAAACCAACTGCAAGTTATTTTTAATCAATTAATTTTTTTTGTTGTTTTTTACTACACTGTAAAACTGAATTTAAATATTACCCCCAAAAAAAAAAACTAAAAAAATTAATTAAGCATGTTATGTTGTACATATTATGTTCAGTGATGGCAAAATTTTACCTAAACCTTTTGGTTAGAATTTAAATTTCATCTCATTTGTTATGCGTGGTGTCCAGCAGAGACAGGCTAACGTGTTAGCATGAGTGCATTATGAAAACCGCTGTATGAATAACACTGTAAACGCTAGGGAATGTTACAGGACGCGTGGTTTCCAAACGGTCTGTGTTGGAGAAGGAAGTGAGGTTTGTACCGAGCTTTATCTCGTTTAGTGACAGCTAATGCTAAAGGCAGGTCTGCTAGCAAGCAGTTAGCCCTTGTTAACTCTAAGCAAGTTGTTGCTAATAGGCTACCAATAAAATCTACTGCCATCTTGTCAGTAGATTTAAAAGATCTATTACTGTAACTTAGTAGAAAAAAACCCTTTTTGTTGCTTTATAACACAAAATACATGGACAAAATTCTTAATAATTAGCATTTAATTATTGTATTGACAAATTTTAAAATTGTGATTTAACACATTTTTTTTGTCCAACTCAGAAATTCTCATTTAAATCTATCCACTTAAAATTTTATAGAATTTTTATTTATCAAATTCTAACAATTAGTTTTATCAGTGTAGTGTTGTTTTTTTTTTTTTTTTTTTAATACCCCTATACAAGTGTATCTCTATAGAACATCATTGGAAAATTGATTCACTTTTCAATAATTTAGGTCAAAATGTGAAATGTATGTGTTATATAGAGTCTTACAAAGATAGGTCAGTTCATCAGGCAATATAAATATTACATAAGACCAATATATATATTTTATATACAAAATTATGGTCCAATGGTAAAATGTATTTATGTTCTATAGCGTGTCTGCTCTCAGTACTTAACTAAGGCTCTTTTTACGTTAATTACTGCATCAGTGCAGAGAGGTGTGGATTGGATCGCAATCCCTTTCTGCTGCACTTTTTCCTTCCACTAAACATTCCATTTATATGCTTGGATTTTTCTTTTTGAATAGAATTGCTGAAATGAATTCAGGTTTTAGTGACTTGCAAATGTCTTAAGACGGAGCTGTATGTCTAACAGGAGCATAATGAATGTGGTGAGATTTGAGGCGTTTGTTTTGGGTGTGACACCTTAACATCGTCAGTCGTCAACACGTTTCCAGACTTCCTAGGTTTTCCTCTGCCTATTTGAACTAACACACGCAGCAACTTCCAGACTCGAGTTGGAGACTTTGTTAGCCGCTGTTGACTCTCTGAAATAGCCTGATCTCTGCTTGATTGGCTGGATAAACACACAGGAAGCTCTCAGGAGAGGAGCCGCAGTTTGGCCAGTGGATTAAAGCAAACTTGGAAAACTGCAGTCAGGAAAGCCAAAGCCAATATTTAACTCCAGTGTTTCTGTTCAGACATGGCAACTAAAACTTCGCGTTTCTGCCTGCAAGTTGGGCAGCACTAAATACAAAGCAGACTGTATTGTGTCAGTTAAGGAGGACTGCATTGATATTTTCTGCATGTCTGAATTTTACCGGGTGTTTGTTGTGTTTTGCCACCGGGTGTGCGTTTTCACCGCGCGCAAAGCGAACCCTCCCTCAGATCCCCAAGAAAATGATCAGTGATTTAATACATTTCCAGAGGATGCCAACTCGGCGTAGTTTGATGTGAAAGCTTACCTGTTTTTGTCCCACTCCCTTCCCGCACCTCAACGCCCGTTTAAACCATCGGTGGGGCCGCCGCTACAATCCAGCTGCGCGTCTCTGATGTGGAGACATTTGCATCCTGAACGGGCGGAAAAGGGGAGAAACAAGGAAGTGGTGTCTTGTCTTTTTTCTTTTAAAACCCCTCCGGGTGAAATCAAAGCACTTTGAGCTTTCTAAAAGAGGAGCATGTGGTCCATCGCAGTCCCACCCCGCGCTGCTCGTGTCCTCGCCCCGGTAAGTCCACGCAGCAGATGCTTTATTTGCGTCCTGTCGGTGCGCCTTTGGACGAGGGTGCGCGATCAGCACCCAGCGGGTTTCTGAACATTAACGCAAGTAATAATAATAATACTAATAAAAACAGAGAGGCAAAAATGAAATCGCGATGTGTCCGGGGGTCTGGGCTGAGGTGGATGCTCCGCGGCGGCTCCTCGCAGTCTGACAGCTCGGCTCTGCGCGCACCAACTTTTATGGAGACACCGGAGCGCACCGCCGCTGCAGTAATCTGATTACTGGGAGCGGATTTCACAGCGCATCCCCAGAAACTAATTAGCACTGACTGAAATGATCATGATTATGCGAAGGCAAGTGCAGTTGGGCATTAATAATGTGTGATAAATGAAGCTTTGGCTATTGAGCAAAATGACTGATTATTATTAAGAATCAACTTTATGCTGCCAGCGCCATCTATCAGCCTTTGATTGCAAATCAAATCTTTTTTTTTTTTTTTTTTTAGGTTTGTTGTGCATATGTATCCACCTCCCTTTACTTATAATACTTTGACACCTCGAAATAAAATCCAAATCCAAGCAGGTGGCTGCAGGATTCAAATCAAAGATTCATCCGCTGCAGGTTTTTGACTCAAGGTTCACACCCCCTGTTGGGGGAAGTCAGACACCACAGTTTGAATCAGAAGATACAACATCGCGAGAAACGTCGAAATCAGTTTTGGGTGTTGGGGTGTCATTGCAGAGAAGTTGGGCCAGGGGTCACCAAAGTTTTTATCACATGGGCCAAAACTGTTGAGTCAAAAGTATTCACAGGGCAAGAACACCCAGCAAAAAACCAAAAACTAAAATCAAGCAAATAAAGTAGCTCTGTTTTTTTTTTTTTTTTCTATATGTTATTCATTTTAGATCCAAAACTTCAAAATGATTTTTGCACATTTGCTGTATTAAAAGAAAGATATCGAGTTTTCAAATTCTTTCAGGCTTAGTTGAACGAATTTACTCAGTTATAAGAGCTGGATTTGGGTTTCTTTCAAAACGCTCGCTACATTTCGCCAAGTTTAATCACTAAAATAAGAGACGCTTTGGGTGCAGCAGTGTCGGTTTTTCAGTAAAAGTCTCTGGATAAACGGGGTTCTACCTGTTATAAAAGCTGGGCTGTAAACAGACTAATGTTTTGTGTTGTAATTAGCAATTTCCATTGCAAGAAAATTGTCAATAATAAATTCATCCTGATTTAAAATAAAAAGTTTCATAAACAAATTTGTCGTTTTTCAACTGCAATTGGGGGCCACAAAAAAAAAAAAAAAAAAAAAAAAAAAAAAAAAAAAAAATCAGTCCAAGGGCCACAAATTTCCCCCGGGCCGCACCTTGGACACCCCTGAGCTAGGCAATAATGTGACGACATTTCTGTTAGCCGTTTGATAGCTTGATATAGAAAAAGTTTGGAATTATGGACCAAAAATTGTCATTTTACATAAATAAATAATCCCAGCAGGAGTAAGCTATAGGGGGAGCTATAGAAATTATTTTTTCACTTACTTTTTGTATATATTGTTTTTTCTTATTACTTTCCTAATTTTTAATTAGTATACATTTACTTATTCAAGGTAATTATTGCATTTACGTGTGTCTTCAAGAATAACACACGGCAGAGTCACTGTTTTTCAACCTTTCTAGTCTTTTTAGAAAGCATACAGTTGTATTTTGTAATGTTTAACCTCATGGAGCTTCAAACATATTTATTACATAATATAGATTCAGAATATAGGTCATGTTTGATCTAGAAATTGAATGAAGTTGGTGTACATGTCCATATGTGACACCTTGGTGTCATAACTGTTTAATTAGTTATAATTGTTTCCCTCGTCTGGCAAGATATTCGACTTTCTAAAGCATTTTTTTTTTTTTTTTTTTTTTTAGATTATTGATTAATAAAAACTATTTTGATGCTCGTTATTAAAATTGTTAATAATTGTATACTTTTTGTATAATGAAAATATATAATAGTAAAATAATATTAATTGCATACTTGCTATTAATGAATGTTATTTTAAGCTTTTATTGAAGACTGCCATTAAAAAGGCGGCTTCTGGCTTCCTGAAAAAGTGGGCGTGTCTGCCTGAACTGAAAATGAGACTTCAATCACGCAGGCCTGGAGCGTGATCAGCGCAGAGGCTCACCTGCTGATGACCACGTTGCAAATGTTGCCCTCTGCTGCCCCCATGAGGACATTAAAGACACCTACAACCCATAAGAGGCCTCTTGAATGAGATCTCCAGAGCTCCACATTTAGAGTTTGATCAAAAATGTTTATTCCATGGTGAAAACAGTCCTTGCGCGCACACACACACACACACACACACACGTACGTTTGTTTTTACAGGTAGGAAATTTCCCAGATCTAATGCATGTGAAGAGAAACAAAAAAAGAAAATCATAGAAGCACAAGTGATTGGCTTTTTGCAGCACAGAAATCTAAAGAGACGACCTCTAAAGTCCCCTCAGCAGTGTCCCTCAGACGAATCAAAGCATTTTTATAAACAGAATGTCAGAAGAACATCATCCTAAGGCATTTTAAAGAGATCAGATTTCATTATTCTCTCCCTTTGGGACCAATATGAGCCAACTTCTGGATTTTATTAAGCTGCTTCTGAAAGGCATTGGTGGCTGTGGCTGTAGTAAAGTAGTCCGTTGACCCCCCCCTCATCCCTCCACCCCCCCCCCCCCCCGGAGCTCTTCAGCATTCCTCCTTGATGTAGATTTGTTCGTCTGTGTCTGATTCCAGGTGCTCCAGCCGCTCCGTCTGCCCGTTCATTATCTCGTCAGGGGTTTTCATGAACCTGCGGGGCAGAAGGTTGTCGTTATCTGTAGCTCAGAGCGGAGGGGCGGAGTCACAGGTGAATCTGGGGGGGGTGGGGTTACCTGAACAGGAGTCTTTGTCCGGGCTCCTTCCTGATGATGTTCAGTTTGTAGTAGTGTCTCAGTGCTCGCGACATCTTCTCGTACGTCATGTTGGTTCTATTCTGTGGGGGGGGTTGAAGAACAACAGGGTCAGAGATGAAAGAAAGGGTTCCAGAAGTCCTTTCATTTCAATTCAAGCATACTTTATTTATCCCAAAGGGAAACTACGTGTTAGTACTACATCCTAGGATCAAAGAGTTGTTGTGGTGGTGATGCTGTGGGCAGGAAGGAGCTCCAGTAGCAGTCAGGCTTGCAATGAATCTGAAGAAGCCTCTGACTGAAGAGTTGCTGTATGTCAGTCTCCTGACTGACATGACATGCTAACAGCTCAATTTCAGAGAGCTGTGTCGGGGTGGCCATTTATTGTATCGTTTATCATTTATTGTGATAAACTTCTTGTCATGAGAATTTTGATTCATCTTTGCCACAATAAATTCCAGCTGATTAAAAAAAAAAAAAAAAAAAAAAAATCCATACTGTCGGGATTATTTTTACAATTTTCTCCCTGTTTATTCAATAAGATTATCATATTTTCAAATTTATTGATAAACTGCAGTTACTGTGAGCAGCTCAGTCACGTAAATCGCACTGCTTTGTGTCCTGAACAATCATATTACAAATGGATGTTTCTTGAGAGCATCGTTTGTTTGTGAGGCTATGATTGCTGTGACATGCAGTCACAGCCATACAGTTACCGAATAAAGAATAAATAGTTCTTATCGTTATCACAATAGTACCATAAAATATTGTGCTAAAATACTTTAAGTCCATGTCGCCCACCCCTGGAGCAGAGGTGATATTCCACAGTAACATGTCATTTATGACTCCATCAGCTGTCAGCAAGCGCTGCTAATCCACCTCATTTGCTTTTGCTGCTCCGAGGCCTGTCACGATAAGTTTTACTGGACGATAAATTGTCCCAGAAACTATTGCGGTAAATGATAATATTGCTGTGACTGTTTTCAGGTAATATATTGATAATTGATAATTGATGATATTGCAAGTTTGGCCTTTCATAGACTAATAAACCTTAATTTTGAAAACACTTCACACTGGAACTGGAAGATATTTTGAATATCCAAAATAAAACCCAACAACCAGAAACACTAAATATAAACAGAAACAAAAAGTCCAAACACAACCGAAACCATAAATGAAATGGATTATAAAGTGTCTAAACAAAACTGCCCTTCAAAAAACATCATCAGAATGGAAATGAACGGCCATGCTATTAAGTCCCGGTTTCTCTTCGAGGCTGCTCTTCAGATCTGTCTGGGTGTGTGGGCAGAGAGACAGAGTTGATCCTCGAGTCGTGCTTTGGTCACAAGATCAGCAGGAAGTCAAGTCACTTTCTGAACAATTTAACATGTTTTTAAGATTATTTGCATTTAAAAACTCTGATTTTTAATCATGATGCAGGGGTGTCTAAAGTGTGGCCCCTTGACAGATTTGTAGGTGCTTTAAACTGGCAAGTAATTACTGCATTACAGCAGATGCAAGACTGACTGCGACGGGAGCCCCTTCCTGCCACAGCATCACCGTCCACAATGACCCTCGGATGAGTTCTGACATTTATCTTCCCTTTGGGATCAATGAAGTGTCTCTGAATATTATGGTCCTCCATAATATTACATATACATATATACATAATAATATAATATAATATATACATAATAATACATATCTACCAAATGACCCCAAATTCCAAAAGGTCTTATTCTTTTACGTTTTTTTTTTTTTTTTTTTTTTTTTTTTTTTTTTTTTTTTTTATTAGAAAATTAACGATACAGTCATGGCAGATATTTTCTGTGGGGGCAGACTTAAACATGGAAGCTGCAAAAATCCCGCACAGAAAGGAGAGAAGGAAGGAAATAAGGCCAAAATGAATAAACACGAGGAAGGAAGGACACAAAGGAAGTACACATGGACAAAAGGAAGGGGGTGACGGAGGGAGAATGGAAAGCAAGTCACAAAGAAAGGAAGGATACGTGAAGGAAAAAGGAGGGGGAGGACACGAAAGAAAGGAAGGAACATAAGAAAAAGCCCCCAAAAGTTTTCTTCGCTTCCAAGAGAGAAAAAGTATGTATTTTTGGAAAACAGAATAACATCTGGAAGCTCCAACGTTTTCTACGACTCACAAAAGCAAATTGCAGACTTTTTTATTGGTGGTCAGATCGGCTTTCATGACCCAACAGAGGAACTCGTGCGTTTACCTTGTGGTTCCCCCAGAGCCTGGCCAGGCCGTTGGGGTCCATGATGCGGAAGACTTTGCTGTCGGGGTCCTCCCAGCGGATGTAGTTCTCGTACCTGCTGTCTGACAGGAGCTGGTAGACGTAGTCCCACAGCAGCCTGCAGTCTGGGAACAGCAGACAGGGGGCGCTGGCTGAGCTGATGCTGTTTCCAAGGAAACACTCCAACAGGAGCTGCGCTTCCGTTACAAATGTGCACGAAACTTTGTCAACATTCTGCTCATGTAGAAAAAAAAAAAACACTACTCTGCAATTGCTGTGTTTCAGTAAAGCAGTTAAAATCACGTGAATACGGCTGTTCGTGTCATGAGTCATTAAAATCATGGAGGCGACGGACGTAAACACTTATGAAATATACTCATTTCAGCCACGGCACTAATGCTTATCATCAGCCATCAGAGGAGACGTTGGAGCCACAAGCTCCTTATAGATAGGTTCCACAAGACCGGACTGGAAGTAAGTTACCCCGGAAACACGCCATCTTGATATGCTCCTGTGAGCAGCGGTACAGTCAGTCTTACCGAGGCTTAAATTCGTTTTTTCCAAGCTCTTTCTGCTCTTCAGGAGAATCAGTTCAGTGTCTAGCAGTAGCATATCTTATGAACATAATCAACAAGTCATCGGCGTTTACTGACAGCCATTCAGTGAGGAGGACGGTGTGATCGGCTGCGATGGCGAGCATTGTCCGTAAGTGTGGTTGTGTTTAAAGAGCAGAAAGTTGACCCGTGTCCTGAAACTCTTTCCGTTGCACACATTGTACGTGTAAGCACCAGAAACGGCAAATAAAGCATTAATGAAGGCCTGAGCAGCAGCTGCTCCCTGCCATATGACTTATAATAAACGACTGGAATGCAAGTTTCAGCAGGTGCTGTTTATTACCATTGTGTGATTGTAAATATGATCACATAAGCCTCGTGCTTCTGCCTGTACCTTTTCAGTCAAGTTGTGAAATTGTTGCAGTGTTTTGAAGTATGGATAACAACTACTTGATGACTGACTGACTGAATAAATAAAAATCAATCAGTAAGCAGCGATGTATTTATTTATATTGTTGCAGCACGAAGAAATGTATACTTGCATATCTATATTTTATACTTATGTTTCATAGTTTGTGCAAACGGATCTGCAGGTTTGCCTACAAACTACATTCTTTGGTTATTTTTTTTAGAAACATTTGTAAATATCCTTACCGCTAATAAAATGACCAGAGCAAATCTGCGCCGTACTAGGCGACTTGTGTTTGTTCTCTCTGGTCATCAGCCAGCCACACTCGTCGAAGCTCGATGCCGAGTAGCAAAGTTTGCTCACTTTCACAGGACATCATGAAACTTCTCTTTACCGTTTTAAGGCCTTTGTTTTTACACCCTTAAATCCAACAGCATTCAACCGTCACACTTGTCCTGCGTGCGATCAATGAAGCAGAACGCTGCTTCCATACTATCAAGATGGTGACGGAGCTGCCAGATGTAGGAGGTGTGATGTCATGTGAGAACCGTCTATACTTGGGAGCAGCTACATATGTAGCATTTTGGGGAAATCGGGGATTTTACAGAAGAGCAATGGATTCAACACTTGAATGACAAACTCGACTTGTGAAGAACTGTGCGATGCTGTGAGAGCTCTGGTGGAGGCAGCTGCGCGTCGTCCAAGGAGGCCAGCGGCTACAAATACGTGTATTCAAACTGGCGCAACGCGAAAAACAGTTTCTGTCGTAGTTTTGCAAAATACACTAATTTCAATCCGGCTGAAAATCCACCTCATCCTAGTGCCAAATGTTTTAATTGAATGTGTGTGTGTGTGTGTGTGCGTTTTTTTTTTTTTTTTATTTGTTTGTTTTTTGTTTTTAAATGAACGTTTTTCCATTAAGTGAATTTATTTTCATAATTCTAATTTGCGCAATTTTCTGGTCAATGGAAACGCAGCTTGTGTTTGGCAGGAGTTGACGGTCTGACCTGCTATCCGTCCGATGGGCATCTGCTGCTCCTCTGGGGGCGACACCGGCATGATGACATGGTTCCTGTAGAGCGCCTCCTCCTGATGCTGATGCTGCAGCAGATGCTGCTGCTGGACCAGCTGGTGATGGTGAACATGGACCTTGCTCTCGCGCCCGTTCTCCATCACTACCTGAGACGGGGGTCCGCCGCGGCTGTGCCTGAAGTCTATGCCGGCCCCCCCGCCGCCTCTGCTCGGGCTGAGGAGCAGAGGGTTCAGGATGGTGCTGGGCATGAGCTGGATGACGCGAGGAGGGCCTGCCTCCTGGAGCCCCGGGCTCGGGGCCTCTCTGGGCGTGGCGCAGGGGCCGTTGGGTGCCGCCGGAGACACGGACAGGGGGTACATTTCTTCCGACAGGTGGTGGTTGCTGTCGGGCAGCTGGGAGAAGCTTTGGAGGGGGTCCTCATTGGTGGATCGAGGGCGGTTGGGCTCGGGAGGAGATCTTCTTGGAGCTGGGTTGTGGGGGGAGCGGGAGCGAGAGCGGCGATGCCGCAGTTCGATGGTTGGTGGGTTCTGGGGGAGGGGTTCTGTACCACGTGGTGCCCGCCGTACCGTCTCTGAGGATACAGACAGATTTGCTTTGTAACTACAGACATTTATTTGAAGCCTTCACATTTTTAGGAAAATATCCACCACCAACAGGAACGCCAGCAGTGACAGAATGTTCCCACAACAAACCGCAGCTTTTTCAATCATTGGTAGACTTTTGATCTCTGATTGATGAATTTGGTCATAAAGTACAGCACCTGAAAGGGAAAACAGGGAGAAACAAATGTTTTTCATACTGGAGTCATGTTCCTGGTTGGGAATATTTCCTCTGACTGCTGGGAAGTCAAAGGTTTTAATTACCGTCAGTTTCTGACTTCTTGCCAGGAGCGTCTCACATACACCAATATTCCACTAGATGTCACTAATGTCACACTGTGAGACTGAGCCCAGGAGATCCCAGAGCTGGTGAAGTTCTCAGGGGGGAGGGGTGGGGGCAGCAACAGATTTAATTTGCTTCTTTTTCTCAAGTCATTGAAAAGGTAGAACAGAGCTTTCTTTCATCAGTCATTAGGTGAGATCTTTGCTCAGGCTGTGTTCAGGTGAGACACCAGCTCTGACCCATGGGAGCGTCTTCCTATAATTATAGATCAAACCTTAAAGAGGTGTGGAACAGAGCCCTCCCTTAACTCTGCTCAAAGCTAATCACAGCCCTTCTGTTTACAGCCACACATATTACTATTACTCATGACTGAATGAAAATGGTCAGTAACGCCTGAAATGTTGCAAAGGTGGAAAGTTTGTAATTTGATAAATAAAGCAACCATATAAAGTCTACGTGGCCTGATTAATGAAACACTTCAGGGAGAAGACAAGGTGCTGTGTATGAGGGAAGAAAGAAGGATGGACAGGAAGGAAGGGAAGGAGGGATGGAACGGAAGGGCAGACTAAAGGAAGGGAAGGAAGAACGGAATGATGGCAAGAAGAGATAGAAGGATGGAAAGGAAGGAAGGACAGACGGGAGGAAGTAAGAAATAAGGATGGAAGGAAGGATGGAGGGATGGAAGGCCAGAAAGGAAGGACGAAAGGATAGAAAGAAGAAACGAAGGATGGCAAGGAAGGTCAGACAGGAGGTAAGAAAGAAGGAAGGACAGAAGTAAGGAAGAACGGGAAGAAAGGAATGTTGAAAGGATACAAGGAAGGAGTGAAAGAAGGACAAAAGGATGAAAGGAAGGGAGGAAAAGCAGAATGTAAGGAAGGAAGGACCAAGACCATGAGGGAGGAAGGACACTTGGAATAAACAAAGGAAGGAAAGACAAGGGGGTAGAAGGAAGGATATAAGGAATAACTAATGGAAGGAAGAAGGGCAGATGACTCCGGCTTGGGTTCATAACAACGAAACCTTCAAAGGCATAAAATGTCAAGGAGGTGAACTGACCGGTGCTCACAGTTGAGCTTGACATGAGGAAAGAACACAGAGAAACAGTACTATGATTGAGCACTCACTTTCAGTCATATTCCTGCATTTATTAGGCAAAGCTTTCAACCACAGATTTCACTTTCAAGTCAGTTTGTACTAGATTCCCTCTAGACTTACACACTCTTTTGTCGATTGGAGGTTCTTTCCAATCGGCAGATTTCACTGGATAAAACGATGAAATGAGTTAATGTCTCTGAGAAGTGAACAGATTCAATGACAGCTCGAGGTAAATGTTGCGCTGAGCAGAGCTGAAATAACCATGCTGTTCCATGAAAAGCTTACAGTAGTTTTTTTTTTTTTTTTTTTTTTTTTTTTTTTTTTTTTTTTTTTTTTTGCAAGTTTCCTAACAGAGTAAAATATTTCAGTGTGGAAACCATGCTGATGCTCTTGATTTCTCTGAAACATTAAGGTTCCAGGTACCTTTACTAGGGCAGGAAAAAATTCTTCGAGTGGCACAGAAAACAAGGTGAATGAGTCACTTTGCATGCACTCTTTATTGTTTAACTGAAGCAGCACTTCCTCGTGGAGCAGGTTTTACTGTCAACATCTGAGTTACAGCTCAGTCCTATCTGATTGTTGCCGAGTCACATTTTCTTCGACCCGAGCCAGGAAGCAGTTTCAGGTATTTCACCAGACATTGTCAGCACTTCCTTGAATGCAATAAGCAAGTTAGTTGAATGGGACTTGCACTGCTGCCTTGCACATTCATTTATTAAGCTAACTTTTTTGCTTCAAAATATTAGGGGACTTTACCTATTGACCAAAACTTTTTATCTTTGGCTATAAAAGTTTAGGTCAAGTTTATAAGGCAGCAAATGTGAGGTCAGGAGATGATTTTCAGACTTCTAGAGATGTTTGTTACCTTAAATGAGCGATAATTGAGTTTAGTTGGAAATCTCTGCCACTGTTAGTTTGAGTTAGAAGTTGAAAATGAGCTCTGGGTAGCCCTGTGACTGCTAAGCTAGTCTGTAGGCAATACAATTTAAAGATTATGATCTTTTCCTACAAAGCAAAAAACATGTCAGAAAATGCTTCAAAAATTACGTTAGGTTTATTTTTTACCTCATTATGTTGATGCCTAACTTAAGGAAGACAGTTATAAAAGGCTCAGAGCAACCTCGCCAAAACCAGCTAAAATACAGTAGGTGGCTAATTATACTTACATTTGTTGTTAGCTGCTAGCATGAGATTAGCTTTGCTAGGGACTTCAGATTAATGCTGGGAAAAAGGAGCAGCATCAAGGATCCCGCTTTGGGCTTTTCTTAACCTACCTACCTACGTATGGTTTTAAATTACTAAAATAAATAAATAATAATAATAATTACTAACAACTCATTTTAATTACTGTAAACTTAACCCCAACTAAAACTGTTAATAAGACCTGAATAACAGAAGTAGCAAACTCAGGATATTGTTTTAAAACCAGGTACTATAGCAGCATTTTAAGACATTCTGTAAAAGCAGTTTTGCACCTCTGTAACAAATTTATAGCAGCTCAGTAGTCGTAATACTAAGCTAATTTAGATGCAAATATTTTATATAATGGTTGGATGCGCAAAAAAATGCATAATTAATTAAAAGATTCTGTGATTAATATTCTTATTTTTATTAATCAGCCATCTGACAATAAGCAACCTTTTTTTTTTTTTTTTTTTTTTTAATCCAAAAATATTTCGGTTAATGATTCAATAGGTAGAAACATTTGTAAATATCTACCAATAAATAGATATTTGATTTATATTGTATGAACCATAATTTCTACCTTTTCATGTGGAAACTTAAATGTTGTGGCTTTGCTTTCAAGCTGTGGTTCATCCAGCCATCGATATCCAGATCCAGCTATGTTCAAAATGTTTTAGGCAAGTAAACCAGCACCTTTATACCTCATACTCTTCTAAAAAAGGCAAAAAGTATATTGTTTCTGTAGTCACTGTGCACATATGCTGCTGTTTGTCCTATTTTCTGGCTTTAAGTTTTAAGTGGGCTCTGTAGTAACAATTATCTATAAAATCACAGTTCCATTTCATTGACACCAGTGTCATCCAGCACATCTAATCATATAACACCACCATCAAATGGTACCACGCTCACAACCTTGTGGTACTCCACTCTATTGCTCAAACACCTAAGGGAAGGTACACCAATTCTACCTCCACTGTTGGACCTCACATTGGCTGCACGGCATGTTACTACAGTATTTAACTTTGTTGACACAACTGAGTCATTTTGAAGTTAGATTGGGGTGTTTATTATTAGTCTCCAAACAGCTTCTAAAAAATCTCAACTGTATACACGAACTAGGAAAGACGGGGGAAGACTGACCTTCGAGCTTCAGATGCTGCACAGCGCTTTCAGGCAGCGAATGGAAAGAGTTCCCAGGAAAGTAAGCAGACGGGCAAAATACATTGGACTTCCGTTGCTTCAATATGTGTTGCAGCAGCTCATACAGGACATCCCCTGGAGAAAGCAAAGGTCATAGGTTACCATACATCTCCCGGTGACATTTGACGCCTGCATGACATGGGACATTCACAGTGTCGTCAAACACAGTATCCGGTTCCCCTTCTTCTTTTCTGTGCTTTCCAGGATCCAGCCAAATGATGCTGCCATTATTGCTCAAACTTCCTGGGGCTTGAGCAATAATAGCAGAAGGAGTCAGAAGGGGATTTCAGGACAAGACTAACAAATGAGCAATATTTATGTTACTAGAGACACAGTTCTTAGATGATCTACACCAGATTCTGAAGACATAATGGACTGGGACCTATAGGATATACTTCAATCAGCTCAGAGCATTCATCTTGTATTTTAACCAATGTCTGCGATATCAGTGCCCCAGTATTCCTCAGCGACTACTTATTAGAGATTACTATTGAATAACCATTCTTGTATGGATATGAAACTTTTCAGCATCACTTTAATCAATCACAAGCTGTAACATTAAATTAGAAACAAATTATACAAATATATTTTAAAGTATGATCTTAAAATCCGTTAAAACTTTTTTCCCTTACAATAACTTGCTGTAAGATAAACCAAGAAATAAGCCTTCCAACAGCCAGCAGACCAGCAATGCGTAGAAACAGGTGCGGGAGGGGCAGCCCTGCTTAACTATCTTCTATGCAGCCAGAGCAAGCTCCAGATATATATTTGTTTTGGTGATTAAATATCAATTATGATACTGTGACTTGAAAGGAGAGTTCTGCTTTGTGAGGATTTTGGTATTATATCTCACTTAATGAATAATCTAATCTGTTGGGAAGGCTATATATTAATGCATCTAAAGCAGTAGTGTTCAAACTTTTCACCATGGAAGCCAAAACTGTCAAGTTGAAATTAAAGTTGTGGACCACCAAGTTTTATTCCAGAATGCAAAAAACATTTCTTTATAAAATCTTTCACTTTTACCTGCTCAGCAATAATAATAATAAAAAAATTAAAATAAAGAAGAAGTGTGAACAATCTCTATTTGTCTAGATTTTTGTGAGTATTCCAGGAATAAGAACAGGACATGAGCTGTTTTTTCTTTTTTTTTTTTTTTTAAATTCTGCCTTTATTCAGCTAAGATCTCTTAAAAGGTGCACCGAAGTCTTGAACAGTGCCACAGGCACGGTGATCGACAGCGCTAAGACCCGCCTCCTGGCTCTGATTGGTTGTTTCTAGATAGCGCTGGAAGAAGGCAGAGGAGCTTGATTTTTTTTTTTTTTTTTTTTTTTCACAGATTATCTGTCTCATACCATACTGTCACAACGTAGTGACAGTTTCAACAAATGAGTAGAAGAATATTTTTTATTAAAGTTACATACTGCAGCTTTAATTTAAAAAAAAAAAAAAAAAAGTGTATCTGTATCAGCTGTGCCATTTTTGTACCGTGGTCAAGGGCCACAAACTTTGGACACCCCTGATCTAAACATACTCTTCATTGCTTTGGCTGCATGAAACCACAGTTCTTTTTCTAAATCACTGTAGTTTGCTGCAATAAAACAGGTCTAGACAGGCTTTAATGAAGCTATAATTTAAAATGGTGTATCAATCAGAGTTTTGTATGGTGATGAACATTGACTCATTTAAACAATTCTGATCCATAACTAAGAGGACCTGAGTAAAAACCTTTCTTCTTTTCATGTCAATGCAAATCTAAAGCTAAAGCTGTATAAATAAAACAAGAAATGCTCTGAGGAATTAGCTGGTACATTTCAATTTTCTGCTTGATTGGCCAGTCTGAAACTCTAAAATCAGATCGTAAGCGCCACTACATATCGCTGACAAAAACAGTCGTCAGTGTGGATGATGTTACTGAGTGAAGGAAAGACTCAAAAGTAGCTATTCTTCCCATCAGGGATGATAAAGCACATTGATGTTAGAAGCTATTTAAAAGAAAACAACAAGTCAAGACATGTCTGTTGCAGCATCAGTGAACTGCAGAGTGCAAGACAATGGAGCAGATGAAAGTTACTCTGTTTCATCCTTTTGAGCTCTCACCTCGGCTCCTAACATAAATGATGACTGATGTTGTTTAACAGGAAGGCCAGGAAATATTTGGAATGCTGTTCTTCTGTGACTCTGTACCCCCACCTGCCCTCAAGCTTTTGCATCATCTGTCTTTTCTGTCACTGCGGAGGAAATCTGGACCATTCTTGTTTGCAGGATTATTTTAATTCAACTAGCATGGACGGGTTTTGATTATGAACGGCCTTTTCGGGGTCATATCACAGGATCGCAATCGAATTTACGTCCAGACTAGGCCACTCTAAAACCTTCATTTGTTTTTAAATACATCTGGAGGTGGACTTGCTGTGTGCTTGAGATCATCTTCCTGCTGGATAAAACAAGTATATTTGAGCTCAAGGTCACAAAACTTCAGCTGCACGTTTTTTTGCAGGAGAATTCATGCTTCCATCAATTATAACAAAGACTAAAGTCCCATAAATACGCAGGTGCACTTCACTCCATGGAGATCCACGCATACTCAAGAATGTCTGGACTCAGCGCACACTGTCTGCGGACGGTTGACATTTCATGGTCAAGCGTACTGATTGCCTACATGTCTTGTGACACATTTCTTCATTTCCCACAATCGGAATGGATACCAGCAAGTTTGACGAGCTCGTCGGGCACCTTTCCCTGTTTATTTTTCACCAGGGCCAATTGTACGCAGTCATAAAAATGGACCTTTGTGGGGACATGTCCAGCAGACGTCTGCGGAGTGAAGATCGCCTGAGTTTGTGGGGGCATTTGCGACCGCACGCTTGGTGTTGCATGGTAAACCACTCGGCGGGAAACAGTGGTTACATCGAACTGCTAAGAGTCGGCGCAACCAGTTGCAAGGACACGCAATGGCATGACTGCCACTCTGTGCTGCATGGACAGGTGTGCAGTGGCTGCCCAACTAGTTCATCAAACTTACTAGTATCCATTCAGATTGTGGGAAGTGAAGGAATTTGTCACAAGAAATGTATGCAATCGATACGCTTGACTTTGAAATCTCAGCCATCTGTAGACAGTGAGCACCAAGTCCACGCAGCTCATAGAATACGCACAGTACGCCCGAGTATGTGGGAACCTTAAAGCAGCAGAACAGACCAGACCATCACAGTCCCACCACCATCTTTTCCTTTCCCTTTCTATATGGTGTTTCTTTTCTGAAAGCTTTGCTAATATTAAACCAGATGTAACGCCTGGTGCACCTTCCACATAGTTCCAGGTAGGTTTGGACAGATTTGTTCTCTTATTTAAACAAATCATCATTTGATTACTCTGAGTGACTTTTATGTTGATTCCAGTTATTTTTGATGTCAACATGTGACGATTTTAAACATTTAAGTACGACAAAAGTGCAAAAACAAAAGACAGCCAAAAACAGACTGGAAACTACTGACTAAATCAGGGGTGTCCAAAGTGTGGCCCTTGAAATTATTTTGTTTGGCCCTTGACCACAAGTCAAGAGAGGATAAAAACTGGGTCAATAAAAAGAACAATTGGTGACCCAAAGAATTTGGAAAGTGCCTGTTTTCTTTTAATAAGGTAATAGTTCGAAGCCCTTTTTAATGTTTTGGATCTTTAATAATATACAGATTCATTAAAATGTTGTTTGTTTAGTAGGTAATACTAAATTAAAAAAGAATAATAATAAAATAAAATAAAAAAAATCCAACTAATTTTTGCCTTTCTAACTGAATGAATTTTGTTGCCCGCCAGCAGCTGCCATGTTCCAGTTTTGGCCCCCAGAGCAGAACGTTTGGACACCACTGGACTACATGGAATCCTTACAGTTGAAAGCATCAACTGGGCTGAGGGAGAGCCATTAACAATCTGTTAACATGTAAAAGGACTCTTGCGCTTCTACGTGATCGTAGAGCGGCGTCCGACAGCAGGAACAAAGCCTGAGCAGGAAGGTCACTCGATGATTTCCAGCCTCAACATTTACACAAGCAACTACAGGTCCAGTCAGTGTGATCTCACCGACATGGCCACCCCACTCACACTCTGAGCTGCTTAACATAACAAGGAAATGATTCTCATAAAGGAAGCGAGGGTGAACACGTACAAACACACACACACCCCTTTCAGTTCTCACTTTCGAGCCCTCAGTTGCAGTGTGGGGAAAATTCCTGCTTCCTGCTCTTTTCTCTGATTCCTTTATTTAAAATGGTGTGTTTGTGAAAAACTCAAATGTGCTCAGAAAGTAAAAGGTTCCTTTTCAAGACGTAAACAGGATATTAAAAATTTCACGATATCTGATGATTGATTTGTTTCATACATCAACACTTGCAAAGATGTAAGTTATGCTCTTTCATAGACACATTCCATGATAAGGAAACAGCCTTCTTGGAGCTTCTACAAAGGGAAGCATGAAACCCCAGAGACTGATGGGAACTCTGTGCCTATAAATACAAAGGAGGAAATGGATGCATCACAAGCCAGAAAATTGCTCTCTTCCCTAAAGTGAGATTTAGACTGATACCACTAACCAGAGGCTGTAAACAACTAATTCTGATCCGTCAAAAAACTCCCTTTAATTTTAGGTTTTCACACTGTGAGCCAGACTTAGTCAGAAACACCTAATATGACCTGTGAAGATCGTGAATCATTTCCTCCCACTTTTTCCTCCGCTTCCATTACTTGACAGGATGGGACATTTCTTTACTCTCAGCTGAAATGGAAATGAGGTGAGCTGTCAGGTTGGTCACTTCACTGGCCCCCCAGCCAGGAAAGAAGTCTGCTCTAAGAAAATCCCTGAGGTTATCTAGAAATGTTCAAAGACTGTTGATTTCATGTGGAAGGACTTTTTCAAAGTCCTAGAATCACTTGCAACGGTTCTCGAAGTATGTCTGGAAAAACCAAAAGTTCTCTGAATCTCTTTGCCTGACTGCTCTCCATCTATGGGCCTGTTTTCAAGCCAGAATGAAATAACTGCTGCACACTGCCGGTCAACTCCTACATTATACTCCGTTTTTTTCGTAATTTATGAGAAATGTGGCTGTTTGGAAATTGCCCCACCATCACTCTCATTAAGGAACAGCTTACGTAAAACTAGCTGGAAAGCTAGAAGTGTTTGTTAAGCAGCCGACTGCAGGCCGTTCTACCAGAGCAGATAGCCTGGCTAATTAACCAGCTAATATGGAACTACTGTCCTTGTTTAACTCGGCAAAAATGTAGAATACCCTGTGCAATAAGCACAACAATGATAAATGTTATACATAACCTTAGCGCTGGGCAATAATTCGATTTTATCAATTAACTGAATTTTTGGGTTTTGAAGATTTAATTTTTGGAAAGTCAGGATTTGTTTTTTGGGCTTTTTCCCCCACAATGCACTCCTTGGGTTTCCGTAATTCAGAGCGAAGTCAGCACGCCCAGGGCCACCATCTTGCTCGACAAGCGTTTTTTACAGCTTCTGTTTATTTGGACTTTGAATTTAGATCAACTCTACGATGAAATATACGGGTCAGGCTAAGATTTTGGTTTTGTCAATGAAAATACAAAGTTCCAAGAATACAGTAGAAATAATATGAAAATAAAGTCTTAACATTACCAGAATAATGTCGTGAAATTTGAAGAATGAAGTAGAAATTTTATGAGAAATTGAATTATTCATGCTTTTTTTCTTCATCAAAACAATTTTTTTCTCATAATTTTAAGACATTCTTCTGGTAAAATTGTGTCTTTATCTGCTAATATTATAACTATATTCTCGTAATTAAACAAATTCTTGTAGCATGGCCCTGATACTCGGTCGTACAATTCACAGAAGGGATGATTGAAATTTGTAATTTCATTTTTAGAAAAGAAAGCGAGGGAAGAAAAAAAATCGAATCTGTTATGAAAAAAGTCGGAGATTTCATTTTGAAGCCCTGTGGCCCAGCCCTAGATAACCTTAGCTGTAAAAATCAATGTTTTTTTGAACAGTCTGAATAATTGATTCTTTCCTTTCACACCCTACAAATTTATATGCTTCACCATCGCTACCCTGGGCAACAGATGCCATGTTACGAGTGCCAGTGTAATAATAAGATTATAGACAAAGGATTTACCATCACCATGGTACCAGCAGAACCAACCAATTAAATTTAACTACAGATGTCTAAATGATCTAAAACAGAAACTAAAGCATGATGATTTTTTTTATTTTGGCTATTAGGAATAATAATTGAAATTTTAGATCCAGTGGTTAAGAAATGAAAACGTAGCATCTTGTCCAGCTTTGGAGTTACGTTGATCCTTTATCTTATTTCTAGATTTATCAAAGCCTTATTTGTTCTCGTATGACTTTCATCCTAAACCACATCATGCAGCATCTATATGGAGCCTGAACTTCCCAGCTTCTCTACTCCACAGTCAAGATTTTTTTTTTTTTTTTTTTTTTTTTCAATCTTCACGACAGACGAGCAGAAACAACACGAGGGAATCAGCTCAGTTTTTCTGTTTTATTTTTAGGCGCCTGCCCACTGGTGTTGCTTGGCCGACAGTTGAGGTTGCCTTCTACTTCCTGATGAACCGTCTCCTACTTCCTCTCTTGCGCTCTAACAGCTGCATCCCTCCCCGCCACCGCGCGTCATCTGCTCCTGCTGGCTTTATTGATTTCTGTTCCATTTTGGAGGTTTAATTTGAAGAAAATGTAGGTTTGTTATGAAAATGCACAAGAACATATGATTTCAGGGAGAGATTAATCTAATATTTATCGTAAAGTGGGGCCAAACAAATGTTTTCTTGCCCCTCTTCCAGTTGGACAATGAAATCATCCAATGCACTGAGCTGAAATGACTCATTTTTAAAACATTTCACTGCTAGATTCTGAGCTGGGAGTGTGATTCTGTTTCACCAAGTGTATAGAGAGGAGTACCAGAGTGAGGGGATCTGTAGCGGAAGTCCTCCTTAGTGAGGAGAAGCAGTGCCTTGCCGTTCATCTGGAAAGTGCCGCTGGTGATGGGCCGCAGCGCAAACTCCTTCTCAGCCCATCGCAGCCACTGGGCCACGTCTTCCCGGCTCCAAAACACTGGCTGCAGGCCTGAAGGTGGAGAAAGAGAGAAGAGGAGAAGTAGTTAGGGTTTGGTGAGACGGCAACAAAATGGAGAAGAAAGGAAAAGAAGAAAAACGAGTTCAGTGTTGGAAGAAGCAGCGGATGGGGAAGGGGAGGCAGTGGTGGTGGTGCTGGAGGCGGAGGAAGGAAGAAAGAAGGAAAGGCAGGAAGGAGAGCATGAGGGAGGGGGTGGAGGGAGGAAGGAGGCAGTAAAAAGGATATTGAGGAAGTGGAGATAAAAGCCGAAAGGAGGGAGTGATTACGGGAATGGCAGCAGAGATAAAGAAAAAAAAGATGAAGAGGGAGATGGAGTCAGAGAGGGAGAAGAGGTTAGAATAAAAGATTAAAAGATGATAGGTTAGATGGAAATGTGAAGAATGAATCAAACATTAAAGCGGGGCGGGGAGGTGTAGAAGAAAACAACTGAAAATGTCTTTTTATATAAGGTGTTGCAATATACTTTTCTCTTTTGTTCTCTTAACCCTGAAGAGGCACTTTAGCAGATGGAAGGTTTATTGGTTTGTCTTCAGAATGAGATGCGTGACAGGAAAAATGAGCGGAGGAAACAAGTCAAACAGTAGCCTTTTTATTTCCCGTCTTCACTCGGCCGTGTTTCCTTCATTGGCAGGAGAACTAAAGTGTAAAACGTCTATAATAATGAACAAAAACCATTTATAGTCACCTGAAAAAGTACAGAAAATATCCGGTTAGGGGAAAAAAAAAAGATCCCACTGAAAAACTTGGGTCATGGAAGCTCTAATTGTAAGGAATGTTAGTTTCTTCACTCTCTGTTTGATATGTTCAATTTTGTCCATTGCAGATGAAAAACAATGTACAGTATTTAATATTACTTAATATTCCAATCATAAAATATTAATAACTGTTTAATTAAAAAAGGAACAATGAAAATCAGTAAACAGGTTTGGCATCTAATGGTGCTAAGCTAGGTTAAGTCAGTCTTTTGTCTCCAATAAGCGGATAGTAAATCACTTAAAAACAAATCGCTCAAATATTCTCAAAACATATTTGTTTATTTTCTTAGTGATTAAGCTAGTGCTGGATTTGATTTTGCTAGCTAAAAACATAAACGTCAAGAGCAAACAGAAAAGCAGGACACAAGTATCTAAAATAACTTAAAATTTAAAAAAAAGTTAAACCATCACTTTTCCACCAAACAATCTCATCCTTTCTCTCTGCATTTCCTCAACTAAACATTAGCGCTGTTTTACTGTGGACAATTTGAAACAAGGAGCGTGAACTGTTGCAGTAAGCGTATTGTTTGGTTAGAAAATTCTAGTGTTGAGTAACTAACTGACACATAGGTTAAATTTTAGAATATAGTGTATATCCAAACTGCTGCACAGCAAGTCCATTTCCCACTTCTGGTGTACATGTAAAAAAGCAGCAGCTAGCTAGGCTATCTCTCTCCGCTCCGTTTGTTCCAATAAAAACCCTCCAACTCTTTTTGTTGAATGTAAAAGTTTTCAAACTCCACTTTGCCTTCTCCACTAATTCATTTTACTCTTAGCTACTCCCCAAAAACCTTTTTTATGAATATTTATAGCCATAATTTTTCAAAAATACTTAGTATTTGTAAAAAATGCTCAGATCTCATTTATTTTAACAGTACATCCAAAGATATGTTGATACCTACAAAATTTGGACCCTTCATAAAACCAAAATACAACCAAGCAATGTGAGCAACCTATTGCTAAATAATATTAACACAGTCAGAAAATATTTCCTTACAGTTGACTATGAGCAGATAGAGAAAGAGATGGAAGGTAAGAATTGCCTCATATTTGGTTCAAAATGTCCTGAAAACATACACTGAGCCACAAATCAATCTTTTTGTAGAATTTTATACAAAAAATTATGAATGTTACACATTTTAGTCTTCAGACTACTGAAAACTGATATTCATCATTAATGCTTCTAAAGATCTTTCCTTCAAAATTTTGCTGCATTTAAAATTCAACAAAGGTACACCTTTTGTAGCGAAGTCAGACACCTAAATTTTATTCAATAATCTTTTAAACTTAGCAACATGTTGGTTTATTTTTGCCTCAAAGATCATTACCAAAATGATTTTTGGATGAAGCACTGATTCTATTCTTTTAGCCTACTAAAAACCAGCCCCTTGTTCTACGCTTTGCTTCGTCCAGAGGGTTTGGACCCTCGGCTATTAAGAAACGATTGCTTGCTGAAGACATGGACTTTGTTGAAGTTAAAAATTTTACCCAATTGCAAATGTTTGGCCATGACGTATGTAATGCGCCAGTTCAACACTATGAAGCTCACCAGAAATTGCCTGCACCGCAAACAACCATCCCCCACTGCAAAGAGAGAAGTGCTGAGCCAAACAAGGCAGATGTTAATGTTAATTCTATATTTGGAAGCATGGCCAAAACAAACTAAATGACTTTGTTAACTTCCACCACTGCTTTTGCCAAACTACAACCATAGGCAGACTACAATTCTGAAAAAAATCGACATTGTCTTTCACAACTCCTCCTCCTGTTCGCTGATTTGCCAGGATGAAATACTACTGGAGAAAGCCCAGCCAGACTACTGACGAGAGATGAGAATCGAGTGGAACTGCATAGGAAGGCAATGGCCAGGCTAAGTAGTTTATATAAAACTGTGGGAATATTGATATTCATTATTTATTTAATGCTTCTGGAAATTTTCCTTGAAAATTTTTCTGCATCTAAATTTTAAATCAATCATTTAAACTTTGCAACTTTTTTTTGTTTTGCCTCAAAGCTCATTCCCAAAATGATTTTTGGATGAAATCTCAACTCTATCAAACACGACCCAAAAAACGTGAGCAACCAATTTTGGCCTGTATTCATCTCAGTTAGCATGCGAAACTGCGCCTCATCACTCTTCTGCTGTTGCTGGAACCTGATGATCTACAGTATGACTCAGGCTCACCTCCCCTTTCTTTCCTGTGTCATCTTCTCTCTTTCGCACAGGTGAAACCAAACCACAAACTGTGTGTTGCTCTGATCAGAACATCCACGACGCCCACACCGAGCACAGCCACTCATTTCTTATGTCTGACTTATCAGACAGACTCAAACACTTCCTCTGGGAGTCGGACAGCTGTTATCTTTGGCTGCCAATGTCACTTGTCACACGAGTAATAAGAACCGTGTGTCTGCTTCCACTCCCTCTCCCTTGCTTTCCGCTCACCCTGACATGTCAAACAAAGGAAGTTTTCAGAGAGCAATCGATATAAAATGACACACTGTCCAGACTGTCAGATTTCTGTTTCTTCCCTTTCCTCTCTATTCAGATGGCAATAAGCCAGGGGAGGTCTAGGTTATCTGGAGCACAGCTTTGACCCTCAGTTTGTCAACCGGCGTCTGAGGAATGTGTCAGCAAATGTGATTGAGGTGTTTTTTTATCTGCAACCCTTGTAGTTGTAAAAGTTTTATCCTATAGTCTTGTTGGGTTTCTGCTTCTTTGACAGAATCAGCTCAGCATAAATCAGAACAGTTCAAATTTGTCATCAAAATGTGTCAACTTTGTAGCTTTCTGTACCAGAAAATAGAAACAGATCAGCTGTAATACTGCTGAATGCATCCCTGACTTATTAATATTGAATCAAGTTGCCATCTGCACGACATGCACCAGCTGTACTTTGGTCTCCTGTGGCGGAGTTGTGAGAGCAGTGAGGCTGGGGCGGTCAGAAGTGAAGCTCAGGTCGGGAGGTCACGGCTGCGGTATGCTCTCTCCAGGGCCAGAGAGCTGTTCCGCCTGTTCCAAAACCCCTCTGAGATCCGGTCTACCGGCCTCGGCCATCTGCACAGGGCCCGAACAAGGAAACTAGCGAGGGGAGCAGAAGGAGTGAGGAGGAGGAGGAAGAAGAAAGGGGCCCAAACAAATGTGTCCCACAACATTCTTTGGCAGGAAGTAATCCAGCATGGGCTCCTTTTCAGCACAGGAAACTTCCTGTGGCAGGGCTAGAGAGCAATGCAGGGAGGTTTAGTAACAGACAGCAGCATCACGGAGAGGGAAAAAAAGGAAGAGAGGAAACAGAAAGGAAAGTGTGGTGAGAGTAGCAGCGGATAGTGCATCAAGACAATAAATTGAGGCAGTGTGGATAAACCAGCATAAGGACTACACAAATATGCAAGAAGAGGAAGGAAAGGCACACAGGAAGGGAAACAGATAACTAAGCTGGAGCTCAGATCGAGTTTCCAGAGCCGGACGTCATGTCCACTCTCCAGTTCCTTCCTTAACTTATTTCTGTAGCAACTTCTGTTTATTCTAGGATCTAATCTGCACAGTAAGCAAAGTCCACAAGGCGGTTCAGACCATAAAACAGGTTCATAAGAAGTTCCTTTTATAACATTATATAACACCAGTATCCACATTAAGTCAACCTCCCATAGATCCTGACATCTACATGGCCTTAGGGAGAGATGATGCCACATTCACAAGCTGTCAGTCTGAAGTGAACGTTTAGAATGGCTTCCAATATGAAAATAGAAATGATTGAAATTTGTCACTAACCCAAAGATCTTTTTCTCAGCGGTCAATAACTCTGCTCTTCCTGTCTGACTGGCCCACATGTCCATAACAGATATTACATACCCGAGACTTCCTGCTTCATGAAGCCGTCATTGGTCCCATTCAGAGAAATTACAAATAGCTATTAATAATCCAAGCAGCAGATTGCTTTTAGTAATAGACACCATTGACAACTTTAGAAATAAACTGCACCTGCCAAATATGTTACAGAATTCTTAAATAGCCATTAATGTGCTCAGTGTCTTCTTCAGAGGTTTGTGTGTTGTTTCCTTCAATGGTTCTTGGTGCAGCGCCATCACATGTGAGGGGGAAAACAGGTTTTTCAAAGGGTTTGTTTGACACGGTGCTGTGTGGAAGCGAACCGCACCAGCTGAAAATGTAACAAATGTTGCAGTTTTGGTTCCCAATGGAACTGAGTCTACCGGACTATTGGGTGTTAAAACACCCTAAGATACCAATGGGAGAAGGTTGATCTTGTGTCAGTGTTGACTTGGGCACATATTTTAGATCATTATTCTGGTAAAAGACTCAAAGACAACCCATTTTTAGTTTTCGAGCAGAAGCCACCAAGTCTTTGTTTTTAAAGATCCTTGTATTTTCAAATGTTTATTATGTGATGCCTTCTAATGTTTCCAAGGCCTTTGGAAGCGAAACAAGCCCATAGCAGCACAGATATTTTACACAAAACCAAAGAACAGTTCTGATTAAAGTCCCGGTAAGCATTAGAAAACACACATACTTGTGTGTTCCTCTACCGTGGGCTTGCTCTTGACAAATCTGGGCAGAACTTTTTTATGTGGTGTCCGACAACTATTGTGTCTTTGTTCAGAAATTTGAAGTGGGCCTGGTTACTAAGATTCAGTGCAGGAGTCATATGTGGACTTCCAAGGGGTTCTCCACTGCCCTGCTCAGGATGAACTTTGTTGTTGTTCTCAAGTAAAATAACAAGTATAATGGCTTTTATACTCATGATAGTAGGACAGAAAACTTACTCTCAGACAACCAGCTGGAATGCTAATGGTTGGAGACCTGGTGACCCCAAAAGGCCATCCTTTGCTGCAGTGAGCTTTGAAGACTCTCCTTTACCATCCTCCTCCTTATGTGTGGTGGAAAGATAAACAAGGGTCTCCACGTTGTTTGTCACAGCTCCGGTTGTTTGAAACTTTTTAATTATTGTTCTGTCTCTAAATGTGGGCGAGTATTTATTCCCTTGTAGCCATTTCCTGACTTATGAAGACAAACACATATCTGCCTAACCTAAATGGCTGAGACGGGACTCCGCGTTACGTCATATTTCTACCACAGAGAAACAAGAAGTCATTGATAACCAGGTAAAAATTTCTAGACAATTTGATCAAGTTAACGTGCTTCAGTTACATGTACTGTATGGAAGTTGCAATGGGTCCCAGGAATCTGTTGATTCATAATAATTACAAGTTTAAGACCCTGTTAGAGATCTTGCGAACTGTAAATATTTTTGTGAATTGTCACATTAAAGCCACTGATGGGAAGGGAAATGGATAGTATGGTCAGTTAACAGAAGAAGAAGTGCACCTTCAGTTCTAACCTGCTTTCAGCACATCCACACACTATTTGGTGCTGGTAAATTTGCTTTGTCTGTTTTCTGTTACAAACTCTGAACCACATTTGTTGCATGTTGCAGGAACAAAAATCAATTTCAAGACTTCCGTTTCATCAGGCTCCCTGCTGAACACATCTCAGATTAAAGAGGTTCATGAGTCTGTATACATATCTGTGTGCGTGCGTGCGCATCTCTCAGTGTGTGTGTTTACACTGGGAGGAGGGAAAAAAAAACCCTCGAGCATGACAGCAGCAGGATCCCAAACCCTCGACTAAACCGTGGGCTCCTAATCCTCTCTGATGACACATAATTTTCACTCTGTGGTTTCTCAGGCCCCCGCTAATGCTTGCTAACACACATACATGCACACAGCTCTCAAGTTGCCACGGCAACTCATAAGCGATTGGGATGAATGGAGGAAAGAGGAGGATGAGATCATCAGTATCTTGTTTCGTTGTTGCGGTACAGAAGCCGTCAACTTCCCCTCTCAGCCAGATGAGTTAATGAGGCCCGTTCTGATGTAGAGTTCCTAAGGTCCCATCCATTACCATGGTAGCAGTCTCAGCCGTACTACTGCTGCTTGTTTTTACCTTTCAAGAAACTTTAAGGTGAACTTCTATATTTTTAATAATTTGTCACTGGTTATTAATTAATTTGTATTGTTGGGAAGCTAGCTCTAGTACAGCTGGGTCCTCCAATAAGAAACTTTTCATACCTTTTGTAGTTTTGGTCATGTGATGTTTGGGACTAATCATGCTATAATTCATTCCTGTCAGGGGTGTGTCTCATACTCCTGTTAAACAAATATTTTGAAATAAGGAAAGGTGGTTTTCTGACCCCAGTAAATAGCATTTGCCAGAAGATCAAAATTGCTTGGACTTCATAGTAGCAAACTGCTCCGAAAAGTACCCAAAGCAAAATAAATAGTAATGTTATGTAACATAAATTGAAGAAAATAAATAATAAAAATAAGTTACAAGTAAAATTTGAGCATTTTTTATTTTATATTTTTATATCATCATCATGCCAACAATCCATAAAACTGATATGATATATAATTGTTAAAGAGAGAAGCACCAATTAATCAGCCTGAAATCAGCAAATTTCTCCTTGAATGGCTCAGTCAGTGATCTTAAATGCAAAACTACAAACTATTTTGAAGAATCTGGTCAAATTTCTGTTTTTTTTTTTTTTTTTTTTTTTTTTTTTTTTTTTGTTTTTTTACGTTGATGAGGAAAGAAATTGTTCAAAATATAAATCTGCATGTCAAACCTAAATGAAAATCAAAAAAATCATAGCGACCACAAAAAGATTAGGTTTAAGTACTTGACTAAGCTAATCTTCCTTTCTAGCTAGCTTGGTGCATAAAAGTATATAACTTTAAAATCGATTCATTTTCAACAGAACAGTGCAAATAAAAACAATCTACAGTATATTGTAAGGAATACATGTAAAGTTTTACCAAAGGTCAAATAACGATTTCCAAACATCATTTCTTGAGTCATGCAGGTGCATCATATTGTTCAGGGTTCCATTTCCTTTTTTAATGTGTAAAACTGGAACCAAATCACAGATTTTAGGTCACAATGGGATGTGAAAGTCAGATCAGATAAAGTCAGAAACCCCACACTCTGAGGTCTCAATTTGGGATGGATGTGCATCAGCTATGTGTGTGTTTATTGAGAATTTCACCATATGCTGACCTGGATGAACAATACCCAAAATGAGAAAACTCAAAGCTCCTTAGTCACCCACCTCTTCGGTAAATATTTCTCCTTTTCTCTCAGCCTGAAAGTAGGCGGACATAAGTCTTACTATCTCGATCGAGAAGAGGTTTTTCTTTCTTCAGTCAGAGAAGGAGGGAAACGGAGGTGACCTACTAACACCCTGACTCAGGAACATGAGGGGATGAGAGCAACACATTTCCTAACTTTAGTACTTAGCATTCATCTCTCATTGCTTTGTGCACATTAATTCCCTGTCAGGTGGGTGTGGCAGGGAAAAATCCCCCTCCACACATACACACACTTTTACTTTTCAGTCAAAAGACACCCCCACCCCCTCCCACATATCCTGTGTTTACTCCACTGGCATGCACGTGCTTGTCCCCGTCCGGCTAAACTGAACTCCGTCCAGTCAAAACAAACATAAAACAGCTCATCAATCACACTGAACTTTTATGGCCAGGAAGTAGCGCGACCTGTTTTTGATACTTAGCTGTTGAGAGCGGGAGCAAGCCGGCTCTTGTACCGTTGGTTCCTGAATCCAGTGCCAACTGCCACTCTTCTTTTTCTGCGGAAGCCAATTTTTTTCCTTCTCCCCTTCAATTTTTTTTTTTTTTTTTTTTTTTTTTTGGAAATGCAGCAACTTCAAAGGAGACTAGTAACCAAAGGTTCCCCTACAGCAACCAACACACCACACGCAGGTCATTTGATACTGTTTTGCTGCTCTTCAGGTGAACAATGGGCAGTTAACATTTAAAGTACGGGAAGGCTTACTTATTTTTATCTAACGCAAACATGCATTTAGCTATGAAATTAAACCTGTTGTTCACAAAACATCCATACAGTTGGTATCAAATCTAGCAATCCAAACTGGAACGATTTTGGATACACATTACTGATATAAAACAAGGATTGGATCTCAGAAGGAACTGCCTGGTTTTATCTCCTTTTCCTCAAAGTAACAACCTAAGGGCGTTTTCCCACCTAAAAGTCCAGTAGACTCTGTTTGATTTTGGTCTAAAATTGAAACATTTGTTATTCACTTCCACCCTGCATTGTGTCAAACAAACCAAACCCTTTGAAAAACCTGTTCACCCCCTCGCCTGTGGTGGCGCTGCACCAAAAACCACTGAAGGAAATGATATGAAAACCTCTGAAGAAGACATTGAGCGCAACTTCCTTCTTCACGAAATGTAAATAAAAATGGAGCGGCATCAGATTTTATCTGATGACAAATTTTTCTTTTGTCTTTGGTAAAGACCATAAGCTGTTTCTCCTGCTAGCACTATGTTCACACGTTTGTCTTGATTGTATTTACCCAGAATGCTCTGCGCTGCTGTCCGCTTTTGGAGCAGTCTATTGTCTGCTTGGCGTTCACATATGTATTCAAACCGATCCAGAGCTCACTTCAACCAAACAGAGACCTTGGTTTGTAGGCGGACCTGAGTTTGCTTTTTTATTCCGTATCAGAGTTTGACTGAGTATTCAACCCCCCCCCCCCCCAAACGAACCAGACTTTCAAGGCAAATGAACTAGAGTTCAATTAAAGTGGACTAAACAAGGCTGTTGTAAATGCACCCTACAACTCTCTCCATTCTGCTTTTCTTTCATAATATACTGTCTTTCCAGGTATGTTTTTCTATGGAAAGCATTCGTATAATGCCAGTAACATCCACTTGTCTTGTAACCATTGAGTACTGGAACAAAGCAGTGAAAGACAAAGAACTGTCCAACGTATGCTGGAATGTCAGGTTCTGACTCAGAGCTTCTGGGATAGTCGAGGACTGTATTTCTCAGAAATGTAACTCCACCTCCGCTCTTAGAGACGCAGACAGCTTTAACAAAGACTCATCAACTTGGTGTTTCTATCTGTCCAATATACAGCCTCTGTGAAACAACACCTAAGAATGTAAATAATGTGTATCGATGGCAGCTCAATAATGGTTGCCAATGTTCGCCATGCAAACTTCAATCTTTAGGAAATCTTAGAGGAATATTTTCTGTCATTTCTTTAAAGGTTACAAAGCGTTCAACCATCTGCTCTTTCATGTCCTAAAGCAGAAGCGTGGTCATAAAAGCAAACTGCACTGCAAGAATGGTTAAATGAAAAGGTTCATTATTTCCCTTGTGCACGCATGACTGTGGCATTGCTAATCTTCCACTGTATATTATTGACGTTCTTTAGGGAAGTTACAGGTTCTATACTTTTAAGTTATTACATTAATTCCACATAACGTTCAGGGAACAGTTTCATCCAGTTTACGTTTTTAAAAAAAAAAAAAACCTTTTTACTTTTGGTGTTTTCTGCTTCAGAAACTACTTTAGTCTGTGCCAGGAGTAGGCACGGGTCGGATACTGGGACCAAGGTGTACCAAAGGTTTTGAAAAGGTTTGATTGTGCACTTATGATTTATATTCAACCAGATCAGCATGCTGTTTGCGGCATACTGAACTGATAAGTATTTGTGAAAGCTGTCTGTATCACTAAGAGTTGAGTTGTAGCTCAATTTCTGAGAAATATAGTCTCCATATATGCCAAAAACTTTAAGCCAGAGCAAATTCCATCTATAGAAATCACCTTATGGCAAAGCTGAAAAATATGGCAAAGCTCAATCATGATTTTATTTTTTTTTACTTGTAAATTCACAGTCTCTTTTATCAAGAAGTACATATTTAAGGCCTGAATTGTGCCCAAACTGGTTTGCCTTTATCTTTATTATTATTATTATTATTATTATTATTAGTAGTAGTAGTAGTAGTAGTAGTAGTTGTTGTTGTTGTTGTTGTCAGCAAATGCAAAATGCCTTCTGTCTTAGATTACATTGGACTCCTGCTGTAACTATTTGCAGATTCACCTATTAGCAGATTTGGCTGTTGAACGTAACTCTAAATTATGAAAAATTTGCCTACTTGCAATTTATTTCATAGAGCATTTCTAAAATATGCAGCTTGGCAAGCTGAAATACCTAGCCGTAATGCTACCTCACATGCTATTGGCCGGTGTTTGCAAAGCAGCCAATCAGGAGTGGTATTCATTTTGCTTGACGCTGATTGGCTGTAGCCCCAAGAGTAGAGATAAGGAAGGCTGTGGAAGCTTGTTAGCTTCTGTTGTGAAGTCAAGACAATTTCCACTCTACATTTTATGCATATTAAGGTATATTTGGTGTTTGAACTATTGAAATAGGCAGTTATAGTTTTATTTATAGGGATTCTCAATTATTCAGTGATTTCAGCTGTTGCCGAATTGTTGTGGTCCCTAACCCCGTAAATACTGGGGGTCCATTGTATATCTGTCAGGGACTGATTACAGTCTGCCCATTGACTATACAATGCACCCATTATTATTATTCATGCCACTATGTTTTTACAAGCAGAGAGGATATTGTAAGAAGCTTCCACTGACTTAAAAAAATATGCTACTTTAAGTTTATAACACAGTATAAAGCTCTTATTGTGAAGGTCTGAAGGAAGTTATCAGTTCATTCGTATATTTGACATTGGCCATTTTTAATGGTGTTCAAACAAAATATTTCAGTTTTAATTTCATTTTAAAACTAGCAGTTATTAAGGCTACATTTTCAACATGGTAATTCTTAAAACCAGCAAGTGGTTCGTCCCTAGCACATAAAAGCTGGTTTATGAAGGTGAAGGAAGACAAGTAGAATAAAAGTGATGTGTTGAAGTAAAAGTGTAGAACTGCAATGTATAGAATGCACCCAACAGATCGTCCTTCACGATCCGACATCCTTATGTCGTCCACCTCTACTTTTTGCTACATTTATTAGCTTCCCATGTAAGTACAGAGGCACATGCAGTTTTTTTTTTTAAAGCTTTTTTTAAAATTATTTATTATTTAAGTGTCAAAAATGTGATGTTTTTCCTGGTGCTGATGTTTCTTTCTCTGAAACTTTAACCTCAGCTGTCATTTAATCTTCCTGTACTTTACTTTGAATTTGAATCGTCTTAATCAAGTATAACAATTCTACTATTATACCTCGTACTCTCATTTCTTTCTTTGAGATTTCAACCTCACTCACCATTCTGGTCCTCTCCTTGCCCTACTTTCCACTTTCGATGCTGCGAGGTAGCATTTTCTTTCGAGAATCAGCCAAGCCCCTAGTTTCTGTTTGCACCAGCACAGGCATGCCCAGTGCACATGAATGATCATGCAAACTTTGCTCAAAATTTTTAGTCTTGACCCTAAAACAGGTCCAACTAAAAGGTGCCTGCCAAGCTGAACTGTGGGAAATCCAGTTTGATGAGGAAATGAAAGTCGAGACGTAGAATATCAGTCCTTAGGCTGGTTTGGATGGTTTTATCTCTTCAAAGTATCAAAATCTTTGGGGGAAAAAAGTCCTTGAAGAAGTTTTTTTTGATGGACAAATGACTGGGTGGTCTGTTCTTCTCTTCATTTTCCTCAATCCAAACAAAGAAAAACACATCACTTCCAATGTGGCAGGGAAGAGCCACAAAATCCAAAGTGTCTGGGAAGCATATGGAAAGAATTGTATTAAATGGACAACAACAGGAAGAGAATTTCCAGTTATTGCTGCTGTAGTTGCATTTCCTATAAAAGCGTGAAATCACCGCACCATCAATGCTTGCTTACGTGTGTGTGTGTGTGTGTGCTTTGTGATGTTTTCAGAACAGCAAGCCCACCACCCCCACGTCAGAAGCGCCATGTGGAGTGTGTCGCGAACAGGAAGAGAAGGGGGCTGCGCTCAGCTTCGTTAGCCTGTGTGTGAGAACAGTTTCCCTTTCACAGGAGAAAAAAAAAATGAAAAAAAGTTAGAACACACACGCTCACACTCAGATTAACACACACATGCACAAAACAACAACAACATTTATTCAGGAAGCAGCGTCTGCCCACTCAGGAAATTCCTGAGGACAGAGCTGCTTCCAGGGGCCGGAAATTTCCCCTCAGAAAGACCCAACAAACACGACATAAAACACACACACAGACACACTTCTTTTTACACCATCTCCCCCACAGTAAAACAGCTAATAGACCATAAAGAACCAGCCCAAAGGAAGCTTAGGAGGTTGGGGGGGCATGCATACACTCCACACCTACACTACCTCTGGCAAGCTTTCCACAAAGACACAAGATTCACTCACACTCATCCACCCACACATACAAGCATGCACAGTGCAAATCCAGCTGTGAGCTCACACACACACAAAAACCAAGGAAACTAGCCTTGTTTCCATGGACATAGATTTCTTTATAAATCATCCTGGAAGATTTTTTCCTTCCGACAGCCGCTGCTCTTTTTGTATTCCGTGTTTATTGTGCACCGAGACCATCACTTGTGACGCAGGTCTTTAAATAATTCATCATTTTGGGGTGGTTTTTTTTTTAACCAAATGCAACTCACTTGTGGCACGCTCGGAGCCCACGGCGCCGTGTTGGCCGACGGACCTGGTTCAGCACTAAATTAGAACCCAACAAATCCAGCTGATCAGCGTCTGCACTCCTTCGCAGGGTGCCTGTGAAATCTTTTAGCAGCTGAGTCATCTCTCCACAACAACAGCTCAACAAAACGTGGGACAGGTTGCTCCTCCAGTAGTCGATTCAATATGATTTGCCTTTAGGTTTCTCATCTACATTTCAACAAAGCACACTAATCAGGAATAGCTCAGTTTCTTCACAATACCCACATGAGATAAGAGTCCACTCAGTGAAGTGACATGTAGATGTTACCTATATAAATGCTGAAATGATGGCATCTATATCCTCAAATGAAAAAAATTATTTGGTTGTGTCAACAAATACAAGTAGAAACTTTATTAAACCTAATACAGTGTCTTTAAATCAACACTTTGGACCTTGAAATTACCACGAAATTTGGAAAAATCATTCTATCTTACTTCTTATGTTCTATACTGCCTCAACCTAAAGGCAGGGTAGAACAACTTTGCATCGGTTCATCGGTTTTTTCCTTAGCTTAAAGGTTGGCTTTAGAATAGGGGTGGGTAATAATTATGCTGTTAATTGTTGAAAAAATATACCATAATAATGGTTTTGATTCAGTGTAGCAAGTATAAATCCTAATTGATAATGCTTGCAAACCCCTAAAAACTGACACTATGGCTGGAATATTTCAGAAAACTTAGGCTGATATCAATATCCTATATTAATATTATTGTTATGGACAATAACCGGTATTATATGTATTTTCCTAAACTTTCAACAGTGACAAAAACAACCACACTGCTGACATTGCGTCTCTGCTTCAGGTAAGCACCCAAAATCCTACGCTGTACATGACCGACCACCTACGCTCCTGAGACACAACAAGATGGTAGACAAACATTGGTTGTTAATATCGGCCCAGCTTTACTTTTCGGACTAATACTCATATGTTAAAAAATGACTAACATTGGCCGATACCAGTGTTAGCATGTAAGTATTCTTTTCTGCTATTGGTTCCATAAGAGCATTAATAAATGTGATTAAATGAAATTCTTGGGTACTTTGTAGGGGAAACATTGCAATAGCATAACAATAATAGAACTGATGTACTAAAATAGTCTAATAGCTTTGTTTAGACTTGTATTTGGGGGTTTTCTGATTCTGACCTATGTACTGATTTATAACAAGGAGCTATTCAAATTAAAAAGTGGATGCTAACATTAGCAAATGCTACCATTATGATGAATATATTTTCAGATCATTATTTACATCCCTCTGTAGATTCTTCTTCTGACACAATTTGTTGAATACAACCATATTTGATCAGTAGCGACATCCACAGTTGATGGATGTCGCTTAATAGGATCTGCAGTGAATGCTGTGTTCCTTAATCCAGGGTATAAAAGGGACTTTTGTCACGTCAGAATTATCTTAAACCAAATGGCGCGTGAAAGTCCACCCAAGTATAATTCATACCTCTCAGTCTACTGTCCATGAAGCCTTCTGTGGAGTACATCTTGTCATCTGTACCTGCCCACTAGAGTTCACTAGGAACATCTGTTGTGTTGGAGTGAATGCTACAAGTCAATGACTCGATGCAATCTGTTGGGTTTCCTTAGACAGAAAACTTTTTAAACTAATTTGAATAATGAACTGAGCTTAATGCACTGTTTGATAACTAGGATAAACTGGAAGGCATGAGTGATTGAAGTGAAATGACTTTCTGTAGAAAAGTGCCTTGAGACATTTGTTGTGAAATGCTGCTATATAAATAAACTGAATTGACTTGAATTGCAGCCCAAAATTTCATGACTGTGCATGCTTACTATAATGCCACTTTAAGAGCGATGCCAAACACAGTTGTTAAAAGAAAAAAAGTAAGTCAGACCATGAGTAGATGAAGAAAAACCATAATTAAAAAAATGTTTTTAGGAAATACTGTGAGGAGAGATCTGTTAAGGACACAAAACTGGATTAATACGCTGGTAAGAAACCACTTTACTGCTTTTCTTTTGTTTAATTCTTTTCTTTTTTCTCTCCTCGGTAAACAGAGTATGAACCACCACATTATCCCCCCAAAGACGCATTAGTGAAAATTATACAACAGAGAGTTGAAAACTGCTGAAAAATAAGATAAAAACTGGAATAATGATGACAAATCTAAAAACAAAAACCTCAAGTCTTAACCACTTAAAAAACAATTCCCAGTCTTCAATTCCTGTATCGCCTGGCCATCGCCTTCCTACGCAGTCCAGCTCAATTCTGATCTCCCTTCAGTGCTCTGCCTGGGCTTTCTCACATTGACCTGGCTTCATCCGGTAGAATTTCAACCAGTTGTTAACAATGATGTTGATTTTCGGTGCTTTTTTAGAATTGTAGTCTGCCTATGGTTGTAGTTTTAGCAATGGCAGCAGAGGAAGTCAACAAAATCATTCAATCCGTGTTGGCCACGCTTCTGAATATTGAGCAATTAAAGTCGCCCCAAATGTTTAAGACATTTTATTGCTTGCAAAGATATCGCGCCTCTATTCCCCACAAGTTTTGGCAAAAGTCTAATTTTCCAGTTGGCTCCAATAATAATGAAGGAAGCAGCTCGGCTGAATGTTAGCTTTTTACATTATACGCATTTTCCGGTAAGACTCCTTTACGATAAAATTAGCGCATTACATACGTCATAGCCAAACGTTAACGGTTGGGTAAAATTAGATCCAATCATTTAAAGAAATCGTTTCTTTAAATGATTGGGGTCCAGCTGAGGGTCCAGACCCTATGTTCGAAGCAAAGCATAGAACAAGGGGTTGGTTTTTGCCATTCTTGTGACTCTGGCATTTTATCATGCTTTGAGAATACTGACCAAGTCAGCACTGACCAGAATTTACCATAGGGCATGCAGAAAAAGTCAATATTGGCTGACATTGATTTTTAGAAATGTAGATATGTTTGAAGTTATTAGGAAAGACTCATCAAATATTGGTTAGGTAGTCTTTGTTAAAAACTTTCTTGGGTAAAAAAAATATGTTGCAGAAAATAATAATTAATCCATAACTTAAAGATTTGAAACTACTGCATCCTTGACCATACTGTGGAGGTTTTCTTTAGTTTGTCAAAGAGGGAGATGCATTGTCATTGCACCTTCACAGAATTTGGAGAAGTGTGACTGAGAGGGTTAAAAATCAAGCCTAGTAGCATTCTTCAGTGTGAGGAGCAGGCTGCAACTCTCTCCGATCTAATCCACTTCCTCCCCAGGAAATGGAGAAGGCGGATTTCTGCCCACACTGCAATTTCCTCCCTCATTCTTTTTCTTTCTGTCTTTTTTTCACCCCCTCCCCCCTCCTCCTTTCTCATCTTCTGTTTTTTTTTTTCTGCTTTCCCTCCACCCCGACCTCCCCTCAGGATACTCTCACTCAATGTGTGTGTGTGGGGTGGGGGTGGGGGTTAATGGGCAGCTTATTTTCCAGCATGTGTTGTTTGCACAGAAAACAGGAGAAAGGACAAGCAGAGGTGTTCTGGATCAGCCGCGACCGAGACAAGTCGCCTTCTGTTTGAGTGAGGAGAAAGGATCCCCCGCCAGCAGAAGCCTCAAACCAAACAATGAAAGAAGGGACATTTTTCCGGCCAGGAGGTGATGTGCGGCGTGGGTCTGTGTGCCAAGAGCCCGATTTGACATTTGACTAAAGCAAAGTGGGACTTCCACATGTCTGCGGATGTGAACTGACCCATCGGGTCGCGCGGCAGGAAACCCAACGCGGACCTGTTGAGCATTCTTCCTTTTTCTGCAACAATGCAAAAGAGGAAGTGCGGTGAGGGAGTTTCCTGTTCGTCTCATCCAGCTACAGCCAGACCAACACCCCACAAAAAGCCCTGAACTTCACACTTCACACAAAAATAAACAAACGGGTTAAACATTGACAGGTGCACGGATCAAGCGGGTCTGGGTTACTCTTTGAACGGTTAGATTAACTGCTGGCCCCACTCCAGCCTCGCCTCCCGTTTGATTGGCTGAGAGATGATGAATGACCAGCCAAACTGAGCTGCAAAATAAACATTCTACAGTCGCAAGGTTAGGGGAAATAAACTTCAATGCAACCAATTAAAGAAAATTTAAAAGCCACAGTTGGCATTTATTGGTTCTGAACAAACATTGAGTGGTCACTCCCTTCTAGGTGTTTACAAGCACCAATAGAAACAAGTTCCTCTCAGCAGTTCACACCAGTTTAGGCTCCCAGTCTGTAACGTTTAACAAGAAGTTAGACGTTTAAACCTAAAATCAAAGGAGTTTTCCAAAGCCTTCTTGTGTTTATAATTTCTAAAAAAGTTCCTGATATGCACAGCATCACTTCTAGAAATGCCTTCATCCCCACAAGAACGCCAAACCTTTCTGTAACAATCCAAGCCCTGTGTATGGCATAACCTTATCACAGAAATACACCAAACTCAGAAACATAGGTGATAAAGCTTGCGTCATATGGAGCTTGCTCACTATGACAGCAGAAAACTCCAGCCATTCCACCACTTTCCCTGGCATCTCAAGGTCTTTAAACCATAGGAATGGTCATTTTTTGTCAACCTTTAGCCTCTTTTCCACAAGTACCTTCTTGGCTTAACTCAACTTGGTTTTTAGGGTTTTCATTAGGTAGTAGTACTTGGTACCAGCTACCTTTTTAGTATCTGTTCGGCAGGGTTACCTTGTGAGCTGAATCAAACTGAAAATGCCATGTCCATGTCAGGAGGACTGCCAGTCACTGATTGGCTAGGGGGTGGCATCGCTGTATGAGTTACGAGAGCAACACCGTTACCAGAATCAAACCTGTCATGTTCAAAAACCTGCAATGGAGACTGAGCGTATTTATCGGATAAAAATACTGTCAGGGTCCTTTTTGGGCTGCCCTGCTATGACCCACATTAAGGTGGTTGTCCACTGTAATGGAAAACAACTCGAACCGTGTAGAGTTGAGTTGAGGAGGTACTACAGGGGACCCCCACCTATTCGTGGATTCACCTATTTGCAGATGTTTCTGTGGAACTTAACTCCAAATTATTCGCAGAAAACCTGCCAATTCATGGGTTTTTTTGTCAAGCATATCTTACATATTCAAAAGAATATGCAGCTTGGGAAGCGGCAGTACCTAGGCACATTACAGCTTGACACGCTATTTCCTGGTGTTTGCAAAGCAGCCAATCCAGGAGCGCCATTTATTTTCCTTGGTGCTGACTGGCTGCACCCCCATGGGTAGAAATAAGGATTACTGCAGAAATGAGCTTCTGTAGTAGTGCTTAGACAGTTTACACTGTGCATATTAATCCATGTTGGGATATATTTAGTGTTTGAACTACTATTAAACAGGTCATGTGGAACATTTTCAACTTCTATAAAGTTGAAATTGTTGATTCCAGTGATCTTCCGGTCTCCCTAATTGAACAATGTTAGCATATCATGTATTTATGCATACACAACATTTTGTTGTCTGAATGGAGTTTTGGATTTGTAACTGGCCATTGATTTCAAATTAGTTTCAAAAAGGCTTATAAGAATCATGTTTTCATTCTGTTCAAAAAGTCACCTTTCCCGAACGGCTATATTGATTGGCTTCAAGCAGCTCAGTTGGTTTTCAAAAAGGAAACTTCAGCTGTTGTGAAACTGATCTATTTAGAAAGCATGGGAAAATGTGAGATAGCTCCAACTTAATTTTATTCCACAACACTGCCTCTTGTCTTTCCGCTTGCACCAGTCATTGTTTCTGCAGTTTCTCAAACAGATGGAGTCATCTTGTCGGTAGATACCGCACAAATCAAGGACAGCTCTAATTCAAGGGTTAAAAGAAAATGGGAAATAAAGATTTTATGTAATGAATGGGCTGAGCTAAAACATGCAGAAACAAAGATGAATGCGAGTACTACACGTTCTTACGCCTACACAAGCTGTCAGCCTCCTCAGTCCTCTTTTCCTTCTTCAGCAGTGTCTTCCCTCTCTACGTCTAAATCCTACATTCTTTCTGAACATGGATGTTTCCCTCGGTTCCATGTTATCTGAAAGGCTGTGTAACTGTTGGTTGTTCCGGTGCAGTAGGTCTATCAGTTCTGGTCCAGGAGTCTGACCTCAGATCAGCTTCAGAGCCTCCCAGCTGTGACATTGGACTGGCTGGAAAGGGTAGGTTATATTCTGTGATATTTTGAATGATCTGTGTTTTAAAGTGGTTTGTTTGCTTTTCTGAGTGATGTTGCAATCTCCAGAAGCTGAAACTGAGTCAACAGGAGAATCCCACCCACACGTTAGCTGATTCTTGTCAGAAAAAGAAAATAAACCCATTAAATGGATCACTACGTAGGCCAAATGTTGAAAAGCCAAAAGAGGGGAGAAAAAAAAAATCTATCTGTCCCGTTCAGATGACCGAGTGATCGATAACGTGTGTGGGAGAGTCACCGGTCATCTGTGTGTTTGCGAGTGTGTTTGTGACTCACGCAGGTGCGCAGGCAGCCTGGCAGGCTCGTCCTCCATTCGGCTGGCTGGCCTCGCGGCGGGAGCATGGACGGGGGAGGAAGTGGAGTTTGGCAGCAGGTTCGCGGAAGGACTGAAAGAGCTCCTCTCCTGCTATGAATAGACACAGAGACACAAAGCATGGCTCACAAAGCTCCGAGAGATGCACCGGCCCTGAACCCAAACAGCAAACCCCGCCAACCCGCCTCGGCTCGGCTCGGCTCGCCTCACCGTGCTCCCACAGCAACCGCTGCAGCCAGAGGAAAATGCACCACTAATAAACTGATACACAGCCCTGTTGAGTCATGAACTGGCTTTCTGGAGGCTTTCATGCACAGGATGCCACACATGCTTCAGCACATGTGTTGCTATGCAAGACACCAAGGTTCCCCACTGTCAGGCAACACTGAACTTTAGACTCTTGAGGAACAAATACAAAAAACTTTGATTTAACTGAAGTTTAAGACACTTCAATTCACAAGTTCTAAAAATCTGGTAAAGACCTTTACATTTCCATCAAATTTGTTGTAATTTTCACAAGAAATGTCAAAAGTCTTGCTATTTCGGTAGACTGAAGGTAACTTATTGCCAGATGGCTCTTCCATGTTTGAATGAGTTAAATATTGTCTGAAATAGCCAAACATCAGTGTCCAACGAGGCACACTCACAGCTTCCTAGAGCTTCTCCAGGAAGCTTCAAAAACAGAGCAAAGTTCATTTATTTCGTATCAACGAACAAATGAATCACATGTGATGTTGATAACAGACACTCAGCTTTTGTTAAATCTTTCAAAGCATGATCTCAGATTGAAGATGCAGGGATCAGACTTTTATCAACCGATACTGATGGTTTTTTTTTTTTTTTTTTTTTTTGGGGGGGGGGTTAACATCAAATGAGCTGATTCGAATTTAACACTCATTTGCATAAACTTTGTTTTAATTTCTGCATGCCGTTTGTTGATGCGCTTATTAGGGATGAGTAGATTAACCAATCTGCATGGATTGATGGGCATTGATAGTGCAGCCATGATTGCATCGGTTTTTTAACGTCTGCAACAGTACAAATCAGTACTTTCAGCTGAAAGTTAAACATTACATTTATGAATAGCTTCCTGTAGGGCTCTTCTTCTGTTGGCATCATTTTTCTCAGTAGCAATTCCTTTTGTTTGGTTAGGGAATCATGAGTTTGAGAAAAACAAAAAAGTGAACAGCTGAAATCTGTGAATGCTTGAGATCTCCTTTAAGATGCTTGTAACTACCTATTTTAAGAACATATTTGAAATACCCAAATATACCTTAAAATACATTCGCAAACACAGTGGAAACAGTCTTAGCATTACCGCACAAGCTAACATCTACAGTCTCCCTTATCTCCGCTCTTAGGGGTGCAGGCAATCAGCAGCAAGGAAAATAAATGTCGTTTCTGGATTGGCAGCTTTGTAAACGCTCGCCACTGGTGTGTCAAGGAACATTGCCCCTAGGTATTTCAGCTTCCCAAGCTATTTTCTTTCACATTTTTTAGTTATATGCTACAAAAAATTCCGCGAATAGATGAATAACATGAGTCATATATGTAAAATCTTTGGAAGAAAATGTAGCTTAGGAAACTGGAATAACTAGGCGCAATGCTACTTGAGATGCTGTTGGTTAGCATGTCCAAAGCAGCTAATCGAGGAGCTGCCTTCATTTCCCTTGGTGCTGATTGGCTGTAGTCCCAAGAGCAGAAATAAGGAAGACTAGATATTAGCTTCTGTGGAGGTGTAAGGCAGTTTCCACTGTGTGTATTAATACATGCTGGGGAATATTTGGTGTTTGAATAATTCAAATAGGCTGTTCAAAGCGTTTTTAGAAGGGGTCTCAAGCATTCATGGATTTCAGCTATTCACAGGTGGATATGGTCCCTACACCCACCAATACCGGGGGTTCACTATATTGTATATATTGTGGTGAGCAAAGTGCAGTTTTATAAATAAGATTCCGTTTTGGTATTCATGTATATTCCGAAAATTTTTGGATGATTTCAATCCCTGCTTTTAAAATGTCACCGCAGGTAAGATATTTTATTATCATGATGGTTGTTCCTTTAACAAGACCAGAGTTTGCATCCTACGTGTGTCACTAAGTTAAGTTTTCCATTCATGAGCAGGTGTAAAGCCTCCTTCTTGAGAGGTTAAAGACAGATAAACTTCCGTTCTGCACAGCAGATTCTCCATATGCCACAGAGGATCATAATTACAACACAAACTCTTCTCATAAAAGAAGTTTGATCAGCTCTGATTAATGATCAAATGGCCTAAAACTGAAAAAAATATCTGAATTTATTTCTGATTCATTAAATGGATCAAGAGAACTCACATAATTCCTTGTCTATAAATGGATCAACTGTACTTTGATGGACTGTATTTTTAATGAACTCCTAAAAGTTAGGAACATGTGATTTAGAGCAAAAAATTGGAATAATTTTGTAATTTCTTTATTTGGCGTTTAATACACAGCTCTTACAAGAACCTGCAGCAGATGTTTTGTGCATTATAGCCTTCAGGGACATAAAATTGGAATCTATTAAAATTGGAATCAAAGGCTCAGACCTTGAAGAAAACTGGAGATCGGTATTTTAATTAATTAATTCACTGTCACATTTAATCAAAACAAGACGTTAATCAGAAGTGAATCATGGTTAAAAGGTAAAATAAATCGTATCCAATGGGTGTTTGCTGCCAATGTATCTTTAATGTATTCGATCTGTGGCTGTGTATTGAAATACACGCCCTACTGATGACAAGGCACAGACTGCCAACACAAGTTTACAGGCTTATTAAAAAGTTTTCAGTTCAGATGGATTTATTGAAAAGTCTTTTTTTTTTTTCTTTTTTTTTTTCTCAAAATCCGACCTGTCGATTATTAGACAGAACTGTTCCAAGAGAAAACTGCCTGATTTTGTTAACGGGCTGTTTAATTGGTGTATCCCTTTAGTAAGTTTTAGGAGTGCAGCTAGAAAAATTACAACCCAGTTTTTTGAAAAGAACAGAATGTTTTCTTTCTTAGCTTTTTTCTTGTAAATCTTAGTTTATTACAATCTATCTTTCACAAGTAATGAACCATTTCAGTCACCTATTTATTATTTCTTTGGGGCTTTGGTTTATTTTCTTTTTTTTTTTTTTGTTTAGAGCTCTGATTAAACAAGAAGTCCTACATAAATACCTCATTCAGGTGTTGTGCTTTTGAAGCCTTATTGTTACCACTGTAAGGTTATTTAAAATGCATAAGCTGGTCCATCGTTCATTAGCTTCCTTTCCCTTGAATACGGACATATTACAAAGCAACCTCCGTTTTTGGGGTTCTTTAAGCTTTGCCTTTGGGTTCCAGCCTCCTGTCACCACCCAGCCACTGACAGAGCTACATACCAACAGCATGTCCCAGGAATTTCCTGTGGAAGCCAAGCAATAATCTCTCAGTCCCCTACTTCCTCCTCTTGGAAAAGAAAGTCCCATCTCACCGCTTGTATAAAAATTCACTTCCCAGAGTCTTCATGCAGCTACCATTGGGTCAGTGAAGGCTGAAGCGTGTGATAAAGTCAAAGCGAAGGTGATCTGTGATGGAACTGAGCTGCAGTGAGAAGGTGAACGGTGGGGGGGGAGTGGGCAGTCGTCTTCTCCCCAGATGCCAGAGGTGGAACTTCTCAGGGACGGCCAAACGCCAACCCTTCGCCCATCATGCGCTGACATCAGACTCAGCAATGAGCATCCCACACACACAAATCTGTTTTCTTCAGGTTTTTGCTGTTATAGACAGGGATATGCTCTGATACTGGTTTCTTTTGAGGCCTGACCAGCCAGTTTCAACAGAGGACCATAACAAAATGAAAAAAAAAAATAAAATAATAATAATAATAATATGATAGTGCATCTTTATGGTTAAATGGGAGATGTACTCAAAAACGTGCATCAAAGTGTACGCTGTTGGCTGGTGCATTTATAGACCAAAACAAGTGTGAGTTCTCAGTTTTGATATGATTAATGGGTAGAAGAAAAACAAAACGTGTTGTTTTGTTTTCAGTATTCAACCTGCAGATGACTGATCGGAGCACATCAAAGCGCAATTGTTTCAATCTGTTCAATGCTATTTTTTGGTAACACTGTCATTACAGTTTATTGCCATAAGTGTTTAGTAAATGAGTCTTTCCGGCTCATTCAAAAACTAAAAAAGACATTTTACTGGGGATTAGTTGTTTCACATCCCTGTTATGAGTCACTTATGAGGCTATTTATTTCTAGTAGGTACTTTTATGTGGCTGCCTCCAATCGCTTGCCTAGTGATTGTGCTCCAGGCCTGTCATCCCCTCAATATGAGCATTTTATTTCCATTTTCTATACTGTTTTGAACTTTCAAGAATTTTGTGTGTTAAACAAAATCAAATCGCAATAATTCATAAATTATTTTAGGATTTGGGTATAGTTTTTCATAAAAAATTTTTTAAAAAAGACAACCTTAATGTGCTTTTGTTTCAAGGCATATTATTTTCCGTCATACTGGTAATGGTGAAAGTACCATATTCCACAAAAACAAACATGACTTTTCCCTCTGAATAAAGGGGCTACTGCAAGTCAATAAACTGATATTTGTTCTAACCCGTAAAAAGGCAGAACATGAATCAGAGATCAAATGGTTTCAGGGCAATATATGAAAAATGTGTGATTTTTAGTTGCAGGTTTTCACAGGTTTCAATATAAAAAAAGATCCGTGAACGTCAGCTTTTTAAACACTGTAACCACCTTCATTTTTAAGCCTACAACAATATCAACTTTACAGTCCTTTTAATGCCATTTCAGATCAAGCTGTTTTCGACATGCATTTTAAATATGTGAAATATGTAGTTCTCCGCAGGCTATCGTCGCATTGCTTCGGCGTTTTAAAGCAGTGAAGTGAGTTCAAACGGCTCTGTTTGTATGTTCATGTTCTCACACGGTCCTTTCGCCTCCTTGTTTTAAACCAAACAGTCACGACCTCTTCCCATCAATACAACCATCATGAGCGCGAGCTGAGCTGCGCGGAGCGCGTGGAGCGAGCCGCGAGCAACAGATGAGCAACAAAACAGACGCGTGCGTCCGCAGCACGAGCTCCTTTCTCTGTTTGTGGAGTGTTCCTGCTGGAGGAGAGGAGCTCGGTTAGCCCGGCGGACGGTGTTACCTTGTTCGCAGCAGCAGAGGAGGAGGATTCAGACATTATCTTCCCGACAACTTCTCTCTCCCTCTCCTTCCACTTTTCCGTCGTGCTTCCTCTCTCTCTCTCTCTGCGTGTGTCGGTCGCTTTCCTTCACAGAAGCCCGAACAGCTGCAGCGGCAGGAGCGGCACACCGAGCGCTCGCCTCGTCGCTATGGAAGAAGTTGTTTTTCTCATGTAGTCCCGCTTCTTCCGCTTGGATTTTCAGCCCTTTTATTTATCTGCTGGCCCGGTCCATGGCGCGGCTGTTGTCGGTGTGCAAACTTCTTTTGTCTTTCGTGTGTTTTCGTTCACATGTCGGCAGCGCGCTGGTTAATAATCCCTTCCTGGAAGAGAGAGAGAGAGAGAGAGAGAGAGACACCCCCCTCCTCCTCCTCATCTCTCTCTCTTTCTCTCGGTGTCTCTCTCTCATTGATCTGGATGTGTGTAAAACGGCGAAATGACGTGAATTCCCAGCAATGAGCCTTGCCCCCTTTTAAAGGGAAACCCGAAGCAGGAAATCGCGGCAGATCTGTTGCAGACACACACAGCGACAGACCCTGAGACAGAAACACTGACACACACTGGCTTTCTGTTTACTCCTTAAATCAGAGCTTAAAGCAAATGCGGTTACACAATAGGCTTAACCTCTATATTTTAATTAGACTCTGCTGAGCGAAATTCAACAGCAAAAGTATTGATGGTATGACAGGACCTGGAGTGCCTTGCAAAAGTATTAATACCTGAACTTCTCATGTTGGAAATTTGACAAATTTTAATGTATTCTTTTGTGATCTTATGTGAAAAACCAACACAAAGCGACAAATAAGAGCTAATGAATATAACTTTGTCCTGTCATCAGATCTGACCGACTTCCTTGTCCCTACTGAAGAAAAGCATCCCCACAGCATGATGCTGCCACCACCATCTTTCACTGTGTGGATGCTGAATTTTGGATGGAGAACAAAAAGTTCGAGTTTGGTCTCATCTGACCAGAAGTCTTCCTTCCATATGTTTGCAGTTTGCCACAAGCCATTTCTGCTTGTCATTTTCTCATAAAGGGCAGATTAGTGGGGAACAGTGGTGGTTCTTGAATAAACAACACTCCGGGTGAGGCCCCTTTTTCTGCTGTCCCACACATATCCAAAGACACGGCCAGAAAATATCAAGAACTATCGAATATTTATCAAATGTTAGTTGACGACGGATGTAAAGATTGTTTTAACATTACAGCAGAAACCCTGTATTCATGGGTGGCTGTGGTCTCTAACCTCTGTGAATGGCTAAAATGTACAAATACTTGAGACCCCCTCCAAAAACACTTATAAGTGCCTATTTTAATAAACACAAAATATACCTTAGTATGCATTAATACGCACAATGGAAACTATCTCAGCAGTACCGCTGAAGCTAGGGGGATACTAGCGTCGGCGGCAGTAGACCCTGCCTATTTGTGGCTTATCTCCATAAGCCACAAATAGGCAGGGTCCACTTTATAAACACACATGGACAAAATTGTTGGTACAGTCAGAGCTACAATGGAATTGTTTAGATCAAAGCCTATGCATGTGTTAGCATGGCCTAGTCAAAGTCCAGACCTAAAATTTATTGCAATTTTTTTACAAGGGCGTAAAAGTGGAAGTGCACACAGACTCATCCAAACTGACAAAAGTAATAACAAAAATGTACTGAAAATTAACCAATGAAAATCAGACAATATTTTTGAAATGTGATTCAACAGAATCATTTTTTAAAAAAAACAACAAACTAATGAAACAGGCCTGCACGAAATGATGGTACCTGGACCACGTTTCAAAAGCAATGTCTGATTTTCATTGGTTCTTTTTCAGTTTTTTTTTTTATTTTTTTTATTAAAGTTCATCTGTGCTAATCTTTGTCCACATATATATATATATATATATATATATATATATATATATATATATATATATATATATATATATATATATATATATATATATAAATAAAACATTTCAAAAGGTTTTTTCAGGATCTGAACTATTTTTAAGAAATCAAAACTGTTTGTTTGTTTGTTTGTTTTGGTTGTTCAGTCTTAACAAATAATGTAAAGGCATGTAAATTGCAATACAATCACTTAAAAAAAACATTCATATGTGCCTACTCATTTTTTAAATGGCAAGCAATCAAAAAGTCATCCCTAGGCAATATTGGCCCCACATCAAAACAAAGCAATCAAAATTCCAGGTCATATTCAGTCAGTTCATTTCAGTCACAACAATAAAATCAATGTTCTGACTGAATTTTAATCCAATTTTAAACAATCAGATTCAAGGTAATTTTCAAATTAATATGACCATATAATAATATGAAAAAAAAAATGTTTCTGAAACCAGCAGAAAGGTGAGTATAATCTTGACTTCAGTGTTTACGCTGTCCCAAACAAGCAAAGGGTGACAGCATGGAGGAATAACCTCCTTTTAACAGTAACAACCCTTCAGTAGAAACAGGCTCGTGTTTTAAGGTCCATCAGTCTCGACTGGGTGCGGAGTGAGAAGACAGAAGAGAGACCCAGACAAACATGCTTGGCTTGTGCTGCAGCTTTAAACGACAGACTGCTGAGATTTCTCTTTGCCAGAGTATTCATGGCGCCTAAGCTTTTTCACATTCTCTCACATTACAGCCTGTAAATTCAAGGTACTTCTCTGGGATTTTGTGTGAAAGACCAGGCCAAAGTAGAGCATAACTGAAGTTGAAGAAAAGTAATGAATTTTCAGTTTGACTGCTTTTTGTTTTGTTTTGTTTTGTTTTGGAAATAAAAATCCAACAAAGTGTGGTATACATTCATGTTTAGCTCTTTGTTTCAGTACTGTTTTGGGGTATGTCTCTTAACAGCTAAAATATCTGCTTATTCTTTTCACAGAATAGCTCAAGCTTGGATTGGATGAGTCTGTGTGCACCTCAACTTACAGATTTCAGGTCTGGACTTTGACTAGGCCCTGCTAACACATGCATATGCTTTGATCTAAACCATTCCATTGAAGCTCTGACTGTATATCCACAACTTTCTCCCTCACTGGTCTGCTGTACAATTTCTCTAACAAGAATTTGAGGCCTACATGATATATACTGAGATAAAGTTACACGGGTATTTTAATGGAAGCATTTGACTGCCAGAGAACAGGAGCAGTATCTCATTAGTTTGTCATTATAATGAGATGCAAAAGTCAAAATGAGGGACTTTCTTGGTAAAGAAAGTACTTTGCTTTCACAAGAGATATGAAATTATGTTCCTCTGTCAGATTATGACTTCTTAGAAAGGCGAAAAAAGGTTTCCTCTTACTCTCCGTCTTCTCACGCTGTTTCTTCTGGATGTCACTCCAGTATTCTGTGAGGCGTTGCCATTTTACTGCTACAACATTTCTCATTTAAACAAGAGCACATTTTGGTTTTAATCAGATATATATCTCTTTAAAACAAAAAAGCTTCTTGTTATTACTTGTTATATATCTCGTTTTAGCTAGAAAGTTTCTCATTTTAATGAGATGCTGTTCCTGTATTTATTTCCGAGCTCTGGCGGTTAAATGCTTCTGCACTATTTACTGAAACGGTGACTTCTAAAGGCAGTTTGTTGCACTGGGTTTTATCTGAGGGTATCAGTATAAAAGGGGCTGAATATTTGTTACACTTTTTGGATCTTTTGTGTGGAAAAAAAAAAAAAAATTAAAAGTAAAAGAAAAAAGTCATGAATCCCAACAGAATACTTTGCCTTTTGTGATTTTACCACAACAAAATCTGAAAAAGTTCAAGCTGTATTCGCACTTTTGCAATCCACTATGAATAATGGTTCACAGCGTTAAAATAAACAGTCAAAACTGATGATTTTGTCATACGGTTGACAATACGAAGAATGAAGAAAACTGTGTAGTTTCAATGGAGCTGACTAAAAACAAGAAGTAAATGAAAGTGATCATCTGTTCCTCTTCAAACAGATATATGTGTGCTGTGGATTTCAATGTTTGGGCACAGAAACAATGAAAAGCTTCTTTAATAAATATAATTCCTCAATAGCTCCATGAGTTTTATCCTGACCAAAAAACGGAAAATCAGAACAAAATCCAGAAACACAGCTGGGTGTATTTAGGATGGGATTAGGTCACTATTATATGGCACTAAGGGAGAGGAAAATAGAGATTCTGTTAGGAAATGTCTTTTTTTTTTTTTTTCCAGGCTAAAGACGTAGGAAACAACGCGAGAATCAATGAATGATTTTGGCGTTTTTAACTCTTCCGATTCCACATAATTTACTTTTGAAGTCCAGAAAAACTCTCCTGAAATGTGAAGGCCTTGAACGGCTGTGAACAATAGTGCTGCACAATGACGCCCCCGAGTGGCGAACCTCAGCATTACGGAATCATACAACGTCTAAATATAGATAAGTTTCGGTTTCCAATCAGCAGAAACCACACCGAGCACTTCCTTCGTCTCTGGACCGAGCGGCCACCGCTGCAGTCGCCTCTCGCTCTCTGCGCGGAAGGGCTCCTTGAGGAGCCATGGAGGCTGAAATATTAAAGTTCATCTGCGCTAATCAAGGAGCAGTCGATGTTGAAGATTTGATGTACAATCTTTTCCCAGGGGAGTCCACGACTGAGGTGATTTCCAACCAAAGAAAGTTTGCCTTGTGTTCCAGCAGCGGGCAACAGAGAGTGGTGGCCAGGACCAGCCTGAAACTGTGTAGGAAGAAAGACTGCCCGGGGGCTTGCGGGGGGCTACACATGTGTAAAAACTTCCTCTTCACCGGCGCCTGTCAGTTCCTGCAAAGGTAAACAACTTGGTGACGCTGGGGTTGCTTTAAAAGGAAATGAGCTGTTTGTCAAATGTTTTTCAAAATGTAAACATATTCAGTTAAAAACCGATGCTGTAACAGCTAACTAAACGCCGTAGTTTGATGTATTTGTTTGCTTGCTTAAAGGCCTGATCACCCGCGGTGCGTTCACGTGCTGTGGAAAAAAAATATTTTAATCGCGTGACCTTTGGCTTTTCAAAAAAAAAAAAAAAAAAAAAAAACATGCTAAGCAAAACCATAAAAATCTGAAGAATGGCGTTTTGACCTCAATTCAAGTAGGATTGTACCATGTTTGAAAGTTTTTGACAATGATTTATTCCTCCAAAGTAACATAGTGACGTCATTGCACAAGCGTTGCTTTTCTAAAATTGAAGCTACATTAACCTGCTCCTAATATCACAAGCCCAAAAAGAAGTTTTGTTAAAGTCCAGGCGTGTTTTGGTTCTAATCAGAAACCAGTAACGATTTTATTTTTATCTTATTTTTTATTTATTTATTTATTTTTTCGACGCCATTTGTATAATCAAAAATATAAATTAGCTTGATTTTCGTTTAATATTTATTGAAAATATAAACTTGACAGCAAAGAAAAATGACAAATTGGTCAGTTTTTTCATGCTGATACTTTGTCTTACGCTAGTAAAGTTTATGCGTCACAAGTGACATCACTGCACATAAACAATTCCCAGTTAATTAAAACTTATTAAAATTTTAGATAGATGTTTATTTCTTTTCATGTAAAAAAACAAACAAAAACAAAAAAACCCCACAAAAAACATATATATTGGACAGAACGACCATCGTGTACAGTCACAGTGTAGTATGGTCACAGAGCAAGATGCCTTAACAGAAATATTTAAAAAAAAAAAACAAACAAACAAAAAAAAAACATCTTGTTGGTAAATTTAAATAGATTATTTAAAAAACGAAAAGATAATTAAACCAACCATATTTTTTTCACTTACCTGCTTTTGAGCATAAAACACAGCCTGCTTGGACCTCAAGGTAACTTGTTGAATTTTAGGACAAAATTAAATAATCACTTGTTTTTTTGCTGGTCATTGCTGGTTTCTGATAAAGTACAATAACTGGCACATGCATGCACCAGTTAACACTTACTGTGGACATAATCACATGGTGTTTGAGCTTTTTTATAGTTGCCATGTTTTTGTATAGTTAAAAAGAGGTGTGTTGGTAAATTACTAAACAAATAAATGCAGGAAAAATAACTTTTTTATGTTACCTATGTAAGTTAAAAATGAAGAAAGCTGTAGCATTCTAAAGTCCACAATTCTGGGGTAAATGGTGACTTTAGTTTACATTAAACATGTGAAAAGTTATGACTCAAAACATAAATCTCATGACAAAATGGAACAAATTTGACATGATTTTTAAGTCAAGTTTATTTATATAGCACATTTCAGCAGCAAGGTAGTTTAGAGTGCTTTACATCATAGAAACATCATGCTGTTAATAAGCAAGAAACATTACCTTTTTGACAATTGCCATCATCAAAATCATCAATCAAATACACATAAAAAATATTAATCAATGTTCCACTTACTACTAATCAAAGGCAACTCAAAACAGGTGTATTTTTAGCCTTGATTTAAGGGAACTCGGTTTTTCGGCTGTTTTGCAGTTTTCTGGGAGTTTATTCCAGATTTGTGGTGCATAGAAACTCAATGCTGTTTTTAATATTATCACCACTCAGTTTTCACAGTGTTTCTTTATATATAGTTTACCTTTCATTTTTAGTTGTACTAAATTTACTTCTTAAAGTTTTTTTTTTTTTTTTTTTTTTTTTTTTTTTTTTTATTCAGCCAAAATTCAAGTATGTCATTGTTTACAACTGTAATGTTTCCACGTGACAAAACAGGAACAGAAAATGCTGTGGAATAATAATTCAGTCACACCTTAAACGTCAGGCCCAAATCTGTCTGTATACAACATTTACGAAAGAAGAAATCCTTGCTTTTCTAAAGTGCTGTATGGTATTTAAAAAAAACTCACTACAATAACTTTAGATGAATACAGCATTGAAATATGAGTTAAATAGTAAACAGTTAAATAGAATAAATATATGCACCAGTAGCTTATTGATTTTAAGTAGTATCGCAACAACTGGTCAAAGCCAACGTGAGAAGTGTATGACAAGGCAAGTTTCTTAATATTCATACACGGAGTAATTCAAAGTACCTTACTGGAAATTGAAGGGTTTCTGTTCATTTCAAGATCCACTTTAGTTTAAAAACACAGAGCATTACAAATTGAAAAAAATGTTAAATGTCATGCTAGAACTTAAAACGACAAAGCTGTCAGCTTATAGTTGATGGGGTGCAGCTTCATGATTGGATTTTTTTTTTTTTTTTTTTTTTTCATATAGTTGTCATCATCTCACGCTGATTAGATAGATGTTAAATAAAAAGGGCCCATTAATAGAGCCTTGAGGAACCCCATATGCAATCTTTGTTTGCTCAGGTTTAGATTTATTAAATGAGATAAAATGGTTCCAGTTTGTCAAAAAGGATCTGAAACAGTTTAGAACAGTACCAGACAATCATATGTTTCCAGTTTATATATCAGGGTGTTATAATAGGCAAAATAATACAAATTTTAAGATTATAGCTATGACAATCATTATTGTTATGGTTACATTCTAATGGTGGGTAGAGCTGCAGATAATGATTATTTCAGTCATCATTGAGGTACCCAAATTATTCAAGGAATCATTTCAGCCATAAACCAAGGATTGTGAGGTTTTTAACTGAAGCAGAGAAGCAATGTCAGTGGTGTGGTGACTTTTTCATGGTGTCAAATGGGGAGAAAAATATATAGAACATAAACAACACTGGTTATCACTCATAACAGTAATATATAATATCCGTTACCAATATTGGCAAAAATGTTGGTATCTGTGCATCCCTACTAGGAATGATGCAGCATTTACAAAAATTGTTTTAAAATTCATAAACAGGTCTCTTTTTTTTTTTTTTTTTTTTTTTTTTTTTTAAAAATCTGTCATAAAGCTGTGTCTCTTCTTTCACAACAGAAGAGGCTGCAGTTTCCCCCATGTTCTGAACTCTGACTACAACCAAAGGCTTCTGATAGAACATGGGCTGGAGGGCCTGAGCAGGGCGGAGCTGTGTACACTGCTGCTGCAGAGCGACAACACCATGTTGCCTTCCGTAAGTCTGACGCTTTTACGTTCTTACTTTAAGTTTCACATCAGAAAGAACTGGTTGTACTCGATCACACCATATTTAAATGTTTTCTTCTCTCTTCCCCAGATATGTCATGATTACAATAACGGTGATGGAGTATTTGGCCGGTGTGCGAGTGGGATAGCTTGTGAAAGGCTCCACATCTGTGAAAAAATCCTGACCCAAAGCTGCAGCTGCTCCCGAGCCCATGACTTTTCTGCTTTTCAGCCAAAGAAAATCCTGCATGACAAGATGGTGCCCGAAGATATTTTTCGGTCCTTGAAGTACGTTTACGCAAATCGAGAAGCACTAAGGTTCTACAGCAGAGGTGGAGCTGGTAGAGGTCACAGGGGCAACCACAGCTCCAAAGATGGGCCACATTTAGGTCAAAGGCCGGGCTACAGAGGAAGAGGGAGAGGTGGTAACAGGGGCAACCGGGGGTTTAGGGGCAATAGGGGATATAGAGGAAACTCCAGACAGCAAGAAACATCCTGGGTGATCCTGGGTAACCCTGATGGATGGGATATGGACACTGGAGATGGATTTTTTGACAGCAAGAGTGAGCAAGGAGATTTTTATTCATCCAGCAGTGACATCTCTTCTGTTGGCTGCGATGTTGATTCAAGAAGTGAGTGTGATTTTAGTACAGAGAAGAGGCAGTGGAACCAATCAAGAGGGGGAGGTGGTAGCAGGGGGTTTAGAGGCCCCAGAGGTCCAAGAGGAAACAGAGGCGGCAGGCCAAATAGACGTAACGACCTCCAGCAGCTACGAAACACTTCCTTTGGGGACATCTGGGGTGAGTTCAACGGTTTAAACCTGTACAGCGAAAGTGGGCCAAGTCGAAGCGAGAGTCGCCAGCGAGATGTTAATTCGTCCAACAGTGACGTCTCTGCCGTCAGCGACCACACCGAGGCAAGCGGCAATATAAGGAAACGGCGCTCTAAAAGTCACAATTGGACTTCAGCGGATGAAGGGGGAGGCGGCACCCAACATGGGCTCCAGAGAGCCTCCACCGTTGATGAAATGATTGGTGCTGTTGGTGGCGAAGAGGGAAATGGATGGGATGAACAGAAAGGCAGACAGAGAAACAAACCTGTCAAGGGTAAATACACAAACTATAGAATGTATTATGGGAAAAAATAAAGCTTCAAAGAAATGCATAAAAGAGGTTAATGTAGTGTTTTTTTGTTTTTACCAGATAAAACCGAGATTTGCATGTACTTCATTAAGGGCTACTGTAAGCATGGTGGTAAGCTATTACTTATTATTCCCCATGTTAACTGTTTTGCTTTCCTCGTGCCTCAGATGTTCTTATTCATGGTTGTGTTTTCAGACAACTGTTTTAAAGCTCACGACAAGATGCCGTATAGATGGCAGGTCCGAGAAGGGGATAGGTGGAATGCCTTGCCTGATAATGAGACCGTCGAAAAGGAATACTGTGATCCAAGCAACACATACAGGTATTCTGCTCTAAAGGCAGGCAAAGATAAACTTTACTCTCAGCTGTCACAGAAAGAAAACATAGCTGTTTTTATTTGGCTTCATGTGTGTTTCTTGACAAATTGTCCTTTTTAAGTGTGTAACAAGATCTTGCAATATAAAAGCGTCATGATATTTCGCGTTAAAGTAAAGTCTGGCTCACTTCTCTTGGCAAATTAAATTTAAGCTGTTACTATGAGCCCAAATCAAAGTTTTAGTGGTTTAAGCTTCACATTCTGTTTGAGACTCTTATTTTGAAGTAAGAAACAAAGTAGTTCTTCATTTGACCTGTTGTGTTGACAGAGTCAGCTAACAAAGTCTTCTTGTCAGGTTGACAACATATTACTAGTTACTAAAGCATTTAAGAAGCCTCTTTCTTCCTTATCTTGTTTTTATGACACCATTTTGGTTACTTGGTAGAGTGGGAAAAAAAGGAAGGAGTGACAGACAACAGTAGGATGATTTATAAGTAATAGCACAACTGGCTAACAACTAGCTGCTAACATCTTTATAGTTAGCTTTGGAGCTCCCTGTTTGCTTTAAACTAAAACAAAATGTTAGTTTGTAAAGAATCTGAACTGTATTCAATCAACAAAATCTAAAATACCCAAATTTGTCAAATTTTCAGCATTATTTTATGACTTGTTTGTGAAAACATAAAAAAGGAGCTTTGTGCAGTGGGATTTTGGCATCCCACTGCACAAATCAACCTCCAAATGGTGTTCTAAATCAAAAACATTAAGGAAGTGCATGAAAATGTCATTTTAAAAAATAACATACTCAGTAAATAAATAAATTCTATTTAATCTCAAATTAATATGCATGTTAATAAAAGAAAAACTCTTCATATGTCTTGGATGCTTACATGACCTCCAAAAAAAGTTAGCTTGTCCAGCGTTCAAACACTGAACTGCCTATTGACTTACAAGTTAGTTAGTATTAATAGGTTAGGTGTCCTAATAGCGAACCTTGTTTGTATGTGGTGGATACGTCCAGCATTGGTCTTGGACCGACACTCAATCTTGACATGATGGTGAAACAGAAGATATGCTAAGATGAAAGTTATGGTACAAAGGAATTTCTTCTAAAACAGTAGTTAGGCTAAAATGGAATATATGCTAACTTCTTTAGCATATCTTCGGAAGTTGTGATAAACTTGCAAGCATAACTTCCATTTTAACGACCGTTCGAAATACAGATGGACATAATTGAAAAACTCGATCCCACAGTCAACATTTTCTTCCTCAGCTGCTTATATTGCATTCAAGTAATCTTTCTTATTTTTAGTACCTTCACCTGACCCATAAAGTTGAACAAAAAGTGTAGAAATCTATTAGGATTGTCTTTTTTTATTAATTGAAATATTAAGGTTTTGCACAGCTTTTCTATGGAAAAGGATTAAAGCACTTAAAATAAATATGGACAAAGGCCCTCAAAATAGGAAATAGACATTAACGAATTTAAAATTTACTGTATGCATTTTCTGTAAATTCACAAAACATTGTTTTGTTCTTGTAGCAGTGGCAGTCCGCCTGTGCATTTTGACACCATGACTCGTGGAGAGAACAAAGTGCGAAGGCTCACGACGGTAAACTCTTTGATTGAGCCAAACTTTATTCACACCACGGAGTGGCTCTGGTACTGGCAGGACGAGTTTGGAAAGTGGAACCTGTATGGTTCAGATGTGAGTACATGAAGCCCTTATATGATATCTAAACACTTGGTTGCCGCAAGTTTTTGCTCATTTTGTGTCCAAAAATAAGAATACAAAATAGTTAGTTGTGAATTTGTCAATTCAGTCATGAGGATAAAGTTAGTACACCCACACTACTTCCATAAATGTAAGAGGAAAAGCAGCTGCCAGGTGCTGCTAATGAAATCCTTTTGGTTAACTGATCTCCATATGTTAGAGTATAGAAGCATGACTAAGGTTTGCATATTTGCATCTGAATCAACAACAAGACTTCAGGAACAACAAGCTATCAAATCATTTTTGTTTTCCCATGTTGCTCCAAACTCTAATTTTCCATTAGTGAACTCAGTAGATTTAATTAGGAACACCAAAATACGTTAAGTGTTGCTGATTTAACTCTAAACACCAGGAACACTGCGTGTTTGTCCAAATATCTGAGCACTTGCGTTAATGTTGAGGAAGTATTATCTGGCCAGTTTGACCTAATCAAAGTTTATAGTCTTTGCCCTCAGCGACGCCACGTCAGAAAAGCCTGCACAGGACTTCCTACACATATCTGGGTTGGCCAACAGCAGACAAACATGGAAAAAGTCAGTGTGGCAGCCAAGTGCGTTCTGAAGATAGACACAGTGACACGATGCCTCAGCAAGCGAAGCCAGATGAGGTGATCTGGGCTAAAAATGGCCACTCCACAGGTGCTTTCAGGGACATTTTCACAAACAACTCACAAAAAACATGACTAGAAACCTGATGAGTAATCAACTCAAGAAATTTCAAATAAAATCCCTTGTTACAATTTTTGGTTTTAACTGATTGTGCAACATTTTTTCTTCCTTTTAAACAAAGATGTATTTCCGTCTTTTTCAACATCTTTTTTTATTTACAAATGAAGTCTAAAAAGTGCAGTGTCCATTTGTATTCAGCCCAAAGAACTGCCTTAAGGAATCATCGAATTAGTTAGTAAAGTCCATCTTTACGTTAGTCTCTGGAAAAGTCCAGTTCTATGAAGGCCTCAGAGGTTTGTTAGAGAACATCATGGAACAAACGGCTGAATCATATGATATATTTCTCCGTATACTGAGCCAGAAGCACCAATACTGTGTTGCAGAGCGCTGGAAGGAAATCAGCAGACATCAGCAGCGCAACTCTGGAGCAGAAGTTTCTGGACAATGAGAACGACATGGAGTTCTCTGCTGGCTCCCAGTCTTATTCTCTTAGTTTCCAGGGTAAACACATGTTTTTGAAATCTGAAATGGATTAAAAAATAAATGCAGCCTCATTTAATGTTTTTTTTTGTTTTGTTTTGGGTTTTTTTCCCTTCAGACATGATTCAAACAAACAAGCGTTACAGCACGAAGAGGCTTGTGAGCAGACGTCCTCAGTTCGTCTCTGCCGCGGATGTCCGAACCAAGAAAGTGAAGTAGGTTGAGGAAAATTGCTCTAAAGCAGCTTTGCGTTTAGTCCTCTAGTTCTGAATGTGTTCTCCATGTTTTAAAATGGTTCAACTAAGTCAAAGTGAAACTAATCCTGACCACCTATTCCTGCAGAAGGCCTCCAGCAAATTCTACACCTGTGCCAGACAACTGGGACAAGACACAGATCCCTCCAACAGGATTCTTGGTATTATAAATTCACTACAGGCCATGTTTCCTGCCTCTCCATTCTGACAGGTGTGGTGGGAAATAGGACTGGGTGAATTATTTACTTTTTCAGATAGAACAGTAATGGTGTAAAGGTCCAAACTGTCTTCCTCGAGTCTCTAAAAGACTCAAACAGCCACGAGTTGGCTTAACAAAGATAAGTGTCAAAATCAGCTAAATAATCTAAACTAAAACTGGGGTCCCATTGGTGATATTTAAGCCACTTTTTTACAAGTTGCGACAATTTCCTGCATTTCTGTGGTTTGGATCCAGTTTTAGAAAGGTGTGTTGTAGATGGTCGGATACCCACAAATTACACAAAGTACATCAAACACGTCAAGCACCGAATTTCCAGTAAAATAACAGATTATTGTGGAATACTTGGCATATTTGACTTGCAATTCATGATTCAGTTTGGTGCAATAATCTTGTAAGTGATGTAGAACTGGTAAACAAGAATTTTGTGCATCTGTCCATCTGCACCACAAAGTACATGGCACAGCAGATTTCTTCTGATGCTGCCTACACACTTTGTCCACATTAGAATAAAGCATCATGGAGGATGAAAATGACAAGGATTGTGAAGGAAGAAGGCATCAGATTCTCTAAGAGTAGTGCTATTTGTGACACAGAGTTCACGCTGAATATTGAACAGATCCTGACAGCCAGTGGTACTTAGTACTTAGTGGTATGTAGGACATGAAGCCACCTTGGTGTATTCCTGAAGAAGGCAGGAATGTCTTAGAGGTAATTTCCTGTGAAAATAGTCTGAAGTTATGTAATCTACAAATGAATGAAGAAAATTGTGCACATAAGTCTGCATTTCTCTGTAATTTAGAACACCAAGCTTCTGTTTTTACACGACCCATTGGCAGTAGGGTTGGTCTTGGCTAAAGGGATAATTTGTTATAATTTTGTTTAGAATCTGTAGCTGTGCATTAAAAACAAAACATTACGTTGCTTAGAAACACCACTCTGGTTGTGTTAGCCCATGCAGTGAGATGTTCTTACAGGTTTTAGGAACTTTTTAGGCTTTTCTCCATCTGGACCTAGAGCTCACTGTGATTTTTTTTTTTTTTTTTTTTCTATTTCTCTTTTCTTCTATAATCATGTTTAGCTTGTGAGACAAAGACAACTGCAACTAATGCAAATGGCTCACAAATGCAGAAGTTGAGGTTCCGGGTCGATACGCCCCTATTCCAACTCATTCCAGCTTTGCGTACCTAAGCTTTGTCTTTTTATTCATTCCTACTTTCATTCTGTACTTGTAAACAAACTATCAGTTTACTTTTATTATCAGTCTATTAGTTTACTTTAACCTAATTTTTTAATGAATTATTAGAGAGTGTGATATTTAAAAAATGATCACTGGTCCTTGACCAGATTACCAATCCTAAATCAGATGCCTGCTTACAGTCCTAAACCATGTGTGGTGCTCGACTGTATTTCTGCAGGAGAAAAACCAAAACACCAGAGTGTAAGAAAAACACAATTATATAAATGAGAACTAGGAGCTAGGGTATACATATAACAAGACATAGACACAAAATACCCCTCCCTAATTTGGGGTCAGTCTCTAAGATCAGTTAACACAAAGCAACAAACTTATCTGCTCAGCAGCAGAGTCAAAAACTGTGAGAACCTTTTTCACCTAACAATTTAGCTTAGTCTTCTTTTTGTGCATCTGTAAAAAGTTTACACACCCTTGTTTAGCTTGGTTGAGCCAGATTTTTTTCTCACTGCATGAGCAGGAAATGACTTCCCACTGCAGACAGCTCTGTTTGGTTCCTAAAAAAAAAAAACGGCAAACATGAAATAACCAAAACTAGAGTTAGAAAGTTGCCCACATTGCCATATCATTAGTGCTATTTCCCTTGTGAATCCAGTGCAGATATTAAATTAATAGCCAATGCAAACAAAATGGGGATAAATGAGTCTGGTTACTGGGGCTAACAAAAGTTTTCAGAAATGCATTTAGTGAAGCACAACTTGATATAAAATGTAGCTGTGCTTTTTCTTTTATTCTTTATCAAATTAGATATAGTAAATATATATTTACTACTTTGAAACTAAAAACTTCAAAGGAAACAAAATGCTTTTTTAGAACTACATCTATAACAGAGATGTGCCATTAATTATGGCAATGTTCCTTTATGTTTTTGCTGTATGTGTTATAAAGCTAGACTGTTATTCTGTCAAATAAAATAGATTTGTGTCATATCTGTGACTTGTTTTGTCTTTTGTTTTTGTAATATAAATCCTTCTCTATCATCCTCTCAGAATAGGGATTCCATATTTTTTTCCCAAGTTTTTTTTTTTTAGTATCTCCAGTAGCCTTATGGTAAAAAGGTGTGTTTGTGAGCTCAATAAGGAAAGGTCAGGTTGTCACATTTGTGTGACTTACAACTTTTTCACATTATGTATGTGTGCAGCACTAATTTAATTAACTGCTGCAACTCACGGCAATACCCCAATAATATTACTTAATCTGATGTAGCACTATGCAAACGCTCTGTCTGCGCTGATGAAGGTTCACTAAATCAAGATCCTAGATTCTTGAAATTGGCAGCATGAAAATCTTTCAGATTAATTTGACTAATATTTATTTGACAACTTGTGAGCAGTCATTTGTATTACTAAAATTTAATTCCCATGTCACGCCAAAAATAACAAACTTTGTCCTGACGCTGTTGAACACTATTATTCACACCCTTGATCTGAATACACATACACTATCCAGAACATGGGCACATCAAAGGTTTCACGTATATTTGAAAGACACGACCAGTTATGACCAGACTTTATGTTCCTAAAAATCCACTTGATTTTCTTATGTTTGAACCTGCAAAATATATGTTTAATTTGCCAACATACATGGCAGAAGAGAAATTATATGGCAGGAGGTTTAAATAGAGGAGTTCCCTGAAGTCATAGCTTTGCCTTTAGCAAATGTTTACCAGATGTAAGTAAATAATAGTTAGTCATACTTTTACCATACTATCCCGATAATATTGATAGTTTTTTTTTTTTCCTTGGCTAAAGTATGTTTGTAGGAAAGAAACTCCATAGTTTTTAGAATCTATTTCATCTTGATTTGTTTTTTTACATTTGTGGCTTTAGACAATCCCATCTCTGCTCTAGCCTCCATACACCCTCTATCTTAGCTTCCATATTAATTTAAAAGTAGCTAATATTTCTACTCCATCCAAGGGATTGAGCTTGTCTTGGTGACTTCCACTGAAAACTTTCCTGTTTCTGTGTATTGTAGAGAGTTAACATCCCATGCACTTCGGATGAATTTCAAAAGCTTGAAGCACTTTTTCGTTCAACCTTGAGAGGCTTCGATATTATCAAGATAGAGAGGATTCAGAACAAGGCGCTTTGGGAAGTCTTTCAGTGGTATGTATGCTGTGGACTAAGTTACACACTAGGATGGTTTCTGACTGATGTTTTTAGTGAAAACTTTTAATAGATATCCCTTAGTAACTACCTTCTAGCAACATTTAGCATTGTTTTTTAGTTGCCCTTTGAAGTGAAGCTTGGCAATATTAGCTTAGCGTGTTAGCTTTGTAAACATGTCTTTAAAGATCAGTCCTTTGCAACGTTTTTACCTGAAGGCAAAAGAATCAGATGAAGAACAACAACGGTGGACGCGAGGTGGAAGAAAAGCAACTTTTTCATGGCACAGACTCTAAACACATCGACGCCATTTGTCTCAACAACTTTGACTGGAGGATCTGTGGGGTTAATGGAACAGCTTATGGCAAAGGTGGGTTAAAGATGACGTTTGACTTGACAAGAGATGACATTCACAAAAAACATGGTAAAAGATCTCCATAGCTCATTGTTAAAGACCTGCTTTCCTCTTCAGCCACAAAGGTCGATGCTTTTTTTTTTTTTTGTCTCTCTCAGTTATCTTTTTGTTTCCAATCCCAGGAAGCTACTTTGCTCGGGACGCTAAATACTCCCACAGCTACACTGGTGACTCTGATGTCAAAACCATGTTTGTTACTCGTGTCCTGGTGGGGAGCTACACAAACGGAAACTCCAGCTATGTCCGGCCTCCTTCTAAAGACGGTGGAGACATCAACTTTTATGACAGCTGTGTCAACGACGTCACAAATCCCTCCATATTTGTTATCTTTGAGAAACACCAGATCTATCCGGAGTACCTGCTGCAGTACAAGAGCACTCATGCGCTAGTTGACAGACTTAGTGGGACATCAGGGTCAGTACAGCAACCAAAACCAGTGATTGCCTCTAAGCCGCGAGTGTATCAAACCACTTCATCACCATATCAATCCAGCACGGCATCGTATCAAACGAGTTCATCATCATATCAGTCCAGTACAGCATCGTATAAACCCAGCTCCTCCTCATATCAGTCACCTACAACCTCTTCCCCCTACCAAGCCAGACCTGTTTACCAACCCACCTTTGCTTCCCCATCTGTCCCCTCAAAACCCGACCCCAAAAAAAACGATTCTTGTGTCATAGCCTAAACAAAACAATGAAATTAAAAAGGTGGGTCTTAACAGTTGAGGGAGTTCAGTAAAGCTTTCTCATAAATCATCCTAAAAAATACGTCAAAAGGGGCAATGATAGCTTTTGGTAAGCTTAAAGAAATTTTTAGCACATATGTCAAAAATATTCCAAAAACAGAGGGAAAAATACAAGAAAAGACTTAATTGATAGTTTAGTGAAAATATTTAAAATATTTTAGTTTTAAATTACATGTTGCAGTGATTTTTTTTTTTCATTTAGTGCTTTTGTGTCCATTAGCAGGCCAACTCAGAGAAACCGAAACGCTTTCTTCTGGCGGTTACTCGTATTTAATGCATGCCCGGTAGGCCAACGCTCAAACCCAGCGTAAGGCTGGATTGCCGGTCTTTAATTGTGACATACACTTTGTACGTGAAGGGGATCCATCAGTGCCTCAAAAACACAACTAACACTGTTGTCACTGGTGTTTACACCCCAATACCGCCATGTTTTTTGAGGCTACACTGTGAGTACGACGACAATATATCAGTGGAATCTTCTTGAGCCCATTCCAAGCAAAAACTGTATTTGAGGTTCCTAAAAAGATTCTCAAACACAGGATTTTTTTTTTGTTCTCAGAAATCTTTATCCACAGGAAATCACTACAAATAGGCTACAATCTTTATGCTAAAGCTGTGGGTAGCACTGTAATGCTGCTACAATAAAACAAACCAAAAAAAACAAAAACCAGAAGGCGGCATGGAGCAAACGCATAAAGTTTACACTATGAAGTTATTACAATCGATTTCAAAACATTTCGTTTTGCAAAGCTACATGAAAAACATGCACAATGTTTTCCACTCAGACCCGTTTCCAGCTCTTAATAATCCATTTCTTTGTGGACAAAAAGCTGAAACAATAAGAAAAAAAAAAGAAAAAGTAGCGTATTCTCATAATGCCGTTCCCACGTGAACAGCAACCAACTCTTCGAGAAAATGGACTCCTAGTACTTGAATGTAGGAGTACTCAAAGGAGCAGACCAGTCTAGAATGCTTGTACTGGTTTGACTGAGACACACCACGAATAATAAGGTGGTTTCTCACCACCCTAACTTAGCATATTTTATGATATGCGTAATATCTTCGGGGAGCAGGTAGCCGCACCGTATTTACGATATCGATGATTGGCTTACGGAAAAAGACTACAAAAGTAAAAATGTCGAATTCATGAATAGACACGACATTGGTCTTTCATCAGCTACGGCTTATTAAACAAAAACTTTTTTTTCCCTTTAAATTTATCTTCTAACAGACAGTAGAGGGTGACAAAATTGTTTTGTCCATTTAAAAATATGTCAAACATTGATTTATCTGATTGACGGTGAGGCAAATGAAAGATTTCACATGATGAATTTTGAGTGAAGGTACAGAATCTCTCAGGTGTTCCTCCCAAATGTTATGCTTCAATACTAATCATTTTGTGCTTTTAGATTCATATAAACTGGGGAAAAAAACAAAAAACGTAAGCTTTTAAGTACACGCACTGCTTCCCTGGAGCTGCAGTTTCTCTCTAGGTTAGCCAATAAATTGCATCAGATGTTGGTTTGGTTATTGAAATGAGACCAAGCTTCAAAAAAAGGGATCAGTGTGCTCATCAGCGCCTCCTGTGACATGACAGGTTATTGCATTCATTCAAGTATATGCCTCATTCCACTAACGGATCTTTTTGTACACTTAAAAAGTTTTAGTTGTTGTTTTTTTTCCAAGTTAAAAGTGCTGCATTAGATTTTAAGAGCTGTGACAACGGTAACTTTTACAGCATCTGCTGTTTTTTATTTCAAGTTTGTTTTGCCTATTTCAGAGCTGTGTAGTTTGCCTACAGTAACATGCTCTCTAAATCTTCCTATAAATTTTTGCTGGTCTAGTTATTCCAATTCATTTTGTTCATTTTGTTCATTTTAATCAAATTATAGAGAAATAGAGCAATAAAAGTTTAGCCAGTAAGTCCGTAAAATTCATATGTTCCTTTTAAAGATCATAATGCATGATAGTGGTCGTGTTTTTTTTCCTTTTGGTAAGTAGATAAGTAATTACTTGAATAAAGGATTTTATATAACTTGATGTTAATCTGTTTTGTTTATAAATTCATGCTTCCACCAGTGTCTTACTAAAATAAATTTGTTTCCTGTTACGAGCTTGCGTCTGAGGTTTTATCTTCAGAAAATGAGTGGAACCAAAACTGGTGGATATATGGGTATTCACACCCTTCGAACTTTTTCACATTGCAACAAAAAACCAAAGTGTATTTTGCTGGTGTTCTTGATGTGACAGACCAGCACAAGGTAGCCATTCATTTTGAAGTCGAAGGAAAAGCTACATGTTTTTGGAACGAAGAACTGGTTAAAATCCGAATGGATAGGACTGACGTTGAAGAAAAGCTGAGGTCTGTGTTGGTCAGATTGGTCCATTCCCACACAAAGCCAGTACAAAGCTGCATATTCTTTCATGTTTTGTTGTCCACAACTGGTTCCTTCATCTTCATGTGAAATTGAAATAATAATGGATCTTACTGAATCTTGCAGAAACTCTGCGGTGCAGTCATTTTCAGCTGTAGTTGCAGTAATAGGTCATTCTACAACGTATTAATTTGGGTGAACTTAAAGGTAATCCGCACTTCTGGATTTCTATTAGCAAAAGACGTTTCCTTGAGCTTCATATTTCAGATCCTTTGTTTTTTTTTTGGTCTATCAAATGAAAAGCCAATAAATACAAAGGTGTGTATTTTCTTTTGCAAGGGACTGTATAGGTACATCTCAAAAAAGTTCTTGCCAGTCAGAAAGTGAAAGTTCTTTCATAGAGATTCATCACAGAGTAAAATATTTCAAGCTTTTATTTTTGCATTTTAATGATTATGGCTTACAGGTAAATAGAACCCAAAATTATGTCTCAGAAATTTAAAATATCACATTAGACCGTAAAAATGGATGTTTTAAGCACGAATGGCAGGCTTCTGAAAAGTATGTACATTTCTGTGCACTCAGTACTTGGTTGGGCTAGAGGGACTTTTCAGATCCCTCTAGCGATTTTATTTTTATTTTTATTTTTTTTCAAAAATATGAGAATAAAGTCATACTAATAGGAGAATAAAGTGATAATATTACGAGTCACAATATTATCAGAATAATGATATATTGCCTGAATATATATCCCATATATTAGGAGAATGAAGAAGTCATTTTATGAACATTCTTCCACAAAGAATAATCAAAAAATTAAAGTGAGGAATGTTGAGCAGCTTGTGAAATTACATACTTTGATGTACGTTTTTACAAACAAGGACATTTTTAGTCTTTTAACCCATCAGGATCAAATGATTAGCAGGAGCAGGTCACTGTTCAAATGACTATTTCACAAACTCGTCGAGCTGGTCATGTCAGATCTTGATAACTCTATGAAAGCTTTTTCTTATTAAGACAGCTTTTATTCTTGTAATTTTACAACTTTTCTTCTGGTAACATTGCATTTTTATTTTATTAATATATTCTTGTAATTTAAAGGGGAAAAAAATCTCTTAGTCTGAAAAGGTTCAATCTGAATAAGCACTTTTAATTTTACCTAAAAATAATCTTTTACATTGTTGAAATAAACAAAGTTGATTTTTTTATCATTTGTGGTAGATAATATAAAGAATGAAGAAAAATATCTGGTCTCAACGAAAATGAATAAAATCAAGAACTAAATGAAAGTGATCTTTGGTTCCTTGGCAAAACAGACATATTTAAGTTGTGGAATTCAGTGTTTGTGCACAGAAACAATGAAAAGCTTCTTTAATGAATGAAATTCTTCACTAGATCTATGAGTTTTATTCTAACAAAAAAGAGAAGAGAATCAAAGCAAAATCCAGAAACACAGCTGGTTGTAAATTTAGGAAGGAATGAAGTCACTACAGTTCTCTTGCCGTAAGGGACGGAAAATGAGGAAATACCTTCTTTTCAGGCTAAAGACGTATGAAATAACGCAAGGCTAATTTCGTCCCTTGCGGCCTCATTAATACTGATTATTGGTTTATTTATTTGCTATGACTATACCGGTTCCACATATTTACTTTTTCAGTTTTTCTCAGTCCCTTTTGGTGCATTTCTCATAACAGAACTGAAATTCTCAAAACTACTTGTTCAATCTTCAAATCAATGTGTCACTTGTGCAAATCAAAAAAGCTATGTCTGATTCCTTTGGGCAAGTTGCAAATGGTTTTGTACATCATGCAAGTGGTTATATGGAATTCTCTGCTTTTTGCTACATTTGAAATTGCTTTTGTCATGTTGATCAAAATTAATTGTATGGGTCTCTGTTGAATAGTTTTAACCTCCACACCATTTAAGCATAAGTTTATGTCTTTATGTCTTTACATGCAAAATGCTTGAAGAAGTTGTCATAATATGTCAGTCATATTTCTATACATTTCCATTAGACTTTTTTCAAAATCTGTCCTGAACTGATAAATTGCTCCCAGGTGAACCCTGAGTTTCTCCAGTGTAGGTAAATGTCTGAAGCATTAGATCAACCAATGATCAACCAGTTTTCCGAAATAGCTCAAAGGTGCCATGAACAATCAACTGGCAAGAATATGGTGTACATAGCTGGAACACAACACAATATTACATTTCTGACAATGAAAGGACAAGGACTTGGACAGGGTCAACAGCCAAAGAGAAGAAGAGGATGATGAAAAGGAATGGGGCGGTGGCAGAGGAATTAGGAGACAAAACAGAAGAAGGGGCAGAAGAGGCTGAGGACATATGCCAGTTTCTATCACTCCAACATCATTAGCCAATAGTTTGTGGCCCTCAACAGAATGCTGATGGAGTTCCCCTCACCTTACTCCTCATTCCTAAAAGATTCTTTCTACGCTGCATCGCCAGAGAGGATATTCATTGTGATGTAGATGAGAGTTTGTGGCCAAACAGACAAGAACATGAAGAGATGTAGGAAGACTGCACTGTAATTCCTGCAGTACTGCATGTACAGTTTTCCTTAAGGAGACTGTCTTGTGTTTCCATTTCTACTTTTTTTTTCTTTGTGCTCTCCAGTGCTGTATTTTCTTTTCTGTATCACAATGACATCATCCTAAATGTGGATCTTGACCTGTCTCTTGCCATTGAGCTTCCACAGTTACATTTTACAATACTTGTCATCAAAACTTTAGCCATAGTTTACAACAGAGCACTCCTCCTGTATGCTGTTATACTGACAACATGACTAATCAATTTGACTCTTATCCGAACGCTCTGAAACAAGGACTTGTCATTCTGAGGTACTGACATGTCCATTGACACCAATATTTAATTTTGAGATGAACTAAGGATTTTGAAATAGAGACTGGATTTTGCATGTAATCCATGGTGTCGCAAAGGATTCGAGAATTTCACCAAAGCGACTCAGAAAAACTGTAAAGCACAGGAACGCTTTCCTGAAACCCCTGTGAAAAATTCTGCACAACGACGCCCCAAGTGACAAACTGCAGCATTGCAGCATCACACCCATATAAAAACAGTTAAGTCTCGGTTTCCAAACAACGGTTAGAGAAATTACACCGAGCATTTATTTCCCCCCTTGACTGAGCGGCTCCGCGGCCACCGCTGCAGTCGCCTCTCGCTCTCTGCGCGGAAGGGCTCCTTGAGGAGCCATGGAGGCTGAAATATTAAAGTTCATCTGCGCTAATCAAGGAGCAGTCGATGTTGAAGATTTGATGTACAATCTTTTCCCAGGGGAGTCCACGACTGAGGTGATTTCCAACCAAAGAAAGTTTGCCTTGTGTTCCAGCAGCGGGCAACAGAGAGTGGTGGCCAGGACCAGCCTGAAACTGTGTAGGAAGAAAGACTGCCCGGGAGCTTGCGGGGGGCTACACCTGTGTAAAAACTTCCTCTTCACCGGCGCCTGTCAGTTCCTGCAAAGGTAAACAACTTGGTGACGCTGGGGTTGCTTTAAAAGGAAATGAGCTGTTTGTCAAATGTTTTTCAAAATGTAAACATATTCAGTTAAAACCGAGGATGCCACCGCTATCTGGGCACGAAGCTTAAATTGGTTTCCGATTGCAGCTTCCGTTTCGGGAAATGGTTAAAGGGCGATTCCACCTAATGTTTCACTGCCTTCAGCATCTTTAATCCACTCTTGTTAAAAAACGATAACACCTCGACTCTTCAAACCTGGACAAGATTATTCTCAACTAATAGTAGAATATTTATAACCAAGTTTGTGATTTGTGAAACTTTAATCTGATTTGTGACACATCAATAAAGGGTGATTTCAGCATTTTTTTATGCATTTGGACCACACTAGAGCTGGTCCAGCTGATGGCTCAAAAATAGAGCTTTCTCACTGGTCATGCCAGATCTGTGCAACAATCTGCCATTGATTTTTTTTTTGTTTGTTTTTATTGTGGTAATTGACATAATTATTTGATCAATTTTGGTGTTTATGTCACTTTGTTGTGTTTATTAAAAATGTATTGAATTGTTTTAATGGAAGAGTAGTGATTTTTATTTTTGCATTTATTTCTTTTTACTGATTATTTTTGGTAAACTATCATTGTTTTAATTGTATTATAAAAATAAACTTTGACTTGACTTGACAATGGACAAAATATTTTTTTTAAAACACTAATATTAACTATCTCACATTGGTTATACAGATGTTAAATAAAAGAGGCTCGATGATAGAGCCCTGAAGAACCCCACATGCGATGTTTGATTGCGCAGATTTAGATTTATTAACTGAGATAAAATGGTTCCAGTTTGTCAAAAAGGATCTGAACCAGTTTAGAACAGTACCAGACAATCCTATGTTTTCAGTTCTTATATCAAGATGTTATAATCAGCAAAATCATTCAAATTTTAAGATTATAACTATAACAATCATGAGTTGCAGTCAGATACTAATATTTTTAATTAGGGTTATCATGCCATCAGTATTTTCTACCAGCCCATGCCTACCTATCAAATCTAATCTGACATGATCAGTTATTTATTTGTCAAGTGATTACATTTGATTACATTTGTCATCATGTCTCTATGGACATTGCCATAAACCCTCTGTTTATGGCAAACCTACTTTGTGATGTGTATTTTCTACAACTTGTCCAAGACTTTTCATTCAACCAGTATTGTTCTTACAGACTCTCTGTTTCATACTTTGTGTTGTTTTGGTCATTTCTCACCACAGTCTTTTGAGTACAAAAAAACAGTCTGGCATTTGAGGTTTCATGTTGACCATACATCAGTCCATATCTGCCAAGAATTCATCCAAGGATTTAAAGTAATTCTCTGTTTATGCTCTTAGGAAATATGGTTCTGTGACTTCAGTAAATACTCAGATTATGATTCTTGATCAAACCAAAATAACTCTTGTCATATTTTATGAGTCAGCTGGGCCAAGTTGGGATCACAATATCAAGAAATGGAAATAGGATGAAAATTCTCTAGAAAATAAAAAAAATAAATTTAATATGAGATTTGAGCATTTTTGACTTCTTTTATCTTCACAATCTATACAAATACTTAACTGCAAAAAAAAAAAATAAACTGATATGCATTTAATTTAAGTACATGAAGATTACATGGGAGTATGATGGCAGGCATGTAGAATGAAACACAGGAACTGACCTGGGGGATTTGCACACTTCTATTAACACTAAATGATTGTAGTTTTTCCTGCCTGCTTGTTATGTGATGGGAATAAAACAACAAAAGTTAGTTGTATGGTTATTCAGAAAAAAAAAACATTTTTATTTTTTATTTTTATTATTATTATGTTATAGGGACCTTTTTTTTTTTTTTTTTTTTTTTTTTTTTTTTTTTTTTTTTAATAAAAATGGGTTCCAGTGTAAAACTCTGGAAATGCCACCTCACTGTTAGCCCAACCATCCTCAGAAAGCACTTAATGCCTGTGCTGATGCTCTTTTTCTGTTTCTAGTGTAATTCCACGGTGGTGTTACATAGGTAGTGCTTTATGCCATTTACAGTTTCTTTGTTTATTTATGGATGATGATCTTTCTTACAATAAGAGATGCATGATATCTCAGCATCAACATCAGTATATTCCAATGTTAGTATTTTTTAACATATCGGTATCAGTCCGCTAAACACTGGCAGGGTTTCCCCCAGAAAACGTGCTAAGCCCAGTGGTAGGAGTGCGAGGGCAGTCCACCAGCAGCCCACTGTGTTTTGTGTTCAAGAATGTTAAAAGTTGAGAGAAAATTAAAAATATGGCTAGGTAATTATATGTTATTGGAAGACACTGACAATACTTAAACACCAACTATAGTCTTAAAAAAGGGGAAAACACAAAAAAATACAATTAAAATAAATTATATCAATTTTTTGCACTTCAGTTAAATCCCAGTTAAGTAATCAGTCAGTGGATCTTAAAACACTGGGTAATGCCGGTCACATTCAGAGCCAGCCCAAGGTAAAAGCAAACTAAGCTCCTGTTTAGGGCCCCCAAACCTTCAGGGTCCCCCATAAAGGCATGAAATTTAACACAGACCATAGATCTAGAATTTTAACATTTGTTTATAGAGAATGAAATTATTATCAAATTGGATTTAATGGTTTCAACATAGATAAATAAGATATTTTAAATTGTTTAACATTTAAGTTGAAGATTTAAAGGAGTTGGCAAGTTTACTTGGTAAAAGCGCAAAGAATAATCTTCGCAGTTCGATTATGTTGGGGTCTGGCAGATTCTGGTCATCTCTTTTGCACTTCATTTTTTTCATCCTCCAAATGGCGCTGTGGAGCACAGTAGCTGGGTGGTTCAGCAGGTGTTATCAATCAGCCTCATCAGGCAAGGTGTATAAGAGGAGCTAGCTGCTAGTCCTTCCACGCCTGACTGTTAAACTACGTAGTAACTTCAAGCCCGTCGTGTTTCTCGTTGTTGGTCTGTTTGCTCACCTTGTGTGAATTACTTACCTCTGTCCTTCTCGCTGCAGTCTTGAAGTTTATTCACTGACATTTATCATCTGGCTGATGGCTACTTGACTCCTTTTTCTCATTCCACCTCCGATGATTGGACCTTGTCCACTCTCCACCGTGCCCACTCTAGCTGTCCACCTTTTCAACCATCTGGATCCATCTCTGTTCCTCCATAAGCTCTCCATCCTCCCGGACCCCTCAAATCCCTCCCTGGTGGAAATCATCCATCTCTTCTGTAAGCATCTCTGGAAAAAATATTTCTGTTCATCTTTTCACTGAATTACCTGTTTTCCCAGAAACTCAGACAAGACCCGTTTCCTGAACCGGACCCCGGACCATTGAACATTCTTCTTGCCATAATTTCATTCTTATTTGTAAATAAACCTCTAACTTTTCATCTGCCTCCTGAGAGTGTTTCTGCTTGTGGGTTAGAGAAGTATCTAAAACGATGACAGATTATTGTGTTACCGTAGCTACAATCTGATGCTATGAGTTTATTCTTTGTGTTTGAGCTTGGTTTGTTCACAAATCCATCTCAGCAAATAACCAGTTATCACAGATTGCTTTTAAGTTCAGCCAATTAAACTTGGCCCCCCCTCCCAGATTCCACCAAATCTGTATTGACACGCTGTTAGTGGTGGAGATGTTCTTAACTGGAAGAGGGGGCCCTAAATTATATTCTACTTAAGGCCCCATAAAATCTTGGCCCAGCCCTGCTCAGATTTAAAAGAGAACTTCTTTTTTTTTTTTTTTTTTTTTTTTTTTTTAGTTATTTAAAACAGACAATGGTAAATATTTGTAAGCTTAAATTAATAATTTTTGGATACACAATTAAAATATTTCTTGCATTAAGTTTTTTTTGTTTTGTTTTGTAAATTCTGCTGCTTGATGCAGTATTTTGATTTGTTGGTTCAATTCAGTTTATTTATATAGCAGCAATTCACAACAAATGTCTCGAGGCACTTTACAAAGAAAAATTATCCACCTGAATGGGGTATTTGCAAGGAATACTCTGAAAAAAACCTGTCTGTGATTGACTGGCGGTATGGGTCATTTACATTAACTTATTCAAGTTGCAAGCCCATACCAAAACATGCATTAAGCACGCATTTATGAGATGTAAATGCACATTATTCTTTGTTCACAAATATATATGCGGTCACATCTACTGTGACCGCATATATATTTGGAGCCTGTAAAAACATGACTGTACCTCAGTCTTTATAGTTGCATTTTTGGAAGTTTGCATTGAGCGAGTCGAACAAGTGGTTAGGTTTTTATTTTTGATGCCTACCATGATACAGTATTCTCTGAAAAGACAGCCTTAATAGAGGGATCAGATAAATGCTGGTACAGGCAAACCTGCTCAAGAGAACTTTTCAAATCATCCAGTGATCTGCGCCGAGTTACAAAAATGTGAAGAGGGAACTGAGCAGACTCTGTGACAGCCCACGAGGCCTACGTGCAGGGCCACGAAAGGCGCGATGCCGTGTGCGCCCAGTTCAGTGCATCTACTATGAACCATCCATCCATCCATTGTCCATCACACTTATACTTGCAGGGTCGCGAGTGGGGCTGGTGTCTATTTCCAGTGGTCATCGGGAGGTGGGGGTAGATCCTGGACAGGTCGCCAGTCCATTGCACGGGAACACAGAGACAGACAGGACAAACAACCATGCACGCACACACTCACACCAAAGGAGAATTTGGAGAGACCAACTAAGCTAACAGTCATGTTTTTGGATCAACTATGAGTCCATCTTTGCTATAACTGTCACTGGTCTACAAAAAACCCTATTCAAAATAAATAAATAAACAAGCGACGCTTAGCCTGGCGGGGACATAAGTAAAGCCTGGCAGCCCGCCAGGCTTACAATACACTTGGGAAAAACGCTGATTGGGCCGATAATAAGCAATCGGTGTTCATTTCCAACTTGCTGTTGTGTGTGTGTGTGTGTGAGTGTGAGTGTGTGCGGTGTTCCAGGAGGGGAGGGGTTGGCCATGTGGTATTTGTTTTTATATTCACAGTGATAGTGATGCAGTCAAGAATTGTAGGGTGATTTACTGAAGCAGAGAAACTTTGCCAGCAGTGTGGTTACTCTTTTGTGGTCTCAAAAGGGGAAGAAAATGTTTAGAATATGAATATCGATTACCAGTCATGACAGTAATATTAATATCGGTTACCAATGTTGGCTAAAATTTTCGTATCTGTGCATATCTTCTCGGAAGGGCGCAGCATTTACAAAAACTGTTAAAATTTATAAAAGGATCTTTTTTGAAATAGCTCTGCTCTCTGAACAATGCTTTAATCTATCATCAAAACGCTGTGTCTCTTCTTTCACAACAGAAGAGGCTGCAGTTTCTCCCATGTTCTGAACTCTGACTACAACCAAAGGCTTCTGATAGAACATGGACTGGAGGGCCTGAGCAGGGCGGAGCTGTGTACACTGCTGCTGCAGAGCGACAACACCATGTTGCCTTCCGTAAGTCTGACGCTTTTAAGTCTTACACTCGATCACACCATATTTAAATGTTTTCTTCTCTCTTCCCCAGATATGTCATGATTACAATAACGGTGATGGAGTATTTGGCCGGTGTGCGAGTGGGATAGCTTGTGAAAGGCTCCACATCTGTGAAAAAATCCTGACCCAAAGCTGCAGCTGCTCCCGAGCCCATGACTTTTCTGCTTTTCAGCCAAAGAAAATCCTGCATGACAAGATGGTGCCCGAAGATATTTTTCGGTCCTTGAAGTACGTTTACGCAAATCGAGAAGCACTAAGGTTCTACAGCAGAGGTGGAGCTGGTAGAGGTCACAGGGGCAACCACAGCTCCAAAGATGGGCCACATTTAGGTCAAAGGCCGGGCTACAGAGGAAGAGGGAGAGGTGGTAACAGGGGCAACCGGGGGTTTAGGGGCAATAGGGGATATAGAGGAAACTCCAGACAGCAAGAAACATCCTGGGTGATCCTGGGTAACCCTGATGGATGGGATATGGACACTGGAGATGGATTTTTTGACAGCAAGAGTGAGCAAGGAGATTTTTATTCATCCAGCAGTGACATCTCTTCTGTTGGCTGCGATGTTGATTCAAGAAGTGAGTGTGATTTTAGTACAGAGAAGAGGCAGTGGAACCAATCAAGAGGGGGAGGTGGTAGCAGGGGGTTTAGAGGCCCCAGAGGTCCAAGAGGAAACAGAGGCGGCAGGCCAAATAGACGTAACGACCTCCAGCAGCTACGAAACACTTCCTTTGGGGACATCTGGGGTGAGTTCAACGGTTTAAACCTGTACAGCGAAAGTGGGCCAAGTCAAAGCGAGAGTCGCCAGCGAGATGTTAATTCGTCCAACAGTGACGTCTCTGCCGTCAGCGATCACACTGAGGCAAGCGGCAATATAAGGAAACGGCGCTCTAAAAGTCACAATTGGACTTCAGCGGATGAAGGGGGAGGCGGCACCCAACATGGGCTCCAGAGAGCCTCCACCGTTGATGAAATGATTGGTGCTGTTGGTGGCGAAGAGGGAAATGGATGGGATGAACAGAAAGGCAGACAGAGAAACAAACCCGTCAAGGGTAAATACACAAACTATAGAATGTATTATGGGAAAAAATAAAGCTTCAAAGAAATGCATAAAAGAGGTTAATGTAGTGTTTTTTTGTTTTTACCAGATAAAACCGAGATTTGCATGTACTTCATTAAGGGCTACTGTAAGCATGGTGGTAAGCTATTACTTATTATTCCCCATGTTAACTGTTTTGCTTTCCTCGTGCCTCAGATGTTCTTATTCATGGTTGTGTTTTCAGACAACTGTTTTAAAGCTCACGACAAGATGCCGTATAGATGGCAGGTCCGAGAAGGGGATAGGTGGAATGCCTTGCCTGATAATGAGACCATCGAAAAGGAATACTGTGATCCAAGCAACACATACAGGTATTCTGCTCTAAAGGCAGGCAAAGATAAACTTTACTCTCAGCTGTCACGGAAAGAAAACATAGCTGTTTTTATTTGGCTTCATGTGTGTTTCTTGACAAATTGTCCTTTTCAAGTGTGTAACAAGATCTTGCAATATAAAAGCGTCATGTTATTTTGTGTTAAAGTAAAGTCTGGCTCACTTCTCTTGGCAAATTAAATTTAAGCTGTTACTATGAGCCCAAATCAAAGTTTTAGTGGTTTAAGCTTCACATTCTGTTTGAGACTCTTATTTTGAAGTAAGAAACAAAGTAGTTCTTCAGTTGACCTGTTGTTTGTGTGTCTTGTCATGTTGACATCACATTACTAGTTACTAAAGCATTTAAGAAGCCTCTTCCTTCTTTGCATTATTAAAATTATGCCATTTTGGATACTTGATAGCCTGGTAAAAACCAGCACCAAGTTCTACGCTTTGCGTCTAAACCCTCGACTATTGAGAAGCGATAGCTTGTTGGAGACGTGGACTCTGTTGAAGTTTGAAACAGTTGGATCTGATTTTGGAGAGTTTCCCAATTTCTGATTATTCAAGCAAGAATCCCAGTGTCATTGGGTGGTTGTTGTTGGTTATTTTTGTATTGGATGGTGGCCCAGAAGGGTCAACAAAATGCAAAAATCACAATGGATGTTATGATAAACTTTCGAGCATAACTTCCATTTTAGCATAACTTCTGTTGTAGCTTTTGTTGTTGTGTTGTAGGTTTTTCATTTTGTTGACCTCTCTGGGCCACCATATCTATTTGACTTGGAAGTGGTAAATTCTATCTTCCAAGTACAAATGAGCACAATTCAAGGACTCCAGTCAGCATTTTCTTCTTCAGTAGCCTATATTCTGTTGCACTTATCTTTCTGCTTATTTTTGGCGCCCCTACATAGGGTTGCCAACTGTCCCATATTACCCGGGAAGTCCCATATTTTTAGCCAATTTCAAGTGTCCCATGTGGGACACTCTTTATCCCGTATTTTGACCTCAGCCTCCAGTTTGTATTTCCAAACACTAGATGGCATTGCTCTCTTATAGGCCTTTTTGCAGTGCAGGGCTCGTGGTTGCATTGAGCAGTGTGTCGCCTTGAAAGTGGGCGGGGACCATCACATCAGGGAAATTCCTGCTGAAGCTGCCGAAATCTCTTTAGAGACCGCGCAACACTTTTTCATTCCTTGTTGTCTCGTCCAGCTCCTTCTGTACGCACTTGTCAGCAAGGAAGCAGGGAAAAGAATTACCTCAGCTTTAGCCTACAACTAAATAATTAAAAAAAATTCTCATCTGAGTATTATCTCTGAGCTTGAGTTGCATTTAATGCAGCTGAACCACCACTGTGACTTTGCGAGAATTCCCCCGCAGGAGCGAAGCAAGATGGGGAAATCCCCTCCTTCAGAGTCTTGTTGACTTCTGATCACTTCATTTGGATAAATAGCTCATAATATAAGTGCAGTCATTGAATTTCATTGTTTATATGTAGTTACTTTTCATTGTGGAGAAAAAGTTAGATGTATTTATCTGCTTGTGCAAAAGGGGCTCTAGACCGAGATAAAGAAGTTATGTTGTAGCAGAAATCACAGTGTTGGTCTCTGAAGGATTCTTCCAGACAGCAATCACAGCTAACTTCTGTGAACAGTCTTGCAGGAAATTCTTCCAGGTTGTGCAAAAAGATGAAAAGTTGCATGAATCAGCAAAGAGTGCTAAGAAATATCAGTGAAAAGTTTAGATTTTTCATGTCTCTCTTGCAAAGGGGATCTAGCTGTTTAAATTCAGTTTAATAATAAATACTTTTGTGTAAAAACGCAGGTTGGTATTACATAAGTTTTTAGTTCCATTTACAGAGTTATGTCTGCTTGAAGTTGCAGTCTTGCTTTAAAAACAACATCCTTCTGTTTACTGAGGCCATCACCAGCTAAAACGTTGTAAAAAGAATAAAATCAAAAACATTGTATTGATTAAATCCTTGTTTATAATCCATCATATCACATGGAAATAACAGAAACAAGATTAAATCTTGTTTCGTATTGTTTGTAAATGAGATGTTGGGAAAATAAGAAATATTGTGTGGTGACGTCATATTAAGCCACGCCCCCTGGCAGAGCTGTCCCGTATTTTGGAGATGCTGAGTTGGCAAGCTAACCCCCACATGACCAATAAAGTTAAGTGGAAAGCATTGACATATATTTGGGTGGCCTTTTTTTATTAATCGAAATATTAATGATTTGCACATCTTTTCAATGGAAAATTATTTTAGCACTTAAAATAAATATGGATAAAAGCCCTCAAAATAGGAAACAGAGATCTGCATTGAAGAACTCCATCAATGATGGTGATGAGTTTAACAAATATCAAATTGTTTGTATTTTCTGTAAATTCACTGAAACATTGTTTTGTTCTTGTAGCAGTGGCAGTCCGCCTGTGCATTTTGACATCATGACTCGTGGAGAGAACAAAGTGCGAAGGCTCACGACGGTAAACTCTTTGAATGAGCCGAACTTTATTCACACCACGGAGTGGCTCTGGTACTGGCAGGACGAGTTTGGAAAGTGGAACCTGTATGGTTCAGATGTGAGTACATGAAGCCCTTATATGATATCTAAACACTTGGTTGCCGCAAGTTTTTGCTCATTTTGTGTCCAAAAATAAGTATGCAAAATTGTTAGGTGTGAATTTGTCCATGACTGTCAATTCATTATCTCTAGCCTTGTAGGAAATATAGCAAACATGTTGAATGAGGTGCTCTGGCCAGAACCAAAATCAAAATATACAGAAGCATTCTATGTGTGTCAGAGAACTATAGCTTCACATCATCATCCATACCTATGGTGAAACTTGGTGGGAACATGGGACCGTGCTGTGGGGAAGCTTCGTAAGGCCCTGTGTGTATATAATAATATTTGAAAACTGGTATAAAGAATGATGAGCTCAAAACAAATACATGCCTAAATCTAGTTGCCTGCTCTGCATCATTATGAATTACTGAAAAAATTATTTCTAACGTGTATATTTTAAGACTTTCAAACCGTGAACAATAAATGGAAAGTAATTTTTGTCGTCATGGTCTTTGTTCTAATTTATGGAGCAAAAAAGTCAAGCTACATGTGTTGTGAAGTTTCCTGCTAGCTGTATCATATGATATATTTCTCCGTATACTGAGCCAGAAGCACCAATACTGTGTTGCAGAGCGCTGGAAGGAAATCAGCAGACATCAGCAGCGCAACTCTGGAGCAGAAGTTTCTGGACAATGAGAACGACATGGAGTTCTCTGCTGGCTCCCAGTCTTATTCTCTTAGTTTCCAGGGTAAACACGTTTTTGAAATCTGAAATGGATTTAAAAAATAAATAAATGTGGCCTCATTTAATGTTTTTTTTTCCCCCTTCAGACATGATTCAAACAAACAAACATTCTGGCACTAAGAGGCTTGTGAGCAGACGTCCTCAGTTCGTCTCTGCCCCGGATGTCCGAACCAGGAAAGTGAAGTAGGTTGAAGAAAGTTGCTCTAAAGCAGCTTTGCATTTAGTTCTCTTGTTCTGAATGTGTTCTCCATGTTTTAAAATGGTTCAACTACATCAAAGTGAAACTAATCCTTACCATTTATTCCTGCAGAAGGCCTCCAGCAAATTCTACACATGTGCCAGACAACTGGGACAAGACACAGATCCCTCCAACAGGATTCTCGGTATTATAAATTCACTACAGGCCACGTTTCCTGCCTCTTCATTCTGATGGGTGTGGTGGGAAATAGGTCTGGGTGAATTATTTACTTTTTCAGATAGAACAGTAATGGTGTAGAGGTCCAACTTATATTCCTCAAGAGGCAATTAGCAAGACAACCCCTATAAAAGAGTGATTCTGCAGGTGGTGACCACAGATCATTTCTCTGTTCTCGTCCTTTCTGGTTGAACTTTTAGTCACTTTTTCATTTTGTCAGTGCTGTCATGCATAGAGGCATCATTAGGTGTTTTTACAGCCCACTGAAGTTGCTCAAGTAGTGCAGCTAATCCAAGACGGAACATCAATGCGAGTGGTGGCAAGAAGATTTGCTGTGTCTCTCAGCACAGTGTTCAGAGCATGGAATAGGTACCAGGAGATAGGCCAATACACCAGGAGACATGGAGGGCTACAACCCAGCACCAGGGGCCGCTACCTCGTCCTTTGTGCAAGGAGGAACAGGAGGTCCACTGCCAGGGCCCTACAAAATGACCTCCAGCAGGCCACTAATGTACATGTTTCTACTCAAACTGTCAGAAACAGACTCCAGACCCACTGTCCTGCATGTTTTAGATGTTTAGATGTTTTTGACACCAGCCCAGCTGATTCAAATGATTGCATTACCTCCTCAGCATGCCTCCAATTGCTGCAGAAGCCTATTAATCACCTATTCATGTAAGCCAGGTGTGAAGCAGCAGGGATGTAGGACAGTGGGTCCTGAAGACCAGCGTTGAAGACCTCGACATTTGTCACAACGCAACAAGCTTATCTGCTCAGCAGCAGTCAAAAACTATGAGGTCAAAAAGGTTCTGAAACAGCTTAGTCTTATTTTTGTACATCGCAAAAATCTGGCATTTGAACAGCGGTGTGTGAACTTTTTCACCATATGAGCAAAAAATAGAAAATAATTTCTGCTGACAGCTCTGTTTTGTTCCATAAAAAATAGGCTAATATAAAACAACCAAAACAACAAAGATAGAAAGCTGCACCCATCACCATAAGTGCTATTTGTTTTGTGAATTGAGTGCAAAGATGCAATTGATGGCCAGTGCAAACACACTGAAATACACTGAATGCAGCACACAACCTAAAAAATGTAGCTGTGCTTTTTCTTTGGCTTAAGATTTATATCTATATCCATATCTGTAGCTATACAGATATAGATATAGATACAGATGTGTGTGTGTGTGTGTGTGTGTGTGTGTGTGTGTGTGTGTGTGTGTGTGTGTGTGAGACTTACAACTTTTTCACATAAAAAATTACTTCCCAAAAGTCGAGACGAATATAACAAACTTTATCCTGACTTGGTTGAAAACTATGTTTCACACCCTTGATCCAAATACACATACACTATTCAGAACATGGGCACATCAAAACTCTCACATATATTTGAAAGATATGACCAGTTACAACCATGTTTTATGTTCCTAAAAATCCACTTGATTTTCTTATGTTCGAACCTGCAAAATATATGTTTAATTTGCCAACATACAGGGCAGAAGAGAAATTATATGGCAGGAGGTTTAAACAGTCATAGCTTTGTCTTTTAGCAAATGTTTACCAGATGTAAGTAAATAATAGTTAGTCATACTTTTACCATACTATCCCGATAATATTGATAGAGTTTTTTTTTCCTTGGCTAAAGTATGTTTGTAGGAAAGAAACTCCACATAGTTTTTAGAATCTATTTCATCTTGATTTGTTTTTTTACATTTGTGGCTTTAGACAATCCCATCTCTGCTCTAGCCTCCATACACCCTCTATCTTAGCTTCCATATTAATTTAAAAGTAGCTAATATTTCTACTCCATCCAAGGGATTGAGCTTGTCTTGGTGACTTCCACTGAAAACTTTCCTGTTTCTGTGTATTGTAGAGAGTTAACATCCCATGCACTTCGGATGAATTTCAAAAGCTTGAAGCACTTTTTCGTTCAACCTTGAGAGGCTTCGATATTATCAAGATAGAGAGGATTCAGAACAAGGCGCTTTGGGAAGTCTTTCAGTGGTATGTATGCTGTGGACTAAGTTACACACTAGGATGGTTTCTGACTGATGTTTTTAGTGAAAACTTTTAATAGATATCCCTTAGTAACTACCTTCTAGCAACATTTAGCATTGTTTTTTAGTTGCCCTTTGAGGTGAAGCTTGGCAATATTAGCTTAGCGTGTTAGCTTTGTAAACATGTCTTTAAAGATCAGTCCTTTGCAATGTTTTTACCTGAAGGCAAAAGAATCAGATGAAGAACAACAACGGTGGACGCGAGGTGGAAGAAAAGCAACTTTTTCATGGCACAGACTCTAAACACATCGATGCCATTTGTCTCAACAACTTTGACTGGAGGATCTGTGGGGTTAATGGAACAGCTTATGGCAAAGGTGGGTTAAACATGACGTTTGACTTGACAAGAGATGACATTCACAAAAAACATGGTAAAAGATCTCCATAGCTCATTGTTAAAGACCTGCTTTCCTCTTCAGCCACAAAGGTCGATGCTTTTTTTTTTTTGTCTCTCTCAGTTATCTTTTTGTTTCCAATCCCAGGAAGCTACTTTGCTCGGGACGCTAAATACTCCCACAGCTACACTGGTGACTCTGATGTCAAAACCATGTTTGTTACTCGTGTCCTGGTGGGGAGCTACACAAACGGAAACTCCAGCTATGTCCGGCCTCCTTCTAAAGACGGTGGAGACATCAACTTTTATGACAGCTGTGTCAACGACGTCACAAATCCCTCCATATTTGTTATCTTTGAGAAACACCAGATCTATCCGGAGTACCTGCTGCAGTACAAGAGCACTCATGCGCTAGTTGACAGACTTAGTGGGACATCAGGGTCAGTACAGTAAAACCAGTGATTGCCCCTTAGCCACTACCATATTTACAGCAACCAAAACCAATGATTGCCCCTAAGCCACCGCCGTACTTACAGCAACCAAAACCAATGATTGCCCCTAAGCCACCGGCGTATTTACAGCAACCAAAACCAATGATTGCCCCTAAGCCACCGGCGTATTTACAGCAACCAAAACCAATGATTGCCCCTAAGCCACTGGCGTATTTACAGCAACCAAAACCAGTGATTTCCCCTAAGCCACCGGTGTATCAGCCCAGCACAGTGTCGAATCAAACCAGCTCTTCAAAACAACATAATTTCTGTGTCATATCCTATACAAAACTATGAAATAAAAGAGGTAGGTGTTAACAGTTGAGGAAGCTTAATGAAGGTTTTTTTCACAAATCATCCCACAAAAATACTTTGAAAGGAGCAAAGATAGCTTTGGTTAACTGAATGAAATATTCAGCTCATATGTCAAAATATTCCAAGGAAAAAAAATTTAAAATACAAACAAAAGCAAAATTGACAGTGACAGTGACAATATTTAACATGTTCTAATAGTAAGTTACTTATTGAAATTATTTTTTTAATTTAGTGCTTTTGTGTCCATTCATGGGTTAACTCTGAGGAAAAGAAGCTCTTTCCTCAGACGGTTGCTCGTATATAAAGGACCAATGCTCAAACCCAGCGTAAGGCTGGATTGCCGGTCTTTAATTGTGACATACACTTTGTACGTGAAGGGGATCCATCATTGCCACAAAAATACCATAACACTGTTGTCACTGGTGTTTACACCCCAATACCGCCATGTTTTTTGAGGCTACACTGTGAGTACGACGACAATATATCAATGGAATCTTCTTGAGCCCATTCCGAGCAAAAACTGTCTATTTGAGGTTCCTAAAAAGATTCTCAAACACAGGATTTTTTTTTTGTTCTCAGAAATCTTTATCCACAGGAAATCACTACAAATAGGCTACAATCTTTATGCTAAAGCTGTGGGTAGCACTGTAATGCTGCTACAATAAAACAAACAAAAAAAAAAAACAAAAACCAGAAGGTGGCATGGAGCAAACGCATAAAGTTTGCACCATGAAGTTATTACAATCGATTTCAAAACATTTCGTTTTGCAAAGCTACATGAAAAACATGCACAATGTTTTCCACTCAGATCCGTTTCCAGCTCTTAATAATCCATTTCTTTGTGGACAAAAAGCTGAAACAATAAGAAAAAAAAAAAGAAAAAGTAGCGTATTCTCATAATGCCGTTCCCACGTGAACAGCAACCAACTCTTCGAGAAAATGGACTCCTAGTACTTGAATGTAGGAGTACTCAAAGGAGCAGACCAGTCTAGAATGCTTGTACTGGTTTGACTGAGACACACCACGAATAATAAGGTGGTTTCTCACCACCCTAACTTAGCATATTTTATGATATGCGTAATATCTTCGGGGAGCAGGTAGCCAATTGGTAGGTACCAATTGTCGATATTTACAATATTGACAATTGGCTTACGCAAAAAGACTACAAAAGTAAAAATGTCGAATTCATGAATAGACACGACATTGGTCTTTCATCATCTACTATTTAATAAGCAAAAGATAAAAGCATTTGTTTTTCCTTAAAATTATTTTCTACTAGTCAGTAGGGGGCGACAAAATCACTTGTCCATTTAAAAATACCTCAAATGGGGCAATGCGTGGCACAGTGGTTTGAGTGGGCGCCCCATATACAGAGGCTACAGACCTCGACACGGCCGTCCCGAGTTCGACTCCCGTCCCCGGTTGTTTTGCTGCATGTTCTCCACCCCTCTGCCCCATTCCTGTCAGATTACTATCAGATCAAGGTCACTAGTGCTGAAAAAATTATTTAAAAAAAAAAAAGAACATCAAACATTGATTTATCTGATTGAAGGTGTGGCACATGAAAGATTTCACACGATGAGTTTAGAGTGAAGGTACAGAATCTCTCAGGTGTTTCTGCAAAATGTTATGCTTCTTTATCACTAATCATTTTGTTCTTTTTTAGATTCATATAATCGAAAAAAAAAATGTAAGCAAGTACATGCACTGCTTCCATGGAGCTGCAGTTTCTCTTTATGTTGAATGATAAATTCCATCAGATTTACATCAGGTTGGTTATTATAATGAGACCAAGCTTCGAAAAAGGGATCAGTGTGCTCGTCAGCGCCTCCTGTAACATGAGAGATTATTGCACTCAAGTATGTGTCTCACTGTCTTCTTGCACACTTAATTTTTTAAGTAAAACTTAAATTTTTTTTTATTTTTTAAAGTAAAACAGCTCCGTTAGATGTTAAGATGTTGACAACTGCTACTTTTACAGCATCTTCTGTTTCTTATTACAAGCTTGTTGGTCTAGTTCAAACCTACGAAATATGGATGCCTAAAAAATATTTTATGTTAACATTCTTTCTCTAAATCTTCAATTTAGTTCTTTATGGTCTAGTTTTTATGATTCATTTAGCCAGTTTTAATCAGTCAAACTGTACAAGAGTATAGCCATAAATATTTAGCCAAAGTTGCTTTTTGGAAGCCAGTAAATTCATGTCTCTTTTAAAAATCAAAATACAATAAGGGCTCCTTGAGTTTAGTTTTTTCTTTTCAGTAAATATATTAAGTAATTACTTTCCAATACTTGATGTTAATCTGTTTTTAAATTTATTTTCCCCCCTGTCTTTTCAAAATAAAGTTGTTTCCTATCATAAGCTTGCATCTGAGGTTCTTCATTGAGCTTCATATTTCTAAAATTTGTTGGTCTTGTACAAAAAAAAGCGAGTAAAATACAAAGTGGTGTATATACTTTTACAAGACACTGCAGTAGTTTATTCGAGAGTACTTCTTCCCTCTGTTTCATTCATATAAAAAAAGACGAATGGTTCTGACTGTAAATAAGATTACAGACAATTCCTGGAGGGGAAATAGGTTTGACTGTCATGTCCACTGCATCCATTTATCCACCTGCTGTGCTTCATTATGCGTCCGCAGCCCATTAACATGGAGCTTTCCTATGGGAACTGCAGCTGTGCCCTGCAGGACGTAACAGCCCACCCGGTGGCAGTAAATATCCACTGACATTAAGCAGCCTAAGCAGCCACTTCCTGTCTTGTGCACGACGTGGCTTCTGCTGTGTGGTTCCCTGGCTCTTCTTTTCCTGGTGGGCTGAGCGGATCCCCCAGCATCCATCCCAACACCAGGCTGTCAGGATCTTCCCATCCTCATCCTCACCCTATTCGAAAACCTACTTTTTCAATGCATTGCTAAGACACATGAATTAAATAAGAGTCGTTTCCCTTTGTTTCTGTGTTGCCCTGACTGCTGAGTCACAGTGGTTTAACTCTGGTAGATAAACAGAGATGTCTGCTCCAGAAGGCTACAGTAGATCACTAATGTATCTGTTGATCAGCTGATTCTTAAAGAGACAGTGATGCAACATGCAAGTCAAAATTTACACCAAGTCACTTGAAGCCCACAGAAGGCCAGATTCCTGGGCAGCCTGGGAAAGTTTAGATGCTAAGAAAATGTGTTACTCTTTATTTCTGATGCATGGATGAGCTCCTGGAAGGAGCAGCGCTTGATGCAACAACTGGACCACTCAGATCCAGTGGAAAGGCAAGAGTAGGACCGCTTGGTGGTGTTGTGGAAGGCCCAGGGTAGGATTTCAACATCTTAATAATGCATCTGAATAGAAAAAGAGGAGTATGATTCCAGAAATAAAAGTAAAAACATAAGAAATGTGTCACATTCACTATACTGTACATGTAAAATACACAATGAATTTTCTGAGATGCAATTTAAAGCAGATTGAAATCCTCACAGTGAAATGCAGAATTCAGTGAAGCAATACACTTCAATAGAATATGGAAATGCAATACTGATGCTAAGTTGACAATAATATGTACTGTTTTGTAATGAGCGAGCACTCTTGTTTTTTCTAGTTTACAGTTTTTCTTGATTGCTTTGACCTGCTGAAAGAAACTGGGATCCACTCAGTTTTCATCATCACTATCTCAATATACTGATATATAATATTTGCTTTTGTTTAATATTTTAAAAATTTTGGCACAGCTACAGCCTAATGCTAACAAAATGTGTTATTTTGACCAGAAGTGCTGCTGTTTAGGCCTGTGTGTCATGAAAATGTAGAGTTTGAGTTGACAGTGGAATGAAAGAAATCAAGAAAAACTGGCTGGGCTATACATACTGATTAGCTCCATGTTTGGCTAGCTAGCCTAGCTGCTACAGTGCACTCTGTTAAATAACTAAGGCAACAGGTAATTTTATCACATTAGTTTGACTGTATCTCCATTTCTGTCACATTTTTCCTCTTCTTTTCCTTTTCTTCCTTGGGCACCAGACAACTTGGGAAGTTTTGACATGATGCTTTCTGAAGTTACTTGCATTACTGTCAGTGAGCAGCAACGGCACTGTGAGGGGAGGGGTAGGGGGCATGGGTGCTGGAACAAGCTAACTAGTAAAGAGGTGGGGGGGGGTAAGCAAAGTATCATTATTTATAGATGTAGTATTTAATTTTTTTTTGTTATGCAGCTAAATTAGTGTATAAATTTTCATATTATAGTTTAGTTTTTTTCTTTTTGCCCCTTTTTGTGCTGCCCCCTAGACTCCTGGCTCCCTTAGCATTTGCTTATACTGCCTCAGCCACAGGCTGGCCCTGTATCTTCACATAAAGAATAAAGGTTTCATTAACACCAAACTGTTTTATAAAAATCTCTCTTCAGTATAGCACAATCCATTTCAGGTCTTATTAGTTTAGGTGCTTCAGATCTTGAAACAAAAACATTCTCATTGGCTTAACATAGAAATAAGAGCTTGTGCCACCATCCCAGAAAGAATGGCGCCCTGTGTGCGGAGCCAAATGAGCTAAATCAAAAATAGCCCCTTTGTTTGATTTTATTTTTTGAGGATTGCTGTTTTATTTTTTGTAATTTGGAGAAAATCTCATGAGATCAAGCCTCTCTGAGGATGCTCCCTTAGCTTTGTTCAACGTCTTGATGCTGATATGTGCTTCTGTGACTGGGTGACAACATTCATGCTGCTCTTTGGGGGTTGCTTCTTCCTGTGTCTGTTCTTGCTTTTTCCAAATGCACACAGAAGCAACAGCTGTTTCACTAACACACACCAAAATGCATCTTTAAAGAGCCAAAAAAAATGCTTAAAGCTGGAATGATTCAGCAGAAAATATGCAATGCATGAGTTTGTGCTGACGAGGGGCCTCTGCTGCAGTGCTGAATAAAAACTGGAATCAATTAGTCACAATTTGAAGCATTTCTTTGGATGTTTCCATCCACAGCACTGGGAGCTCGACCATTCCTTCTTATTAATTAGACAAAACACAATCCCAGGATTTGCTCACTTCATTCCGCTTTATGTTTCTAATACTTTTGTCATAATTAGGCTCCAAACATCCTGTCAGATGAGATGTAAAAATACAGATATTGACGAGAAAATGACATACTTTGAAACGTGGTTGTTGCAGTGGGTTACATCAGTGACAGCTTTTCCTACCTGGACTCAATCATCAACTATTTACATCTACTGTTATAAGCTTGACAGATGCCTCAGTCATTTTATTTTCCCACCAGGTTGCTTCTCTGTTAATCGCTTTATCATGAGGCATCCATGGATTCACAGGATCCTCTGCAGGCTCTTATGCTTAGAACGAAATCTGACGTCTACTCTCCTTTTAGCTCAGCTATGATTGTTAGATTAACATCCATCTTTGCTCAGCATATGTTTTATACTGTCCAGATATACCTCAGTCTCTGATTGACAGTTATCATTTTAACATTACAGTGCCTTTGAATTATATTCATAACCCTTGAACTTTGAAGGCAGAGATTTAAAGAGGAGTGGCAAAAGCAAATGAGGTAGATAAGCAGTGCAATCAATGGTGTCATCCAGGATATGTTACTATGGAATATCACCTCTACTGAACGTTTTATAACAGTCTTATATGACAATCATACAGCAACAGTCTTCAGTCAGAGGCTTCTTCAGAGAAGTGAGACTGACTGCTACTGGAGATCCTTCCTATCCACAGCGACTCTTTGAAGGTACTCAGATGATATGAGTTACCAGATTTAATTTCCCTTTAGGATAAATAAAGTGTTTTTGAACTGAATTTGAACTGAGCTGAAAAACAGTCCCACAGCCCAATGCTGTCATCACCGTGTTTCACCATGGGGCTGGTATCAAATGATACATGTTTTTTATACATTCAGTAAATAACAATCTGCAACCTTTAAGCGGGTATTAAACATACATTTTATTAAGCTCACATTTCAGCATCAAAATATTTTTATTGATCTGATGTCAGATTCTAATCTTAAATGTTTCCATCAGCTATAAGCAGAAAATCATAACTAACAGACATGAGGGCTTGAAAACATCAGCCTGTGTCATTAATCTAGATCATGTTTTGCTTAGTGAACTGAATTACTGAAATAAATGAACTTTTCAATAATATTCTAAGTTATTGAATATCACTATGTCTAAAATTGAAAAAAGAAATATGCCTGTGCATATTCAGCCCCCTTCACTCTGATAGCCGTAGATAAAACCCAGTGCAACAAGTTTCCTTCTGAAGTCACCTAATTAGCAAACCGAGTCCTCGAAGGCTGTCCTATGAAGGCCTCAGAGGTTTGCTGGATAATATGAGCGAATAAAGGAACGCAGCAGACGGGTCAAGGAGACAGCTGACAGAAGCTTAGAGCTTTAGGGGGTCAGTAATCAGAGAAGCAGCCTGGAGCTCTGTGGTAGCACTGGGGGAGCTGCAGAGATCCACCGCTCAGGTGGGAGAACCTCTCAGCAGGACAACTTTTAGCAAATAGAGCCTGGATGGAAGAGTGACAGGAGCAAATCTACTGTTGAATGAAAGGCACAAAGTGTCCTGGCTGTCATGATCCTTTCTGCTTGGAGTTTGTGTTCCGCATTAATGTAACTCTTTTAAAACTCCTGGTTCTTACTTTTGATCTGGGTTCGGATTCTGGCTTAAGTTGCACTCCTCAGCTTTTTATGGTGTTGGTTCCTTTTATATTTTTGGTGATTTTTCATTAGAATTCATTCTGTGTGCAATAGTTATGAAAAAGTTCTAGTTATAAGAGAAACAATCTGCCAGTGGAACAAGACATTTTCCCCATAAGTTAAAATGTCTTGTTCCACTGGCAGATTATTTCACTTATAACTTATTTATTTAAAAAACATATTTTTTCATTTCACTTTCAGTTAGAAATTATGTTGTGTTGGTCAGTCACATAAAATCCCAATAAAATACAAAGCAGTTTTATACATAAACATATAGGCATATATTATTTTTGTTTTTAATTTCTTAATTAAGCCATCATCCAATGAGCTGCAGGGACCGACCGCAGTAATGAATCCGGTACACTCGTCACGTTCCCAGCATCCCTTGAAGAAAGAGAGAGAGGGTGTGTGTGTGTGTGTGTGTGAGAGAGAGAGAGAGAGAGAGAGAGAGAGAGAGAGAGAGAGAGAGAGAGAAAGAGAGAGAGAGAGGAAGGGGTTTGGCTGACAAGCTGAGGAGGACCACGGATCGGAGAGCAGAAGAAGAACAGGCACCAGCATCATCATTCGAGGAAGAAGAAGAAGAAGGGTCATCATCCAACACTTGTTCATCTTTACGAGCCGCTCAGGTAAATTGTGCAGATTTGCGCATTTCAGCTCCGCATCGCGTCTTTGTTTGCAGCCTTTGTGTGCGCGTTTTACCGCTTCCTGCTGCGGGGTTTGCTGTTTGGAGAGAGAAACATGCTTGCTGGAAAAAGAGCTTGTGTTTTGCTCGGATGCATCCAGTGATGATCGGTACTGGTCAGCCATACAGGAAGCAGTGTGAGCTGGGATTCCCTCAGCCGTGGCGCTGCAGCCCCCAGTCCACTCGCCACCGGGGAGAGGTGGGGAGCATGGGATCCATTTCAGCACCGTGACCCGGTGAGCTGCAGCTTTTCTCAGCTCAGAAAGTCACTTCTTCAAAATGCTAATGTGTCACTGTTATTTTTATTGGATTTTTTTTTATTCTGCTTTTAGGATTGCAGAAAATTCCCAATATGCCAAGATACGGCAGTTTTAAGGGATAGTTCCGATTTTATTGCGATTCTTTTTTTACTTACTGGGTTTGCGTTGAGCTGTTGTGAGGAGTCAGCGTCTTCCTTGAAGTGGATATTTTTTTATATATTGTCTCTCAAAGTTTATGGCTAAAAAGAGTATAGCAGAGACAAATGTGGTCCAGGTTAGATAGTATGGAGAGAAAATTGACTCAACATATCTGTGCGTCTGTAATACTTGATTTGTAATCTGTGTAAGATGCATTTGCATGTACCTGAAGTTACGCACACAATGTTTACAAATCATGTATTACACACACTAGTACCCAAAGGTACACACAGACAGGCTTACACAGATTACAAATCAAGTATTCCAGACACACAGACGTTTTGAGTCAATTGTCTCTCCATAAAATATTGTCATATTCGACGATGTCTGCGTCATTACCAAATCTCTCCAGATGGTTTTAATATCCGTTTTTTGTGTTGATGTTGTCGGTGTCACGGTTCTGGGGTGTTTGGGTTATTATCTGTGTTTGTTGCTTATTTTTTCAGCCCTCATCTCACATGTCTTCTCTGTAGTTAGTTCCAGCTGTTCCTCGTCACCATGACTAACTCTAATTAAAAAAAAGAGCTATAAAATATTTTTTCCAGCCTTTTTGCTTTAAAAAGTAAACAATTATTTATAATTCAAGCAGAGGCAATGTCATGTTTGCTGTAAAACACAGCTTTATTCATAATCAAACCAAATGATTACAGAGTTTAGCATCTATATTAGCTTAGCTAACGTTACTAAAACAGCAGTCTCCATGTTTATTTCCTAGAGAACAGAACCGAGGACTGCGGAATGGGCGGGGCCTGAGCCTTGTGTGTTTCTGAACATCATCTGTCTGAACATCATATTCAGTCATGAAATCTGTTATTGTATCTAAATAACCTGTCAAATTCAGCAAGCGATTTATCTAAGAAGTTCATGGGCTGAGGTCAAGGTTCACATCTATCAGTGTGTGTGTTTCTCATACAACAAATTGTCAGCTTACACATTTGCTTGCTAATTAGTTTTCAACATGAAAAAGGAAAATTATGGATTTTTTTTCAGGACAGTTTTAGCTGAAAGTGGAGAGTTGATCAGTCTGCTCCTTTACTGTTCCAGACCACCGCTGAGTCTGTGACTGAAGCCTTCGATGCAGCCAAAACGTCCTCCGTTACTGTTTTCAGCTGCTGCTCTGTTGCTGGCCTGCACGTTTTGGGAATAATCAAACTCTAAAAGTCTGATGATCTGCCCGTATGCATCCCAGACCTCTGTGATTACAGGATTATCTGTGGCTTCAGCAGTAAACGAACCTTTAACGCCAGGCAGCTTCCAGAAAGTCAACAAGCTTAAGAAGCTGTTAAACACAATACCAGCTGTCCCTGCTGAGATCTCTTTCTACTTCCTTCTTCTTTGAAAATCTTTCGTTGGGTTAATAATGACCCATAAAATACTAAGGTTTGATGCATGCATCATGCAGAGTTACTGGTGGCAGTGAAGGTTTAGGGGTTGATTGTATCCAGCACAAAAAGTAACCATGGTCCTTTGGCAGTAAGACAGCAGTGGTGAGTTTCAATGTGTTTTGTTTATCTAAAGGGTATCATGTCTATTAATTATGTGGAAGCTTTAAAATAACATGACTATGGCCAGGTGCCTGGTATCAAAATGCGTTGCCCCACCAATTCTGCCCTGATAACAGACCGCTGTGCTTTTGCATGGTGTATAGTTGTTAACAGAAAACATAACTTTTTAGCTGTTAAACAGTGGTGGGCACACTTCCGCTAATGTGCTAAAAGCAGAACGAATTTTTCATTTAACTCTTTTGCTAACTTTGAAAACGTTTAGCACACTTAGCTTCCCCAAAATAATTTTTTCTGGATATATTTTAAAGCGCTAATTTGCTTGTATGCTTTCAGTTGAATAAAGTTTGACATCTGTGTTAAAGTTTTATTGACTGTTGAGAATTCTTCAGGTAGACGTTTCTATTCGTGCTCTTATTTTAAAGTGGGTGAAGACCGTTTACGCAGCAGTTCTGTTTTCTCTACTCATGCACCCCCCAATAACTTCAAACAAGAAACATACAGGAACAAAATAAAACACAGTAGAGAATAAGATATAAACATGTAAATTATATCACCATGAAATTGGTTCTGGAGGGATGTAGTCTTTCAAGGGAAGATAAAGTTTGAGTTGAAGTTAGCGCTTTAGCATTAGCTTCCACTAAATAGCATGTTGGTGTAGTGCTTTAGTATTAGTGGAACTAATATTTATGATTAGCACTTTAGCATTGGCTTCCGCTAAATACTGTGCTGCTGCAGCACTATAGCATTAGTCGAACTAATATTTATGATTAGTGCTTTAGGGTTAGCGCAACTAACATTTTAGTTAGAGGTTCCCACCACTGCTAGTAGAGAACATAGATTAACTGTGAGGCCAATTTTACAGCAGCATCTTTGAATATTTATTTATTAACAACAAAGTCAGATTGACTGTCTAGTCCCATGGACAGCTCCACTACAGAGGCTTGGTTCATCTTAGACTGGAAGACTGCAGATGTTCTGTAAAGGATATGCTAGTGGTGTAATGGTCACTATTTTTCAACAGCAATAAGTTGCATAATTGTACTTCACTGATTCACTTACCTGAACTGTTAAACTGAATGTAAATATCATTGGTACTGGAGAAGAAAATAGTTAAAGTCCAAATCCAGCTACCGGTAGCATCCATTTAGCCCAAACTCAGCACATGGTATAAAATGCTAGTCGCAGGAATTCCCATTGATTAGAGAAGATTCTCCCATCAGCTGCGCTGCATTCAGGTACAGCTGAGATACTAGGATGTCTTATTGAAAAATGTCTGAACATCAACCGAATCTCCACTCAGTTCTATACTTTTCAGTTCTATACTTTCCAGCAAAAAAAGGATTATTTGATTCCTGACCAAATAAAATACTGGTACATTTCAAAATATTAAAAGGTTGTGACAAAGTTTTCATTTTTCTTTTTTTCAAAAAGGGAAACTTGTATATTTTATCAATTCATGACACATAGAGTGAAATATTTTAAGCTTCTATTTCTTGTAATTCTGAATATGGCTTACAGCTGTTAGATCATTCTTTGAAGAAAATTGTGTAATGGGTCATAGCAACATTTAATTTCCCTTTGGGATTAATAACGTATTTTTGAATTAAATGGAATTAAATTGAACCCAAAATTCAGTGTCTCAGAAAATTGTAATATTACAAAAAATCAAACAAAAAAGATTGATATTTTAACCAGAAATATCAAGTAATTTCTATGCACTCAATACTTGGTCTGGGCTCCTCTTGCAGGAATTACTGCATCAGTGTGGCGTGGCATGGAGGCCATCAGTCTGTGGCACTGCGTAGGTGTAATGGAAGCCCAGGTTGCTTTGATAGCTGCCTTCAGGTCGTCTGCCTTGTTAGGACTGGTGTCTCTCATCTTCCTCTTGACAACAGCCCAGAGATTTTATACGGGGTTAAAGGTCAGGGAAGTTTGCTGGCCAATCAAGAACAGGAACACCGTATTCATTGAAGCAGCTTTTGGTACCTTTGGCAGTGTGGGTCAGTGCCAAGTCCTGCTGGAAAATGAAATCAGCATCTCCATCCAGCTTGTCAGAAAGAAGTATGAAGTGCTCTAAAACGTCCTGGTAGATGACTGCATTGACTGTGGACTCCAGAAACCCAGTGGATCAGAACCAGTGGATGACATGGCACCCCAGACCATCACTAACTGGAAACTTCACTCTGGAATTCAAGCAACGTGGATTCTGGTCCTGTCTACTCTTCCTCCAGACTCTGGGAGCTTGATTTCCAAATGAAATGCAGAATTTACTTTCATCTGAAAACAGGCCCCTGGACCACTGAGCAACAGTCCAGCCTCTGGTTCTGGAGTGGTTTGGCTTGAGGAATACAACCTTTGTTGTCGTCGTGTCGGATCCGTCTGTGTGTGGTGACTCTTGATGTTCCAGGCCCAGCCTCGGTCCACTCCTTGTGAAGCTCTCCAAAATTCTAGAATGGGTTTTGCTTGACAGTCCTCTCAAGGCTGCGGTTATTCCTGTTGAACCTTTTTCTACCACTCTTCCTCCTTCCTCTCATTTTTTTGTTAATTTGCTTGGATGCAGAACTCTGAACAACCAGCAGCTTCAGCAGTGACCTTCTGTGGCTTCCTCTCCTTGTGAAGGCTGTCAATGACATCTGTCCAGTCAGCGTCTTCCCCAGAGTGAGAGACCGTTTAGAGGCTCAGGAAACCTCTGCAGGTGTTTTGAGTTCATTAGCTGATTAGGGTGTGACATCATGAGCTTCCATTAATGACCTTTTTCACGGTATTCTCATTTTCTGAGACACTGAATTTTGGGTTTTCATTGTCTGTAAGCCATAACCATCAACATTAAAAGAGACAAAGGCTTTGAATACATCACTCAACGTGTGATGATTCTATAAAATATATGAATTTCACTTTCTGAAATAAGAGACAAAAAAGACTGAACCTTTTGATAATCACATTTTGTTAGCCTACCTGTGTTTCTATATTTTTTGAACTACCTTTGGACTTTGTTTTTAAATGTTTTTCCAATTTGACTTATTTAACCCTCAAATTTGGACGTGTTTGCTCTAAATAGAAACAACTCATGTTGTCTCAGTACAACAGGATCTTGTAAATGTAACCGTATCATACCAAACAGCTTATATTTTTTAATTTGTATGTGTGCACAGAGAGATTAGCTATAGGTACACCATGAATTTAGTTTTAGTGCTCAGTTCTAAATATTGGCTGATGATGATGTCATACTACCAGATTCACTCATGAAATATTAATTGGGCCATCAGGAGGCTGAGATAAGTTCTGCCCATAACCAGTTACCTACATTTCTGCCAACAGATGCTCCCCAGCAGGAGCTGGGGGGCAGCAGCCAATGGTGAGTTACAAAATAAAACCGACCTTTTTCTTTCCTTAATTTCTGAATTAGGGTTGGGCGATATGGACTTTGAATTTTATCATGATAATTTGTGGTACAATTGTGATAACGGTAAAAATGATGATTTAAAAAAAAAAATATTACTACTTTTTTAGGTAACTATATGACTGTGACTGCATGGCACAGCATTCATAGCAGTGGTGCCTCCATGGGGGGCCATGGCCCCTCTTGAAAAATGCAGGCCACCCCATTGGCTCCCAGAGAAAATAATTTTCATGTCATAGAAAGGCATACAGAGTCATGTTTATCTATCTATCTATCTATCTATCTATCTATCTATCTATCTATCTATCTATCTATCTATCTAGATAGATAGATAGATAGATAGATAAATCTATATCTATATCTATCTATTTATCTAGATAGATAGATAGATAGATAGATAGATAGATAGATACATACTTATACTTTTTTTTTTTTTTTGCTGTGCCCCCCTAAACTTTTTGCTGGCCACCCCTATGAAAAATTTTTGGGAGCGCCACTGATTCATATCAACATAATTGCTGTTGCTAAAAAACATTCCCTTCTTTGAGATGCCAATTACTTTAAGAAGTGTAATTTATGTCACTAAAATGCACACAGTAACTGTATTAATTCATATTTTCTCATTCACTTATATTTATTGATGCTCTTATGCAACAAATAGTGGAGAACATAGTAAAAATTATACATCTGATAATACTGTCAGTTGTTGTTTTTCTATTTTTTAATAATAAATTGAAGTTTATCAAGACAACGATACATCAAAATTCTTATGATCAGAATTTCTTCATGTTAAATGATAAACGATACGATTAAAGCCCACCCATACTACATATGCATGTTTCTTTGGAAGCTGACAGGTGATGTGTGGTATGTTTGGTAGTTCATTTTGAAAGTTGCTTTTTAAAGTCAGAATTTTCCTCAATGACTTCCTAGAATCATCAGACTAATCTTAATTCCCCAAAAACCTGCAATTAATCTCCTCCAGCGGATCCTCGATTAATCTAGCAGAGAATGCCTTTTTTTCTTTCCAGAGCTGAGAGAAGCTCTCACTTTTAATCAGAGGGTTTTTCAGGTTCCTAATGAACCTTTACTATCACCGCAGTAGTCCCATGCCTACAGGCAGGGAGGAAGAAGTGAGTTTCTGTTTTTATTGTGTGTGTTTGAACTAATGTGGCGTCTGCTGTGAGAAGTGCTGGGAGGTCATTGTGTGGGGACTCGGCTGTGACACCTCGCTTCGCCGGCCTGTCAGTACTGCAGGAGACGCTCTGTCATGTTGCAGAGCTTGTTCTGGCACTGCAGTTGACGACGGTTCATAGTTCAGCAATGTCGTTCTCATCACTGCTGGCTGCACTCGCTTAAAATGGAGCACGCATTTACAAAACCAGAAGCTTGAAAGGTTTTTATTCCTATGAACTTGTTTGTTTTCTTGCTCTGTTTAAAGATACCAGTGAAGTAAAAGTAGCTGTACACCATGCCTTCATTTTAGTGCTCTACTAACACCCTACGCCTAATAGAGTTCTCCCAAGTGAGCATTTTACAAGTTTTCCACGGCTCATTAAAAGAAACAGCAGGCTTCCACTGAGCCCTCTGCAGCAACTCGACACCAACAAGCATAGGCATGGAGGAAGTAGAAGACTTTGACCATTCATGCTGCATCATCCATTCTGGACATACTGGTTCAAATGTCTGAGAATTCACAATTGGGTGATTTAAGGTGTTTTCACACTTGATAGTCCGGTAGACTTGGTTCGATTGGGGACCAAAAGCTGAAGCGGTTCGCTTTCAGACTGCAGTGTGTCAAACAAACCAAACCGTCTTTGTTTTGGTTGCATTTACCCAGAATGCCTTGCGCTATAGTCCGCTTCCTGCTTCTGTATTGGTCTCCGGTCCACTTGGCATTCACATATGCATTCAAACCACACCAGAGTTCACTTCAACCGAACAGAGATCTAGGTTTTTAGGCGGACCAGAGTTCAATTGCGTCATTCACACCTCCCCAAATGAACTGGACTTTCAAGGCAAACGAACTAGAGTTCAATTAAAGTGGACTAAACAGGGCTAGTGTGAATGCACCCTAAAGTTGCTGCTTAGAAAATATAAAAATATGAAAATAATACCCAAATTACAACCCTAAATCCCAGAAAACTTGATAGGCGGCATCATGGAGGCAGAGCAGGACTAAAGAGCGAAGAGAGAAGGAGGAAGTTCAGAGCATCTCTTCCATTGATCATGACGGGCAAGAATCATATCCCCAACTCTAACGTCTCTCTGCCCAGATGGAGATTTAAAAAGGAGCAGCAAAAGCAGATGAGGTGGATTAGCAGTGCTCGCCAAGAACTGATGGTGTTGTCCAGGGTGTGTTACTGTGAAATATTGCCTCTGCTACCCAGATATGGAGCTATTAGCATGTCATGAGATCATCATTGAGCAACAGTCTTCAGTCAGATTGTTCTTGTAGCCCTCTTCCTGGCATTGACATCAATCTGATCAAGGTTTTCCCCACTTCTCATTCTCAGCTGTGAAACTTTTTACGGGGTTTCTTGCATATATAAGTCACCCTACAACATCTCAAACAGTTAAATGCCTTTGCTTGAGGAATTTCCTTGGTCAAGGAATTTCCATTCATAAGATTTCCGCCAGTCCTTTGTGGAGTAAATGGTATGTTTCAGGGCATTGTCATGTTGCAGAATTTAGTTCTTCTTCAGCTTTTATTGTTTTGTTCTCCAGATGGTCTGACATGGTTTCATACAGTAGAATTCATAGGGATGATGATGAGCTGGCCACGTCCTACGGAAGCGAGGCATCCCCAAACCATGACACTACCCCCTATGGTCAAATATTCAGCAACATACTAAGAAATGTTTATCACGAAATAAAACCTTTTAACCCCCTTGGAGGTTCATCGGACAAAAACAATGGCTGAAATAAATTGAAAATACCCAAATTATTATCACATTCATACCCATCATGAGTATGCAGTTTCAGAATACAGCCATAATGCGTCATTAAAATAGCTGTCAAAACAAAGATTACATAAGAGGAATAGAGGCGGTTGTACAGATGTTTCAGTCAACACATTGCAGGCTTGTCCTAAATACTGGCAATGCAATACAGCAAAATAAAAACATAGAGTACTCCTAATACTATGATCATAAGCTGTTCCTTTTAGTAATCGATAAGCGTTGCATGAAAATATAGGTCTTTGAGAACAAATGTTGTCACATCTGTGCAGAGATGACGGTAGATTTGTGGGCAGTATCTCCTAGTTTCCTAGTCTGCAGCTTCTTTTTCTGTGCAATATCAGTAGTAGTGAGATTAAAGCAGCGAAGCACAGTGATGAGTCATATTGTTGACATCACTGTGGTGATGTAAGGTCACTGTCTTTCTTTGAGATTCTACTACAGAATCTAGAACTAAAGATGTTGGAAGGCCTGTGCTGCCGAGTGGCTGCAGAAACACTGTTCTTCAGCTGATGGAAGTTTACTTTTACAGTCTGAATCTCTTTTTTCAAAAAATACTGCAGGCATATGAGGCACTTTGTTACAAAAATCAATCACTGCCATGTAAAATCAGTATTAAACATGCCTTTTTTTTTCTCAACTGAAATATTTCAAATCGAGCCTCTGTCTTTAAATTCACACCAGATGTCGGCAACAACCCAAGTAATCCACACATAAAGAAAAAAATTAGTTGACAAATAAATTATGGATAACAAACTGGAGTCACACAGGAAATAAGTATTGAGCACATAAAGAAAGGGATGTCGGAAAAGGTGTAGAAAGCCAAGAAACCAGCAGAAATCTGTCTGTATGTACAAAGCATTCCTGCTATGTGCAAATCAGTACCAGCTGGCTTACCAAAGTATTGCACAGAGCTGAATGATTGTTGAAACCAAAGAGTCTTACTGTTGCAAAACATACCAGTGGCAAAGGTTACAGCTGCATATCTAAACTTCTGGAGCTATAACCTGGAGTAGAAAAGAAAATAATTTCAAGCTCCCGATGAGCAGGTGCTCCTTCTGAGATTACTGACGAAGAAGTAGTGTAGAAAGTAGGGTTGGGCGATTGGACGAATTTATCGACCATCGATGGTAGGCTGAGCCCTTCACTGGTTGTTTTTTTTTTTTTTAAGAGCGATATTTTTGTTTATTGATTTTTTTTTTGGCCTATGAGTTACTCTCTTAATTATGGTAAAAACAATGCTTCATTGAAGCCAAAAGGCACAGCTGACAGAAAGATAATAGTCTAACTAATGCCGTTTTTAATGGTGCATGCAAATTCCTTCCAGCTGCAAGCAAGGCTTTTATTTTCCCCGGAGTGCCTCTAAGTGCAGCGGTGATTTATTTACTCAAACTTCTAACAGTACGGCAGAATCGTATGTTCCAAAAATACATTTATTTAAATAATAACCATAATGGTGGGGGACGAACACAGATCGGCGTCTCCCCCAGTTTAATCATGTTTACGGGCCGTTCCACTGTTTATCTGTTTTACGGATTCGAGTATGAAACAACAAATACAAAATTAAACTAAAATAAAAATAGTCTTCAGCCAGCGTGTGAGTTCTCATAAAAAACATCTCTGCAGCAGTTTTAAGTCTTTTTGAGCAACTAGGTGCCTTTAAAATAAATACATGACGGAAACATTTAAAAACTATACGGTATTAGAACAAGCAGAAAAAAAAGGAAAATTGTGTATTTCTTCCGGATAAAGCTTAGAGAAGCTTTGACAAGGAAAACTTGCATGGTTACCCTTATTTGGATTTAGCAGCAGGGCTCTTGACTAACTTTTTGCACTGGTAGCACTGGTGCGCCTAACTTTTTTTCTGAGGTGCACCAGCAAAGATAGGTGCACCCAAATTTTCAACCACATTGTATTATTTAACATCATAGTTTTATGGTTCACTTTTTAAAAAAAAATCACTGTCAAATCAAGATCATCTTACGAACATCTCTAATGAAACATTTCATTACATTCAAGCCATTTCTCTAATGAAAAATTATTTCTGACTTGAACTTAGTGAAGGGAAGTTTTTTACAGCATTAAACTATATTATCATCTCAGCCTCTACTGATAATTTGTTTGCTGCCATGTAATGTTTTATTAATGCACTGTGCTTTTTCAGTGTTTCAGTATAAAATGCATTAGAATCAGTCGCAAATTCACTATTCCCAGTGTCGTACCAAGGTACATCTCCCCGACAGAATTTGTTTCCCTGCACCAGGAGCACACGACCTCCCAACGACTGGTTGCACCGGTGCGACCTGAGATTTTTTTTATTGAGAAATCTGGTCGCATTTGTGACCAAATTGTTTGCACTCTAGAGCCCTGTTTAGCAGTGTACACAGATGGTTAATTTTACCAGCGGTGCTGAAGACAAGTTCCAAACGTGTGCTTATGGCCGTTTATTTTCCTGCCGTGTCTGACATCAATGGGAAACGTTTTTCATCCATTTTCTTTTGAGAGATATTTACAGCCAAGGTGCACTGTCTATCAGGGGCTGTCCTTTTCATATTTAATGGGATTTTGTATTTCTGCCGGTGAAAAGTTTTTTTCAGAGCTTGTTGATGGAGCTGCAGCACCTGGTGATTGTGTAGCGTAATCAGCTGGATGGTGAACATGTAATGCTCATTCAAGTTTGTCATCTTTGAGTCCTTTGCTGAAACAGGACAAGCAGCAAACCGCTTTGGTTCAGTCCAGTGATTTACCTATTTCATCCCTTTTAAAGCCAAAATAATCCCAAATAGGCGACTTTGTATTTTTATTTTTTGGCAACTAATTCCTCAATTTTTGGACTTTTGTGTTCTAAATTGGCAAATCAGTCCATGCATGTTTACATTATTCTGCCCACAGAAAAAGTCCAAACATCACCTGCGGGAATATAGCACCCATCATCATTTGTTGGACTGACGAATATCGGCTGGGAAAATGTTGCATATCACTCAATCCTAGTAGAAAGGAAAGGATAACACGAAGAGTTGTCCAAGAACCAAGCTTCAGAAGGACCTGGAATAGCGGGTGCTGCTGTTTTCCATGAAAAGAATGAATACTACACTCAATCACAAATGCTTCTATGCACAGTCACTGCGCAAGACTTCACTCCTGAAGAAAAAGCATGTTTAAGTGTGTTTAAAGTTTGCTGCAAAAGAGTTGGACAAGCCTGTGAAATACTGGGAGAATACTATCTGGTCAGATGAGGCTAAAATATGAGCTCCTTTGCTGTTGTTTCACATACCATGTTTGGAGGAAGAATGGTTCTGAATAGCACCACACAACAACCATGCCAAAAGTGAAGTTTGGAGGTAGGAACACCATTGTGTGGGCTGTCTTAGACCATACAGAACTGGTAGACTTTATATGCTTTAAGGAAAGATGAATGGAGAAATGTTCTTGGGTGTTGTTTCATCTTCAGATTATTATGAATAAGTATGGATTTCCAATCAAGACAAAATGCATAACCAAGGAAAGTCTTAATAGGTTTCAGAGAAAGAAAGCAAAACAGCTACCAGAACTTTTAGATGACATTTGTGTGGAAAAATGGGTAAAGATCCCAACTTAATGCACGTAACAAATTTCTCCATATAGCAGGTATCTTGAAGTTAATTAAAAAAAGCTTTCCCACAAAGTATTCAATACACTTCTCTAAGTGCATGTAATACTCACTGTGTCAGTCCAGAGTTTTATCCAAAACTTCATTTGTGAATTAATGTGAGTTGATTCCTTTGGATATATGGATGACTTTAGTTGCTAACATCTGGTCTGAATTTTATGAACATGTGACATAAAACACAACATGTTCAGTATTTATTTCACCTGCTGTGTGCGTTCTACAGAGGAAAGGAAATCCAAACTTGCCCTTTAGCAAGGTGCAGTTTGAGATTCTCACACTGGGTAAATAGTATCAACCCAGTGTATTATACAACTTATTAATGTTTTGTTTTACTAAAATAAAATATGAACATATTGGATCTCCAGGGATGAACTTGTGGAGGTCCACAGTTATCTTCCTGATATCTTGGCTGATTTCTTTTAATTTTTTCCATGATGTCACACAAGGAAGCAGTGGGTTTGGTGTGTTGCCCTAAAGTACATCCACACCTGTGCCTCCATTTAACTCAGATGTGTTAACCAGTCAGAAGTTCACCAAGCCATGACATCATCATCTGGGTTTCCCAAATTGTTTAGAGGCAAAGTAATCATAATGTACATAAAATTCTGAATTTGAAGAAAGTGTAAAAGTTTACTCTTATTATCCTGGCATTAACAAATACAAAGAACTTTGGTAATCCTAATTAACCTAAAATAGAAAAAGTCAGATTTAATGTCAGACAGTGATGGAGAAAGGTTACAGTATGTCTTTTTATACAGTGGATGTAAATATCTGGTTTCAACTTTAAATGCAACTGTGGTGATTACAGAAGCATTAAATCTAAGAAGATCATGCTGTAAAACTCCAAAATAGAAAGTGTCGTGATAATCCATCTGGCAGTGGGCCCCACACATTTATTAATAATCTCCCATAATGCCCAGGGGCAGGCTTCTACCACCTCCTCATTTTTTTGGATGGGGCTCTGCTGTCTTCCCACTTCTCTCCAGTTTCCTCTCCCTGTTTCTGACCCATTGTCCTGTCGGCGACCCTTCGCTCTAACCGGCTCTGTCAGCTCAGAATGTCACGAATAGCAAAAGCCACGCACATATCTTATCATGTTAGATCTATATTTACACCACTGCTGTAATCTAACACTTCATATTACACTAGCATGTCATAGTTAGTAGAAGAATGTGCAAATCCACTACAAGAACAGTCCATTATGGAGGATGACATGGACATTGTGCTGCTTTGCCGGCTAATCAACGACTGTCTGGCTTCGATGTGCAAACTCACAGAGCAGCCATTGGGATTATGTGCTACATTTAACAGATTCACAGGCAGGATGTGAAAAACAAGAAAAAAACTAAAGCGAGTGGAGCGGGAAGGAGCTGCTGTCTTCTTCACTTACAAGATATTTCGAATATAGCAGAAGGCACGCTGTAAGTCAGTGGGGGTCTACTATGGCATTATCCACCTCTTCCCCTTCATTATAGAGCGAAACATGTGATTACTGCCCCCCCGTTTGCTGTCAGTGTTTTATTACCTCTCGAATCCTTCCTCTAAGTGATCCTTACTATGTTGGCTTAGATTGTTGGACTGGGTGTCAAGTTCTGGTCTCCTTTGGAAACAGAAAATGAAGTATTATGTTGGATATTGGCTTCTTTGCTGATGTTTTTTAATTTATTGCAAGTGCATTTATATTCACCCCTTTTACTTTCATACCCCTAATACAATGAAGTGCATCCAAGTCCAACTATGTGTAATTAAATCACAGTATGAATCCAGTTGTTCTGTAAAGGCCTTAGAGGTGTTAGGGAACATTAGTGAGGAGATGGCTCAACTATCAATCATGCACTCCACAACATTAGCCTTTATGGAAGACTGTCAAAAAGAAAGCCACTGTTTAAAGAAAGGCATAAAAAGTCCTGTTGTCAGGATCCTGGGTTGTTTTGTTTAGATCAGCCTTGTTTCTGTTCTACTCTGTTCAGTCTAACTCTTAGTTAGTTTAGTTAGATTATGTTTATAATTTATTCTTTGTGTCCACTTATTTTTTGTTACAGTTTGATTCGTATTCCTAGTTCCCCTGTTTATTTTCTCTCTCTCTCTCTCTCTCACACCTGCAACCCGTTAGCTAATCACCCCCAGTCTGTTGTTCCAGCATTCACCCTCCCAATATTTATACACCTCTCCTCCTCTCACTCCTTGCTGTTATACCCCACAGTTTCCTCGCACCTGGTTCCTGTTTGTTCCCTGTGTTCCTAGTGTTTTTGTAAGTTTGTTTTTTCATCATTTTTTTCATCAAAATATCAAGTCAACTCTCTACTGCATCTGCATTTGGGTCCATCATCACCAAACAAACTTCATGACACCTGCCAGTAGAGGACACAGCAAACATATGTCATAATGTTAATCTTAGCGCTAAGATTAACATTATCCCCTTTTCATCTGTGTGTAGAGAAAAACGAACACTGCTCATTACCCTGAATCCAGCATCCTCACGTTGAAACACGGTGGTGGCACCTTCATGCTGTGGGGACAGGGAAGCTGATCAGAGATCATGGGAAGATGCACAGAGCTAAGATCAAGGCCATCCTGGAAGACAAACTGTGAGACCTAGAGCAGGATCAGGTTTTGTTTTCCCCAGACTGAGAGCCAACACCGTGCCATGGCCTTATGTCACTGGAGACGTCTCATCCACGAAGTCTTTGACCCTCTTTTTATGAGTTATTGTGGAGGATCAAAATGCATGGAGAAACTTTTACTACACAAATCATATTATTTATCTCTGTATCGATGCTAAGCGATGCCCTAACATCACCAACTTAATTTATTAGTGCCGTTTTAAACAAGTGGTGTTTGTCAACGCTTCACAATCAACAAATCTTTGATTTGATTGGTAGCCTCCGTGCTGGAAAACAGAAGTTAATCACAAAGTAATGTTTAAAAAAATCCACATCTTCGGACAGATTTTAAGGGTTGAGCAGAAAGTATTGACTGCAAGTGCCTCAATATGTGAAACATTGATTCACTTTAATGCTGTGATGGGTAATATGCAAATAAATGGCGAAGAGACTAAGTTTATTCTAATGATAATTCAATTATTTTTTTGAGGGTTCAATGATTTTTTTATTTAGACTTTTAGACTTTTTATTTTATTTAGACTTCAAAACAAAGCAAACTCTGGAACTTTAAAAATGGTGATCACAAGTTTTGATTGGTTGCTTTAAAAATTGGTTGCCTCCATGACTCCGCTGCCAGCTTCTGATAAAATTACCAGTATTGATGCCAGAACTTGTAGCGATGGAGACACAAAGAACTAGTGCTAAGCCAGTAATGGAACCACTGGAAACGGGCAACAAGAAGTTGGGGCAAAGTTTTATCTTCCAGCAGGACAATGACCTAGAACATACAGCCAGAGCAATAAAGGGATTAGATCAAAGCATATTGATGTGATTAAAGTTGTCCAGTAAAACTCTGGAACTAAATTCAACAGAGAACTGAACTGCCCTTCTCCTTCTATTGTTTATTCTCTCCTGACAAAGTCTACTCAAGCTTCTGCTTGCTACAAGCTTAGCTTAGCAAGGCCTGTAGATTTCTCCCACTGTGGATATACAGCAGAGAGAGCCAAGAGGCAAAGATGAAGCAGGTTTAACAGCTTCAAGCACCGGCAGAAAGCAGCTTATGGGGTGTTAAGGAAGAGGGGAAAGTGCCAGTGGAGCAATGAAAGTGATTTTCTATCACTTCGATGGCGATACTGGCAGTCACTGACTGGACTTGTGGCTTTCAGCTGTTCTGATTGTTTTCCTGCAGTTTCCTTGAAATTGACTCAAGTTCTAAGCTTTATGTTGGATCAGACTTCCAATGGGAAGTCCATGTGATGGAGAATACTGTTCTGCCCAGCTGCTGAGGCACAATGCATCCCCTATGTTGGCTGTTGATGCATCTGACGATGTTACATTATTAAAGCCCCAAGCTGAAGTAAATAGGTGTGACGATTCGCATAGAAACGTTTGGAATTGTTCCAGAATACCGGCGAGGCTTATTGGCTGTGTGCAGTGGGAGTCTAGATAATTCTCATTAGACTCAGAGCTCAGTTGTAAGCTGTCAGCATCGAACTGGGTGTCAAGCTCCTTCGTATCAGGACAAAGCGTGACTCAGATACATTTGACAGCTTGAGTTATGTTGCAATTCTCCACAGTACACAGCTCAGGCATCTAGGCTCTGTATCAGTGACTTGTCTTTAAGGCCCCCCCAACTAACCTCACACTGAAGATTTAAGAAAATTCAAAGAGATTTTTACTCATCATTTATTTATTTCAAGGGTTTTTAGTCACTGTTAAAGGTTGCTGGCCAAACAGATCAAGAAATGAAAGCAGCATTTGTGCTCAGTCGGGTCATCGTTTTCTAACCTGGCCTCATGTGAAAAGGTAACCTGGAGGTAACCACTGCGGTCAAGTGTCTGCAGCAGCTGCCTTTTACATTGCTGTAGAGGAATTTTGACCTATTCTTTGCAGGATTGTTTAATTCAGCTACATTAGAGGGCTTTCGATCATGAAAACCCTCCAATTCTGCTTCAAATTGCTCCAGTTCAATTTCATTTTCACTCACATTTTTATGTTTATCTATTTTTAAAAATATATATAAATATTTTTATTCTTTTTTGACATTTGTCTCAGATGGACTTTTTTATTTTGTCTTATTAATTATTGTGTAAAAGCTTGTGTGGATGTCTTGGCCAGCACCATTACTTGTTGCAAATGAATTGCCCTTTTGGACCTAATAAAATGAATTGAATTGAGTCATATCATAGTATCTCAATTGGATTTAAGTCTAGACTTTGAGTAGGCCACTGCAATCCCTTTAATTTTTCTTTCTTTCTTTTTTTTTTTTTTTTTTTTTTTTTGGTGGTCTTGCCGGTGTGGTTTGGATTATTATCCTGCTTTATAGCAGTCGTTCGTTTGGGCTTCAAGTGACAAACTGATGGTCGCACATTCTCCTTCAGGATTTTGTAGTAGAGGGCAGCATCCCAGGACAGCTGGAGGGCTGACACAGAGGGGAGTCCAAAGTAAATCACAGGAGCACAACTGTTGTGTGCATGATTGTTGGTGTAAATACTGGATGCGGATTCAGGTGTGTGTGTTGAAACTGCGTTAAAATTGTGGTTGCAGGATGAAGCCAAATGGGTCTGTTTCTAATTGTTGAGTCATGAGCTCTGACCTTAACTGAGGCCTTCAATGCCCCTAAATAAGCCCATTTACAGTCATTGATGATACTGGGAAAGAAGTGAGACAAAATTCTAAAGGTGGAAGCTTCTCGTTCTGAAGTAGGTTTGATGATGAGGAAGACATTTTTTTAAGATCGTGATTCTTCCAAAATCCTTAAAGCTATTCCTCAGGATTGACAGACCAGTCCAATGCTATGTTTGGGTTGTCAAACTGGAATTCTCTCTTGGAAATCATAAAAAAAATGCTGCATGACAAAAGTCCATCACACAAAGCTGATCCATCAACATCTGCACAGGACTCTTTGACCCCTGCCCCCCCGAACCTTTTGATCTGATCCTAAAGCAGGGGTCTGCAGCCTGCAGCTCCAGAGCCCCAAATGACTCTTTAGACCCTCTATGGTGGCTCTTGGTAACTTTGATCAAAAATAAAGTTTTGAGGAATTTTTAAAACCTTGAAGGTAATAAAGAAATGCCTTTGCAGTTTCTCAAATCTATCTTATGTAGTGAATGTTTCTGTAAATTTTTTTTTTTTTTTTTTTTTGCATTTTGGTTGAAAAGTACATGGGTTTTTTTATTTTTACATTTTCTTAAAGGTTCTATTAAAGAAAATTTATTCATTCCCTTTTTTGGAAATATTTGATTTTCAAAGTTTGTCCATAATTGAAAAATAAAAAATAAAAACAAAGGAAAAAAAATGGTTATTTTATTTTGAAGGGTCATGTAGCTTTTGTGGATCTAAACAACTTTGTTCTTCTGGACCGCAGGCAAAAACAGCCCTTAGTGTTGTAAAGGCTGCTGACTCCTGTTCTAAAGTATCAAGGTAACATTTAATAACACCCTGATGCTTCCACCACCGTGTGGTAGGATAATGGTCTGGGCTTGTTTTGCTGTGTCTGGGCCAGGATGGCTTGGCATCAGAATGAAAACATTTCTAATTTTTTGTGATGGTGAGGAAATCTTCATGAAACCAAGATATGGTGGAATTTCCTAAAAAGAGGAGTTTATTCCTCCAATCATTGTGATGTCATGTGGTCCACTATATCATTACTAAAGGGAAGGTGTACTCTCTAACCTTTTACCCAGAGAGATTTCAGTGTCCAGTCTCCAGCCTGTAGATGATTCGCTCGAAGCTGTTGGATTCACTCCTATCAAATAATTGCTCACGGTGATTATCTGCTCACAATAACTTGTCACGATGATTTAACACTTGACCTCCATTATCTCTGCTCTGCCTCTGCTGGTTTCTAAGTCCCTCCTCCATCTTTAACTACAAAAGGTAGAAGACGTCCACGGCAGACACGACGTCTTTTATAAGAGGAGCTTCGTTTTAATCAGGTGGAAAGGTTCCCTCTTCCCCTCTGTCAGCAAGTTGCATCACTGTAGTTCTCGCTAATCTGCTCTAAATTCTCCTCTGCATCACAGATGGGTTATATAACTGCATTTTTCCATATGAACTCAATGCTTTCTAAAGAACGTCATCCAGCTCTGCATTATCACGTCTGTGTCACTGAATTATTTGGCAGCGCATTCACACAGATGAGCAGATTCCATGTCATGTTGAATTGGTGAAACTCGGACCGAAGTACAAGAATGCTCTGAGGGCAGCCAGATGGTGAGTGGAAGGAAGCCTTCATTAACTGGTGGAGCTGGTCCTTCAGGAGAAGCAGTCCTCACAGGCAAAATAATGTGCTGTAGAATTGAGCATGAACAAAGGAAATCAGTCAAATGTAGCCTAAACCTAATAATTCTAATGTCATTTTAACATATTTACCACTGGTTTGAAATTATACAAATTGATATCATTTCCACAACATGATGGTGTCGTCTATTTCCAAACTGCACTTCTTTTCCAAATTACTAGTAAGAATAATTTTTACCCAACTCCAGGCATTATGGACTACAGATGGTAACTGAATTTTTTTTCTTTTGTTATAGAGCTCAGTGGAACTGAATCAGCACTTTTGAACATGTTTCAACAGGCTTTTATGGATGACAAATTTAGGGAATTATGTCATTTTAGTTCTTTTTAACCTTATTGCCAAATTCTACTCCATGGGTGGCTTAAATCATACCTAGAAGACCATACTTCACTGTCAGACTCTTTAGTTTGTATATTTAATAGCTTTGCTCATCTATGGGATCACACAGGGATCCATTCTTAGTCCACTTTTGTTTTCTGTTTAAATGCCCTGCTTCAGTTCCTGCAGATGATTCACAAATCTATCAGCCCCTCAACAGGAAGACTGTTGTTCCATTTAATGACCTGCTGTAATATCTGGGTGACATAAAATCATGGATGGCACCTAACCTTTTGTAACCCCTTTTGTTTTTTAGGCATTAGATGGTCTGTTTCCTCTGAAGATGGTCTTAGATGGTCAGGCAAACAGATGCTATTGGTAGTACTGAAGAGCAGATTAAAGCAGTGACTCTTTGGCCATAAGAAGACATTTGTGATGTGGTGAAACGAGGGGGGTTCGGTTTATGATATGGGAAGGAGAGATTTGCAGTAATCCAGAAGGGAGATAACGAGACTGTGGACAAAGATGGCAGCAGTGTGTGGGGTAATGGAGGGGAAAGGTTGACGTTATGTAGGTGGAAGTAGGCAGACCTAGTGACATTACTGATGTGGGATTTCAAGAATGGTGTGTTGTCAAGGATGACACCCAATGAACAACATATCCGATGTATATTGATGTTTTTATTGATGGCAATTGACAAAATGTAATGTTTGTTACTGGTTTCACAACCGGTGATTGTTTGATGTGTTTATGTTGTTTTTATGTTTTCATGATGCATCATGAAAACATAGCACTTTGAACTGCCTTGTTGCTGAAATGTGCTATGCAGATAAACTTGACTTGACCCAGACTCTTAACCAGGGGGGAGGGTGAGACGGTAGAATTATCAATAATAAAAAAATAAATGTCTGTTCCGGATAGAGTGGATTTGGTACCAATGAGGAGAACCTCAGTTTTGCTGCTGTTTAGTTTAAGGAAGTTTAGGGTGAACCAGGTTTTTATTTCAGAGATACAATCAGTGAGGAAAGTGGACAGAAGAGTGGACGAGGGTTTTAGTAGTAATGTAGAGTTGGGTGTCAATATAACAGTGGAAATTAATATCAAATTTGTGGAAAATATTGCCAAGGGGAAGGATGTAGATGATGAAGAGAATGGGCCCCAGGACAGAACCTTGGGTCACACCTGAGGTGGATTTAAAGGACTTGAGTTGAATAAACTGAGTTATTGTGTTGTTATTTTATTGTTCCCTATGTCTTACCTGGTATTTTATTTAAATGTACAGCACTTGTGTCAATACTTTGTATTTTTAACATATTAAATTGATTTGATTTAAAAAGCTCCTTTGACAGTTGGGATTTACAGTGGATCCCTGGTATTCACTGGGTTTGGGGAACACAGCCACCTGCTGATAGCTAAAATCCACAAATACTTGACACCCACTCTGAAAACAGTTATAACTTCCTATTTTAATAGTTCAAACACCAAATATACCTTTATATGCATTAATATGCATAGTGGAAACCGTCTTAGCACTACTGCAGAAGCTAACATCTACTGTCTACCTCATCTCTGCTCTTCAGGGTGCAATCAATCACCACCAAAGAAAATAAATTGCATTTCTGGATTGGCTGCTTTGCAAGCACCAGCCAATAGCGGGTCAAGCTACATTGCGCTTTGGCACTTCAGTTTCCAAAGCTGTTTTTTCTTTCAAATACTTTAAATATGCTCTATGGAAAAATAAGCAGATTTTAAAATGGAGTCTCTTTCCATAGAAAAATCTGTGAATACAGACCTGGTAGGGTCTGTATTCACAAGGTAGGGGTCCACTGTAACTCGATTTTATTTTGACCTTAGTATTATAAATTTGTGTTCACCAAGGTTGGATATAAACAGAGCCATTGTTTTTATCTCCTTCTGTAGGACTTTTTGTTCCTCCCCTGACCTCATCTGGCCTGTCAGACCCACCAGCCCATCATCATGAACTACCTTCGCCGGCGCCTGTCAGACAGCAGCTTCGTGGCCAACCTGCCCAACGGCTACATGATGGATCTGCAGAGGCCAACCCCACCAGGATCATCCATTTCATCCCCTGCCTCCCCAGCCACCGAGAGGCGTCAGCCCCCAAGCCTCCCGAGCCAGACCCCAAGTTCAGGTCCAGGTTCAGGCCCGACCCCAGCCTCAGCAGCGGGCTCGGGGAGCTTTCTCAGCTCCTTCTCCAGCGTGGTAAAGAGTGCACAGATGGCACAGAACGTCGCAGCCGCTGCACATGCTAAATCAGCTGGAGCTACAGCAGCTGAAGGTGCCTCTGCAGGAGGCAGTCAGCCTGGCAAGCCTGTGGTACGCAAGCCCAAGATCCTGCTGGTGGTCGATGATCAGCACACTGACTGGTGAGTGCAAGTTTAGAAGGTTTTGGTTTTTGTAGCTTTAATGGATAAGTTATTGCAAAAAAAAAAAAAAAAAAAAGAACCTGCTAGTAGAAGGAAATGTAAAGTTTTTAGGTATAAGAATAGAAATATTATGTGGTATAATTTTTCAGGTAGGTGAGCATAGAGAAGTAGTTGGTATTTGGGGAAGTGAGTACAATACTGTCATGTCTGCTTATTTACTATCAAGGTAAAATTTGTGAACCATTAGCCTAGCATTAAAAAAAATCCCAACTTGTAAAAAAGCAAGCCAGAATCTAAAAATTTGAAAACATAACTCAAAAAACATAACTAATGAACATAATTTTTGTAAATTTTAAAAGAATACTCATGTTGGTAAACCATTGAGGTCATTAGAACCGGACTTCACCCCCGGATCTCTTGAAGCACTAAATCTTAAAATGCATTAGAAACCTGTTTCAAGCCACTAAAGTATCAGCAGAATTCCACATTTAGTTTTTTTTTTACTACTTTTTTTACTTTTACTTTTAATGAATGAATAAATTGAAAAAAAAAAAAAAAAAAAAAAAAAAAAAAACCAAACACACCAAAACCCTGAATAAAAATACATGAGATTTTGTAAGAGAAACTGCTTAGCCATTCATTTTCATTTACTCCGGTTGTCCCTAACTAGGCCTACAGCAATTTACATAACTTTGGTCACACCTTTGACCAGGACATGTCCTGTAAATCCTATATTTTTGCTCCTTATAGCATCACTTCTCAAATAAGACAACAAACTGGCCAATTAGATTCAGCTGTCTAGTCTAAAGACCTGAGCTTAAAAAAAAGACGTTGACCAGTGGGGATTGCTGCTTTCAAGCAGTAACACCTTGACAATGAAATATGCTTCCCCCATCTTTTTATGGTGTTGACAATATTGATTCCTTTAAGAGGTTAAGACTTTTCTTTATTCAAACAAGCTTTGAGTTAGTTTTTTATGTTTTTATTCTATGTTATAGTTTTATTTATTAAGTTTTTGTTTATCTGATGGTAAAGCACTTTCTTGTGATTTTTATCTATAAAAGGTATTTTATGTACTTACTCCTTACTTACTTTACAAGATTCCAATAAAGCTTAATTCTTTGACTCCAGACATACCATTCCCTTCTCTTCATGCCCAAATTTTAAAGGTGTCTCTGATAACCCCACTCTGTTAAGGGGAAACTTAGACATCTTGAAAGACAGTTTGATTTTTCTTCAAAAGACTGAAGAAATGGCATTAACATCCCTTTGCCCTGAGATTGCCTGTAATGATAAGCTTTGTTTTTCCAGCAAGGGAGATGCCCCATACCATAACACTAAATGTTTTTTATGGGTGCAACCCGCAAATTCATTTTCCTTATAAATATGGCACAATTTAATGGGAAATAAACCAGTCTTCCAAAGGTAAAAAGAAAAAATACTGCCTAAATTGTTCATATTTTATTTGTCTAAGCTCGTGTTTAGTTCTGTATGAAAGGAATAGAACATCACATTATCTCGGATGGGCTTGCACGTCCTTGGACTTGTTAGGCGTGCCAAAGCTCTATGTGCCAAAATGGAAATTGTCATGGTAACGAGAGGAAGGAACTTAGCTGTTTAGGTGACAGAAAAATTAATGAGGTTAAATGAGAAAGAACTGGTTCATCTTTCACTGAAGCCACACATGTCTGTTAGAAGCTGCGTTTTCCTCCACACGAGGGAGAGATCGATTTCCAGGGCTCAGGTCAAGGCATTCAGCTGCTAGTTTATCTAGCCTGTCTAACTGAATCAATAGAGCTCCCATGCATTTCATGGATTGTTATTGTGTTGTCTAATGTTTTCAGCAAGCTTGTTATAAGCCATTTCCAGCCTTTTGAATTTATCTCCAGTGCCAGCAAGGATGATTGTGTCCAGACGCGCCCTCTGTGGGGAGAACAGGTCAGGGTTGGAAATTGATCTCTAAATGAAAGCGTCTCGCTGACAGATGTAATAAAACGTTCTGGATTTCCTTGGATCTTTTCTTAAAGAGCCGGGTGGCCTCTTTTCTGTAAGCCAGCAGGCTGCAATCCCTGAAGGAGCCAATCCCTCTTTACACCCTGATGTTTGTGAAATGAGCCGTTAGGGGATCATCCTCACTCTGAAGCTTCCAGGCTGGTTCAGCCTCTCTGAGCAAAGCTGTCACACTCCTTTGAGAACAGCCGGAGTTTGTATCAAATCCAGCAACACAAACTTCCAGAAAAGTTTTTGCTTTTGCAATGCAGAGTCCTGAAGGGAGGTAATTCAATTCAATAGTTTACTTATCCCAAAAGAAAATGAAAATGTCATAACTCATATCATCCAAGTGTCTTCCAAGAGTTGTTGTGGATGGTGATGCTGTGGGCAGGAAGGGTCTCCAGTAGCAGTCAATCTTGCAACAAATCTGAAGAAGTCACTGACTGAAGACTTGCTGTATGATAGTCTCATGACTGTCATGACATGCTAACAGCAGACATGATATTTCACAGTAACACGCCACCAGTTATTAGCAATCACTGCTAATCCACCTGATTTGCTTTTGCCGCTCCTCTTTAAATCTGTCTGGACATATGGTGAGAAAGCCAGGAAGAGATGCTTTGTACTTCCTTCTTCTCTCTCTGCTCTTTGGTCCTGCTCTGCATCCATGCAGCCTCCTTTTCAACTGCTCTGGGATTTGGGGTTGTAGGTCAGGTATTATGAGAGCTTTTGAGATGCTGATCAGCTACACCTATTTGTAAAAACAATACCTTGTTGCCATGGTTTTGCATCATAATGACTTTCTGAAAGTAAAAATGTAACAGCAAAAACCTTTCCATCTGCACAGTATCCTAAACAGAGGGAATAATTGTCCAAAGATGGAATGCCTCAACCAAAAACATTCTGAACAAAAGATCTACAAAAAGAACAAATCAGAACAAACGTACCAGAAATCAACAGAAGATAGTAGCTCAAAACAAACACTGTATTATCAAATGTATTGGGTCATTTGCCTTTACACACAAATGAACTTTAATAGCTCACCCTTTGCATCTACAACAGGTTTGAGTCTTCTGGGAAGGCTTTTCGCAAGGTTTTGGAGAGTGTTTATGGAAAGCTTTCTTTCCTCTGGTGTGCATTTTTTTTTTAGGTCAGACACTAATGCTGGAAGTGAAGGTCTGGTTTACATTAACTAGCAATGTAGGTCAACAAACTGATTGGCCAATGTTAGGCCAATCAGTTTGTTCCACACCCAAACTCCTCATTCATTTATGTCTTTATAGACTTTGTTTTGTGCATAGTGATGCCAGAATTGAAATGGTCCATCTCCAAGTTGTTGTCATGAAGTTATTTTTTTCAAGGACAACAATTATTTCACTGGTTACAAACTGAATCTGTATTTAGTTTTGTAGATTTTGAAAAAGAGCCAATCTGAACTGGTTCAAATGCCAAAAAAAAAGACTAAAATTTTACTGCTCAGAAGTGAATTTTAGGAATTGTTGAACACAGACAATAATCGCAAACTATAGAATACTCAAATATTCAGAATGTTGCAAACACAGCTTGAGTCTTAGATCTTAAAATGTTCAATCCTTTATAAGAACCAGTGCAGATCTTCTTAAAATCTTCTCGGCTCATTAAGGGCCACAGATTGCTTCCTTGACTTTAGGGCCATTCAGTCTTTTATGAGTGTAAAGCAATGAGAGAGTAAAACTAGTTGTACAGATCATCATTACTGCCAAAATAAATAAAAACAGTGTCAAGTGATGTGTATATTCCAATAAATATAACTGTGACTTTAGTCCAAGTGTGTCTTAATTGTTCCATTTTTAGCCACATGGTGGCAGTGCAGTTCAGTTAACGGCTTACAGAGAAACCCTTCTCAGTGAAGAACTTTTACCAGCAGATGGCAGCAAACGGTAGCCTTTAAATCCAAATGAAACAGTTCAGCCGCCGGTGAATGAGTAAACCTGTTAAACTGTTGCTGAAAATTTTCTGTCCCGTTAAATGGTTCTACCAAGAAATGTATCTTTCTGAACACGTGTTGGGTTTTTTTCTTCATGGAAAGTTCATGAATTGCAGCTCTAGATGTTCATTTATTAGCAAAGCCTATGTATTACGGGGCAGTTCAAGTTTCTGGAGAGTCAGTCCCTCCAGGATGTTGAGACGTTTTTTTGTGATTGTTGTGGCCTAAAAGGACTGATTTTGTCACATCTTTTTCAAAAAGTTGGAATCAAAATTTCTAATTTTTTTTAAAGCTTTTTTCCATATTATGGTCTTAAAATTGAAATTCCTGCACACAACCTTTTTAGCTCTGTGGAATTATCTATCATAGTTTGACAGTTCCACAGAGCTAAACTGACATTCTTGCAAGAAAAGGCAAACAGTTACAGGTGGGGAGTGGGACAGTATTGTTTTTCTTTGCTCTATGGAGCTTGAGAAAGACTTTCTTTGGAATCTAACATTTTAAAACTGACTATTTTTCAAGAATTCCAAAAGATCTTTGCTTAATTTTTGTTAAAGTTTTGAGTTTTACTTAAACAGTATTTTACTTTTTTCTCAAACTGAGATGTAAGTTTTATTTAAATAATAATAATAATAATAATAATAATAATAATAATAAAGATGCAATACAATAGAAGTTTAGTAAATTATTATTACCTGTGATTTTTCTGTATTGTTTCAACTGCCCCATTCAGTTTTTTCGATTTTTCATAATCATGGCTTTTTAAAATTATTTTGCTTGGTAGTCTGGTAAATGGAATCAAATCTGCTAAAGGACTCATACTCAGGCTTGTTATTATTTATCACTGTCTCCAGTACGCAACACACAGAAATAATACAGGTATCTTTACAAGCGCTACTGTCGGTCGTTGATTCTAACATTGCTATAGCAGCAGAGTATCATCACTTTTTAAAACCTTAATTTATTTCCGCTACAGGTTATTGTTGATACTTGCTGTCAAAAGCAAGTTTCCCATGTATGTAATAAATGTGTTTAAAGTTTTCACGTTATCTCCGAGGCCTGTTTGAGAAGAACAAGAAGAGACAGAAGCAGCTTCTGAACAGCTGCTGCTCAGCTCCTAGATTCAATTAAAGTGCTAAAAAGGCAGATTTCTGGCTGCTGTTTTGGCAACACTGCTGGAATGTGGTGTTCTTTGTGCACCACTAAAATGCCTGCTTTTCAGCTACTGCTGTGGATCTGAAATATTTTGAACATTTGAATGAGATGCAGTGTTCCCATTTTAAAACTATAACCTGGCTTGGTTAACTCACAAAGTTAAGATAGGATTATCAAACTAATGTTAAATCTCTATGATTTGGTTGGTTTTCACCCAGGTCTGAGTACTGGCAGACCTGCAGGTTCAAAAAATCACTGAAATAGGACCTGTCTGACAAAATGAAGCAGGTGTAAAAAATCTGACAAAGCAGCACGTCATGGCCTGATTTAAAGAAATTCAAGAACACACAACAAAAAAGTCTTTGACATGTATAAGTCTGGAAAAGGTTAAAAAGCCTTTTCCTAAGCTTTGGGACTCCTGTGAACAACTCTGAGAGCTATTACCCACAAATGGAGAAAGCGGAAAATCAGAACAGTAATGAATCTTCCCAGGAGCGGCTGGCTGACCAAAATTACTCTGAAAGCCCATCAACAACTCATCCAGGATGGCACAGAAGAACCTGGAGCAACATCTAAGTCTCTGCAGGTCTCCTCTGCCTCAGTAATACTTTCAGGATTTGATAATAAGAAAGAGAGACTGGCCAAAAAGAGCATTGACGGGAAAGTTCCGAGGCTGAAACCACTGCTGAACAAAAAACCAGAAAGGCAAATCTTGGTGATCTCCAAGACCTTTTGAGGAAAATATTCTATGGATTAACAAAAAAAAAAAAAAAAGTGGAACTTCTTGAAAGATTTGCGTACCATTACATCTAATTACAGCATATACATACAGCCAAACATAGTGGTCTAAGTATTAGTATAGTATTAGTTTTGGTCAGGTTTGTTGCCCAAAGACTTTGCCATAACTGATGAAGTCATCAATTTCTGACATTAAGCTCCAGCATAGTTTGGTTTTGCAGCAGGACAATGATCCAGACCACACCAGCACTCCACCTCTGAATGGTTCAAACAAATGTAGGTTTTAAAGTGGCCTAGTCAAAGTCTGAACTTAAATCTGACTGAGATGCTGTAGCATGACCTAAAATAAGCCATTCATGCTTAAAACCCCTCCACTGTGGTTGAATCCAAGTAATTCCATAAAGAGGAGAGAGACAAAATTAACAACAACAAAAAAGATTTAACAGCGAAGGTAGTTACTTTCCTTCCATCTTCCCTCTTACTTAAAACTTGTCTCATTTAACCCTGTGTGACTTGTTTGGAGTATTTGGTCTTCTGTTTTGATGTTCATAAAAATAAAAGAAAATAAAGAATAAAAATTCCACAACTCATTAAAGTTGTATAACCCTATTTGTTCTCTAGGCTTGTCTTGCTGGACTTGATGACTTCACTTCCAAAAAAAATTTGGTTGGATTTTTTTTTTTTTTTTTTTTTTTTTTTTTTTTTGCTTGTCCATTTTTTGTACTTCCTCAAAACTCCCAGGGAAAAAAAAAAAAAACTACTTCCTGTTTGCACCTCATTAATTTCTAAACAACCCGATTAAAGAGAGATGTGCCAAAACCAAGCATGGAGCCATAATTTACACTTCGTAGACTAAGACTATCTTATGTCAGGCTGAGAGTATTACACAGTTTCATCAGCTGGTTAATTAGTCAGAATATCAGCTCCGATACACAGCCATCTTATTACCCCAATATACCGCTCATAGCTTGCATATTGTAGTTTTAAAACAGCATTGGCTTATTAATACTAATGGATTGTGATTACAGTGGACCCACAGTATTTGCTGGGGTTAGGCTCCACAACTGTCCGTGAATAGCTAAAATCCGTAAATATCATAAATATTTGAGTATCCTTCTAAAAATGCTTAGAACTGCCTGTGTTAATAGTTCACTGATCATATGAGCATATTTAATATGCATTAATGCACACTGTGGAAACTATCTCAGCATTACCATAGGAGCTAATACCTATAGTCTTTCTTATTGACGCTCTTGGGGTTACAGCCAATCATAACCAAGTAAAATTAATGGCGCTTCCGGAATGACTGATTTGCCAACGCTAGTGAATAACATGTCAAACAGCATTGCACCCAGGTACTTCAGCTTCCCAAGCTGCATTTTCTTTTGAATATTTTAGATATGCTCTACGAAAAAAAATCAGTGAACAGGCAAATTTTCTGCAAATAACTTGGAGTTACACTCCTTAGAAAAAACGGTGAATACTGAACCACGAATAGGTGGGGGTCCACTGTATTTTGGTTTCCACAAAATGTCTGAACCATTCTTTCCTGTGAACAAGAAAGCACTTATGAAACCTGGGGGTCTGCTTTCAGCCAGCTGACAGTACATAGGAACAGGAGGGGGAACACTTCATCACTGTATAGTCCAGATAGACAAAACTAGTCCAGAAGTCCTGAACTTTCTATAGAGACTGAACCATAGTTAATGGTTCCTATTGTAAAAACTATGTACTCTGATGCCGGTAAGTCATGCCTAGTGGGTTAGAATTTAAAATTTTCAGTTTAAATGTATATTATCTTATATTGCTCATGAATTGCTGTTTTGAGGAGAATAAGATCTGTTCTGGACTACAAATCACTGGTTATTTTAGATAATACACTCATTGTACCATATTTAAGTTATTGTGTGGATGTTTGAGGCAATACATACAAAACAAGCTTACAAACACTGTACACAATGGAAAAAAAAGGAAAAAAATCAATCAGAATACGACAGAAAGTGGTATATTGGGAACATACAAATCCATTATTTTTTAAATCAAATGTACTGAAATTTTGTGACATTGTAAAATTCAGAACTGTACAATTTATGTTTAAAGTAGGAAACCGTCAACTTCCACACGATATTAAAAAAAATGTTTTGTGACAGAGAGGGAGGTTATAATTTAAGAGGAGAAGGAAATTTTAAAAAATAATGTCTTAGAACAACCAAAGAGTTTTTGTATATCAGTGTGTGGGGTAGATCTGTGGAACAGATTAAATGATGCGCTCAAACAAAGTACAAATATAAACCATCTTAAAAAACTGTACAAAAATGAACCGATTGGAAAATATGTTGTATAGGAGGGGTGTCCCAAAGCCTAAAAAGGCTATTGTTGATATTAATAACGTGTAAATAATTGTACATTCAATGGTGAGAATGTGAGGTTAAGCATTATTATAGTGGGAATACTTCAAGGCTTTACCTGGTGTGGGGAGACTTAAATGATTATATGGTGATGTGTATGAGAGGGGCAGGAAATCATAAGATCCTTGATCTTCTACCTTCTCCTTTTCAAACAAATTATGTAAAATTGCATGTCAGTTGGGATGACCATTTGTGTTATTATTTTCTTCTGTTTTTACTTTTTTATTGTCTGTTTGAAATAACTAAATAAATAAATAAATATTTAGCCTGGCCATTGCCTTCCTAGGCAATTCCACTTGATTCGTATCTCCCTTCAGTGCTCTGTCTGGGATTTCTCCCACTGAGCTGGATTTCTCCAGCTGAATTTCAACCGGACCAATCAGCAAACAAGAGTTGTGAACGATGCCATTCTGCTGTGTTTTAGAATTGTAGTCTGCCTATATAGGGGTGTGGTTTGACAATAGCAGCAGAGGAAGTGAACAAAGCTGTTCAGTCCATGTTGGTCACGCTTCCAAATACTGAGCAATTAAAGTCGGAGCAAGAGGAATGTTTAAGACATTTTATTGCTGGCAAAGATGTCGTGGCCCTACTCCCCACAGGGTTGCTTACAGCACATGCAATTTCTCGTAAGCTTCATTGAGCTGATGTATTACATACATCATGGCCAAACATTAGCGATTTGGTAAATTCAGATCCAATCGTTTCAAATTTCAACAGAGTGCACACCTCCAGCAAGCAATTGTTTCTCAACAGCCAAGAGTCCAGAACCTCTGTACAAAGCAAAGTGTAGAATAAGGGGCTGGTTTTTACCAGGCTACTTGTGAATACCTCTAAAGCCATGTCGCAGTCCTTTGAGATAGTGCCATAAAGGTTACTCATCAGTTTTTCCAGGTTCTCTAAAAAGTTTTGGCTATGCAGGCATTTGTCCACCCTTCCTTCGCTCCCTGAGGCTGAATTTCCTCCTGGTCATTCCAGGAGAGAGTCTGGGATCTCTGGGGAAACACTGCTCTGTCCTGACAGCCTTGGCTTCCAGCAATGACTGATGCACAATAGCTGTACAGAGCACTGAGAGCATCACCGCAACCACCAACAATTCCTCCTTTGCACTCTCCATGTCTCCCCCTCTTCTTCTCTTTAAGGCCGGCATGCAGGCCAATTGGCCAAGTATCTGTCAGTCTGTTTGCACTGTGTTCAGAATTATATGAGCACCTGATTGCTTAATTCAGTCCTCCTCTGGCAAAGTGTTTACTTCGTCTTTGTATACAGCAGAACGGTATGAGAACCTCTGCTTACCCAGAGGTATATGAAGAGGAGGTTTAAGTTAATGTTATGTCTACAGAAGAAGCAGGAAGCCCACACACTGGCAAGAAAAGCCTGAAAATTCTCTCAGGCGATTTGTTAATCTGTGCTATGCCTCAAGAGGGCAAAAGTTCATGAACTGCAGAAGAAGCATTAGCAGGCCAACAGCTCCCGCTAGAACTGTTTTCGTTATGGCCTTATTTGTTGGTAAAATTTTATTACCCAGAGGTCAATGAATGATGATATTTCTGAAAATATTTTGTCAAAGTTAGAAATTCACAAATTACTACTCCAAGGGCATTCCTTGTGTTTTGGCTTCTGGAACTGGTTTATCCTTTAAAGCAGCTCCAGTGATTGTCCTGAACTGGTGCAAGGCCTGGGTTCTTTACAAAAACAGTTGTTAAGAGCCTGTTTTTTTTCCCTCAGCCACTCAGCCTTCTCCAGTGCATCACTAAAACTCTACCCTAACTCAAATTTCCTACAAATGTTTAATCTTGAAATTCCTTGAAGGATCCCAGACCAGGGCAATGGTTTACCTACACGCACTCATTGGCCACTTCATTAAGTGAAGCTGTTCAATTACTTGTAAAAATAAAAATTAATCAACCAATCACATTGCAGCAATTGGAGGAAGAGGAGTTTTTTAGGTTCAAAACAGGTAGAACAAAGGGGATTTAAGTGACTTTGAAAATTGCATGGTTGGGCTGAGTTTTTCTGAAATGGCTGATCTATTGGGATTTTAGATAATAACCAGGCATGAAGTCAAGGCCGGGCCTTCCGATACCAAGACCGAGACCACACACTTCCAGACCACAACCAAGACAAGATCTTCCAAGACCAAGACTGACCTTCCGAGACTGAACTGTCCCATACTAAGACCGAACCTTCATAGACAAAGACCAGCCCTCTCAAGACCAAGACTGATGCTGAATGTGTTGAGTTCGAATAATATTTCAGGACATTGCTTTTTTTGTACAACAAAAAATCCAAAGATTTATGGAAAAATGGTTAATTACTCAACCAAAACTACTTCTTGGTATTAAACTAATAATTGTAATTATAATCTCTTTAAGCTATTAAATGCAGCCACAAATTGATACACAATCTCTAAACTGAATTCATCAACTTACATTTCACAATAATTGTTTGAGAAATAATTTAAAAAACGTTAAAGTGAGTAATAATTTGTTCAGGTGTGGAGTCAAAGGCGGTTCTTTCGAGACCAAGACTGCACACTCCAAGGCCAAGCCAAGTACCAGGATAAAATACCTTAAGAACAGTCCCAAACCCAAGACCAGTCTTGAGACCTCCATCCCTGGTCATAACCATCTCTTATAGAAAAGTGATGGAAAAAACAACAAAATATATACAAAGCAGCAGTTATATGGATAAAAAAAACCCTAAGTGATATCAGATGTCAGGAGAGATTGGGTAAATTGGCTAAAAACTGGTTTAAAAAAATCTGGCATTGCTACCAGGATATGCAGATGACCATCTCTGATTGTATAAAACATCACACCTTGAAGAAGATGGACCACAGCAGCAGAAAACCATGCTGGGCGCCACTCCTCTCAGCCAAGGGCAGGAAACTGAGGTTGCAGTTCATAAAACCTCCATTGGGCCATAAAAGACTTTAAAAAAATCCCAGGGTTGATAAACCTTGATTACATTTACAACATTCAGATGGTAGGATAAGAATTCAGAGTAATCTATATGGGAGCATTGATCCATCCTGCTTAGATTGATAGTTCAGGCTTATGGTTTTGGGTATGATGAAAAAAGAACCAAGGCAGTTCAGAAAGGGGTTCTAACCCAGTACTAACAGGATGTACCTAATGAAGTGGACACTGAGTATATATCCCAGATGTTGTTGTATGAAGTCTGGTGGAAAAAACTCCAATGTTAAGACATAGGTCTGTGTTAGTGGCCTGAGGAGGTGGCTCCCAACCTGAGATTACATTGGTTTCTTAGCCCACCAGTTATTACAATTGCATTTCTATCTGTACAGCACCATAACATATTTTTTGGATGATCAGGTCTGCAGGGAAATCATGGCAGAAAAAAATGGTAGGATTAAAAGTAAAAGGTCCTAGCAAAGAAAAAAACAATTATTGTTTTTCAATATTTGCCCTATGGGCTTAAGGATTATTTCTTACTCCTTAGTCTTTGAATATACGAGAAAGGGTGCATCTTGGATAAAAAACACTGAAAACTTCTGGTTGAATGATTCTTTATGTCCAATTGGAAAGCTGACTCTTTTAAAACCATGGTGTGGTAGGTATCTGTGTTTTGAAGGAATTATAAATGACTTCAAAGTTTAGAGATCGTGTGTTGAAAAATAGTTCCTGTGTGTGTGTTATTTTAAACTATTAGGTCAGTGTTCTCTGGGTTGTTGAAATAAGTCATGGTCCCCAGTGTTATTCTGATCAAAATATACATACAGTATATTTATTTAGGGGCTGCTGTTTTTCTTGGCCTGTTTTCTAATTTGCCGACATGAACTGTTCTGTTATTCTATTGTTGAGTCATAGAAGGGTAACTCATCTGGCCTTGGTATTTCCTCCAACTTTAGTCCCTTGACTTCCTGAGTTCTCTCTCCTGCACATATTTGGCTGTACTGCTCATCATATTCAGCATTACACTCTTTGGCGTAGGTGAATGGAGGCACTGGTGGGACTGTTGGACCTCAAACAAACCAGCTTAGTCCCACCAACTTATCAGACTAATGAAAAGTGCTTTCACTATAAATGTCTATACCCAGGCATTTCAGATCCAAAGAGATGCGGATCTGGTCGGTTTGGCCTTGGTGAGGCCAGCAAAAACTCAGCATTTGTACAGCAGCAGTTGGACCATTTGGATGCAGACCAGTGGGATGCTGGATCAGAAAGTAAGGGTTGTAAAGGGTTGACCAATGATATTGCAACTGTCAGGGTGTCAGCACATTCTTAAAAAGTCTGAAGTTCATGCATCTAAAATTAAGGTCTTAAAAAATGTAAGTTGGCCTTAGATACATTAATCACAGGTCTTACATTTTAAAGCGGCAGGACTATTTAATCTCATATATTCTATGTGGTTTTCTTTTTTTCCTTGTGTGACTTTTCCATCTGACAAAAGTTGAAGTGGCACACTGACATCTTCATTACTTTGTGACTCAAGGCAATTGATGCTACCAGTACCAAGCTGCTAGCTAGTACCCTAGCTAGCTACCTTTTTTTGCATCTATTATGGGTAATTGGAAATTTATCGTCGGTTGGCTGGACAACATTCAAATGTCGCCACTGGCTCACTTCTGTTGCCAACCTGTACGATGCTATGTGCATTCTGTGCAGAAAAGCTTGGGGATTAAGACTGTAGAGAGCGTGAGAAGCATAAAGCTGTTGCCAAGAGCATTTCTATGGCCAAGAGAAATATTGTGACATAGAAATGTCACAATATTGATCTCTTGGTGTGGCTAAAGCGCCCAAGAAAATGGTTGTTGCTGCGAGTACGAGCACTGAACTAAGAGCAGCATTTGGTGCGACACAAACTCTGAAGTCGGATGTTTTGTGGATTTTAAACACAGTGGTGTTGAATTTTATTTCAACAAAGTTGTTACTATGGAAGGGAATACAACTATGAAGGAGGACAAAAAGAACATGGAACATGCACAGACCAGGAAAAAACCAGGACATGATGACGGGGACTATGATGACAAAGAGGGGAAAATATTAAAAGTAACAGTAATAAATGTCATAATACAGGTCTTACATTTCATTCATAATGATCTTAAAAAGTCTTAAATTTGAGTTATCTCATAAAAGAAAAGGGTTTTCAAACTCTAAAGCACTGAGAGATGTTTGGTTGGATCCAGAAGGAATGTGTGATAATGAGAGAAAGAAAACCCCAACGGGAAACTGACTTTGTCCAAATGTATGAATCATGCACTTCTCATTAAAGAGCCAATATATTCTCATATTGGAAAGAGAAGGAATTCAGCCTCATGGTGTTTATATTGAAGGTGTGGGGCCTGGTGGAGATTGGGAGAGAGGCTAAATGTGTGGATTGGAACATGAAACTTTTGCTCATTGATCACTTAGTGACGACATGTTTTGCAATACCTGGAACTACATACCAGCCATTGCTCATGAGTGAGCTTTATAGTCTTGACTCACACTTTTTGCCAACAAAAGTAATCCTGTGACAGGAGGCATTGACCTCTGAGGATTCATGGCTAAAAGGGACAGCTGTATGAAGGAGAATGTTATAGAATTAAACCATGCTGCAGAGCGAAAAGATTAAAAAGAGAAGACAAGCCCAAAAAGCCTGTCAAAGTACCAAAAGGCCTCTAGCATGCAACCTAGATAATCAGCTCCTCAACTTTTCAGCCTGAAGGCCTTGACAGATTGTCCACTGCCCTGTGCATGCCAAAGGTGAGAGTTCATATCTAAGCCACATGGAATAGTTGGACTTAAAACAAATGAGACAATAAATCGAGCAAAGACATGAATTTGAGAATCAGTACCTAGAAAAATCACAAGTATCACCCTGAAATTTCTGCTTAACCTCTTAATGCCTGAATTTATATCCAGTTGTACAATAAAATACAATGGGTTTTTTTTTTTACTGTCAGATGTTAAATTGATTAGATTTGTAATTTGAATGTTGCACCTACCATTAGAGTAAATTTAGGTATGATGCTAATTAAATCCACCAGGGACTTAAGGAATGAAACAGAATTTTCACTCCCAGTATGTTGATTATTTTATTGATACTGCTGTTGTTCAAACAAGACTTGGAAATTGAGTTAAAATATTTTTTATGAACAACCATTGCTTTTTTTATCATTAGTGTTTTAAATACAGCTAAATACATCAAAATTCCTTTACTGCTCAGTCCTTTTTTGAAATCAGTGTTATAAATCGAATTTCAACATTTTAAACAATCATTGGTGTTCATCTTACATTGTTTCAAATACAGCTAATTACTGAAAGATACCTTTACTGTACTTTCCTAGAAGCTTTTATTTCTTGTTTCTTGATTAAAAAAAATATTGTATTGGGATATGTACTTAATTAAATAATTATCATTATTTATATAAATGTTGTAATCTGAAGTAATCATTTGTTTCAAAAGTTGCGTAATCAAAATACATGCACAGTACAATACTGTTTCTACATTTATTACTAAATTATACTGTAATAGTATAATAATACTAGTGTTGCTCATTTTCATTCCTTAGTTGGTTAGTGTCGCTAAAAAGCTTCAAACCCAAAATTAGAAATAACTTTTGGAATTTTGGTCACATGTTATCTATTTTAATATATCATATTTTATATTTTCATATATCATAAGACATTAGTAAGCCTAAATATATATTTTTATTGTACAACCTATCTTAGGGTTAAGATTAGGTTTATCAGATTATGGTTTATCAGCAAAATTTCATGAGTTCAGCCCAATGCACACTTCTGGTTCTGTGAACCATGTGTACTTCACACTTCAACCACAAGATAGGTATCAGAGGGCTTCCAATAGTATCCTCAGTATGAGCGGCATAATGAATAACTATACTCAAAGGTTAGATTTTTCCCAAATATTTCAGTGAAATTATGCTAAAGCAACAAAGCACTGATTTATTGTTACGCTTTGCATGAATACCTTTCTTAAGGCTGCATAGTTAAATGAATGTTCTGGAAATGCACTAGTGCTTTTTATCATGCACTATTTACTTGGAAGCAAAGTAGAGAAAAAACACTCCAGGACAAGTAAACCATACTATTGTAAAAACAGACATTAGTGCTGGGACACGTTTTCTGGTTAGTCCATCACTTAGTTCTTGATAAAAGCATTGCAACAAATAATGACCTGTAATATGTGTTTCATAAGGATAGATCTCATTCATTTATTTATTTACTTTATTGAGATTATAGGGGAGCATTTTTGACTTTCAGAGGAATGTTCTCACAATGTGTTAACTTCCAGGTAATGTGCGACCAAAAGCCTACCAAACAAGACATCTGTTGAGAGACGCACTTGGTCTGACTAAATGGTAAATGGCCTGTACTTGTATAGTGGTGTATCTAGTCCAGAGGACTCCAAAGCACTTTTTTCATGCCATGTTTTTCATGCCACCTTGAATGAAGTTTAAGACCAAAAAACTATAAATATAGAGAATGTTTGTGGGATCCTGCTTTATTAAAGTCAAACATAGCAAAAATTGTGAAATTTCTGCAGTCTGTTTATGGCTCTTGGCAGCAGTTTTGTAGTTCTGACACTGCATATAGCTCTCTACCGCTTTAAGTCTCATAGTCCCAAGCTTAAAAGCTTTTTTTGTACAGAATGCACCTAGCCTCGTATCGGATTACAACAGAACTGAGACATTGGAGAAAATGAACATCCTCCAGCCAACTGCCAATGAATTTGCTCTTTAAGGGCTCAACACATGGAAGGCGTTGTCGCTCCCTCCATTCTTTTTCTACAAAACTTGCACAGTGAAGTGACACTCGCTTGCCCTCCTCCAGCCAAGCAAACAAGTATATTCATGCATGTGAAATTTTTCACTTATACATGTAGCAGTGCACACGCAGGCTTGCAACACAACACAAGAAAGCTTAAATGTTCAGCTTTTGTTGCTGTCGCACCCTGTGTGTTGGGTTTCACCCCAAGTGGCAATGACTTCTGCCTGTTGCTGTCATTCATCGCTCCTCGTGTGTTGAGCCCATCACCCATGATAGACATAAAAAAGCTAGCTAGCTAGCAAGGTAGCAAGGGTACATTAGTTGCTAGTTACCAATAGACTCAACTACCTCCAGTCACAGAACGCAATCAAGATGACCGCGTGTGACTCAAACTTTTCCCTGATGGAAGTGTCCCAAGAAAATAAAAACAACAAATAATGTGAGATTAAATTGTCCTGTCGTGACACATTAATGTATTCATGGCAAACTTACATTTTGTTTTATGAATTTAAGACCTTTTAAGGCATTAATTTTAGATGCATGAATTTAAGACTTTTTAAGGATTCGCGGACACCCTGTATATAGGCAAAGAGCATCTGGCGATTTTCCAATTTGTGGACAATTTCATCTGGGCCCATTTTTCAACCCATTTTTTCTCATGTAAAATTTTCCTTGGTGGTTCTTAGCTGGTTCCCAATTTAATCAACTTTTTAACTATGTATTTACATATCTTTGTAAAGATGTAATTTTTTTTGGGGGGGGGGACCAAAACAATGATGTTTCCATAAACTTTAGCTGTAGCTTCAGTGTTAACCATCCATATTCTGAAGGGAATGTTTCAAAATTAAGACCCAAGACATTTTAAAAGTTGTATCTGTTTTCTCTATTCTGACTCATCTATTCTGTTAAAATTAGGAAGTTGAAGCCAAAAGCAGGCAGCCATAATACAGACTCTTAACAAAGCCTTGGTGTTAACATGTTGGCAAGACTATACTAGCTAGAAACAGATTTAATGGAGCAGTTTTCACATAAATTAAGCATGTAGAAAAATGTTAAGGTCAATTTCCACAATTTTCTTCTAAAATAGCTCAAAGAATGCTTATATGGTTCTAGCTCAAGCTAAGTACTCCATGTCTGATGGTAACCGAGATAACGCTATAGCTGGAACAGCCTTCAAGCAAGCAGGTGCATCACAGACAGATGATTTCTGTATACTTTTGCTGTCTTTGATTCTATGCTATAGACCAGTTAAAGTGACCTGCATATGGATGTCAAAATTTATTAAGAAGGAAAAAAAATAACTAGGGAGTTCTCACCAGTTACTTGAAATCTCCCAAAGGTCAGATTCTAAAACCATGGAAAAAATGAGTCATTTCTTTTCCTACTTGCCAGGTATTTTGGATGGTCTAGTGAAATTTGAACTCAACTTCAACAAAATAAACAAGCATATTTTAAGGTTGTTTTGACCATAAGAATTTTTTGTACAGCCTGTGCTTTGTAGTGCAGAATGGGGATCTACAGCTGAAACCAGATACATACACTGTGTAAGGAGAAACATAACCTTTTTTTCTCACTCTGACATTAAATCAAACTAAATCTTCCTATTTTAGATCAGTTAGGATTACTAAGATCATTACTATTTGCTAATTACATGTATATAAGTGTTTAAACAGAATGGAAACGTCCAGCCATGATAATGTCCAGGAAAACAAATTTTTGTGCCAGAGATTAACGTGTTTTGGTGAGCAATATGCGGATTAGTTTTAGAACAAAAGTAGATGACCGTGTGAAGATGCTAGGTGAAGCTGTGTCATGTTTCACAGTAGAAAAAGGCCTGTGGTTTGAAAGGTCAGTGAGGAAGAGGCCATAAGTTACAGGTTGTAAATCCACTCATACTAAACATTAGTTCCCCTAACGCTAAAGCACTATACAGACATAGTATTTAGCCAAAGCTAATTCTATAGCACTAAAACACTAAATTCAACCATGTTGATACCCACCATGTGTCAATGACACAACAATATATACTACTACATAGTGTATCACCCTCAATAGAGTTTAATTTATTATTGCCCACATACTGTTTGTGCTTCAGGAAGAGATTCTTTGGAACAGACCTTTCATTCATGGTTTCAGTTTCATAGTTGCCGAGTTTTGCTAAGTTTGTTGGTGAGTTTACCTATTGACCACAGTAGAGCTTCAGTCAGAAAGCACGCATGACATCAGTAGATTTTAAACCATTTACTGTAGAACAAAAGCCTGTAGTTCTACAGCGATGCATTTTGGGTACAGAATAAATGTCACTTGCTGCACCACATCATGGGTGGAGAATGTGAGGAGTATAAATTACTTTAACAAATAAGGCTGTTTTATTTGGAATGGAAAAATGTGACCCACTAAAACCTATACTCAGCGCAGCTCGACTAGGCACTACTCGACTCTACACTATTCGGGTTGTTTTCCATTACAACTGAGCTACGCATTATGTGGGTGGAGTCATCATAACAGGGCGGCACCAGAGTCCAAAAATTAATGCAACGTGATCACAAATGTAACACAATGCACAAAACGCACAACACAAGCAGAAAAATGAGTACACCTCATGTTAGACCATAGTGTCCTTTTTAGTGTTGCCATTTTCTTTAAAGCTACAAGTGCATTCACTCTGTTGATTTTACAAATGGTGGACCTGATTCTTGTAAGGGATTCGCTCTTGTGACAGATCCACTGACTCCACCACCTAACCAATCAGTGACTGGCAGTCTTCTAACATCCCATTTTGAGCCCAACTTGGTATGTTTGGAACCCCATTTAAGTAGGTTAAAAAAAAAGGGCTGGTACCACGTAACTAATGGAAAACCCTTGTAAGAGAGTTGAGCTGTGCTGATAGCTGTACTTGTGGAAAAGGGGCATTACACAGTTCTGTCAGGAGGAATGGGCCAAAATTCCAGCAAACTGTTGTAAGAAGCTTGTAGAAGAAAAACTAAATATCTCCAAATCACTAGATTTTAAAGGCATTTGTACCAAATACTGCAAAAATGCATCTAAATGTCTGACATTGAAGTTTTAGAAATTCTTTTAAAATCCTGTCATTGATCTGGCATTTATACAGACCTAAAGTAGACATGGTTTTTTCATGTCAAACAGTGGGAAAAAATTTTTTTTGTGTTAGGTAATATCTTCAACAATACATTTGTTTATATGTGTCATATGTTTAATGTGTTAAGCATGTCCTGGTCTTCAGTGTTTAGTCAATCCCTTTTCTCTTATTCTTCCATGCAGGGCCAAGTATTTTCGGGGGAAGAAGCTGAATGGAGAATATGAGATTCGAGTTGAGCAGGTAGAGTAGATTTCATAGACTCTTTGATTGCTCTTGATTAGTATTTGACCAGACTGTTGAGAATTGTGGAAACATGTTTTCATATTCAGGAAAACAATTTGTGTTCATCCATTTGAACTATTTTAGTGAAAAACTTTATTACGAACTATGACTTTGGCATTCCAACACATGAATATGCTTTTATCTACACCAATCCACTGTAACGCTACTGGTAAGGTTTGGGCTACTGTTTTGCTAGAAAGTGAACCTCAACCTCAGTCTCAAGTCTTCTGCAGCTTCTAACAGTTTCTTTTCAAGGACTATCTGGTATTTATCTTTGTCCATTTGCTTGTATAAGCCTTATATAGCACCTGTTAGCTTGACTCTTAAATGGGAATATCTTCCTGATTCTTAAAACTGACATCACCTTGACTGCTGTCTGTTGCAGCTACTGATAAGTACTCCACCAACTTAATCTACTGACCAGAAATATCCTACTTTTTCACTTTGACTCAGTCAGAGTCAAAGTGATGCTTCCTCAGATGTTGACCTTCTTCTCTAAAGAGCATGCTGTTAAAAATCCATCTAAAGAAACAGTATTTCAAACGGAATCCACAGAAACCTGTTTATACGTCTAGACATGCAGCATCGACATTGTCAACAGCATCAGCTAAACCCCAAAGAACTGTTGGGCTACCCATGTGTAAACCATTGTTGGGATGGGGTGTTTATGAGGGAAGAAGAAAGGAACCGCAAAAAGCTGGACCAGTGATTTTTTTTGATTGACCATTTGCTCAGCTCTCCACTGTTGTGGTCACATCTTTAGTCTGGGACGATTTGAGAGACTTCTCTGTGAAATCCGAGTCGACTTACTTTGAATATCCATAGAGTTGTGGTTAATAAACCCAGTGAAGACTTGAAAGATTTATTTGGGCCTGTTAAGTTCATAGTTTAGGGACCAAACGAGCACTTCGGTACCCAGCAGAAACTGATCTACTTACATCCTGTTGAACCAAACGCCCTTTCCCTAAAGCCTTCTGCACTTTGGTTAAAAGGTCAGTTTGCTAATTGCCATCAACAGCCAGAATTTTCATTGACTGTTTGTGGCTTTCACTGAGCTTTACGACAAATATGTGAAAAACAAGAGACACACAACATGACAACCAAAGCTTTTGCACTCCCTCCACTCTGTCTCCAGCCCGTCTCTTTTTACCATCGTCAGCCAAACTGCAGCTTGAAGCTGTTCAAGCCTCCCCCCAAAAGCTGTTTTTCTCATCTTCTCATGTCTTTACACCTTATGATTATCCCATATATGTCTTACATGGATTGACATTTGACTCAGAAATCATATGCTACCTACCATCTGTCATGTTAAGAATGTGTGGTAAGATCCCTGAAGCAGCCCACATCATTATCAAACCTCTTCCCTAGTGTGCTTATTGCCTTATAAGATATGATTTCCATGCTTAAGCACAGAGTTACCTTTATGCCTTTTTATAAATAAATAAAATGGAAAGTTTCACCATAGCTGACCATTTTTCCTTTTTGCACAACCTACGGTACTTTAAAGTCCCAGTTATTGTATAACTGAAATCTGTTTTAGACCAATAAACAGCTGTTAGGTCAGAGCAGAGACAGTGGCCAGAACACAAAGTAGTAACTCAGATAAAAAGTTGTACAAAAATACTCCATTTATGTTAGATTGTGAGGACATCTCTTATCCACAGCTTCCTCCAGGAGACCTCACAGATTTTCTTTCTGATTTAGCCCTGGACTAGCCTGGCCATTGCCTTCCTAGGCAGTTCCACTCGATTCTCATCTCCCTTCAATGCTCTGTCTGGGATTTGTCACATTGAGCTTGATTTCTCTGGATGAATTTCAACCGGACCAATCATCAAACAGAAGAAGTTGTGAATGATGATATCAAGTTTCTGGTCTGTTTTAGAATTGTAGCCAGCTTATCGTTATAGTTTAGCAATGGCAGCGGAGGAAGTGAATAAAGCCATTCAGTCCGTGTTGGCCACGCTTGAAAATTTTAAGCAGTTAAGTCAGAGGAAAAGGAATGTTTAAGACATTTTATTGCTGGCAATGATGTTGTTTGGCTCAGCACTTCTCTCTATGCAGTGGGGGATGGTTGTTTACAGTGCTCGCAATTTCCGGTGAGCTTCATAGCATAGCTTCTGTCATGATCGAGCTGGTGCGTTAAAAACATCACAGCGAAACGTTAGTGATTGAGTAAAATCATATTCAGTCATTTAAAACTTCAACGAGTCCACACCACCAGCAAGCAATCGTTTCTCATTAGCCGAGGTCAGCTTATTGGAGATCAGGTCACAAAGGCAGTAGGTTTAGGAGGGAGCCCCAGACATCTGCTTCCCCAGCAACATCCTCCAGCTTGTTCTCGGGGATTCCAAGGTGTTCCCAGGACAGATGGGATATATAGTCCCTCCAGCAAGTTCTGGGTCTTTGCCGTCATCTCCTCCCACTGGGACATGCCTGGAAAACCTTCAAAGGGAGACACCCAGGAAGCATCCTGATCAGAAGCCAGAACAACCCCCCGGATGAAGGAACTGCTCAGCCTATCGCTACGGCTGAGTACAGCTACCCTCCAAATGAAGCTCATTACGGCACCTTGTATCTAGGATCTTGTTCTTGCAGCCATGATCCATCTCTCATGAACATAGGTGAGGCTCAGAACGTAGACCAGTCGGTAAGAAGAGAACTTTGCTTTTTGGCTCTGCTCTTTCGTCACCACAACAAACTGGAGCAGTGCCCACATTACTGCAGACGAAGCTCCAATCCATCTGTCTATCTCCTGTTCCATCCTTCCACAATGACACCAAGATGCTTTAACTCCTCTGCTTGAGGCAGAGACTGACCCCCAATTCAGATGGGGCTGTCCGCCTTTTTCTGGCCGAGAACCATTGAGAGCCTCAGACTTAGAGACGCTGACTCTCATCCCAGCTGCTTCACACTCAACAGCGAACTACAAAAAAACCACATCATCTGTGAAAAGCAAAGATAAGATCCTGAGGTTCCCAAACCAGACACCCTCCTCTCCACAACTACACTTTATTTATTTATTTGTCTTGCAGTCCTCCTCCTTAGCCTACATATATGGAGAACACTACAGGTGCTTAACAGAAATTAGTGACCAGTTTACATCTTGTATTTTCATCAGTTTTTGAGACCCCTTTGAGTTTTGTAATCTCAGTTGTAAAGTTCGAAATTTGTGAAATTTATAGAAACAAAACGAGAAATTTAATGTTTTTTCTAGCATTAGTACCACCTTAGGTAGAGTCAAACAGAAAAACCAAAATATGTGGATTTGTCAAACCTGAAGTGAAATATTTTATGCTAATTACAGATTCAATTTTGAAACCTTTACTGTGTCAGTGAAAACAAAAATCTCATCTCATTCTCGTGAACCCAATGTTGCGCATTGTGTCTGCTTGTAACATCATCATTACACTCTTATTAGTTTATTATAGTCAAACTATATTTCTTGTCATTGTTTCCTTCTCTGTTAGCACTCCTTCTTCATATCTAGCATTTTCTGTTAGTGTTTTGTACCCCAGTCCCAGCTGGAACGATCTGATCTGGAACAAGGGGCACCTCTGTTGTTTAGGATCTTGTGGGACAACATCTGCTCAGCAGCTGTGTGACCTCAGTGTTATTGATGCTTGTTTTGGTTGCTGCCATGCCAGCTCCCAGGCATCTAGCTGTATGTTATCAGTAGCCCCTGTTTTTCAGTTGATTTTCACCTCTGATATAAGGAATCTATGCAGAGTGAGCCCCTAACAGATGATTTGAATTGTTACTGGTTGCTGATATTTGATTTATCCAATTGTTCTCTTGCCCTTGTTCTGATGGATTTGACATTTGTGTTAAATTCTGTATTTTAAGGCTTTGGAAAATTGAATATTCATAGTACTTGGCAAAGATTAGCCGATAATAATTTGGTCCATGTGTGTAACCTACTGTAGTCCTGACTTTACAGTTGAAGTGGTCTGTGATTTGGCCCAGCTTATTTAGAAATTACATAAATAGCAGATCTAGTTAAATATTCTGTCGACCAAGCTGCTACTGTGTATGACCCATGTGTTAAATCATTCTAATGTATTCAGTGCAGTAGAAAACTCCTTTTATTGAATCCAGCCTTTTTTCTTTTGCTTATTTAACCATTAGAAATACAAAAAATTTCTGGAATTTATTAACTTTGATAATCATGTTATCATATCTTTTTTTTATTTACAAAGTCAGACCTGAGAAGTGTGGCACATACATACATTTAGCCCTCCTCAATCAGTAAATGGTAAAGGGACTGAATTTGTGTACTGCTTTTCTGATCATACTGACCAATCAAAGCGCTTTGCACTAGAGCAACATTCACCCAGTCCCAGTTACAAACACACACCAAGGAGCAGACTAATGTGTGGCAGGAAGAAGCTGGAATCAAGCCCACAACTTTCATATTGTAAAATAATTACCTTTCCCACTGAACCACAGTTGTCTATACATGTGGTAGAAGCACATTTTAGCTCCAATTACATCTGCAAGTCTATGGGCTGCCATTTGTAAAGTTACACAGTAAAAAATTAACAGCAGTATTTTGGGTTTTTCAGCCTGTCATAGAGGAAACATTTTTAAAAGTAGTATTTTTGCCATGTTATTCATACATTTATAAATGTCATAGTGCCAAACTAAATATGTAATTCACAAACTAAATATTTAGTTTACAAGCTAAATATTTAGGTTACAAAGTAAATATTTAGCTTGCAAATGGAATATTTGTTTAAGAAGCTAATTATTTAGTTTGCAAACTAAATATTTAGTTCCCAACTAAGTATCCAAACCAAAATTAGTTTTCATTAGCAGTTGATCCAAAAGCCATTCTGAATTCGCCATGGATGGAGCTCAGCACATGAGAAGAGTCAGGTCTGAAAGCATTTCTTCGATGTAGCACTTCCTGTTTTTCTTTCCCAGGGTGAGAGCTGCTCCGAGACAAATATCTGAATGAGTAACCATGATGGTATCCATGGTGCTGAGGCAAACCTCTCGTCCTGGCTTCTGGGCCTTCTGGGCACCAACCACTTCATCTGTTACTGCCCAATGACAATGGCTGTTAGCACTCTTCTTATCCTTAACCAGCCAATCAGAGAAGCCATAAAGTTGCCCGCTCTCTTGTTTTATTTTGTTGCAGCCAAAGTCAGCGTAGGTCTCCATGTTTGGGATGGGATTAGTTTAGAGGGAAGAATTTACTTGGATGTGGAAGTTTGCTTGGGAGTGTCGTTATATATTCATGAAATTGCTAGATAGAAGCAGGAGTTTCTTTTTAAATTTTTTCTCTGTGGAAAAAAGATTATAATTAGCACATATGTTTCAACTCCCACCCTCACATAGTGTTTAAATGGGTCAAAGCACTGGATGAATGGGTATTTTAAAGAATCTTGCTAGTAATACTTCCTCTTTTATGGATTAAAGACCGTCCAAGGTTGGAAAAACTGGTCTTAAAATATCAAATGCCAATCAAAGCATACAGATTTGAAGAAAGGAATTGATTAGACTTGTTGCAGGAGGATAAAAGAAGCTAAGTTAAGTAAAAGGTCAGTTTAAAGAATTATTTCAATCTTTGTCTATGTTATGTTCAGAAGCCAGCTTTCTATTTATCAGCTTGAGTTTTTCTTGTCAGTGTACAGGTTTTTATGCAAATCAGTCATTTCATTGGATTTTGGGTATACCCTGCACAGATTGTTGGCCCATCACATAGATGAAAACAGAGCTGCACAACTATGCAATCACACTCTCACTCCATTTATTAGTTAAATGTCTCCCATTGATTTACAATGAGTGTCATGACTATTAGCCTTAAGGACGCAAAGCAAGAAGTGCTTGTTCGTGTCATGGCTGCTAGCCTTAAGGATGCAAAGCAAGAAGCACTTGTTCATGTCATGGCTGCTAACCTTAAGGACACAAAGCAAGAAGTAGTTGATGGTGTCATAGCTATTAGCCTTAAGGATGCAAAGCAAGAAGCACTTGTTCATGTCATGGCTGCTAGCCTTAAGGACACAAAGCAAGAAGCACTTGTTGTCTAAGTAGCACGTCTCACCATCATGGCTACGAGGCTTTAAGATGTAAAGCAAGAAGCACTCGTTTGTGTCATGGCCTTATGTGTTAGATAAGGAAGGAAAGAGAGTGGGTGTGTGAAAGAGTCTGCATAGGAGGTTTCTTTACCTGCATCTTCTCATGCTGTTGATAACAGGATTGATTAATCATACTCATGATGAGCTTGTTGGCATTGCAAGACTGATAGTGAAAGGCCAAGAAATGTTTGGGATATATGGATCGTAACAAGCTTAAAGAATCAATGTAGCTCCAACAGGGTGGTAAGGAGGTAGTCATTCAGGTATGTTATATTCTCCTGTGTTGTTCCATCCTGATGTAGACAAGAGAATTGGGACAGGTTGTGAACAGAGTCTAAACAACATAATGAAAAGAGAAACTGAGGCCCTTAATAACTCTGGGGTCACATAATCACGACACACATTTTTGAGAGCATGCATATCAAACTGAAATGATAGAAAACAAATTGACTAAAACAGCTTTCATGTTTTATGTTGACCCAATAATTATGCTGCCAAAGAAAAGTAATAAGTTCTAAAGTCTTCCCTATGCTTCTTGCAAATGTATCCAATACAAACCAGCTACAAAATATTTCTCCCTCACGCATTTAGCTATTTATTTATCAAGGCAGTCCAGAGTCTAATCCATCAAGCCTCAAGTCGTAAACCTATTTCTTTGATTAGTGGAGTGCCAAATATCGTTAGCCATGTGCAGTGCATGTGTGCAGAAGCTTACTCCAATAGGCAAAATTTGCTTTTGAGAATTCCCCAGAGACTTTGTGGGAAAGGTCTGAATAGGGAGAAGAAAAAGTCAGTTTCTAAAAAGTTGCCTAAATTATGAATGATTTCAAACATTAGTGGATGGAACAGGAGGAAAGTAAAGGATTCTTTTTCTGAAACTTTCTTAGATGTCCTGTTCATTGGCAGAGCGCTGCTGTGTGACATTAACAGCAAAGCAGATAAAGTGGCTGAGCTCTTTGCTCTGGTTTTGACACTTCTGTTGATTATAATTTCACTTCATTATTTATCTGTTCAGTAATATTTTATGGTTGCACACAGCAGCCTTAAGAGACAATGACTGAATTCAGTCCAATACTTACTCAGGCTTCTCGTTCTCACTTTTAAATGAAATGCAGCTGTACTCTTTGCATGGCGTTCTGTTGGGTTGATGACCGGGACCTGCCCATCTGAATTTTTGTTTTTACACACATGGTCAGCAGACTACTTCTTTTGGGTCCATTTATTGTGCCATTTGTGTCATGTCTCATGCTTTGAAGGAATGTGAAGACTAACAAACGCAGACTATTCCTGCCTGAGGTCAAACTGCTGCCATTGAGCATACCTCCAGGGAACTCTCTACCTGGTGCAAAGGAATGATTAAAGGAATACCTTCCAACTGCATTCAGAAAACTCAGATTGTGTGAAGTCAGAAAAAAGGGGGACTTAAAGTTTTTTGGAAATGGGCATAAAAGTTGTATGTCATATCTATTGGAAAATTCTTCCACAATTTGTGTGTCAGTGCCCTCTTAGTATCATTCTGGTGTTTGGCGCAAATGAGGTTAGTTGATCAATAAGACCTTCGGGACTGAGATGGAATGTTAGGCTGAAGCAGATCAGGGAGGCGAGGTGAAGCACAACTGTTTAGACATCTGTTTGCCAGAAGCAGAACTTTCAAATTTGCACTTGTCTCTACATTTATTCAACTCCCACAAATCCCACAAGAATACTTTGAATAGTTGACTGAATTTCTTATATAATTTTAAATCCTACATTAAGTGACAACTGGAGTCTTTATTATTATTATTATATATATATATTAAGTTATTGAATCCCCCCCCAAAAAAAACAGACCTAAATACCTGAGCTATAGATGATATTCATTGTATGCTGGAGATACAGCTAAATCAAAAAACCTGTCTGAAAGGTTGAGAAAGAAGATCATCAGTGCCTTGCACACAAAGTAAAAAGAGATAAAAAGAAAGCAAAGACCCTGATGTTTCAGTTTTCACAGTTAGATACTAAACACCCAAGGGTTCCATGCCTGACCACTTCTGACACCAAAGCGGAAGTAAAGTTGGCTCCAAATTGCTCCCAGTTGTACGTATAGATGCCAAAGAGGTTTGGAGATTTTGCTCTCTGGGGCGATGAATCGAAACTGTTGCTGAACTCAAGACAGGGTCAATCTAGTATCAGGAAATCCAGGGAGAATGTCTGTAAGGAGGTTGCAGCTTCTGTTATCCGGGCGTCATTAGCCCTTCAAACAGGAAAACAGTCCCAAGCATATCTCAAAGTCTACCAAGTCCTGAAGATACTAGAGTGGCTAACATAGTTGTAGAGATTTGAACTCTGTTTAGAGAAAGGTGGTAGGAGCATGCAAATCTGAGAATATAAATGAATTGGAGGACTTTGTGGTTTTGGAGTTAACTAAAATTCTTCATCTGGTGTCTTACAAGGAATCATGTATATAGCAGGTCATGACACCAAAAGCCTGCTCTACTAAGTACGAAAGATGCTCGAAAGATATACAATGTATGTTACATCATTTTGGGTTTCCCAGTCAATAAAATTTGTGTTTTTAATTTGGTGAAACCTCTTGAAATATTATGTTGAGTTATTTTGATTGTTTTTGTTTAAGTTGTTTATTGCAAACAGTTGCTAGTTTGCATATTTTACTCTATTTAGTCCATTTGGTACTGCTTGGTGCATCATCTGGTGATCCTTCACAAACTGGTTCTGTTCAGCAGTGTTGATGCATCCACAGCTCAATTCCAGTAAGATGTGTCATGGCATCTTGGCGTGCATGTTCAGCTTGAGAGATTGCCGCGAAGCTATCAAGACTTAAAATTGTCAGCTGATTTTCAAAACCTCAGAGACACATGATGGTAAAAAGTCTTACCGATAACAGGTTTGGTTGTGCTGTGTGTGGTAGAAGTGTGTAAACTACAAATTTTGGTATCGATCCAATAGCAAATAAATACAGGGCCATTATTACCAATAATGATACTTCGGTTTGACATATCAGTCTTCAGACCTCTTTAGGTGTTTTGTTTTTTCCTTTGTCTAAATTCTGTCCTTGGTTTGAACAAAAATAATTCAAAGTTTATAGGTGTCTACATACTTTAATAACATATTAACATGCCTGACAACAAGAGAAACAAAACAAAAAAACTGCAAAGTGCAAAAAAATATCATTTGAGAGCAAATCAAAGCAAAATCTTTTTGAGGTAGAGTTGAGAAACTACTATACAAAAATAACATTTCAAGAGGGAATCTGAAGGTAAAGTATCAATCTTACCATGCTAGTTTCGATCTAATACTAATACCGACCTGGTATCGTTATTATTAATATTTTGGATTGATCCGCCCACCTTTTGTGAGTGGTGTCAAGCCACACGTCAGGAACAACACATCACATATGTACTGATTTTACTCACCAACATTCAGATGTCAGACGGGACATTTCACAAAACCATTCAAGGCCAAATGTGAGCTCTGAGTAAACAAATATAACCAACTGGAAAGAAGCAATGCGATAGTTTGTGAACTATTTTTAATAAGGATTGCAAAGACGTCTTTGATGTCCACCACACTTTGTGGTGTGCCATGGCAGTTATTTTGTCTTCTGTGTATTTTGGATTCCCTTCCGTGCTTCAGTCACCTCAGTTTTTGATTGGCTACATGTCACATTCAGCAGACTGCATTCTCGATTGTCATCGGGGAACACCACACATGCTGCCACATTGAGCCAAGACAATCCAACATGTTGAATATCCCTGATTTTAGATAGGAGTGGTCCCAATGTTCTTTTGAGCGGACCAGATCACTCTTAACCCACCACACACAGCAGGAATATCTCTTAAGATTATCTTTGGGTTATTGTTTTTTTGCTTTATTTCAAGCCTTATAAAAAGAAGAAGTTCTTAAGAGCCATCCTGATAATCGGGGCGTCCGTAAGATTGTCGAAAGGGGGAACTGGGACAAAAACTTGGAAAAAAAATCTTGCTGTGTGAAATAGGCATAAGTGATGTCTTGATTGAGAACAGGTGTGGCAGTTATCAGGCATGGGTGTAGCTAGAAAAGTGAACTCGGGTGAAATAATCACAGTTAAGTTAAGTATCTAATTGGCTTGTCTGTATGATCTTTAATCTGTCTGTATGTTTTCACTTTTTCTAGCCACATCCAGGCCTGATTACTGCCACATCTGTTCTCAATCAAGACATCACTTATGTCTATTTCACATGGAAAGATTTTTATGCCGATTTTTGTCCTGATTTAATTGTTTTAATTTGTTTGTAAAGTGCCTTTATTGGGGATTGGACCTGAATTGAATAGCAGGACATGTTCAATGTGTTTTGAAGACGCAAAATGACTCAAAATGAAACTGAAATTGTTTCACACAGTGAGATTTTGTCAGTTTTACATCATCATAGAACATCTTTAGATCTAAGCTGGTGAAACAGATTGTTGGTTCCGGTTTGTTGCATGCATGTTAAACTTGTATTTTTGTCGAATTTTTTCTAAATGTAAAAAGTCTTTTGGGAAAACACAAACCTTAATGCTTCTTAAGATTGTTTTAATCTCCACCTTGCTTAATTACATTACCATCCATACATTGCTAGAATTTTCAAATCCTTATTTGCTTTTTGGTCCCACACATCCTGAGATTCCTTTCCCAGAAGTAAGTTGTTGTCCTTTCCTTTTGAGAATCTATGGGAGTCTGACTGAGTCATTAAGTAGCCAAGCTACGGCCTTTCACAAGGCCCTCACTGTCCTGGAGGCCAGAGACTGGGGATAACTCAATTTGCCTTCTCTGACCACTCGCTCTGTCTCTCCAAGTCTTGTGTTCTCTGCTCCGTGCAAATGCAGAAAGGCACAATGACGTAAGACAGCAATTTAATGTTATATAAATGTATTGCTGTCAGCAAGCCAAAAGAAATGACAGTGAGTCAAGGGGTTCATCCATGGTACGTAAATGTGACCTCATGCTTCATATTGCTGTAAAAATCTAAACTTGCGTTTTGCTTTTCTGTTTCCCAGGCGGAGTTCTCAGAGATCAACCTGGCTTCTTATGTCAACTCAGGCTGTATGGTGGACATGCAGGTCAACAAAGGGGGCTCCAAAGTTGTCAGGTGAGTTATTTGAGGTAACTCATTCAAGAGAAAATGCAGTTTTGTCAGGGGAAACAAAAAAAGAAAACTCACACTTGAAGAATACATTTTGGTAAATATGAGTGCACAAATTAGTTCTTTACTGTAATTAAGCATTTGACACAATCTACCATGACATATTAAAGTGAGTGGAGAGCTGGGTCAGACTCTCTGGGCCAGCACTAGTTAAAATCTTATCTGAAAAACAGAGGCTTCTTTGTGTCAATAAGTAACTTCTCATCAGAGCGGACAGAAGTCACATGTGGGGTACCCCAAGGTTCAATCCTGGGATTGTTCTTATTTAATATCTAGATGATCCCGCTAGCTCAGATCATAACAAGCAATAAGATTAGTTACCACAACTATGCAGATGATGCACAGCTCTACATTACAATGTCACCAGGTGACTATGAACCCTTTCAAGTGCTGAACAGATGCATAGAACAAATCAATGCATGGATGTGCCATAACTTTCTTCAGCTGAACAGAAACAAGACTGAAGTTATGTTTGGACCTAAAGAGGAACGATCGAGAACGATTCTAAAAACTGTTGACTGTTTTTAGAACCACATTTTGCAGCAATTCCAGCTCCTCCGTTGTGTTTAGGTCTGTATTTTGCCTCAGTGGTGCCCCCAGAAAATTTTTGAGTGACTAGGCCAGTAAATATGTTAGGGGGGCACAGCTAAAAAACACATAATTTATGAATTTTTAATTGTATACATTTATTTTATTGGGTCTTGATTGAAGATGATCACTCTGCATGTCTTTCTATGACCTTAACATGTTTCTCTGGGGGGCCAGCTGGGTGTCCAACATATATCAAGAGGCAGCCATGCCAAAGAATAAACTCATCCCTCTCATCAGGTGTTTTCCCCCAGGCTTTAAAAACAGCAGTTATCAAACCACTATAAAAAAGAACAATCTGAACAAATCACTATTGCAGAATTACAGGCCAATCTTTACCTGTCCATTCATCAGCAAAATTATTGAAAAAGCTGTGTTTCAACAGTGTTTCAATAGTTAAACAGCTTCTTTACAATGACAAACCACTTTGATGCCTTTCAGTCCAGTTTCAGTGCTCAGCACACCACTGAAACTGTCCTTGTCAAAGTGTTCAATGATGTCCACATAAATACAGACTGTGGAAGAATCATAGTATTGGTTCTGTTGAACCTCAGCGCAGCATTTGACACTGTTGACCATGATATATTATTGGCACGACTGGAGAATTGGGTCGGACTCTCTGGTACAGCACTCAGTTGGTTCGAATCCTACCTAAAGGACAGGGATTTCTGTGTGTCATTAGGCAACTTCTCATCAGAGTGGAGAGAAGTCACATGTGGAGAACCCTAAGGTCCAATCCTGGGACCCCTCCTATTTAATATCTACACGCTCCCGCTAGCTCAGATTAGAAAAAGTAATAAGATTAGCTACCATAACTACACAGATGATACACAGCTCTACATTACAATGTCACCAGGTGACTCCAAACTCATCCAAGCACTGAACAGATGCTTAGAACAAATCAATATGTGAATTTGCCATAACTATCCAGCTGAACAGAATCAAAGCTGAAATGATTATCTTTGGACCTAAAGGGGAACAATCTCGAGTCAGCATGCAGCTTCAGTTATTACAACTACAAACTAGTGATTAGGCCCGAAATCTGGGTGTAGTGATGGACTCAAACCTGAACCTTCAGAGACACATAAAGACAATTACAAAGTCAGACTTCTATCACCTGCTCATGTTCTTTCTAAGATCAGGAAGATAGAGCACATCATCCCAATTCTAAAATACTTACATTGGTTTCCTGTAGCTCAGAGAATAGACTTTAAAATACTTCTGTTATTATTAAATTATTATTATAAATCACTGAACAGCTTAGCACCAAAATACATTAAAGACCTGTTGTCATTGTATCAATCTTCCAGGCCACTCAGGTCTTCTGGTTCTAGTCTACTCTGCATCCCCTGAACCAAACCAAACATGTTGAAGAAGCATTCAGTTTGTATGCTCCACTAATCTGGAACAAACTTTCAGAAAGCTGCAAAACAGCTGAAACACTGAGTTCCTTTAAATCAAGGGTAAAAACCCACCTGTTTAGAGTAGGCTTTGATTAGCAGTAAGTGGAACATTGATCAATATTTTTGAACTATATTTGCTTGATGATATTTGCTTGATGATCTTTATTATTTTGATGCATTGATATTTGCTTGATGATTTTGATGATTTTCATGTATATTTGCTCGATTTTTATGATTTTTCTGTATACTTGATTGATGTTTTTATGATGTGAAGCACTTTGAACTGCCTTGCTGCTGAAATGTGCTATACAAATACACTTGACTTGAAACTTGACTAGAGTAAAGGGGTTGTTTGTCATTATAACATGACAAAAAGTAAAAAAGTTCAAGAGTTCTGAATATATCTGCAACATACCATATCTCCAGAACAGTAAATTAATCTATTGAAGTTAGAGTAATGCTACCACTGTCATTTGCCATTACAGGAGATTGCCTCAGTGGGCTCATTTTAGCCTTGAGAAATATTCGTTAAACCTTGGATCTCAGCCTTGAAATTACCCAGTTACAGGAAAAGGCCTGACGGTGTCCTAAGAATAATTGTCAGCTCGGGGTACTAAAGCAGTGGACATAACAATGCAACTTGTTTCCAGCACTGACACTGAGGTTATTGTGTGTGTTTGGAATATTTTGCATGAAATGGCTGTAATGATAGAATGGCCAAATTGGATTCAGATGGTGTGACTGCTGCCTCGCTCACAAACACTAACGTTCACTGCCAAATTAGTTTGCTTATCTCTTATGACTCTGAACTTGTCTACAAATAGAATAATGGTGAATTCATGCAACTGGTCCCACTGGGTCATGACTAATAATGCATAGTGGTCCCACAGCTACAAAGTCAGAAGTTCAACTTCTAGAAGTTGCTTTTGTTTCCGTTTAGTCGTCGTGTTTCCTCCCAGAAAAAACCACAAGGGAATAGTTTGGATAAAAGAATTGGCTAAAAACTCTGCAAACCCTTCAGATCCTTCCCATTTTATAGATTATGTCCTAATTATGTCTGCGACAGCCGTGCGTTTCATTCTGCGCCAGAGGAATGCATAAACACCAGCTTCCCAAGCACAAATTAAGCACACGCCATGTGATTGAGTTTTTCTTGAGTCTCTGTGCATGTGATCAAGCAAGGATGGCACACACACTCACACACATACCATGTTTATTTTTTAAAGCATATTTAAAGCAGGCTCCTACTTTTCCACGTGTCTCCTGGCCTGATGGGACCTTTGACCCCTCTGTGCAGACATGCTGCCCTGTGCTGGCTCCATGAAGCAGCTTGTGTTCTCACAGTTCTGTGGTTTCACTGCTCTCACACTTGTCCATGTGCTATGCATTGTAAAAAATGTTAATGTACTGTCAGAATACATTAGGGAGCCACAAGGGTGGAAAGTAAGCACTCATTGTTCTATAAAGAATGATTAAAAATTACAGAGCTGACATCCTAAGGGGAAAAAACTATGAAAATGAAAATGGCCTCAAGTGAAAATATAATTTACCCCCTTATTATATCATGAAATAAACGAGTAATCGCATTTTTGGTTACAGTTTCACTAGACCAGGGGTCTGCAACCTACAGCTTCCTGCAGCTTCCTGGTCCTTTCACGATGCCTCTTAATAACTTTGGCTGAAAATGAAAAAAAAAAAAAAAAAAAAAACAAAAACAAAAAAAAAACTAATGTTTTTACATACAGATACAATACAGTACAAGACACAGTTATCTTAAATGCAAATTGTATATATTTTTGTACAGTTTTGGCTTAATTACTGTTCTGAGTATGTTGTACTTTCAGTAAATGGCCTTTTTTGAGTCTATATCCTCCAGTTAATTATTTGATTACTATATTAGTTGACAAGTATTTCAATAATTCATCACAATTAATCCGATTAATCGTTCCAGCCCTAGTTAGAATGGTCTAGTCAAAGTTGAAAGCCAAGAGCTTCTGTGAACTTTTCTTATGTGATGGAACATGGCTCATCTTAATAATCAGCAACAAACTTAGTACATATTTTCTCCCTACTTACTGTGTTCCTTGTTCTGTTTTCATTTGATAACTCCATCATCAGCAGGTAGACACCAGCAGTCATGGTACTGAAACAGGCCTGGTCTTACCTGTGGAGTATGAAAATGACTGGGAGGGTCCAAACACCTGTTTTCAAAACTGTCTATGACAATATGGTGAATGTGCAACGTGGCATGTATAGTGTAGCCGAACGGCATGCCACAAAGTACAGTAGTTGTGGCATGTTGTTCCCAGATGAAATTCTGCAGTCAGCCCTTTGGCTTCTCTGGCGTTTGCTGCCAAAACCTCCATCAAGCTTCTCTGCTCAGAGTGGGATTGCTGATCTGGCCGAACAACAGATGACAGCAGCCAAAGTATAAAAAGCCTCAGAGCAGCCTGTCTCCTCTCTGCCATAACCACAGATTCTCAGCTGTACTAAAAAAGAACACACAACAAATAATTAACTGGTACTGATCAGTGTCTGTCACTTGATTGGTAAACTGTTGACGAGGAAGTGGTTTGTTAAGATTATTTTACTGTTGTAAGGAGCTTGGGTTGTCGCCAGATCCCCAAACTAAAAATGGAAAAATGAAACGTGAGGCGGAAGTTGTAAAACTGTCGGGAACATTCTCTTTATTGCTTTTAGAGGGTTTAATTAATGCTGCTGCAGCATGCATTACAGGGCCCATGAGGACCCTAGCACCTGCAATAATACTGAAAGTCAAAAAATCTAACTTCCTTTTAGTAGGTTCCGCTGGGTTTTATGTGAGCGTCTGATAATTGATCCAACAGATGATTATAGTAATGACCTTTATGAACATCGTTTACCCATTCTTCCCACACTGGTTGTGTACTGATTTTTGTTACATGTTTGCATATATTAGAAACTATACATAGGTTACTTGACTGCCAAACTGTTCGTTGTGATAGTCTCAATGTAGAAACTTCATTTTTAATGTTTTTTTATTTTTGCAATTTTTGCCCAAGTACCTTAATTCAAAATAGCGCTGCAAAGAAATGTGTATGCTCACCCCTCAGGTCGTATTTTTTATTTTGCATTTCCCTTTTGCCACTTGAATTTCAGGATGATGACCATTTTTCAAGGTGGCCACCATTTTTGAGCCTTTTAAAGCAATTGTCATAAAATGTTTCCCATTTTCATGAATGGATGAACTTTATGTCACATCATGTGTTTTCAACTTTGGTCATCTAATTCACACAACTTTAAATTAATAACTGAGGACATTGCTGTTTGCGAGTCTCACGACAGTCGTCAACTGGAGGGAGATTAAGATGTGTGACACACACTGAGTGGCAGTCATCTCAATGGTTAGCATTAGCTTCCACAATTTTTTTTATGTGGTTAGTAGGTTAGCATTAGCGTCTGCTAATTTTTTTGTGTTTAGCGGTTTAGCGTTGGCCTCCGCAAATGTTTCTGTTTCCATTTTAGTGTTTGCTTCTGCAATTTTCTTTTTACAGGTTTACTGGTTTAACATTAGCTTCCAGTCATTGATTTTGTGTCAAGTGGTTTAGCATTAGTGTAGCTAAAATTCTGGTTTTGCGAATTAGTGGTTAGTGAACCTAACTTTTCGGTTAGCTGTGTCCACTACTGGCAATAACTTCTGCTGATTTTATTGCAAAAATTCTCCATTACAACCATAGTGGCCATTTTGAAAAATGTCCACCAGAAAAAGGAAACACAAGATCAAGAAAATATATATGATTTATATGGTTCAAAATATGTAGGCTATGAATTTTAAACCAAACACATTAATCTAATTGGTGATTTTAATACAGAAATTAATTTTCCATGATGGCCATGGTGGCCGTCTTGATAAATCAGAAAAATATCTCTAAATATGATTTCTGTCGGTTAAATTATGTATGATTTGACACCAAAAGCATTAATCTGTGAGAGATATTGACAAATTTAGTGTGAAAATAAAATTTCCTTGACAACTGTCTTGAAAAATGGTGGCCATCTTGAATTTTTCAGTGGCTAACTTTTTTTTTTTTTTTAAAGTAAGCCTCGGAGAATGTCTGTGCCAAGTTAGGTTCTCGTATCTGTGTGTGAAAGATTTTGTTGAAATTTGCAATTATCTGCTGGACTAAAAGCACAGGATGGAGCTTCCAGAAGGAGGGAAAAACATTAAACTAAAAGACATGCACACCTGGGCAACCTCACCAAAGGTCAAGAGAAGATCTGGCAAGGTGGGGTATACTTTAGACAGCACAAAGACACACAGGACAAACAACTATGCCCCCACTATATTTTTGGACAATGGTATTAAGCCAGAATACCCAGAGAGAACCCACGGATGCACAGGGAGACCTTGGGTTGGGGTTAAGACCCAGAGCTTTCTTGCTGCATGGCAACAGTGAAGAAGAATAGGAACAAATGATGAATGATGAGCAAGAAACAATACACAACAAGATGAGATTTATAAGAACTAAAAACAACTGAAAAGTAAAAGTACCACAAATCACATCAGTACCTTAAACTTAAACTTACCAAAAAGGCATAAAAAAGGCCTCACAAGGTAAAAATCAATACAATTAATCAAATCATGGCAGCACAATGCTTACTAAAGACTACGTCATTGAACTATCTTAAGATAAAGAAACTAAGTGAGCTGAGGTGGTATGAAATAATCAACCAAAGAAAAGTGGGATAGGCTAGTTTTACAGGTCTGAATAGTTTAGGAGGTCAGTCTTAAGGTCTTTCAAGCTGGTGAGGCAGTTCTAGTTGACCAGACATCCTGGCTAGAGAGTCAGACAGGGCGCTTTCCCCCTTGAACCTCAGCAGAAGTCAACAGAGCTTCTGCAAACTCTACAATAATATAACTTTGTGACAACTGAACTTGAGGCAAAAAGTTGGTTTTGCAGTGAAGTGTCTTTAAAAGATGAGTCATTAAGTTGTCTTGGTGAAATAACTTATCCATAAACCCTTGCAAAGCCAGGAACTTGGCTTGAGGGGAGTATCCCTTGGAAGTACCTTAAGGGAATGTGCCCTTAAGGATCTAGTAGGAGAGGTGTCCTGCTAGATCCCCTCAAAGCCTGGAAGTAGACTTATCGAGTTCCAGGCTTTACAGAGGAATCTCCTGGACCATTTGGAGAACATAACGCTCATAGGAAGGACATTACCATGAAGCCCTGTACAGACTGAATTGCTGCTTGAAGATGGTACTTCTATATAGACTTCCCCTGAGACAGTAACTGTGGTTGTTGGAGGGCCAGATACAGGAACAGGCCCACTTTATGGGGCTGTTGCAGCACCAGAAGGGTAAGAATAGGCTGTCTGGCTGAACTGCCTTCAAGACTCAAACTTGACAGTAAATCATTGACAGGAACCTTGTAGGGTTTGGTGAGCATCTTTCCTTCACTAGACAGCAGTCAATGGGATGTCTGCTCAGAGATTTTTGGAGAGATTCTTATAGTTGAGCAAACCTTAGTGCTAGTTGGAGTATGATTCGTTACAAGGGAAAATTTCTAAAAGCTAAAAAAAACCTTCAATTTTTCCAGTATTCTTGTGAATACAAAATTGTTTAGTTTGATAAACATTTAGCTTGTGTAAAAGAGCTGTTGGAGATGCTTCCAAAATCTAATTCCTTGTTGCTGATCATTTGGTTGGCTTAAGAATCCCCCCCACTCTCAAATAATCATTTCTTTTTCTGTATGATCTATCTTACAAAGATTTGCTGTAGTCCAAAGAAAACAACAACATAATGCAGAAATTACAAGTTATTTCAAATAGTCACTGAAAAGACCTCACTTAGAGCACCTAAAAACATCTAATTTGAGGAAATTTCCCCTTGAAAGAGCTATCATGTGGCTAGCTATTACATTCATTGTGAAAACAAAGAACACCCTCTGTCAATTCTAGGGTTTTAAATGAGTTGGTCTTAACTTTTCCCAAAAGTTATTTAAATCTGGACTAAAGAGTCCAAACTCACACACCACATCCTTCACCATTCCATTATTTACAGAAAACATGAAGCCACAACCACATCAGTTAGTTACTAATCTTACAGATTCACAGGTGAGCTCACTTTCAAACTCTTTAGCACACAAATAGAATGTTATTAATAACCTAACCAACTCAAACCACGTAGGTAGTTTATAAGGTGTCACCAGGGCAGTTTGGAGACCCCTTACTTCTACCCCTCTTTTCTTGATAGTCAAAAGTGCCTACAGTCGAGGAAAAACTACAATGCCAGACAAACTCCTGTAGTTATTGTGCAAAAAAAGTCCCACGACTTTGATCATGATCATGCTAAGTTCAGGCATGACTTTAGAATGTGTGAATGTGCTTTCCTTGAGAAGTATATGAACATAATAACAGACTAGAGAAGCTTTGAGACCCACTTTTGTCATAATACATATCAAACTTCACTATACCAGCTTTTGTAAATAAAAAAATTCTTCAGTGTGAACGGCCATTCTAATTCACTCAATGTCCTTTCAGCCCTCATTTCCCTTTTTGCCAGATATTTCGTGCTTTGTTGCTCTTCCATCTCCTTTCCTCATTACATCTGACTCTTGTGGCACTGCTCCAAATCTCAGCACAATGACTCATAAGCAACTAAACATTGTGCAGAGTTGGGTATTTTTCTGGTAGATTTTCCTTAAATTTCACCATAATTGCCCCATGGATTTCATTGGAATAATTGAAAACAAAATCTTCACCATTAATCATTTTCTGATTACTATACAACTGGTGCAAATATGGACAGTAAATGGGCCGATCATTAGCTTGTATGATCATCTCTATGAACCTTAGAAGTTTTGTTTTACAAAGAAGTTTTGTTGGTCCAGAGCATACAGGCATGTATTAACAAAATGCCATGAAGCAGAGATCAACAGAAATGTTAGATAGTTACTGCCTATCAGCCTGAAAAGGGTTCTAAAGCCATTTTCGAATACTTTGAAGTTGTTCCATTGAAAGGATGATTGTTCACAAATAAAAGACACAAGTCAACAGTTTGGCAGTCTTTTCATACATGATTTTATGCAAATCTGAAGCATGTCCTTTTGTCAGATCACACGAAACTAGAGGTTATTGCCCAAAGACACGGTGCTTATTAATGTGATGATTTTGAAAGAGAAATCTAAATAATTGGGTCTAGGTCATCCTTTTGTAATCCAACATGACTTTGAGTGTTTTGGCTGTTTTGCAGTTTTCTGAACGTTTGTTCCAGATTAGTGGAGCATAAAAACTGAATGCTGCTTCTCCATGTTTGGTTCTGGGGATGCAGAGTTTTAGGCAGACCTGTGAAGACACTGTTGCAGTAATCAATGCAACTCAAGATAAATGCATGGATGAGTTTCTCTAAATCTTGCTGGGACATCAGTTCTTTAATCCTGGAAATATTCTTCAGGTGATAGAAGGCTGACTTTGTAATTGTCTTTGTGTCTCTGAAGGTTCAGGTCTGAGTCCATCACTACACCCAGATTTCAGGCCTAATCACCGGTTTGTAGTTGTAATAACTGAAGCTGCGTGCTGACTGTAGATTGTTCCTCTTTAGGTTCAAACATAATAACTTTAGTTTTGTTTCTGTTCAGCTGGAGATAGTTTGGGACATCCCCACATTGATATGTTCTAAGCATCTGATCAGTGATTGGATGGGTTCAGAGTCACCTGGTGACATCGTAATATAGAGCTGTGTATCATCTGCGTAGTTATGGTATCTAATCTTATTACTAATTATAATCTGAGCTAGCGGGAGCATGTAAATATTAAATAAGAGGGGCCCCAGGATTGAATCTTGGGGTACCCCGCATGTAACTTCTGTCTACAATTCATAATTCATCACTTTGGGACACTGATAGACTACTAAATGTAATTGACAGCTGATCCTTTAAAAATATAAGAACTAAAAATAATTTTTAACAATTGATGTTACAGCAAATCTAACATACTGTGTAGATTGATGCAGTAGAAAACTGAATATTACACCCTTCATCTTAATAAACATGCATTATACAAAACAAAAAGATCAAAAGTGTCACATACTTCAATAACTTGACAGGACTAGATGTTCCATAAAAAATGTACCTCATTCTTATATCTAAATTCACATTTAACATGTTTTTTTGATATGCCAACATTCATGGCAATATATCTCATGTAAGAAAATGCTTGAAAATGGCTTCTTTATCCAGTTATTGTTAAGATAAATCATCATACCAAATGTAAAAGATCAGAATAAAATTCAAACAAACAACAAACTTACGTTTGTAAGTCTCTCTTCTTGTGTAACACTTAAGCATATGCAATTGGTATTAATATTTTCATCGAAGTATTGACCTTTTAGTCCAAAATGTTTCAGAAGAGACCTAACAGTTGTTTTGGTGTTATGTGCCGGCATCTATCCTTGTTAACAAGAAAGTACAGATTTTTTTCTCTAAGGTGCATTTCCCTGTGACGGCATAGAGCCCACATAGCACAATGCAGCACTGTGTCCCAACCCTGGACCAATCCTCAGTATGTACTGTTTGACATTTGTGGCATTCCTGCTGAGTTTTACCACGATTAGTCTTATCAATGTGAGACAGGCTGATGGGGGAAGATAAGGCCTTCATCAGCTTTTGAGACAATCACAGGGTCTTTATGAAGAAAAATGTTCTCTACGACACACATATTCCTTTGGAGCTTATTAGAAGGTCAGAGATTCTTCATGATAATGGGATCTGGAGACCAAATGGCAGGGTATTGTCCCTCGTATGAATAGCTTCCTGGCTAAGGAATGCTGATTTAAAAAAAACATATTTTTTACATCTCACTGTAAAAATGTCATAGACATGTCAGTCCTGGGGTATATTCATAGTTGTTCTCTCTCCTTCTTTCTTTAATTCTTACTAGTACCTACTAATACATGTAAATACAACAATTTAACAAACATAATGATCAAAAAACACCAAAATACTTGACAGAACTTTTAAATTTATGTAATAAACAAAAACTGAGGAAAAGATTGAAGAATAAATTAGAACACACCCAAATTTAGGGGCACAGCATGGTCGGACCGAAGTTGAACTGTTAACGTGTGATCACGTGATTTCAGAACTTTGGTTTTCGCACACACCCTTCAAGTTGAGCTCCTGTGAAACCCCTCCCACTGCTGTATACGTCATGGTGTTTTGTCATATGTGTGGTTTATACCTGAGAGGAATGGACCAGAACTGATAAATTAAGTGAATTAAGTGTTTTGGTCCAACAGTACGTACTTCCTCACGGTTGTTCCTCAAAACTATCCATCCTTCTCTCTGGCTAAAAACCAGCTTCTGGAAGTTGAGTAGTTGAGGCTGTTTTCTGCATAAACACACTCACAAAATTCGGACCAGTTGCACTATAGTTTCACATGCAGAAGGGGGCAAAAGGTTCACCAGGAGGTTTGTGACAAGAAGGGGTGGACAAGAGTCTAGAAACAAAATGACATGATTTTTGTTTTGCGACAATTAAAAATTATTTTAGCAATTCGGCCCGACCATGCAAAGCCCTTTATTCCCACTTAAAATTTTAAAGCTGGTCCACATGGTGAGAACATCATAACACAGGATTTTGAAGGAAGTTTTCCCTGTTTTAATCTCCAAGATAAGATCTGGTGAGCTTTCTGAAGCCTTCAGGAAGAAGATTGTAGCAGCTAATGAGCCTGGTAATGGATTTAAAGATGTCTTAAAAGAATAGTCTACAGGTAGACCACATTCAAAATAACTGCCAACCCACCGAGTTCTGGTCAGCTAGAAAAGATCACCTCCAGAGCAGACCAGAATATGCTAAAAGAAGTCATCACAGGACCTGCTACCTAGTGTTGAGGAAACTCTTGCTCTCTTAGAAAAATATAAAGCGTTTTCACATGACTGTGTCTTTATCATCTGTCTTTAAGAAATGTGTTGACTTGGGTTTGGCTTTAGAGCCTTAGCAAACCTCAGTCCATCACTCAATGTAGGGAACAAGGAAGAGCCTTTGTGCTACTGGTACTTTGGCTGACCTATCAAGGGGCAAACAACTGTAGTCACTGTGTTGCCAGGAGCAGAACTTTCCTCTGACCCACAATGTTTGACAAAAAGCATTTGAGGACCCAGGGCCTGTTGGAGGTTGCTCAGGCTGAAATTTGAGCCCACGATCTGCCTTAATCTATTTTATATCTTACATATCTTCACATTTTGTCACAGTGGCTACAGTGTGAGCAGGATACAGTTACCTGTAAGTTTTTCACTGCACATTTTCTGGGTTAATTTTGGATTTCTGGAAAGCTTCATTGGCGTCTTTAGTTTGCTATAATTATGGTGACAACTGTACAAAAACCTGTTGACTAACAGGTTTTCTCACTCTTACAGTGCAATTTAGGATCTAGTTCACTGCTTTGGTTTTATAATCTGGTTTCTTTTGGTTCTGTCTGACTACCCTAATCAACTCATTCTTCAGTCTGGACTTTGACTGGGCCCTTTTATTGTAGCTCTGGGTGTATGTTAAGGGGTCTTGAGTATTCCGCAACCAACAATTAGATTTTCCTCCAGGACTGGCCTTAATTTAGCTTTGTCCATCGTCCTGTTTCCAGTTTCTGTGTCCCCACTTCTGTGGAACTCCAAGCTAGTATCAGAGGTACTCGCGTTCCAGTTAACATAGTCGGAGAAGTCGGGATTTCAACATGGTGACACCCATAGACATTGTTCAAAGTACCTTTTACAAACATTATTTTAAGCATTACTTTCCAAAAGCAAACACCACTTTTAATTTGTTCAATGTGGAGCTGCAGGTGCTACATGTAACATTCATTTTAGATGTTTCCACTACAGCTTACTACTGTTGATCCAAGGAGCGGCCTTATTGAAACGTGAAGTTGGCCTTACAAGTTGTAAATGAGGGTAGTTGGATCTCCTCTCACGTTCCGAGCAGGAAGTTCGACTTCGAAGGACAATCCAGTTGATTTTTACGACTGGGAAGGTGGAAATTCCCAGTTTTGACTACAACTAGAACACACACACAAAAAAAATCATCATTGTGACACTGCCTCCATGTTTTAGCGTGGGGATAGTGTATTCAGGATAATGTGCATTTTTCATTTTCTGTTACTCATTGCATTGTTGATGAAGACCAAACTGGTCTCACAGTCTCAGTTGGTCTCTCTAGTCTCAGTTTAGTGCAGTGGTTCTTATCCTGGGTTCGATCAAACCCCAGGGGTTCGATGAGTCGGTCTCAGGGGTTCGGCGGAGCCTCTGCAGTGGAGGTAAAGACACACTTGTGTAAAGTCGTGATGACACACCCCGCTGCATCCTCTACAGTGCAGAGGATCACGTGATTGGCTGTAGCACTGATTGGCCAATCAGTGCTGCGGGGACCTTAGTGCGCGCAGTAGTCAGTGGCTGTCGTAGTTGTACGTCGTGTGATTTTTTCCTTAATATTTTAATACACTAAAAATGTCGAGCAAAAAAAGAAGGTGGTTGGACGAATATGTACAACATGGATTCACGTGTGTCACGGAACGGGATGGGAGTCAGCGTCCTCTCTGCATGATATGCAATGCCAAGTTGAGCAACTCTAGTCTCGCACCTGCAAAACTAAAGGAACACTTCATGAAGCTGCATGGAGACGGGGAATACAAGAACACAACGCTTGCTGAATTCAAGGTGAAACGAGCCAGATTCGATGAAAGGGCCACTCTGCCTGCTCTTGGATTTGTACCCGTTAGCAAACCGATCCTCACAGCATCGTACGAAGTTGCTTACTTGATAGCACAGCAGAGTAAGCCACACGCCATCGGTGAAACACTCATAAAACCAGCTGCGTTAAAGATGGCAAATCTGCTACTCGGAACAGCGGCCGAAGGTCAATCATCCCAAATTCCTCTTTCAAATGACACCATCAGCGACAGAATAAAGAACATGAGTAAAGACATCTTGGCTCAAATAGTTGCAGATCTAATTTCAAGTCCGGCAAAATTCAGCCTTCAACTTGACAAGACCACAGACGTTTCTAACCTAAGCCAGCTTGCTGTTTTTGTGCGCTATGTGAAAGAAGACACGATAAAAGAAGATTTTTTATTTTGTAAGCCTCTTACAACAACAACTAAGGCAGCCGATGTGAAGAAGCTTGTGGATGACTTCTAAAGAGACAATAATCTTTCATGGGATATGGTTTCTGCAGCTTGTACGGACGGAGCTCCAGTCATGCTGGGAAGAAAGTCTGGTTTTGGTGCGCTAGTAAAAGCCGATGCACCACACATCATTGTTATGCTTTGGCAACTAAAACCTTGCCTCCAAAAATGGCAGAAGTATTAAAAACTGTGGTGGAATGTGTGAACTATGTGCAAAATAGTACTCTGAGGCACCGCACCTTCAGTGAGCTGTGTAAAGAAATAGGCTCTGAGTTCGAGGTACTCCTGTACCATTCTAATGTTCGGTGGTTATCCCGGGGACAGGTGCTGAGTCGTGTTTTTGCCATGCGTGTGGAATTAGCCCTGTTTTTGCAAGAGCAGCAACATCGTCATGCAGATTGCTTCAAAAATCCTGAATTCATTGTGATTTTAGCTTACATGGCTGATATATTTGCAGCTCTCAATCATCTCAATCAGCAGATGCAGGGTGATGGTGTCAACATCATGCAAGCAGAAGAAAGCTTGAAGGCTTTTCAAAAAAAACTGCCGTTATGGAAACGACGAACAGAACAATAACTTCGCAAACTTTCCCCTTTTGGATGACTGTGTAACTAAGATCGAAGATGTGCCTGGAATCGGAGACGTTTCTGTATCCATGGAACTGAAGCAAACAATTGCCACGCACTTAGATGAGCTTGCAAAGTCTCTCGACAGATATTTCCCTCCAAGAGAGTCCTATCCAGCATGGGTGAGACAGCCATTTACGTTTGCTGTTGAGACAGCGGATGTCAATGATGAATACCTCGACGAAATCATTGAAATTCAGCAGAGCCAGGTTCAACTGCAGCTCTTCAGAACAACAACACTCAACGTTTTGGTGTCGACAAATGGAAAAGTACCCAGTTATTGCTAAGAAAGTCCTGGAATATTTTATACCATTTGTCACAACATATCTTTGTGAGCAATCCTTTTCGAGGATGCTGGACATAAAAACGAAGAAAAGGAACAGACTTTGCTGTGAAGATGACATGAGAGTAGCACTTGCCAAGGTGAAGCCACGCATATCCGAACTGGCCTCCCAGAAACAACAGCAGAAGTCACACTGATTTGCAGGTATGTAATTTGATCAATGCTTTACTCTGGCCCCAAAAAAAGTATTTTGTGTATTCAAAACGACAAAATACAAATTAAATAAAAATAAATAAATAAAAAATGTTAAATTCTTCAAAAAAATCCCATTTTATTTTTAATTAGAAAAATAGTACAAAAATATTTTTGGGGGCTGAAACTCGTATGGGGCCAGAATAAAGTAATACCATAATTTGTTGTGAGTTCATGCACTGTGTTGGTTTTGTTCTTTGAGCAAGGTGATGTTGATGCACGGCTCATTTTGTGCACCAGTAAATTGAATTTGGAATTTGTAAAAAAAAAAATTCATATTTTATTTATTACCTAAGAAGGGTTCAGTGAGTGGGCATATGAAACTGGTGGGTTCGGTAGCTCAAAAAAGGTTAAGAACCACTGGTTTAGTGACACGAGAAGTAGCTCCAGCATGACCTTTGCTTAGCCAGTTGATTAATCCCCAAAGAGGAATTACATAAGATGTTCATTTTGTGAGTCCGTGAAATCTAAGAAAGGTAGATTTAGGATCAAAACAGAAAACAAGTTATTGAAAAAAAGTACGTCTGTCGAATTTTGTTCTGATAAATGGAAAGCAGTCTAAAGGAGGCCTGCAGGTGCTCCATGGAACACTTGGATTCACTCCCAGAACAGTTTGTAAAGGAAGGATTAGGCTGTTAATTGGATTGATGAGAAGTTCTTCACCTCTTTAGCTCAACCCAGTCAGAGACTAATGAAGCTCATGACTATCAATGTGCAACCTAGTCATTGTGTGCTAATGTGCTGACAGAGCTTGAGAAGAGGCAGTGTGCTGAAGATTTCTGACCTGAGCACAATCAGGTCTCAAAAATGGTGTTTCACTGAAAAGAAAAGTGACACTAATGATAATTACATACTAAGATGCATCCAGTCAGTTAATATACAAAAGTCCTGCATGCAACTCTGGAGTTTCAACATATAAACGAGCTGGTCTGTTCCACCTTCTAAATTTAAGTCAAACCTGAAGAGTACAGAAACATTTATCAGCTGTGCATTCCAGCTGAGTGGATTCTTGCTGCTGTCTTAGTATTTTAGAGGAAAATGATAGGCACAACGGCAAAGAGGAAAGATGTCAGCAGTGGCGCAAAAAATGTGTATGCAGTATATGCAACGCATTGGGGCGCCAAAACAATGACAGAATAATTATTTCTAGATGGTATTTTCTGACTTTAACAGCTATTTATTCATTTAAAATTGCCTATAATGTGTCTGCATACACCTCAGAAAGAACTCAGCTGTACCCCTGGATGTCAGCAATGACGTTAAAGAAACAACTACTACAGCCCAATGATCTGGGAAGGGTTGTAAGGTCCCTTTCAAACAATTTGAGGTCAGTCCAAGATTTAGGAAAGTTCCTAAAATTTCAGCCCAAAGTCAGACTGTGCAAATATCAGAGAAATTGCAAAAAGAAACTCAATCTTTGATTTTACATGCCTCAGTTGGCATGTTCAGTGTTTGAAATTCATGTATTTTTTTCAATAAGAAAAAAAACTTAACCAGTAGTTACTCGTTTTAAGTTTTTGCCAAGAGTCACTAGTTCCTTTAATGCTAAACAGTGCAGAGTAATTTGAGCACAGTGAGGCTGGTTATTGTGCCCCTTTATCATTCAGTACCTTTGTGGTTTTGGTTGATTCTCACCCCATGTCATCGTGCCAGTCTTGTGTCAATAACTAACTTGAAGTGGGGTTAGGTATTGGGGGCAACAATTTGCTAATATTTAAACAGATACAGTCAGTTTATGTTTAATGCCTCAGTGTTATGGAAACAGGAGTTTTACTGACCTTTTTTAAACTCCTGATAAAAAGCCGAGTGTCAGCCTTTGAGATGCCTCACCAAGTTCAGTCCACTTTCTAGCCACCCCCTCTGTAGAGCAACTCTTGTAAGGGCTGAATAACACCACTCAGCTTTAAATGTGTTTCTTCCTGGTTAGCAAAATACCTCTTAACTGTGCTTTTGTTCTTACACCTAAAGGAGTTCATGCAGTTCTTTTCTTGCAAACTTGGAGTTAGCAATGGTTTACTGTTATGGTTTTCATCCACTGCAAATGAGGGGTGGGGCAAAGTCTCTGTCTGCAGCATTGCTATGCAAAGTTATGTGCTGGCCATGGAAGATGAGAACTACTCAGTTTATATTGATTTTGATGCAAATGAGTGTATTCAAATAATTATTCATTTCTTTACCAAGTACATTGAAATATTATTTTGGTATCTCTTTCAGAAAGAAGAGCATGCCTAAATTCTTCCACATTTTTATTTCATCCAAATTCACAAAAAAACTTTAGTGGAGTCAGGTAGTCTTACATTGTCCCTAAACAGAACCAAAGTAGGTTTTCAGTTTAATGTTTACTTGCTAACTGTAGCATAACCTTAACCACTGCTGTCTGTAAATTTAAGGTGTGTTCACACCATCCCTGTTTAATTTGCTTTAATCAAACTCTAGTTTGTTTGTTTAGAAAGGCTCATTTGGGGAGGTGTTAATATGTAATTGAACTCTGATGTGGACCAAAAAAGTGAATTCTGGTCTGCCTACAAACCTAGGTCTCAGCTCGGTTGAAGTGAACTCTGGTTTAGTTTGAATGCATAGCTTAATGCCAAGCAGACTGGAGACCGCTTCAAAAGCAGGAAGTGGACTTTAGCGCAGGGCATTCTGGGTAATTACAACCAAAACAAACATGTGACTGTAGCGCTAGTGGGAAAAATGGCTTGTGGTCTTTTGCCAAAGACAAAAGAGAAATCCTACAATCACTAAAATCTGACGCTACTCCATTTTTGTTTACATTTTGTGAAGAAGGAAGTTGCACTCAGTGTCTTCTTCTGAGGTTTTCATGTTATATCCTTCAATGTAACAAATGCTACTCCAAAAGCAGGAAGTGGACTTTAGCGCAGGGCATTCTGGGTAATTACAACCAAAACAAACATGTGACTCTAGTGCTAGTGGGAGAAATAGCTTGTGGTCTTTTGCCAAAGACAACAGAGAAATCCTACAACCACTAAAATATGATGCCACTCCAAGGTTGTTTGCATTTTGTGAACTCAGTGTCTTTTTCTGAGGTTTTCATGTTATTTCCTTCAATGTAACAAATGCTGCAATTTTGGACCTCATTCAAATTGAGTCTACCAGACTATCAGGTCTGAAAACAGCCTTATAGAAAGAAAAGGGTATAGAAAATAAATAAAAATCCTCCAAAGACAGGTTTTCTACATCATGTTATTTTGCCCAAGGTTCACCACCCACCTCAAGAAAGTCCCAAGAAAGTCTTTAGCGTCCACTTTTGGAAGCCACGATAGTCAGTTGAGCCAAATGGTTTTTCATGGATGCCAAGACATTTCACCTAAAGCATTCAAATTTCACTAATCTATATGTGTTCATGGTTCCTTTTATGTCTTTCTGCAGGTCTTTTAAACCAGACTTTGTCCTGATTCGCCAACACGCCTACAGCATGATTCCCGGCGAGGACTTCAGGAACATTGTGATTGGCCTGCACTTTGGGGGTGTCCCAAGCGTCAACTCCCTCTTCTCTCTGTATAATTTCTGCAGCAAACCTTGGGTGGTAAGCAGTCTAAAACAGCTCTCTTTGCTCTGCTTTAACCTCTATATGGTTGATAGAATTACTCTCTCAGCAGCTGCCTCTGGCTGATTTATATGGTCTATTAGATGGAGCTGGAACACCTGTGTCTGGAGCAGAAGGTCTTTGTCACTGTACTTATTAGTAGTTTTGTAGGAAATGAAAAGCCAGAAATCTTCAGTGAAAACCATGCAAATGCTTAGCTCTGCATGACTGCATAAATACAGTCTTGCCAGGTACAATTTGAGTTTAAAATATCCTTCACCAGGGCTGACACTTTTATGTTATGTGGTCTGTAAAGGTACTTTTGCTTCCCACTTTATTGTCTTGTTATGCATTTCATGAGGCATGCAAGACATCCCAGTAAGCAAAGGCAAACCATGACAAGAATCTGGAACTGCCTTGTACAATGTAAATACAATCAAAAGATAAATTCAACCCAATGCTTACTTGGTACCCAATGTTTCTTGAAGGAATCATGACTGTTGGCTTAGTACACTGTTTGAACAGTGGGTGTTGGATCCAGCTCTGTTGGGATGAGTCCCAACTGTTTCAGTTCTATTTCCTAAAATGGCCAGACAATAAAAGCCTTTATTATCTTAGTGCCAGGTGTTGACTTTAAGATGGCCCATCAACCAACTGACGTCCTAATCATAAATGTCTTTAGGTGTACAATGCTGACATCTTTGCTCTTTCTGTTTTTACTTTTTGTCACTCTTAGATGTCTCCGATCATCACGCTAATTTTATATCAGTTAATGCAAACCTAAGTAAATACTGATAGCAGTTTTCAAATGATGATTTTAGTTATTAGAGGGAGAAAACTATCCAAAACAACATGGCCTTATGTGGAAAAGTAGTTGTCTCCTAAACCTAATAATCTAACCATCCTGCTATCAAGCATTTTTGATAATTTACGCACACCTTCCAAAAACCTGTACATTTGGTCCTGTCAGTCCACAGAATATTTTTCACCAAAGATTTGGGGATTAGCAAGATGTTTTTTTTTGACAAATATAAGAAAGGCCTTTGTTTTTTGTTTTGATTTTTTTTTGGTTAGCAGTGGTTTTCAACTTGGAACTCTGCCATGGATTAAATTTTTGCTCTGTCTCTTTCTCATTGTGGAACTATAAACACTGACCTTACCTGAGCCAAGTGGTGCATGTAGTCTTCAAGATGTGGTTTTTGGGTTCTTTTGTGCCCTCCTGAATGAGTCGTTTTTGTGCACTTTAAGTAATTTTGGTTGGCTAGTCACTTCTGTGAATGTTCAACACTGTTCCCTGTTTTCTCCTTTGTGTGTAATGGTTGTTATTGTGGTTTGCTGGAGCCACAAAGCCTTAGAATGGCTTTTTACATTTTCCACACAAATAGAGGGAATTTGTGTCTTCTCTGAGAATTTCTTTAGGTTGAGGCATGGTCTGTTTACATTTTGAGATCTTTTAGCCTATTTCATGTCAGTACAGCTTCTATTCAAGTGATTCTACAGATCTGGGACTAATCAGACCAAACATGGCTTATTTATAGTTAAATCATGGTTTAAAATGGAGGGCAGTTACTTTTTCATATAGGGCAGAATTGGTTTGGGTAGCTTTTTTCACCTTATTAATGAAAGTTTGTTCAGTGGTATGAAATATTCGTCAAAAATGTTAAATTAAAAGAAATCTCTAAGGGGGCATGTACTTTTTCACACAGCTGTAGCTTCTATCTAACCCCTTTTGTTGTCCATTGAATGACGGCTTCCTCTTGTTTATTTCTCCTCACAGTTTTCTCAAATGATTAAGCTCTACCACTCCCTCGGTCATGAGAAATTTCCCCTGAATGAACAAACCTTCTACCCAAACCACACGCAAATGGTGAGTGATTTCTGGAGTTATTCCCTAAAAAGCAACCTGAAACACATAAGAGATCACAAAAGACTTGTTTGGTCCATTTTTTGTTGACTCTTTATTATAAAAATATAAAATACAGAAATTAAGTCAAACATTACCCTTGCATGGTCACACCCCCACCCACCCTACACAATACAGGAATCAGTGCTTACACACAGACTGTACACAGCTTTTTGATTTCAGTTTTTCCTTTTTTTTTTTTTTTTAGTTTGAACTTGACCAATTGTTTCTGTGTTAAGCAGACAGTATATTTACACGAATAGAAACCACAGAAATAACGACACAGAAATGCCACAACTGGAGGAGGAACCATATGAACACTAATAAAGACAATATTCGTCCCATTAAAAAAACAAAAGGAGCTTTTTTTGATGGATAATACTAAATCTATCATCGTCTGTGTTTCTTGAAGAAGTTAAGGCCTCCCATCTGCTAGTTAAAGCTACCAGTTGGTTAGCTTAGTTGAGGATTGTCCAGAAATTTGGTTAATGGCTCTAGCCTGAAGCTAAAGCTTTATTTAAAATGCAGTTGTTTAAAAAAGTGTTTTTAAAGTGTTCTTAAGTGTTTTTAAAACTTTTTTGAAAAACAAATGGTTTCCCATATTCTACATTGGTGCATCTTAGCTAACAGATGTAAGCTAAGCTAACCTACATGACTGTCATCTTTAGCATCATATTTAACTGGCAGATCTTAGACTATGTTCTTAAAACCCAATTTTTTTCTGAGATTTAGAGCTTGTTGACACTATAAATGTCTGCTGTAGGCCCTTAATTGAAACTTCACAGATAAAAAAGGGTTGTTTATGTATTTGAGGCAAATCTGTGTCTGCTAATGGAATGGACTGAATGGACGCCAACAAGAAAAAAAAAATCCAGGTTGGAACAGGTGAAGAAGAATGACCTTACTGACAATAAAATTACTTTCTTTTATATATATTTATTTTTATTTATATATATATATATATATATATATATATATATATATTTATATATATATATATATATATATATATATATATATATATATATATATAATGTTCATTTAAAATAGTTAAATACAAAAGATTGAATATACACTTAGAAAATATCTCATACTGTGAAACCTGTTTCAACTGTACTATCGCTGGGTTGTTGAATAGTACCAGCCAAGGGAAATATGATTGAACACAAAAAAGTACTTTCCAATTTAGATGCTTGTCCTTTACTCTTGACTGATTTGACATGTTGCTCTGCAGGTCACAATGTAAGTGAGCTTATATTGTACTTTTTTCTGTTTTTTGCATGTATAAACAAAGAGGGTTACTGTGTAATCCAATAAACATAAATAAATGCATTATAGAGATTTCTGCATTTCTTTAGCTTATTTTTATATACAGCATAAAATAAAATATCACAACTCAATAAAAAGAGCTCTTCCCTGTGTTGGCACTGAATGAATGTTAACATTTGTCTGATGATGATCTATGCACAACAAAGGAAGAGGTATATGGGGCTGTGGTGCAACTGCTAGGTGAGCTGCACCAGAAACATTCAGGGAAGTAGAGGTGCAGCCATTTTAAAGACAGATGTTGAAATAAAAACTGAACATAATTGACCTGAAAACAACATTTTCAGAATTTGAATCTAAAGGTCTAATTCTCATACCTCACATATTGGCACAAAATCAATATTGAGAAGTCTTTTGGCAGTGCTGCTGGTTAGTGCTGTCCAGGAGTGATAACAGGATTTACATAAGGTGTATAATTGCGAATAACTAGATTTCATCTCAACATCCTTAGTTTGGTGTTTGTTATTTTTAGATGAATCTGCATTATTGGGAAGATATCGATCAAATCATCAGTAGATCAGCTGCTCACGGTCAGTGACACTTGTTCAATTTTTACGATCCCATCAGAGGTTGATAATGGTCTTCCTGTATAAACGTCTGATAAACTTCAATGCATTTCTACTGTTTCTACCACTGAACCAAACACAATGGTGGTTGATTGTTGAAATGGAAAACTTTACAAGGCTAAAGGGTGATCTTCACAACAATGTTCTGTTTTTCTATCAGAAGTGCTACAGACAGGCACTGTAATATATCTGCTCTTTTCTGCCTTTTAAAGAAGGCCGTCACAAGTCCAGTCAAAGTAATCCGAGACAGGGACAGAAACTGGGTCGGAGAGAGTTGGTTTCCGGCAGGGTGTGCTTGGAATCAGGGATCAGTGGGCTTGATGGTTTTACTGTTGATGGCCATAACTTGATGCCAGCTGCAGTAGCCGTTTTTCTGCTGGATGCAGGCGTAGTTTTGGGACTGGTATCCGAGATGGTCAAAGTTGAGTAGTAGGTCTGTCCACAGGCACTCGTTCTTCAAAGTCGCGGAGCAGGGCTGGCTGTAGCAGGTCTTAATCTATGGAGAGAAAAACGCAGCTAAATTTGTAGCCATGATACACACTGGCAAGACATACTCATAAAAAGATATCAAATAATTTAAAGGCAATTCATTCAAGTATTGCTTGGGCTAGCTAAGGATAAAAGAGAAACCTTTAAAGCGCAACAACTCCTAAATCTGTGTGCTGAGGTTAGCTCTTTTATGGACTCTAGAGATTGTAGTTTAGCTACCGGAAATGGAGGACAACTCTACTAACAGTGACTAGCGACTAACAGAAAAATTTCCATTATCTTATTTAAAACAGTAAGTTAAATATTTAAAAACAACTTCTGTTTTTAAAAACACTAAGAGAGGCGAGCTAGTACCCTGCTGACAGGAGTACATACAGGCTAACACATTTAGCATTGAGATGGAGAGTGGTGTCTATTTTGCTTTCTATACTTAAGCAAAAAATAATACTTTTCAAATGTAAAAAGGAACAATCTAGTGTAATTACAGGGTTTCTTCATCTTAATTTTAGGCCTTTTTGATCTATCATATTAGGCCTTACATCTTACGTGTTAAACGTGTATGTTTCTTCATTGATCATGTCAGCTAAACCAGCTTTTAGCTTTTGAAATTTCATCTCCAGAGACTCCAGCTGACCAAAAGGATTTTATGCTTAAGCCAAAATATTGCCTCTCTCAAAAATAACATGGTGATTTCTTAAAAGGATGTGCTTTTAAGACTTAAACTGTTATGCTACTATTTTTTTCATTAATAAAACAAGATTTTAATCACCACCAAGGCCCCACTCCCCTTCTTTTCTTTTTGTCATGAATAATACTTAGACTGGCAATACAGAGTTTGAAATCCTGTCAATTATTGAATGTTTGATTGCTTAAGCAATTTAGAGAGGGGTGGGGGGGCTAAAAAAAAATTGGTGCAAGTAGATTTTATAGCAGTTTTTATGCATATATGTGTTTTAGGGGGGCTGTAAAATGCATCAATACACAACATCATGAGAGTAAAAGACAAGTGGATCTGGTAAAATATTTCAACATGTCCCATCTCATCTATGTAGCTTTGGCACTGGCAGCGTCATAGATCAAGTGCTTCAAGAAAAGGAAACTTTTTACAGGGCAAAGCTGCCAAGTTCACCCTGATGCTTGTATGCTTTGTGCTGAGGAATGTGAAGTGAAGCATCTTCCTAATGCACTTAAATTTTGGGTAGTTTAAGGATTTAGTCAGGCTCCACTCTGCCTCGAACGTGTGTCATTTCGCCAGGTGCTTGCACAAAAAAAAAAATCCGCTTCCCGGATGAATGAATGGCACCGACTGACAGGAAGATTCACATAACCGCTTGGAGAGGTGATGAACGAAAAAAAAAAAAAAAGGCGAGATTTAGCGGGAGGAAAACTGAATCACCGGCTGCAAAAGAGCTGCACTTATCTTGGAAATGAATGCACCAACAAATTCAATCAACACATTTTAGAGTGTACTTCCCATTTTGGCAGTTGTTGTTATTCAGTGCTAGCCTGTCTAACATTTCCTGCTCTCTAAGGCAGTAAATCAAAGTTCGAGCTATGTGCGATGATGTTCTATCATTTTCAGGCATCTTTTGTCACGTCTGGGTCATATCCACGAACACCCTGAGCACAGCTTCCAAGTGGTGACCCGCATAGCGAACAAATGGGTCTCTCTGCTAACCCACTTCCACTGATAGTGGCTGAGTGTGTTAACAGATGTCCAGGACGGCGCTCTACCGTAGGGTCAGCAGCTGCACGCTCCAGCCAGAAGAAGCTGGGAATGAAGACTTGAGCCGTTTCCAGAGCTGTTAATTAATTCCCAGTGATCGCAGTAAAAGTTATTTTCCGCATTTCTGCCACTATTTGCCATCCATATCTGCAAGTGGAAACTAGGCTGTAAAAATGTTCATAAAATATATTTTTCTTGGCTTGAAGAAGTAAAGCATGAGATTTAGTGGATGGAAACTGTAGAGTTGGCTCCATGAATATTAAATTGCCCTTCTAGTAGTCACTAACAGAGTTTACACTTTAGCTCTCCTTCCTCCTCGTCTTGTTCCTATCAGGTCCACGTCATTTTCACTCACCTTGCAGTTGCAGCCCTGCTGGTAGCGGTGGTTGAAGCCCCTCTTCTGGTCCAGCGAAAGCTCTTCCCACCTCTTGTTGAATTTGCAGAGCCCCGTGTAAACTTTATTGTCATGCACACGGCCTGTGGGAGCAAATGGTAGAAGAGATTAGCAGCGTAGTACACCAGAGTTACAACGTTACAAAAATTAACAGGGAGTGTGTAATAAAGTCGAGAAAATCGAGATGTGTTCGGCATCAACTGCAGCTATAGTTCACCACGATATGATAAATGCCCATCCCTAACAGCAGGCTCTTATTACAGTTGTTACAAAAGTGCATACCTATATTTCAGGTAAAGACCATAGATTTAACTTTCATGGGGTGTGGGCAAGAAAGAAACCTTTGTTCTCTGAGAAAAACACGAAGGCTAGACTTAAGTTTGCCAGAGAAAACATGAAGAAAGACTAGAACTTCTGGAATAATCTTCACTGGACAGACGAAGTCTAAAGTGAACTTAAATTTCTTAGTCCAAAACTGCACATTAAATGGGGTCTCCCAAAGATTGCATCTTAAGTTACTTTACCTAATCTAAACATCATGGTTACTTTATGGTTTAGCTAATTTTTAATCTCTACAGTGTAATTCAGGATTCTGCCAACATATCTCTCAAGAATCCTGACTTGTTTACCTACAGAAAGACAATCCCATATTAAACCAACACCCCTATTTCGGAATATCTAGAGGTCATCAGATGTCTATATTTAGCAGCGAACCCTTTTCAGGACTGTGAGCCCTCAGGAGCAACAGTATTTGTCACCATTTGTCTCCTTCACTTTGAAAGTCCAGCACAGGACGATGCGCTGGAGTTTACAGTCCGATTCTGTGGCGTTGAGACTGTGGCTTGCTAATCAGGCCCGGAGCCCCCTAAAGCTTGATCAAAAGAGGTTCCAATAGCTCATCTCGGAGGCCTCCGTGTTCCCACTGCTCATAATGCAGTCATGGCTATAGGCAGGACTTATTATAGACGCTCTGGGGGCAGAGAGAGAGAGAAAAAGACATCCACTGATGTCACTTGTGCCCGGACTGAGTAAACATAGCTATTGTTGCCCGGCAACGCTGGCTCGTTGGCTCGCACCGTGTGGTGGAGTTACAGTATTTACAGGTCGGGAACTCACTGACACCTATAGAAGTTGAGTGCTGCAGGGTCCAAAGTAAACAGCATCCCTGTTGGAAATAGCAACTCATAAAGTGCTTGTGCTGGAAAATGCCAGCCGCTTCCTGCTGGCTGTTAATTATAAGCTGTGAGGGAGAGAAAACTGCTGAGATGCAAAGGGAAGTCTTTAAAAAAAAAAGCGCCTCTGTACAGTAGCAAAGGTTCTGCTAATAATAGAGGGAAAGTTTTTGTCAGAAGACAAATGAAGTCCTAGGGGACGGGACAATTGGGGCCAAACAGTCGTAATGCCGGTAGCTGGACTCTGGAAGGAAACAAGCTTTTCCTGGCAACACAAAGCTGACCAGTATGTTCTCAACTTCTCATTGGACTGAATGGATCTTATCTTCTGGATGAGTATAGTGAAGTGGAGAAATTTGCCATGTTTTCTGACATTACAACCGAATTCTTTGAAGTCTTTGACTAAATTGAATAAAAAAATAAAACACTTTTGCAAAATACAGCTCAAAGTTTCAAGTATGACTTCGACAGCTCACCTGTGATCAGGTAATGGTACTTGTTGAGCTCCAACTTGGCGCCGCACAAACTGTCAGAGGCAGCCGTGTAAATATACTGCACATCTCGGATCTTTTCAAATCCTTTGTACATCTGGAAAAACAGGAGATGGAATCAAACAATGGAAGAAAATGCTAGAGCTCTCTCAGTGGCACTCAGAAGTCCCCACATGAACAACAAGAAGGAGGAAATGAAACTCTTGCTTTATCAGATGACTCTTTTAAGGGAATACCTTGAAGGAATCAAAATCCCAAGCCTCGGCTTTTGGTAAAATTCGAGATAACATGGTTGTGATGAGTAATGTCGTTCAGTTTTGATTGGCACCAAGCTTCAAGTCTGTGTTTTTACAGAGGATTGTTTCCTTCTCTTTTTGTTTTTTTAGGGTGTAATGTATTTTTCTGAGAACAACAGGAAATCCCTGTTTAGACGCGGCGCTCCCAGAAAAACAGAACAAACTATTACCTCAGCCAGAAACTGTGGAGCTTTATGGAAGCCAAAGGGATTCGTCTCATAGGATTTGTTGAAATCTGGAGGATGCTTTGCTTTTTATATAAGATGGACCAGTCATAATACATAACAAAAGGGCCACTATTGTACAGATGCCGGTGCGTGACTCTGACAAAATGTTTACTCTTGGTGCGAGGAGTTTAGTTGAACTGTAATACCCGTAAGCCTACTAATCCTCCGGCCTGGCTCCTGTCAAACAGCGGGCCGATATCAGAATCCGTCAAAAATATGGAGCGTTATGTAAGGATCCGAGGAAAGGGAGGGACGGCTTTCAGGACTTGTATTCCAATCTGCTTTTTAGTTATACAGCAGCTAATAGGGAGAGGCACTGTGGAAAGTCAAGAGTTTTTAAAATGTATAATGTGGGTTCACCTAAATCTGCCTTTGCTTTTAAATAGGTTTCTGCTCAGAGATTGATCCAACAAAAGCCCAGCATTAAAGAGCTGGAGTTTAACAGTAACAGTTAGATTAGAGGTTATCAGTTTAGAGACCATTTGTAATGTTGCTGCGAACATCTACTTAGCTTAAACTAGCAATGCTTCAATCACAGACTAATATTATTAGAGTGTTCTGTGTATTTCAGAGTATTTCAACCAAATTTTTTTTAAATTGAGAAATTTGCTGATGGTGTTAATTCAGTCTACAGCTTTACGTTAAGGTTAAGGAGTTCTCTGTCACAGGCTGAGCATATCTGACAAAGTTAGGCAAGAAGAACAGTACTCTCAATAGGTTACTCATAATTTAGGTCAATATTAGGTTATTTTATGCAATTAAGTAGATCTTGAATTTAAGTTATAATGGTCTTTAAAATTATTCAATTTAACCTCCAGAAGCCTACAGAAAACCTTGATGTTCCCAAAATTATGTATTTCTTGTCAGGTGACCATCAAATGCCGCCTTTTACAAATTTTAGAATCTACCATCTCATGTCCATTTGTTAACCTTATGATGAGAGCTAGGAGGCAGCATAGCTGGACAGCCAAATAAGATAAAGTTTCATAAAACAAAACCATAGAGTTTTTATCAACATACATATATACAAACATCAGAAATGCTTCATTTTTCTGACACCTAGTCAGTCAAACAGCTTTACCCATTAGATCATTTGGAACAACAGTGGGTATTTTTAATGGCTTTCCTAAAGAAGTGGGGCTGCATAAATTTTATTAAAAAATCAAATGTGTTCTTATTACAGCACATGAATTTACAATCTAAATTCTAATTTCAAGTATTTTTAATACATTATTTTTTATTCATTTTTATTTATTTATTTTTTAATAGCCACTTTAGTTGGATGTAGTTGAAACTAGCGCAGTGCAATATTTCACTAATATAGCAATATGTGTATGTGTATAGTATGTGTACAGTATTAATATTGTAAAGAACTTTTTATGATGCAGTAATTGTTGCTAAGGCCATTCGGTTATGCTAACTTCACACTTTACCAATGATTGGATGGAGTCTCACTGAGGCAGATGCTCACACCCAACACAGGCTAGCAATGCTGGGTACCACTAACAAAAAGTTAGTAGCGCTAAGCCTAAAGCACTAATCATAAACATTAGTTCCATGAATGCTAAATCACTACACCAGCACAGTATTTAGCGAAAGCTAATGCTAAAGCACTAATTTCAATTCAGATTATATCTGCCCTTGAAAGACTTCAACACAGATGTCGAACTTTATTCAACTGAAAGTTTCCAAAACAATAAATTAGCGCTTTAGAATTTATCTGGAAAATTAATTTAGGGGAAGCTAAGTGGGTTAAACATTTTCAAAGTTGGCTAAAGCACTAAACGAAAAATTAGCTCTGCTATTAGCGCTTTAGCAGAAGTGTGCCCACCATAGCAGATTGGTGCCCAAGATGATAAAAGGCCTTGAACCGTTAAAATAATCAAATGATATTTCTATTACAAATGGTCCAAAAATAATGCAATTGCATGATTTAATAATATTATGCAGTCTTAGCTGAAAGGTTCTCAAAAGGCAAAATCGAGGCTTATTCTCTAAATGTCAATGCTAATGACTTTGTCTAGTTTACACAAACAAGCTTACATTAACTTTTCTTCATGACTCTTATAAACACGTTTCTATTTAGCTTCTTGTTCCAAAGATGAACAATAAGGATTAAAGAGGACCTAACAGTCTCACCTTCAGCTGCTTGACAGTGTAGCGCATTGTTCCATTAGGATCATCTTGCAGGAGTGTCTTGGCGACCACTTTAGCTCTGATCACTGTAAACAAAGAGACGGACACATGTTCGTTAGAACTCAAATGTGGGCTTTCACTTTTAATGCAATGAAACAACACAGCACCCTGGTGAGAGCAGGCATTTATAACCCCCTCCTAAGTAGTTAGCACCATTGGTAAGATGTTTATCCAATTTCCTGCATCGCTGAGTTGTTTGCCAGGGAGGGAACAACACTTCGGAATTCTCATGGAAAAATTAAATGAAGAGAATTAAAGGAAAGAATGAAGTCTATAAAAGAACGTACTATCAGTGTAGAGGACCCTCATGCACATTATCAGCAAGCTGAAAACACCTGGAAGTGACTGATTGCTTTAATGGATGCTGAAATAATGGATCTTATTGAGAAAAGTCTGGAACATGGAGTGTAGAAACGAGCATTTATTTGAGCTGCTGGATCGGGCCTAATACGGGTCCTGCATAAACCATCAGCCCTCTGAAGTTCACCTGCTGCCCCAAACCCCAGCAGCCGCAGACACAACTAACACTGGTCTTGTTTGTTATCTTCTCCCCATGGAATTTCCTTCCCACATTCTTCGGGGGCTTGCATTCCCCAGAATGGGGGGAGGAGGGATAAGCAGGATTCATTCTTCTTGGCTGCAGAGAGGCGGACGAGGGATGTGCCACCTTCTGTTCTGCTCTCGATTTGTCAAGATGGCAACTGAGTGGGCACCTTGTACAGGAAGTAGTTAGAGCATGGCCACCCAGAGTGGTAACCACAAATTTATTCTGGTTGTGAAGGCCCCAATTTAAACAGAGAGAGTTTGTTTAAACTTTTTTTAAGCCAGTTGAAAATGAATGAATGAATGAAAATCTCAAATACCCTTCATGGTTGGATGGATGAGGTGAAATTGAGGGATATCATTTTATTGCAATAGTGCCCTATTTTTATTTATTATGGTAAATCAGGCTTGGAAAATACTAAAATAAACCAGGGTAGAAACTATCTTCTTAAATGTTCCTGATCATCAATGAATCTGCTAAAGTACAGATTTTTAATCATCATCTTAAAAGTAATAGATTTTAGAATACATATGAACTTCCTTTTGCCTGTTAAATGTATTAACTTTCAGTGCTTTTCAAGAAAAACACTTATCTAAAGCCAAAATTGTTCATGTCAGGATTAGTGCACATTGACTTCCTACCTGCCATATGCTTCCTGACCTTTTACTAGAACTTTCCTTGATCCATTAATCTATCAATTGCTTTAATTTGATCCAAAAGCACTCCATTACAAACTGACCTCTGCTAAATGTACCCAAACTCTGTTTGACAGATGTCTGCTGCTGCCATTACAGCAGACCCTGCGAACAATTACTAAGGAATTTGCAGACATAATGGGATACTCTTGCCTCAGTTAAATACACCTCACATCATTATTTTAACGTTTCACTGGAGAACCATTTTTCCTACTCTGGTCTAACCTCAAGAACAAATGTTCTAGCTGGAGGAACCTCAGATAAATCAACCAGTGTGTCTATATGTTGTTGGCCAGCAGTGATGGTGCCATTTCCAGTGGGAATCTGTGAAAGGCCCCAGCTGTTCTAGAGACAAAGGAGCAGCATTGCTAGCACTTGTGAGTCTGATTGGGTTTGCATTTTCAGTTTGGTGGATATATTCTTCAATGACCTGCTTATGTCAGGTACAGATGTCACAGTGACCAACAGGCTTCCATGATAGTTGGGTCATTCTGTACCATGTTGTAAAGAGTGTTCTCTACATCCCATACAGTTAAACAATACAAAACATCCTGGCTTCATGCAAATCATTTATGGTACATACTTTATATAATCACTGATTTTATAGTGTGTGTATCCAATTCAAGCAGATCTACATAGGTATGGACCAGATTCTGATTTGAAAGTAAGGCTGAAATCCAGGTTGTAAAACATTAGGGTTTCAGAAATTTTCAATTGTTACTGTTAATACAGTAAAGTTTGAGAAACTATCATTAGCCCTGTTTCCATTTATGTTTTTATGCCCATTTTGAAGTATTGCATTAGAAAAGGTTGATGGAAACAGCAAAATTTAATATAGTTTCCTCAAAACTACCCTGTTTCCTAGCACACAAGAATGGCAAATTTGGTTGCAAAAACACACAGTCATGATGTGGAAACTGAGAAGTGTCACTCATCACTCTCATTAAGGCAACTAGACTTGCACAATATATTCTGTCATCACAATATCAGTGAGCAAAATATTAATATCAACGGACTGTTTGGAACAATGTGCAGTGGACTCCCTAGCCTATTTTTGGACCGGTATTCTCAGATTCACCTATTTGCGGGTTTTTCTGTGGAACGCGACTCCAAATTATTTGTGAAAAATTCACCTATTCATGGATTTTTTTCATACAGCATATCTGAAAAACTCGAAAGACAATGCAGCTTGGGAGGCTGGAATACCTAGGCCCAATGCTACCTGACATGCTATAGGCTGGCATTTGCAAGGCAGCCAATCCAGACGCGCCATTCAGTTTCCTTGGTGCTGCTTTGTGGTACCCTAAAGAGTGTAGATAAGGAAGACTGTAGAAGTTAGCTTCTGTGGTACTGCTAAGACGGGTTCCATTGTGAATATTAATGCATATTAAGGTATTTTTGCTTTTTGCTAATACGTTAGCTCACAACTTTTAGCAAAAAGTGATGATGTAGTGCTTAACTTTTTAACATTCTTTATAGATAAAAGATCATTCAAAAATAAAACACCAAAACTACATCTAGCTGCAGCTGAATATAATAAAATTATCTGCTAGCAAGCTAAAAAACTAGCCGCAATGATAGCCAAAGCTAACCCAGGTAATGCTGCTTCTGACTCCCACTTGTTTTACATTCGAGTTAGGTTTTTTCAAACACAGAAGTTGTATTAATTTATGAAGCCTTTTATTATACTTAATGTGGGATCAGTGGGAGTTGAAAAATTATTTCAGTTGTCCATTAGCTGCTACATAACAAAAATCTCCCGTTCCCAGTTCGAGTAACAATAAATTCCAGGTTATTGTGGTGATCCTCTTCTGCAGAGGAATCTTTGTGCAGTCTCATGAGTGGGAGGCTTTTCATAGTGAGAAAGGTAACTAGGATGTGACAGAAATAAATAAAATTAATCAATTTTTCACTCAGCCTCCATTGCCAAGAGCATGGGATTATAAAAAAGGTTGAATATGAATGCTAAACATTCAGTTCAGCCTACATAGAGTGTGACAAACTGCAGCCATAACAAGGGTTGAGTTACTGTGTAGCATAAATGTTTGCTAGTGTGAAGAAGAGGAATAATAAGAAGAAAGCGATGCAAGGGGAAGAGTTGCTGCTTTCAGGCTGCAGGAAGTTGTCCGAGTATGAGGAGGTAAGTGGGAGGAAGAGGATTTCTCACACTTTACCACACTCAAAAATCAACAGTGTCCTGGCTGTAGAACCTCGTGTCAAAATGAAACCACAGGAAAATGCAAAAAAACCCCATACATTTATGCAGGATATCTAAATATGTCAAGTCTGTTTTTTAAAAAAAACTATGTATCATTGTCTCATTTCCTCCAGCTTATGTTCTATATGCATTCATAAAACCATAATTATTGCTTCTTCTGGCAGCTATTCTGTAGCTGTTTCTCATATTTCCTCTTTCTAGCCATGGCTGGATGGGTTCTTTTCCTGACCATAAAGAGTCCAGAGCAGCTACCTTTTCCATTTTGTACAGGGTCTAAAGTCAGCCTCACTTGGCCATCATGCATCATGTGTTCTTGGACCATCTCAAAAGAAAATCATTCTGCAAGAATGGTATAACTGAATTGATATTGAGTTGATTTTCACAGAACACCTTGACAAACCATCAACCAGCTCATGCCTACATTCATCACATTGTTGCAAACCATCCTCAATACCAGTACCAATCCCCAGTACCAACCAACAAACACTGTCAGACAGTAGGTAATGCAACACTAAAAAAATGGTTCAACAAACACAATAAGTACCTGAATACTCATGCAGGTCTCCCCAAATTAAACTCAAAGCTGACTTTAACGAGTATCTATACATTGTGACAGTTATTATTCCAGCTATATTAATATGTTTTGCTTTCCCATGAAGACTTTCCACTAATCTATAGTTGCCATTCTTCCCTAGTTTGGATTTAACTATTACATTTTTATCTTTTGTGCTCACTCACCATTTGTTGACTACCTTTCAGCTTCTCCTTTTTAGACTGGTAGGTTAGATGTGAAGTTAGTTCTTATCTGGAAGCTCTAATTCAATTCAAAACTGCTTTATTTATTCCAAAGGGATATTAAATGTTGTAGTAACTCATATTATCCAAGTATCTTAAAAGAGTCGTGGATGGTGATGCTGAGGGCAGGAAGGAGCTACAAAGCAGTCAGTTTTGCAACAAATGTGACAAAGCCTCTGACTGAAGTTTCTGTATGACTGTCTCATGACTGTCATGACATGCTAACAGCAGCAGAGATGATAATCCACAGTAACATGTCCTGGATGATACCATCAGATGCTGGCCAGCACTGCTAATCCACCTCTGCCACCATTTGCTTTTGTCACTCCTCTTGAAATCCCCTTGGTCCTGCTCTGCATCTATGAATCCTCCTTTTTCAACTGCTCTGGAATTTGGAGTTGTAGTTCAGGTATTATTTGAGCTTTTGAAATGCTAATCAGGTGCTCCCAACACATTGTTGCCATGGGTGCATATCATAACTGTTCAAAAGTAAAAAAAAAAAAAGTAAGAGCAACAATCCGAGTTGCACAGCATCCAAAACTGGAGAGAATAATTATCCAGAAAAGCAATGCCGCAACCAAAAGACATATGGATAAAAGTCTGCAAAAAGAACAAATCAGAATTAACATAACAGAGCTTACTCCAACATGCTGTCACCATTAGTGCCGCAATTCTATAATATATTTATAATATAATACAACAGAGTAACTTCATTTTTCAAGATTTGTAAGTGGATCGGCAACAATTTGTCTTGAACCCATCAAAAATGATCATATCCTTGGTTTGTTCCACATTATAGACTCAGTGCTGTGATGGGTGTATGTTGGGCCATTGTCTTTAGCCCCCCATACCGGCCTCCACAAGTGCACGGTCATTGCAGAAGGGAGGGGGTGTGGGCTGGAGATTTGATATGCCTGGCTCAGGAGACAAGCATCCCAGGCTTCTCCGGAATCCCAACTCTGACATCTCGTCATATTTCAACTGACTTTTGGGAAAACTCTGGAAGCCGTCCGCGCTTACATAATGTATCTCACCACAGGAGTCTTGACTACATGCGGTTTATAAAGCAATCACCTGTTGTGCTGTAGATAAGGAGGCGATTACCGACTGCCAGAATAAATGCAAAAAAAAGTACATTTAGGTTCTAGATGTTTTTTCTACAAAAGTGATCTTTTAAATCACACAATTTCTTTACAACTGCACCAGTGAATTGCACAACCTCGTAACACCTTTCACCTGCCTAACCATGAAGGTGGGAACAAGGTTCTTCACAAGGCGTCGCACTGACCCGTCTCTGAGCTCTCTTAGAGAGGGCCTTGAGAGAATAACTGCTTCGCCTTTAGACAAGTGAATGACCTGCTTCAACAAAGCCAATTAGATCTCTGAATGACTCCATTAAGTAACATCAAGAAACCACATTATGTGGCTAATGTCTCTTAGGACAATTGTTCTGATGTAAACGGTCATTAAAACATCTTCTGCTGCTGGAAGAACATTGTGTTTTTTAATATTTCAGTTGAAATATTTCACAGCATAAAGAGACAGGCATCAGTAACCCAGTTTCCAGGGCTTTATCCTCGCCGTTCTTTTTCAGTAGTGTGCTTGTGGGCGATTATGTGTTGGGGCCAAGAAAACAAGAACAAGATGCTTTGAACTCCCCTTCAGGTCTTAAACTGGGAAGATCCAGGCTTGTTGCCTTTGATGTCGACAGAGGAAATTACAGGGTTTCTCTCTCATCACCTTAATGTTTGCAGCCCCCTATACCTTACTGTTGCCAGCCTCTGTGTTTTACAAGCAGAAGACCTTTGTGTATGAAAATGATGACTTGTGAATATAAAAATATGATTGTTTATTCCATCAAAACTTTATTAAGGCATTCTTTATGTCCAAACTTGACCCATATTATTCAGTAGCAATGGCTCTGTGACCATGCTTGGAGTTTCTCAACGACTGCAAGGATTCCAAGCTCATGCCAAGCCATGAGCTTGGAAATGGGATTTGTAGACTGTCCCCATTGAAGTCAGTTCCAGATTCTACTCAAGCAAAGCTCAGCAGGCGCCAGCGTGAGCCATCCAAACTGCTAAAAGGTGGCGGATTAGTGTCTGAGGAAGCTGCGTTTTGACTTGGTCCAACTGGGTCACTTGGCTGGATGTGTATATACTCTCCTGGAGATTTGAAGAATCTTATGTTAAGAAGTTAAGACTTTCTCTTTTTAAACACGGAATCCTTAAAGGGTTTGACGGGTAAACGTCTATTTGAAGACCTGCTAAAAGGTTGGGTACTGCTATTTCAGGGCTAAACAAAGCTGTCATCTACATCTAAACATCAGTTCTGTGTTATATTGTAGTTGATTTGGCATTTGGAAAGAGCAGAACATTAGAATTCAATCAAATCTATGTATAAATTAACATTAAATGTTACAGCTTACATTATTTATAGTGTATTAATCAGTGTGTTTCTCCTTTTGTTTTAGCTAAAAGCAATAAGATCTTCTCAAGGTAACCATACTGATAGAATCTCAAACCGGTTACCATTTACCTATAAGGAATAAAACTTCAGGTAAAATGTGAATATGTCCTATTTGAATTACTTCAGTTCCCTTACACCCCTCCTACTCACCCCCCAGCCTACCTAAACACAGCCTCATTCCCTGCAGGGTTCAATCGTCTAATCCTAGTGCTAAGCCGTATCCCGAGTTCATATTATTCTGGGCTGCCAGGGTAAGCATATCCAGGTAGTAAAACCAGCTGTGTGACCCCTGTTTTACTGCCGCTCGACAATATCTGGCTGTCCATCACAGAAATACCACAGTGTGCAGACAAATGAGGATCTTATAAAACCATGAAAGCAGCCTTTAGGTGCAATTTTAGAACTCACTCTTAGTGCTGCTTCTTGCATAATCTGCACCCCGCAAATCTTCCATTGCATACTTCCCCAAAATAACCTCTTTCCACTAAAAAAATGCATCTATTTGACTATGTCAGAACCAATAATAGCAAAGATATTACACAAAAATATTATTAACATTAAAGAAGAAAATTCCTTTGTTTTTTGACAAACACAAAATTTAGCAGCCAATCAGATACTGTGAATCAGACGCCAGTGTAGTTATCTTACAGTGCTATACTTTGCACATGAAAGGGGGCACCCACTTTTCTTTGATTGCATATGCATACGAGCAATACATTATTATTTTTTCTAAACTAAAGATGCACAATATATCGGCACTATCATTGGTATCAGTCTAAGTAAAACTGGGCCAACATTAACAACCAATATTTGCATCTTGTTGCAATTTTTAAGGTGTCGTGAAACACATATTACATATGTCGGTAAATATCGGTTACATATTAGTCCAATTTTCATATGGGTGCATCCTTAAAAAACGGGAAAAAAAGAGAAAAAAAATTGTCATGCAGCCCTGGGCAGAGAGCCATACCCATTTAAAAAAAACTGACTTTATTAAGTTATTTACGTAGTTTAATTAAGATAGCTCACATGAATAGTAAAATTACTACATATTATAGAGATAAATACATTAATAAATATATAGTAATAAGCTATAAGCTCTGATACTCAACCTGCAAGTTTTTACGGTGTAAACTGAAGCAGCTCACGTGCGTTCCGTCCTCCTCGCGCTGACATGCGTCACTTTGATTTGACCGCTTAATATGACACTAAAGCTAGCAACAAGACTAAAAGAATCCACATAATTAATGACTCACCTATGTCGGAGTTACAGTAGGCATGCTGCGGGTGCGAGATAATGCACGAGCAGCCCTCGGTCAGCTGAGGGACCTGCAGGCTGCTGAAGACGAAAAGCAGGCTGATGAGGTGCTGGTACACAGACTGCATGTCTCCAAAGTTCCGCTTCTCTGTGCTGCTGCTGGAAATAAACTGTGTTGGAGTCCGAGTGGGTCCGCTGCGGCAGAAGAAGCAGAGGTGGCTCTGTTTTTGTGTGTAACCTCCAGGAGGGAGCTGCTGCTACCGCTGCTGCCACGCACTGTTAGATGTGAGCGTTTCCCTCTGACTGTGGATAGGAGGACAGCCGCTCATATACCGCGCCTCAGACACGCCCCCCTCTCTCGGAGTCGATAGCTCGTGGCCCAGCGGCCAATCAGAACCCAGTGATGCCATTCAGTTTTTAAAAATGACGTCGCTTCTGAAACTTTCCTACTTACCCCTCCAGTTTAACCAAAATGAAAAAGTCAGTACACTGAATGGCTGATTGAAAATACACAACAATGAGATTTACCCTCACACACTAAAAGTAATGGAAAGGAAGAGTGATGAAATTTAAAGTAACAAATACTGAAAGGCAAAAATCTGATATTGAGGTCGAAATTATTTATATCAGAGATGTATGTATTTCGAGCCATATTTTGAGATAACTAGACATGGCAAAACAGGTAATCTGCATAAAAGTATTAAAAACAAGCAAAAACAGTGTTTTCCCCTTTGAGACATTAATTTAATTTCCCTTCGGGATTAATAACTTTTTTTATTTAAACGAATTAAACTGGAACAATCTAAATATCATACATTACATTATCATACATTACATTATCATATATTACAGTGCAAGGAACATACTGAGTTTAAAGGCCACATCAAGTCATTTAAGTGAATGTAATAAGTACAGTAATTAAAAAAAAAAAAAAAACTTACACAGTCCTATTAAAACACCTGTATTTTGGGTTGTAAAAAATTAAGCAATAAATGTTTTTCAAACTTCTTGCACATTTAATCTGACGCATCTTGTACAATAAAAAAAAAAAAAAAAAAATCTGTTGCATTATCTATTGCTGCTGATCCTTTCATGGGGCTTGGTGCCTGTCTCCAGTGGTCAGTGGGTGAGAGGTGGGGTGCATACACCATAGACCAGTCCTTCACAGAGACACACAAGACAAACAACCACTTACACACATACTCCTTAGGAGCAATCTATGTAGAACTGGAGTACCCAGAGAAAACACTTGCATGCACAGGAAGAACATGAACACTCCTTAGCCAGGATTCAAATCCACGGCTTTCTTGCTGCAAGCAACAGCACTAACATCTGCTCAACCTTGCAGCCCACTATGAAAATCATTTTAAAGAAAAATAGAAGTTTCATTCTTTATATTTTACAAATATCTTAACATTTTTATTCAATATATTAGATTAAGCTGTAAACTCATTTCAAAACTTGAAAATGTCTCCAGTTCTATTTTGTTGATCTAACAGCGATGCTAAAAAACAAAATCCTTCCTGTTTCTATCAGACACCTGGAAGTTTTTGGTCAACACTAACTGGTACTTGTAGTCCAGTCTTTTATGTAGTTCTTAATGACTGTCTTTACTGTGCTGTGGTGTGTTCATGCTGTGGAAAAAAAAATGTGTACCCCTTTCCTGACAAATGCCTTTGTTGTACAATAAGATAGTTGGTGGCATTGTCGCTTCACTGTAAGAAGGTTCTGGGTACGCATCCTGCACTCTAGTCGTTCTGCAAGGAGTTCATATGTTCTCCAGGTACTGCCGTATGTCCAGGGTGTAACCCGCCTCTTGTTCAAAACCACTGGATCTTCTTTTTTGTATTCAGATGCCTTTGTACCATCCATCTAATGGAAGGAGTCTATACTGAGTGTGGCTGGGATCATAGTGATGCGAGATACTCCTCTATGCTTCCTTATGGGCCCGACAGACAGGGAGCGACGAACGACAGCGACAAGTGACAGTTTTCTGTCACTCAGAGTCAACCCAACACACAGGACGCTATAGCGGCGACTGCGACAAAAGTTGAACATTTTTCAGCTTTCCTGTGTCGTATTGTTAGCACGTCTGCGTGTACGAGCTCGAAATTTCACATGCACTGATTCCACCGGTCGCTTGGCTGCAGGAGGGTAGGCGGTTGTCACCTCAAGTTCAAGTTCCAGTTCCAGAGGAAATGAATGGAGAAGGAGCGATGTCGCCTCCTGTGTGTTGAGCTCTTTAGATAGCGCTGCATGTAGAATTTATGATGTGATGCCTTAGTCTGATCAGTCTCGGTGGAGATAACACAAAGACATCCCAAACCTTTGTCATTTTTCTTAATCCTCACCACGATTCCACGTCTTTCTTCAGTGTTGCACAATTTTACCTTCAACAAGGATAGAGAAGTTCTTCCAAATTAAATCAATATCTGAAAAATGCATTTTTGTGTTTAGTCAAGGAATGCCCTGGAGTGGTAATCTTTTCTGCACGAAGCATTTCACTCTCCTGCAACAGTGCTCTCCAAATAAAACACTGTCTGTTGTCGTGAGACGCTTCACAAATAAGTCTGTCAGATTAAGAACAGCCTCATTAGAGTCAAAGTTCCCTTAAAAGTTAGACCTTTAGGCCCCCACATACTGGGGAGTACTTCACTCTGCGGAGGTCCACTGGGCACATCCGCGCAAAGGAAGATTTTACGACCGCGTACGCTCACGCAAACTGCTCGGCAGGAAACAGTGTTGACATCGAACTGTTTTGTATGCAATACCGAGCTGATAATGTTGAGAGTCGGCTCGGTCGCAAGAACACGCAGCAGCTAGACTGCCACTATGTGCCGCACTAACAGGTGTGCTGTGGCTGCCCTTTTGGAGAAGAAACAGGCTAAGCACAAAACTAGCTCATCAAACCTGCTAATATCCACTCGGATTGTGGGAAATTAAGTAATTTGTCACGAGAAGTGTTGGCGATCGGTACGCTCGGCTATGAAATCTCATCCGTCCATGGATAGTGTGCGCGGAATCACAGAATGCGCACTGTGCGACTGAGTATGTGGGAGCCAATGCGGAACACAGCTGCCCACAAATTAAAAATTAAAATCTGTAAGCACTTGAGACCCAGTCTAAAAATGATTATAACTGCCTATCTTAATAGTTCAAACACCAAATACCCAGCTGCTTTAAATAAACCCTTTTTATTTACTCTGATCAGGCTTCATTTAAGTTCCTCTCGGTATAAATAGCCAATGAAACTCTCCGCTCTCCGTGTGGTACGGCCCTGAGCAGAGCTCTCTTATCGCTGCAGAGGCTTATCTGGCGGGACAGAGGGAGCTATGTCAGGAGCTGAAGCTACTCGTGGTTATGTAAGCCACCAGAAATAATCAGGTTTGGGAACTCTGACCCTTAATGTGCTTTCATTAACAGTTATCTGAGTTAAGGGAGGCTGCGCGGCCAGATGGAAACTTCCTTTTGTAGTTAAGAAGGTGCAAATAACGCTAAATAAGCGTTAGGTCCAGTTTTCTGTTTTAAAATCGAGCTTAGTAACAACTGTCACTAATAACTGTCAAAGGGGAATATTTATAAAAGATTAAATAACATTCTGATCCCTGATTCACATTTAAATATTTTAAAAAAGATTGTTTCCTTTTGATCACAAATGCTTAATTCTGGATTCAGACCTGTGGATAAAGAAGCAGGACCTTAACCTTCTGTTGAAATTTCACATCATCATCATCTTTAATAGAGCCACAGCCTCTGTGGATGGTCCAGAGCCGCTTTGACACACATCAGCTGCTATTAACCATTAACAGAACTCCCTTATGGATTATTTCACCCTCCAACCTTCGCTCTGAGACCTCACTTAGTGACTGAGACATTCCAAAGTTAGACATTTTGAATAAGGGACTTCTGGGTCGAGATTCCACACCCAACTGCGGTCACTGAAAAGACCCACGCTCACTGGAAGCTAAAAGACTGATTCATTTAACATAATATGACGTTACTCATGTATGAATCAGTGCATATATCCCTAAAATAAGGTCAAGGAAAAAGCACAAACAGGCATTTATAAAATGCATTTTTATTGTGAAAGGATTAGATTGTGATGATTTCTGTTTCTTGAAAAACAATCTGGGTAAATAGTTTTATTACCACTAACTGAAGTGAGTTGTGCAGAGTCATTTCGAAGGAAAGTTTCATATTTTGGATGTTTTTCTGACAGAATAGGGATCGTTTTTCGGTTTGTTTTAAAGCAAGGTGATCTTTCCCCAACCTGCAAATTTAGCTTTGAATGTCTGAAACAAAAGGAGTTACTATATCTATCTATCTATCTATCTATCTCTCTCTCTATATATATATATATATATATATATATATATATATATATATATATATATATATATATATATATATATATATATATACAAGTGAAACTGATATGAATGGAAAAAGTACTTTCTCACACTAAAATACAATGACAGATGTCTTTTAAATACAACACCCAAAAGACCATAGAAATACACAATACCTGCTGGTCATTGAACATAATAGTTCATTCATCATTCTTCTTTTTTAAGCAGTCCCCTACATTTTACAAAAACTTCATTGTATTTTATTTGGGTTTTATGCAACAGACCTACACAGAGTAGTTTTACACATTTAGAGACTAAAATGTTTGTGAGCCTTTGCCAGAAAATCTCAGTCTCAGACAGATTAGAGGGAGAGCTCTAAATTTTCAACTAGGGATGCACCGATCTGAAAATTTGGGCTGATACTGATATCCGATATTTGTATTGCTGTTATGGCCAATAACCAATATTTACCAATATTATGTATATCTCCCTACATTTACAAGATCATAAAATGACCACCCTACTGACATTGCTTCTCTGCTTCAGTTAAACTCCGCATAATCCTGCACTGCATTACTATCACTGTCACATGACCAAATAAATACCACATGACCAACCTCCTCCCCCTCCAGAAACACAAACAGAAACAATATGGAAATAAATATCAGTTGTTAATATCGGCATAGTTTTACTTATCAGATCGATACCAATATGATATGTTAAAAAATGACAAACATCGGCCAATACCGATGCTAATACCGATATATCTTACGTCATTATTTACCTCAGATTGTCAGTAAAAGTTTGGTCTGGACTTTGAGTGGGCCATTTTAAAATTAAAAATACTTTCATCTAAACTATTTCTTGCAGCCCGTGGATGTTTAGGTTAGTTGTTCTGCTAGAAGCTGACCCTTAGCCCAGCTAAATGTAGGGCAATCTTTTAGGATTGAACAAACTGCCTACTGAAGAAATCATGACCACAGCATGATGCTGCCTCCACCACCCGTGGGTAGAGGTGGGTACTAGTTACATTTACTTGTGTAACTTTTTGGAAAAAAATATACTTTTAGGAGTAGTGTTACTGCACTGTACTTTGTACTTGAGTAGTATTATTATGAAGTATTGCTACTCTTACTTGACTAAACTTTCTGGCTACTCTACCCACTGAGTAACTTCGCTGAATGAAGAACAAATATATTTCAACCAGAAATGCATCAGACACAAAAATACAGTTTATGTTAGAGTGAGACTTCTTCCTTTTACAGAAGCTTTGTTGTTCTGATGCTATTTTCTGTCTGCTGAGACTGTTGAACCGTACAGAGATTGAGTGAATATACAGTTAATACTATATATTATCACTGGAAGTACTTTATCCTATTCTAACATACATTGCCAACTGTAAGTATTGTTTTCACAAGTTTTAATTAAAAAAAATAGATTTAAAAGTTTTTCTTCTGCCTTAATTTGTTATTTAGTAATTATGTTATTTTATTGTATTATTGTTTTAATTTTTGTCTTAAAAATATCAGAATTTGTTTGTAACTTTACATTGTTGTCTGTCTGACATCTTTAAATATTAAATCAGACTTTCTGATTAGTTACTCAGTATTCAAGTAGCCTTTTTACACAATACTTCTTTACTCTTGAGCAATTTCTTGGTCTTTTCTTTTTACTTAACTAGAGTAAAAATATGTTGAAGTAGAGCTACTCTGATTTGATAACAATTTTTGCGTTCTCTACCTCCCTCTGCCTGTGGGGATGACATGTTCAGGATTACGTGCAGTGTTTTACTAGTTGCATGAATTTATGGCTCTCTTTCAACAATGCCTTTCTTCTTGCCGCTAGTCCATAAGGGATAGAATTGTGGAGTCCAGGACTGGACAACTAATAGCTGTCCAGTTAACAGAATCCTAACTATAACCTAACTCTGATTTTAAACGTCTCCATAACTTTAGCCTTGATTTACCTGCTGTGTTCCTCAGTCTCCACGAGGGATTATTAACATGCATCACAGTAAAGGAGGTTGAATATAGATTTTTAACAACCTCATATGATTTTCCTTCACAACTCTTAGCTACTTTGTGTTGGTCTGCCTCATAAAATCCCATTAGATCACATTGAAGTTTGTGGTTTTAATTCAGTTCAGTTCAAAAATGCTATTTATCCTAACGGGAAATTAAATGTTGTCATAACTCATACCATCTATACATCTCCAAAGAGTCGTTGTGGATGATGATCCTGTGGGCAGGAAGGATCTCCGGTAGGAGTCAGTGTGCATCTAAAGACACTTCTGACTGAAGGCGGTTGCTGTATGACAGTCTCATGGCTGTGATGACATGCTAACAGCTCAATATCCAGGCACCAGAGACGATATTCCACAGCAACATGTCCTGGATGACACAAGCAGTTGTTGGCCAGCACTGCTAATCCACCTCATTTGCTTTTGCTCCTCCTTTTTAAATCTTTGTCTGGCCATAACGTTAGAATCTGTGTGATAGAATGTAAAAAAAAAAAAAAAAAGGAAAAAAAAAAATCAGGGGTGTGGGTACTTTTGCAATGCATTAAATAACTTTCTCATTGCAAGAGAAATGAGACACGCTTCTTTTTGATAAAGCGCTATAAATGAACTTGAACTTCCACTGCCTTCCTTTTGCTATCTGGTCTGTTTATGTTCCTTCTAATCTGGACAGAAAGCAACGAGTTAAGATCGCCGTCTGGTTTGTGTCAACAGAAATCAAGAGAAGGGCTCAGGGATAGCCTAGAAGAGCAAGCTGCTGGGAAATGGCTTTAGAAGAAAGACAGACTTCATTAAAAATGATCTCTTGGATTACAGCAAGCAGCAACAAGTGATTTGTAAAGTGGACTGGCATATTAGGGAGAATTTCTGTGGATAAGTGTGTCATTTTGGATTCAGCTGGAGTCACACGAGAGCTTAGACCAGGGTGTCCAAAGTTTTTGAGTTTTTGATATAAATTTGCCAGCACAGACAACTGATGCAATAGAATATTTTTTTTGTTTGTTTTTTAGGGTGATATTTTCACTGACAGAAAAAAATCTTCTTAAAAAGATAAATGTTAGGTGTTTTTTTTTGTTTGTTTGTTTTTTTTTTTTTTGTTTTTTTTTTTTGTCTTTGTATAGTTTTATTTTGGTTGAGGTACTGTATGTTTGGACAGTTATTGCCTCTGGTGCTGGATGCTGTGGAGATGGAAGCATTTTTGCACTTACTTTTTACTTTCAGTTTTTATGATGCGTAACCATAGCAACAAGGTATTGTTTATACAACTGGGAGCAGCTGAAAAGCATCTCAAAAGATCAAATAATAGCTTATGTGTGACCTTAAATCCCAGAAGAGTCGGGCAGAGATTTAAAGAGGAGTGGCAAAAACAAATGAGGTGGATTAGCAGTTCTTGACAACTAATGGCGTAATCCAGGACGTTACTGTGGAATATTTTCTCTGTTACTCAGATATTGAGTTTTTTGCATGTTATGACTGTCTGACATACAGCAACAGTGTCTTCAGTCAGAGGCCTCTTCTACTCCAGTAGCAGTAGACTGACTGCTACTGGAGATCCTTCCTGGCCACAGCATCACCATCCACAACAAGTCTTTGAAGATACTTAGATGATATGACTTATGACAACATTTAGTTTCCCTTTGCAATAAAGTATTTTTGAAATTAAATTTTATTTTTCTAATTTATTAAATTTGACTGTATATACCCAACCAATATTTGACTGAAAAAACCCTTAATAGGTTACACCTTGATCATATGGTTTTTGTGTTCACGGACATGCCTCTCTCATAATTCAGGCTGGGTTGCCAGTCATTTTATATGATCTCCTTCCACACATAAAAGCTTTTAATAATGATCCAAAAATTTGTAATAGTGTTGAGATCTGGGATTGGGCATGGCCATTAAGGAAATGTATTCCATATCAAATATTTAAGTGTTTCTTTCCAACCTTCAACTATCAAGCTGTTAATATGAGATGAGTTTGAAGTTATTGTAGGTAGTCCTCATTTCACACACTTTTTGCAGAACACCAGCACCACTGACACCAAACAGTCCCTCAGCATGATGGGGCCACCAACATGTCTGACAATTGGTACAAAATCCTCCAAATATACAGTATTTTCTGGACTATACGTCGCATTTCTTTGAAATAGTTTTGCTATATATGACTTTGCAGGCGTATGCCGCTCTGCTGCACACTTTGCTGGCTACAGTCAGAAAAATCTGACGAGGGAGCACACATCGCCAGAACACTGAGGAAGGGGAGCCATTCCTGGTCATATTGGTTTAGAACATGGACATTGATGTGTCAGAAACTGCCAGCAGACTTCCAAGTCAAAGCCAACAGTTTCCGTATGTTTGTTAAAAAGCAACTGAACACTACGTGTCACCGGAACCTTTCATCAACATGGGCATGGTCCCACTCATGTTTGATAATTTCTAAATAAATGTGACTTATAGTCTAGAGCGACTTCTAGTCGGAAAATACGGAACTTCTTGGCACTGATGCCGAAAAGCTGGATGTTTGTCTCGGCTGGCTATAAAATCTTCCTCCAAGAAGCGTTTGGATCAGATGGTTGAAAGTTGAACACAGCTGGTTGTTTGAATCAGTGAAGCAGGCTGAAGTTAAGCTTTGGGGATGCCCCCAACCTCAACCTTATTGAAAAATTAGAAGCAGAATCTGTACCAGGAAAAGAAGAAATTTAGATGAATTGTATGAGTTCTGACAAAAGCATTATCACATATTCAGCCCGAATTATACCAGAACCTTGTAGATGTTCATGCTGATGCTGAATGCACGTAAACTTATTATTAGAACGCTATGTTCCACTTAAACTCAACAGTTGGAAATGGGTTAGGAGTCTGGCTATGTGTGCCTCTCACAGCTTGTCACTGTGACTTGAAACATGCAACAGAAATAAAAAAAGACCCTGTGGAAATTATGTCACCAAACTAGGCCAGCATACGGTAAGCATAATGCAGAAAAAAAAGTCACATTTTTAGGGAGGAAAAGGCTTGAATTGAGAGTGGCCAGCTGTCATTGTGTCCCACAGGTCTTTAAGCCCTGGGTTGACTAAAAAAAAAGCAGAGCAGTGACTCAGAGGAAATACCTTTCATTCTACTGACAAAACACCACAGGAAGAGCTGGATGTTGAAAAGATAGTACCGTCAGGAGCAATGGTCGCTGAGGGACGCCGTCTGGGCCTGACTAACTCGCCTCCCATGTCCTTTCCACATCTCCTTCCTGATAACTGGGACAGACAGGTTGACCCATGCATTGCTGCTCAGTGCAACGAAGACGGGCAGCGGAAGTCCTCCCACAAGACAAACTGTGACTGGATATTTATAGGTGCACATATATATGTAGTATAGCCGTTAGGAGTTGCATAAAAAGATCTATTGACTCTATATTGGTTCCCACCAACTAATAAGATTCACTCTACGTTGTTGATTTTTCAATTTGCCTTCGACTTCAAGAGTGAACGAGGAAACCAACAGATAAAAGACTGTATCAGAGATAAGTTAGAAAATGCCACACATTGTTACAGTCCTGAGTGTTTTTGATCTCAGCTTTTTTTTATTTTACATGATGATCTTTGGATATGACTAATTTCCTTACAGAGCATTCAAACCGAATGCGATTTGAGCATCAAGGACATCTGGTTTGCATTTAAAGTCTATGTGGACTTGTCTAGGGGGCATCAAGAAGTCTCGTGATGCAACTAGCGCAGTGCGTTTTGAAGTGTTTTGCGTATCTGGCGTTGGGCGTTTTCAGATTTCGAGAGGCAGATGCTAGACGCTGTTTGTGACCTTTTTATTATCATCTATTACCAGTTAAGCAGGTCATCAAACTGTGGTCGGGTGAGACAAAAATAGCACTGAAAGGGACCCTCGTCAGGGACCCTGCTCCTGGAGTAGGTGGTGAAACTCACCAAACTCAGAATGCCTCTGAATTATTTGGTGGATCCAGACACAGCACAGAGATGCTCGACCACAACATTCTCTTGCTTTCAGTAAATAAAGCCAAGCTGCTCTCTCAGTTTCATCTGCCACTGTACAACGAGACCGGGAGAGGAAAACAACCAAAGGTCAAGAGGCTCCTCCCCACACATTTCTTTCCACACTTTGCTCATATGCGTGTTAAGAACAATTCTGACACTCAATATCAAGCGTCTGACTTTTGACGCGTGAAATGCATTTGGTCTTGAATTATGTCATTATAGTGACCTCTTCAGGACCTTGCAACAGTCTTTGTGAAAATGTTTGAGCTACGTCTGCCAAACTGGCAGATGTGGGAGTGTCTCAGGCAGGACATTTTTGAAACATGTAGGACAACGTCCTGACGTGTTTCACATTTATTTCTATATAATAGGTATTGTAGTGACCCCTGACATTTGGATATTTTATGCTGAACTTTAAACATTGTAGATGAGAACTTTATTGATACAATAAATTACAGCTGCTGCTATTATGGTTCTGAAGAGGACAGTGATGATGATGATGATGGTGAGAGCTTTGATGAGCAGAGTTTTGAGACCATCTGTACTTCTGATTTCAGTGTCACTTTTAAGTAAAGCTTTACAGTAACTGTTTAAACTGTAATCTGATAAGTATTTATTGATAATAAAAGAAGTTAGGGTGTATCTTTATTATAAGTATTGCTACAATTATTTGTTGGAATAATTGGGAACAAAAACATCAATCAGATTTTTTTGAAAAGTGCAAAACATTTTCTACCATCTGGTTTGGACAGTCATTCTGACAGAAGTGATGAGAAATGATCATACTATAATATATAATTATTAGGAATTATCATGAAACACAGGAAAATATCAGAAACATAAGAAAACATTTGAAAATATTCCAAAATTAAGTTGGCTTACCTTGCATTTTAATGAGCCAAAATAGCATCCTGAACGCTTCAGGTGCCGAGGCCAATCACAATGCTCAAAAGAATGCACTGCAACACCCAGTCAATCAGTGACGATCTTTTATCTATCATTGACAAAAATGGAAAAAAAAAGTCAAATGTCAAAAAAAATGTCCACAGGTTGTGGTTTTTAAGATTTTTTTTTTTTTTTTTTTTTTTTTTTTTTTTTTTTTTTTTTTTTTTTTTATGGCAATATTTTTATGTCAAGGTTTGAGGAGAAGCAAAGTGGTCAACATGTCCAGCTGTCTGGCATGTTTTCACAAATGCTGCTTGCAGCAAGAAGGTCCTAGAGTTGAGTGCCGGCTGGGTATGGGCCATTCTGTGAAGAATTTCTATTTTGTCCCTGTGCATACTCATGTTTTCTCCAGGTATTCAGAGGTATACCCAGCCTATGCCTATTGAGTGCTGCGGATGGGCACCAGCCCCAATCCAATCCTGTAAGAATAATGCAGGTAAAGAAAACAAATGGATGAATATCTAAAGACTATAGCCCCAGTATGAGACTGCTTAGTTCCTTAATCTACAGGAGTTACACACCAGGTAATTGTTGCTTTGCGTAGCCTAACTGTCCCAACCTACCTTGTGCCTCTGAGTTCAGGGGAGATCCACAGCTAAAGAATCAGCTTCTTAGAAAAATCCCAGGATTTGTTGTCCAATTTCTCTGCAACTATTCTCCTATTGACATGGTGATTGTGGAGTCTGACTAATGCCTGTGACCTTGGTCCGGGCCCTTCTGTGAAGAGTCTCAATGCATGTGTGGGTTTTCTGGGTATTTCAAGTGTTGCCCTGTGATGGAGTGGCAGCAAATCCAAGATAAACCCTGGATGGATAGATGGATGGATGGATGGATGGATGGATGGATGGATGTGCTGATATCAGGTTTTTTTGAGCGGGGGCATACTGTAGATATGCTACAGAGTCAATAAAAAATGTTCTTTAAATTTCACAGCAATTACTCAGTATTACTTTATCCTGTGCTAAGCTATGCAGAAGATTTGTCTGCACTGATGAAGACTCATAAACTATTGCTTGCTGAATGCTTGAACTGAAATCAGCCACACATGCTTTCTGAATACATCAGCTAATAATTTGACAAGTCTTGGGGCTCCCATAGAGCATTAAACTTGAATCCTCAGTTAATCACTGTGAATTTGACATCCTCCATCTCATCACACAACCAACTCACAATATGGGGAGCCATCATGAATAAAAGAGTCAAGTCATCAATCTTCCCAAAATGTGCCTTTCACCTTTTGTCTAAGTGAAGAAATAGTTTTTAACTAAAGGAAAAACTGATCATTTAAAATTCAATTCTCGAGTGGTACTTAGATATAGTTAAACAATATGCTGCTTTTTTACCTAAAGCACTTTTTTGTACAGTTGCATTTAAATGGTATTAAGTGTGTTGGCCAATACAGTATGTGAAACTAAAGTGATGCACACAAGTTTTTGGTTTGGAGGAAAATATTTACTATACATCCAAACGTTCAACTTTTGCTCAACCAAGTTCATTATGTTATAAAAGACAAACAATTTTGGTCTGTGGTTCACATAGGAAAAGATGGGCCAGTTCACCACTCGAATTCATCCTGATATCTAGAAAATCAAAGTAGATCAAGAAAGGCTTTATTATGTCAGACAAAGCCAAGTACTTCAAAATATTATTATCTTTGTTGTAAAAATTGTAGTCTGAGTTGTTGGAAATGATCTCAAAATTCATTATCTGTGAACTTTCAGCACACTTTGATAATGATTATTGTTCTTGTCCACACCCTGCTAACTGAATAGCACAAAAATGTCAAGGCCTGGTGGAGACCCTGTCCGCAGTGCCATTGAACAGTCCAGCAGATGTTCACCGGATTCCAACAGTGGCACCTCATTCCTCTGTCTTAAAGTTAAGACATCAGAAAGGGAAACACAAACATGGTCCTAACCCATGATCCCACTCACAACTGGACTCCCCCTTCAATAAAATATGATGAACAGTCAGCAGCTTGCCACTCAGGCGGGCCAAATGTAACCACAGCGTTTACTGTTGAGACGCAGGGTCCCCCGCCATACTCCACTGTCCATATTTGGTGTGTGTATGTGGTCAGGAAACCCCACAAAATGACTGTTATATTACAGCATGAGACAATGAGACACCAGGCCTAAGCATAAATAAGGGTTCATGACAGCATGGAAATAGTTTTCTGGAATTCCTTAAGAGTGAGGGAATGCCTCAGTGTGTACAATGCTGAGCACAGTAAAGCAGGACAAAGCTGGAGGTTAGTATAGCTTCTGTAAAGAAAACTCATTATTAGCTACAAGATCAAAGATGAAGATGGCTTTTCAAATCGCATAATACATTTGCCCCTTAAGTCAATGCAGTTATTGTTAAGGAACCTGACTTGTTTTCATGCTAAACTGGTTATCTAAAACATTATTGGGTTTTCAAAAGTATAAACTTACCTTAGTTATGACATAATAATATTTAGCTGACCAATTTAGGACCAGTGAAGTGACATGAATTTGTGATGAATCCAGTTTAATTTTTTAGCTCCCCTTTGTCTAGGGAGAGCTAAAAAGTAGAGCTGCTGCTTCTCTGCATTTAAAGGAGTTGGTTGACGTGGTTTGGTCATAGAATCAGGATGCCCCTGGGCCTCTCCCTATGGAATTTTTCCAGGAATGTCCCCTAGAATGAGGGAAAGAGATCTCTGGGATTCCCTCCTAAACCCATTGCCCCCATGACCTGATCTTGGATAAGCAGAAGGGAATGGATGGATGGAATTTATCTTTGTGCAGTAAGCATTCATGTTTGAGGGGTTGCTACTTTGACAAAAAAAAAAAAAAAAATCACATACGAAAGCAGATTCAAGTTGGATTGATCTCCACATTGGCATGCAGCCACCACCATGTTTCAACATAGCGATGGTGTGCTGATGATGCAGCATTAGTTTTTGTCACACCTTAAAATATGGATTTGAATTTTGCAACACTATTGATACTATTGCCTTTTGCCTCTTAGAGTGACAACCTTGTGTTTAAATATAGCCCCAAAAGGCCAGTAGAATTACAGTATGCAGCACGTTAGTCATTGGGTTGCTCATTCTTTGTTTTGGTTTTTAAAAGGATTTTTGTGGTTCTAGTGGCCTTTATTTCATAGTAGACTGACCGGAAAGTGGGTTGTGAGAGAGGAGGTAGACATTTGGCAAAGGTCAACAGGCCAGGACTCAAACCTGTGACGGTCATGTGGAGGACCGAGGCCTCTGTACATGGGTTTACCCTGCACCACCGCAGTGCCCATGGATTGCTCATTCTTGCAAAAATGTTCATATTTCAGCTTTAGAGAATGGCTCAAGCTCACTCAGACTGGATGGAATGCATCTGTGAACAACAGTTCAAGTAAAACCTCAATTTAAAAGTTAAATTCAGGTCAAGGCTTTGACTGGGCCATTTGAACTCATGAATATGCTTTGATTTAAACCTTCTTTAAGGTTTAAATCAAACCTTAAAGAAGGTTTAAGGTTTGATTTAACCTGGCCTGTAACTTAGTAACCAGGCCACAGAGAAATAATAAATGTATTATGTAATTTATGTGCTATTGAGCATCACGCTGTGAGTGTACAAGAAGAATGTATGAGCTGTCATGGAGCAGTGGGAGACGTGCACGGCTCGGCATATGGGATGGTTGTTACCATTGCCTGTGAATTCATGATGATTCCCCACCCGAGTTTTTGGGGTAAAAAGCTCCAGAACCACTGCTCTAATTCAATCCATGGTAACTCTCGCTGTAAGTTATGAACCTAATGAAAGGTGAACCTATGTTATTAGTCTTTTTCAGCCACTTATATTTGCAAGGCACCAAAATATTGGCTATACTGACTTACATATCATTTAAAACGGGCTTCCAAAAACAATTAAGGACCCATTTTGAAAATAGGACATTGGCTGAGAAGCATGTTTAGTTCTTATGCTTCTCCATAAACCAGTTTCAGCAAGTAACGCAGCGGGACCCATTACCTGCCCCAACTGGAACTCATCTGGACAACACAGTAAATTATTTGGGTGTGTTCCCCTCACAAAACAGTAAAGAATCAGTGCTTCCCAGAAACCTGAGCATCATCTGGAGGGTGCACGTGGGAGAAAGATTTAAAGATGCTTAAGTGAGTCACCACCAGGTCATAGTTAGACAAGTAAACGGGGGGGGTCACAGGAACCTGACGGCTCACTCTGGTAGAGTGGAGGGTTGATTTTAGTACTAACATCCTCTCATTATCCCCTCGCTTAAACAAGTTCCACTGTATGTTAGGTTTCAGTTTGACCCATCAGACTGTGGTATGTTCTCGTATTGGTATAACAGAAAATGACTCATTACACCTTTGGATTAGGATAAGATATTATTTTAAAAGTAAAATGTATTCGTTGTCTCTGTGGGTGATGAAGAATGCTTCAGTAGTAACTGCTTCCCATGAAAACAAGCGAATCCTCCGGTTCCAGTGAAAAAGCTCTTAATTTAAGATATAAATACAAGCCATGTTACAATAAAAACCACATTTAATTAGCAAACACTTTATGCTCTCTCTGATTAATCCTGTTTGAAGCCAACCAAATGTCCTTAGTCACTTTGTGACAGCAGCAACACATGCCTGAAATCTAAAAAACTAAAGATGAGCTGAAAGACTTAATTACTGGGATTGGATCTAGGATTCCCAAAGTTACCAGAGAAAAAAAATGACCAAAATGAAAAGAATACTGTATTTATCTGTATGATTCATGATGTTGAGTCCATATGATTAGGAACACACAATAAAATTTTTTTTGTTATTGTTTTTATCGTTTTTAAAGAAACTATAATCAGTTATTTTTATGTGACTGTGCAAATTTTCATGTAAATGTACTTAATTCTGCAATATTTGGCCCAAAACTCTCTTGGTGTCAACTTTGGGTTGGAGCATGGATACCGCTGTTGAAGTACAGCTTGGTCGATGTCTACATCACAGCCTGGCATTTGGGTATAAAATAATATCACTCAGCCATACGCCACAGTGGCAAGTCAAGAGTTGGAACTGTGAGCAAGCATTTTCAGGTTAGGATTTTATTACACTATTAGCATAGCATTTGAATTCAATTAGCGTAGTGCCAGCTTTGGGGATCACTGAGTCAGAGACTCAAACCGATAAGGCTCAGGCCTGCTGGACTCAACAAAGCCTCCCTCAACCTCTGGTGATGAGGAGGTTGAAAAATCTTCCACCTCAAATGACAGATCGATGGCGAAACTACCAGTGTTGCTTTGGTCACCCTCCATGTTACAATATGTCAAATTAAGCTAGCTGTCACTTTCCTTCGTCCTGACTACACCCCTGTGCTCATCCACTGTAACCAGCAGGTCCAAACTGAAGGGCCCTTTACTTTGGCACCAGTACGAAGCTCACAGCAGATGCCTAATTTTGTTGTCGTTAGTGGGTAACTGTTAGCCAGTGCTGACATCATCACAGTTTATACAAATCTCGTCTGTTACTCTGTAAGTTCAATTTTTTCTACTGAGTACTTCAAATGTTGCCACATAAAAACAATATAAAAGTACCAGAGGCTTCTTTAGTGCTAGCATAACAAAGTGTTGTTAGTCATATTGACTCTTAAAGTCATAGCTTGATTCTTAAACAGAGATACAGGGTCTAGAGACTGAATACCTCACCTTCATATCTGGGATTCAAAATAATTGCTTGATTATGCCAGCGGAAACGTTGACCACATCTGGATGGTGCAAAATTCGAGGAACATTTCTGTTTTTTAATATCAATGTTACACTGCACACTTTGCCAGATTATCCATTAATAATAGTGAGTCATTAGCTGTCAGTGTTTGCAGGTTAATAAATCTCCTAGAAGTAGAAGTTAAAGCAGTGACATTTTGCTTTTGACTTTTACATACTTAATGCAAGTACTGCTTTGAAGAATATAAGTACCAAGCCCCTCCACCCTCCATTTCTGGTAACTAGGGTGTTGTACTTTCAAAACATACATACAATGCGCTCTTAGAGGAATATCAAAGAAGAACTCTTCTGTGAGAGATCTCACATATTCCAGGACTATTTGTTTTGGACTAAGTTGTTGTTAGGAGTTTTCCCTCCTTTTTTGGATGTGTCACTCTTTCTGTGGGTAGTGATCAACCATCCTCTGGTGAGACCAGAGTGTGTGGGTTCTGTTGACCATTGCTGACCAGGCTTTGCTGTACAAACCACAGCAGGAGGTAAGTCAACCAGCATTTGTTTGTGTTACTGGAATCCCCCATTAGGCTGACAAGAGACTCTGCAGAAACATTTATTCACAGCGTGGTAACAGGGTCCCCTTACGCAATTATTATTTTAGCTGTTAGGAGATTCATAATGGTGTTTAGACAGCTTCTACAGCAGTGTCTTTGCCAGACATGTCAGACTATCTCTGCCTGTTATCTCAGTTTTGCCACACACAATCAGGCTCCTGGTGTTTATCCTCATTAGCTGTGCATGATCTGGTCGTTTCATGGAAACTTAGGTCAGTTTTGTTAGCCTCACTGCGCTTTTCATATGGATTTTAGGACTTAGGAAAGGACTGGTTCAGTTTGGATTTCTGGCTAATCAAGAATAACTGAATTACAGTGCCTTGAAAATGTGTTTGCTCCCTTAAAGACAGAGATATTACGACAGAGTATCGGGGCCAGGCTAATAATTTTTTGTTTCTAAATTGCAAGAATGAAATCACAATTCAAGAATAAAGTCTTGGTTTTACCAGAATAAAGTTGTGATCATACGAGAATAAAGTAATATTAGTACCAGAATAGCTTTGTAATATTACCAGAATGAAGTCATAATATTAGCAGAATAGTCCTAATATTACCAGAATAAAGTTGTAATATTACGAGAGTAAAGTTGTGATAATACAAGAATGAAGTTGTGATATTACGAGAACAAAGTCTTGATATTACCAGAATAAAGTCAAAATATTACCAGAGTAGTTGTAATAATAGAAGAATAAAGTCGTAATAGTTTGAGAATAAGGTCATATTAGTACCAGAGTAAGATTGTAATATTACTAGAATAAAGCCGTAATATTACCAGAATTAAGTCAAAATAATACGAGAATAAAGTTGTGATATTAACAGAATAAAGTCGTGATGATACGAGAATAAAGTCAAAATAATACGAGAATAATTTACCAGGATTATTCTGGTAATATTATGACTTTATTCTCATAATTAAAAAAAACAACCTTTCTTAGCCTGGCCTAAGAGATAATCCAAATAAATTCAAAATGCTGTTGTCATTTGATGATTGAAAAGTTATTGCCTCATGACAAGTTGTGCCACTCTCTGCGGCCAAATCTACCATCAAGCCTCACATAAGTCTTTTGCGTCAGTGTGGAGAAATTATGGCCCAGTCTTCTCCAGTATTCTTTTTATTTATCCACATTGGAGCCTGGATGGCCTGTTATACATCTCCATGAGATTTAAATCAGGAATTTGACTAGGCCACTCCAAAACCTTTAGTTTCTTTTTTGGAGTCATTTAGTGTTGGACCCACTGGTGTGCTAACTCAGGTTTTGATCTACAAGATAAGGGAGACAGAGGCTTGCATTACTGTGTGGGATACTTCAAGCTGCAGTATGTAACTTTTATGAGAAATGTTTTTACATATTTATTAAAATTATCATTATGTCATGACAGTATAATAAAAGACAGATCATCTGTGAAAAAAATCAAGCTCCTCTGCCTTCTCCCAGTGCTCCCAGTACTAACTGCAGAAATACACCACTCAGTCAGAAACAACCAATCAGAGCCAGGAAGAGGGTCTTAAGCGCTGTCAGTCACCCTCATGTATGATCTGCTCACACACTCCCCCTTGCTCTCTGCTACGCTACAGCTGGTTCACCACAACATAGCCTGCTGTTAAAGCTAAGGCTAGTTAGCATGGTCACCAATGATGGCGGATAAACAGTTTTCCTGGAACGGTAGGTTGTTTCTTCATCTTTAGCACATTTAGCTGCCTAACACGAGGGTGACTGACAGCACTAAGACCTTTCTCCTGACTCTAGTTGTTTTAGGTCAAAGTTACATACTGCAGATTTAAATATTATTAAGAATAAAGGATATTGACTTTGACTACTATTGATCTTTTTATCATTGTTTCTTTTTATAACAAATAAACCAAATATCATTCATCAGTTTAAAATTTGGTCTCATTTTTGGAAATTATCCCAAGATCTACTAATTGGTACTTTGTCCTTCGTTCAGTCCCGACTGTAGTTTTGCAATCTCAAAGCCCATAGATGCCCAAAATTTCAGTAATTCAGTTAAAATTGTAAAAGTTATATATGATGTATACATGTTACACACAGAGTGATACCTTTCAAAGAGTACTGTTGCCAAAATGCTCAAGTAGATGGTCCTTTTGTTTTTATTAAAACCCCCCCAAAGGTTTAATTGTGAATCATTTGTTTGTTTTTACCTGCTTAACAATAAGGTGAACATGTAGATGTTTAATGAAATTCACAAAGTAGTCTGATTTTTGTAGTAAAAGGATCTGAAAATCATTGTCTCCCACATTAAGAGATTCTGCTTCCTAATATATATTTTTATTTATTATCAGATACAAGAACTGGATTCACTCTTTCTTTTAAAATTCTATCTCCTTTTAGAGAGCCCTAGTTAATGAAGCACCTAAGTCTGCTTTTCAATAAAACTCACTGGATGTTTGCTGTCCTGTTTACTCTAAAAAAAATGTCAATGAAAGCTAAAGGCATGGTTAAAAAAAACTTGGTGTTGTTCCCAACATCATGCATTTTAGGAGAATTTTGTCAGTGGAAATCCTAAAAAGACATTTTTATGTGTCTATCTGCATCAACCGGCTGCGTTGAAATGTGGTTTGGGGCCGCACAAAATCCCTCCAAGGGCCTCAAATTCCGTCTGTGCTACACTTTGGACACTCCTGGCTTATAACTAATAAAAATCCAACTTTCGTTTTCTCAAAAAATTTGACTATTACATAAGACCAACAAAAAATGCTTTTCAATACAGACGGGTTATGTTCTACATCTTTTTAGGAAAAATTACTGACTTGACATTTGTGCTGTCGACAGGAAGTGACATCTTACTCAAGGGCGGGAAGCCATGAAAGGCTATTCCAATTGAGGCTGTATAGCGAGTTTAGTATCCAAGTATCTTAAGAGAAAGTTTAGTGGAAGGAAAGTGTGATAGATAGCAGCAGAGATAACCGCAGCCTTGGGATGATTCTCAACCCCTCTCAGTCGTTCTCGATAGATTCATAAGACATGGATGATGGGTGGAGGTGTCTCCAGGACATGGACTCTAATCAGAGACATTACAAGCATCTTACCTGGGCTGAGGAATAAAAGCACTGGGCTGTTAAAATACACTTTTTTTTTTTTCAATTAACAGCTTTAATTTGTAATTATTACATGTTTATTTTGGAGAATTCCAAAATCAACAAAAATGAACGCAGGAAGCATTTGACTCTGTGAGGTGAATCTCGATACTTAGTTTTACTTTTTGAAATGAATTACCAAAAAGAATTAACTTTTTAATAATATTTATTGAGAAACACCTAATTGTATTTCGTAAACATAATTTTGGATTGCTCTAATTCTAGATTAGAGAAAATCCAGAATAAATTCCATCTGAGTTGCCCGATTCTTCAGTTTAAAACATATTTAGGTTTTATGTTATATAATTTTTAGATGAATAGTTAAAACCCCAAAATTAATGTTTTATTTCAACTCTTAAAATCATATTTTCTTCCCATCAAGAGGACTTTAAGATGTTCTGAATGACTTTTCATGTAATTTAGTGTTCTGCTGCAGTGCACTGTACTATATGGCCCCTCCCATTCCTGCTGCTCGCACAGCCGGAATAAATAGAGACTAGCCTGGCCACATCCAGCTGTTCCCAAACATCTTCCTCCTTGATGTTTCCCCCGTTCTCCTCCCTGTGTGCTGCGTCTTAATTGAAAGCAGCGCCAGTGCTGACATTTGGCCTGAACCCTGGTATGTGCTCAGTCGAAAAAATCCCAACCGCCCTTCCTTCCTTCACTGTCAAAAAAAAAAAAAAAAAAAAAGTTGCTGACTCCTCTTGCCTCGTGCATCAGCTCCTTTTTTTCCTGCACCTTATCAGCAATGCAAAGTAGGAAATGTCATTTTCTAACATCTTATGCTTGCACCTGTCACACTTTTATTGCAGCATCTTTTAATTCTGCAAATGAATTCAGAGTTTGGGCTCCAACACCTGGAAAACTGTGAGGAAAACATTGTAAAACTTCAAATTAAAAGTGCAGAGGAAAGATCTGAACACTGTTTATGCTAACTGCCGCTGGATTGGCATTTGATGGTTTTGTAGGGGAAGACAGCTGGCTGAGTTTACTCTTTAAACAGCACGTGACTTCCCTCTGTTCCTGCCTGTTGTTGCATTTGAAAATAGCTCCTTACCAGCCCGGAAGGTTGTGATTTATGCCTTGGCGAGCTGCGATCTTCCGGACAGTGTCGCATGAAACTGTGGCAAACCGCGTATGCTAAAGCCCTGTGGAAATGTAGCTAAGGCAGCAATCCGTCCACTCCATCAAATCCAGACTCATTGTCTGTTTTATATCTTGGATGTTACAGTAAAGCTGCATTTTTAGAGTTTTCCTAATTCAATATGTTTTCTGGAAACTGGATATAAAGCAGGAAAGGAAGGGAAAAAAAGGTGGCTTGGAGGTTTTCTTGGAAATCACGTGATTGGGGAAGGTTGGTGGCAGCTGAGGGATGGTAACAACTGTCAACAGTGGGTCAACGTGACCTCCATGTGTGAACACACAGAGGAAGGTATGGAAAAAGCCCATCTAACCTTCCTGGTGTGCTTGGATAGTTGTCACCAGGATCACAGGTGCAGGTCTGGATCTGTGATTGTTTTTGCCAACTAAACTCACTAAACTGAAAGGATTGACGGAATAATTCCATTCCCTCCATGGATAATAGGAGTGGGAATCCCAAACTGCCCAGACCGGTATTTTCTCCGCTGCTTTTTTTTTTTTCCAAGGCCTAATATAGTCTGGAAAATGGGAAAGACACGTCTCTTTTCCTCTTTGATTGAGAGGAATGTGGCACATGTGGCCTTTCCAGGGCCGGGTCACTGGAAGCCCAGCTGTTCTTTCTCTTTGGGAAATAAAACAAAAAAGTCATTGAATTGATTAGCACTAATAGGACCTGCTCAGATTCCTGTTAAAACAAAACCACAGGGAAGCTGGACGTAAGTAGCACAACTTTAGTCCAGTCTGGACTTCTACTTAACATTGACTTTTAAATATATCTGTGTTTATTTAAAGTAAATCCCTTGGGCTGTGTTTGGATCTGAAAACATATTAGTCACCCATGCACAGTGGCTCTAGTGTTTGTAGACTATGATTCATTCCAGCCTTAACATGACATACGAAAAATCATTGAATCAAAATCATTGAATTCAGGTATTCCAGTCACTTCCATTGTCACAGGTGTATAAAATCCATCACCTAAGGATGTAGACTACTGCTACGAACATTTGGGAAGTACCGGGTTGACCCTAGCTGCTCAATAAATTCCAACATGGTACTAGAAGTGATTGTGGACGACAGTGACTCAGCTGTGAAGAATTTTTTTTTGCATTGTCATTCAGATTACTCTTAAAATGTCTAGAGTCTATATCTGACTCTAGTATGTACTGTTCACGGTTCTAAACTGACCTGCATGCACAAAACAACAACAATGACATCACGCACAGCGCAGTTTGGTCCAGAAAACATGATGATATGATAAATATCAGTGGAAAGTAATGTCAAAGTCAGATCAAAACCACTTTTGTTGTTCCCACGGGAATTGCATTCGAAAAGATTGGATATGAGTCAGATTTTTAGTAATTGGGCTCAGCCCTGAAGTTCCAATGGAAGAAACTCTGAATACTTCCACTTGTTATGACATTTTAGAGACTTGATATTCTCTTCTTTGTGGGAACAGCTTGGGCTTGGCCCCTTCCTGTTCCAATGTGACTGCACATCAGTGCACAAAGCAAGGTCCATAAAGACATGGAGTTTAGAGTTTATGTGGAAGAACTGGACAGGGCAGGTCAGAGTCCAGATCTCAACTCAGCAGAAAAATTTTGGATGAACAACAGTGGAGACCTTAAGCCAGGTCTTCTTGTCCAACATCAGTGTCTGACCTCATACATGCTTTTCTAAAAAATTATGGGGAAAAAAATCCCATAAACATGCTCTTAAAACTTGTGGAATGCTTTCACAGAGGAATTGAAGATGTCACTCAGGTTTCTTTGTGTGAAGGAAGATTAGTGAATGCTTTTGGTGGTATCATGTCAGGTTTTTTTTTTTACACTAATCAACTCCAAATTTGTTGTAAATCGTAGAATATGTGTGTAACCATTACAACAAGTAACTTTAAAAAAATCCTAAATAGTAACACTGACCATTGTCAAGTGGTTTTATTGTTGATCCAACCAACCAAAAACAATCAAACCAAATTTCAAATCTGTTCTATAGTAGCCTCTTGATTGAAATCAACCAAAAACAAATCGTACCAGGATTTTTAACTGTCGTTAAACCCCCTAAATGGTATAAATTATGTCTGTTTGTTGGTCTTCAAAACACAAAATAACACTTGCCTCCTTTGCTTCTCCATTAACACCTTGTTTTTGTCAGAAAGCGCCTACCCTGGAAACTTCCATCCTTCAGGACTAACTTGCATTTTCCATACAGCTGGCTGCCTCATGGAAATGCACAGGAACAGACTCTAATAGAAGACATATGAGCTCAAATTCCACAACACTAATTACCAAGACACATTAGGTAGCTTTTACTCCATGCATGCTTTAGCGCAGTGGCATGTGTTGTTGTTTTGGTGTGGGTGTTAGCCCTGTGGGTTACTATGACAACTTGTAAATGTCTTTTATGGCGGTGTATGCAGGAACTACCATATGAGTCATAAGCATTGCTCTTACGGTAGCTCTGACATATTGCTTTGAGCTTACAAACATGACTTTTTTGTGTTTAAAAGTTTTCTACCTAAGAAATTTGATGAAAGTTTACAATTTCCTTAGAACTACGAGAGTTTTTATATTTCCATTAAAAATGACGGATCTAAAATTTGTAGAAGCAAGTCTGTCTGTCAGGTGTATAAATCAAGTGACTCTAAAGGGAGTTTCATCATAAGCATCACTTGTCTCTCGAAGCCCTCCTAATCCACAGGCGGTGTTTGATGTGGGAAGGCCGTCTTTGGTGTCGCTGCAGACGGACACTTGAAAAGGCTTCTGGGTCGGGGTCCCCCTGCTCTCGCTGTCTGCCTTAACCATCGCGCCTCATGTCTCCCCCTTGATGTGGCAAGTTTGGGAGGCCATAGTAAAAATTAAGAGATCATAAAGGCAAGATGGATGCGCCATGTGTTTTGGTTTATACAGCATGTGCAATCCACCAAGGGGTTTTACTCTCATCGCTCTGCAACAAAAGCACTAAAGCATTCTCTTTGAGCTTACCAGTTGAAATCCTAGAGTTTGGTTTAAATTTCTTCGGTTGGCCTTTTAATATTATTGCGGTTTTATGAGTATTTCATTTTGTAAAATAAACTAAGAATAAATAACTAATGTTTAAACAAAGTCTACAATAACAAGGATTTTTTTTTCACAAAATAAGCTTTTTTGAAATAAGTGTGTGATGTTTAGACCTTTTTATTAAAATGTGTGCACAGTTTTTGGAAGAAAAACTGAATGTTTAAAAAGACTATCTGTTGTACATTGTTATTATAATATTTTGTATTTTTTTCTATCCTTTTAACGTGTCCTGTCTGGCAGTGTAGCACTCAGTGCCAAGGAGAAGCACAACAGAACAACAGATTTACTTTCACATGTGGAGCATTACCGGATTTGCTATAATGCAGCACTTGATTGACATATATAAAACTTTATTAGAAATTCATTTGGATTTATCTAAAAGAAAAGGAAGGGAAAAGAGAAGACTGGAAGAGAGGTGGGGCAAAAAGTTAATGAGGAATGAGAAGAGAAAGAGAGGAGGGAGGGAAAGATAGAGACAATACAAGGAAACGCCCTAGAAGTCTGCTTCTACACCTGCAGAAAAAGAGGGAAAAAAGGAGCACCAAGAAGCCACAGCAGTAGGCATAGTGTCTATAAAAAGTATTCAGCCTCTTGAATGTTTTTCCCATTTTATTGTTTTGTACAAATCAATCATGATCAACAAATTTTTTGACAAAAATAAAAGAAAATAACACCCTTCAATGTCAGTTTTACTTTATGAACTGAGTTACTAAAATAAAAGAAGTTTTCAATGTATATTCAAACGTATCAGACATAACTGAGTATTGTTTGTTCCCCCCAAAAAACACTACAAGACCATGAAAGGTTTTAAGTGAAAAAAAAAATGTTTTCAGCATTAGTTTAAATTACTTTTGCAATGTTTGCAATGAAAACAGCTTAGCAGGGTATATTACATGGCATCATGATTCTCCACCAACCCCAACCTGAGCACCAGTCTTTGTTTTGACTCGGATACAGCAAACTATGCAAAGCCAGTCTAAAGGAGGGGTTCTTGGTGAATGGGTTTCCCTGAAGTACTCCTCCACCGTATGATCCTCAACCACATTTACTGAAATTTGTTTAAGAAGAAAGCCTAGACTGGTGAAGTAACCTACCATATAATTAGTTTTGTCTTAACATTTTTGCCACACTAGATGCCTTTTACAGATTTTTCATCTTGGAACAAATGGCTGAGGGGTGCACACGCGGTTCAGATGAAAGCAAAACAGTGGCATCTGAGGGTCTGCGGAGGCCGCCGCTCGCCAAGTTTCTTGAAATGGCAGAAACTTGTTTTGTTGAACAGTCTCGTTAAATATATCAATTTCTGTGAAATAGACTGTTCCCATAAAATCGACTCCCTCATGTCTGAGGGGAAGAATGGAGCTATAATGCACATCAGAGGCACAAAATATTTTCTTACAGCTCTGTTTTGTGGCTTGAAGCTTAAGCTCAGAAAGCTGTTTAAATGCCAGTTCTAATAAAGACGTTAATCAATATCGAAATAGAATCGTTTTTTTGTTTGTTTGTTTTAGTGCAGTTGCACTTGTAGGTTTTTCATGTCTAGTTCCTTCTTTGTTCCGAAAGACTTACTGTAGGTTGCCTTAAATGGAAGAAACTGTGAAGGGAGGTATTTTATTGAAATGAATGTAAAAGAAAGGGATGGTGTGAGTGACAAGCACAACAATGTGTCTGCCTCAATAGAATATGCTTGATGAAAAACACTCAAGATGTCCGGTTGAAGTTCCTGCAAAGATTGCAAGAATTTCCCTGTCAAATATTGAATTATTACTGAAACAGATATTTTTGTGGTCAGTAAAAACAATAGCGTGGGACACGCCTCTGTCTGATGGTTCTGTCTGATCAGACACAGAGGATGTGGTTAACTCACCTCGACGTGTGTGTCGTCATTGCCATGCTGATGGGAATGACTGGAAGGAACGTGTCCAGACAGAGTGGGCGGCTCCTCCCCCTGTCCACCCAAAACACTCTTTCCATGAGACAAACAGAGAGCCCCCTCTGCTAAGCTCTTCTCAGATACGTGTTGAGCCTCAGGCTTGGTATCATGCGTCATGTGATGCACACGGTACTCAAGTAAAGGTTGTAAACTTCAATGGACCTCATGCTTTTGGCTGATGTTAAAGCTGAGAAAAACAGATCTCATTCAAACATTATATGTTGTCAACAATAAGATTGGTGCAAAGTGCTATTATTCAGCTTTCACATGTTTCAGGAACCCCTGATTATTCATGGAACTTATTTGAAACAACACTTATTTAGGAATGTGGACTGTGGACGCTCACATTAGCATTGAGGACATGTCAGAATAGAATAAAATATCCTTTATTGTCCCATTATTGGGAAATTTCTGATGTTTGTATGTTTAGCATTGAGATGGTATTTTAGAGTATTTTAGATTTGAATAGCTTCAGTGATAGGCCAAGTCTTTTTTGCCCAACTTGAAACCAACAACAGTCATTTCCAGCATCCCATCATTGTTTTTTTAAGCAAAAATTACACCCCAGTGGGCCAAGAGAAGCAGTTTTGTCATCCATTGTCATTGTTTGTGGATGTCGATAGAGCATCAGATTTATGGATGTACCAGAAATATGTGTGTAAAAAAAATGCAATTAATTGCATTAAATTTTTAAAGCATTAAAACAAATGTAATTAATTAATTGAAATTAATGTGTTAAAGTTCAGTCCCTGGTTCAAATATCCTTCTTTAAGTTCTATTTTAACCACACCCCTCTTTTAGCCATTTCTTGTTGGCTAACAATTAGCTATCATTTTCATCGGTGTCTTGCATAATGTCTCATTTTTTGTTGCTAGAGGTGGAAAATGTGATCCAGGCATATTAAAAAATAGTACAAAAGCCTCTAAGTTTTGTATATATTTAGGAAGCTTCAAAGCAGATGGCAACTTCAGCTTCATAAGCAGCTAACTGCCAGATGCTGTATTGTCATGTTGGCTACAGATCGTTCTCTATTTTGTGTGTTGACACTTAGCAACTACGTCACTTAATCACACAAGGCGCCTGACAGACGTTGGAAGTGAGGGACGGGAGTGAGGGATGGAGCGATTGCGATTGGTTTCCCAGGTTGTTTTTGCCAGTATAGCCATTGCTTCTACTTGTTCAAGTCAAGCTAATTTGTCTGTGGAAGTAGCACACCTAGTTGAGGCTCATTGATAGCGGTATTAGCTAGCTTAAAAACCAACCCAAACCTTCTCCCTCCAAGCGTTTCTTGATTTGATCAAATCTGCCTAAATTCCCACCACATGATTTATACCATTATGTCATAAACGGTGTTTCCCCTTACACCAGAGTGTGTAAGGGGAAAAGCGGGCAAAAGTCTAGATGCTTACCACTTTTTTTCATACATGATAGGCTACATGATGGTGGGGCAATTTCTCCATGGTTACTAATGATTAGATGCATACCTTCCCCATGATACAATATTTGATTGTATACTGCTAATCTTACTCCCTTATAAAGTATATAAACATTATTATTCTTACTTTGTAAAATGTGGTCAGTGCAAATCTGAAAATACACTCAGGGCTCAGTCCTTATGACTGATGACTGCTATCCATTGCCATTTTCTTTCGTCATCGAAAGGTTTACGATAAAATGACAAGTTTGGTTTGCGTCCTTGTGGCAATGTGGCCAACCGCGCAGCACCCTATGACCATTTTTACAATGATACCAACCAAATCAAAAAGATATTAGGCCACCAACTGTCTGTTTTTTGACAAGCTTTACAGGAGTTAACCCGCGCACAAGTTGTTAAGTCATTCATCATGGCGGAGTGGGTTGCTTTCTGAGGAGTGTGACGTCACTTGCAAAGGGTCATTGTACAACATGTTTTTTGCTGCTGGTTGCCAAAAATGCCAACATGATTTGAAATGGAGGAGGTTTAATCAATTTTTGAAACAGTGTTGTTGAAGAGCTCTCTTTATTGTTTGCCTCCAACAACTTAAGAACTGCTTACCTTAGTTCAAACTAAGCGTCTTAAACATGCAAGTCAAAGTCTCAAGTCAAAGCACACACCTTGACATCTGATACCCTTTCTTCACTATACAAAGACACATGTTGACAGCATAAAGCTGGACTTCACTTTGAGGAGAAGCATTGTGGATATTGTTGCACCATTGTTTCCTTTCTACAGTCCAGTGGCATAACAATTTGTTTAAGTGGACATGATCAGTTCCTTCCATACTGCATCTCACCAGTATGCATATTCTCAGGAATTTCAAGAATACTTCTTGATGCAGAGACAAAAGTGACAACAGAGAGACTTAGGCAGACACAATGTGCTGACAGCTTGTCATCCAGGCCAATGTGGTCACAACTTGTCAGTATCAGTTATACCTGCACCCTCAAGCACTTAAAACAACTTGGCAGCAGCATAACAATGTGTGCCCCAGTCTACTGACAGGGAAGGGTGTACATGAAATGATAGCATACTTCCTTCCTTGTTGGAAAGTCATTTTTTGGAGATCTATTCTTACTTTTTTTTTTTTTTTTTTTTTTTTTTTTTTTATCCCTGTCACACTACTGCATATCGTCCCTTCCATTCAGTGGAGCAGGACATCTTGATGTCATAAGATAGTGGCCTTCCAGCATCACCTCCCTATGCATTTGATACTGAAGCTTACACAATTATTGTCAACACAAATGGCCACAGAATTTTTTAGGAGCAAAATTCTGCTGCTTTTACACACCAAGCTTTCCGCACCTCTGTGTCACTGCTAAGGAATAGATGCAATTATGGCATTACCTACTCTCACTTTCTATGCTAACACTTTAGTCACTTTGGCATGCTGGATACTTAAAACTAATTAATTAATTAATCAATTAATTATTTAATTAATTAAGCTGACTAGTAATTATTTGACCTCTTGGGAGCACTTCTAGAACACTGAAGTTCATATCCCAGATGGTCAGTTCATGTGAAAAAAGAAATGAGGAGTAAGGAAAAGATACAGTGCAAAACCACAAAATAAAAAAAGTATTTTGATCTATTTTCTAGTGAAAATATCTTTCAGTACATTTCAGGTGTACTAAGATATTTGCTCAAGAAACTAGACAAAAATACTTGGTAAGATTTATTGTTTTTGCAATGTACATAGCATAACACTGTGAATTCCACACCCTTGATCCCAATATACATGGACTGTTCAGAACAGGAATACAACAAAAGCAAAACATACTTGAAAGACATGGGATGAGTTGCTGTCCCAGAAATATCCTTCATTTCCTCATGTTTGGATCAATGTATCATGTTTTTTTTAATCCAATGGCATGAGAGAGTTTACAAGAAGCACCTCAAACTCAACTGTTGTGGATTTGTTTTTAGGACTGCAGTGCTCCAATCCCATGTGAGGAAAGCATAATATTTAACATCTGCAATAGTAACAACACAATATTTTTGAATAGTTAAGTAAATTCATATTTTTACATGAGAAAATTGATCTAAAAGTTTGTTGTATGCCTAAGTATTGAAGCTTGAGACGTGATTTAAAGCAGTAGTGGGAAAAATGAAAAATTCCCTCTTTAGAGGAGTTCCCGTTTTATAGTTTTATCAGATCAAGGAGGGGTGTATAACCACATGGTGGTTTGAAGTAATCTGTTGATGCTTCATCTACTTCAGCTCTGCAAACTATGAGAAATAGCATGTTTGTGGTCTGTCTGGCCTGTCCAAACACTTCCCAGTGACATGTGGCCTTCCACCCAGCTTCCCAGAACCTTACTCTATAATGTAGCAAAACATCATTTTCCAAACTCCTCAGCACTAGGTTTGGTGGGATGGCCTGGAAGCCAGTCCGTTTCTGGACAATCCCAATCCCAAGCAAGGGAAAGAGGTTTCCACTTTTGGTTGTGTCTCTGTGTGGTGTTTGCCACATGTCTATCTTCCTGGATATTTAAAGACTGAGTTAAGTTATGAATCTCCTTAAACCCTTTGTCTGACAACTAACTGTAACATATGACCTCCCTTTCCAGGATTCTGAGTCAGAATTTATTTTGCTTCCTTTTTTGGTACACTGGAAATCCATCATGTTTTCATGAGTTTTCGTTTGGCCAGTCATTGTCCTCTTTTGCCCAAAAATATACATTGAAAACTGGACATTGTTTAGACCAGATATCCTGTCAAAATGTAGCCTAAACAGAGCTGTTGAAAATCAGGCTGGGTTAGCTAGTTCGATGTGGTCATATTTCCACCCCAACAACTGCTTTTCAAACACATACTTTGATAACTTTTGTACATGTCTTTTTATCTTCCACTACATATAGAAGGTATCTATGTGAAAGCAAATCCTATCTTTTCTGTCCTTTCAATGAAAGTTTGCTTGTTTGAATCGTTATGTCAACACATTTTCACAAGTGTTTTATTTCAACACATGATATATGGAAATTTGTAATAGAAGGTTCCATAATACAAGTCTGTTTTCAGACTAATTTGGTTTCTTTATATGTGTAAATTACTTTTTACGAATGTTTGGTGTAAATTTTTATGTTAAAAATACAGCATATGTAGAAAAATTTTGACATGGTCAGTATTGTTCTGCTTCCTGTATGTGAGTGTGGAAAGGTGCTCATATTGACATATACTACACTGTAAAGAGGTTTTTTTGGTAAATTTTATAGTAACTTACTGTGTTCACACAGTTGCTCCTGTAATCTCATTTACAGTAAAAAAAAAAAAAAAAAATTACTTACTCAGTACAATTTTCATCCATAGTACTATTGCTGTAGTATGTGGAAAGGTGTTGATATTGACGTGTTGATATTCATTCCATTTATTTTGTATTAATTAGTTTCACAGTTTGTTTACACTCACCAGGCTAAATAATATCCCTAAATTAATCACTGTTGTATTAACAGTTAGCCTCTTGTACCCCCAGGTTGCCAAAAAATGTTTTAGTTCAAAATTTTGAATTACTTTGACAACTTATGTCAAAGTAAGCAGACCCAGGCAAAACCTTTGGCTCTTTTATTAATCATTTTGTGGTGATGTTCCTGCCTGCAGATCACAACCCCTTCATTTCCTGTGGTAGTCAAGATGGGACATGCTCATGCTGGTATGGGAAAGGTGAGTTCTTTAACATATTTTTGAAAAATTAATATGGATTTATTTGGAGCTTTATCTTTGTTATAATTCGGTATTTCATAATCACCAGTACATCATATTTAAATTGTTGAGTTGACCTTTTTTCCTTGTAATTATCACCAGTTTCTCATATACTTGAGAGGCAACAAGTCATATATCTGAAGAGACACCATGTATTTGAATTAATATACTATTTAAATAAATATTGAGTAATTTTAGCTTTTCTGTCTGGAAGTCTTTTAACTGAACCAGAGAATTTCCAGACAAGCTCACAGGTATGTTTCGATGATACTCAGGTATTTTTACAGAAGCCTTGGTGAGCGTTAGGTTCCGACAGGAAACAGAAATGATGTATGTGGTGCAGACCGACTCAGCCTCTCAGTGGACTTTAAACAAACACTTGTTCTCGACTTTCACAGTTTGACTGATTAAAGCATCCAAAGATGACTGCCGTGACAAAATCCCTGTTATGTCTGCTGGTTACATAACACCCCGAAGAACAATACACAAGTCTTTTCTGACAGAAAAAAAAAACAGTTATTGTTTGTTCATGTGAAGTAATGGAGTTACACAATAGCTGTGACAAAGGAAAAGTTCTCATAAAGCTTCTATTTTCATGATTTATTTCATTTTAACAGGGAGATTCCACTTTTAGATATACCTTCTTCTATCTGGAGGATTCCTGTTAGGACTGTAGAATATTCCAGAAAGCTCAAGGGCATCCAAAAGGTCCTTGTTATGCATGAATTTGTTTTACCCATTAGATTCAAAAGATTTCAGAGTGTGTGTAGTAAACTCATGATGTCATTGTCAGTAATTTGTTCCTCTGTCTCTTAAGCTAAGTTGTGAGACCAAATGACTTATTAGCTGCTTCAAATGTTAGGTTTTAACAAGTATTTTCTTGTTATAACAGTGACAACACTGTTTAGTAGAATCACATTAATTGCCTGCCCTGCTTTTGAAGCCTTTTACAGTTTTGGGACTTTTCTCAGTCATGCTCAGTTTTCCCCCTATTTATTATCCTAGTGTTGCTTCTGTTGCGTCATCTCTAACTTCTTTGATCCACCCAGAAAATTCATATTACTTTACTGGTGTTTTTTGGATTTTGTCTTTGAGCAACCCTAGAAACCACTTAAAATCTCCAAAACCTTAGTTTTTTTCATGTAGATGCTCTTTCCTTTCTTATTTGGTGCAACTTTTGAGCCTATTTTTGAAATTTGTTACAAAAACGAAAAAACAAGGAGTGTCATAAGAGGCCAACTTGTTTCGGCTTGTAGCCTTCGACTGACCCTGATGAAGGGTGTTAACCAAAATACATGGTCTGTTATTAAAATTTTTGTTCATCCCCCCAAAAGTGTTTTCATAAATGACAGCTATATCATGTACCTCAGTAGCTAGACTTTAGTAGGCTGCTTATTTTATAGACAGACATGCTTACTCTTGCAGCTTGATGGCAATATTTGTTTTAAGCAAGGCAGTGCTTACAGTGGTGTAAAAAAGTTTCTGACCAAGCTGTGTATTTCTGCAGATGGTAGTAGGACCACAAGGAGGAGGCAGAGGAGCTCGATTTTCTTCACAGATTATTTGTCTCATGTTATATTGTTATGACATAGTAGCGGTTTTAACAGCAGAGCTTGCCAAGAACTCAAGAAATCATCAGTTTTCTTGAAACGTTAGCCTGTCTCCGCCGTTAGCACAGTGGCAGCAAACCAGCATTCTTGAGCCTGAACGATGGTACGCATTGTGGAGGGAGGAGTATGGAACGCCAGCGGGGTCATATACATGTGAACATTTCGCCTTACTTTGACACGTACACAATGCGCAAACAACATGTAAAGTACATGATGTTTACACATCAAATACGTGTCAAAATGTAACAAGTAATTAACATGTAAACAACACCTAAAGGACGTGTTATCACATCAGCAGCGCATAAACACAACACACGTGTTGATTGTGCCTTTTTGTAAGGCGTAAAAAGCGCCTGTTTGTCCCTTCTGGGCAACTTCACATCCTGGCAGTCTGAGTCGTTTCTCTTCTCATTGGCTGTTTCTGATCCTCGGCTAAACCACATCAGCAAAGAGAGGGGGGGCCTCCTACCTGGAATAACCCAGTGCCTGTCTGCTGCATTAGAAATATGTATGCATATATTGTAATGCAGTAAGTAACTTTACAGACGTTAACAGACGTATTACATCAGATGTGTTTATAAAGCTTTTATAAATTTGCTAAATCAGGAGTGTGGTCAGCCAGATATGTTCCGTCTTTGACTTTTTCTTTTATGCTGACAGATAAATCTGCATCAGTCATTCTGAGAGATTAAAATTCACACACCTGACTGCTTGGTGCAGAAATGTTCAACATTATGGAGAGAGTACAAGGTGGAGGTCACTAAACTAATCAAATGAAAAAAAAAATTCCATCATCTCTAACCTGGACACTGAACTCAAGGCATCTCCTATCTGGGAGCTGACGGAATGTTGAAGAGCTAGCTATGGAGACTTCAGGGCAATCTGTTAATTACGCGTGACATTTTGATGCCTATTTGACAGATATTCCACACATAAACATCACATACTTTACACATTGCGCGTTGGATACGTTTCAAAGTAAGTCAAAATGTTCACACGTATATGACCCTGCTGGCGTTCCACAGGGGAGAGTGTGTGTGAGCAGCACATGCACGAGCATGATTGACAGCGCTTAAGGCCCTCTTCCTGGCTCTGACTGGTTGTTTCTGACCAGGAGCTGTGTATTTCTGCAGATGGCAGTAAGACCACAGGGAGGAGCCAGGGGAATCTGATTTTTCCACAAATGATCTCTCTCATATACTGTCAGGACATAGAGACAATTTTAATTAAAATGTAAAGAATACATTTTTCTCAATGTTACCTACTGGAGCTTTAAGCTCAAGCACACCTGGGGGTATGTGACAGGACAAGTCCACCTCTGAATGAAACAAATAAACCAAAAAAATATATAAAAGGTTTTGAAATGGCCTAGTCAAAGTGCAGATCTAAATTCAACATCTGTGGCATGAATCTAAACAGACTGTTCATGCTTGAAAACCCTCCAATGTGGCTGAATTAAAATGGTTCTGCAAAAAAGAGTGGGTCAAAACTCGTCTGTATCATTTTCAACTGCATCATTGGATAAAAACAGATGGTTTAAAGGACAAGTACCAGGCAAACGTATGCTGTGAAAAATGAATGCAATGCTGCAGACGTGTTCTGCGTTGATTAGCTGCCACTGCATCATTTCCCTCCAGTCTGTGTTTACAGTCTACAGCCTAATAACTCGATAGTGACGTAGTTCAAAGCCGCCCCTGGCCATGTTTCCATCCAGGGACCCTTTATTATTCGGTCTGTGTACAAGTGTGAGATTCCTGTGGGATTTGGAGCGGCCACTGCCAGCTTTGGTAGCAGCGCCTTGCTTTGTAATTAGCCCCTCCACTAACAAGTGGCGTCTCTCCTGCAGATTAAAGTGGAAAACCAACAGGACTTCCAGGACATCACCAGCGTGGTGGCCCTGGCTGGGACCTATGCCACCACTGAGCCCTACGTCCAGTCCAAATACGACATCCGTATCCAGAAGATTGGCAACAACTACAAGGCTTACATGTAGGAGGTTTACCTTACATTTGGTTTGCTACAAAGTCAGATAGAGTTTAGAGATAAGAAATGCATGAAAGCCTCAAGAGAAATACAACATTACCAGAAATTGAGTTGATGATCGTATTATTATGACTTAATTCATGTGCAGTTCCTCCTTCTAAGTCTTTTAAGAGTAAATCATGAACTTAAAGCAGAATGTTACTGGAAGTTCCTTTCACAATTATTCCCCTTTTTTCACACCTTTATCTTACTACTTTAATGTGTTTTATTAGGATTTTATATGTCCCAACAAAAACATTGCCATGCATTTAAATGTCTAGCCCTTCCCTTTGATTGAAATAAAATCCAGTGAAACCAGCTGCCTTCAGAAGTACCCAAATTACAAAACAAAGGACAGCATTAGTCACAGACCCAGCATACAGGCTCATAGTCTGGCCTTTATTGATAGCTTGGAAGAAAAAAAGCCTGTTTGAAATTAACAATGAGTCATATAGTTTTGCTCTGGTAAAAGGAAAAATCAAACCTTTTCACCAACAAAACTCATCTTCAACTGGGACAAGGAAGCTTGTCAAAGGGTAATTGGAAGATGGATTGAGTTAAACATCAGGAAATCCTGGAAGAAAACCTGTTGAGACTGGGTGGAGGTTCACTTGTCAGTAGACTGTAGCTGCATTTCCATTGACCATAAAACTGCACAAAATGAATTTACGGAAATAAATTTGCTTAATTGAAACACAGCAATTTTGAAAAAAACCCATGTTTTTCGAGAAAACGTTTTTGCACTAGGATGAGGTGGTTTTTCACCTGTATTGAAAATTGGTGTTTTTCACTGCAATGGAAACACTTTTTTTGCATCACACGAGTCACTGCAGTTAGTATACAGCAGCAATGCCCTTATTTGCAGTCACTGGTCTCCTGGGACGATGCGCAGCTGGCTTCACCAGAGGTCTCACAGCATCGCACAGTTCATCAAAAGCTGAGTTTGTCATTCGAAAGAGTTGAAGTCAGCTCTTCTGTAAAATGGCTGACTACAATTTTCATAAAATGCTGCATACCAAGTATGGTATGGATGTTGGACATCTCAATAACAGGGCAAATGGCTGATGATAAACGCTAGTGTCATGGCTGAAATATGAACATATCTTGTGTTTAAATTAATTGCCACCATGATTTTTAATGACTTATTGCTTGAATAAATTTATCCACGTGTAATTTTATTTACATTTCTTATTTAAAGAAAACACCGCAATTGCAAAAGTGTTTTTCGACATTACCAGAATATCGAAAAAGTGTTGGGCGTATTTATAATGGAAACACAGCTAATATCCCAAACATAAAGTCACAGCTACAGTGGAATTAGATCAGAGGATCTTCACATAGTATTTTACAAAACTGGTAAAGACTTAGCCCAAAACACTTTCAGTCGTAATTTCAGTGGTTACGACTGCGAGGTTTTCAAAAAAGTTGTACAAACCAGGCATCCTTTTCTGCCCACTTTTCCTCCATAATATGTTATTTTGTGTTGGTCCTTCACATAAAATCCCAGGACATTACATTAGAGTTTGGTAAAACATGAAAAATGCAAGAATACAGCAAGTGAGACCCTGAGATTTCCTTGTTATACAAATATGCCTTTTAAATCAGACATTTAGTGTCTAGCCAGTGACAAGCAAGTAGCTAACTTCATTTTCCAGTAATTATTCAACTCACACCCATTTTGAAGCAACAGAAAGTGCTCTGCAAAGTCAGTTAAGCGTGAAGCAGCAAAAAGCTTGAGTTAACACCCTGCTAATTTTCATGTCTGCATATCTCAACAATTACCAGTACAAAAAAAAACAAGAGGAAAATGATGCTTAGAACTTATCTGATCCCCCCGTTTCCTCCAGTCTCACCAATAAAAGCATGTCCATAATTGGCTCCTGACACAAACGTATCGTAGGTGTGGACGGCAATCACCATCACTGATGAGCGCGTGATAGTCTCTCTCACGAGGTTAGCTGTTTAACGACGTAGTCAAACAATGTGGAGCTTTCTAAGTAGCAGCAGCTCTGTTTATTTTATTTTCTGATCTATGTTTCTCTTTGGGGGGCCTGGACTTTCAGGAGAACATCAATTTCTGGCAACTGGAAGGCCAACACGGGCTCTGCCATGCTGGAACAGATCGCAATGACAGACAGGTCAGCTGAAGTTTTCCACGAAAATCTACGTCTTTGTAGACAAAGGTGTATCTTGGATATTTCAGCCTCACCAGTTGATGTAGTTTCTGAGTACAAATCTGAGAGGTTTGGATGTATTTTAACAGACATGCTGTTTTATAACTGGTTGTACTTTTTGATTCTCCAGTGATTTCTGCTTGTTGAATTGTGTTTTTGGGTTTGTGTGACTTGTCCAGATATCGCATGTGGGTGGACTCCTGTGCTGAGATGTTTGGTGGCCTAGACATCTGCGCCGTGAAGGCTGTCCATGGAAAAGATGGCAATGACTACATTATCGAGGTCAGCGTGCTTTCCGAAAAACGACAAGCAAAAAAAAGAGTTGAAGCAAAAGGCGGCTGAAACCTGCTGTATTACGCAACAGTGGAAGCCATTTTACACAGGACTTTTATAGTAGCTTTACTCATAGTGCTGTGAAAAAGTATTTGCCCAGTTATGGATTTCTTTGTTTTTTGCTTTCTATCATGCTTTAATGTTTCCGGTCATCAAATCAGACATCAACATCTACTGTTTTTCCTCAAGCATCTCACACCTGGAATACAGTTCCGATTAACATACAGCAGCTCCAACTTCCACCTCTTTTAGAAAACATTCAAATATGGCTACTGGAAAGCCAGTTATGTCAGCTTGACTGTATTTAGATATGTATCTTTAAAGTCTTCTGTACGTTTTATAAGTAGTAGTATTAGATTTGCTTGTCTTTTTTCTTGCTATTATTTTTTATGTTTTCAAAATCAACATTCCAGTGAGATTAGAGATGGAAATTAGCTACCTGGCTATAATCCTATGTTAATATAATAATGTTCATTTATAGGTGTTGTAAAACAAAGATGATCTAAGTATTGCAATTTTGCAGTTCTGAAATAATGATTTTATTTATTAAGGGAACACTGGAAGGTGTTTGAGCACTAAGGAGTTTAAGGGTTTAAGTCCATCACGGAGGATCTCATACCATCAAGTTGTCTCTGTCTTGACACAGCTAAGCGGGCCCAGACCATAATACCATCACCACCATGTTTTAATCTTGTTGTGCATAATGCCTCTTGCTAGGGTTTAATGGAGGCTCAAGGACTTAGAGATGGTTCTAGAACCCTTTCCAGACCAATAGTTCTCAGTGACTTTGTTCTCATCCGTTCTTGAATTTCTTTAGATTGGGGCAAGATGTGTTGCTTTTCCTACTTTATGTTATCAGACCGGTTCTGGAGAATTGATTTCTTGATTCTAAATGGTATAAATATGCAATATTACCAGAAGAAAGTCAAATTTAATAGTAAAAAGTCATTTTAATGAGAGCAAAGCTTGGATGGAGTTATCAAGATCTGACGTGACCAGCTTGCTTAGTCCATGTGGTTCTTTCTTCTAAACAGACTCAGTCGTTGCTCAGTCATATCAAAGTCCTGCTACTGATAATAATTTTATGCTGATGAGTTAAAAGATGAAGTATTTCCTTATATGTAAAACCGATACCAAAGTATAAGTTCACTAGATGCTCAAGATTCCTCATTTTATTTTTTAGTTATTTTTTGTATAGAGCTCTAATAAAATTACTTCTTCATTCTCCTAATATTACGACTTTATTCTGGTAATATTAAGACTTTATTCTGATAATATTTTTTTTTCTTCTCATATTATTAGAGCTTTTTTCTCGTGTTATTCCGACTTTATTCTTGTAATATTATTACTTTTTTGTCGTGCAACTTTATTCTCATATTATTATGGCTTTTTTGTATCATTACAACTTTATTCTCATAACATTGAGTTTATTCGCGTATTATTACAACTTTATTCTTGTTATTTCAACGATATATTGTCGTAGAACGTTTTGTCTTGTATTATTACAACTTTCTTGTATCATTACAATTTTATTGTCATGTTATGATTTTTTTCTTATGTCATTACAACTTCATTCTCAAATTATTACAACTTTTTCTCGTATTATTACAACTTTATTCTTGTAACATTAGTTTATTCTTGTATTATTGTGACTTTATTCTCGTATTATTGACTTTATTCTCTTAATATTATTACCTAATTCTCATATGAGATTTTTTCTGACAATATTATGACTTTATTCTCGTATATTACGTCTTTTTCTCATATGGCAGCTTTATTGTCATAATTTAATTACATTTTTTGTTAGCCTGGCCCTAATACTCCGTAATGGGTTTGGATACATGGTTTTCCTTATTAAATGAAATCCTCATTTAAGAAGTGCTTTTATTCTTTACTTAGATTATAGTCTGATATTATATTTGTCTGATGATCTGAAACAAGTGTGACAGATAAGCAGAAACAAAAGTAATCTGTTCAGGGTGTCAAATACCTTTTCACAGCACTGCATGTAAGGTAAGGTAGGACATGATACATGTTTCTTTGTGATTTGTTTGGTCAGTCTACTCGAAACAAAATCAGTCTGGTGGAAACAGGCTTGGACTTTTTTCTTTTTTTCCCTGATCATACCAACAAGAAGGAAGGTCTCAAGCTGGGAGCCGTGGTGAAAAATGGCAGACATAGGTGTAGCCAAAGTTGACGGCACATGATCAAGAAAGCCTTGAAAGAATAATTAGACTGTAGACCAAACACAGTCAGCACAATGAAAACACCATCAGACGTCAGCGGTCGTGTCACTGCGCCGGCCTTGTGCGTTTACTATTTTGGTCAAGTTTCAGTTTTGACTTGTAGCTGAAAATCTGTAGACAAACAGAGCAACCCTGAAGCAGACCGACACAGCACATGCGGTTGGATGTTTGGGGGTTTCTCCTGCAGGAATGCTACATCACTAACACTGTCTGATTGGAAGGCTTCCACCACATTCATGTGTCAATGACATTTAACATTTGTTTTATATTATATTTTTGTCCATGTATGGTTCTTAAACACCCTTGTCAAAATGTCGGGTTTTTGTGATAAAAATAAAACTGATCAACTTTTTCTTCCCAAATTTTCCACCACTAATGTAATGTGTATCCTGTACAAAACCTCTAAAAAACAAACAAATCTGATAATATCAGTGTGCACACCCTTACAATAATATTTGCTTAAGCCACTTTTGGATGAATTCAACTCAAAACTACTTTATCAAAAAGGGAAACTAAATGTTGTAACTCATGTCCAAGTATCGTCAAAGAGTTGTGGATGGTGATGCTGTGGGTAGGAAGGATCTCCAGTAGCAGTCAGTCTTGCAATGATTTTGAAGAGGCCTCTGACTGAAGGCTGTTGCTGTATGACAGTTTAATGACTATCATGACATGCTAACAGCTCAATTTATGAGCAGCAGAGACGACATTCCACAGTAACGTGTCTTGGATGACACCATCAGTTGTTAGTAAGCTCTGCTAATCCACCTCATTTGCTTTTGAGATGCTCATCAGCTGCTCCCAGTTGTAAAAACAATACCTTGTTGCCATGGTTATGGATCAGAACTACTACCTGAAAGTAAAAAGGTAAGAGCAAAAATCCATCCAGCTGCACAGCTTGGCCAAACATGCAACGCCTCAATACCTCTTGTCCACAGCACTCCTCAGGTGACCCTACAGATTCTCTGTTGAATTTAGCTCTGGGAGAAGTTAAACAACAAAATGATGTCAATTCTGTTCAGTTATTTTCAACATTATAATTAAAAACATTGAAATAATAGACCTGCCTTCATTTAATATGACTAGCAGAAATATCTTAGAATTATTTGTCTTGCCTGCTGTGATGTTCAAACACCTGGAAGTTACAGGACACATGTGTTTGCAGACAAATGACAGTGTTTAGTATTGATACCACATCCTTCACTGGATTAAATCAAGTATATTTTCAAAACCATTTTTGCAAAACACAAAATCATCAACTGAGTGCAGAAGAAAGTGATCCCACAGATCATTCAGAGACGAGCAGCTGGATCATGTGCAATCAGTTTTGTTTTTAGAACAAGCTGCTTCGCCTTGAAGTCTGAGTCCGACTCGCCCGTATTTAGCCTGAAAGCACAATGTCACCCTGCTCTCTATCTGGATGAGGTCAGCTATGGAGAAAGTAAGCTTCTTACTATCTCAGCAAATATCCCACAGCTCCCTGGAGAAGTGTTGTCTCAGAATTTGGATGGAGAAACTGGTTACGCAGTCAAGTAGCTGCTCTCTCCTCCCTGTCCAATCCCATCTGGACATCCCTCTAGAGCCCCTGATGCAATTTAACAAACTGCAGAAGAGTTGTCAGTGCATCGGTCTGGCATTCTGTTTTTAGTTCAAGACAACAGCCATGACACTTCTCCCCTTATAAAAAGTAACGAGCTGCTCAGAAGCACTTCATTAACTCCTTACTGAAACTGATTAAATCTGCTGCAAACTGCAGCTTTGTGGCATCTCATGAAGGCGGTGACGTGATTTAGCACACAGCACCTCTCAGCATGAGCAACCGTTGCTTGATGCAATCCGAAATAGGTTTATTTAGTATTTCAGCCATGTGACACGAATTAAAATGAAATATATGAGAATGATGTAATGCTAAATGATATTATAGTTGCACACAGCAATGCAATATCACAGTAATTTAATAAAATTAATCCTAAATAGCAGTGACATTAATTGAAATTCTACTTTACTGCTTTAATTTGGTTTCTTGTTCCATCCTCCAAAGTTAAATCTAATTTAGATTCCTGAACAGGTCACAGAAACAGTCACGTACTTTCACATAGCACTCTATGAATGCAGTAGAATTACTTTTTTTTAAAAGAAACCTATCTTGATCAGAGATTAACTCTGATATAAACATCAGTTTATCATGTTTATCCTAAAAAGGACATAAAAGCAGAGCAGCACTCCATCTAACTTACAGTTGAAACTGATAGTGGGACAATTAAAATAACAAAAAGTATTAAAAATGTATGTTTAGATAGAACAGATGTGGGAGGACACAAAGATCAGGAAACTGGCTGGGAAACAGGAATCAACAGAGGAACCAGTGGAGAACAATACGGAAAGGAAGCTATAAATACAATGAGGGAGTGGAGAATGACTTGAGAACTAGAAGAGCTAATCATGGGTGAGTATATACAGCTGGGGAAGGAAGCAGGTAGAGGCAAATGAAGAAATGAGAAACAGCTGGGAAGGGGAGCAAGATGGCAGTCTGAGGGAGAGGTGTTACCGATTCTATTCATAACTTCTATGGACAGAGTTTCTAGGTGCAGCCAAGGGGTTGAGGGGATCCACTTTGGTGGCCCTCAGATTGCATCTCTGCTTTTTACATGTGATCCTATTGGCTTCATCAGGTCGTGATCTACTGCTGGAGCAGTTTGCAGCTCCGGTTCGCAGAGTGTGAAGTGGCTAGGATGAGGATCAGTGCCTCCAAATCCTGGTCTTGAGCCAGAAAAGGGTAGAGTGCCTTCTCTGGGTTGGGGAGGAGGTCCTGTCCCAAGTGGAGGAGTTCAAGTATCTTTGAGTGTTGTTGTCATGATTCACGTTCTGTCCTGTCCATGCTGTGTTAGTTTTCATTCAACTCACCTGTGTCGCCTGATTGCTGATCTGTGCCACCTGGGCCCTGCTCTACTTAACTCCTCTCAGCCCCTGCCTCCCTGCCAGATTATCGACAGCCACGAGCCAGTAGAAATCCAGCATTTCATGCCTTGCCTTCTTGTGTTTCTTTGACCCATTTCCGTCCACGGATCTTCCCCTCCTGCCAAGCCCATTACGGATTCCTTTGGTTCTGGATTTCTGGACCCTGACTCAAGCTCCGCTTCATGACCACTGAGTATTGCCTGTCCCTCAAGTTAAGTTTGCTCTCTCTGCCTCTCCGTGTATAACCTCTGCCTGATTATCGTCTAGCCCCTGGTGCTGCGTTGGATTCCCTTGTGGAGACCTTCATTGTTTCTTCCTGAGCTGCTACCAGTTCCTGATACTAAATAAACTTGTTTTTCCTTTACGTACTTCTGTGTGTGGTTGAATTTCCGGGTCCTCCCTGTGAGTCCTTACAGAATAATCTGGCCACTATGGACCCGTCACCCACACAGGAGTGGCGTTCAAGTGTTGAAGGCGCAATTAACCGCCTGGAGGCAAACATGCAAGACATGATAAACAGGCTTGTTAGGATGTCCTCCTCTCCTTCCCCTAAGGGTACCCCTCCCCCTGGCTTCCTGGCTTCGAAGTCGCTACGTCGGGTTTCCAGGTCTCGCCCATTTATGAGCCCCGTCTGTCGCCACCGGAGGTGTTTAAGGGTGAGCAGAGTCAGTGTTGTCCCTTCATTACTCAGTGTGAAATTGTTTTTGAACTTCAACCATCATCTTTTCCCACTGAACGCGCTAAGGTAGCTTATGCTATTTCCCTCCTTTCGGGAAAAGCCAAGTTATGGGGGACTGCAGAATGGCGGAGGGACTCCCTCATTTGTTATCGGTTCCAGGACTTTTCCAAGGAGCTAATCAGGGTCTTTGATCCTGTTTTGCCTAAGAGGGAGGCTGCACGTGGGTTGCTCAAACTCAAACAAGGCAGGAGGTGAGTAACAGAGTACATAATTGATTTTCATGCTCTTGCTTCAGGAAGTGACTGGAACGATGAGGCACTATGTGACGCGTTCTATCAGGGTCTCAGTGAGGAGACAAAGGATGAGCTGTCTACCCATGATGCTCCCAAGAGTCTGGAGGGACTGGAGACTCTGGCCGCCAGAATTGATGCTAGGCTCCATGAGAGTAGGTTGGAGAGGAGTTCCCTCAGTCGTACTTACCATGTTGAATCTGTTCCCAGATCATAGCCACTAGTCATGACTCCACCTTTGAGTTCTTCACCCACCTCTCCGGGAGAGGAGCCTATGCAAATTGGTCGAACTCGCCTGTCCCCACAAGAGAGAGAGCGGAGACTTAAGAGAGGCCTTTGTTTCTATTGTGGTGGAGAGGGTCACCTACTTAGTCGGTGTCCAGTTAAAAGGCCAGGCTCAGCAGGAGGTAACAGGCTCCTGCTGAGTCAAAAGCGATGGCAATCCTCTTCATTCTCTGTTCAGGCTGCTCTCCAAACTGATTGTCAAACCAAGCATCTCTCGGTCTTTATAGATTCAGGAGCAGACACTGAGTTTGTGGTCTTGCCGAATCTCTGGGCATCCAACTTCTACCTACCTCTAAGCGTCTTGAAGTTTTGGCAATTGACGGCCATGTACTTCACCAGGTCTCCCATGAAACGGGTCCCATTAAGTTTAGTATTTCCGGGAATCACCATGAACTTATTTCCTTCCTGATAATAGATTCCCCTGGTCTCCCTGTCATTTTGGGGGCTTCTTGGCTAAAGAAACACAACCCCCACATTGACTGGGTTAAGGGCGAGGTGTTGGGTTGGTCACCATCTTGCCATTCCATTTGCCTCTTAGCAGCTTCAGTCCCTTATTCTGCCCCTATCTCGGGACAGGAGACCTATCCCGACCTATCCAAGGTACCAGCTGTTTACCATGACCTTCGGGAAGTTTTTAACAAGCACCGTGCCACTTCCCTTCCACCCCATCGGCCCTATGATTGTGCAATTGATTTGCTTCCTGGAACCTTTCCTCCCAAAGGCCGTCTATACTCCCTCTCTGGCCCGGAGGATAAGGCCATGAGGGATTATATCAGTGACCCACTCAAGGCAGGCATTATCCACCCTTCATCCTCCCCAGCTGGTGCAGGTTTTTTCTTTGTGGGCAAAAAGGATGGTTCTTTGAGACCCTGTATTGACTACAGGGGATTGAATGATATCACGATCAAGAATCGTTACCCACTTCCCCTAACGAACACTGCTTTCGACCTGATTCAGGGATCCACAGTTTTTACCAAGCTCGATCTCAGAAATGCCTACCATCTGGTCCGCATCAAGGAGGGGGATGAGTGGAAGACGGCATTTAACACTCCAACCGGCCATTATGAATACCTGGTTATGCCCTTTGGCCTATCCAACGCTCCCGCAGTGTTCCAGGTTCTTGTCAATGATGTCCTTAGGGACATGGTCGGTCGTTTTGTTTATGTTTATCTGGATGACATCTCGATTTTCTCTAAGGATCTCACTGCCCATCAGACTCATGTCCGTTCTGTCATTCTCCGCTTGCTGCAGAATAACCTTTTTTTCAAGGCAGAAAAGTGCGAGTTTCACAAATCGTCCACTTCATTCTTGGGTTTCGTCATCTCCCCTAACAGGATTTTCATGGACCCCAGCAAGACGGACGCCATCAAGTATTGGCCCTGCCCACAAGACCATAGACAACTTCAGAGGTTTCTGGGGTTTGCTAATTTCTATCGACGGTTCATCCACAATTTCAGTTCTGTTGCTTCTCCACTTCATTCTCTTACTTCATCCAAGTGCAAGTTCGTTTGGAGTAAGAGTGCTGCTGAGTCCTTCGACCACCTTAAAAAGGCCTTCACCTCCGCTCCTGTCCTCCGCGCACCAGACCCTTCTCGCCAATTCATTGTAGAAGTGGATGCTTCTAACTCTGGGGTGGGAGCCGTACTCAGCCAGAGGAACACTGATGAGAAGATTCACCCATGTGCCTTCTTTTCTAGAAAGCTGTCTTCTGCAGAGACCAACTATGATGTCGGTGACCGGGAACTGCTGGCAGTCAAACTGGCCCTCGAGGAGTGGAGGCACTGGCTCGAGGGAGCTAAGGAACCCTTCGTGGTCTGGACTGATCATAAAAATCTGCAGTACCTCAAGTCTGCTAGGAGACTCAACCCCAGGCAAGCCAGGTGGGCCTTATTCTTCAGTCGCTTTAATTTTTCACTGTCTTACAGACCTGGGAGTAAGAACACTAAGCCAGACGCACTGTCCAGACTGCATGAGACTATGGAGGAGAGTCAAGAGGCTAAGCAGGTGGACTATATGCTCCCCTCATCTGCGCGGCTAGCAGTTTCCAGGCTAGAGCTAGAGCAGAGAATCAGAGAGGCCCATCTGCAAAGCCCCATCCCTGAGAGCTGTCCTAAGGATCGACTATTTGTCCCTGAGCAGCTAATACCTGAGGTACTATCCTTTTGTCATGAGTCTAAACTTTTCTGTCATCCGGGAGTCACTAAGACCCTAGCTGTGATCAGGAGGTGTTTCTGGTGGGGGACTATGCTGCAAGACGTAAAGGAGTTTATCAAGGCTTGCAGAGTGTGCTGTCAGGCTAAACCATCCCGTCGACCGCCCTCTGGGCTTCTGTGGCCCCTTCCGGTTCCTCACCGCCCATGGTCCCACATATCCATGGATTTTGTTACTGGCTTACCCTCTTCCAATAACCATTCTGTCCTCCTCACAGTCGTGGATCGATTTTCTAAGATGTCCCACCTGATACCACTTCGCAAACTGCCTTTGTCTAAGGAGCTGGGAGCGGTTCTGGCCTGTGAGGTGTTCCGTCTGCATGGTCTACCTACTGACATTTTGTCTGATCGAGGACCCCAGTTCATTTCTAGATTCTGGAAAGAATTTTGTGGTCTCCTGGGCATCACAGTAAGTCTCTCGTCAGGATTCCACCCTCAATCTGATGGGCAAACGGAGAGGATCAACCAGGAAGTGGAGACTAAGCTTCGTATGCTCTGTGAACATGATCCCTCTTCCTGGTCACAGAACCTTCCATGGGTGGAGTATGCCCTCAACTCTCTTCCCTCAAGTTCCTCAGGTCTGTCTCCCTTTTACACAGTCTATGGTTACCAGCCTCCAGTCTTGTCCCTTCAAGAGAAGCCCACTAGAGTTCCCTCTGCTCATGCCTCTGCTTTAAAGTGCCAGCGGGTATGGCGTCAGGCCCGCAGGGCTCTTCTAAAGTCTTCTGCTTTTTGCTCCAGGTTTGCGAATCGTCGCAGAGTTCCGGCACCCACTTACATCGAAGGGCAAAAGGTCTGGCTGTCCACCAAGGACCTTCCCTTGCGGGTTGAAAACCGGAAGTTAGCCCTTCGTTTCATTGGACCCTTCCCGATTTCCAAGGTGATCAACCCAGTGGCTGTCCGGCTCCGCCTCCCCAGGACTCTCAGGGTTTGTCCCACCTTTCATGTGTCCCATGTCAAGCCTGTCTTCTCTTCACAGTTGGTTCCCTCCTCCAGACCCCCTCCTCCAGCCCGGATCATTGATGGGGGCCCCACTTACACGGTGCGCCGCCTCCTTCGCTCTAGACGTTGGGGTCGGTCCATCCATTACTTGGTGGATTGGGAGGGATATGGGCCTGAAGAGCGCTCCTGGGTGCCGGCCTGACACATTTTGGACAAATCCCTTATCAGGGAGTTTCATCGGTCCAATCCTGACCAGCCAGGTGGTCCTTCTGGAGCCGGACCTTGAGGAGGGGGTACTGTCATGATTCACGTTCTGTCCTGTCCATGCTGTGTTAGTTTTCATTCAACTCACCTGTGTCGCCTGATTGCTGATCTGTGCCACCTGGGCCCTGCTCTACTTAACTCCTCTCAGCCCCTGCCTCCCTGCCAGATTATTGACAGCCACGAGCCAGTAGAAATCCAGCATTTCATGCCTTGCCTTCTTGTGTTTCTTCGACCCATTTCCGTCCACGGATCTTCCCCTCCTGCCAAGCCCGTTACGGATTCCTTTGGTTCTGGATTTCTGGACCCTGACTCAAGCTCCGCTTCATGACCACCGAGTATTGCCTGTCCCTCAAGTTAAGTTTGCTCTCTCTGCCTCTCCGTGTATAACCTCTGCCTGATTATCGTCTAGCCCCTGGTGCTGCATTGGATTCCTTTGTGGAGACCTTCATTGTTTCTTCCTGAGCTGCTACCAGTTCCTGATACTAAATAAACTTGTTTTTCCTTTACATACTTCTGTGTGTGGTTGAATTTCCGTGTCCTCCCTGTGAGTCCTTACACTTGTTCATGAGTGAGGGGAAAACGGAGCAGGAGATTGATAGACGGATTGGTGTTGCATCTACAGTGATGCAGGCGCTGTACTGGTCTGTCGTGGGGAAGAAAGAGCTGAATCAAAAAGCGAAGCTCTCGATTTACCGGTTGATCTACGTTCCTACCCTCATCTATGGTCACAAGCTTTGGGAAGTTGCTGAATAAACAAGTTTGCAGATACAAGAGGCCGAATGAGTTTCCTCTGCAGGGTATCTGGGCTCTCTCTTAGAGATAGGGTGAGAAGTTCGGTCATCCAGGAGACACTCAGAGTAGAACCACTGCTCCTCCAAGTCGAGAGGATCCAGTCGAGCATCTGATTAGGATTTCTCCCGAATGCTTCCCTGGTGAGGTGGTCCGGGCACGTCCCACTGGGAGGAGACCCAGAGGAAGACCCAGGACACCCTGGAGGGACTATCTTTCTCTACTGGCCTTGGAATGCCTTAGGATTCCCCTGGATGAGCTGGAAAGCCGGGTCTCCTCGCTTAGGCTGCTGCCACTGTGAGCCGACCCTGAATAAGTTTTCATGGAAAAAAATTTTCAGGGAAAAATATATATTCATTTTTTTCTAGAGTTGCGCTGTTCAGGGTGGCAGTACATTGGAGTAGCTCAGTTACTTTCATTGAGATTTTTTCTTTTTTCAAAATTTCATTCCTGCTTTTCAACAACCATTCCCTCTTGTCTTGGATACTGTGCAGCTCGATTAATTTTCTCCAGTACTTTTTTATATTTTGCTCTTTGTTATGATGTGTAACCATAGCAAGAGTGTGGTTTACAACAGGAGCAACTGATTAACATTGCAAAAGCAGAAATGATACGACAGCTGAAGCCAGAAATCTCAGAGGAGTTGAAAAGGAGGCGTCATGGATACAGAGCAGGAGCAAAGAGGAGAGAGAGGAGGAGGAGGAAGTTCAAACCATCTCTGCCGTCCATCATAATGGACAACATGAGATCATTAGCTAAAAAGTTTGATGAACTTCAAGCCCTGACAAGGACTCATCAGGAGTTTCAGGAATACAGTATTATGTGTTTTACTGAGACATGGCTGCAGGATCATATCCCCAACTCCAACATTTCTCTGCCAGGCTTTCTGACTATATGAGCAGATAGAGATTTAAAGAATAACAGGAAAAGGAAAGGAGGAGGATTGGCAGTGCTTGTCAACAACAGATGGTGTCACCCAGGACATGTTACTGTGAAATATTGTCTCTGCAGTCCAGATATTGAACTATTGGCAGTAAGTTTTCATCCATATCATTTGCCAAGAGAGTTAACCAGTGTTATTTTGGTAGCTGTTTACATTCCACCCTCAGCTGTTGCCAACAATGCATGTGATGTCATCAGTTCCGCTGTTGCTAAGATGCAGGCACAACACCCCAATTCTTTTGTGGCTTATCTGGTCATTTTAATCACACCTCACTCTCTGCTACACTGCAAATGTTTCAACAGTTTGTCAGCTGCTGTACTGGAGAAAACAAGACATTGGATTTGTTTTACATAAATCTCAAGGATTCATATATTTCCAAAGCAAGACCCTCCCTCTCTGGATAAATCAGATCACAACCTTGTTTTTCTCTGCTCAGAATAAAAACCCCTTGTCCAGAGACTACCTGTAACAAAAAGGACTGTGACAAAGTGGTCACAGGAAGCCGAAGAAGCCCTACAGGGTTGTTTTGATGCTGCCAATTGAATTCTCTGCAAGCCACATGGAGAGGACATCAATGCCATGACTTAGTGTGTGACCGACTATATAAAGTTCTGTGTAGAACCATCCCCACCATCACCATCACCATCCCCACCAGAACAGTGAGATGCTTCCCTTATAACAAACCCTGGATCACCAGTGGCCTGAAGGAACTGTTAAACAGGAAAAAAAAGAGCCTTTAGGGAGGCAGACAAAGAGTTATTGAGGAGTATACAGAAACAGCTCAAAGTCAAGATTAGAGACAACAAGGAGGTGTATATGAAGAAGCTGGAGAGTAAACTGCAGAGGAACAGTATCAAAGATGTGTGGTCAGGGATGAAGAAAATCACAGGGTTCAAGCAGAAGAAGAATCAGGTAAATGGGAGTCTGGACAGAGCAAATGAGTTGAACACATTCTTCAACAGGTTCGGTTCAGGAGCAAGCTCACCATCCTCCCCTCCTGCCACCAACCAAACAGACATCCCACCCTCCTCTGACCCACAGCTTTCCTGTCACACCTCAGATCTTTTCTCCTCTGCCTCAGTTATGGATCCTCCTGCTCCCTTTGACTCCCCCACCCACTTTTCTGTTTCTAGAAGTCAGGTGAAGAGGCATCTGGAGACACTGAACTGGAACAAGGCTGCAGGTCCAGATGGTGTCAGTCCCAGAGTCCTGAAGGCTTGTGCAGTGCAGCTCTGTGGGATTCTGAAACACCTCTTCAACCTTAGCTTGACCTTAGATAAAGTACCACTGTTGTGGAAGACATCCTGTCTGGTTCCGGTACCAAAGAAAACTCACCCATCAGTCATCAATGACTGTAGACCTCTTGCCCTGACATCCCACATCATGAAGGTCCTGGAGAGACTCCTGTTGGCCCACCTGTGTAAGCAAACCAGCACATATCAGGACCCCTTGCAGATTGCTTGTCGCCGTGGAGTTGGAGTTGAAGATGCCATCATACACCTGCTTCAGCAAACCCACTGTCATCTGGACAAAGCAGGAAGCACTGTGACGATCATGTTCTTTGATTTCTCCAGTGCATTTAACACAATACAGTCTGATCTGCTTTGTCTGAAACTCCAGAAGACTCAGGTGAAGGCCTCAACAATCTCCTGGATCAATGACTACCTGACAAACAAACCACAGTTTGTGAGACTGACGGATTGTGTGTCTAGCCAGTTGGTTAGCAGCACAGGAGCCCCACAGGGGACTGTACTCTCACCATTCCTTTTCACTAGAACTTCCTCTAAGGCCAGAGGATCTTAAATGCAGGCCAGCTTATTGAGAGCTGGATCCTCTGCACATACAGCAGATCGGCTTGCTTGCTGCATTTCTCTGAAGCAACTCAGCAGGCCATCCCTAGTCCCTGCACCTTGGTTCTAGACATGGCAACTCCCTTAAGACAGCACGTTGGTGTAAATTCTCAGTCATCCAGGCTGAGTCATCCAATCTTGAGTTTTAATTGACGGCAATGGCTCAGCATAGAAGAGCCAACTCATCAGATCAAGACTCAGCAGCTCATTTACATCTCAAGGACAAAGGACACTCCTTTGAAGACAATGTGAACATTTTGGACAGGGAAGATAGATTGTTTGAGAAGGGAACGAAGTCATCTGTGTGAAACTTGAAAAACCAACTTTGAACAGAGGAGGTAGCCTCAGGTTTCATCTTTCTAACACCTACAGTGTAGCCTTGACTCCACAGATAGTTTCATAGAAAGACACACCTTGAGACATGTGACCAAAACAGCGCACATGTTGGCATCGAGTTAGGATCGTCAGTGTCAATAACACTAACTGGGAATTGAATAAAGGGTTTAGAGCCAGAGACCATGACCTTGATGGCCTCATTAGTGATAACAATGGCCTCATTACGGACCTCTATTGTCCTGTCAGTGTGATTGTTTCTGATCACAACTTATAAACCTGATACTGCCAGCCCAAGTTTCAGAACTGAAGAAGCCTCTTGGATGAGAGACAAAACATCTTCAAGATAACAAGAGAAGTCCAGTTGTTTTCAGTTACATTCGGCATTTGAACGAGTAAAATAGGGAGTTCTAAACATTTTTTAGAGAAGGTCTCAAGTATTTGAGTATTTTGGCTATTCGCAAGCAATTGTGGTCCCTAACCGTCACAAATACCAGGGGGTCCACTGGATATATATAAGCCTGTGTGTTTTTTGTACTCTTCTACTCATTTAGATTTTTTTGGAACTTCTCGGCAAACTTTAGCTTCAGCTGAAGGATGCAAATGAGCCCATTAGGAAAATCTGGTGATTTAACAAAGTATTAGTTTAAAGGTGTGCACATCTATGCAACCAGGTCATTACAGCTTGTTGTATGTCTGTTTTTTAGTCTAATTCTTTTAAGTCAGAAGCAAACTTTCATTTTAAAAGGGATGTGTAGACATTTTATATCCACTGTATTTGAAAATATAAAAAATTTTGAAGATTAAAGTGTCAAAAGAGGATGCTACTTTAAGACAAAAAGAATTCAAATCAACCAATCTTGCTGTTGATGCAGTTTTAAATAAAAGTGTCTAGGAATTTTCCCATGGAATGGGATGCATTGTCCAGACAGACAGGCTTCTGCTGCTTTGTGAAAGTCTAGAACAACACTTCTGTGTTCCAGTAGCAGCCCCAGCTTTCTGCTGGATGACTCTGTATCCTAATAAATCAGCAGGGTGGATCCCGGCTCCACTTGCCACCACACACTGTTTGAAGTGGGGCCTGGGGACGGTTTGCCAGGCCTCTGCTCGGTCCTGTGTGGTGATTTAACTGGCCAAAACACAGTGACACACCCCTCCTCACCACCAAATGTTTGCCAAGAAAATGGGCACAAACAGAGATGGAATTACTTCAGATTGTGCTTCAGTGCTTTCAGTTGCCCAGATTGGGTTTTTGTTTTTCTGCATTCACTATTCTTTAAGTCTTAGGTTGTGTTTCTAAGCTCCAAAACTATTTTTTTCATTAGATCTTTCCATACTTAACTCCCATATTACTAAACTATCATTAGCCAGATGCTATATCAGATACCTGATGAATTCCTTCAAACTAATTTTAAAATTTTTTGAAGAATTAAAAAAAAAAACCCACTGAGGCTATTTAGGCTAAAATGTCCATCGATCTTGGATTGAAATCAAGTTAAATCTGGTCCAAAAGTGAGGGTTTAGAAACCAGATTAAGATGTCGACATTTAACCAAGATTAGTCTGAATCGACTGTCTACTTTTTTACAAGTTTATAAACTGGTAAGTATAAAGGTAGTATGATACTTTGCAGATGACATTGTAATCTGTAATGAGATTAGGGAGCAGGCTAAAAAAAAACCTGGACAAGTGTCAGTTTGCTCTGGAGAGAAAAAGGATTAACAGTCAATAAGAACAAGGCAGACTTTATGTACAATGGACCCCGCCTGACCCCGCCAAATACAGTTCACGAGTCACAGATTCACAGTTTTTTCTGTAAAAAGTTGCTCCAAATTATATGCGGAAAACCCGCCTAATCCAGATTTTCTTGTAGAACACATCTAAAATATTTGAAAAAAAAATGCACCTTTCAAAGCTAAAATACCTTGACACAGTGTGACTTGACACGCTGTTGGCTGGTGTTTGCAAAGCAATCAATCCAGGAGCACCATTTATTTTCTTTGGCACTGATTGGCTTACATCAGAAATAAGGAAGACCATGGATGTTAGCTTGCTACACACATTTTCTTCTGTGTATATCAATGCATGTTAGGGTATGTTTGGTGTTTGAACTGTTAAAATATGTAGTTAAAAGCCTAGTTAAAGTTTTACTTTCCAGCATCCCAGATTGTTTTTTGAAGCAAAAATTTACTCCCAGTGGACAAAGAGAAGCTGTTTTGTCATCCATTGCTGTTTGCAAATGTTGCGTGTACGTCAGATTTACGGGTGTACCAGAAACATGCAAATACAAAGGTTTTTTTTTTTAAGTGATTAATTGCAATTTTTATATATATATATATATATATATATATATATATATATATATATATATATATATATATATATATATATATATATATATAAGGCCGGGTCGCTTTGTTGAGATATCCAGTGTGGGTCCTTAGACAAGATCCTTCGCGCTACTGCCTACCTCATGATGAGAGACAAAGGAATACACGCCATGCCGGCTCAGACGTCGCCCGGTCAAACAAGGTCTGCGTCAGGTGCTGGGGAACCAGGGCACCTTCACGAAAAATGGGTTACTGGAACAAGACGGAATTGGGCGAGAGGTGAAAACTTGGATCTGTTGGAATGCTACTACTCAAGTAACCCTAGTCAGAGGGGTTACATGCAAAGAATGTGGGAGGAATGGTTACGTCGACATCCCCATTCAACACTAACTTGCCAAAACAACGAGTAGCTCAGTGTTCCAACATCCGCAAAACGGCAAATGCTGTCACAATTTGAGATAGACGAGGTACAACACAAATGCTACGGCAAGGGGAACCAGGACGCCAGGTCAGAGGGGAGTTAGCTTCAGCTCCCACCCGAGATTGGGGTAGTGCAGCCCCAATAATGAACGAACCATCAAATGCTGAACGAGGCAGCAACTGACCTGGAAGAGGTAGGATCGTGGCCCGAATGAACACCAGGCAATCCCGATGCCAATTACAACGGCTGAGTGAAGTACCATCAGAAAGTCTCATTGAAGATGTGAATGCAGCATTGAGAACGATCCCTACCAACACCATAACGGAAACCAATGAGCTGGTGTACAACTCAGCATCAGTGATCCTTGATCCTTGAGATGCTCGGCTATAGGAGCAACCATGAGATTCAATACCCACCATGGAAAAGACGGTTAGAGGCTAAAATCAAGGTAACAAGGAGGGAAGTGAGCCAATTGTCAGAGCTCCAAAGAGGTGCAATCAAATGACCAGTACCCAAGCGGTACAGCCAGATGCCCATACCTGAAGCGCTTGAAACTGCCAAAAGAGGTACAGTCACCTAAAGAGGTACACGAGAGAAAATGAAGCCAGGAGGATTAACCGGCTCTTCTCCACCCAACCAGCTAAAGTGTACTCTCAATGGCAGGGTAATAACAACAGACCCAACAGTACTGGAAAGGCATATGGGAAAGGGAGGCGACCCACAACAGCAATGCACAGTGGCTAATCTCTCTACGAGATGACCACAGCAACCTCCCTGAGCAAGCCCCAGTAACTATCACAGTGGCAGATGTCCAAGAAAGAGTCTCAGGTATGAAAAACTGGACAGCACCAGGTCCTGACATGATCCATGCCTACTGGCTAAAGAAACTCACTGCCCTCCATGAGTGACTGGAAGCTCAAATGAACCAGCTGCTACAAAGTGGGACTCACCCTGAATGGTTAACTGAAGGGCGCACAATCCTGATCCAGAAGGATCCCTCAAAGGGTTCGGTCCCATCCAACTATCAATATCCAATAACATCCAATAACCTGTCTCTCTACAACATGGAAGCTCATGTCAGGCATCATAGCAGCTAAGATAGGTGGGCACATGGATAAATACATGAGTACAGCACAGAAGGGCATCGGCATAATACCAGAGGAGCCAAACACCAACTCCTGGTAGACCAAACAGTCGCCCGAGACTGCAAAACCCGACACACCAACCTGTGCACGGCTTGGATTGATTACAAGAAAGCCTATGACTCAATGCCACACACTTGGATCATTGAATGCTTAGAGATGTACAACATCAACAGGACTCTAAGAGCCTTCATTGCAGCCTCGATGGGGATGTGGAAAACCACCCTTGAAGCCAACTACAAGCCAATTGCACAAGTGTCCATCAAATGTGGCATATACCAAGGAGACGCTCTGTCCCCACTGCGGTTCTGCATAGGTCTGAACCCCCTCAGCCAAGTCATCAACAAGACTGGCTACGGATACCGACTCAAGAACGGAGCCACCATCAGTCACCTCCTCTACATGGATGACATCAAGCTGTACGCTAAGAGCAAACGAGACATCGACTCACTGATCCACACCACCAGGATCTACAGCACTGACATTGGGATGTCATTCGGACTAGAGAAGTGTGGGTCGGATGGTTACACAGAGAGGGAAGGTCATCCACACAGAAGGGGGTCTCACTCCCAGAGGGAACAATAGCATGACATTGAGGACAGTTACATGTACCTGGGAATACCACAAGCAAATGGCAGCCTCGATGAGGTCACAAGGAAAGGAGCCACAGCCAAATACCTCCAACGAGTAAGGCAAGTCCTGAGAAGCCAGCTCAATGGCAAGAACAAGATCCGTGCGATAAACAGCTATGCCTTGCCAGTAATCAGATACCCTGCAGGAATAATAAGCTGGCCAAAGGAAGAGATAAAGACCATGGATGTTAAAACTCGGAAACTACTAACCATGCATGGAGGGTTCCACCCTAAATCCAGCATCCTGAGACTATACGCGAGCCGTAAGGACGGAGGCAGAGGACTAGCGAGTGTGAGAGCCACTGTCCAGGATGAAACATCCAAGATCCATAAATACATCAAGGTCAAAGCCTCAACCGACGATGTGCTCAGCGAATGTCTCAACAATGGGGACCAGAGGATGAGGTGCTGGAGGAACCATCATGGGAGGATAAGCCCCTACATTGGATGTACCACCGACAAATAACTGAAGTGGCTGATATCAGGAAATCCTACCAATGGCTGGAAAAAGCTGGACTCAAGGACAGCACAGAGGCACTCATCCTGGCTGCAACAGGAACAGGCCCTAAACACCAGAGCAATAGAGGCTCAGATCTACCACACCAGACAAGATCCAAGGTGTAGATTGTGCAAGGAGGCCCCTGAGACAGTCCAACACATAACAGCAGGGGTGCAAGATGCTGGCAGGGAAAGCGTACATGGAACGTCATAACCAAGTGGCGGGCATAGTGTACAGAAACATCTGTGCAGGATATGGACTGGAAGCCCCGAGATCAAAGTGGGGCACACCCCCAAAGGTGGTGGAGAATGACCGAGCTAAGATCCTGTGGGACTTCCAGATCCAGACAGACAAAATGGTAATGGCGAACCAACCGGACATCGTGGTGGTGGATAAACAACAGAGGAAAGCCGTTGTGGTGGATGTAGCAATACCAAGCGATTGCAACATCAGGAAAAAGGAACACGAGAAACTGGAGAAATACCAGGGCCTCAGAGAGGAACTGGAGAAGCATGGAAGGTGAAGACCACAGTGGTGCCTGTGGTCATCGGGGCCCTCAGGGCAGTCACCCCCAAACTGGAGCAGTGGCTAAAACAGATCCCAGGAACAACATCAGACATCTCAGTCCTGAAATGCGCAGTTCTCGGCACAGCCAAGATACTACGCAGAACCCTCAAGCTCCCAGGCCTCTGGTAGAGGACCCGAGCTCAGAGGTTGAGAAAGACCACCCGTGGAGGGTGAGAAGGGAATTTTTATTTATATATATATATTATATATATATATATATATATATATATATATAGTATATATATATATAATTTAGGTCGATATCAATATCCAATAATGATATTGCTGTTAGAGCCAATATTTGTTGATATATATATATATATATATATATATATATATATATATATAGTATATATATATATATATATATATTTGTTATATATATATTGTTGATATATATATATATATATATATCTATATATATATATATATCTATATATATATATATATATATATATATATATATATATATATATATATATATATATATATATATATCAACAAATATTGGCTCTAACAGCAATATCATTATTGATATTGATATCGACCTAAATTTCATATCGGTGCATCCCTTATTATGATGATTTTCTGCTTACAGCTAGTAAAAATAGAGATTTAAGGTTACATCATATCAGACCAATAAAAACATTTTTCAATATAGAAATATGGGTTTAATGAAAAGTGTGTTTAATACCTGCTTAAAGGTTTTTATTTTAAAAGGTACTTACAATCCAACAAACGATACTCATTGGAACACATTTTCAAATTTATTGAATGAGACTGAATCGTGGCTTTTTCTTGCTCTCTCCAGTCTTAACAGGATAACAGTTCAAATTGATGTTGCTACTTTAAGCTTTTAAAGGTTCTATATAAATGTTTGTGGTCTGAATTAAGGCAGAAGAAAATCTTCAGGCCAGATAGACACAGCACATTTAACAAGGTTTTTTAAATGTATCAGGTCTATTTTTATACTAGTAAAAGTCACGTAGCAGCATTTTAACAAACAACAAACCTGTGGATCTTTAGAACATAACAGACCCCTCTTCAGAAAGTACTTATCTAAAAGCAGCAATAAAAACCACAGTAAGGAGTTGCCTAGTGAGGCTGTAGCACATGACTGGCCTGTGCTTGGTAAACAGTATGTGCCAGAGGATCAGCACATGCATCCATGTTCGGAACTGTGTTTACAGCCTGCGGCCAGGGTGCGGTGCAGCCACCTCATCCACCACGATGGGAATCAGCATCGCAGCCAGCCGTGCCGTCCAGCAGGACCAGCAGAACCAGCAGATACTATTCTTTGCTGATGCTTGTTTTGGCCTGTAGGGAGGAAGTCTGTATGACTTGAGGGGTGGGAAATTTGTTGATTTGGCTGTTTACTTTTTAATGTAATAGTACCTATTTTAGGTTTGTGAACTGTTTAACATCCTGTTCTGTTCTATTCTAAGCTATCTAAATGAGAGGGGCAAATAAATCTGGTCTTCACTTCATGGAAATCATTATTAGAGCAACATAAGAGATGAAAAACCATGAAATTGTGGAAGATAATCTAAGTTTATAGCCGAATAAACACTGCTGTAGCAATCCACAGTGGTTGTCACAATTTGGAGGACATACTGTTACAGATCTACGACAAGGGGCTTTCTGCATGGGAACATACAGAGGAGTCTGTCCCATCCAGTCTGCAGGGGTTGTAAAGCTTATATCCTCTGACCTCAACTACGTGAGACCTGAAAAAATGACTCATCTTTATCTTGGCCTTTAGTCAGTGAGTCCACTGTCACTGAACCCTTGCATTTATCGAAATACCAGATGCAACACAGCCATCTAGTGGTGGTATTTTAACATTTCAGATTTTGAAACATGTTCTGTGTGCAGGTGATGGACAGCTCCATGCCTCTGATTGGTGAACATGTGGAGGAGGACAAACAGCTCATTACAGAGCTGGTCATTAACAAGATGGCCCAAGTGCTGCTGGGAGTTGTTACACCTCAAACTTCTGCTGTGAAGGTACAAACTACCTGAAATTCCAACTACTGCAGCTGCTATAACTGTTGATGCTAATAAAGCTTGTTTTAAATGCTAAATAAAAAGTTCTAGTGATCACTAATAAACACATTTTGACAAAACTGTAGGATAAACTCCATACTTAAACATGTAAAGTACTGTGAAAAAAACATTTACCCTTATAGACTTAATCTGTTTTGCTCAACTGAACTGTTTCAGATCATCAAACTCATTTTAATACTAGACATACTGGTACGGTTTAGTGCCACCCTTGTCAACAATTACTATCATCAGCTTCTGTGATCATTGTGGGAAAATTTTGGCTCACTTTTGAAAAAAGTGTATTTAATTGTTAGACCAATACATAAATGTTTCTCTCAGTGAGTAATCAAGTCAAATATTGACAAACAATAATCGTGATTATGATTTTCTACATAATAAATAAGCGCTACAGACTCTTTAAGTGGATGTTTTGTAGAACACTTTAGTGTAACATAATGGTAAAACAGTTTGAAGTATTCATCAGTAGTGATGGGCACTATAGCCCAATATTTTGAGCTATTTATTGTGATGATAATATAAGTTATGATAAAAAAATTAAAATAATCACAAACTTTATAGCTATTAATCTTGAAAAGATTAAAGTAGCTCACAATCTAAAAAGTACCCGTCCTTCTATGTTGCATTATAACTCTAGTTATATTCAACAGTGCAAGTGTGCTGCTAAACAGCACACAATGTTTATGTTTAATCATGTTTCGAACAATAAGTGCACCATTTATTGGTGATCTGCAAAAAACAGTTTAAACAGTAAAAGCAACAATCTCAACCATGCTAAAGAAAATAAATTAGAGGTTAGCAATATGTTTCCAATATGTCATAAATGGTTCAATAATTCCAGGGGACTTAATACATTTCTTTGAGTTTTGTGGTCATTGTATTTTTGCAGTTACAAGAACTGGTGCACAGTTTGTTGCAGTTTGAGATTTGGGACACCAGATATCACTCTCTCATTCACTGGACCTTTAATTGGTCATCTGGGGCCTGGTGCATTACTGTAGCAAAAGTAGTTCAGTAGATTTTTGAACTTCTATTCCGAAAATGTAACTCTTCTCTCTTTCCGTATCCCTCCAAATTCAGACCACACAGCCCAGGCGAGGTAAGTTTAATTTAGAATGTAAAAGCTGACCTGTGGTTGACACAGTGAGGGAACGTAGAACGTGTGTTTCCAGGCGGACACCGCTCTGCTTCGGCGTCCCCGTCCCAGTCGGCTCAGGGGTCGCCACAGAGAGCCCGCTCTGCCACCACCTCTCCCAGCCAGGCCTTCCAGCCCGGTCCCATCCCGGCCTCCTCTGGGCCTGGAGGCCAGAAACAGTCCCCCCATCTGAAGTAAGTCTAAACTGCAGATCGGTTTCTTTTTGTCAAAGCTTCTCTGCTGACATTTGACATTTTTAAAATGAATTCATAGGCTTTTGTTGTCATTTCATGTCTGTAATCAATGGATAGATAAGTGTAAAAAATATTAAATGGATAAAACAAATAAAAACACAGTTAGGGATACTTCAGCCACCCTCTCAGCTCTCCTCATGATTCTCTGCAGGGTTCTCTTCTGAAACTAGATGAAGGATTTTCAGTGCACTTCCTCATTACCCATAATGACTGCTGTTCTTTCTATTGTGCAGCAAATCCCAGTCACTGACCAACACCTTCACAGAGACATTACGGGGAAGCCTGACTGATGATGAGGCCAAGGCTGAGACCATCCGCAGCCTCCGGCAGTCCTTCGCAAGCCTCTTCTCTGACTAAAAGCTTCCGCAGACCCGCCTCCCCCTTCCGGCTTCATGTTGGACATCAGGTCAAAGACTAAAAAAAACGAAAAAGATTTTAAAAACAGCTTCATCTGTAAAGGAGTCTCCTCTCTCTTCCAAACTTATGCTTCGTGTTCTTTCTTTGCATTAATCAAGTTGTCCATCTGGTGCAGCCTGCTGTTCTCACAATACTAGTACAGTTATCACTAGAAAGGCCAAGAGATCCTCAGGATCTTGGATGAAGTTAAGAGAAGCCACATTTTCTAAGGTAATATGGTGGCTTTCAAAAGTATCTTTCACACTTTGTCACGTTTAAACCAAAAACTTCAATATATTGATTTGAGATTTCACAGGACAGGTCAACACCACATTAGAGTTTAGATCTATAGCCTGAGCCCAACCCAAACCTGACCTCCAGTTCAGGCCGTGTCGGGCCAAAATGATGTGCTTGATGGTCGGGTCGGGTCAGGCTTCTGTGGCGCATCTTTAATGAGCCTACAATACATCCAGCACAGACAAAACAAGAATTCACGATATAAAGTTGTGTTAATCTACTCATTATAGTCTCAGTAGAGGAGGAGGTAGTTTACCCTGTTGAAGAAGGAAAGAAAGAAAGAGAGAGAAAGAAAAGTGCAGAAGTTAGACTGTAATAAGCGTTGTGCACTGCACAACTATTGCACAGGTTTCCGCTGCTTTCAATCATACCCTGCGTACTGAAGCTGAGTGGTCGTACTCATGTTTTTTTCCCCCCCAGATAGTTTTCTCGATAACGAGTTAATCTCGAGAAAACAAACTGTATTTTCTAGAGACCACAGATGATTGGTGTGTGTATTAAACCTGATTCCATCCTTCAAATGCATGCCACAACAGCAGGAGAGGACTTATAAGTGTAAGTCATGGCATGTATGTGTAATTCTGTGAATAAGTGATAGGTAAACCATAGTGACTCCACATCATTGGGCTGATGATTAAAACCATCGGGAAATTAACTTGTTATCTCGAGAAAACCATCAGGGAAAAAAACATGCGAGTACAACCGCTCTTGGCTTCCATACCCACGTCACAATGGAGCCAGAAGATATTAAACAAAAGCTAAAAATGGGAGAAGTTACACTACTAAGCCAGCAGAGGGCAAAGTAAGAGGTCTGGAAGTATTTTAAACTGGAAGCAGTTTAAAATGATGTTGGGTTTACTTCGGGTTGGATCGGGCTCAGATACAATGTCTATGAGCTAGGGCTGGGGCGGCTTTTTTAAAGCCCTGATCTAAACTCACCCAATTGTAAGCTGAAGAAAAAATTATTGAAATAAATGAAATCCAGTGCAACCAGCCACCTTAATAAGTCACCAAATTAGTAAACAGAGTTAACCTATGTGTAACTTAAATGATGTTTTAAGCAGAGTACAACTCAATCCATCATCCAAATAATGGAAAGAGTGTCTTACAACCACAATCTTACCAAAACATGGCCGTCCATCTAAACATAATCAGAGATCTCCAATGTAACTCTGAAGGAGCTGCAAGAGAATGTTACCAGGACAGCTGTTAGCTGTGCACTCCACATCTGGTTTTTATAAAAGAGTGGCAAGAAAAAAAGTCCATGATGAACACACTGTTCCCACTGTGAAACATAGCAGTGGTAGCATCATCCTGTGGAGATCCTTTTTTTGAGGATAGGGAGGCCGATCAGAATCGATGGGAAGATTGATGGAGATAAATACAGAAGTAGACATGTTTAAAGCTGCTGAAGAGTTGCGGCTGAGGTGAATCTGTTACATAAAAGGCCAATAATATAGATTAAAGGGGCAGTGTTATGTACTTCCCAGGCCCATAGCGCCATTTTCTAGCACAATCAAGTAACTGTGTTTCCTTCAGTTGTTACAGAAATGCTGTATATATCAAAAGAAATTTGACTGTAATTTAATACCTTGAAATTGGGACTATGTGTCTTTAAAAACTCCTGCTATATCTGAAACTCCGCCTTCAGGACGTCATTGCAACAACACTTGACTATTAACCCTTTAACAACGTTTTTATTAGCGTTGCACTGAGAAGTAGCTCATATAATGAGCTCAGCAGCTGTGCAGTTCCACCAGGCGTTTGCTAATTGCTGCTTGCTGGTATGAAGGAGCTCCTGAAGCATTTTGCACAGCTCATTGGTTGCCATGGGAGATTAAAGGATTTCTCAAACATGCATGAAAGAATCAAAGCAACACTCCGGGTAAGTTTTTGATGAGAGAATAACATTATAACATGATGTAAAGCTCAAAAAAGTCAATTTTACATAATACTGCCCCTTTAAAGTTTGTGGTTGTAACATGACACAAAATAAAATTCAGACATTTTGCAAGACACTGTTTATTCCCATAATTTTCACTGTACTTGTTTGCACCTTTAGATTTAGATCATCTGATCTAAGTTTGGCCTTTCTAGTGGTGAGTACGTACAGAAAATCTTCATGTTGTAGCATGTGCTGCTTGGTATATTATCGTTCTGCATTTTCCTTGTGCCAACTGGTAAAACCATATTGGTGTTTGTCTCTCTACATCTTTTCCCTTTTTTAAGTGACACAGCTTCCAAATTATTTGCAGATGTCAGTATTCTCAGCCAACACAGTTCCTCTTCGGCATACTTAAACGTACCAAATCGTCACAGTTCACCAGCGAACTCTGAAGCATCTTCGCCAGCAGTCGCAGACCTTCTCAGACATCCATGTGCTGGTTTGTGTCGCAGTGACTCTTTTAGCTTGGCCTAACTTTACCAAAGTGCTTTTTTAATGGGAGATTTAAACAAAACCCTTTGCACTCGGTAAACATGATAAAAACATTAGAGCTGAGGAGTTTTTACCTGGTGTGCAAATGCTGTACTGGCTTCTAGCCGTTGTCTTCCATCACAGCTCAGATCTTCTCCTGCAGTTGCTCTTTATCTTTCTGAGCTCAGTCAGTTTCACCTTTAAGCATTTGTCGTGGTGAATTTACATCATACTTGCTTCTACTGGGTATTGGTGAGCAGTGAGGGCATATAAGGTTCAAATGAGACAGAAATGTTCTCTTGTTTCCTGGAATGCTCCATATTTTCTCTTTGTTCTCTGCACCACTTGTCAGCTGAATTTACAGGTACTTCAGTGGAGTTTCTTCCTTCCAAAATTCATCTTGTTTTGGAATTCAATGCCTTATATGGACTCAAAATATAAAACAGAGGCAATCATAATATTTCTTAAGAGTTATGATTTATTTATAACTTAAAATGTTTCCAGGAAAGTGAGATGACTTCAAAAGTCCTTTTGTCCACTGCATGCTGAAGGTTTTCCAAGAAAGAGACGTCCTTAAGGTCAGATTTGCAAACACAATATAGCCATTGCATATTCATCTGTCATTGACATTTAACATGAGGAAAATACATTTAAACCCACAAATGAATGACAACTTTGCTTAAAGGGCAAATGTTACTACTTTCCAACTATTTTCAGACATGTAGAGTAAGATTTTATTCATTTTTACATCAAAAATAGAGAGATATGAAAAAGCATCAAAGAAAATGAGAACATAGAGCTGAGAACACAGCTAGAAGAGTCATGACCCTACATCTGGAACATTGGGTTCAGGAGTCAAAAAATAACACAATTTCCACTCAGAATAATAATAGTGATAGCAAAGTCCCCAGGTTGGATTTAAGTTCATATGTTGAGGATTTCTATTGTTTTTTTTATCCACTTAGGTGGAGGAAGTCTGGAAAAATGTTGTCTGAGAGCAGTAGCATGGAGACCTATCAAACCGGCACCCCATGGAGGACTTAAAAAGCTCTGTGTGTTGATCCCAATCTGTCTTCAACTCATCACAGTAGAGAATGATAACGTGGCAAAAACTGTAATTCCAAACATTGAAAGTTTTTGTTGAAATACAGCTAAGTCATTGGAACTGTTAAAACATTTTTTTTTTTTTTTTTTTGTTTTTTTTTTTTTTTGTTTGTTTTTTTTACCGATACCAGCTATTTACCAAAAATGTTCCTCTACACTAAAATGATTGTTTCTGTTTGATTTGGTGTTAACTGGGAACAAGTTTTAAATATAAGACCAGGCAGAATTTATGCTGGAAATCTGAAGCCAATCTAGCTTAGCCTAAATGCTTGTCAGTGCTAACTTACATGCTTTTGTTAGCCAGTTATCAATTCGCATCACTTTGCCTTGCCAGATACACATGGAGTTTGAAGGATAAAGCCTCTGAAGAGCAGTAAGGAGCTGTTAACAATGCTCACTGTCCTGAACCAGCGTCAACACAGTCACTTAATATTTTTTTTTTACACTTTTTACATATTTTTATACCACTTTTTAGTTTCAGATTTTTTTCATCACTGAATAGACCTGACTTGTAAAAAGAAGGAATAAAACAGGAGAAACACACAAACACATATACAACTGCATAAAAATATTACCACAGTGTTCACTAATTTGTGTCTGTTTAAGCCCTTTGGTTCACTTGGCACATAAAATCTCTAAAATGAGTCTTTTTTTTTTCTTTTCTTTTTTTTTTTTTTTACTATGCCACACTGTCAGAGTCTAGGTCCTTCATTTGTTTTTGTAATAGCTGAGGTCCCATAACAATGTGTTAAAAGCCTTTCTGCCCCAAATATAGCTTGATTTTTATATTGGATGCTATTTTGATGCTTATGCTAATGTTAGCTTTTACTCCAAAGATTCATTAAACCCATGGTCTAATTCATTCTTTTTATTATAATACCCTCCAAACAAAAAAAGTAGTTTTTAATCGCTGGTATAATAAGCACCAAGTCCAAGCAGAGAAAGTCTTTACTGCGCTAACCGTCTTTTTAGTTCCAAAGCTAACCAGACATCTGAAAGAAGCTAAAATTTCAAGTTTACATTAGCTTAGAAATTGAGTCAGACAGAAGACTAACTGGACTCTTCTGGTTGAAATTTGTGTCTAACTTTTCCACCTACCCATATATGACCTTGTCGATCCTTGTGAGTCATAAAAAACAAAATTTCACAAATCTGTGTTATATTGTCGTGGCAAGCTGCCAACATTTACCTTTGGGGCCCATATGGGCAAAAAAAGAGGCCTAGATGGGATTTCTCAGGGGTTACATTTTGCCCCCATGTTGATTATCTATAGGTTTGATGCAGGACAACTCACTCCATGGGTAAAAGTAAAAAGTGTTGTCCATATGGGCACCTCGTGTGTTGCTGAACTTTAATTAATTTTCTAAATGCCCATTTCAGACCCAGCTCAAAGCTATAGTTCTCAGCTGCCTCTGCCTATGTGAGTTGCATTTCGTCAGTCCAAATGGATCCCATATGTGAAGTCCATTGAGAGCCCAACCCAATTTAGTCCCCATCATGCTTGGGCTAAACTCATTTGGGGTCCACATCTAAATGTATACCACTTCCAATAAACCTGCCTAATAGGCTGATCAGCAAATTCAGCATCTTGTAATTTCAGCCTTTTGCAGTAATTCCTTATCTAGTTTCACTGGCAAGATGGACCAAAATACATTTCATTATGTTTACTGTAAAGATTCCTCCTATTTAGCATGCAACACCAGTATTAAAAGCCATAATCAAGCGATGAGGATTTCTATTCCTTGTGTGCCACGCAATAATGCTGTGACATCACTCACAAAGTGGCGAGTTAACTTTAATCACTGTGCCCATGGCCTCTCCTGCCTTGCAGATAAACCTCACCAGTTGTTTCTTCTTCCTATTAGTTAAAGGTTTCCCATTTGATTTGTGTTTGTCAGCTCATGAAGGATGAAATTTGATGTCACTTCTTTTCTTTCTGCTTTAGATTTGAAGTTCAGTGAAAACTTAATGACTTGATGTCATACAGTTGCAGTGGTCTCCATTTTCTAGCTGAGACACATAATCTCATTCGTTTGACACACTTGTTTATTTGAGTCGATTGGAACAGAGCTTGAAAATGTTGTACCTACCTCAGGCTTAGCAGTACTTTCATAAACTGACTGCAGAACAGCTGTAGTTGTGGAGTTTTTATATGAGTCATCTCATGATCTGTGCAAAAATAAAGATCCTTCACTGGTTTGACTGCAAAAACACAAACTCTTACCAAGAATTTTTGTTTAGATTCTAGTGCAGATACTTTAGTACACCCGAATAAAGACAAAATAGCTTAAAAGTTACTTTTCAGCAAAATATATAATCTTGTTTTAAGTCAATATTTCTTGAATATAAAAACAAAAAGTACTATCACCACTGGCAGGTATTTTCACTTAAAACAGGAAAAATGTCTTGCTATAAGTGAAAAAATCTGCCAGTGAAACTAGCACCTTTTGTATCTATATTCAAGAAATACTGACTTAAAACAAGGTTATATAGCTTGCTAAAAAATACTTTTAAGCTGTTTTTGTCTTATTTCAAGTGTACTAAAATGTTTGCACTTGAAACTAGACAAAAATATTTTGTGTTTTATGCAGAGTGCAAACTTTAGGTAAACAATGTTATAGTATGTGCGCTATAAACCTACGGATGATCACCATCTTGACATCATATCCTGCATAATTTAAAATGTAACAAGATGGCGCCAGTGTGCCTTGCATGCAACAACTAGCGCAGTGTAATATAACAAAATGATCTGTAACTCCCAAAACACTCTTCTGGGAGTCTCAGCCTTCTGGAAACTTACAGTTATGATTTATTTTCAATAAATTAAAATTAAATAAATTTGAGTTAATAAATATAAATGAATTGAAACTCATATCATATATTATGCAGACTATTATATTACAACTGTTACTTGAGTTAACCTGAGTTAACAGTTTTATTTATTTTAAAAAAAAGCTTTCAAAACCAGTCGCCCCAATGTGAAAATATAATTGCTGCCCTTGTCAAATCATAAACTGACTTGTTTAATGAAGCACACATGCCAGCTTACAGCCAGACCTGTAGAAAAAAACCCTAGTTTAAACAGTACCTGTCTGACAGCATGAAGCAGGTTAAAAGATCACAAAAAGCAAGGCAATTATACCCTGATCAAAAGAAACTGAAGTAAGGGTTAGAAATAAAGTTATTGACACATATCAGTCTGAAAGGGTTACAAAGTTATTTCTATGGCTTTGGGAGTCCAGTGAAGATATATTCATATTTTTCATAAATGGAGAAAACATAGAATAGTGTTCAAACTTCACAGGAGAGGGACAAAAATGGCTTCCAGGGGTGAGTTTTAAAGCCATAACTGTTACTGAGCAAAGAGAATACAGAGTCTTGTCTCATATTTGTCAGAGAATGTCATAACGATTCCTAACACTTTTGAGGAAATATTATATTCTGATAAACTTCTTGGAAGGAATCATGGGCTGTCCTCTCTACCAGAAAACCCTGAAAGAGAATGTCTGGCCATTGATTCGTAATCTGTAGCATAGAGCACTTGGGTAATACAGCAAGTGCACCTATGAATGGCTCAAAAATAAGCAAAAAAACAGTTTGTGCAATGGCCTAATCAAAGTCCAAACCTAAATCCATTTAAGGGCATGACCTTTAACAAGTGGTAAATATTTTTTAATAAAGCCATGTAAAAGACTGATTGCCGTTTAACACAAACCAGGATTTAGGTTTAGGGGGGCAATTACTTTTTCACATAATTCACAAACAAGTTTTGGTTTTTACTCAGGTTATTTTTGGATGAATTCAAAAAGTAATAAACTCTTCATGATTTAACATAGACATGGTGCGACAAAAGACCAAACACAGAAGAAGTCTTTAAGAGCAACATTTATTTGATAAAAATCTTTTTTTTTTTATCTATCTTATAGATCTAAACCCAAATTAAATTTGGAATTTTAATTATCTGTTACCCAGAGTCATCCAAACAATAAAAATAAATGGGTGAAATATATCACTCTATGTAGTAAATATTATTTCCCCTTCTTGAATTGAATTATGAAAAAAAAAAAAAAAAACAACAAAACTTCTGGTTCCATCTGGTCCACTGTCAAGAGACTGTCTCAGTTCATTATTATTTAAGTTAAGAGTGGGCTTCCTATAACATAAGTATTTTTACAAGTGGCAGATGAATTTAAAAAAGTTTATTTCTGTTTAAAACATCAGTAATAATTTGAGGTGTCCTGAGGGGGCCCGGGCTTTTTCTTTCTTTAGCCCAGGGCAGCCTGGCAGGTTGTTACGACCCTGCTTCTGGTTTGTTTTTTACTTTTCTTTAACTGCAAATGTTTGTGCACATGTTTCGTATCGTGTCCTCATCTGCTTATTTGGAAAAAAAATGCAATACTGCTACGTTTTGTCGATCATAACATTTAAAACAAACTGAACTAATATGCATTCAAACAGACTTGCCATTTACTGCAAGCAATCTCAAGTCAAATCTAAATGTGATGTGTGTACAGCATGGATTTCCTTTGGCAGTCATCCAGTCGACCGTGTTTCTTCCTCTCTGCTGAATGATAGGTGGTGTTGTGAGGTTCTTTAAGTGTATTAATGTTCTGTATATTGCTGTAAACATGGCATGGAAACCAACTTTTCTCGTGTGCCTCAGGTGTGTAAATTTAGTGATCATGTGACCTTAATGTCTGGCTGCTTATTTGTGAGACGTGTGATGCATCTCCTGTGTGTCTGTAATTTATTATTATTATTCACATGATCTCTGTACTTTTATGAATTTTTTTTTGTCTGAAAAACAGGATTTCTGTTAATAAAGCGTAACAAATTTTAATATACCTGTGCGTATGTGCTCCAGTCTCTGTGTTCACGGTGTTCAACATGAGGAGAATCAAGGTTTTTTTCCATTTATGGTCACTGCAGGAGAAGCCTTAGGTCTTTCAAAAAAAGCGCAACAGTCAGAAAATGCAGCGATAATCCTAAATATCCCGTCATCTTAGATCAGTGCCCTGTTTTATTCCTTTTGGCATGAAGCTCGGGGCGTTAAAAGCTCTGACAGAGGAACCTGCTGGACCGCAGTGCTTCCTTTCATCTGCTGCCTATTTTACATCATGCTGTGAAATTAACCGCATTAGGCTGTTGATACATAAAACACACACACACACACTCTTTATTATTTTTCAAACAACACCAGATGTCTTATATTTCTGAGAAAATTTCATGTCTGCGTAGAAAACGATAGAGACAAATATGCTTTGATGAGAAAAAGTATGTGTCCCCCCCCCTTACTGATTTCTTCTAGTTTTGCTTTTTTCAGACAAACACTACCGGATTAAATACAAAAACTGTTTTCAAATGATTTCTTTCATTAAGAGAAATATAAACCAACCAAGACAATCTCAAAGTATGCAAAAAAGTAATTGCTCGCCAAATTAAATAACTGGTTGTGTCTCCCTTGGAGACAACAACTGCTGTTAAGCATTTGCAGCAACTATTGTTACATCGCTGGGGAAGAATTTTACCCACTCTTCTTTGCAGAATTGTTTTAATTAACCCCATGAGGTCATGCCACAGTATCACATTCAGACTTAAGACCAGACTTTGAGTAGGCCACTTCAAATATTGAAATTAATTTGATGATGTGAAACGGTTATGTGTGACAAAAAACAAAAAAGAGAAGAAATCTGTAAGGGGCAAATAAGTGTTAACAGTAGTGTAAGCACCACCTAATCTGAAACAAATTTTCAAGAGTAAGCATGTCTGTCTGCACAATAAACAGCCTACAAGCAAAACCAAAACTAAACGCCAGTATGTATGCCACATTTATGCACATTTGGACTCCGGTCTTGTGGGAGCATCTTAAGAACATGATTAAAGTACAAGAGCTCAGAATAATGTTGGGATTTTTGAAGTTTCCTGCAGCACACCCACTTGGATAATCTATTTTAGTGAATGTTAACAAGTCACTGAATGCTTCTTCATGATCGCCTCTTTTCTAATAACATGACTTGTTAATCTCGAACAAATCTTACTAAAAACACAGTGCTGAGAGCAGAAGATGAAACGCTGAGCTGTTTTGACTGAAAACTCGGCAGCCTGTATGGTTCGAGTCAAACCATCCCTTCCATGGCCGCTGATTTACAGAGCGATTCAGATAAGATCCAGTATTACATAACACATCCAACATTTTATTCTTCTTAGAACTGCTTTTATCTGTAACGCTGCCATGTTCAGCAAGCTTTCATCTCATAAGAACAGATTTATGGGCTCCTTAAAAAGCTGTTGAACTCTTCCCTCCTCTGTGTGTTCGGCTCCCATCAGTCAGCCTCTGAGGCCCCTTGCAGCACTCTGCGTCCTGAAACGTCCTGCTGCTCACATTTACCCCCCCCCACCAGCCAGAACACGTGTTGCATACCAGGCCCCTGGCAGCCTGATGGTAATCTGCTGCCAGTGTGAATTCTTTTGTGGTCTTTAAGGGGGGATGTGGGAATCTGTGATCTGCCGCAGGTCCCTACCTGCCTGTGGGTTCGTGGCTGTCCATTGGAACGACACCACTGGCAAATGAGATCTGGCAAAAATCAGAGCTGGAGCTAAGAGAGGAATCCAAGGGTGCTTGAATTTGACCAGCAGGGGGCGTTCTCCTCCTAAACTTAAATATTCTCAACACTCTCCCTATCTCTTGTTACATTAAATTCCTTTCATTTCCTCTTCACTTTATCACATTTAACTTCAGCTGTGCATTGTCTTTTTTTCCTGCTGCTCAGTAACAAAATGTTTTCTCCTGTCCCGGCAGTCGCATCATAGCGATGTGATGATGCATCCACAACTGTGAGGTGTGCAGCCATTTTGGCAGAACACAAAAGTGTTTGTCAGGTACGTGTAAAAAGGAAGGATACAAGGAGACGGTGCTTAGCAACGGCTGGAACAGAGTACCAAATTTCACGAAAAGGTGCAATACAGGTGACATTTGGTGCCACGAATGCTAAAAATGTGTATATATATATATATATATATATATATATATATATATATATATATATATATATATATATATATATATATATATAAGAACTTTTAAACTAGGTGCATTTATTGTGAGGCAGGGCATGCATGCAGGAATTAATCAGCAGGTTCTCTGAAGGCATACTGTACATCTCAAAGTTTTTGCATCTTGGCCTGCAGACAGCTTCTGCAAACATTTCAAAAAGGAAGGAGTTGCCATCAGCAGCTCTGTGAATTCCAGCATGGTGCCAAGAAAAGAAGCCACCTGTTCAAATAAGATATTTCATAAAATTTCTTCGCTACTAAACAGAGGTGTGCGATACTGCGTGGTTTGGTATCCGATACCAAAGAAATACAGGGCCGGTATCGCCAATACCGATACTGATCATTTTTATTATTTAAGTTTGATATATCAAACTTCTGACATTCAGGTGTTTTGTGGGTTTTTCCTTTAAATTATATTGTTAAAAACTTATAAAATTTGAACAAAGTTGATAGGTGTCTACGAAGTACTTTAATAACATATGAACAAGATTAACAAACAATAGTACAGCAAAAGTAATTTGTGTGCAAAAAAATTGTAATTTGAGAGAAAATCAAAACAAAATCTTTGAGGTGAAGTTGAGAAACTACATCACAAAAATCAAATCAAATTTCAAGAAGGAATCTGAAACTAAAGTATCGATCTTACCACGATAGTCTCGATCCGATACCGACTTGGTATCGATATTTTGGATCGATCTGCCCACCTCTACTACTAAATATTCCCCAGTAAGAGGCAAAAAGGAACAACAGCAACTCAACTACAGAAAAATCCCAGAGCAGTGTTAGCAGAAACTGAGGCCCACTGTGTGCAGAGGTCTCCAGCTTCCTGCGGAGTCACAGCTACAGCCCTCCAAACTTCATGTGAGCTTCAGATTAGCTCCAGCACAGGGCCTCATGGAATGGATCCAAACCTTTACTTCAGCAAGGCCAATGTAAAATAATGAATGCAGTGATGTGAAGCATGTCATCACTGGAATCTAAAGCAGTGGAGATGTGTTCCTTGATGAAACGAATCCTGCCTCTCTGTATTTTTCAAAGTGCAAAGCTTGTTGGAAAGATGATTTTGGTTTTTAATGCCGTCTCATGTAGCATAAATCTGTACAGTTACGATATAATGTGACTTTTCTGCAAGCTCGGAGATGGTGCCGTGATTTTTGCCAGTGCTTCTGGGCACTTTGTATGGAAAGCCAATGATTATTGTTATTGTGTTGGGTTTTGGGCGGAGACAGAGTCCTAGAGGATCCCAGAGGATTCTTGAGAACACATCTTGACTCTTCCCTGGCATCATAACTATCATAATTTAGCAGACACTCTTAAGCAGCAACAGTTACAGACAAGGAGAGAAAGTTTTTAAATGTTTATTTAGAATGTTCAACACAGGAAATATGGAGGTGATCCAGCACCCAATGTCTGGATTCGCTTATGTAAAATACTGTTTAAAGGTAAGGTTCTGAGTTCGATGACACAATTGTGTTTGCAGGATGTAGATCTTACGGTTCCACAAGCAGGTCGGTGATCCAGAAGGAGGTGAGTGAGCCCCAGATGCAGTGAGTGGCAGTTGGTGTGCAGTCTAATTGTTTCCTTTTAATTTCCACAGAAACAGCAAGGCGTTGGAGGGTGGACAGGCGGACTGCTGCGAGGCATGAGCTCCAGGCGAATGTCAGCTTGAATGCCAGTGAGGAAGCGGTAAAGCACAACCAGGGAACTGGAGTCGGTGCAGGAAGATGGCAGAGGAACTTCCAGAATGACAGACTGATCCCAGTACTTGGACCTGCGAGGAAGGAGACCAGACAAAGGTAAGTCGAGGAACAACACGTGGCATTCGATGCAGAGAACTGCGTACTGGCCTTTTCGCTAAAAGAAATTTCCCTCTCTGCCATATTTATGCACCAGAAAAACAGAATACCATGAATTAGGCAACTAATTAGAAGAGCCTAAAATCCTAAACTTCTGATTAATTAAAAACAACTTTTTTACAATTTTTCAACTGAATGTATTTCAATAAAACATTAGAATGTTCTGAAAACTTTGAAATGAGATTTTGCTACTGCAGTCAAAGATTCATTTATTGTTCTGCTTTTACCACATCTTCTCTTGGGGTGTCAATAAATTGTCAGCAACTGTACAGCAGTAGTGTGTTACTGACCAGATCATCAATTAAAGGTCCACTGTGTAAGATAGTGTGACACCTAGTGTCTAAACCTGCACACTGCAACTAATTAAACACTCTCCCTGAACTATAGCTGCAAAGAGCCAGCATGGATGGATGGAGAGTTACATAGCCTAAAATCCCTCCATTATTCACAGCCACTATAAAGGCTCCAGAGCAAGATGCGGCAACATTTTTTTTCATGGTTACATTTTTCAGAGGGAAAATCCATTAATCTAACCCAAAAATGAAATGAATGCTGGAAGGTGAATCTCATCCACTCAGGTGTTGGTTAATGTTGTAGGTGCCTCTGATGCTGTTTTTTATCTCCATGTTGCTAACATAGGTGCATCATTTCACAGCCTGCTGTGGGGAGAGCATTCATTTAAAAGGCCATAGTGGAGCTTTTATATTAAAGTGTTAACATATTACATTCAGTTAATTTATATAAATGTCTTGGGAAACAACACATGGCTTTATTGCAACACTTAACGTATTTAATGTCTGTTTGAGAGGGTGGATCTTTGTATGTTTACCTGGAAGAATCATTTGCATGTGTGTGTGTGTGTGTGTGTGTGTGTGTGTGTGTGTGTGTGTGTGTGTGTGTGTGTGTGTACTTGTCTAGCTATTCTATTTAGGACCATATCTGGTATATTTACTAACCTTCTGAAGACCGATTGGCCTTATAAGGGCCAAAGCCCAGTCCTAATACAATGGACTCCTTGTTTAGGGATTTTGGGTTAGTCTTAGAGGTATGGTGTGAATTAAGTTAGGGTTAGGATTAGGGATGGACTAATAATGGTTAGGGTTAGAGAAAATGTCTGGGTTAGCCATAAATGAAGCTACTTATATGAATGGAAGTCAATGCAAAGTCCTAATATGGATAGAAATACAAACTTGTGTGTGAGTAGGTTTGTGTACAGGAAAAACTCAGCCGTCAAAGAGAGAATTTCTTTAAAAGAAGAGAAGACCTTGGTTGTCATGGGGACTGTGATGCCTCGGAGAACACTGATGTGCAGAGAAAGAGAAAACTCAGCAACTATTTGCATTCTGCAGTAAATATTGAACCGCATTAACTCCAGTGACGTGCAGTCAGGTGAGGCAGTAGCTGTAATCCTGACTAGTAAAGTAGGCACATGAGAAGTAAAATAGATGCTAACAATGATGAGAGAAAATCAATTCTTCCTCTTGACTTTTCTATAAATTAGGCTTTTTGTAGGTATTATCAACATTTTTTATGGTCAAAATTGTTGAATTTACACAATGCCTGTTCAAATACATGGAAGAATTCTGGGGTCTGTCTCTCCTTATATTACCAATATAACTGTTTAATTATACATGTTCTACATATCCTGACATTCCATGGTCTAATATATTTAATGAATGTGAGGGACATATTTGGTCTTTGTGATCGGCCATAAATGCACATTGAAAATGTGCAGGGTGGGGTAGAAAGCACCGTGCCTCACTGATAGGGGGCAACGCTGAGCCCTGTAGGCACAACAGACCCCAGGAGCTCTTCTTCTATGCACTGAAAAAACTGAGAGCGGGTGGAAAACTGCAAAAATACAGTCTGAATAGAACTGCTTAAGGCCACTCTCCTCCCTGGGGATCATCCCCATTAAAGCTGCCAGATTTTTAAAAATGAAATGAAAGGAAAATGAGGGACAAGGACATTTTTTTACACAGTTACAGAGAGATTCGTGGACAAGGATAAGTGCATGGACTTCATATAAAAATAAAGGTAAGATCATACATGATTTTCAATTTTATTCAGAAAAGAGAAAGGTCAGCCAAAGAAAACATTTAAAGTTTTAAAAATCAAATTTGACCTATTAATATTCTTTCATTTTTCTTGCTGTCATATTGTTGAATTGTATGGAATTGATTAAAGCATAATTAAAAGCTTTAATCAGTTACGGTGAAAATTGAAATTCACCGTAACTGATTACGGTTACGGTGAAACCGTAATAGCTATAGCTTCTATAGCTATTGGATGTTGGATTTGTACGTCAGACTGGGGGTGTCAGTGCCTCACCAGTCATGAACCTCATCCCACGTCACTGATTAACTCGATCCATCATTTAACTGAATGTTCAAACCTGTCTCAGTTGGACCACTTCTGTCAGGAGGAATGGGCCAAATCTTCAGCAAACTTGGAAAAAGATTGTTGAAGAACACCCAAAACATTAGACACAAGTTATACAGTTTAAAAGTAAATTCCACCAAATACCAGTGAAATATATTTGAACTTCAAAAATTTAAATAATATAAAAAACAAACAAACAAAAAACTCAGCTCTCTTATTATTGTAGAATTCAGCAAATATGAATAATTCTGGTAAGTCTAACAGATCTAAAATGGGAAAAGTTTAGTCTGGTTTATTGTCGGACAGTTAAGAATATAAAAAAAATGTGTCTTTTTATACAGCAAATGTACACATTCAGTTTTAACTGTACATAAAAATGCCCACCTTTGTGGTGCCACATACCCAGAGCTAGCCCCAGAGTGCTGCCATTACGAGTGTAGGGATTTATTAAGTTCAGGACTCACTATGCATTTTCACAAATCAAACAGGACTTGAAGATATCCCACTGGATGAGCTCCACAGTAATAAATGATAATGGTACTCCTGTCTCCCTGAAAGATGAAAGAGTCCAGATTGCATGGTTTGTGGATGCAGAAGAATTTGCACCAGAAAAAGTCCATAAATAAGTACAGAGAGCAGCAGCGAAAAGCCACAGAGGTGGTTGGGGAGACACAACAGGTTGTCAGTGGAGCTGGACACCAAATCAGCAACCAAAGCCACCTATTTGACTCCACATGCAAACATTTTAAAACAAATTTTTTCATGACTAAACATCTCACCATGTCACCATGATGGTGACAGAGGCCTGATGGTCTGTCACCATCAGGCGTTAGATGGTGTTATCGACATTTGACTGAGTTTGATATGGGTAACAACACAGGTTTCTGTGTCGAGTATAGGCACTGGATGTGAGATAGACAGAGGTCACAGTCATCTGATGCTGGAAGCATTCAATCAATTGAAATAATGTTAAGGTGTTTCCACGCCTGATAGTCCGGTAGACTTGGTTTGATTTTGGACCAAAATTGCAACATTTGTGCTATTATCAGCTGGTGTAGTTCACTTTCACTCTGCAAACATTCACTCTCTCACTTTGTGTCAAAAGAACTAAACCCTTTGGAAAAACCTGTTCACCCCCTCGCCTGTGGTGGCACTGCACCAAGAACCACTGAAGGAAATGACACAAAAACCTCTGAAGAAGACACTGAGCACAACTTCCTTCTTCACGAAGTGTAAACAAAAATGTAGCGGCATCAGATTTTAGCAGTTGGAGGATTTCTCCTTTGTCTTTGGTAAAAGACCACAAGCTGTTTCTCCCGCTACTGCTTGATTCACATGCTTGTTTTGGTTGTATTTACCCAGAATGCCCTACACTATGGTCCGCTTCCTGCTTTTGGAGCAGTCTGCAGTCTGCTTGGTGTTCACATATGCTTTCAAACTGCACCAGAGTTCACTTCAACCAAACCGAGACCTATGTTTGTAGGCGGACCAGAGTTCGATTGCGCGTTCACACCTCCCCAAACAAACCGGACTTTCTAGGCGAACAAATTAGAGTTCAATTAAAGCGAACTGTGTCTTTGAGATGTGGTGGAAATTAAGTAATAATTCAGATCATCTCAACTCTCAACAACAACCATGAGTTGTACCCTTTTTTCTGTGTGAGACCTGGACGCTGGGAATGTCTCACTCCACTGAAAGGTAGCACTTCTTGCATCTGTCAAATTATTATACCCACAAATTCGTCTCTCTCACTGCACATTCAATGTGATGAATTTCCTGTTCCAGAAGGATGTGGGGTCAAAACACAATTTTTTCTGATGAGGTCAGTTTAGCTTTATCCTTCATGCACACATTCACACACACACATACAGCGTTAAATATTCTTTTGAACAATTCTTTATTATAAAACAGAAGATTTACATCAAGACATCTTAAAGCAGCATCAATATGACGGAACAAATACAGTGCATCTGGAAAGTTTTCATAGTGCTTCACTTTTTCCATATTTTGTTCTTCCAGCCTTATTCTAAATTGTATTAAATTTATCTCTTTCTTCAACATTCTAGACACAAATGCTTCATTATGACAATATGGGAAGTGTTTGACAAATTTATTAAAAATAGTAAACCAAGAAATCAGTATTCATAGCCTTTGCTTAATACTTTGTTGATCCAAATGAAAATGAAAATGATGCCACCAGCTCAGCTCGCCTAGCTTTTGACAGTTTGCTCCATTCTTCTCAGCAGAGCATCTCCAGCTCCGTCAGGTTGGATGGGAGATGTCTATTTCAGCCATTGTCAGATTGAAGTCTGGATTCTGGTTTGGCCCCGTCCAGGACATTCCCAGAGTGGATCTGAAGCCACTGCTTTGAGATCTCGGTCATGTGCTTTGGGTCATTGTCCTGCTGGAAAATGAGCCGCTGCTCCGGGCTGAGGTCAAGAGTCTCTGAAGCAGCCTTTCATCCAGGATGTCTCCAAACATTGCTGCATTCATCTTTTCTGCTATCCTGACCAGTCTGCTAGTTCCTGCAAAACCTCCCCATATAATGATGCTGCCACCACCATGCTTTACTGTAGAAATGGTGGAGTTTTCTCCAAACATGACACCTGGCATTCACACCAAAGACTTCAATCTTTGACTCATCAGACCAGAGAAATTAGTCCTGCTGGTTCCAAACTTCTTCCATTTATGAACGATGGAGGCCACTGAGCTCATTGGAACCTTCAAAGCAGCAGAAAGTTTTCTGGATCCTTCCCCAGATTTGTGCCTCAAGACAGTCCTGTCTCTGGGGTCTACAGATAATTCCTCTGTTTTCATGCTTGATGTTTGACCTCTGACCTGCACTGTCAACTATGGGACCTTATATGGACAGGTGGACTCCATTTAAAAACATCTCAATGATGATCAATGGAAACAACTCAGTTTTGAGCTTCACTGGCTAAGTATTAAGCAAAGGCTGTGAATATTTATGTTAAATGTGATTTTTTTTTTTTTTTTTTTTTTTTTTTTTTTTTTTTTTTTTTTTTTGATACATTTGCAAAACACTCAAAAAAATTGTCCACATTGTCATAATGGGGTGTTTGTCTTAGTGTTCTGCTTCTTGTGTATTTTTATTCATTTTCTCAGATTACTGCCAGGTCCGTTTATCCTTTTGGTTCCAACTCCCAATTAGTCTCAGTTCAGTTTCTGTGTCCCTCCAACGAAGCCCACTGAACTCACCTGTGTCATCCCGTCTCAGTAATGCCACTCACCTGGCTGTTCTCTGTTCTGCTTTGACCTGTTCAGTTCATTTTCACACCAAGCCTGGTTAAGTTTTTGCCTTTCTTCAAAATAAATCATCCCCATGAAACTACTGTAGCCATCCACGCACTGGCTTCCCAAAAACTCTGACAGTAGAGACTACTTTGAAAGCCCTTCCAGACTGATGGATATGATTTACTTTTTTAATTTCTTCTTCAATTTCTTTAGCTGGGAGCTTGTGTTATGGTTTTGGGTTTTTTTGGAAACTTCTTGTCTACCTCATGTTGTCAGGTTCTGAGTGATTTTTGTATTTTACAGGGCTTGCAGTCATCAGGTCTGGGAAGGGAAGGAGTTAATACACATAATAATAAAATCACCTATATTCTGAGTAATCTGAGCGGAGGAGTTTTTCTCAGCTAAAGCAGAGATGCTGGGATTACCTCAGTCAGACCAGGCGTCAGTATATAACCGGCCCACTTCCAGTAGAACCATGTGTTATTTGTGAAAGACTGGACTGAGGTAGAGTAGAGCTCTAGAGAACTGGCCTGTTTACGCAGGGAATGTTATCCCTCAGCACACTTTTCATTTCCTCTGCTATGAAGCTCTCATCCTTCTCTGATTGGTTTTCCTTTTTCCTGAAGCAAAATCTAACGCAGAGTCGAGAACACGTCTGCCACCAAATACATTCTTTAAAATAAACAAACACAGAAAAGCTCATACAGTGCCTTCTGTTGGTGTGTAAATGAGTCATCACTGCAACCATTTATCATCTGCTGGCTTGCATCTCTGTCATGCTGTCAGTCAAATTAAAAATGGACAAAAATCCCTGGACTGCTCACTTTCCCCATGGTTGCATATCTAAACAGGATGTATGGATGCTGATGGGAATCATTTTCACTCCAGAGACGTTTGTTTCCCTTCAGAAATAACAAGGAAAAACTCATGTGCTTCATAATGTTTACTAAATATATTCTTGTGCCTGAGTGAATTGCTGGAAGTGGGAGGCTAAATAAGGCAATAATAATCAACTGTGGTGAGACACAAATATTTTTAGGCACGATTTTAGAAAAAAAAAATTGAGTTTATTTAAGGCCTTCAGAAAACAAATCTGTATTTACTGTACTTTTAAACTGAAAGACCTGTTTTATTCCTCTAAAATGTTTGCATTAATTTTAAAAAGCAATTTTACCAAATACTATAAAGATGTATCTAAACTTATGAGCTCTCCTATTAGAGCATTACAAAAGAAGATCAATCATAATGGGCTAGGATCATATCCCCTACTCCAACATCTTTCTTACTATTGCCAAACAGAGATTCAAAGCGCGGCAAAAGCAAATGAGGTGAATTAGCAGTGCTTGCCAACAAATGATATCATCCAGGACATGTTACTGTGGAATATCGTCTCTGTTTCCCGGAAATTGAGCTGTTAGCATGACGGTCATGAGACTGACACATAGCAACAGTCTTCAGTCAGAGGCCTCTTCAGATTTGTTGCAAGACTGACTGACAGATTGCAGATCTTTTCTCCCCACAGCATCACCATCCACACTGAATGTTTGAAGATACTTAGATGATATGAGTTACGAGAACATTTAATTTCCTGTTGAAATAAATAAAATATTTTTTTAAAGGTATTTAGCAAATAGAAATAAGTGTAGTAACCCTTCCTGTTCTAAAACAGTCTGATTTCATGTCAAACAAAGAACTCACTTGCAGCAGTGGCATCCCATCATCATCTGTATTTCTGTCTGGAATGTCTAAATATGGAAGCACAAGCCAAGCAAATCCTTATCCATACTAGATCTATAGAAACATCCTGGTAAAGTCACATTAATATTTGTACTGTTCCAACTGGTCTCCCTTGGCTTCAACCGGTTGGTTCAACACACAAAAGGAACTGGATGCAGGAACCACAACCCCTAGAGAATATATTACTATGAAAGTTGTACAGTATGGCAGGAGGAGAAAAAAACCCACGTTTCACCCTGAGATGCAGGAAGACTTTCCAGTTTGTGTGGCAGCAGGCTGCTGTGTGGATGCTGTCAGCAAACTCTGCTCCTGGTCCGTCTCTGAGCTTCAGAGAGAATTCTGTGGACCAGCAGAATTCAAAGCAGTGCAGATTGGTGGAAACTAACTTTAATACATGATTTTGTTTTGCAATTAATCTGTTTATATGGATTTAGACATGAAGTCAAGGGAGAAGCTTATATTGTTCTTTTTGCCAGCTGGCCAGGAAGAGGAGGAGCCCTGTGGCCGTGGTGAAACTTTTGACTAGTAATTATCTGGCAGATAGAACGCCACTCCTTTCTGCTTCCCCCGGACTAAAGAAAGGACATTCTTTGTTTTCATGTTCTCTCCTTGAGCTGGTTATGCAGTGTACTTTGGGAGGTTTCCTTCCTTAAAACAACCTGCCAGAAATGAGCGACGCTCAGCTTTGCTTGTTTTGGCTACAATATGACTGAGGAGGACAAGCTCAGAGTTCTTTAATCTAGACATTTAAGGAACAGACATTGATATTTAAAATTAAATGAAGGCCTTGCTTATATTCCCACTCTTGATAAAGTTTTTAAATTCCTGGAACATGATGAGGGGGGGGGGGGCTTGTAAAGGGATGTTTGTCTAGCTAAAGAAAATGATTATGATAACCCATACTGATGTAGGGTTGAGTTGTAATGAGATTAGGTGATGTTGTGCATGGTTGTGAACATTTTCACCCATTTCCCATTTGGCGTGGGAACTCGAGAGATGGTAGCAGGAGCAGCTGCGTTCAGAACTCACCTTTCTACTATACCAATATGAAAAAAGCAACCATATCCATCAGAACAGTTATTAACCGAAATGCATTGTGATATTTTTTGGATGATCAGATATTTTCTTTTTTAGGTGGATCAGTCCTGGCGGGTGATCAGCTAGTAAGAAACTCAAAAATCCCCTTTTTGTTCTGGTCTGTGAAGGCAGCATATTTAAGAGCCAACAGGTCACACAAACAATAGTTTTTGGTGTGGAAGCTGTGACTGAAGGAAGTAGACTGTTGCTTCTTTAGCATCAAGGAGGTGTTTAAAGACAAAGCCAGAGGAAGGGCAAAAATGAAAAGATCTCTAAAATTAAAGTGTAATTTCTATTGAGTGACTTCTCTCACACAGTGTAACATCACCTCTGATCCTAGCATTAATAATTAATGTCCACTCATGACATGAAGGCTAAAAAGTGTTTGAATGCTGTTTACATAAAGCTCTTAAAGAGAATTTGCAAACAGCAAAAATCTGTCAAAGTTTTGGAGATTAGGTGGAAATCGGCCACGAATTTTGACAATTTCGATCAGTACGTTGCTAGTTATGCCTATAGACCATGTAAACTGACTAGTAGTTAAGGGCCATGCATGCTGGGCCCCTGGCTCTGTCGGGCCTGGGCTGTGGCAGTGGTGTGCCTGATCTGCAACCTCAGCTTTATCTAGTCCAAAGGACTCCAAAGCGCTTCAAACTACATTCAGTATTCATTAATTCACGCACACATTCACACACTGATGGTGGGTACCTGCACTGTAGCCACAGCTGCTCTGGGACAGGCTGACAGAAAAGAGGCTTTCATACAAACAGCACCACCGGACCCTCTGACCACCACCAGCAGGCAGGTGAAGTGTCTTGAAATGATTGCGATAGATGGAGTGGGGGTTCGACCACTGGTTACCTCCTGAGCCACCGCCGCCCCCTTACATACACAAGTGCACACACAAACACACACACACGCAGGTGTGCACGCTGGTGTTTACAGATACTCTCTAAATTAGGCTGAAGTTGCCACTAAATAAATTTTGTATTAATACTCTGTACAGTGACGTTGCTGTTTTTTTATACATGCATATGTTGTTTCCGCTGTGGTTCCTCGATTCTGTTTTTTTTTTATCTCTTTCTGCAGGTGTAGAAGCAGATTCCTTGTGTGTTTTCTCATATTCTCTTTATCTTTCTTCCTCTCCTCTATTCTTATCCCCCTCTTTCCTTTTTACCTTTTTACCCCACTTCTTTTCTTTTCCCTTTCTTATCCATTTCTATGTCCATTGCATTTGAAATAAACCCAAAGCAATTTCTAAAAGTTTTTTTTAAAATCTATATGTCAAATGAGGCATTATAGCAAAACCTGTAATACTTCACTTGTGAAAGTAAATCTGTTGGACTTTGCCTTGGCACGCAACAACAATTTTGACTGCTACACTGCTGGATGGGACACAGAAAAACAAATAAAGAAATAAAGGCCATGCATGTAGTCATATACTGACATTATGGTCACCAAAGATTAATTATTTTGCAATTAACAGGTTGGATACATCAGTATTTAATTCCAAGTTTACAGCTGATTGGTTTTGATAAGACAAGCAAACACAAACACTGCATTTAAAGAGTTTAAACAGGATCTTCCACTGTAGACACCTTTGGCTGCACTGTAGCGGTGCTTAAGGCTGTGTACTATATCATAGATCCTGCTGCTTAAAGTATAAACAGAGGGATATCCTTAGGATGTGCCGTCGCTTCCCTTTGTACATTTACAAAACACAGCAATAATGTACAGTCATGAGCTCTGACATGATCTGGACCTTTGCTTTGGTGTGTCCCAGACAAAACAAAGAGGGCCTGAGAGTCCACTGTAGAACAGCTGATTTTAATGGAACTTAACCATATTTACTACAAAGCTGCTTTCCAGGATGGAGAGAGAAATGTTCTAACTCTTCGTCTGGGAAAGACATGGGTGAAGAACACTGGGATCCGTCCTTGTCAAGCAACACGCCTCTGATCTTAACGTTTTTTTTACCACTGTTGACAGAACAGTTGTCACATGTTGGTTGAAGCAGAACACAGTTCTCCTGTAGAGATAGATTGCACAATAAAGCAACTTGTAATCATGGATTCTTTGACTCCATGCATTACATGGAATATCCCGCCTGTATCACTTTCAGAAATATCTCAGCTTATGGAATAATTTAAAGGGAGTTAAAAAGGGAATTTTGACCATTATAAGCCAAAAGTCTCAACTAGGCATATACCTGTTACCAGAATTGGGTTTTAAAACCAGTAAAGGTTTCCATTAGGCCATTCTTACAGTTCAAAGTCCTTTTAATGAGATTCCAGAGAAGTTCCGAAGTTTTCTTTGGCTGGGTGGAGCACTTCCCCAACTGATCCTGGCACTGCTGGTCAGGTGGTACACTTTTCTCTATGTTCCAACACAGACAAATTCAGTTGACACGGACAGTCTTGGTGAGCAAATTAAAGCAACGCTACTGCTCAAGCTAAAGGTAACAGCTTTTTGAAGTAGGAATAACTGGCTGTTCTGTATTAAAAAACAGTTTTTTGTTTTCAATTTTTGTGTGAATGACAGTAAAACCATCATATTTTTGCTCATACCAGAAATATCTGAGCCTCAATATATAGCTGATATGCCATATTAACAAGTTACCATGTCTCCATGCTCTGAATTATTTTAATGTGACGTATCTTAAAGGTTTAAATAACAGATCATCAAGAACCTCTCAGCATAGAGACATCTTCTGAAGACTCATAGCCCTGTTGGCTTTTTCAATGTAAGTCAATCATAGAACATGGAGATTCCACCATAAATTAATGTCCAGAAATTGTCCCAATTATTTCCATGAGAAAAATATACATATTCCACTTTAATCACTGGACTCCAGCAGGGCTCTTCCCTAGCTGCTTATCTTGGTCAGCATCTTGTTGATGGCTTGTTTGACGTGTGTGGTGGAGCTGCGGCGGCGAGCCTTGCCCTGGACGGCTTTGCGACGTCTCACCTCCCTGCATAGCTCGTGGAAAGCCTCGGCCACTACGCCGCCCTCATCTGCGCAGGCCGAACACTCGTAGAAGGCACATGCCATTTCAGCCGCCAGCCGTTCCCCTTCCTCTGTGGTGACCTGACGGATGTGGTCGAGGTCTGACTTGTTCCCCACCAGTACTAAAGGGACATTCTTTGGTTTCTTCACCTCCTCTAGGAGAGTTCGAAGAGGGGCTACCTCCTCGAAGCTTCCCCGATCTGTGATGTCATAGACGATGATGAATCCATCACCCCAGCGCATGTGACCTTCCTTCTGCTGGATGTCCTCCTGTGAAGAAAAAAGGAATGATGCTCAGATACTTTACAGTAAAGGTGCACACTGCAAGCGAGCCAAGATAACTTAACACTAAATAAAATTTCATCAAAGTATCCAAACATCACAGTTTTAGTTTAGGTGTCTTTTCATTCCTTTAACTGTCATTACCTGTGTTTCCATTGATCATAAAACTGTGCAAATTGCAGTTATGAAAATAAATTCGTTTAATGGAAACATGGCAAAAAAACATTTCGATCAAAAGTTTTTGCACTTGGATGAGGTGGTTTTTCAGCCGTATCAAAATTAATATATTTCACAAAACCGCAATGGAAACTTTGTTCGCATCACACGAGTCATGCCAGCTCATATACAGCAGCAATGCACTTTTTTGTCGCCACTGGCCTCTTTGGACGATGCGCAGCTGGCTCCACCAAAGATCTCACAGCATCACACAGTTCATCAAAAGTTGAGTTTGTCATTTGAAAGTGTTGAATCCATAGTTCTTCTGTTCTTCCATAGTTCAACGATTAGAATTTTCTAAAATCACAGCATACATAGCCACTCCCAAGTATAAGGAGCTTGTCGGTCTAATGCCGTAATAAGATGCTGACGTCTTCTCTGATGATGATGATGAGCACTAGAGACGTGGTTGAAACATGATTATCTCATGTGTTTACATCCAACACTTTTTGCATGAACAGACTTATTTACATATGATTTTAATTGCATTTGTTATTTAATGGAAACACCGCAATTGTAAAATTGTTTTTTCAACATTAGCAGAATATTGAAAACTGTTTGCACACATTTGTAATGGAAACACAGCTATTTTTATAAACCATAATTATGACTCAATAACCTTAATGCAGATCCAATTTTTGTTTTTCAGGGATGCAAACACAATGTTTTTAGCTTTTTGCCCTGTTATATGCTAACAAAATGCTGTTAGATGTAAGCGAGAGAAACAAAAATTAACACAATAGCTAGGTTTCAGTCTTGTGATTTTGGTGACGCGCGAAGGTGGCACCATTTCAGATGGAGGGCAGAAAGTAAAATGTCAATGAAGGCAACTCATAGAATCCATATGAATCTCAGAGTAGGGATTTCAACTCAGTTTTGAGACCAAGATACAAAAAACTAATTTAACAAATATGTTGGATGTGAGCTGTATCTCATGAAGATGAGTGCGTTTTCGTCGACAATTGTGGCTGTTGATTTCACAAACTATCTGAGAGAGGAACTAGCTCCTCCTGCTAATGAGGCTAGCCAAGCTAACCCTCAGCTAGGCCAACCATCAGTCACACCGATAAAATTTTACAAAAATATCAGCTATTTTAGGTTCCTGTGTGGGTGTCTTTTCACTCCGTTGAATGTAAAAAATTTCTAAATGATAATTGTAACCACCCTAAACTAATGTAGTACCAAAAATATGATTTTATTTTGATAACCAGAGATGCTAACATAATGCTGTTACCTGTTGAATAGCAGCAAAAAGCTGTGAGTTGTTACACTTGTAAGCAAGGAAAACAAAAATGAGCACAGCTAAGCATGAAGCTCCTGTTATTGGTCCTGTTTACAGACAAGACAACGTTAGCACTGCAGCACAGTTGACAAATGCATAAAGCAGAGAAGTGGCTTGTTTTTTTATTGTCAAAATGTAATGAGTAAAATGACAAAAGTCAGGGTGGTGCACAACACGAGGTGGCTACCTTCTGCTAACATGGTAGCTGGAGACAAATAAAATATGACAAAAATATTAAGAATATATTCTTTTTATAGGCATAAATGTTAATAAAATACTGTTATCTAGTGCACTGTTATAGCATACATATTAACTTAACTGAAAATTCTGTTAAAATCTCCTCTTTTCAGTTCAGTTTACATATTTGCAGGGTTGGTATTGATGTTGGCTGGTTGAGATCTTGCCTACTTTAAAAAAGAAGCATTCTTTTTGTTTTCCCTTCCAGCAGACCCCAAGCAGAAGAAACTCGCCAGGCCCTAAATCTCCCCATAAGCAATAAAATACTCTTGGGCCCAGAGACACCACTTAGATTTCATGATCTCTTTTCCTCATCTCTTTCCAGGAAAGGCATTTCTTTAAGAAACGTAATCCAAGTACCGTAAAACAGTTTCTGAAACCTTTTTTATTCTTAATCCACAGGATGGAAACTAAGCTCTTTGGATAACTTCTTCATTTGAACATGCATTTGTTGAAATTGAAAAATTTGTTTTGCTTAATTTATATGAACATAATAAAGGCATTTTCCTCTCCAGCATTAGAAATGACATCCAGTTAGAGATAGTTTACAAAGACTTTCGACAGTATATTAGAAGAGTTTCAAGCTGAATTATACACTAGTTCTATGATGCTAATCTTTTCATTTTTGCATTATTTTCTACATTTTTTATCAACTCTGATTCATGTACTTAATAATTTGACCACAAACTACTGGAAATCATTTGCATAACTCATCCAAGCACACCATTAATTTCTTAAATTATTTTAATTAGTGTCTTTAATTGTTTTATTAAATAATTTCTTGCTCTGGCAATAGAAAATCTAGCATGAGATGTTTTAAAACCAGGGATTTGTTACATAAAATCCTCCGACCAACTGATCCTTCCATCCTCTTAATTTTTGGCTCCATCAATTACCATCCTCACACATTTTACTGCTGCATTGTAGCTGATGTTGTAATTTCCATGAAAGTTTTTTTTTCACACAGATGTTACTATCCATGTGAGTCATACATATTGTTAGTTGATGTTTAGTTATATAAAAAGGCACAAAATTGAAGTGGCACTTCACAGTTTGCTTTCCGTTGGTTATTTTTTGGCATTTAAGTCTTTTTAAATGAAGCCAAATTACCTCAAGCACTAACATGAGATTTTTTTGAGCATCTAAATCATATTTTAGTGAAGCGAATTCAGCCAATTTTTACTCTGGAAAAATTTTCAGGTTCTTTTCAAAAACAAGTATTTCACCCCCTGACCAATTTCTTCATTATCATTTTGATATCAATGAAATCACTGTTTCGTACCGTAAAACTAATTTTCTTATCAGACAAAGATAACTTGAGTAAAACAATCAGAAAAAATATGATTTCATTTCTTAAGGTAAAATAAAACCTATTCAAACAAACCTGGCCCTATGTGAGGAAGTAATTGCCCAGTAATCCTATAGCTGTTACTGCCTGGGCACAAATACCATCAAGCATTTACAGTACCTTCTAATAAGCTTTTGCTGTAGAGAAACTTTGGCCCACCCTTCTTTGTTTAATTATAATAATTCCAGCAGATTGGAGGGTTTTCCAACATGAAAAAGCATTTGAAGATTATACCAGTGCATCTCAACTGGATTTAAATCCACACTTTATCTAGGCCACTCCTTTACCTTCGGTTTGTTCTTTTTTGATCAGTTCGGAAGCGGATTTACTGGTGTTTTTCAGATCACAGTGCTGCTGCATAATCAAGTGTGCTTGACCTTAACGTCACAAGCTAATGATCAAATGTTCTCCTTCAGGATTTTCTGATAGAGAGCGGACTTCTTGGTTTCACTAATTACGTCAAATTGAAAACAATATATGCCTTCGTTGTTGAGATCATATGTTGATTTATTCAATAATCTAGCAGCAAGGGTTTTTGAATTGAAAATGCTGATTATTTTGTCAATATAGTCCAAGAGTGATTAAAATACGATTAAATAATTACAGACCCTGCAATTAACTCGATTAAATATTTTAATAGAGTCCCACCACTAGTTCTAAAATGTCTCTAGATGGAGTCATGATGTGTTGCTTTTTGTGATTTCTAAGCCTACTTCATGTTGTCAGACAGGGTCTATTCAAATAATTTATAGATTTTACAGATCTGGCAGTACTCGGGGCTGGTTGTGGTGAGTTCATGATTAAACATGGAGGGCAATTATATTCCACAAAGGCATGTGTTGGTTTAGATTGCTTCTTTTCTTAAGAATGTTTCGTAGGTTTTCAGGTTAAATTTGTCTGATACTGAAAATTGTTTGATCTGAAACAGTTAAGTGAGATATAAACAAAAAAAACATAAGAAATATGGGGCAAATACTGTATAACCAGACTTTAACAAGCTAAGATTTCAAAACCGCAAAAACTGTCTTCTCATAACTTGAATTCTGCAGCCATTTTAGGAAAATATTCAAGCATCTGCGCCAATTCCTTTAAAGAGCAGTTTATGTACCTGATCCACTTCTGAGCCTGGAATTCGTGGTGTTTCGGGAGGAATCCTGCACAATGCATTGATACAATCAGAGCGAGGAGAAGCCTGACATCCAGCGTGATCTAGTCTGCAAACATTCCGGGCTCATCCTAATGCTGACTGAAAATAGCCCTCGCTGTAATGACAGAGAGATGACTGGGCTGAAGTGTCGCAGGGGAAATCAGCCTCCAGCAGAACACCTACACAGCACTGCAGCATATTTATCTTCCGCCTGAGGACTTACGTAAGCGCTCCCTCACGGTCGGAGCGTGGCAACACTCCTGCTGGGCTGCAGGAAATTACCATCCTGAAGTACCCTTCACTTTCACATCCAACCAACACTTCATCTAACAACTGTTGGTTCTCTCCAAGTGACAGTGCTCCACAGACCACTTGAGGACACTTAATACTCATATTATACACACGTGGAGTATATACAGTTAGACTGAGGCTAAATGTTCATCTTAAAATCAGTCGTCATCACAACAGGTCTCTGAATATGTCCTCTCATGGCTTCCATACAGTGCCTCAAAAAAGTATTTTTAACTCCAACTTTTTCACATTTTGTGACATTACAACCAGAAACCTCATTATGCAAGTAAGATTGCAGGGTTTCTGCAGGCTTCACCAACTCAAATTTAAGACCTTTCAAGACCTTTTCAAGACGACTGTGAATGAAATTTAAGACTTGTATGGCCACAAATGTACAGAGAAATGCTATGCATATGTGTGTATATCTATATATATATATATATATATATATATATATATATATATATATATATATATATATATATATATATATATATATATAGATAGATAGATAGATAGATAGATAGATAGATATATGCCAGTGGCGAAGACGACTGTCATTCAGCCAAAGCAGCAATAAATTTATACTTACCCATGACAGACGCAAAAAATCTCACTAGCTAGCTAGCAAGAGTATATTTATTAGCAGCTTGTTACTGGTAGCTACAACCGCCTTGAGTCACAGTACGCAAACTTTTGGCTGACAGAAAAGTCCCACGACAACCTCCCCCCCCACTTCATAGAATATGCAAGATTAAATAGTGCTGCTAAAACAACATTTAAGACCTGTGATCAATGTATTTAAGGCCAAATGAATGTCAGACTTTTTAAGTTTTTTCCAAATAGAAATCTGAAAATGTGCAATGCATTTCTATTCCGCCTCCTTTACTCCATTTTTGAAAGAAAAAAAAATTCCGTCTTGAAATTATAATTTTGAAACTTCTTAAAGAAGGAATTACTAAAATTAGTCTACAATTAGGCTTTCTATCAACATCCAACTTTAATGATTTTGAAAAAGAAGAATTTGGTACACAAGTTTAATACAGATACGTACAGGCTGTAATATCTACATATAGCTTTACTAATATTGGCTTAAGTGTTCCTTAGCAAGTTGCGCCTCACCAAGCTTCAAGTATGATTCCAACTTCGGTAAAATAGTCAGAGCTCATCATAAATAGTTTTGTTTCCTGGCACAGGCCCGGCTTTAAAGCAATATCCATAACATTTTAACCGAGCTGAGGCCACGGTCATTCCCAAGCCTAATCTCACCCTGCTTTAACCAGTTTTGATGTGTGGCTGTGGGATCAGGGTCCATTTACTTCCAAGTTTCAGCCATTTAGCTGAATTCTGATTTGAGGCTTGTGAATTTGCCAGTAGTCCTCCATGATTCCAGCCACACTGTGCAACCACTGTCAGCTAAACAGAGCGTCAGCATGATGCTGAGGCACGGTTGGTGTTTCTCAGTTTGGAAAGTCTGACCTTAACTTCTGCAAACATACTTCAAATAATCAGCAGTCCTCAAGGCTCAAGGTTTTTAATCAACCAGGGGTTAGAAAACACAAAGACAAAAAACACAAACAGAAGTTTTCCATGCACCACATGAACAAATACTCCTACAGAAAAAAAAGCAACACACAAAAAACAGTCAGAATTTCCAGTTAGACAAAATAAATCATAGCAGATCATTTCAAAAACTTCAGTCAATCCTCATTTCATCTCTGCTCAAATTGTGCAGATCAAATTCACTTTAGTGCTGTGCAACAATAGATTTGGTTTGGCTATGAATAACTATTAATAAATGTCAGAGGAAATTACTACTGGGGAAAAATGCAAGATTAATGAAACTAATAAACTACCAATGCAAATGGTAAAAATGAGCAAATAAGAATAGAGCTAATAAAATGTCATAGTTCAGTATGAATTATGAATTTTTAATAAACAGGTTTATGTTGAGGAATGAGAAGATGAAGCTAAATTAGCTTTAAACTAATTAAGATCAGTTTATACCAAAATATGTTGTGAATCACTCACACAGCCAGAACATGTAAGAATAAAATATGAAATAAATCACAGAATCATATATAATAATATCACAGTTCAGTAAAAACATGTCAATATTCGAAAACCAGGATTATTATGAAGAGTTTGGAAAATAGGCCAAATTAGTTTGAAACTAATTAACATTAGTTTCAAACTAAATTAATGACAACGCTGGTATATGTTCAAACAAGCAGTTCACAGCGGAAAACAGAAGTGAAGGTAAAAACATTGTTTTGATAAAGCAGCGTTTCAGTCAATAATTTGCTGAATTAGAAATCAATGATCTTTTTTAATTTAATCAAAATCTATTAACCAGGCAGTGATGGATTTAGATTAGTCTTAGTTCTTAGTCGCCGCTTTCTCAGTCTACGGCATTGTGACTGGCTTTTCTGTTCACACTGACGCAGATGTTGCAGCAGTTTCCAGTTTAGGACAGACTGGAGTCTTGGCGGTTCCTGGGCTGGTTTTGTACGCCATCAATTTCCTTTTAATCTGAAGGTGACAGGGTTTTAGTGAGATGGCTAAAACCAAACACAACTGGTGTTCCGACAGTGATCCCAAACTTAGGAACACTGGTTTTACGAAAGATAACACTGAGGAAGATTGCATTTCTAGAATGGCCTCTCCAAGGCCCAGACATGAAAAGTATGAAAAATATGTAGAAAGAGCTGAAAAGTCAATGGCAGGAAACCAGCTAATCTTAATGAACCCTACTAAGAGCGGTTAAAAACATCAGATATATGCCTCCTGAATAAAAATGTGTTCCAGGTACATTAGGAAAACGCCTCACTGTATTTGCATATCGATGAACACACTAAAGGAACTGTTAAAATACAATTATAACATGAATGTGACATTCATGCCCATGATGTCTGTATAAAAAACATCTGAACTGTTTCATGCTGAATAATCTGCATCATCCTGAGCCAGGGGCCCCAGTTTCAGTCATGTCAGTGAATAGCTTTGATTGGAATGATGTTGGAGCAATTACCCAATCACACATCTTTAGTGTTAGATAAGGGAATTTTTTCTTTTCAAATTTGCTTTCCATTAGAATTTCATTTTAAATATTTGGTGCAATAAAAGTGTAATATATGCCTCTGTAGATGAAGAAAACACAAAGAGTGAAAATAATCCTCAAGTTACATCACCCTGTTGTGTATTTTAGTATTCAGTTCATCATTTATCCCACCTGGCCTGCAGTGTCCAGGATCTCCATGGTGACAACTTCATCGTCGATGTTGGCTTGATGACGATACGTAGATTCTGTGGATCACAAAAAAAAAAAAAAAAAAAAAAAAAAAGGAAACGAGACCAGATAGTTTTTATTTTCAGCTCTTCTTTTTAAAAAATTCTGTTCAGTTATGATTCATCAATAGATGATGGTGACAAATCCTAACGTGGGAGGGGAGCTCGTCTTTTGCAGTTTTAAGTTGGTCAATTCAGTGAGGGTACGGAATTTATGATCACGACTGAAGTGGAGGAAGACTTCTTCCACATGTACTGACAGTGATAGACACGGTGCTGTGAAACCGTAGTTGCCCTCTTTACGGCTTTCTACTGATCATAGAATAAATGTTAAAATAAGACAAAGATAACCTGATTGAATTCAAGATTCTGTTTTCAAGAGGAGTAATTTATAAAGGAAAAAAGCTAAGTCAACATGGCCCTTTGTGAAAAAATAATCACAGTAAAATAATGAATTACCTATAAATACACATTTTTTTTTTGGAAAGCTGAGCATAATATTACCAGACACATGGATACTACATTACTTCTTGACCTGCAATTTTTTTATCTTTGTATTTCTCTTTTTCAGAAATTTGATTTCCACCAGTTGTTTTTTTAATAATTGATCCCACTCTGGGCATCCAAAACAGTAAATGAATAGCAATGTTGATTAAGGTTTCGCTTCATGCCTGAGAGTGGGAATTAAAAGTCATGATTTTTCAGTAATAAAAACTATAAACTAGCCATAGAAAGTGTAACTGCAAGAAAATATTACTTTGAGTAAAGGAGTTTCTCCCTCTTTCCCCACAGACAATTTAAAGGATTGCAGTTAAGGTTAACAGAAAACATCAGCTGTAGACTATTTTAAACTGATATTACTGAGGTATAATGTAGAAAGCTAAAGCGCTACCTTCAATTCAAATTGGAAGCTAACTGCGCTAAAGTTAGCAAAAGTGCTAAAGGAAAATTTAGCTCCGCTTTTGGCATAATAGCAGAAGTGTGCCCACCACTCTATTTACATATATGTATATCTATGATTTATTTATTTACAGTTAACAACGTATGGCTTGAATGAACTGAATGTGGAGGCGCTACTGTTCAAATAATAAGGTGTGACAAGAAAATCTCCCCCACACCAGCACCAATCATTGATAGGACGCTGGATCCTTTCATGTAGTTCAGATCAAATTCAGACTCTTCCAACTGAATGTTGCAGCTGAATTCAAGACTAACTGGACCAGTCAATGTTTTTCAGTCATCACTGGGAAGTTTTGGTCAGTTTTTGTGAACTGTCGTCTCCGTATTCTGTGCTTAGCTAACAGGAGCAACACCAGAGGTATTCTACCACTGGAGCTCATCTGCTTCAGGAATCAACACATTCTGTGTTTAGACATGATTTTCTCCATTCCTTGGTTGTACTGAGTGAATATTTGAGTTATGTTTGCATTTGTAACATGTTGAACCAGTCTCCTCTAACCTCTGACATCAACAGGTATACCAGTTTAAAGCTGCACTTAACAAATTTAAAACATCATGTTCAGAAATGACGTTTTAAATTAAAGACCAGGTCTTTGGAGATGGGATGTTTTAAATGGCCGATCATGCATGCTCCCCCTGCAGCTTCCCAGGTGGAGCCAGCCCTCCTGGGGGTAAACTGCGTACCTGTGACGTAAAGGAAATGTCACTGAGTGCCAGGAGAAGGAGCGTGTGCAGCTGTTAGGCTGCGAGCGTGAGCGTCACACTGCGACTGCAGGGACAGCAGCCTATTTCGGGAGCCATCACTCTGTCAGCTGCAGCGGTGGCCAATCTCTCCCTCTTCATTGTTTCTGTTATTCCTTTCAGCACTTTTCAGGATTTAAGATGCCTTAGAATGACTTGGGACTGAGTGAAATGTTTCCTGAAGGAGGGATAAGTTCAAGACAAACAAAGTGTCACTCCAGGCTCCAGTTAATGAAGCTGCACACAGCCCAAGCTGCTGATAAAGCACGCCAACACATCCTCTCAGACGCTTTAAATTATCCTTAGCTCGCACACGCTCCACAGTGCTTCCTCTTCCAAATTGCTCATCTAAACATTCCCCTGAACCTTGGGATGCAGCATAATGCAGGACACAGCTGCTTCAGTGATGTCAAAACAGAGCAGAAGCAGCCCAGATTCCTTTCTGAGTGCCAGGAGACGAAACTCTGCTGGAGGACGTGCAGAAAGCAGGGACCATTTTAAGACTGCGGCTGTCTGCAGTCATAACGGCAGCTGTTCCCAACTCTGGGACTTTAAATGAGACCCAGTTGGACGCCTTGTAGCATTTGTGCACACATGGTGACCAAGATCAGATCATGGGGTGGGCTTTGTAAAACATCAGTATCAGTATCGTGTTTTTCCCCCGTCCGAGAATTTGAGGCCCGTACACTGGACCCGTGTTATTACCCCGATGCATTCTGCACTCTAAAACACATTAAATATTAATTTATCAGACAATATAGCCTGTTGCTTAAAAGTTCAATTTTATGGTCCCTCGCAAACAGAAATAAATTCGTTTTAGCAAAAGTAATTTTCATAAGGAGAACCAGCAGTTTTATTTTTATTTTTTGTTTACATATTTGGACATATAGATATCACAAGTTTTCACAAATATAGAGAAATTGTTCAAATACAAACAAAAAATGAAAAAGAGACCTCTAATAATTTAAAATAAAATCCGATAAAAGGTTCGATTCTGATGAGGAATAAATGAAGACACCCCAACATTTATGACCATTACTATGTTGAGAGCATCATTACTCAACGTTTTGATGGATTGCCATTTCTTAAATTAACTTCCATAACTTTTTTTTTTTATCCCCAAGGCTGTTTTTTCATGTTCGCTTCATCTGGGGGTCTGAAACCCAGACCAATTATGTTGATTACTTCCCCTGTCGCTGAGCAGGTCCTTCTCCTCCAGGGCTATCGATGCTGTTTGGAGACACAGATCTCTGTCCACCATAACAATGGGGTCCACGCTACCAATAAAAACAGCAAAATCAAACTGATGCAGCATTATGCCAGTTAGGATTATGGTTTAAAGCCACAGACTGCCATTCCAAGCTGCGTATAAACATAAGTGAATGGATTTTGAATGAACTGTGCTGAATGAAACGGGGAAAAAAGCAGCTCTGACTGGAATAATAATCAGCTGTTTAACCACATAATACGTAACAGTTTTATCGCAGTTAAGCTCTGAAACTGAATTAAAATCCCTTCCATCTCAGATCGAGTTTACAATAGCCTACAGAAACCAGCAGGATGCATCTCGTTACAACAGTAATTACAGAGCACAGCTGCTGCTGGATCGCTTCAGATTAAAACTTCAGATATTCAACCTGTGAGAAATATTAAGCATCCATCCACCGCGGGGCCCCACCTGTAAAGCTCTAAAAGCAGAACTGGGTTTAATTTCTATCCACGTTGTCTGATTTGACCAGGGTTCCTGCAGTGAAAATGCAAGGGGAAGAAAAAGTTCCGCAGAAAACTACCCTGGTTCCTGAAAGGTTCCTGCATGTTTAGTTTTACAAAGTAAGAGTCAAGCTAATAACTCGTCAGACTGGAGCTTATCCCAGTACATCCATCCATCCCAGTACATCCATGGTTCTCCTTGTTCTTGCATCTACAAATATCTTCACAGCACACATATTTAGCTCCTGAGGGTTATTAACAAAGATATTCAGGGAAAGAGCCATGCTCTCCATGTTGTCATGGGATACTTATACCTTATACCTTGTCAATTCAGTTCTGTTCACCTTCTGAACTAACTTAACAGTGGCAACTGTGGCCAAACACTTTAATTTTACTTTCATCACAGCAAAGATCTTCAAAAATTAAAGCCTTTGTCCATGTCTTCTTTTGGCTTTTTAGTGTTGCTCGTGGGTTAATGGCTTCTTCCTCTCTGAGCGGCCTTTCAGTCCATGTCACTATAGGACATGGAGAGCTTCAGCCAGCATTATGACAAGACTTTGGGATTTTGTTCTGGGGTTGATTCACAAATTTCTCTGGAACACAGAACCCATGTCCTTTATGAACAGTATTACTGAACATTCTCATGCTCTTTATGCTTGTGTCCAGAGAAATGTGGCTGAAATTGTACTCAAGGATGAACCGGACATGTGGAGGTCCATGATGTCATGTAACGAAGCGGTGTGCTTGAGTTCTTGCCTTAAAATACATCCACGTTTCTGTGTGCTTTCATTTAAACTGAGATGTTGTGTACTCGTATTGCCCTACCAGAAGCTTACAAAGACATGACATCTTCTCAAACTCTTTAAAAGAATGCTCATTTTTTTGTGTAAACTTCTGAATTTGAAGAAAGTACTAAAAAATTATAAGGAAAAGTTTACAGTGTATGTATGTGTTTCAGGGGTGTGATATTGTATGGTTGTATGTATAGTATTCGTTTGCTGCAGAAAACACCAACTTTTGAGTCACTTTACCCTTAACCTGGGTTAGATGGAACCAGTTTATTGCTGATATTCCATTCATTTCAAGCTTTATTAAGGACACAAATTCATGGTTCATAGTAGAGATGAAAAAGATATTTCAACATCTAATTTATCTGCAGTCTATAACAGTGGCGCTCCCAGAAAATTTTCATAGGGGTGGCCAGACTAGACCAGTAAAAATTTTAGGTGTGCATAGCTAAAGAAAAATAGATTATTTAATGCTATTTATTGGGTTTTACATTTATGCTTTTCATTGAAGATGACTCTGTATGCCTTTCTATCACATTCTCTGGGGGGGCCAGTGGGGTGGCCACCATTTTTCAAGAAGTGACCTTGCCCCTGCCCCTCCCCCCATCTTGGGGGCGCCACTGGTCTGTAACTAACTCGAGTAAATAAAGGTCACATTTAACCAAGCAAAGGCTTTCTTTTGCTTGCAGACATTTTTTTTCAGCAAAATCTCTCAACAGTAGTTATAACTGATGAAGTGATTTTCAGTCACCTCATCAAAGGAACCCTCTATGCTCGCAGACATGGGAAGATCCAAGGTTATTCTCTGTGGGGAAGAACCTCAGAGCTCATCTATAACGCTGAAACAAATACAGTAGGTGGACAACAGATGAAGACGGATAGCCACCGGCAGGCACACGGGATGGATGTAGTGGAGCCCGCCTTCTGGCACTAATCTCCACTTTCTAAGATTGGCAGTCTGCACACACACCCCCTACCTGTGTGATGTGCTCATAATAGCATTTTAATAATGTTTCAACCACTTCATGAGTAATTTCAGCCAGTGAGTCTGATTGGTAACAGACACCCACCAGCAGTGCTGTTATTCCCATTATGGACCTCATGCTGGGCTTTCTTGGTCATGACGCCAACCCTTGTGGTAACCAAGGAGGCAGTTATTACTCTTTTCTTGATTTCAATGCTTGGTCTTTACAGAGTATACACACAGAATGAGGCTGGCACCCGAGACAATAAATCACAATGGAGGTATAATATTACGATGGAAAAATAAACTATGTGCCAAAGAAATATCACCTTAGTTGAATTTATAACTTCTAATATTTAAATCAAGTTAATATCCAAGCCATATTTTTGATATATGACAGATTGTGATGGGAGTGAGTTTGTGATCATTATGTGGTTTCAGAATAATGCAATAATTTCCTGAGTGCAGCCTGTTTTTGCAGTTGATTGCTCTCTGATGCTCCTCATGTCACCAAATAAACCGAGGTATGATTGAAAAGAGCAGCGAGCGAAGCATTTAGTGCCTCTCATCTGCTCTGTAGAGCCAGGAAATGAAAAGGGCCTAACAGATGAGACACTTTGTCTTTGCACCATATAATTACAGTGAAGGAAAGTGGTTTGACCAGGATTGTAAAGTGAAAGGGCCAGTCTCGACTGCATTAATTCAGACTGTCTGATGCTGAGCTGGACGAACGCACATTGCTCTGAATCAAACAATGCAATCCATTGTGTTTTATGGAAATTGTATTTTGTGATTGCTCTTTTTTTTGACAAAGATTGGACTACTTTAAAATATGTTTTTTATGCCAGTTTTCTGATAAAAGTACGTTTAAAAACATATCAACTGAAATAAAATGTCAAAGGAAGAAGCTTAAGCAGACATTGGCAACCATACAACAAAGTAGATAAAAATCACAAAAACACCTCAGAAAGCTGTGGAAAAAAATGAAATGTTCAAATTCAAAATTCAAAATAATTTTCAAAGCTAGTGAATAAGGAGTTTATTGGTCAGATTTCAGACTATTACCCTGTCCAACATATAAGGGCACTTGGTTCCAGACTTTAAATCCAATATAACAGTCCTGCAAGAACCACCAGGAGTAAAAGTCGTTATTTCTGTTAATTCTTGAACAAAATTACTGAAGTTTATCCATCCAAGTTGATTTCTACAACACAACAAGCATTGTTTTTAAGAAAATTAATAGTTGTGCTTCAACTGTATAAAGCTAGACTTAATACATTAGAATATTATGGAAAAGTTAATTTATTTCATTAATTTAAATTACTATGTGAAACACATTATAGGGATTAATTACACACAAGCTGATTTTTGAAGTCTTTATTTCTGTTAATTATAATGACTTTCTGCTTACAGCTTATCAATGATGGGCACACTTCTGCTATGCGCTAACAGCAGAACTAATTTTTCATTTAGCACTTTAGCATTTTTGCTAACTTTGAAAATGTTTAGCACACTTAGTTTCCCATAAATTAAATTTTCCAGAATTTTTTTTTTCTTTTTAAGAATTTTCCAGCAATAGTGGCCTTTTTTTGAACATAAGAGCACAGAGAGAAGGGGAGCAAAGACAACGAGGATAGGACTTGAAGTTGGGATGCCCGGATTGAGGTCTGTAGCCTTGGTATACAGGGCGACCGTTCTAACCACTGTGCTAATTTACTTGGTTGCTTTGTAAAGCAGTTTGAAAAAAGTTGAAAAAAGTTTGACGTCTGTTGAAGTTTTGGTTATCAACTGTTGAGAATTCTTCAAGTAGTTAGACGTTCATATTCATGCTCTTATTTTGAAGTGTGTGAGGACTGTTGATGGAGTCATGCCGGAGAATACATGGGTACAGACTGTAGTTCTCCAGTAAACAGTTTAAAATCTGCAGATGTCCTGCATGTTTTCTGACCTAAACCCTATCGTGGTCAGTTATGCAAAATCAAAAACAGAGTTAGAAACACTCAACAATAATAAAACTGAAACCATGCGCAAAAGGTCTGTTCCAAAAAATCACTTCCTGAAGTATAACTGTACGGGTTGGTGTGCAATAACAAATTTCAACCTGTTGGGGGGGGCAGATATCCTATGTTGTAGCACATATTGTGTCATTGACAAATGGTGGGTATTAACATGGCTGGATTTAGCACTTTAGCATTAGCTTCTGCTGAATACTGTATTAATATGGAGCTTTAGCATTAGCAGAACTTGTAATTAGTGCTCTAGGGTTAGCACAACTAATTTTTAGTTTTTAGTTAGTGGTACCCACCACTGCAGATAATGAAAACATGACTTTTAAGATTAGAATATTACATTAGACCAATAAAAAAACATGTTTAAAACTGAAATGTGGGATTAATGAAAAGTATGCTTAATACTTTCTTACAGGTTGTGAATTTCAAAAGGCACTTTTAATCTGACAGTGGAACACATATTTTAATTTATTGAATATGAGGTATATATATCCAACTATCATATGTAGAGAAAGATATATTTTCTTCAAAACAGAGCAAACAGGAAGTATGCAGAGTGAGAACAGTATGGGACCGCACATAAGACCTTGAGGTATTCCACAAGAGATGGGAACATAGGAGAAACAGCCACACCAAGTGTACAGTCTATTGGTTGTAAGATCTGAAACTCACAAGTGCACATATTTAGACAGGAGATCAAAACATTGTGATCTACTGTGTTAAAAACAGCAATGAACTATTAAATGATTCTTAAAATCTTTCAACAGAGTTATGAAGCGCTTCAACAGCAAACTGAAACACTTTCAGGATTAGAGATGCCTAAACACATGCCTGAACACCACTCCCCATATTTCTAGTTTTTAGATCAACTTAAAGCAACTTCTAATAACAAATCTAAAACTCCCCAATATTCTGAAAAACAAAAAGATAATTCACGACTAATATTCCTTAAAGTTCCTTAATGTTGACTATAGCACTATATATAGTTTTGGGGAAATAGTGTAACAATTGGAATGATGATATATGATGTGAAGAATTGTTATAAATGGAAGTCTTACCCAGTGTTGGATCGTACTCCCAGATGAAGCGTCTGGTCAGAAACCTCACCACCAAAGCTGCAAAATCAAGAAGAAAAACCAAGTTTGGCATATGAAAATCAGACCAGTAAAACTGAGCAGCTAGCAGTGATTAAAAAAAAAAAGTTAGAAAATATCATTTTGTTATACCAAGTTTTGTGTCTCATGTGTTTTTAACCATCAGATCATAAGAGCTGCGGCCTTTATAAGCAATACCCAGGTAGTGGATAACCCAAGAGGCTGCTAGATCCAGACGACTTTGATGCTGTTTTCATCTAAATGCTCATACCTCTTCATAGCTAGACTTGATTAAAGCTGAGCTAAGACAGTGTTCAGGAGGACACATTAGATCCAGAATTCATCCTGAGTGTCTTATGTACATGGTTAAAATAAAATGGACTTCCTCAGAGAGCCTGTGACTCACTACCCTAATGGTTTACCATCAGCAAGTGATCTGCTGCGCGGAAATGTTGAGCCCCTTCACTCCGACCAAATTAGACTGTCATTATCTGTTCATCACTCAGACCAAACAGTTCTGTGAGAGAGAGAGGGAGGCTGCAGAAGCAGACGGTTAATGTGCGTTTTTATCTGAGAGCAGCAACAGCTCAGCCTTTGGTTCAGGTAATGGGTGGGAAAGGTTGCTGCGCTGACTATGGAGAAAAGAAAATCAAATTCAACATGGAAATGAATGAATGCATTATGTTAGGCTGCTGCAAACACTATTCATATGAATACATCTTCATTATTAGATGAGTTTACAAAATAACTAGTAAAAATAGTGAAATCTCTCTCTTTAGAAAGACATAAGTTATATATTTTGCATATTATGCTTTCAATGTGCAAAAATGTAAGAAAATATTTATGTACACCTTGGGCAGTGAATGATGTTGAAGTTGCAGCTTATAATTTACCAGTACATGAAAGTGCTATTTTAGTGTTTCGAAAGGAGCCTAAACAACATTTGAACAAGCAGTTCAAAGTCATACAAACATACATATTTAGACTCTTCAGACCTGCACTTAAGTATACCGTAAAGAACAGAGATTGTTTAAAACATGGTTAGAGATTTGTGGGTGGTGACAGAGGGAAGGGCTAGCCGCTTGGTGCACGAACTGCCTCTGAGCAAGTACATGGATTTATGTCAGCAAACACAAACTTTGTTTATTTCAAGCATAAATCTACTAATTGTACACATTTGTATGAATTAAGTGGAAATTAATTGGGTATTGTTGAGAATTTGAGTTTCGAGCTTTGTGGGGGCCCCTAAGTGAGATGCTGTTTGGGGGACCCTAGTTTATCAAACCACTATCTAGACAGCCCACATCACCAACAAATGTGTGACCTTTCTCTTTTGACCATTTCATTTCCTCTTTTTTCTTCCGTTTTCTCGGGCCACTAATGTGCCACTAAACTTCTTTTGGCCGCTATGCCTCTCCATGTGCGACAGTGCGGTCCAACAAATAAGACCCAATAATGGCAAAAAACACCAGACAAATTTGGAGTTTATTTTATTTATATCTTTATTTTTTAAGCATATAAAAGATGTAATAAGTGTATGCAATAACCACAGATAAAGAGGGGATCGTATCGAGGGGAACGTATCGTTGATCAGGAAAGGAGGTCTTGAGACCGGTCTCAACCTGTTTTTTCTTGGTCTTGGTCTCCGTCTTGGATTATTCTGCCTCGGTCTTGGTCTTGGTCTCATTCGACAAACTGGGTCAAAACCAGTTCGAGACTCAACAGTTTTTGTCAAAATTCCAAAAACTTAGCTCCCTTTCATCTTTCCCTGCAGACGCACAACAATGTGAGTTAAAAGCAGCGATCGGAGCACAGCTGCGTCCCACCATCTCAGAAAAAATACAATGTTACTGACCGCGCAATCGTGTTGCATGTGATTGTTTACAAAACCAGACAGTGTTTGGTCCTTTGATTTAAAAGAGCTCGTCTGAGTGTTCACATGCAGTGCTGCAGTCTAGCATTTGCTGAACAAACACAGCAGAAAATGATTAAATTAGCTTTTTAAAAACATGAAGAATTTTAAGACAGGAAAATAAAGGGGAAAGTAAAAACACCAGGCCACCTGTAAATTTTGTCCACTGCCAGGATTAACGATATGCGAAGTGAGAGGGACATCTGGTTTTACTAGACATCTACAACAGACACAAGGAAAAGTAAGTACTAATGTGAAAAATATGCACACCACCATCCGGTTTCAACACTAAGCAGCTAAATAATAATAATAAAAATGTAAATTGATGCTAAACCTGCATCTACGCTCTACGTGCAAAACTTAACCTGCAGAACAATGAAGAGAAAAAATAAGGCTCATCAAGCCAAAAACATAAATTCAGTCTTACCTTCGATGTTTTATGGCTATAATCCATGTTGGAGAAAATATTCCCACTTGGCTCCTGTAATCTGTTGTCCCTGCATCATCCCTGTTGGCTACGTGATTATTGTAAATCTCACAGATTCTATTGGCTCTCCTAGTTTTGGATTTCCCCTGTGAGTCAATTTGCATGACTGCATGGTCTAATATTAATATTAAAATGCCTAATAATTTATTAATATGTCCAGCATGTGTTTTTAACATTTAATACTCTTCTGAATGGCTTTTATTCAGATGATCATAAGAGGAAAGATTTTTTAAATATGACAATTTTTCTCAGCCTAATCTCTCACTGTTTTTTAAATTTATCATACAACTATTATGCAATGTAAGCTGATTATTTCAGTTTAGAGAATGTGTAACAATGTATAGCTGCATTTAATAACATAAGTATTAATTTATTATGACCATTTAATACCAAGAAGTGGATTTGGTTGAGTAATTCTCTATTTTTCCATTCATTTATGTGTTTTGTGGTGTACAAAAAGTGATGTCCTGAAATATTTGTTGGCGTTATAAACACTCGGTCTCAGAAGGTCCGGTCTTGGTCTTGGTCTCGGTCTCTGAAGGTCCGGTCTTGGTCTTGGTCTCAGTCTCGGAACAACCTGTCTTGACTCCATCCCTGTCATTGATGAAACTTTTTGTTTTTTCACGTTGAGCCCAGACTTTGTGATGACAAAGAAAGGCAGTAGAAAAGAGAATGAACTAAACACTCTTCACTTTAGCTGAAAAGGTTTTAGTTTTAATTCAGCCACTGTACTTTTGTCACAATAGTGCTTCTGGAATGATAACACAGCATGTTTTTTTTGCAGTGTGTTTCACATTGTTATGAACTGAAGATCTAGCATAGTCTTAGAGCAGGGGTATTCAACTCTAGTCCTCCGGGGCCAGTGTCCTGCAACTTTTATATGTGCCTATGCTTCAACACACCTAAGTCAAATAATGAGATCCTTAACAGGACTCTGGAGGACTTGACTGCATACTGAGGAGGTGATTCAGCCATTTCAATCTGAATTATACTGGCTGGTCGCTTTAGTCTCCTGGAAAAGCTAAAGTGAAGGACATAAAGCATTAAAGATACTGGCTAGTCAACGTCTCAAAGAACCTAACTTCACGGATTTCTTTTTAACTGCTTTTAATAGTTAAATTAATGTTATTTATAACCTTTGTTCACTGATCTTGATACTTTTAATTGAAGGCAACTAGACTTTCGCTCTCACCCAAGAGGTTTCTTCAGTTCTGGAACTTGGGTTGGAGGTGTCAGGCTTATAAGTTGTGATCAGAAACAACAGAGACAATGGAGGCCACTCACAAGGCCACTGTTACCACTAATGAGGCCATCAAAGTCACATGAGTCTTTGGCCCCAAACTTTTAAGTCCCTTTTAGTGTAGTTGACACTGATGATCCTAATCAGTCCTCAACGATGCCAAGATGTGAGCTGTTTTGGTCACTTGTCTGAAGGTGTGAAATTCAGTGAAACTGCCTGTGGAGATGAGTCAAGGCTGCACTGTAGGTGTTAGAAAGATGTAAACTTGGGCTGGTCGATATGGCCGAAACTTGTATCATGATGTAAGCATTTCATATCAGTCGATATATATAATTTCTGATTAGTTTTTGTTTTAAATACCTAAAATTCAGCACAGAAAATTGAAGTCATCATTCACCACTCCTGTTCGCTGATTGGCCTGGTTGAAATTCTTCCTGAGAAATCGAGGTCAGTGGGGGAAATCCCAGGCAGAGCACTGAAGAGAGATGAGAATTGAGCGAAATTGCATAGGAAGGCAATGGGCAGGCTAAACCAAAGTATACCTTGACACCAGTCTCTGGCTGGTGGGAGGTGGGGTACTGGGGTTATTGTTTCAGAATGTACTGGGTTTAGATTTCATGGTATGTGTGAACCAGAAAACCATTTTTTGCAAAATTTCCTGCCTGCATAAACAGTAGGTGATATTGAAAACCGCTTCTCCTCATCTGTAACTTATTTCTCCATAAATGATCCACATGTAAGAAGCAGAATCCCACTGCAGAACTCCCTGCTACAGACTGGCAGAGATTCAGTACCCTGCGAGAGACGCCATGTTCTGAGGTGTTTTATGATGGACTGGGCGGTCCAAGTGAGTATCTGTGTCCTCATACAAACTCGTCCCATTTTGAGGGAAACGATGAGAGGGAGTATTACTTCTGAAAGCTCCCTTTGAACTGCGACCAAAGATCCATCTTAGCCTGGCCTGTTTTCCAATTAACCACAGAAAGTGCCAGGAAGAAAAACTATTGTGTAAGCTGGAGTGTCCATGTCACGATTCATTACGCTCCTAAAGAAGTCAAGTCCAGGATTTGGAGGGGGGGTGTGAGGGCTGGCGACTGATTTGGATATGCCAAAGTCACGAGGAAAGCCCGGTCTCATTATCCAAACAGGTCTTCTACTCAGCCGTGTCATTCCTTACCTTTCTTGTTGATTTTGTTCCCCAGTAAATCTTTTCTCCCCTTCTTTAACTCCTTGTGTTTTCATGCACTGAAAGCAGAAGAGCAGCAGATAATTTGTCAAGCTGTTGAGAAGGCCTTGTTGTTTGGTTCTGAATTTCCATGGCAGCGTCCTGAATTCCAGGTAGATGGAGCAGTCAATGGGGTGTGAAGTCCTCTCCTCATTAGGGGTAACTGTATCTCCTGCTTTTCACCGCCACTTGAAAAGAAATGTACACAAGGCATTGAGGAGCTGTTACTTCAGGGCATCAGTTTGGACACCATGGCCCATATTGAGGTTAAAAAAAAATAAAATAAAAAAAATAAAAAATCACCTGGGTGTGTGCATAGTGTTGTAGGTCATCATAAAATACTTAAACAGGGATGAGAACAAGAAGAAAATGCAAGTTTATACAGAGCCCCTGGTTCTAGCACCACAAAATGAAATAATTCTAATTTTGACATTGTTAGAAGTTGCTCCAATCAGTGCATTATGTCTTTGATTAAGTAAAAATATGAAACACAGCTTGTATTTGATTGTGTTTTTTTTATTGATTAGACTGATGCCAGACATCCAAAAACCATTTATAAAAGGTTACTGCTTGTCTGATTTATCCATTTCTTAATCCGACTTGATTTGTGTCATATGTCAAAGTCCAGTTGTGTCCCAAGATTTAAAGCATAGTTGTTGGATCGCAGTTGTTTCCCTCCTTTAGTGCTTAATCTGGTAAAAATCAACAATTCCACTGTTAGCAAACCAGCCCATACCATTGTTCTGCCACCAAACAGCTTCTTTTTCAGTATAATCATCAAACTTTATTTGGGATGCCTTTTCTGAGAAGTCGCTAAATATAGCAACAAGGTTGTAACGTTGGCAAGAGAGGGGTGACTATTGTGAACCGCATATGTGCAGATGTGACCTGGGGGTGGGTCTGTCAATCAGCCCTCTCTCATGGCAGAGCAAAAGGAGACTGTGGCTGATTTTCAGACCTTTGCACAGGTAGATAAGATCAGTTTCACATGCAAGTATCGGCTGATTGCTGATCACCCAAAATTAAGAAAATCTGGGCCGATTTGTCAGTGGACCCCTACTAAAAATAATAGTTTTCAGGCCCAGTCTACACTTATACAGGCCTTTTTGCCAACCTGAGATTTCACGCTGAATAGTTGTTTTTTTTTCTTTTTTTTTAAAGACAGTTACCTAACTACATTTTTTTAAAAAAAGTTCTGTCTACACAGTCTCAGGGATACCCTGTGGCGGACCAACGCAGAGGCTTAACAGGTAGATGTATTTATGTAAATAAATCAGTAGAAGCGAGAGTTGAAGGTGTTTATTGCTCTGTGTCCCTGAATCAGATACTCCTTTAGAAAAAAAATCAAACAAACTTTGCTCATTTTGGGGGTGGGGGATACTTTAATGGCGATGTCTGTGACAGATGGAAGTATTACAAATGAACAAAAACCCTGATCATTATGGAAGTGTGCACAAGCTTTTATTTTTTGCAGGTTTTTTATGCAGTAAATATTTTTAAAAGTGAGATTTTCTATTATGTTAAAAACGACATTCTTAATTTTGTATGGAGGAACGAAACTTACATAATTAAAAATAAAAGCAGAAAGATATATATTTTGTTTTTCCTTTTCCTTATACATGTGTTTTCGTCAAGAAATGTATATATTTTGTTTTGACTTTTCCTTATACAAGCGTTTGTTCTTTTTACATTTCCTCATCTCCTCTTTTTACTTGACCGTCTGCATTTCTGCCTCATTATGCAAATGAGGAGGGCAGCCATCTTGGTCCAGCTCCTCTATTATTGGTCAATAAACAGGAAGGAGCAGGATCCATGTGCAGACTGATTGTGCATGCCTGCGCCTTTGGCTTCAGTTTAGCAACTGAACTATAGCTATGGAAGGAGCGGAAAGACAGTCTGTGTCGGAGTTGTTAAGAGAAGCTGCAAATAGACTGGACGAGTTGGAAGGAGGTAAGTTTTCAGCTGATCAATAGTAGAGGAGCTGGACCAAGATGGCTGCCCTCCACATTTGCATAATGAGGCAGAAATGCATACAGTAAAGTAAAAAGAGGAGATGAGGAAATGTAGATAATGTAGAATTAGGGAAAAAATAAAACAGAATTTGGAAAATAATAAAACTGATTTCATAGCGCCCTAGATATGTAATCTGTAGCGTCATAGTAATGCTTAAATGACAGAAACCACAGAGTATTGTGAAGAAGTTCTGATTTTTAAACCCATTATGGTATCCATAACACATCTGTCCATGGAATAAACACCCTTCATAAAGTACTAATATGGAAAAAGCTGCAGTATTCAAAGATTATTTTGGCAAAAAGACTAAAGACTGTGCTTAACATTTAATATCATTTCTCCAGAAGAAAGTGTGTGGCTGAAACAACACCCTCCTGATGCGATTAAAATCAATACAAGGTACCTTTTTAAAGCAAACTTGTCTTTCTTGTTTCAGATTTTCTTCAGTTTTGAGCTGGTTTCCAGTTTGAGTAGGTGTGCAGAGATTGATCCGATCATCAAACGCATCATCCAGAGGAGATGTTTTTCCCAAAACCTCCTTTATCAAAAGTGACCTAATCGCTTTAGCAGCAGAGTGCTGGACTAATTGCAAACAAAGCCGGAGCAATTAGTGGCGCCTATGGTTCTGTTCTGGGCTTGTGCTGTGTTACTCATTGAACGGTCCCTATTGATTTTCTAAGGGCATCAGACGGACACCCACAGCTCTTTGGTTCCCTCTTGTAAGAAAAATCCCCCTTCAGAGACCCTCCCAGAGCGAGGCTGTCGCAGTCAAGTTCTGTACTTATTGTATTAATGTCATGTTGGGTCATGTCATACAATAAGTTGTGCTGATAAGACCCAAGAAGAACAGGTTGGACCACAAAAAAAATGCCAGAAAAGTATGAAAACCAGAGTGCAGAAGATTTTAAGGGGACAGTGAAAAGAAAATCTTTTTAAAAGATGAATTATAATGTAAGTCCAAGTGAGTAATTAGCTGTAATTATTTACCCCCCTTCCAGATTTCTTTTGGTTTTGATTTTTGTAACACTTTGTCATATTCAGGGGTCAGTTCCTTCTGTCTCTGAAAACAACGGACACAGCAAAGCATTAAGATGCGAATAATGTAAAAATGACAACCAACTTTATTTTATACATGAATTTGAGTGTTGATATGACGTCCTGGCCACTGTTTTGATAGCCGTAGCACCGTGCCTTCTGCTTATGTTAGTGGTGTGTGCTGGCTTTCAGCTCCTTGAGGGCATTACCATACTGCGTGTTTTGAATAGACAAACATAAACATAAACAGTTTGGCATTGTTTTTGCCATTTTTGTCTTGGGGAACACATGATCAAAAAGCATTCAGTGACATTCTTGGCGCTAGTGTTATTTAACTCATTAACTACTTTAAGGCTTTGTTTACACTACGTGTTCATTCATATTGTGGCAGCATTTTCAGGCTCAAACATGCAAGGCTGGATGGACAAGTCTTCCATTGTTGACATCTTTTAATCAATTTGTGAAAAAAAAAGTTTCACGCCACTACATAATTGTGTCCCTGCAATCAAACTACAAAAATGGCCGAACAAGGTGGAGTGGAATGCCCTGCGACCTGGAGGTTGGAGGAGTATGAAGTGCCTTATTTGCAGACCAAAACGAGTTGCTCTTAGATGCACCTCAGAACATGGGTAAAAGATGGCTTGTGGGGCTACATTAATGAGAAATTCAGATGAAAGCATTGCAGTTCCACGTTGTATAGACCACAACTGAATGATTTAAATGTGAAAAGGAAGGATTTAAAAGCATGATATGTCCACTTAAATGTTACTTCAACATTTAGTACTGTGACTGCTTCCTAATTCATTGGAACTTTATGTAAAGACTTTGTCTTTTACCATTTATGTAGATGACTGGTTCTGATGCGCAGATGCAACTCAGACACTTACAACCATATGGTAACTATGGCTCATTTGGTATAGTAGTTGTGTTTTAATATGAAAGCCATGGGTTTGATTCCAGTTTCCTCCTGCCACATGTTGATGTGCTCCTTGGCACTTAACCCCAAGTTACCTATCATTCTGTGTATTGGTCTATGAATGTGTGGTTGGGTGAACTGCCTCTAGAGTAAACCGCTTTGATTGGTTGGTATGACTAGAAATGTGCTATATATTTTCAGTCCATTTACTATTTGTAGCAAAAAATATTTCAAAACCTGGGACAACCAGGCTGTTTTCTAAAAGAGCTCAAATGTTGAAGCTTTGCCATGAAGAGTTGATGGAAATGAACAAACCGGAACTTCTCATTGTTGTTCCACCTCTGTCAAAGAGATAGTGCAAGACGAATCACTGGTCATAAGACCATGAGATGAGAATTAATGTTTCGAGCCGTCTCCTCCAATCAACATCCCCTCCACTTCTTATTAGAGAAATTGACAAGAGTATAGATTGCATTTTCTCTTGCTCTAATTATTGACTTAAGGCTTTTCAGCAAATCCTATCAGCAGTTAAAGGAAATAGCAGTACAAGAGCTTATTGTCATGGAGACAGCTTTGGTGGGCTTCAAGGATAATTGGTCAGGGTGTCATGAGGTTTAGTTTTTAACAGAGATAAAAAGAAGGATCCAGTGACAATGCTAACCTGAGAGGCTAATCAAAGGGAAGCAGAGGCAGCTGGGAGAGAGCACAGGCAGAGGGAAATGAAGAGATGAATAACAGCTGTGCAGGGAAGCAGAGTGACAAAACAAGGGGAGGAGGTAGAACAGGAAATGGAGGAAGAGAGAACTAAAGGGTAAATCAAAACAGAAACACAAATGAAACTTAAAGTTCAAACATCTACGAATCATGACAGAGGGAGCGATGCAATGAGAGCCAGCATTATGTTGATTAAACAACCCACAAGAGAACGAACTGAAGCAGCCAACAGGAAGCAAGGTTAGAAAGCATGGTTGCAGTTTTGTTTCAATTTATCTTTTTCATTACTGTCACAGAAAATGTCACTTTTCAAGTATGGTGCTATGAGAAGGTATGTACTACTTTACAGAGTTCTGCTGTTTTTGCTGTATTGTGAAAGAGAAATGGTTTTACTATATCCTAAGAAAAGACCTAATGTTTTTAAATGATTTTCTTTTTAAGAAAAAAAAAAGCTATCCAAACCAATCTGACCTCATGTGAAACTCAGATTTATCCAATTTTTAGGAAACCAAGTTCAATTTTATGAGCCACCCCAAGACATGATTACTCCCAGACCTGAAGAATCAAGAAATTGCTACAACAGGACCTGTCAGACAACATGAAGTAGGCTGAAAAATCTCAAAAAGCAATACATCATGTCCTGAGTTAAAGAACTTGAAGAACAGATCAGAAGGAAATTCATTAGCCTCTATCAGGGCTTCAAAGCCATGTCTATGGCTTTGGGACTTCAGAGAACCACCTGGATGTCATTATCTACAAATGATACCAGTGGTGAACCTTACCAGACCTTACCAAAATTACTCCAAGATGTCATAAATGACTGTTCCAGGAGGTCACAAAAGACCTCAGAGCAACATCTAAAGCACTGTAGGCCTCATTTGCATAAGTTAAGGTCATAGTTCAAGATTCAACAATGAGAAAGAGACTGAGCAAACTGATTGTGAGTTCCCTGATCAAAACCCCTGCAGAGGAAAAAGAACATCAAGCCCCATCTCTGCAAAAAAACAAACATCTTAAACTTTTGATATTCTAGAACAGCATTTCAGAAAAAGACCATCCTCCCAACAGTCAAACATGGTGGTGGGAGTGTGATAGTTGGTGACTTGCTGTATTTGATGAAGCCATGAATTCTGTTCTCTCTCTCCAGTAAGTCCTGAAGGACCAACCATCAGTTTGTGACTCTAAGCTCAAGATCACAAGCACACGAACTAGAAATTGAAAGCTCTGGAGTGGCCTAGTTAAAGTCTGGACTTAAATCTTCAATCTTCCTCAACAGTGATATAAAGGACCCTCAAGTATGAACAACCAGTTATTATAGATCAGGGATGTCCAAAGTACAGCCCATGGGCCATTTGTGGCTCTATGAGTGATTTTGTGTATTCACTAAATACAACTCTAGAATAAAACAGACAAGACGCCTATTTTCTTTTTTAGGATTCCAATTTCAAATAAATAAATCTTGAAATAAAAAAGTATTATGTGCAACACAAAGTATTTTTCATTTATTAACCAGATTTCTACATTCGTCTTAATTTTAAGGTGCTGCAGAAGAGAGATTATCTCTCTTCTGTCTTTTTCTCAATACAGAGCCTTGCAAAAAAAATTCTTATACCCCCCCCCCCCCCACAAAAAAAATATATTTTTTTAAAAATTAATCCAAAAAATGAGAAAATTGTTATCCTGTCCTATAAAAAAACCCACAATCCTGCAAGACCCTTTAAATGTTTTGGATCTAAAATGTTCTACAAATCGATTTTCTACAAAAATCTAACAGTTTTGTTTGTTTTGAGTAAATTTTGCATGTTTAGCTTATTATTGAGCAGATAAAAATGAAAAAAGCACAAGAAACTGATTTTTACATTTTCATTTAGAAAGAAATAATTTTTGTGGCCCCCAATAGCTTTTAACTTGATCATTTTGGCCCTCATGGCACAAAGTTTGGACACCACTGTTTAAGGTTTAGTTTTTGAAATAAACGACATGTTGTTTTTACTTGGGTCATATTTTCTGATTTTGACATTCATTTAGAGATCTGAAGCGTTCAAGAGTTACAAAAAAGCAGAAACAGAAGAATTTTGGAAGGACTGTTTCACCATGTCCTTGTTCTGCTTCAGTTTTTGAGGGCATAGATATTGCATATATATATATCATATTTAACCGTTTTGGTCCGTTCTAAACATTAAACAGACTCGACTGAACTGTTGATTGTTGGGATATTTTAATCACAAAAGCAACAAAATCACCACTTCCTGAACACTGGGTCAGACCATGATTCCCAGCCCCAGACTTTTCCCAGAATTCCTGTCACCACCACTCCCTCCCTGGGGAACATCTCAATCCCAAACCACAAGCATGGAGCCTCCTTAGACCTGCCTGATAGACATAAGGGCTTTTTCTCGATAAGGACAAACATGTATATCTGTCGTTGGGGTAGGTGGGAGTCTCTGTGGAGCAAGGACGGAAAAAATGCAACCTATTTTTATTTCCAGTCATAGATACGAATCCAGCCATACATCTTTCAATCCCATTCCACATCAGATCGCAGCTCACCAATCAGCCTGCTTTCAGCCCCATTTTTCCTCCAAGGAACCGTACTCTCGAACAACGGATGTGGGACGTCCGATGTGAGCCTTGTAACAATAACACACAAGGCAACAGTAAACATGTCATCTCCCACGATTAATGGTGTTGCCGTCTGGGCCAGACGAGGACAAATAGTGCACTTTGTGTCAGCTGGGGATGAGGAGGAGGATTAATGGCCAAACACTGGCCTGGAATCAGATACGTGACAAAGGAAAACACATCCCCAAGCAGAACACAAACAGTCAGCAACCCTGTAAGGCTCTTTCTTTCAATAATGCCCTTCTTATCCTCAGTATGTTCTGCTTAATTAGAAACCAAACAGACAAAAGAGAAGCAGATGAAATCTGAACCATGACTGTACAAGGACAACATTTGCAGACATCAGTCCTAACAGTTTTATTCTCTAAAATTGCTAAAAAAAAAAAAAAAAAAAAAAAAAAAAAAAAAGCTATAGTTTTGTCTGATTTCCAGTTTCTATTTAGATTTATTCTGCTGATATGTATTTTAGCCAATTTAATTTCTGTTTAGAACCACAATTCAAGGAACAGTTCAGATTTTTCTATTTAAGTGAAGGTGTGTAACGTACCTATAATACAATGTAAAGTAAAGAAATCCTAAATTGGCTAGAATGCTAACATATAGTCATACAAACTCTGTTTTGGCAGATTTTAGCCAGTTAAAACATTTCAAACCCAAAAAAATGATCATACTTGAGACAAAACGATATATTAGTGGATTTTAAACATCTGCACTTTTCCAAAACCAAACAACTTCTGTCTTACTATGTTAGTTACGTTCCCAGAGGCGCCCAGCTTTATCAATCCAACTGATCCGCTTCGACTCGTTAGTGCGATCTAAGTTCACCCAGGTTTACCAATAGGCTGTCATTTTTCCAACGGCATTAGAAAAGGCTCCTGTGCCTCTCCAGGTGTTCTAAAAATAATCATCTGGTTAGGCAAACTAATCCTGTAACAGCATTCAAAAATATTTTTAAAGCTTTCCTGCCATGAGCTATACAGCTGTGTGTGTGCGTGTGTGTGAGAGAGAGAGAACTCACTGTTAAGTGTTGCTATAATTTTTAAGCAAGGTTTAAAGTGTTTTATAATAGCCCTTAGCATAGTTAGCATTAGCAGCTGTTAACATCAGGATGTATTGTAGATTTTGTTGTTTAGTTAAATGTAAATCCTGAAGTTAATTTGAATTTTTTGCACCACGGCACTAATTTTTCCAATCCAGAATGTCCCAAAGGAGATGGGTACAGACACCACAAAACTAAAACAGAGCAACTTAGCTGAAATACATTCAGCCTTCCTGCTATCTGCTGAAACTAAACTGCATATTACAAAGCAAAAGCCCAGTATGCTTTCCTTTAAACCAGTTTTTTTTTACACCCTTTGTACTTCTCTGACTTAATTTTCAAATCACTTATTGATTCTGAAGCACTTGACTGGTTGGTCACCTGTCGGTTCTGATGTTAGCTGCCAGCACCACTGGTACATTCTCGTTGGGTTCAGGAACTTTGCTATTGGGCCAGGTCACAAACAGAAACAGGCTACCTGCTCTTCTTTAGCAGCTGCTAATGTTAGCCCTTGTTAAGACAAATGCTATAAATGCAAATATCAATGTCAACTTTTCTGAGGATAGTCCAAATGGGAATGACATTATGTGAATACACTAAAGTTTTTTTCTGTTGTTCTTGCATTCATGCAGAACCAATATTTTAGGTTACGACAACACAGTGGACCCCCGCTTATTTGGTGTTCAGTATTTGTGGATTTTTCTGTGGAATGTAATGCCAAATTGTTCACTGCAAATTTGCCAATTCAGGGATTTTAGTGCATATCTAAAATGGTTTGAAAATGCAGCTTTGGAAGCTGAAATACCTTTGTGCACTGCTACTTGACACACTATTGGCTGGTGTTCCAAAGCAGCCAATCCAGAAACGCCATTTATTTGCCTTGGAACTGATTGGTTGTACCCCCAACTGTAGATATTAGCTTCTGCAGTAGTTCTAATATGGTTTCTACTGTGTGTATTAATGCATATTAAGGTATATTTTGTGTTTGATCTATTAAAATAAACAATAATAAGCCTTTTTAGAGGGGGTCTCAAGTATTTGCGGACTTAGCTATTTGTGGGGAGCTGCTTCTCAGGGACCACAGGGGAATACCAGGGGTCCACTGTATGTACTGTGTGTACTATATGGTTGAAAAATACACAACTGTTTTGGGTATGATGATGTCATAGTTCCACCATAGAAGTTTTATGCACATAATTTATTCCACATACATCTACCAGTTTCTGGGGAAAAAAGAGCACTAATTTTTAAAACATAAAAGTTTTATTTACACTTAGCAAAACAATATTGTTTTTGCATTACAGCAGTCAAAATGTTCTTACTGCTGAGCAACTTGTACGTTTTCACAGGTATTTAGGCAACTTATCTTAAGCTTCCAGATAAGCTTCCAGGCCATCACCCTAATTTGTAGCTCCCACCACAGATTCAATTTTGAATTCTTCCTGGGTAACTCTTCCAGAATGTTAATATAACCTCCAGTCCAGAGAAAAATGTCTCAATCTGCTGGAGGTATGAATAATATTGGGTGTAATTGTATATGTGTGTAATTAAAATTTGTTAATGCTCATCATTGTGCCGTAATGACTTTGTTAGTGCATATTGTTTTGTCAAGAGTTTGTTCTTTTATTGTGCTTTCTGAGTTAGTAAAGCGAAAAAGAAAAATGTATAATTAAATTTATGAATCACTGTAACTTGGTCATTTTCTGTTAGTAGATTTAATAAGTGTACATGAGCACGAGGGGGTTAATTGATACTGCTTGATGTTGTACCCATTTAAATGTTACTTTTCCCCTCAAATCCAGTTGACAAAAAAGACACAAATGTTGCAAATTAAGGTAAGATGAATCGTGTATAATTTCCAAAATACCAAACCAGTAACTGAAGTAATCTCGTCGTCTCTCTTGGCCTCCTGTTCCAGTTCCAGCTGGCTGATTATCAGTGCATGAGTCATCACTTTCTTCTCCCTGCCTCTAAACTCGTTAGTGGGTTGGAGATACACAATTTCATCTAATGAGATGGGGGGGATGTAATCAGCGCAAATGCTCAATTGAGAACCAGCTTTTCTTTTTTTTTTTTACTTCATAGACTTTATTGTTTTCAGTCACCATGGTTTAGTAAAGGTATAAAGAATAATAAAAATGACTCTTTCCAGTCTTCGTTTAGACTGTTTACTGGAAGTCAAATCACGGATGGACTCAAACTTTCTTCATCTTAATGAAAATAAAACGCAGGTAATTTTATTTGGACAGAAGAATTTTCGTGCTAGTCCTGAAAAAATTCTTGGTACCTTATATCCGTTTCACCAGACAGTTGTAAAAACCTTTGACGTCGTCATCGACAGCCATTTGAAGCTGGATAAGCACGTGAGTCAAGTTGTTAGATCGAGTTTTTCATTTATGTCTATTAGCTAGGCTCAAGTCCTGCTTCTGTTTCAAGGATTTTGGGAAAATTGTTCCAGCTTTTATTACAACTCGTTTGGACTACTGCACCTCTTTACATAAGTGTTTAGATCAGCATAATTCACACCGTCTTCAGATGGTTCAAAATACAGCTGCTCAACTTTTAACCAGGACCAGGAAACGAGAGCACATATGACCAGTGTTGGCCTCCATACACTGGCTGTCGGTACCCTAGCTAACTGATTTCAAAACGCTATTGCTAGTTTTTGAAACTTTAAATTGCTTAGCTCCGCCTTATTTGCAAGATCTGTTACACCTACGTTGATCAACAAGATCTTTGAGGTCAAATAATGAGAATCTAACTGTTCCACGATCTGGACTCAAGAGCGGCTTTTCTGTCCTGACTCCCGGTCTCTGGGACAACCTGCCTTCTGATGTCAGGTCTGCTCAAGGCTTAGAGGATTTTAAGATGCTTCTTATGACACATTTTTATTCTTTGGCATTTAAGTCGTTATGATTCTGTCATTTTTGTAAGTCATTTTATGATTGTTTTCTTTTATTAGAAATAGTGTACTTGCTGATTCCTGTATTGCAACTGGTGCAGTTTCAACTGTTTTAAAAGTAGGGCTGAAACGATTACTCGGATTAATCTTGTTGAATCAATTATTAAAATAATTGTCAACTAATTTAATAATCGATTAATCATTAACTGGAGTAGAAAGACTCAAAAAAACCAAAAAAGCAAGACACTCAGAGCAGTAATTAAGCCAAAACTGTGCAAAATATATATACAGCTTGTATTTAAGATTAAAAAAAAATCCAACTTTTTTTTGTCTGTATGTTCTACCCAAAACTCCTCAAGAGGCAGTTTTAACTTCACCTGGTTCAAATTCTGTAAAAACAATAATAAAAATGAATAGAAAAAATAAAAAATAATCTCCTTTTAAGCCCTTTTTTTCATCCAGTTATAGTTTGGTTATTCCAAAAAGAATCACCAGCTCAGCCCTACCCTGTTCAGATGTTAAATCAATCAGAAAGGCCTGAGCTTTTCACACGTTGATATTAGAAGTAATTTTTTAGCAGCAGATGCATCCTTTACTACAAATGATCAAGCGTTCACTAAAGTGATGCTATGTTGCCGCATTTTAGGTAATAAAATGTTTATATTCTTATTTTAAAAGCAAATTTGTTTTGGTTTTTTTTTTTTTGTATCTTTTAATCTATTTCTAATGTATAAAAAAGGCTTAAATGACAAATCTGCAGAATGTGTCATTTTTGAATCCAATTAATTGTCACAATAATTGATAGATTAATCGATAACTGAGCATAACCACAAAAATAATTAAACCTGATTTAAAAGTGCTTTTTAAATAAAGCTGACACTGAACAAGTTTGGGTGGCTTCTTCCTAATAATTTACCAGTTTCCACAATTGTATATGACAGTTATGCAGTGATAACAATAAGGTGGCTAAAAGGATTTTTTTTTTTCCTTAAGCTATTTTTTGAAAAATGGAACAAAATATAAATACATTTTGATGTTGCATAAATTATTTTCAGTCATTTTAATTTTTTTTGTTGAAAATTCAAACATTTTCTCAGATAGCAGCTGGAAACCAGAAAGGTTGTAAAAACAAAGTCACACAGGAAAAACATGTCTGATACTTTTTAGTGCTTGTAGGAGATGGAGAAATACTATCAAAGGCAACAAAGATCTGGCAAACACAATACCTCACCTTTTAAAAGCTTTTGTTTGGAAGCACTTTGAAGGTTGAAATGCCTTTGTGTAAACACAACGGTAGATATCGAGTTCATTTTGAATGACAGTAAAGGTCAGATAAACTCCCCCCCAGCTTTAGTTTGGGTGAGCTCATGAACTCACAAAGACACCAGGGGTAGGACTAATTCTCCTCGGGGCCCTGCGGCTTTATAAAATGGAACACCGTGGAGGTTTTTTCGGCTCCCATCTCTGGATATGCAAAAGGACAAAAGCTGTCACTCTTGGGGTTTTAGCAGGAAGGGCGTGAGGATCCAAACAACCTTTTCATCCCTTTAATTTGGCCTCCAACAAAAGCACCACAGAGCAACTCGCAGGGCGGGTTAGATCAGGGCTGAAATGTTGAAACCACACCTTAGAGAATCATCTTTTCTCTGATTACAGACACAGAGGTGGAGTCCTCTGTTCAAAGAGCAGGTCAGAGAAAAAGACCTCATATGAGCAAAGGTGATGTCATTTCCAACGCCAAAAATCTCCAGCAATGCAAACCCTAAACGGAAAACGAGTATGAATGCTAGCTAAGATGTTTTGTAATATTATAATGTCCAGTTGAGCAAACAGAACAGAATAGAATAATCCCTTATGTGTCCAAAAGTGGGGAAATTTGAGTACATCATCAGCAAAGTCACAAATGAAAGCACAGAAATATGATTTACTGTTTATATCAAGATCAGGTTTCTTTCCCCTTTTCATTCTGTTTGCTTTGTTTAATCTTCACCTTACCCTCAGTCTGCCATTCTGCTTCCCTAAACCAACTGTTTCTCATTTCCCCATTCACCTTTACCTGCTACCTTCCCCGGCTGCATCTACTCACCCGTGATTAGCTCTTTTGGTCACTTTGTCACTTCCACATCTTCCTTCAGATTGCATTCTTTTGCCTATTTTCCATTGTTTTACCAGTTTCCCATTCGTAGCCCCATATCTGAGTCTTCCAACAGTTTTTGTAAGTTCTCTTCATTTATTATTTATTAAATTGCTTTCCCTGCACAGTTCCAGCGTGAGCTTTCTACCCTGTGTGCGGTCCTGGAGGGTGCCGAGTGGACCATCCCCTTTGTGCACCATCCCCGAAGGGTCGGACTGATTTCATGAGTGCTTTTGTGAGTTGTTTTTTTTTTTTCGTGGTTTCAGGAACTGACGAGCTGATGGGAGTCCCCCATAACTTTCCCGTCATCCGACTGTGACATTTCCCTCATTCTTGCCGAGCGTCAAGCAGTCTACACCGCTATGCTGCCCTCAAACGCAAACTTCTCTTTTGGCAAGGTGTTTTAAGAGTTATGTGCAGAACCATTCTTCCACCAAACATAACGTGTGCAATGACATCCAAGGAGTTCAGCTTTTAGCCTAATCTAACTAGGCAATCCTCTCCCAGCATTTAGCTGGCGCTTCCACGTCATCTGCAGCAAACTTTAAATATGTGTCAGCAGGCTTTTAATTCAGCAGTGGAGTCTTGTGCAGTGAAGGTCCATAGAGGCCTTAGTAGTAGACTGAATGACTTTGGCCCCCATCCACATGGAGAAAAGCAATCAAATTTATTTGTACTATTAGGTAGGTTTGGTTACAGTGAGGTGAGTCAGTTTTCTGTCTAAGAAAGGAATGGAAAAACATCTTTGGAGTGAAGCTGGTCCCTTTGTTGCCTTAAGGAATGATTTCACAAATGACAAAAATACCACATCTTTGGATTAAAAAGCTAAAGTCTAGAACAGGGGTCTTCAATTCAAGAACTGAGCAAATCTGGCTTCCAAGCATAGGTGGTCGCAGATGGAAACTGTTTCATCTTCTAGGGCAAAATTTTTTACAGATAAACATCTTCTTTAAAAAAAAATATTGGGTGCAAAAGATAGATTGCTCATTTATTAACAAAGTTTTTGCATTTATCTTGATTTTGAAGCCAGCAGAACCATCATTATTGACCTGCTTTTACTCAAAAATAAATCTTACAGCCCAAATTAGAAAACAATCATCCCGCAAAAATGTAGAAACTGTGAGCCTGTCTTATCGTGTTGCAAGACGTTTTTATGCTTTGTATCTATAATAAATTACTGATCTGTTTTCAACAAAAATCCGACTATTTTGTTGATTTCAATAAAACTGTCATTTTTTTTTTTTTAGTTTATTATTGAGCGGATAAAACAAAAAGGCACAAATCCCCAAACGATTTCTGTGGGGTGCTTTGGGAAAGCCAAGGTCCCTGTTTGTCCACATGAATATCTTTCTGCTGGTATCTTCAAGCCATAACAAACCAGGTCTGTTTGTGTGGGAAAAGAGCCAAACAGGAAAGCTCTCAATTGGGTAGACTTTCTATGTTCAAAGTCTCACTTCTTATCAGGAGATATGAATAACTAAACACAAACAGCTGAAACTGATTTCCTTTGTATGGTGGTCAGGTTTATCATCTTTATCTCTCGTGAAAAGGGTTTTAAGTTGTTTTACAAAAGCGCTGGCAGAGATCAGTTATGAATGAACTGCTTGTGTGACCCTAGATATTACGCATTAATTGTAACCTTCTTAACATCCTCTTTATCCCCTAAAAAGATCATACTTAAGAGGACTATTTTGAAATTTCCAAAGCTGCGATCATGTTGTTAAAAGTAGAACAGAAAATAGCCTGTGATGATTCACACACTGGCCAGGAGCAGGCAGCCTTCAGAGGGCATGAATGAAAAATGGACAATAATCTGTAGTTAAGGAGAGTCAGAAGAGGACTCTAAAAATAGTTCAGTCGGGTGAAAGAAGCACAACCACCCGACGGCCGCTTTCTTCCATTAACGGGCCCACGTTTTGCAGTATGTGTCAAGGGAAAACCAATTAATAAGGTGGGTTTTGGCCTTAGTCATGGCAAGAAACCTTGGTGAGCCTTCACTCCAGGGTGTACATCCTATATCTGGCCCAGTATGGTGCCAGGTGAATAGAAGATACAGGAGGTCTGCACAGGTACACGGCCATAGAAAAGTTTTAAACAGGAAACGTGAACATCAGAGACAGTGTTCCATTCTGGGCAGAAAGGGAAGCTGCAGGCGGCAGATCAGCGAGCAGAAAAAGGAATGTGGGGGAGAATGGAGGAAAACCTGAGTTTGAAATACTGAAAGAATTTATTACCTTTGAAACCTCAGAGCTCTGGACTAAACCCAAATGCAACTTTTAGGACATGTGATTCTGAAGAGAAAACTTAATGTTGCTAACACTAACCCCAACCTGGATTTCAAGAGCTGGTTTACTTCCCAGGTTTTCGTGCTTAAAATCTGCCTGGAAACATTTGCATCGATGATGCTGAGCAAGAAGCTCCACTGAGGACCACTGGTGGAGTGTTTCTTGGTCTATTGGACTGTGGAAGCTTCCTTCAACAGTGATCTGAGACAAATGGCCTAGCTGTACTGTGTAATGACCCAAACACTGTCTTCTATTTCAATTTAAGGCAAATAAGTCAGTGTGGCTTATTGGATTTCTTATTTGGGGTATTTTTTTTAACAAATTTTAACATAAAAATGATGACAAAAATATCCCAAGAGCTGTCTGTCACAACTTGTTTTGTTGCTTTGTTTGTCTTGTCTGCCCTCTGAATTATTGTTCACATTGTACCTACAGCTGAGTCATAGTTCACTCTTGGCACTGAAAAAGGCAAACATTAGTATTTCAACAGCAGACACATGCTGGTTCATTCCATTGTTATTGCTCTCTTTCTTGGCGTCACATTGCTCTCTTCTTTTAGCTTTCATACCCATTGAAGGAAGAAACTGAGGTAGAATGTGTAAGAGAATATTTTTGTGATTTGTTTTGTGTAACAGAACCTCCAGGGATCCTGTAAAATGCTGCCAGGAGAGCAATTTTAAACCCAACAAAGCATTTACCCCCAAACAGACTTAATGTTTTCACTTATTTTGTTGCAGTTAAATGTTTTAGATCATTACATCATTTTAAATATTAAAAATAACCACAATAACCTAGAAGTGTTCAGATGATAATTTGAAAACAAAAAGGAGTGGACTAAAATTCCTTCAAAGCAACACAAAAGACTCATAGACAGTTATTGTCTTGCTCATTCTTAGATTGAGGAGCTAATTACATTTTTCCATCGGGACAGGTTGGTTTTTACAGCTTTTTTCCCTTAAAGAAAAATCTTTATTTAAAAACTTTACTGTCTGATATTAAAATGTGTTTAATGGTCTAACACAAAAGCAAAGACAGAAGAAATCTGTGAGAGGACAAATACTTTTTCACAGCAATCTCCCTATAAGTACCAAAGCCAGAGTTGGATGGATTCTAATTGGTTAAATGTTTATTTCCTCTTCTCAGTTTCCACTGCTAAGTCAATAAAGCAAAAATCAGCACCAGCAGAGCCACACTGGAGCTAATACACTCTGCTCTCTATTAGTGTAATAGAGCTACGCAGGAGTCCAGGTCAGAACATCCCAGTTGGCCTGGAAAAGCCCCAGCAAGACCAAAACACCCTGCAGGTATGAAGTCGATGATTCAGGATGATCTCCAAGAAAAGAAAAAAGAAACCAGTGGCGCCATGTGGTAGTGCTGTCTGAGGTCAGTATAATGACAAAAGGTTCATTAACAAGGGCTGTTTAACAAGAAAGGTGGTACCTATTTCCAAGAAGCAGTTAAATGTCCAAAAGTGTTGTAATAACCTTTAGTGTTGGTATTTTTCTGTCATCTTCATTACTCATATGACGGTAGACTCCGTGACCCACTGAACCAAAGAAAACCTAGAAAACAGTACTCTCCCTCCAATACAGGCACAAAACAACATGTAAATCAGTCTAACAGGAGGGTTTTGTTTTTCCTCCCTGCTACATTGTTCATGAAGTGGGAGTGTAATTTACTGCCTGAATCCACATGTTTGCAGACTGAGGACAAAACAGATTCATTAACATCTGTAGGCTTCCATTAAAGGTCTATGTTTAGAAGAGAGCGGCTTATTGTTGAAGGGATCACTGGGGCTACATGTAGCATCAAATGTCAGAAACAGTTGCTTTCATTCTGATGGGTTCCGCTTTTCTACATGAAAAAGAGAAAAGGGAATGTAAGGGTGGAGTTAGGTGACAGGAGAGCTGCATGTGCTGCAAATAACAGTTTTATTTAACAGAACATTAAGTACAGTAGAGCATTGGTGTTTGTTTCAAAGCTTTAGCTTAAACAGTAGCAGGGTTTCCCCCAGAAAACTTGCTAAGCCAGTGGAAGGGGTGCTAGGGCAGCCCACCAGCAGCCCAGTGTGCTTTTGTATTTAAAAATGGTAAACATTGACAGAAATTTTTAAAATATGAGTTATGTGTTATTGGAAGAAATTGTTGACAGTACTATAGTCTTAAAAAGACAAAAACAAAAAATACAATCAAAAAGTAATACAATGCAGACACAGAGCCAAGGGTGTGCCAGAATACATATTAAGCGAGTGTGTGTGAGATGTAAATCCACACACATTATTCTTTGTTCACAGAGATATATGTGCTCACATCAGTCTCACTGCACAACTCTAGCATCATAAGCAGAAGGTTGCTCTTACAACGTGCTAACATACATTGTTAACTAGCACCGTCTCACCTAGCCACAGTTCTGCTAACTTTAACAACGTCGGCTGGGTCGCATGCGTTCCTGTTGGTCAGCAGGTCATCGCGCTCAGGGCTCGGAAAAAGAAAGTGTCTGACATGTTTTGATCCTGTATCTGTGACTTGACATTGTATTTGATGAAGTTGTTAGTGTGTAGACAGGTAGAGACAGGTGGTTACGGAGATCTGGTGATGATAAAAAAAAAAATAGACATCTTACCTCAGACTCTCTGTGTGTTCACATACAGACCATAATATGTCGCCAAATGTATGACGGTTAGGCTGGCGTGGATGGCAAGTGAAGCCTGGCTTATAATACACTGCGAGGGGGGCAAGTAAAGCCTGGCTTATAATACACTGGGAAAAATGGACGTTGTCTGCAGACGTTCAGCTAACATTTGCTGAGCGTTCACAGACAACGTCCGCCAGATGTTTAATGGTGGCGAACGTTTGCGGACAACATTCGCCGAACTTTCAAGGCAACATTTAGGGGCTGTTGTGTAAATGTTCAATGCTAGCTGGGGAGTAGGGTAGTTAGTTTTGGCTAGCTGTATTTTGTGGCTTCCAGTACCACTATATTACAGCTGTAAACATTTGGCTACGAGGCTAATTTCCTTCATGATAGACTTTTGTGATCCAGGGCAGTCAGACTGTCTGTACAGGTAATGGATTTGATACATTTCCTGCATTTCATTTGATGCATAACTGGAAGATCATGAAATCCCTCTGGGATAATGGATGGTGAAGGAAAGAAGGGGATGTATCAGCCCATGAAAAAAGACAGTCATGTGTTCTTCTTCTTTCTTTGATGTTTGAGTTGTGAAATTAGACAAGCATTAAGAATGATTTACCAGGCCTTCAAATTCAATAATGTTAACTGGAGTGTTCTTTTTTGAGGAAGTTTACTACAGCAAGGGGTAAAGCTGGATCATCACCCCTGCTGTTTTCAGTTTCCTCCCTGGTTTCACTGTGACTCCAGCTTCTGTATCTAGTGATGGATTAAGGCAGACGGCAGGTTGTTAAGATAACTGACAGGTTTCTGGGGAATGAACTTCACTTGATCAGGAGGAGACAGGCTTTGATTGCGGAGAAAAGTTCTACCTTCTGAAAATCCAGAAGAACTTAATGTTTGACAGTGTCAGCTATGATGGTCATGTTTTACAGTCTCCCTGCTCTGTAATCATGCTTTTTAGGACTGCACTTGAGTTGACCTCCTCTGACATTTTAATGGCCTGCTTCAAGGTGGAAGGAATCCAGAAGCATATTTTTTGTGATCTGATTTCTACACAGAAGCAATCTGTCTTCGCAGCTGCCAGGAAGCATACGGTCTGTGTTACTGCTGAGGAAATGTACAGAATGCCAGTGGAGACAGCGCTGCCTCAGCTCATAGCGGGATGCTGAAACCAACTGAAAATGACCTGTGGGAGTGAAGGTATTTACAGAGGGACGGTAAACAACCACCTACTGTAATAATGACTCCGTAAACAGACTGGGTATGTGCTGATGGAAAATGTACAACAACACTGGTAATATAAATGAGACAGACGAAAATATATAATGAGTTAACAAGCAACGGTTCTCGGTTCTCAAGCTGCTGACTCAACTAAAACTTGTATTTATTTATGTAAGTGATGCAGATTTCAAGAGAAAACAATGTCAGCTCTACCTCTAATTTGAAGTTCAAAACATAATGCATTTAATGTCAAGTCAAGTTTATTTGTATAGCACATTTCAGCAGCAAGGCAGTTCAAAGTGCTTCACATCATAAAAAACATCAAGTATATGGCAAATCATCAAAATCATCAAGCAAATACACGACAATTATCAAAATCATCAAGCAAATATCAATGCATCAAAATCACTAGGATCATCAAGCAAATATCATCAAGCAAATATAGTTCAATATTCCACTTACTACTAATCAAAGGCAGCTCTAAACAGGTGGGTTTTTAGCCTTGATTTAAAGGAACTCAGTCTGTTGGCTGTTTGTTCCAGATTTGTGGTGCATAAAAACTGAAAGCTGCTACTCCATGTTTGGTTCCAGTTCTGGGGATGCAGAGCAAACAAGAACCAGAAGACCTGAGTGGTCTGGAAGGTTGACACAATGACAACAGATCTTTAATGTATTTTGGTGCTAAGCTGTTCAGTGATTTATAAACTAACAGAAGTATTTTAAAGTCTATTCTCTGAGCTACAGGGAGCCAGTGTAAGGATTTTAGAACTGGGGTGATGTGCTCGATCTTCCTGGTTTTAGTGAGAATGTGAGTAGCAGTGTTTTGGATCAGCTGCAGCTGTCTTGGTGTGTCTTGGTCTGACCTTTTAGGCAGACCTGTTAAGACACTATTGCAGTAATCAATGCGACTAAAGATAAACACATGGATGAGTTTCTCTAGATCTTGTTGAGACATTAGTCCTTTAATCCTGGAAATGTTCTTCAGGTGATAGAAGGCTGACTTTGTAATGGTCTTTATGTGTCTCTGAAGGTTCAGGTCTGAGTACATCACTACACCCAGGTTTCAGGCCTGATCATTAGTTTCTAGGTGTAATAACTGAAGCTGCGCACTGACTCTAGATCGTTCCTCTTTAGGTCCAAAGATAATAACTTCAGTTTTATTTCTGCTCAGCTGGAGATAGTTATGGCACATCTACGCATTGATTTGTTCTAAGCATCTGGTCATTGCTTGAATGGGTTCAGAGTCCTCGACATAAGAACCGCACATAAACATTCTATATGTGTTCAGCTATAAAACAATGCTGTATTGGTTTGGTACGTGTGTGTATGTGGAGTGCATCTGGAAAGTATTCAAAGTGCCTCATATTTTTCACATTTTGTTTTGTTCCAGCTGAAGCAGTTAATCTGATTAAACGTGATGAATTGATTTTTTAAATAGTTGTCAACTATTTTAGTAATCAAATAATCGTTAACAAGAGTATACAGACTAAAACAAGCAATTAGCTAACATAACACACTCAGAGGAGTAATTAAGCTAAAACTGTACAAAAATATATACATTTTGCATTAAAGATTAAAAAAAAACTTTTTTTCTCTGTAAATATTTTCTATCCAGAACTCAAATGACATAGTTTTAGCTTCACCTGGTTCAAACTCTGTAAAAAAAATCTCCTATTAAGGACATTTTACTGTCCAATTAATTGCTTGATAAAAAAAAAAAAGTCAACAGATCAGCCTACACTGTATTGATAAGACAAGCAGAAAGAGCTGAGCTTTTCAAAAGTTAACGTTAGAAGTATTTTTTAGCTGCAGATGCATCCTTTGCTACAAATGATCAAGCATTTACTAAAGCAATGCTGTTGACGCATTTTAGGCAATACAATTTTTATTTTCTTATCTAAAAAAGAGACTAAATTATTTGCTTATTTACTTTTTTTATGTATTTCAAATATTGTATAAAATAAGCTGAAGTGGTTAAATGAAAAAAAAATCTTTGATATAATCGATAGTATAATGGATTATTACAATAATCGTTAGCTGCAGCCCTAGATACAGCCTTATTCTAGATTGTATTAAATTAATCTCTATCTTCAAAATTCTACACACAAACACCCGTTATGACAGTGTGGAAATTTTTTGAGATTTCTGTAAATTAACAAAAAACAGAAAACCAAGAAATCACATTTTCATAAGTATTCACAGCCTTTGCTTAATACCTTATTGATGAAGCTCTAAATTGAGCTGTTTCAACTGATCATCCTTGGGATGTTTCTACAGCTTAAATGGAGTCCGCCTGTGGTGACATCAGTTGATTGGACTTGATTTGGAAAGTCACACACCTGTCTATACACAGTCCCACAGTTGACATCAGGTCAGAGGTCAAACACCAAGCATGAATCGAAGTCTGTGGACCTCAGAGACAGGATTGTCTTGAGACACAAATCTGGGGAAGGATCAAGATAAGATGGTGGCATCATCTTCAAAAAGACTTGAGGCTGGAATCGCTGCCAAAGGTGGATAAACAAAGTATCAAACAAAGGCTGTGAATGCTGACGTAGATGCAACTCCTTGGTTTTCTATTTTTAGTAAATTTGCAAAACTCTCATTAAAAGAATATTCCATTTTGTCATAATGAGGCATTTGTGTGTAGAATTTTGAGGAAAGAGGTTAGTTTAATCCAATTTAGAATAAGGCTGGAACATAAAGTGTGGAAGAGGTGAAGCGGTGTGAATACTTTCCAGATGGACTGAATATTGTTACTGTCCACTGACCAAAATGGATATGAGAACCAAAATGAATGAAAATAGAGTAAAGTGCAAGTTTTTGCAATAACTGATAACATATTTGATCTTTTACACACTGGGATGCATGACTGAAGGTAAGACATAGATGCAAAATGGTGAAGAGACTAATTTACCTGAAGCTATTTTGAGTAAAAATATTCAAACACAGATGCTTCCTTGTGTCCACGATATGCCATCTTTTAAACAGGAAGCCTAATATGTCTCCCTTAAGCATTAAAATGATTACAGTCTGCATGTTCACATCTCTAAATGTAGCAAAAGCCTTACCTGACTTGCCCACCCCCGCTTTGCCGAAGACAGCCAGCTTCACCTCGGGGCTTTTGGCCATGACAGCAGCTGCGACCAGCAAAGCTCAGCGAGCCAATCAGTGAGCTCAGAGTTCAGCCAACCATCCTCTGATCCGTGCAGGACGAAACGGCGACTGCAGAGACAAGTTGATGAAAAGGAGGACAGCTTGAACAACTCCATTACATGACCAGCAGGTCCTTCCTGCAAGAAGACTTTTCCTGTCACCTTTTAACCAAAAAGAATGCTTTACATTCCAGAAATATTTGTGTGCCACTTTTAATTTTTTGTGTCCTGACAGCATATTGATCCATACAGTATGTTGCGATTTGATTAGTAGGAATAAAGGAATGGTTTGTTCACTTTTCAGCGATCGACCAAACCTTTGATGAATCAAGCCAACTTTGATCCGTGTGAACATAGCAGCCTTTGGAGAAAATTGGTTTCTAGGAGACGGATTTGATTGGCCAATTGTCCTTTGGGCTTCCAGCTAGGAAATGATTGCTCCTTTTCATTCTGAAGCTTGGCAAAAATTGGGGTGAAATCACCTTTTAGTCATTTAAGTAATACAAGATTTCAGTCCTCACACGCCATGGCTCTGCATGAAACGGAGACTTTTAGGTCATTTTTTATTTTAAACCACCATGAAACCACACTGGATATGTTGTTTACATTGTTGTTCCAGCTAAAATACTACTTCTTTTCATATTTATGCAGAACAGTAAGTAACTACGACAACCTTAAGTAAAAGGGTTATGTCATTGCTTAACTCAGTTGAGAAACTGCTCTATTGGGTGTTTATTCGGGGCCCCACTGCCTTCTTCATACAACCCTGAAGACCTCACCAACACCCTGCAAAGATCACCCACTCCCTGAATACTGGCATTATAATTTCTGTTATATTGCTGCTGCAAATACTTCCCAGTTTTTCCCTCAAATCTTTCCCCATTTATGCTCAATTATTACAATTATACATTTGATAAAACTTTCTTTTCTCTCTTCACTAATGATGCATACAAACAGATTCAACTGTATGTAACAAGCAATTTCTAAATTTATTCAGTCCCTCCAGTATTTTGTGATTTTTTTTTTTTTTTTTTTGCAATCAAAATCACTGATTTTGTGGAACTACTTAAAAAATATGTGCAAGAAATTTTGGGAAAATTTGAGAAAAAAAATAATAAGCAGACCGATTGGACACACAAACGTGTTTTATTCTTTAAGGAATTTCAATAAATCGATTTTTGTTACTCGCCATATCGATAACGGACCATAACTTGACATCAAGTAAGGCTGTCGGCTTGGTAGCGATGTAGAAGAAATACTGCCACCTGGAGGTAGGAGTTAGCATCACTTAAACTAAACATTTTTGATTATTTTTGAGGAAAATTTGGGAAAAAATATCCGTGCATAAAAAAAATGCACGGATCTGTTGGTTTTGCATGAATTTACACGGCTGCGAAAAACTGGAGGGACACATTGAATCGTCCTCCTATATTACTATATTATTAGATTAAACTTCAAATGTTCCAGGATTTCAGTCCCTGAACTGATCCTTCCTTGATGATTGGCGGTAGAAGAAAACAGAAGCCTCACAATGTCGAGTAACGCTGACAGTTTAAATTGCCTTTTGAGAAAGAAAACACAAGATCAGCCTGTTTAAATAACGAAGCACAAGTCTGATGAGAAAACAAGCTGCTGTGAAGTTTTCTCTCCAGATGATTAAATCAGAACCTCTGTCCTGAACCCAATCTGCTTTTCTCCTGGTTTCTTCTCCAATTTCTTACAAGAAAACAAACACTGATAGCAGTCTGATTAAAAATCGATACGCCAGAGGAAAACTTATGAGCCTTCCAGATAAAAGTCACTCCGACCCAGATCATACGACAAGTTTAGGTGTTGCTGGTCCAGTTTAGAACTCGTGCGGTTGGCAGTCCTCTCCTCAATCCACCCACCTGAATCCCACTGCTAATCGAGGCTCAGTGGAACCTGGACTAGTTGTTGGGAGATGGAGGCGACCTTTACATTGTGTTGCAATTCAGAAATGAAACAAGAAAACTCCACATAATAATAAAAAAAACAGATTATGCTCAGTTGTACAGTTCTCACTTTTGATTTTTTAGTGTTTAATTTCATGTTTTGTTGTGTTTTGATTTGAAATTCTATAAATAATTAGATAAAACTTAGAAGCATAAAACACCAATGTCTCTGTTAAAACCAAGCAACTCCCCCTGACTTGGCTCCATTTTAAAACAGGCCCATATACTGTGTGTTTTTTCAAAAAACATTGAACCAGTCACATCAGTCGCTGCCAAGTACACATGGTCCTGACATAAAAACCACAAACCGAGAGTATCCCTGCTGTTTGGCCAAGCCTGGTGGGGTCTCTGACATATGGATAAGATGTCTTTTGGTCTCGGAACCATTACATGTTGTGGAAACCCTGGGAACAGAGGCGGTCTGAGGTTTTTTGAGGCCTCAGACAGAATCTGTTTTTTGGGGTCCACTTCCAGCTTTGACCATCACCCAACAACCACCACAGCACCACGAACAGAGTAATATCTTATTGCCCTGCTGCAAATGTCTTCAAATCTCTTGAACTTTTCCACATGTTCTAACATCTCAACAAAAAAAAACGCATTTTCCGAGGATTTTCTAAGCTGTGAGAAAATCCTGATTCTGTTAGTCCGCTGATGTTCTCTTCTCTTCCTTACCAATTATGTGTTATCTGACAGGAATTAGTTGCACTTTATTTTATTGAGGAGCCTCACAGGAAAGGGTGAAAAGTACAAATTCACATCACCCTTTTCAAATTTTTACTCGTAAAAACACTTTTTTCTTCTTTACAATTATGTACTAGTTTTCATTCCAATGAAGTTCATTATGTCTATATATGACATAGTATTATTTTGTTTGTAGACTGTTTTTTTTTTCTATAAAGACATATCTGACAAATTTCAACTATATGTACTATGTTGTATTAGTCCATCACATAAAAACTCAATAAAACATAATTAGGTTTTTGGCTTTAATGATAACAAATTAGAGAAGCCTAAATCAGGCTCAGCCTATACTAATTTCTGGTTTTCTTTAAGGTCTGACCTATCAATTGTTTTTTTTTTTTTTTGGGGGGGGGGGGGTTTTACAGTTTCATTACCTCCTCATACTATTACATATCTAGTTTAGATGATTTATTCATCTTGGCACAAGGGATGCAGAAAACAAAACTGATGGCTTGCCCTTCTTTCTGATTAATTTGTCAAATAATTATCTAAACACTTGGGGGCACTCAAAGAGCACTGATATTTCATTCCCAGATAGTTACTATAAAATAATAATAAAATAAATAGTAAAACAAAACACAAAAAACAGCAAAAGTACTGGACCCTGTCCTGACAACAACTAGCACTGTGAATTCTACAGCCTTGATCCCAACACACTTACACTATTCAGAATGGAAGCACAAGAAAAACAACACGTACATCAAACATGTGGCAGGACTTGATGCCCCACAAAATTCCATTCATTTGCTCAGGTTCAGATCCACATAACATGTTTTTCAATATGATAACATAGGGAAGATGGGAAGGAGTGTGACACCACCTTATGACGTACAAGAGGTAAAGTGCGCTGTGTGTACGTTTAAGATAACATTTCTGAACAATTATATATTTCTGTGGTGTTTTTAGGCCACCTATTTTAACACAATTCAAACAAAGCTTTACTCAAGCAGTAAAAGTAGCTTGCCATATTACCAATATGTTGTTTATTACCAACGCAGAAAAGGCAGGGATCATTGCGCCACCTTAAACTGCCGTAAATAATGAAATAAAGACTGATTCTGAATCAAACTGTGACACGAGGCAGCAAAGAGTGAGCAGATCAAAGTCTAATCGTGTTGTTGCGTACAACAGCGAAACACACACAAAAAAAGATGGTATGAGGCAGAGAATTCCCCAACTAACAAAAATCTCAAGACATCAATTCCTGCTGAGAAAAATAAACCCATGTTTTTACTCATCACAGCCTTGGCCGAATGAGTTGCAGTAAATTAATGAGAGCAAACTTCAATTAAATTTCAGCATCTCTGCCCAGAAAAATAAAACCTTTGAAATATGTTTGGGTGAATGTCAGAGCCAGAAATCTGTTCTTCAAACTGGCTTAAGTTATGAAGTGGCAAGTTTCCAGTTTTCTCCTGCTTCAGTGCAGGCACACAAACACACAGTACATCAACCTCCGTATGCCTTGATATGGTGTGTCATTTGTTGTAGCCCAGGAGGAGGTCCATCATTCATGTGAAAACATAAGGAGACGCTATGAGAGCAGCTGAATGAGGTTCAAACAATCCACTGTATTCCATATACAGAGATGTGAAAATATGTTGTAAGTTTGTTTTTCCACATACTTAGATATTTGGATATATATGACATAATTTTTTAACAATATTGAGAAATTCAAGTAATATCAATAAATAAACGCTAAAGACCTTTAAAACCCATTTAAAACCAGTTTTTAAACTACATTAGGACATGGCTAAAAATGGCTAAAATCAAACACAGATTAGAACATCGGTACTTAGCATTTTGCAGAAGGTTTGTTTCTTTTAAACCTGAGACATTTAGTTTGCTGCTCCTGACTCTTTATTTGAGACTGAACACCATGCTGAGATCCAAAGAGCTGTCTTAGGCCTTTAGAAAAAAGACTGCAGTGGTGGGCACACTTCCGCTAATGCGCTAATAGTGGAGCTTTTTTTTCCATGTAGAGTTTTTACTAACTTTGAAAACATTTAGCACACTTAGCTTCCCCTAAATACATTTTTCCAGGTGAATTCCAAGTGCTTATTTACTTGGCCTTTTATTTGAATAAAGTTCGACATCTGTGTCGAAGATTTGATTATCGACTGTTAAAAATTCTTCAAGTAGTTAGACGTTTATATTCTTGCTCTTATTTTAAAGGGGTGAAGACTGTTTATGCAGTAATTTCATTTTCTCACATTCTTTCATTTTTCCTCCAATAATTTTATTTCAAGCAGGAAACATTCAGGAACAAAATAAAACACAGACATTAGAGAACAAGATACAAACAAATAAAGTATCTAAAGGGCATTATAGAACATGTAAATTATCATTTCTAAATTAAATTGGTGCTTGAGGGTTGTAGTCATCCAAGGGCAGATATAATTTGAATTAAAGTTAGCGCTTTAAAATTCCTTTTCACTAAATAGCATAATAGTTCAGCACTTAAGCATTAGTGGAACTAATGTTATGATTAGTGCTTTAGAGTTAGCGCAACTAACTTCTTCATTAGCGGTGCCACCACTGGAATATTGTACAACCTTGAGTTTGGTAACCAATTAAAAGAGACCTCAAAAAAAGGACCATTCAGTCAGCAATCAGCTATTCCACTGTACAGGAAATAGTCTCCAAGTGGAGGACATTTAAAACAACTTCCAACAAGCCAAGGTCAGACCATCCAAGTAAGTTCACCTGGAGAACAGGCAGCAAGATGCTAAAAGAAGCCTCCAGAAACCCTAAAATGTCTTCACAAAGAGAGACTGTACAAACTGAACTTTCCCTAGAGATGTGGAAATAAGAAACCTTAGTTCTCTGAAAAAATGAAACCCAGACTGATGTTTGCCAGAGATAGCGTAAACAAAGACATTCGAATGAATATACTTCAGACAGATGATTCTGAAATGGAATTATTTTGACACTGAAACAGAGGGGTTATCTGGCATAAAACAAAACAGTATTCTAGGCAAAAAAACCCTCATACTATCTCTGAAGCATGGAAGAGTAGGTGTCATGGTTTGGAGATGCTTTGCTGAGGCACGGCTTGGCCAGCTCATCATCATAGAATCCACCATGAATTCCACCGTATATCAGAGGACCATCTTCAACAAACTGAAAAACTGGACACTGCAGCATGACAATGACCCAAAACAATCAAGGACTTGCTGGCACTTATGAAATGGAAAGTCCTAGCCTAGTTAAAGTCCAGATCTGGATCTCATTGAGATGCTGAGGGATGACTTGAAACAGGTTGAACATGTGAGAAAATCTTCAATAATCTCACAACTTAAGGTAAGAAATGGAACAAACTTTCCTCAGATGGATGTGAGTGACTGGTGGATGGCCACAACAAGAGTCATTTCAACCAAAGGGGAGAGCACTGGGGGTAGGGTGTTCTAACTTTTTCTATGGCCAGAAAATTCATTTTGATGACAAGTTTCAAGTAAAACAATGTTATTTTTTCCTTGTATTTATGCAAATGAATTACCTAACAGAAAAAGATTCAACTATTTTATTGAGAATTGAATACTGTATTTAATGCTGTGTACTAACTTTTTCACATGCCTGCAAGGCTGTCTCTTCCTCAGCAGGGTTTATCATGGCGAAGTAGTAATGTAACCATAACAATACTAATATTCAGTTGTGACATCCTGTTGCACAGCACATCACAGCGGGACTTCTCTACCAACGTCTGAAACACAAACAGAGGGAAAAAGGATTTCTATCCATACAGGGTTCTAGTATTTTTCCATCAAAGAGTCAGTTTTCCACATTAAAGCCTTCTAATCACTTTTAAAGAGATCTGATGACCTCTTGGCTCTTATCTTCACTTTCTGCTTTAGATCTCCGGCACACGGCTGCAACGAAACAGACGAAGTGTAACCACCGGAGTGATTCTTGGCTCTCCCACGCTGCAGCAGGGAATCACTTTTGAGGAAAAGAAGAAGAACACTCAGCGGTGTCTCCCTACGCCATCATTCTTCCCCATCATTTGCTATTTATGGCCTCCACCTACTCCGTCACACACCTCAGATGTCAAAGACACTGCTTCAGAGAGACTGAAGCGAACGTCATAACAGGATTTTTCTATTTTAGGCGTAAAGTCCAGATTCTGCTAAAAAGAACAAAATGTAAAAGGTGAATTTAAACTGAGACATTGTTTCAGGACGGTTCAAATGCAGCGTTATAAGATCAGGTAGAGGCAAAAACAACTGTGTCTTTGAAGCAGCATTTTTTTTTTTTTTTTGAAACAGTGGTGTGCTTGTTTGCCGCTCTCTGCGTGTCAGACAGGGTGATCATTATCCACTTTATCGCTGCTCCATCCAGGCCAGGGATGGGCACGCCAGGACAGGCTTTGTTGAACTTAACTCTGCTCATGCAATCAGGAGAACACAGTTGGGACAGTGGAATCAAAAGTATCGGGCTAACAAGATACAGCATGTGAATCCGTTTGTTTGCTTTTTTTTTTTTCCACAACATGACACATAAATATTGTTTACAACAGAAACTCTGGGAGTTAAGTTTCCAGTAACGCCAAAAAATAAGAGGTTGCTTGCAGAATATGCCCAAATAATGTAAGCGATTACATTGTTTTTGTGATAGTTTGGAGAGAAAATCGACATTAGATGCTAAATTTGATTCATTTCACATTTGATTTATCTAGATCTAAAAATAGCAGGTAATCAAGAGGGTCTAATATGTGCAAGAAACATCTTCTGCAGAATCTTGTTGCCACAGGTGCAGAGCTTGTCCTTTGCTGACAGTACATGGGTGTGGGTGCATCTGCAGTCAGAGCAAGGGAAGAATGAAACTGCAAGAAGTGCAAGGACTGGTGCAACATTAATCTTTAAGATAGATTCCTCTTTAGGTTCGCTGGGACATCTGCGGAATTATTTGTCTGGAGAAGAAAAGTTGAATCCTCCCATTCCTTCCCAATGCTATCCACATTCAGATTTCTATCTTGTCCAAGAAATGAGCTTACTCCTACATGAAGAGTGGGATCAAAGTATCCGCAAAGAGCAATCCAAGCACAATTTTATGATGTTCTGTTTTATTTTTATGATGGAGCACTGTCTCACTAAGCCAGAGACAAGATAACATGCTTCCAAGATCATAACATTGAAATTTTGATGATCAGTAAACTCGCCAGAAGTTAACCCGAATGAGAAACTATGGTCTATGATTAAAAAGTGAGTAGATAAACAGAAGCCAACAAATTTTGATCAACACCAAGCAGTAATAACACATGAAAGGGTCTGCATCATTAAGGGTTGGGTCCAGAATTAATATCTAGTATGTCAGAGACATAGTGTTATGAAGACAGGTCAGCACTGTTAATATGATGTAATGATTTTTCTGCTGGCTGCTTTCACACCTACACTGGTCCATTTTAAAGGGTTCATTTTCTGGGATAGTCCACTCTGTTTGGGCAGGTGTAAAAACTAATCTGAACTCTTGTTTGGACCAACCAGAAAATTCCTTTACGTTAAATATGGCTACAGGTTCACTTGCAAGCTAACCCTTGTGTGGCTCAAACAGACTATCAAGTGAACCAAAGAGAGGAAGAGATGTATGATTTAAGGACATATGTGTGATATAAAAAAAAAAAAACATTTTTGTAAGATGTCTGTAACCTGTCGCTTCCTCTCTCACCTTTTCTTTTTTTCCATACTGGATCTGGACAGAGCAACACGAGCTGCTCATACTGGGCGGTTTCTTGTGATATTCTCCTAAACCCAAAACTATTCTAACTGATGTTGTCCCGGCAGTGAGGGCCAGTTTAAAAGCTGCAGTTTGAAAGCACCCGTAAAACAACAAATTGTGTTCAGAGGCACGTCTAGAAGAAGATAGAACCAGCAAGTTAACCATTTCTTTGTTTCAAGTCTGGACAGTTGGTTAGCTATGCTAGGCCTCTGTTTGAAATATGTATTTTTTTATTTAAGATTAAAACAATTCATCATTTTGATGCATGTATCTTCTATTTTGCATGCATAAATATTAATTTGGGGATTTTTCTAGATTATTGCATTGTGGCATCTTTGGCTTTCCATACTTGCTCCAGTCTCAATTGTTCGTATTTCAGGCTTCTGCTTGTGTGATATGTTTAGAAATTTAAGCTTCAAATGTGATGGGCTGAACCTTCCTTTTACAGCTGAGGTTCTACAGTGGTATCCTCATTTCATTCACGGCGGCTCATCCCAGAGACTCGCAGGTGCAGCGGTGACGACGCGCCTGGCAGTGACGTCGGTCTATAGCAAGTTACCAAACAGTGCAGCCATTAACCAGTCGATACCTATCTGACCTGTTCTAATTAGAACTTCCTCTAGTAAAGCAACACAACACGTCTCTGACAGGAACTGCAGAGTTTGTTGGTGCCTTTAGATCAGAGGACACAGAGATGAGAGAGGTCCAGCTGTAGAGGCTGTAGCTGTGCTTTGAGGCGTGTTTCTCAGGTGACAGTTGCAGTACCGTTTCTTTATATCAAAGTGATGGAGGCTGCCTGACCAGAGCAGAGGGACAGGTTGAGGCTCCATATTGTCTCCCTCTGCCTGCAGCATTTTAAACTCTACCAGAGCAGCTTAACTAACTCAGAAGTTGCGATGGCGGCCAAACCATTTTGTGTTTTTGATAGGGGTGTGGGGTTAGTCCCCACTACTGCACGGACAAATAGGAAGAAAAATAATTGAAAAAGGTTTTATGTAACTTATTAGGTTTATACTTTTCTTCACCAACAAGCCTATTTTGAAAGCAATGTTTTTGATCATAATTCGATAGTGTGAGGGCCCAGTTCTGCCCCCCACCCCACCCTGGGACTGGGACAAAAGACCCAGTTGCCCGCCCCTGCCGACGACCTAAGGGTAAACTTATCTTTCTATCCTAAAATTTGTGTAAAAAAACAGACCGTCCATAACGTTGCAATGAGCTAGTCATGCTGGGCTGTTTTCACTTTCAGCCTTTATGCTAAGCTAACATATGCTGGTAGCAGTTGTACAGCCTGAAATGGGAGGGGAAACGAGATGTTAAGTGTAATTTTATTCTCCTAAACTTCTTCTATCGCAGCTAATAACAAAAAATAAAACTGTCTTTCTGCACCCTTTCTGTATGGGGAAATTTCTGTGCAACAGCAGCTAAGTGACAGTGACAGGCAATAACAGCAAACAGACTCAGATATACATATAAATAAAGAATAGACTAAAGGATAAAAATATTGTACAGTAAGGGCAAAATTTAAACATAGAAACTGTGTAGTTATAAAAAAAATACTGGAATGTGCAACTGAATTGCTTAATTAAAAATGTACAAGATGTGCATGTCTCTGAGCATTAAAACGTGACAATAAAAAGAACAAAACTTGTGCAGATACTAGTTACTAGTTATGCTTTGCTCCCATTTTAACATTTAGCCTTTAAAGTAAGCTAGCATAGTGAAAGTAAATTTATACACATTTTATTTAGACCAAAAACCTGTTAATATAGTTGGAGGTTAATATGGTACTTAAGCGCCAACTTTTCTTTTAATGTTACACTAATCTATGCAGAAAAAATAAACTCTTTACAGTTAGCCTGTTGCTATCACATAAGTTCACTTATGAGGAGCATGCTGTTGGATTAATAAAATCAAACTGTTTTAGAACCAGACTAATAGGATTTGTTGTATTTCATAAAAATTGACATTTAAACCACAGAAATCAAGAAAAATGAAGAGTAAAGGTATGATAATTCAATCTTGGCTAACCCACAAACGTAAAGATTTGATAAAAGCCAAATTCAATTGGTCATAGTTATACTACAACTTAAATATATTTTTCTATGATTGCATTTCAATATTTAGTCCAATTTTATTTCATAATAACGCACTTTAAAATCATCTTCATATCCAATGTAGTCAGCATCACTTGAAAAATATTCTCAAAAACTTTGGAGAGAAAAATGTTGACTTTAGAAATATATAAAAAACATTGTTTTATCCGGGACGTGCAAGTTTGTTTGTTTTTGTTCCACGTGGAACTGTGCTCCACATCCAAACTGGCAAATAGGGCACGCGTGTCTGTTTTCTTTTTTTCCCCTGGGTGCCCAGCTGGGTTTTGTCTCGTTTTGACTTTGAGAAATGAATCTGGGTGGTGGTGCTGTGGCTTTCAGAGATTACAGACCGTAGCGCTCCAAACCATGGGAGGAGATCTCCTGCACTACCGGCTATAGAAAGACGGCAAACCACATGCTTGTCACCAAAATACACACATGGAAATGCACCATAGCAGGAGGAGAGTGAGTGGAGAAAGACTTACTACGTCTTAGACAGGTTGAAATAAGTATTTATACGGTCTTTTGTGAAATTTGTAGAATCCTCAATGGAAGAAATCACCAACTACTTATTGTAAGTTGAAAAAAAGATAGTTTAAGTCTAAAGAAAGTTGTAGCTGAATTAAATCAAACAACTGAACCCAATCTGAACTCGTCTTTGTCTTTGCTGGGAGTTTAAAACCGGTATCAACGTACTGTGTACCAGTATGCCCAGTACTGTACGGTGGTATATACTTGTTTCAAAAGGTATTGTTTCAAAACTGCCAAAATAATGTTCCTATGATTTAAAGCCTTTCAAAAGTAAAGTGCCGGAAAGCCCAATCATTTTTCAGGCTGAATTGACCCTACAGTAGGAGTGCTGTCCCTCCTCCACCTGTTGCTGCAAACCATCAGTCACTTGGCTCAAAGAAGACTGTTACATATTTCATTCTCTCTCAAAAGGACAAAATTGGTGTTTTGGAAAGAATTCTGGCTGTGGAAAAAAAACACAACAGCGGTGGCCTGAAAACTACAGGAACATCATCCATCTTCCTTATTAAAGGAACAGCGTTTTAAAACTACAACTGCCAAGTTTCAAGCTGCACGTCTGTTAAACAGCCAACAACAGGCTCGCTATCTCAGCAGATAGCCTGACTAAATAACCAGCTAATACGTGTGTTTTACTTGTCTCCACAAAGTGGGGAACAGCAAAAAAAATGTAATATTCTCCACAATGAATGCTTGAAAACTACCAGTAAGCTTAGCTGAAGTTTATTCTAAGTTTTGTTATGGTGTATATCACAAAACAACAGAAGAAATATCTGTACCACTGTGGTTACTTACAGGTAGCCTGGGCACTCCATTGGGCTCTTTTAAATACCTTGGTGGGGTGCCAGTTTGTTTGGTCTCTGATTTCTCCTCCTCATTCTGCAAATCACCATGCACATTTTTGCTTTTTGAACTCGTTTTTGAGTTGTGGATTTTGTTAAAACTACTTTGTTTTTGGGTGCTAATTATCATTGAGGCCCCAGACATAACATTGTTTGTCTGCTGCAAATTTAAGCTTTGTCAGGGTAAGTTTTTTTTTTTTTTTTTAACAAGAATAAAGTCATGTTACAGAATACAGCTGTAGTAATACCAGAATAAAGTCACATGATAATAAAGTCAAAGTACTACGAGCATAAAGTCGTAATTTTAAGAGAATGATGAAGTAATTTGAGAACTCCTCCATGAAAAATAAAAAATTAATTATCCAAGCTTTCTCTCGCTAAAACACCTTTTTTTCTTGTAATTTTAAGGCGTTCCTCTGGTAAAATTGTGTTTTTATTCTGCTAATATGATGACTATATTCTTGTAATTAAACAAAAATTAGCAAAAATAGCTTGGCCCTAATACATACAACTCACAGAAGGGATGACTGAAATAAAAATCTCTTTTTAAAGACATTTTTATGTCATTTGTCATTTCTTTCTTAGAAAAGAAATCGAGAAAAACAACCGATTAAAATCAGAAATCGGATCTGGTATTTAAAAAAAAAAAAAATAAATAAATAAAATTGGAGATTTTATTTTTAAACCATAATGTCCAGCCCTACTACAGAGAAATCGGGGTCAATGAGAGAAGTCCCAGATGGAACACTGAAGGGAGATGAGAACTGAGCGGAATTGCGTAAAAAGGCAAAGGCCGGGTTAAGGATAAATGGGTTTCCAAGAGTTTTGCAAATGAGAATCTGAATACTGAGGCTCAGTCCCTCTTATTTTATTTATCAACCAGTTGCCTTCAACTGTAAATTAATACATTTGACTCACAAATTTAGAGTTTGCATACCTCAGTTATAATAAGTAACAGTTTATTTCTCTATTTCTGATGCAGTTTATCCCCGTATAGTTTTATTTACGTGAGGGTATGTCCTTTCAATTCCACCTTGCTTTTGGAAAATGCTACTCATTTTATTGAGATTATGGCCTGTGTTTCTCATTAAATGTTCAGCTTTACCATAAAAACAGCTGTAGTCTGTTTTGCTTTGAGACAATCTTTGATCTCGAAGGACAGAGGGAACATGCCATGACCTTCCTTAAAGGTTCCCCCTGAGGGAAAAATGTTAGACCTCCTCAGGTCTGCTCTGCTCCACACCTTAATAATGCGGCGCTGTCACCTACAAACCTCCCTCCATACGCACCTTAAAGAAATATCAGCGGCAGGAAGACTCACCAGACTGGAGCTATAATCCCCGTGGATCAGGTGGGGATAAAATGTGGATCAGGTGGGGAGGAACGGGAAGGAAAAGTTCGCTCCGTGGATGAAAAGGATGTTTGACCTTCTGAGATGGAGATCCGAACACGACGCGCAGCTGGATTAGAAGGAGGGATGGACACAGATTGGAGGACAGACGAGTGGATGGATGGTGGGATGCAGTCAGAGCAGACCGAGCTGCAGCTCTGGCAGAGATGAATGAATCCTGGAAACACCGGATGGGCGGAAATATACAAGAGGGGGAGCCGCAGGAGTCCCTGTCAGGAGTCCCCGTGACCGGGCGGCTGCCTTCTGCTGCATGCCGCCGCATGTCTGCACCGAGGGGGGGCAGTGACATCTAGTGGCAGAACGTGATATCGCAAGCGCCTGGCTGAAAAAGGGAGATTCCACACACTTTTTTGCTACAAAGGTCAAAATCGAAAGCCCCTAGGGGTCACAAAATTCCTCTTTTTCAAATAAAAAATGATTAATTTCTTTTTTAGTTTTATCTGACGGACGGGTCATGCATAAACCTTTTTCTGATGGTTTTCTAGAGATAAGTTAATTTCGAGAAAACAAACTCACGAGATGATTGATGTGTGTGTGTGTGTGTGTGTGTGTGTGTGTGTGTGTGTGTGTGTGTGTGTGTGTGTGTGTGTGTGTGTGTGTGTGTGTGTGTGTGTGTTAAACCTGATTCCATCATTCAAATGCATGCCGCACCAGCAGAAGAGGGCTTATAAGTGTAAGTCATGGCATGGATGTGTAATTCTATGAATAATTCTGTGAATAAGTGATTCCATAGACCTTAATGACACCACGTCCTTGGTGGTATGATTAAACCATCGGGAAATTAACTCGGTATATCGAGAAAACGTCCATCGTTATTTCGTGATAACGACATAATTATCTCGTTATCTCGAGTTAACCATCGGGAAAATAAACATGCGAGTACGACCACTCTCGGCTTCCGTAGAAAATGAACAATATAGGGAAATTTGTTTTTTCTTCGGTAAAACATTGAGGATCCAAAACATAAATGTCGTGCACCATTGCATCATCACAGCAGACGGTTGCAGTTCGATGATTTTTTGATTCGTTTTTTTTTGTTTTTTTTTTTTTTTTTGGGGGGGTTGGGGGGCTAAAAGATTTTTTGAGTTTAAACTCAGCAGCAAGAACGGGACATCAGAAATTCATTTTTCTATACTCAAAAATCTGCCTTTGAGTAAAAGTTGCTGGATGTTTGTGGTTCTGCTTACGACCAAATTCGAGTGAATGAAAGAATCTTGTTAATAAATGAGAAAATATTTGTTGTATCCATCATTTTATTTGTTTTAAGGAGATTTTGTCTGCGAAAATGTCACCCTAAAAGATTAAAAAAGCATCCATCTGTATGACCAGCTTGTGCTCGCAGGCCAGATTGCTCCATTCTACAACTGTGGTCAGGCGCTGCATAAAATAATTCAGAGAGCCGAAAAATGGATCGTGGGCTGCACTTTGGTCACCCCTTTTATAAAGGTTCATCATACACAAAGTTGTATATTTTAAGCATGTGTTTCTTTTATTTTGGAAAATTTCCATATTACACGAGACTCATAGAAAGGATTTGAAAATACACTAATGTTATATGTTCTGACCAACACAGACGTGTGGAAGAACTTTACAGTTGTTCAGCTGACCACAACTTCGACCATTGCTAAAGAAGGTGGCTGTTCAGACTGCTGTGTCCAAGCATGTTAGTGGAAAGTTGAGTGGAAGGAGAAAGTATTGCAAAAAAATGTGCATAAGCAAAACTAAGCCTTGAGAGCCTATAAAGCAGGAGTCACCAACCTTTTTACAATGGACAGCTACACTAAGTGATAAAAAGGGCTACCAAAATGATACACACAGTTTACTTTTAATAATATCACTTAATGATTTATCTAATTTTGAAACAGCTCTGCGGGCTACTCATATGGGCTTCGAGGGCACCGTGCTGGTGACCCCTAGTTTAAACGATAGTAAAGTCCATTCAATTATTTAGTTTTTTGTTGGTCTGGAGTAATATTCTCATTTCCTGGGAAGACGAATTTGGACGAATATTAGCTGTAAAACATGTTCATCAAAACAATTGAAATGAACAGTAGAAATATGGCACTGTGTGTAATAAACCTGTAACATGTAGGATACCGGCCCTTGAGAGTTGGACTTTGGACATCACTGGTATGAAGCGTTATTTTCCCCTTTAAAAAGAAGGGCAAAGAAAGATGTCACATGATCAATAAGCTGCTTCTGGATTGGCCATCACTGCTTGGCGGAAAAAACAATTTAGTCAGCTGGCAAGGGGGTGTTGGCGTCTGTTTGGCTCCTGCTGTGGCTGCTGGATGAAGACTTGCATTCTAAAGCATAATTAACCACTGATTGCTCTTCAAAATCCCTTGAAACATTTAACCATACCTTTTAATTTTAATTAAAAGGTATGGTTTTTTAATTAAAAAAAAATAATTTTTCTTTTACAGCAGTATTTTTATTTAGTTTAGCTATTTAAAAATTTTTGTTTGCGGCGTTGCGACCGCGAAACTCCATTAGGAGAAGGTTTGTTTTCTGGGGTGAAGTGTAATTTAACCTTTATGATTAAATTGCATGTCTACAAAGTTCACTCTTATTAATTTAGAAATATGTTCTCTTGTATTCGGCTATCATCCCTAAAGGATTTTGGTTGCTGTTTGTTGTTTTTTTTACTCGTTTGTGATATATATTCTAACCGGAAGTAGCGTTTTTGTATGTAACTGCGCAGTTAAATGAATGTGTTTTCCTATTGAATACTGCATTGAAAGACCAATCTTGTTACTAGAGTGCTTTAGTTATTTAATGTGTATAGTTTGTTAATGTTTACCGGTAAACTGATATGAATCGATTGAATTTGAATTGTTTTTATTGTCCTGGCCCTTTACAGGTCAGGTTTTTTTTCCCCCCTACTTCCAAATGAAAAATGAACTGATGGCGAGCTGATTGGATCTTTTTCTTCTCTTCTGTTTTTTTTCGATTGGATTATAGTTCTGGGAGGAGAAATTTGAACTGTCGAAAAGAAAGAGAACCAGAAGAAACTTTGAAAAAAATAAAATAAAAAAAAAAAAAAATACATAACCACAGGTCCACAAGGAACTCTGAAACAACAAGTCTTGAACAGACTGTGGAACTAAAATCTTGGACCGCACAAAAAGTGCTCTGAACATTTATTGTTTTGAATTATTGAACTGCATAACAAATGCTTTGAACAGTCTTTTGTGTTGATCTAGCATTGCGTCTTTCATTGCTCTAATTACTACTACAACTGTATTTATCCTCTGACTTACGCTTCTCTATAACCTTTTTTCGGTATTTTTGTAAAAAAAAAACAAAAAAAACAAAAAAAACAAAAAAAAAAACAATTTTGTTGATCGTGACTGATTTGTAAAAGCAATAAAAAGGGTAAAACATCCAGGGGCGTGAATACTTTTATAGGGCCTGAATGCTCAGATGTTTTCCCACCTGTTAAGGGCTGCAGAAGAATGCTATGGGCTCAAAGTTCAGTCCCAATTAATTATGATTTTCCACTTACAGCAAATGAAAACCTGACATTTAAAATTAGAATATTACATCAGACTATTAAAAAAAGCATTTTATTATATATATATATATATATATATATATATATATATATATATATATATATATATATATATATATATATATATATATATATATGGAAAGGAAAAGAAATAGTTTTCCACTTACAAATTCAAACTGTTCAGCATACCAGTGATTATTGAAAGAAACTCTATCATATCTAATATTCATGAATCAGAAATTTAACAAATGACGTATTTGCTGGAGATCTTGGGTGGTCATCGAAGCGTCAGTGATCAGGGCTGTTCTTCATAGCAAGGCACTGACAGATCATCACTCGCACTGAAAACAGAACAAAAAGCTTTTTCAGTCTCTGTTTGCATCACATTGACACGTGGACAGAAAGGAAAAACATAATTAATGAAACCCAAACATATGTAAGATGGAATGCATGTTTAAAACTATTTTATATGAACCTAGCAAGGAATATTACAGAGCAAATTCACCTGCAGTAACACAGGGAACCAGCAGAAGGTGGAGAAAAAATAAGTATGTCTAATAATGATATTAAGATTTTATATGCATATTATTATTTTAGGTTTGGCAGCCATTCAGAAGGAAGAAACACAATTCAACAGGAGCAGCAAGAAGGCTAGCCATGCCATACACCAGCAATGTTTTATGTATTAGCATAAAATGTTTAGATTGTATATTGTAGTTTAAAAATATTACCATTAACTGAGAAAATTTGATGTCAGCCTGTTCCTGATTGGTGTTCTGAAGGTTGATGGTCTTTAAATCAGTGACACACTTGTCCTCTGCCTTGTCTCTGTGCTTCTGTATGGCTGTCAGAATGTAAGTCTGAGTCAGACCTGAATCCTCCTTCACATCCACCAGAAAGCTGACAGACCCCCTGCTGCTCCTCCGAGGTCCCACCTGGATGGCTTCACTGTAAACAAGCCTGGAGATGTTCTTCAGGTCCAGAACTTCACAGAAACCACAGTCTTTGTCCGTCACTCCGCAGCTGATCAATGTGTCATTATTAACAAATGGCAATAAAACATTAACTCTGAAGGTTGTAGTAAATTTAGCCTTCTCAGAGACCCGCTGAAAGCTCTCTTCTCCTGGCTGGTCTCCAGTCTTAAAGATCCCTCTGAGGGTCAGATTGTTGATCAGAGTCAGGTTGTGCTGCAACTGATAAAGTGTCTCTGTTGTAGCAACATAAAGATGGTTGGTGCCAACAGCCACCTGCTGAATATCCCCATCAAAGGAGAATTCTCCATTTTCCTTCAGACTCCAAGCAGGTTCTCCTCCGATCAAGCAGAGCAGACTGAGATCATGTTGTTCTGAAGTTGGCAGCTCTGAGATCCTGACAGCCTGCAGGTTGGTTTGATCCGTGTCTCTGCAGCAATTTGGGTAAAAGCGCTGCATCTCTATTAAAAGTGAGAGGGACGGAGACAAACTCGCTCCAGCTTCTCTCACTACATTTCAGGCAAAGTCCTGTTCAGAGAATATTGAAGGCAAAATCAACATAAAAGCACTGATGTTCAACCTTTGTTTTTAATAGTTCTGTTACTGACTGTATGTTTCTGTTCCTTGTGTCATTTAACTTTACAGTTAAATTAAAAAAACTGAAGTCAAAAAGGAGGTTTTTGTGTTAAAAATAATTCAAAAACTGTTCTACTTAAAACAATTATTTTATTAATCGCTGGAGATCTGGAAATGTCACTGGATCTCTCGAGTGTGGAGAAATATACTTTAAGTTATTTTTCATCCCGATTGATTTTGCATTTTATGTCAGTTAAACAGATTTTTTTTTATAATAATAATAATAATAATAATAATAATAATAATAAATTGAAATTATGAAAGCATCATAATTTCCCATCTTGTTTTTAAATAGAAAATACAAACCTTTCACAGCTTTTGTAATACTATCACTTCATAGTACTTTCATTTCTTTTTGGGTTTTTTTCATTTTTTGTTATGAAACTCTTTCATTTAATTGCTAGTGTAACCCAAGGCCTTATGAGCTCACAGCGCCATAGCTTTTATTCAGAACTATTAAATAACTGAAAATATGACTATCAATTTTGAATTCACCTAAACACACCAGCTAAAATTGCTACATCACTTTTCAACATCTATCTCAGAAATTTGTATTTTACCCTAGTATCCTGCAATATTTCACTTTATTTCCAGACAAAGCTGTGCATCATCAGCATAAAGACGCCATTTTCTTTAAACAGAGCATGAAAAAATAGATCAGTGTAAGTCTGGAACAAATCTAATTTGAATTTTTCAAGTGTTGTCTTTTGTTCCCATTAACCTGCTCTCTGTAATAAAATTATGTGATCAGTGGTGGAGTAACTCTTAGGTTAAGCAAGACACAAACTCAGATGCACAAGAAGCTCATTTTTAACATCCATCACTGCTGTTTCGGAGCTATGATGGAAGCCTAAATCATCTAACGGACACTCCTTTGTAAACAGGAACCATAACTGCACAGGTCCCTCAAAGAGTAAAGTTTATAGTAAACTAAAAATAATAAAGTGCCGTATCAGGTTATAAAAATACTTAAATTTTCTGTTTAATCAGAAAGTCCCTGAGAAGCTTTGCAAACCAGTGTTCACACCAACTGCTGCAGTGACTACAGAAATAGCGCATAGCTTCCTGAAATGTCAGTGGTTTGACCACATTTTACATGTAGAGTTAAAAAAATGGCAAAAAAAAAAAGCCTAATTTACCAAGCACTGCGGTACTTGAGAAAGTCATACAAATTTAAGGGTATCAGTACTAATTAGTGCACACCTTTAACACTTTTCTTTTTAACTCTTGTAAACAAATTTTTTATGAAGACACCATTTGTTCCTACTTGATATTTCTGTCTGTGGAGTTTTTGAGATCGACTATATTTTAGAAAACTTATGGTAATATGGGCTTGAGCAAAATTACATTTAGTTCAGGCAGCGCTATTTTTAAACATGGAGTCCATTAGTCTACATGAGTTAATATTTCCCATGAGTGAAAATAGAATCAGTGTCATCCATCATGTCTTTAGTATAACTTTGCATCGATGTTCAAAGAGCCTTCTACACCGCATTATGTTTACAAGTCGAGTTTAATGAAGCTTATTGGTGATGGCAATGAAGCTCTTCACTTCCCAGGCTATTGGAAAACCATAGATTGCCAGCAGAAATGTTGTTCTCAGTTCAGAGGACAAAATAGAGCTGGCATCTCCTGAGTCATAAACTATTAATGTATTAATTTCATTTAATGGAGCATGGGGGCCCTCAGGGATGTGTGCTTAGTCCTTTGTTTTTTGCTCTGGTGTCATATGACTATCTTCTTATTTACTACAAAATTTACATTAAGATTATTAAATGTTCTGATGAGGTAAGACTGATAAGCAACAGCTCTGAAATTCCTTACAGAGAAAGACTGCTTAGACAACAATCTCTTAAGTGAACACGTCTAAAAAGCTGATGAGCTTCAGGAAAAGGATTTATTATTTAGGAGTTACATTAAAAAAATCCTATCTTTCTCTCCACAACAACAGATGGCAGAGTTCAAATATAGTTTATCACAGGGATTTTAGTTTTTGTGAGTGTACAAACTTACACAAGCAGAGTGTAAAATGAAATACATTTTTCTTTAATAACTGGAGTAATTTTGATTTCTAAAAGCTTGTCTTGCTACCATTAGTCACAATTCTTTGATGAACGAAGAAGTTAACTTCTTTTCAGAAGTAAATACTAAAGTAAATACTTCTGAATACTAAAGTAAAACACTAAAGGGTTGATTTGAACTGCAAAGTACATTAATAGAAAATCCTGAGAAATTTAGAAAAAAATCACCATACAGGAAGTGTCACACATTTCAAGCCTATCAAAGATTGTTGGAACATTGTGGCCCATTCCCCCTCATTGTGAAGTCAGTGGGCTGGATAAATGTTGTCCAAACACATGAAAAATCTGGAAAAGAAGTTCAAACTTTATACTTTACTGTAGACTGAACCGAGACATGGTGGTGGCACATTTCTGAAAACCTTAATGGTAAACTGACAGAATTTATATGGTATATTTCTAGTCTTTCTAAAAAACCTTGTAAGTTTTGTAATAACTTTTTTTTTTTTTTTTTTTTTTTTTTTACCAAAAACATACTTTTAAGGAAATAAACACTCTGAATCTAGGGGTAAATTCAAAAGGCCTAATGCAAATCTTGCGTTCTTTTTGATTCTATTCACTGGAAATGTATCAATAGAACTACAAAGAGATTTGAAGGGTGATCAACTGAGTTGTTTCTTACAATAAATCAAAAATGATTAAAAAATTAAGATACCAGGTATTGCACAACACTACCCCAAAATATCCTTTATCTTGAATCTCCTTTCAGTGGAGATTCAAGATAAAAGATAATCTAAGGAGAACTGAATTTGGATGCAAAAACAAATGGGTATTTTCTAGAACTTATCAGATAATTTCTTGCAATTTTCATGGAACTTACTGGATACTTTCCCAGAACTTACCACATGCATTTACCGGATATTTTTAAACTTTCCAGGTACTCATGAAACTGGATGCACATAGCAGCTGAAGTGGACTGGTGACCTGTCCGGGTGTAGCCTGGCTCACGCCCAATGACTACTGGAGATGGGGCACCACAGAGGCACACACCAGCCACATCTGAAAGATCAGCTGCATCTGCTGCTACTGGGCGCAGCACACCACAAACAGTAACCAAACTGCAGAGAGATCTTATGTTTTATCACACGTAATGAAGAGTACACTGTGTTCTTAGTGAAGCACAGAAGATATCTCACATCCGGTCTGATTTTTATCACCATTTTATTATCACCACCGTTTTAGTCCTGTGTAAAGAGAGCCAAGGGTTTTTTGAAGAAGCAGATGATATAAAACTCCAGACATCGAGCTGATAAAATTGTCATTGCTTTCAATTTAAATAACAAATGAAGCAAGTCACCAAGCAGACGTAATGAAGAAGTAAATGCTAAGATTTGTAAAGGGCCACTCCATGTGTCGTAATTAACACGGATTCTACCTGTAACACCAAACACCAAAAGGATGGATGGGTGGTTTAGAGAAGAAAGAGTGTGATAGTTATATTATTTCTTTATTTAACCAGAAAAGACCCACTGAGATTTAAAATCTCATTTACAAGGGTGATATGGGGGAAAGCAGCACTGAATGACATTACACATAAAAGTTTGCAAATTATTAAACATAAGTGATCCCCAAAATATAAATGAGAAAAATGTCCAATAACATATAAAGAGTGAAGTGTGTGTCAACACCACAGATTCATTCTCTGACATCATGCCATGTGATTATGTCATGCTGAACTATGGAAGCTGATTCATTCATTTAACTCTTCATGATTTGTATTTCATCAAAGGATGACAATTTATTTTCTCACGTTACATTCATGTTTTAATAAATGGGATGTTTTAGATGGTCTGTGTTAGGATTTTTATAGTCAGTCATTTTAGGCAGCACCATATTTTCATATTCACCCTTTTATGACTTGCATTTCTCTTTTATTTTATTATACTGTATTTAACTGTGAATGTTTAAATTGTCTTCAGACTCAGCCATAAAGCCTGCAGATGAAACCTGTGAGTGTTGTTGAAAAGTAGCCAGTAAAACTTTGGGTGATTCAGCAGAAACATCCTGGAATCCAGAGCCTCAATTTATCAAATGGATGGAATCTGTCTATAAACTGATCTGAAAAAAGTTGTGAATTTTATTCTGTTGTTCGAAAAATAATGACAGCTTGGAAATGGCAACAGCAGAGTAGCACTACTTCAACATATTTCTACTCAAGTAAAAGTAAAAGTAAAAAGTTGTCATCCAAGGAGCAAAAAAGTATTCGGTAAAAAGGCTGCATAATTACTAATTGATCATAACATGATTTAAGATTTAAGATTTTAAAATGATCATATCAAAGTTATTGTCAAACAGACAAAAACATACAGTTATGTGCAAAGTTCTGATATTTTAAAGGTTGAAATAAAACATATTAATACAAATAATTGGAAAATGCTAAATTCAAGCAGAAAAAACACTTTCTCTAATATATATATTTTTTTAATAAAACTTATTAACTTATTAAACTAATGTATATAGTAGGTAAAGTATATATGTCAGAACAGGGTAAAGTAGTTCCAGTGACAAAATAAAGTATTCACAGTAAATTCACTTGACCTCAAAATGGCACAGAAGACTCAGCAGAGAGAAAATAGCACTAGAAGTCTCACTTTAACAGAAACGCTCGGCATATGTCTGAGTCATGCAGTTCTGGTTAAAATATATTTGTTCTCCATTCACTTAAGTTCCTCACAGTGGGTTGAGTATCAAGAAATCATACTCAAGTAAGAGTAGCTATACTGCATAATTATATTACTAAGGTAAAAATTACGGTACAGAAAAACTACTTTTAAAAGTACATTTCTTCTAAGAAGTTACTCAAGTAAATGTAACTGAGCAAATGTAACTCATTACTATCCACCTATTATCTGTCAGAGCCAAAAATAGACACATCATTAAGAAGAACAAGGTTTGATTATCTATGTTCCACCTGAGGAACACTAGGATACGTTCACTACTGGCACTTTAGATGTAAAGAGAGATGCTATTTCTTTTTTCTGAGCTCAGTCAACTCCCTGCAACAACTTCCTGTATCACATGAAAAAAGTTTCTTTTTCCTAATTTTCTTTGCATTTCTGTATCTTTGGCTAATATGAAACTAAAAGTACTTTGCATAACTTGAATACAAGCAGTTTGCTGCTTTGGAGGTAGGCCTGTGTTCCTGGCAGTAGAGAAAACCTCAGGCCTTTTAAAGCAAAAAGCCAAACAATAAATCAGGGTTTCTTTCGTATTACAAGGTGGCGCTGTTGAAAAACGTGTTGCTGTATAGGTTTATTCCATTTTTCCAAATGGCAACATCAGTAACTGGGATTCTTGGGGAGAGCCACACCATCAAAGGTGACCAGAGGTCAGAATTAGCCATCTTCAATAGATTGATTTTGATTGGCAGATAAAACATGGAAACATCCATTTTTTTACCCCCAATAAATAAAATAAAAAAAACTAACTATTTTGACTTATATGTAACAAATAAACCACCAGCAGGTACTTTATTTTAAAATTTTTAACAAAATATTTTTGTAATTCTCTCCAGATACTCCAGATTCCTCCCACAGTCCAAAAACATGGCTGCTAGGTTAACTGGTCTCTCTAAGTTGCTTTTTGGTGTGGGTGTGAGTGTGAGTGTGTGTGCGTGTGCATGGTTGTTTGTTCTGTGTGTCTTTGTGTTGCCCTGTGATGTACTGGTGACCTGTCCAGTGCGTACACCGCTTCTCACCCAGTGACTGCTGGAGATAGGCACCAGCCCACCCATGGGCAAGAATAAGTAGGTTTACATAATGGATGGGTGGATGGTTTCATACATTTAAATAACAGCAAACACAAGATAATCCAACTGAGAGCCTACAGTCATATTTTAAAAGTTAATCTCGGCCTGTTATTGTAAAACATCTGCTAAATCTTAGGTCACACACGAGGTTGTCTTATAAAATAGCACCAGTGGTTCCTTTGTGTTTTTCGGGGAGCAAAGATAAAATGTAGGATTACTTTAGCTTGGAATCACCCCTGGTCTGACAGTTACTTCCTCATCATTACATTTAATGACATTAATGTGATCAGTTTAATAGGAAAGTCAATGGCCAGCAGAGTAAAGAACAAAGGACTGAGCACACATCCATGAGGGTTTCCATGCTCCTTTTGATGGATTTAATGCATTGATAGTTTGTGACACAGGAGATGCTAGCTGTTGCCAACTCTGGGACTACTTTGTCCCATGAATTAAATGACTGCATGTCATGTCCAGCTCTGCTGGTTAAGTCTTTTACAGTCGTGCATCTGACTTTGTTTGTTTTTTTAACTGCCTGTTTTATTTTGTGCACTAATTTCCTGTCTCATTTTAGACAACTTTACTTCCTGAGATTCCCACTTGTAGTCAGCCTCTGCCACGCCCTAATGTTATCCAGCTGTGTTGCAGATTTTACCTCACTGTGATGGATCTTCCATTTGAGTCCTTTGTTCCTATTCCTTTACTACACCTAGTCTCTAATTATCAGCCAGTTCTGAACCTCTGATGTTTTCTATGCTTTTTTTGGCCGGGATGGTGAGGTTCTTCATATCAACATCAATAATAAGCATCATTAACTGACCAATAACAGAGTTAATGCATAAATCTATATCAGTGTGAACATCATTGTGTGTAATACGCTCTCTGAACACAGATTTTCAAATATGGTAAAGATGTTCTCACTCTGATTCTATATCCACTAATTGCACATATTTTCATGTAGAAGGATGCACTTGAAGTAGTTTAAATTAGCTCTGTCTGAATTTAATATACATGTAATGTTCAAACTTTTAGAAACACATGTTTTCTAACACATAATGCTAATCTAAAAAGCTCCATAGACAGACTGATTTAAGGTAATGATATCTTTGTAAAATTTTATTTTAAGGTTGTATTAAAGGTGTGACTAATTGGTGCTTAACAGGTTCATTTTTGCACAACTTTCTCAAGTTGTTCTTAGTAATTTGTGCATCTTTTACTGTTATTTATCTTGACAACTAAAATGGGGTAAGAGCACTGACATTTCAGGAAGCTATTTGATGTATCTCTAGTTACCGCAGAAGTTGGAGATAACACTGGGTTGAAGAAATTCAGTCAGATAAAACCAAAAATACATTTAAGAACACATTTTTTTAATTCATATTTTAAAAAATCCAGTATGTCATTTAATTTGTTTGTATTTGATCATCTTTCCTCCCTGAGGAAACTGTTCAGTTGTTCCTATTTACAAATGAGTCTGATCGGTTTTCAGTCAGGCTACTAATGATCATGTTTTGTATCTGAGGAAAGTGTGGTGAACATGCAGCATGTGTCTTGCTAAGTTAAAGAGCAACCACACCTTTGATCACATTTTATTTCAGAGGCAAAGTTAATGGGAACAAAAAATGAGACATAAAAGATTCAAATAGTTTTTGTTCCACAAGGTTCTAGAATTGGACTGATTCAATTTTGCATGTTCTCTATAAGCAAAATGCTATCTTTATGTTAACGACAACTTTATTTATGCTGAAGTAATATTAAACAAAGCTGGCGGGGGGGAGGGTCCTAATCCTGAAGTGAAATCCAGCTGAAGTCCCAGGTGTCCAGGGATGACTAAGGACATTTGGTTTCCAAGCAGAACACACAATGAACTGCCTTTAATACTTGAGCATCTTTTTTGATTTTACAGTTTATTGATAAAGATCTGGAACATAAACATGCAGTCAGACACTTTGGAGTTATAATCGAAACAAGGTGGAGCTTTTCTGCTGATTTACCTTCAATATTCTCTGAGAGAAAGAGTTGGATCATGAAACACTTTGATGGTGGAGTCTCACTGATACCAAGACTTTGGCTAAAATGTAACCTGAACTTGTAGATTTTGTTACGAGTGAAACTGGAGAGGTTGCGACTTTGAAGCTGCCCCACCTCCCGCTCACTTTCAGCACTTCTTCTTTAAAAAGAGTTGCAGCACTTTTACTGGCGTCACTGCAGAGACACGGATCAAACCAACCTGCAGTCTGTCAGGATCTCAGAGCTGCCAACTTCAGAACAACATGATCCTGCTGCTCAGTCTGCTCTGCTTGATCGGAGGAGAACCTGCTGAGAGTCTGAAGGAAAATGGAGAATTGTCCTTTGATAAGGATATTCAGCAGGTGGCTGTTGGCACCAACCATCTTTATATTGCTACAACAGAGACACTTTATCAGTTGCAGCACAACCTGACTCTGATCAACAATCTGACCCTCAGAGGGATCTTTAAGACTGGAGACCAGCCAGGAGAAGAGAGCTTTCGGCGGGTCTCTGAGAAGGCTAAATTTACTACAACCTTCAGAGTTAATGTTTTATTGCCATTTGTTAATAATGACACATTGATCAGCTGCGGAGTGACGAACAAAGGCTGTGGTTTCTGTGAAGTTCTGGACCTGAAGAACATCTCCAGGCTTGTTTACAGTGAAGCCATCCAGGTGGGACCTCGGAGGAGCAGCAGGGGGTCTGTCAGCTTTCTGGTGGATGTGAAGGAGGATTCAGGTCTGACTCAGACTTACATTCTGACAGCCATACAGAAGCACAGAGACAAGGCAAAGGACAAGTGTGTCACTGATTTAAGGACCATCAACCTTCAGAACACCAATTATAAACAGACTGGGGATATATTTTCTTGGTATGATCGATCTGCTAAGAAAACTGGGATCCAAACTGAAGCTGATGTAGAGTTTGTGGACGGATTCCAGATCAGCTCAACAGTGTATCTGTTCTCCAACGTGGCGTCAGGAGGTGAAACCAACAAAGTCCGTCTCATCTGGCTTCAGGCTGAAACCAGTAAAAAACAGACTTTGGACTCATTTCATGGAGCGACTCTCAGTTCCTCTGATGGAGGTGAAGGCAGCAGACTCCTGGCCTCCTCGGTCATCCCTGGTGGACAGCGGGTCCTGTGGAGTGGAGTGTTCAGTGTGGACGGAGGAGAAGCCAACACTGAGCTGCTGCTGTTTGACATCAGTCCCGATCAGATCAAGGAGATGAAAGGAGATCCACATTTTTTTTCCCCACCAAAGACTGCAGATCCCTCAGTGAGTCGCTGTATTAAACATAAGCTCCTTTTGCTGTTGCTAGTTTTCACGTCCTGCTGTTTGACTCAGTCCTGGATGACTGAGAATCTCCAGCAGTGTTTTACATGCTGTCTGAACTGAGACAGACAGAAAATTCAATAAGAGGACAGGTTGGGTGATTTATGACACAGAGGTTGGTCTGCGTTTATGGAGCATTCACTGTTTCACTCTTTTGAGTCACTTTAACTGAACTTTGTTGTGTTCAGTTTTTACCTTCATGTCAACATGAGCAGGAGAACAAACACAGATCTAGACTTTTATACAGCAGGGAACAAGCCGTACAACCCAGTAGGTGGCTTCGTATGCAGTACTGTGAAAAAATGTTTTTCACACCTCTGCAGATTTCTTCTCTTTTTCCTTTTTTTGTCATAATTAAATATTTCAGATTATCAAGGAGTTTAAATATATTTAAAAATACATTTAGTTTCTGTTAAACTTCAAGCCCTAATTATATCTCTCATACTTGAAAAATGCTGAAATTCTGCTTGAAAATACATATTTTACAAAGATTTTTTTTTTAAAGGTATTGAAGTGTATTTGAATGATCTTTTAACCAAAAAGGATATGTAGTGACATTTTTAATCAAATTAAAGGGGTGTGATTGGGAGGAATGGCCAACCCAGTTTGGTCACAAGTAGTGTTTCATGTTTGGATTTCTGTGCTTGCCATGGGATGTACATAATAAACACAGAAACAACATACCAGGTGCACTTGGTATGAGGCAACTTTGAGCCAAAGATCAATGCTGAGTTTGTTGAGAATCAGTTGAGTTTGACTGAACTTGGCTCAGCCCAAAGGAACTACAGGAAGTTCCCTCTATGTGGGCCCTCCACCTGCAGAAAGGAATGTCAAGATAGGGTGCCATGCAAGTTGGGTGGCAGGTGAGGGTGGGGGTCTTGGTGTGCTAATTCCTGGTGGCATACTCAGACTTTAGGTCCATGGGACATTTGACCAGATCTTTAGCTTCACTGAATTATTGAGGGGCTCACGGGAGTTTCGTTTTCCAGTCTACATGCGTTTAGTAGATCTTGGAAGTTCCCCAGAGGCATTTTATGGGGGAGGCTGTGGGAATACAGAATGTCAGGGATGATTTTAAGGGCTACCTGGTGTGACCAAACAGAGAGCTGTTACCGCATTCTTGGCACAAAGTAGAACTTATTTCTAGTGTGGGTTGAAACCCCCAGGGCTGTTGATTGTCCCCAATCCTGTTTGTGGACCAAATTTTATGGCATAGCCATGAAAAGAAGGATGTCCGGTTTGTGAACCTCAGGGTCTCATCTTTGCTTTTTGCAAATGATGTGATTCTCTGATGAGGTGTGGATGACAGGTGGCTGAAATGAGCTTCCTCAGTAAGGTGGCTAGGCACGACCTTAGAGATACAGTGAGAAGCTCTGTCATCTGGGGGTGGGGGTGTCTGGTTATAGAGCTACTGGTCCTCCTCATCAAAAGGAGTCAGAAAAGAGAACTTAGATATCCAATATGGGGCAACGTATGTAGGCAGGTAGGTGGGTATTCTACTTTGACGCAGAGTTGATTCACTGACGGGAGAAAAGGCAACAAGACCAGAGAGTGTGGATAAACACTCCAGAAATAGCTGTGTCACTGAGATCCAGGCCCAGCATGTCCAGGCACTGATCCCTCCACTAGTACCCTGGGGGCCCGGTGATCAGGAACCCAACATTGTTCACCCGCCATCCCACACTTCCAAAGGTGTCTGAGTTTCACCTGGACACCAGCTCTCATTGCTGTCCTTGTCCTCCTTGATCTGTACTATCTCTGTATAATAACAATGATATTTAGAAAATATTGAAAGGACTTAACTGTGAATTTTATTAATTTAATGGAACTTAATGTGAAACTTCCTGTTCACTATCCTAGCAAAAACTTGACCTACCCACCAACTGGTGGTTCATGTGTATAATAATAGTAATAAGCAGTTTTCTTATTTTAACTGAATATTAATTGTACATAACATAAAAAATGAAACCCTCTCTGTTAATAAAGTGCTGACATTTTGCTTGTTGAGCTTGTAAATGTGTCTTTTTTTTTTTTTGTTTCCAGCTCTATATAGAGAAGCATCACTGACTTAAAATGCACATGTAGCAGCAGCCATTAGTTTAGTGACTATTTGGATATTTGTTTAAGAAACATTTCATAGTTATCAGATCTGTTAATATGTCTTCGTTTCTCAGTCAGAACCTGAGTCCCTGAAAGCAAAGGTTCTCTTCAAGAAGAAATACATGAGCTCCATGTTGGCAGTGAAACAGGACAGCTGGACGGTTTTCTTCATTGGAACAACTGATGGGCAGCTCATTAAGGTGAGTAGAAGAGTTACTTTCTCATTTTGGGGGGAGATGTTTTGTTTTTTTAAACATAGGTTGGACCTCATGTCAAACTATGTCTATTTTTGCTCAGTAACTTGCTGGTGTGTAAATGTTAATGTCACTGTGCGGTTAAGAACCAGCCTGTTCTCGGTCAAAATCATGTTTCGTACTGAATGAACAAAATGGTTTCAGTACTTCTGGGACCCATTCAATGAGCCCAGAGAAGTGGATAACTCTGAGGATCAGCCCTAACTGGAGTGGGAAATATTCAACTGTACAGCCTGAGGAATTCAATCAATTAATTAGACTCATAGCATCCTTAGGATAACTCTTCAATTTTTGCTTTTACAGTCAGAAAAGACAGACGTAATTAGAGTATTTGAAAACCAAACTACTTCATCAGTTGCTTATTCTGAGAGGCGCTATATTGTCTGTCATCCAGTGGTAATATACTGTAAAAAATAATTGTTGCTGGTCGCTAATTCCCAAAGATTTTTCTCGTTGTTTATGCTGACTCTGGGCCTTTAACACATAATTGTCAGTTTTGTGTTTTGCAATCTTGAACCATAAAGCACAATGACTCCTTAATGTATTGAAACTAGTTTGAAGTTAACCACCTTTTATTTTCAGTATATGGGAAATTTGTTCTTGTCTTTTTGTCTTGCTTTTGCTTTGTTATGGTCACTGTCCATTAAATACAGTGTTGGATGTATTTAAGTTAGAACTTTTCGGTTTATGGGGCTTAAGGGATTTATGTGTTAATATGGAAGTGTATTATTCGTTCATGTATTCGGGCTTTTTTCCTGTGTGGGTGAATAATTTTCTGTTTACTTGGTTATTCCTTCACCTAAACCGAAATAGGTTTGTACTGTCAGCTCCAGGCACTGCCCACACCCTAATCAGGGTTTTTTTTTTTAATTAATGCCCAGTAACTTCTTGTTTGAACAGAACAACTTCTTCCACATGTTTCCTGTGTTCCCTACATGCCTGCAAACAGGACTTATCACTTTCTTTCAACAATGGCTTTTGTCTTGCTACTTATTTAGATTTTTTTACATTTCACGCCTGCCATCTCCAAATGCAGTTGTTACAGGGATGGACAGAAGACTGATAGATTCATTCATTTATTCTCCTGGTTCATCTGTGGTTTAGTTCCCTACTGTGCACCAGCTCTTTCCTTCTTTGACCAATTTCTCTGACCCACCATTGTTGACAGACATTAAGGTGTTTGCATTCTGAGAACTGCCACAAAAGCTGCTGATCAACTTATTTTCTGGCAATTTGACAATACTGGAACTACAGATTAAAGAGGCTGCCACTCGTCACCTTCGGCCGTTACAGCAGGTGAAAGCCACCAGCCGCGAGCCTCTAAAACCTGGGAAGACATGATAGAGGAAGAGCCCCCATCCATGCTTCCATTGTTTGGGGACCTTATGGGAAGTGGGGAACTCAAAACAGCCATTGAGGAAACAGAGGGTGACAAAATCTCTGACCTCCCCGAATTGGAGGACATGGAGGAAGATGATGATGACTTCATCTTCCTGGCTCAACACTCCACCCAGTGGAGCGGAAGTTGCCTCAACTGGTGTAGTGGCTAAACTCCTATATTTTAGGCTACTGGTTGCTGTGGTTTCTTGAAGGCTTTGTTTTTATGTGCACTCAATCAAGATTCACTATGCAGATCTTTTTTGACTTATAATCATAAAGTCCTTTTTTCCTTCACAACATCCATTTATGTTGCTATTTCCATTAAGAACAATGGAAATAGCATTCCATTTCCATTTCCGTTTGCCCCTTCTCATTAGCAACACCAACACAAAATTACACTTGACTTTAAATAACCCCAGCTCCACCTCCAACACACTCAAATGAAATACACCTACTAGTGGAGATAAACACAGGGAAATTAGATAAATGGCTCCTACACCTCAGGACAGTGACCTGTATGATGTGTGCAGACAGAGTGCCTCAAAGCTGAACATCCCCTGGCCAGCAGCTCAGGATGCAGGAGGAGAACACAACTTATAGTATAATAGTACAAGACTTCCATCAACTTTATCTTCAGCAAAACAACTATTACCATCAGTTCCAGTCTGCATGAGAGAAATTAGGCATTTCCGATCTAGCATTTATCATTTAAGAACAAGATCCCAACCAAGGGCTATTCTAAGCTGGAGATACAGGGCATGGATGAATTGGGGCTGGCCGAACCACTTCATCAACCTTGGGTTCTGAACAAACTGGGCAAAGAGTTGTTTGGTTCCCATGCAATGCATGAGTATTTGGGTCTCATAATAAATTCCCTTTCCTATCACATTACACTATAAGAGAGGAAAATCCTATTCGCTCAGTGCATGGCATATTTTCAGTTGGGAAAAGATGTTTCATTCAGACTTTACCTATGACTCCTCGGACTCATGGCATCAGTGGTTTCTGTTGTCCATCTGGGGCTGCTGATGGTGAGAAATTTTCAGTAGGGGGGGTCACATCATTGCAACTAAAGTCAAACTGGGGGAGTGCTTCAAGCAAATTCCAGGAGCAACCTCTAAGATCTCTGTCCAGATAGTGCAGTCCTGCTTAACAAGAAATCTGTAGGAAGACATGAGTTTGAAGTGGAACTGTGTTAGTGAAAAGCACAAGTGTAAAGTTTTTAAATACATTATATGTAGTAACGATCTATGCTGTTGTTGTCAGCTTGCTGTGGACAAGAACAATGGTACAGCATGTCCAAAGGAGCACTACAGGGCGAGTGGCAATCATAAAATATTTCCAAAAATCCATCTGGATCCAGTGGATCATAAATACATGTATCTGCGATTTAAAACACAGGTAACTTTCTTTTTTTTTCAATTTTTCATGCCGCATGTACAACACTGCATGTTAGTGTTTTCTAAGTCTTTGAGTTTTGCTCCAGATTAAGCGTATACTCGTGTCAAACTGCGAGGAATACAAGAATGTGAAAGACTGTTGTGCTGCACAGGATCCATTCTGTGTCTGGTGTGTTTCAAAAGAAAGGTCAGAGAAACTTCAGATGCAACTAAAGCCTTCAGAAAATTCTGAAATTTATGATGCCATGTTTGAATTTTTTTCAGCTGCATGTTTAAAGACGACTGCAAAGACGAGTGGTTGTCCATCCCTGATAAAACTCAACAGGATGTAGTTTCCCATAGAGCTCTGAAGAAATCCACAGGAGAGGTGGATCAAAAACACACTTCTGACTTTATTCAGTTGGAACTATCAGTTATTTATTTCTTATGCTTGCTCCCTTCCCAGGTCAAAGTAGTTGTTCAAGTACACCTGACTGTTACGCAGAGGATTCAGTCTAACTTCACCTGTCAGATCACTACAACCTCTGTCCAGCTTTGTAGGCCAAATGGCCCACAACCTCAGTACCCACAATGCACCTGCATTCTCGCTTATGAGCTTCAAGCTCAGGGTCAGTAATGATTTTGTTGTCATTGACCCCACATCACCACAAGGCTCCTTGAATGTATTATTTATGATCTGGTTTATTCATAGGTCAAATTTTACAAATTAAAACCATAATAATGAAAATAAAATATATATTTTCTAGAATATTGATTTTGAAATGATTGTTTAAAAAGCATGAAGAGCTGACAGCAAAGTGACAATGGAGCTCAATTGTTACAAAGAGGCCTAAAGCTTACACACCTGGAGTGAAAGTCATCTTTCTGACAAAACATGATACCCTGTCATGCCAAACTTCGTTTGGCCAGTGTGCAAAAAGTGGAAATCCCAAATCAAAATCCAGAGGGTGGTAGTATGAATTGTTCTTTGCTGATACAGTATGCATGAGCCTGAATTCCTTAGAACTCAAATACAACTTTAATACCTCAGAGTCTGTGTGGAAATCTCTCAGGGGTCAGCAATCCGATGCAATGCTCAACAAGGGCTGCTTATCAACTCAGTTCCTGCGTCTGTTGTGATGTCATCAGATGAAGTTCACACAAAGCAGAATGAGCAGGTTTCTTTTCATTGTACCTTTTAAAAAACTTTGGATCAAATGAAATCCTGCAAAGAAAATCTATACTTCATTTCCTATCTCCATTTTTATTGTCACTCTACATTTGTTGGTAAAAAAAAAAACCTTTTAAGTAGCTAATGTAGATCTGAGTTATTCAGCAGTGTCCAAACATTTCTCCAACTGTGCAGTATTTTGCCACAATAACTAAGGTGGTTTTCATTTGCAGAAATTGAGGTCACTGTAACAATCAGATTTGAGAAGGCAATGCTGGCAACGCAACTAAAGCTAATCAACTGTTCTGTTAGTCCACTCTCGTAAGTTCGTTTACACTTTACAGATTTCAAGATATTTTAATAAGACAAAAATTATTATTAACTACAAAATGTAATTTTCTAAAGATGAGTTTATTTATTTAGGGAAGAAAACGGTCCAAAGTAACATGGGTCAGTGTGGAAACGTAATTAAGATGAGAATGAAAGCCATTGATATCTATTGGGTCTTTTTGTACCTTTTGTACCTAGAATAATAATTATTATTGTTGTGCATTAATATATTATTGTGACTCTGCTCAGGACCATGTATGTTGTTTTCTCTGCAGGTGTCAGGAGTGTATCAGAGCTGGGTGTGGATGGAGGCAGAACCGCTGTTCCTGGGCCAGTGAAGAAGTGCAGAATGTAATCATACATTTTTAGATGCTTTTAAAAAATGTCTGCATAGTTACCTGTTAATACCTGTGGAACTAAATTTTAAACCAACATCTGCATAAAACAGTTATATAGTTAAGGTACTGAGCTGCAAAAACAAGCAGGTTAGGAAATGGAAGCAGACATGTGTAGCTGCTGAATTTACTCAACTGAAATTGTGTTTCAATTTGTAGGACGCTTGCCAAACGTCCATCCCTCTGTCAAACCTTCCGGTGAGTCTAAATGTGGATTATGTTCCACACGGTTCAACCTAAAGCATGTTCAGAATAACAGCAAGAGAAAGTGAAGTTTTGAAGCAGTTTATTATGTGTGTTTTATGACAGAGGCCAAAGATTACCTCCATCTCTCCCAGTGTTGTGTCTTACTACGGCAGAAACCACGCTTTGTTGACAGGTCGTAACCTTGGAAATGTGGTCGGAGTCAAGGTCCAGGCTGAAATGGACTGTTCTCCAAAGGTGTAAGTCACTCAGTGGGCTATGGCTGATCTTTAGAAAGGCTTTTTCACACGGTACAATGAGAAAACACCTTGGAAAAAAGCATGAAGCTTTTGTAGGCACAGGAGAGCAGAAGTCATAAAGCGACCTGAATATTTATAGATAAAATGTCCAAAGAAAATACTGAACTTATATCCAGGGATAAAACTGAAAAGAAAGATAACACTAAAGAATTTGTTTTACAGTTAAATCTCAATCACTATTGGATCATAGTTTAGTAATATGAAAAACTTTCATCTGTTTGTGTACATATATATATATATATATATATATATATATATATATATATATATATATATATATATATATATATATATATATATATATATATATAAATTCCCTTCTCACCCTCCACGGGTGGTCTTTCTCAACCTCTGAGCTCGGGTCCTCTACCAGAGGCCTGAGAGCTTGAGGGTTCTGCGTAGTATCTTGGCTGTGCCGAGAACTGCGCATTTCTGGACTGAGATGTCTGATGTTGTTCCTGGGATCTGTTTGAGCCACTGCTCCAGTTTGGGGGTGACTGCCCCGAGGGCCCCGATGACCACAGGCACCACTGTGGTCTTCACCTTCCAGGCCTTCTCCAGTTCCTCTCTGAGGCCCTGGTATTTCTCCAGTTTCTCGTGTTCCTTTTTCCTGATGTTGCAATCGCTTGGTATTGCTACATCCACCACAACGGCTTTCCTCTGTTGTTTATCCACCACCACGATGTCCGGTTGGTTCGCCATTACCATTTTGTCTGTCTGGATCTGGAAGTCCCACAGGATCTTAGCTCGGTCATTCTCCACCACCTTTGGGGGTGTGCCCCACTTTGATCTCGGGGCTTCCAGTCCATATCCTGCACAGATGTTTCTGTACACTATGCCCGCCACTTGGTTATGACGTTCCATGTACGCTTTCCCTGCCAGCATCTTGCACCCTGCTGTTATGTGTTGGACTGTCTCAGGGGCCTCCTTGCACAATCTACACCTTGGATCTTGTCTGGTGTGATAGATCTGAGCCTCTATCGCTCTGGTGTTTAGGGCCTGTTCCTGTGCAGCCAGGATGAGTGCCTCTGTGCTGTCCTTGAGTCCAGCTTTTTCCAGCCATTGGTAGGATTTCCTGATATCAGCCACTTCAGTTATTTGTCGGTGGTACATCCCATGTAGGGGCTTATCCTCCCATGACGGTTCCTCCAGCACCTCATCCTCTGGTCCCCATTGTTTGAGACATTCGCTGAGCACATCGTCGGTTGAGGCTTTGACCTTGATGTATTTATGGATCTTGGATGTTTCATCCTGGACAGTGGCTCTCACACTCGCTAGTCCTCTGCCTCCGTCCTTACGGCTCGCGTATAGTCTCAGGATGCTGGATTTAGGGTGGAACCCTCCATGCATGGTTAGTAGTTTCCGAGTTTTAACATCCATGGTCTTTATCTCTTCCTTTGGCCAGCTTATTATTCCTGCAGGGTATCTGATTACTGGCAAGGCATAGCTGTTTATCGCACGGATCTTGTTCTTGCCATTGAGCTGGCTTCTCAGGACTTGCCTTACTCGTTGGAGGTATTTGGCTGTGGCTCCTTTCCTTGTGACCTCATCGAGGCTGCCATTTGCTTGTGGTATTCCCAGGTACTTGTAACTGTCCTCAATGTCTGCTATTGTTCCCTCTGGGAGTGAGACCCCTTCTGTGTGGATGACCTTCCCTCTCTGTGTAACCATCCGACCACACTTCTCTAGTCCGAATGACATCCCAATGTCAGTGCTGTAGATCCTGGTGGTGTGGATCAGTGAGTCGATGTCTCGTTTGCTCTTAGCGTACAGCTTGATGTCATCCATGTAGAGGAGGTGACTGATGGTGGCTCCGTTCTTGAGTCGGTATCCGTAGCCAGTCTTGTTGATGACTTGGCTGAGGGGGTTCAGACCTATGCAGAACAGCAGTGGGGACAGAGCGTCTCCTTGGTATATGCCACATTTGATGGACACTTGTGCAATTGGCTTGTAGTTGGCTTCAAGGGTGGTTTTCCACATCCCCATCGAGGCTGCAATGAAGGCTCTTAGAGTCCTGTTGATGTTGTACATCTCTAAGCATTCAATGATCTGCATTCAATGGCTGGGTAGCTCAATGGGTAAGTCACCCGACCTTCACCTGGGAGACCGGGGTTCGAATCCAGGCCGGGTCGCTTTGTTGAGATATCCAGTGTGGGTCCTTAGGCAAGATCCTTCGCGCTACTGCCTACCTCATGATGAGAGACAAAGGAATACACGCCATGCCGGCTCAGACGTCGCCCGGTCAAACAAGGTCTGCGTCAGGTGCTGGGGAACCAGCACCTGTTACCCGTGAAACCAGCACCTTCACGAAAAATGGGTTACTGGAACAAGACGGAATTGGGCGAGAGGTGAAAACTTGGATCTGTTGGAATGCTACTACTCAAGTAACCCTAGTCAGAGGGGTTACATGCAAAGAATGCGGGAGGAATGGTTACGTCGACATCCCCATTCAACACTAACTGCCAAACAACTAGTAGCTCAGTGTTCCAACATCCGCAAACGGCAAATGCTGTCACAACTTGAGATAGACGAGGTACAACACAAATGCTACGGCAAGGGGGAACCAGGACGCCAGGTCAGAGGGGAGTTAGCTTCAACTCCCCACCCGGAGTGGGGAGTTGAAGCCCCAATAATGAACGAACCATCAAAGCTGAACGAGGCAGCAACTGACCTGAGAGGTAGGATCGTGGCCCGAATGAACACCAACAATCCCGATGCCAATTACAACGGCTGAGTGAAGTACCATCAGAAAGTCTCATTGAAGATGTGAATGCAGCATTGAGAACGATCCCTACCAACACCATAACGGAAACCAATGAGCTATATATATATATATATATATATATATATATATATATATATATATATATATATATATATATATATATATATATATATATATATACCATGCTGCTAACTTTTGCAATAAAGCACAAGATAATAAAGTGGCTGCAAAATCGTGAAGAGACTACAACCTTTGATAGACGAATAATAATAATAAAAATTTAAAAAAAAGAATTCAGAGCCCTCAACACTTGTTTCTCTTCCAAAAGATGTGAAAAAGGTATGCAAAAAGCCTTAAAATGAATTCCTTTTAAGCCTAGCATCAGCTTACACAATATAGGCTTTAGCAAAAATCCTACCTTAATTTAAGAACATTTATTTAATCGAACAAAATCAACCATGGAAAAATAACTGTTGAACCAAAAATCCCCGCTGCTTCTCCTAATGGTGACATAATTTACAGGGCTTTCTGGTGAAGATCTCAGCCAGATAAATAAAATAAAATATTAATTTACAGGGCTCAAAACCTGACACGACTTTCACTCAGAACAATAAAAATAAAAAATCTGATCATGGACTAGCAAACCCAAGAACTCAGTTTATCATGTGTTCAATAACAGATGTTCTTTTAATCTTACTTACTAAAGTTTTTTGAGTTATTTTTGGTTAGTTAACCTTATGTCCTTACTCACTAAATTTAGTATGTTCAATGGGAGAATTTGAGTTATTTAATAAGTAACAGGTTTCTGTTTACGTTTAGTAGGAGGTCTGGACCTGGGGTCTCATTTATAAAGCTTGCGTACGCACACTTCTTCACTTCATTTGGTTGTATAGTGAACATCAGTCCCACACAACGAGAATAAGTAAAACTAACTTAATGTTCCTCTTTCCCTCAAGTACATACTGCTTGTCAAATATATTTAATTTACATAAATTTACTTAAAAATATTATGTTGAACATACAAACTCTATCTGTTACCATAATGCAAATATATTATGTGGTATTAATATCTTTTTTATGTCTCAGCAACAATATTTTAATGGATAACACCAACTTAATTTTGATTGCCAGTATTAATTGAATTGTATCATGTAAAGGCTATGTAATCATGCTCCTGGAACACATGTTACAGCTTTAAATCCTACTTAATTTTTCAAGATAACTTTATAACAATGCATACCTTGCTATTGTGAAAAACTAAAATTAAATATAAACTGATCTTTGACAAATCAATATTCCAATGGGGAGCGTGACAATACAGAACTGTCTTAACTGAACTGAGTCATTGTGGTGAGTGATTTTGATGAACCCTGATCCAACTTTAACATTGCTAATACTGATGCACTGATTCTGTTTGGGCCGTCAGCTATCGATAACTAATGCAATAGAGCACCCTCTGTATGCTTGGTGCACATTTGAAACAGTGATATGTATAGAAAAACCCAAAGTGCTTAACAAAACAAAAAGACCCACAGATCAAGACAGAAGGTTGGTCTGAGTTACTGGTTTCTGGGCCAGCTATTGTTTTCCCCTCATTATTTTAATCTTTATATCATTATTCCATTACCCTTTATGTTTATCCTTTTCTTTTGCTGTGAGCTTTGTTAGGGTTCACCCAGACTGTTTGCTTTCTGAAAAGAGTAAAAATATGAAAATGTGTTGGACTTGAAAATCTACTTTGGGAGAATTTCTTATTTTTCATTTCTCTGTCAGGTTTGATGCACATTCTTACCATTTTTTGGTAGTTTTGGTCTCAGTTTAGATGTTTCTCTCCTTCTGTGTTATCGTGTTTGACTCTGATTAGATCCCCAGTTTGGAACAACAATGGTGAGAATCTGACGTTCCACATTCCCAGCAGAACCAATGAAGCTGTGGCCAAAGTGTGTGCTGTCCTCTCTGATGGGAGTTGCCATGGTGAAGCTGAAATCAACTACCAGTCAGCACCAACTTGTACCAGGTTTTCACCATCCGCTACCTGGGCAAGGTAAACGTGTTTAGCAATGCCTTCCAGATGGAGTCATACCCTGTCGCATTTCTACATTTTGTAAAATTACAACCACAAACTACAGTTTAGTTTATTGGGATTTCATGAATTAGACCAACACAAAATACTCAATAATTGTGAAGTGGAAGAAAAATAATAGGTGGTTTTAGTTTCTTACAAGTGAAATACCCAAAATTTTGGCGCAGACATGGATTAAGCCTCGTTAATGCTGATTACCCTTAGACCAAATCCAGTGCAGTCAGTGGCTTTCAAAAGTCACCTAATTAATAAATTGTCTTTGAGACCAATGTAAAACCATATGTATTCATATGTTTTATTTAGCAATTTCCACTACTTTGTAATGACCCCAAAAACTATGTTAGATTGTTGTTGGAAAATATGAAAAGTTCAAAGTGTATGATTACTTTTCAATGCACTATTTCTTCTAAGTGTGACCTCATACCAGACGCATTTTCCAATTTGACTGCAATCTGAAAAAATCCACGGCTTCCGTCATTCTCCCAGCCTCTATATGCGCAGTTTGGAGGTGTGTGTGCTTCTACAGCGCTTCAGGTGGGAGCTGTTTGCTGGAGTCGTTTATGTTGCAGCCAGAGCAGTGGTGAGATGGGATGTGTATCATTGCACGTGGAGCATGGAGGGAAACTTTTGTGTTTCAACACGTTTAAAAGGAGAACCACAGAAGATGTTTTTCCTGCAGAGAACGTCCCTGCTCTGGCTGATTTTCAGTGGCGTAGTTCAGGCTGAGTCCTGTGTGAAGGGGCCCTGGGGGCAATAATGTTCTGAAGATAGGTGTTACAAAACTCTAGCCATCAGCCATGTAAAACTTTCTTTGTTTTCATTATTAACAAACAATCAATCATCAATCTCAGTTCACGCAAACAACACAATAAATTATGATTTTAAGTGTTTCTGCAAAATACCACTCAATTCAGTTTCAATAAAGTTTATTCATATTGCGCCATTTTACAACAAATGTCATCTCAAGGCATTTCATAAAAGTTATTTCAATTCAGTCACACATACACTCAACAGGTATTATTCATTATTGATTGCTTCATTATACTCCTAAATATGTAATGATTATATTAGAGAGAAGACATTACAGTGTAGTTACAGAATCATAGAATAATAGCCAAAATCATTCTTTGTTCTTAAATCTCTCATAAAGTCATGATTTTATAGTTTCCAGAGTTGGCTTGTTACTGATCTTTATTAAATACTTACAATGGATGGAAACATCTCAGTTATTTTTATTACTATGGAATTTGTTATTAAATATTTTTAATCATTGGATGAAGACAAAATAATATCAATGCTTTAATACCTGGACATTTATATATATATATATATATATATATATATATATATATATATATATATATATATATATATATATATATATATATATATATATATAATTTCATATTTGACTGATGCCCTGCTTCATCCAGTGGGAAAAGGAAGATCACAATCACGGGATTCAACTTAGATACTGTGGAAATGATCACACACAACCAGCATGAAGTTCCTCCTGAATACATTAGCATTACGGTGGGTCTGTGAACACACACACACACACACACACACACACAGCTCCATCAGACATCAGTTATCTTATATGACCTAAACGGCTAAATTACCAGACTATATAGTATTTGCAGACAATCATGTAAAATTATATTGGGTTTTATATTATTTCTAACTAATTATAATGTTCATGAAATCATAGTGTGACCTCATTTATTCCTTTCGATACTTTTTAGTGTTTATTTGTTCAGTTTAATGGTGATAATTTGTTTTATCAGGTATTTTATCAGGTCATCACATTCAGACTGTTATGTTCACTATTATGTTTTTATTGTATTTAACAATGAATGTTTTTAAATTCTCTACAGACTCTCATCTATCAAACACCTGCTATTGAGCCGTCTGGGGGGAAAAGCTACTCCGTGAATTTAAAAGTAGCCAATCAGACAATGAGCTGTCCAAAAGAAATGCCCTCCTATCCAGACCCGCAGTTTATCAACTTTATAGCCATGAGGACAGGAGATCAAATTAATATCACCATACATGTGGGTTTTGTTCTTTTCTTTTATTTCTCATTCTTCATGATAAATGTGGATTTAGATTTTAAAAGATTTTTTGAAAAGCACTGAAATTCTTTCTGTTGTCTTTTTTTTGTAGAAAAAAGTTGATAAACTGAAGATGACAACGGCAGAGTTTTCAGTATGGGGCATTAAGGATGGGAGGCAATATCCCTGCATTATGAAGAATAAAGTGCCCTCCAGGGATAATAAATATGAAACTGGCTCTAGTTATGAAGACAAGAATATAAATATTTCTTATTATTATGATTATGATTATCAAAATGAAATTAAGACTTACAGTAGCTTTGAATATGGATCAGAGTTGATCGTCTGTGAAATTCAAAACACAACTGATGTTAAATTTAATCAGTTAAAGGTAAATCACTTTCTCAAACTACAAGCTGAACTTGATTATAATTATAAGTCAGTGTTGGAATAATTATGTTAACTTTTTACAGCTATATATTTAATGCAGTTATGATTGCAACTTATTCTCTAAATATGTTTGTATTTTTTATTGACTACACCTTGCATCTAAATATTCAGTTTTAAATGACATTGTTTAATATCTCTTATATATTTCTAGATTATATTCGGAGAAACAATAGTGCAGGTGTGGAATCCATCTTTATTCCATCAGGTCCTTCTGATCCTGCGCCTAATCTTCCTTCCCTGTGTTGCTGTTGGTAAGTTTGCTACATTAACATGGCTGACAACTTACTGCTCGCCTCAGAATCTAAAATGGTCCAGTTTAGTTTTTCCTGTATTCTATATCCCACAATTCCATGTTACAGGAACTACCTACCCTAGTCGATGTGATGGAGAGCTAAACAGAGAATAACTGTTTGTCTTTCAGTGCTGATGATTATCTGTCAGTGCCAAAAGAGACGCATCGTTAAGAAGACCAAGACCAAGCTCTGATCATCTATGCTCCACCTGAGGCTCACTCCGTGGTTTTCAAACAGTCTTTACAGCTTACTGGAGCGTCTGTGTGTGAGGCCAAATGTTTTGGATAGAAAATGTAATGAAAACTTAAAACACATGTCTAAGATGTGAAAAACAAAAATGAAGCCTCACAGAGTTTTACTCAAATATGGACAACTTAGCATCGCATCCAATGCAAATAAAAAGCAAGCTCGGCCTCCCAGCATTTGACTGTCAAAAGTTTGCTTTTGTAAAAAAAAAAAAAAAAAAAAAAAAAAAAAAAAAAAAAAAAAAAAAAGATGTTTCTTTTCTTTCGCTTGACAACTACACACTGATTTGTGTTGGTCTATCAAATAAAATCCAATTAAAATGTAGTGAAGTTTGTGTTGTAACATGACAAAATATGACCAAAATTCAAGAATTATAATAACTCTGTGCTACAGAAGTCTTTATCTCACACTGGTTATATCTTCTATCACTTCCTGGCAACAGATGTGAATGATCTGAACTAGTGCAGAAATGTTTCTCAGTGTAGATTAATGTACTTTTCAGAATTTTATTGCACTTTTCTTAATAAACCTATACTTTTTGATACTCCAAAACTGTAACAGAATTTCAAAAGTACCACAAAAAGGACTTTGAATAGTGTCATGGTAACAAGTTTGAACTAGACCATGTTCTGTTCAAACGTTGCAAACAAACAGGGAAGTGGCCATGTTTAAGCATAGTCTTCCTTTAGTGACAGATATGTTTAAATATACATACTTATCAAGAATTCTGTCGAGTCTATGAGTACATCTTACACGATTATTTATCTTGACTTCTGAGATTATGGTCACACCACCAACATTTCAGGAACCTCATTTGCATTTCTTCTATCACCACAGATTTTAGAGATAAGACACTTTCTGAAAGATTCCCACAGACCTGACAGAACATTAAAAATAGTATTTTGTCAGCGTCTGAATATGTTTAATATGTCACTGGATCCAGGTAAGCATCATAGTAATTATTATTGTTATTCTTCTTCTTATTATTATTATTATTATTATTATTATTATTATAAAATAGTTTACTCTTAAAAGAAGCTGCAGCTTAGTATGCCTTTCTCAAGCAAACGTGCATCATTACGCTGATGACACTCAGATGTATTTCTCTGTAAAATGATTAAAAATCTTTTGAGCTAAAATACAAGTCTGCCTGATGGATGGAAGGCTCAGGGTGACCTGTAATCAAGTTACCCTTACAGTCTTTGGCCCCAATACTGGGGCCAATACTTTTTTGTCTCACTTAAATTTTTCAGATCCATCCATCCATCCATTTTCTTCTGCTTATCTGGGACTGAGTCACGGGGGCAGCATCTTAAGCAAGGAGACCCAGACTTCACTCTCCCCGGCCACTTGGGCTGGCCCAATCTATTTTTAATATATTAAATATTCCTTTAATTTTCATGCATATTGTTGGATAGTATGGAACTGATTGAAGCTTTTAAAACAACAAAATGTTTCAGTTAATGTCAGAATGTAATGATTTATATGTTTCATGTTCATGCTGTCCTGCAATTAGTTTTTATTCAGCTTACCTGTGGTCTCTGCTATTTAAGCTCCTCTCAGTCGGTGCCTCCCCACCAGATCATTGACAGTCTAGAGTGAGTAGTTTTCCACCATTCTTCTCTCGTTTGCCTCCCTGTGCCTGATCATGTTGCTCATAACCCTTGCTACGAACACGATCTATGCTTTTTGCCTGCTCCTTTGGCTGAGCATAACGTTTGCTTCATTGTGTATGACCACAGGTGCGCCACAGGGTTGCATTTTATCACCTTTTGCTGTTTGTTCTTTACACAAATATGTGCCAAAGTCACCATGAGGATCTCAACATTATAAAGTCCACTTGGTAATTGTGTCCCTATTAAATGGTGATGTCCTGACAGGCCACGATAATGTCCTGCAGGCCTTTCTGGAGTGGTACCAATCATCTTTTTTTGCATGTTGTGTCAAAAACAAAAGTAATCTGCATAGACTGTCCCGCTCCCCCCAGTTATTATTAATGGTCTAGTAGTGGAAGAGGTACAAGAATGCAAGTACCTGGGCACAATGATGGACAATTCAACCTGGAGAGAGACTCACACAAAGACAAAGCAGCAATAGGAAAGTTTTATTGACATGAATGAATAAAAGTTTTTCTTTGGTGCTCAGACCCCGGTAGAAGACGTAGGCACTTGCAATACACATGGATGGGCACCTTAGGATAAGGATTAGAGACTTTCACCGGGGACTGAACACTGGTGGTGGAGTGGAGGCCCAAGGAAGGAAGGAAACCTGATGGAGCTGAGAGAGAACAAGGATGGAGAAGGGGTGGAGGTGGGTTGAAGCTCAACTGGGGAGCAAATGGAGCCATGGATTGAGGGCCTTATATGCAGAGGCTTGACTGATGATAGGCTGCAGCAGAGGCGCATGATGCAGTGATTGAATGATGCAGGTGAGGCTGGGGGCATCTTCCAGTTTGAATTTTCGCCTAGGCTTCATTAAACTGACATGTGAGTCCCAGGTTGAGGGAGTGCAGAAAAGCCCACCAGAGGATGCAGTTGCTCCTGTAGTTGAGGAGCTTTAACATTGATTGTGGCAAGGCACAGGCAGTGAAGTGTGCCTTGCTATGGAGGGTTTGGGACCTTGTCATAATTGCTTTCTTGTATTTGTACTATGCTGTTCTTTCCACTTCACAATCATAGCCAGAATAGGACTCACTGGAACATTCAGAGCTTTAGAAACATGTCTGTAACCAGTGCTAAACGTGTGTTTTGTAACAGTAAGGCTGTGAAGGAACAGAGAGAGCTACAGTGAACCCTGGGTGTTCGCAGTGATTAGAGACCACAACCACCAACGAATAGCTGAAACCTCAAATACTTGAGACCCCCTCTAAAAATGCTTAACTGCCTATTCTAATACTTCAAACACCAAATATACCTTAGTATGCACAATGAGAAGTGTCTAGGCTCTACCACAAACAGTAGCATCCACTGTCTTCCTTTTTCTGTGTGATCTATGCTCTTGGGGTGTACAGTCAATTTGCACCAAGGAAAATGACTGCCGCTCCTGGACTGGCTGCTTAACAAATGCCATCCTATTGTGTGTCAAGTAGCATTGCACCTAGGAACTTCAGCTTCCCAAGCTGCATTTTCTTCCCAATTTTTTAGACATGCTCCATGAAAAAATCTGCAGCAAGGTGATTTTTCCATGAATAATTTGGAATTACAGTACTTTTCACAGAAAAATCCTCAAATAGGTGAATTTGGGAATACTGAACTGTGAACAGGCGTGGGTCCACTGTATTTTATCCATCATAATATAATTATACTATGGCAGCAATTTTTTTTTAATTATTAATTATCGATTAGGACTAAATTAGCTAATGTTAATTTGCTCTGATAGGGGGCAGGTTTACTTTATATATAGTGACAGATTTTGGCAGGTTTCTTAGCTTTCAGTGGCTTTCTAAATCTCCTTTTTTTCTTCATTTGTTAATCTGCTTTTTTACACAACTTCATTTGTAGAATTACTTGTCCATTGTTCGCCACATCCATTCTAAATTTCATGTCAATAACACAACTACAATATGGTGAGAAAATTTGTTTTCAGCTATGTTTGGTATGTTAACATAAGGACAGTTTATTAACAATAATTCCAGAAAACAGTTTTAATAACTGTTTTAATAACTGTGCCTACTGTAGTAGGCTCACTGTGGGCTGATGGTTGAGACATGACCACTTCCTGAAACATGTTTGTCACCCTAACGCTTTTACTGGCACAGAAACCAGAGGTGCCAATTTGCTTTTACCACTGGGTGCTTGAGGTATGGTTTCAGGGTTAGTTTCATAAGTACATAAATAAATCATTGTAAAGCAAAGTATTTGTTTGGTACTAAAACATATTTTCCCATGAACGTAATTTACTGGAAACATTGCAGTGAATGGTTATTCATCTTATTTCAAGATCATCTGACCCTTTGGACTTGTGTTGGCAACTTCCAGTCCAGCATTCATGCATGTAAACAAACAGTCTCTTGAGCAAATACAGGGAAAACATGTAAGAGCATCAACTTTTACATCATAATCAGGATAATATCATCATACCAGTTGGTGGAGATAACTTCAATATAAGAAATCTGATTCCAATCACCGACATATTTATCTCCCTTGTTATCTCCAGAGCAACAGAGTTGTTTTGAGGAGGACCCAAATGGCAACTGGGCAGAGGCAGACAAAGCATGGAGATAGTTCGATGAACATGTAGCAGATTTTTTTTATATATAACTTGATGTTTTACAGTTGATAATAAATATAAATACCCATACATCTAAATCATATAAATGGGTGTCCTAATTCTTTCACATGACTGTAAATAGTACTTCATTTCATTGTCTATGAAATGGGAACAGTTACTTTGGATTTTTCTATTCAAAAACTTGTCATAAATTTGTCTTTCATTTCCAGTAATTATAAATAAGTATCAAGAGACTCACCACCAGTATGGGGTGCTGTCTTAAAAGTCACACTGTTAAAAATTAACAGCAATAATTTTGTCATAAGAATAAATAAAAGGGGGTTCATTTTTCAAAGTTATATTTTTGCCATGTTATTCATTCCTTTATAACTGTCACAGTTCCAAATTAAACATTTAATTAGCAAACTAAATCTTTTGTTTACAAGCTTAATATTTGCCTCCAAAATAAATATTTGGTATGAAACTAAATATTTAGGTCCAAACTAAATATGTAATTTACAAACTAAATATTTAGCTCCAACAAAAATTAGTAAGCTAAATATTTAGTTTCAAACTACATATTTAGTTTGCAAGCTAAATATGGAGTTTACAAACTAGTTTTTAATTGTGTAACTTTACAAACAGCATTCCATGGGGGATAAACCATTTCTGACAGCATTTGTCCACTGACACCCATTTTAAAAACTTCTGATTTTGACATTTGAAATTAAAGTGCTGATAGCGCTTTAATACAATGTTGTTCTAGATTTAGAATTAATCTGCATGCGTGTTCTAGTTATGGTCTGGTTATGGTTGATGTTGTCTCTTGCATGACATTACCTGTTCTTCACACACACTCAGAGACACACCTACTGCTGCAGACTGCAGCCGCACACACAGCAATGTGGCGAAAAACTTGTCACTTTTGTTAAAAACGTAGGGAAAAAAGAAAAGACAAATTAATTAAAAGTACAGGTTACCTACAAAACTTGATATCAATAGATAATTAGAAATGTGTGGAGGTTCATCCAGCCATTTCCTAGTGTAGATATTTATTTAAACATATCTTTAACACCAGCAACTTTGAAATAAAAACAGTCAAACCTGATACAAAGCAAAACTTTTATTTAAACTTCCTAAAGTTAAACATGAAATTTTGTTCTCTGAGAATCTTATAGTTGACTTAAATCGATAAATATTATGAATATCTTGTGTCAAAAATGTTTGAGCACCTAAGTTAGACCACTTAGAAATGTTGCTCCAAGCACATAATATTAAGAACATTTTCTGGTTGCCTGTGGTGGGAAATGTGCTCAACTTCACACTGTTGTCATCTTGCTATATCAGACATATACCACTTCCTTACACTGTGGCGAAAAAAACTGTTTACTGTTGGTTGTGGCTGTAGCTTGTTCAGAATGTTTTCCATTTAGATGTTCTTTAAAGGTTGCAGGTTTGCAAGGTCTGACAATGAACCTTCTTAGCATATTTATTCAGTTTAGCTGAATCATTAATTTCAGTTTCTCTCCGAACATTGATATTTAGAGTTATTATTAATACCCAGAATTATTAAATATAAATAAAGGTGTAGGTGAACTGAATACCTTCATGATTCTGGTCCTTGCACTGTCAAATGGTTATGTACATCTGGAGCATGCTACACTGCACAGGGTGTGTATAATCTGTAGCCAAACCTTTAATTGAGAGGAAAAGAATGTAGTGAGAAGCACCAATTCACCAGTTCTATTCTTAGATCTTTAACAGAAAGTAGTTTATATGTGTCACAGACTGACTCCGAGACTGCAACAATGATGGGAGACGGATGAGGTTTTCCAAACACGAAAATGATTTTAATTTTTACAAAATGATCTAAATTGTAAAATGTGGAAGTCAGTCGTCAGCAATGCCTGCCTGCGAAGGAGTGTGAGCAAATAAACAGTCACCTGCTCCAACTAGGTCAGTGAGGAAGAACAAGGCAGAGGGCTGTCACTGGCTGACTCAGTCAACCTGACAAGCCCTCTGCCTTGCTCCCTGTAAAACAAAAGAAATCAACTAAGACAGGAAACTAGTGGACTGGAGGAGTCGTCATATATGTAACGTACAGGCCAAAAGCATAAGGTGTGTCACCCTCGGTATAAGACGGAGCACATTTCCAGCCACAGGTTACAAGAAATTTATTACTGATTAAATATTTACAAGTCTTATAACTTAGGTGTCTATTAAGATTTTTGTCACAACTCATTAAATATGTAATAAGTATGAAATTTTGTCAGAAAACGGAAAGTCATCTCAGTGTATGAAAATGATTACACTTTCACTGTATGTAATTTGTTGGAATGATTCATTTTGTTTTCTGTCCGTGATCTTCCCTTGTGCTCCCTCTTTCTCTGCAGTATTTACATAGATTCACCACATTATTCTTCCTCAGCTGATTCTACCCCCCCCCAGCTGCAGCCAATTAGTTTCACCTGCCCCCTGTTCAGTAATCACTGTCCCAGCACATCTAGACTCATTCAATAAACTAGAATATTACTGAAAATGTTCTTTTTCAGCCACTCAACAAAGTGACACACAATACAGGTACATCTCAAAAATTTTGAAAAAATTCAATACTTTTGTCAGTATTTTGTCTTCACATCTTAATTTTCCTCCTAAAAACAAAATAGAAAAAAAATAATAAATTGTGTATAATACAGTATTTAGTGACCAAGAGGTAATACCTGTAGGGTAACTACAGTTATTTCTGTAGCTGTATTAATACTTGCAGGACAGAGAAATTATTGCTGTGTCAATCATTTTATCAAAACATATTATGTAATGGTAAAAAGTTACATGTGCTAGAAGACAACAGACAGAAGATATCAGTGTCAATATTCTGGCATGTCAATATTCGAAGTTTTAAGACAGTTCATAAGCATATTTGCATGCATATATCTTGTCTGGTACAGATATAGATACACATAGGAAAATTAAGCAACAAAACAGTGTAAACGGCATAAGTACAAAAAAAACAGAGCCGGCCCAGGGCAGAAGAAAACTAAGCCACTGCTTAGGGTCCCCATATCTTTCGGGGCCTCCTATGACTACTTGAATTTAAACACAAACCTAAAATTTGTTTATAGACAATGAGGATATTTAGATTTGATGGTTTCCGTTTTTGCTGAATGAAAAGATTTTAACGTTTAGACTAGTTGTAAAGTTTACTTTGTAAAAGTGTAAAAAAAGAATCATAGTTTGATCATGTTACCATGGTTACAATGCGATGGTACAAGTTTAATCTTCTCTGTGTTTGAGCTGCAGTTTCTCCATAAATACATCTCTGCAAATAACCAGTTGTCTCAGATTGCTTTAAGCTCCGCCCCCTTCCCCAGATTCCACCACATCTGGACTAAAACGCCATTAGTGGTGCTAATGTTCTGAACCTTGGGCCGGCCCTAAAACAAATTTCTTGATTTGCTAAGTTCATTTATACAAAACAGAATGTTCTGGAAGGAAAGAGATTTGAGAAGACATTTGAATTCCCCTTGACACACAATTAAACAAATGTCATTGAGCATAAAGCATTCAGACACAAAGCTGTTCAAACACAGAAGAAAATACCCCTGTTCACTGAAGTTTTACTTCCAGAAACCGTCCGGTGATCAGAGCTGGTTTGTCTCAGCCGTGAGCCTCCTTTTTCCACATACAAATAATCACCTGCCCTGAAAGACAAATAGGTTCTCAGTAGAAACTTTGAAGCTTTGATTCAAATAATACAGCAAATAGAAATATCCTAGTAATTAATTCAATCACATTGAATAATGGAGCATAATATAATATGGTATTCATTAGGTTTGCAAATGCAGACAAAAAGTTGAGAGTTATTTAGTATTTGGTGCCATCAGCCAGTGGATCAAAACATCAGCCATGCTAATTCAGAATACTTACCAGCAATAACGCAGGGTATTAGCAAGAGCCGCAGAATCAGAACGGCTTTATGAGGTAAAGACAAAGTCCGCAGATTTATTGTTGCTTTTCCAAAATTGATCTTGAAAAGAAAAATAGAACTAATTTTAAAAACTTAATGTTTGAGTTGTAATCAGCGGAAAAGATTAAGCTATAAATAAACTCCTGCACCAATAGGTTGGTTTGACTATGAATAACTATTAAGTGCTAAGTACAATTAAAGTTGGTTATTTCAGTTAAAATTAACAAACTGGGACACCATCTGATTAACAGGAATTAATAGCCAAACTGCTCTTAGTCTCTGTCATTTATTGATAGATGAATACCTGCCTAGTGAGGTGTGGTATTACAGAATAATCGATGGAGTGAATTTGTGCACTGGCGTTCTCAAACTGTAAGCCCTCCATGCATATAAAAAGAGAAGAATTTATTTACAAAATGCTTTGATTTCCAGTTAAAACACTTAGGTCAAAAACATGAACTAAGCTAGTAACATTCAACTAAACTACAAACTAAAAGAAAAAGAATGATTAAAGTATGAAACTAAAGAGGATGATGGGAACAAATAAGACTAAAATAAAACACTTATAACTAATGACATAACAATATTCATAGTTCAGTATGAATAGCTATGTATGCTTGAGAACCAAAAGTTGTTATGAGGAATTGGGATTGAGGCCAAATTAGCTTTAAAAGCTGACAAAGAACAACAACTGATATGTGTTCAAACAACCAGTCCACAACGCAAAACCAAAGAGAAAATAAAACACAATTTTAATAAAATAATGTTTCAAAGATATTTTTGCTGAATTAGAAATGAATTGAACACCACCCCGCCACTCGCCTGATGACCTCTGGAGATAGGCACCAGCCCCCATCATGACCCTGCAAGGATAAGCGTGATGGATAACAGATGGATGAATGGAAATCAATAACACTGAATGGAGTGATGGACTACCAAGATGCAGGCGAAAAACCGATATGGACTCAGAATTTGGCAGACGGGATTAGCGGCTCAGCTAACAACAAAGACTGCTACACTATTTAGCAACGCCTCTAAGTCTCACATGTACTTGTAAATACCGCTAATACAAATATTAATGTGTGTATGAGTGCTGGCGGCATGCCACGGCCAGCCATGGTGCGAATAGAACAAGCTGTGTAGTAGTCTTAGCATTAGACGGGATTTGGCGATAGGAGCTGGGATAATGGAGCCACAGTTAGCACATTTTAAAGGATTTTTAGGATTTACCTTAACTGCTTCAAAGTCAGCGTTTTGCAATCCTTGGATCTTACAGGTAAAGGTTTCTGTCTTGTTGCTGCTTTCTTTGTTTATGATGCAAGGATATGTATTTTCATTCTGAATTCCCTCAACCGACAGCTCCTCTGTTGTCATCTCCAGGTTATCTGCCTTTTTCTGAAAGAACAAAAACAGTTTCCCATTCAACGACCTAATATCCACATGTTTCTGTGAACAAAAATGTGGACAGAAACAGCCTTACTTGAATAACAATGCGGACATCCTTCCCTTCCTTCACGGCTTTGAAGCTGGAAAACACTGGGTCAGGATAGTAAGTTATGCGTGTAGAGCACTCCAACGTTTCATTGGCTACTTTCAGACGCACAATGCTGCTGGAATCCTGAGCGTTTTTGGCTGCAGGTGTTTCATAGACGAGATTCTGTTAAAAATAAAAAAGTTGTAACATGGTGTATGATAAATGGTGACTGACCTGTACTTGTATAGCGCTTTATCAAGTCCAGAGGACCCCAAAGTGCTTCACACTACATTCAGTCATTCTCCAATTCACACACACATTCACACACTGATGGTGGTGAGCTACTGGATAGTAGCCACAGCTGCCCTGCCACATCCATCCCAGTGTAGCTCAATGAATGATAATAACGCAGTGATTTTGTCTGCAGAGTTACCTGATAGCTGCTAGTTAAGGGAATTATGACTCCCTGTGGGGTGTGGCTGTGTGTGATCCCCTCCACCAAATCCAGGTGTGTCCCATAAACAGTGATCTTCCTACTCCCACTGCAGGACACAGAGCAACAGTCAGAGCAGAGAGACGGTCCTACCTTGTTATCCTGACGTTTTTATAGCATACCCGCTATGATTCCTCTCACCATGGATTTTTATTTACATATACAGTGGTATGAAAAAGTATTTACCCCCTTACAAATTTATTCTGCTTCTACTTTTCTCATTTCTAAATGTTGAGGTTTTCAAATAAACCAACCGGGCACCATGTAAGCAAGTAATTGGAATCTAAACCCAGTAACTAATTAAACTTTACTCGCTTCTCTTAGCAGAACTGTTTTAATTCAGCTGCATTGTAGAGTTTTTGAGCATGAACAGCCTGTTTAATACCACACCACCACATTTCAGTCAGATTTAGGTCCAGACTTTGAATAGACCACTTGGAAAACTTTTCATTTTGTTTCATTTAGCCCTTCAGGCGTGGTTTTGTTTTTGTACTTCACTGTTCTGTTGAACAAGGTAAATGCACTTGAGCTTAAGGTCACAAACTGATGCCTGGGTTAATCTCCTTCAGGATTGTCTAGTAGGAGGCAGAACTCTTGGTTCCATTAACTCATCCAGGTTCTAAAGCAGCGACGCATTCCCAAACCACCACACCACCACTACCATGTTTGAAAGTCGGTAGGATTCATTTTCTGAAATGCTGTGCTAGTTTTACACCAGATGTAACTCAACGTTCACCTTGCAAAAGGTTCCACTTTAGTCTTGTCCATCCACAGACCAGTTTCCATAAGTCTTGAATCATTAAGATGATTTTTGGCAGAGCTAAGACGGACCTGTGTTATTTTTGCTCAGCAGTGGTTTTGGTCTAGTAACTCGTCTCTTTGTTGTTGAATTAGATCATTTTATGTTGTTCTTGGGTTCTTTTGTGGCTTCCTGGATGACTCATCAATAGACTCCATCAATGCAGGTCACTCCCATGCACTGATCAGCACATGTTTTTTGAGCTCTTTTAGCCTGTTTGATGTTGTCAAACCTGGTCTATATAAGAAATTTATTTAATTTTTAACTCTATATCTTAATAGATCAGCCAGTGTTTAGATCTGCTTGTGGCTGTTTAAAATCCTGGGGAGGACCTGAGGCCTCAGGAGCCCAGTTCTAAATGCTACCGCCCTCTTTGCCCCCCCCCCTAGACTGGGTAATTTATTGCATGGCCTTGAGGCCAAAAAAATGAGGAACTGAACAAACTACATGAGCTTTCAGGCTTCAAAGCAAGAGACGAGAAACGTGAAAATTAGCTCTTAATAAATATTTCAAGCAAACAATACAAAGCTGAAAAACGTTCTGCACCTCTCAGATTGAGAAAATATTCAAAGAATGCTTTTTATTTGCAGCAATTCAAATACTGAATGACAGAAAGATGACTGCTTCTGCTATTGTTAGCATTTTATAATTAAAACGAAGTACCCCCATTATGTTTCTGAAAACGCTATTATTAGCATTTTATAATTAAAACTAAGTATGACCATTATGTTTCTGAAATCAGGCTGTAACACTATTTTACTGCATTCAGAGTCATTGTATTAAAAGGGGAAGTACTGCTGAAGTGAAAATGTGCTGCTCAGGAAGTGTCAGTTTTCACATGTAACTACAACTGTTTGCTTCAACAGGTTTCTGTAAATTATAACGCCAGTTCAAAGCGGTGGGGGTCCAACCAAAAAGTGGGGGTCTTCAGTTTTTGTTGTCTATTTTGAAAAAGGAACTTTACAAGTTGGGGATGAAAGAGAAAGTCAGGCAATACGTGCCTATTTGTTCAAAAACCTCATCAGCTGGGTTTAACTACACACATTGGTATTTCATATTGGTTAGCTGACCACGGGTTAATTAGTTGATTCAGAGGAAATGTATTTACTGCCTAAATGATCAAAGAAAAGTAAGATCTAAGTGGAATGGAAATGTCCGTAATGCTGTGAAGATCAAGTGTGGAGGCTTCTCTCTCCACAGAAAACACCAGCTTTGAATCCATCTTGTGGTTGGGGATCAGTTTGGTACAATTAAAAAAGGCAAGAGTCGGTTTCCATAATTACATGAATTTCCACCTGAAGAAAACTTCAGAACCCTGACTCAATTTATGAAACTCGCTTATTAATGCATTTCACCTAAAGAACGGAGAGCATAATGATTAGCTTCTGACTAATGGCTACAGGTAGCTACAGGTAAATGAACTGGAGAACAAGTCCTGGAGCCTCAGATCCACTCCTGTGGGGGCAGGGCTGGGAATGCCTCAGGTTGCTGGATCAGGCTCAGCAACATATTCTGCCAGACATGAGGACAGCTGAGAACTTGATTCAACAAAGATCCGGTTCTTCGGCAATAAAATGATGGCGCAGACTTGACGCAGCTTTCCATCAATAATAAATAAACAAATGCTGTAGATTAGTTTTATCAAAGTGATGATAGAGGGCACATGTGCTTTATAAAGTTTAAGGAGATCCAACAAAATATTAGGATGTGTGATTTTTTTAACTGGCCTACAGACCGACCTTCAGTTTTGTGTGAATGTAAATAAATTAATGTTACATCTTAACAACAAATCAGAGTATGGTGCTTTGCAGCTGCTGGAAATGGTTCGTGTATATTTTTTGCAAAAAAGTTCAAATACCTTCTCCAGCTGCTGCTTGGTTTAATATCTGAGCAGACTGGTGATGACTGATAGGTGATTGTGAAGCTGCCATGGCAGCTTCTGTCTGGGAGGAGAACACACACTTTGACCCTGCCTTTAGTTTCTGTTCTGGGAATATGGAACATCAGACTGGATCCATTGTTGTTCCACACAGGAGCTCTGATCACAGAACACAGAGAGAGAAATTGTGAAACCACAAACCAGCATCACAAAAAACCCACAAAACTGACAACACGTTTCTCAGAAATATCAAGTTGAAAATATGCATTTAGAATCATTTATATATATTTAGGAAGCTTCACATGGAAATAACAGAGTTAACAGTTTATCTGTCATTTAAGATTTTTAAACTGTAACAGACTTTTTGCTGTGAGAATTTCTACAATCTGGTCTGTTAGTCACATTCTGAGCATAACTGGAAAATGTGCTTGAATTATATATAATATACACAAAACAGGACACCCAACAACAGCATGTGTTTTTTTTTTTTGTTACATATTTATTATTTATTTTCAATTAGCAATTTGAATCAAGCTGAGAAACTCAAGAAATCTAATTAAACAATAAAAACCAAAAACACTTTGAAAACGTCTATAGAAATGTACTAAAACATGCAATTTCTTGGGAGGAATGATTGATGACATCCCCACATCTACTCCCACCTAAAATGGCTAAAATCACACACATCAGGTGAACATGAAAAGAGCTTAGCTCCTCAGCAGCTTAGAGGACGTTTTCCCAGTTTCAGACGTTCAGTTTGGTGCTCCTGACTGTTGAAGTGAACATGAACGTCATGAAATTCAAAGAACTGTTTGAGGCCTTCAGAAAGACGATTATAGCAGCTGATGTCTGTAAGTGAAAACAGCGTACCAGTGGAAGACACTTAAAACAGCAGCCAGCATGCTCAGGTCTGACCGTCTGATCAAGCTCACATGAAAGCAGACCGCAAGATGCTAAAAAAAAGTCTCCAAAAACAGAAATGTCATTGCAGGACCCACGGCAGGTTCCTGCTTCTGTTCGTGTTAAAGTGCACGTCTGTACAATCAGACAGAGGCTGCATTAGTTTTACTTTTTCAGCCAAAAAGGGGTAAGACGAGCAATTAGAGGGCAGGGTTACCGAACTTTTTTTTTTCCTCAGTCAGAAAACACATTAAGTGATTTAATGTTTTCCCTGTAATCCAATAACTTTCTTTTCCCCCAAAAAGGGAGTACGCATATATTTGAGAACTGAATATTGAACAGAGAGACCTAATGGTTTCACATGACCGTAGCAAAGAATAAAATGACTCACTCCTTTGGATCGCAGTCCAGGTCCGCTTTAATCCTGACTCGGGTCACATCTCTGAGGTTACGACCCGACAACACAGCGTGATTTCTGCCATAGAAAGACACAACACTGGGAGTGATGGAGGAGATCTCTGGTTTCTGAAGGAACAGGAAATACAAACGTTACACATCACCTGCAAGTTATACTGAAAATGTATGAGGTGAGCGTCGGAGCGTCTGCTAAAAATGTGACTCACAGAAAAGTTCATCCCAAACAGCTCAACGTTTGCACAAATGCTGTCCTGCAGAAGGAAAGAGGTGAAATGGATCAGGTCGTTCTGTGCAGCTGTTCTCGCTGACATTAGTCCAGTTTAACACAGAAACAGCTAAAAAGTACAATTGATGTTCATGTTAAAGAAATGCAATTATGTCCAACATGCACTAACAGAAAGAAACCATCTCTAAATTTCATATAAAAAGCATCAGATGGTTGGTGATTACGTTCTGGGCTGGATCAGTGGCCCAGGAGCAGCTGTTCTGTCTCCATCCACATCCTGCTCTGATACACTGCTGACACCTGAAGAGAAAACAGTCCCACACTGGGTTTGATCTCAGCTTTAGTGAAACATCAGGATGCATGACATGGATTCAGTGATGACATCGTTCCAGTTAATCACACATTGTCCCAGTTGACTGAGTGAAGAATGAAGCTTCTCAGGATTCGTTTTCTGCCTGAAAGAGGAATCCTCTCCTCTTAAATCCTCTCAAGTCTGGATTCTACAACATAAATGAACTTACAGGTGAAAACTTGGTTGCCCATGGATACCAGAACAGTTGATCATCTTTATTTGTTCTGTCAGAAATACGTCTCCAAGGCTGATCTTTATGGTGACGTCAAGATCTGTAAATTCAAAATAAAGGATGGAACTTCAGTAAGATGGTGTACAGCTGGAACAAACTGTTTCCAGGCTCCCCGACCATCACTGACCAGCAGCAGGAAAAGGGTCATTCAGAATACAGGTGCATTGTGGGTAAACTGGTTGTGGTCCTGGATTTTTGCAAAGCTGGGTGGAGGTTGTAGAGAAATCACAGCTGAAGTTGGACTGAACCTTCGCCATAGTCAGGTGTGTTTGGATGATTATTTTCATCTGTGAAAAGAACAAATATGGAAAATGAAAATGACTGATCGTTCCAGCTGAACACAGTCAGAAATGTATTAATAACCCACCGCTCCTGTGGAGTCCTTCAGAAATCTGTGAGAAACTATTTTCTGCTTGGATTCATCAGGGATGGACAACCACTCTGAAGCGATGCAGTCGTCTTTAAAGGCGCAGCTGAAAGAATGTAAATGCGTCATCATAAAGTTCGGATTGTCTGGAGGCTTCAGCTGCAGATGAAGTTTCTCTGACCTTTTCTTAGAGACACACCAGACACAGAAAGGATCCTGGGCAGAAAGACAGTCCTTCACGTTTTGGTAAGTGCTGCACTTTGACACTGGAACACGCCTAACCTGGAGCAGAACACAATGTTTAGAAACGCCTCAGCAGTCAGCGTAAGGAGACGGCTCATGAAAAAGCTCAACTCTACCTGGTTTTTAAACGGCACATAGACGTGTTTCTGATCCACTGGATCCAGTTGGATCTTTGGAAACACTTTGTTGTCTCCACTGGTTCTGTAGAGGATCTTTGGACAGGAGGGCTGATAGTTCCTGTCCACAGAAAGCTGACAACAACAACAACAACAACAACAACAACAACAACGTAGATTAGAGTTGCAGGATGGATGGATGATGGAAGTCCAATTCTAACTAAAAATGGCAAAAACATCTGTGATCATTATACATTTTTACTTTAAATCTTTTTTTTTTCTAAGGCTAAAGATCTAATGATTTGCATAAGAACTATTTTAAAATTAAAAGATGTTCTTAAGGAACAAATATGACATGCTTGATTGTGTTTCTGTTAAACAAACCATCCCAGGCCGTCCTGTGGGGTTGTCCCGGGTTAGACTCCGTCAGATGGCCCTGATGTGCGTTGCCTTAAAAACTGATGTTCACAGATGTTCTCTAGCCAATCTGATCAAGCTTCAGCTATCATGCAAAGACGAGGCAAAAATGTCTGTCTCTGCATGTGCAAAGCTGGTAGCAACGTAACACAAAGTACCTGCAGCTGGAACTCGAGCAGTCTGGAACACACTTCACTGTGATATCGCTATGGGTCATGGAAGATGTGACAAATTTCTACCGACCTTGATGAGCTGTCCATCTGCTGTTCCAATGAAGAAAACAATCCAGCCGTTCAGCCTGACGGCCAGAACAGAACTCATGAGGTTCTGCTTGAAAAGCACAGCCTTTGGTTTCAGGGCCACAGGTACCGACTGAGGAACAGAGCATAATGCATTTCATAAACTGCAACACAGAAGCTTTGGGACAAATTTTAATAAGCTGAGCTTGAAATGTTCATATATAAAATACACTCAGCAAACTAAAACAAAGATACACACGCTGCCACTATTCATACAGGTGTTAGTTTGTTTCAAAAGGGTTTGGAAATGGTTGCCATGATGGTAAAAACTGAACACAACAAAGTTCAGTTAAAGTGACTCAAAAGAGTGAAACAGTGAACGCTCCATAAAGGCATAAATCACCCAACCTGTCCTCTTATTGAATTTTCTGTCTGTCTCAGTTCAGACAGCATATAAAACACTGCTGGAGATTCTCAGTCATCCAGGACTGAGTCAAACAGCAGGACGTGAAAACTAGCAACAGCAAAAGCAGCTTATGTTTAATACAGCGACTCACTGAGGGATCTGCAGTCTTTGGTGGGGGAAAAAAATGTGGATCTCCTTTCATCTCCTTGATCTGATCGGGACTGATGTCAAACAGCAGCAGCTCAGTGTTGGCTTCTCCTCCGTCCACACTGAACACTCCACTCCACAGGACCCGCTGTCCACCAGGGATGACCGAGGAGGCCAGGAGTCTGCTGCCTTCACCTCCATCAGAGGAACTGAGAGTCGCTCCATGAAATGAGTCCAAAGTCTGTTTTTTACTGGTTTCAGCCTGAAGCCAGATGAGACGGACTTTGTTGGTTTCACCTCCTGACGCCACGTTGGAGAACAGATACACTGTTGAGCTGATCTGGAATCCGTCCACAAACTCTACATCAGCTTCAGTTTGGATCCCAGGTTTATCACCAGATCGACCAGACCAAGAAAATATATCCCCATTCTGTTCCTTATTGGTGTTCTGAAGGTTGATGGTCCTTAAATCAGTGCCACACTTGTCCTCTGCCTTGTCTCTGTGCTTCTGTATGGCTGTCAGAATGTAAGTCTGAGTCAGACCTGAATCCTCCTTCACATCCACCAGAAAGCTGACAGACCCCCTGCTGCTCCTCCGAGGTCCCACCTGGAATGCTTCACTGTAAACAAGCCTGGAGATGTTCTTCAGGTCCAGAACTTCACAGAAACCACAGTCTTTGTTCGTCACTCCGCAGCTGATCAATGTGTCATTATTAACAAATGGTATTAAAACATTAACTCTGAAAGCTGCGTTCCAGGCAGCCTCCATGGGGTCTCGGTAAAACTCCTCTTTGTCCGGTTGGTCGGTTTTCTTTAAGATCCCTCTCTGGGTCAGGCTGTGGACCAGAGTCAGGTCATGGCTCAGCTGGTAAAGCTTCTCCTCTGTGGCGATGTAAACAGAGCTGTTGCCCACTGTGAGGAGGCGGAGGTCCCCTTGAAAGCTGAAAACCCCGTCCTCCTCCAGACACCGAGCAGGTTCTCCCCAGATGGAGCAAAGCAGAGCGAGCAGCAGCAGCAGCATCTTGTTTCAAAGCAGACAGTGAGACTCTGATGGACTGCAGGACACTGTGTCTCTGCAGAGTGTGGGTAAAAGCGCTGCAGCTTTGCTGAAAAGAGAAGTGCTGAAAGCAGAAGGAGGAGCTCAAGCAGTGAACTCAAACAGTAAGAAATGGATTCACAACTGTTTTTATACAGCTACATTTGCTTTTTTTTTAAGCGAGTCGAGAAAACAAAATGTGGGCATGTGCACAGAAAGGCAAATGTGTAGTCACCCTTATTTTACATAAAATACAACACCTGAAATAATGTAGTTTTTAATCATGCATTTGTATTTTTTCCATTTTCCATTTCACAGCACTTGTGATTTAAGCATTGGTAACTGCACCACCTTTGCAGCCATCTCTGGGGGTGTGGGGCCAAAACAAAGTCTGTCTCATCTGCTGGTGGTGGTCAGAAGGGCCAATATGGCAGCCTTGCCTCTGTCAGATAGGGCAGCTGTGACTACAATCCAGCAGCTTGTCATGTCAGCGTGTGAATGTGTGCGTGAATGGGAATGACTGATTTAATTGTAAAGTGTCTTTGTGAGTTCTGAAAAGCGCTGTATAAAAGTCTGAAGTCATTTCATTTCATCTGGTTTCAAGCTGAAACCAGTACAACTCAGACTCTGAAGTCTCTTTGTGGAGCGACTCTCGGTACCTCTGATGGAAGTGAAGGCAGCAAACTCCTGGCCTCCTCAATTATCCCACAGCGGTCAACCTTTGGAATTTGGAAATACGCGGTCAAGCCAGCTGACATTAGCTGTCAAAGATTAGGTTCGTGCATATATGGTGCATTACGGTAATAGAGCTGTAACTTACAGACTGAAAAAAAAAACAGGAATGAGGAAAAAAAGAAAAGCATAACCCTCAGAAAATATATGTTTATGACAACACCTGATTCAAATGATTGCATGATCTCCACTGCAGCCATCAAGTGCTGCAGAAGCCTGTTAATCACCCACTTATTCAAGTCAGGTGTGTGGGAAAAGGGAAACACCTAAAACATGGTGGGCAGTGGTCCCTGACGACCAGAACTGAGAAACACTGCTATAAGCTATACACAATAAATATTTCATAATTTTACTGTAGATGTTTGGAGAAATACACAAAGTATCTTAATAAATAAAACTCTGATATATTCTATCTCTCATTATTCTGGAATTTAGCAAATAGAAATCTTTTTTAGTAATTCTAACTGACTCAAAACAAGAAAGGTTTGGTCGGACTTAACTTCAGACAGTGAGAAAAAAATGAATGTCTTTTATTTGGTGTTTGTAAACTTCTGGTTTCAACTATATGAAGTCAAACTTAAAAATAACTACTGTTGATAGCATGCAATCATATGGGTGTTTTTGATTGATTTTACTTTTGTGGAGAATATTTAGATATTAAAAGTAACAGCAGCAATCGGTGGTAACATCTGCAACTCTTGCAGATGGATCCAGCTAAACTGACAGATCCGAAGAGAAAACAATGGGACTGCCTGATGTGTCAATGTTACATTTATTTAGTAGTATTTGTATGATTATTTAGAAATGAAGAAGATACAATTTATTAGTTAGATTCCTAATCTAAGTAATGATTATGATAGTCTACAACTATTACAAAAAATGAAAGCATTTATACCTTACTGTGTTTTTCTCAGAATAATTACTGACATGGACAACAGGACAAGAAATTTGTACACTTTTAAATGTGTTTTCCTTGTTATTAGAAAATGTTATGGTTTTTAGCCATGATATAAACAATAAAAGGATTCATAAATGTCCCAATCTGGGAAAAATGTCACTCAATTTTCATCTTTTTTTTTTTTTTTTTTTTTTTTTTTTTTTTTTTTTAAACCTAACATTTGCTTCCATAAACATGCTATAATCCCTCTGCTGTCTAACAACACATGGTCGATTTATAAACCTTGAACTGACTTGATTTGCTGAAACTATATGTTCTGTAATAGTATGATGGGTTCATTTATACTGAAGTAGACAGGATGTGGGTTTCATGTTGTCATAATTCAGTTTAGGTATTCCTCCTATCAAATTCTGGAAAACACTGAAGGAAACACTGAAGTTTATGGACCATAAACTGGTTAAGAAAACACCAGAGAAAATGTTCAATTCTGTTTTATTTAGTTCTTAACTTACATACAGCATTTTTTCCAGATTAGAAACAAGATGGCGCTGTTGCTCTAGATGTAAATTGACATGTTCTCTGTTTCCAAACTAATTTAATGTCTGCCATGAGACTCACATTCTGACAACAATACAGAATCACAGAAACAATATTGAGGAGTCAAAATGCAGATCTGATATGGTGACTGCTAACTTACATAATACAGGTGAGACCAGGACAGGAGGTATATTTTCTCAGGTTTTGCGATCAGGTACTACACAGCAGGGAGATGAATGGAGATCCAGACGTTGATTAGAGACATAAAATGAATGGAAAAAGGTTAGTCGTTATATTCAATTAAACATGTTGTTTTAGTTATCTTGAACATCTGCTCAACTGGAACAGCAATGACAACAGTAGCCTAATCTATAAAAAAAAGATTGCATTAAAATTTTCTATGACTCGCTAGCAAGACAAAACTCCTACAATTTCTGATGTCACACAACGGTTGGCATTTGTCAGTCAGAAAATTTCTTTCTGATATTCAGCAGTGGAGACATATTTTTAAATAGTTATTTTTGATGCAAAAATCTCTTATTCAATTTATATTGAGTGCTGAAAGGAAAGTGGGGGTAAAAAATATTGTACTCAAATACATATAAAAAGTATAGTGCTGTATAACTATTCCTAGAAGTACTTTACTTTTCAAAAAAAAAATTACTAAAATAAATCAGAGTATATGTAACTCGTTAAATTTACTCTGGATGTCATGATCCTGCTGTGTTTGGGTTTTGTCTGTGTTTGTATTTTGATATTTTCCTTGTTTATTTACTTTCTTAGGTTTTGCCATATTTCACTTAGTTCCTGTGTTCAAAATTGCTCAACAGGTCTTCCCATATTCAGTTTATTAGTGTTGCTGTAAAGGTCTTGTCACAGTTGCTCATTCCTTTGTATTTCTTCATTTATTCTTGATTTCTGTTTGTTGTGCATTTGAATTTAGTTTCCTTAGATGAGTGTTTGCCTTCTCTCATTGGTTTCTTGCTTATGTCCTCTTCATTTTACCTGGGCACTATGCTCTCATACCCTGTTTCCAATCAACCACTTGTCTCTGGTCAGTAATCAAGCTCCCCTCCTGTCATTCTCTGCAGGATTTTTCCGTTACCCTGCCTGCTTACATGTTGCAATCCTCGACCTGTTCCCGCTGCATATATTTTTGTAAGTTTTCATTTTCATTCAAATATTTTACATTAGCAGTCCTTGCTAACCACAAACAGCCCCTGAATTTAATGGTTTGAAGGGTTTCCCAATACGGTACTTTAAACCAATATTATGAATATCAGAAGTTTGTTAGATTTGTTCTATAATTCATTCCTATTCACCTTATTCCTGGGAGGGTTACTGTAGAAACGATTACGGGTCTTATTTCCGGTGAAGGCCGGAAGTAGCTGTAAGGCATTGGTTAATTCGTGGTTTACTGGCTAATCTATTAATTCATGATAGAAGTTACTATTCTCTTTTCTGACCAAACAAAAATTGTGCTAACTAAAATGGCTTTGAGCTCGGATGTTGCGCTGTTCGTGGCTGTTCCAACAATCGGAGGAGGCTGAATTTGTAGCGGCAACAAGAGCGTGTTGAACCGAACAGTGTTCCTGTGATAAACGGTTGTTTTCATCGCCTACCGACAGATAAGGAAACAAAAAGAATGTGGCTGAAAAATCTAAACTTGAAAGGACCACCTAAAACGCCGTATGTATCCGTGTTAAATTTTGTGGACAAAAAGCCAACGGGGGAAAGCCCGCATGCTTCACTGTGGTTGAGCTACGACATACGACCCGAAAAGAGACGCCGGATCCTGAAAGAGATTCTACGGAGCCCGTCTGGTGACATGAGAGAAAAAATATATAATTCGTGGGCACGACTTAATAACTCGAGAGAACGACTTGTTTAATTCGTTGTAATGAGATGATTTCAAAAGTGAATCCCTGTACATGTGTTGCGTCAGCCGCTTGCAAACATGGACAAGTCTGATCTTATTTTGTTTTATTTTAATCTAGGAATGAATTAGAATCATATTCTTCAGTCTGTTGCGGTTTGGCAAGGAGTAATTCTTAGCAAGAGACTCTCTTAATTCGACTGCTTAAACAGCCGGGGCTCAAACTCAAACAATACGCTGACCTCGGAACAGTTGTACATTTCATCATGCACGGATGATGAAATGTACAACTTCCCCGAGATCAGCTTGTGTGTCGCCGCCATATGTCATAATTTAATCAAATGTGTCTTCAAAATGTAATAAAACCTAATTAAAACAGCGTTATGTAATAATCGACGCAAAATGTAATAAAATCCTTGAACGCATTTTGTAATAGCTTCTGCCGCATTATGTAATGACATTATTACATTTTGCTCCGATTATTGCAAAAATGCGGAGGTAGCTCTTTTTTAAAATGATAATGTAATAATGTGGCGTGTTATCCAATAAACGATCTCAACCCAGTGTTTGAATTCTTCTTAATCAATAGACTTCTAATAACGATCAAGTTGTAGATCCTACACATTTAAATCTTTGAAACTTGGGTCAATAAATTCCAAACTTTGGCCATTTAGTTGTCAATTCAAACTCTGCTCCCTCGGTTCCGACGGGTCATTCAAGGCAGAACGATCAAGATACGTAAATAGATTTATTTTTTTTTTTTTTTTAAAGAATTGAATTTCAGAACAACAGGGTTTCTAGAACAAAAGATAATGTTTCTATTAGTTTTAAATAAAAGAAGAGTATGATAATCCAACAATTTAATGCAAGTTGAACAGAACCAAAAAAAAAAATCCTAGACTTAAATATTCACATATTTGTAATATTAGCCCCACTCCAGGCATAGGTGGTGTTAGGTCAAGCTCTTTTCCAAGCGATCACATTTTCAGCACCCTGGAGAGCGCAGCGATCTCAGTGATACGACGAGGACGTTCTGATTTGCCCTTTTATCCAGCTGTTAGCGGAAAAATATCAGCTTTACTGAAAGTGAAATGGTCATTCACGATTCATTTTGTTTCATCAGATGCAATAATTCTATCAGTGGCAAGTTTGTCCAGTGACTGACTGACTGATTTTCGGCCAAAGAAAATGTGAAACTCGAGTTGAGTTAAAGGGGGTGTACCCGCTGCGCTTTTACCTGTGCTTAACACCAGAACAAAATGTTCTCAGTGAAGCAGCTGAGTACCAACATCACCACTGATGAGCAGCTTTTTCCCACCAAGGCCAGGTGTATATTTATTCAGTACATGGCAAATAAGTCCGATGAACAGGAAAGCATCATTTCTGCGATTTGCATCATAACACAAGATCGCCATTAATTAAACCTAAGTGGAATCATGCACGTAACAGTGATCAGGACAGTCACTGAATATGCAAATAAATGACCAAAGATTTAAACATATAGGATTTACAACATGATCGTCATTAGAATTATATTAATTGAGATGCACACAAACATTGGTTCCATAATGCACCATATTATTACATTATCGTTTTTTAAAAAGAGCATCCACCGCATTTTGTAATAATCGGCACAACACATAATGTTATTGCTACATAATGCGGCAGAAACTATTACAAAATGCGTTCAAGAATTTTAGGCTATTACATTTTCCATAATGCGAATTTACAGCGTATTATTTTAGTTTGAGACCTGCTTTTTGAGCAGCTGAATTAAGAGACTCTTGCTAAGAATTACTCTTTGCCTAAACGCAACAGACTGAAGATTCATTCCTAAAACAAAATATTTGTCAGAAGGTATTTTTTTCTTTTTTTTATGTTATTGTGCTCTGAGCAGTTAACCAGTGTACTACACATAAAAACTTTTTATTTCAGGGACCTTCAACTTCAGAACTCGAGGTCCGGTGTCCTGCAACTTTTATGAGTCTCTACTTCAACACACCTGAGTCAAATGATGCAATGAAAATGAATCTTAAAACTACAAAAACAATCTGCTTGTACCTTCTATGGTATTGCAGCAGTGTGGCTGCATGATCTACCTTGCTTTGCAATACATGAAAGAATTTTAAAGATTAGCGCGTTACTGTCACGTAAACAAAAACCGCTTCCGGTTCGAGGCGGAAGTCGCACCATTAATTCATGCAAAGCCTTATGGGGGCTAGAAATAAGTTGGATAGTGTAGAAAAAAATGTGGTGGAGAGGTCTGAAACAAGCTACGTATTCTCAGAGGCGAGGTGAGTAGCTCGTACAAGTGTATGCTAGGCTTGGTAAGAAAATAAAAACTGCGTCACAATAAGATAAAAGAAGCTCCTTTTGGTACCTGTTAGCTTAATTAAATAACTGCCTTATAAGGCAGTTCACTTCGTAAGACAGATAAAAATGAGCTATAAACTAATACGAGTTTACTGAAATTGTAAGTCACCTGTAATTGTTTTTCTATTATACTTGGTAGGTAAAAATATTACTATGTTACAAATTGTTACTTACTGTTACAGAGGGGTTTTTTAAGTTTCACGAGACGATATAGCCTGGTAGCCTAGCTACCTGCCTGAGCACCTTCCCGACGTGGGGAAAAACGTTAACTACGAAAAATGAAAGCATTCAGACCCCACTGTTCTTTTTTTTTCATTAATAATGATAATTAATATAGACAACAGTACTACAGTGGGCGGAGCCGAGAGTTACTGAGAGGCGCAGATGAGTCTGGGAATGAGAGGCGGGGCTGGGGTCAGGAAGATCGAAGATCTGGTGCTTTCTTATAAACTTTCTTGCTATATTTAGCGACGTTTTAATCAAAACAAACAAGTGACAAATCTAGGGGCTTTTTTCTGTGTTGTTGGAGACTTTTATGGCGACAACGCTTTGCAGGTCAGCTGCAGCCCTGCTGTGCCGAGACTAAACAGAGCTGCGATGAGCACTTTACGTTTACCAGCCCCTGCAGTCAGTCATCCGTCCTGCAGTTAACCATGGCCAATAGAGCAGAGCAGACCTATTCCACTCCGTGTCCACACTGTACATAAATCACACATTTGCTAAGCTGAGTAACAATCGATCAGTGCTCGCCGAGGTCACATTCGACTCGCTGTGCCTACTCCTGACTCACCAGCGGGTGGGTGGGGGTGTGTCGCCGGACACACCGGCTGTACCGCTGCAACCAGTAGCAACTTTCAGCTGCCTATGAATCGTTCTACCGAAGGAGGCCAGCGCTGAGACGGTTTTAGGCAAAGTCTTGCCGAACTACACAAATTTACACAAAAATGTAAAAATTTGCATAGAAACATAAAGATAAAACCCTAAGTAACATATTTTGCCAGTTTATCAGCAAAAAAGTTGATTTGGGGGTTAGTTACACTTTAAAAAGTAGACAGAATGTGACCCTTAATCTCTCAGTTCAGTTCAGACATTCTGCACAAGTGGTAGAAAGAGCTTCCCAGATTCGACACTAGATGGCAGTGTTGACATGGCTACAAGCGATTCGCAAACTGACGTTCTCTCTTTCCAGACACAGTATAGACATCAGTAATTTGGATTTGATCAAAACTAAATTGATATCTATTTCTTGAGGTAAGTTGTGATACATCACACATTGTCACACTTGTTATTATAATTATAACATTATAATCAAGGCAGATGAAATGAATACAAATCTAAATGTACCACATTAGGGGTTTCTTATGTTTTCCATTTGTATGCCTTGGGTTAAAGAATGCGCATTCGGTTTCCATGTGCAACAAACTAGAAAACTCATGTCGTCTCGATCTATATTTGCGTTTCAGTCGTTACAAACTGTGCAAGACCATCTGTGTATTTTAATTAGTGATTCTGCTTTGTGCACTCAGTTCCTCCCACTTTTAGCACTTTTCAGCAGAGCTTTAACTCGTATCTCTACAGAGACGTAAAGATCAGTGTGTTCTGAAGTCTGTCAGTGTCACTTAGAGCTTCCTTCTTTAGTGCAGCATGATCCTGCTGCTTGGTCTTCTTTATGCTGTCTGGGTGGAGCCTGCTTGGAGTCAGGAGGAAGATGGAAGTTTTATCTTTGATGGAAACATTCAGCAGATTGCAGTGGCCACCAATTCTGTTTACATCGCCACAGAGGAGAAGCTTTACCAGCTGAGCCATGACCTGACTCTGGTCCACAGCCTGACCCAGAGAGGGATCTTAAAGAACGCCGACCAACCGGACAAAGAGGAGTTTTACCGAGACCCCATGGAGGCTGCCTGGAACGCAACTTTCAGAGTTAATGTTTTATTACCATTTGTTAATAATGACACATTGATCAGCTGCGGAGTGACGAACAAAGGCTGTGGTTTCTGTGAAGTTCTGGACCTGAAGAACATCTCCAGGCTTGTTTACAGTGAAGCATTCCAGGTGGGACCTCGGAGGAGCAGCAGGGGGTCTGTCAGCTTTCTGGTGGATGTGAAGGAGGATTCAGGTCTGACTCAGACTTACATTCTGACAGCCATACAGAAGCACAGAGACAAGGCAGAGGACAAGTGTGGCACTGATTTAAAGACCATCAACCTTCAGAACACCAATAAGGAACAGAATGGGGATATATTTTCTTGGTCTGGTCGATCTGGTGATAAACCTGGGATCCAAACTGAAGCTGATGTAGAGTTTGTGGATGGATTCCAGATCAGCTCAACAGTGTATCTGTTCTCCAACGTGGCGTCAGGAGGTGAAACTAACAAAGTCCGTCTCATCTGGCTTCAGGCTGAAACCAGTAAAAAACAGACTTTGGACTCATTTCATGGAGCGACTCTCAGTTCCTCTGATGGAGGTGAAGGCAGCAGACTCCTGGCCTCCTCGGTCATCCCTGGTGGACAGCAGGTCCTGTGGAGTGGAGTGTTCAGTGTGGACGGAGGAGAAGCCAACACTGAGCTGCTGCTGTTTGACATCAGTCCCGATCAGATCAAGGAGATGAAAGGAGATCCAGACTTTTACAGATATCAACATGAAAAAAAGGTTTGTCCTTATATTCAGCTGAATATGTTATGTTATCTTAAACATCCTAGTCAATTTCCTTTTAGGATTAATAAATCATTCAGCATTCAGTATTAAAATTTTTATTAGCTAAGTTTTTTATTAGCTAGGAAGGCATGAGACTAACAAAATCGTGCTGTTTGGAGCTGATTCTCAAAGGTTGGGATTTGCCAGTCACAAAATTTTCCCCCTTTGTTTCTTTTCTAATTACATTTAATAAATTTCTAATATTTTACAAGATTTGCAAAGACACATTTTGTCCACTTTTTCTGTAGTCTACTTTTTTTGTTAGTAATTTGCAATCGACCTTTACAGTTATTGTTTTATAAGAATAAGCACTAATTGAGCTGGTTGATAATTGATGCACAGTCCTTAGTGACATTTCATTGCCAAAGACAGATGGTAAAACTGCTCTTCTCTGAAACTATATTATAGGTATCATAATATATAATATGTATACCTATATTATAGGTATATTATTTGTGTCACTATTGATCATCTTGTCTAAAAGGCATGAGATGAACGCAATTATTTTTTACTATATTACCTATATGCAATGAACAGTTATAAAATGAGGACATATTTCGTTTTGCTCACCAGAAATACTCAGAATAACTGGCAGCATTTTGTTTTTGAGCTTTTCTTAATCTATAGAGTGACTCTGAACAATAACAGGATGATCAAATGTGTCAAATCAAATGTTTGACACGGTTAATTATTGGTTTGGGGGTTTTTTTGTATTTGAGCGTTCTGTGGCTTATTCTTCAGTATTACAACAAAGATTTTCATAAACTCTTCTGTAAGCTGCTTTGGGATGTGCGACAATGTTTGCTTCTGTTAGTAGGAAGAATGACTTTTTAAAAAAAGTCTGTTCATATATGCCTATTTAAAAAACCTACAAGTGAGCAACTGTCTTTAAACCAAGTGCTTTCACTACTCTTTATGCAGATTTTATAGACTTTAGACCTATTAACTGTTTCTGTTCCTCAGACAGAACCAAAGATGCTGAAACCAAAAGTTGTTCTTCTGAAACACGGTCACATGACTTCCGTGTTGGCGGTGAAGCAGAAGGACTGGATGGTGTTCTTCATCAGAACAGCAGATGGACTGCTTATCAAGGTGTTTAAACGCAGTCCTATTGGAAAAAAGAACAAGTTTCTCTTTCCCCCCCCCAACACACAACAGCCTGACTAAAAAGTCTTTGTAGTGTGTGTAGTCTTTTTTTTATTGGGGTAAAAGTCTCCATATGTCTATCAGGCCAACTTCCTCAAAAAGTATATTTATTATTTTGTGTTGGGGTTCTTTTTGGTAGGTTTTCTCCCCAGAAGAATCCATCTTTGGTTGAAGACATATATTTTAATCCCCTCCACAGATCAGAACACCCTGTGTTTCTTTTACAATTATATTAATTATTTTCTTATAAAATTCAATATCACCCCCAGGGGGAGTGTATATATTGAATAATGTAACAGGGTTTCCCTCCACATTGCCTCTCACCAGGGGAGAAAAAGTGCCCTGGGAGTTCCTAGGATGCGTCACTGTTAGGTTCAAACCCCTAACATTTTTATAACACTGCATGGAAAGAAAGACACAGACAGTTAAATGTAGTTTTACTCGCGAGGAGAGTGCCCCAGAGACGTACTCAGTTACAATCTCCGACACACTCTGAGATACGTCCTGGCTCTCATCGCTTTTATTTTCTCAGGTTGCCCTGGTTACATGGGAGTTGCAGCTTCTATGGGGTGGGAAACACAGACACATTCATTCCCAAGCTGCAACTCGTTGATTACACACAAGGTCACATATCATGCTCTGCTAGATGCAATTCACACGTTTATCTTCGTGAGAAGAAGATGTCTCAAACTTGTTTACCGCATGCTCTGTTCCTGTTTTATCTAGGTGCAGTTTCACAACACGATTAGTTACTATCAGAATTTGTTCTAGTCACATGTTTTATTAGAACAAACATACTTATAATATCATGAATATAAAGTAAATGGGATAACAAGTATATACATAACTCCAACAGTCACCTAAAATAATGGAGAAGGATGCAATACATATTAAGTTAGTTAAATCCGGGGGAAAAAATACCAGGGGTTATGCATTAGTTCAGGGTGTCCGCGCATACTTAAAGTCTTAAATTCATGTATCTAAAATTAAGGCCTTAAATATCTTGAGTTTAGTAAAAAAAAAAAAAAAAAAAAAAGGTAAGTTGGCCTTAAATATGTTAATCACAGGTGTTGCATTTTCTCATGGCAGGACTGTTTAATCACGTATATTCTATGTAGTTTTTTTTTCTCGCAGGACTTTACTGTCAGGCAAATGTTTGAGTCACACGCAAATCTCTTCATTGTGTTCTGTGACTCAAGATGGTTGAGGCTACCAGTAATTGACTGCTAACATACCCTTGCTAGCTAGCTTTTTTGCGTCTGTCATGGATAAGTGCAAATTTATCACCAGTTTGCTGAATGACATTCGTCCATTTCTGTGGAAATACAGGTCTTAAATTCTATTCATAATGGTCTTAAGAAGGTCTGAAAAAGTCTTCAATTTGGTGAAACCTGCTGAAACCCTGTAAATAATAGGAGGATTTTTGATGAGTATAAAAACATTTTTAGAGAAAGATGTTTTTGTTGTTTCCTATGGAGCCCCATAGGGGTCAAGGAGAATTTTTTTTTTTTTTTTTTTTGCGTCGCCTCGCAAAAATATTGCACTCCCACGCAAAAGGTTTTGCGTTCTCTTGCAATAACGTACTAGTCATTTCATGCGGTATCTTGAATACTGAAAGTCTTTCTGCTACAATATAAGGTTTTTCTAAGGCTTTTACATGTATGTTAATACCTCGTTTGTGAGATACCTGAAGTTTTATCTTTTTCTTTAGGATACAAATGGACCACAGACTCTGTGCAAAAGCAAAACAGATCAAACATGAGCTTTCCATCTCTTCTAGGATACAAGCAGAAACTTTCCGTAAGAAGGAAAGGAAGAAAGGAAAAATGCATCCAAACTATTTGGACTATTAAGTTAGTTTCACAGGGTAATATCATCATCTGACAGTTTTGATTAGAGGTCAAATGATACATCGGCCGGACAATATTTTGGGGCGATATTCGTGGGGGTTTTTTTTTCTTGTGTCGGCATTGGCCGATACGTGCATGCGTTCGTCGATCCATTAGTGGATTCAGCAGCCATGCCTGTGACCGCATACATTGCCGCTCCCTCCCTGGCAGAGAGCGGCTGGTATTGTTGTAAGACTGCCAACAACAACAAGGGTAAGTTTTCAACTTTTGATGCATTTGTAACTGTCTAATTGAGCTGGATCTGCTCTTTGAAAGTCTGTCTCAATGTGCATGGGAGGGAACAACGGTGTCTGTGTCTGTTTCACTGGCTTCATTTGCCACTTGATTGGCACACGCAACCTCAATGCAAACCCCAAATATAATTCAACATATAGCGGTGCTTTTAGAGGTTCGTGTTGAGCGTGCAGAGAGAATGTGAGCTCATAATGTCTTTGAGAACAAAGAATAATGTGTGAATGTGAATAATGTTCCTTGCAAATATTGCATTCGCTTGGATAAATAACCAGCAAAGCAAAATACTGCACCAAGCAGCAGACATTACAAAACAAAGAAGACTTAATGCAAGAAATACTTGAATTTTGTCCCCAAAGAATATGTATTTACGCTTACAAATATTTATCATAGTCCAGTTTAGGTAATTTTTCAAAAAAAGAATTTTACTTTTAAATGTGACCAGGGCTGGGTCAAGATTTTATGGGGCCTTAAGTAGAATATAATTTAGGGCCCCCTCTTCCAGTTAAGAACATCTCCACCACTAACAGCGTGTCAATACAGATTTGGTGGAATCTGGGAGGGGGGGCCAAGTTTAATTGGCCGAGCTTAAAAGCAATCTGTGACAACTGGTTATTTGCTGAGATGGATTTGTGAACAAACCAAGCTCAAACACAAAGATTAAACTCATAGCATCAGATTGTAGTTAAGGTAACACAAACTATGAAGATAAACTTGCTAACATTTAACTAACTAAGTTAGATTTAATAGAATTGTCTTTCTCAAATGTTAAAATTCTAGATCTAGGGTCTGTGTTAAAATTCAATTCAACTTATGCCTTAGGTTGGCTCTGAATATGACCAGTGTGATCTGCAAGTATTTTATGCACTTACTCACACAAATCCTAATCTCAAAAAAAAAAAAAAAAAGAAAGAAAACTGTCTTAAGATGTCTTATAATCAACTTCAAAAGAATTTGTTCTTCAGAAATCAAAGTAATCATTTCTTCTCCTCAATTTCTTCACACCACGTTTTTTTATTTCCCACTACCAGAGCTGGAAACTACAGAGTCTCCTAGGGAACATGGGTGAACAAACCCAGTCAACATCAACATTGTTAATGTTTTTTCTGTTTTTGTTGAGATGAGACTTGTGTTATCTTTACCATTGTGTCATTTTCATCATGTAAAGGTAGGAAGGAAAAAGCAATATCGACCTCAAGAATCAACCCTAAATAATCTGTATTGGCATTGGCCCTAAAAATACCTGCATCGGTCGATCTCTAGTTTTGATTGTCTTTTTCGTGTTAGTAGTTAATACAGGGCAGTTTTCGTGTGCAGTTCCATCACCAGTTTCTGCACCAAAGAGTTAAGAATGTATAACACATTTTCACTGCAGCTCTTTAAAGGTGTACTTATGTCACGATGGGGGCTGGTGCCTATCTCCAGCCATCATCGGGCGAGAGGCGGGGTACACCCTGAACAGGTAGGTTGTCCACTGCAGGGCCACACAGAGACATACAGGACAAACAACCATGCATGCACACACTCACACATAGGGAGAATTTGGAGAGATCAATTAACCTAACAGTCATGTTTTTGAAATGTGGAAACTGGAGCACCCGGAGAGAACCCATGCATGCACAGGGAGAACATGCAAACTCCTTGCAGAAAGGAGGCGCAATTCGAACCCAGAAACTCCTTGCTGCAAGGCAACAATGCTACCAACTGCACCACAGTGCAGTAGTTTTAAATTGACATTTGTTATCACTGTGACTGTATACAAAATAGACCAGGGTGTATTTATTGTGAGGGAACACAACAGTTGTTGCAAAGGAATGCAATACAGTTGCGAGGTAACACAAAACAAAAAATCCACATGTTTGAAAGCACAGTGCAGTGTTTCTAGCCAGAATTGCTTATATTAGTTTGTCACTGCATAATGACACACAAATATCTCATCAGTTTTTCCATTTGCAACTTGAAGTTTGTGTATGATGTTATTTCCAGATCAGTTTAGAGGAAATCAATCAGCCACCAGTTGCACTTTGTGCTTTAGTTTCTGAACACTTCTTTTTTTGTAGTTTGTGTTTAAAGCAAACGTCAGTGTGCTGGAACATCTTCTCTTTTTCACTACTACATAGCTTTGTAAAGCACTAAAGGCTACTTGAGTGCCACCAGTTATGTTATAATTTTTAACCTTGGCTGAAGAACAGTATTTTATAGGTTTTAAAAAACTCTATCCCCTAACAAGTCTGCCGTATTTGAAACAATCTTTGCAATGGTACAACTTGTTTGCAATATTTAAATGAGAAATACATACAGTGTTATGTGCACTGATACAATTTTAATGCTGCATGGAACTAATGGAGGAAATACCCTTAAGCAGGAAAAAACTAGGATTTAGAGGACAATGTCATAGGGCATTTTTAGAATGATTCTGACTGGAGTAACTTTGGCAGAAATAAGCTTCAATTTAAACTTTGTCCTTTTTCTCCATTACTGCAACAAAAAATTAATTTACTTGGGGTGTTTTTTTATTCTTTTAAATCATACTTTAGATGACTAACAATAAAAAAAAGGTCACAATCATTTCTTTTGCTTGTGCCTTATTCAAGGGAAACCAAACTATTTACGCTTTATGTAGTTCACAAAATTTCACCATGAATCACTTAAATAGATGAAGGAAATCTTCACATTTAGTATTAACTGTAAAAGGACGGACATTACCTATTCTGCTATTGGCAGTTATTTGTTGTTTAATGAATTAAATGATTGAAATTTGAAGAAATGATACATATTGGCAATTTAGTAATGTACCATGTAACAAACAGGAGACTCAATGCATGAAAGAACACAACCCCAACAGCCAAACACCTCCATCTTATTCATACTGCTGTATCATGGCTTCTCATTCTTCAACCATCATTTGTCACAACCAGCCAATGGGGTTGTGTTGCTCACATTGGCAACAACAGCATGTCTTCACTTGCAAATTCTTAGATTTTCCTAAGAGTGGAGGTGTCTGATTGCTACTGGTTGCAAAACCTTATCTTTTGCCTCTACTGATAACCTTTGTCTTTCTAAAGAGGGAAATCCCACCTTACACTATCACAATACTGCTACAAGAGAGGGGGCTGTAATATTAAATGAAATTTAAAATGAGACAAATTGGACAATATAAACATAAAAACTAAGAAACAAATTACAACACTTATAAAAATCACCTTTTGTGTGTGTATCATGTTTTTTGTAAACAGTGGAGCAGCCAGAGATAATGGGCAGTCAGTCGAAGTGACTGCCCAAGCGTATGTCTTTAAAATGATCTCTGATCTGAGCTTGAAAAGGTGACTTGGAGATGAAGGAACTGTTAACAAAATCCAGTTTTCAGATGGCGTGTTCTATGCAGAGGATGAAAAGTGCAACATTTGTTGCAAACAAGTGGGAGACAAACCAAGGAGAGTTTTTCATATCAACATAAACCGGTGGGTTTTGCAGTGGGTGTACAGAGAAGGCCTGTTAAGAGAAGAATACAGCATGCAATGGTAAGTTTTCAAAGGAGTGTTTGTTACAAACCAGATGGCAGAGTGATGGACATCAAGCGTTTGGAAGCTGATTGGTACATGACCTCACCATAATCAAACATTGGGAGAATGTTCATTTGCTCCAAAGTTTTTCTTTCAGATGAAATGAAAGAGAAATGTCTTCTGTAGTGGAAGCTGATTTTTTTTTTTTTTTTTTTTTTTTTTTTTTTTTATATATATTAGTCTGCAAATGATCAGTGTGTTTTGAAAGAGAGAGCATTGTCTGGTCGGGTTCCAAGATTTTTCTATTCGGTAACCTGTTCTGGAGGTGTTCCATCAAGGATGCAGATACTTTGGGAATTTAAAAGTACATAGCCTTTTTACCAAACCACATGACTTTGGTCTTAGGCGTATTTAACTGAAGATGCAATTTGGAAAGATCCTGTTGAATTTTACTAGACAAAGACTAGACAAGACTAAGCTGGAGTTGAGAAACTCTAGGAGGAGGGGCCAACAGAGTAAAGGATTGTGTTATTGGCAAAAAGTTGAACAATATGACACCTTTTTGCCAATAAAAATCGAATTTGCTCTATTAATATAAGTAGAGAGAAAGGTGGAACCAAGTATTTATCCTTGTGGGACACCATTGGTAAAGGGTGTGTTGGTAATTTCTGGTTCCCATTCAAACTATTTTTGCTGAGATATAACTTTGTGGCGCAGTTGGTAGCACTGCTGCTTTGCAGCAAGAAGGTAAGAAGGTCCTGGGTTCAAATCCAGCCTACAGTCTTTCTGCAAGTTTGCATGTTCTCCCTGTGCCTGCGTGGGTTCTCTCCGGGTATTCCGGCTTCCTCCCACAGTCCAAAAACATGACTGTTAGGTTAATTGGTCTCTCTAAATTCTCCTTAGTGTGTTGGTTCTTTGTTCTTTGTACTGTCTGTCTCTGTGTTGCCCTGCGATGGACTGTACCCCACCTCTCGCCTGATTGACTGCTGAAGATAGGCACCAGCCCCCCTCACGACCCTGGATGGATGGATGGATTTAACTTTGACATGTTCAGTGATTATTTTCCCCATAAATACTGTAACTGTGATCTACATTGTTGTCGTCAGCTTGCTGTAGACAAGAACTTTAAGCCCACCTGTCCAAAGGTTCTCTACAGAGATGGTGAAGAATGCAAAGTGTTTCCCAAAATCCATCTGGATCAAGTGGATCAGAACCATGTGTATTTGCAGTTTAACAACAAGGTGGGTGGTTTTTTATTTGTTTTTTAATTTCTCATGAAACATGTATTTATGCTGCATTTTCAGATGTTTTTAGGTGCATTTTTTGTTTTGTTTTTTTATTTTTATCCAGATTAAACGCATTCCAGTGTCAAGGTGTAGCACTCACAGAAATGTGAGGGATTGTCTGTCTGCACAGGATCCCCACTGTGTGTGGTGTCTCTCTGAAGACAGGTCAGAAACTTATTTTGCAGCTGAATCCTTCGCACATGTATGAACTTTCTAACACCTCATTTGAACTTTTTTAGCTGTACATTTGAAGACCACTGCACAGATTCAGAGTGGTTATCCATCCCTGATGAATCTCAACAGGAAATTATTTCCCACAGAGTTGTGAAGGATTCCAGTGGAAGGGTTGGTTTTTAACGCTCTGACTGCATTCAGTTAGAACCTTTTTTATTTTAGATTAATTTGATATTGTTCTTCATTCCGACCTTTCTCAGATCAAACTAATGATCAAGACACACCTGACTGTGCAGCAGAAGGTTCATTCTAACTTCACCTGTGAATTCTCTACAAATTCTAGTCAGCTTTGTGGGCAACATGGACTTTCAGCACAGTTCCCTCAATGCACCTGCATCCTTCTCGACACTCTTCTTACTGACGGTAATCAACTTTTATTAAGTGATCAAACTAATTTAATAATCTGACAGTTCCAAACATATAAAAGGTCAAAACCTTTCTAATAACAAAGTAATAACTAAATACAGAAACATTCTAACAGTCTATAAAAATACATTCAGTGTTATTGTTTGTCTGATAGTGAATCATTTAAACATAATTTGCCAGAAAAGTTGAACAAGTTGGACTTTTGAAGAGTTGTGTTTTTCAGTTCTGTGGCAGCACATTTTATCAGCTGATAAAATGATTCCTGTATGTTTTCCTGTTTCAACGAAATTCTATTATACTTATCACAGCTTTAAAGGGATCCATGATTAGTTGTAATAATAGACTTTATTTGAGAAATATTTGTTTCAGATGTAAAAACAATACAGTAAAAATACTGTTGACTGTGTAGTTTTTATTAAATTAAATAAAATATTGTCACATGGAGGTTGCCATGTTGTTTATGCTGCAATGCATTCTGCGTAGATGATGTATGCCAGAACATTCAGCGTTAGCTTGGTCTAGCTGGAACAGTAATTATTGCTCAATCAGTAACATTCAGTCCTTTAAATTTGAACTGGAGTGCATTGAACTGGAAGGGAATGCAGAAATGACGAGAGGAAATAGAGGAAGAGGAGAGAAAAAGCTGCTGTTTGTGCTGTTGCTGCTTGAAATGGCAATCCGAAAGTATGCTGCAAAGATCTCTTCTGTCTGACTCAAGCTGTTTACGGTTAGCATCGGGATCAAAACATTTTCTCAAATATATTAGAATGTTGAGTTACAAACACTTGAAGATGCTTCATTGTCACTTTAAACATCCATTCATTATCTTCTGATTTGTTTTGATTTCCTGTTAGTTCCAGCTAATAGTGTTAGCTCTAGCTAATGGTATTATCTCTCGATAATATATTAAACATCTGATTACAAGCCGATCACACCTGTTAGTTTCAACAGATATCTTGTGTGTAACAGTAAATGAAAACTTTGAGGCAGTTTGCCTCCATCCAGACATTTTGTGGGCTTCCCTAGTCAGCCTCTGCCACCTTGACTTCTTGTGTTTTGTTTATAGACTCGACTCCACTTGACCCTACCCGCGTCATTGGCCCAGCATGCATTGCTGAGGTGAAAAAATGGCGATTTCCGTAGGTGAAATATATGATAAAGATATACCATTTTTGAAGCAATTATGAGTTTTTATGTGTCACAAACAACAACGTTTAGGTTTAATTACGGACTTGCGGCAGGGCAACGAGCGAAAGCACTCATGTGAAGAGCACCCAGAGTACAATTTTGTACATCATTTAAAAAACACAGCTACAAAGATTGGTAAATCTACTCAACATAAGATCCACAAGCAACGCTGAAATAAGATAAAGCTTTAGTTATGTCAGGCAAGCAAGAAACATCGTCACAAAAAGGGAAAGTCCCACAGAACTCATCCAGTGCTAGCGGGGAGACGTTGGAGGATGACATGGCGCTGCCTATGTCTGTGCTAAAGATTGAACTGGAGGAGAACCGAGTTGCCACTTTTGCTGAAATTAACGCGTCGCTTGCACCCATCAACTCGACCTTAGAGTTAATGGGCGCTGTGGAACCCCCTTATTCAGCATTTCAAAACTGTAGCCTCCCTTCCAGCCATGAACAAACTGGTTAATCCAAGGCCTTGATTATTGCATGTGTATATCATGTATAATCTCTTCCTTTATTGTATTGCATAATTGAGATATGTAACGTGTGCTTAGCAAGTTCAAGAGGGTGATGGATGAGGATGATAGAGAGGGATGGTGTTAGTTCTTACTCTGTTAGCTGATGTAAATCGCTTATATACTGATCAGTGTGAAATATAAAATTTATAATAAAATGTGTTGACAAAAAAAAAAAAAAAAAACAGAAAATTACAACATATTTAGGCAAAGAAGTTCAACTAGTCGTGGATCCCTTTAATAATGTGCTCTGTGTGACTTTAAAGGTTGCCAGTGTCTAAAGAAAACACAAATTCAAAAGTTTCACCACTTTCAACACAATATTTCATTTATGTTGTCTTTGTTTATAAATTTTTAACTAAAAAATGTTAATTATCCCTTTTCTTTAAGGAAGTTTTAAAAAATATTCCCAATTCACAGATCTCGATGTTACTATAAAGATCAACCTTGGGAAATCTAATCTGACCGAGCAGAGAAAGCTAAGCAACTGTTCAAATATTCATGAACAGCCAGTTTCTCCTTTGTAAGTTCATTTATATTTTCAAAAGAATCAAACCTGTGTTTTCTGGTTTTTTTTGTTTTGTTTTGTTTTTTTTTTAAATAATGACAAGAAGGCTGTGGGTGCAAATCTCATCTCAAACCTTGGTGTGATGTTTGCTTGTCTTCCCCTTGCATTAGTAGGTTTTCCCTGAGTTTCCTACTATCCGCAGCATGGATGTTGGGTTTGTTGGTGACTATAAATTAAGCCTGAGAAAGGGAATGGGTGTCTCTGTGTGTGGGTTGAGGTTTGAAGGTTGTGGGTACGTGATCCATGTATGGGGGATGAACATATATATGATACACCTGGAGCTCATTCAATGTCTCATCAGGGATAACCTCTCTGCTGTTGCTTTTAACCTGATGTGTTTCAGCAGCTTTGCAGTGTTGTTGTCTTCCAAAAGCTGAGCTGAAAGCCAGTTTGTGATTTATTTATTTTCTCTTCAGGTGCCGACAGTGTATCAGAGCTGGATGTCAATGGATAGAGAACAGCTGTTCCTGGGCCAGTGAACTTGCTCAGAATGTAATAATCAACCTGTTTTTGTCAAATATAGACTTCTTAGTATTTTCTGTCATGACCACCACAATAAGTTTTATATAAATGGGTAGTAACCTGGCTAAAATAACATGGTATTGAAATACATAGTTTTGTTGGTTTAGTTTAATTCAAAATCTTCTGTGCAGACTCAGAAGGATGTTTGCTTGGAGATGGAAGCTGGGATGAACATTTCTGTGAGTCTGAATCTGAGTTAGTTCACACATTTCTCTTAACACTTACCATAAACCAGGTCTCTGAAACTCCTCTCCTTCATGGCTGAATAGCTGCAACTTTTAGGTTCATTCCTGCTCCAAAACACCTAAAATAAATGGCAGAATGGCCTCCTCAGCATGCAGTCATGTTCTACGGAGTCCTGCTGACAGTCTAATTATTTGACTTATCTAAGGGTGTATTCACACCAGGAAAGTCCTTTGATCCGCTTGTTTAGTCCGGTCCAAAAGCCAAGACCACCTCAAAAATTGGGTCTCGGTTCGGTTGATTGGTCTGCACCATGATTCACTTGTGTATTCACACCTGGAGAAAAGCTCCAGACCAACAGGGGAAGCAAAAATGTGTAGATATACCCCTGAGGAATGGATTTTGAGACCCCTGGTTTAAATTAATTCAGTATGTTATCAAATAAGAGCAATGGATTAAGTCTAAATATCCTTTGTTTTCCTGACAGACACCAGATATTGTTTCCATTACACCTAGTGTTGTGTCTCTGTATGGGAAAAACCATGCTTTGTTGTTGGGTCATAACCTCAGCGACGTGATCGGAGTGAGAATCTTGATGCACATGGACTGTAAGCCACAGGAGTGAGTAAATTGACAGAAAACTAAAGCCAATTGTAATGTATCCAATGTAAACTGAAGAGGAAACAATTTCTCTAGTGATGCTCTCCAGGTGAACATTTGTTTTGACAGCCAGTCTAGTAACCTAATCCTTACCATAATTAGCACTCCTGATCAGGGAAGGTGCCTAGCACCAGCGGCAAACTGGCAAGATGTGAGGTACACCCTGGACAGGTCACAAGTCCTTAACCAAAGCAGTATTTCATTAATATTTGAACTGCACCTACTATTTACTACTTAGCTATAGCTTCTCAACCCTTCTACATTCAGTTGTATTGGAGACATTTGCAAGCAGGCATACATGTTACACTTAAAGAGGTTTTTCTACAAGCACAAGATCCTAAAGAGTTTCAAACCTAACACCATTTTCAGGCACAGACTGGCTCAACCTAAGAATAAAACTCCTAAAAACAACAGTTGAAAATGCAGTCAAGTGCATCAACATGTTTTCAGTTGTTACACAAATACATGGCACAACATGGAAGAGCCAGCTCCACAGGTCAAGACTTAACAGTTCATCTGCTTCTGAAGGACAAATACCACTTGTTACACAGGGAAGACAAGTAGCCTTAAAGCTGAGACACAGAGGCTACTATCTCAAAAATGAAAACTAAACACTAAACAGAGGAGGATTCATCAGGTTTCATGTAAGAGCCAACAGGAAGTGTTGACACTCAACAAGCAGTAACATTGTGAAGGTCTGTGATAATGATACTTCAGTCACTGAGTTTCTTGCATGCATGTCACCCGACAGTTTGTCCACAATATCCCGCCCACACACTCATAAAAACCACAGATGAACTCTGTGTTTGCAAAGACCTTCAATACCAGCAACTCCACCATCAGCCCTTTTAGCAGTTGACTTGCTTCTAACCTTTTATGCACAAATAAAACATTCTGCTCAAAACTTGAACAGTAGCTATAATTTTCATTGATTTTAATAAATTAAAACTATCAAATAATCAAATAATGGCTTTAAAATCTTTAGGCCCATATAATATTTACTACATGGCAAACTAATTTCACCCTACCTTGGAGGCTCATCTTTTTACTTCTGCCTGGAATGTGGAGCTTCCAGTCCTGTCTTGAACTAGCAGCTCATTGTCGTTATAACTACCTCACAAGGTGGATCAGAGGTATGTCAATGGATCCGCTTTTCCCCCGTGCCATTATTGCAAGGCGTAAAGAATATGTAGAAATAATGGCTTGAAGGGATGACCTGAAAAGTTCAAAAGAGAACCAATTTAGTCCAGTTGCTGCCTATTTGAGTACATGGGAATGCTTTCCTACAGATTCTGTATACAAAAATATAAGCTAAGTAAACACTTCAGCTGCTGTTTTTAAATTTCTTTTAAAGAAATGTGGGCGAGCCCTATTATGTTAGTGTATCTTGGTTTCAGTTTGACTCTTACTATCTCACTTTCTGTGTGGTTTCCTGTCATTTCTGGACAGATCTCCTGTGTGGAATAACACTGGTGTCAATCTGACTTTTCACATCCCCTCCACTCAAACTAAAAGAGTGGTCAAAGTGTGTGTTCTTCTCCCTGATGGTAGTTGCCACGGAAACACTGCAATCACCTACCAGTCGTCACCAATCTGCACTGACATTGTACCTCGGAGCAGCTGGAGGAGGTATTTGACATTCCTGCAGAAGTTTCCATCAGCTACAGACTACTAGGCTCTAATTTATTCTGCTATTAAGGCTGTTCTAGTGTAAAGTGCTTTGAGTGGTCAGTGTTGCTAGAAAATGCTACACGGAGTCAGGCCGTTTATGACCACAGGGTATCCAACATCTGTAGCTACGTCTAGTGCATGGGTCTGCAACCTGCGACTCCTTGGACCTTCCACAATGGCTCTTAACTTTGGCCAAAAATGATAACGAACCAACTGATGTTTTTAAATACAGTTATAACAACAAATGTAGGTTTCAGCAGTTTTTCAGTTTTTCGTGGAGTAATTGCATCGAATTCCCACAACAGAATGATACTAAAAGTACCAGTCATATTCTTTAAGTTCTATTTTTCTTGTATTTAGGTTGGAAACCATCCACTCTTTTTGCATCATTTTCCACAGAAGAAAATGTATTTATGCTCTTTTGGGCAAAAGTTTTAGGTTTTTCTTTAGTTTAAATCCAAAAATTGAAATAAAATGGTGTGTCTTCAAAAAAGGTGTCACATTTCCTATAGTAGATATTTATCAAATAATATAAGTTGTCTTTTCCAAAAGTCATGTCACATTAGAGGCTCTGAAATTTTATTTAGCTGAACTGGGGGTAGAAATGGCTATTTGGATTGTAAAGTTTGCAGACCCCTGGTCTAGCAGGACAATGCACCATATCACAAAGCTCAGATCATCTCTAACTGGTTTTTAAAACATGACAATGAGTTCACTGTACTCCAGTGACTTCCCCAGACAAAAGATTTTTATCCATAAAAGCACCTTTGGGCTATGATGGAGTGATTGAGTCACATCTTGGATGTGCAGTTGACAGATCTACAGCAACTGAGTTATGCTGTCATGTCAGTATGAGCCTGGATCTCTGACAGATGTTTCCAATACCTTGTTGAGCCTATGCTACAAAGACTCAAGATAGCTGTGAAGGCAAAATGGGGTCCAAGCAAATACTAGAACTGTGAAACAATTAGTAGTCAGATTTTGTACATAATATATAATAATTCATATAGTATGTCATTTCAGAGCTTGTGAACATTCAGAAATACCTTACAAACTGACATGAGCTTAACTTCACTGGCTCTTCAACAATTTTACAGAGTGTCAGCCAGAAATGGAAGGCGTGAAGGAGAGCCACTTCCTAAATTAAATTTCTGACTACAAGACTCATACTTGTAGCTACAGAAACTTCAATATCTTATATTGCCTTTGATCAAAAGACATTTGGAAAGAATTTTCAGGAGACATTAATCAAAGAACCATCATATTCAATCTGTTCATTTTTGCCACTAAGCAACTATAAAAGAATGGATCATTCCATTTTACAAATATCAAAGTGACATTTTACAAAGCTGGTCATTCTACTAAATATCTGTTGTTAAAAAGCTACAACTTGTCCTTGAAAGACTTGTATAAATGTCAGTTGATCAGGGCTGTTTAGTGATTTGTCTTTAACTGTCTACTTATATTACTAACAATGAATCTCACTCTGAAATAGTTTGTACTTACATGTTTGAAAGGGAACTTTAATCCACCAGTGCTGTGCTTTTTATTTTGCCATAGAGCAAATGCTTAATCTTATGTTCATGTTTAATTTATCCGTTGAACACTTTTAAGCATGTCCCTTTTTAATTCAGTCTTGTTGTTTTATAAGTACTTTTAAGCATATGACATTTCCCAGGGGCAGCTGCATGCAGTGGAGGTCAGTATTATGTGTGTTGGTGTGTTTTCTACAACGTCTTTTTCTATTTAGTCACTGGAACATTTGGTATTGATATTTGTGAATCTTAGAAGATTAAACGCAGTGGAAGTGTTGGTGTCAAGTAAAGAACGTCTTCTCTCTTTTAAGCTAATGTCTTCTAATCTGACTGCCGCTTCATGCCCTGCAGTGGGAAGAGGAAAGTCACACTCATTGGGACACACCTGGATTTTGTGGATGGGCTGATACAGAGCCATTCCCAACAGCAAGTGTTACTTCCCAGGAACAGCAACAGCCAGGTAGTTCAGCAGACAGATGCAGTAGTTTGTCGTGATGATAATAAGAAAAGATTTTTGAAGATACCTTTTTGAATCCAAGGTCAAATTACTCATGATATAAAACAATTGCTAAAGTAATGCATGGAGGGAAGAATATGAGAAAATGAAAGGGTCAAAATGTCTTTGGACACTGTAGAATTAGGTATCCTCTGCATAATAGTAAAATTATAATTGTCTTTCTGGAATATGTGAAATATATATTCACATATCTGAATATGTGGAATGGGTAAATATTGAATGGACAAGGCCCTAACACTGTGCCATGGGGCACACCAGCAGAAATGGTAAATTAACTTGAAGAATGGGAGTTACATTGAATTAACTGTATGTGACTGGAAATATTAAATATTACATGTTATCTGACTGTATTGTTAATTTTTTGGCATAAAATGTCTCTGACCTAATGTATTGAAATAATCTGCAGATTCTCACCTATGAAACGCCTGCAGCAGAAAACAGTCAGATTTGCTGCAGCACCGTTTTCATGAAAGTGGCCAATCAAACATTGGCCTGTTTGGTAAAACTAACGTACTATCCTGATCCGGAGTTTACCAGCTTCACCACAAAGAGGCTGGGAAATGATATCCGTGTTGTTATTCACGTAAGTATTTTAGAAAAATGACCCAAAAAGTTAATTAAGTTCCTTATAGGTTACAGTTTGCTTCTGTTATTTCAGAAAAGTGGAGATAAACTGGAGATGACAACAGCAGAGTTGTTAGTGTGGGGTATTGAAGATGAAAAGCAACATCCCTGCATCTTGGAAGCCAAGGAAAACCATAACAAAACAGAGTCTTTTATCTGTAAAATCCAAGGAGTTAACAGTGTCAACTTTAGGGCTATAAAGGTAAGTGGTTTTTAGTATTCAATTGCAGTTTAATTGTTTAGTTGCACTCGCTTGGTCCGGTTGCGTGTTTATGCTTGTTCAGTTCTTGTTTTTGGGGATGATGGCTTTTTGCTTACCCTTGTTGAGCTGACCCTGTTTTAACAGAGGAGTAAAGTCTGAAAGATTGGGAGGACAGGGACACAATTCACTCCCAAATATTCTCTCCCCAAAATCCCAGCTGATTTGAGGAGTATCTAAGATATCTAGAACAGCCAGATGTTTGTGTGCATACAGCCAAGGCCTCATGACAGTGCTGCTAATTTAACCACCAAGGAATGAATAGCTGCCATTTTAAATTCCAATACTGCTTTTCTATATACATGAACTCCTTGTAAATTGGGAGATTTTGAGAATAATCCCTGCAGAAAACTTTTTTTTCTTTCCTAATATTGAATAACCCTTTAAAGTACAGCCTACAGCAAAGCTTAAAGCAAGGGATTTAATCAGTGAATTCAAAACATACTAGATGGAGACTGTTATCACGTGATGGAAAATCTTTGCTAAACTGTAACTCAGAACCTTTTATTCTTTTCTTGCAGGTATAGATCGAACCAAGCAACTTTATCATAAACTACACAGAAATTCAATGTGTTATCTTTTCATAGTTACTGTTCATGAAATTTACCTCAAAATAGCTCTCAAAATCTTGTCTAATGCCCAACAAATGTTTTCAAATATTTGTTTCCAGATTAAATATGGTGGTACAACCATGTGGCTGCAGACTCTGTCTTCATTGCATCTGGGCCTTTTGATTCTACATTTCCTTCTCAAATGTTTTATTCTTACTGGTAAGTTTTCTGAATAAGCTTAATAGCTAATTGTTCCAAAATACTTTTCTCTACTTATATTGTTTTCATGTGTATATTTATGTTGGTCAGAGTGTGGGACATAGAAACTAAGATGCTTTTGTGATCCATGTTGATAAAGTTTCATGTTTCTAAATAAAAACTTGATTTTCTTTCAGTGCTTGTGGTTATCTGTCAGTGGCAAAAGAGACAAGCAAGCTCTGATTACTGATCCCTATTTCTCAGCCGGAGGATCACTGAGAATAAGTACAGTCCTTGGATCCTACATGTGTACACATGATATTTTCTTTGTCCTAACATTTTTAGACTTTACAGCTTTACAGTATCTTCTAACATCCCTCCGTATCATCTGAATGGATCTGTCCTGAACCATCAACAAACTAAATGGCTGAACATAGCACCCAGGAACTGTAAAATTGTCAAATTGTCAGGAATTGTCAAATTGTAAAAAAAATCTCCAGAAAGTAATATATTACAATGTCTGTTACCATGCCAATGTTGATGACACAGCTGTACATGGCTGTGTCATCACATGGCCACTGTCCCTTTCAGTCAGTGTGTTGGTTTCCATGAGTGGATGGACCAGAACTTCCATCGGCTTAATGAAGAAAAGAAAATACGCAGTTAGAAATCAACACTCTATTAGACTTTGAGGATTAAAATAAGAGCATGCCAGAAATCTATATGTAGTTATGGACTCGGATGTATTTTAAAAGCTTGTAAACATAAAAATGTATTAAGATTTTTCTGTGAATTAGATAGAGAAAAAATGGTGAGTGCTTTAATTTTTAGTAGTTTGAATTATTTTAATGTTTGTAAGTCAGACGACTGCATCAGAATGCTGCTGCCATAGTCCTGACCAACAACAGAAAACTGGATCATATCACACCAGAGTTATTAAATCACTGTACTGGCCCACTGTTTGGAAAAAGATATGTTTTTAAATTGCATGACTGGATTACTAGACTAATCAGGAGTGAAAAAATTGACAGAAGCTTTGCTTTAAATGGCAAAAATGTTCTGGTTTGGTATTTTTAATAATTCTTTGTTTTAGCTGTTTATTTGCTTAAAAATGTAATTTTTGTATGGATTTTTTTCATGTAATTCTTATGCATTTATTGTATCTCATATTTTTTATTCCAGTTTATCTTAAATGGTGCCTTTCTTTTTTGCTGTATAGTACTATAAAATTACATTGTGTATGAATGTTGCTATATAAATAATCTTGCCTGGCAAATAGTCTTCAGGGCTGGAACTGAAAAATTTCCATCCAGTGCTCAGGTTATATTCTTTTGATTTTTTTTTTTTTTTTTTTTTCTCACTTTTCCTTGGTGAATAGTGTAATGACTTAAGTCAACAAAGATTTGTTATTTCTAATGCTACTTCTGATGATGCTCCTACCCCTGTTGATGCACTCTATTAGTGCTGGCAAGTTTTAAAAATTAACAGAGCTAGTAATTAAACCCGAATGCTTTTCATAACCTCGGTCTCCCTTTAAGATCAGCCTTAACAGATGGAAATTGTTCAAGTGTAAAAACTGAATTTATTATTTGATGAAATTGATCAATTCAATAAAAGTGATTCAAAATGGTGGCAATATTTTATTGCCACCAATTGCTACTATTGGATGTGTTTCTCAAAGAGGAATTGTGTCTTGTGCCTAAAGTAGGGGGGAGGGGCTTTGTTTTCCAAATGGGACTTAATAGGTGTTGAATTGGCTCACACACAACCTTCTAAACTTTTATATTACTACAGTCCAAAGCCGCGAACAAAAAAATAACCCTGTTAAGCAACGCCACCTTGTGGTGCAACTTCTGTTATCGCAAAATTTCGCTCTTGAATATCTGTCAGATTAATTTACCGATTCATCCTCTCATCATTTGCTGTGCCCGTACTAGTTTGTCAAAGTGCACACTTGCTATATCTCTATCTGAAACTGACCTTTTGATTCAGACCGTATTACCAAGATGTTATTGTATTTTTATAATTCTTTCAATCTATGCTTGGGTTATATGACTCAATTAAACAGCAAAGACAGATAATTCACAGGGAGATGGATATCAGCCCGACAAATTGGTTAAAAAAAAAAAAAAAGCCTTACGCATACAGAAGCATGGTAGGCATAAGGAAAATCTTGGCGTCTTATCGACAAATATCTCAATTTTAACAACGTTCTAGTTCTTAAATCATATGTTTAGATTCAACACAAGGTTTGATAATGTTATATTGCCTATCACTTTCAATGTGTATACAGATTTAGTCATTCACAATAAAAGTAGCTTCTGCACTACAATAATGCTTATGGTCTATAGTGATACCTAGTTTCACTAATTATGTGTTTAAAAAGAGTTGTCTACGATATTTATATGCCAGTTATAATATGGCAATTATAAAATAATGTATTTTTGAAATGGCTAATAATTCATATAAAACCCTTAGAAATACAAGGCTGTGGGTCACAACCAGCTGTATTTTTTAACGTTTTATACCAGTGCTAGATTGTTAAAGTTAAGCAAAATAAAAGCAATATTATAGCCAAATGTCCTCCAAAATGGGTGTTTGTAGTATCTGGATAATTATCTCTAAGAGTTATTGTAGCCAATGGTTCGTCCTCCCGGGCTTTCCATACTGGGCAGATAGACGGTCCACCTGCTTGAGTACCCAGCCTTTAGCGCTGCTGTCTCACCTGCTTGGTCTATGGACCTTGTACTGCATAGCAAAGTCACTGGTAGTTTAACTGTCGTTGATATCGCAGTGGTAAAATATTTAAATGCCTCTATCTTTTAAGGTTTGTATTAGGTATTATCCTTGAGGGGAGGCTGGAACCTACCTACCTGCGGTTAAGCAGTGGGATACGCCCTGTACCCCCCACCTTCTTCAAATCATACACAATTCGTGTTAAACGTTTGTGCAGGAAAATTTTAGCAGCACAAGCGTTTGACGCCAATTGCGTTTGATTTGAATGGGGGGGGGGGGACTTCACTCAGGTTTCTCCAGACCAACAAAAGGGAGGAATCGTTCGAGTGGCAGTAATGAGAACTTTCCGACACTAGAGGGCGCTGTTGTTCTAATGAAATACGTCCCTTTTATTTTCAGGAAAATGTTTCGCCTTGAATTCAGAAATACTCATATGTTACCAGACTCGTAACTGTTTATTAAGGACTCTTATAGGATCAGTTGGTTTCCAGCTATTTCATGAGGAGTCGTGTTCTGTTAGTTTTGGGAGGAGCACGATGAAGAAGATGATGGAAAAAGCTAATTAAAAGGGTTGATTTTTAGCTATTTTAAGAGAGCGCGCGCTCACTCAACAGGTGTGCGTTTTGTTGCGGAGCTTTACGCGCTTTAAGAATAAGGAGCGGGCAAATTAATTTGTGTAAAACATGGTTGTTAAAATCTCCATAAATCATTTGTTGTTTTTGTTTCCGGTTTCGCTTGTTTCCTTCCAATTTCAGCACTTCTCCTTTCAGCAAAGCTGCAGCGCTTTTACCCACACTCTGCAGAGACACAGTGTCCTGCAGTCCATCAGAGTCTCACTGTCTGCTTTGAAACAAGATGCTGCTGCTGCTGCTCGCTCTGCTTTGCTCCATCTGGGGAGAACCTGCTCGGTGTCTGGAGGAGGACAGGGTTTTCAGCTTTCAAGGGGACCTCCGCCTCCTCACAGTGGGCAACAGCTCTGTTTACATCGCCACAGAGGAGAAGCTTTACCAGCTGAGCCATGACCTGACTCTGGTCCACAGCCTGACCCAGAGAGGGATCTTAAAGAAAACCGACCAACCGGACAAAGAGGAGTTTTACCGAGACCCCATGGAGGCTGCCTGGAACGCAGCTTTCAGAGTTAATGTTTTAATACCATTTGTTAATAATGACACATTGATCAGCTGCGGAGTGACGAACAAAGACTGTGGTTTCTGTGAAGTTCTGGACCTGAAGGACATCTCCAGGCTTGTTTACAGTGAAGCATTCCAGGTGGGACCTCGGAGGAGCAGCAGGGGGTCTGTCAGCTTTCTGGTGGATGTGAAGGAGGATTCAGGTCTGACTCAGACTTACATTCTGACAGCCATACAGAAGCACAGAGACAAGGCAGAGGACAAGTGTGGCACTGATTTAAGGACCATCAACCTTCAGAACACCAATAAGGAACAGAATGGGGATATATTTTCTTGGTCTGGTCGATCTGGTGATAAACCTGGGATCCAAACTGAAGCTGATGTAGAGTTTGTGGACGGATTCCAGATCAGCTCAACAGTGTATCTGTTCTCCAACGTGGCGTCAGGAGGTGAAACCAACAAAGTCCGTCTCATCTGGCTTCAGGCTGAAACCAGTAAAAAACAGACTTTGGACTCATTTCATGGAGCGACTCTCAGTTCCTCTGATGGAGGTGAAGGCAGCAGACTCCTGGCCTCCTCGGTCATCCCTGGTGGACAGCGGGTCCTGTGGAGTGGAGTGTTCAGTGTGGACGGAGGAGAAGCCAACACTGAGCTGCTGCTGTTTGACATCAGTCCCGATCAGATCAAGGAGATGAAAGGAGATCCACATTTTTTTCCCCCACCAAAGACTGCAGATCCCTCAGTGAGTCGCTGTATTAAACATAAGCTGCTTTTGCTGTTGCTAGTTTTCACGTCCTGCTGTTTGACTCAGTCCTGGATGACTGAGAATCTCCAGCAGTGTTTTATATGCTGTCTGAACTGAGACAGACAGAAAATTCAATAAGAGGACAGGTTGGGTGATTTATGCCTTTATGGAGCGTTCACTGTTTCACTCTTTTGAGTCACTTTAACTGAACTTTGTTGTGTTCAGTTTTTACCATCATGGCAACCATTTCCAAACCCTTTTGAAACAAACTAACACCTGTATGAATAGTGGCAGCGTGTGTATCTTTGTTTTAGTTTGCTGAGTGTATTTTATATATGAACATTTCAAGCTCAGCTTATTAAAATTTGTCCCAAAGCTTCTGTGTTGCAGTTTATGAAATGCATTATGCTCTGTTCCTCAGTCGGTACCTGTGGCCCTGAAACCAAAGGCTGTGCTTTTCAAGCAGAACCTCATGAGTTCTGTTCTGGCCGTCAGGCTGAACGGCTGGATTGTTTTCTTCATTGGAACAGCAGATGGACAGCTCATCAAGGTCGGTAGAAATTTGTCGCATCTTCCATGACCCATAGCAATATCACAGTGAAGTGTGTTCCAGACTGCTCGAGTTCCAGCTGCAGGTACTTTGTGTTACGTTGCTACCAGCTTTGCACATGCAGAGACAGACATTTTTGCCTCGTCTTTGCATGATAGCTGAAGCTTGATCAGATTGGCTAGAGAACATCTGTGAACATCAGTTTTTAAGGCAACGCACATCAGGGCCATCTGACGGAGTCTAACCCGGGCCAACCCCACAGGACGGCCTGGGATGGTTTGTTTAACAGAAACACAATCAAGCATGTCATATTTGTTCCTTAAGAACATCTTTTAATTTTAAAATAGTTCTTATGCAAATCATTAGATCTTTAGCCTTAGAAAAAAAAAAGATTTAAAGTAAAAATGTATAATGATCACAGATGTTTTTGCCATTTTTAGTTAGAATTGGACTTCCATCATCCATCCATCCTGCAACTCTAATCTACGTTGTTGTTGTTGTTGTTGTTGTCAGCTTTCTGTGGACAGGAACTATCAGCCCTCCTGTCCAAAGATCCTCTACAGAACCAGTGGAGACAACAAAGTGTTTCCAAAGATCCAACTGGATCCAGTGGATCAGAAACACGTCTATGTGCCGTTTAAAAACCAGGTAGAGTTGAGCTTTTTCATGAGCCGTCTCCTTACGCTGACTGCTGAGGCGTTTCTAAACATTGTGTTCTGCTCCAGGTTAGGCGTGTTCCAGTGTCAAAGTGCAGCACTTACCAAAATGTGAAGGACTGTCTTTCTGCCCAGGATCCTTTCTGTGTCTGGTGTGTCTCTAAGAAAAGGTCAGAGAAACTTCATCTGCAGCTGAAGCCTCCAGACAATCCGAACTTTATGATGACGCATTTACATTCTTTCAGCTGCGCCTTTAAAGACGACTGCATCGCTTCAGAGTGGTTGTCCATCCCTGATGAATCCAAGCAGAAAATAGTTTCTCACAGATTTCTGAAGGACTCCACAGGAGCGGTGGGTTATTAATACATTTCTGACTGTGTTCAGCTGGAACGATCAGTCATTTTCATTTTCCGTATTTGTTCTTTTCACAGATGAAAATAATCATCCAAACACACCTGACTATGGCGAAGGTTCAGTCCAACTTCAGCTGTGATTTCTCTACAACCTCCACCCAGCTTTGCAAAAATCCAGGACCACAACCAGTTTACCCACAATGCACCTGTATTCTGAATGACCCTTTTCCTGCTGCTGGTCAGTGATGGTCGGGGAGCCTGGAAACAGTTTGTTCCAGCTGTACACCATCTTACTGAAGTTCCATCCTTTATTTTGAATTTACAGATCTTGACGTCACCATAAAGATCAGCCTTGGAGACGTATTTCTGACAGAACAAATAAAGATGATCAACTGTTCTGGTATCCATGGGCAACCAAGTTTTCACCTGTAAGTTCATTTATGTTGTAGAATCCAGACTTGAGAGGATTTAAGAGGAGAGGATTCCTCTTTCAGGCAGAAAACGAATCCTGAGAAGCTTCATTCTTCACTCAGTCAACTGGGACAATGTGTGATTAACTGGAACGATGTCATCACTGAATCCATGTCATGCATCCTGATGTTTCACTAAAGCTGAGATCAAACCCAGTGTGGGACTGTTTTCTCTTCAGGTGTCAGCAGTGTATCAGAGCAGGATGTGGATGGAGACAGAACAGCTGCTCCTGGGCCACTGATCCAGCCCAGAACGTAATCACCAACCATCTGATGCTTTTTATATGAAATTTAGAGATGGTTTCTTTCTGTTAGTGCATGTTGGACATAATTGCATTTCTTTAACATGAACATCAATTGTACTTTATAGCTGTTTCTGTGTTAAACTGGACTAATGTCAGCGAGAACAGCTGCACAGAACGATCTGATCCATTTCACCTCTTTCCTTCTGCAGGACAGCATTTGTGCAAACGTTGAGCTGTTTGGGATGAACTTTTCTGTGAGTCACATTTTTAGCAGACGCTCCGACGCTCACCTCATACATTTTCAGTATAACTTGCAGGTGATGTGTAACGTTTGTATTTCCTGTTCCTTCAGAAACCAGAGATCTCCTCCATCACTCCCAGTGTTGTGTCTTTCTATGGCAGAAATCACGCTGTGTTGTCGGGTCGTAACCTCAGAGATGTGACCCGAGTCAGGATTAAAGCGGACCTGGACTGCGATCCAAAGGAGTGAGTCATTTTATTCTTTGCTACGGTCATGTGAAACCATTAGGTCTCTCTGTTCAATATTCAGTTCTCAAATATATGCGTACTCCCTTTTTGGGGGAAAAGAAAGTTATTGGATTACAGGGAAAACATTAAATCACTTAATGTGTTTTCTGACTGAGGAAAAAAAAAAAGTTCGGTAACCCTGCCCTCTAATTGCTCGTCTTACCCCTTTTTGGCTGAAAAAGTAAAACTAATGCAGCCTCTGTCTGATTGTACAGACGTGCACTTTAACACGAACAGAAGCAGGAACCTGCCGTGGGTCCTGCAATGACATTTCTGTTTTTGGAGACTTTTTTTTAGCATCTTGCAGTCTGCTTTCATGTGAGCTTGATCAGACGGTCAGACCTGAGCATGCTGGCTGCTGTTTTAAGTGTCTTCCACTGGTACGCTGTTTTCACTTACAGACATCAGCTGCTATAATCGTCTTTCTGAAGGCCTCAAACAGTTCTTTGAATTTCATGACGTTCATGTTCACTTCAACAGTCAGGAGCACCAAACTGAACGTCTGAAACTGGGAAAACGTCCTCTAAGCTGCTGAGGAGCTAAGCTCTTTTCATGTTCACCTGATGTGTGTGATTTTAGCCATTTTAGGTGGGAGTAGATGTGGGGATGTCATCAATCATTCCTCCCAAGAAATTGCATGTTTTAGTACATTTCTATAGACGTTTTCAAAGTGTTTTTGGTTTTTATTGTTTAATTAGATTTCTTGAGTTTCTCAGCTTGATTCAAATTGCTAATTGAAAATAAATAATAAATATGTAACAAAAAAAACACACATGCTGTTGTTGGGTGTCCTGTTTTGTGTATATTATATATAATTCAAGCGCATTTTCCAGTTATGCTCAGAATGTGACTAACAGACCAGATTGTAGAAATTCTCACAGCAAAAAGTCTGTTACAGTTTAAAAATCTTAAATGACAGATAAACTGTTAACTCTGTTATTTCCATGTGAAGCTTCCTAAATATATATATAAATGATTCTAAATGCATATTTTCAACTTGATATTTCTGAGAAACGTGTTGTCAGTTTTGTGGGTTTTTTTGTGACGCTGGTTTGTGGTTTCACAATTTCTCTCTCTGTGTTCTGTGATCAGAGCTCCTGTGTGGAACAACAATGGATCCAGTCTGATGTTCCATATTCCCAGAACAGAAACTAAAGGCAGGGTCAAAGTGTGTGTTCTCCTCCCAGACAGAAGCTGCCATGGCAGCTTCACAATCACCTATCAGTCATCACCAGTCTGCTCAGATATTAAACCAAGCAGCAGCTGGAGAAGGTATTTGAACTTTTTTGCAAAAAATATACACGAACCATTTCCAGCAGCTGCAAAGCACCATACTCTGATTTGTTGTTAAGATGTAACATTAATTTATTTACATTCACACAAAACTGAAGGTCGGTCTGTAGGCCAGTTAAAAAAATCACACATCCTAATATTTTGTTGGATCTCCTTAAACTTTATAAAGCACATGTGCCCTCTATCATCACTTTGATAAAACTAATCTACAGCATTTGTTTATTTATTATTGATGGAAAGCTGCGTCAAGTCTGCGCCATCATTTTATTGCCGAAGAACCGGATCTTTGTTGAATCAAGTTCTCAGCTGTCCTCATGTCTGGCAGAATATGTTGCTGAGCCTGATCCAGCAACCTGAGGCATTCCCAGCCCTGCCCCCACAGGAGTGGATCTGAGGCTCCAGGACTTGTTCTCCAGTTCATTTACCTGTAGCTACCTGTAGCCATTAGTCAGAAGCTAATCATTATGCTCTCCGTTCTTTAGGTGAAATGCATTAATAAGCGAGTTTCATAAATTGAGTCAGGGTTCTGAGGTTTTCTTCAGGTGGAAATTCATGTAATTATGGAAACCGACTCTTGCCTTTTTTAATTGTACCAAACTGATCCCCAACCACAAGATGGATTCAAAGCTGGTGTTTTCTGTGGAGAGAGAAGCCTCCACACTTGATCTTCACAGCATTACGGACATTTCCATTCCACTTAGATCTTACTTTTCTTTGATCATTTAGGCAGTAAATACATTTCCTCTGAATCAACTAATTAACCCGTGGTCAGCTAACCAATATGAAATACCAATGTGTGTAGTTAAACCCAGCTGATGAGGTTTTTGAACAAATAGGCACGTATTGCCTGACTTTCTCTTTCATCCCCAACTTGTAAAGTTCCTTTTTCAAAATAGACAACAAAAACTGAAGACCCCCACTTTTTGGTTGGACCCCCACCGCTTTGAACTGGCGTTATAATTTACAGAAACCTGTTGAAGCAAACAGTTGTAGTTACATGTGAAAACTGACACTTCCTGAGCAGCACATTTTCACTTCAGCAGTACTTCCCCTTTTAATACAATGACTCTGAATGCAGTAAAATAGTGTTACAGCCTGATTTCAGAAACATAATGGTCATACTTAGTTTTAATTATAAAATGCTAATAATAGCGTTTTCAGAAACATAATGGGGGTACTTCGTTTTAATTATAAAATGCTAACAATAGCAGAAGCAGTCATCTTTCTGTCATTCAGTATTTGAATTGCTGCAAATAAAAAGCATTCTTTGAATATTTTCTCAATCTGAGAGGTGCAGAACGTTTTTCAGCTTTGTATTGTTTGCTTGAAATATTTATTAAGAGCTAATTTTCACGTTTCTCGTCTCTTGCTTTGAAGCCTGAAAGCTCATGTAGTTTGTTCAGTTCCTCATTTTTTTGGCCTCAAGGCCATGCAATAAATTACCCAGTCTGGGGGGGGGGCAAAGAGGGCGGTAGCATTTAGAACTGGGCTCCTGAGGCCTCAGGTCCTCCCCAGGATTTTAAACAGCCACAAGCAGATCTAAACACTGGCTGATCTATTAAGATATAGAGTTAAAAATTAAATAAATTTCTTATATAGACCAGGTTTGACAACATCAAACAGGCTAAAAGAGCTCAAAAAACATGTGCTGATCAGTGCATGGGAGTGACCTGCATTGATGGAGTCTATTGATGAGTCATCCAGGAAGCCACAAAAGAACCCAAGAACAACATAAAATGATCTAATTCAACAACAAAGAGACGAGTTACTAGACCAAAACCACTGCTGAGCAAAAATAACACAGGTCCGTCTTAGCTCTGCCAAAAATCATCTTAATGATTCAAGACTTATGGAAACTGGTCTGTGGATGGACAAGACTAAAGTGGAACCTTTTGCAAGGTGAACGTTGAGTTACATCTGGTGTAAAACTAGCACAGCATTTCAGAAAATGAATCCTACCGACTTTCAAACATGGTAGTGGTGGTGTGGTGGTTTGGGAATGCGTCGCTGCTTTAGAACCTGGATGAGTTAATGGAACCAAGAGTTCTGCCTCCTACTAGACAATCCTGAAGGAGATTAACCCAGGCATCAGTTTGTGACCTTAAGCTCAAGTGCATTTACCTTGTTCAACAGAACAGTGAAGTACAAAAACAAAACCACGCCTGAAGGGCTAAATGAAACAAAATGAAAAGTTTTCCAAGTGGTCTATTCAAAGTCTGGACCTAAATCTGACTGAAATGTGGTGGTGTGGTATTAAACAGGCTGTTCATGCTCAAAAACTCTACAATGCAGCTGAATTAAAACAGTTCTGCTAAGAGAAGCGAGTAAAGTTTAATTAGTTACTGGGTTTAGATTCCAATTACTTGCTTACATGGTGCCCGGTTGGTTTATTTGAAAACCTCAACATTTAGAAATGAGAAAAGTAGAAGCAGAATAAATTTGTAAGGGGGTAAATACTTTTTCATACCACTGTATATGTAAATAAAAATCCATGGTGAGAGGAATCATAGCGGGTATGCTATAAAAACGTCAGGATAACAAGGTAGGACCGTCTCTCTGCTCTGACTGTTGCTCTGTGTCCTGCAGTGGGAGTAGGAAGATCACTGTTTATGGGACACACCTGGATTTGGTGGAGGGGATCACACACAGCCACACCCCACAGGGAGTCATAATTCCCTTAACTAGCAGCTATCAGGTAACTCTGCAGACAAAATCACTGCGTTATTATCATTCATTGAGCTACACTGGGATGGATGGACACCCAGGGCAGCTGTGGCTACTATCCAGTAGCTCACCACCATCAGTGTGTGAATGTGTGTGTGAATTGGAGAATGACTGAATGTAGTGTGAAGCACTTTGGGGTCCTCTGGACTTGATAAAGCGCTATACAAGTACAGGTCAGTCACCATTTATCATACACCATGTTACAACTTTTTTATTTTTAACAGAATCTCGTCTATGAAACACCTGCAGCCAAAAACACTCAGGATTCCAGCAGCATTGTGCGTCTGAAAGTAGCCAATGAAACGTTGGAGTGCTCTACACGCATAACTTACTATCCTGACCCAGTGTTTTCCAGCTTCAAAGCCGTGAAGGAAGGGAAGGATGTCCGCATTGTTATTCAAGTAAGGCTGTTTCTGTCCACATTTTTGTTCACAGAAACATGTGGATATTAGGTCGTTGAATGGGAAACTGTTTTTGTTCTTTCAGAAAAAGGCAGATAACCTGGAGATGACAACAGAGGAGCTGTCGGTTGAGGGAATTCAGAATGAAAATACATATCCTTGCATCATAAACAAAGAAAGCAGCAACAAGACAGAAACCTTTACCTGTAAGATCCAAGGATTGCAAAACGCTGACTTTGAAGCAGTTAAGGTAAATCCTAAAGAACACCAAAGTACCAAGTACAGGTAAAATGCTATGTTTTTTGGTAGCAACAGCTTTCATAAGCAGTTTCTCACATTACTTGGTTAAGAAGAACCCCAAAACAGGACTGAACAGGTAGATGGAAGCAGATAAAGAAAAATAAAACTAAGTTGACTTTTTAGTATGAAGCCAAAGGCAACACAAACAAGTGAGCAACTTGGAGAAAGAAAACTGGGCAATGCAGAAAATAAGGTCTAATCAGGAACAGATAAAGAAACAGCAGCTAACAACACCAAGGACTTGGACCACATAGCCAACAGGATGTAGAGCTTTGGCTGCTCAAAGAAGGAAACCAGGAGTGCAGAGAAGAATATTTACTGAAATGAAATAAGTATCAAGCTGGCCCAAATGACTGCATTGTTCACACAAGAAACACATAACAGGACAAAATAATAAAAAAATAAATAAATAAAGTTTTTGAATGGCCTAGTTGAAGTTTACAGTTAAAGCTGAATGAAGTATGCCCTGGCCATCTGCATGCTTAGTATGAGGGATTGCTGTAAAATCAGCGTCTGTCTACTGTCGCTACAGGATGAGTGAACACTCCAAGTCAATGACTCCATGCAATCTGCTGGGTTTCCTTGGATAGAAAACATTTTGAACCAATTCAAATAATAAATTAAACTTTACTGCATAACTTGATATGTAGAATCAGTTGGAAGGTTTGTATTTGACTTAGAATTTGTCTGCATGATTGAATTGATGTTCTGGCATGACCTTAAATGGGCCGTTTAGGCTCAAACTCTCTTCATTCAACCTGTTAACATGATCTGTTTTGTAGCTCAACACGCCTCTGTATGCCTTATGTGAAGGATGCTATAGAGAGAGTTTTGGTTTGATAGCATGGCATTTTGAATTACAGTTTCAGCATCAAGCCTATTTAAAGCTGTAGCACCCTTCTGTTCTAATAGACTACTGTGGTTATGGTCTGTTTCAGGTAAAATATGGAGCTACATCTGTAACACTGAACGAGTCATCTTTTCTACCTTTTTTAATTCTACTTGTCATTATCCTGATACCCATCATCTTTATTGGTAAGTGCACCATGTTTTAGGCCTCCAGCAGCACCAACAATAAATGCAGGACAATTCTCTACAGATGGGCCGTTTCTCTGTACGTGTTGGCTCATTCATTTTCAGTGGTGTTTCTCGTCTACCGAAGACAGCGGCAGCAGTTCACTGTTAGGATGAACAAGTTAATGGAAGACCTGGAGTGCGACATTCGGAATGACATCAGACAAGGTTGGTCCCACCCTCTCTGAATCTGTCGCTTGGTTTCACAGCAGAGAGCTGATTACCAATAGACTGGACAAAACTGCTTTCTAGTCTCTATTACCTGCTAAATACCTCTGCGCTTAATATGAACTAATCTGCTCCTCAATACATCCTAAACCAGTTAAGCTCAAAATTATTCATACGCCCAGTAAGTAATCGTTTAATTTGATCAGCATGTTTGAAGTGGCCCAATCGACGGAGGAAGCTAAAGACTGAAGCGTGTGAAGGCTGTAATGCCAGTAAAGATTGTTTCATTTAATATTGTGAGGGTTTAAATAGTTTTTGACATGCACATTCTATATAATATAAATAGAAATCAGATCAGATTCAGAATCATTGATTGATTTATTATTTTTTAGGAGATGAACACCTCATTTCCTACCAGAGACAAATTTCCTGCTAGTAAAGTCAAGATAAAGTCCTGATTTGCTTAAAGCACTTTTTTTTTGTTTTTGGCTTGAATCTTATTTTTCAAAACAGAATTTCAGATGGATTTTATTGAGCTCTGCAGATGATGCATGAACCTCACTGACTGAAATAGCTGTAATGAAATGTTAATTATTCCTGTTTGTTTTTGCCTACCATCCATGGAGATGGATAGCGTTGTGTTCTGGTTTATTGAGGAGAACAGAACAAAATCATGTATGAACTTTTTACATGTTAGAACATGTTCTCTGTGCCATGCTACCACTCCACAGAGAATCCACCTGTTTAAAGCTGATAACTAAACATTAACACACTTTGTCCCTTTTTAACTACTTCGCTTTACACTTTTCACCTCATTGGGCGTCTAACACACATTCTGTTCCTTTTTCAACTGCTTCCGTTTTTCACAAATTAAAATTGTTGCACAAGTTGATCTGATGATAAATGGAAGCTTTGTTCAGAAACTCATGCTTGACTGAAGGTTTTGCTGAGCTCTGGGCCTTCTGACTCATGGAGTTATAGTGTCAATACACCCTGAGACATCCCTACTTTCTGTTTTTGTGATATGTAAACTGATTGTTGCTTTTCTGTTATCAGCTGATTAGAAAGAGAAATGGCAACTGCTTTGTGAATTGGTAGCGTTGCCTTTGCTCCATAAAGCTGCTTCTCCCTGGGTTTTCTTCACAGGGTTTATAGATCTGCAGACAGAGAAAGCTGATCTGATGGAAAACGTGGGAGCGATTCCTTTCCTGGACTACAAGCACTTTGCTTCCAGAACCTTCTTCCCTGAGGTAACAGGAAGCTGTGTGCTGTACCCCAAATCAGAGAGATGCTCTGGAGGATATGTAACAGTTATCTTCTGTCTTCCAGAATGATTCTTTAATTAAGCTGTGTATCAGAGACATTGGTCGGGTAAGCGTTGATAGCAGCTGCTGCTTTTTAAACGGTCTCAGACGGCATCAGTGATGTCTGTTGTTGTCTGATCTGGAATCAGGACGTGGAGAAGGTTGAGCTTGATCAGCACTTCCACAGTTTCTCCAAGCTGATCCAGGACCAGCTCTTTCTCACTTCTATGGTGCACGCTTTAGAGGAGCAGAAAAGCTTCACCATCAAAGACAAGTAAATCTGATGATGTGAAAAAACGTATTGCTTGTGTACTGCTATGGTTCAATTAACGTCGCTCTCTTTTTCAGGTGTACACTTGCATCTCTGCTCACTGTGGCACTTCACAGCAACCTGTCGTACCTGACAGAGGTGATGGAGGTTCTGCTGAAGGATCTGATGCAGCAGAACCCAGCTCAACCCAAACTACTGCTAAGACGCACGGAGTCCACAGTGGAAAAGCTGCTGACCAACTGGGTGTCAGTCTGCCTCTACGGCTTCCTGCGGGTCTGTTGCCTCAGCGTAGTTTGTGCAAAAAAGCCACCAGAGCTGAGCTGAGCTGCTTTACTTAGCAGAAAACATGTGAATGATTAAGTTATGACTTCCAGTTTCAGTTACATTTCTGTATGTAGCGATAATGACGGTGGTTTCTGAATGTACGTGAGCCAGTGAAGCTATACTGATCCCAGCGGGGCGATGCTCACCCATGCAGCCTCATCTGAGAGTTTTAATGCACAGCTAATGGTTTCTGTTGTTTCTATATCAAATAATGTTGATCAGTGCAAAAATATCTTCCTTTTTCTTTGGTTTCATCACAGTTTTCCACCGAAATTCTGTCATGCATCAGAAATTTTACAAGCAAAGACAAAGATGCTGAGAAACTCTTAAAACATTTTCAAAACCCACTTCCTTGCTTGCTTTTAGGAAACGTGACTATGGTTACGGTCAGTTTCAGCTGTCAGAGGGGAAATAAAATTAGTACAAAGTTCAGTATCTTTATCTGTTATCATAAATTCTGTAAAAGCTGTATTACCTGATATAGAGTGCTGTAAAAATGTTCCCCCTCTTTCTTTTACTTACATATTACATCTGTTTTTGCTTGTTTGTCACACTTCAGTGTTTAGAATTAAAAAAAACCCTAATTTTAATATCACAGAAAGCTAACCTGAGTAAATACAAAATATCAACTTATTAAAGGATAAATCTATCCAAATCAAACTGGCCCCATGAGAAAAACTGATCTAAAAAATAATGCAGAACAACTCCTGAAGCACTTTGAAGTCTCACCTCAGTTAATGCCATTGTTCATGATTTAGCAATAAGAAAGAGAAGCAGCAAAATGATGTCAGTGGGAGAAATACAACACCAAAACCACTGAGCAAAGAGAACACATCTGTCAGATGTGACAAAAGGCAAACTTTTGAGAAGGTGTGTGTCTAATGTGCTACACCTAGAATTGCAAAAGAAAATGAGTAAATGAAGGTTTTGGAGTGGCCTAGTTAAAGTCTGGACTTGAAACAGGGTGTTGATACTTGAAAACCCTCCAGTTTGGCTGAAATAAACTAATTCTGCAAAGAAAAACAGTTTAAAATTCCTCCACAGTGATATAAAAGATTCACTACCTGTTAGCAGCAGCGGTTGCCAGGGTGACGCAACCAGATTCCAGGCAGAGGGGCCAGTTCCTTTTTCACATAGTGCCAGTTGGTATGGTTAGCGTTTTTTTCCCCTTAATAATTATAGTCATCATTTGAACACAGCTTTTTGTATTTCCTCAGGTCGTCTTTATCTGGTATTGAAATTAGTTTGATCTGAAATATTTCAGATCAGTAGGTCCATTGTGATTTTGTGCGGCCCCCAACTGCAATTCAACAATGATACAAATCTGGCCTGTCCAGCACAGGTGGTTGATGCAGATGGAGACTTTTTACATTTTTAATCAGGGTAAAGTTATTACCCAAATAATTATCTTATAATGGAAAACAGTAAGTACAATACAAAATATTCATCTTCTTATAACCAAGATTTTATAAGTAGAAACACGTCTATTCAGAGATTTTTACTGGAGAGCTGACTTTGTTGCACCCAAATCAGCTTTTATTAAAGGGGCAGTATTATGTGTTTTCCAGCCACAAAGAATCCTTTTATAGCGCAATCAAGTAACTATGTTACCTTCAGGCGTTACAAAAATGCTGTGTATATGAAATATGACTTTAAAAAATTTGACTTCATAATTTAATGCCTTGAAATTGGGCCTATGTCTCTTTAAGAAAGTCCTGCTCTTTTCAACATTCCGCCTTCAGGAAATCATCACAACAGCGCTCTTCTATTAACCCTTTAACAATGTTTTTATCAGCGTTTCTGAGAGAAGTAGCTCGTATAAAGAGCTCAGCAAATGTGCTGTTCCACCAGATGTTTGCTAATTGCTGTTGGCTCGTCTGAAGGAGCTGAGTGGGGGAGTCACAGGGGAGGGGTGCTCTGTGAGGTGGAGGTTTAGAAACTGTAGCTCTGAGGAGGAGCTGGGCCTCGAAGGCGGCGCTTGGCGTTTTGCATAGCTGAATGGTTGCCATGGGAGATTAAAGGATTTCTCAAACATGCATGAAAGAATCGAAGCAACACTCCAGGTATGTTTTTGATGAGAGAATAACAATTAATTATAGCATGATGTAATGCTCAAAAAAGTCAGTTATACTACCCCTTTAAATTTATTAAACTTGGCTAAAAATAGCAGCGTTTTGAAAGAAAATGACCCAAACCCTGTTTTTATAACCGACAATAAATTTGTTGTTGAGTCCAAAAAGAATTTGAAAACTAGATGCCTTTTTTTAAAATACAGCAAACATGCAAAAAGTTTTCTATCTACAATGAAAAATTGAAAAAACAAAACAAACATTAAAAACAAACAAAAAAAAAATTAGACCACTTAATTTGCTTGATTTTTGGCCACCCCTGCTCTAAGATAAATAGTTTTTCCACAGCTATGTATGTATGTGTCTCTGAAGCGGCTCCTAATTTTAGCTACACTAGCTAATACTAGCTTGGTTTATGTGCTAAGCCTGGCTTTTTCTGGCCGTTCTAAACCACAGTAAGCAGGTGCAACAAAAGTTTAAAAGTAAACTTAACCATAATGTACAGCTGGATGTTTCTACACAAACTGGATGTGTGTATTTAACCAGCTGACATTTATTTTGGGGTTGTTTTTTTTTTTTATCTCTGATGATGTGTAGGAAAGTGTTGGGCACCATCTGTTCCTGCTGGTGAACGCGCTCACACAGCAGATCTCTAAAGGACCGGTGGACTGCGTGACAGAGAAAGCTCTCTACACGCTCAGTGAGGACTGGCTGCTGTGGCAGGCTCAGGACTTCAGCCACCTGGTACACACACACACACATACACACACAATGGTATTTATATGAATAGATGGTCCCTTTCTTCACCTGACAAGGATTCTGGCCCAACTCTACACTGTGGGTTGTACTTCCACAAACTGATGCCTCCTTGCTACTTGCTACTCCTTCCTCTTGCTCCTCTTCACCAGCCCCTCTGGTTTCTCACTCAATCCTCTCTGTTCTGATTTTGCTTCTCTTGTTTGATAAAACCAAAAGAGAATCTTGGAGAATCTTGATCGAAAGTTGTCGAACAACCAAATGTTTTCAAATAGAGTCATTGTACACCTTTTTTTTTTTTTTTTACCTGGTGTTAAATTTTTTATTATTGTAAAGCTATTCGGGTTTCAGTACGAACACAGAAGCGAACCCATTTGTGCAAATAAGCCAGCTTATTAGCAGATAGGAACTGATAGTGACCAACTTCCTCTCTTTTGTATTACATGGCCTCTTTGATTGTGCAACAAATTTACTCTCATTTATCAGCTTTGCAATTAAAAATATATTTAATGAGATAACATGAAATAGGCTCTAAGGTTTGGGAAAGTAGAAAATCAAGCGACAAAAGTTGACAAAGCCATTTTCTGAGCTGTTAAGCCTGATAAAGTGCTCAGCTGTAAGCGTGTGGTTTTTCTTACATTTAGACAGCAAGTGCTCAAAGATTGTTAAGCTGATAGCCGTAAATGAACTGCATTAAGTGTTAAATAGTGCAGTTCAGTGGTTTACCATTTGAAACACAGCTGTCAATAAATGTGTGGCCAGCTACATCAGATCAGTGGTCTGAGTTCAATGACGTCAGATGTAAAGGCAATGTCGAAGAAATGTTTTTCGAAATAAAATGCGTAAGTTACATCAGATCCTTAAAAACACACATGAGATGTAAAGGCCTTGTTGGATAAAGCAATAGAAAACCTTTCTCAGGTTACAGACTTTAACTATGTGTATCATCTGACCTCATTTGATCTGGGAACAGTCTCTAAATGATTGTCAGTTCTGTTTTCAGCTCTTGTGGTCAAAACACCAAGCGCTAGCAAACTAGAATATAAAGGTAAATATGACGCATTCATGTTCTGATCCTAATCATTCTTTTTGATTTTTATTTCCAACTCAGCTGTCACACCACATTCAAACACCCCAGGAATGATGTATGCAAAAATAAAAATGTAATGATCTGTTAATTTAACTTTCAAAAAGCGAGTGGATGATGCCAAACACTGTTGATCTGAACGTCAGACTATGTAAAAGTGTTTACATCCTTACAGATTTCTTCTGTTTTTGCTGTTTTGTCGCACTTACATGTTTTAGATCATCAAACAATCTTCCTATTTGATAAACTTTACTTGAAGAACAAGTTAGCCTCTTTAGAAGTTGTCCCACATCATCTCAAAGTTCAGACTTTTACTAGGCCATTCTAAGATCTTCATTTAGTGTTTTTCTCCATTGAGACATGATCTTGAAGGTGTGCAGTGGATTATTGTCCTGCAACATAACCCAGAGACATTCTCCTCTGGGATTTTCTCCTTCAGACCAGAATAAATGGTTGCACCAATTATGGAAAGTCATCCAGGTTGCAAAAGCAGCCCCAGACTATCATACTACCACCACCATGCTTTACTTTCAGGAAGATGTTGAACTTATGTAACAGGAAGCATATATTCCAAAAGGTTTCACTTTTGCTCTGAAGTGGTTTTGGTCTTGGAAGTCCCCGTTCTACTGCGACTGTTGCGTATTTTCTCCACATGTGGATAATGACCGTCTCTGTTGTTTACTGGAGTCTCAAAACCTAAAGTAGAAAGCACATAGAGGGCACCGCAGCGCATTTGATCAATTAACGGGCATTAATTAGTGCCTTTAACAAACATTAGACGTGTCGAATCAGGACGACGACTGTTTTATCACATCATCAGGAAATCCCTCGATGCTTAAGCAGGTGTGGGTGGGGCTTATGAAATTTGGAGCAGTTGTCAAAAAATTCATGATTCAGTTCATAATTAGAGGGGGATTTATATGTTCACATATGACCAGGTTGGTTTAGACAGCAGCTTTTTCCCTTAAAAAATGAAGTCATTATTTGAAAATATATATTCTTTTATTTATTTAGGTTATTGATATAAAGTGTGCTTTAAAACACTTAAATAGGAGATAAATAGCGTAACACATCACACCCACAGGTTTTTATGTGAAAGTCTGCAAGAGCAGTAACACAGGTTCCAAGCATATCATACACAGAAAGCTTGTGTTAAACATCGAATATTGATGTATGAACATCAGACTGATTGATAGGAACATATATTCAGGCACCCATGGGTGCCTGTCTGATTATCTGTATTAATCATTTTACTGTGAAATGTTTGTGCATAAAATATTTTCTTTCATGATTTGTTTTTCTGACATATAGTTTGTGAAATAAAAGCACAAACTTTCTTGGTATTTGTACCCTAACCGCTGAGCAGCCATTACAAATATTGACCACCCAGAACGTAGAATGCTGTAACAGCGGTGTCTCTGAAAGTCGTTCATATTTCTACCTGTTGCTGCTCTTATTGAACTTGTAGCATAATAATGAGAATCAATCAAATCGAATCTAAAGTCACTATCATGTCCCAAGTCACATCCTGCAACAACCCACAAAGTGTACAGGTTTTATTTAATACCTCATGCCTTTGCACAAGTGTATAAAAGATTTTCTTTCTTTTATAAAGAATTTAAATGTTTTAAAAAATGTTTTAGAAAAATAAACCAAATATATATTTTTAAAAAATTATCTTCCCAGCCAAATATCATACTTTTAACCATTAGCTTCATGATGTTTGAGGGCTTGTAGTAGTATTTGGTGTAAAGGCTTGTTGCACACCAAGCTTAAAAAGCTTAAAAGCAGAAGCACCAGATTAGTACACCACTTCCTTCTTTACACTGCTAAATGTGGTATATTAAAATATTACATCCATTTTTTAAAAAATTTAAATATTAGAATAAAAATATTTTAAAACATGATACAAAATGTAACAAAAATAGAAAAATAAACTATTGCACTAATTTTGTATGCTTTACAGTATCTAGTTTGTATTTATCTTTTACTTATCTCTTCTGCTCCAAAAGGAATCACTTTTTAGTTTTGTTGTAAATTTTACAATAAAAAAATAATAATTTTGTTTGAGAGATAAAATATATGCCATAAATACTTTCTCATTATGCAGACAATGAGAAAAACAAATGAGCTCTTGCTGCTTGTGTTTGCGTCTTCAGAGGCTGAAGGTGCAGTTTGCAGTGGACAGCGAGGGAGGGGTGAGCGAGCCCCTGGAGGTGGACGCCCTCAGCTGCGACACCATGGAGCAGCTCAAAGAAAAAATCCTCAACACCTTCAAAAGCAAGTTTGGCTTTGCGTACAACACCCCTCTCAGAGATGTTTGTGTTGGTAAGTGAAACTCACACCAATGTGCAGCAGCATTCATACACAGGGTTAATCAGTCTGTTACAGGAAGAACACAGGAACAGATAAAAGACCTGATGCATCAAAAAACAATGACACATGACATAAAGTCACTTACAAGAAGGAAATGTTTAAAATGACCATTTTTGGAAAAATAGAAAGTTTAGACATGGTTGAAATGATAAAGTAGGAGTAAAGTTTTTATTCCTGATTTTAAAAGAGCCAACAGGTTCTGCAGAACTTAGGGTTAGGGGTTAAGAGACTAAATGCTGCCTCTCGTTGTTTTGTCCTCTGTCTGGAAGCACAGTTTAATAAACTGAGGGCTGTACATGGTTCATACCAGACCACCAGCTCTGAAATGTATTCTGACCAAGAAAATAAAGGTATTCAATATTTTTTTTCTGTGTCCTCTTTTGAGTAGCAATGTTTTAAAGGTAGTAATAGATTATTGTAGTGGTAGCCTTTATTTGGTTGTTAAAGTTCATCTCTGAGTCCATGATGATACCTAGGGTTTTTTGCTTAGCCTCAGAGTCCAGCTCTGTGTTGAGTTCTAACCTTGATTAACCAATGATTTGTCTTTTTTCCACTGAGTTCAGTGCAAGAGTTCATTCATTCATGAAAATTCTGAACACACTTCAATCACTGTAGTGATGTCAAAGGCTGTATCTCATCAGCATATATATTGCAGATATTGTAATACACCATAATATGAGCTAATGGTATCATCTAGATGTTGATTAAAAGTGGCTTGAGGATGGAGCCTTGAGGTACTCCACGTGTTCTTTCTTTGCTATGATCTGTAATTGCCTAACAACACAAACTAGGTCTACTCTATCAAACAAGATCTGAACCAGTTTAACATAATATCTAACAATCTTGCCCACTTAGAACCAAAAATGCCAAAATATGTGAGATTGGATATGGGCTCATAATGGATTATTTTCAGGGCATCCAGATTATGTGTCTTTAAAAGAGATTTGATCACTGCAGATTTAGAGCCTGTGGAAAGTGAAGTATCTAAATCTGCAATATTTCAGGTGTAACACAGTTACTGACTTTTCTTTTTAACAATCTTGTGAGAAACGTATAAAGTGAGCAGGTTGTGGGTTTCATGTCATCAACAGTTTCTATCAGCGATACATGATTCAATGGATAAAAAAAAAAAAAAAAAAATCCCAATGGTGGACCAACATACTGCTGGTGTTATTCTCTGGATTTTGTCATCACTGGACTTATTGATAAAGGTTTTGAGAAATACTTTGTTGAAAAAGTAAAACAGTTAAAATTAGGGGTGCACTGATAAACTGGCCCAGATTTCCTTAATTTTGAGAAATCCACCAATCATATCTACCTCTGCAAAGGTCTGGAAATCAGCCACTGTAACCAGGGGCGGAATGGCATACGGGGCTACCGGGAAAATCCCCGGTGGGCCGCTGGCTTAGCCCGTGAACTACCGGCCCACGGGAGCACGACCGCAAGAGGCGACAGGTTCTGGGGCGCTGATGTTTTGCTGGGCCATTGTGCCCCAAACTGTGCCATATCAAATGGCTTCTCTACCTGCTGCGCGCGGCCGCAGAGCTGATGTGTAACACATGAACGTGCTGCAGGGCCGGCCAGCTGAGCTGACAGCGAGGAGCCGAGATCAGCAAAACTCGTCCCAGTAAGCCCGGGCCACTAAAACCAGTTGCGCTTATTAAAAACTAAACATGCACAAAATAAGAAATGCCTTGTCCCTATTAGTGCCACATAAATTAATTGTCCGTTTATCTCTGGCATCCAGCAGAGAGATGCGCAGTGCAGCGGCTGCAGTCCACCGTCTCATTCCTCCGTGGAGCGTTACCTGTCAGTCACTCTCACTATGAGCAACACTAAATAACTCCGCATTAGCCGCGAAGATGGAGCAGCGACAGCAAAGTACAAAGTGTTAAGATAGCGCTGAAAAGATGAGAGATCGTAAAAACACAGCCCTGCAGGAGAGCGCATCACCGAATGTAAACATTTGTGACCCGTTTGGTGGGCCTTCCCAGAGTTCTGGGTCTGGGATCTCCACCAGACATGAGAGGTCAGCTGACACTGCCTGCAGCAGCTCAAGCGAGGTTAGCATACGTTATATTTCTAACTTGAAAATATTTTTGTTGCAATGCCATGTTTTTTACATAGCAACACATACACATTAATAATACTAATTTCTTGCATAGACAGCAGCTGAGGATGACCCAGCTGAGCCAATAGAAAGCCAGAGGGACCAAAGCTTAGATTTTGATATGGGGAAAGCAGAAGAGCTGCCTGAAGAGCATTTACAAGAACAAAGGCAAAGCACTATGCTAACAATAATTTTTACTCAATAAGTCATATACTAAAACCAAATAGTCAAATTCAATAAATTAGAATATTTCTGAATAGAAAAACATTATATTGAAGAGAAGAAAAACTTGATTCACTAAGTGAAATATGTACATTATATATAATTAATGACACTCAGACTGATGTTTTCAAGCCTTTTTTTCTGGTAATGTGATAATTTTCTGCTTACAGTAATGAAAACATGATATTTAAGGTAAGAATATTATATCCAACCATTTAAAAAAAACATTTTAACAAAGAAATGTGGCCCTAATGTAAAGTATATTTAATACCTGCTTAGAGGTTAGTATTTTGGACATGATGAAAAATTACATTGGTCACCTCAGAATAAAAATCGTCACATTAACAATGTAACTGCATATATATGCATGTATGTGTATATTTTAGGTGAGCCACTTTTTCTCCCCTGACTGTAACCTTTTGCTTTGCTTTGACATGTGGGTGGTTAACAAGAATTGACCACTAACCAACTTAGTCGCTATACTGAGAGACTTTTCTGACAAAAATAATTTGTATCGGCCAAGATTGGCATCAGCAGGTCAGGCTTTTTAAAGATCGACCAGAAAACTATAATCGGTGCGCCCAGAGTTAAAATACTGAAATAACTACTGAAGAAAAACTGTTTTCATAAAAATGTCAGTTGCATGAGTTTACCCACTGATCTAATATTATCTGAAGCTTTTAAGCTGCAACACCTGTATCTATGTCTGAAAACAAACATTGTGGTTTTTATTATTACTTTGCTCTGCAGCAAATATCTTTTTTCTTCCTGTTCGAACAACTTTTACCTAAAGCTTCCCCTGTTTAGGAAATATCTTTTCTAGAAAAAAAAAAAAAAAACCCACAATAAATGTACATTTCTGGTTAAGGTTTCCATCCTGCAGTGACCCTTGGCAGGAAAGTATGTGTTAACACTTCATTCTGATACCAAAATCTTTAAATCAAACAATGTTTTTTTTCTATTCTACCAGAATATGAGAAGGATGGATCATTTATTCCTCTTCAGGAGGTGGATGGCGGCTCCGAGGTGATTGGGGAGGTGACGAAACTAAACACACTGAGGCATTACAAGGTGAGAAACCCAAGCTGTAGCAAAGAGAGCTTAAATTTAGTCTAACTTCAATACTCATGTAGGAAGGCTTTGATTTGTCCATGCGGGGGCTGTGGTTTGACTCAGCCTGCAAAAGCAGGCTGGGGTTGCAGAGCTGAGTCAGTGCTGGTTGAGTCCAGTTCGTTAAAGCAGGACACACAGTCTGCGCCAGGGAGCAAATCAACATTTACCTCCGAGTTTCTCACAGACAACATTCAGACTTTACAACCATTACAGAAAGTTTAGTTTTAAAAATCACCAAAAATTGCTCCGAACAGGAAGTGTTGCATTAATTACAAGACGAAGGAGTTATTCTTGAGCCAGTGCTCACTTACCATCACTTTCACTTCCACTTTCTTTGAAACGTTTGGCCCAGTTTAGACTTTAATCAAGAGCATGATATAGAAAGAAAATTGAAAGCTCCTATCATCTTTTTGTCATCGCACCCAGAAAGGGTTGAGTGTTTATTTAAATAAAGGCAACTGGATGAGGAGAAAGTGGTTTATAATGGGATCAGGGATCGTTGTCTATCAGTACTACCACTGTGTGGAGAAGATGCTGGAGATCTGAAGCATCACATCCTCAAGACCTGGCTTGTGACTAAATCATGTGGCTTTTGTTCACATGACTAATCATGAAATAAACAATGCATCTGCACATTGCCTGTTGTCTACAAACGTCATACATGGATTTTTGCTTTTTTCACAATACCAGCAGTTCAGCTGATAAGAAAGAAATAAAATCTCTATGGCTTAGCTCTCCCTTCACCACATCAGACCAGACCAACACCTGCATGACTTCAGATGAGGCTCCAATCTGTCCTCCATCTCCTGCTCTATTCTACCACTACACAAACCTGACACACACTACTGAGGCAGAGGTTGACCCCTGACCTGGAGAGAACAAGCTACCCTTTTCTGGTTTAAAACCATTACATCATACTTAGAGTAGAATAATTATGAAGGAATGTAGTCCATAGACAAAAAAAAAAAAAAAAAAAAAGTCAGATAACTGTTCCTATTTAAAGCATCAAACCATCTGTCCCGAAGGACCCCATCAAGCTATTGTGTGTCTTGCCTGTTTTTTTTTTTATTGGTTTATAAAGAGCCTTAGTAAAATACCAGTTCAGCATCACCTTTCTATGCAGACACTGCAACATCCATAATTTGATCTCCAGCTTAGCCAGGCTGCCTTAAATTTTTGTCAAAAAAATTCTGTAGTACAAAGTCTCTTAATGCCTAGACTCTACATACACTGATTATTTGTGCTACTACCACCAAGTCAGTGTAAGTTATGCAGACCCTCTGTCTGCACTGATGAATATTCACTCACTTCAGCACACCACATGCTTTAAGTGGCTCCAACTGACAGCAGCATGACTTAATTCAGGTAATATTTGACCACTTGAGGGAACTCGGAGCTTTGATCATTTATTCCCAGATGGTCAGTTAATCCTTCAATGTGGGAAAAGTAAAACAATGATGATGTCACAACTAAAATAACATACAGCCTCCTGATACAGTAGAACACTGTAAATCTTACACCCTTCATCTTAATCTGTTACAGTGTGACAATAGCTTATGATTTTTATTAAACTGAAAACAGCAGAACATGCAGTTATGTTTATGTGATTAGAGTGAAAGAGAGGTTTCAGTTTTGATGCATCAATGAAAATGGGAAACCAAATCAGATTTCAGTCTTTAACTTACTGATGAAAGAGGCATTTTCTGTTTTCAATCACTGACCAGCTGCTACATCACTCGCTCTGCTGGATAAACTATTTCATTCTGTTGTGGTTGCGCATTTCCATGTTGAACAAATCAGTTGAAGCCATTTTGTGCTGTTTCAGGTTAATGATGGTGGCACAATTAAAGTGCTTTCGAAGAAAACGCATCCTCCACTAAGCCCACAAGGGAGTGTGAAAGGTAAGAACTCAATAGCTTCTGAAAGAATGGCTTCACTTTCAACCACACACGCTGTGATGAGATCATTCACTTTTATATGCACCATGACTACACAGCTAAGAGACAACTAACTAACAAACTAGGAGAGGAAAGCAACCATTAGTGTTTAGGGTCATCTCGAAAATCAGCACTTTTTTTTCTGAATATGAAAACAGTTATCATCCAGCTCACAAATGCATGCGTAGAATCATGTTGCTTCCTTTTTATAGCTTTGAACCAGATCTGTTAAGCAGAGATGTGATCTTAGGGTGTGGCCATCATCTCTGATGTTCTAAATGCAGTGTTTTTTTCCAAAGCACTGATCTCCACCTCACAACAAACAGTTGTTTTCATGTAGAGTGTGTGTGAAAAATGACAAGGGTGCATTCTATTTATTATATCCTAAACTAATACAATATGATGACATAAGACTGACATGTATTGACAGTTTCACAGCCATAAACATTTAGAAACTGCAGGATCAAAGATTATTTCATCTCCGTATAACTGTGATGAGTCAAAAGCTGTGTGTGCAAAAAGTTCTGATTTCGTATATTCTTTGCTTGTCTTCATGCACTGTGTTCTTGCTGGTTTTGCTGCAAGTTCTTTGTTTAAGATAATTCCTGTTTATTTTCCCATCTAGACGAGGAAAACTTCTCTGGAAAATACTTCCATTTGGTAGGAGACAGTTTGCATTTTCTGTCAAACTAATCTCAACACATTAATGCACATTTATCTGGATAGTTATTGAGTGCAGCAAATGTGCTGCTTGGTGTTGTGGTGCAGATTGATCCGGACATAGTGGAGGACCACGGAAAGAACCCAGAGAGGAAGAAGCTAAAGCTGAAGGAAGTGTACCTGACCAAGCTGCTCTCCACCAAGGCAAGAGGAACCTTTCCTGACTCAAACAGAGACCCGCACTGGAGAACTGATACCACTCTGTATATACTTGCTGCTGTGGACGAAGACAGTGATGCTTTTGCTTTCAGCTAAAATAACAATGTTTAAATGTTTAGACAATGTTTAAATGTTTAGATCATTTTATGACATTCAAAGTCAATACTCTGGTGTTCTGTGTCTTCAAGGTGGCGGTTCATTCCTATGTGGAGAACCTCTTCAGGGCTATCTGGGGGATGTCCCAGAGCAAAGCTCCACTCGCCATCAAATACTTCTTTGACTTCTTAGATGCTCAGGCAGAGAACATGAAGATCACCGATCCAGATGTCCGACACATCTGGAAGACCAACAGGTATCGCTGGGTCCCCAGCGTCTGATTGGACAGTAACAAACTCGAAAGAGGCCAATTAAAACATGCTGTTGTCTCTGAATCAGCTTGCCACTCCGCTTCTGGGTCAACATCCTGAAAAACCCGCAGTTTGTGTTCGACTTGGAGAAGACACCACACTTGGACGGCTGCCTGTCAGTCATCGCTCAGGCCTTCATGGACTCCTTTTCTCTGAGCGAGACCCAGCTGGGGAAGGTGAAGAAGTGTTGCACATTTATCTCCTACTGTACAATCACAGGAAGTGCTGTTTCCTTGTTTTTGTCGAGACAGATGCCAGAACAAGGAATACACTGCGAAAAAAAAACAAATCAAAAGACTTCTAATGAGCCTTAATGTGTTTCAGCATGCACCGACCAACAAGCTCCTCTATGCCAAAGATATTCCCAAGTTCAAGCAGGAAGTGAAGGCTTACTATAAACAGATCCGAGAGCAGTCAGCAGTGAATGATGCTGAATTCAAAGACTTCCTGCAGGGAGAGTCGAAGGTAAAGTCCAGTCTTGCACAACTCCAACGAGAAGCTTACGTCAACTCATCATAGCGCAACAGATGATTGAATATTTCAGCAAAATATTTCACATACAAGAGCCTAACTTGGCAGCGATGTTCTCAGGGGCTTGCTTTTTTTGGGGAAAAAAAAAAAACGCTTGCTACTGAAAGAGTCGTAAGTGTCTGATTCATCAAGATGGCCACCATGCTTGTTAATTTTTGCACTAAAATCGCCAATTAGATGAATGTGTTTGGCATCAAATCATAGCCTACATATTTGAAACCATAGAAATCATATGCATTTTCTTGATCTTGTTGGATTATTACTTTAAAGTTGTTTGAATAGGTTGAACAAAGTCAGAAACATGTGACATAAAGTTCATCCAAGTCATGGAAATGGGAAACATTCATTGGTAATAATTGGTGGCCATCTTGAAAAATGGCTGATGGGAAATATGACAAACATACGAGCTGAGAAAGATTTCTGCACTGCCGTGGCTGTGAACGTTGGGGAAATCATGGCCTTGTAGGAATTCTTTTACAGATTACACTCACAATGTCATGCAAAAGTATTCCTACCCTTCATCAAACGTCAGTGCTGGAAGACAAATGCAGCCTCGGTTTTCAAACTCATTAGAAATAGACGAAGAACCTTGATGTTTGTAGCCGTAACAAAGCTGCTGTAAAAGCAGAAACGATCACCATATTTGACCTCCTTCCCCCGTCTCAGCACCAAAATACTCCTGAAATAAATGTTCTGAGGATCTGACCCGTTCAGTGGACCCAGTCAGTGGTAGATTTACTCGACAATAGGAGGAAATGAGATTTTCCTCCCGTTTCTCGTGGTTCAGGCAGCAAACTGACACCAGAGATGGTTGGTGTTTGGAGGTTACTGACATGCATTGTATGAAAGCTCCGCAGCGCTCCGGCAGCCGTGGTGATCCACTTTCCTTTTCCCTTCTTTTTCAGAAACACGAAGGCGAGTTCAATGAAGCGGCAGCCCTCCGAGAACTCTTCAAATTCATCCAGCGATACTTCACAGAGGTCAGTCATCACATCCACCGCAACTCAGCTGCTTTAGCTTCACAGATGCTGTTGTTCTTAGTTGGGGGGGAGGGGTGTGAATCACCATTTCAATGAACTGCCCTGCAGACAGAACCCTTCTGCACTGCCAGTAAGCGAACAGCCTCTTTTCCTCCTATCTGAATGTGTGATAGCGGCAGTTTGATCAGATATCTACTTTCTGCTTTCTTAATGACCACATATCTTCCCATCTGATTTTTGTGGAAGACAGCAAATCCACATTGGGATACTTTCAGCTAATGTAGGACAGGAAACCCTGCTGAATTCGACTTCCTCTTCTGGCCCATGGAGTGAAATGATGGCGACAGTCTGCTGCGTGGGGTCTTCTGCTGTTTCCACACATCCATCTGAGATGAAGAAAGCTGCAGCAGCGACTTGAGTTGTGAAACTGAATGTCACATGAAACGCTGTGCAAAGGAAATGAGTGAAGAGTTTCTTTTGCTTGGTGTCAGCCTGCTGTTTCCTGTTCTTTTCTACAGGTTCTTATCTGCTTCCCAGTTGTTTCCAACAGAAGCTGCATAAATAGATGATGATCCGAGCAGTGAAGGGAAATCTAGCTTCTGCTTCACCCAACTGACCTCAGGGCAGAGCTTAGGAAAACCGATTCTCACGTCTATCTGGGTTTTTCCACAGATCAAAGCGAAGCTGGAGAGTAACAGCGCCCCCGCTGAGCTGATGGAGCAGCTGCAGCATGTCAAAGACTTGTTTGATGGACTGAAGAGCTGCTCCTGGAACTGAGTTATCTGTGGCTGAACTGAAGTGAACCATAACAGGAAGCGAGGAACGGCTTCCAGATGAGCAACGCTGAAGTGGCAACATTTCTCGCCTCCCGCAGCAAACATGGAGCTGGAACACTGTTTCACACGTGACCCCGCCGGTTACACTCAGAATTCTTCTGAATTTTCTGCTCCAAACCCTCTGAAATAAGATGGAAATTCAACCCTGTGAGGTTCCAGTACCGCTAGGAGTAAACAGCAAGATTTAATCACACATTATGACCAAATGAGTCACAAAGATGACTGGAGCCTGAGTAATTATTCAAGTAAAAATAATCTGTACATTTCATGTGCAACTTGCAGTATGGAGTGCCTTTTTGTCACACCTGCATATAAATCAATGGCTTAGACCAGGGGTCTGCAACCTGGGCTCCTCCGAGCCCTGGGCGGAGGCTCCTGACAACAGCAGCCTGAACTGCGCTGAAACTGAAAGAGAGTGAAGATGCATGTGTCTCCACCACATTGGCACTTAGTGTCATGACAGAAAGTAAAAATGTTTTTGTCATTATGCCACAAACATGAAACGTTCCCTCAAGGAACATGTCTTCATTTCCTCATCATAAAAGTTTGGGTTTCTATGTTCTAAAACCTACGAATTAAGCTAAATAAATAAAATACATGTCTCTAAAGCAGGTTTTTGCTTGCTGACCCCTGGTTTAAACCAAATGTAAACAAGTGCTTCGATCCAGGATCGGACCCTGAGTCGCGCTTTTGTTCAAGGCGCAGAGGGAAAGCAAAGATGGTTTCACGTGTAGGAAAATGTCTGTACAAACTGTTTTTATGCAACTGACTTAAAAGCACCATCGGATTAAAAAATATCTTCAGAAATCCAAAGTGGCATGGTAAAGGTCAGGGGTCAAGCTTGGGCGGTACATGGTGCTCCTTTTGCACCAGTGAGCCCAGTTCCTCCAGCTGCTGCTGCTGAGCGCTTTCCAGACTCTCCAGCCTCCTCCGCAGCACAGAGAACTCGCCCTCCTGCACAACAAAGTCACCAGCAGTTCAGTGTTTCACACACGCTGAAATCCTTAGAGCAGACATGTGGCACAGATGCTTTCTGCTAGTCTCTGACCTCTGCGTCAGATTCTCTCCGTGCATCAGGGTTCTGACTCATTCCAGATCATACCTCTTACTTTTTAGGACAATATGGACATTTACATATGTTTTGTACATTTCTATTTTTTTTTTTTTTTTTTTTTTTTTTTTTTTAAACACCTGCATGATCTGCGACACTTAGAAAAATCTGCCCTGGATTATTCTTCCCTCATAGTCGTCTTTTAAATAGCCTGATAGAAAAGCAGCATCTTTCTTTCATTTGGTCAAGCTGAGCGTGAGGCTCACCAGGTCAGCGGAGAGCGGCCCGTCGCCCCCGACGCCCGGGAAGGACAGCGAGGAGGCCATGAGGGCCGGTCCACAGCTGCCCAGCAGGAGGCGCCGGAACTCGTTGTGTCGCCGCTGCAGCTCCTTCAGCCGCCTCTTCAGTTCAGCCTGCTCCTCTGAGAACACTGAGCGTCTGCACAAATATGACCACGTTATTAAGAAGTGACAGAGACGCTCCGGAGCAACGACGGAGTGATGCTCACTTTTTGGCAGCGGCCGCTTCCAGTCCCAGTTGTTCGACTTTAGCCTCCAGCAGCTGGATCTTATCCTGCAGCTTCTTCTCTCTGCTCTCCGTCTGATGTTTCCTCTGAAGGACACAAACAGTCTCAGCTCATGGCGTCTGAACCTGCTCGCCACAGACTTCGGAGAGAGCAGCACCTTCTTCTGGGCCACCGCTGCTCTCTGCAGCTTCTCCTTGGCCTGGGAGTACTTCTGCTGCAGCTCAGCCTCTCGCTCCTGCAGCCTGTGTTTCTCCTCCAGCCACTCCACCCGCCGCTCCTCCACCGCCCTGCAGGAGCAACCACACACGTGAAGACGTGAAGCTCGGCGGAAAAGGCCCGAGAGCGAGCGGGTGGCGTCACCTCTCCGCCTGGGCCCGGGTCGCCCGCAGCTCCTCCCTCACTCTGTCCAGCGCTTCTCTCAGTCTCTGGTTCGCATCCATCAGGTCCCTTTCAGAACGCGACAGCGCCCCCAGCTGGACGCCAAGCTCTTGGTTCTGCTGTTATTTGAAACAATATTCAGGACAGAAATGAAAGATGCATTTTTCAAATGAAAACCCAACCAAGCAGATGCTGATGTACCTGCTGCAGGTCAGTCCTCTCTGCTTTCTGTCTCTGCAGCTCCTCCAGCTGGGAACTCTGCTGCTGCAGTTTATTTCTGAAACAGAAAACGGGACGTTTTAAGCCAACATTTCAAATAAATTAAAATCCTGCGCTCCTTGCGCCATGCTGACAGAGAGGGAGCTCACGAACAGCCCAACCTTACTAAGGAAGATGGAACATTTAAAACAGGAAGAGGATCTTTAGTTTGCTCCAGCCTACATTGGCTGAGCTCGACCCAAACCTCAGGCTCTGCAGCTCTCTGCGAAGCGACTCTTCTCCCTGCTGAGCGCCGGCCAGGCGTTCCTCCCACTCCTCCTTCAGCGCCTGATCTGACGCGTCCTGCAGCGCCCTCTGCTGTTCCAACACTGCCAGGCGGTTCTCCAACTCCAGCCTGGAATGAACAGACAGGAAGTGCGATTCGCCACCACTGGCTTGTTCACATTCATTGGTGTTGGAGCTCGTTCAACAGCTGGTGCTCACTTCTCCTCGTGCAAGGTGGCAACTCTGTGGAACTCCTCCTCCCTGGCAGACTGCACCTTCCTCACCATCTCCCTCTCCTTTTCCACCAGAACCTCCTTGCTCCGTTCCAGTGCCTCCTTCAGCACCTCCACGTCCGCCTGCAGACCTGACACACACACACACACACCAGTTACACACACTATGTTTCCTGCCTTGGAAAATAGAAATAAGGCATCTGTCAGGCTTGATGAAAGAAAAGCAACATTGATTTACAGGTTCTTGCAAAATATTCATCCCTTTGATCTTTTCCACAAACTTCAATGCTTGTGATTTGGATTTTATGTGGCAGATCAACAGGTGGAGCAGTAGAGCCAGGCTAAGAAAAAAATGATTCAACTTCAACAATGAAGTCAAAATAATACGAGCATAAAGTTGGAATAATGCAAGAGAAAGTCATAATAATACGAGAATAAATTCATAATATTACGAGGATGAAGTTGAAATTTTTTTTGATCACTCCAACATGAAAAACGATAACTTAAAATAAGGAATGTTGAGCATCTTCCAGTTATACTTTGGTGTCGGTTTGACAGAAAAGGACAAACTTCATCTTTGAACTCATCAGCATCAAGTTATCATCGGCAGCAGGCTTGGAAACGGCCGAGTCCGTTCCAGAGAGAACCTCAGGGACGAGACGTCAACTCCATCGAGGCTTTGCTCTCAAAGCGACTTTTTCTATGAGTTTTACCACTTTATTCTCGTAATATTAGAGTTTATTCTCGTACGACAATATTATGGCTAAATTCTGGTGATTTGATTTTCTTAGCCTGGTACCCGGTACTCGACTGTAAGCCTGAGCTAATCGAGTGGCTGGTGTCCTTCATCGTATCGGAGGGGTCCTGCTCCACACGGCTGACACCTGACCCACCCTGCCTGCCATGAAGCTGCTTCTAGGGAGCGATTCATTAGATCCCGGTATGCTTGAGGAAGAGGCGTCTAAAACTCATGCAAAAAGTTGAAGGCATGGGGTTTATTTTGCAGGAACCTGCATGTGTGTGTGCCCGTGTGTGTAACCCAGAGATCCCTACCGTCCATGTGTCCCTGCAGCGTGTCCCGCTCCCTCTCCAGCTCCCCTTTAGAGCGGGCGCACTCCAGCCTGACGCTGGCCGCCTCCAGCTTGTGGGAATGCTTCAGGCTTTCAATCTGAAAACAGGCGGCGGGGGAGAAACGCTTCAGAGCAGGAGTGATGCGTGAGGTCAGAGACGGAAGGCGAGCGGCGTACCTGCGAGCGGAGTGAGCCGGTCTCTCTCTCAGCTCGGTGCAGTCTGACTGTGAGCTGGCCGTTCTGCTCGTGGCTCTGCTGGAGCTCGCTCTCCATCCTCTCCAGCTGCTGGCGCAGCGACTGACGCTCCGCCTGACCAAAACACCGATTTCTGGAATCAAACCTGAGGGGCTCGAGCAGAGCAGAGCGATAAACGGAGTCCTGGGTGCGGCCTCACCTCAAGCGACTTCACCGCAGCCTGCAGCTCCGTCAGCTGTCTGATCTGGACGCGCTGCACGCTCTCAGCCTGCTGCCCAGAGTTCTCCCTCTGGGCTCGGAGCTCCGCCACCTCCGCCTCCAGGCCTCTGAGCCTCTGGTGAAGCTGGGCCTTCTCCCGAAGCAGCGCCTCCACCCGCTTCCCATCGCGCAGAGCGTCCGAGCCCTGATACTGAGCCAGCAGCTCCTCTCGTTCCTTCTCCAGTCGAGAAACCTGGCGACAGGAAACCGGATCAGCGGCTCATCGCTAAAAGGCCGCCTAGCCACCCGTCGACACCGCCCACCTCCGCCTCGTAGAGGATCCTCCTCTCCTCCAGAACATGAGCGTGCTCCTCTCTCTGGTGCTCCAACTGGGACTTGATGAAGGTGAACTCGTACCGCAGCTTGTTGTACTCGGACCGATACTTCTCCGTCTCCTAGGGAACAATCACGCAGAGCAGAGGAGGCGCAATCAAGCCGGAGACACGACAAGAGGCTCTTGAAACGATCGGAAGAAGCCACTTCACGTTTGTTTAGCGCCTGCTTCACCTCCTCCAGCTTGTTGAACCGCTCCCTCACCGGAGCCTCCATCTCCTGCTGCAGCTGAGCTCTGAGGAGCTCCAGCCGCTGAGGGGTCATCATCTGCTCGCGTCGCACACACAAAACAAAAACGGACAAAAGTCACCTCTGCTTCTTTGGATTTGTGTAAAAGTAAAAGGTCTCCTTTGACTTGCCTGCAGCCGCAGCTCCTCCAGCTCCCTGGTTTTGTCCAGCAGCTCTCCTCGCAGCTCCGCCAGCAGCAGCTGCAGCTTCTCCTGCTCGCACTGCTTTTCACTCAGCAGGCGCTTCACCTCCCCCTGCACCTGCACGAACTCCGTCTGCAGGCTGGCGGAAACAGAAGAGCTGGTCACTCCAGGCCACAATCAAGATGGAGCAGTGTTCCTCTTGACTGGCTGACTGAGGCTCAGCAGGCGCAATCCGATTATTGAATCAGAACATAAGGATACTCCTTCGTTGTCTGCTTGTTTCTGAATTTGATACTCATCCTTTTTTTTATATATGTATTTTTTCAGTACTAGTGGCCTTTATGTGACAGTGATCTGACAGGAAGGCAGAGTCTCTGCACGGTTCACCAACTCAAATTTAAGACTTTTTTTTAAGACCATTATGAATGAAATTTAAGACCTGTATCGTGACAGAAATGTACAAAAGAAATATCGCATGTTTTATATAGTAGCGCCAAAAGTTTTTGACCAGGATGCACGTAGCATCGTACGGGCTGGCAACCAGTTGGCAAACCAGTGGCAGAGACGAACACTGTCCAGCCAGCTGGTGATAAATTACACTTACCAATGATGGAGGCAAAAAAGCTAGCTAGCTAGGGTATATTAGCAGCTAGTTAGCGGTAGCCTCAAGCACCTCGAGTCAGAACGTAATGAGGTCTGAGGGTGACTCAAACCTTCTACGACATTAAATTGTTCTGCCACAACGAAATATAAGGCCTGTGATTAACGTATTTAAGGCCAGCTTACATTTTTCTAATGAATTTAAAACATTTTTAGGCCTTAATTTTAGATACATGAATGTAAGACCTTTTAAGGATGCGCGGACACCCTGGAAGGGGGCAGGGGAAACTCGGGACGGCCGGGTCGAGGTCGCCCACTCTCACCACGCGATGTCCCCACTAATCCAAGTTTTTAAAATGTCTGCCTGATCGGTGCATCATATCCCAGACCTGGTCAAATCATTGATCTTATTCTTTTAGCAGAGACTTAAATACAAATGAAATTCCTCCCAGCTGGAAGTCTGCTTTTGTTCTTCCTCTTTTTAAAGGCAGTGGCCCGCTGTATTAAACCGCTACAGGCCAATCTCTAAACTTCCTGTTGTGGTCAACATTTTGTCAGCTCATCAGTGAACAGCTCAAGAAATTTCTTCACCCCCATAGCATTTGATCTCACTGTCAGTCAGGATTTAGAAAAGGACACGGTGTAACAACTGCAGCTTTTAAAGTAATTAATGACATCACAGGTGCACTTGACAAAAAACAGCATTGTGCAGCCCTTCTTATAGATCTATGTAAAGCCTTTGACACTGTAAATCATGCATTGTTGAAACAAAGACTAACCAGCATTGGCATCTCCAAACACTGTTTTGGCTGATTTGGAAACTACTTTAGTCACAGAACTCAGTGTGTACAGGCGGACGGTTTCTCCTCAAGATCCCTCACATTAGAAGGTGGTGTCCCTCAAGAATCAGTTTTAGGAGCACTTTAGTTCATTCTTTATATAAGCAACATTAATAGTAACATCACCAATGCAAACTTTCATTTTTATGCCGACAATACAGCTGTGTATAGCACTGCATCTACACCCAGTCTAGCCCTTACTCAGCTGCAACAAGCTTTTACTACTGGAGAGGCTAATTTTACTGTTTTAAAGCTGCAGTATGTCACTTTTATGAAAAATGTTTTTTTACATATTAGTTAAAATTATCATTATGTCGTGACAGTATACGAAAGATAATCTGTGGGGGAAAAAAAAAAAAATCTAACTCCTCTTCCTCCTCCCAGTGCTCCCAGTACTAACTGCAGAAATACACCACTTAGTCAGAAACAACCAATCAGAGCCCGGAGGAGGGTTTTAGCGCTGTCAATCAACACTCCCCCTGCTCTCTGCTACGCTATGCTACAGCTGGTTCACCACAACATAGCCTGCTGCTAATGCTAAGGCTAGTTAGCATGGCCACCGATGACGGCGGATAAACAGTTTTCCTGGAAAGTAAGTTGTTTCGCCACCATTAGCACATTTAGCGGTGCTACACGAGGTTGACTGACAGCACCAAGACCCTCCTCCTGGCTCTGATTGGTTGTTTTAGGTTGGGAGTGGCGCAGTAGTAACTCAGGGAGGAGGTGGAGGAGCTCCATCTTTTCACAGATTATCTGTCTCATACCAAACTGTCATGACATAGTGACAGCTTTAACAAATATGCAAAAAACATATTTTTTGTAAAAGTTACATACTGCAGCTTTAAAACTTGTTTTAAACTCAGAGAAAACAAAACAGATGTTATTCTCAAATTCAAAATTAAAAGTTAGTTCAAAGAATAAAGTTAAAATTGTTTTGAGATTTTTTTTAGAATCCAGTCCTGCTTGTCTGTCATTTCATACCAAAAAGACTTGTTGAGGCCACTTTCATGTCTGTGTTGGATTATGGTGATGTAATATCTTTGCATGCTTCATGTTGGACTCAGTTTACCATGGAGCTTTAAGATTTCTATTTAATCTTAAAGGGATAACTCACCACTGTCATCTCTGGTCTGACATGTCTTCTCTCAGACTGCAGCACTGGTGGATTTTAATCTATAAAGGGATCTTAGGCCAACTGCCTCCATATATTAGGACTTATATCCAAAGGAAAAACTCAAATGGATACAGTCTTTGTTGCCAGGATGTTATTTCTCTGTGTGAACCAAGGACCAGGACAGAACTGGGAAAAAAAAAAAGCTTTTAAATATGCTGCTCCTCATTACTGGAACCAGTGACAGAAAGATCTAAAGACTGAAGAGGTGGTCTTGTTGAACAGTTTTAAAAGTCTCTTGAATGATGAGGAAACAGAAACCTCTGGCTGTAGATGTTTTATGTGATTTGTTTTGTTATAGTTAAATGTCGCATTTAAAATGTTTTAAAGATTGAAATTGTTCAGTTTTTAATCATGTTTTGCTGCTGTGTAGCCCAGGACACACTTGTAAAACAGATTTTCCATCTCAATGAGTTTCATTTCCTGGTTAAATAAAGTTTACATACATACATACATACTTGCACATCTAAATAAACGGAATGAGTTTCCTCCTCAGTACCTGGTGTGCTCAGCCTTCAGGGTCTGGTAGTTGGTCCTGTGGTTTTCACTCTTGATCCTCTCATCGATGAGCATCTTCTGCAGCTCCAGCTCTGCTCCCCCCAGCCCCGCGGACAGCCCCAGCATGGCTGCAGACTTCCCCATCCCCGGCTCCAGGTTGGAGACCAGCGGAGCCGACTGGCCGAGCGTGGAGGTCATCTCACCTGCGGCAGGTGAAAACCCGACAGTAAACTACCCGGAAATCAAGCAGCAGAACTCACGGAGTCTGTACGTGGATCTCCACGCAGTTTAATGGTGAATGAACTGGCTTCAGCTCCACGCCTTGTCGTCAGTAACCATGGCGGCTTCGAGTCCCTCAAGCCTCTTGATCCAATCAGCTCTCAGCTCTCAATCAGTCTCAAGTGATTCATTAGCTCGTCTCCCCGGCAGCTGCTTCTATTATGGCTACAAGAGGCTGTGATTACAATTATACTGTGTTCAACTCGCTCCTGAACCCGATCACAGCCGCTTGGTAAATAACAAGCTCCTGGATAACTGCGATCTGAGAATTAGCGGAACATCTGAGAGCCAGAAAGCAACGACACGGCTAACAATAAGAAAAACAACTGTTCAAACTGCGTATTTTCCATTCATAATACCTGTAACGGAAAAAAACCGCAGGGAGACCAAATAACACCACACTGAAGTGCAGTCTTGTTGACCACTGATGTTTTTGAATGTCGCGCCCCAAAGTATAATATGCTAACTAGCATCTGCGTTGTATCCATTATCGGACACTAGGTGCCTTTCCTTATTTCCTTCTAACGAAGTAAATCTGAAAAATTAAAAGTCTCTGAATCCTGAATGTCTTGTCAAACACAACATTCATAACAAACATTTTGAGGCAGGGAACCGAAATATTGCCTGTAGGCTAGCTTTGAAGACAAGCTAACTCTGCTAACATGATTTACGCAAAGGACTGGATTTGGGATTCAGAAGAATATTACAAACTTTTGCATAAACAATATTGTAAACGCTACTTATTCTCGTATATGTTTAAACTGCCAACAGAACAAAACAATTTACCTCTTGTACCCGGACCCTTCTATTTTGTAGCGGGCCAGCTGCTCTCTAAACTACAAACTATGGAATCATGGGAAAATCCTGCCCGTTTCTTTTTTCTGTGAACACATTTGGTTAGTACGGAACCCCCTAGGGGACATGGGGGGGATTTTTTTTTTTTTTTTTTTTTTTTTTTTTTTTTTTTTTTTTCTTTTGCGTTATGTCGAGGGCACCATAGGTTAGACAAAAAGTTGAAATAAATGTTTTACTTACTTTTTAAATATATACAAAGCATGTATTAATAATCTCTTTAGAAACAACTTGCAATACAAGTCAGGAACAATGTATTTGTTTCAACACTAAATGGTCATGTTCACTAATAGGGTTTATACAGTACTATGCTATACAGGCCAGTTGTGTATGAAGTTACAAGACCTCTTATAAGCAATTTTTACCAGCAACTTTGACCCTGACACATCATGTGGGCAGATGTTTTTTCTTGTGTGACTGGTCCAGAATTTGCAGGTAGAAATGTTATTTCATCAACATTTCTGCTTTCACTCAATGCCAGAAACTTAGAGCTCAAGTTTTTTCTGAAGTATTACCTGTCCTGACCTGAATGAACTATGTTCCTGTTCTTGCCACCCTGAGTAAACAAATTTCTTGGTTCTTGTGGAGAATGTACAGGCCCTTTTTCAACAGAAGTCTTCAGTCAGAGGCATATTCAGATCCACTACAGGAGATCCTTCCTGGCCACAGCTAACCATCGATGATGTCATTAGAAGTCGATCTATTACAAACCGTAGACAGACATGAACATTCTCAGTTTGTTTTAAATTGCTAGTAAGACATCTTTCTGCTACAGGTGACATTATAAAAGATGATCACTTACATAAAAATATGGATTGGTCAACATGCTTATACGAGACCTTAGGCACTCTTGGAGGCCCTCTCCAACAGGGATGGCCCAAGCAGCTGCTTAGTTTACTTCTGCTTCAAGCGAGGCTAACTTTTAAAATTGGATCAAGTTAGGTTGAGAAGAAGCAAAGCTAAGCCACAATGCTGCACAAAGCTGTTGGTCTAATCTATATGTGAACATATGGAACTCTTCAGTCTTTGTTTCTGGTCAGACAGCAGTGTAAAACAGTTTATCCAACCTTTTCAGGTTAACTGCTGCTGTAAACTGTTTGAGTGAATGACAAATAAGGGTGTGAATGCATTTGTTTGCCACCAGAAGAACAGAATAACATGTCTCAGGCTAGTCTTAATAATAAACAGAACGCAGCTTCATGAATGTGGGTTATCATCAACTTTATTTATCCTGAATAAGAATACATTTAGTTTTCTCTGTAGCTTGTGCATAAGTGACTGAAGCACAGCATATAGTGCTGTGGTACACAAATATTAAAAGCTAATTCCAGTTTGGCCTCCATACCACTGGAGTCAAATTGTAGACTTTGCTCTCTCACTAACTAAACTTTTTAAAAGCACAAAAAAAACAGAAAAATGGAAGAAAGTAACTCCAGACAAGCTGGAGATAAAGTACATAACACTTGTAACCACATGGAGGACTCCTAAATAAGAAGACATATTCATAATTTTGGATATTTTGTAATAAAATCGTTGGAAAAAAATAAAACAATTTTTTTCTTAGACTATTATACAATTCATATATAGATTACTGAACCTCATAATCAGAACCTTGTTTTTCCTGTAAGTGAGTAAAATAGCATCACTGAAATCAACCACAGCAAAATAGAAGAGCTTGTATTTCAGGTATCCTGACAGGAAGCAGTCTCTCACTGAGAGCCCGGGCCAGTCGCAGCAGTTCCTGTTGGTCTGAGGTTCTCTTTAAAGTAAACGGTCACCAACGACGACAAACAACAAGAGATTCCCCTTTATGCAATACACTCAGCACACACACCCTTTATGCAAATAACACCGGCACTGCCAGGGATGATAGATGGAATATGGCTTCCAGGCCAGCAGGGCCCCCCAATGGTCAGACTTCACTTAACTTCACAATAAATATCTATCTATCTATCCATCCATCCATCAATCACGCTTATCCTTGCAGGGTTGTGAGGGAGGCTGGTGCTTATCTCCAGCGGTCATTGGGCAAGAGGCGGGTACAGCCTGGACAGGTCACCAGGCCATCGCAGCACAATAAAAATAATTAATAGTTTGAAATCTGACTTTAAAAAAAAGAAAGTTGCGTGAAAATAAAAAATACATTTTGGTCATTTATTCAGGGCTTAAATGAACTTGTAAAATACAAGTTACAATATTACAGCAGCAAATGCATTGTCCTGTTACTAGCTTAATCATTTCCACTACTTTACCAAGTCTGTATTGAAGCACTGTATAGTGAACATGGCTGCCAGACAGTCAGAAAAACAACCTAATTTAATAAATAATGTGAACCAGAATTGGGGCCCCAACTGAAATTCTCCCTTGGCCCCCTAAAATCGTGGGCCGGCTCTGCCTTTGAAAACAAGCACTGTTACAATTTTGCTGGAGTCATATTTTTGTTGATTTTAACCACAAAATGGAAGGCAAGATTTTTTTCTTCATGGGATTTCTAAAGCTAACTCATATCCATGAGATGTACCATGCGGTTTTAAAAGGAGAAAACGCACCAAAGGTGTTGTTACGAAAACTCGTGAATCACAATCCAACCTCTGTTCTCTGTTCAATACAGCCAGATTTCATTCAAGAGGCCTTAGTGTATTTCCTCCTGGTGTTTCAGTCATATATCTATATATAATTATTTATTAATAACGATGATGAAAGCATCATCCAGATCTATAAAACAATTACTTAATATATGTCAACTGATAACTTCTTCATATTAGATATAACGGTATTTCATAAAACTGTTGCTAAATGAAACAGTTGGTGTAAAATCATTCAGTGGATCTATTTACAGCTTCATCACAGACAGAACGAATAAATTAGGACAGATGTTTAGGAAACGTTCAGTTCAACTTCCTGAGTGGATTTTTTCAAGTAGCTGGTCCAGAGCAGCCTCAGCTGGAGCTGCAAGATGAACAAACACAAGGAGATCCCATCAGTTTGAGGTTTATCCCCAACGAGCTGAAGACAGAAGGAGGGAGGGAGGAATGATGGGGAAACAGAAGGAAGGAAGGTGCGGAGGAAGGAAGGAATGGTGAAAGGAAAAAAGGAAGGAGTATTGGAAGGACACAGGAGAGGAAGGAAGGTTGGGTTAAAGGAAAGAAGGAAGGAGTGGTGGACGGAAGGAAGGGTGGAAGGAAAGAGAGAAGGAGTAGTGGGAGGAAGGAGGGAGGAGAGGAAGGAAGGATGGGTGAAAGGAAAGAAGAAAGGCTGGGTGGGTGGAAGGAGAGAAGAAAGGAGTAGTGGGAGGAAGGAAGAGTGGAAGGAAGGTAGGAAAAGGATAGAAGGAAGGGTGGAAGGAAGGAAAGAAGGATGAACTGGGTTAAGGAATACAGCCTGAAAAGACATTTTTCAAACTTTTCCAGACTCCTCCGGACTGCTGAGGAACCCTGCTCCAGGGTTACCTGTCAGCTGCGTCTGGGTCGGCCTCAGCGCTGCCGTCTGGTTTGGAAGCCGAGGCCCGCAGTTTGACAGGATCTATTAAAAACCCCGAGATCACATGTGTTCAGGAGAAGAATGAACAGAAAGCTGAAGGAATGAAGGAGGAAGCTCTTCCACCTTGGATCCAGCGGATCTGCGTCGCCGGCCCGTAGCCCTGCTCGTTCTTGGCCGCGATGCGGAAGACGACGGCGGGGCGGCAGGACGAGGAGCTGTCGATGTGGGCGTTCTCCAGGTGGGAGGAGCTGACCGAGCAGGACGTCTTGGTGCCGCGGTAAATCCGGATGAAGGCCATCTGTCCCGGCCGCTCCGAGCTGGAGCGGCTCTTCCTCACCGCCAGGTACATGGAGTACTCCAGGATCCGCCCCGACGGAGACGAGGGGGCCTCCCAGGTGATCTGCACCGAATCACTGGCCTGCACACAAACCACACGCCTCATGACTTACAAAACTTCACACCCAACTCTTCGATCCCGCTGAGCGGAGATGCTCTGGCGTCACCTTGGAGATCTTGACTGCAGCGGGCGCTCCGGGGAAGCCGGGCTGGCAGGTCTTAAACTCGCTGGCTGGGCTGAAGTCTCCCTGAGCGAAGCAGTTGATTCCTGCCACTCTGAACCTGTAGATCTGACCTGGAGCCAGCTCCCGCTTCTCCCTGCCCTGGTAGTCCTGCGGCCCGGGCAGCTTGTTCTGCTGAAAGGGCTGACGGGACACAGGCCAGTAAATACCACCCTGAAACTCTGCGGCATGAGCCGTTACCTCCCCACCGTTCTGGAGTCCCACCTGGTTGTCTTCAGCGGGCAGGAAGTAGTGGCTGACCTCAGAGTAGAGCGACTTAAACACACCAACATCAAACCACATGGAGCCATCTTGATTCTCCTTAACCTGAGGGCAGCACACCAGAGCTTTATTTACAACGCAGCCAGATGAACAAGCAACAGCACCTCGCTGGAGTCTTCACACCATTTGAACTTTTCCCAAAACCAAAGTGGAACCAAAGTCAAATTCCTTGTTTGTGTTCACCAACGTGGCGAATAAAACTGACTCTGATTCAAATAAAGCTTACTTGTGGAGTACCACAGGGTTCAGTGCTTGAGTCAGTTCTTTTTACTATATATGATCTGTTTTCCCTTTCGTAGCCATGTTTATGAGAGATGAATAAAGATCAAGAACCTCTAAGGAGCTTTGTTCGTAAGCAAACTTTTATTTTGCTTTGTATCCAAAGACTGTTCCACTGATTTTGTTTGAGACTATAATGCATTTATCAAAATAAAATCAAAGATTGAATCATCAAACAGTATCTTGAAAGTGTTGTGTGTATATAGATTTAGCCCTCTGGAGGTGGCAGCATCATCAGGTGGGGATATTTTTCCCTTCAACAGAGAAAAAAGAAACCTGTTTACAGTTGAAGGGAGGATGGAAAAAAAAAAAAAAAGCAAATCTCAGTAAAGTGTTTGGTTGGAAGATGAGAAAAAGTGAAGTGAAGCTCAATGGGTGTGAACACTTCTATAAGCTAAATAATAACCGATAAATAAGACCAGATTTCCTTAATTTGGGGCGATTGGTCAGTAATCCACTGATCTTATCTTCCTCTGCAAAGGTCTGAAACTCAGCCACTGTCCCGTTTTGCTCTGCCGTGAGAGAGGGCTGACTGACAGGTCACATCTAGATGTGCCCGGTTAACAACAGTCCCCCTACTGTTGCCAACTTAGCAGCTTTTTCCCTATATTCAGACAAAAATTCTATATTGAGACCAAAATCTGAATCAGTAGGACAGGCTTCTTTTTTTTTTTTTTTTTTAAAGGCGATTGGCCAGAAAACTGCCATCAGTGCGCTTCTATTTAGCACATGATCTGACCTGATCTGCGTTGGTGTACAGATCCCCCGTTTTGTCACCTGAAGAAGTTTGTTTGTCTGGAAGCAAAAAGAAAAGATGTTTAGTTTGGAAAATCCTGGAATCTGGTTTTTTTGCGAGCATCCCCCGTACCTGGCTGCTGCTGCTGAGCTGAGCTGCTGTCCTCCATCGCTGCTCCACCTGCAACATAAAAGATGTACAGCTGAAGTAGCGATCATGACGGTAATAATAACTCAGCCGACTTATGTTTGACAGCGAGGAAAAACCAACCGCAATGTTTGGACTCGGAGGTTTCCATCCCTCTCCCAGAACTCTTATCCTCCGCTTTGGTTTCTTCTGATGGAACTGATGCATGCTGGAGTGTAAAGGGACAGTCAGACCCAAAATAAAAGGTTAAATACATGCGCTACAGTGCGAGTGTGGGCCATGATGAAGGCAGCTGTGTGGTCGTCTGCTTGTGAGTCACGCCTACCTGGGCTGATGCTTTCTGTTCTGGACCAGACGTGTCCACATTTGGACTCTGAAGGGACTGAGTGCCTAAAAAAGAAAATCATACAGGACAAGTTATCATTTTTGATAATAAAATGCCATCACAAGACGCCGAATACAAACAGATTCTTTCTTCCAAACAGACTCAGTGGTTTCAAAGTCCTGCTGCTGATAAGAACTTGATGCTGATGGGTTCAAAGTATAACTTCACAAGGTGTTCAACATCTTCATTTTTTGTTATTTTTTGTGTCGGAATTCTTGTTAAATTTTGACTTTATTCTGGTAATTAAAATTTGATTTTAAAAATCGTAGCCTGGCCCTAATATTCTGTCGTAGAGTTGACCTGAACTCAAAGTCCAAATAAACAGAAGCTGTAAAACACGCTTGTCAAACAAGATGGTGGCTCTGGGCGCGCTGACATCACTCTGATCTATGGAAACACAAGGAGTGCACTGATGGAAAAAAAAAAAAATCCAAAATTAAATCTTCAAAAACCAAAAACTTGATGAATCCATGAAATCTCTGCCTTCTGTTGAAAGAAATACCAGGATGAAGATTTGATGACATCCCCACTGGTACCCAGTCGCACCACAGAGGTAGACAGAGAGGTAAACACAAGTCACCGGGTCAGGTGTACCTTCTATAGAAAGGAAAAACAGACTGCATACAGTTATAGGCAGGATTGCTCAGTCAGGTCTTGAACGGCAGAGACAGCTAAACGCTTTCTGACTGGGTCAGGTGTACTTTCTAAAGAAAAAACTCAAAGTTAATAACAGCAATGGCCTTGTTAATGGGATACAACTCAAAACATTAGCACTGCAAAAGTTATGACAGATAAATGGAAACAAAGGAGAGGAAATGGCCAAACTTTCAACTTTAAAATAAAGATGATTCATTGTAATGCCTCCTGTGTTCTCTACAGTCGCTGAGGATATGTCGAGCACTGGTATCTGCTCACCTGCAGGATGTTGATCTGCCCCGGTCTGCGCTCCTGCTCCAGTTGGCTCAACCGGTCTGCCGGCTGGAAACCGGACCACAGGCTGGATCTGAAGGATGTAGCAGTCTGCTGCAGCCAGGGGGCGCCACGCCACGTGAAGCGCGCTGACGGTGGATTTGATGAGCATCACTCCCTCTGGTGTAGCAGGTCGATCTGGCAGCAGAGGACAGGGATCTCACTCTTCTTTACCTGCGCTTGAGTTGTGCATCTTCAACCACCGTCCCGACTGTCCTCACCTGTCTCCAGGTACCAGAGGTCTTTGCAGCACACCTGGTAGTTCCAGCTCTTGCGGTATCCGTCGCGGCCGCTCCAGACGTACAGCCTGGACCCGACGGAGGCGGAGCAGTGGCCGGCCCTGGCTCTGGGCCAGCAGGCGTACGGATCGTCGATCTGCGGGCCCTGGTTCTGTAGCTGCGACTCGATGTCGTCCTGCTGCTCCGGGCCGAGGATCTCCCAGCACATGGAGTCTTAGAAAGGAGAAAGCAGCAAGAGTTACCCTGCCGGCCTCAAGCTGCGAAGCTTTTAACTCGATGGTGAGAAGAACACACCCAGGTTCAGAGAGTCCAGTGAGTTTGAGCAGATCCACTCTGTTCCTGCAGCGACGCGTTTGTCCGACTCCGGGACAGGAATCCAGCCACCAAAAACATACATCCTGCACACAGATGAATAAATGGGAGCTCTTAAAGACGAAACCACCCAGTGCTTACAGAGTTACACGACCCAGCTTCCAGTACTTGTTTCCGATGACGTTAGCAGAGTGAAGACTTCTGGAAAGAGGAGTGGAGCCGCTTGTTTCAGGCGTGGACCAAACCATGGAGTCTGAAGCAAAGAAGAAGAAAACATCAGCTTCATGTACATGAACCGCCAGCAGTCGGGTTAACAACCAGGAGTCCTACTGAGGTCCAGCTGCCAGAGGTCATTTAGTCTGCATCCCTGCATCCCCCCAAACACATAAAGCTTGGGAGGACCAAGGCCAGCGTAGGCAACACAGGTGTGCGACTCTCGAGCGGAGGGGCCGCCACCCTTGGTGTCAGGGATGTTCCAGCCTTTTGCTCCCGTCACCGGCTGCAGCTCCAGCTCGTAGAAGTCCTCCAAGTACCTGGAAACAACCAGAGGTCAACTCTAAACCAGAAACCGCAGCAAACCGTTTACTTTACACCATCACTTATAATATGAATTTAACCTAATCATTTTAACTATGCCAACCTTTTCTGTCCTACCATCACAAACATAAACATGGAGTCTGCTAAACTTAACTTTAACTGGAACTCTGTCAGATAAGACGCACGTGGAGCTCAACAGCAAACACTCCAAAGACGGATCTCTGGATACGGTGTAGGACCTGTGATCCTGTGGGCCTGGTGTTCTTCCAAACGATCACAGATCCTTCTAGCAGAAATACCAGGCCAATTTCAATAAAACCCTGCTGGTCTCTGGGTCATCACTGGGTTTTTTTAGTCAGACAATGACCCAAAATTAAGGCCAGGCCTTTAACATGTTAATTTTGATTAATTAATTAAATTGATATTGACTCAATTAAAAATTTTAACACAATGAATTTTAAAATTCTTTAATTACATTTATAGTTAAGATTAAATCTTTTTTTTTTTTTTTCTACATATAAGGTTTCAGCCGGAACATTTGTATACAGACGTTTCTGGTACACCCGTAAATCTGATGCACAACTGACATCCGCAAACGATGTCTATATCTAGTTATTCAATAATTTAGCAGGAAAATGGTTTTTGAATTTAAAATGTTGCTTCATTTGTCGATACATAATTTGCAATTAAAATCTGATGAATCAATTAATTACAGGCCCTGCAATTAACTCCGTTAAAAATTTTAATCTAGTCCCGCCTCTATCAACACATATGGCCAAGTCAACACAGAACAAAGGGATCAGGACGAGATAGCGCACGGAGGAATAGTCAAAGATCCCTCTCTCTGTTTGCTCCACCTGTGTGGAATGTTCTAGTAGGAGCCATGGCTTTCCTCCTGCAGAACAGGGGTTGTTCAAAGTTTTAACAGCAGGAGAGACAAAAAAAGTTCCCAGCATCTTAAATAAGTTGCCTAAAAACTCCGCTCCAATATAAATAACAAGCAGGCAGCCAAGAATCAATACATGAAGTATCTCCAGCACCTCGGTACATTCCCATTGGGGTCCTCGCTGTCATTGGCCAGGCCTCCGAACAGGTAACACTTGCTCCCCACCAGGGTGAAGCTGTGTCCGATCCGAGGGCACGGAGGAGAGGCGTTCCTGGGCGCTCTGGGTTTCAGCTTCTTCCAAAGCCACCGGCTGGCCTGAAGACAACAACGAGCAGGTCTGAAAGGTTCTGCACCAAGCAACACCTGCGCCTAGCTGAAGACCTGACTTACCTGAAGTTCATAGAGGCTGTTAGTGTACTTTCCATACTCAACCATCCCACCAAAGACAAGGATCCGGGTGCCTTCACAGACAAAGCCATGAGCGGCGCACCCGGGTGGGATGTCCCCCCTCACGGCAGGAAGGAACCATTGCTTTGAGACTGAAGGAACAAGACAGATATCAAGTCATCTGCTGCATTAGAGCAATAGCATGGTGTTTCACAGCTTTGACATTAAAGTACCCCCTTGACCTTTTGCTTTTTGTCACCATCAGTGATCTTCTGGCATAAAAGTGACTGAATTAACTTTTATCAGAAGATGTGGAGCTCTTTCAAGCCAGCTTTTAAGCATTTTGACATTTTGAACAAGACAGGATCACCTGCTTTCTTTGTTCCAAAACTAGCTTTGGTGTGTCCAGCATGATGCTGTCACCAACATGTTTGACTCCCAGTACTGTCTTCTTAGGATTTAAAGTCTCACCTTGACTCGTTCAAATTAAAGCTATTTTCAGTTCTTATTTCACCTTGTAAAAAACTGCTCAAACAAATCCTTCAAGGCTACAAAGTATAGAATTTATGTCCATTACTGATGCAATACGAGTGATGCTGAAACAGAGAGCGACACAGCTGAATTTAACCACTTAAAATAAAATAATTGAATTCAACTTAACAAACTAACTTTAAAAAAATAAAAACATAACAAATGGCAGAGTAATTGTAGCGTTTTATGCAAGTAAACAAACTTCGTGTCAAGAGCTGGGCTACTTTCCTCCGCTGCAAGCTAAAAACATTAGCAGCTAACGTTAGCTTACCCGTGTTGTAAACATGGAGGTCCTCCGCTATCCCTTCATTCCCGCCACCGAATACAATGATGAGTTCGCGGATTGCCGCCGCCCGGTGTCCATGCCTGGACCGCGGTACGACTCCTGTAACGGAGTGGACCTTCCTCCACTGCGGACCCGCTACACTGCAGCTCATTTTCTACTCCGAAGGAGCCCGAAAGTTTGGCGCTGTTGATGTTTCAAAGATGGAGGCGGGGCCGAGGAGGAAACAGGAAGCTCAACCAGAGACTGTGAAAAACTTAAGATCTCTCACTCTGCTACGTTTTTGTTGTATCAAATAAAAAAAGAAAAAAAAAAAGAGGTTTTCCAATGCAAACGACCGAAGTTATATAACAAACTAACCAAACTCGGCCAAAAACATGAACTGCCACCCAATACATAGCACTTATCATTTCCTTTATGTTTATCTTCAGTGAGCATACATACATACATTTGCTGTAATTGTTTTATTGTAGCAACATCAAGACTTAAAATTCGTTAAAATTTAAACTTATTTAGAATTTAATGTAATATAGTCCAATGTAAAAAAGGTCAATTATTCAAATTGTCATTGAATTACAGTCATAGTAAAAAAAAAAAAAAAAAATGGAATGACATTCAGTTATTGAAAACCAGCCTCATTACGAATATGAATCAAATGACAATATATTTTCACCTTTAAGAGATTTGGAACACTTCAGGCCAAAATAAAACAGACACTAGCAGATTCTAAATGGACTAACTTCCGCTATCAGACTAAAACAAAAATAGCTGGTAAAATCCTATTAACAAACACATTTAATATATCATATTTGAAATCATTTCATTTAACCACCTCTTTTCACCTACTTGTCTACTCTGTATAATCTACTCATATTAGCAGGAGGCTATTAATACCCAGGAAAGAAAGCCAAAATAAGCTTTTTGTCACAAGTCATGCATGGGATGTACGAAGTGTTGCAGTCGACCCCTTGAACACACCATCCCCAGTGGTTGCAGCCTTTTACTGTGGGGCTGCTGTTCTTCTGCAGGGACAGTGGAGCTGGTCAGAGTTGAAGGAAAGATGGGGGTGGATAAATAAAGGAGAATCCCAAAGGAAACCCTGTTTGAGGCTCTAGAAGACATGAACCGGGGGGGGGGGGGGGGGTGTTTCGTATAGATACCGCCTCTGCCTTACACCTTTTGATTTTAGCCAGCCATGAGCTCTATGGTGGAAATTTTTTTTTTATCAGGTAATGTTATGACTTTATTATTCTGATGTTCATGTCATATTTCCTGATAATAACATTTTTCTTCACAATCCGCTCTTTTGATTATAAGAAAATGTGTAATATTTTATATTGATCACACGTCATATTTTATTTCATCCCCACAGTTAGTTTTTTTGTTTTGTTTTGTTTTGGGGTGTTTTTTTTTTTTTTTTTGTTTTTTTTTTTTTTTTCAAAAGTTTCCTCCACAGCTCGGCTGCTGGACGGTTCCTCTGGTCTTTTTCTTGTCAGAAACTTACTTGTCCATTTCCCGCTTGCTACACAAGCTTGAGGAGCGAAGCAGCTTGATAAATTTGACTAGCAACCCAATCAAGTTATTTTAACTAGTAATGATTGGAAAACAGATTCGATTTTATTGAAAAATCCTAATTAAAACTGTGATTTAAAATCTTACAGGATTCAAGTTTTTTATTTTTACATTTTTTTTCTCATCTTCCCTACAACTTCCTGAGCCCCCATCCTTCCCTACTTTGAAAAACACTGGTCTAGATCAAAGCATATTTATTCACTAGAATGGTCCAGTCAAAGTTCAGACCGAAATGCAATTGAGAATGTTTTGGACAGACATTAAAATTACAGTTCACAGATGCTGACTGAGCTTGAGCGATAGTTTCCAAAAATGGAAATGGGCAAAAACGTAGCTAAAAATGTAGCTATTTTGAGTTGGTCATGTACAATCGGAGTAAAATACGTTGAAGTTTGTGGTTTCCTGGAGAACATGTGGGGAAAATTCATTTCTATATTCTCTGTATAGACACGTCGACTTATAACAATGTAGAGAAAGTGCTTCAGGAAACCATGATACATTTTCTAAAAATTATTTATGTTTCAAAACAGTTTCAAAACACAAAATCTGAAAAGTGTGACATACGTATGTGTTCAATCCCCTGGTGGTGGCAGCATCATGCTGTGGGGATGCTTTGGAAAATTACTTATCCTAAAATAAAATAGACTAAGGTTGGCAAAAAGTGAAACAATTCCAGAGTTAGAAAGACTTTTACACTAAATCACGTTTTTTAAAAGTTATCTGACCAGATCCTGTTTCAAAACACGATGCGTGTTTTTAAAATAAAATCAAATGCTGGGATGTGTTTTTCACATTTCCGGTAGGTCGGCTGACTCGGTGTGTGTGTGTGTGTGTGTGTGTGTGTGTGTGTGTGTGTGTGTGTGTGTGTTTAGAAACAGGAACTCCTCCTGGTGAGCAGGAAGAGGGTGACGTCAGTTGTCACTTGGCTCTGAGCTCTCTTTCAGTGTGTGTGTGTGTGTGTGTGTGTGTGTGTGTCGTAGTAGGAATATATTATCTGTGTGTGCAAAGTCTATTTATGTGAATTGCGCGAGCGTCCGTGCGCGTGCATGTGTAGGTGTGTGCAAGAGACAGTGGTTTAAGGGGCGTGTTTATAGGAAGTAGAGAATTTTGCGTGTCTGTGAATGTGTGTGTGTGTGTGTGTGTGTGTTTACACAGACGGGAATACTGCTCCAGAGGAAGTGCGCTCGTTCTCCGTCTGTGCGTCCCGACTTCCTGCTCTGAGGCAGGAGAGAGAAAAGCTGCGGATCCGCTTTCAGACAGCGGGGCAGCAGCAGCATGGAGCCCCGACACAACACACACGCTCTGCTTTAAGAACCAAACTCCCACGACACGCGCGGACAGACGCACAGAGAGAGCAGCCGCGGCCGTTCACAGCTGGGTAGGTGCCAACTTTCCTTCCGTTTCCAACTTTCTCAAAGTTAACTTACAGCAGCATTGAAGTGAATTAAAAGAACTTGTGAGATGCTCAAAAATAATTTCTAAGAACACAGAAAGAGCAAATCCACAGCGCCAACTTGAAAAGCGCAAATAAGTCGTGCGTAAAGTGTTAAACCTGTGCGTAAAATTAGTAAAATATGAGCGTAAAAGGTTCCCCAACCAAACTGCGTTCTTATTTGTGACACTATTACACATTTAAAGAGGAATCTAGAATGGGTTGGTGTGACAACTGGCGCGGGAAGGGAACTAAAAGTGAGCCGTGGCTCCTTTAAAACCTGCTAGTAGACTTTCTGGTTTGTCTGGACCTCGCAGACTAATTGCCATGCGCTTCCGGATAGAAGCTGGCAGCAGACAACATCTTGAAAATGAGTCACCGACTCCCGCAAAACAAAGAGACGTTTGAGTTCCAGCAGAGCCCCCCTTTACTCCCTCCTCACAGACATATTTCTAACAAAAAAAAAAAAAAAAAAAAAAAAAAAAAAAAAAAAAAAAAAAATCAGACCAGAGGAAATGGAAGGAGAGTCATGGTTTGGGTTCTTCCTGGTGTTATCTTGGAGAAGAAGAAGCTTTTTGAAGCTTACATGAAGAGAGGAATCCCTCAAGACTCAAATATTGTGCTTTTATTTTGTAATCAAATCTTAGAACATTTGCTTTAACAGATCAAAATATTTCTAAATTCAGGACTCTGTGTGACCCCGATGATTATTTTAACAAAAGCATGATGAAATCTGAAAAGTGTGTCATACATTTACATTTAATCCTTCTTACTTCTAATACTCCTAAAACATGTTGCACAACCAGTTGCCTTGTTGGTGAAAAGATGTAAAAGAAGGTGCTGTGATCAGATGGTTACATTTCTGGGCAACATGGAACCACCATCCCGAACAATTCATCATCAGGAAGTATGGTGGTGGCAGTATCATGCTGTTAGGATGCTTTTTTTCCCCCAGCTAATGCTAAATACAGGGTGTTCTTGGAAGAAAGTCTGAGACTGGAGTCTGGGGTGGGAATTCACCTCCCAGCAGGACACTGACCCAAAACATGCACCCAGAGCTACAGTGGAATGGTTCAGATCCAATAATATTTATATTCTAAACTGGCAGAGTCCAAGTCCAGACCTAAATCCAACTGAGAATCTGTGGCCAGACTTGGAAAAGTTCAATTGGTGTGCACTGTAACTTTCCAATAATGAAGGTTTTCTCAAACGTGTATAAGTGTGTGTGTTCTTAAAAAAACCTTCTACATCTGTTGGGTGTTACAAGAATTGATCTATAAAACAAACATGTGTGTGCTTGTTCCCGGTGCTTCCCACTGACAGGAAGTCCTGGACAGCCTCTCACCGGGAATGACGCCCCTGAAGCTGAATGACAGGAAGTCCTCCTTTAGACAGTCAGACATCACCACAGTTCCTCCATCACCTCACACACACACCAACACACAGCAGCACATATTCATACAGGAAATAGGAAGCGAGAACTCGGTCAGTTGTGTACTTGTGATGCTGATGGGTCATTGTTTGTACTTTCCCCTCTTTTTGTCCTGCTGGTTGGTTTCCTTTCACAAAGACAAACAGATTCACAAACACTCATTTCTCATATTTCCAGCACTGCTGCACAATGTGTTGTTATTATGGAAGCAGGCAGATTAACGGTTCTCAAAGCGCGCACAGGAACAGACAAACACACCGAGGCAGTCAGTGGTTTCAAGGTAAACACGTCGGTTAGGGCCACGCTTGTCTTGGCAGAAGGGTCACTAACCACATCCTGTTTTATCACCATGGAAACATCTGAAAGCCATCTGACATATGGACCTTTCTCACTGACTCTGACACTCAATATGAAACTGCAATGACGGAGGAAAACCTGCCAAGCACCGTGAACTACAAATAATATTCCAAATTGTCTCTCTTTTATTGTTTCATTCAGCTCCTTGCAAAATTTTAGTAACCTTTAAACTTTTTCACATTTTTCAAGCCCAAACTTTGATGCATTTTACATGATGCTGCCACCCCCCATGGTGGTGGCAGCATCATGCTGTGGGACTCCTTAACTTCTGCATAGACAGGGAAGCTGGTCAGGGATGGATGGGAACATGAAAAAACAAACAATAAAATACATAGAAGTTTGTGGTTGTAAAAAAAAAAAGTAAAAACGTTTAAGAGGGTATGAATTACGTTTACAAGGCACTGTATCTGTAGTGACAATCAAACAAGGGTCAATTAGCAGAAAACTGTCATACCAGCTGTTTATAACCTATGCAAGGAAGTAGCAAAACCACATGCCAGCATGTAGTGACATGTGGCAAACTTATGTTTGCCACATGTCACTACATGTGACTACGTACTATACTATACTATACATACATACTATACTGTACCATACTACGGCTCTACTGTAACAGAGCCGAGGGGACATGCATTAAAGTTTTCCTCTTACACTAATTTTAACTAAGTTCTTTAAAGCTGTTAACTCAGAGAGCGTTGCTAATTTTAGCATGCCTTAGCTTCCTAATTTTGCCACAGGCTCTGTCTGCATGTACATGGATATTTTTGTACCTCCCATCTCCCTGCAAATTGGGCTTTTAACGGCAAAAACGATTTATAAACAATCCATGAGCTACAATATTTGAGGATCTTTAGCTTCTGCAACTGTTTTAGCTCTTCTTTTCTTCTGAATTCTGATGTTGCTAATGTTGATGTTGTCACCACCTACTGGAGCAGAATAAATATTACAGATTTTTAAAATTCAATCCCAAAGCTTGTGTAAATGTAGATATTTTTAAAAAACAGAGGAAAAGCAACCTTGAGCAGTGTCGCCACCCCCTCTGTCTAAATGCTCGAAAGAGTTGAGCTCTTTTAGCTTAAAACAACTAAATTAAGCTAGCTAGCTAAATTAAGTCAACTTGCTTAATTGGCTAAATTAAGCAAGCTAGCTAGATTAAACTAGCTAAACGTATGCTTTTCTCCATTACAGAACCCCCGTGCCTGTGCCATCATGGAGAGCTCCATCACACTGTGGCAGTTCCTGCTCCAGCTGCTGCTTGACCAGAGCCATAAACATCTGATCTGCTGGACATCCAACGATGGAGAGTTCAAACTGCTCAAGTCTGAGGAGGTGGCCAAACTGTGGGGGTTGCGCAAGAATAAGACCAACATGAACTACGATAAGCTGAGCAGGGCGCTGCGCTACTACTATGACAAAGTATGCTGATGTGAATGATAACACACAAAAACTGCCTTAAAAAGGAGGTTTGTGTTGACAGGTTTCCTTTTTCCCCCCTTTGCAGAACATCATCAGAAAGGTGATTGGCCAAAAGTTTGTCTACAAGTTTGTCTCGTTTCCTGAGATTCTGAAGATGGACCCTGCAGTTGTGGAATTGGGTCGCAGTAGCGAGGAGGTTGGGGGGGCCACGTCAGAACCTGAGGCTGAAGAAGAGGAGCGGGTTAATAGAAACCAGTATCGCAACTCCAATCTATACTCCTCCTTCACCATCAGCTCCCTGCAACATGCTTTAGAACAGCAGCAACCAATTAAAAAGGAGCCTCGATGCGAGGAAAGCTCCTCTGTCATCCGGTTTGTAACCAACAGTGGCCACTCATCCCTTCCTCCAACACCACCTCCATCCACGACAGACAGCCCAAATTCCTCCTTGCTGTCTCCTCGGTTGGCTGCCTCTTCCTCCCCATCCCAAAGCCCCGCCCACATACGGGTGAGGGGGCAGAACCTTAGCACAGATACTGATGATGTTGAATGTAGCTCTCAACCTTTAAACTTATCATCTGGTCAGAGGGAACGGGAGAGGTTACAGTGCACACGAACGCCAGAGAGGAGGGGGTTGGCCAACAGTAACCCTTTAAAAGGCAGAAAACCCAAAGGCTTGGAAATCTCTGCCTCCCCTCTTCTCCTGACAGGAAGTGACCTCGTCTCCATTGCCCTCAACAGTCCGGCGCTGCCCTCTGGGTCTCTTACCCCTGCCTTTCTGACCACACAGGTATGAATCAACATTACACATTCAATAACACCACTGAACCTTCCCAAATATCCCCTGGAAGCACAGTGTATAATAGGTAACAGGCTGAGGAGAGGAAGGAGACATTTTTGATGCAGAAAGTCAGACAGGGAGGGGACGGAGAGAGGTGAGCGGAAAGAAAAGGAGGAGGGGAGGGAGGATTGAGGAGGTTTCTAAGTGAACCCATATGTTCTTGACGCTCCTGATTCACTGGCAGCAACTCACTGACCAAAACAGGACAGTCTGACTACATTCAGGCACTCAGCTGACGTTCTTATCCAGACTGAGTAATCATACACTGCTGTGTGTAAATCACTGATGGAAATTAGGGGAAGTGGAGGGTAAACTCATTACTCAATATGTCAATGGTAACACCTACTCCTTTTGGTAACTAGAACCCCTTCCCTTGCAAACTTACCGGAAGAACATGTACAGAGATTTGATACTTTATTAGACATTTGTCCCCATTTGCTTTAAAACCAAACCCAAATAAAGGTCCTTGTAGTGCCCTGGAAACCAGCTCGGATAAACTAACAAGATCATCAAATCATCGAAGCCAAAATTTTAAATATAGCTCAAAGATGATGAACAAGAATTTCTAAATGACATTAGGAGAAATGGTCTGACTGATCAATGACTAACAGCTGACAAGGAGATGTCATCAGACCACAGCTCTAATACCATTTACAGGACAAGTTAGGGGGAACTTTGTGGCATTTGAGGCATGCTAGGAAATCTATATATGTAAACCTGGAAGAATTAGCCTGAGACAGCCTAAGAATGAATTCCTTCATGTCAGCGAATTTAATCTTACAGCAATCTGCAATCCAGTAAGATGATAGTTATGCAGGTCTCAGATGACAAACTGCAACTTTTATGGTTTGGCTGTTGAAGCTAAAAGTTGGTCATCATTGCAAGAATGAACCATCATCTCCATGTTGTACATAGATTCTTTTACTTTTTTTGATTTCTTGTATTTCTCAACAATCCAGACTCCAACTGGTCTGTTGCTAACTCCCAGTCCTCTGCTGTCCAACATCCATTTCTGGTCCGGTCTGAGTCCGGTGGGACCTCTGAGCCCAGCACAACTGCAGAGCCATGCCCAACTCTTCCAGGTAATCTTCCTGTTTTGTGCAATATCCTTTAATGGGTGCCTGCTAAACACTACTAGGATCAGCTTAATCCAAAAATACCCATACCATCTGACTCAGCCCCTTCAGATCACGTACAGGTCGCTAACCAAGTGAACTTGAAACCTTGTAGTTTGTGTAGAGGTGTTGAGCTAACAAAACACAGTGGACCTTTAACCCCATTCTTTTGTCATAAAACCCAACCATTTATGAGGCCCAACTGCATCTATAACATATTTAACCGAAAGTTTGTGGACATAAGGACTTCCAAGCTAAACTCAAAAAGCTAACAGGGCATGACTTTGAGAGATGATGCCATGCATAGGTTGCTTATTGATGGAAAGTTGGTTAACCCTTACAAAGATATTTTAGCACTAATACTAATCATTGGTATACTCATAAACAAGCATACTCATTCATGAGTAGGTACCCTTTGAATAGCTTGTTGTTTTGGTACTAGGTCCAAGTAGATTTAATATAAACCAGACACACCAAAAAGGGATTCTTCCAGCAAATCAAGTCCACAGGATATTGCCATGTACATGAATTTCTTTCAAAAACCTCTGTAAAAACAAACAACCCCCCCACAAACCTTACTCCGACACACCTCAACTTAAATTTTGACCACAAACATGTTCTAGTCAATAGTAGAGCACTAGTCACTTCTGGCCAAAATAGGTCTCACAATAGAAAGATTTTATAAATTGCTAAAAAGTCTTTAATGTTTTCTATTGTATAATTTACCCCCGTAGTTCCCCACACTGATGAATGGGCCCATTCCTATTCCTCCTCCCAATGTGGACACTCCCTCTCCTCTGCTGCTCACATCCAGCTCCCACAAGTCCTGATGCCAGCAGAAGCTCTGTGCAGACTGGTCCCAGAGGTGCTGAAGAGGGCCAGATCATCATCAGCAAGGATGGGACAATCCTTAAACTTGGATGGAGCTTAACCTGACTGAGTATACTTACAGCAGAGATTTACCTTCATTCCAGAAGAAACTGGAGCTCCACTCTTGAGGATTTGCTCTCTAAGAGGAGCATAGGCTACTTTGGATTGTATGTTTACTTATGGTAAAACATCTGACTTGGGTCAGTGTTCCATGTCTCTTATCTCATTTGATTACCAGTCACAGCTCATATGTGGTTAACCTCTTGTCAGAACACAAGTTTTCTTTTGCCATTATCTTCTCTGGCAGTCATGAGCAATTTCAGCATCGATTTCTATGCCTCTGATCAAGATGTGAAGAAAATCTTGAAGATGTGTGGAAAAAAAAACCATTACAATTTATAAGTAGAACTGTGAAAACATCCAACTCTCCAAGACTAAATACAACCTGAGTGCCCACAACTAGACAGTACATTACTGCACATTATGCTTTCTTGTGCATTTCTAATGATCATAAAAGTAAGGTATCAAAATGTGTTTGATACCTTAAAAATGTGTTTGATACCTTAAAATATTATCACTAACAGGAACAATACTGGTCAAGGTGCTAGTCGATATAGTTGCTTTTCAGCAAACTGATGTTTTTCCAACTTTTTGTCATCTTAAAGCTCAGCTAACCTAAGCTAATTACCTTCTTGTACTTTACCTTCAGAAATAGGTTTTTTGAACAAAAACGGTAAATGTTTCCAAAAAATACACCTGAACAAGTTTATAATACAAAATAACCAGAAAAATAGAAGCTAGAAACATCATGAACTTTTCTCACTTTTGACTGCCAACATTTTTTTACGTGCAGTTTCTTTCCTGCATACTGAAATGCTCAGGATTCAATTTTATTAAACGCTGGAAAAAATAAACTGGTCAACATGAGATGGGACTTTAAACGACTCCTAGCAAAGCATCTGCTAGCCAGAGTAAAAATGCAGCACAGATCTCCCTGCACAATTTTCTATACTTATTATTTTGCACTGTACTGTACTTTTAAGCCATCTATTTGCTGTAGCTTTTATGATAAAAGATTTCTGTAAAAATGTGTTAAGAGCTTTCTACCTTCTTGGCCAAAACTGCACAAATAGCTTTTTGTAGCTGTGAAATTGCTCCTGGTTTTTTTTTTTTTTTTTTTTTTTTTTTTTTTTTTTAGGAAATATGACAGCAAATTATTTTCAGTGTTGTTAACTTGTTTCTCATTTTGTTTTTAAAATAAATGACTTTTCTTTTTTCAAAAAAAAAAGTATTCTGATTTCCAGTGTTAATTTGTGTGCTCATCTTGAAGACCCTCTGCATCACAATTCAGAAAATGACTGTTACACAGGTGGTTTATGAAACAAATTTTAAATTTTACTTCTGATGGTTATGAGAAATAAATAGTTCCAGTAAAAAGAGTCACACATCAACTGTTCACTGGCAGCTCAGTGTTTCAGAGTTTGAGTTGACAACACAGCAGGCCTTCCATGCATCAGGCATACAGATATCCACACACGCTCAGACATAAACACATACAATTAAAATCATTCATTCATCTGAAAAAGTACAGTTTTACAATGATAAATATTAAGCCGTTTTAGAAATCTCCTTTTGTGCATGTTACTGCTGTTCATGTACAAAAAGTCATATTAGCAGAAACACAGTTTGCAGTATACAGGAAACGATCCTTAATTTGGATAAGATGGAATATACACAAAAAAAAATGATGGAAAATTTAGATGTACACGCTTCCAATTTCTAACTTAAAAACCAGCCGACATAATACAAGAAATATGTCATTAATATAATGACTTCCTGTTTACAGTATGTCAGGTATGTACTTGATTGTGTAATCACAATTTAATATCTCTAATTAGAAGTGTAATTTCAAATCATTTAGATTAAAAACATTTGTAATTTTTACTGGATCACTGCACCATTACCTGCAATCTGTGTTTTATGTTAATATTATTACATTAATTATTTCAGATAAGTTTATCAAGCTTTACCAGTGCTTCCAGCACTCTAGCATGTGCTACCTAATCTGAAACAAACACTAGTGTCGCTTAAACAAATCTTTCCATCACAAAATACAGTTTTCTGTCTGCCGTTGAACAAAAGAGCAACAAGAAAACCTCCCTCTGATCCGACAACTTTCATTGTTATTGTTTGATGTTTAATGCACTCCTAGTCTTTTTATTATTTTAAACAAGCTTTTAATTTTTTCTGCTTTCAATAAATTTCACCTTGTGAGGTTGTTAAATTTTGCACTGAAATGACGTCCTGTTTAAATTCTGCCTGTTTATGTATTTTTTAAAACCTATGCTTACATTTTTGCCAAGCGTTTAACGGAAAAAAAAACAAAAAACTACTTCTACTCTTTTAGCCATATTTAAAGCTAATCAGCTATACTAAACCAAAGCTTTAACTGTATACTCATATTCACACCAATGAACACCTGTTAAGTCAAAAAGTATATATTCTCCTTGATACCAGAGATTGTAATATTTAAACAATCACTGTTTATCGACCTAAATTCATCTGAATGCGAACTTTATCATGTACGTTTAGCTTTAGCGAACAGCTAGATTGCTCACCTAAAGTTAGCATAAAAAGAGAAATCTGCAAAAGCTAGCCTAGCAGGGAAACAAAGTTCACCACACATAATGCTGCTTATTAAATTTTCCACAAAGTAGATATCAAAACAGTTTAGTTTTACAGGCAGAGAAGCATCAGCATTACATCCTGAGGCATGCTAGCTTTTGCAAACAGTACTTTCTAAGCTTAGCAAAAAATCTGCGGTGTGATATTTAACGATAGTTAACACAGAAAAAAATGAACCAAGTTGACCCCAGGAATGCAATGAACATCAGTTGTCATGTAAAAGATTCAGGGACATTTTCTTATTGCTACAGTAAACGTATTTAAAAGAAAGACTCGTCAACAGGTTTAATCATCTTTAGCATCACTGTCAGTTGCTAACAACACATCGGCAGAAAAGTCTGAAGTTTTACTTTGAAATGTCTATGTTGTAAAAATGCTGGGGAGAACTGTGGATCAACATGAAGTGGAAAGCAACCATTGTTGCTTTTAGAGCATCTAAAGTTGCTATTTTCCAAGGAGAGGTCATGGAACACATCTTAATACTGTTGGGTAAACTTAGCCGTGATGAGGCCCACGTCCCTGATGAAAAAAAAAAAAAAAAGAAAAAGAAACACTGGAGTGCAGGGTGAAATTTCAGAATGCACACCAAAACAAAGTGTACAGTTGCATTGATTCTCTGACAGTTGGAGGGTTTGCAGGCTTGTGTAATCTTTTGGGTTCTGGTATTTCTCATTGTTCAACAATACAGTCAAGTAGTCTTCCCAGCAAGGCATGGACTGGTCTCTGGTATGTTGGTGCATAAAGGTTTCAAACAGCTCAAAACCATTCAAAACTGTTCAAAGCAGTTCAACACTGCTAATTTTTCCATATGAAAAATTAAAAACTAAAAAAAAAAAGGGCCAGGGTAACCAGAGTTTGCTCCTGAGTGTGAAGGATCGACATCAATCGACAAACAAATATTGCTGTTTGGAAATAACCCCAGTCATGAAAAACACAGACAATCATGGTGTGAAAACCAATGGGGCACCAAACATCATTTTACGAAGGTAAAACCCTGTATTAAATATAAAAGTGGCATGTCTGTAAAGCAGCAGCCTGCAGGCTACCGAAACAGATTAACCAGGTAATATCAGCCGGTTAGATTTGTGTTTCTCTATAAAGAGCAGAACATGTTTAATATTAAATTTAACAGCTGTTTATTCCATATTTGTGTCTAAAATATGTTATATATAACATAATTGTAATCATCAATATATCATATTTTAGCAGATGTAGTAATAATTCCTGCTTTTAGCATTTAGAATATGTTTGAAATTTTTGCTAAAATAAGGTGATACTGTGAAATTGGTTCATCTTTAATCATGGTTGTCATACTGTGGGAATCACATACCAGCCCATGTCTCTTTCTAACTTTTGCCTCTGTCAGATTTGGTCTTGTTGATTTACCAGAGTGAGCATAAACCCAGCAGCTAAACCTGTTAGCTTCGTTCAGCCCTCAGCTGTCAATCACTATGCTCAGCCTTTCAGTGGACCCCCAGAAGGCAGAGGGCCATTATAGAAACAAAGTTCATCTGAAAAGTATTTGGAGGAGAAGGGGAAAAAAAAAAACAAAAAACAAAAAAACGGAAACTGGGAAACCCATCATCATCATTTCCGTCCCCCTCAAAGCCACCACCATTGAGTGCCTCAGCTTTCTGAAATGTAGAAATCTTGTATAGTTCAGTCACGGAAGCTCGAAGGAAAAAAACAAAACAAAACAAACAATCTCCAAATATACATGTACATATATACACATAAATATCTATGTATAGATATACACAATGCATAAAAAGTTTGAAGAAACTGTAGCTGTCGCTCTGTAAGCACAACAAAAACAACAACTTCATCACAGCGTCGACATCAACATCAGTTGAATTTCAAACTCAAGATACCAAAGAATTATAGTCAGAAAAAAATAACAGTAACCTAACAGACTGATTTACTGTGCATGGCGTCTTCAGTTCACATCATGTGCACCAACACGTGTACACACACACACACACACACACACACACACACACACACACACACACACACAGACATGTTATATAGTAGACAGTAGTAGTTTAGCAGCAAAATAAGTTAACCTCACACCCCAATAAATAAACAGTCTCCAAGCGTTTTGACTCAAAGTCACTCATTCAGAGGATGTGTGTGGGTGTGTGTGTACGCGTGTGAGTGTGTCCGGGTGAGGGAGTGAGGAGAGACGCTCCGAAGGGAGGTGGGCTCATGCAAGAAGTTGCTGGGAGGTTGAGATGAAGCTGGCCGGTTGACCATCCTCTTCAGGAAACATTAGAAAAGCATGCTTTGCCTTCTGTTGATGCTGCCGTTACCTGGAAATACAAGGAGAGGTGTAAGAATACAATACCCATGATGCCACTGGCCTCATAGGACCAAAATACATAAAGTACAGCAAAAAAGTTTGAATAGCGTGATTTTTTTGTCACTTATTTCAGAAACTGAAACTCATATACAGTAGAGTGAAATACTTCAAGCTTTCATTTCTTGTAATTTTGATGATTATGGCTTACAAATCATGAAAATATATATTTTTTAGTTAATTAGCTCATCAAAATTACTACAAATAAATGCTTGACATATTTCACTATTTGTGATGAATCTATACATGACTTTCACTTTCTGAAATGACAAAAATATTGAACTTTTTCATGATATTCAAATATTTTTTAGCTCTACCTGTGAATTATGGTTTTACAATCTATCAGTTTAAATGCAGATTTATTTGACCAATTTCTAATAAAGAGAACAATGCTGTGGAGAAATATTCATACTCCTTGAGTTTTACAAAGGTATAAACAAAAACATCAATGAATTTTATCTGACTGACCAACAAAATGTAGTGCATAACTGTTTAGCGGAAAAATCCCACGTGGTTTTCAAAACTGTTTTATAAATAAATGCTCAAAGGTTTGCCATGCATTTTTCTTCAGCCCCCTTTACTCTGACACCAGAAACAGCATCATGAAGACCAAGGAACACAGCAGGCAGGTCAGGGAGGAAGTCGTGAAGACGTGTAAAGCAGGGTTAGGCGTACAGTAAGTCTCATGGTTTGAATATCTCAGGGTTCCACAGTCTGGAAATGTAAAGGAGTATGGCACAACTGGAGACTATCAAGAACACCTGAACTGACAGGCTGGCAAAGGACAGCATCAATCAGAGAAGCCGTCAGTGATCCACAGCTCAGGTGGGAGAATCCGTCAACAGGACATCTAATAGGTGTGCACATCAGAAACCTGACCTGTAATAAACACTACATGCAAAACACTGTGTGAAAATGAATGTTCTGGGATGTTCTCCATTCAGTCTGACTGAGCAAACACTGAAAACTGGCCCAGACATGTCAACTGCAGGGAAAGTGGTTTCACAAAGTATTAACTCAGGGAATCCAAATGCATGAACTATTTTCAGATTTTTCTTAAGAAGAAAAATTGCAAACTATGTATTATTTTCCTTCTCTTTAATAAATATGCACTACTATTTGTTGGTAGTCACATAGAAGTCCAATAAATCTACTGAGGTTAGGAGTTGTAATGTCACACTATGTGAAAATGTTGACAGGGCATGAATACCTTTGCATGTACCAGTACTCATAAATACAGAACTCTGATGACACAGTTATGATGATGTCATAAGGTCGTGGGATCTGGCTTGAAAACTAAAATTATGTTAAACGAAGTGAGTTGAAAACTGGAGGTTGTGTTGCTAAAACTCGGATGATTTCAGAAAGAGGAAGAGTTTCAATTGACGCTTGATTTCATCTGAATTACGGGAAATGTAGGAGTTGGAACTCCACTCGTAAATGAAATTCACCGCCCACCTGACTCGGGGTAGGAGGAGTTCCTGTAACCAGGGTCCCTCTGAAGTTGCACCTCTTTTAGCGTGAACATCGACACGCCTGAAACACCAGAGAGAGAGAGAGAGAGAAAGAGAGAGATTCAGCTAACTTAACGCAACACGGGACAGGAAATCAAAGAATGAGTGATGCAGGAAGGCCTGAGGAGAGCAGACGGCAGCTGGGATTGCTCTCCGTATGTGTGTGTGTGTGTGTGTGTGTGTGTGTGTGTGTGTGTGTGTGTGTGTATGTGAGCGCTCACTCTCAGGCAGTGTGTGGACTCTCATCCCGAGCTGCCTAAAGTAGGAATGTTTCATCGCTTCGTCAGCTGAAATCCTCGCCTTGGACTCGTACTGCAGCGACAAAAAAAAAAAAAAAAAAAAAAAAAAAAACCCAAAACACATTTTACATCACCCACCAGATAAATGTGGATGATTGTGATTCACTCATTATGAATCACAGTTGTGAAACCCATCAGGACAAGTACATGTGTATGCTAAAGGGTGAGAAACTGCACCCCTTGCTGTCTACACATGGTACTGATGGGATTCAGAACCAACATGATGAAGTCTTGTAATATTGAGGATTTTATTAGGAATGACTAATCAGACACAAAGACTTCCAACATCACTTTGTTTTGAAGTTTTTTTTTAAGCAGACCAGTTGTGTTTAAGCTTTTCAAATCAAATTCAAGCTGAAAACGATCTAAGATTAGATTTTCTTGTACTTGTTCATAATGTTTCCTTAGATTAGTGTACGATCGTGTAAATGTTCCAAAAACATTCCAGCTGCGTTGCATCCTGTTGTCTACATGTGACCTCATGTTAACTGATGTGATGACAGAAAGCTGGATCTGGCAGGCAATCAGCGACGGCGCCCTCAACACTGATTACCACCCCTAGTAGAGATGTGTAAAATGTCTTAAAATAAATGGATCGTTTATTACAGTAGCATAATCTCAAACTAAACATTTCAGAAAAATTAAACCTATGATTTGAACACATATTCAGGGTTCCTTCACAGTTTTTAACATATCCTGTACAAAACATTAATCATGAAACTGGATGAATGGTAGCTCGGTTGCATCTGTAGGTTGAACAAATAATGAAACGCCACTGAAATTGGACAATGATAGAGGTCCATTTCACATTTGGTCTGTGATGAATCCAAACAACAACATTCTTGGGGCTTTCTTTGGCGTTCAACCTGAACTTAAGGCCAAATAGGAGGTAAAATGGGCTTTTTTTGATTTTTGTGTGAAGTGTGCATTCAGTGAGTGAGCCAAAAACCAAAATACGAATGGAAAGGAAAGCTTTTCAGTCTAACCACCAGAAATGGAAAACGTGTGTGGTTTGCTGAGCTCTGATGAGACAAAAATTGAGATTTTTGGCAACTAACATCTCAGGTGGGTTTGATACAAAACAAAGGAACAGTATGTTAAAAAAAGAACTCAAGTCCAATGTTAAGTAAAGCAGAGGGTGTGTGATGCTATGGGCCTGATTTGCCTTCAAAGCTGCTGGGAACCTTATTAGTAGAGATACACTACAAATTGTAAACAGCATCGTATAGGCCAACATGAGTCCATTTTTTAAATATCAGAATTTGCTTTCCATCTTGTTGGAGGGTGGCTGTTAAAATATTGGTCACGGCCCAAATTTTAATTTCAGTGCATTCCTAATTATAAGAGTGTATGGTATGATGAAGTCTTTGAAATAAAAGAACATTTTAAATAAGAATCACTTGGATGCTGCTAGTAAATTAAAACTGGGTCATCTTTGGGTCCTTCAGGATAATAATGATCCTCCGCTGAAGAGAACAGAGCATCAGAGGGGACCCAGGACTCTGAATGATCTAGAAAACAATCAACCTTGAGAAATGTTACAGAAGACTAGATGCTGTTGGGCAGCAACACCAGATATTTTGTTATTAATCATTAATCAACATGGGCCTCTTTTCCTCTACTGAATAAATGAACTCAAATTAAAGGTTGTTTTTTTATTGCTAACCCCTTAAAATTCCTGCAATTTGTCTCAGAAGTATGTAATGTACCCCGTGTGGGAGGTAAAAATGCTAATTTAAGATTCTACTAGAATAAAAGAAGAATTTTTTGCATGATTTCTACACATTGAGGGGTGCTAATAAATTTCTCCACTCTCTTACTTATTGTTACTTATGTTTAGGGGTGCACCAAATGCAGTTTTCTGACCGATCACTGATCTTTTCAAAGCCTGACCTGCCAATTCCAATTTTGTCCGATACAGATTTTTTTTGTCTGAAAAGTCGGTAAATATAGCGATAAAGTTGCTAAGTTAGCAACAGCGGGGTGACTGTAGTTAACCACACACATGCAGATGTGGCCTGGTGGGCGGGTCTGTCAGTCAGCCCTCTATCACGGCAGAGCAAAAGGGGCCAGTGGCTGATTTTCAGACCTTTGCGGAGGAAGATAAGACTGGTTTCACATGCAAGTATCGGCCGATCGCTGATCTCCCAAAATTCAGGAAATCGGGGCCAATTTATCAACCGGCCGATTTATCGGTGCACCCCTACTTCTGTTCAAATGTTTTTCAGGGTAAGACTCAGAATAAAAGCTTCAAAATTTTAATTTCACAGTTAAACAACGATTAGAAAGCTCTATAATAAAGGATCTCGTTTTTGGCTTTAATATGCAAAACCTTCCACTAAATGAATCCCATCAGGGTCAGCAGAATCTCAGAAGTGTGTCTGGAGTTGACACTTACTCTGAGGAATGCCAGGAGCAGCTCGATGCCTTCACTGTCCAGCCTAAAAAGACAAGAAGAACGACAGCTTACTATCTGCCAGCGGAATAGGTTGATGGGAATGTGGAGGACTCATGGGAGGAAGGAAGCAGAATGTTCGGCAGGATTTCCTGCCTGAAATGGCCAAACGCACACTCAGGAATACACATCACCACTGTACGCATTCAAACCAGCCAGAAGGTGAATAATGGCAAATAAACGAGCACAAACAACAACAACTAGTGAGTACCTGGGTGCGTGGTTGATCAACAGCTGCGGTTTGTATTTGGGGAAGTTGTAGGATTTAAACTCTTCGATGGAGGAGATTCCTGGCCAGTTCTCCTCTGTGGGCGTGCCTGAAGTTACAACAACAGTCCAATGAGACCCAGTGAGCTGCCACAATCAGAAGGATAACAACTAGCGTTACTATGACGATCCTGCTCAGCATGGGGTCCTCACCCAGCAGCCTGAAAATAAGATGGAGCTCATCCTCTACGGTGGAGCCCGGGAACAGAGGCCGACCAGCAGCCATCTCGTAGAATATACAGCCCACGCCCCTGCAGAGCAAACGTCCCACATCAGCTAGTAGAACAACAGGGGTTTGGAGAAATGCATCATTGAGGCAAGATAGTTGTATCAGGAAAAGAAGGAAGGAAAAAGGAGCACATGGTTGAGGGGAGTCACAGTGTCTCATGTTTCTCTGTGGGTTTAGAACTACAAGTGACACCATCTGCTTCACTGTTATTGTGGAAGAAACTCAAACTGGGGCAGAATGGAGTATTTACCACATGTCGATCTGTGTCGAGTACTCCGAGGATCCCAGGAGAACATCAGGAGGCCGGTACCAGAGAGTCACCACCTCGTTGGAATACGTCTTAGTCGGGACAGACTTCGCCCTCGCAAGACCTGCAGACCATCATCACACGTTAGCACCATCACCCAGCAACTATTCTGTCTGAAACAAAGTTTTGTGGCTGATTTTTGGGTAAGCTCTGACCTGACAATGCTAATTTAGGCTAAATTTAGCTACATATCTAGTGTTCCTTTTATCAGCTCTAAGTCTCACTCTCTCTCGCAGCCCGAAAGAACCACAGACGCATCTCTGCATGAACAAAAACACATTTTGAATGGCTTCTTACATTTCTTTGCTTCTGACTTTATTTTTAAGAACATAACTGTTATTGAAAACGGCTAACTCTGAGTCTTATAAATTCGGTGACAACTTTCACACCAAAGAGTGTTGCTGTTACCTACATCACTGACTGAATAGGATAACTGAGTTGAGGGCCAATCAAGCTAAAAATCCTCAGATTCTGGTCAACAACAGATTTCCTGATCTATTTCAACTTGTTACCAACTATAAAGGAAAAACAAGAGCATCTTTGGTTCCTCTTACCAAAATCAGCCAGTTTTAGTTCCCCCCTTTCATTGATTAGCAGATTCTGTGGCTTCAGGTCCCTGTGAAGAACTTTCCTCTTGTGACAGTAGGACAGCCCTCGTAAAATCTGGAACAGGAAGATCTGGAAACACACGTTTCAGGATTTAGTGGACTTAGTGTTGTCGTGTACAAACAAGCTCTCCAACAAAAGGTCAACAAAATGCTAACTCACAATGCACCAACAAAAGCTCCAGCTTAAGTTATGCTAAAAGGGACTTTATGCTAGCAAGTTTATCATAGCTTGCATTTTATGATAAAACAGAAGTATGCGGAGATGAAATTTAATCTAAAATTAAATGTGTACAAAAACTGCAGTGATGCTGTAAAGGAGGTGATGCTAGCAAGTTTTCATAAATTCCGTAAAACGGAATTGATGTTAAAACGGAAGTGATGCTACGAAGTTTATCATAAATACAGTTTTATGGTAAAATGGAATTTATGCTAAAACAGAAGAGATGTTAAAATGGAAGTGATGCTAGCAAGTTAATTATAAATACCTTTTTATGATGAAATGGAATTATGCTAAAACTCAAGTTATGCTAGTGAGTTTAGCATAACTTAACTTTTGGCACTGCGACCTTTGTGGCTTTTGGTTGTTGTGTTGTGGCTTTTGCATTTTGTTGATCCATCTGGGCCACCATACAATACAGATATTCTAATGTTTGAATAACACAGAAAACTGACTATTACAATGATTCGCAGTATGGGCTTCCAAAGAGGAGCATAGCTGGACTACAATTAGTATAAAACTCAATTGCAAGACTACTGACAAGGACTGTAAAGCACTTATACCAATTTTAAGGCCCATGCATTGACAACCTATGCGCTTCAGAACTGATTTTAAGGTGCCTCTATTGGATTTTAAGTCTAATCTAACCCATGTAATCAGTTTTTACCCTGCAAATCCTTCAAACCCTTTCTGAAAGACCTTCTGTTGTTAGTAGCCTAAAGTTAAATCTAAAACTCATGATGAGGCATCATTCAGTTATTACTGCCCTCAACATTCTTCCTGAAAACCTGAAGGCAGCTGGCTTAATAGGACTGCTACTTGAACTTTAGGAATTTTGTCTTATTTTGGCCCAAATTAACTCATCTTAATTCAATTTAATTAGAATTCATTCATCTGATTATTAATCAGTTAATCAATATAATCTTTTACAACCATTTCATTTTATTATAAATGAAAATACTTTATATGTTACCTTGATTTATTTGTCTTGTGGTTAAATGAAACCTTTTTTTACCGTTAGAAATGTCCTGTTTTTTCACAGCTAATATCAGTCTCTGGTGTTTCTCATGACTAGATTTCTTCCCTTCTGCCGTTTATCTGACATTTGTTCATGCTGTCTAATAATTTTATACCCACCTTCACATTGTGCATGCTCATGATATTTCCACAGTCGTCCATGTACTGCTTCAGATCTTTATCCTACAAGAGGAGATGATACCATAACGGCCACACTTATTTTATCATCAACAGTTGCTACCTGTTCTTTTCCAAGCTCAGAAACATTTAGAGCATTCCATATCGATCAGAAGTCAACAGGAAGTGGTTTTTAAAGCCCTGACTGATAAAACCCAATAACCCCCAGAAGACTGGAAATATCAAATAATAAATAAAAAAAAAAACTTTTATAATAATAAAAAAAAAAGAGCAACAATCAATAAAAAAAGAGCAACAATAATAAAAAAAAGAGCAACAATGTGTAACTAAAACAAAAACTAAAAAAAAAGCATGATTTGAAGTGTTACTTTTGGTTTATCACGTCAGCATAAACACGGCAAATTATTTCCAATGTCTTTAAATCATTGATACAATTAAGGACAAAATATCGTGCAAACACATTGGGTCCTTGTTGGCCACCCCTACTGCATGCGTTACATTAGCTTACCAGATACTCAAAGACGAGCGTGAGGCTCTTGTCGGTGTGGACGATGTCATGTAACGTCACGATGTTGGCGTGTTTCAAGTCTTTTAGAAGTGACACTACAGAGAAACACAGAAGAAGACATAACACCAAATAAGTCATACTGGAATACACTTCCTGTGTTCACTGGGAAATTATGGTTTTGGGAATACTGTACTTTTAACAATTAAGCACTTGAAATATTTCCCGTAAAAATTCCAAACTTTTCCAAACCTTCCAAGTCCTTTATGTTCATATTAAATATAAAATACAAACGTTCACTGTGAATTTAAGGTGGATGTGTACAGCAGGCAGGACGGGTATATGGTACGAACAGAAACCAGAAACTGAGATGAAGGAAGGATGGAAGAAAGAAAGAAGGAAGGACAGATGGGATAGAGACAGACAATAAGGAAGGAAGGACAAGGACAGAAAGAAATAAGGACAGAAGAAGTAGTTGAAAGAAGGACAGGATGAGAGAAGGAGCAGAAGAAGGAAGGATATAAGGAAAGAAGGAAGAGTAGAAAGTAGGACACAAAGAATGACCTAAGCAAGAAATAGATGTAAGACATGAGCAAGGTAGGAAGGACAGAAGGAAGGGAAGATGTAAAGACATAGAAGTAATGTTAGGTAAGGAAGGGAGAGAGTGAGGATGGAAGGAAGGACCTGATTGAGAGAGGGAGGTAGAAAGGTTGGCCACAAGTAAAGGGACTATATGAGGGAGGAAGTGAGGACACAAAGAAGAGCAGACAGGACAAGGAAGGACAACATCCAGCCAAAGGACTGATGATTATAGCTCTGGAAGGAAGGTTCATCACACGACCGTCACCTTCTCTGATGGCAGTGCAGGGGGCTCCTTCTTCGTGCTCCAGTCGGATCTCCTTCAGCGCCACCAGGTTGTCCGTCAGCTTACTGCGTCCTTTGAACACGGTGGCGTACGTTCCCTAAATGTAACATCGTTTTAAGGATTCCAGAGAAGCAACGGTAAGGCGTGTGTATGCTGGCATCTGTTCATCTAACGGTACTTTAAGGCTTCCTCACCTCTCCGAGTTTGTCCAGCTTAATGTACGTCTCCAGCTTCCCAAAACCAATCTCAGACTGAAGAGGAGAAGAAGAAAATACATAATGATGTTCTGAATGTGTCATTTTTAAAAAGAATTTAACTAGAAACAGAAATAAAACCCTCAACATGTTCGGAAGGGGAACAACTGTACACTATATTACTGTATTTTTAACTGATTAACTGGATCATTTACTGCATCATAAGTGGTGTCACATTTTTAACAGTGAGTCTGCAACAAAGCTGCGTGATCTCCCCCAGCAGAGGTTTATGATCTGATCTGATGGCCATAAAGTAGGAGGCGAGCGACTGGGACTCCAGATGAATCCGTCTTTGCCTCTCACTGGGCCAGTTGCCGTGGAAACCAGCACAGAGGGAGTCCTGGTAATGACACTGCGAGTGCAGCAAAACAAGGACAGGGACAGAAACGCGCATGGAGAAGAGCTGGAACTGACCAGCGAGGCCCGGCGGGAGCGTCGGCTCAGCGGCTGGTCGAAGGGCGGGCTGCTGAGCTGCAGCTTCTCCAGGTAGCCGTCTGGGATGCGGATGTCAGCAGGCAGTGATAGGCGCTTGTTCAGGTCCTGAAACCAAACAAATTGAAATATTTACGTTTCCATCTAAATATCAGGCAATATAACCTGATACAGGGTAAAGAACGAGAACAGAAACGTCCATTTTCACCAGTTTGGTTCAGTAAACCTTGGTCTACACGGTTAGATACCAACAGGAGCTAATGGCTGCCAGCCACTGTTGCTGCTCTGCAATCTGCTCCCATCACAGCATGATGAGAGACCATCTTCTCCATCCTGCCTCATGCTAAATAAATACATGTAGTCAGTGCTTTAGAAAGTATTCACACTCTTATCACACCACAATTACAAACTTCTATGTATTTTACTGGGATTTGAAGTGTGATAAAAAATAAAAAGTATTTTTGTCTAAATCTATTATAAATAACTTAAAAAGTGTGGCAGACACGAGGATATTCTACAGAAACGTTAAACTACCAGAGCTTGGAAATAAACTCAGGAGCAGCATCGTGATTAAACGAGAACACCCTCTCATCCTAGTGAAATGCAAAACTCGGTTAAACGAGAAAACCTTCTTGTTTTAACCAGATTAACAAACTAATTATAACAAGATTTATATCTCATTAAAACCACAGGGTGAAGCAGTCATCCACTACTTCGTGTTGGTCTGTCACAAGAAACCTCAATAAAATTCACAGATGTTTATTGTTGCAACAGGATAGAAGGTAGGAGAGTTAAGGGGTGTGAATACTTGTCGAGGCAGCGTGTTTATAGCAGGGTGTGTTTAAGCAGTAAGAAGCAGGAGACAATGTACTCTAGGCCCACCCACATGCGGCGTCTAAAATAACCAGTTCTCGTCTCCGTCCACTTCCGACGACAGAGATCAGGTCCATCATCTACTGCGAGGTAAAAATACAGGACGGCCCACATTAGCATGAATGCAGCAGAACCTAAATTAGACTTACTGTAAAAACACACACACACACACACACACACCCCACTGTTCATAGCTCATCATCTGAAGGCAGCATTCAAATGGCAATTGGAACGTTCCGGTCTCGATGTTTCAGCTTCTCCTCAGGATCAAAGTAAAACACCAGGAGGCCTGACAGCTAAGAACTTACATAATGTGGCCTGATGTGGAGAAATATATCTCCACAAATCTCATCAGCAGATTCTGAAGCTCCCTGAAAGACATTAATTTGACAGGGTGGCTTTTAAAGGAAGCATATAATTATGCCCAGTATAGATTTAACTTGAAGACTTTAATTTATAACAGAAATTTACACCAATTTATTCTCAATTAAATAATAGGATGATATTGAATAGACCATTTCTCTCTAGAGACTCCAAAAGTGTCCACGACAACCATTAAACACCATCTACCACAGAGGAGTCCAAACTTTTTGTAACATGGGCCAGAATTGTCAACTCAAGAGTACTCGTGCACCCCCCACCCAAAAAAAAAAAAAAAAAAAAAAAAAAACATTTTTAAAAACTAAAATCACAAAATTTTTCTTGAGATTTTTTTTTCCTACTCAACAACAAACTAAGCACGAAATATTTGAATTAAACAAAGAAAATTGTCATTTTTTTTGTTGGAAAGGAATGTGTAAATCATCATAGATCCAAATCTTCAAAGGGGTTTTGCATGTCTTCCTTACTGAAAGAAGGGCAACCACTTAACTCGTTTATTTTGGGTTCGACTGAAGAAAACTGAAAAAGATTCAGTCTATTCAGAGCAATTACAACATGATTTAAGTCACTCTTTATTTGAAAAGGTTTTAATAATGTAAATAAAAGCAGATTTGGGTGCACAAAAATCTGCTTTAGTGCAAAGTTAGTAGATTGATGTGGTCCTATCAAAAACGAAGTTAATGGAAAGCAGAAAGCTTGGTTACTTTGAATTGAATCTGACATTTTTGTGAGAAGACTTTAATTTGTAGGTCATAGTTTTGTCCTAATTGGGGGAAGAAAAAAAAAGTGTCTTCATCTGCATCAACCACCGGTGCTGGCGAGACAAATTTGAATCATTCAGGGGCCGCACAAAATCAGTTCAGAGGCCACTAATGGCCCCTGGGCCACACTTTTGACTCCCCTGATCTAGCAGCTGTCTCGTAGTTATACCAGGAAAAAAGCCTTTCCTGTCCCATCATCACAACCACAATCAACTGAGACCAGGACTGGACATTTTCACAACCAACAAAGCAGCAATCTGTGGAAAAACTAGAGCTGTAGTCAAGCTCTATACTGAGAGCGCCTCAAGATTCAATTCAATTCAAAAATACTTTATTTATCCCAAAGAGAAATTAAATGTTGTCGTAACTCATATCATCCTAGTATATTCAAAGAGTTGTTGTGGATGGTGATGCTGTGGGCAGGAAGGATCTCCGGTAACCATCAATTGTTGGCTAACACTGCTCATCCACCTCATTTGCTTTTGCCATTCCTTTCTGAAGTTAAATCGCAAATTGTAGCTTTTTGCAAATTTGTGAAAAAAGAAAAACTAACCAATAAAATTTAAAGAAAAAGTAAAATAAATGTTCTAAATATCAAATTGTTTCGGTTTAGGTTTTATATTTTTAAACAAATATCAAAGCTTTGAGTGTTTGTTTTGAACAGAACGACTAGAACATTGTTTCTTGTTAGTTCCACATACCAGACCCAATGTGTTTATGCGCATATGCGCTGGGTCAAGTGATCATTACCACATCCTTGAGTTCCTCTTCTGTTCTGCACCCAGCATTGAAAACAAGTGAAAATAGGTCAGCATGTAGTTGTGAATGATAGCTGACATTAGCATCAAAGATACCTTATTTGGATTTGTTCTGTTCTCTCCTCGGCCAGCAGGGGGCAGTGTGCCTCCAGGCAGAGTCCCTGTTCCTTCTCTTCATGTGAGGGGAAACTCACAGGTTTCTGGTTTACCACCTCAGCTGGTTAGTTTAATCACCAGTGTGGAACAATACACCAACAGGCTGAGCAATGTAATGATGCTTTGGCTGTCATTGTGTTCATTCACAAAATCTCTATGGAATTCCAAACTCGCCTCCCCCCCCCGCACCCCATCACCACCAACAGAAGGTAGTTCTTCATGTTCTCATGTTCTTACAGCTGAGCTGATCAAGAGGAACTAATTTATCGTATCTGACACCTCTGGGTGGTTCTCTGGATTATCTGCTTGATAAAAACTTTAAAACGTTACTGATTAGATCTTATGTGGCTCAGCCTGACCACTGAAGAAGAACAGCATCAGAGCTGATGATAGGCATGTGTTGAAACACCCACTTGGTAGAAAATCTATTTTCCAGCCTGCTCTCAAGCTGTGACAGCTGACATGGAGAAAATCATCAAGTCTCTTTTCCAGCTTCTCCCAGGAACATCACTGCTATCGGTTTCCTGAATGTCCAATACCAGACAAACCATCAGCCCTGCACCCCCCCTTCCTTAACCCACTGCAGAGTGTGGATGTGTGACGGGGTCTCACCTCCATGGAGATCCGACGGTGAACTCTGTTCCTCAGACAGACGCCCGTAGGGGACTGGACCTCGTCTGAAGATGTTCCAGAAGCCTGGTCGCTTTCCCCATCAGAACCCATCTTCAGGTTCTCATGAACAATGTCTGGAATGAGAAAAATAAATCCTCTTATAATTCAGATCTGCTCCAGCTTGCTTTAATTTCCAAGGCTGTTTTCACGTCTGATAGTCCAGCAGACTCGGTTCAACTGGGGACCAAAGTTGCAACATTTGTTCCATTTTCAGCTGGTGTGGTTCACTTTCACACTCCACTGTGTCAAACAAACCGAACCCTTTGAAAAGCCTGTTCACCCCCTCAGCTGTGGTGGCGCTGCACTAAGAACCGCTGAAGGAAACAACACGAAAATGTCTGAAGACGACACTGAGCGCAACTTCCTTCTTCACGAAATGTAAACAAAAATGGAGTGCCATCAGATTTTAGTGGCTGTAGGATTTCTCTTTTGTCGTTGGCAAAAGACCACGAGCTATTTCTCCCGCTAGCGCGAGATCTGCGTTTTTGTTTTGGTTGCATTTACCCAGAATACCCTGCGCTATAGCTCGCTTCCTGCTTTTATAGCGGTCTCTGGTCCACTTGGCGCTCATATATGCATTCAAACTGCACCAGAGTTCACTTCAACCGAATTGAGACCTAGGTTTTTAAGTGGACCAGAGTTTACTTTTTTGGTCCGCATCAGAGTTTGCATTTGAACATTCACACCTCCCCAAAGAAACCAGACTTTCTAGGCAATCGAACTAGAGTTCGAGAAAAGCGGATTACACAGGGCTGGTATGAACCCTAAAAGTTAGCAGCGCTCCTGTCCATCAACTGGTAGCTTTCATAAACTCAGGACCTTCTCCAGCCTTGATTGACACAACTAACATTTCTGCTGACCCCACACATCCTGGACACAAACTGCTTAAACTTTTACCTTCAGGTCGGCGCAACAGAGAGCCATTTGCCTCTATGTCGCCAAGGCTTTAATTGAAGACAGACTTCACAGCAGGCGTTTTCCCACCTGAAACATTAATCGCTCAATGCGTCGCTGCTCGACATCATAAAGGTTATTAGATGAACATCGCTGCTCCGATGTTCAGGGCTACAATGAAAAACCACAGCCTGCTCCATTTCCTCCCAGGCAATAAAACTCTCACCACTTCTAAAACCCAGCTGGAGAAAATGTATGTGTCAGCGCCTCCAACCATGAAGTCTGTCATCAAATGTGATGCTGAGAGGAGCAGGAATCTCAGAGATTTAAATTGGAGACTAAATTTTGAACATAACTGTCTCATTACTAAATATGAAATATTAGAATGTCTGCTACCTCCTGCTTTCATCAAAACATTTCTACCTTTTCCACTCCATTTCGCTGTTTCCCTACAGAAAGCAGACAATGTGCCAGTTCCCCGGCCAAAACGTCCGATGCCTGATGTAATATATAGTTACTGCTTTAGTTTGCTGAAATGACCTCTGTTAATAAAAAGAAACAGAACAGCGGGATTGATTCAGAGAAAATATTTCCATGCAGGGTTTGGTTGAGTGAGCAGAGAAAGGTGTGGGAGGAGATGAGCAGGAAAGGAGCCAAATATAAGAATTTCCTGCAAGGTTTGCACTCAGAGCAGGAAAAAAACAGCTTTTGTTCCTCTTTTCTTTTACCCAGTTGCCCATTTGATAAGTCCTATACGATCAGTTTTGTGCAAAAACAACAAATTAACAGAAAAACATGTGAATGTTGATATTTTTCTGTAAAAAAAAAAAAAAAAAAAAAAAAAAAAAAAAAAAAAATCAGTAAATCCATCAGATCACGATAACAAAACCCTGGATTGCTGGACGTCCCTCATGGGTGTCAATAAAAACACTGCTGTGATTTTTAGTTGTATTATTATTTTAAATATGTGATGTTTATTCTTGAATGTTTTGTTGCAAAAATTTATAAAAATACCAATAAAAACAACGGAGACATTTATCATATTTTTTTGTTATGTGTATCTATCTCTTTGTTCTGACTTCACTAATCCTAAACATGTTCTGAAGAAGAAAACACACACTGATGCATACTTGGGTAATCTCCACCTATTGGTCCAGCAAGTGCATTTAAACATTTTTGATTTAATTCGCAACCCATGTGGACAGTTTTTTTTTTTTTTTTTTAAATAATCCTAGGAACATATGCGTCCTCTTAAGAAAATGTCTGAAGTACTGGAGTCAGGGCTTTACTAATATTTCTTTTGCTTTCAGTTTTAGATCAGGTCAATTTGGGTTTTCCAGCCAATTTCATTCTGTCCTCATTGTTATTCCCCAGTTATCATAATCTTTACTAAGGCCCCCTTTTAGTACTTTTTTTTTTTTCATTTTACACAGAGGGTCAGGGTTGGTTTGGATATTTTCCCCTTAAAAAAATGAAATCATATAGAAAAGGATTAGAACCTTGACATTAATCTCAAAATTCTGACTTTTATCAAAAGTCATTTGTCATTCAAACTTCTTTATTTACTCGGGTCTTTTTAGTCTGATATTAAACTTGTTTAATCATTTGAAACATGCGTATCTGACAAAAAAGCAAACACAAAAGCTATTTGTACAGATTGCTTTTGCATGAGACTGAGCAGTTTGCCCTTCTTTTCACTCAATCAGGAATGGTCTCTGTGACTGCCTTTATAATTCAGGCGTTACATTTAAAACTCATCTGTTTTTACTTAATAAGCTCAGCTCACCCATTGCCTTTCCAAAATCAATCTATAACTGTGTCAGATTCCCAGGATTTATTTAACAATTAAATTCAAAAACATGCCAAATCAAATAATTGGATTGGATGGATTTTTTTTTAGCAGAATAAAACCCTTAGTCTTTTTGCCTCTATGCTTCTTCTTATGTTTTTCTCTCTTTGATTTTCTCTTCTCTTCCCCCTGAGGTTTTAGTAGGCAGCAGCTTATCTCGGCTCTATCCTTCTCTTCCATCTCTTCTCTAACTTATGTGTATCTTCTCCAGACCCTTTGCGTGATCTAATCTGTCCTACTTTCCTCTCTTTTCAACCTTCATCTATTTTCACATACCTCTCCGTCATCTCTTGTGATATTATATCTTCCCTCCCAGAATTCCTCCTGTATGAATACCTATCTGCTTTCATTCCATCGCTCTCATCAGCCAACTCTATTAAAACCTCCAGAGCAGCATCCAAGTCTTCCCCTCACATTGTTTCTCTGTTCACTTCTTTAGTTTTGTTTAACCACAAGTTTCGTTTTCAACAAACTTTCTCTGAATTCACCTTGCAGCTATTTTTACTCTTTATTTTATCCTGAATATTTCCACATATCCTTTTTCCTTTACTGTTTTAAAACTCTAAAATCTCCCTCTTCCTTCCCCTTTCACTGCGCCTCTTCATTAGCATCTTTGATAATGAACACACAGACTGCAGGAGCTTGATGTGGAACATCCACGTCCTACTTATCTGTCCCGTTTTTAGATCCAAGTCCTTCTAACTGGGACAGGGTCCAGTGTGGGGCTCAATGGGTCCTTTTAGTATTTCCGTGTCCAGAAAACCAGCTCAGAGAAGTGGACCATCTGTTGGACATAATGTTTCTGACAATGCTGTCGAAGCATTTAGGAAGGAAATCTGCTGAGGTGCTTTTGTTGGATTTATGGCAACATAGGAACATGGGGAGGATTATACCTGGTGTCTAATGTATAGTTGGTTGGGTGCATTGCTAACAAAAAACTGTTAGCTACAGTCTTTAAAAGGAGGAAAGAATCACTGCAGAGTCTTTGTGTTACCACTGCAGCACAGCTACAGGATAGGAAGTTAGAAAAGTATCAGTTTAATTCTTTAAAAATTCATTGATTAATGACTTCAGAACTAAGGCACATACGTCTGTTTCATTCATGTTTTAGATTTATTTTTCCCTGAGGCACATAACTTCTATTTCTGGTGTTGCAGCACTAATATTGACAATTACTAGCAAGTTACAAGTTCTAGCAAAATGACTAAGTCTATAAATAATATAATTCACAAAGCTATTAAAACTGGCCAGCATGTGTACATACTAGACATGCACTGATAAGAGTTTTTTGGACCATTTTAGCATTCAAAATATTTTTCCTCACCTTCCCTTTTATTTATATAAGGAATGGGAGTGATGTCACATTATGTGTGAGAGAGAAGTTGCTAATGGTTCTGACAGATGGTTTTCCATCCAAAAATTCCAGACATTTTTTAACTTGAACATTGATTTTAAAACATAAAATACTAAAGATGACTTTGAAATTATGGCAGATAGCAAGCAAGCAAGAAAGAGAGCAAGCCAGAAAGAAAGAGCGCAAGAAAGACAATTTTCCAAACTTATCCAGACCTAGAAAATAAAATTAAATTCCTTACTTCCCCAGACTATGTAGCATCCCTGGGTACTAGAAAACTGGGTTTTAAAAATACTTTAAAACAAAGAAAAAATGGTTCGGAACAATGTTTTCAGTTGTCTTCATATTAGTAAATAGCCTGACAAGCACAGTTAGCATTATTAACTATGAACATCGCTCATTATAAACATCTATACTGCCCAAAGAACATAAATTTTTACCTAAAGAGTTAGAAAAAGCTGCCAAACATTCCAAACCAAACACGGTCCATAAAACAGGTTGGAAGTACGGCTTTAAAATATATCATCAACAGACCGGCATTGCAACATCAGCGGGTGGAGAGCAATAATTGTTGGCTAATATCGTCATTGCAATGTTTACCTTTATTAGCGCCATAGCAAGATTTTCTAATATTGTGCAGCCATAGTTGGAAGCCCAAAAGGATAAAACAGACTGGTTTTGCTACAATACTTCAAGTCTTCCAGCTGTTTATCTAAGGTCTGGTACTCCATTGTATCAGCCTGAATGATAATTAGTCCTTAAGTCCCGTGAATCATCTTGTCACCCCAAACGGCTGCAGCTTTGACACATTCTCTAGGACGGTTCAGCTGAGATGAATCAGCTCACACAATAAGCTCCGTCACGTTTGTCCAAGTCCCGCACCCAGCTGCCACACGTGAAAACCAGCCCAAACGGTGAGTGCACAGAGAAACTGGCTCATGGGAATGACGGCAAGTCATTCTGTCAAGTGTGTATCTGCAAATGTGGGGAAGGACGATGGAAATCTCAACATCATGACACGCTTCCTGTCTGCTGCCGGATGCCATCTGCTCGTTTCCTTCCGTTCGTATTTGTGTGTTGTGTTTGCAAGGCTCACCCAGGCGACTGCCGTTGCGTGGCATGGCCATGAAGGACCCGAGGCTTCCGCCAATGACGCTGTGTGGCCGGCGGAGGGGTGGCTTCTTGAAGGAGCCGGTGTACTGGTGCAGAAAGGAGTGCATGCTGTGGGAGGTGGGGGGGCGACCATTCCTCATAAAGGGCTCTGCAACAGAAAAATGACAACCATGGAAAGAGTGAGGTTTCATTAATATCAGTGCTAAAACAGGTGAAACAGATGTTCAGGTATAAAAACGAAGCCACAGTCAATCTCTAATCCTCTCATAAAACACATATCGAATGGATTTATTCAAAACAAGGAAATATTACATGGGATTAAGGCCAACATGTTCAAAACAGAACCAATAATCAGGCTCAGTTATAAGAAGCCACATAAGTATATGTCAAAAGCCAGTAAATATACTTTACTGATGGAATGTTGCAAATGTTTTATTTTAATAAATTAATTAAGCATGTAGCTAGCATAATTGTTTTACTACTTAAGTAAAATAACCAATAAACCGAACAATTGGTCATAAAATACACTTAAGTGCTTATAGATGAGATTTTTATCCCACTGCTGTACAATAACAGGCTAACTACGTTAGCATTTCCAGCCAAAACCAACTTTAGCCAACAGTGGCTTCAACATAAGATCCACAACGTAATGTTTAAAACCTTTGATGTTGCTAACTTTGTCAACAAAAGTAGCAGGCAGCAAGCCTTACCTTTCTGGCAATTAAAAAGAAAAATAAGCAACAAAGGGAGCATTTCATCATGCGAAACATGTTAAACAGGCTTAGGGGTTTGGTTACACACCATGCTACAAAGCAGGCAAGCTGATTTTGTGTTTCCAGACTTGAGCTTAGCCAATGCCAAGACAAGCTGTTAAAAAAAAAAAATTAACAACAGTAGCAAGTAGTAATTCAAAAGAAAAATAACAAATAAAGTGAATTTGTCATGCGAAGTATGCTTAACAGACTGTTTGTTGAGAAAAACACAGAAAAGCTAACTTAGAAAAGCAGATGAGCCTCTTTGGGGTTTCTTGACTGTGGCAATGCTAATGCTAAGCTACACCAGTAGAGTTATGAATCATCTTAACTAACTTAGGCTTTCCAAACAAAGATAGTTTTCACATGCTTAAAATAAATGTTACAAAGCACTAAATATGATTTAATCATGTAATGTTGAAAGTTTTTGATGTTATCTTTATCAACAACAGTAGCTTGTGGCTATCCTAATTGTTTTGCTACTTAAAAAGAAAAGGAACCAATAAAGGAAACACTGTCATAGAAAATATGCTAAACAACTTGTTCATATAAGGCAACTGATTTTTTTTTACTACTCTACAAAAGCAGGATAGCGATATGTTTATAGACTTTGGCTAAGCTAACACAAAAAGGTAAGCCAGCAACGGTATCAATCATCTTATATCACCCTAAAATAACTCAGCTTTTACCAATCATGTTAGTTTTTGTTCAATATTGTTACATGTTCAAAAATAAATATTAAAGACCAATGAATATTTTTCAACTATATAATGTTGCAAATCTTTTATGTTAATATCTTTTAGGAAATAGGAAGTAGCTAGCCTGACTATTTTGGCAGTAACCCCCCAATGCTGGGTTAACCCAGCAGCATCATTACTAATTATTACTTAGTACATTTTGTTTTTCCAAACCAAGATAGTTGTTACTTGACATTTTTGGACGTTCAGCAACAGGTTTAATTTTCTACTTTTATTCCTCATCAGTAAAGTGGTGACAAAGCCAGATTCTCAAATATATATTTATTGCAGACATCCACAATTGGATTCAGGAGCCTTCTGTGTTTTAACTGATGATGGATTAAAAGAAATGTACACAAAGGTTATGGACAAGATGTGCAAATGCCTTCAACTGAATCATTTAACTGGCTCATAACATTAGTATCTTTTTCCTGCTTTGAAAATGATTGGCAATAGACGAGAACAGGTTAAAACTCTATTTATTCATTTAGAATTGAATACATGACCACCATTAACTACAAACTTTGGAAAGCATATATCAAAACCAAGCTTTTCCTAAGGTTGGATTACAATCCAGAAGTTCCAACACTAAAATTCATACATTCCGCTTCATTTTGACTTATAAAAGTAAGTCTCAAGTCTGTGGATTATCTGTCTCCTCCTACAAACCATCTTTTCCACATCTGCCCTTTCCAAGTCTGTGTCATGTTCCTACAAGCTAACCTTACATTTAGAAGATGCTGCATAAACACAGGGGAATTACAAGATGAATACACCTCAATTCTGAGGTGGCAGAAATCTTAAACGTGGGCTAGATTTTTATAGAATTTCTGCATTTTAGTTGTGTAAATGTTTTTTTCACAACTTAACTAAAAAAATCTATCTTTCTTAAGTATGAATTTATATGATATTGCCCTTTTAGATTGTTTGAAATCAGTGGTGCCTGTTGGTCAAACATTTTGCTCCTGCTCTGCACACGAATCAAGTCGTTCAGCGTCTTGCTGCTTGATGCTGCTCAAAGACATGATGATTCTATGGTTTGACCCCCACACATGCTAAGTGGCTCTAATTCATGTGGATTCACTAGCTGGAACTCATTCTTAAACTCTGTTATTAGTGAGTCATTCTGAGCAGAAAGCGACAGTGAAAAGGCAGAAAAAGCCAACGTGCTGAAAAAGATGGATGCGTGTCCATTTATTCTGAAAGCTGTAGATAAGTGGCAACCAACCACTTTCATGTGTCAGTCAATCCAACAGTTCCCCGGCTGTGAGTCGCTGTCGTACCGAGCAGGACATTATATAACTGTAAAGACTGAATAAAAGGGGCTTTCTGAACAGTGGGTTCCTGTTCCCTACAGATTCGCTGCTTTTTGTTTGTGAGTGGGCAGATATTACTAATGTCTTCAGTTTTATTCTGTCACACTACCTTGCTGAGGTAAGGAGCAGAGCACTGTGATGTGAATCATGATTTAGGATATAGAATGAGGTCTGGGTTTGGCTAAGGTTACAATTCAAGTTCATGTAAATCTGGAAGAACCTAATGAAAGTCAACAACACATCCTCTGAAATCTCAGATTCAAAACTCTGTGTGTGTGTGTGTGTGTGTGTCTGTGTGCGTGTGTTTGTGTGTGTTGGTGAAGTAGCTCCATTCTGTTACATAACTTGATGCAGAGTGACTTGGTGCAAGCTGCTGCAGCTGCAACCGGCTCGCTTACAGAGCCATCTTTCTTAATTCATGGACATCAGTGGTTCATCATCTCAACAGCGCTGAGTGCTGTCAAGACACAGAAAGCTCAGTGGAGAGTTGTTTAATGTCTGCTGCTGACAGACATGTGGAGGGAAATGCTTTACTGCTGCTCCTCAGGCACCGATCGCCAACATTTTAATGCTCATTTCAGCTCAAACCCTGGATTCATTTTTAATATTCCAACAATTCTAAAAGGCTAAAAGAAATAATACCAACATATCTTTTTATGTTGAGAGCAATAATGCAATTGGACACTTGAAAGTTAGCGATTGTTTGGTCGATATTAACTTTCAGTTTTCTATAAAGGTCTGTCTTGCTGATTTCAGTTCTGACCACTTCAGATTTTTTTTCGTAAAATAAAATAAAAAAAAATAATAATTGTGCTGCACTTTCCTTACTACAGCTAGTCATTTGGAATCCAAAAGGATATAAAGGAATTACGAGTATTCCAATTTAACCATCAAAGTATGTTCGTAAACTTTATCTGACTTTATTAAACTCAAATAAGCGAAATAAGTGGAGTATGTGCTGTTGGTTGATGTTCACGAATCAAAAATGGTGGGAGTTCTTAGGCTACGTTCACACAGTGGGAGAATGTGACCCAAATCTGATTTTTTCCATGGTAGACTGAACGGCCCAATTCCAATCTTTTCACCCCCCCCCCAAAAAAAAAAAAAAAAAAAAAAAAAAATCCGATTTGAGCCACTTTGAGTCACTTCCATATGAGCATGTCATGATTCTGCACCAGAGGAAGCCAGACGCTGCAAATCCGGATGTCAGCAATGGCTGAAACAAATCATAACGCTGCTGTGTGACGTCAACACTCTTCTTCTGCGCATGCGGGTCGCTTTGGTGTCGTAAACAGTTCACACAGAAGTCTGATTGCGGATGTATTTAATTAGTAGTATGAAAAACCACACGAATAAAAACAGATTTCAGCAAAAAAATTAGAATTGAGCATTGAGACCTGCTGTGTGAACGTTGCCTTAGTTTTGAAGCATTTAATGAATATGGGAGGAAGAAAATCCCAGTTTTCAGTATTTGACCTGCTGATGACTGAACAGAGCTAATCAAGGAAAAATGGGCAGATTCCAGTATTTTTGTGCATCTTGAATCATTTCGATAGACACATTCAAACAGAAGCACAGCTCAACACCATTACACTGCAGCAAAGCTCTGGTGGGGTGGCGAGCCAGCAAAACCCGTTTCCCAGTTAAGTGGCCAGCCTACAAGGAGCGTAAACAACCAACTTTGCCTGCAGAACAAAAACAAAACCAGTCACAGTTTACAAAAACAAGATATAAGGTCTGGATTTAACTCCACCTTTCTAAAATATATCAGTTAAGGTAGCAAATCAGTGTCACATCTATTAGTATTGTACCAGTAAACATTTAGCTACGTTGGAACCTAATTTAAAAACAGAAATTGAGCAACGTTTTGGTGTAGAAAACAGGAAGGCTGAACGAATACCAGGAATGTTCCTGTCTGATCTGTGTTGGCCAACGCTGAAACTGAAAATGATTGCAGCCTCTTGGAAAACCTCGAGACAAGGCTGGTGACATTTAATAACTCCATGTGGTGTTACAGTTAGTGAGGAGACCATTTTAATCATGCTAACTGCAAATGAAGAGACCTTGCCTAAACAAAACGGCAGCTGTTGGCTTTTGTTTTAGTGAAATACAGTGGACCTCCGCCTGTTTGCAGTTTAGTATTCACAGATTCACTTCTTCACAGATTTTTCTGTGGAACAGAACTCCAAATTATTTGAGGGAAAATCCCCCAATTCACAGATTTTTCCGTAGAGCAAATCTAAAATATTCAAAAGAAAATGCAGCTCGGGAAGCTAAAACATATGGGCACAATGCTACTTGACACGCTATTGGCTAGTATTTGCAAAGCAGCCAATACAAGAGCCGCATTTATTTTGCTTGGTGCTGATTGGCTGCACACCTAAGAGCAGAATTAAGTAAGACTGTCGATGTTAGCTTTTGTGCTAGTGCCAAGACGGTGCGACTTGTGCATATTGATGCGTATTAAAGGTACATTTGGTGTTTGAATGAATAAAATAGGCAGTTCTAAGCACCTTTAGAACAGGTCTAGAGGATTCATGGATTTTAGCTATGTGCGAGTGGCTGTGGTCCGTAACCCCCACAAATACCAAACATCCACAGTTGTTAAAATGATCGAAGCTGAACTGCTTCACACCAAATAATCTCCTTTTCAGACTGCAGTCATCACATTTAAGTTCATACAAATGAAACAAAAAAAGCTTCTTTTCACAAATGTTAAAGTAATTTATTGTCTACATTATAATCAAGATGTTGTACCAAACAAAATCACTAGACACGGTGCAGATTTGTGTTTTGATTTGAGAAAGAAAGACTCTAAAAGATCAAAATGTAACAGGGCAATCATCTATTTTATAGATATTTTGGTTTAATTATTTTTTTCATTTTTTCATTGTTTTTTCACAAATACCTCTGTCCGACAACCTGGGAGATATTCGTAAAATATCCAGTGACAAACTGAAAAACGTGTGCAAAACAAGGAATATAATTTCTTTCTTTACCTTTATTTTTGTCAGATTCAAACATTTTATTTTGAAGAGAACATTTTAAATTCAAGTAGAAATCAGGTTGAAAAATTTCTCTAAATTCTGTCAATTATTAAAAACAACAAAAAACAACAAATATCTGAACTGACCTAGCAAGTCTTTACTGGCACATCTTAATATTTACACAAATGATTTGTTGTTATGATAAAACTATAAATTAATCTGTAAACCTTTTACACGCCTATAATAGTCATCGAAAATGATTCAAACCCCTGGCATATTTAGATGTGAAATTATTTTCAGTCAACCGATAAATTTATTCCTGATAGGAAAGGAGACTGGTGTAAGAACAAATTGAAAAGGAAAAATTATTTTAAAAGAAATCTATATTTTCATTGAGAAATTGTTAATTAAAAAAAAAGGCAGGTCAAAAATTATTTATACCCTTCTCAATAATCTTTACTGGCAGTAGAAAAATCAAAGCCTTTTTAAAGCTGCTGACCAGCTTTTTGCATGTTTTGCTCTCGAATATTAGGAATTGATCATTTGTGATGAGCTCTAAGATTCAGTGGTCTGAAGACCTCCTTGCCATCACCCTAATCTTTAGCTCACTCCATAAGTTCTCCATCAGATTCAACTCTGACGATATTACTTCCAGTCAGAAGAAGCATGCTGACAGATTGCTTGAAACCTAAATTTGGTATGTATAATTTTGTAGTAGTGCATAAAATGTGTTCCCATCATTCCAGCTAAAAATGAACCACGTGTAGATTCTTCTCATTAGAGGATCATAAAAACAGAAAAATTTGTTTCATTTTGACCAAACATTTGATCTGTTTTTAGTCTTAGTGTAGTACTAATTATCTGAGCTATTTATGTTATTACTTCATGAAACTCCAAATGGTAAAGAAAAATCCCTACAGTGTATAAAGTTCTCTTAATATAAGCAGAAAGAGATTTTAAGGGTGGATTTCCTCAGGTTGTCATCAGGCTGAACCGCCCCTACCATTGTCCTTGGTCCCCCCATCCTCGATGGTCATCTGCTCGGCCAGTTCGGAGAGAGATTCGTCGATGGTAAGACTGGGCCGGAGGGTTAACGACAGACGCTTCTTTATCCTCTTCATCTTCTCCATAGCAGGGCCGTTCACGGCCTGTGGGACACACACAAACACACAGTCAGCTTTTGTGGTGCTCCACCAACAAACAAGTGAAGAAGTCCAACATTTTAGGGTAGTGTGGCTGCGGTGGCAGAATGGGCTGTTACCCAGAGCGGGGGGGATTACACAAGCACCAGCATGGTCCAAAATATCCCAGCTCATGAATAACATAACGCTGCTTTTAATCCAGTATTCATTCACTTTGCAAATGCCTGAACAGCGCATGAATAAAGCATGAAGAAAGCATAAATAAAGGATGTGTATCACAGACTGCAACATAGCCGTTTTTCACCTACACACACGTTCACATGGTCGGGGAGGGAGAAATGAACAAGATCTGATGGGTAGGGGGGAAAGACTAACCAGTTGTGTGTGTGTGTGTGTGTGTGTGTGTGTGTGTGTGTGTGTGTGTGTGTGTGTGTATATTGTAGCAGTCGTCCAGGTCACAGGAAACACCTTGCTCAATCTGCTTCGAGCCAGTCCCTGCTCATTGTGTCACCCTCTGTTTTTGCAAGTGTGTGTCTTTGTACGATTATTTCGTGTGTGTGTGTTTGTGAGTGGAAAGGGCATGCGAGCACAGATCGAGGAAACGGGGTGAGGAAGCTGCAGCAGAAATGCCCCGCCCGTCCCGTCTGACCCTCGGTGAACAACTAGCCGTCCCCCTGCCGGTACCGTCCGTCTCCATGGGGCTCGTCTTGTACTAAAGGGTCACCATCTGTGAGTCAATACACATACACCCCTGCAACAATTCATCATTGATGACAGATCACAGCAAAAAGCTCTTTATGAATCAGTGTCACAAGTTCGCACCAACACAGAGGCCATGTGTTAGTTTGATTTTGTCTTGGGGGCAAACCATGAAATAATGATCATAATCTTCTGTGGTTTAAGACATATTCTAGGATGTATTAAAGCATCCATCAGCTTCCGAACTTGAAAAAAATGCAACCTATTTACTTTACTTAGCATGCATAGCTTCATTTCTGTTTTTAACTCTTTTCTATGAACACTACTGTATCATCAACGTAAGTGTGTTTCACTCATGAAACGAAGGAAGTACAGGGTTCCTCGATGCTTATTATGACCAAATTCCACAGTTTTCCTGATTCCAAATCAAAGTCCTAGTCCTCAGTCTATTTCTGACCCATTTTTCTAGTATAAATATAGAAATTTCTCTATGGATTTCCTGCACATATTTCTACAGTGATCAGTTGTATGCACGAGTGCATCATTCGTGCGTTGTATGCATGTCACACCCTGAAGAAAGGCCCTTTCTGCCATGAAAGAAACAATAAACAATAATAATAATAAATAATAAAGGTCCAACAGGAAGTAATAGTTTTAAACTCAGTTATGAGATTCAAAGTCATAATTATGTGATATAAACTTAGAATTTTGACTTTGAAAGTCACTATTTTAACGTACAAAATCATATTTTGGACTTTCAAAGTCATAATTATGAGATAAAAAGTTATAATTTTGAGAAACAAAGTCTTAATTATGATAAAAAGTCAATTGTGAGAAATAAACTGATAATTTGCAGATAGAAAATTGAAATTATGACTTTCTAAATAATTTTGACATACAGTCATAATTTCGACTTCTGAAGCCATAATTTTGAAATTGAAAGTCATCATTTCAACTTTCAAAGTCACAATTATGAGATAGAAAGTCAAGTTCAAGTTCCAAAGCATAAGTCAAAATCTATGAGATAGTCACGCTGTTTCTCTAACGAGGCTCGTCTCCAACTGCTCCCGTATCTCATAATCATGACTTTGTATCTCATAATTATGGACTTAGAAAGTCAAAATTATAATATTCTATCTAAAAAATAATTTCTTTGAAAGTCAAAATTATGACTATGTCTCATAATTATATCTCAATATTATGTCTTCCTGCTCGGCTTTTATTTTTCTTTCATGCCGGAAATGGACTTCCATACTCCTCCCACACAAAACATGCTTTTTTCAGAGTGAGACGATGCTACCGCAATAAAATAAATATAAAATGTTAGAGGGGAAAACTAGGGCTCCCCTGCTGGCCAAAGGAAGTAATAAAAACAATGGTACCAATAAGTGTAAATTGTGACTTCCTAATCAATAACTGTTTTAATGTGGGCTATTTTTTTCCCAAAATAAATAAAAAGAATCATTAAAGTTTGGTATTTTCTCAACTGAAGAAAATGTATTAATTCTAAGTGATTTTTCATGCTTTACAACATTGCCAATTAGTGTACAAGGAGCTTTAGATGATGAAATCTATGTCAAATACATTGCAGTGGAGTGGATGTTGAAACCATGAACTGTACTGAAAGATGCCTTCGGATTTCCTTTATAGAAAAATAATGTAGAATTTGTTTTTACAGCACTGCATGTTTTAACCAAATAAATAATAAGGATATACAGAAAAAAAGGGGGTTTTAACCTATTGAAAAATGTTGTTTTTATTTAAATATTTGGCCTTGTACTCTCTCTTAATGGTTTTCACCCTCCTACTCGACAACATGTGTTAGCAGACCACTTCTCCAGAGGAAATGCATCATGCTGGCCCTGGTGGCCCCATCAGCATACACATCTGATGATACCAGCCGCAAAAACTTCCAAAAAGCATTCCAGGGAGGAAAACAAGAAACCGAAACAGTTTAACAAGGCTGAAAAGTGCAGCTTGTAAAGATAAAAAAAAAAATAAATAAATAAAAAATGAGATGACTGCCTCAGAAAAAAAAAGCACAATCAAATTCCCCCCCCAATGCGCACACTCAGTGTATGAGATAAGCGCTCTTTGTCTCCCAAACACAGAAGTGTAACAGAGCCGGGTTTTATCTCTGCCCCAAACCAAAACAAAGGGACTCATGTGACGTGTGTGTGTGTGTGTGTGTGTGTGTGTATCAAAACTGGCACATATGAATGATGTGCCTGCACGCAGACGGAGAAACGATTTCAGCATGAAAAGGATCAGAAGCAATCTGCCGGTTGAGGTAGAGGCGCTGAAAACCAAGCCCCCTTGCCCCCCCAACACCACCACACTTTCTCTTTTCATCATCATCAGCATCTCCAGATATTCACACACACACACACACACACCACACACACACACACACACACACACACACACACACACACACACACACACACACGTTTTGACCCACATTCCCGACATCCCCCATTCCTTTGGATGCCTCCCAAATGCACCCTGGGTAGTCTGGAGGAGGGGACTTCAAAAGGCGAGAAGGTGGGCCGGGGCTTGCTGGGGACGAGGCCTAATTACTCGGTTAATTATGACCCACTCTGCAATCTTCCTACCTCCGTTCCATGACGTCACCGCCCCACCCCTTGTTTCATAACTCCTAAAAATCAGAGTGAAGTAATGAAATGGAAAATGTGGCTTTACGTTTGATCGAGGAGATGTGGCTGAAAGTGACTGTGAGTGGGAGGAGGAAGAGTGTGAAAAGATGGGTGAAGAAGAACAGAGAGAGAGGGGGGGGAATGAGAGAAAATGTGAGTTTATTTCAGAAAGCGGAGCCATAATGGAGTCTTTGTGTTTGGTTAAGAGCCATGAAATCACCAGAGTGAGGGCAGCCATGTACAGTACTGCTGGAAGAGGGACACGCTGAGGCTGTGGAGCTCTGACTCCATATTTAAAGCAATTTCAGAAGCTGAATTTTGTGATTTCGGTAAGTTTGGTTGATAAATGAAAAATGGTGAAAGTTCTTGCATTTAATGAATAAGGGGGAAAAAATCTGAACGATCACCGCTCTGATTCAATCGAGTGAAAATCAGCTGAACTTTAGGTTGATTGACTGGTTGTTGAGTTCAGTTCAGTTTTTCATGGTTGTGTTCCGAGTAGAGGTAGTTCCTCTCTCCATTTCTTTATCTGCTGTGAACCACAGCCCATACTATAAGCATGAAAATGACAGCAGGCATGTGCTTCAGTACACTGCAGACTCGAATTAGCTGTGCAACGATACACTCTACTCACACAAGATGATGAATGATATTGGGTTCATGACAACAAGAATCCCCATTTTATGTTCTCGCCAATAGAAAAAGATTTTATAAACCGCAAATTGGCTTTGAAAGAATCCTTTTTAATGCATAATAGCAGTGGTGGGCACACCTCCGCTAATGCGCTAACTGTGGAGCTAATTTTTCGTTTAGTGCTGTAGCTAATTTTGAAAATGTTTAGGAGGCTTAACTTCCCCTAAATACGTTTAGGGGAAGTTAAAAAATTCTTAAGTGCTAATTTTCTTGACTGTTTCATAAACTTTGAGTAGAATACAGTTTGACATCTGTGTATATTTATATTCATGCTGTTATTTTGAAGTAGGTGAGGACTCTTTAAGCAGCAGTTTTGTTTCCTTTCCTCAAGCTGTCTCTTCTTTTGCAATAACCATTTCAAACAAGAAACATACAGGGGCAAAATAAAACACAGTAGAGAACAGACAGAATAGAGAGTAGAGAACAATATATGAACATAAATACAAGAACTAAGGGCATTACAGAACATGTAAAATAAACTGATGCTCGAGGGTTGTACTTTTCCAAGAGCGGATATCATTTGAATTTAAGTTAGAACTTTAGCATTAGCTTCCACTAAATATCGTGTTGGTGTAGCGCTTTGGCGTTATTGGAACTAATGTTTATGATTAGTGCTTAGGGTTAGCTAACTTCTTTTTTACCAATCCACGTGCCATCAACAAGATGCTCAACATAATTACAGATGCACTGATCAGGCTGTACCAGTCGATACTGATTTCCCGTCTTCTTTGGTGCGTGGTCTGATCATTATGATTGTAGTTTATTTTCTTTATGCGTGCTATGCCGTGTTAGGGGAGCACCGATAAATCGGCCCAGACTTCCTTAATTTTGGGAGATCGGCAATCTGATACTTGCATGTGAAACCAATCTTATCTAATTAGTATTGGAAAAATGAGAATCAGCAGGTCAGGCTTTTTAAAGATCGGTGATCGGCCAGAAAACTGCAATCAGTGCAGCCCTAAACAAAGCATCGATGGGATTCATAGATCTCCTTCTAATTGTGGGACCATTTAAGGGGGAAAAAAACAGGCTTTTTAAAAATGCATTGCTTTACCCACAAAAAAAAAAAAAAAAAAAAAAAAAAAAGCCATTTTTATGCTGAGGAGATATTACAAAGAAAATACATCTGAGCAGATGCAGTGTTTCTCATCTTAAATCAGATGGACATGTCCCCTTTAAATAGCTCTGAGAGAGCTACAGATGTTTACTCTGACAGAATCAGAGCAGGAACAATGAACAGAGCAGAGTCGACCCATCGCCAGCAACACCATCTCCTACAAAGAAACTCAACAGCTAACGTTGTTAAAACCGCTGCTTAAAATAGACACTCATATGAGAATCACAACCTGTTTAAAATAGATGAAATCATCTCCATCTTTTAGGAAGCGGACATGAGGACGACGGGACAAAACGAGGCCCGAGGGAAAAAATGATGTCACGTGTTAAAGAGCTCCATTAATCAATGCTGAGGTTTTATTCCTGCTTACATTTGTTATGGACTCTGAGGTTAATTAGTGCTTTAAAGCTTTCATGTCAGATTCGATTTGGATCCGTTTCTCTTTCTTTGTTGCAACAACCATGTTTTTAAAACCAGTTTACCAACAGGGCACATAAAAGATGACTTGCTGAACAAAGAAGCATAAATTGTACATATGTCCAGTTCTAGTTGTTGTTTTAAGTCCTAATGCATTTTTTTTAATAAAAAAAACGTATAATTTTGTCAAAATTATTATTCATTCCTTCATTTCACTGATTCTAGAAATGCGCCACTCATGGTAGCAGCATGTTGGAGTACCTCTGTTACGTTAGTTATGATTCGTTCCGTGTGTAGATTTTTGTTCTTTTTTTTTTTTTTTTGCTTGAGGTATTTCATGTTTGGACAATCATTCCCTCTGGTTTTGGATGCTGTGCAGATGGAAGGATTTTTGCTCTTACTTCTTTTACTTTCAGACAGAGAAGGAGAAAGTTCAAACCACCTCTTCCATACATCATTACCCGTACTCCAGCATCTCTCTACTCGGCTGTCTGACCATACCTCCAGAAAGAGATTTAAAGAAGAGTAGAAAAAGAAAATAAGACGGATGTTGTATCTGCTGCCTACAAACTGAGCTGTTAACATGTCATGACATACAGCAACAGTCTTCAGTCAGAGGCTTCTTCAGATTCGTTGCAAGACTGACAGCTATCAAAAATCCTTCCAGCCCACAGCATCATCATCCACACCGACTCTGAGGATACTTGGATGATAGGAGTTATGACAACATTTAATTTCCCTTTGGGATAAATAAAGTATTTTTGAAATGAATTTATAACCTTGTAATGGTTGATGAGCTCCAAGTCTTTGTGCTTGGAAGGCTTCCTTGCCATCACCCTAATCTCTAGCTCCCCTCCACATATTCTCTATCAGATTCCAGTCAGGACTTTGGCTAAGCTGCTTCAACATGTTTGTTCTGACTAGAAGTAATTCGAACATTTTGATTGATTAATTTGAACCAAAATCTGCCAGGGGTGTGAATAATTTTCTGCTCAACTTGACCTCCAAACAACATTCGCCTACAGCGAGGGCTCAGCTCAGATAACCAATCATTTTTTACTAGGGCTGAAACGATGAATCGATTACTGAAATAGTCATCAACTAGTTTTGGAATCAATTAATCATTAACTGGAGGATACAGAGTAAAAAAAAAAGGCCATTTGCTAAAAGACCAGCATACTCATACATTTTGCATGTAAGATAAAAATAACAAAACATTTGTCTGTAAATATGTTTTACCCAAAACTCCTCAAGCAGCTTAGCCTCAACTTCACTTGGTTCAAATTGTGTAAAAAAAAAAAAAAAAAAAAAAAAAAAAAAAAAAAAAAAAAATTAAAATCTCCTACTGAGCACCTTTTGCTTTCCAATTATTAATCAGTTAATCCAAACCTACTCAACAAATCGGCCTACACTGTACTGATGTTAAGTCGAGCAGAAAGAGCTGAGCTTTTCACATGTTGATGCTAGAAGGATTTTTTTAGCTGCAGATGCATCCTTTGCTACAAACGATAAAGTGTTCCCTAAAGCAATGCTATGTTTTTGCATTGTAGGCAATTTTTATTTTCTTATTTAAAAAAGGGATTTATTTATTTGTTTATTTGCATCTTTTAATATATTTCTAATACTGTATAAAAACAGGGTTGAATAAAAAAAAATCTCTAGAACGTGCTGATTAATCGATAACTAAAATAATCATGAGTTGCAGCCCTAATTTTTACTCAAACAGCTCTTCACTTTTTCCACATTTTATCTTCCAGCCTTATTCCAAAACAAGTTAAATTCCTATTTTAACTGGGAGCTCTACACAAAATAGCCCATAATGAAGATTTGAAAACAATGTTGGAGATTTTTGCAAATGTATTAAAAACAACAAAGCAATCACATCACATGTACATTAGCATTCCTTTGCTCAATCCTGTGATGATGCACATTTATATCTATATAAACATACATGGATATACAGAGATCAACATGCAAAGTTCCTAATTGAAATTTTCACTTTGAACATCTATTTAACTTATTATTTTAAATTATATTTTCTATCCTAATTATTAACTAAAAATCATCCTATTTCCCTGTGTGAGGGATAATAACGTCTATCTGAATGTGACAGATGTAAGTTGTTGGTTAAAAACATCAAATAGGACAGATATTCCCCCCCAACAGTCATGTTCAATTAAACCATAGAACATACCGACCCTGTTTAATACATCAAAACCATCAACGGGACCAGAAATGTGAACTTTTCTCAAGCATCCATCCCCCCCTCATGTTTAGGGCTCAGCTGATCCTCCACATTGGTTTCACAACATTTGCTTCATTTGCAAATTATGTAATCATTCAATTGTCAAGCAATCCTGACCGTTTCCTCCCACCATCACAGCCTGTTCACTGCCTACACTGTATGGAGACCAGCACATCAACACATGTAATCAAAGGGATCCAGCCTAAAAAGTAAAGCTGAGCTAGAAAAACTTTAAAGAACAAAAAGGGGACCCACACAGGTGCTGAAATACAAGCCAGAGGAGCTGAGGGTGATGGTGGTGGTGCCTCAGGTTGGCATCCATCAACCCGTATGATGTGATGAGTCTCCCTGATATGCCTGCTGTACATTACAATCAAAGCACCACCATGTCCTTCATGAAACACACCAAGACAAAGACTTCAAACACCACTACAGGGGTCTCACCTTCCTAAAGCCCAACAGCTGAAGGCGTTCAGTGCAGCGGTGTGCCGGCCATCCTGTCAAAGCTGCCTAAATAAATGGCTTCTGCTTAGTCAGACACAGAGCAGCGGTGGTTTGGACGTCTCAAAATGTGTGAATATCGTCAAACAGTTCATACTTTTTTGTCACTCATTACAGAAAGAGAAACTAATTAAACAGATTCATTACGTACAGAGTGAAATACAGCCTTTACTTCTTGTAATATTGATGATTATAGCTTAGAGATCATGAAAACTCAATAATTGTCTTAGAAAATTAGACTATAACAAAAGATCAACAAAAAAGATATTTTAAACAAATGTCAGGTTTCTATAACTATGTTAATTTCTATGCACTTAATTCTTGCTTCAGGCTCTTTGCATGAATTAGTGCGTCAATGCGGCGTTGCATGGAGGAGACCCAGGTTGCATTGATAGCTGCCTTCAGTCACCTGGTGTCTCCCATCCTCCTCTTGACAATACTCCATAGATTCTCTATGGGGTTCTGGTCAGTCAAGTACAGTAACAGCATGATGCTGCCACTACCATGTGCCCCCACGACGATGGCATGTTCAGGGTTGGGTTGTCACGACACTAACATTTGAAACTCGATACTACGGAAAGTTCGGTTGAACGCATGAGGTTCTTTCTAATAAAGATCAGAAAAATACAACTCTGCACCAGTCAAATGAGTATCCTTGAAGAATTCGTTTTTTAGCCTTAACTATGTCAACTAGAGGTGCACCGGTTGCAGTTTTCTGGCCAATCATCACTCTTTAAAAAGAATGAGCTGTTGATCCGGGCTTTGGCCGATACTGAATTTTATGCCTGAAAAGTTGCTAAATATAGCAACAAAGTTGCTCAGTTAGCAACAGTGGGATGATTATTGTTAACAACGCACATGCAGATGTGACCTGGTGGGCGGGTCTGCCAGTCAGCTCTCTCTCACGGTAGAGAAAAGGGGACAGAGGATGACTTTCAGACCTTTGCAGAGGTAGATGAGAACGGTTCTACATGTAAGTATAGGCTGATCGTTGATCTCCCAAAATCAGAGCAACTGGAGCCAATTTAATCAGCTGACTGATTTATCGGTGCACCCCTAATATCAAAATATTGATTATTTTGGCTACCCTAGTTCTGGGTAGAGTGTAGTGTTAGTTTTCCACCACACACTGGATATCTGCAACTCCCCTAGAGGTACTGCAGGCCTAAATTACACGCAGGCAAGGTGTTGCCTTGTTGTTAGAGGGATCAAATAAATGAGGCTGAATATAAATCCAAGCCACAGTTTTTTTTTTGTTTTTTTTTTATTTCCAAGACTTTTTCACACCCATGCCTCCTTTTCCTTCCAGTTCACAATTATATTTAACTTGGTGTTTGTCTGTGGAATCCTGTTAAGATACTGAAGTTTGTAATTTTACAGAAACGAGGCCCTGTGAAGGAATTCTGATCAACGGGCCTAAAATGGCAGCTAAATCATTACCGCCGTCTTCGGCCTCCGAGCGCCCATTTCATCCGAACCCAGCTGAGTACAGTCACAAGTATGTGTTTGTGCAAAGAACATGCACAAACAGAACATCAGTGCCACTGCCCAGTGCAGTGGGCGCTTTCCACTGAAAGACCCTTTGTTTTGGTCGGGAGGAAGCCAAACAAGGAGCTTCAGCATGACTGAGCCAGAGGGGTGAGCTGAAATAACTCCCGATGTGAAGCCTACAAAAAGCCTGACGTGGTAATATCAATAGGAAACCTCCAATGAGACAAAGGGTGAAAACGTGTCTGTGGGTGAGAAAGCGAGGGAGGAGAGGAAGAAGAACAAATGAGAGCAGTGTGAAAATGTTTGAGGAGAGAGTTACAGAGAAGTGAAAGTGAACAAAATAGAAAGTTTGACATGATAAGCATCAGAATCGAGCACGTGTCGGTTTACCCTGCTGACATGATGCGCAATCAGGACAGATCAGCTTGCTGAGAAAAGTAACAATGAAAAACAAAACAAACAAAAAAAAATAATAACTCCCAAGTGCTGGAATTCTTTGTGGCTGGCAGCAAGTGGTGCTGTGTGGCGAAGTCAGTCGGAGCAGCGCAGAACCTGATTTACTGTAGCGCAACGCTGCTCTAAGGAGGCTGAGAGTCTGCTTATTCACGAATAACAAAACAAATAAAGCAGTTGAAGGCTCAGAAAATGTCAAGCTTTGCGGGTGTGAGATATACACGATCTGACTGGACAACATAATACCCTCTTGACATTTGCTTTTTTGTATCTGCCTTATTTTTCAGCAGTGTAGGTGTAGCTTATCATGATGCAACTGATTTTTCTCCTGCAGCTCACACTCCTTGTACTGCACATGTACAGCAATGCAACGGGATTTAAAAAACTGCTTCTCAAATGTTGCAGCAATGACCCAACACAAAACTTAACCTCATGCAACACTGTGCAGACACTCAGTCTGCAGTGATTAAGATTTATCAATCTTGCCATGCCAAATGGTTGAAAGTAAAACTGACAGCATAACCTGCTCTCTTCAAGCTTTGAAATATAATTCCAAGGTGGTCACTGGATACTTAAATATGCAAAACAAAACAAAACAAAAACACAACAACAAACAAACAAAAAAAAGGTGGTAATGTTACCGCAAAACTAAAACTCCGTCCTGACACAGGTGAACACACACATGAAAACTTCAAAGACATGACAGGAAATGATGTTCCACAAAATGCCCTTCATTTCCTCACTTTTGCTCCCACATAACATGCTTTTCAGTATGTCAAGTATATGGTAGAATGGGAAAAGCCAGACAGCACCTTAAAATTTGTAAGAAAGTAATGTGTCACAACATGTATGACACCCAGGAGATGTAATGTTTGCTCAAAGAGTGAATTTGTGGCTTTACCATGATGAAAAAGGTTTTTAAAAAGCTCAGTTCTGATTGGGGCTGCAAGACATTAGGAAAACAATATTGCAATATTTTTGTTGTATAGCCCTATATTTATATTAGTATCAAATTAACCCATATTTTATTGTGTTTATTATGTTCCCAGCACTCTTGATAAGCCTTAGAATAGCTGGAACTTCATTCTGCATCAGTTGTGGACATCAGCGGAAGTCAAAGTATATCCAACTAAAGGCCTATATTGTTTGAAATTTAATGTCAATTGCATCGAAGTAAAAATTTGAAATTGCAATAATGCACATACTACTAATGTGATGATAAAAGGGATTTGATATATTGAGCAACGCTGGTTCTGTTTATAAAATGAAAAATCTAAAAATGATTTTATTCAAATTAAAATCGGACTCTCCAATACTCCTATATTACACCATTATCTGGCAGAATTCCCCATTATAAGTCATACTGGGTAATGCAACAGTCATGTTTTGGTTTTAGGTTTTTTTCACTTTCACATTCTAACCAAACAGTTTTGCTTCCCTAATGACTGAGCTAACTTTTCTCAGCAAGAAAGTTGCATCATTAGGTATTTTTGAAGGCAGTAAACTTTTAAATGTGACAAGTCATCTTTAGGGTCCTAACAAACCCTGAAAGATACCTCAACGTATTGGCATCTACATTGTTGGGATCCAAGAACAAAATTAAAGTTTTAAAGATTTTTTTTAGGGAAAGATTCATCATTTTGTGCTGTAACAAATAGAAGACTAAAGGTTCCACATTTCACAAATTTAACTTTAAAGAATCTGTAATTGGTGTAGAATAAGTCAGTGAAAGTTTGACTGGTCATATACAGTAAGGCCCAGTGGTGGGCACCGCTACTAAAAAGTTAGTTGCGCAAACCCTAAAGCACTAATCATAAACATTAGGCCCTCTAATGCTAAAGCACTACACCAACACTATTTAGTAAAAGTTAATGCTGAAGCGCTAACTTCAATTTGAACTTTATTCCACTGAAAGTTTACAAAACTGCCAAGTAAATCAGCACTTTAGAATTTATCCAGAAAATTAACTTAGAGGAAGTTAAATGCGCATAACATTTTCAATGTTAGCAAAAGCGCTAAATGAAAAATTAGCTCCACTGTTAGCATATTAGCAGAAGTGTGCCCACCATTAGCTAGGCCCAAAATTATTCATACAACTGACAGTTTAAGTTTCTGAACATGTTTCTTCCGACTGGAAATAATATTTAGGTTTTTGGCCAGCCCAGCCAGAGTCTGGACCTAACTCCAACAGGGAATCTGTGGAGGGAATGAGAGATTAGAGTGATGACAAGGAGGCCTTCCAAGCTCCAAAACTTGGAGCTCATTACCAAAAATACATCATGAAAACACCAACAGAAACCTGCAAAAAAGGTTTCATAATTTATAAATCTATGTTGGAACCACCCAGGTACTTTAGATTTTGAATTAGAGATGATTGATTGCAGTCCAGACTAATTACATAACACAAAGCAATCCACTTAACTTGACATAAATGTGACAAACTGCATCACTATCAGTCATTATGAAAGTGTAATTTTTGGGAAGGATGAGCTGCAAGTTGTTATAAATGCCGGCGCTAAGTCTTGAAGTTGTTATTGAAACAGAGGAAGATATTGCATAAAAAAGACCAATGTGAAAGATGGTTTTCCAGAAAACTGTAGTCAGAATCTAAAATGTGGCTGAGGTCAGCCTCCAGGAGTAAAGCTGGTGCCATTTCACAAAGTAAAGACACAGTTTAGGGGGGTGGGCATGTCCAACTGATCCAACTGTGGGGAGGCCCTGGAGTAGACCCAGAACAGGAGGGCTTTTATGCCCCATCTGGCACTGACATCCTCTAGGAAACCCTGAAGGGGAGGCTGCTGAGTAAATGATACAGAGGGAACAATATTTTTTAAAGCAGTAAATTACCTCCAAAATATCATCTCTTTATGGTTTACATCGCTGCCTCCAAACTTGGCATACCATAACAAGACATGCTACCATGAAAACAAAGAATAAAGAAAAGAGGAAGAACACAGATCTGCAGGACGATTGAAGAAATGTTGCCTTCAGGTAAGAAAGTTGCAGCATTTATCCTCTTATGCATGGTGCATCATTACGGCACCGACCTATTGCCACATGACGAAAGACCGCAGGCCGCAGCGCATACAGAGAACTCAGCTGTACGCCCAGACGCTCCGGTTGCTGCACGAGAAGGCTGAGGCTTGAGACTGAAACAAACACACCAGAGAAGTACGTACAGTGCATGGTTGTGTGTGTGGAGGGAAAGGAGGGGGCTGAGGTCACACCAAAGGCAACACTTTATTCATCGTCCAATTACAAAACAGAGATCACGTACTGGATAGCTGATCCTCTTATCACTTCTTCACACTGGCTGTAATCACACAGAGAGCTGGGAAGAGGCCGAGCGCTCAGCGGTGAGTCAGCTGCTCTGCTGCTTCACAGGTAACAGTACTCTGTCCATATCATAAGAAAAGAGATGCCCTGTGACCAGAGTTACCCCGTGGCTAAATAAACACATCTGAAGAAAGGAATGCAAACACTTGAAAGCCTTTAGTAGCTCAGAGTGATCATTCTGCAACTTCACCTGCACAGGAAGTTTGCATGTGTCGGCTCAGTGCTCTGATTTTAAAGACCACAGTTTAGCTGTTGTGGCTTGCTCCAGCCGACCTCGTCACACTGCAGTACTTTTGCAGCAAATCAATTGTGAACATAGTGGAACGAAGAAACTAAAACAAAGGGGATATGTTTTTTATTTTAATTGGTAAGCAAAAAGATAAGTCTACTAGTGCAACTAGTTAGCACATGTGCTTTTTACTGAGCTAGTTTCAAATAACTCAAATGAAACCGTGACAAATGAAAGTTCAAGATAAAAAAAAAAAACTGCTATTGTCTTATCACTGTGGTATTAAGAAGCTAACAGCAGGGTAAGCCAAAAAACTTCAACTTCAATAACTGCAGTGCAGCTTGTGGAAGGAAACCCAAAATGTTTGACCCAAGTCATACAGTTCAAAGGTAATGCTACCAAATACCGAGGAAATCTACATAAACTTCTGATTATGAAGACTTTAATAAATCAAAAAAAATAAATAAAAAATTCAAACTCATTATTGTGGCACTTAGCCAGCAGAAATAACTTTGGTTATTCTAACTGACCCGAAATGAGAGACGTTTGCTCTAATTTAACTTCAGACAGTAAGGAAAAAAAAGGTTTGTCGTTTTATGTGGTGTATGTAAACTTCTGGTTTCAACTTTATGTAAGCAACAATTAAAGAATCATCTGGAATTCGGCTGAGGAACCAAAGCCAGCTGATTTTAGGCTTGAAAGGTCCTAACCAGTGACCCGGCCAGTCAGACACTCAAACATCAAAACCACCTCGAATATCAGTCTAACCACAACCCTGTTTGGTGTGGAAGTAGTTACTGGTGGAAAAAGACTGGGTCAGCTATTTTCAGTGACGGTAGGTCAGGTACGTCATGATAGATGTGAACATAAATTGTTCAGGAAGGCCAAATTGTTTTATTTTGGTATCCAGTTCACAATAAATCATCATTTCCAACTAAATGATGCAGTGTTTTTGTTTTTTAATGGTGCTTGTTTTTCACTGAACTAATTTCTTTTTGTTACCAAAGCTTGACAAAACTGCGGAGTATCAGATCCAGACTACGAGATTATTTTTGTTTTTGAAATTAAGAGAATGAGCTCATAATATTATAACAATAAAGTAGTTTTTATTCTTGTATTATTATAGCTTTTTTCTTGCATTAAAACTTTGTTCTCGTAATATAACTTTATTGTAAGACTTTATTCTCGTATTATTACAACTTTGTTCTTGCAATATGACTGTCATACAACATTATTCTTGTATTATTAGGAGTTTATTCTGGTAATATTCTGACTTTATTTTCATGAATCATAAATAATTTTTTTTCTTAGCCTGTCCCTAATACTGCATCATACAAAACAACTGCAGCAGACCAAAATTATAAATCTGCTTGATTTTTCTGGTATCTGCATTCTATGGTTGTCTGGGGCATTTCTTTCTAAACCTCACTGAAGCAAACAGTTTGTTCACATTTCATGTCAGGATGGGTTTTAGGAAGTCAAGGAGGAGGAGCGTTATCAGCATCATAGCAGCTGGTGTTTTTGCTTTGGTTAGTGAGGAAAATGTTCCACCTGTTGTTAACCAACCATACGCGCTTCCATCTTCTCCAGCCGGTCTGTTCCATAATTTTTGTCCGTCTCCACGCACATCAGATTACCGAGAGTTAACGAGAAGCTTCCGGCCTGGTCCGCCACTTACGTACGCACAGCTGGATGAGACCAGCATCCAAGAATGTGTGTTTTCCTGTCTAGATGTTTGCTTGGTAGCTGGAAAACACAGCTGAAGAGAACACATTCCAGAGGAGAGATCTGCACTGAAACAATCAACATGGGTATAAGTAATGTGACTTACCTACTGGTGAACATTTTCAATTAGCCCCTGTATAACCAGTACTTTTGCGCTTATTTCTTTTGCAACACACCTCTGGATTGCAAGAGGATTTTTTTGGACATGGCTATTTTACTTTACTATAGTGTATAGTATATTACACAGCAGTTTATTTGTTTATTACAAGGGTTCCTACGCAATCTTGAAAAGTATGGAAGAGCATGGAATTAGCTTTTATCATTTTCCAAGTCTGGACAATGGAAAACAGAAAATAAAGTATGGAAAATCTTTGTTCTTCCAGGTTTTATTTCTTATTTTGCAATCTAAAAGAGAAAAGCTCCTTTTGCCAAGATAATCTTTAACTGTGGTATTCTACTCAAGGATATCACTTTGAAATATTAGAATCTGGCCTGTCTGTGTAAAAGACATGGATTGATTTTTGAGATACTGCTGATAGAGAAGTAAGAGCCCATTTTCTCTTGGGTGGCAGCAATTCCACCATGTTTCTAAGACTGGCTTAATGTCAGGCTATGTTCACACGCTATGTTTACACATCTAACAAAAGCAAAAATAACATCACTGATGGACACTGTTCCCCACCCCATAAATGAAGCTGTTGCAGAACTGGAGAGCTCCTCCAGTGGTAGACTGCTGCATCCAAGGTGCATAAAGGAGCATTATAGGAGATCCTTTCTCCCAGCAGCTGTTAGAATTTATAATAGGCCTGAAACGATTAGATTAACTGTAATGAATCGATTATTGAAATAATCATCAACTAATTTAGTAATCAATTAATTGTTAATTGGAGGACAGACTCAAAAGAGGTAATTTGCTGAAAAAACAACATACTGAGAGCAGTAATTTAAGCCAAAACTGTACAAAAAGATAAACATTTTGCATTTAAGATGAAAAACTTATCTGTAAATACGTTTATAAACACATTTTTAATATTATATAAAATAAGCTTAAGTGGTTAAATGAAAAATTGGTACAACGTGCCAAATGTTTTATCCGATTAATCATCAGAATAATCGATACAATAGTCGATAACTAAAATAATCATTAGCTGCAGGGAGAGGGGCCTGATAACTCTGACCTGAACTGAACATCTTCTGCAGGGCAGCAGACTGTTCCTGCATTAAACTTGCAATGTGAACGTGGTTCTAGTTCCAGTCAAATCAAGAGGTCATCAAAAGCTTCCTCAGCCTTTCTTCAGTTATAAAAGGGTAGTTAGGACATTTTCACTGCTTGCAACACAGGATTTGTTGAATTAATGTACAACAGATCATCGCAGTGTTTGATTATTGAATGATAAGCTATAATTGGCTCTAACACAGCGATGAGAAATAAGCCATCGTTTCCTGTGAACTTTCAATGCACTTTATTGGCACCGATTCTAGATAACGCCTGTCTGAGAGGTGATGATTAGCCCGCCGGGAAGAGAGGAGTTTGGGGATGTGGGGGGGAGTAATTACACATTCCTTTTTTGAGCTTAAAAAAAGAAACTCAGCAGGCAGAGACAGGACCATGAGACCGCTGGTCTGCCAGATGATTTTAAGAGCTTCGTCCCCCAACGAGAGCAGGAAATGTGTCGATAAAATGTAGCACAGCTGACTGAAATCTAACAGCAGGAAGAATCTGGTTCATTGTTGCAATAAGGTGAGAAGTGATGGAGAGAAAAGGCTGGAGCGAAGCGGGCAGATGGTGAGAGTCGTGTTGGACGGGATGTACTCAGGAACAGAATGTCGCCTACAGCTGACTGTACTTGGCACAGACACTCTGCCGCTTCCATCATATTACAGGAAGGTACCAATTATAGCCGGAAAAACAACTTGATCAAATGATTGTTTTATTAGTAGAGTCTTTTACAATCACAACTACTGTCATATTAGCAACCTGGCTAGCTTTGACTTAAAGTTTGGCTGCCAAAGATGAGATGTGGACTCACTCTGAGGCTGGACTCCCTTCATACTGCTGGAAACTGAGGCACAATCAACAGTAATTACCAGCTTTGACACTTTAAAGTTCACCTATATGGAGAGTGAAAAGTGCCAAATTACAATAAATAAATAATTTATAAAATCGAGTTTCAAATGTGTCATTAATTTTTTAAAACTGGAAATAAACACAGAAATAATATAGAATTTATTATATGTGTCTGAATCAAATGTATTGATCTCATTTTAAAAACTCTGTAAAATTATTATTATTATTATTATTTTTTTTATTATTATTTTTTTTATACACAGGAGATTTTCAATTACAAATCTAAAAGGGAAACTGTTAGGTACAACAAGGTATTATTTATTTGATAGCCTTGTTTTTTTTTTTTTTTGCTTTCATTTTAATAGTATAATTCATAGGGCCACAAATATCTAATGAGTTTTTACTCAAGGAAAAGACATCCATTTATTAAACTTCAAACTATTAGACTAAAATTTAGTAAACAAAAGTTCTTTATTTTGCTGCTAGGAATAAACTAAAAACTAGGGATGCACGATATATCGGCATCAATATCGGTATCGGCCAATGTTAGTCATTTTTTAACATATCAGAAATGGTCCAATAAGTAAAATTGGGTCGATATTAATAACTGATGTTTATTCCTACCTTATGTTTGCGTTTCTGGAAGGGGAGAGGGTTGGTCATGTGGTATTTGTTTGGTCACATGACTTGTAATAGCGCAGGATTGTTGGGTGTTTAACTGAAGCAGAGAATCAATGCCAGCAGTGGTTGTTTTTTCAGGGTGTCAAAAAGGTAGAGAAATGTATATAATATTGGTAAATATCAGTTATCAGCCTCAACAGCAATATTAATATCGGAATGGGCCAAAAATTTTAATATCTGTACATCCCTACCATAAAAAAAATTTCTTGACCAATAAAATGCAAAATAAACAAAAAAAAGTTTGTAAACTGTATACCTACATTTTATTTAGGAAAATTCTGAGACCCTTTTTCACTCCTATAATTATTTGTTCTTTTCTACTTTTTTCAATCAATATTGCATGTTTAATTGATAGCAGAGAAGCTAAAAAGGAAAGAAATTTTAACAAAATAATTTTGCAATTTTTCATTGGTAAAACAAATGATGTCCCCCGAGTGCCTTCAACTTGTGATTTTGGAACGCTGTGCAAAAGTTTGGACACCACTGCCTTAAGTAGTGCTTGCAAGGTTTTTGCAATACCGCAAAATTAAAATTTCTGTCTACAATCACCTATCTACACTTAAAAAAAATAAATAAATTTAACTGTTATAAATGATCAGCATAAAGGCATTAAATTACCTTGGAGATTTGGGAGGTCATTGCTCCAAATCAGTCTTTAATCATAACTTGACTTTTAGTCCAAAGAACTGCCTGTACTGAAGTAAGAGGTCACCTTTTAGCTCAGAACAGTCTGAAGGATATTGGGCGGATATTAAAATTCATTCAAGTAAATTTCATTCCAACTAATCAGCACTTTCTCTTTAGATTTTAGAAATGAGACCAATGTGAACTGAGTACTGCCAGTAAAACTGGTGGGTTAGGGAAAAAAAAACAATTCCAAAATCCACAAAATACTTGCCATCAGCAATTATTTTGAACTTTTATAATAATATTTTTTTCAAATATATGCTTTCAAAAAAGAGAGAAAGCTGCAATCATAACTTTAGGATTGTCTTTAAAAGAAAATATTGATCTGAGTTAGCATCTCTACCAATAGGAGGCAAGCTACAAATGCCAAGAAATACTCTGCACAGGGGTTTCTGAAATGTATTGTCCCAGAGGTTCACTGATTGCATCTACAGTAGTGCGTCTTGAAAGAGCACAATGAAAACCTAGTGATGCACTTGGATTAAACTGCTAGAGCAAGCAGATACATTTACTCTCTGCAGTGGAAGAAATGAGCAGATGTAGGTCGCTGAATTAAACATCATAAATAGGAAAAAAAACACCCTGGTTACTGTTGACCTAAATAGGGGCTAGAAAGGCTTTAACAGCTTCAAGTCATAAGAAGTAGGCTTCAGGTTGTTGGAACATTTATCTCTTTCTCATGATCTCCAAGCTTGGCAGGAGTGGAATTGGTAGGTCAAAATAACACAGTTAACTCCTAACCATGTAATTCCTGTATCAATGGGTTGTCTGATCCACTACAGCCAGGGTCATGCTGTGATTCCAGTCACCAAAGAAAAAATGTTTTGTCATGAAAGACTCAGATCAAAATCTCTGGTTATCAGCTTGATTCAAGGATTTGTGATCATTTATTGTAACATCATGGCCTCATTTATTTTTTCATCCAGAGATGCAAGTTTAGTGCCCTACACGCAGTCTAGAAGTCCCCCGCAGGTGTCAAAAAACTATTAACTAAAATATTCAGAGTAGGACACATTTTCTCATTTCACTCCACCTCAATCTCTTTTATGTTTAAGCAGTTGTGGGGCATGGTGGCAAACCATGAAACTGCTCCCACATACTCAGGCGTACTGTGTGTATTCTGTGGACCACGAGATTTCATAACTTCGCATACTGATTCCCTACATTTCTCGTGACAAATTCCTTAATTTCCCACAATCTAAATAGATACTAGCAAGTTTGATGAGCTCCTTGGGCACCTAGCCCTGTTTGTTCCCCACAAGGGCAGCCACCTCGCACCTATCAGTGGTGCACAGAGAGTCTCAGTCCTGCTACGTGTCCTTACAACTGTTGCGCCAACTCTCAACACCATCAGTTCGGTGTTGCATATGAACCAGTTCAATGTGAACACCGTTTCCTGCTGAGCAGTTTCCTGTGTGAGTCAGTGCGTCACAAAGTGTCCACGGGTGTAAAAATTGACCTTTGTGCGGACGTGTCCAAGAGATACGTCTGCTTTGAGTCCGCACAGACCTCCAAGGAGTGAAGACCCTCCGATTATGATGCAGGCAACATGAAACTGCTACTGTGCATGTTACACAAGTTGTTGCTAGCTAACCAAAGAGTGAGTTGATGCCACCAACCTTTCTGAGCTGGCCGTGAAAGGTTGAGTGACTAAAGTGTTTCTTCTAACTACATCCCCCAGAATGCTGTGTGGTTCTGGATAGGAGTTCAGTGAAACTGTTAAAATTCTATCTATTTATTTTCTATTGATATTGATCACGTCTCTATCGTAATATCTGCCCTAACTTGTACTTTGGAATATTACAGCATACTAAAAAAAAAAATAAAAAACTGTAGCAGCCTGGCTAAGCTACAGATCAAACTGTACAAATTATAGAGTCAAATGAATAGGAAGGCAATGCTGAAAGGTACAGAAAGACACACATCTTCCATTAAAACACAGGACAGATACAAAAAAAAAAAAAAAAAAAAAAGTGGACCCCCAATATTTGTGTAGGTTAGGGACCACAACCACCTGCAAATAGCGAAAACCCGCAAATACTTGAGACCCCCCTCTAAAAATGTGTAGAACTCCATATACTAACAGTTCAAACACCAAATATACCTTAGTATGCATTAATACGCACAGTGAAAACCGTCTTAGCCCCAACACAGAAGCTAATATCTTGGGGGTGCAGCCAGATTTCAGGTGGGATATCTGTTTTTATGATTAGACAATAAAGGCATGCTTCATCATGCTCTTGAGCCCAAGTTTCAATGAGAAAAACAAAAACCAGATTTGAAAACTGCACTGATGTTGCTTAAAGGCAGAGTAAGAAGAGTGAAACTCCAGTCGCTAAGATCTCTCTCCGATGAATATTTCAGCCTTTTCACTGTCAAATGACACCGCTTGAGTTTACAGTGAGCCCCTGCCTCAGGAAGGGGGGTCTCACTTCATGATTGAGCGGCATGTTTATTTGAATGTGCAACCTTTATGAGTGTGTTTAATCCTCGCCTGCTGCCACTCTTACGACGCCACAGCCTAATCTCGGGATTATGAGCCGATCTCACCCTGCTCAATCCTTCGAGCACAAAACACACACAAGTACAACAGAGAACACGCTTAAAAGACTTGGAGAGGGCAATTGTCCAAGGACTGGTGGCAGAGAACAAAGACAAATGACGTTAGATATAATGAGCGAACAAATTCACACAAAGCAACACAAACAAATGCTTGAAGGTGGTTTTTTAAATTCCTTTCTATAAAAATGAATTTAATCAGATTCTGACCAAAGCAGGAAAGATCCTCTGTGTTTTTGTGTGACAGAAAAAAAAGACAATGTGCTCCCAACAACTGACATTCCTCGCATGACTAGCATAACTTTCTCAGTGGTGTGTGTGTTCGTATAGCTCCGGATGAGTGCTGGTGTGAGTCTGCCCACACAAACTGGACTGAGGCTACAAAGCCCTGAAATCACACCGATCGCCCTCTAAAACAACCCGATAATTATGACGTCCCGTTTATGATGTCCAGCCGGAGTTACTGTCGTCTACTCTGACAAATACATTTTATTACAAAAGGAAGGACCGAAAGTTTTACATTAAGTTATTCATATTACAATAACTGGCACAATAAGAAGTAGAACAAACCTCTAAATAATAGTGAAAACAAAGCTAATTTTATGTTAAAAAGATAATTTTAAAGTAAGCCAGTCTCCAAATGACTAACTAGTAGTTTTACATTCATAACCGCAATTTCAAGCAATATTTTTGTTTTTTTTTTAATGTGGTTTTATTGGGAGAACACAAGCAGCCAGTACCTTACCAGTAACAGAAAACTCTCTTAACGTCTCCATTTCATAAAAATACAGATTGGTTAACAGTGAAAGCTAAAGCTAATAACGCTGGAGATGCACTGATCAGAGATCTTTGGCCAGTTTTTGAAGCTTTGACCCACTGATACAGATTTTTCTCTTCAAATTTCAAAATATTTCCTGCAGTGAGCAGTCATTAATTACTTAACCCAGTGGTGTCCAAACGTTTTGTCCTAAATCGTCAAGTTGAAAACACTTACACCCCCCCTTTTTTCTAAATACAAAAATTCATGCGACATTTTTTATCTGCTCAAATAATAAAATAAAACAAGATCTTATTGAAGTAAAAAAAATAGATTTTTTTTTAGATGCAAAACATAAAAAAGGTCAGGCATACATTTCCTGATTTATTTATTTATTTATTTTTTTTTAATGGGGGGTGGTGGTGGCTAAATTACGACAAATGCACAAACCTGGACAATGAATAAGAAACTTGTGTTGTATCAAACTTTTTTTGTAATTTTAAGATTTTGTCTGTAAAATTTGTCAATCTAAAAGAAATTTTAAAAAAAATAATAATAATAATAAAATTGTCCACCTGTGCTCACAGGTCATATTTGCCTCACTCGAGAACTGTGGTTGGGGCCACACAAAATCATCCAGAGGGCTGCAAATGGCCCCCTTTGGACACCCCTGACTTAAACCAGTCTGTCCACTGCCAACATTACTATATAGGCAGAGACAGGTCACCAGTCCATCACGGGGTAACACAGAGACACACAGAACCATGCAAACACTCACACCTCAGGACCATTTAAAGAGAGCAGATAACCTTACAGTCATGTTTTTAGACTGCAGGAGGAAGCCGGAGTACCTGGAGAGAACCTGCAGTTGCGCTGGGAGAACAAGCAAACTCCATGCAGAACAACTCCAGGACCTTCTTGCTACAAGTCAGCAGTGCTGTGCCACATGCTAACATTTGACACTTAGCCAGAGGCTAACTCAAATGTTAGCAGTTCAAGTGTTTACAAAATAGAATTTGCATGAACAGCTATGACATTTTAGAGATTAAAGTTTAGTCTTTCTCCAAAGGGACTGATCATTAGCTTTTGAGAAGGACTCCAAGAGAGCCATTAAGTGCAAATAAGACATTGACTGTCCATAACTTCTCTACAGAGCCTCATTTAATAAAATTAATCAAAAGTATCCCTTTAAATTTGATTATGTGGACTTTGGAGATCTTAATGTAGGAATTTAAAAAACCTTCAAAGAGCATCATGCATAGTTGGTATTAATTGGAAATACAACACCCAGCTGCACAGAGTAGATTTTAATGAAGACACCATGTATGAGATTGTAAACAGGGGCAGAGGCTCTTTCTTTAAAGAAAAATGTTTACCAACCTTAACATCTCACATGAACCTCTGAACCAGACAGGAAAAAGTTCTAAAAACTAGACGGAAGTCCACTGCAGCACACTGCTGTTGGCAGTAAGGAAAAATCTGCTCTATTTCTGCACTTCTTTGAAAGTCCAAAAACACACTTAGTTGAAAGGAACTATTTTCTGAGAAGTTACATTGCATTTGTTCTGCTTTTAGAGTAATGGGTTGTCTGAAAGCCACAAACACAAAAGCCACACATGCATACACAAATGACTGAAAGCTGAGACGTGCACAACACACAAAGATGCACACGCATGTATACACGTACTCCTCTGATCAATAAAACATAGACTCGACTGCGGATTATATAAAAAGAGAGAAAGACGCTGCAAGCTTCTGGACTGGTTGCCAGTAGTAACAGAGTCGCAGAGAGGCTGATGTCCACAAGTTTAAATAGGCTCACCTTTAGACTCCAGTGTAAGAATACCTACATATACATCCATCCATCCACAGTTCATCGATGTGCTTCCATGATCCTGGCCTGGCTTGAATTCCAGAACAGGAAAGCCAACATAATTTCAACAAGGTTACCTCAAAAGCTGTATGCCAATCATACCTGTGAGTTGATTTTCAAGTTCACTTTGTCATCAAGAAGTAGCTCACTCTTCCAGAGGACTTTAACAAGCTCAATCAGAGCGCATCACACACAGAAAGGTTTAGGCTCTGCTTCTTTTTCCTTCCCAAAACACAAGAAATGTACCTTGGGAAGATGAAACTAACAAGATTTTTTTTAGCCTGCATGCAAGATTTAGACCACTACTCCCTCTGGTTCTGGATGCTGGGCAGCAGAAAACTAAGAGGGAAAACTCTTAGTTTTTTATATTTGGACAGTATTGTGATGCGTAACCGTGGCAACAAGGTAGTGTTTTTACAACTGAGAGCAGCTGATTAGCTTCCTGAAATAATACCTGAATTACAACCCCAAATCCCAGAGGAGTTGAAAAGAAAGAAGTTCAAACCATCTCTTCCAACCATCATAACAGGCAAGGATCATATCCTCTCTGGCCAGCTTTCGAACCATTCGGACAGAGATTTAAAAGAGGAGTGGCAAAAGCAAATGAGGTAGATTAGCAGTGCTGTCGTCATCCAGGACATGTTACTGTGGAATATCGTCTCTGCTGGCCGGATGAGACTGTCATAAAGCAACAGTCTTCAGTCAGAGGCTTTTATAGAGTTATTCCAAGACTGACTGCTACTGGAGATCCTTCCTTCCCACAGCATCTCCATCAAAAGACTCTTTGAAGATACTTGGGTGACACAAGTTACAACAACATTTGATTTCTCTTTAGGATAAATAAAGTATTTTTGAACTGAACTGAATGAAAGCCAACCTGGAATGTGGTAGTGGCAGCATCATGATGTGGAGTTCTTTTTTTAAAAGAATACAGAAAAAAAAAGCTATCAAACTGAAGCCCCACCCATGTCTCAGAGTTTTACCCACACAGCAACAATACCCAATTTATCCAAAAAAACAAAACAAAAAAAAAAAAAAATAAATAAATAAATAAATAAAAAAAAAAAAATAAATAAAAAAAAAAAAAAAAATTCATATCAAGAATAGAAAGTGAGAGTGGGACTGCATGTTCCTACATCGCAGTAAGCAGCCTCTATGTTCCCTCTATATCCTCCATAACGCAGAGGCTGATCAATACTAACTGCTATATGCCCCACAGACACAGGGAGGGGTGGAGAGACAGCCAGGGTAATTACTCCATCCTGTGGAGGGGTAGGGGGGGGGGGTCATCCCTTCAACAACCCACAGCCTAGATCTCAATGTGGGTCAATACACACACATTCAGATCCACGCAGCACAAAATCGACATCCAGCTGTTCCAGATGAAGGAGCACGGATGTATATGCGGTCAAACTAGACATAAAAAAATAAATAAATTTTAAAAAAATAAAAATAGACCCTGAACACATCATGGACACTCCTTCATATAGACAGCATCGTTTCAATATTGTTCAAACACAGATCACACAGGAGTGCTTTCTGGAAACGTTACACCTTTTTACAACATCTCAGTGTTGCCAGGGAGACAGCAGGGTGGTGCATTCCTGATGCTGATGCTTGTATCCATAAATGAGGAGGGCAAACATGCAGAAAGCATGTCTGCTTCTAAGGTACCTTAATGAACGTTAATAAGATTTGAATGCAACAGGAGGAAAAAGCAGTCCAGGATTAGTATAAATAACTTAAATTGGTCAAAGTGTGGTGTTGCTGGAGGATTAGAAGTAAACACACTTGTGACTGATATCAGCCCTTAGGGGGCAGTTTGCATACTTTTGAGATGCATTCAGGTAAAAGGCACTGTGAAACAGAGCATGCTTTAAGTATAAAAGCAAAATTAGTTAATTTTAAATTAGAAAGATCACTGATCACTGAACAAAATAGCATAAAGATGCAACCACCATGCATGTCGTTCTTGTAATAAATTCATGCATTTACGAGAGTTTTATTTAAATATCCAATGTAAACAAACCAACAGCATCCCTGTGATAATAAAGTGAACACAATACGCACCATGGCATTGCTCTGGCTGAATTGTTTCTAAGCTACCGTTTCCTCTTCGTTGTCATCCCCACACAGCCTGTTATTAACACTTCGTCCTTTTCCGCCGAGGCAGACGTAACGTCGCCGTGTCCATTATCGGACAGATTCCTCGAGGACATTTGAGCTCGCTTACCTGAAAATGGTGAATCCCGTCCCGTCAGGCGGACTCTCCGGAGCTGCCAGGGCCGGATGCCCTCCTCGGCTTGCCTTTATCCGCCCACCACGGTCAGCAGCGGCTCTTACAAAAAAAAAAAACCCACACAGCTCCGTTTGTGTTTTCGCGTTATGTACCAAAGGCTCCCACAGAGAAAGAAATATCCTCGGAAACACACATAAATGTAGCTGTGTTTGTAGACGAGGTGCCCGAAAATGTCGTTTGTTCGGCGGTGAAGGCAGTTTAAAGAGGCTGGAGGAGGACCTAACGTCGACAGACACGGGAGTGGTGCAACCGCTAGCTACAGAGCCCCACAGCGAGGTGAGACGGACTTCCGTTAACTTTTCAAAATAAAACCACGCCCCTCGCTGCCTGGTGTGTTGTTCTTTACGGGAGATTTCAAAATAAAAGCGGTTTCTTTGTTTACGGTCAAAATATCCACATTAAAACTGTGCTACTACAACCATAAAGAGAACGCACAAGTTTAACTGTCATATTGAAAGAGGAAACCGTTGCTCTAAGAAAAACATGGAGGTCAGACTGAAGAATATAGACATATAAATATTATACGAGTCTCGATGTATTATTTGGACACCAGAACAGATGACACGTTTGGCATAAAACAAACACAGCATGCTAGAAACCCCCTACAGACTGTAAAGCATGGAGATGGAAGTGTCATGGTTTACTACAGCAGTAACAAATTACCATAATAGAATCCACCATGAGAACATGTGTAAAAAAAACAAACAAACAAAAAAAAAAAACTAAAGTTGAAGTGGATCCTGCAACATGTTTATCACCCAAAACACACCAACGACTGATCTCGCTGAGCCACTGCAGGGCAGGAGTGTCCACAATTTGACTGTCCACAATTCCTTTTAAAAAAAAAAATGCTGATTAAAATATTCCCCCAAAATAGAAAGCATAAACTATTTTTCATTTATTAACCGTATTTTCTGCTTTCAGTTTAATTTCATGGTAAATAAACTCCAGTGACTTTTACTCAAAAGCTGGCTTGGTGCACCAATTGATTAAACTAGGCTAAATAAAGCAAGAGTTTTTGAAGAAAGAGTAAATCATATCCTATTCTTGTTTCTGAGAATTGACGGGTAGAAAAAAGAAGACTACTTTTTTACAGAAACGTTGTTTCATTAAAATATTGTACATTTAGTTTATGGCTGCGCAGGAAAAATTAAAAATGTTGCACTGAATTTTCTTTTTTGCACTTATATCAAATAAACGTTTGTGTCCCGCGGCTACTTTTAGCTGGACAGATTTGGCCCCTGTGGCAAAAAGTCTGGCCACCTCTGCGGGATGACCTGAATTCAACCAAAGGGGATTAGACAGTTTTTAGGATGTCCGAATTTTATATCAAATCAAGGGTATTCTTTGTAGTTTAACTGTAGTTAAATATCTTTCTTTTTCAGAGACATGTAAGAGATTAGACATCAATATCCTTTCATAAAGTTTTTTAACAACTACTCTATATATTTAGGTTTCATTGTTTTACAAATACAATTATAGGTCACAGTATGACTACAACTATTTGACAGCATTAAAAATCTCTTTATTTTCACTTAATGTCACTAATGTTATTAATTAGATTATAAATTTCGCATTTTTTTACAGGATCATCCCTCCAACATACTTCCAGCGCTGGTTGTACTCTTTTCATTTTGTTGTGTTGTGGCACCCCCTGCTGGGCAAAGATTGTAGTAGTTTAATTCAATACATAAGCAATTTATCTGGAGAATGATGGTGAAATGTAAAGCTTGACAATCACACCATTGAGCTCCTATTTCTGTTGATAATTGTTTTTTTTCTGCAGCTGAAGTAATAACTTCAACAAATTCTAGAATATTTAGTCTGAAAGAACAGTTTGCACCAAAAAAAAACAACCTTGGACTGCTATTTTAAGCAATTCAAATAAGCACTTTTAGTTCCAAAAGAATTAATATGACATAATGACATAAATCAGATATTGAACTGGAGAAAAACTTTATAAACTGGATATTTGAGTATTCTGTAAAGAAAGTGCAATAATACCAACTGATGTAATACTGTGATCCTACATAGAATATTACTCCAACTTAGCTATACTGGTAATCTATTCTATTCTATGTTCTGAACTGAAACATCATGGAGAGTTACAGATACATGTTATTTTAATAATGTAAAAAAGTTTCTGTTTGAATCCTTCACACATACGTATCACAAAAAACATGAAAAATGTATTTGGAATATTATGCTTGTGATTTTAGTAGTTTAACTAAATAACCAATCTCTCATTTGTACATCAAATACAGAGCACAATTGTGGTGAAGATGTGTAAAAATTCTTCAACCACACAACGTTTTGCATAGTCTCTCTTGATCATCCAGAGTCCTGGGTCCTTTCTGATGCCCTCCTTTGTCCAACTCAGCCCGATGGAATTCTATAGGATTTAGGTCTGGGGACTGAGATGACGATGGAAGGAGGCTGATCTCCATGATCACCATGTCTGTGGTGATTTGGTCATAGGTTTTGCCTTACTATCCTGTTGAAACACACAATGTCCAACAAAAATCCATCAAGTTTTCTTTAAAAAGTCCTGATATTTCAGATATGATGTGAAATCCAACAAACCCGCAGCATCACAGATCCTCCACTATGCTCCTCCACAGCTATTCTTTATTTCACACCGAACCAACATGGAGCGCTACTTTCAACTGACCAAAGGATCAAAGTTCCAGTTAAAATGTCGTAGTACACCATTGCATCAACGTTCAGCCAGTCAGTGGAAGTCTGTTATGCTCTGTGCTTAAATGTGCATCTGTGTCCGGAAAAAGCTGTTTTCCTGCTCAAAAACTAATAGTAAATGAATAAAACTCTCAAATGACATGGCTAAGTCGTTGACGTTAACACTGATATATATAGTTTGTGTTGGACATAATATAATTAGTGAAATTATGATGTGAAAAATCAGTGTGTCATTTTTGATTATATACGCTGGTCCTTATATCAAGTGAGAACTGGCATTGCATAATTAAGACTATTTCTATTTAATTTCCCTTTGGGATCAAAAAGTATTATTGAATTGAATTCTAACTCAAAAATATTATATAACAATCTTGCCAAAAGCTTGTATATTGTTATATAGGGATTCTGTGTGAAACTGTTCCACTTCCAGTAAATATGAAGACGTAAACAGCAAATCTGAGTGATTTTTGTTAAACAGCAAATCTGAGTGATTTTTGTTAAATAGCAAATCTGAGTGATTTTTGTTTCTTCTTTTACCATATAGAAATTTTCATATATCTAAATTGCATATGTATATTATTGCTGATGTAGCAAATTATTACCAATAACGATGATATAAAAATTATGATAACAGTAATAAAACAATAGTAATGCATAGGTTGGACTGATGCTGACCTCCAGCAAACAGCATCAGTCTTCAGTCAGAGGCCTCTTTAGAGATGTTGCAAGACTGACTGCTACCGGAGATCCTTCCAGCCCACAACATCACCATAAGCAACAACTCTTTGAAGATTCTTGGATGATACGAGTAATGTCAACATTTAATTGTCCTTTGGACTAAATAAAGTATTTTTGAATTGTATTGAAAAGTATTAGGTGGGAGATAGGGAGTACATAAGGGGGGATTAAGCAGTGAAGGAAGTCAGGAAGGGTAATGAGGTGTTTCACTTTTATAACCATACTTATCCTCCAGTGGAAGGCAAGAAGCCTTGTTGCAAATGGACAAGATTTTAAGCAATTTCTTTACTGTCAAAAGAAAAAGCCTGATATAATTTGTATTCAGGATTCATCGCTGAAAGCATCTTTAGATTTAGGATTAAATAGTTATATGAGAATCAGGTGTGACAGAGACGATGGGAATTCTTGTAAACAATGATGCTGAGTAAAATTAAAAAATTAGAGATGGAAGAAAATGTGTAGTGTGGAGACTTCAGTGTTCATAAATCACTATGGTGGAGTGATAAAACTGATTGAAGAACTTTTTGGTTGAGAAAAATCATGTCTGTTTGAACAATGAAAGGTGCAGAAAACTGCTATAAATTCTAGCAAAGAATCTGTTTTAGACCTAAAATTTACATCTAGCTCTTTAGTTTCATTTTGTGAATGGCTATTTCAGCAACATAAGTCATTTGGCAGAAATCGTTTATTTGGACCCATCTATATTGTCATAACTACTGCATAACACTCATATACGTGCCTTCATGCACCTGCTATTTGTGTTGATGCATGTGCATTAAATTTTCCATTCAATGTTCTAAATAAGGTTTAAAAAGTATTTCATAAAAGCGACGCAGAGTCCACCTTAAACAACGCTGCAGCGAGCGATACGTGACTTTAGTGCGTGCGTGTGATGTCATTAGTTTATTACTCCAGTACGACCACCAGAGTGGGAGTGCTTGTCTGTGTCGCTGAGAGGACAGCAGCTAGCGGGAAAATGTCTCGGGCTGCGGACAGACTCCGAATGGTGCTCAACCATCTGGACGGAGCAACGGCTCCGATCGTATCCTTCGGTTCTGCTGGGAGATCCGAGTGTTCTCGCCCCTCCTCCTGGGAGACGTTCTGCGGTCGGGCCGGATGTTTCATCCGCTGCTGTTCCCGTCGCGGATTAAACACAGGCAGCGGCCATGGCTGTTTCTCTGTATTTTGAAGAATGTCCGTCTGGTTTGAAAGTGCGTCACTTTGAGGAGTTTTTCATGATTTGATTCTGGCAGTTCAGCGGTTCTGGTTCTGCAGCCTTCGATACAGTAGACCATAGAATATTTATGTATCGCTCGAACTAGTTGGGGAAAGAATCACAGACTGAGCTGAGCTGGTCATGTCAGATCTTTGACAAAATTTAACAAAAACCAAAACTCTTCGTCTGGCCCTAATACTCCGTCGTTGAATTACATTCCAGATATCTAAAAATGAGTTTTGACGAGACACGACTACATTTAAACTGTCCTGATTGATAATTTAAGAAATCTGCATTTAGATTCTGACTAGTAAGAAGAAGAATTCAATATATCTTCTTTTACATTTTAACGGTTCAAAATGGCTTTCCAGATATCACTGGATTCCTCATTTGAAGGGTCACACAACCGTAATTAAAACAGAAGGTATCGCGAACTTAATTTTCACTCATCAAAATTACATTTTTAGATATTTGAATTAAGAAATTGTGTGTAAGCCCCCTTGTGCTGCCACTGAGCTGTCCAAACAGTTGCCTGGAGAATTCTGGGTTTCCTGTACAAAATGGTCAGAAACTGCTATAATGTAGAAAGAGTTCAGTAGTGTGGGATACGCGGAGAACATGAACTTTGTGAATCTGAAGACTGTTTCAGAAATCTGAAAAGAATTTCCTTTTTATTCTCTTCCAACACACACATTGTTCTTAAAATGGCTTTGAAAAGCAAAAAGTGCAACAGTCAACCCATTCCCAAGCTGAAAATAGAACATTTTGAAGTATAGTACAAGATAGCTCTAATTCATTTGGAGATATCTTAAAAGGAATTTTGACTAGTCAAATTTACAGTTGTATTTATCTCTAATTTAGTTTTGCCTAGTTGTTATCTACTTTCACGATATATGCAATTTAATTTGCAGTAGTTGAATCTTATACATGTATTCAAAAATACATTCAAGATATCTTTAATATTGATGTCATTCAAGATATCTTTAATTGGAATTGTGATTAGTCAGAACAAAAAGCGAGATATCTCAAATTTATTTGATGACAAGTCATAATTTAATTGTTAATTTCTGAAATGTATCAGATAATCAGAAATTCATTGCAGATATCTTAAACTGAAGCCTCCAGAATGGTAAATCTGATGTCATTTATACTAGTCAGAATGGAATTAGAGATATCTTAATTAACTAATTTATCGAGTCATGAATTAATTTCAGAAATCTGGAATGCAGTGTGGTGAAGATTATTTTATGTTAAAACGGCCTGCCAAACTTCAGACCTTACAAAACGGAGATAAACGTTCTCACTGTGTGAGGGAGCAAAACTGATTAGCTCTGTCGGTTTATTGCTCTGAGCAGCACGCACTGTAGATCAGCAGTACACTGCCTTACTAAAGCATTCATAATAATTGATTTTTATTTTAAAAAATGTTAGAAATGCAAAACCCAGTGGATTTGATCGGATTTTATGGTTGAGACCAACAGAGTAGTGCAGAATTGTGAAGTGAAAGGAAAATGATGCATGGTTCTATTTTTACTTTTTACTAAGAATCTGAAGAATGCTTTGTAGAACCACCTTTCTCTGCATTTCTGCATTATTTGGATTGTTCTGTTCTCCAAAAATAACGGAGTCAGATTGGATGGAGAGTCTTGCTACAGAGTCTCCTTCTGATTTAGGTCTGGACTTTGACTGGGCCGGTCTACCACCTGAATAGGCTTTGATTTAACCCATTTCATTTCAGCTGGAGCTGTAGGCTTGGTGCTTCTGTCCTGCTCAAAGGTGAACCACACCCACTCAGGTGATTTATAGCCTCTTGTATTTAGCTTCATTCATCCTCCTATCAGCTTTGAGCAGGTTTACTTTAATCTTGGGCTACATAAAACATTTCCACAGCATGGTGCTGCCACCTCCAAGCCTCTTAAGGGAGCAATAATGTGCTGGTTCATACGTCAGAAGAGCAGAAGAAGAAAATAAAAGAAATAAAGTTATTTCCCATGAAGCATAGAGTACCACATTATTGCCCCACCCCCACATGTTGCTATGCAGCGAGTTGAAAGAAACCTCTTGCATTTTTACCTTGTAATCAGTGACTTGGTTGTTAGGAAACTCTTTTTGTGAAAATAATGAATCCAATTCAAAAATGCTTTATTTATCCCAAAGGAAAATTAAATGTTGTAACTCATATCATCCAAGTATCTGTAAAAAGAGTCCTTGTGGATAGTGATGCTGTGGGCAGCAGTCAGTCTTCCAACGAATCTGAAGAGGCCTCTGACTGAAGACGGTTGCTGTATGATAGTCTCATGATTGTCCTGACATGCTAACAGCTCAGTATCCAGGCAGCGGAGATGATATTCCGCAGTAACACGTCCTGGATGACACCAGGAAGAGATGGTTTCAACTTCCTCTTTCTCTCTCTGCTCTTTTGGTCCTGCTCTGCATCCATGAAGCCGGCTTTTCAACGAGGTCATGAAACGGGACATTAACCCCAAACAAATCAGCATGTTTACAAGTAGATCAATGGTCTAATCAAAGTCCAGACCTCAACTTGAATTAAATACCGTTACACAACATCAAAGTAGATAAAAGAACCTGCACAAACATTGTTTACTCATCTAGTTTTTCCTTGACCGACTTCCAAACAGAGAGCCTCACCAACATCCGGTCAGACCTTCACCTACAGCCCCCCTCAGAAACTGAGGTAGGAAGAAACACTTTGCTGCCTGACGCTAAAGATTCCCCAAAACTCCCTCACCTTTGACCCAGTCTGTTGAGTCCAGCCTCCCTTTTTGCAAAAACAGGACCACACAGTCCACAAAAAGTATCACTTTTCCAACTTGACATTAAAGCTGCACCTGGAAACATTTCTTCCTCTTAAACACAAACAGCTCCGCTGCTTTCTGAGCAGCGATTTAAAGTAGCTTTTTTCTGTATCTAATTTGTGTCGTCACGTTGTTGCACAGATACTCATTTGATACAGGCATACTGACCCCAGAGCAGCGACTCTTCTATGAGGAAAACGGCTTCCTTCTCATCAAGAACCTGGTGTCTGAGACGGACATCGACAGGTTCAGGTACAGTTGAACTTTCTAAGGTTCTAAAAGCAATCACACCCCTTTATTTATTTATTCTTACGTTTACATTTACACTTACATTTCTTACATTGAACCCACAGGTTGATTCTGTTTAATTTTTTTTGTGATAAATGAATCAAGAAAAAATAAACATGGTTTTCAGTTTGTATTTCCAAATAACAATCAGAAAAATGTGGCTTTTGTTCATGTTGATCCCCTGACTCAGTACTGCCTTGCTGTAATTACAGCTGTAGTTTTTTACCTCATTAAAGCCCCTTTTCCACAGGTGTGGAGCCCGCCCCAGCCAAGATTCGTCTCCATTTGCAGACCCTGCGCCGTTCTTTCCTGTTTTTTGTAACCACTTTACGAGCCGGGTATTGCGGCCAAACGATTTGATTAGCAGCAGACTGTATTTGTTGATTGGTCCGTGGAAATACGTCATTGGATGAGCAAAGACGGTACTTGCAAACTCCTCAAACAACAACATCAACCACTATTTTCAATCCGCGACAAGACCGTAATAGTTGGTGAGATGGTGAGCTGCGAATCGATAATTCCATGGTCAAACCTTGATGAGGTCCAAACGTTTGTATCAATTGTGACAGAAGAGCGCACACAGCCTCAGCTGGATGGGACAACCTGCAACAAACAGATATACCAAGAGATTTCGGAGAACCTGGCCTACCAAGGGTATACATCTTCAGGGAGTCGACCACAGCTCCTGCTTGCGCACGGCCCGCCCACGTTCCCACATACCATATTCACACCTACATAGTAAGGAACACACTGCCAATGGAGATACACCCAACTTGGCTGGAACTGAACCAGACATTAACCAGCTAGAGTGAGACTTGAGAACTTTTGCTTGTTCTTTGCAAAACCGCTAAGAGTTGGTCAGTTTGGATTGAAAACACATCCATTTTCAAACTTTGCCACAGATTCTCAACTGGATTCAGGTCTAGACGTTGACTGGGCCGTCGTTACACCTGAAAATGGTTTGATCTAAACCATACCACGGTAGCTCTCGTAGTATGTTTGGAAGGTTGAATCTTCCCCTTTAATACAAGTTTATTCATCCTTTATGAGCTTTTCCCCTAGGATTCCCCTGTATTTAGCTCCACCCCTCTCTGACTAGCTTCCCTGCTAAAGAAAAGTATCCCCACATCATGATGCCACCACCACCATGTTTTATTGTGGGAACTTTGGGAGTTTTGCTGTTCCCCCATTATGGCTTGTGGCAGACTCTGTATTGGACTTCCATTATTCCCAAAAAGATGCATAGAAGTTTGTGGTTGTAAAATGACAAGATGTGGCTACATCTGACTACAAGTCAGTGTAACTATATCAGATTTAGTGTTATAAAGATAATAAATACATCTAGTTTATTATAGGAGTACTTCAAAGCTTAAATCCTGTATTTATTATAGGAGTACTTCAAAGCTTAAATCCTGTATTTATTATAGGAGTACTTCAAAGCTTAAATCCTTCTCACAATCAGTTGTTGGACTCGTTTTATGTGTATTTGCATCTTCTTCAGAAAGGAGTTTGAACGGATCTGTCGGCAGGAAGTGAAGGTTCCGGGCCTGATAGTGATGAGGGACGTGGCGATCGCAAAGTCAGAGTTTGTTCCGGATCAGAGAGCCGTGTCCAAACTCCAGGACTTCCAGGAAGACGCTGAGCTGTTCCGTTACTGTGCCTTACCTCAGGTATGTTGACACAAACGGACACAGATACGGCCCTTCTTCCTCTAATGAGAATGCTACGTTGAAAAGATGTTTTCCAGGTGACTTGTTAGTGCTATAACGACTAAATAGACTTTGGAAACCTGCAGGGCTCAATAACCGAGATGACCCAGAACTTATTACATAAACAGCATGTGGTCTTATCAAGATGATCTACAAACAAGACCAGAAAAAACTCTCAGGTTTAATTCGCAAAAATATTCATACCTCTAGAGTTTTTCATAATTTTTTTTGTAAGAGACCAAGACAGAGTTGTGCATAACTGTGAAGTGGAAGAAAAAACCTCTAAATATGAATACATTTTAGATGACTAGTTGATATGACAATGAATAGAATAGAATTTGTGTGGCAGAAAAGTTACACTGCACATCTCCACTTTTCAATATGGTAGTGGCACCATCATGCTGAGGGGGACTAAAATCCACTGCAAACAGGAAAAGTAGTTTGGACTTTGGAAATAAATCTTACAGGTACCCCTTAATAGACTCGATCTGTCAGAGGTTGGCTAAAATGGGTTACTAATATATCTAAGCAAGTCACGAGAAAGGGATTATGCTGGCCTTTCAAAATAAAGCTTAAAATTACTCAGTATATCAAGATTTCACAGAGTAGAATCATTTCAAAAGTGCATTCGACATTACTAAAAAAAAATTAAAGCTGTGAAGAAAAAGGAATTATGTTGGTCTTTCAAACTAAAAGTCAAGGATAGTGTATTTATATTGCAAGAGTCATACACAAGATAATCCAGAGTGCTTTACAGGAGATCAAAGGAAAGGCAATCTGTCAAGTTTAACAAAAGACTTTTTTGTTTTGCTTGAACAGTTGGCAAAAAACACAGATTTAAATTGCAAATTTAAATCTAAATGTAAATAATTTTTAAATTTAAATCTAAATTCAGTGTTAAATCGCACCCCTCAGTCGCTTATCAGTGGTCGGTTCATTAGTCTGATTTTGATTTTCCATCAAAAGCTGCGGTAAACAAAAATGTTTTCAGTCTTGATTTAAAGGAGCCAACAGTTTCTGCACATCTCAGGTTTTCAGGGAGTTCGTTCCAGAACCGAGGAGCTTAGAAACTAAATGCTGCCTCACTGTGTTTCGTTCTGGTTCTGGAAACGGTGAGTAAGACTGAAGAACAGAGGGGTCTACGTGGTTCATACTGGAGAAGCAGCTCCGAGAAGACCAATCGGAGGATTTTATAATCCCTCCTTTTACTAAATCTATCTACGTTTCTGAAAATTAGTTTTTCTGTTTCCTGTTTTGAGAGGAAACTATTTGTTTTTAAGACGATAGTGAGCGGATTTAGTGACAGACTTTAATGCAGTTGTTCAAATTTACACAGGTCTGAGTCCAAAGCTTAAAGATACTCTTCAAAATCAACATCTTAAGTATTTTATAGAGTAGAATTTTTCAAAAGTACTAAAGGAGGTAAAAAGGAATCATGTTGGCCGTTCAAAGTAAATCTCAGGGACTGAACGAAAGAAGAGTCTATCTTTTTTTATTGTTCAGTTGACACAAAGGTGCATTAGGATTCCAGATGGGCGTTAAAGGCCCAGGCTGATGTGTGTCTGCTCTGAACGAGACATGAGGAAGACATTATGGAGCTGAACAATATTACGCACCAAGTGGCAGACGCTATTAAGTGATTCCGTGGTCAGGCGTGCTTTATATACTGAAAATCAGGATCTTTTTTTTTTTTTCCAAACAAAAAAAATAATTATATTTTTCTTATTCAAAAAAAATAAGAAAATTCCAGAATATATATTTTTAGTTTTTAAACAAAAAAATATGGAATCTTTTTTTCTTTTTTGGTTAAAAAAAAAAAAAAAAAAAAGCCATAATACATTTTTTTTTTTTTTTTAAATAAAAAAGCCAGGATATCTTTTTTTGTCTTTAAACAGAAAAAAAAAATCCAGAATATATATTTTTTTGTTCTTAAACAAAAAACTCTAGAATTGTAACCTTTTTAGGAGGGGTCATTAATGAGGGGTCATTAATGAACCAGTCTGGCGCCTCTCTGTGTGACAGATCCTGAAGTATGTGGAGAGTTTCACTGGACCGAACATCATGGCCATGCACACCATGCTGATCAACAAACCTCCTGATGCAGGTACAGAATGCTGCAGCAGGAATCTCAGCCACTGCCCAATCACCCCTCCACTACCGTGCTTTAGAGGAGCTGTATGGACCTCATCCTGAGAGCGGCTTTTTGCTTTGTTTTAGGTAAGAAGACGTCTCGCCACCCGATGCACCAGGACCTTCACTATTTCCCCTTCCGACCGTCGGACCGCATCGTGTGTGCTTGGACCGCGATGGAGAAAGTGACCAGGCAGAACGGCTGCCTGGTGGTCCTGCCGGGAACGCACAAGGGCACCCTGCAGGAGCACGACTACCCCGACTGGGAGGTAACGCTGCCGAAGTCCTGCCCGGAGGCTCCAGAACGTCGACGGAAATGCTTCACTGCTCTGTGTGTCCTCAGGGCGGGGTGAACAAAATGTACCACGGGGTGCAGGACTATGACCCCGACCACCCCAGGCTGTACGTCGAGATGGAAAAGGGCGACACGGTCTTCTTCCACCCTCTGCTCATCCACGGCTCCGGCATGAACCAGACGCAGGGCTTCCGCAAGGTATTCCTGCCCCTTCTGTCCACACTGAACGAGTCGGGAAATAATTCTAAAGACGCACCAGTTTTTAGGGCTGGTTTCCAGTCTCACAGAACGTTGTCCTTACATATGGCATATATTACACTGGCCAGAAAAAGATAGGAGGTTTGAGGTTTCTAACAGCTGAGTTAGGAATGCAATCTTCCTTTCCTAAGTTTTCAAATGATGGATTTGTTACTTCTCTAACATATATTAATCTTTCTTTAGATGTAAATAAAAAATATTGAGATTAAACTGTGCACAGGTGAATTATTTTGCCTCAGTGTGCGTCTTTTGAAGGTAGGTGGCAGCATTTTCCTCTTATTGAAGGCTTCAAACACGCCATTCTTGCAGGGGCTCTTTTTTTTTTTTCATTTGTCTCAAACTCCTGAAAATTGTAAAGCTAACTTCAATTTCAGATGGTCATCATATCTGCAGCATTATTCCTACATAACAATAGTAAATATAAATGATTCCTCACACCAGGGGTGTGAAAAGTGCGGCGCCCCCTAGTCCAATTCAAGACAAAAAAAGGTGGTTGATCCAGATGGAGACTTTTTATTTTTAATTAGGAAAAAAAATATTACAAATCGTTATCTTTTAATAATGGAATATTTTGGAAAGTATTTAATAACCACACTTTTTGCATTTTCTTGAATTTCCTAGTACATAGGACCACAGTTATCTTGTGACTTTTACTCAAAAGCAGATTTTTGCTGCACCCAAATATCTGATTTTAATTCGTTTATTAATTTTGGCTAAATAGAGCAAGGACGTTCAAGGAAAGAGTGGCCCAAATCCTGGTCCTGCTGGTTCTGGTTTTTCAATCAGACCTAAAAGATTGATTTAAACATCCCAAATCTGACTAATGCACTTGTTTAATGGAAATATTGGATGCTTTAGTTCACTGAAGAAAGTCACAATATAATTTTTGGTGATTTAATTCAATTTTTTTTTTTTACATTTTCTTTGGCCTGTGAGTATTTTTGAAACAATGATTTTGGTCCAAATGACAAAAAGTTTGGACACCCATTCCTTAAACGGTTGGTGCTTTTTTTTCACTCTCCGACTTTTACATTTTTAAAATGAATTTTAAACTTATTGTACTATTTAGAATCATAGGGACACATTAAAAAAGCCTTTCTTCTGCATCCAGATTATTGCAACTTTTGATTTTGGTGTATTTTTTTCACTTGTTTATTTGTATATTTTTGATATCTTCTGCTGGATATATATCACATAATACTGTATGTAGCAAAATATGGAAATGATTTCTCATGGTCTCATTTTTTGAGAGCAACTCTATTTTAGTGTTGATAACCTTTCCAAAAAGTTATAACAGGTCCATTCTAGAGCTGATTACAGGATGGAAAAAAAGAATTAAAGTTGCCTCAGGGAGCCTCAGGGAAACTTTAGAACAGATTTATAGTATGAAAGATGCAAAGAACAGCCCTGACAGTTTCTGAAATGAACTGGTGTGTGTTTCGCAGGCCATCTCCTGCCACTACGCCAGCAGTGATTGCTACTACATCGACGTGAGGGGAACCACCCAGGAAAACATCGAGAGCGAGGTGAAGGAGATCGTGAAGAAGAAATACGGAATAAACGCGGTGGCCTTCAAGGTGGGACATCTGAACTCTGGTCTCTGTGTTGGTCTCATACTTTTTTATTACTGTTTACATTTATTCTTACCCAACTGTATGATTCTAGTCTGACAAAAACACCTGAGCTCATTCGTCAGCATCAACGCCTCCTTGTAGATTAGCTTCTAAATTTAGCCCGGCGCCGCAAGCATGCACTTAAAATCTTAGCCCAATGAGAGGCCTGAGGTGATTCCTTTACATCTGGATAATGCAGAATCAAGAGTGATGTTGCTCAGATTGAAACAGACAATATCCCTGAACCTCATGCAGATAATACCTAAAACCTCCCGCTCCCATGTGCATTTATAGTATTCTGTGTCGCTCACCCAACCTCAGAGATCTTAAATCTGCATTGATGCATCATCTGTTTATGGAATGGTAATATCACAGCAGCATCATTATATTTTGACCTTGTCACCAATGAGAGCATGATTGTCTGATGTGTTATTGTTTACAAGCAAGAATAGTGCAAAAAATGAATAAAATAAGCATTATGTGTCTCCATCATCAGCTGCATATGTCTTGAGATAAGGCTCTGCAGAGCAACAAGGATGTGTGTTTGGACACCTGCCGAAGACTTTTCACTGCACTATCTTTGAATAACATTTACACTCATAGAACTATTCCATATGTTCTCATTTTAAACCAGAAACAAATATTTTTGTTTTATTAGGATTTTATTTGATAGACCAACACAAAGTAGCGCATAGTTGTGAAAATAAAAGGAAAAGGATCTGAAGCTTTTTTTTGTTTTTAATTATATTTATTTTAAGCATTTATTTTAGACATGAGAAAAACAACAGAAACAAACATACAAAAAGGGATTTTTTTTTCTAAGACTGTAAAGTTTTAACCGTTTGTGCCCCATGTTCACATGGAAATGGTGTTTTAGGGCATCCTAAACTTTTTATTTTTATTTTGGAACAAGTTCCAGAGTAAAAATGTCACCCATGTGTTTTTACCTGAACAGTGAAAACGGTTCTTTTTATAAAAAAAAAAAAAAAAGAAAAAAAAAAAAGCTTAACCTCAAACCAGACCCATCACCCTACAGCAATCATACATAGCATTAAAAAGGGCGGATTACATGTTCGTCTTGTAGTTTGTTATTGTTATAACCCAACGTGACACAGAGAAGAAGCTCAAATTTCACATCACTCCACACAAAAAACTCCACCCGTGCTTCGCTATTCGTGTTTTCTTGCTGTGTTTTCTGCTAAGGTAGTCTGGAGGCTTTATCTTATGTTCCATACTCCATGTTTAGCACCACTTACAGGTCTGGAGGAGTAAAAAAAAAAAAAAAAAAAATAGCGTTTTGGGTTGTTCTCTGTGATTTTGTGTGGATGAAAACATTTCCAGAAACTACATTTTAAAAAAAACGAAAAACAATTAGTTTTAGAAAAACAAAAAATATTCCCATGTGGGCAGGGTCTGTATAAATTGTGGTTAATGTTTTTAGGCACTTTTTTTGCTCTGCTGGGAAAAACCCTGACATTGAAATAGATGTCATTTTATCCCTGGCATTCCAGGTAAACATTCCTGAAGACCCATCACCGCGTTCTAGTGTTAACAGCAGCCAGTTGGACAACATGGGTTAACTGGTTTTGTTTTGCTGTCTCCATAGGATACCTGGGCCTTCAGGGGTCGCCTGGTGCAGGGAGAGAGAACTTCACTGTGAGGACTCATCAAGTGCTGGAGGACAGAAAAAAGCTAAAGAAAAAACTGTACTAAGCTTCTTTGCCAAAATAGAAAGAAAAGGGATATTATTCAAACAATAGATGATAAGTTAAGACAGATAATCATAAATAAATCAGGAGAAATTGCATGTATGTGTGAGAGGGAACCAGTGAGGATGAAAAGACGGTACAGTGGAGGAGGAAACAATGAAATCAATGTTGAAAGAAATGACTGTTGCACTTTACTCCAATAGAGGCCTTGATCTTCCTTAGAGCATTATTACTAACATGCAAAATGTCATTTTGATGTGTTTTAATGCTATTTTAGGAGCGTATGAGTATTTTTAAACCTTAAATGATGAAATAATTTATGGTGACTAATAAATAATAAACTCAGCAATGACTGATATCAGTTTTTTTCTTCAGAAACTACCCACAACAAAGCCAAAACCAACAGCTGCGTCATTAAATCAGACACACTAAACATGTTAATAATCTATTAAACTAAACTGAGCTCATGAAGTAAGAAAATATGTTTGGCTGATTAGTTGTTTGTTGTAAAAATACTTTGGGCTGTTAAATCTGATCTTGTAGAAAGTCTGTTTATTCCCCATCAGTGGTGCCACATTTGAAAGGAGAATGTGGGTTGAGCAGCAAAAGTGACCTTATATGGAAGCCCTGGAAGGCCAATAATTCTTTTTTCACAAAGAGCCATTTACACTAAGACTGACCAAATTTTCCTTTTCTCAAAACTTTAGTTATCTGCAAGTAAAACAAAATTTCTAGATTAAAATATTTTAAAGCTTTGTTCATTTTTGACTTCATGGAACTTTTTTTCCTGAAAAAAGAAAACTAGCTATTTACAAAATTTGACCAACTGTGCCTACTATAAAAAATATTTTTCTCTTATTTCTGTACTAATCTTTTTTTTCCCCCCTTGTTCTGCCCTAAAAGACAAGTGAGAAAAAAAATTGAGAAACTTATTTTTTTGTGTTTGTTCTTGTAATACATTTTTCCTGCCACTAGAGGCACTGGAGTAAAACCACAGGCTTTTAATAACAACTGTGTTGATCAAACAAAGTCCCATTATCCCAAAATGTTCCATGAAGAAAAAATAATAATCTATTTTTTTTAAATTGCAGACACTCTAAAGTTGTGAGAGAAAAAAAATGATCAGATAAGGGCTGAAAACAATGAAAAACTTGACATACCTACTCTGCCAATGCCAATATTAGGTCAACTTTTTGGAGTGGCTTAGGCAAAGTAAAGCCTTAAATTCAATTGAGATGGATGGTGATAGGGCATTTATGCTAAAACACCTTTCAACATGGCTGAATCAAAATAATTCTGCAAGAGAGTAGGCAATCGTAAATTAATGACTGCAGTTACTGTCTGAAGTGTGATGAATAAGCAAAAACAGAAGAAATCGGGTAGATATTGTTTATACATTGCTGTAAACAAATGGGGAAAAAAACAAGAAGGCCTGGACTTGTGCATAAAAATGTAAGTATTCAGAAAAAGATGCACAGAATGCAGTTTTTTCTTGCACAAGGGTTTGAATTCAAGCCTATTCATGGCTTTAATCACTACCAGATTTACGGTTTGTTCCAGTTTTTGTCTGGGGAAAGCGGTGAGTCACCTTTGCCCAGTTTCCTTCACCGGAGACACATTTCAGAGCCGATCAGATCGCACAGTCTGGGGCGGAAAACTACATGGATCTGTTTGCTTTGCACCTCCAGTTCAGTAGCTTTCAATCTGCTAAAGGCTTAAACAATGGTTGGAGCCATATGATGTGTAGATAAAGCTATGATCGCTTATATCTGGAATGATAATGAAGGGTTTCATTGCTGCAAAGAGATGTTGCCACCTGCAGCTAATCTGCCTGGAAGGAAAACATACAAAAAGCATGTCATTCTGTTAGTAGGTAAGGTACAATTACACTACAGATACTCTACAGGGTGCTGAATTAATCAGAGCATAATATATGGTGTCTCTACATGGAGCTAATGGAGGAATGCATCTGTTTGACCAATAATATGAAAAACATTCAGCTGACCTGAGTGGATTTGCAGTGACAGAGACGAGGATAAGGCTCCATAAAGAGCTGAGCTCTTCCTGGTGAGAACACCGTTTGGGCTTCTGTCTCCTGTCCTGCTGCATAGCAGACACTGCTCCCCCGGATTACATTTCATCCTTACTCCCTCTTAGAATTAAAAACAGAAGCAGAGCACATTCATTTCTGGCGATGCATTCCTGTAGTATTCTCTTAAATTAAACCTTTCTTCAGCTAAAAAGCAGTGAGTAGGTTCTAAAAGGCTCCAACTGTCTCTTTATGAAGTAATCAAAAGATTTTAAAATCATGCAAATCCAGTTTCAGCTTCCAAGCCACAAAATGTTGCATGGACTTGTGACATCAACTGGTTGTGTTAAAAAGCCAGGTTTAAAAAAAGGTGTTTTCAAAACCTTGTGGCTCACCACCCAGGGTGCCCTTCTGTCTGGGGCGGAACAGGAGCTCAAAACAAGTAATTTGACCTAATATCTGTTGTTTTCACATCCGGTTAAGGAGGAACAGGTGGTCCCCTACAGTGTCCACAGACAGTGTCTATAAAAATATTCCCACCCTAGGATGTTTTACCCTTTAAATTGCTTTTAAACCAATCATAATAAACAAAATTTGTCTTTTTTAACAAAGTAATCACAAAAAAATCTGTAATGTCAAAGTGAAAACAGATTTCTACAAAATAATTTCAATTAAATAAAAATATGAAACATACAATTAGTGATTGCATAATGACCCTGTATGATTTACCTGTTTATGTTCAATCCAGGACAAGTAAAGCTTAAATATGGGCCCTTAATGTGCTGAGCAGCATAGTTTTTCTTTTTCATAGTACTCATTTAAGATCCAGCTAAGACCTTCAAAGGCTGCCCGTCTGGGTTCACTGCTGACGCCGTATGAGATGCTAATCTAGGCCCACTCCCGTTTAGTCCCATTGCTGCCTGAGCAGAATTCATATGGAGCCCACATGCACCTGTTGGCTGGGTTATGGTATGCTGTATAGACAAAAAATTAGTTTAACAATTGGTCATGACTTTTCACAATGAACCACTGAGGTCTGTAATTGTGTTTAGTTTACATTTTGTATTCAGAATGTTATATTTTTTGACTAATATAAACCAGAGACGACAACACAAAAAATAGGTTTTCTGACCTGGAGCGAGGTGTGGACGAAGTTTAGCCATATGAAAGGAAAATCAGCATTTACAGGTTCAATTTGAAATGCTCTCATTTTCTTCTAAATAAATCATTTTGATTCAGATTTCAAGTTTCTTCAGCTGACTAACTTATATTTATTTAAATTAATCTTTATTGGTAAAATATTTTAAAAAGCAAAGCTGGTTTATCTAAGAGAAGTTTGAAATTAAGAATCAAAAAGTGCTTTATTTCAACTTGCATCTAAAGCCTGTCAGGGTACAGCAACCCAGCAATCACATGAAACACTCACTGACAAAGACAGCTGAGCAATACTTTTAGCACCCAAATGGAATAGTTAGATAGATTTTGACATTTTTTGAGACACATGCCGACAAGCGATAGATATTAATGAAAGAGCTGGCACATCTAGATCAGATCTGGAGCAAAAAAACTGAATTATCTGACAATCTCGCTATGCTGGACTGCTGAACTCTATCATACTGTCTATAATGTTTGTATGAGGCATCATGGGTGCCTAGCAACCAGTTTTAACTGTCAGACAACTGTTCAATGCCAGCTCCTTGCAGGACAAATCAACGATGTATTCGTTGTTAGGCTTCATTTATAGAAAATTACCTCCTAATAAGACCATACCTTCTCAAAAAACAAACTTTAAGCACCTTAAGACTTTAAGATGTATATACTTCAGAAACAAGAAGAAGAGTTATGGAATAAAAGATCTGATTACCATAATGCTATATTCTCAGTTTTTATGGTTATGGTATCTCAGTCTATGTAAATAAAAACAGCACACCTTAATGAACTGGTGCTGTGGTCACTTCAATTATAGATTTGACTTGGATTTGAATTTGAAATGGATCCTTCCTTTGCTTTGATCTCCACAACGGTTTCCATTTTAGTGGCAACATGAGGCATGAATCAGGCCAAAAATCAGGTGCTCAAAGTAGCGCAATCTCTTCTTTTTTCCCTCCCAATAGTAATGGAAACACCACCAGCTTTCCTCCCCTCGATGAACCTTTTATTCCCCTCCCTTAGTCTCCTCCTACTCTTTTCCTCCCTCCCTGGCTCTCCCACCTTTCTCCCTTCCATCCTTCGATCCACTCTCAGTCATAGCCTGATAGGTGTGCCGTTCAGCCCTGCAGAGATCTGGCTTTTCTCTCTCAGAATGTCTTGGACTCGTGCATTCCTCTTGTCTTTGCTCTCCATCCTCCTCATCATCACCTGTAAGTACCATGGCACCATAAAAGCAGGGATTTCTTGGAATCAACATCGTCCTGCCTTAAGCATTGGGGGGGAAAAAAATTTAATATTTCAGATTTCAGTTATGTTAGTTTCAAATCTATGATTAGATTTTATTTTCTTATAGTTTTTGTTGGGACTTTACAAAAGTGGACATGAAACACTATTTTTTTGCATCAGTTTTACAAGACACAAGCTGGGTTTTAAGAAATTGTTTTGCAGATGAGTCAGGCAACTTTGAAACACATGCTGTTTGTGCAGACACTGAGAGCAGGGTAAATGTAGAACAGTGGGTACAGAGCATAATCAAAATGACCAATACAGATGCTGAATGGTGGATCCAAAAGAGGAAACAGCATGAATAAAGTACCGACTAATATTCCTCGTGTGGAACCTTTCTTTAAAACTTCAGAACAACAACATGTTCTGGGTTGGCTTCCTTTGCCAACCCATACCTCCTTGTCGAACCCTGGTGTTGCTATTTTCTACATCACCACGAGTCTCTGGGTACCCGCCTTGATGCCCGAGGATTTAAAGTGATCTACTCTAATTCAGCCATAGTCTAGTGGAGTAGACTAAGAATAAGCTGTTTACCAGGGTCAATTTATACCAAGCTTTCAAAAACTTACAAGTGTAAAATTGCAGCAACAACAAAAAAAGGTGTACATTTCAAAGTCCTTCCAGAGAAAGAGAAAGGAAGCACCCTGAGTGACGTATTGAAAATTTAGTCATGACAGCCATGGTGTGGAACCTGTAGAGCGCCACCTATCACTCTTATTAGAGTAAAGCTTGTAACAGCGACTGCTAAGTGCAATTAGCAAGCAATGCGCAGCAAGTTGGGAAAGTAGTGGACTGCAGGCTGGCTACCTGAGCAGATAGCCTGACTAATGAATCAGCTAATTTCAACTCGTCATACTTGTGTTACTCTATAAGAAGCAAAAAGGCAATAGCTATGATATTTTGAACAGAGGCTGCTCAAAAATTAAAAAATTAGCAGGTGTTTAATATTTTTGCTTAAAAACAACTAATTAATGTTATAGATAACCTTATTCTACCGGTTATACTTATTTTAGGTGCAGTATGAACAATAAATGCTTCCCTATGTTGAATCAAAGCAGTTAGATCATGTAATGAATTATTAAGTGTTTTTAAATCCTTTAAATGATTTATCTCAATCAACTGAGTGACTGTAGTCCCATTTGAAGTCAAAAGTACAAATGTCCAAGTTTTATATCAGAAAAAGACAGTGAAATGGTCACAACTCCAATATGGCTGCCGTTAGCAATAGCTTTAGCAACATACAATTTTCTTTTCTGAGAGTTTGTTTTCGGTTAAATCAGCTACTTACTTTGAACTGTACAATATCTATATCTGGACATGATCCATCAGTGTTTGAAAGCATAAAATGCTAAAATATACTTATGGCTTTTGCTGTGATTAAAAGTTAGCCTTGGTGCATAAGAAAATAAAGAGCAAATCCCACTCGTTTTGCTATTTTCAATGCAACAAGGTTAAGAACTTAAAAGTTAAATGGAACCCATCTCACTGATGGACTTTAGACTAATAAAATGTAATTTAGATGCATTGATTAAAAGACAATTTCCAGAGTGAGAATAGATTATCATAAATTACTTTTAATCATTAACAATTAATGCAGGTATATAGAGATACTGAAATCTGGGCATATAGTGACCAAAACTGCAGAAATATGAAGCTGTAAAGGAGCAACATAATGACCACCACTTACTTCCAATAATGGCCCACAAATCTGATGAGTGGTGAAACTTGAAGCTCTTTATTTTAGCATTTATCTTCCAAATATGATGTCAGAACTATAAGGATAAGAACCATTTAGTAACATTTTCAAACTGATGCCAATGTGTTCTATTTTTTATGAGTGATATGGGTTACCACCCAGTGTGCCATTCCATCAAACATTACTGCTTGCTGACATGTTAAGTCAATGAGAAGTGGGCACTCCTTTTGATATTAGAGCATAAGCACTTATGATTCCTGTGAAGTGTAACTTTAAAGGGCTATTTCACTCTATTTTTAAGAAATATGAGCTATATTTGATTAACACCAGTCTAAAAAACATCACAATTAATACCAATAAGACTGGATTAATCTACGCTGAGTGTAGCTCCTTCAAAACACAGATTAAGATTTATGAAACTATTCCTATATTTGTGAATTTATTTACATAAAATTAATTAAAATTAAATCTATTTTACATAAAATGAAGAAAATTATGGACAACCCTGAGCATTCTCTTCATGAGACTGTCATAGGAAAAACAGTGTCTTCAGTCAGAGGCTTCTTCAAATTCGCTGTAGTACAGGCCGCAACAGGAGATCCTTCCTGCTCACAGCCATCACTATTCACTATTTACAACGCCTCTTTGAAGACTCTAGAACACTTTGAGTTGCAACAACGTTTAATTTCCCTTTGGGATCAACAAAGTATTTTTGAACTGAACACTGAAAACAGCATGTTCAGTGCTTTTTGTCCCCTTTGCATTATGATGACTTTAGGTTGAGACAAGTATAAAAAACAGTATATCGACTGCTCAAACATGGCCTGATTATTCTACCCTGAACAATGATTCAAACACAATCCAAGGAGTTAATAGCAGATTTTTCTCTTGCCTCCAGTTTCTAGTGTGGTGAAGAGCGCTGCAGTACGGGATGACTCGAAACCTGCAGATGCTCAAGGTAATGTCTGCTCAACCCTTACTCTCTATAGCTCCCTTTTTTTTAAAATGTGATTTTAATCTGGTGGCCTGTGATGTTTAGGAGCTGCACGGCAGGTATTTATGGCCGAATCGGACGCTTCAAACTTCTTCAAACGCCGCAGTCGCCGTTCCCCCAAGTACTACGCCGAGCTCCAAGGTAGGTGTAAAAATCTTGTTAAAGCCATGTCTATCACCACAGTGGCAGAAACCCAATAGGACAACAGGTTTGTTTGGGTTACTTGATTTATTTTTGGTGTTAGTTATTGTGGCATGCCTTTATGTAGCTGGAGTAGCAGTTATGGCCTATATCAGACATCTCTGGCCTCTCTTTAAGAAGCTGAGATAGATAGTGGAAGTGGATTTATTGGTCTGTGGTGGGACTGGGCCGATGGTATGGTTTGTTTTGACTGCAAGCTGTCAAAGTTCATGAGAATGACAGACGCTCCGCTAGTTGTGCGGTTTGACACAAAGACAGCTCTTGAATGTGAGCTTTATGGGGACTCACACAAGCTGGAAACTGCAGAAGGAGTCACAGGATACTGTGGAGCAAGTTCTGCCTCTAAGCTTCACAGGACAAAAAGTTCTTTCTTCCAGAACCACCAAACATAACGCACCTTCAAATCATTGAAACCCACACATGTAAGACTGTGTCATAATGTCACACTGTCATAATATTTAAGAGAATTTCTTCATAACTGAAAATATTTTAAATATTTCTATACTTAATGTCAGGAGTGCATAGGAATGTCTATAGCAGTCAGAACTGAGCAGAGGACAGTAATCTAATTTTTAGAAGTTTAAAATATTGAAGACTCATCCCAGAGGCCCCACTTGTGAATAACTCAGGATTAAAAAGGCTCCCAATTTTAAGAAATAAACCAGTATTGTGGCCAGTGGTGGTTTTATAATGTGGCTCACTGCCCAGGGTGGAACACCCTGGGGGGCGTTATCTGCCAGTTGCGCCTGGAACAAGTCTGATGTCTGTTTGCATGCCCAGTTAATGGGCAGTTGGCATCCCACAGTATAAGCACTTTATGAAAACATAGTTGCATACCATGCTAGCCTATCAGGTTGAGTCTGGACTAAATACTTCATATTTATTTTGAAGTATTTCTTTTTTATTTTGATGGTCTAGGAAAAAAAACTTTAGTGTATGGGATTTAGGTCACATTTCAAAAACACTTGCTGTATTTAGTCAACTTTAAAGAATGGGTGTGGCCTAGTTTGCTTTTGAATAAAATCACTAGATGTCTATGGTCCCGTTTACTGTGAAATTAAAATTAAAGCAAAAAACATGGCTGACAAAAGACAAATATTTTATATTATGCTTATCATTTTCCATTTTAAGAAGATTTTAATTAATGAAAATCTCAGTGATACAAATTATTTAAAAGAGTCTATCTGCAACAACTGCCTGTATTGGCAGGTCAAATCTGACCTGGCAGTGGCAAGTCAGAAAAAGCAGTTGCAACACACTCTAGAGTGAAAACTTCAACTAGAAAATTCAAAAGTCCCTCATTTAGAAAATATAGGGAGCTACCTGTTTATTTTCAGTTCTGACGATTTATGTCTAATGAAATCAGTCACACACGTCGTTCTATACAACTTGTGTTTATGAATATATTCCTTTAGCATTTTATTGCATCAAAAACTGAGAAAAACATTCTTATTGACTTGTAATGCTAACAGTAGTTAGCCAGCTCACCGAGCTAGCAAAACCCATTGTTTTTCACAATGCAGTTAAATTTGGTGTGATGTCACTACCAAGCAAATAGAACACAGTATATTAGTTCAATGTTTAAAACTAAGTAAAGATAGAATATTAGCTTTTTCCCAAGCGAATGACATGGATTGTAAAACCCTACTGTGAACCAACTAGCATGAGCATTCTATGATGCTAAACAAACATATGTATATGTTTTGCAAGATAAATGCCAGTAATTTAATAGTAGAGCTCATTGTGAAAATACAATGAAACAAAATGCTACATATGGTCAAACGTATCTGGGGAGCAGTTTAAAATGCTACCTTAGCTTGAGGCTAATTGTGACATTTCCAGCAACCAAGCTAAATTATTATTGGCCACTTTGGAAGGAAAGTGCATTGGTAGAGTAAAAGCAGGCCTGTGTGTTTTCTATGATGTAACATATCTTTTTGCCACTAGTATTAAATTAGGGGTCTTTAAGAAAAACGCCAAAAGAGTAATAAAGTTTAATGTGTGTGCTGGCCTCCATGGAAAAGGACTGTTGATTTGGTACAAAGAGAAGTAAAGACAGATAAATTACATCCATCCAGCCAAATGCATTTCACTTAATTATTTAGGCGTTTATACTAATTTGAGAATATTTGGCTTCCCCTGTTAACTCAGTCAATAGCTACATAAATGTGACAAAACTCATTTATTATTTATCTTTGGTCAAAAATATCAAAGCTGGTTCAGATATTTTCTTGTTCTCTGGATTTTTGATACAGGTTAGATGCTTTTTGGGTGGAAAGTCAACCCATCCTATGCCAAATGAAGTGAGACTTTAAATTTACTGCTGATCTCTCCAAGGTTTATCCACCTTTCACCTGTTAGTGGATCAGTATAAATCCATATAAGGCATGCATGGATGATAATGGGTTTTAAAACCTGAGATGATATAAAAAAAAATGCAGGCAAAACTGGCTTAACTAAGTACATGTGAAAACTTTCCAATGTAAAAAAAAAAAAAGGCCAATACAAAGTAGAACAGCTGTGAGCTATATATACACTGTCCTTGTGATTTTTGTCGTGAAAGTCAAAAATTTCTTCTTTTTTCTCCGCAACAGCCGAGCAGAGAATGAAGAGAGCTGCCAGCGAGCGAAGGAGGGAGTATAACGAGGAACAGAGAGATGAGTACGAGAGCTATGTTGAGGAGGATCGTGATGGTAAGACTTGGATTCATCTGATTTCAGTCTCAGTGCCTTTCAAAAGCATTTATACCACTTAAACTTGTCACCGTTTTGTGTCCATACAATAGCAAACTTCTAAGCATTTTATTGCAGGTTTATGTGATAGACCAACACAAAGTAGCAGAATTGTAAAGTAGAAGAAAAATGATGCATGGTTTTCAAATATTTTCTACTAATTAATGTCTTGTGCATTTATATATTGTGCAGCTTTATACATTTAGCTTTATACATTTAGAAACTGAGATTGTTACCTATTCTCATGCAGAAAATATTTCAAGCTCAGTTCAGTTAGCGCTGAGCTTTGATTGGACCGTTCTAGCTCTGGATGTATATTTAGGGTCATCATCCTGCTGAATGGTGGACCTTGGCCCGAGTCTCAAGCCTTTCACAGCCTCGAAAGGCTCCCATGTACTCAGGCGTACAATACGCATTCTGTGAGCTGCACAGACTCCGCGCACAGTTGAGATTTCATAGTTGAGCGTACCAATTGCCTACATTTCTCGTGACAAATTCCTTCATTTTTCACAATCCAAATGGATACTTGCAAGTTTGATGAGTTAGTTGGATGCCTAGCCCCATTTCTTCTCCACCAGGGCAGCCACCGCACTGCACACCTGTCAGTGCGGCACATATGGGCAGTCTGGCTGCTGTGGGTCCTTGCTACTGTTTGTGCTGACTCTCAACCTTATCAGCTTAGTGTCAAATACAAAATAGTTTGATATGAACACTGTTTCCCACCGAGCAGTTTACTGTGCAACACCGAGTATGGGTACATGGTCATAAAAATCTTCCTGTGCATGGACCGGTCCAGTGGATGTCCACTTTAAGTCTGCCTCAAGTATGCGCGGACCTCCACAGAATGAAGTACGTCCAAGTATCTGGGGGCCTTTCCAGGTTTTCTTCCAGAATTCCCCTGTATTTATCTCCATCCAACCAAAAGCATGACTCTGCCACTGCCATTTCTAACATTTGGAATGGTGTATTTATGCAAATTTACAATTTTCTTGCACATCTTCATCTACATCCAAAGTGCAAGGAGTGCATTGAAAGCTTGATGCTTTCATTGCCTGCTAAGTTTAGGTGGACGGCCAAGTCTTGGTCTGTTCGAATTGCCTTTTACTCTTGCTTGGGATATTGTTTACAACCCAACTCTGCTTTAAATGTCTCCACAACCTCTGTCCTGACCCGGCTGTCTAAATGTATAATTTAAGGACAATCAGTTGTATTGGATTTTATCTAGGCATATCAAGGTAAAGGGGGACTAATACTTACCAATGCTTTAAGGGGTATGAACATTTTTCAAGGCACAGTACACATCAATATATAGTACATCTTCTCTCAAACTTAGTATGTAACCAGTTTTAACATCACTTTGCTTGAAGAGTCTCTGAATGAAGGCAAAACAATTCAGAATCACTAAACACTAGCTCCGACACGTTGAACCAGGTTAAACGCAGCAGACGCTTTCTGAAAACCCAACACTTTTAGAACATGGCTGAACAAAAAAATACATTAAGAAACAGTTTCAGTTAGGCTTTGGAGAGGATGACCCTCCGGACCGCAGGAGGACGCCTGGGACGCTGCACATGTTCAGAGTGTCTATTTGTGGTCCACCGAAAGCTGACAATCATCCCCGCAGCGGTCAGTAAGCTGTGATATGGTTGCACTCACAGTTTCTAAACTAAGAACTAATTACCATAAAAATGTGATTGGGCTTCATATGAAAGATGTTCAGGGAGGTTTGAGAGGAAAACAAAAAGATAGCTGCCAGTTTAATTTATGTGTAACCATTAGGGATTATTTTTAGCAGTCTTCTGACGGGAAATGCTGTAAAAAAGGCATGAAAAAAAAGATGTTTTCAAAATCCTTGCATGTTTTCTGCTATCTTTATATAAATGTCCACAGCAAATTGCCTCACACCTTTTGTGGTTCTTTTGTTGTAAAGATTTAAATCGTACTATAAACTGATTTGAAATCAAACAAAATGACTCATCAGACAAGAAAGCGATATCCGAGATCTGCCAGGACCCCTGAGTAGAGCACCAACGTATGATTAAAAATGCAAAAACTTTAAAAGAAGGTTGTGGTTGAAACCCAAAATTGTCCCCTATGTAAGCAAAAATAGTACTGTGAGAGACAAAGCAGAACCCAAGCATCACCACCAAGGCTGGTACTTTTGGTATACCAGTATCTTAAAGCAGACACGTGAACAGAGGACAATGCTGATCTCTGGATACCGTCGAGAGGACATTCCATCTCCAAAATTGGCACACTAAAGCTTACCAGGCTTTTCAAAATCAGAAATCCAAATAAGTTGCTCATCTATTTAGAGGTTATTTGAGACAAAATAGAACAAGGAAGGATGTTGATTACATTTACAAAATGACCAACATCAAGTACTGTAACAACATACCCCACAGTCAAGCATAGGAATAGAACTGTAATACTTTAAGGCTCTTTGCCAAAAAATCTTTCAAGCCATGTCAAAGTTATTTTCTCTCGACAATTAATGGATGGACAAAAGCAGCATGCCCCGTTGAAGTCAACCTGTTGCTGTTATGCCAAAGCTTAGCCACCAAAGGAATTAGTTGCAGAGATGAGTTGGGAAGTGGTGAAAAGTGGGAGGCAGCTCAACCAACACTACAGTAAGATACCTCTTCATGTTCGTGAACATGAAGAGGTATCAGAGGTATCGTGATTTCTTATAACTGAGAGATAAATTATCCACCCTGTGAAAACTTCTGAAGAACAAGCATCAATATTTATTTTTTCCTTTTTCTCATGATGTCACCTGTCACTTTCTTCATTTGTTTTTCTATTATTATTTGATTGATTCTTAAGTCAACAGGCAGAAGGTGCCCTCCTGTGCCTTACACAGCTTTACAACTGCATGAAAATATAGTTGCAAAATGTGACCGGTAGACCTATTGCTAAAGGACTATTTTACAGTATTTTAAAAAATCTGGACTGCATTTTATCGGTTTTATAATCTAAAATTCTTTCATCAGTCCAAACTGGTCTATTTTACACTGAACAGAAATTCTTTACAATAAAATTTGAGGAAACATTTTTTTTGTAAAACACCCACAAAATAGCATTTGGCATCAGGACTACATTGGACTGAGACAAGCATAAAAAGCACAGTATAACACAGGACTGAATTCGTCTCCACCAATTGAAGATTGTTTAACACGCAAAACAATGATTTGTGAAACCTATACTTTGTGAAACACCGTTTCACCCAAGAGTATCATTGGTATTGCTTGTTTTGTTTGTTTTCCAGGTACCTTTCATGCAAACCATCATCATGCAAAAATGTTTATGTAAAAAAAAAATAAATTCGGAATCATTACAGTTTAAGTGTCTTTACCGTTAAGCTTAAATGTTAGGTTTAGGTGATATGTTGAAATCGAGTCTCTGAGGACATCCAAAATTCTGAAGAACTGGTTTAGTAATTAGCTTACTCTGGAAAACAGAGTTAAGATTTCTAAGAAAATGTAGGCCAATTGTTTTTCGAAAAGCAGATTTTATAATTTTTTTAAAAATATCCTACATATAATTTGTAGCCTATATATCAAACAAAATAAAGACCCAACTGAAGTTGCTTCCACTGAGATAGCAGCTCTCCCACCATTTTGGTATCAAAGTGTTTAGGAATTTAGCAACTAGAAACATATTTGCAATGACTAAATGTCTGCACAATTATAAATGTGGTAGAATTAAGTTTCTAATAAAGCGGTTCATAGTTTGTGTTCTTCATAAACATCTTTTTCCTCAGAAATACTGATGTTTTGGGTGAGGAAAATATGCTAGCTAACAAAAGTAGCGCTAGCTAAAATGCTAAAAGCTACAGTAACATATGTCTTTTTTGTCAACAGAAGTAAATGAGAGGTCTAGGGAGACGAATGAGCAACTGCGAGAGTATCACTATGATGGTCTCTATCCTCGATTCTACTGGTTTCACTGAGCACATGCTGTTGCGTGAAGATTCCCACCACTTTTCTTTATAGCAATAAAGCAATGTTGACTTTATCCTGTATCAACAGCAAATGCCTGACAGTATGTTATTCATATATGTGTAAAACATTAAGCTATGTTAAGTTTTCGCTAACCTTATCCTATTTTCATACTTTCAAAATTGTGCAATATGTGTTTGAGTCAAACTGTAAAGTGTATTCATTGTGCAGTTTTTCTATTGGAAGCTAAAAGTTTTGCATGGTTTTTAAAATTGTTTCCATGTGTACATACCATAGGAACTATACAGTGCAACTGATTGCCTTTTCATGTATTTAAGTTGCAGATGAATAAAGACCAGTTTCCATTAGTTTATCTTGCTTCTATAATGTCTGGTATTTGGAGAATTCAACATGAGGGCGGGGCAGGGGGAGGTTGGAAAAATAAAAACGAAGCTGCTGAAGTCATCAGGCTGCAATGAATCCTGCATTCCAGAGAGGAAACATCTGACACACACTGGATGAAAGAGATGAACAGAGGAGTGAGAAAAGGTGAAAGAAACATAGAAAGGAGAAGACAAGTAAAGCGTTCGTGTTGAGGAATGACACCCCCAAACGTACAGCAAGCCTCCACTGCGATACTGTGTCGGGGTTTTTTAAATGGTGTGGATCAACTTGAAGAGTTGCAAGAGAGCCAAATGGCCTAAGCAGTAGTGCTGCCAACACACACACACACACACACACACACACACACACACACACACACACACACACACACACACACACACACACACACAGAAAGCGATAGAGAGCATTTGCTGATTCCAAGCAATAATTCAGCGTTCCAAGAAGTACTGATCCAACAGCCAGAAAGGTGTCTTTTTTTAGTAGACCTATATTATCTCTTACTTTGGGATTCCCAGCTGAATTTTTCATTGAAGCTTATGTGTTCAGGTTTTTGCACTTTACTTTAACCCTGTAATATGTAAAATACTAAACACACTGTAAGCTGTTCCACAGCAGAAAGTGATATAAAACAGTCCAGATGAAATCTCAGAGTTCTGGTGAGCTTCAACCTTACTTCAGCTTTGTGGGGATGCTGATTTCATTTTCCAGCAGGACTTGGCACCTGCCCACACTGCTAGAAGTACCAGTACCTGCTTTAGTCACCATGGTATCAGAACAGTACATGGACAGACTTTTCATTAGACCACTGTGATGGCCTCACTCTCACATTGTTACCTGGTTTGGGGAGTTGGCTGCTTCCTTGTCTGGGGAAGAGGCGTGGCAGCTGGACCAACCATTTGCCTGTCAGCAAGGAGGGTGTCTTACTTAGGTTGAGCTGGATTTTCCCCAAGTGTGTGCACATGATCCGACCAAATCACTATATAAGGTAGGAAGGCTCTTGTGTGTTTGATAGGTCAGTTTTGCTCAGTTCATTTTCTGTAAGCTACGCTTTGAGTTATACTTAGTTGACCACTTTTACAGCCCGTGAATTATATTTTGAATCTTGTCAACTTTTTGAGGGATGAAATAAAAATCCACTTTGAAGAGATTTTACTGCTTGGTCCCTCACATCCACATTCCTGTAGATTTGTTTCACACCTGAATGAAGTTGCCCCCCACCTTCTTCAAACGAAACGAAACCAGTGTCAAACGTTTGTGCTGGTGTGTCACTATCATTTTAAAGATATTGCTACATGTTTCCACAGGTCATCAAAGGTCAACCAGCAAATAAAGCAAATAAAGTAATTTAACATGTCAATGTTCACACCATCTTTTTATCTAAATTGTCAGTTGTATTAATGTTTAGATATACAGAAACCTAATAATTTAAGGTAAAAAAGAAGTATATCACATTTTCCCTTGTTATGTAACAATATACAGATGATAGAAAAATAATGATCAAAAATGATGTGATTATAGTGTTAAAGATATTTGAAACTAATAATGTTGAGTGGATGTAACTGAGATTTTCAATTGAAAAGCGACCAGGATTATTTTAATAAAGGGTTTAAAATGTTTGAACTGTACTGGTAAAAATGTGTTTTAAAATCAAATGTTCACCAGAGCCTCGGAAACAGCTTGTTCAAATGAAAAGTTCACATATTAAGAAACAAACCTTTCCATACTGAAGCTTAAGATCCCCATCACCAGTGACAGGGCTATTGATACGTTGTGTGAGAAATAGTTAATACTAAAGTTTCAATACATTTTTTTTTTAAATATGTAGATTTTTTTTTTAAAAAACGGCAAAATTGAAATAAAAATGTTTTATAGACAACAATTTGATGAAAAAAAAAATATATGAACATTTCTTGAAATTATGCAACTTAAGAAAACAAAAAAATAAAGGCTAACATTGATGACAGATAAATAGCATATAACATCTTTATTGATATATATCTAAATATTAAAAAAAAAAAAAAAATAAATAAATCAACATAAACTACAGAGGCCCTTCAGTGGATTTATGAAATTTAAGCCAATTAATCCAATAAAAAAAGTTGTGGCTACGTTTAAAGAATATCAGCATGTTTCCATGTTCTCTGTCAAACGACCATGGAGCCGATTTATCCCCATCAAAATCAACTCATAGGTTTAAACAGCTTTACAGAAATATAAAATTATTTGAATTAATTCCAATATTTTTCTCTGTTTGAATATTATACGTTAACCATGACTTCACAGTTTTTAGAAAAAGGAATGTTTGCTTATTAAAAAAGAAATCTGAATTCAAGAAAACAAGAGACAAAGGGAATTTGGGAGGGAGGAATGTTGAGAGGAGGACCGGAGCTTCTTGAAGAATCTTTGGTCCTTCAGTGTTTTCATTAAGATGTTGCAGATCTTCTACGAGTCTGTTGTGGAGAGCGTCATCTCCTCTGCCGTCATCTGTTGGGGCAGCAGCATCAGAGCCAGGGACCCAGAGAGGCTCAACAACCTGATAAAGGGGCTGGTTCTGTTCTGGGGACGACTGTGGAACCTCTGGAGATGATGATGCAAAGGATTCTTCATCAAACCAAGAAAATTACAAACAGCCCTGAGCATCCTCTTCATCACTGTTATACGACAGCAATTCTTCAGTCAGAGGCTACTGCAGAGCTGCTGTAAAACAGACCTCTACAGATCTTTCCTGCCCACAGCCATTAGCCTCTACAACTCCTTGAAGGGAAATTGTCTAAAACAAGTTACACATAATTTCTCTCAGAGATTAATAAAGTCTTTTTGAGTTGAGTAGAAAATGGGCTTATATAGAGCAGATTGAGCTACATAGCTGTTATGTTTTTTCCCCTTTAGCTTTATGAGCACATTCATCCAAGTGTCATTTTTCTCAAGTTAGTAAAGTTTTACTCATTAAATGGTTATTATTTTAAAAAAAAAATAGTAGAAATGGATAAATGGATAAAGAGCTGGTTGAAAATATTCTCTTCTTAAATGCTTCCTTTGATTTTTTTCTGAAATTATATTGCAGAGGAATATAATTTTGCTTACTCGTTGTATTATTTACACCCCAAAGCTTGTTTTTAGGCTAATATTTTTTCAATTGAAATGTGAAAAAAACTGACATTTCACATGATACTTTGTAAATTATTGGTTTATTCAGCCTGTTTGCAGTGAATTCAATACCTGAACACTCTTTAAAAAAACAGCTAAATTTAAACCCTGATTTAAAAAAAAATGCTACTACACAACCATAAAAAGCTTAATGTACGTTTCCCTCAGTACTCAGAAGTCATTTCAAGCTATTGAGGAACTTGGCGTGCTCCTCTCCTCGAGGCTGAAGAAGCTCTCCGCCGATCTTAGGTCCCGTTTTCTCCTGAAAAAGAACACGCAGAGCCTCAGATCAGATCCATCTCCCATGATGCATTCTGTCTCCTTTCCTGGAGTTCTGTCTTACCTTCAGCATCCCGTCACGCTCCCATTTAAACAGGCCACAGTTGCTAGAATGACATCAGCTCACTTTAGTCTGCAGCGGAGGTTCTGATTGGACATCAAAGGAAAGGGGCGGGGTCTCCAGCCCTACCTGCAGTGTTTGTGAGGCAGCCTGTCCAGAGCGATGGCCCTCTGTCCACAGGGACATCTGAAGAATCGCTTCACGGCGTCGTGCCACCGCAGCTCGTGGTTCTCACTCACGCAGCGATCTGCCGGCTTGAAGTAGGTGTAGCTGCACTGGAAGGAGCGGGAACGTGGGAAAGTCAGATCCTGGTACGACAGACCGAGGCGTCCCTAACAGCGCCACCCGGAGGTACCTTTCTGCAGGTGACAGCCCGACACTTCATCTCTCTGATTCCCTTCATCTTCTCCTCCATCTGCTCCTTCTTCAGCAGAGCGTTGAAGTAGCGCTCCTGCAGCTGGTACTCCGCCTGCAGGAAGCAGGAAGCAGCCTCGGTTATCCATACCTGTGTTGAAAGCTGCACATTAAAAAGAAGGTGCTGCTCATACCGCTTGGAGCACAACCCCGTGACGAGATTTGGCGTTGAGGATCTTCTGGAACTCCTCGGACTCGATGTAGCGCAGCTGCTCGCGTTTCTTTTTCAGGGCTGGCTCCTCCTCCTCGTTACCGGACGACTCGCCTGCACAAGAAGGAGGATTATTTCTGTCCGTACTGTGAAATAATTTCGACAGGTGTGAATACTTTTGTATAAAGTCGGCACGCACCCTTGGGGGAGGTCCGATTCTTCTCTACTCGGGCGTTGATGTCGCTGCCATCGCTCCTCTTCCTCTTCACAGCATTGGGGTCTTCCTTCTCCAGCGCTGCTCCTTTGGCCCTCAGCTTCTTTAGAGCGGCCAGCTTGGCGGCTGATAGGCTGAGACTGCTGAGGGGCGGAGCCTGAGGCGGGCTGTTGTCGAAGAAGAGGATGTCATCGTCCTTAAAGAAGCCGCGGCCCAGTGTCGGGGTGTTCGGCGCTGCCATGGGGACCTCGGAGGCAGCCTTTGGGGATGTCAGGCCGCCTCGGCCTGGCGTCGTGGCGGCGCTGCTCGGGTTCTGCGGCGCCCTCTGCTGGGCTCTGTGCCGGCGGCTCTCCAAGAGCTCGCGCTGCTTCTGTTTCTGCTGCTTTAGCAGGTCGGCTGCAGAGATGGACTGAAGCGGAGCTCCGGATGCATCTTTGGAGGCTGAGAACAAACATCAGGTGAATGAGGACCGTTATGGTCTGGGCTCACCCCAGGCTGCAGTGCTGGAGGCAGTCAGTAGAAAGCATGCACACCCAGCTGGCTGTCCTGCTCCAGGTGCTTCTTCAGCTGCAGGGCTCCTGGTGTTGGCATCGTCATCAGGCTCTTAAACTCGTTGGAGCATCCAGAAACTTCCCCAGACTGCATACCTGGCAACGGTCAGAAAACTCGCGTCTCAGATCAGATTCTCTTCAAACAGCTCAACATGATGGGGCGCCGAGGTAAACCTGACAGCGAGCGTACCGAGCCTCTTGGCCTGACTGATGAGCTGAGCCGATCCTCTCACAAACAGCTTGTCTAGAGTTTTCTGGACGGGTTTGGTCGGTTTCGATGCAGTCCTGCAACACACTTGACTCGCTACTGAATCCGTCGATGCATTTTACTGAAAAACTGAAAACTCCACGTTAATTTCTACATTATTTACAATAAAAACACCTGAAAGTGGTGTGTGCCTCTGCCTTTTGGAGCTGTGCACATTTGGAGCTCAGTCAGACTGCATGGAGTCTCTAATCATCAACTTTCAAAAATTAAGACCTGAGATTAATGTATTTGAGGCCAACTTACTTTTTTTTTTTTTTTTTTAAATTTAAAACATTTTAAGGCCTTAATTTTAGAGACAGGAATTGCAGAGTTTTTAAGGATGCGCGGACACCCTGAATCTAAGCCTGAGATCTTTACAACAATGAACATAAACATACATCGTAGTTTCAGTATGACTCACAGGGAAGCGGCGCAGGCAGCAGAGGAGACCCCCCCGTAGTAGAAGCCATCCTGACACAGACGCTCTCTCAGGTTCCCCCCCTTCCTGTTCCCCTTCACCCGGTTGGGGGCTTTTCCAGAGAACGACGACTGCAGCTCGGCCCTCTTCGAGCTCATCTTCTTGTACTGGGCTTTGACGTGGTACTGGCAGTACTGGCACTCGTACTGCAGGGGAGTTCAGGTAGTTCACATCTGACAAAATGGTTGGACTGGGACGTTAAAACTGCAACAAACAGAGAGCTACCATGTTAACGATCTGAGAGCAGGGCTCTCCGCTCTTCTTCACAGCCTTGCAGGTCCCGTAGTCCAGAGCTTCCCCCATCACCAGCACCTTCTGAGGGTGATCGACTGTCAGACTGACCTGCAGCACAATCAAGGTGTTAGCAGTGACGGGCAATCAGGAATGACGGAAGCTGCGGCTCAGTTTCAGAGTCTCCAACTGTCCACTCACCCCATCATAGCCGTCCCTCTGCTTCATAGGGTTGGGGTTCAGGAGTCCTACGACCGTCCCGGGCTCCATCTTCCAGTGCTCCTTGTGGACGTCACCGAAGAGCAGCAGAGACACAAACACGTCCAGGTTGTGGAGGTCGTTCAGCTTCCAGACGCTGAAGGTTTTGCCCTGCAGAGAGGAGGAGGAGTTTTCACAACTGTTGTGCCGCAGTGACAACGGACAGGATTACGACATACACTGCTGCTGCTCTGGGGCGTAGCTTTGTTCACCAGCACGGCGAACGTCACCCAGTCGCTGTCCTCCAGCTTCTCCCGCTTCAGGCGCTCCGGCACCTGGGACAGTCGGATCAGCCGCCGGTCGGCCATCTTTCGCTCCATCTCGCTTGAGGAAACTCGCGGATTCCTAACGTGGGAGGAAGCACCGACTCAGACTGAAGTGCTCCACATTAAAATGAACAAATGATCACCACTAACACAGGTGCAGCTGCTCTGACCTGAGGCGGAGTCCTGAGTACTTCTCCACACCCACGTCTTTAGGAACAGGAGGCTGAGGAGCTGGTTTAGGTGCTCCAGCTGCTGCAGTCCTACTGTGAGAGGGAGGGGGCAAGAGCAGGCTATCGCGGCGCTCTCTGGCGCTCTCTAGTGGCTGGAAGGAGCTGCCGAGCTTCACCTCCACCAGTGGTTTCCTATCCTCTGAAAGCAGCGAATAAATCCAACATGGAATGTAAAGAAAGCTTTGACTCCCAGAGTTGAATAAATTGGGGTGAATCCAAGAGCGAAGGTCTGACCTGGAGGCGAAGCTTTGGCTTGGTGAGCCACTCTTGGTTTGCGTTTGAATGAGTCTGCATTGCTGAGCTGAGAGAAGAAGTCTGAGGATTCCTGGAGCTTGGAGCTCCCTCCTCTGACCGGAGCGGATGAAGACGCTGCGACTGGAAGACAACAAAGTCACGTGAACATCCACTGGAAATACAGCGGCGGCGAAGAGTTTACCACATGGATGGCATTCGTTTTGGGTCTTTAATGAGCTTTCAGAGACTTAGGAAACCTGTGCTCCGAATTCTTGTTTTTAAAAATTACTGAAGTTTATTGTTGCATAGTTATAAAAAACATACTAAAATAAATAAATAAATAAATAAATAAAAATACAAAAAAAAAATACAAAAGGGTATTGTTACTTAATTATAACAATAAATAAATAAATAAGAACAATAAAAAAAGTTTATTGTTGCTTAATTATAAAAAACTAAAATAAAATAAAAATTGAGAAAAGGAGTTGACTGTTTAATTATAAACATATAAGATTATAACAAAAATAAAATAAAAAATAGAAATAAATAATTTTAAAAAGGTTTGTTGATTAGTTATATAATAAATCAAAAAGGAAGAATTAAAAAATTATAGTTTGTTGCTTAATTTTAAAATAATAAAAAGAAAAAAGAAATAATAAAAAAAAGAAATTTGTTGCTTAATTATTTAAAAAAAATGATTAAAAGAAATAAATACCAATAAAAAATAATCTAAAAAAAAAGAAAAAAAAAAAAAAAAAGAAGTTTACTGTTGCTGCTCCATATTCTTCCCAAGAAAGGTTTGAATGCATCCGTAAAAGGCAAAAGTTAATATTCAAAGACATGGCAAGCTTTTTCCTGGCACTGCAGCAGCAGGGTGGTAGAGCTCAGTTGAGTTGGTGAACAACACGTTTACCTGCTTGTAGGTTAGGCGTGGTCGTCTGGCTCGGTTTGGACGCTGGGTGCTGGGTTGGCGTCGGCTTTGACATCCCTGGTTTGGGAGAAGAGAAGCTTCCTGCAGACGGAGGAGCTGAACTCTTCTGCCTCGCCTCCAGCTGCTGCTGCAGCTTCTGCATCTGCTCCTGCATCCGCCTCAGTTCCTCTGGAGAAAACACAAGGAGCCACTAAATAAAGCAAAAAGTCCATGGAGCATCAACCAAATCTAGACTTAAGAGTGGACTGATGCACATCAAACCTTGTAAATCCTCTTTGGATCTGTTCAAGTCATCACAGGATTCTCGCTCACTTCCTTTTCCGTCCTCCTCGTTTTCAATGTCGTCGACATCTCCGAAGAGATCCGACACGCTGTCCTCTTTGTACTCTTCTTCGTCTCTGCTGTCATCAAACAGCCCGTCCAAATCATCCACCTGCTCTTGATCGTCTCTTTCTTCGCCACCATCCTCGGTCTCATCCAGGAGCGCCGTCAGAATGTCCAGGTCATCCTCACCTGAGGAAGGAAAAACCCCGCCATATATTAAGCTTCTGAAGATCTTTACTTTCACTTGTGGTAAAGTTTATGAGACTTACTGTCCATTTTAGGTGTTGACTGAGGCTGATCTCATGTGGCAATTCTTAAATAAAACAGGAAAATATTAAATAAAATGATCTGTTAATCTGAGATGATAAAGAAATATGGCAGCTTTTAAATGAATACAAACATGATAAAAATAAATCTAGAAATTCAAAAACTGAAAAACTATTAAACAGGGACAAGATTAAAATTTTAGCAAGTTCTTAAATGAGTTCAAATTTATAGATAAACTTGACCATAAATATTATATCACTGTGAAATGTCTGGCTGTTTCAGATTCATCGAGTTGGTTCTGTGTGTCCCTGAGAATAAATAATTTCTGGAAACAAACAGGAAGTCACTACTCTGAGGACGTTCAGTCAGTTGTTTTACTTTGTACAGATCTCAAACCAATCAACAATTTGTGTTAAAAGTTGAACATAAAAATATGAATAGACAAGCCCCCATCCTGTAAAGTTGATCTCTCAGAGGATGTTTGGACCTGATTGGTGAATTTAAAGGTTAAAGCTATGAGAAAAGGCAGAGGAAGAAGATGATTTCACTGTTTACCCAAGACGTCACAGGATTAAATTGCTAATCCAAATTGCTAACATATGCAGGTCCAAAATGTATATGAGAAGTAACACTGTTTATTCTTAGATATACTCTCTGTCTTCGTCAAACACCAATATAAAACATTAAAACTAAAAGTACTTTCTACCATGTCTAACTCCAACTATAAATTGATGCTTACCTCTGTTCGTAGCAGCTTAGCTTCCTGTTCTCTGCCTACACTGGCGACACTAAACCAGATATTAAAACCTCACAATATATTACTTTGTTTTCTTTGATTACCGTCTTCCTGTCTAAGCCAGGCGGGTACTTATTTCATTCACAGAATATACGGAACTGCTTCCACACGGAGGAAAATATCCAAACTGGCGCTAAACGAAGGACCCCGCTGTGTTGTCAAAGAGCTGTAGGGTGGCCAGTGATTTGCCTTGTTAAAAAAAAAAAAGAAGAAGAAAAAGAAAAATCGATTTAGACCGATTTATCAACTGGAAAAGTATGTTATACATTAATATATGATCGATATGTGCATTATAAGGTGATCAATGAGGCAAAAAACGGAACAATACCTACTGTAGTTAAAATGCTACAGCTATTACGACACGGTGTGAGGTTTAAATTCACACCGTGAATTTAAACTTGTCGAAATTAGATCACACCACTAAACTTTATTTAGTTTTACGTAGGTTAGAAATATAAATGTTTTTAGCTAAGCCAAAAGTATAATGAATAGAACAATACTCAAGTTTATTTTTAAAGGGGTGGATATGAAACACTTTGTGCTAAAAATAAGAAACAAACCCTGTTCTGGCCATTTTATTTTGTAAGTAAATATTGGACATGTAAAAGTTTTCAAAGTTTTAATAATTATCAATGGCACAATTGACATAAAATTTACACCTAATGTTGCCAACACCCCACATAATACATGTGATTTTTACCTATTCTCCGAAACCAACTGTCCTCAAGTCTTGAAGGTTTTGGGGTCCTTTCTATGCACTCTGATCTTCAGGTTTTTCTATAGATTTTGAATTGTCTTGCTTGGACATGAAGAATGTCTCTACATTTCTCCATTCATTCTTCAATTACATGAAGTCTGCAAGTACCATATGCTTTTAGCCAGCCCCACTTGCAAACTTCACTTTTGGGGATTTTGAACAGAACTAGTCCTCCAAACATGATGCGATGACAGAGTTCAGCTTTGGCCTCATCTGATCAGATTATTCTCCCAGTATTTCACTCGCTTGTCCAAAGCTTTTGCAGCAAACTTTAAACAAGCTTTAACATGGCTTTTCTTCAGCAGTGGAGTCTTGCGCATAGTCAGTTGTGGTCTCATGTTACTTATTGCTTTCACTGAGGGAAAAAAATCCAAACATATTTCCAGGTCTTTCTGCAAGTGTTCAGAGGCTTTTGAACAAGTGAGGATTATTTTTTTGACTCCATTGTCAGAAATCTTAACAGTTGTGGCTGGTTTGTGGTGAAATTAGAAATTTTTTTTCCCCCACACTGTGCTCTTGAAGCATTCAGTGGGGAAAATATATGAAAGAAATGCAGCTATAACCACTTCTATTAGGAGTATGTTGTTACAGAAGGTGTTTAATATCCGACATAGGTAGACATAATTTTAGAGTAGACAGTAAATTATCAACAGAAAGAACTGAACAAACAGATGCTCATACAGATTTGCATATTTCTGGTTAAAATGTTTTAAAAGAAGGGAGATATATGGAAGCCAACAGTTCCATTCATTTAGACTGCATACACTAAACAGTTTTATTTTGCAACATGTTCCAAATAGGAATAGGAAATTAAATTTTAGACCTTCAGATGGACTTCTGCCTGGATTGCGAGTGAAAGGGAGGCAGTGTTGGACTGTAGATGAATGGGTTAAATCTTAAATGAAAGTACAATTTAGACAAAAATGCTCAAGTTTTATTTCCTTACAAAATTTTACAAGAATCTAAAGTTTAGAGTACACAGAACTGTCACAGAGCTCCCAGCATCTTATCATTTTCATTATTATCGTCATAATCTGCTGAGTCAAATTAAAATGTCTTCATATTCAGAAACTTTTCCTGAAGAGAATATTATGCATCATTATAAACAAACACAAATTATTTCAGGAGCAAAGTGCATTCTGCAACAGTGAGATCTGTGGATCCTCAGATCGGAAAGGAGGAGGTACTGTAGGGATCAAAGCAGAGCAAGGCAGTGGTTTAGTTGACGCCGTCCATCAGGTGTAGTCGGATGGAGTCCATATTCAGAAAAATTTCCCCACATTTAGGACAGACAAGATTTCCAATGTTGCTGTGGTGCTTTTCAATATCTGAAAGTCACAGATCACACAATATAACTGTTTAAAGAAATTCACAGATTATGCGAGGCCTGCGAGCTCCTTAGAGCTGCATGAACAGTTGTGTTCAAAACAACATGATATTACTTACCAGAACAATCACAGTTTTTGGTAAACATCTTTACCATTCAGTATGGTAGAGCAATAGAAAAATCAACATACAGTCAATAGATGCGTTTCCATTTTACAAATGTGCGCAAAACTTTTTCAATATTCTGCTAATGTCAAACAATTTCGGTGTTTCCATTAAATAAGAAATGAAATTTAAAAAACAACAACAACAACAACAAAAAAGTCATCAAAAGTCATGGCGGCGACGGATGTAAACACTTATGAGATATCTTCATATCTCAGCCACGACACCAGTGCTCATCATCACCCCTCAGAGGAGACATCAGTGTCTTATCGAGGCGTTGGAGCGACAAGCCCCTTATACATAGGAGCTGTTACGTATGCGCAGTTTTTGGGAAATTGTTGTGAGCTATGAATTCAACATAGCTCACAACAAGTTCGAATGACAAACTTCAACTTTTGATGAGCTGTGCGATGCTGTGAGACCTCTGGTGGAGCCAGCTGCGCATCGTCCCAGGAGGCCAGTGCCTACAAATAAGCGTTGCTGCAACCTGGCGTGATGCGAAAAAAAAAAAAAAAAAAGCCTTTCCATTGCAGTTTTGCGAAAGACAAATTATGATACTACTTAAAAGCCACCTCAACCAGGTGCAAAAACTTTAGCGAAAAAAGGTGAGTTTTTGAAATTAAGCAAATTTATTTTTGTAATTCAATTTTGTGCAATTTTATGGTCAATGGAAACGCAGCTATTGATATACATTCTGCTGATTCTGTCCAAATGAATTATTAATTGAAAGGGGCGAGAGTAGTTCAAGTGAAGTCATTCATTGTGTGAACAAAAAGGAGGACGTTGTAGTTAAGGATGAAGGCAATCAAATGAGTCAGTGCAGACCTTGTTCAAAAGACCAGCATACTTTAATGAGAAAGTTGCTTGGAGAGGAGAAACCATTAAAAAGTGAAGATAGCTCAACATCATGTATGGAAAAAGCTTCTTATATTTTTACATTGTCTGGACTCATTCAAACAGCAGCTGAAGGTGTTACTGTTTGCCAAGAAACATTAGCCCCAAACACCCCATTATGAATCACTTTGTTCTTTCACAGCATACAAATCAATCCACAAAGATGATAGGGCCCTGTGTGCTTTCAGATCATATAGCTGAGATTGCTGAACCAAAGAGGTCTGGCTTAAAACTTCCCATCAAAGCAGCATTCCCATCAAATGGTGCAACACAAAAATCAGTTCATGAAAGAAATGTTTTTTTTTTGTTTGTTTTGCAGCTGCAGACACTATTTAAAATACTGTTGTGTCAATTCTTGAGTGCATAAGATTTCCACACTTTCTATAGATTGAAAGCAAATTTGATCAAGTTCTCTTCTTGTTTTGATATGGACTAGAATGTGTCATGTCCCCAATGCATTTTGATGTAAGAAAATAAGACCCATTAATGGGATTTTGAGCGAAGCTCACCATTTTCAAAACAAACTATAGAGCAGTCCACCTTTTCAGTTTCTGCAGGACAACAAAGTTTTGGTGTGCATCCCAGCAGCTGCTGCATTAATTCATTGACATTTGTTGAACGGAGTCTTTGCTTCACACCGAGGAGGATCTGGGTTCATGTATAAGCTGGGATCTTACTCTATGAACTCTACATCATCTATCTAACCGCCCTCTTGTCAAGACTTGCATTTAGTCAGAGCTTAAAGCTAAACTTGGCAGGGAAGAACAGAAATTACCTCCTCCAAGCTGATGAGGATCCTCTCCATGTCTTGGTCCAATCCACTCTTGAGGCAATGCACTGTCAAGTACCATCAAAGACAGCTCATTTCTGTAACCTCTGTTGAAGCATACTTTGCTTCATGTGGCATCACTGCTGTCTGCCTTAGTGTCTGTGTTGTAAAGCGGGCATTCAATAAACTTTTCATAAAGCAGATGACTGACATGTAACTTAGAACTATGAAAGCTAAGCTGTCTGGAGAAAGCAGAGATCAGAATAATGTTAAAAATGTTCAGATTCCATTCATTTATCCATTGTCTCTGGCTTATTCAAGATCAGGTTGCCAGGCAACAGGTACGGGAGGGAAACCCTGACATCCCTCTCTCCAGAGACAAGCTCATTTCCAAAGGTGTTCCCTGGCCAGAGGGGACATATAGTTCCTCCAGTGTAATCTGGGTCTTCCATGGGGTCTCCGCCGAAGGGAGACACCCAGGGGGCATCTTGATCAGATACCCCAACCACCTCAACTCTTAATGTGGAGAAGCATGGGGTCTACTTTGAGCTATTACCCCCCCCCCCCCCCCGGGGTGATGAGCTCCAGACCCTTATCTCGAAGGCTGAGTCCAGCCACCCTCTGGAGGAAGCTCATTTCGGACACTTGTATCCGGGATCTTGTTCTTTTGGCCATAAACCGTCTCATTTCTCATTGCTCTTTCTTCACCACAACAGACCGAACCAGTGCCCATATTTCGTAGACAGAGCCCCCATCCAGCTGTTGAGCTCTAGTATCAGTCGTGAACAAGAGACCTAGTTACTTTTAGTCTTCCGCTTGAGGCAGAGACTGAGCCCCAATTCAAGGTGGGCTGAACAATTTTTGTTTAGATTCCATGACAGCAAAAAGGACGCTTTAACCAGGTAGTGATTGGGAGAAAACTCAATACTGTGACAGATGTAAGATTTTTTCCTGTAATCAGTTGGCTAGAAAGCCAGCTGCGTTCTGTCCCCAAAAATTGTACTCCAATAATGGTAGCAGTATTTCAACATATCTTTACTCAAAAAGTAATTTTTTTCCAAAATGTCACGCAATTTAATTTAAATGAGTAACTATAACTAGTTACTCCCTACCTCTGGTTCTGTTGGACTGAATTCTAGTCCACTGACTCCATCTCCTCATGTAGTTTCATGTTCTGCCTACTTAGACTCTCCAGTTTAGAGACCAGGTGCTCCTTCTCCTGGTGGAGTTTCTCCCTTTCTGCTCGCTCTGAAGAGTACACCTCAGCCTGTAGATGGGACAAAACCAGCTCTGCTCATATATTCTTTACATGACGTAGTCACTGAACGTTGTGAATGAGTTTAGAAAATGTCAAAAAACAGGAATTATTTGGATCCACTCACCTGAGCTTGGAGAAGAGACATGGTTTCCAGTTTCCTCTCCTCTTGGAACATCTCCTTCATCTCATCGATCTTATTCTGTTTGACAGCCAGCGCTTCTTCGACAGCGGTCAGCCGTTGCTGCAGATCCTGGTTTTGGAGGGTTAGTGTCTCCACATAGCACCAGGTTTCCTGAAGCTGGCTCTCCAGATCTTGCCTCTCCTGTTGCTGTTTTTCTTTCCATGCAGACAGGTCCTCAAAACGCTCCTTAATTTTCAGTTTGGTCTGACGTAGGGCCGCTGGTGGAAGTCGTTTCAGACACACCAAATCATTCAGAGTTCAGGGTTCCCACACATTTATTAGAAAATTCTAGGATTTCCAAACTAAACTCTCCTGAATTGTCAGTCTTTGTCTGCAGAAGAAGGAAGGATGGATACAAGGATGGAAAGAAGGAATGAAGGTAGATAAGAAAAAAAAGAAATGACAAGGAAGAAAAAGACTACAGGTAAAAAAAAAAAAAAGTAAGGAAAACAGGAAGGAAAGGAAGACAAACATAATGAAGGAATGATAGAAAAAAGGGAGGAAGGACAAGGATGAAAGGACTGAAGCAAGGAAGGAAACAAGGTGAGTAAGTAGCAGGAACAGAAAGAAAAGGAGGACATGAATGAGGGGGGGAAGAGGAGGAAAGGGACAAGGAAGAAGTGAAGGAAATAGGAAATGATAAAAAGGAAAGAGGTAGGACAAAAAAAAGGATACTAGGACACAGTGGAGGAAGACAGAAAGAAAGAATTAAGGACAGAAAGAAGTAACAACAATGACACGGAAGTAAAAAGGAAAACAGGAAGGAAAGAAGGATGAACATAAGGGAATGATAGAAGGGATGAAGAACATGAGGATGGAAGGACTGAAGCATGGAGAGAAAGACAAGATGAGTAAGTAGTAAGAACAGGAAGGGAGGAAAGGGACAAGGAAGACAAAGTCAATAAGGAAGAAGTGACGGAAATAGGAAAGGAGTGAGGTAGGACACAAGGAGAAAAGGATACTAGGACAGTGGAGGAAGGAAGACAGAAGGAAAGAAAGAATTAAGGACACAAGATGGGAAATAGGACTAAAGGGAGTGAAATAATGCAAGAAAGCATGGAAACAAAGAAAGATAGGACACAATGGAAGAAGTCAGACACAAGGAAGGAAACAGTTTAGTATACAAGGAAGGAAGGAAAGCAGAAGGGTGTATATGAGAAAGGAAAGGTTAAAAGGAAGGATATAACATTTAAAACATTTGTAGGACAGCAACACTCTTATTTGCCTTTTCTATATGTAGCCACACCTGGAAAATACTGAAATCAGATTCCAGACCTTATAGGAGCCCTTGGGGGAAAAAAACAAAAAACATCCACAGTCTTCAGCCTTTTCTAGACTGTCTCCTGTTACCCTGATGGTTGTGAACACTGGACTCAATTTGCACCAAAACAAGCCAACACCAGCAACTCATCAATCTGATCTCTCACCTCTCAGGTCTTGGTTCAGCAGAATGAGCAGGTTCACCTGTTCCATGGTTCCCAGCAGCATGTCGGTCTTATCAGGAGAACAATAAATGTCACTGTTCATCACATTGCCTCCAGACGCCATGATGCCTAGAGGAAAGAGTCCGGTGACATCCTCAGAAAGGCATCCTCTGTTAAATCAAAAATCTTTCAGACTTTAATTCACAACTATAGATTAATAGTCACATTTTAGGCCTGCAAACCCCTAGACCCAAATCACTACAATACTGATTCTACAATTATGGATGATGATGGTCCATCCCAGATACTCCACAGCCTAGATAAGTGAATGAAGATTTGAAACATGTTGACATAAGCAGAGGCGATTTTTGATATGGGTTACATGGGCAGTTACCTAGGGTGGCATCACAAAGTAGAAAGGGGAAGACACACGAGCGCAATGTCAATTGTGCCCTGGACAAGTTTTCTGCAGGACAACAATCCTAAACATGGAACCGTTTAGATCACAAGTGTCAAACTCCAGTCTTCGTGGGACAATGTCCTACTACTTTTAGAGCAGCAGGACAATTCAATTCAAAAATACTTTATTTATCCCAAAGGGAAAAACACTGCGTCAACACACTTAAATCTCATAATTAGGTCATTAGCAGGACTCAGTAATTGGATTTAGGCGTGTCAGACGGGGAACAGATCCAAAGGTTGCAAGGCACCAGCCCACAAGAACTGGAGGTTGAAACCTTTGGTTTAGATCAAAGCGTGTTCATGTTTCAGAATGGCCCAGTCAAAGTCCAAAACTAAATTTGTTTGAAATCAATGGCAAGAGTTAAAAACTGTAGTTCCCAAAAGCTCTCCATCCAACCAGACTGAAATTGACCTATTTTGCAAAGAACAATGTGCAACAACTTCAGTCTCTGGATTTGAGACCTGGTGTATAATTATAAGCCATTTCACATTTGTGCAATGCTTTGAGTTGGTTTAAAAGGTATCAATACCTTTTAAAGGCACTGTATGTGCCATTATCTAAAATTATTGGGAAAAATTACAATAATTGAATGAACATATATACTGTAATAATAATAATAATAATAATAATAATAACGCTCATGATAGCACTTAACACGTGATTTCATTCCCTCAGACCCAATGGATGTGATTTTAGTTCCCCAGTTAGAATTATAATATGACTAATCATACAGAGGCTTGAATGTGCTGTAAAGAGCCAGGGAATGGAACTAGGCTTTAGATTTAAGACAAACAGATACCAGTTTGTCCATGTTAAGGATAAATCTTTGTCTAGCAGCACAGTTAGTTATGGAGTACCACAGGGCTCAGTGATTGGCCCCCAGTCAGTCACCCATCATAGATTGTATCAATTTGGTTTTGGACATATCTTTTGTACCCCATATTGAAGAGGATCATAGAGCATTATTTTTTTTAACTGTACAATAATCCCAAAACAAGAAATATCCTGTCCCAGAGTGATACAGAGGAAAGCCTTCAGCCGATTCAGGATGCAGCAGCCAGATTTCTGATAAAAATCCAAATTGAGACACCAGGAGGATGGATAGCTGCAAACCTGTAACTCCATGCAATCAGCTCAGCAATTTGCATATTATGATCAACCAAATATAAAGTATTGTATTAAAAGATGAATCTGTGCATCTGGAATGCACTAAAATTTAATTGGATTTCTTAAATAAATTTTGGACTAAACTGGATTCTTTATAGGCTACTCATACAAAGACAAATGTATCAACAAGAACAGAACCTTTCTAACTTGATTAAACACTTACCTCAGCTCTGTTCTCCACCTGCACAGGTGATGATGGTGACCAGGTGTCCTTCAAACCCCAGCCACAAACTGAGACGCTGTCAGGCATTTTGATTGGTTTTCAACAGTAACAGCTGTATGACAAGCGCCCACTAATGACTCCATTAACCTGGATATGGAAGGCCAAGAGGGCCAAAAATTCCACCTAGTGTTTTTAAGCCTGCCACTGACTTCACAGATCTTAGCAGCTGCCTTCTAGGAATTTGCATATTAAAATTATATGAATATGTTTATGGACAAGCAAATAAATAATAACCAAAAGGGAGAAACTGTAGTAACTATGGAGTCTGGTTCAATTTGCCCATTTACCAAATTGTATCCAAATTTTGCAAGCAAACTGTTTTAAACCTAAGTAATCCTTGATACACCTTTTGGCGTAAACATGTACATTTTACCCTTAAAAAAATTCAATATAGCCTATTTATCATTTTAATTATAATACTTTTTGATTTAAAAAAAATCTTGATCTCCTCTATTGCATCTGCACATATCTTTGCCCTGGGAAACAATTTGGTCCTGCTGATTCCCATAATAACAATATATTTTTGATATACTGCAGCCTCATATATTATTTTATAATGCCATCTCCATGACTACCTAACATATCTAAGACTTTGCCTTCAAAATTAAGGAAAAAACGGGTTTTAGTCATGATGCACCACCTAAACCTCCAGGAGCATACAAATATAGCAACTGTAAGCAAAACCATCTGAAAACATTAACAGGGTTTTTGTTGTTATAAAATGTTCCAATATTCGGGTTAATATACTGAGATGGCTAAATGGTGTATGGCTGGTTCAGTGTAAGAGCTTCTCACCATAATCAGACTGGACTCTAAATAAGCAAAGGTTCAATAGAACTAAAGAAGAGCCATTAACTGTATATGATTTGATGAAAGAGTAAAAAAAATAAATCAGACAGAAATTCTCTAAATTTATTATATTTTTTTCAACAGAATTCCAAGCCTTTAAGTCCTACATAGTATACAGAACTGACAGTGACCTTCCTGCATATTCATTAACAGGTAAAATAGAATATATTATGCTCTAATTACAGTTTCATCTGCTGAATAGAAAGAAAATATATGCCTTCATATTACACATCCTCTGTGGACAGACAGCAAAAATCCAGTCAGGAGCTTAAGTTACGATCAGAAACTCCATAAAAGCATATTAAAAGCATTTAGAAGATGCATACTTGGTAACTGGGCAGTGTCTGCCGTACAGATTTTCATTCTATCCCACTTTTCAACTCAGATCACAGAGATTAGAAACCCAAGAAGCTTTCCTTATATTCTTTAACTGAACCCTATGTAAAAGCACAACTAGAAGTGGTATGGTATGGTTTTCACATGCAAAGCCAGGCTCCTGTACCGTCCAAGGCCCTTATTTGCAAGACGTGTCTTCAGTATAAAAAAAAAAAAAAAAAAAAAAAAGACAAAAGGAAGAAAAGTGGGTCATTTCAATACAACAAAAGATTTCAGGTGACATCTTTATTAAATTGTTAGATTAATAATGGCTAGATTTAAAAGGCTCTGTCCTGACACACGTAAGGGAACCAGCTTCTACATATGGTACGCCTGAAATGCCAAGACATAACACGTGGGGGAAAAAAAAAAAAAAAAAAAAAAAAAATCCACACGCTTTGCAAAATTGCGCCATTGCAGTAACTTTACTGGCATGGAAGGTTTATATAGGCTACTTTTGAAACAGGGTGTAGGACGGCTGTTCTCAATATTAACTATTGTGCCATAAGATGGAAACTGACATGTATGGAGATAAAAACCTTCAGTTTGCTGGGTCTGCTGTAAACACACAAGAAAAAGGCGAGAGAAGTGTAATGTGGCCCTAATTTGATGCTCTGTAGCCAGATTTTAGCTAGCTGTAGAACGGAGAAGAGCTCACTTTACATTTCTAAAATATGATATATATGCTTTCTATTTTTCATGTATGCTGTTATAATAAGACATTATACAACAATTACAGATATTTTTATTTGCATGGCAAACCACATTTCTATTTTTCACCTGCCTGTTTGGATGCGTCATTAAATATCTGTTGTGATAATGTCGCTTTAAAATCTGTGAATTCTGAGAAAAATTATTTTTCTTTTTGACAAACTAAAACACAAAATAATAATAATAAAAAAATTAGGGTTATAGTATGTAAGACGTGCCTATTTCCAGCTGGATTTATCAAAACCCGACTGTCGGGATTGGCTGGTACACATTTTTTCACAAAACCCATTTAGAGCATGGTGTATGAGGATTTCTGCACACGAATCTATGCCAGGGCTCAATGAATGAAGCCCCTTCTGACTTCCATCCTGAAGTAATGGGATCTTTGGATCCTAAAGGATAGGACCTACGGAGGTACAGTGCAGGTTGAAGCAGAGGAAGACTCAGGTAAAGGTGCTAATGCAGTCAGTGTTGTGGGAGCTCATGGTGGGGGAGGTCTAGTTGATGCAGTCCATGATGTGGATCTGCAGGGAGTCCAGATCTGGAAGGATTTCATTGCACTTCGGGCAGGCGTGTTCGGGAATATTGTCCTGGTTCCAGTCAGTACCTGTGAGTGACAGATCACATCACATCCACACGTTATAAACGGTTTTAGGGTTTCTACTCGATTACACCTGCACCTTGTCACTTCGCTCTGAAAAACTCATGGATTTATCAGCAGGAGTTTCAGCAAAACTAAACTAAGCTTACCTCTTCCTACAAGACCAGGATCAGGTCCGCGTGGATTTGCTCCACTGGACCCGTGTCTGCGCTGCATTTCATTGAGTGAATGCCTAAAGGACAGTAAGAGAGGATCAGATAAGCTGGGATATCCTGCTGCTGTGTCATCTAAACCGAAGGATACCAGCCGCATTGCTCCTTGATAAAATAACCACTAGATGGAGACAAAGTACATGTTTTGTTCAGTCAGCTGAACTGAACAGGTGGAGTAGCGAAGTGCCTCCTGCGTGACTGCATACCGGCCCAGTGAGTCCATGTCCTGCTGCAGCTGTGTGTTCTGCTTCTTCACGTACTCCAGCTGAGCAGCCAGGCGCTCCTTCTCCTCGTGGAGTTTCTCCCTCGCTGCTCGCTCTGCGTAGAAGTCTGACGAGTACACCTCGGCCTGCGGGCGGGACAAAACCAAAACGGTCAAATATATTTCAAAAACAATAAATTCAGGTTATCCAATCACTTCATCGCCCACACGTGTTCCTTCTGGAGAGGAAAACAAACGGCAGAGACTCTTGGTTTCCTGAGCTGAGGGGCGGGACACAGAACCGCAGAAACTGTGAAGTTTGTGTCAAAGGGGATTATGGCGTGCAGCCCCTCAGGCCCAACTCTTACTGCTGCAGCATGCAGAGTCATTGCAGACGTTTTCATTAGGGCTGCACCGATCGCAGTTTTCTGGCCGATCACCGATCTTTAAAAAGCCTGACCTGCTGATTCTGATTTTGGCCTAATTTTCATGCTCTTATTTTTGAGGCAACAGTTTGAGGATGGGCCCTTCCTGTTCCAGCATTACTGCTAATCTTCAGTTCTTTTGAAACCTGGCGAAGAGAAATGGCCTCTGTCCCATGTTATATGTCTACTCTATGGAAAAGGGAAGCTTCAGTTCAAAGTTCAACCAAAAAAGTTTGGCATAAATCTTAAAACTGCTTCAGTTACATTTATTTTAGAGAGATTTTATGTAAATCTGATTTAAACTGGTTAAATATAGTCGAGGTTCATGTAGTGGGAACCTCCATTTAGTGACAAAAACAAAGGAAAACAAAGATCAGCTGGCTCCATTTCCATCATGACAACAAAAACTGGCACCATGTCACATGAGAGCAGTGGGAGGCTGAATAGGCATCCTTTCAGGGTTTCAGAGTCTGGAGAGCGGCTGGTGCGTTCATGCCACTGTGCTTTTTGGGGGCTTTTAAACACATGTACCAACCTGAGCCTGGAAGACAGAGATGGTCTCCAGCTCCTTCTCCTTCTGGAATATCTCCTGCTTCATCTCGTCGATCTTGGTCTGTTTGTCAGCCAGCGCTTCCTCTGCAGCCGTCAGCCGTTGCTGCAGGTCCTCCACCAAGTGGGACTGCAGGACAGGACAACATGTTCATGTGGGAAAACTCTTTTCTTACTTTCACTGACTGTGGAAAAAAGGAAAGGAGCGCTCTCATGTCACAGACCTGTACCTCTTTTCTCTTCCTCTCCTGTTTGAGCTCATTGTAGTCCTCGAACAGTTTGGTGTATGCATCCTTCAGCTGTGACAGGTTGTTCCTGTGATGAAGAAAACAAAACAGGATTGTCTAGATGAGCACAAAGTGTACAGTGAACTTTACAAACACAACTTCAATATAGCTCAAATAAAAATCTGAAAAGTGCGGCGTGCATATGTATTCAGGCCCCTCCATTTCTGCTGCCTGCTTCCAGAAATCATCTGTTTATTCTCTGCTGATCAGCTCAAGCTCAGTCAGACTGGGTGCTGAGTGTTTGAGAACATCCATTTCAAGTCTTGCCATGGATTTTCAATGGAATTTAGGTCTGAACTTTGACTAGGCCAATCTAACCATTGCAGTTCTGGTTGTATATTTATGGTTGTAGTCTAGCAAACCTCTGTACCTCCACCCATCTTCCCATCAACTTTCACCAGCTTCCGTATCTTTGCTGAACAATAGCATCCCCACAACATGATGCTGCCACCACCGTGTTTCAGCATAGTAATGGTCTAGGTGATTATTTGCAAACCTCTCCTCGTCGGCCTTCTTCTGCTCCATCTGGCCCTGCGCCTGCAGGCTGCCCAGCTGCAGCTTCAGCCGGTCGTTCTCCGACTGCACGGCCTGCTTCTCCACCAGCTGGGCCTTCAGCGTGGCTACGTCCTGCTCCACCTCCCGACATCTACCAGACAGAGCCGACGTAGACCGTCACACGTGGACTAAAACAGAGCGTGCATCTTTCTGTTGCTTTTAGGTCCATGTGTTCTTTCCTGGATGTGATACCCTGTGTTGGAATGTGCCAGGCTAACCTGTCCTGCAGGTTCTTCTTCATGCCTTCCGCTTCATCCAGCTTGCTCTGGGCCTGCTGCAGGTCCTTGAAGAGCGTCCGCACCTGAGACTTCAGGTTCTCCACCTCAGATGCTGCCTGAAACGACATTTAAAATCTAAACCCATCTTTCTGTCATCATTACTGCTGCTGTAAGGAATACAAACACACCTTCTCCTCCTTGGCAGCATCTTCCTTAGCCTCAGTCTGGGTTGTTTTCATCGTTTTCTCTACTTTACGGTTCTTCTCCTCCAGCTCTTTGATTCTGTTGGATAAAATCAGAAATCTCACGATTACACTTATAGAATAAGAGTTATTACGAGCAATGTGAACATGTTTTGGATTAAGCAGCTGTTTCGTCAGTTGTTTGGTGCTTAAACGTTTCTCTGAGCGACCGCTCCCTACCTGGCAGTACAGGCCAGCAGCTCAGTCTGCAGCCGCTCACATCTCTGCGTCTCGTTCCTCAGGGACTGCAGCAGCTGGCTCACCGTCACCTCCTCGTTCTCCAGCCGCGAGCTCGTCATGCTGAGGTCCGGACGCCTGATGCGCTCCGAACCGCACGTTTGGTTCACGTCTTCGATGCCTGCGTCCTGTGATGGGAAACATGAGATTTCAGGATGGACGGACAGGAGCCACTGATGAACGGACGGCCGGAGGGATGGATTTATGGATGAATGCTGTATCTGAATGGATCTATGGGAGGCGCGACAGAAGGATGAATAAAACCTTGGGGACTGGGAATACGACTGGAAACACAATGAGTTTCCATTGTGCTGCCTCAGACTGAGCAGGACCCCGTTCTAATGAAAGTGGGGTCCTGGTATCTGTTGCTGTGTGTCTTTCTGTGCCGGACCGTATTCAGTAATCTCCTCACCGACACTTTGATGATCTCGATGAACGAGTCTTCTTCCGATCCCTGCTCCGCCTTCAGCTGCAGCTCAGAGTTCAGAGCTACCAGGTCGTTCTTCTCCGCCTGCAGACGAGCAACCTGGGCGCGCAGAGCATCCGCCTCTGCACTCTGATTGGACGACACCATGAAACAGCTGAACGATGTAGTCCCAACTCAAGCTGACCGTAGCTTTAGCGAAGAGATAAGCGGGAGAAGCTCCTCACCTGAGGTCCGCCCGAGGCTCCTCCCACCTCCAGCTTCTTGCTGAGCTCCTGGTTCTGGAGGGTCAGCGTCTCTATGCAGCGTCGAGCTTCCTGGAGCCGGTTCTCCAGGAAATCCTTCTCCTGTCGCTGCTTCTCCTTCCACACGGTCAAACCCTCGAATCGCTCCTTCATTGTGAGGTTGGTCTGACGCAGCGCCTCTGGTGGGCAGAATTTTAAACACAAAACATCAGTCGTCACGCTTTCTCAAGCTTTGTTTTAGTCAATGCTACTAATCACTAAATCACTGCCACGACATCCCCGTAGGCCGTTTATCGGAGCTGCTGCGCCCCACCGTGTTGATTGAAGCTCAGAAAGCCGCTCCTCTCACCTTTCAGGTCTCGGTTCTCCTGAATGAGGATGTTCATCTGCTGCACGGTCTCCTCCAGCGTGCCGGACTGACCAGGAGAGCGAGAGACGTCGCCGTTCATCATAGGGGCTCCTGACGCCATGATGCTGAGAGGAAGGAGTCCGATTTTAGAAAGACTAGCTCTGTTAAATCCTTTTAAGACCAAAGATCCAAATAAAAAAAAGAAAAAAAAAGATGTAGACTTTACATTAAAATAAAGTTAAAGTTAAGCATAAGATTGTGCCTAATTACAGTGACATATTATTCTAATGAAGAGAAACTGGGTCTTAAATCCATAAAAAATTGATCAAAATTTTATTTTAGAAAGAGGTGTTTTTATTATTATTATTATTATTTATTTTTTGAGCTTGCTAACACTTCTGAAGGCCTGGGAAAATGTGCCAATCAATTCAATAAAAAATACTTTATTTATCTCAAAGGTTGTCATAACTCATATCATCCAAATATCTTCAAAGAGTCGCTGATGGTGATGGTGTGAGCAGGAAGGATCTCCAGCAGCAGTCAGTCTTGCAACGAATCTGAAGAGGCCTTTTGTGTTTTTGTTTTATTATCTTTTATGGTTTTTAGTATTTTAAAGTATTGAGCACTGAGCCACTTTTAATCATCTTATATTTATATTTATTGTGTGTTTAAGTCAAGTTTCCTGTTTGGCAAGAAAGCTGACTCACCTCACTGTAACCAAATCTACCTGATGGTATAAATGAAGCTGATTGATTGAGTTCTTTCTCTGACATCTCACTGAAAGAAATAAACTGTAGGAACATATGTTTGAACATTTTAGCAGTTTTAAAACCCTAACTTTCTAATACCCTGGTGTACCTTCAGACCAGTAACCTCGCTACCTACCCTACCAGGGAGAGCCACCACATCCTACCGCCATAGACCCGTCAATAACTGTGTAATGCAAATGAGACGGTGGTTGAAGTTACAATTTAAATTTGTTTTCAATTTGCAATTTTCAATTTGATTTTTACACTGGTCATTTTGTGCTTCACTAGTTTTTTTTTTTTGTTTTGTTTTTTTTTGGGGTGGGAGGTTGCGTAAATTCACACCCACTTTGACAAGCGATTATATAAAGTCTACTCATGGTCTACTGAAAGTAAGAGTGGTCATACGACTCCAGCAAATAACATCTACCAGTGGAAAGTTTTTTTTTAAGAAAATAATGCATGAGTTCCTGAAGATACTTCACTACAAATTAAAATGAAATGGTTTAACTACATATGTATGGAAAATCTAAAAGTTAAAAACAACTGTAACAACTTGGTTGTGTAGGTGAGCCTTAAACTAAAACTTTGATGAAACACTCAGCTTTCTTCAAATGTTCCTGAAGATTTTCTGCCAGATTTAGATCTGGGCTCTGTCATTTCAGAACTTTAATGCTGTTCTGGTGCTGCAGTTCTTGCCTTTATTTGGATGCATTATGGGATGTTAAAAGATCCCTTTCCAGCCTCAGCTTTTTAGCCAACACCTGAAGCATTTGGCTCAAAACCGGACGATATTTGGAGCTATTCATGATAACAAAAAGAAAAGTTCCATCTGTTAAAAGTAACCCCAGAGCATGATGCTGGCACCGCCATGTTTCACTATGGGTATGGTGTTCTTTTGGTGATTTCTTTGAGCCCAAAAGTTTAAATTTGGTTTCATCAGAACAATATAACCCATTTCCACAAAGTTCTGCAACATTCTATTCAGGTGTGGCTGTTTTCTTTAAAAATGCACACCCTTCCCCTTCCTGATACCTTTGTAGAATGATACAACGTTCATCCCTTGTCACTTCTTTGGCTACCAGGACGCAAATGGCTAAATTTAGTTGGAAAAAATCCAGCTAGAACAGCTCAACTTTAATTACAATTAATCAGATTCTCTTTAATTTAAGGCAGGTGTGAACCCAAAGGACTGAATGCGGTTTAAGGAAGTGCATCCTTACACAATCAAGTCACAGCTTCTTATTTTCATTACGTTTTTTTCCTCTAATCAATTCCTGTTCTTTTTAGTTGAATAGTACAAAACACATGTCTCTTTGTAATCACTGTAGATCCTGAACAGATGAAGCAGAGCTTCAGTCCACTAAATCCTACTGATCACAACCGTCCAAATGACACTAGCTAGCACAAAATGTGTGCTTAAAGATAACGAAGCAAACATGAGGAAATCAAGCAATCTGGCATTTTTCTTATATATTTTCAGTCGATGATATACCACCATAACCTAGGATGGGTTTTACCAAGAAGTGCTTGAGTAGAACACCTTTACAATGGCGTTTTGTAAGGGAATAATGTAAAACACCATCACCCTTATTAGGTGACTCAGCTCAGATGACTTCATCAGCTGATCGAGATACATTTCTTACAATAACAGAGGTAAAAGCTGCTATTCTCGTCTATTTACTTGACAAATACGGTAATAAATAAGGAAACACGTCTCACCACATTGTCACTCAATTATATCAGGGTAAACAATCAGTGTAAATGTATAACTTCTTTATAACGCCGCAGTAAAAACACTAACAGGATGAAGCCACTTAAAACCAGCACTTTTTAAATTATAGCCAACCCCCCCCCCTTCTGTACTGCTAAAATGAATAAACGCCATGTTTTCTGGGTTTCTCTTACTGGGAAATGTTATGTTACTTTCACTTTAACTAGGTCAGCCTAACCTGTTTGCAACTTTCAGCTAAACACCAAAAAAGTTAGCTCTAACTGAAAGACACGGTGTGGTCTGAGCTGAGCCAAACTGCGTCACAACAAAGCCAAACAAGTTGAAAGAGTTTAACTCACCTGCTTCCAGCTGCCGAACCGAACTCAACCTAGCTGTCCGTTCTGACAACACGTACAGACCCAGAAAAGGGCCGAAATGAGTCAACCAAGCCTGTGTCCCTCTGACTCTGGTTGGTGAAATCACCAAGCATCGTCTGGAACTGTAATACTATGATGATGGTTTCCGTTTGAGACTTTCAAAATAAAATAAGTAACTCACGTGAACAGTGCGAATCACGTGGGCCCTGCATGACGTAGAGGAAGAGTGAGCGCCCAATATTTAGAGGACATGGTCCTCGACGCATCCGTCCACGGTGCAATTCCCGACCCCGGGACTATTGCTACTCCCTAAAAAATACACGTTTTGTTGTGAAATTGTGAAGTTTCACTTCCTGTTTTTAGCATTATAAACACTGGCATCTTGATAGAACGGTGACTTGGGTTTTTCACTGAGGTTTCCGTTTCCTCCACATGGCGTTTAAGACCAGAAAGTAGATCTGACAGTGAACAGCGACCCCGACTGCACCTCAGCGCGGGCCATCGGGCGAAATGTAGTCCATCAACATATTATATATATCAGCGAAACTTAGACTCGATAGGTCACGTGGCCAGACATCAGCCGATAATGGGAAATCCCTATATTTGTCACCTTTAACTCACAGAGAAAATATGGGGGATTCCCCCTAATCGAAAATCCATAAAAAAATATATATAAAAAAAAATAACACCATGTCCAGTTTTAAACAATAAAATGTTAAGAGTAGAGTATTCGGGCCATTTCTGGTCTGTCTATATGATGCAGTTCACACAATGCAACAGTGCGTAATGCTGTTTTTTTGTACTCGTAAATAAAGGCATCATAGCTCTTAAACTGTGTTTTAAAGAATCTGTTTAATGTAGATCAATCCAGATCAGGTCTTTCCAGTCTATAGTTTGACACACCCATATGGGTGTAATAAGCTGAAAGATGGGCCCCAACTGGCAGATTCTGCGGGTTACATAATGTTCTCAAGTTAATTGCCTGTACAGATTTAACAAAGGACAACTGCAGGTAAAAAGCGGGACCCATACCGGATGTACAAGGCCACGAAAAATGATTCATACCCTGAAAGATTTCTTCTGTTTTTGCTGTTTTGTAACACTTCTGTTTCAGATCGTCTATCAAATTTTAATATCAGACAACGATAACTAGAGTAAATACAAAAAGTTATTAATGATTTCATTTATTAAGGGGACAAATCTTAATCCCACCCCAGTAATCAAATTTAAAATATAAATGGACTACCTTTAAAGACTGAATTAACTGTGAATAACCACTTTTTTGTTCAACATAACTTACCACAACCAGGTCTGATTACTGTCAAATTAGCAGAATTAGGAAATAACTTAAATAGGACCTGTCTCATTGCATGAAATAGGCTAAACGATCTCATAATCCAACACATCATGCCCTGACCTGATGAAATTCAAGAAGAGATATGAAACACACTCGTATATCAACCTCGAAATGCTAACAATACTTACATTTCTAAGGCTTTGGGGCTCCAGTGAACCACAGTGAGAGCCTTTATTAACCAGTGAAGAAAACATGGAACAGTGGTGAACCTTCCCAGGAGGGGTGCTCTGCCAAAACTACTCCAGGAGGATATCGACTACTCATCCGGGAGGTCCTAAAAGAACCCAGAACAAAACACTGCAGGATTCACCTGCCCCAGTTAAGGTCAGGCAAGTTTCATGACTCAACAGTAAAAAAGAAGACTGGGCAAAATGGCACCCATGGGACATTTTAAAGGCCAAAAACACAGCTGACCAAAAAAGTACACAAACACGACTTTTACATTTGCCAGAAAAAAAAAAACAAAAAACATCTCAGTGATTCCCAAGCCTTTGGGGAAATTATGCTGTGGATTGACAGAGGTTTTGAATAACAATCACATTTTGAATAATCAAAAATAAATAATATCCTATAAAAGGTTATGGATTGGCCTAGTCAAAGTGTGGACTTAAATCCATTGCTGTAGCATGACCCCAAACAGAGCATGCACACTTGAAAACCTTCAAATGCGGATGAATAAAAATAATTCTGCAGAAGAGTTGGCCAAAATTCCTCCACAGTGACAACAGACTCATTATCAGTTAAAGTAAGTGCTTGATAACCCGGATTTCTTGCTCCGCAAAGGATACTGAAAATAGATGATTCCGATTCATTTCAATCCTAATCTCCATATTTCACCCCTGATGTCCGTTAGATGGCAGTATTGTTTGGGTGAACTTAGCTGATTGGTGGTCTTAAGTGTATTTTGACAGAAAAATCTACTTCTATTTAGTTCACGCTTCAGTTTCTATATTTATAACATTTATTTTTTCTTTTATATAAAATTATTATAATTCCAATGCTAATAGTTTATCATCCCACAATAATGCATTAATCTATTGCTTGTAAAATAACACACTAAATGAGAGTGTCTTGGAGTTTACCAAGACACCACTACTGAATTTAGTCGTTTTTGAATTTCTTTTCTTCTCAGCACATTATAATATTCCAGTAGTTCTTGTAATTTAAGCATAATAACAACTATAAACAGAGAAACAGAAAAAATGTTAACTTAAATTTTTTTATATTAGATTTGACTTTTTCTTAGAACAATATAATATTCCATAGTTCCTGTATCTTAAATAACAGAACATTAAATAATATTTATACAAACAAACAGAAAATACTAAATATATATAACATGTATACAACAACTAATATTAAGAATAATATAAATATAAGAATAATATCAAATAATAATTTGTTACATTAGGATGTTTGTTTTCTGCTTTATATGTCCACCAGTCCAGATGTTAAGCCCAAATACCTGAAGTGTCCATCAGTCAGTGAATGCAGCACAGACTGCAGCAGACTGTGGTTCTCACAGCTCGGGGAATGAACGCAGCAACAGGTTGGAGTGCCTGAAGTTTCCGACACTGAATCCGTTTTTTTTCTAATCAAAGGTGTGCTAATGTCAGGGCGTTGGACGTTTCAAAACTCTGTAGGTGCCTTGGTTTAGATGGTTTAGATGATTTTAGACAGCATCCTCCAGCGCTCAGGTCAGAGCAAAACGAAAGAAAAGAAAAACTGTCCGCATACTTTTGTATAGATTCAATTTAAGGAAAATAACAGTTTAATAATCATATAAAACGAGCAAAAACCTCAGAGGTAGATTTTCGGGAGTATTCAGAATGTTTTCCGCGACTTCCCTCCTTGCAACGCTCTGCGTTTTTGCGCAGTTGGGCACTTTGGACACTTTTACGCACGGCTGCCAGTTGCCCTCCGAGTGGCGGCCGCTGAGCGAGGGCTGCCGGGCGGAGCTGGCAGAGATCATCGTGTACGCTAGGGTTCTGGCGATCCATCGCGAGCCGCTGGGCTTCGGGGCAGGCAACATGCACAACTCGCTGCCCTTCGGCTACAGCTACCTGAACGCGGAGGAAGGGCTGCTGTACTCGGCGGAGGTGGAGTTGCTGTGCGACCAGGCCTGGGGCAGCATGTTGGAGGTGCCCTCCGGATCCAGGCTCAACCTGACCGGGCTGGGGTACCTGTCCTGCCAGTCCCACACCGTGATGGAAAATTACTCCTACTTTTTCTTCCTCAGGTGCGGTGCAGCGATTGGCTTCATGATCTTATTCCAGACATCTTGATTTGCAAATGTATAGGTTGTATTTCCTACAGACGGTGGTTGGCAGATTTAAAAGATTAGTTTAAAACTGATTAAATACGATCCTCTAAATTTGGTCTTTAAGTCTCATTTCAGATAATAACCACTGGATTTGGATGTCCTCTCACTAATCCTTTTTATCTCCTCCTAAGGATGGATGAGAACTACAGCCTCCTACCTCATGATGTGAACTTCCAGGATGCAGTCTTCCCTGACACAGGGGAGAACAGACGCACCTTCTCCAGCCTTTTCCAGTTTTCCAACTGCAGTCAAGGGACCCAACCATTCCACACCTTCAGCCCAGAGTGGGACACCCAGGAGGATAGCAGGGTAAGGGACCACAGGTCTGGAGCCACACTTACCTAATCTGCTGTGGTGGAAACTTCTCCGGTTAGATAAGAGTAAAACTGAACTTTTTGGCCTACATGTAAAATGTGTGTGTGTGGTGGGAAACTAACACTCCACATCACCCTCAACCAACCATACCCATGGTGAAACATGGTGGTGACAGCATCATGCTTTTCTTCAGTAGAGAAAGGGAATTTTGGTCACCATTGATGGATAGTTGGATGCTAATATTTTTGAAACCTTGTGTCATTGTCTTTACTTTTTGTGTATTTTACTGTCATTTTATGTCATAGACCAACAGTTTGGGGTTGTTTTGTAAAGAAGGTTAAAATCCAAGGCGTTTACATCCAGTTGTCCTTTCCTCTGGCATTAGGGACCTCAGCTTTATCTACGTCAAACATCAAACAGTTGAGATACACCACTTTCTAGCGTCACTAGGCACAGGCTTAAAGGTACACATGTGAAAAACCAAGACATCAGATCTGTCACATTTATAAGCCAGTTTTAGAATGTTTAATTTTGCCATTGTGGTACTTAAAAATACATCCTACAAAGTTTTTTTTAAGACTAGTCAAAGGTGAGGTGTCCTCTGCCAATCTAGGATCAGGTTACTGGGGTAACCAGTTCAGGAGGGAAACCCAGTCATCTTTTAAAACAGTTAATTTCAAGTGTGACTTGTGTTCACTACATCACTGATCTCTTTTCAATCATATCGCACCAATAACCCAATAATATTATTACTTAAAGCTCCCACATACTTCACTCCACTGAAGTCCAGGCATACTTAATGGGTAATCAATGTGGACATGTCTGCACAAAGATAAATTTTTACGATCGCAGGAAACAATGTTCACATCAGACTGTTTCATATGTGACGTTGTGCTGATAAGGTTGAAATTTGGCACCATCTTATGGATAAAATAGAGTTCAATTTTGAAGAGCGTCTGACAGAAGAGATTAGAAAGTATAGAAACCTGTTTGATACATCAGTGAGGGAATATAAGGACTTTTAGAGAATGTAAAAAAATATGTAAGGAAATAGCTCAGACCCTGGGTAAGAAAGATGCACTGTGTCAAGCTAAGTGGAATTGTGGGAAATGAAGGAATTTGTCCCAAGAAATGTAGGAAATCAGTATGCTCGACAATGAAATCTCAACTGTCTGCAGACAGTGTGTATTGAGTTTGCGCTGCACGGTATGCCCGAGCATATGGGAGCATTCAATCCCGTGAAAGACTATGCAAATGCTCTGTCTGCGCTGATAAAGATTCACTCATCTTGTGATGCAAGGTGCTTGAAACAGAAAGTGAAACTGACATCATGACCTATTTTCTGATTAATTCAGCTAACTGTTATCTGACCACTTGGGGGTACTGATGCAATGAATTTCCATTCCAAGATGGTTAGCTGATTCTTAAATATGAAAAAGAAAAAATAGTTACAAGACTTTGAATTCCACACAACTGATCCCAATGTACACACCCTAATAAATCAGGAGTACAATAAAAATGAAAACCTACTCAAAGGCATCATGGGACTCGATGTTCCTCATATTTAGACCATAAACAGTGTGACATCAACTTTAATGTCTACAATAATATAATCAGCAAAGACATCATGATTGGTCCTGGGTGACCTATGCACCAAAGCTCTACCACCAAATCAGTAAAAGTTCACAAGGTGATTGGTGATATGGTGTTTTCTTCTGCTTTGAAGAAGATCATAGGTCAGGGGTTAAAGGCTGTGCTCATTCTGAGGATGAGCCTTCACATATAGAGGTCGTAACCCAAAGGCAAAACAAGACAAAACTGGTGTTTTGCTTTGGGTATGTGGTGGAGAATGAGATGAAAAGATTTTCTCATTCAATTCTTGGCATAAAAATTCAAGATTTCAAGATCTCACACATATGTACTCGATGTTATCATGATTGCAGGTGCTTTGATGCTTCAACATATCCTTCAGCTGAGGTTTAAAAACAAAAAAAAAATACTTCAAATTAGAGGTGGAAAGGGGTTTGGTCCTCATTTCAGGTGCGTGGGAACCAGATGGACAGAAGAGGCTTCCTCCATAACACTTTCCTGCCAAGCCTTTAATTAACTTTTCGTCAAAGGCTTGTCTTATCAGTAGGAGTCAGAGCTGCTTTTTCAGGTTTTTGCTTTTTTCAGCCTTGGTAACAACACCACAGCGTTAAACTGTATAAATATTCCTGTAAATGGGTGTTAATAGTTTATTATCAGGGAATACTCCAGCTCTCACTGTCATGTTCACGCTGCCTGTTTCTCTCAGTAGTGAAACACTGAAGTTTAGAAAGTACACAGCGAGAATGTGTGTGGTATGCATGTGTGTTGGGGTAATGAAAGAAAGGAGTATAGAAGCAGAGCAGAAACGCCTTCCCGTGGCTCTGGATCTTTCCTCCTACTCTTCCCTCTTTGTTCTTCTTATCCCTCTACATCTCTCACCCTCCCACCCCCCAACCCAAACACACACACACACACACACACACACACACACACACACACACACACACACACATAGACCAAGTAATCAAGAACAGAAGAACTTTTCTGTGACATCAGCTGTAAAGACACTAGTGTGTGTGGAGTGGTACGTCTGGACGGGGGTTCAGAGGACCCCTGCTGATCTTACCCACTTGAGAACTGATATGGAAAGTCTGAGTCTTTTATTGATGGTTGCCATGTTGTTCAGCAGTCCAACAGACCACTACGTTTTAATTGCAGATGCAAGACAATCCTGATAAATATACTTTCTCACCATTTTGTTGAACTTTTGCATGTTCTCCCTGTGCATGTGTGAGTTCTCTCTGGGCACCTCTGCTTCCTCCCACAGTATAAAATCATAACTGTTAGGTCAGGTAAATTGACCTCTCTAAATTGAAATGGATGCAAGTGTTCAGGTAATGGAAGAAGAGTCAAATTCCAGCTAAAGCCCAAAAAAGAACCTCTGATCATTAGAAACCATTAAGACCATTTCAGCTCCCTTTGATATGCAGCAGTGCAGGGGGGCGGGGGTGTTAAAATCTTTATTTTTTTAAATGAATGCTGCTTCCTATCAACAGACATGAGACAACATCTGCTGTTTTGAATCTTTGCACATCCCTTTTTCCAGTTTCCACGTTGTCTGTTTGGTTCCATAGCACAAATCATCCAGGTTAGCCAAACAGCTAACAGTTGCTAAAGTCATTTAGGCTAATTTATGGTTTATTACACCTATTTAACTGACTTAATTACCGTGTTTGAGTAGTAAAGCAGTAGTTAAAGTGACTTTTAACAATGAAGGCCTGAAACATGTAAAAACTGGGGTTGGGTGCTGATGTTAGCTTGTTCGCTAAATTATTAAAAGCACTAGCTTCTTTATTCTTCTAAATTAATTTGGAGGAAGTTTTTGCTTTACATGAACCTTAAGACATTTAGAGTTAAAATGTGTCTTTACATGTTCTCTAAAGGGTGTTTATCCAGATGATACCCAGCAGCAGGAGAATAACACCCGGATGTTTTCACAGATGGTGTGTGCGCGTGTGTGTGTGTGTGTTCTGAAGGCATCACACTGAACGCCTTGCTATGAGGACTAAGATGATTTTAGCACTAAATAGAGGAAATGATGTACTCTTGCTTTGACTTTACATGTACAGCAAAATGAATGTGTCAAGGTCTACATACGGAAACATTAATTTGGGGCTTCTGGATGATGCTTTTGAAACATTTTGTATTTTTTTCATTTTTTTAAGCTGGAATGATGATGCAACAAGCAACTTCAATGAGTTTTAAAACAACAAATAGATGAAGATGTTACATATTTTTTGTCCAAATACATACAGCCTAATATCTTTAGACAAGTTGCAGAAAAACAAAACCGTTTTGTAGCCACTGTTCTTTTTTTCAACCGAGTCCATTAATTTTTAGTAGAGTTTAGTAGGTTAGAGCTATTCCATAAGCTTATTGTCAGCCTGTTTCATCTATTTCAAAATCAGTTTTCACATGTGTTTGGGAGTAGCACCCATCTGGGTCAAAGTTATTAGTCAGGCAAAACAAAGATTGAGCTGTTTCACCACAATGACAAGATGCACGTTTGGAAGAAACAAAGTGAGGCTTTTAAACCTGGGAACAGAGGAGCAACTGTAAAGCATGGTGATGGTAGTATCATGCTGACTTGAATAGAAATTATAAATTAATTTATTAACAAAAAAGCCCAATAACTGAGGACTTACAAAAACAGAGACACTGAAAATGGAGGATCCAAGAAACAGGGAATGGCAATGGAAAATAAACTGGGAGTAATGGAAGGAACCAGTGGAGAATAATGAGACTGGGGAGCTTGAAATACAGAGGAGGGAATGGAAAAGACGAAAGAACCAGGAGAACTAATTACAGGTAAATGAATGCAGCTGGGGAAGGGAGCAGGTTGGGGCAAATGAGGAGATGATAAACAGCTGTGAAGGGCAGCAATTTGAAGGCTGAGGGTGAGAACAAAAACAAAGAGAATGGAAGAGGGAAGGAAACCTGGAGAGTAACAGGAATACATACTTAATCTAATAGAACAAATCCAAAAATCACAAACAACAATAACTGAACTAACACAAGGAATAAGCTAAAATGGCTGGATATAGGACAGGAATAAAGAAATGACTAATACAGAAAACTGAAGCTAAAAGTTCAAAACACCTGGGGATCATAATCTGTGGGGGTTTATGTTTATGTTTGATCTGCATGTACAATTTTGAACTTGTGTGGAGTAGGGAAACTGCTGTAAAATCACACTTCTGCACCCAGTTTTTGTTTTTAAAATTCATAAAAGTTGCTTGTTGCATTGTTTACAATTAAGAGTGACTGAAAAGCAAAAACAGTGAATCCTACCACATTTTCCTAAGGCTCACCCCTCTATTTTCATTTAACGTATGCCTCATTAAGAAAACACATTTCTAATGAAATTTTTCAGGAGTTTTATTGCTTGCTTATGCTACTTGAATATTTCAGTATTAGGGCTGAAAGTACACACTAAAATCCCAGCTCAGCACGTACGTTGGTCTTAAATTCATGATTTGGTACAGTCCACTTTGATCAATGGCAACAAAACCATTTTTTCTACTTTGCTGAGCAGTGAGAAAAATATTTTAAATTTGTGAAAATAGTTTGAGTTTAATATGTTTTAGAACTTCAAAGAGTGGCTAGGGCTAAGGTATAACCAATCCCTGGATAAAGCGTACAATAGAATGAAAATGGTCAAGGTTAATATTTAGGAATTTTTTGAATAAAACTGCTCTGATATTTGAGAATTAATGTTTACATCACTTTGGAGTTATTTTGATATATAAACATCCAGTTGTACCTGAATGCACCTTCAAAGCTCAGCAACTGGGATATCCTCTCCACTCAGAGGGAGTTCTGCCTTTAGGCTGGTTAGAACTACAAAGCAGGGGCGGAGCCAGGGGGTGGTTGGACTTGGGAACAGGTTTTGCAGATAAATAATAACATGACCCTAATTTTCTATTCTTTTCCTCCTCACATAGCTGAACCTGATGATGTGAAAGCTGTTATTTTCAGCGGTTTGGTTTTACTGTTAGAAAACACAAAAAGCATCACTTTCTCTTCCTCTCTTTTTGCTCCAGCTGCTGTGCTCCTCGGTGCAGCTGGCTCTGTTCGAGGAGGAGGAGCGCAGCCGGAAGCTGCAGGAGCGCCTGGCTGCAGCCGAGAGGAGGAACCGGCAGCTGAAGGAGCGTGTTGGCAAGGTGAAACGCTCCCTGAGAAATGCCCGCAAGGCTGCACGCAAGGCAGAGCAGGAGGCACGGGAGCTGCAAGAAAAACTACAGGCAGCGGAGAGGCGGGCGGGGCGTCACCTCAATGCAGTGAGGCTGGAGGAGCCTCCACTCGGGGGCTTCACAAGTGCAGCGATACGAGAGAGGATGCAGCTTTGATTCTTTTAATTTGCCAAATGGACCTAAAACTGTCTGTGGAGTGGGAGGGACTGCTGGACAGTCTTTCTGCAAGGGAATGAATATACCAACTATTAAAGTATTCATCCAAACAATTTTTTTGTAAATAAACCTCTAACTCTCTTATATAGTATTTCTAAACACTAGTCATGCTTCTGGAAATAATAATAATAATAATAATAATAATAATAATAATAATAATAATAAAAAATACATTTATTTTCTCTGTTTCTCATCTTGCAGATGAACGCCTCCACTGCTCTGATAGAATGTGATCATAGAGGCTGTGCTTCTTGGGTTTATTCCAAACACCACCCTGATGATGTTCAAAAACAACTTTTATCTTGATAATTCCTTTGACTATGATCATGACTTACAAATATAAAAATGCTTCATTTCATCTCTTTGTCTCTGATTCCTAATTTTTGCTAAAGGGCATTGCATCGGGGCATGTCTTTGTTTTGTTTGTCGTCCAAGATGGTGGACAGGAAGTTACGTTGCGTCCCACTTGTAGTTGGAAATTCCGTTGCGTTTCCCATTCGGAAAGTGGGAGAAACTACCTTCAGTTAGGATTTTTAAGGCTGACTTCTCGTTTCAATATGGCCACTCCGCATCAACAGAAGTAACCTGTGGTGGAAACGTTTCTTTTACAAGACACACTTGTTAGAGTGCGTCTAAAACCAATCCTACATGTAGCGCCTGCAACTCTAAACTGAACAATTAAAAGTGGTGTTTGCTTATCCAGCTCTGAGTTCCAAGATAAATAGAATGTGGCATTAACTGACGTACTACTGCAACCACCTAACCATGTTCTGACAAGACCTTAAGTATGCATTCCATCATCAAAAACTTCAAAAGACATTTCTGAGACAACATTAGTTACAGTCTTCAGTAAATTCATGTCTTGCTCCTGTTGCTGATGTTTTCATGCAATGAGTTTGCTAAAGATCTAGGCGAACGGTAGCATGTTTGCTCTCTTGGCTCATAGAAATATTTCTGTGACATTTACAGAAAAAGTTGTTCTCCTATTTCATAAACTAAACCTTTTGCTTTAAACGTCATCAAATGTATTGACTAGTGTTTTAGCTACCTTCACCCAAACATCGAGGAACATTTGAGGACGGCAGCCTAGAAAAGTTGCTAAATGACATTATTACAAAGCCCCCGAGGGGACATGGGCAAATGTTTTTCTTTTGGGTTACCTCGCAGAAGTATTGCATTCCCTCACAATAAATACTACGTTCCCTCACAACAGATTTTGCGGTCCTTCACAATAAATTAGCAAATACAACCTGGTCTAGTTTGTATACAGTCACAGTGATAGCAAATGTCAATTTAAAATTACTCATATGTACACCTTTAAAGAGCCTCAGTGAAAACATGTTCATACATTTTTAACTCTTTGGTGCAGAAACTGGTTGAAAATCGATCTATTAACTGCGTGTTCATGTTTATTTGAGTAAAGTGAAGATGGGACTGTACATGAAAACGGCCCTTTGTTAACCATTCAGACTACCAACATAAAAAAGATACCATCAAAATGGTCACATGACTTTATTACCCTGTGAAAATAACTCAACAATTGTCCAAATAGTTTGGACGTATTTTTTCTTTCTTATGGAAAATGTCTGTTTGTGTCTTAGAAGGGATGGAAAGCCCATGTTTGGCCTGTCTTGCTTTGGCTTTTGTACATAGTTTGTGGTCCATTTGTATCCAAAAGAAAAAGATAAAACTTCAGATAGCTCACAAACAAGATATTAAAATACATGTAAAAACCTTATATTGCAGCAGAAAGACTTTCAGTGTTCAAGATACTGAATGAACTGACGTTATTGTAGTACGCTATTGTGAGAGAATGCAAAAGTTATTGCAAGGGAATGCAAAATATTTACGAGATAACACAAAAGGATTGTGTGGGAATGCAATACTTTTGTGAGGTAACGCAAAATAAAAAAATTCCCCCATTGGGCCTCCATATATTATCGTCTCATTTGCATAACTTGCTGTGTCTGTTTAATTGTAATGGACTAACATCACGTCAACTTTTGCAGACTTATTTGTTTTTCAGCTTAACTGTATCAGATGTAGATGTCATATTAAAGGTGGAAAAAGATTACAAAATGTAATATGGATGAATGCTGCTTTGAACATTATTTTATTATTATTATTATTTTAAAATATTACCAATATCTGGGTCACTGGACCGCTTAAAAGCAAATAAGGCACACAGTGGGTTTGAAGAGAGGCTGATCAGACATCCTGTAGTAAGTGTAGATGTGTATGTGTTTGAGTAGAGAAAGCAGTGTGTGTGTGTGTGTGTCTGGTCCATCAAGTGACTGGAATGTTTTTATGTGGGCAGTTGTGTTCTGAACAGCAGGGTGCTGCTGAAATATTCCTCTGGTTTAGACTGGAAAACAGTGGAAGCAGGCAGGGGCTCATCATGTCACGAGATCTTTCAGAATGAAATTAAAACAATTCACTGAAGCTCGGTGGGAGGCAGACTGGAGGAGACTGGCCCATCAAACACTTTCTTCATTTTGTCCAAAATGTTTTGTGCTTTTTAGCTATTTTATGGAAACATCACTAACATTTTGGATAGCATGACCCAAATTAAAGGTTTAAAGAGGAGCAGCAAAAGCAAATTAGGTGGATTAGCAGTGCTTGCCAGCAACTGATAATATCAACCAGGACATGTTACTGTGAAATATCATCTCTGCTGCCTGGAAATCTAGCTGTTAGTATGTCATGACAGTTATAAGACTGTCATACAGTATTCAGTCAGAGGCTTTTTCAGATATGTTGCAAGACTGACTTCTACCAGAGAGCCTTCCTGCCACAAAGACTCTTTGAAGGGACTTGGATATGAGTTACAACATTTAATTTCCCTTTGGGATAAATAAAGTATCTTTGAATTGAATTGAAAAGAAACCCTACATCAAAGAAAATCAATAAAAACATGAGAAGACCAGAAACCACATGATCCTCAACTATGAAAAAGTTTCTAAGCCAAACTAACTTTAGACAGATAATACACTAAAGACTAACTGTAAAGCATGGTGGTGGCGCTGTAATGGTTTGGGGTTACTTTGTTCCCTCGTATATTAGGCAGGTTTCATTAATTAAAACATTCTAATAATGTCAAAAATAAATAAAATTTCTTTACTTTAAAGGTGTTTTGTACATTAACCAATGTATAAAGAAGGTAATGTAAATGTACCTGAGTTAGCCAAAAGACTAGTTTTACCGGGGTTGCCTGTGTAATGTAAACGTAAAGGGATTCAGCATGTAGACTTCTTTGAAAGCAACAAAAACTGAATCAAATCATTCTCCCCTATTATGTAGCTCTGTAAAATGTTTAATTTTGGAAGATTTTTTTTTTAAATGACAGGGGCCCAGATAAAATTCTGAAAGAAAATTTTAATAGTCACACAACAACTTACAAAGGAACATACAGTCAGTCAGTGGTGGGCATTGCTAACTAAAGAGTTAGCTGTGCTAACCCTATAGCACTAATTATAAACATCAGTTCCACTAACGCTAAAACACCATACCAACATGATATTTGGGGAAAACTAATGCTAAAGTGCTAAAGCACTAACTTCAACCATGTTGATACTCATCACGTGTCACGAGGAGAATGTGAGGAGGGTCTCAAAACTATTCATATATGTGAATTTTTTATTCAAACCCCTTGTTCTTTGTCCATGTAAGTGTTCTATTCTTCTGTGTACCTAATTTGCTTGTTTGCCGTATACTACATTTGCTCAATAAAGTTTTTTTTTAAATAAAAAGAGAGAACCTGAGGAGTGGAAACGGAACTGCTAGGTAAACAGTCTTCACGCCCTTCAATATAAGAGCATGAATATAAATGTCTAAATATGTGAAGAATTTTTAACAGTCGATAACTAAAGCTTCAATACTGATGTTGAACTTTATTCAACTGAAAATTTAGAAAACACCCAAATAAATTAGCCCATTAGAATTTATCTGGAAAAATTAATTTAGTGGAAAGTAAGCACACTAAATGTTTTCAAAGTTAGCAAAAACGCTAAATGAAAACTTTGCTCCACTATTAGCACATTAGTGGAATAGTGGAGGTGTGGCCACCACTGCACCAAGCTGTTAGTTTTGGTGTGTATTTGTATGTATTTAAGGTGGTATCTATAACTATGACCATACATAGATTAGAGAAAGTCCACTTAAACATGTAATGTTTGCACCCAGTTGTTGTTCAAAATCACTGGCCTGAATTGTAAGATATTAATTATCCATAACTGCTCCACTGAACCCTGCTTATTCACTATCCCTTTAGCTCCAGACTGAAAACCAACTTTAGGTGTGATAATGTTGGTCATCTAACCCAACAACACATCCAAACATTATGGCTTAAGAGAAAGAATGAAGGGTCATAGGTCATGTGAGTCAAACCTTGATCTGGATTCCACTGAAATGTTAACATTTTGAGAAAACTTTCATCAGGGATCAAAAAGCTGACAATAAAGAAAAGGACGTATTCCTACAAAAGGTAATTGTGCAGTCGCTTCCAGGGTCAGTAAGAGGACTGAAACCAGTTTCTTAGGAGGAACATGTCATTTGTTTGTCCCCTAACATGATGAGAAGAGACACATGTCAGATGCTGGCATGCTGATCTGCTGACACGGTTTATCTCTGAACGTACCAAACTCCAAAACATGTCAAGATCCCTCTCCTGACTGCTGCAAGACACGCGTGTTATCTCACCGCTCCAGCTATCGGCTTGTAATTAGACTTTTAGGGGCTGCAGTATATGTTACTTTGCAAAAAATGAAAGAAAATGCTAGTAGGGTCTGCAGCGACAGGAAGGCTGAAATTGAGGAGGACAATTTACAGATAAGTGGGACAAAAGTGGTTGAACTGCTGAATTAAAGATGAGGAGAGAGAGAGAGAGAGAGAGAGAGAGAGAGAGAAAATCTGATTAGCAAGTGCAGCAATCACTGGCTTCCAGCACTCCAAGCCATTACAGAGCTGTAAGCTTGACATCAGTTGACAAGCAGCGCTGTACATCTGTTGGAACAGCATTCAGGAAATACTTAGTTCTGACCCTTGTGTTGGACGTTTTCTAATTATTTAGGCATAAACGGCATAGAAACACTTTGATTTACTCCTCTCCTTTTTCTCTGGTTTTAATCCCACAAGCTTTGTAGTGTGAATGTGTGTTTTCATTCCTCCGTTTCTGAGATGAGACGGAGCGATAACAGGGAGAACAATCTCCAGCGGAGACGGGGGAAACAGCAGAGGTGTAGAGACTCGAACTGCGGGAAGCTAGCCCAGGCCGAACTCGGCTAATGAAGGGCCCCCCCTGAGAAAGGCGCCTATCTGGGATGAACAAAGCCGGGCCCTCAGGCAAACGCAGCTCAGTGAGAGAAAATCAACTTTAACCCAACTATCTGTGACTTCTGGTGAATTAAAATAAAAAAATCCTTCCAAAATAGGCATGAATTTATCATTAGTTATGCGCGGTAATAACTTCCTCACAGTATGGTGCTTAGTGTGAATTCTAATGCAACGTATTGCATAGTTGTGGAGTGGAAGGAAAGTGATGCATTTCAGCCCGCTTTACTTTGATACCACTAAGGAAAATGATCTGAGCCTGCTGTGCCTATGATCATATATCCATCATATCTTGTCAATAGTTCGCAATCTTCAAACTTACATTACCTACTGTAGTTTTAGAAGCTTTTTGTTGTGAAAAGTGTGATATGGAAATTTATTGTGCCCTAATTTATAATTTTTTTTGTAAATTTGTATTTATTTTTTGTTCAGTCAATTAAAAATAATAGAATTTTCACATAGTTTAATATTTTTGTGTCTGATTATATAATTTTCAAAAAATAAATCAAACATTACAACCAAATAGTTTCTCATTACTTGATTAGTCTTTTCATCAAATACCTTTTTATTCTTACTCAAGGAACGTTTTGAATGATCCGTTTTACACATACTTGAATATTACTATTTTGAATATTGTTATTTTTTCTGATCTGATCGCTGCTTAAATAAATCCATTTGAGAATCTATGGCAGTAGTTTAAGCTGATGTTCCCAGACACCATAACTTTCATTCCACTTAACAATTAAGCTGTACTTTGTGTTGGTCTATAAGATAAAATTTAAGTAAGAACAGTGAAGTTTGTGGTTGTAATAGGAGTTAAAGGGGTAGAAATACTAGAAATACTCTTGCATAGCACTGTATTTGTCACATGACGTGAGAGGAAGGTGATTTTAGGTAGTTGCTACTCATTTTCTTGTAATTTCACACAAATCCTTTGGTTAAAACAATTGACTTTAGCATCAAGCAAAGTTTGGCGACCAACTGCGAAATGGTAGCCAGCTGAGGACTTAGCGGTATCTAACCATGTGCTTGTTTTTACCACTTTCTAATAAATTAGTTCTGGTGGTGCGAGGCTGTGAAAATGTCAGGAGCGTTTGGGGGAAACTTAATACATGAAAACAATGAATACCAGGAAACAAAAAAAAAAAAAAAAAAAAAAAAAAAAAAAAAAAAGGCTCTGAAAATTCCCAACCTAAGCCAAATGTCCATTTTTACAGGCTAGCAACATCTGCCCGTGGCATGTTTTGAGCTATTTTAACTCTAAAAAAATGTTTCCACTGAGGGGTAGTGAAGGTAACACGTGCCTGAGGTGTTCGCAACATCTGTCTTCTGTCTTTCCAACATCTGCTCTACAGCATATCTAGGGTAATCATTGGTCAGCATGGTCTGGATGCCTTAGATACATGATGGTGATCAGGGTGAGAACCAACACACAGGAACTGAAAAATGTGCAGCGTCTTGCAAAAGTATTCATCCCCCTTGAGATTTTCCATATTATGTCAAGGAACAAATGTCAGTGTATCATAATGACATTTTTTAGTGACAAACCAACATGAAGTAGCAAGAATTCTGAAGTACAAGGAAAATTCAACATGGTCAGATCAGACAAGTGGCCGAATGATATATTTTTTTATATATATTGTTTAATATGACTTGATAGTTCAGATTAACATTTACTATAAAAACCATATCGTAAAACTTTTTAGTCAGCTATTTTTAGTGCAGACACGGAGTTAATTTTGTCAGACTGCTAGACTTTATTTAGGGGCTGGGGAGTTGGTGTTTATTAGTTGTTCCGTTCTTCTTCTTCTCTGGACAGACAGTCCTGACCCAAAAGGGGGTTTTTTTATGGGCTACTAATTAGTACAATACTGACCTTTTTTTTTTATTTGTCAGAGCAAGCAACCCAAAGAGCAGAGAGAGAAGGAGGAAGTTCAGACGCTCTCTTCCATCGTGATGGGCAAGGATTATATCCCAGACTCCAGTGTTTCTGCCTGGCTTTCATGCAGCCAGACAGACTTAACGTGGAGCAGTAAAAGCAAATGAGGTGGATTAGCAGTGCTTGCTAACAACTGATGGAGTCATCCAGGACATGTTACTGTGGAATACCTTTTCTGCTGCCCAGATATTGAGCCGTTAGTTTATCAAGATCAATCATGAAACTGTCATACAGAATCAGTCTTCAGTCAGAGGCTTCTTTAGATTAGTTGGAAGACAGTCACCAGACAGCTTTCTTGCCCATAGCATCACTATCCACGATGACTCTCAGACGATACTTGAATGATATGATTTATGACATTTCATTTCCCTTTATGCTAAATAAAGTATTTTTGGATTTGAATTAAAATCATGTCTTGCTTGTGAGGTCTGTTTGAGCTTGAGTTCTCTGTGTTATTATCTGAGGTGAAGTCTGTTGTGTTGACCTGTTTGGGCCCCAACTTAGATATATACATTTTAAAATTCTTTTGATATTATTCTAAATAAATCAGAAATTCTTGAAAATAACCCCCCAAAAAACTTGTACTGTCTCTCTGGGAGGTTTGTGTGGTTCCTGACCCTTGCAAATATAGCAGCAAGTCTACTGGGATGTCTCTACCAGCTTCACAGAGACTGAATTTTCTGCCCCTTCTTTGTAAAACAACTCAAGCTCTGTCTGGTCGAATGAACAGCGTCTGTGAACATCAACTTTAAAGACATACCACAGATTCTCAATTAGATTTAGATCAGTGAGACAAAAGTCAAAGAGTGTGAATACTTCTGCAAGACACTGCATGCATGAAAGAAAATAAAATGCAATGTTGAACTGAGAAGCACTAACAAAGCAAAAATATCCAGTATCAACTCTTTTGCTCTTCCATGCATCCAAACAAACACAGAAACTAGTCAGGATACAGTCATTCAGGTTTTATTCCAGAATAACAAACAGAATCAGTTGCTCCAGCCTGTGTCGTAATGGTAGGTCTGATATGTGAACGTGATTGTCGAAGGCATCTCATATACAAACCCCATCAACTCAAAGTCATCATTGTCGTTGTCATCATCACACCACAATAAATGCGGCAGCCGGTGCCCGCTCTGAGACATGAGGGTGTCGTCAACGCGACAATGGTGCACAAGATGGGGGTTTGCTGTGGTCACATGCAGAGAGTAAATACAGCCAGCTCGCTCAGCTGGCTCTGGACGAGGACAACCACAGAGAGACACAGGGTCCCAGCAAACAGCACAGAGAAAGTTTCAGTCCCAAACCGTTAGTCAGAGCCGGGCGCTAAAGCTAACAGCTAGCCTGAGAGGGGCCAAAGTGGACTTCTACCATCTCAAAACAACTCCAATTTCTAAAACATAACAGGGGTTTATGCGAATGCTATTTTATGAACCTTTCAATAGTTCTGGTGTTTGCATTGGGCGATAACTTTAAAAAAGGGCAAAGATTATTTCCAGGGGAAATGGAAGCAAAAGATGGTACGGCTACAGTGATCTTCCTGTGGGATGTGCGAACTGAGAGCAGAACATGCGTTTCTAGACAGAATAACTGCCTAGCAGGTAACATATTAACTACTTACAGCCTTTTAACAGAACCTCCCTGTGGAAATGCTGAACTATCACTTTAAAGAGGAAAAGTTCAGAGTAGGGAACATGGTTATTCCTTTTGTTTTTTTTTCATTTTCTTTGCATAAGTTTACATCTAGTGTGTTTTGACTTCTGAATATTTTGTTTGACTAACTTGACTTTAGCAGCAAATAAACTGCATGAAGCCACCTTCGTCTTACCACAATGCCTACAGGGCACATTTGGCCATAATTACACTCGCCTAAATCAGCTATAGAGCAAGTAAATCTCCATTTGAGTCATTTTTTTTCCTACAAAAAGAAAGAGAAAATAGAAGCGAATTCTAAATAGGGAGTCATCTACAATTAAATAGCAAATAAATTTGAAACCCTGACTTTGTTAACTACGAAGACATGCTAAATTTTCCAAATTTCCAATGTTAGCTTACTAAGTTAGCCGAATGACTGAAAGTGTTTCAGTTTTTCTGCCACTCCCTAACCAAAAACGGCTGGTGGGAATGAAACTGTGTGTTTTAAAAGGTGATGTAACTGGACTGCAGATACTATAATATTCAGTTCAACTGAATAACACAGAAGCGAAGTGTAAGGGTTCCCTTTATTGCTACGACACCAAAATAAATGCGGCAGGTGGTCTTCATTTAAGTCAATAGAATTAAATGTCAATAGATAAAGTCTAAAGTCAATAGATAGAACCTGGTTTTGGTCCTACATCCTATCCAAATGCACTGCTAGAGTGTGTGATACTTGTGTTCGAATGGCAGGTGAACATTTCATGGAGTTCTATGATGTTTGCCACACAATTTGAATTTGTCAGCTAGAACCTGTGGAACCGTGGCATCCGTCTGTTAATCCAATGTTTTCACCCATTTGATGCTCGAGTAAATGCCTGACAACACCATGGTTTTCTCCATGAAGGTACCACTTCTTCCCTCTGGTGCCCATTCTGGACATCCAGCACCTTTCATATCGAAGTATTTCCAGTTACTTCAACTTTTACAGATTACAACCAGCCTTCAATGTACTTTAGTAGGATTTTATGTGATAGACCATCATAAAATCATGCAGAATTCTGAAGTGGAAGCAAAATCATACATGATTAAATTTACTATATGGATACATTAACTAACTGGGTGTTAACTGAAGACAATTAGTTCAATTTTTCACAGGTGGAGCCTATTTACTAAATAGATCGTTTCTGAAGGCCACTGGTTGCACTGAATTTTATTTCGGGGCATCAGAAAATCACACCAAAATTGTGAAGTATTTTAAAAACTGAAAACCATGTCTCATTTTCTTTCCACTTCATAGTCATGCACCACTCTCTGTTGGTCTGTGACATCAAATTATGGAAGATTGTGATTGCAATGCAAACAAAATATGGAAAAGTTCAAGGGATATGAATATTTTAGCAGGGTTTTTTTTTTTTTTTTTTTTGCACTATCTCTACGTTGATACATCTTAGTTGTCCAGTGAAAAAGAGAGCACTCTGCCTGGTTATAGGACTGAAACTTCCTCTGCTATCTGAGGGCTCATGCATATCAAACTGTGTATATCTTTACATAATACAGAGATAGTAACACCATACAAGGGCATATAAGATAATGCAAACACTCAATGTGAAATTGAATTCGAGAAGCACTTTTTCTCCCTCCTCAACATGCTTGTTATTTATTTATTTATTTTTTTTTTTGTGGTGGTGAACTTCTGCGGCATCTTCATTTAAAAGAAAAATGAAATCAAAGCAGAGTGAGTTCAAAGTGAAAACAGTCCGTAACAGTGTGTTTCTGAGTCGATCACAGGTTTGGATTTCTTCCTTTAGAATGGCAAAAAGAAACCCCTCCCCCCCATACGCCTGAGCTCGGTAAATGATGCTGTGTCTGTTCGGTTGGATGGACGCTGATGCAGTTTGCTGCTGGACAGTTTCCCAAAGCTTACAGCAGCAAGGGAATAAAGGGGAGTTTCGCTTTTTTCCCCTCCTTTTTTTTTTTTTTTTTTTTTTTTTTTTTTTACATTAAACATTCCATAGATAATACAATCAGCTTCCCTCACCACATACTGACTCATCCATTCACAAATTCCTGAACGACAAAAGCCATAAATATGTCGAAAAAGATCATTTATATTCACAATCTATTTACAGTAGCATGATTAATATGAAAAAGATTCATTCGGATGTTTTGGAAAAAACAAAAACAGCAGACATAAAAGCCACAGAGGAGCACGACCCCTTTGTGTGCCTCTCAGCACAGACCACTGGCACAGTCTACGGCTCAGACTGAGGTGGAAAACATCACTTTCAATGCCAGATGAACACAGACCATGAACTGGTGGCTTCATTAACAGCCCTATGTGAGAGAAATACATTTTATCCTATACAAAATCTACCTTATTTAGCAATAATTATGATTCCCCTTTGTGGGTCATTAAAGGAATTTCTATTCTAATAAGTAAATGTTTGAAATGATTGAAAACGTAGCAAGGAATTCACTTTGTACTTTCCACTACAGCTGCTAATCTTTGCTTTTCTGCTCCTGCGTTTAGGAAAAAGTAGAGAAAACATACTAGAGTTAAAAAAAAAAAACAAATGCATAGCAATCAACTGCAACATATAAGGTCACAGTAATTAATCAGATTAAGGTGATCATTTGACTAAAGCCCTTAGAAGTTCCCCTCCGTTATGTAAATATAAACATACTTATCTTGGGTTCTCTACAGAAATATGTAACACAAGACATCACTGGGGGAAAAAAGTCTGAATAATTTGGGTTTTTTCCCCCCCCTCTTTTTGAGAACACACCTGACACTTCCATGTTTAGTTACCTTGTATATTTTTAAGAGAGGATTTGATGAGTTGGAAACAGCTGATTTCCACCAGTGTGTTTAAATCTGCCCTATATTTTTGGAAGTATGTCATATATTTATGTTAAAATCAAACAGTAAGTTAAACATATGTGAGTGAATGGGTTAGGATGGCCTTTTCTATAAATCTGTTCGACAGCTATGTGAGCGTGAGACATATTTTCTAAGTTATAGGCCAATCTGATGGAACGTTAAACAGGAAGAATCAACGTTTACAACATTATTTTGCACATCAGAGCCTCTAAAATACCATTAAAACTACCTCCAGAATTACTTTAATGCTAGTTTATGATTTTCTATTAAAATGTTGCTAGCAGTTAATATTTTAACCGAAACACACAACTTTCTTCGGATCTTTGCATGATATACAACCAAGCTAACGGCTAGTCTGAGACAGGCAATGACCGAAGCGCCGTTTGACCATCAAATGACTCCATTGAGAGAAATCTCAAAGTGGTTTATGGAAATAATATTTTATAATAATAATAAAATAATATTTTATGACCTTTTGAACTGGTCTCATTTTTACAATGGGTAATTATAATAACGCTATAAATAAGCATGGGCTTCTAAATATTAAGATTATTGTTCATCTTGTTTTTTTTAATATATATTTATATATATATATTTTTTTAATATATTTTTAACACTTTTAACACTTTTTGTGTGAATCACAAAAATGTAAACACATTTTTAGGAACCTTTACGTCTAAGTTTAATTTTATATCAGGGAATATATTTTTTCCAGATGGAAATGGGTCAGCACAAGCTGTTAATGGGCTCTTTTTGTGCAGCAAACTGGCAAAACTCTTTTCTTTGACAAAGTCTGTAAAAAAAAAAAAAAAAAAAAAAAAAAAAAAAAAAAAAAAAAAAAAAAAGAAGGAGAAAAGTTTGAATGTGGATTCTTGAAAGTTTTGCTTTTCTTTTTGCTTTTCTTTCAGCTATTAGAATGTATTGTTTGTATTGCATCTTTCAAAGGGATTCAAAGCGATGCATTGTGGACATCTGACAGGTCAGTAATAGGTGATTCGAATAAAATGGTCACTGTTATGGGTTGTGACAACCAACTGTCTATATCAAACCTGATTTTGGCAAAAGGTTCCTGCTTCTAAAATGGAAGTCCTTATAACTCATCAGAAATGTACTTTTGTCTTGACTCCCAGTAAGACTAACCATTAGCTGGAATTACAGGTTGTAATGTTTTAATAGAACCCTTCTTAAAAAGCCCTATAAATGTACCTTTAAAAATAGATTTTTACACTTCGTGGTAATTGAAAGTCTGCTGACCATCAGCTGTTTCCTATTTTAGAAACAAAGCAATTCTTTTCCAACCCACACTGGATGTATCCCATCAGCCAACATTCCCAAGCAAAACACAAATCACCAACCTGGGAGTCATTTCTAAAAAGCGATAAAAAAGACTATAAGATCTGGTCAACAGAGAATTAAGACAATGGAGAATCTGGACTATTCTAGAATAATAACCCTATATGAGAGAAGAGTTTTAGCAGTGATATAAAACCTTAGCAGAGCAGGAGAACAGAAGGAAAAAAATCAAAACATGCTGCAAAACATCTTTAAAAATGATAACTCTGTGACCGATGTTAGACTTGGACTGAGGCATGTCTCATTGCGGTCCATTTAAATCAACCTGGAGGCGGGGCAGGTGATTCCTAACAGACAGAACGATGCCTTGCATTTTGATTTACGGTCAACCCTACGTGAGTGGGACTCGGGTCCAGATGTGCTCTCATACCCAGCATTCACTAAGCCGGGTTAAAGCAAGAACTGAGACTCCTTCTCCTCTCCGCTTTTTGCAGCACGACTGTATAGACAATAACAAAGATATATGGCAAGAGACGGGATCAAAGGTCAATAGGTTTCTAGATTAGTTTGCAGATGAAGTTCAGCCCTTAGTTTTAGCATGTGTTCCGAACTACTTCACCTAAGAATAATTCCGCTGTAAGTAGGCAACCACTTTAACATGAATCAATCTGTCTTAAAAGCAAACAAGTCTTTGGCTACAATTCACTATAAAGGGATTAGAAAATTTGCATCTAATAAGGACTTGACATTCTGATATGTATGTGAGAGAGAGCACCTGGCAGTGAACAGTTCTGGTTTTGAAATATGTCTAAAAAATGAACACTACCAGTTGGCTTGTTTAAATCAGGACCATTTAAAACAAGAAAAACAGAGAAAAAAAACGATTAAACACCGAAAACCTGCAGGAAAGAAGCCAAGTTATTAAATCCTTAACAGAAAAGCTAATAAATCAGTTTTAAAAAACTAGCCTGTATCTAATCAGGTGATAGTTTCAAGACTTTTGTCTTCTCCATATCCTCCAAGTTCATGTTACACGCCACCAATGCATCTTAAACCTGGGGTCATTAACCACAACCACTCCCACAACTCACTGCGATCAAGCAGGAGCAAAACGAAACAAAAACCCAACAGGAAACTGGTGTTAGCCAGCTCACAGTGCAGCTGCAGGTTTCCCTGAGGACTTCGGAACTGGGTGCAGCTTAAAGAACAAGCAGGTGAGACCATGGCTTCGTTAGAGGGGGGCGGGGGCAGCAGGCAGAACAGCATCCTGATGATCTGAAATGTTTCCTACCCATCCTGCATTTATTCGCCTTCTTTGGACCACAGCGCTTCAAAAAAGTATTCATACCCCTTGAACTTTTTCATGTTTTGCTATATTAACACAAAAACTTTTTTTTTTTTTTTTTTTTTTTTTTTTTTGGGGGGGGGGGGGTATGTGCTAAACAAATTAGTGCAGAATTGAAAAGTGGAAGGGAAACCATTTCTTTACTGGTAGATATCTGAAAGTGTACTGGTGTTCAGCAACTGTTACTCTTGATGCTGTTAAATAAAGTCCAGCAAAACCAGTTGCTTCTAGAAGTAACCTAAATAGTAAGTACAGTCCACCCACATGCTATTTAATCTCATTATAAATCTGTGGTGGCAGCATCATGATATGGGGATGCGTTTCTTCAGCCAGGTCAGGGAGGCTGATCCGAGGTGATGGGAAGATGGATGGAGCTAAATTTATGGATATCCTGGAAGTAGTCCAACCAAATATGTTTGGTTGGACTACAGGACTATAGGAGGACTATAGGAGTGTTTTTCAAAGTGGGGGCCACGGCCCCCTGGGGGCTGCCTAGGGGGTCTAGGGAGGCCTCAAAAAGCTGGAGGTAAGATGAAAAAAAAAGAAGCAAAAATGGCCAACTAAAATCAGAAGGTATGAGCCAGAATTTATGCTAAGTGAATGTAATAATTACTGAATAGTGAACATACATGAGAATAAACATTCTAAAAGTTGATGTTTCTTTGCATAATTTATGGTATTTTCTGTTGGTTTGCAAAGGGGGTACCTCGACCAGAAGCTAATGCTGTTTGGAGGGGTCATGGCATGGAAAAATTTGGGAATTCCTGGACTAGAAAACCGCTCACATCATGACTGGTGAAACATGGTGGTGGCAGCATCATGATATGGGAATCCATTTCTTCAGCTAGGTCAGGGAGGCTGATCAGAGTTGGAATAAAGGAATTAGTTCAGTCAATTGGCATCAGAAGACTAGGAAATTAACTATAGTGGTGGCAGCATCATGATGTGGGGCTTTCCTTCAGCAAGGGCAGAGAGCCGGTCAGGTCATGGGGGAAAATGGAATACAGGGAGGTCCAACCAACAGTCTTCCGAATACTAGAAAATTAACACTGCACATCACCATTACTGGTGAAATGTGGGAATGGCAGCATCATGATATGGGATTGCTTTTTTTTTTTTTTTTTTTAGCAAAGAAATATTAAAAATTGTCCAGTTTGACTGAGATTAAGGTATTTTTGAGATGAGCTCATAGAAATCCAAAAGTATTGTCTTAGTGGGACTCAGTGAACAGGCAAGGCACACTTTTCAGATGGATGGTTGTGAAAACCTTGCTGGAATCTGTTGTAATGTGACAACGTGAAAAAGCTCAAGGGGTATGAAAACCTTCTTGCACTGCTAGTGAGTCACTCTGACCCAGTGGGGAATCATCCGACTCTGATGTGGAGCCAGTTTTCAGGTAAACACAGATCGACATCATTTCTCTTCCATTTACTCGTATCCTCTTTGTGTCTCCCTTAAAGGGTGATTGTTAAAAAAAAAAAAATCATCCAACAAATTCGATAACTTCACACAACTGACCTTTACAAGACATCCATTTGTTTTATAGGTTTACAATCTTTTTTTTCCCCGTCTGATAAATCCATTTTGCATGGCAGCTAATTCGTCACAGACGACATGTCTGCCCTTTCCCTGTGCAAAAAAGATAAAGCGCATGTCTCCACAACTCAAAAGAGTCACATGGTACTTTTAAAGCACTTCTGCAAGCACAAACGTTGAAAACAAGCCGGGAAGGACTCATACAAACGCTTTCATGAGGTTTTCACTCAAATGTATCAAATCAGTGTGTGACATTGGTAGAATCTGTGTAAACAAAGAGAGCTCATTGCACAGAAGACAGTCAGCCTGTATTTTGCATCAATATTCAAAACACAGAATGTAGTGATGGTGAAATGAGACAATGGAATTATGGGAAATGGGACGTTATTTTAGGGGAAGGCCTACAGAACAACAGCTTAACTTACAATGAAGTAACTGACTCCTTGTCAGTCATCTCAGCTATGGCTTATTTACAGTAATTATACTAAGGTGGCAACATCCATTTGACGATGCGCTGTCTACTGAAAGTTACACATGCCACCTTTAAAATGACCAGCAAGAATAAAGAACGAAACAATCCAGTTGAGTCAAAGGTTGAAAAAATGTGAATAAACCGAAACAGGACAGCTCAGAATCCAGAGGGAATAATAATGATGCCACCAGATGCACCATGAGAACCCCCCCAGTTGCAGCGTTAGCACAGAGCAGCCGACCATGCAGACTTCCTCAGTGAGAGTCAGTGGATGCTTTGTTGCTACGAGAAGAATCCTGCAAGCTATCCTGGTGGCCGTAAAGTATGGCAATGGTGGCTTGAATCGTAAGGGTTGAGGGTAATGAAGTCCTCTGCTCTCCTTCGAGCAGGGCGGGGAACTAGTTGGGCGCCATATTCAAGAGAGAATGCATCCAAGAGTGGGAAGGACGATGGAGAGTACCATCGCGCTCTTCTCTGGTCGTCCCTTTCACATTTGTTTGTTATGGAAACTTTGGACTCTCTCGTTCTCACAGCGCTGTGGCCTCCCAGCTGGTACCCCGCGGGACCTGCCGTCACTTGGTCTCTGTCATCATTGGGGCGGGCACCGCTGAAGGGTGGGGCCGGTTCAGCTCCGTCCCTGCGGCAGGGGAAGAGGCTGCAGATGCCAGGCTGCAGGGGGTGACGGGTGCAGGGAGACCTGGCAGCAGGAGACAAAGCTCAGCTACGATTTCTACACATTTGGTTATCAGACATGACTTTGACAAAACAGGCCCAAATCATCACACACCCAATGCTGTGTTTGAAAGTTGGCATAAGATCTTTCCGTGGATGTGCTGTGTTTGGTTTTCCCCAAACACGGTGCAATGCATTATGACCAAAACATCTCAAATTGGTGTCATTTGTACAACGAACAATTTCCCAAACGTCAATTGGTTTATTCCGAAGAAGCCTTACAAATTCGTTCTGTTTTATTGTTTTAGAGAGGAGGCTTTCTCCAAGCAGGTCTCCTAATGAGCCATACCGAGCTTCTTTCTGACTCATAACAGGCCTGCAGAGTCTGAGATTTTTGTAATTTTTCTAAACAGTGCACACTCTAACCTTGGGTTGAATCTGGTGGGTTGTGCACTCCTGAGAAGATTTTCAACTGTCTTAAATTGTCTCCACTAACAATTCTCACCCAACATTGATGGGAACAACAAATGCTTCTCGAAGGTAATTGCTGATGTCTTTCCATCTTGGCATTGTGCTCCAAAGCAGCAAATTGAAAGAACTCCTGCTTTTATGGAGGTGGTCCAGCTTGCTGATGATTTGAGCACCTGTACTTTTCTATTATTTTCCCTCCTAAATCTTATAGAAGGAGCAAGGGTGGATGTTAAAATGACCACCTTATGGCCCCTCTTCATATCAGTTTTAGTTTGAATTTCTTTTGCACTAGTCACATACACGCTGTCAAATATTTCTGTTCCACCGGCACGCCTGACTCACATTCTTTGCGTGGAGCAGCTACGTTGTTATCTGTGGAGGAGTTCTTGCTGGCGTTGCTGTTTGTGCCCTGGCTTTGCGCCGCCTGGCTGCTGTTTTGGCTCTGAGCAGTTTGGTTCTGGGCCGCTTGACTCTGGCTTTGCGCCAGCCTCTGCGTCTGGCTCGGCCTGGGGTTGGAGGCGTCCATACTGCTGCCCATACTGCTGCCAAGTTGTAGTCGCCTCATATGGCGCACCACAGCAGTGGCGTTGAATGCTTGCTGGAAAGAAAAATAAAAAAAAAAGAAGATGGAAAAAATGCAGATATTGTAAAATTCTTACATTACTGTATCATGAATCATGTTTATTCCACTGGAATGCAGTAAAGAAGCACAGCTTTTAAGAGGACGACTGATTTTGATGAAGGAGGTCTGTTGTGAAAATCCAACAGAACAGCTTTCTCACTGTTGTTAACTGACCTTCTACAACCGCAGACATGCAGGATGGAGACTGAATAACAGAGATAATGAACAGCAACGGACAAAAGTTACCCTCCATTTGCTCTTGGCAAAGTTCTTTCTGATCTGCCGGCTGACTGACTCATGGATGTTCTTGCAGAGTGCTGTGTCCCCAGCGATCCTGAAACATACATTTATATTCTTACACAAACATGCATTGCCTGTAACCATCCCGCCAGTGCCTCCATATTGTGTGATCCCTCACCAGGGATGTCTGAGGGCCTGTTCGCAGGTGAACCTCTTGGCTGGATCTTTCTCCATCAGACAGCTGATAAAGTCTTTGGCTGGGAAAAGACAATAAGAAATTGAAATAAAGAAAAGATAAAATATGGATAAATAAATTACAAACACTGTAATTCGATAGTAACAATTATGAACTAATAAACACAGAGAAGATGGTGTCTGGTTACGCACCCTCAATGATCATAGAAACCCCTGGCAAGGTTGTGTAAAAAGGTTTAAATAATAAAACAAGTGGCTGCACAGTGGTAGCTCTGTTGCCTTACAGCAAGAAGGTCCTTGATTCAAATCACAGCCTCTGGTCTTTCTGCATGGAGTTTGCATGTTTTTCCTGTGCATGTGTAGTTCCTGTCATGGTACTCCAGCTTCCTCCCACAGGCCAAAAACATGACTGTTTGATTGGTTAATTGGTGTCTCTAAATTGTCCTCTGGTGTGAGTGTGTGCATGGTTGTTTGTCCTGTGTGTCTCTATGTTGCTCTGCGATGGACTGGCGACCTGTCCAACGTGTACCCCGTCTCTCACCCTATGACTGCTGGAGAAAGGGACCAGACCCTGTGACCTCTCAAGGATAAGAAGACTTATATAACAGATGGATGAATAATAAATCAAACAAATAAAATAAAGAATCTCTTATTGTAGAAACATAATTGAACACTGAAAAAAAAACCTTTAATTTCAGTAAATTCATACCCATAATGAAGAAACGTTATATGTTTGTAAATCCAACTAAAGCACTTTTGTAACTTAGACTTTACTTTTTTATGCTGATCAGAGTCAACCAATTTTTAATCAGGAATTCATAACTTCCCGTTTCCTTGGGGGTATTCATATGATGTACCACACAGGCCATTTTCCTTAAAGTACTCATAAAAATTGGAAAGCCAAGAGAGCATGTGATTGGTGTAAGGCAGGGTTTTGATCTTAATTAGACAATAGGTATCTTGCAAATGGGCACCACATCTGGAGTCAAGCAAGACTAAATAAGAAAATCTCCAAAGCTTGCTTGGGTTCACCAAGTCTCCATAGCAACCACTGGATGCTATCTATATGCAAACTGGTTCTTTGAAAGATATGCCAATAAAAGAGCCTTTTCTGTTGTACTAACGTAAATATGAGGTATTATTAAGCTCAAAGGGCAGTTCAGCTGGAACAGTGTGCTTTGGTTAGATGAGACTAAGGCCCCGCGTTTTCTGTCCTCACAAACGGCACATCCTTGCTAAGCAGGAGCAGCAGGGTGGAGTCTGAAAACATGCTAGTTTTTAAGCATCTGCATGGTTGAATATATAGTAAGCAGTGCGAATTTTTATTACAAAATGTTTCACACACTCAAAAAATCCTTAAAGTAACACAAGGTCAAAATGTGAGGTAGATTTGGATATTAGGAATGCTCTTCCTCTTCAGCTGAATACAGGCAGATTTTCTCTGCAGTGACATCTGCTGTTAAAAAAACAGAACTGCAGTGAGTGTCAGCTAAAGGTATAAACGTCCATAGTGATCTAAAACAGACAGTCGAATCAAAACAGAAATGGTTCACCAGACACAATTTTAACCTTCTTCCATAGCTATCTCAGTCCACACACCTAACTCCTGTAGAAACCTTTTGGGTGAGCTGAAGAGAAGAGAGCATATATGAGACTTTGAATGATCTACAGATCATTCAGGTATGAAGTATTACCAGCATGGGTACCCATAATTGTGGTACATATGATTTCATGTGAAAATATAAGTCTTACCATTAAATTAATGTTCTAAAATAAAATGCCAGATTTCTCACCATTTTTCAGTGTGAGATTATGTTACCGAAACAGAAGTTGGCTAAGAACTCAAAGAGGTGGATGCAAGGTTTTGGACTGGGTTAAATGTTGCTACTGCTTCTTTAACTGGTCTGAGCAGACAATGTTACCACCAGCTTTACCTGACAGAACACAAATAGTACTTACTCATCAGGAAACAGACATCAACACACTCCATTGGTTTCCAGCCAACACATAGCTGGTTCTGCTACCAGGCTTCACATGTAACCATGGCAGTGACATATGACCCAAGACACAAACACACACAAACATATTCCTGGAGAATGAGGTCAGGCACTGTGATGTAGATGTGGTGTGTGGTGCATGTGTGGCCCACGGCAGCAAGGAAGGAGGAGGAGGAAAGCTCACCCGAATCCGATATGTCATCCCAGTACGGGGCGTCAAACTCATAGTCGGCTTTAAGGATCTGCTCGAAAAGCTTGGAGTCATTTTCATCATAAAATGGAGGATAACCACACAGCCTGCAGGAAACAAGTAATTTATTCAGTCAAAAAACAACAAAAAAAACAGAACAATAGGATACAATGTTGAATCCATACTGTGGAACTGTTTCACATTTTGTCTGATGGAAAACAACACACCTCAATATATTTATTTATATAGTATATATAGATATATATATCTGAGTTGTAACAATAAATCGATCTATATTGATTCAATAATTAACAATCCAATTACACTGATGGAAAATGTAAATATCGATCCATATGTGTTTAAGATATGTCTTTATTTGGAAATGTTGAACTTTTTATTTCAATGCCTGATTCCTTGAGAAAATGGTCAAGTCATATTTTAGCTGTTTTTTGTGAGATGATATAGGTATAAATGATTGCGTCAGATGGACATATGATATCGCATCATATCGATCGCAGATTTGTGAATTAAACTGAATTGAAATTGTATCATGTCAAACTTTATGGGATTAGCAAACATCGTAAAGTCATCTAAACAAATCCATATAATGTCATATCGTGATAAAGTAGGTAGATTTACCCCCTCTATCTATCTATCTATCTATCTATCTATCTATCTATCTATCTATCTATCTATCTATCTATCTAAAATACAATCTAAGGGATTAGATCAAAGCATATGCGTGTTAGAATGGCCCAAAGTCCAGACATAAAGCCAATTGAGAATCTTTGGCATAACTTTAAAGTTGATGTTCACAGACTCTCAATTCAATGTGACGCAGCTTGAGCTATTTTGCAAAGCGGAACAGGCAGAAATGTCACTCTCTAGATGTTTAAAGCTGGTACAGACATGATCCCCAAAAATCTGAAACAGAACGGAAGCACAAGGTGGTTTTACAAAGTTTTGACACAGAGGAACTAAATATAAAAGCATGCCACACCTTTCAGATTTTAAATCTGAAAATCCATTAAAGCTTGTGGCTGTAACATGACAAAAAGTGGTCAAGCTCCTGATTCATAAATACTTTTGTCAGGCTCTGTATATGGTTACTTTTACTGTGACTCTGAGCAGCAGAATGAATCACCTTAATCCCATTAATAACAGATTACTGGTTCCCAGACTTGGTGAAAACAATTTATGAGATGTTCCACTCTGATTGTTCAACATCAGCCAACTAAAAACAATGTCGGAGCTGCTGCTCAACAAAACTCATCATCTGCTCCTCATTACCAAAGAGCTGGAGACACCAAGAAAGTTTCATCAAAACTCATTAAAGTACCGTTCTCCATCGATACACATCGGAAAACAGGAATAAAAGGAAAAGACATCAGGAAGAAAGAGACCAGGGTTGCTCCTGCTGCAAGGACAAAAAGCTTTCTGTCCGTCTTCCTGCTTTCTCATTTGCTTAAAGACGTACCTGTCACTCTGCTGACTCTCCACTCCATCTAGCACACATGCAAACATGAACACACAGACCAGGACAAGAGGGAGTCTAAATCCGTCTCCTGAACATGTGTCCATGAATGCACACTAAGCATATCCCGGCTGATTATCATGGTTGATTACTTGATGTGATCTTTCCACCTGAGCAGCAGCTAAAAGCTAACAAGGACTGAATCCCACCACCAATTATGCTAATTACCAGCAGGGAGCTGCTTGTTCTTTGCACACACACACACCTGTTCACACACACGATGATTTTTCTGCTGTGCTGCCAGGGGTTTAGAAAAAAAAAAACTAAGACGACTGATTGAGCGGTCAGAGCAGGCAACACATCAATCACTGTCCGAACAATTAATGGAATGAGAGAGTGGAGGGGGAAGGAAGCAGAAGAAAAAAACAAAAAGAAGTGAAAGTGAGGTCTCCATATTCCTACAAGGCCCTTTAGTAGAGCTGAATATGGGAGTGAAAACTCCACTCCACATTAAACTCTCTGGGACTCTTCACCGCACATCACCGTAAAAACCGTTTTCATAATGAAACATGGCGGTGGCAACGTCATACTGTGGGGAAGCTGGTTAGAGCTGATTATCCTCGTAATGAATCAGCTTCTGCCCTCCATATTCCATCTTAATGCTTTCAGACATGTCAGTGTGCAACAAAAGTGCATCAAGTCCAGTTCAGAAGGATGTGAAACTGTCTAAAGCAATGCAGGTGTGGCAACTGTAAATTAAGCCCAAGAGCGTGCAGAGAGCAAAAAACAGAGGTGTGGGTGAGATGATGAGAGAAAATCCTGAAGGATTCAGATGCAGGGAGATGATGCTATCTTCCATAAGGAAAAGGTTCTGCCTTGCTCTACTTTCTCCTTGGACAGATGCATCAGCTTTATCTTCCTTGCTGTTCTGTGGATTCATAAACTAGCTTTTATCTAAAAGGAGCGCACATTCCAAGAGTGTTGTTCTTTATCTTAGTACTTTTTTACGTTGTAGGGCTGCAAATGAATCAGAGATGTCAAGTCAAAGGTGTGTGCTTAATAAATGTAAGCTACGCTGGACACAAGTTGATGAAACTGATTGAGAGGAAATATTTTTACTATAATAGTGTCTGTAATGTGCTTTACAAAAAAAAAAAAAAAAAAAAAAAAAAAAAAAACAAAACAAAACTGAAGCCTAGGCTAAGAGTAGAAAGGCCAAAGCCAGACTAGCTAGCTAAATTCTCAGGAGGCTAACTGGTAAATCATGGTACAGTGGACCCTCGGTATTCACAGACCACAGGGGTCCATGAATAGCTAAAATCCGCAAATAACTGAAACCCCCTCTAAAAACACCAAATATACTTTAATGTGTATTAATACGCACAGTGTAAACCATTTTAGCACTACCACAGAAGCTAACAATCACGTCTTCCTCATCTCTGCTCTTGGGGGTACAACCAATCACTGTCAAGGAAAGTAAATGAAGCTCCTGGATTGGCTGCTTTGTAAAAATCAGACAATTGTGTTTCAAGTATCCTGTGAGTATTTCAGCTTCCTAGGGTGCATTTTTTCCCCGAATATGTTAGATACGCTCTATGAAAAAATCTGCAAATAGTTGAATTGTTTGTGAACATTGAAACAGGAATAGGTAGGGGTCAGCTGTATAGACCTGTATTGGGGTGGGTTACATAAACAATGCTAAAAAGAAAATGCTGCATTTCATTTTTAAAAAGAGATGTTTGTTTAAAAAGGGTTCTTTTAAAAATGAGCTTTAGTCCCTTTTTTAAATCTATTTTAAACAAAATAAGAGCTCAGGTATAATGGAAGTGATAACCTGTTACTTTGTTGGAAATGTCAAAAGATCTGCCCTCTCACACTGAGCCTGAGTCTGCTGCAGGGTCCTTCCTATTAAAAAGAATTATTCCTCCCCACTGTTGCTACAAGCTTCCTCAGCAAGAGGAATGGATGCAAAGAGAGGGACTTGTCTTGGCTTTGAAACTTGGCTTTCTTGTTTTCATTCCTTTTTATGAATTGGCATTTCAACTGAATTAGGCCATCTTGTATCACATTAAGGATCAGATTGGTCTTTTGTCACAAAACTAAATCTGTCTGTATGAATGAATTAAATGGGTATGGATTGTAGCTGTTTACAGGAAGAGACAGAGCAGACAGTACTTCTTGAGGAATCATTGGTCCCTCAGTGTTTTCAGCAAGATGTTGCAGATCTTCTATAAATCTGTTGTTAAGACCATCATCTTTTCTGTCATCATCTGTTGGAACAGCAGCATCAGAGCCAGGGACCTAAAAAGGCTCAACAACATGATAAAGAAGGCTGCTTCTGTTCTGGGGATGACAGTGAACCTCTGGAGACGATGAAGGATTTTGCATAAAATCAAGAAAATATGGACAACCCTGAGCATCTTCTTTTTGAGACTGTTCAGTGTTCTCAGTCAGAGGCTTCTTCAGTTTCACTGTTATACTGACCACTACAGCAGATCCTTCCTGGCCACAGCCATCAGCATCTACAACAACTCTTTGAAGAACCTTACATAATATAAGTTACAACATTTAATTTCCCGTTGGGATCAATAAAGTATTTTTGAACTGAATTTGATTTATTGTGTATTTCTGTAAAATTAGAAATAAACTGGATCTGTTTTTGTTGTAAATTCCTATTAGATGATATTTGTTGTCGACTGGCAATTTATAAAAAAAAGTTTAACTGACCTGAACTCAACCGAATCTTTATATGACTGCACATGCTTTTTTTCTGGCCTTTGATAATGTCAGTAATGAGATTTTCAAAAAAATAAAGAATTAAAAAAGCAAAATTGCTGATAAACTGCCAGTCGGTTTAATTCATCTTCAAAAAATAAAGGTATATGTTTAAAAGTTAGCTGTACAGGTTTAGCCTTTAAGAACCGCAAAATTGGCGTTCCACAAAGATCTATTTTAGGATCCCAACTCTTATACTTGTATATTAATAAACTACCTAAACATTGTCAAGATGCTGTGTACAAAATGTATGCGGATAATGCCGTCATCTATGCAAATGCTAATATTTCATAAAAGACAGCTTACTTTTCGTATAGGCAAATGCTTGAAGTTTCATGGTGGCTAAACAATCATTTTCTGTCTTTAATTTGTTTAAGAATCACAAGCATTGATAAGTATTAAATGATTATACTTGTATTACGGATCAGAGGGAAATCTAAAAAGTAGATGAGTTCAAACAATTGGATGCTGTTATGGATTTTTCATTTCAATTCTTGACTCATATTTGGAAAATGTCAAAAATTCTTTGAACGAATCTCATCTTCTCTGGTCTGATAAGATCATGTCTGGCTGTCAAGGCTGCCAAATACATATTTGCTTGCAATTGTATAACTGTTTGGGGTAATTACTCCTGTCAGCTTCAAAGCTTGTGATGTCATTGCACAAACAAACTCTCAAAAGCCAATGAAGGGGGACCTATGTAAAACAAAAGAACAGTATAATATACTAAGATTCAAAAGTTTTATACATCTTTTACTACCCACTTTTAGAGGTTTTTAGTAAAATGATTTCAAAACAAGCTTTCTCAGATTTTGAGTAAAATGTCAACAAACCTACAGAAGATCCAGATCCTTGTTAACAGGATACACAACAAACATGAGAGCATTTTTCCCTGTTTACACCGAAATAGCTGTAAATGAGCTGCTAAGAACCGTCAAGCACCTCGAGTTTACCTTTGGTTTGCCAACAAGAGGTATTTTAGGACAACAGTACCAAAATAAGAGGTTAAACTATACCCCCAAATCAAGTCTAATTTAGTAGGAAAACAGCAGGAAAGGAGAACCTAAAGAGCAGTCTGAGGAGCAATCCATCCCAAAAGGGGGTCCAATCAGCCTTACTGAGAAAATATAAGCATGTATCTGGATAATATTCAGATGTAAACAACTTGACTTATATTTCTGTCAGTGAATGGAGTGTCGGCGTCGTTTATGTGGTGAGGAGCTCTGGTAAACTACTGAGAAAATCTGTCATGCTGGTGTGACGTTTTCAGGAGTGATGTAACATTATGAGGAGAATGGTACTCACAGAATGTAGGCGATCACTCCGATGGACCAGCAGTCCACTGCCTTGCTGTACGGCTTCTGTGCAAGAACCTCTGGAGCTGAGAAAGACAATTAATCAGGAAAAATTCAGTAAAACCACATAACCTCATAAACCTCATAAAACCACAACAGTTTAATGAGCTTGACAGGAGGAAAAACATGCAGACGCATCATGTATATCCAAATGAAAATCACATGGCGGTTGGTTTTATGGTGGGGAAGCTGCTGCTTGAGTTCAGATCAGTTCAGTTCAGATCATCTCAAACGCAGCTGCCTCAAAATAAACCTGGCACACTTGCTTGCACACTTGCAGCCAGACATGAAGGGCTACCCGGCATATGTGTGGCGATATCTAAACTTTGGATACTCCTGGTGTTTGCTGGTCTATTCTGACTCACTGTGAAGGCCTGTGTGAGTGTTTCTGTTTTCCCAGATTTGGGCTTAGGGCAATTTTTACACACTGAGATCACTATTCCTGGTGGAATCTCTGGTAAAACTGACAAATATGTTGCTTACTGTTTTATTTGATGCAGGAATTTTTTTCTGTTGTTCTGATGTATTTTATGTTTTTGTTTCCTATTTTCCTATGACAGAATGATTTAGTTTAAAGAATCTGTTAGAACGGCACAATCAAAGTCCAGACCTAAATCCAATTTAGGACCTATGGCAGGACTTCTACACTGAGTATTTGTCTAATATGACTGAACATGAGGTTAATTTTCAAAGAAAAAGGGGTTCAAAGGGTAATACTTTTTCAATGTTTGTGTGCTGTTGTTGGCATAAATAAATCAGAGAACAAACAGATCCTAGCACTGAATTTTATTGCTTTTACAGCAACCCTTTCAGTTATTTAACAGCCTCCACATTTTACTTCCACTGGAGACGACAAGCCGACCAGAGCGTTTTGTGAATGAAAGTTTTGTGCAAATATGGTAAAACAAAGAAGCAGAAAGTTGGAGTGCTCATCATTCAGATCTGGTTTTCATTTGGTCTGGTTATTTATACCTCATTTATAAATAGACATGATATGTCTGGAGTAAAAATGGCCCCTGGCCCAACAAAACTCTGCAGAAGAAAGAGAGAAGGTGGGGGTCAGGAGTGAAGCTGTGAAGGGTTTAGGTGAGAGAGTTAAATACAGACATATGAGACTGACGGATGTGAGGATGAAGCCATTTTATGGAAAAAACTATGTAAGAAGTGATGTTTTTGTATGTTTCAGAGAATGTGTTGGTGTGTGTGTGCACATTGGAATCATTAGAACAATAACAATATTTCAAAGAAAATAAGACAAATCAGTAAACATTTTGTGCTTGTAAAACAAAGGGAAGCCATACTGGGTTCCAATAAACCTGGCCTGATGGTATGCTACGAAATCAGTTTCACCACCAGGATGGCATGTGGGCCTTCACTGAACCTGTTCCTCCTTTCCTAAGTGCTTGAATAGAAGGCAACTGGACTCATTCTTTTGTTTCTTGAAGATGCTTCATCCCTCACCCAAAGGGGTTCTTCAGTTCTGAACATGGGTCTGATGTATCAGAGTTATAACTTGTAGTTAGAACAATCAAAGTAACAGGGCTTTACAGGTCAACGAGTCTTTGACCCTACCCTACATCGGGTTCAGTGTTTGGATTGTTGTCATTTAACAACACAAACCACCAGGGGAGGCAGGTTAAGGCTGCACTGTGGGTTTTAGAAAGATGAAACCAGATGCCACCTCCTCTGTTTAGTTTCATGCTTAGTGTGGACAGGTTGGTATTGTTAGGTGATATGCTTGGTTTGTTAAATGACAATGGACCAGACAATGAACCGAATGGAGGGTAGAGTCAGTAACCATGTTTCCATTGTTTCGCATCAAAGTATCGCATTAGAAAAAGTTGATGGTAATGGCAAAATTCAAAATAACGTCCTCAATTTTGCAAAAAGGATTTTACACTTGTTTGATGTGGTTTTTGGTTTTTCCGAAAAAGAGTTAAACCATTTGGAAACACATTTGTCAAATAAGTTCTGACGTAGAAAAACTCCCATCCACTGGTAGGTATGTGGCTTACCAGAGGTACGAAACTTGAAAAAATGTCTAAGTCCACACCTCCAGCATGGAGGAGAGGACTCTACATTTTTCTGAGATGTGTGGTCCATGCTGGTTTGCAACCTCTACATCTTGTAGTGTCAACATCTGATGAAATCACGTTTTGAGTAGCCTGGTTGATTCCCTCAAACCAGTCGATGGAAACACGCCTAATCCACATGTTTTTTGCGACATTTTAAAGGTTTGTTCAAAATTCGCATGGCAGTTGGATGGAAACATAGCTAGAACCTGATGACTTTATTCTGTCTAAACTTACAGGATTAATATTTCTGACCATGTTCAGAACTAAAGAAGCCTTCTGGATAAAAAGTGACTTCAAGAAACAAAAGAAGTTCACCTGCCTTCTATGTAACCACTTGTGTGTAATATGTTCAAGAAGACTAAGAATCTACACCAATGTATGATCTCTTTTTCAGCAACACACACAAACAGGGAAATGAATGGACAGGTAAATGACTATATTCAAAGACATGTTCACACAGGAAGAAAATCATGCAACAATTACAAAAATCTGAACAAAAAACCAGTGAAAAGTGTCTATGCTGGATCTTGTTGAGCTATTCTGCTGCACAGTGGGCTCTAAATAAAGCATGATAGAGAAAGACTTCCTGTATGTTGGTATGGTAGTTTATTAACCAGGTAGCAGCAAGTCAAGGTCCTGGTTGGTCCTCTCCCATATAACTATAGTGATAAAGTTTTTACAGCTGTCTTGTCAGCGAGGATGCTACAGTTTTGGTTACCCACTTTGGCTGTAACTCCAACCAAAAATATTTGCTCAAGGTTCTCACAATGCAGCTGCAACTACAAATCCTCCATCTGTATTGTGCAACAATTTCAGTCAAGCTCGCACAGTAGTTGCTGCTGGAGTAGGGGTTAGAGCTACAGACAAGGCTGAAACTGATGGTAGAGGCTGAGAAACCTCTCATGTACTCTATGCAGTGTAATTTCAGAGATTATAACAAGATCATATTGACAAAGTACTGCAGATGTGATACTGTGATTGGGTGACGGTGGGTTGTTAAATGACTGAATGCAATGTGAGGTGCTTTGCAGTCCTCTGGAATAGATAAAGCGCTATACAAGTACAGGCCATTTATTATTTACTGTGACATGACATTGTCTTCTCTTTGTTAGTGCAAACAGGAGTACTGTTTAATTAGGGAATAACAGGGTAAAAATCTAAATGGGTTCTAAGAAAAGACTGTTAAAAATGTGGGAGGTCTGACTGGCTTACCCACATATCCTGGGGTCCCACAGGCTGTGGACATGACATCGCCACTGCCCTCCATCTTTGACAGACCGAAGTCACTTATCATGATCTTAGATTCATCTTGCGGATTAAAGTACAGCAAGTTCTCAGGCTGCAAGAAGGAAGAAAGAAAGAATATTTTTCACATTCATTGCTTTTTAATAGGTGAATTTATTTGCCAGTTTATAGAGACTGTCTTGTAAAAGCATTGATACCTCCTGAAAATGTTCACATTTTTTCATGTTGCTTTTTTTTTTAAAGACCAACACAAAGCAGAGAAATTCTGAAGTGGAAGCATGATGCTGAGGGGACGATGCTGAGGGGATCCTTATTCTTTGTACAAGTGAAAGGAAAAGTCCAGAGGCCCATCTACTGTCACATTTTTTTTCATTATTATTTTTTTCCATATTCTGCATTTATTTAGTATTTTTGTATATACTGTCACTTTTTTATCGTACATTGATTTATTTTCTCCTGTAATATTTCCTCTTTGCATTTTCTCCCCTTAGAAGAGAAAATAAATCAATGTACAATAAAAAAATGTGACAGTAGATTAAAAAAAGATTTATGAAATAAATACAGAATATGAAAAGTGAGACAAAAATTAATACCGTAATAAAAAAAGGAAACTAATAAAACAATAAGACTGGAGATAAAATGGAAAATTAAATAAGTGATAATTAATACTGTTAAAAATGATAAACAAATATTACCTGATTTTTACAATGTAAAATCAAATTACTTGGAAAAGTTCTTGTTTTCTATTTTTTGGATGCAATAGTTGCCACATTAATTACTTTATCATGCCATGTATTTACTTCTATATTTACTTTTGGCAGGATCTGTCCTCCGTAGGGGCAAACTTCTTACAGTTTTCTTTTAAGAAAAGCATTCTTCTTCTTGCCATGCTTCCATAAAGGCCTGATTTGTTAAGTCCATGGCTAATGTTTGAATAGAATAAGAAACAGTTTGGAATTGACTACTGGAATAATATAAAAGGCACACCACACTTTTCAGATTACTATTTGTAAAACACTTTGAAAACCTTCATAATTTTGCTACTTTTCGATGATCTACAACAACTTCCAACAAAATACATTAAAGTTTGTGCTTGTAGTGTGAAAAAGTTATGAGGAAGCTCAAGGTGTATGAACACTTTTGCAGGGAACTGTAGTTTGCTGTTAAGTTGACATATTTTTCATCAAATTGGACAAAAAAACAAGCTGCAGCTTTAGTATAAAACAAATTATTTTCTTCAAACTGTTTATTCTGCACTTTTCTGTGACTTAAGCCTTTGCTTCCAACAGCTGGCAGATGACAAGTTGACCCCTAATGTACTGCTTGTGTCAAGGAACTGCAGGTGTCAAGTGAGAACAGACCACTCAAATAGATATGTGTGTGTGTGTGTGTGTGTGTGTGTGTGTGTGTGTGTGTGTGTGTGTGTACGTGCACTGTACGAGTCTAACCTTCAGGTCTCGGTGCACAATTCCCATCTTGTGCAGGTAGTTCACAGCATCCAGGACTTGTCGGATCAGTGTGCTCGCATCTTTCTCTGTGTAAAATCCTTTCTCCACGATTCTGTCAAACAGCTCTCCACCAGACACCCTGAGGCAAGGGAGAAGATATGTGTGTGTAAACAACAGGAAAAAAAAAAAAAAAAAAGCCATGTATGGCTGTCCTTTTAACAATGAAATATATGGAGAGACGCTTGGGGGGTTATGGGTCAAGACTTAAAGTTATTTATGAGGTGGAGAGGTTTCCAGTCAGAGGTGTGTGGAGGCTGTGAGGCATGTGCAAGATACACACCCACACCCACAAACACTCACATACACACACTCACAAACACCCACACACACACAAGCAGAGCTAAAGCATGCACCATATTTTCAAACACATCACTACTCCTCTCAAACATGTAATAAAAAGCTGCTAAACCCACTCCCTGGTGTAGCAGACTGACAATTTCTAATCCTGGCTCAATTTGCTGTTTTAGCACAAGCAGCAATAAAGCACATGCTTGCAGCGCAGGTTAGCGTCTGCAGATGGAATTAATTGGAAAAATCTCACATCTGATCCAAGAAAAACTGAAATTCATTTCAAAATGTCTCCCCTCTGGGAGATTCTTCCAATAACTACTTTTATGTTTTATGACTTTCCCACATGAAATAACTTGTCCAGGTATAGGTATAGGGACACACAGTTTATACTAGTGAACAGTGGTCCATCTTCTATTAGACAAACGTATGGCTCCCCCTGGTGGTGGACAGTCTCTCCATCAGCCTGTGCATTGAACTACACAGTTGATTTGTTAAATTGCTCTTGATTAAAAGATCTGAAGGTTTCGAGGCACTTCACACTTGACCATTTTTTCATGGGAATGATTCATTGTTTACAAAATCATCATTTAATATGATCTAGATGTAGGATTTACATTAAAGGATTCTAAGCTCAGTGTATGACCAACGGTACAAGCAGTCTGCTGCAAAAATGCCATTTTCAGCTTTCTTTTTTAGCTACAGAATCTTGTGAAAGTTTTTGAAAGATGGTTCTGAAAAAAATACACATCTGAAAAGTGCGGCATGCATTTACGTTCTGGTCCCTTCTACTCAAAACAACTCTGACCAGATTTCTTGCTGCAGCAAAAGAAAAGACTCCCCCCAGTGTGATGTTGCCACCACCGTGGTGTGCTTAGGGTGAGAGTATTAGTTCAAAGGTAATTCTGGAAGAGTTTCAGAGAACAACAACTCAGGTAGAAAAATTTAAGAGTTGTGCACTCCACCAATCAAGCCCTTGAGGAAGAGTGGCAAGAGGAAAGCCATCTTTGAAAGAAAACCATTAGAAGTCCTGTTTGCAGTTTGCTACAAGCCATGTAGGGGAAACAGCAAACATGTAGAACAATAAATCTTTTTGACATACATGTTAAATAGTAGGTGTGGCAGAAAACTAAGATTTCACCTCACCCTAAACACATAATCCCCAGTGTGAAACCTGGCAGTGGTAGTATCATGCCATGGGGATGTTTTTCTTCAGTAAGGACAGGAAAACCGGTCAAAGTTGATGAGAAGAAACCCTGTTAGAAAATGCAAAAAGACTTGAAAGCTTCCAGCAGAACAACAGCCCTAAACATGCAGCCAGAGGTGCTATTGTAAGAGTGGCCCAGTCAAAGCACAGACCTAAATGCAACAGACTCTGCAGCAAGACTTGAGAATTGATTTTTATAGAGGTTTTTAATCCAATCCAACTGAATCTGAGTCATTTTGCAAAGAAAGGTGGGCTAAATTCTGAGTGTCTGGATAAACAGCTTTTAAGTATAAATCACAAAGGACTTGCAGCTGTGTGACAGTAAAAAGGTAATTCTATCAAGTATTGACTCCAGATGGCTTAATGCAAATCACACTTTGCAATTTTTATACGTTAAAAACAACCTTACGTTGTTTTTCTTCCTTTTTGCAATTTTGTTCAGCTTTGTCTCAGTCTATCACATAAAATCCTAATAAAATTTGGAAAAGTTTATATGGTATACATACTTTTCCAAGGCACTGCACATCAACATAAAAATACAAACATAATTTAAAAGAATAAAAACAGTAATCCAGCATGCTTTAAAATTAAGCCTCTGACAACGACACAAACATAAAAAAAGCACATGTAAACACAGACAAAAACATCAGCCAGGGCAAACCCAGCCGCCTTCTGCATCTGTTAGGCGTCGTCACAGCGACAGATCAGATTAGAGCTTATTGGAGTCAAACTAATGAAGTTTCTGGAAAAGGGGGATCAGAATTAACTGCTAATCCTCTCTGTCTCTCTTCAAAGAGGACAGTCGGTTTTCACGAGAAGCCTTGTCTGGGAATGACAGGAAAGAACACACACACACACACACACACACACACACACACACACACACACACACACACACTGCAAAGGGGAGATCAGCCACCAGGCTGCATGATTGCATAAGCATTTGCGTAAGGAGACCATGGCAATAAGACAGGAGCTCCCACACAAGCCCACATACACACTGAAGCATGGACAGGATGATACATACACACACACACACACACACACACACACACACACACACACAAGAACAAAAACATATTATAGAAGCTAACACGTATGAAAAAAGACGATGACGAAAACTAATAGGACCAAATTCACAGCAGAACACACATCAACATAAAACGTTTCCAAATGAAATACAACATGTTGTTGCAAAACTTTGTCATTAAATGTCTCTACTATCAATATTCAACATGTATCAATAATGTCATAAACTTCATTCCATTCCGCTCCACCCTTTATCATTGTTACATCATCCGGATCTGATTAAAGGGTCCAATATTAGGGTTGCAATACTGACATTGTTGTTAGCTGGGCAACAGTACTGTTAGCCAGGGACAACTACAGGCGATGATGAGAAAACTTCGGAGTCAAGGACCGAGGGGAGGTGTCATAAAGGGGGTTCCACTGCTGAACTGCAATCTTCTTAGAAGCAGTTAGGCCTGTTTACCATGCAGCTTTCTTGGTACCTCATTGTATGTAGTGAGTTGTCTTTTTGAATTAACTGTTAGCCAACTGACTGGAAGAAAGCTACTACCCTTTACCTTCACCTAAAAGAAAACTGATTTGGATTCCAGTTATGAAATTTGTCCCATTTTCAGCTGGTGCAGTTCACTTTCAAACAATACTGTGTCAAACGAACCAAACCCTTTGAGCAACCTGTTCTCTCCCTTGCTTGTGGTGGCGCTGCACCAAGAGCTATTGAATGAAACACCACGAAAACCTCTGAAGAAGACACTGAGAGCAACTTCCTTCTTCGTGAAATGTTAACAAAAATGGAATGGCTTGAGGTTTTAGCAGTTGTAGGATTTCTCTTTGTCTTTGGCATAATATCATGAGGCATTTCTCCCACTAGCGCTAGACTCACACATTTGTTTTGGTTGTATTTACCCAGAATGCCCTGCACTATACTTCGCTTCCTGCTTTTGGAGTGGTCTCCGGTCTGCTTTGTGTTTGCATCTGCATTCAAAGACTTCATTTTACCCGAACCGAGACCTACATTGTTAGGTGGTTCAGAGTTCACTTTTTTGGTTCACATCAGAGCTCGATTGCACGTTCACACCTCCCCATACGAGCCAGACTTTCTCTAGGCGAATGAACTTGAGTTTGAATAAAGTGGTTGGTGTGAATACACCTCCTTCCTTTTCATTGACTCTCAATTTCCCCTCTTCTAGCTGATCTGCTAACAGCCACCTCAGGAGAAGATGGTTGTGCATCATGGCTGACAGCGAGCCTTTATTTGTGTGTGTCAATGCATGTGTGTGTAAGGGGGTGTGTTCACCATGGCAGAGATGAAGGACTTTAATCACACCAACAGAGCCAGGTGTGTGACCGTGGCTGCAGCGGTCATTAGCTGCCTTCAGAGAGAAAAATAAGCCACTGCTGCACTTACACCGTCCACCTTTGCTTTCCTTGATCAAGGCCGAGTTTATTCATATCAACGCAGGTGTTAGATTAGAGCCACAACATATCATGTAAACACTGTAATTATTTCATCAGTATAACACTCATAATATGTGCAAACATACTCTAATAAACCAGCTAGAGGGATATTTGGCAAAGGTTTTAATAACTTGGCCACATTTAGGCTTTTACTGCTTGGGGTTTGTGTAACTAAGCTAACAGAAGGTAATGAAATCTCGCTTTTGCCAATCTCTTCAAGAAGAATTCGCAAAACAGTTCAAGTATGCAACCATGATGTTTAAAAAGACTAGAATAGAAACAGTTGGTCCTCTGTTCGTCCATCACTGTGTGGTATGGCTTGTCCAATAAAAACAGGACAGGGACCAGACTGTAACTAACAATCAGGTCTGCATAGAGGACCATCAGGGCTGAGCTTCCTTCCATCCATGACTTGTACAGGTCAAGGGTCAGGAAGATGGCAGCAAACATCTCTGCAGATCCCACACATCCTGGACACAAACAGTTTAGACTTTTACCTTCAGGTTGGTGCAACAAATATGCATATTTGCATATCACAACCTGCCTTTAAAACATAAATTTGATGTACATACACATATATGTACATATTTTTCTTCATCTTTTATTTTATTTCCCCTAAAGGAAAACCAAAGTCAAATTTCTTGTTTTGTGCATATAGAATAGAATAGAAATATACTTTATTGTCCCATGATGGGGAACTTTCTGTGCAACACCTGCAAAGTGACAGGCAATAAGAATATAAAATATATATAATAACAGAATAAAGAATAAAAATACTGTACAGTAAGGCAAAATGTCAACATAATACTGTGAAGTTATAAAAAAAATACTCCAGTTCAGAGGAATGTGAACTGAGTTGGTTAATTAAAAAGGTACAAGATGTGCATGTCTCTGAGCATTAAAAATACAAACTATTTACAGTTAGTATATTCTAAAGTATTTCATAAAAAATGGCAATTAATGGTAATAGAAAAAGGAAATTTTCTTTATTTTACTCACAATAAATTTAGTAACAAAACAAAAAAATTCAGCTAAAATGGAATATCTAGGGATGCACTGATATGAAAATTTGGGTCGATATCAGTTTCCAATATTAATGCAGGAGTTACGGCACTAACCCATATTACCGATATCATATATATATTCTATATTTCCCTACACTTTCAACATCACATAAAAGCTTCTACACAACCTTCAACACTTCTCTGCTTCACTTAAACACCCCATAATCCTGAGCTGCATCACCATCACTGTCACATGACCGAAAAAACACCCCGACCAATCCCGTCGCCCTCCTGAAACACATACTGAAACGGCAACAAAATGGAAATAAACACTGGTTGTTAATATTGGCCCAGTTTTACTTATTGGACCAATATACTTAAAAAGGACAAACATGTTGGCATTTAAGAAATATGACATATTGATGAACTAATACCTTTATTTTGCTGACCAATTCCAGTTGCTCTTTGAGATTTTTCCTCTTTAAGGTAGCTTTAAATAAAATGATCTATCTCTGAAATGATGACTTTAATAATACAAACAATAGATTTCACCTAAAGTGTGTCAATGCTGAAGCCAAAGCAGCAAACTTGAGACTGTTTTGAGGCTTATATGCAAGTTTAGCACAAGTAATTGGAACCAAGGCAGTATACAGTAAGCATACTAATTACTACATCGACAGAGATGCTGTCTAACTTGAAATACTTTCATCTGGATTTTTGTTGAAAGCCAGACTCCCCCTTGCCTTTGCTGAATGGATCTCATCTTTAACATTTAATTCACAACAAACAGCATTCATTTAAAGTCTGAGTTGCAGTGGGTTTGCATTGATTTCCATAGGAGCATGGACTGATTGCCTTCCTGGGCTGGGGGTTACATAAGACAGGCCGTGTTGAAGGGCAGCAGAGGAAAGACTGCATTGATCTGCCGCGCTGCAATTACACAAAACACATTCGATGATCCTTGGCCCTAAATGAGATTTCTGGAAGTTGAAAAAAAGGAAGACTGACATTTCTGGAAATGTGCATAATTATAACAAACGAGGCTACTTATTACTTAGAGATCAGAACCAGTGCAGTAATTACAGAAGCTCAGGGACACGGTTGTGCTGTCATCTTTTATTACAGAAGATAGACAATGCCTCATGATTAAACTGCTGCACAGAAATGAAACTACAATACAGTATAATGATGAAAGTAAGAGCAGCCTCGAGCACTGGCATGAGCTGAATACTGCTACTTTCCTCTTATTCTTTCACTATGTCTTCTATAATTCAACATCTGTCTACTGTATACAGCATGAACATTACTGGAGTTTAAAAAAAAGAATTTGTAACAGAATAAAAATCAGCTGCGCAACTACAAGAATCAATCAACAAGTCAAGACACTCAAAGAGTCTCTCAGATTATGCAGAAGGTCATCAAAGCAATATCTAAGCAATGATTTTTGTTCAGATTTAAGCTGCACTGGTGTATTTCATGTCAGCTGTGAGCAGTGCAATAAACTGAAATATGTTAATGGCTTATTTAAAACGTAGAGAGAAACTTTATCACATGTGAAACTTTCTACCACAGAATACAAGAAAACACCCCAGAAGTCTGCTTCTAGGGACTCTTACTTTGTCTACCCTCATAACAACTGGATTACTTCAGACTTTAGGACTGCAGGATTCTTCCTTTTTACTTCACTTTTACCCTTTTGTCTGAACATGAGTAAGATGCCTCTGGTCGACACCAGGGACATTAGCAGAATTATACAAAGACTTCAATTGGTAGAATAGAAGATTCGCTTACTGGAGAAGCATACAGGTTCTGGAATTGAAAAAAAACTCTACTTATGACTCAAAACAACAGACAGCTCAGTATTATACAAAGACTTCAATCGATAAAAATGAAGATTCATCGACTGGAGATTAATATCGAGATCAAAGCAGGCTATGGAAATGAAACAACCCTACCAATGACTCAAAACAACGGACAGCTCCCAGCCACATCAGCTCCCAGCCCATCCTAGAACTCTGTGGGAGCTAAGATAAAAAATAAATCTCTGACAAGACATCTAATGGGAAGGACTCAGACACAGAGTTCCCAGCATTAAGCTGAGATATCCGTTCTTCAACACCTGCTCCGAGAACTAAACATAACCCAGCTGGAGCTGACAAAATTCCATTTTCCTCAACCCCGGCACAAAGGACAAAACAACCAGTTCAGGCCATAACACATTCAGTCTCCACTGGAATCCACAAACAACAACAGGAGCTATGAGGCAAAATCAACACAATTTCCTCCTGAAATGAACACCAAGAAAACAAAACACACAACAAACGTTCTTATTGTGGGTGATTATGTGGTGAAAAAAACCCACAACCTTTGAATTTCAAAGAAGACGAAGGTAATCTGCTTCCCAAATGACACAGTTTCTGATGTTACTGCAAAAATGCTGTTCAATAACCACTGATCATATATTGAGACTCCAATTAAACACATTGGAGGTAATGATATCACCAAACAAAAATCAGAAATCCTGAAAAATGACTTTAATCATCTTCTAAGCACTATCAGAAACATAAAAATGAAGGTGTTTATCAGTGGGCCGCTACTGACAGTTCTATGGAGAGATGAGAGATACAGCAGAGTGCCTATGATTAATAAATGACTTATCACAACATGCGCTATCAACTCAGTGAACTTCATTGACAATCACCGATTCTTCTGGGAGCTTTATCATCTATACAAATGAGATGGAGTATCCTGAAATAGGACTGGAACAAAACTTCTCACCTCAATCATTTTACATGGTGTTAACAAAATAACCTGCTCTCCCCAACCACAGGACAATGTAAACAACAGGATCACTGTCCCAGCCAAGATATGGGAGGAATCTGGCCATGGCTCCCAACCAACACATCTGATAAGGATGGATCAAGAGCACATTCTCCCAAAACATACTGATAAACCAGCAAAAAATGGAGCTGCTGCTCTACCCCCAGTTTTCCCCCAGACTTTAAAAAAAGCAGTTATCAAACTACTGATAAAAAAGAACATTTGGATAAACCACAATTGCAGAATTACATGCCAACCTCTAACCTTCCACTCATCAGCAAAATTTTTGAAAAAGTGGTGTTTCAACAGTTAAACAGCTTCTTAACAATGACAAACCGCTTTGATGTCTTTCAGTCCGGTTTCCGTTCTCACCACAGCACTGAGACTGCCCTCATCAAAGTGTTCAATGATATCCACACAAATACAGACTGTGGAAGAACCACAGTGTTGGTTCTGTTAGACCTCAGTGCAGCATTTGACACTGTTGACCATGATATATCATTGAAGCGACTGGAGAGCTGGGTTGGACTCTGGTACAGTACTCAGTTGATTCGAATCCTACCTAAAGAACAGGGATTTCTTTGTGTCAATAGGCAACTTCTCATCAGAGAGGACAAAAGTCACATGTGGAGTACCCCAAAATTCAATACTGGGGCCCCTCCTATTTAATATCTATATGCTCCCACAAGCTCAGATTATAACAAGTAATAAAATTAGCAACCATAACTACGCAGATGATACACAGCTCTACATTACGATGTCACCAGGTGACTATGAACCCATCCAAGCATTGAACAGATGCTTAGAACAATTCAATGCGTAGATGTGCCAAAACGTTGTCCAGGTGAACAGAAACAAAACTGAAGTTATTATCATTGGACCTAAAGAGGAACGATCTAGAGTCAGTGCGCAGCTTCAGTTATTACAGCTAGAAACTAGTGATCAGGCCTGAAACCTGGGTGTTGTGATGGACTCAGACCTGAACCTTCAGAGACACATAAAGACAGTTACAAAGTCAGCCTTCTATCACCTGAAGAACATTTCCAGGATTAAAGGACTAATGTTTCAACAACATCTAGAGAAACTCATCCATCCATTTATCTTTAGTCGCATTGATTACTGCAACAGTGTCTTCACAGGTCTGCCTAAAAAGTCAATCAGACAGCTGCAGATGATCCATAACGCTGCTGCACGTGTTCTCACTAAGACCAGGAAAATAGAGCACATCACCCCAGCTCCTTCCACTGGCTCCCTGTAGCTTAGAGAATAGACTTTAAAAATAATTATGTTAGTTTATAAATCACTGAATGGCTTAGCACCAAAATACATTAAAGACCTGTTGTCATTGTATCAACCTTCCAGACCACTTAGGTCTTCTAGTTCAAGCCTACTCTGCATCCTCAGAACCAGAACCAAACATGGAGAAGCAGCATTCAGTTTTTATGCTCCGCTAATCTGGAACAAACTTCCAGAAAACTGCAAAACAGCTGACACGCTGAGCTCCTTTAAATCAAGGCTAAAAATCCACCTGTTTAGAGCTGCCTTTGATTAGTAGTAAGTGGAACATTGATCAATATTTTTGAATTATATTTGCTTCATGATATTTGCTTGATGATTCTGATTTTGATGCATACTTGATTGATGTTTTTATAATGTAAACCACTTTGAACTGCCTTGCTGTGGAAGTATGCTATGCAAATAAACTTGACTTGCCTTTACTACTATTAGTACAATAAGGAAATAATATTTTCTACAGAAATATGTTTGTTTCAAGCATTGCCATCGATTATCATCTCCGTTCAATGCTCCATGTGGGATTTTTCCCATTGAGCTCGATCTGTCCGGCTGAATTTCATCCTGGCCAATCAGCGAACAAGAGGACTTGTGAACGATGATGTCGATTATGTGAGCTGTTTAACAACTCTACTCGAGTTTGGCAATGGCAGTGGAGGAAGTGAACAAAGCCATTCAGTCTGTGTTGGTCATGCTTCCAAATACTGAGCAATTAAAGTCAGAGCAAGAGGACTTAATATATTTTTTGATGGCAAAGATGTCATGGCCCTTCTCCTCAGGGGCTGTTTACAGTGCACCCAATTTATGGTAAGCTTCACGGAGCTTCACATACGTCATGGCCAAACGTTGATTGGGTAAAATCGGACCCACTGTTTAAAACTTGGCTGGAGGCGTGGACTCCATCCAAGACATGGCTCACATATATACACAGAAACATGAAACCGGGATTTTGAAATTTATCCACTCGGTTTCAAAAATGATCATTTCTGGTTTCCTAAAACGCCAGATCCATGTGGACACACAGCCAAAACGACAAGAAAAACAAACCTTTGCAGATATACCTAACATCGTCTCCATGTGTTCAAGAGCTTAGTCATCCCTTTTGCCTTTTGAAGCAGTGCTCAATTGCAATGTGGAAAAAAATCATCACTAAACTGCTCCTGGGTCAATGGGTAAAATTGCTCTTGTAGGATCATTTGATGCTATACTCTATACATCGCAGAGCTTTAGTCTGTTTTCACACCTGATAGTCCAGTAGACTCGGTTTGACTGGCAACCAAAATAGCAACATTTGTTCCATTTCCAACTGGTGCGGTTCACTTTCACTCTGCACTGTCAAACCAACCAAACCCTTTGAAAAACCTGTTCACCCCCACACCTGTGGTGGCGCTGCACCAATAACCACTGAAGGAAACAACATGGAAACCTCTAAAGAAGACCCTGAGCAGAACTTCCTTCTTCATGAAATGTTAACAAAAATGGAGTGGTGTCAGATTTTAGCAGTTGAAAGATTTCTCTTTTGTCTTTGGCAAAAAACCATGAGCCATTTCTCCTGCTAGCGACAGATGCATGTTAGTTTTGGTTGTATTTACCCAGAATGCCCTGCGCTATAGTCCGTTTCCTGCTTTTGGTACAGTCTCCGGTCCGCTTGGCATTCACATATGCATTCGAACCGCACCACAGTTCACTTCAATCAAACAGAGACCTAGGTTTGTAGGCGGACCAGAGTTCACTTTTTTCATCCGCATTAGAGTTTGATTAGCATTCACACCTCCCCAAACAAACCGGACTTTGTAGGCAAACGGACTAGAATCCCATAGATAAATATCTAAGGATGCTTTACTGTTGGCATGATATGGCTGTTCTTTGGACAGCCATATTTCCAGATTTTATAAACAACCTAAACGAGGCTTCGTCAGATAGAGTAGTTTGGCCCCAATCTTCCACAGACCAACCCTGGAATTCCCTGCAAAATCTCAGCTTAACAGTGTGTGAAAAAAACTCACACCTGCTTGTTGCCATTTCTGAGCAAGTTCTGCTCTGATGGCAACCAAATTCTTAAGTTAAATCTTCCTTAGAACAATGTCCTGGCATTTTCTTCACCTTCTTTGGTGCCGTGAAGCTTTTTTCACAGCACCTAAACATCTCTCCTGGAAGTTCTTGATGATTTGATAAAAAGTTGCTTTTGGTTCTTATGAGGGGAAGCAAAGAGATGAAAACAGCATGTTTCCTTAGAAGTAGCCATGGTTAACAAAAGAAGAATGATTTCAAGCATTACCTCTTTTAAAGTAGCCATTCTGTCCTAATTTAATCAGAATGACAGTGATACCAGCTGCCTGGTCTTCATTAACGGTTTCCCCTTATCTTATTGTCAATTAGTGGCAGGGCTTAAGCACAGTTCCTAAGAGGTTTTCATGATTGAAGTATTTTTCATTAACTTTTATTACCTTTGCGGCTAACTGCATTTCATTTGATGACTCTTCATAGCAATCTGTACTTGATACAAACTACCACCATAAAAACTGAAGCAACAAAGGAGCAAAAAATAACATTCTAAGTCTCAAATCTTTTGATTACAGCTGGAGGAATAAAGAATGGCAATATATATTAGTTAGTGATACTTATAGTGCTAATTGGTGAATTGCTAACAAAACATGTTTGAAACACTTTTAAAAATAGATTTTTTTTTTGTCTTTGCTTAAATTATAAAAAAGGAGCTGTTGAGCTGTCACAGCAAATACTCTGTTACACAGAGGTATAACGTTGTCTCTGCCTGTGGTATATATAATTAATGATTGATTACAGCTCCTTAAATTACAAGGTGTGGTTGGAACAAAATAAATGATTTAACAGTCTAACACAGGGTTTTTCAAAGTTGGGGCCGTGGCTCTCTAGGGGATCATCAGAGGGCACTTATGGGGCCTCGGAAAACTGGAAAGTGAGGAAAAAGATGCAAAGTAAAAAATTGAATCTACAAATTTTTTTTAATCAGAATTATTTTTAAAATCAATTTTGTAATTTGTAATATCTAATCTGTTTTTCAATTATTATAAAATATAATTAAAATAATTAATTGAAATGTTATTTGCCATGCTCATCTTTCTGAATGGCTGCAGGTCAAATTTATCAATCTGCTTTGCTCTTCAAGCTAGCATAACATGGGCAACTAAAATCAGAAGGTATGAGCCAGCACTGGTGCAAAACGCATGTAATAATTGTTGAATAAAGAATAAACGTGAGAAAAACAATCTAAAAGTTGATGTTCCTTCATATATTTAGTAACAATATCTGTGGGTTTGCAAAGGGGGTCCCCGCTCAAAAGCTATTGCTGTTTGGGTGGCCGTTGCATGGTAAAGTTTAGGAACCTCTGGTCTAACCCATCTAACAGTATATTTAGAGCTTTTTGATCACAAATATTGACTTACACAAAGATTCAATACATTTAAAAAATAAGTCTGCAAATAAATAACAAAATTAAACAAAATTGCTGTGTGGTTTGATGCGCTTTTTCCTTTGAAATGCCCCAAAACAGATAAAAACACTGTCACAGTGTTTCTTATCCTGCCAGGTATGTCCTCTTAAATCCTGTTTTTTCTTGCTCTTAACATGAAGAATCTAAGCCCATTTTGTGAAACATTAAATGCTATGTTATCTATGAAGTACATAGTATCTAATATGTGCCATCGTGTTGCATGGTGAACAAAGTGGGTAAATCTGTGCTCCTCCAGGGTAAATTTTGCTGTGACATCATGATCTTGTTGTTCCATATTTAATGATCGCCTCCCCATTATAGGGCTTAATGCTCAATGCACTTCATAGTCTAAGAGTACCCTCAATAAGTCAAATAAGTGTGAGCTGAGTTAGTCAAAAAGTAGGCAGGATAACACCACTGTTGGAATAACTTTAAGCATCTGGGATGATGAGGTTAGTGAATCTTCATCTGTGCAAACAGAGTGTACGCATAGAGTAGCATGAAATTAAATAACATCATTAACAGGTAATTTCTGCAGCACTTGAGTCATACTTGCATCAGTTGTGAAGCAGTGTGCTTATGTGCAACATGTATGTGGTCTCTTAGTTACGATACGCTTGACAGAATTATTTATCATGTAAAACAAAAATCTGCTGCTGTCATGTTCTTATCTAGCCAGGTATGCTTAAAACATGTTTTACAAGGATCTAAATGTGAAGAAAATAAGCACATTGTGTGAAACATTAAGTGCTGTAAGGTCTTTGAAGTATATATGTCACTTATGATGCAGCAGTGTTTATTATAGTGTGTGTACTGGGATGTACGGGGAGGATGTACAATTAGCCACCGCATCAAGATATGTTACTTTTGCTGTGATGTAATTTTTAGTATTTTTTCATATTTAATAGTCAGCTCACCAGCTTAGGCTCTATAGGTTCAATGCTCTATAAGCAGTCGGTAGCTGTTCCCTAGTGGTTACATCGATACAAACTGAACCAATCAGAAAGTAGGATTGGACAAGTCACTTCAAGCATTTGGAATGCTAGGGTGCCAAATCTTCATTAGAGCAGAGAGAGCATCTGCATATGGATGGCTGAAATTAACCAAATAAATACATCATTAAATCATAAATTAAATGTACCATTAAATAAATAAATGTTTGTTTAATTTACTTAAGACAATTAATAATTTAAATATGTCATTAAATCATTAAAACACGAACTTACAATCGCCGATGCAGATATATATAAAAAAATAAAAATTCCCTTCTCACCCTCCACGGGTGGTCTTTCTCAACCTCTGAGCTCGGGTCCTCTACCAGAGGCCTGGGAGCTTGAGGGTTCTGCGTAGTATCTTGGCTGTGCCGAGAACTGCGCATTTCTGGACTGAGATGTCTGACGTTGTTCCTGGGATCTGTTTCAGCCACTGCTCCAGTTTGGGGGTGACTGCCCTGAGGGCCCCGATGACCACAGGCACCACTGTGGTCTTCACCTTCCAGGCCTTCTCCAGTTCCTCTCTGAGGCCCTGGTATTTCTCCAGTTTCTCGTGTTCCTTTTTCCTGATGTTGCAATCGCTTGGTATTGCTACATCCACCACAACGGCTTTCCTCTGTTGTTTATCCACCACCACGATGTCCGGTTGGTTCGCCATTACCATTTTGTCTGTCTGGATCTGGAAGTCCCACAGGATCTTAGCTCGGTCATTCTCCACCACCTTTGAGGGTGTGCCCCACTTTGATCTTGGGGCTTCCAGTCCATATCCTGCACAGATGTTTCTGTACACTATGCCCGCCACTTGGTTATGACGTTCCATGTACACTTTCCCTGCCAGCATCTTGCACCCTGCTGTTATGTGTTGGACTGTCTCAGGGGCCTCCTTGCACAATCTACACCTTGGATCTTGTCTGGTGTGGTAGATCTGAGCCTCTATTGCTCTGGTGTTTAGGGCCTGTTCCTGTGCAGCCAGGATGAGTGCCTCTGTGCTGTCCTTGAGTCCAGCTTTTTCCAGCCATTGGTAGGATTTCCTGATATCAGCCACTTCAGTTATTTGTCGGTGGTACATCCAATGTAGGGGCTTATCCTCCCATGATGGTTCCTCCAGCACCTCATCCTCTGGTCCCCATTGTTTGAGACATTCGCTGAGCACATCATCGGTTGAGGCTTTGACCTTGATGTATTTATGGATCTTGGATGTTTCATCCTGGACAGTGGCTCTCACACTCGCTAGTCCTCTGCCTCCGTCCTTACGGCTCGCGTATAGTCTCAGGATGCTGGATTTAGGGTGGAACCCTCCATGCATGGTTAGTAGTTTCCGAGTTTTAACATCCATGGTCTTTATCTCTTCCTTTGGCCAGCTTATTATTCCTGCAGGGTATCTGATTACTGGCAAGGCATAGCTGTTTATCGCATGGATCTTGTTCTTGCCATTGAGCTGGCTTCTCAGGACTTGCCTTACTCGTTGGAGGTATTTGGCTGTGGCTCCTTTCCTTGTGACCTCATCGAGGCTGCCATTTGCTTGTGGTATTCCCAGGTACTTGTAACTGTCCTCAATGTCTGCTATTGTTCCCTCTGGGAGTGAGACCCCTTCTGTGTGGATGACCTTCCCTCTCTGTGTAACCATCCGACCACACTTCTCTAGTCCGAATGACATCCCAATGTCAGTGCTGTAGATCCTGGTGGTGTGGATCAGTGAGTCGATGTCTCGTTTGCTCTTAGCGTACAGCTTGATGTCATCCATGTAGAGGAGGTGACTGATGGTGGCTCCGTTCTTGAGTCGGTATCCGTAGCCAGTCTTGTTGATGACTTGGCTGAGGGGGTTCAGACCTATGCAGAACAGCAGTGGGGACAGAGCGTCTCCTTGGTATATGCCACATTTGATGGACACTTGTGCAATTGGCTTGTAGTTGGCTTCAAGGGTGGTTTTCCACATCTTCCACATCTGCAATGAAGGCTCTTAGAATCCTGTTGATGTTGTACATCTCTAAGCATTCAATGATCCAAGTGTGTGGCATTGAGTCATAGGCTTTCTTGTAATCAATCCAAGCCATGCACAGGTTGGTGTGTCGGGTTTTGCAGTCTCGGGCGACTGTTTGGTCTACCAGGAGTTGGTGTTTGGCTCCTCTGGTATTTATGCTGATGCCCTTCTGTGCTGTACTCATGTATTTATCCATGTGCCCACCTATCTTAGCTGCTATGATGACTGACATGAGCTTCCATGTTGTAGAGAGACAGGTTATTGGCCGATAGTTGGCCATATATATATATATATATATATATATATATATATATATATATATATATATATATATATATATATGCAGATCATTACTTAAATGTGTATGTAATTATTTCTTGGTTCATGTTTCTGCAGCATCACCATGAAATAATCTGTCAAACTTGCCCACCAATGTTGGGGGGGGGGGCTATCGCAGGGCTAACACTGATCTGTTGAACTCCACTAGCTTAGACAAAGCTGAAGTTGGCTTCTGATGCATAGTGTTCAGTCATGTGATCCGTGCACAGGCAAAACATTGCTTTGCTATGGCGACAAACTGGGAAAGCGGTAGCACAGCCAAAAGATTAATTTACTTTTCCTGCTGTTAGCATTCAGGACTACTTTGACCACCGTTCTACAGCAGAGAAAAACAGATACTAACAGAAACTCAGAACTAGTGGTGTCCCGATACAACTTTTTCAGTTCCAAAACTATACTGATATTACAGCTTTGATACTGGTTTACAAGGTGATTTGGAGGTCATGTTAGGTTTAATAAACATTTAATTATGAACTATGATAGTTACATTTTAATTTTAATTCAACAAAAAAGAAGGCCAGATTTGGTCCTGCCAGGTCTGGGTGTAGCTAAATAAAGGAAATCAGAATTAGTTCAGAAAACTGTGATGGGTGCATCTTAAATTTGCACATTGACAGAAACTTAATATATCAATCCCATTTTCTTGCAATAGCACAAACTCAAGCCCATCATAAGCAAAATACTGAAGTGTATTTAAATATTATGGGATTTATCTGGTGAGTGTTTTAACGAGGCAACATGAGAATTTATTTAGAGAGAGCAAATTATTCCCTTAACATTTCTGCCAATCACCTGCTGCAAAAACCTCTGTGAGAAAAATGCGGCTTAGTTAGTTGTTTATCTATCACTATCGCTTTATTGGAGTTGGGTAGGGAGTGTATTTCAGGTATTCTCAGTGCTGTTTAATATGTAGCCTGCTGGAGCTTAAAAAAAAGTACACTTGAGAGTTGCAAAAATGACCACTGGCCGGCTGTAAAACCGTAACAAAAGAGGGAAAGGTGATGTAAGTGTCACATCTTTGAATTTGCTCATATCATCTTTAATTTCATTGCATTACTGCATTTTAAATTTCACTCAAATCTAGAGAGAACAAAACATGTTTGCAACATTCATCTATTTCCCCTTTTCCCCCCTTGTAAACTGAAATAGTGCCAGTTCCCAGCTTAAGCAAAAGAAAATTCCAACAGCTTCAGGTTTCGAGGCTATTCTGCAGCGTCAATACCCTCTGCTTACCTTTGACCCTGTAACTATGGAAACTAACCCGTGTTCCATTAACAGATGGCAACTGGGGACAAAAAATGAACATGGCAAGTAATAAAGACATGCAAGTACGCCAGAGGGAAAGCATGAGGTGATGGCGATAGAAATAAGGTGTGAGAAGAAAAGGAAAGAGAAAAGTAATGAAGTGAAAGAAGAAGAGGGCAGATGGTGGGAGAGAGGAGAGAAAAGAAGATGTAGAGATGGAAGAGAGTGTGAGGGACAGAGGGGCAAGCAGATGAGATACACTCTCTGTCTTTCAACCGTCATACTATGGAACTTTAGAGCTGTTCATTGGAAGCATCCGGACATCAGAACATGTACAACCCTGATTATCTCTCTGATAGTTGAACGTTTTCCCTATTATTGGTAAATAAACATTTATTGATGTCTCAATTTTCAGCATATCAGAGTGCTTCAGAGCTAGAACAGCAACATCAGCACAAATATACAGTATAATATGTCATGTTGGACGATGTTTTTCAGCAGCTTTAGAGTAAATAAGAAGCCTGCTATTTGGGCTGAGTGATAAAACAAGAATGATATATCTATCGTGATAGACACGTGATCACTATCAATCGAAAATATGTCCAATATAAGTTTGATCATTTCACTGAACTCCGATCCAGAACCGACATTCTGGGGTATGTAGGCAGAGGAAAGGCTTTATCCGATCAACCTTTTACTCCCAGCTAAGAAAGGTTGGTGGCATCAACTCACTCACTCTTTGGTTAGTGAGCAACAACCTGTTGAGTAACGTGCGCAGTAGCAGTTTCATGTTGCCCCCAACATACTCGGCCGAACTTTACTCTTCAAGGTCCGCACAGACTTGAGGTGTACTCAAAGCGGACATCCAGTGGACACGTCCCCACAGAGGTACATTTTTGACGGTGGATGCGTACTCAGTGATGCACTGATTTGCACAGGAAACTGCTTGGCAGGACACAGTGTCCACATCGAACTGTTTTGAATGTGACACCGAGCTAATAGTGCTAATAAAGAGTCAACGTAACCAGTTGCAAGGACATGTAGAACAAACAGGGTTTAGCGCGCAACTAGCTCATCAAACTTGCTAGTATCCATTAGGATTGTGGAAAATGAAGGACTTTGTCTCAGGAAAAGTAAGCAATCCGTATGTTTGACGATGAAACCTCAACCGTCCATGGTCCACAGAATACACACAGTATGCCTGAGTATGTGGGAGCAGTTTAATGTTTCGACACTCTGCACCATACCCACTTAAAATAAAGAAGATCGGAGTGGAGTGAAAGAAGAAATTGAGTACAACAGCTCAAGTGGAAATTGTGGATAACAGAGGAAAATAACAACTGGTTTGGTTGTATTTTGGAAATTTAAAACAAAAAAACCCAAAACAATTATCAATATCAACTGATATGAAATGCTTATATCGTGATATACGCATGTCAGCTCAACCTGCTGTTAATGTTCTCTGATAAAAATCAGTATGGAACTCATACGCAGCTAAAGAGCTTCCCGCTAAACACAACATTTAGCAGGAAGTGTCAGGTAGCCAATTTAAGCAATTTACTATTTACTTTAGTTCTTTCATTTTAAAAGTGTCTCAACAGTTAAAAAAAAATCCCATCTATGCAAAAAGAAAGTGACCTAACATTGGTTTTATCATTCCAGCTAACTGTTCCACATGCAAAAACACTGGCACAAACAAGACGCGAGTTCATCAAAGACATGGTGCGTATCTATCATACATATTTCTCAAAAGAAATAAAATAAAATAAAATAAAAATAAAAATAAAAATCTGTATTTAGAAGAGTTCTTATAGGGATTTTGCACCAAAAGGATTTTAGCACTAAACTGGTGTTCATACCGGTTCTTTCTGTTTTCCCGTGCCACAATAACAGAACCTGGCGCCAAAAAACCCAGTGAGTTCTCGATGCCAACTCTTAGTTCGGCCAGAGGAAAAATGTTTTTCATCAACAGCTGGAAAATTACCCAACACTAAGGATGAAGTTTGGATTTTTTTGGCCGATCACTGATCCTAAAAAACCCTGACCTGCCAATTCTGATTTTGGCCGGTTACGATGTTTTTGTCTGAAAATTTGCTAAAGCTTGTGAAAAAGTTGCAAAGTTGGCAGCAGTGATGACTTGGTGACTATTGTTAACCACGCACGTGCAGATGTGAGCTGGTGGGCAGGTCTGTCAGTCAGCTCTCTCTCACAGCACAGCAAACGGGGTCAGTGGCTGATTTTCATATGACTGCAGAGGTGGGTAAAATTGGTGCATAAGATCGGTTTCTCATGTAAGGCCGATTGCCGACCTCCCAAAATGGACAAAATTGGGGCCGATTTATTGGTGCACCCCTACCCAACACCCAATCAAAATGCGGTGAATGACATGTTTAAAGCTCTGCACTGTTTCATGTTTGATCGGCCAAATTTTAGACGAAACGCTTTAAAATGTATAAAAAGTCTAATTAGCAATGGGGTAAGTTCTCACAAAGATTTAAATGGGTCAACATAGAGCTGCTTTATTTTCTGCTCAATCTATAAATACCATTCTAAAACACAATAAATTTATTATCACTAGTATTTTTAATAAACCCAGGGTGAAACGATATGTATAATTGACATTTGCAGTGCTGCTGGTACTGATCAAAGCAGATCAGATCAAACATCTATTGGAAGAGATGTTCATGAAGACATAACGATGTGGCCCTGAGTTGGCTTTCTGACAGTGGAAACACAAAATAGTTCTTTAACAGAACTAGTAATGATCTGGCTCGACCAACAACTGGAACTCAGTCACACAAGTTATGAAAACCAGGGAGAGTAAGGATGGACCCTAATGAAAGACTCATTTAACAATAAGAGTTGACAACAAGACAATGATGATCATCTAACAACTCAGAATATTTTGTTGTCCAGTGACAACACTTGATTTACTGGTGGAAGCTGCATGGACCCTATAGCGCTCAATCACAAGCCAGGAAGTGCTGGAAACATGAACAGGTGGGAGTATCTGCATTAGAAACGGAAATGCTGGGTTAACTGGTTTTAACCTTTACAGCTTAACTAAAGTCACGACCTTTGGAGACTCATCAAGTGAAGGATTTCAGGTGATGTAACAGTATGCTGAAGGAGCACTACCAAAAGTTTGATTTGCACCTTAAGTACAGTCTGAGTCACAGAAAACTCCGCAGGTATTCCAGCAGAGATAGCTGATGAAACGGTGAGTTAAAAACCTGAATTTATTGAGTTGTAAAGCATTCTCAAAATAGCCAGACGTGAGGTTTGTTAAAAAGACAGAACAGAGAACACTTCCTTCCATCTAATCAAAACAACGCTGCTATAAGAGGCAAACGGGTTAGGCGGCAGCGCATCTAGGGATGCGACTAATGATTACTTTAGTTATTGATTAATCTATCGATTAATTAATCGGAAAAAAATTGGCACATTCTGCAAATTTTTTCATTTAATCCTTTTTTATACAATATCAGAAATACATTAAAAGGTGCAAATAAACAATTAATTCAATTCCTTTTTTAAATAAGAAAATAAACATTTTATTGCCTAAAATGTAAAAACAGATTTCTTTTAGGTATGCTTGATTATTTGTAGCAAAGGATGCATCTGCAGCTAAAAATTACTTCTAACATCAACATGTGAAAAGCTCCGCTCTTTCTGCTCGACTTAACATCAATACTGTGTAGGGCTGGTCTGTCGATTAGTTTTTTGGATTAATCAATTAATAATTGGACAGCAAATTGTGCTTAATAAGAGAACTTTTCTTTTTTTACAGAATTTGAACTGGGTGGAGGTAAAACTATCTCAGTTGAGGAGATTCGGGTAGAACATATTTACAGACTGGTTTTTAAAAAAAAAAAAAAAAAAAAAATCTTAAATGCAAAATGTATATACTTTTTGTACAGATTTGGCTCAATTACTGCTCTAAGTATGTTGTTCTTTCAGCAAATGGCCTTTTTTTGAGTCTGTTTACTCCAGCTAATGATTAATCGATTACTAAACTAGTTAACAATTATTTCAATAACCGATTCATTACGATTAATCCCATTCATCGTTTCAGCCCTAGGTGCATCACCAGTAACATGATTGTTTGACTGTGACTAATCTGGGGTCGAAGAGCTACCAAATTCACCTGTTCAGTAGCAACAAGAGGTGCATCAATCAGACGTTTCTGCACCGATAACGATTTCTGGTTTTATCTGAGGTCTGATCTGCCGATTCCAATTTTAATCAGTTCTGCTTTTTGTTTTCTAATGACTACAACAAATAAAAGAGAAAGAAGTGCTGCAGGTTCCTCCATAGAAGCAGTAGTTTTAATCCAACAGCAAATAAAGAAATGACAGATTACTGCCATTCAGGCATTACAGAATATGTTGCTGACCTTCATCTGATTTTTACTAAAGTCAAAAAAGTGCCTCTAAGTATGCGCTGTTGGTTGATGGTGGGACTTCTTTGTTTTAATGCTTTAAATGAATTTAATAACAGGAAAGATGTCAGATTTTGTTTTTTGTGTTCGACCATCTGATCATGGATCACAGTTGTTAGAGGGGGAAAATGGCAGATTCTGATCTAAGGCCGACTAAATGGTGCATCTCCAGGAACAAATTTTTAATCATACATCATTAAAATGTCATACAAAAAAAAAAATCTCAATTATAGAGTTAGCTATTAAAATTTAACTTACAGTATGATCACACATTTAAATGGGCAATAACCAATCATTCGAAGCTGATGTAGGAGACTTTTTTTCACAAAACAGATTTTTTAAATGATTTTTTTATGGCAGTTATTCATTATTGTGAGAGTAGACTTCAATCTTCTGTAGTTTGACCAAAGCTGGCGTGGTAACCCAAACATGTTGTGGCTGTAGAGGTAATCCGCTGACAATGACTTGTAAGCATAGCTGCTCTTGCATAATCCACAGCCCTGACTTTCACCTAAACTTGACAAGACTGTTTCCAGCGTCGGTGCCAAACCTCCAAACCAACTTCTCCCCCTGCGTAAGAAGCTCTAACCTTGCACAGAAGGGTAAGAAAGTTCCCATTTGCTACGCAGAAGCAATTTTACCTCCCAGTGTTGATGAGCATCAAAGCAGGACTCCTAGTGAAAAATAATAAATATCTAAATACCTAACATTTAAATCACAACTGGAACATGCTTGCAACCAAAATGGTGTTCCCCCACATGAATGAAAAGCATGGATGGCTAAGAAGCTTCCTTCATAGTAGAATAAATGAACAATGAATAAAAAAGGTGGAAAACCCCTTTAGTAGAATTTCACCACCAAACATCAACTGATTGGACGGCCTCCTTGAAATACACACCAAAGTGAGGATAAAGATTAACTCACAGCTGCATGATCAGGTAGAGGTGGTCCGGACTCTCGTAGATGTCCTCCAGAGCCACGATGTTTTCATGCTTGATCCTGCAAAGCAAAGACAAGACAAACCAACAATAAAGCTCTTTATTTTGTGTGTTGCATCTGCTGACTTGCACTCCTTATGGTTGTAGAAGCTGCTAAAGACTTGACACTGCAGAGGTTCACCTTCAAGCAGGATGACAACCTTAAACATGGTGTGGTTTAGATCAAAGTATGCATGTGTTAGAATGGCCCAGTCAAAGTCCAAACCTAAACCCAATTTTGAGTTTGTTGCATAGCTTGAAAATTGCTGTTTAGAGAAGATTCAAACTGACTGAAACTGAAAAAGCATAAGGAGCAGGGATATTTTTGCAAGGCACTGTATGTCATCTTGTAGTGAGAGGGCTGCATGGTCGCACAATTGTTAACGCTGTTGTCTTACGAAAAGATCCAGCATTCAAATCCCAGCCCTGGTCTTCAGGCATGGAATTAGCTACTCCTCTCCGTGGATATGTGGATTCTCTCTGGGTACTCTGCCTTCCTCCCAGAATCCAAAAATATGCATGTTAGCTTAACAGGTCTCTCTAGCAGTGAGACTGTGGATGGTTGTTTTTTTCCTGTCTGTGTCGTTCTTACCCTATGGTTGACTGGTGACCTGTCCAGGGCGTAGCCCGCCTCTTGGACAATAACCCCCCAGATATAACAGTTGGGCCACAATATGGCTGCATGTTCCAAACTAATACAGATTTTCATATTTTGAAACTACATTTGTTCACTCCCAGATAAATTCACCATAAGATGAAGCTGGTGTTCTGGAGTTTTTCAGCATGGGACATTGTATTTGTCTGGCCTTTTCGACTGACTATTCTATTTGCTTTTATTAAGAAGTGATTTCTGGTTAAAGATTATATGACTGACAGCTCCACAAGTTTCTAAAGCCCCTCTTAACCAAAACATATTTGTCAAATCAGTCATTCCACAATCCTGTACACCACTTGCAGTTCACAGTGGTTAAAAGGTAGTGACAATCTCCCGAGGATGGAAAAATGGGTGGGTTGACTTCAACCTCCTTTTTATTGATCGTAAGGCGTAAAGAACATGTAGATCAGAGAACAAAAGGATACTCTGAAGAGAGCTTAGCTACACCTTGATGAAACACTGGTAACTCAAAATGATCCCACCTATGATTTTATTTCATCTGAAGCTGCATTTTTATACTTTTGACTTACCCTGGCAGCAGACACTTTAAAATCAGAATGAAAAATCTTTTCATTCTGGATTAATTCCCTCAAACCTCCCTCTTCCCTCAAACTCGCCATGGTTACAGCAGCATGATGAGGGTGTTTCAAACAGTTGTGTGTGTATGTGTGGCGCACATTCATTACCCTAATAGCTTAAAGCTGGTAAAATCACGACTGAATTTACGTGGGCGTGTGGTTTGATCATCTTCCGCATTGTAAATAGAAGTAATTCCCCCAGGTATGACATGCGAACACATATTCACAACAGGTGCTCAGGTGAAGCATCTAACACTTATTACAGAACTTATGATCTCTGTGATGGCAGGCAAGTGATGAGCCACGAAGCTAAGACATGACTCACACACACACAGAGACAGAGACAGGCACAAGTAGAGGTTGAAAAGGGATAATGCGTGGATTTAAGCCCTGCCTGGGATAATGAAGGGCTGGTAGACAACAGCCTGGATGTAATGGCAGACTAGAGTCAGGGTCCATTCACAAAAAGCCTCTTGTACATTTCAGGCTCCATGCTGCTAAAAGCTGCTCTCATTCATGGATTTCTGTGACAGCTGTGGTGAAACATTGAGAGGTGGGGCTTTATGCTTGGATTCTATCTTGAGAAATTTTCATGAAAACAGTTCTGAAATGTAACTCCTGAATATGTTTAACCTTTTTGTTCCAATTTGGATGTTACACCCTTTTAAGGTTTTTCACTCGTTTTCTTCTTAGGATTTTTCAAATGAGTATGGAAATCCAACATATCCTGATTCTAGAGTAGAAAGAAACAACCCCACAGTTGGGTCGGGGCACCAAACGACCAAGAAATCTCCATATAAATCTACTTAAACCCCTCATCTAAGCCACTTATTTGATTCCAGTAACCCTCCGCTCTACACCCTCAGAAGAAATTATTCTAATGCGTCATGACTTCTGAATGATTACTGCATCCAAATGCACAGGGATCTTCTCAACTGAACCCCAGCTGTTTGCCCAATGAAGGACTCATTGCTTTCAAAGTCTAATACTCTGGCAACAATTCTCTGACAGATGTTTTGAGAAATTTGGTACATTTTGTCACACAATCCATCCATCACCCTCCCCTTATCTGAAATCATTTGCCTGAGGTAACAAGTCCAGGACTGAAATGTAAAGAACCCTCCACTTAGTGACTCTCCAGCTCATTCTTGAGAATCCCAAGTCGTTACCATGCCTGAACTAACATAAAGTATCTCCAACGAGTCCTGGATGTGGCTTAGAATGTCCTCCCCTTTGGACATACTGAGAAGACATCATGTTTAAATGCCCAAACCACTCAACTGATTTGTTCTGATGTGGAGGAGTAGTGGCTCTTCTGAGTCAAGCCTCCCAACAAAGGAATGCCATAGCCGTTGAGAATTTCATTCATTCTGTATTGATCCCTCTTTCATCATCATGCATGAGGGTTAGAATACAGACAATTTGGTAAATCAAGAGCTTTGAAGTTTGGCTTAGCTCAGGTCAGAGCAGGACTCACATTACGGCAGCCAAGGCCCAAATACGTCTGTTCTCTCATTCCATCATACCATTCATGAGCAAAAGACTATGGTACTTGAACTCAGAGGTGGGACCAAGTCATTTTCGCAAGCCACAACTAAGCCTTAGTTCTAGACTAAAGCCTAGAATTAATTCCCAAGTAAAGACATGCGAGTCTTGAGTCAAGTCCTAAACTTTTTATTCTGAGATTAACCAAATTATTTAATTTCTTAAGGATTTTTGTGGCTCAAGTATCCTTTATTTGATAGTGCAGTGACAGGAAAGTGGGTTATGAGAGAGGGGGAAGACATATGGCAAAGGGTCAACAACTTGTGATGGCTGGTATATGGGTTGCGTGCTCTACCCCTGCACCACTGCAGCATCCCCAAATACTTAATTTTAACACAAAGTAAAATTATGTATTTTCAAGAAGCTATTTTTAAAAAGGTGGGTTTTTTGTTTTGTTTTTTTTTTTTGCCACAGCAACCACCAAGGGGAACTGAACTTCAAAGAAAAAAGTATTTTCAAGCCAAATGGCTAAAGTCCAAGTGAAATTACGAGTCAATGGTGTGAAAGTCCAAGTCAAGTCCAAAGTCTTTTGGTTTGGATCCATCCAGACCAGTTGTAGAAAATGTAGAATGAATCATGTAATGTGACATATAAAAACATGGACTTTCACAGAATTTGGTCATAAAGTTTGAGAACCCCTGCTATCGAGAACTACTCAAGAAGACTTGAGGCTGTGATTGTCACCAAAAGTGCTTAAACAAAATATCAACCCATGGCTGTGAATATTGATATAGCTATTATTTTCAAATGTTTAAACTTTTATTATATTAAGAAAAACGTCTAAAACCATGTTTTCATTCTATCAACAAGGGCTAGTTCTTTAGATTTTAGATATTTTTTATAAAAGAAAACTGATTGTGGAACAAGTAAAGGAGTTTGAATACCTTCAGGATGGATTAAAGTACACTGTATGTAAAATAGAAATAAATGTTTCTTTGTGTTTGGAAGTGTTAGAATGAATAGGATTCATCTGAACTGAATTTGTACTAATTCTTTAAAAAAAAAAAAAATTATAATATACATTATATGGATCTATTCACCTTGTAAAATGCCTTGAGATGACTTTTGTCGTGAATTAAGGCTATAAATGCTGAATTAAAAAGCAAAGCTTTGTCTTTTGTAGAGTAAAGATAATATCTCCCTGTTAGTGCTGTAAAGAAATCCATTAAGTTTTCCAAAGGCAACCCAGTGTCTTAGACTGCACATAGATTGTTAGGGATGCTCTGAACTGTTTGCAATAATAACATCCATTTATCGAAATGAATGTCAGCATATCGCTCCCTCTCTTATTACTGGTGGCAATTACTATGTTCTCTAATGTTCCACTGTAGAGACAAATTAGTAACCTCAGTGTATTTAATTGCATCATACTTCTCTATTGTCGCAGCATACACAAGTGCACCACTTTAATATTTCTCTGTGATTGTATAGTAACAGGCTTGTGATCAACCTATCAATATTTTTTATTTCTTTATTTCAGCTGGACTAATACGGAACCCTGATAACCTTCTGCATCTTTCCATCCATCTTCACTTGTTCACAATGATTTTAGTAGTAGTTGATTGGACTAATACAATCATTTTAAAAAGGTATCTTCAGGGCAACATTTTACTGCATCTTTAGCCTACAGGTGAGATAGGCCTGCTTCCTTTCAAAACAACTACAGGTTCTCTTTAGTATGTGAAGTAAAACATGATTGGAATTTTTTTTCTTTCACAAGCGAGTGGCGAGACGCATGGATTAGTGAGATAAATGCACCTGTGTTGCATGCTGGTTAGACCCAAAAGCAATAATGACCTGTTGGTGGGTGTGAAAAAAATATGTAGTTTGTTCTAGTAACACCTGGAGCCCTGATAACGGAATCGGAATCAAATGGACTGGAGATGTAACTGGGATGGCAGAAAGAACAGAGAGACAGCAATGACAATCAGAACGTGACATGAATGGAACAATGTCTGAACCGAGAACAGCGGGTGGATCATCCTCGTACTCGTAATTCACTTATCCAAGACCGGGTCATGTGACCAGCAGTTTCAGCAGAGATACCCTGACTTCCCTCTCCCCAGCTCCTCAGGGAGAAGCCCGAGGTGTTCCCAGGCCAGCCGAGAGATCGTTTCTACAGCATGCCTTGGGTCTTCCTCTGGGCCTCCTTCCGGAGGGACATGCCTGAAACACCTCCAGAGGAAGGTGTACAGGGGCATTCGGAAAAGATGCCCAAGCCACCTCAGCTGACTCCTTTCGATGTGGAGGAGCAGTGGCTCTACTCTGAGCCCCTCCCGGATGGCTGAGCTCCTCACCCTATCTCTAAGGGATTGCCCAGCCACCCAAATAGAAGTGCCCGAAATTATCATTCTTTTAAAGTAAATCCCCATGGTCACCTGACCACTATTTGACACGTGTCTTTTCATGGTATTACAAAGGCATACCATATTAAAAAGCTGGTTACTTTCTTGGATCTCATTTTACAAAAACAGAATTGTGAGATTTTCCCCTTATTTGCATAATTAACTTTATTAAATTACCTCAGGCAGAAAGACCACAGGCACACCCACAGGATAGTTAAATGGTCGACAGGGAGTATCTTAGAGGAACATCAACCCCCAGGTCAGATGTGCAGGGAAAGACACAGGGCACCAAGCACTCCAACCCGCCACTGCAGCCACGCCCCAGTGCAGGCAAAGCCCAGTGCCAAGTGACCTCAACAAACCAGTTCAGAGACAGAGACAGAGGCAACAGTGGGGGACACACACAGTACAGTACCCCTACCTATGCCTGCAAGACTGATTATCTCAACCGCAAGACCCAAGTGGTGCATTGTATTGCCTGTGTTAGGGAGGAGGGAATAGGTGCAAAGGTGCAAACAAATACCCCCTCTTGTGACCAACTCCTCTAATGGCCTCAATCAGCCCCCCCATCTGTCTACACCTCTACACCCAAGACTGTGGTACATTTTAAGGGATTCAAACCACCACTGGGCAGCTGCAGCTGGGGACAAAGAAAAAAAAGTAGAAAAGGAAACATAAGACAATCTCCTTAAGGAAAACTGTACATGCAGTACTGCAGGAATTACAGTGCAGTCTTCCTACATCTCTTCATGTTCTTGTCTGTTTGGCCACAAACACTCATATACATCACAATGAATATCCTCTCTGGCGATGCAGCGTAGAAAGAATCTTTTAGGAATGAGGAGTAAGGTGAGGGGAACTCCATCAGCATTCTGTTGAGGGCCACAAACTATTGGCTAATGAATGATGTTGGAGTGATAGAAACTGGCATATGTCCTCAGCCTCTTCTGCCCCTTCTTCTGTTTTGTCTCCTAATTCCTCTGCCACCGCCCCATTCCTTTTCATCATCCTCTTCTTCTCTTTGGCTGTTGACCCTGTCCAAGTCCTTGTCCTTTCATTGTCAGAAATGTAATATTGTGTTGTGTTCCAGCTATGTACACCATATTCTTGCCAGTTGATTGTTCATGGCACATTTGAGCTATTTCGGAAAACTGGTTGATCATTGGTTGATCTAATGCTTCAGACATTTACCTACACTGGAGAAACTCAGGGTTCACCTGGGAGCAATTTATCAGTTCAGGACAGATTTTGAAAAAAGTCTAATGGAAATGTATAGAAATATGACTGACATATTATGACAACTTCTTCAAGCATTTTGCATGTAAAGACATACAATGAACTTATGCTTAAATGGTGTGGAGGTTAAAACTATTCAACAGAGACCCATACAATTAATTTTGATCAACATGACAAAAACAATTTCAAATGTAGCAAAAAGCAGAGAATTCCATATAACCACTTGCATGATGTACAAAACCATTTGCAACTTGCCCAAAGGAATCAGACATAGCTTTTTTGATTTGCACAAGTGACACATTGATTTGAAGATTGAACAAGTAGTTTTGAGAATTTCAGTTCTGTTATGAGAAATGCACCAAAAGGGACTGAGAAAAACTGTAAAGCAAAACCCTTGTTTTGACCTGCACATAAGGACATCAGCTGTGAGAACTGCCGGATTCATAGACTGTACAATTGGTTTGAATTTACTTTTTTGTAAAGTGCCTTGAGATGACATTTGCTGTGACTTCAAGCTATACAAATAAACTGAACTGAATTGAATAGACATCGCAATGAAGCCAGTCAAAAACAAAAACACAGAAGTCTCTGAATTGCAAGTATACATGATAAGTGTATCCGACAATCAATTCTAAGTTGTGCTTGGTCAACGGCTCTGTTGCCCTAGTTCAAGAGGGTCATTGACACTGCATGTCTTTTCTCTTGTTGCACTGGATTTTATCACTTTGACAATTAGAGTACAGGTCAAGCTTATAGTTGGGCTGCTCTCATAAGGTTCACCAGCAACAGAATAGATTCCACCTATTCAAACCAGTGAAACTGGGAACCAAAGTACTGTGACAGGGTAGGGACACAACAGGGTGTAAGCAACACTGGACCACTGGGAATCTCAGGAAGGACCAAACACCTTGTTATAGGAAGGTAGTAACTGAATATAGCCTCCAAGACAATTACTAGCAGTAGAGTGAATTCAACCATTTACTTTACACCATAGAGATCCACGCGTACTCGGGGCAGACTCAAAGTGAATGTCTGCTGGACACGTCCGTGCAAAAGTTAATTTTTATGAAATTAAAAAAAGATTGTAAAGATATTTGTCATGCTAAAAACTAAAGGGCAGATTTTGTTTTATTTTAATAAAAGTACATCCCAACAACTCAAAAAAATAAAAATAAAAAATTATGAGTGCATATGCATACCCAGTGTTGTAAGGTAAACTTTTCGGCAGGAAACAGCGTTCGTATCAAACTGTTTTGTTTGCGATAACGAGCTGATAAGGTTGAAAAGTCAGCATCATCCTGTTGACGAAATGGAGCCAAATTATGAAGAGCGTCTGACAAGATATTAGAAAATACAGACACTTGTATGATACATCAGTAAGGAAATATAAGGACTTTTAGAGAATGAAAAATATGTGGGAGGAAATACCTCAAAACCTGGGTAGGGATGAGGCACTGCATCGAGTTAAGTAGAAATACAGATTAGTGAAGGCAAGAAAGAAGATGATCTCTATGAAATGCCCTTTATGGACATTGTGACAGTGCGGAGTCCGCACGGCTCACAGAATACGTACAGTACACCGAAGTATGGTGGAGCCTTAAGACCAAAAACAATTAAGGATAATTTCACATTTCCGTCATTTCTCGATAACAGCACCAGTAGTTGGCACCTTTTTCCCAAGCTTCAGGGTGACAGACTTTCCTTGCATTCCTCTGACAGCTCTTTGCTCGATCTATGGTGTCAGAAAGGTTGGAATGAAAGAAATAGATTCTGTCAAAAGGCGTCTTTTTTTTTTTTTAAACACACATATTGAGCTGAGGTCCAGCAGTCGATTGACTGACTGATCTGTGTGCCACATGGTGAGATAACCAATCTGTGGGAGTCAGAATTCTAGCTTATTTCCCCTCAGTGACATGGAAATCATAAGCTTTATGAGATGTATTTTTGGTTGATATTATCACAATAAAGTAGAACTATGATAAAATAAGACATACACATGGAGGAACATTCAAAATCAAATCCAATATTTTCCCCCAAGGCATCTGGTAAATCAGTGTAATGCATACTTATAAACCTATGCACAGACAACAAAGATATGTGTTTGGACCCCTGTAATTCCAATCGGTACAATCTGGCTTATTTATAGAGCACCAAATTACAGCAAATCTCATCTCAGAGCACTTTACAAGGCTCAATTCCTGTCCAGTTATATAAGTTCAAATGAAACTCAGATCGATCCAATTAATTTCAATCCAGTTCAATCCTATAGATATATTTAAATGTACATGCAGTCCAATATGATCAACTGTAGCTTTAATCAATTTGTGAAAACCTACAAGACTTTCATTTTGGCTCCCGTCAAGTTTTCTTTAGATGCCAGTAAAATACATTTTTCATCACCTCTTCTTATTTGAAGCATATAAAGGATAAAAAGAAATCATTTCTTTTCACAGACTTGAATCCTTAAACAGGGATTTGAAAGATTTTTTAATTTATATTTGATGCTTGGGGCTACGAGTGAAAAATAAACTCCTGTCTTTGAAGACACATTCCACATAAAGCAGAAGAGCTTGTGTCTGGCAGAGTCAAACCACACAACTAAAGACTGACACACACTAGCAGCATATGATATGTGTCAAAACATAAGCTGCTCTCCATGGTTTTATATGTCAATACACACACACAAGCGGCACTCAGACATTCGTGGTCACCGTGGCATTTGTGTTGCTGCATTGCTTTATCATCCGCAGCTTCCTCGTTTCCCAGCATCAGCCTCAAAAGCTGAAATTACACATCACATTGGTGTTGCCTTTGGGGCCACTTTCTGCTGCTAAACATAGACATATTCTGTCATCACAGTGCCTCCAAGATGTGCAACAGGCAGTGGCTGATGTGACACTATGAATGGTGGGACCGGTGGGGAGAGTCTGCAGCATGCTCAGGAAGTCTGCAGCTGGCTTTGTCCCTAATGCTCTCAGCGTTCAGATCCACCATTGTTCTCACAGCTGGATCAAGAGAAACACAGCCCTAATTGGAGGTTAGACAGGCGCTGATACTTAGTCCATTCACAACTAAATGCTGATTTCTGATATCAGGCATGAATTATTCCCACAGCTATTCAGGTTCATTGTGCAAAAACCTACCTTATATTAAAAAAGTATATCATCCTGTTATGCAGCTGCTCAGCAATAGGGAGTGTGATGTGTGTTTGTACAGAACCCCGTGTGTTGTGGATCGTGACCTGCGGGCGAGGGTTGACAAGGTGAGGGGAGGGAGGGATGGATGGATGGATGGATGGGTGGATGGGGGGGTGGGGTATTTTCCAAAGAAGTAACAGAGGAGATCCACAGTTGCCTCGGTAACCAGGAATTAGTTGTGTGGTTAGTTGTGTGTGTGTGTGGTCGTGTGACTGCACTTACTTCCTCAGCACAGCAATCTCGTTTTCAATGCTGCTCTCTTTCCCCTTCAGAGCCTTCTTGGGGATGCATTTCACAGCGAACATGCGGCCGGTCAGCTTCTCCTGGGCCAGGACCACCTCTGAAAATGCCCCTCTGAAGGAACAAAGGAAATAGAAAGACAGTCTTTTAATTTTATGCTTCATGATTTTAGCAGTTTTCCCTCATAGATGCAACTTGCAACAAGTACAATGTTTATCCAGTGATCAGAATATTCAGAAATGTCAACTGAAATCGAAGTGTACCGTTATTTCCAACTTTCCTTTCCCAGCATCAGCATAGAGCAAAATTCTGTTTTTCTGCTCTTGAATCTCTTTGTGTGTGTTTTTGAATGTGTGTATGTGCGTCATGTCGACAAGCAGGGTGATGAATGAAGATGAGCCCATAGCAAGTTAATCTGCCTGAAGCGAGTGCTGGCTCCTTTGTTGATCTACCCTCAGACTCGCTGGTGTATCAGAGTAAACACGATGCAAGTGCCCTTATCTCTACTCTGCCGTCCTTGTTCTTACGTCTATTTGGCGTATTGGCAACCCGCAGCAGGAGCAGATCCAAACCGTAAGAATTCAGCTAAAAATTTAACCAAGCTCCCTTCCTTTTCCCTCATTTTTTTGAAAAAAATCTGCATCTACACTCTGAGAGACTCCTAGCTAACATGCTGTTACACATATGTGATGCTAGCCTGGTAAAAACCTTGTTTGACGCTGTGCTTCGTACACAGGGTCTAGACTCTTGGCTATTGAGAAACAATTACTAGCTGAAGGTGTGGACTCTGTTGACATTTTAAACTATTGGATCTAATTTTTCCCAACTGCTAACGTTTAGTGGTGACGTATGTAATGTGCCAGCTATGTTATGAAGCTAACCAGAAATTCCGTACACTGAAATGACCATCCTCCACTGCGAAGAGAGAAGTGCCGAGCCAAATGACATTTTTGATAACAATAAAATGTCTCAAACATTCCTCTTGCTTTGACTTTAACTGCCCAAGATTTGGAAGCGTGGCCAACATGGACTGAACAGCTTCGTTCACTTCCTCTGCTGCCATTATCAAATTACTACCTTATATAGGCAGACTACAATTCTAAAATTGACGTCATCGTTCACAACTCCTTCTATTTGCTGATTCGTCCAGCTGAAATTCAAATGGAGAAATTTAGCTCAATGGGAGAAATCCCAGACAGAGCGCTGAAGGGAGACGAGACTCGAGCAGAACTGCGTAGGAAGACTATGGCCAGGCTACTGTGCCGCCAATAGGTGGCGAAAGTGTGAAAGAAGAATATTATTAGCATGGCTAATGTATTCAAGTCCTCTTGGAAGTCGAAATGACATCACACCTGAGTTGGGAGTGTTTTGGTTGCTATTTGTTTTGATGCTAATGATGCTAACTACTATTAGCCGTTCGAAGCCAATAAAGATATATTTATTTTTCTGTGTTAAAGTCAAAAGGTAACATGTTCATAAGTACATATTTTAAAGTACTATCTGTGCCACAACAATGTAAACCATCAGAAGTGCTTAGTTTACAGTTTATACCTGCAACAGTCCACACATTCGACATTCAACAGCTATACTGAATTCTGAACTCAGGGCTGCTCAGTAAGCTCTGACTTTTCTGGTTGGAGACCAGCTTCAGGGAGCATTATTTTGTGCTTTTTCTGACTTGAAACTCGGAAAATCTGACTTCGGATTGAATGCGAAATAAAGCAATGCTGGCTAATTGTTTTTCCTGAAATAACAGTTGGTTGAGTTTTAAAAAAAAAAGTCTATTTTTGCCACCAAAACTCATGGTTTTTAATGGTGGAACTGCTGGAAGCGGTGCATAACTGTGAAGTAAAGGAAAAATATAAGTGGCACATATTTATTCAGCCCTGTTATTCTAATACTCCTAAATGAAATGCAGAGCAAGCAATTCCCTTCAGAAGTTCCCTAATCAGCAAACAGACCTCCTACAATCAGCTGTTCAATGATGTGTGTTAGAGAACATTAGTGAAAAAAAATACCACCTCCATAGAGAAAAATAGTGGTGGCAGTATCATGCTGTGGGGATTCTTTCCTTTAGCAGGAACAGGGAGGATGGTTTGAGAAAACTGGGAAGAAGGATGGAGTTTAATACGGCACAACTTTAGGGAGAAAAACGTGGAGGGTGCAAAAGGTCCATCCATCCGTCCGTCCATCCATCTGTTCATCCATTCATCCGTCCATCCATCTGTTCATCCATTCATCCATCCATCTGTTCATCCATCCATCTACTTGTCCATCCATCCATCCATTCATCCATCCTCCATCCATCTGTTCATCCATCCATCCATCCATCTGTTCATGGAGCCATCCACCTGTTCATCCATCCACCTGTCCATCCATCCATCCATCCACCTATTCATCCATCCATCTATCCATCCATGGATCCATCCACCTGTTCACCCATCCATCCATCCACCTGTTCATCCATCCATCCATGGATCCATCCATCTATCCTCTATATTCTTGCAGCAAAAGGTCCTGAGGGGTGATGGATGTGTTGCCCATAATTTACAGAGTTAAATTAATCAACCTAACATGCATATTTTTGAACAGTGGGGGTAAGCTGGAGTACCCCGAGACAACTCATGCTTGTACAGAGAGAACATAGAATCTCAGCGCAGAAAAACTCCAGGCTGGGATTCAAACCAAAGACCTTCTTGCTGTCAAGCTAACAGTCCTAACAACTGTACCCCCATGCAGACCTTTGCATCTACTGCAATGAGAAAGTGTGAACTCATGAGTCTTAGAATCCATTAGCCAGCAGTTATTGTATTTCAAACAGTCTTTTGCAATGTTAATATTAGATACACTGATCAGAGCCTGAAATTCACTTCACAAACAGGGGGGAATTCCCCCCTTACATGCTTCACATGGGGGGATTTATAAAGTTTTGGGGGAAATTACATTCTTGTTTACCTTCCTAGTTGCCATTGTAGCTGCTCTCTCCTGTCTATTTAACCCTTTGGTTTCCTCTGCTTCATCCCTTCCACTTAACAACTCAGAGCTTAAAGGTCGGTAGAACATATTTGTAAACATGGAAAACTATTCAGGGAGAAATGGTACTGGTTGTGACATTAACTAGAGATCTTGTCACATTCTCACTTTTAGTTGAAGACATCGATTACTGTTCCGTTTAATCTTCTTCCCAATTGGTTATCTTAGATGCATCTGTTACTCTACTCTCTTTTGATTCCATGTTCTAAAAATACAGAATATGAAAAATGAAAAAAAAAAAAAAATGTGACACTGGTCCGGTCTAAGTAAAAATTTAGGGGAAAATACTGAAATTCATACATGATCCCCATGCAAAATCGTTCAACAGGTAGAACTACTTCATGGCAGTGTTCTTGTAAAATGACCTGAAGTTGAGTTTGCCGTGGTTAGGTACCAACCTACAGAGTGAGTGTGACTGTTCTGTGTTTGCGCTTGAGGCTTTTCCTTCGAGATGAAAGTGGCTGCTGTGAATGAGCTCTCTTTTGCATCAATTTCTGCCTCGCAGAAAGCCCCGGAGCCACTCAGAGCAAGGCACATTTTATGAGCTGTCCATCAGCCCGCAGGCAGCGCCGTCTTCATAGCATCAGCGTGCCAACACTGTCGTGGCCCCTGCTGCAGTCGGCGCATTTTCGGCTTTTTAGCAATGACTCTCAGCAATTTCCATTCTCCCCCTTGCTTCCACCTCCACCTCCTCTCCTGCCAATCTCTCTTAGTCTCTCACAAATCTTTCACAGTGACAAGTGATCACACCGTCTGTTGCCCCAGGTGATTGAGGTGGACTGTCTGCAAACCAATAAGATTACTTCAATTGACTCATGCACTCTGACACTTGCCAGCACTGATAAAGGCTGTTGGGGTTCTGGTGACGTCAAAGGCCGGCAAAACAGGCGGCCCGTGCGATTTGTAAGAAACAGACACACACATGCGCGTGTTCAGAACAACACACAAAGCTTGGAGCGTTTCATTCATTACCCCCAGAGTGTGAGCTACATGAATGGGTGCCCTCTGTAGCGTTCACAGCTGCAGCATTAATCATCACAAGAGGCGTCGCAACCTGTTTACCTTTGTGCTTTGTGTTGAGATCATTATTTTCTTTCTCTAATGTTTGCATTCCATGATAAAGGAGGCACTTATGTGTGATGAAAAAGCAGAGTTACAACAAAGCTCTGCACAGATTGCTGTTTTGGTTTCGGAGGCTAGAATTTCACAGTCTGATTTCTGGCATCAGAAATGTTTGTGAGGTGTAAGCAGGGAAACAGATTCTGGAGCTAGATAGGTTGTTGGTTCTTTATTTTTCTTTTTCCTTACTAAGAACGTATTCTCGCCAAGTGCTGCTGATTTGTTTTACCAACGCTGCTGAACAAAATGTGTGATCGTCTCTCGAAAAGCAGGAGTTCTGGCAGCTTGCTGGTCTGGAGCATACAGATGTGTGTTAATGCCAACAAGGCCAAGAAGGAAAGACAACAGTAATGGCTGAAGGCCCTGTCCACATGGGAACGTTTCTTTCTCAAATGGGAAAGTTTTAAACCACACGGAAACGTCGTTTCAGGGGACCCAAACATTTTGCCCTTGCGTTTTCTTGTGGACAGCGAAAATGCCTCTTTGGTGAAAACACTGACGTATTAGCCCAACCTCTAACCTGACCTATAGCCCCAAACGCGTCATACATAACAACAACAATGGCTGATTACTATGGAGAGCCGTTTCATTCAAAATTAAATAAATAAATAAAGTTATTAATAAATTATTAATAAATTTTCCATGAAACAAAATGAAATATTTTAAAAAGAAATTTTTACCTTTAGTTTATTTTTTATTTATTTTAAGATTTATTTATTTATCCATAAAATACATAAAGTAACTTTACAAAAAAGTGTCAGAATAAAATGCCATTATGAAATGGAAAAATAAAAAATGTAATAAATACATAGATACATAAATAAATCTTGAAATAAATAAAAATTAAACAAATAAGGCAAAAAAATGTTTAAATATTTATTTTTGTTTTATTTCATGGGGACGTATTTATTTCATGGAATATTCAATAAAAATTGATTAATAACAGCATTTTTTTTTTTTAATGAAATGGCTCACCATAGATTACATGTTTGTGGTTGTGCGGCAACGGCAAAAAATTCTACAAAAGACTCTACTCGAGGTTTGCTGTTCGCCATTCTTCGCTATTTCTTGTTTGTGTTTACCGCTAACCTCGTGTGGAGGCTTTGTGGGCCTCACCCCATGTTCAACACCACTTCCAGGTCTGGGGGAGTAAAAATAAAGTTTTGGGTAGTTCTTGGTGATTCTGTGGTTATGAAAACATTTCTGAAAATAATTTCGTGTGAACACGGGTGTTTTTGAAAACGACAACCACTAGAAAAAAATGTTCCTGTCCAGATGGGGACTTGAATAAACAACTGTTGCTGGAGGTCACAAGGCCATTTCCAAACAATGTGAATTCCATTTTACACTGAGAATGATTATTTATGACTTGGAAGTGAAAAACATTAAACACAGATGCCACTCATCCCAGAAATCCAAGAAAATACAGCCTGAATTTAGCAATGCTCAGAGAAATTTCAAAAATCCAAGAGCTCAATCTTAGACTCTACAAGTATTTGAATGTCTTTGGTCCTGTTTACTATTAAATTATGACAGCAAAAATCATGGTCAATAACAGATAAAGAACTTGAGTTTCAGTTTGAAGAAGATTTTAATTCAACGTGAAAAATCTGGCCCTAAAAACCAGAAGAGGTATGAAGCATCAATGTCCTTTGCTGGTGGTCCATTTTTGTACCATTCATGAACTGCAGGCAGAGGCTGCGAAAAAATCATTCTCAGGACTGCTAATGGCCCGCAGGGCATTTAGGCAAACCTGCTTTTGATAATTTACCGAGGCCAAACAGAGTTCGCCCTGTGGTGCATCAGTGTGTGCCGACAAACAACAGCTGAGTATAATAGAATGAATTTAGTAAAAACAATCAGTGGTCACTGTTGTCTGATACATGCACTGCCTCCACCTTAAGCATATGTGCCAAGTCAGCATTTTTGCTATGTCAACATTGTGTCATCTTTGTCCCATGATGCCTGTCTGCTTTCACACGCAATGGAGATGAGCAATAAAGGTGTTTCAGCTCTTTTCTGATGCTGCTTCTACATTACAGCTTATTTTATGAATAAATAAATAAGCCATACATTATGGCACCCCTAAATGTAGCTTAGTTCCTCACTCGATAATAAAATAACATGTTTGATTATGTCTTGGAAAGCTGGAGTTTTAGAAAGTTTATGTTTAGTTTCACCCAGATTTGCCTGAAAAAAAAAAAAAAAAAAAAAAAAAAAAAAAATTCTTGGTTCATTTCTAGATTCACACGGAACAAGTGCACAGCGCATTATTCAATTTCATCTCGATAAAAATCTATAAAACGTTGTGCTTTATCGGAGCTAAAGGGAGTCAAACATGCAGTGGAAACTATATTCCTTTCAAGGCTAAAACCACAGCTAATGATGGGGAAAGCAATATTGTTCAGTGGACAATAAGCTCTGATGTGGTTGGGAACCAAGTGCAAACATGAGAGAGTTAAAGAAGACAAAAAACACACCCCAGGCACAACTTTTTTAGCCTGCTGCCTCCTGGGATGAGTATCAAATGTCATACAAACAAACTAAAGAGCACATCTGTTCCTCTGGCTGTGAAAAATGCACAACACAGTGGAACAAGACATTTTTCCCGTATAATAAGTTAAAATGTCTTGTTCCACAGGCAGATTATTTCACTTATAACTAGAACTTTTTCATCAATTTTAAGGTGTTATCGACTTAAAATGAGCTCCTATATTGTGCTGAAAAGTTACTTGTAAGTTGGTTTTGTCTTATTTCAAGTGTATTCAAGACATTTGTACTGGAAACCAGACCAGAAATATTTGGTAAGATATTGTGTTTTTGCAGTGCGTGCAGCGGGTATGCCTGTCTTTCAGGACACATCCTGAAAGACAGGACAGGCTTTTAGAGCCGAAACACTTGGGCCTGGGGTTGACCCTCAAACAGGATGACGACCCCAGACACACAGCCAGAGATACAATGATCAAAGCACAATTACGTGCCAGAGTGGCCCAGTCAAAGTCATGCCCTAAATCCAACAGGGAATCCATGGAAAGACATGAAAATTGATGTTCACAGATCCGCCCCATTCAGTCTTGATGAACTTGAGCTATTTTGCGAAGATGAATGAGCAAAATCTCAATAAATCACACAATTACGCAGAAGCGAAATAAGAGAAACGTGAATGAAGGAAAAACTGCACATAGCAGCACACCAGAAGCACAATCAGAACAGCGGGCCACCGCAGCACGGTCCAATTTACTTCATTTCAACCCCGAAAGTCATTTACTTTTCCAATCTCAAAAGCCCAGGCTGAAGGACCAGCGGGGTCCACCTGATTGGAGGAAAGAGATCCGTGTGCTACATCTGGCAGCCGACTTCAACGTATGTTTTGACTGACTGGAAGTCCCCGCTTTGCTGCTGTTACCCACAGCAACGATGATTGAATTCCCTCTTCTATGAACCTGTGTAACTGTGTCAGTCCAGCTCTGCTGCTGGGAGAAAAAAAAAAAAAAAAAAAAAAGGAAAGAAAAACAGTGTTGGCAGCGACAGCGTGTGTGCGAGTGTTTCGCGATCAAGCGTATATCCAACAGGGAAACAGTCTGTCTCCAAAGGCGTACACATGCTCGCACAGACAGCAGAGGACACAGACAGAGAGGCAGAGACTAGAATAGGCTGACAGGGAGGAAGTGACACATTTAACGTGGGGACTGACAGCAGCCATCGAGCTGGAAACCCATCCACCCAAAAAAAGCTTTTCAAATCATCAAATTCATACGGTCTGTTTGATTTCCTAGATTTTTATGTGATTGTGACTCAGTAAAGGGAGCTGTTTCTTGTATAGCAGAGTGGCAGACACTAGGTCTCTGTGTCAGTGTGATGAGTAAAGCAGTTCTCCACTCGTAGAACTCTGGTAAGTTGAAAGGGTGCAGCAAATCGAAACGCACCAATGTAACATCTGGTGAGTCAGATTATTCCAGATGTTTCAGATCATCAAAACAAATTTAAATATCAGAGAAATATAACCTTAGTAAATCTAAATCCATGTTTCCATCAATGTTTTTTATGCACATTTTGAAGTATCACATTAGAAATGGCTGATAAAACTGGCAAAAATTCGGAAAAACTACCGCAATATTGCAAAAAAGTTTTTATGTTCGTTTGAGGTTGTTTTTGGCTTTTCTGAAAAGGAGTTAATGCACTAAAGGGGAAATGGAAACACATTTGCTGAATAGGTTCTGACGTAGTGAGCGCTCCCATCTGCTAGTGGGTCTGTGCTTTACCAGAGGCACGAAACTGAGAAAATTCTAAGTCCAAACCTCCAGCTTGGAGAGGAAGACTCTCTCCATTTTTCTGAGACATGTGGTCAAACCTAATTTGCAACCTCCACATCTTGTTTATTACAGCCATGCATAACGTCAGCGTCTGACAAAATTAAGCTCTGCGTCGCCCGGTTGATTCGCTCCAAACAAGTAGATGGAAACGTGCCTAATCCACACTGAGGGGGCAGCAGCCTCAGCAAAGGGACCCAGACTCCCCTCTCCCCAGCCACTTGGGCCAGCTCCTCCAGGGGAATCCCAAGGCGTTCCCAGGCCAGCCGAGAAACATCGCCCCTCCAGTGTGTCCTGGTCTTCCTCTGGGTCTCCTCCTCGTGGGACGTGCCTGGACCACCTCACCAGGTGGGGGAGTCCAGGAGCATCCTAACCAGATGTCCGAGCCACCTCAACTGGCTCCTCTCGACATGGAGAAGCATCCGCTCTGAGTCCCTCCTGGATGATCGAGGTTCTCTAAGGGGGAGCACAGACACCCTGAGGCGAAAACCCATTTCGGCTGTTTGTGTCTGTGATCTCGTTCTTTCAATCACGACCCAAAACTCATGACCACAGACGAAGGAGAAATCATTCTGAATAATCGTTTTAGATCAAAAATCAATTTTGAATCGAATTGTGGCGCCAAAAATTGGAATCGAATCGTGAGAATAAGATTCCAACCCCAAGTTTTAAGCTCATTTATGTTTTAACCATTCAGAGAAAGACCTGCAGGTGTTCTTTGGATCACTGTGGATAACCCAAGTGTGCTTGGGGTTAAGGTCACAAACTGATGGCCAGACATTCTCCTTTAGGATTTTCTGCTAGAGAGCAGAATTCATGGCTCCACCAAAGTCGTTCAGGTCCCGAATCAGCAAAGCAGCCCCAGACCATCGCTCCACCACAGCCATGTTTAACTGTTGGTATGATGTTCTTTTTTTGCACAGCTTTCAAGTCTAAATGCAACTTCAAACTTATACCAACAATAAAATCTCGAACAATTAATAAGGCCTGAAGGACAAAGGATGGTACCCAAACACAACTGTGAAAGAATCTGTCAATGTGGCTCACACACATACACACACACGCAGAGAGGGGGGCAGCTCAGCAGGTCTGCTCCTGCCCCATCAATAATTAGCAGTTTAATCAAAGCAGAAATAGGACCCGCTGAATGGACTTGCGCACACACATCTGCACAGTAAAAGGCCCGATAATGACTGAGCATGGACAAGGACAATTATATGGCTCACGGCTAACGTCATCAGCAGGCAGACCCCGTATTCACCCATTAAAATACACACAGCGTTGTCTTCCTGCGCTCCATGAATACAAAGTGGTCTGGCTGAGGTGTGTCATTGTCATGACAACAAGGCACAGACTTATCGTTTCCGATGACGTGCTTGAAGAGGGTAAAATGAGTGGGGAAACCCAAGGCAGATTAGAATAAGCAGCTACAGGGAATAACTCAAGTTTTCCAGCAGACTGGAAAGAAAACTTTGACAGAATAAAAGCTTTAGTTCAAAACTTGGTAGTCCGTAAGCAGGTGGTGCCGACGTAAGCTTCACTGAAAAGCCAAAATTAACCAAAGATGTGGATGTGGCAAGTTTAAACTCGTACAACTTGTGATTCTTATGAAAAACCACCTTCTGCTGCAGTAACTTGAAACATTCCCCATATGTTCACCTTATCACCTGGTAAAGATGTGTTAAAACCCTTAATTCAGAGTTTCACTTCTGCTTCTTTTCTCTCTTCAGATCATCCAACAGATTTTCTCCAGGATTTAGATCTGGGGAGTAAAATGGCTATGGCAGAGACATTTAGCCACATGTTCACCTTCCTGTTGGAAGACCCAGGGATGATCTATTTTCACTTTCCTGGCAGAGGTCACAAGTTTTATTATAAGTCAACTGGTCGTTCACTTCAACAAGGTTGCCAGGGTTTTTGGCATGGTTGTTATGGAGACTTGGTAACATCAAGATGCCATAATGTCGAGGAACACTTCTGACTTATCTGTCAGCGCCTCTCCCTAAGGGTACGTTCACACAGCAGGCAAATGCGACCCAAATCCGATTTTTTTGCCTATATGGCAACCCATATCCGACTTTTTCATGGCAGTCTGAATGACCCAATTCTGATCTTTTCAACCCCCCCCCCCAAAAAAAAAAAAAAAAATCAGGATTGTGCCACTGATATATGTGGTGCTAAATTGGATCAGAAGCGTCTGCAGTCTGAACGGTCATGTCGCACTTTTATCCTCATAGAGTTGTAGTTTCAACCACCGTTTTTAAGACCAAACATTTGAAAATGGTTTGGTATCCTATACATACACAAGAGTTCAAGAAGAAAGGGATACAGGACTTCTTTTTTCCTGAACTTTCCACAATTACAGCTCTGTTAAAATGGTCCTGAACACAGAAACTGGAACACATGAAAATCCATCAGCTAGTATTTGGTGTCCCATTAGGCTTTTCTTTATCTGGTGTTATGTCTGGAGGAATTAGCCATTTATCGATAGTGGTAAAACTTCCAGACTAATGGGGCCGCTTCATGAAATATGAAGTCATGACTCATAAAATTTCACCAGTTTCCTTAAAAGGGTGCTCTCACAACAACCAAACACATTTTGTTCCTACTTTAGAACTTATAGTTTCTAATCTGTTGGTATCCACTCTACTGGTTAGAAGAGAGAAAGATAAGGAAAATGTGACTCAACTTTCAAATTTAATAGACTTTAAATGGATTAAAATAATGTCCAGATAATTATTGGTGTCCCAAACTCCAGGTGGGAAGCTGCTGATCTGAATCACTATGGCAACAGGAGGTAAGGCGTGATGGATGAGGATTTATTACAACTGGTGTGTAAAAGCACAGAATGCAAACACATATATCACAGACACACAAAATGAAGTGATTAGTAGGAAAACTTTACTTCCCTGCATCAAAAACACAAGCCGGGTGAAATGAAGGATGGAAAGTGTGCGCTCACTATATTGGTTTTGTTGAAGAGCTCGTAGGCTCAAAAAACACTGTTGCCACGGCAGCAATTAAGCGCCAATTATAGTCTGGATTCTAACTGGGGCTCTGATAGCAGAAAATGAAAACAAGAGGGAGCGAGCGCTGTAATAAACGGTCTGAGGAGTGTCTGAAAATGGCAGACCTCAGAACAGACACTGAACAAGAAATTCCTCTGGAATTCCAGACTGCGTAATCCATCCCACTGTACACAGCGGAGTTAAGAACGAGCTCTGCTGCACTGCCACCACAACAGATCCAACATCCACTCAGAGCTCCAATTGAACAGAATACAAACCAGTGAATGATGTACCTACCAAATGAAAATAAACTGAACAAATACAACTGTGAATAAACTGAGCTGCTTGCCATCTATATGGAGAGTAAAACCAAGACCTGAGAGACGAACCAAAACACAGATTTAGAAAAAAAGATGTCTATCTGGACAAAAGCTGTCTTCAGTCTGTGGATAGAGTAAATCTCTCCCTGGTCCATGAGACATCAGATGCCAGCGTTTACCGCTGTACCTACACTCTGAAAGACTTCTTCTGTTTTTGCTTTTTGTTACATTTAAACAAGGCTGCAACTAACAATTCTTTCAGTAATTGAGTATTCTATCGATTATTGTGATGATCAATCGGATAAAAAAAATTGCACCTTCAACAGATTTTTTACTTAACCACTTAAGCCTTTTTTATACAATTTTAGAAATACATTAAAATGTACAAACAAACGAATAATTAATTTCCTCTTTTCAATAAACATTTTATTGCCTAAAATGCTATAACATAGCATTCCTTTAGTGAATTTGAACTGGGTGAAGCTAAAACTAAGCCACTTGATGACTTTTGGGTAAAACATATTTACAGACAATGGTGTTTTTATCTTAAATACAAACTGTATATATATTTTGTACAGTTTTGGCCTAAACACAGCTCTGGATATGTTGTTTTTTGTGCAAATGGCCTTTTTTTGAAGTCTGTACACTCCAGTTAACAATTAATGGATTACTAATTTAGTTGATGATTATTACAATAATCAATTCATCAAGATTAATCCAAATAATCATTCCAGCCAACATTTAAGGGTAGCAGATCATCAAATGAATTTTAATAGCAGACCTGATGACTATTTTATTTATTAAGAGGTAATAGGCTTGTGCTGCTGGAGGGCTTAATCAATAGCTTTCCTCACTCTGCTCCATCCATCCACCTGTTCATCCATCTGTTCATCCATCTGCTCATCCATCTGTTCATCCATCCATCCCCAAGATAGGTCCAGCTCATTCTGGGGAATCCCGAGGCGTTCCCAAGCCAGTCGGGATACATGGTTCCTGCAATAAATTCTGGGTCTACTCCGGGGTCTCCTCCCAGTGGGACGTACCCCATAAACCTCCAATGGGAGGCGCCCAGGAGGCATCTAGATCACATGACCCAACCACCTCAGCTGAGTCCTTTTGATGCTGTTGGACCTCAGCGCAGAATAATCGACGCTGTTGATATATTAATGAAACGATTGGAGAGTTGGGTCAGACTCTCTGGTACAGTACTTGACTGGTTGTGTCAATGGGTGACTTTTTATCAGAGTGGGCAGAAGTCACATCTCAGAAGTGAGGGGGACACATTTTTCAGAGGTCTATTGAGTGATTTATTGTCCGCTCACATTCGATTGCACCTCTTCTTACTGACTTAAAACACACATAATCACTAACAGCTACAGCACAGCACCAGGGGGACTAACAACATCTAAAGTTTCAGCTGCCAAACTCTGGTTAGGCTGACACAATTACCCTCGAACATGTACAGGGTAAGTAGCCAGATCATTAAGTGTCAAATAGCAACACTGAACATGTTCAACAGTGTTCGGTAAAACACCATTCCTGTAAGCAAATTAGTACTAAACACACAAAATGGCATGGAAGTGACAAGGTAACAGAGCAAATAAGCCTCATAATTTAAGGGAATGAACACAGAAAGAGACATGACATGAAACAAATTGACATTTTAGTCAAATGTGACAGCACCAAGGTGCAAAAATACTAAAGATAAATGACTTGACCTACACCCGCTGCATTTAAGAACACAAATATTGCAGAAGTCAAATAATATCTGAAAATAAATAATTAACAAATAAACAAAAATGTCTAAATATAAACTACACATTGTCTTCTACCTGTTCTACCCATAATAGATACAAAAACAGACAAATACTTAAAAACCCTGTCCTGATACCTGCCTGGTTTCTTTTTGTCAGCAAGTTCTAATCTCTCTTACCTGAGAAGAGCCTGAATCACCGTCCTGCTGCTGGCCTCTGCTCTAACGTCTCCTCCCTGACTTTACTCTTACTATTGTGACAATAACAATTTCTTTTAAATATGTGGAAAGCAACAGTGAGCACAACTTCTACACAGAAATTAAAGCGGATTGGATTTATTCCTCGCATCAACTAACTTGCAAGGGATGTTACATAGGAAACATTAGTATTCTTGTTAACTAGCTTAACAAGAAATACTACTGGCATGGATTAACTAGTTATCATTTAGCTAACATTATCCACATGCAACAGGATTACTCAATTTACAAGGTTTGTTTGGAAAAAAGAACTGCAAAGTGTTGCTGGCTCTGGCTGGTTGCTGAACATGAGTCTGACACACACTGCGCGTCCTGACAAGCCTCCACATCGCAAAGGCTCTATAACTGGGATTCCAGTAGATACATGTTGACCTGATTATGTTTCATTGACTTGTTTCTAGCTCATTTGTTTTATTCACCTACTTGACACCAACCCTGATGAAATTAACTCCCCGGGCGCAGGAAAATTGGAGAGCTGCACAAGATGAGGCGTTGCCTCTGCTTTTATGTATTCACTTAGATCAACACGACACAGATTCACCAGTACGTGCCAAATGAGCCACCAAGGTACGGCTTTTGCCATGGCAACAGTGCAATCCGCTGCTGGGATTTCTTGAGACTTTCCATATGTTGACACTTGTCACCATGGAAATCACATTTATTTGCTTGACATCACTTATGCTCAATGCAAGAAAAATATTAATTAAATGTAAGAGTCAGAAATATTTGCCCAATTTCAACAAATTGGTTCCTGTTGCCACTGTTAATGTGGAAACTGTACTTAGAACGATGACCGTAAACGCAGCAAAAGATAAAAGGCAGCGAGAGCAGCAGAAACACTGGCAGTGCAGCATTAGACCCTCAAACTCAGCTCATGCTGAGAGAGAGCCATATGGAGGAACAGAAAGAGAGGAAGGGGGAGCGGTGAGAAGAGCAAGATAGGACTGGTTTGGAAGGAGGAGAAGAAAGAGGCAGCTCGGGGTGAAGATAAAAAGATTTGACCTGACACATTACAGGGCACGGCGGAGGTCGTTTGCTCTAATAGCTGGAGTGAAGATGCTGACGGTGAGATGAAAGGAAATATTCCTTTTATGCCATCAGCCCTAAGAGGAGACGTGGAGGTGTATAACCTGGCGAGTTGGACTTTAAATTTCAGCCTAAAACACAAACAGGATTAATATCCTCAAAGACCTCCGGGCAACAACACTTCAGGGCTCCGAGGCACTGACGGAGCCACTTTTATTTAAATGAACATACAACGCAAAGCCATTACAAATGAAACCTGGATAATAATCCCTTGTGATGATACGGCAAGCCCTCGTGACAAGATCATACAATTATCTTTAATGGAAGTTCTTGCATCAAGGGTGAGCCAAACCTTCTGCAGGCCTTTAATCTATCACAGTGTTGGAAGTTATTTAAATTCTGGGGTGGGATAAAATACAGTGCATTCCCATAGAAATAAAAAACAAAAGAGTCTCCTTGTTTTTGTCTGCAAGCATGAGGCGCCAACACCACATCGTCTGCAGATAGTTAAAAGCAACAGAGAAGCTCAACTCACAAGTATATATATATATATATATATATATATATATATATATATATATATATATATATATATATATATATATATATATATATATATATGCCTTGCCAGTAATCAGATACCCTGCAGGAATAATAAGCTGGCCAAAGGAAGAGATAAAGACCATGGATGTTAAAACTCGGAAACTACTAACCATGCATGGAGGGTTCCACCCTAAATCCAGCATCCTGAGACTATACGTGAGCCGTAAGGACGGAGGCAGAGGACTAGCGAGTGTGAGAGCCACTGTCCAGGATGAAACATCCAAGATCCATAAATACATCAAGGTCAAAGCCTCAACCGACGATGTGCTCAGCGAATGTCTCAAACAATGGGGACCAGAGGATGAGGTGCTGGAGGAACCATCATGGGAGGATAAGTACATGGGATGTACCACCGACAAATAACTGAAGTGGCTGATATCAGGAAATCCTACCAATGGCTGGAAAAAGCTGGACTCAAGGACAGCACAGAGGCACTCATCCTGGCTGCACAGGAACAGGCCCTAAACACCAGAGCGATAGAGGCTCAGATCTACCACACCAGACAAGATCCAAGGTGTAGATTGTGCAAGGAGGCCCCTGAGACAGTCCAACACATAACAGCAGGGTGCAAGATGCTGGCAGGGAAAGTGTACATGGAACGTCATAACCAAGTGGCGGGCATAGTGTACAGAAACATCTGTGCAGGATATGGACTGGAAGCCCCGAGATCAACGTGGGGCACACCCTCAAAGGTGGTGGAGAATGACCGAGCTAAGATCCTGTGGGACTTCCAGATCCAGACAGACAAAATGGTAATGGCGAACCAACCGGACATCGTGGTGGTGGATAAACAACAGAGGAAAGCCGTTGTGGTGGATGTAGCAATACCAAGCGATTGCAACATCAGGAAAAAGGAACACGAGAAACTGGAGAAATACCAGGGCCTCAGAGAGGAACTGGAGAAGGCCTGGAAGGTGAAGACCACAGTGGTGCCTGTGGTCATCGGGGCCCTCGGGGCAGTCACCCCCAAACTGGAGCAGTGGCTAAAACAGATCCCAGGAACAACGTCAGACATCTCAGTCCAGAAATGCGCAGTTCTCGGCACAGCCAAGATACTACGCAGAACCCTCAAGCTCCCAGGCCTCTGGTAGAGGACCCGAGCTCAGAGGTTGAGAAAGACCACCCGTGGAGGGTGAGAAGGGAATTTTTAATATATATATATATATATATATATATATATATATATACACACACACACAGTATTTAGTCAGCCACTGATTGTGCAAGTTCTCCTACTTAGAAAGATGAGAGGCCTGTAATTCTCATCATAGGTACACTTCAACTATGAGGCAAAATGAGAAAAAAAATCCAGGAAATCACATTATAGGATTTTTAATGAATTTATTTGTAAATTATGGTGGAAAATAAGTATCTGGTCACCCACAAACAAGCAAGAAATCTGGCTTTCACAGACCTGTAACTTCTTTAAGAAGCTCTTCTGTCCTCCATTCGTTACCTGTATTAATGGCACCGGTTTGACCTCGTTATCTGTAGAAAAGACACCTGTCCACAGCCTCAAACAGTTGGACTCCAAACTCAACCATGGCCAAGACCAAAGAGCTGCCGAGGGACACCAGGAAGAAAACTGTCGCCCTGCACCAGACTGGGAAGAGTGAATCTACAACAGGCAAGCAGCTCGCTGTGAATAAATCAACTGTGGGAGCAACTGGAAGACATACAAGACCACTGATAATCTCCCTCGATCTGGGGCCCCACGCAAGATGTCATCCCGTGGGGTCAGAATGATCATGAGAATGGTGAGCAAAAATCCCAGAACTACACGGAGAGACCTGCTGAATGACCTGCAGAGAGCTGGGACCAAAGTAACAAAGGCCGCCATCAGTAACGCTCTACGGCGAGAGGGACTCACATCCTGCAGTGCCAGGTGTGTCTCCCTGCTAAAGCCAGTACATGTCCAGACCCAGAGAGCAGACGGATGATCCAGAAGAGGATTGGGAGAATATCATGTGGTCAAATGAAACCAAAACAGAAGTTTTTGGTAAAAACTCCACTTGTCGTGTTTGGAGGAAGAAGAATGCTGAGTTGCATCCCAAGAACACCATCCCTGCTGTGAAGCACGGGGGTGGAGACATCATACTGTGGGGCTGTTTTTCTGCAAAGGGGCCCAGACAACTGCTCCGTGTTAAGGAAAGAATGAACAGGGCCATGCATTGGGAGATTTTAAACCAAAACCACCTTCCATCAAGTGAGCACACTGAAGATGGAACGTGGCTGGGTCTTCCTGCAGGCCAATGATCCCAAACACACCGCTCGGGCAACGGAGTGGCTCCATAAAAAGCATTTCAAGGTCCTGGAGTGGCCTGGCCAGTCTCCAGACCTCAACCCCATAGAGAATTTGTGGAGGGAGTTGAAAGTCCGTGTTGCCCAGCAACAGCCCCAAAACATCACTGCTCTCGAGGAGATCTGCATGGAGGAATGGGCCAAAATCCCAGCTGCAGTGCACGCAAACCTAGTGAAGACTTACAGGAAACATTTGACCTCTGTCATTGCCAACAAACGTCATGTTACTTAAGGTTAAGTACTGAGTTGAACTTTTATTGACCAAAAACTTATTTTCTACCATAATTTACAAATAAATTAATCAAAAAATCCTACAATGTGATTTCCTGGACTTTTTGTTTCTTCTCATTTTGCCTCTCAGAGCTGAAGTGAGAGAACCTGCACAACTGGTGGCTGACTAAATACTTTTTTGCTCCACTATATATATATATTCTGATACCACCCTGGGTAGCTGCCCATATGGCTTTTAATGGAAATCCACCACTGTTCTCAATTAAAACCATAAAATCTGCACAACCTGGACCATTTAGTAAACAGTCCATTAACAAATTTCACTGTTTAAGCAAGTATCCAGCACATATCCAAAGCTTTGTTTACAGCTTAATACAAGTGTTACGGTTTCCACTTGGCAATGCTGTCATGCCTGTGCCTGTACATACATTACCTTCTGCCTAAAGTAGGCATGCTTTAAATCCCCCCACCAGCAGCTGCATCTGTTTTGCAGGAAAACAAACATTTCCCGGTAAGCCTTGGTCACACCCTGACAAAGTCACACATGGTAGAGCAGGTGTTAACGAGACAGCAGTACAGCCTCCCAGTTACTCAGGAAGCTTTGACTGGACTCACATAGATACAAATTCATCTAATCACCCTCCAATGTTGCAAATGCACAAATTAAACACACACAAGAAGGGAGAGTAAACAGTGGCAGAAGGCTGCTTGGTGAAACGTTCCCAGCAGCAACTTGGCTTATTAGAAGTGACTCAAGGCTTTATTAGTGCTGTAGGGGGGGATGATGTGATTGTCCACCCCCAAAATCATACAAACCTCATTAGTCAATTAGAACCCCCCCCCAAGATAAACTATTCCATGGGAGTGTTTTGTCCAACCAAAGAGCTCAACATTTTCATTTTACACTTTCCTTGACATTTAAATCTAACACACCCCATAATCTCTAGATATCGATGCATTACACACACTGGTCAATTTCAGAGGTTATTTCTGTTCATTTTGATGACTATGGGTTACAGTGGTGTCTCCAAGTATAATAATGGAAAGCTGAGTGGAAGGAAAAAATGTGGAAGAAAAAGGTGCAGAAGCAACAGATAATTTAAGTCCATTCAAGAGCTTCAAGAGCTTCACAAGACGTTAAACAATCAAATTTTCTTAAACAAATCAAGCTAATTCTAGTATCTGAATAAAAACAAGAAGCAGTTTTCAAATGATTATTTCATTATTAATTGCACCTCCAGTTAAATCATGAATTAACTGCAATTAACCACAGTTTTAAAAAGAATCAGAGTTAAATTTAACTAGCTACAACCAGGTTTGTTTACTCCCAGACTGATACAATCAAGAAATAACTTAAATAGGACCTGTCTGACAACATGAAGTAGGCAAATGGATCTCAAAAAGCAACATAACATATGCAACTTTGAAGAAATTCAAGAGTAGCTGAAATATCTATCAGTCTGGAAAGGGTAATGGAGTCACTTCTAACGCTTTGGGACATCAATGAACCACAGTGAGAGACATTGTCCACTAGTGGAGAATAGACAGACACAGTGCTGAACCTTCAGGAGGTAGATGACTTGTCAAACTAGATGGAACCATGACAAAAAAAGAAGAGATCTGGAAGGTAGTAAATACTTTTTCTCAAAGCAGTTGGTACTCAGTCCGGACTAGTGACACACTTTATTTTTTTATATTTGTCTCTCACACACTAACGTGCATCATCAAACCGTGAAACCGTTTTGGCTCACTTCAGCTATCATCAAATACTCTTCTCATGAGTTCGAGACATTGTTGAACTTTGCTCCTTTCTTGGTTGTATAATTATTCCGCCATCGTTTTGGCGCCCCCTCTACTGTGGCACCCACTTTTTGCACCACTGGTTGTTTTTGTATGCACGTATGCGTGTATGGTGTCACACTGTGTTCAGCTCAAAGACAACTTGACATGTTGTGTAAGTGGGCCAAGATGGGCCTGATAAACAACTACACACACATAAGATTAGATACTTTATCATCATTGTGCAGGACAATAAATTTATGATGCAGGGTAACTCTAGAGGCCAAGGGAGAAATACATAAAAACTGAATCACCTTGAGTACAGTAATGGGGCTGAGTAAAAGTAGGTCTGTTATAATACAGAAAAAGCCTCCACAGTGCAGCAGAGTGTGTGTGTGTGTGTGTGTGTGTGTGTGTGTGTGTGTGTGTGTGTGTGTGTGTGTGTTACTTATAGAGGTGTGTGTTTAACTTCACAGCACTATAATGTGTGTATCATAGCTTCTAGAGGATTTCTTGCAGCCAGAGTTGTGTATACATGGGCAGGTGGGTCTTGTCTCTTTTGTGTTTGCTCTCTTGTGGGTCCTCTCCTTGTGTTTGTGTGTTAAGTGGTGGTCTGCCCTAAATTACCTGTCGAGAAGACGGAATATATGCTGGTCAGCAGCGGCCGCTGCTGCAGCGCTGCTTCCATTAACGGCAGCAATCGTTCACAATCTGATGGGCAACGGCTAAGGGTTACCACGGCAACCCTGCCGCATGCCTGCCAAATATTACTTGGGTATACACTGTTATACTTTAACTACCCACGGTGCCTTAGGATAAGACCCTTGGAATATAACAGAAAAACAATTGTTATGTTTGACCAATAGCCTTATTAGGGGTTCTTGATATTTAGCTAGAAAGGGTCTGACTCATTAAATACAGCTAAGATCACAACAGTGGAGCAGCAGGGCTCTTTGGCCAACCAACGGAAAATGGAGGGCAGAGCATGCACTTGTCATATTGTCATGCACTTGTAGACAGGCAATATTTCATACAGTTTTATTAATTCATTATGGAAATGGGCCAGTTGGAGATGGACCTGATTAAATACGCCACAGTTTCAAACCCACAACCCAACCATACTGTGTCAATTCAAAGGGCTTAACTGGTGCACAATTGACGGGTCTGGGTTAGCAAAATAACGTTAACTGAATTGTTTCTAACCCAATAATTTTAAAGTCTATTCTGGTTAACTGTGTGAATCTGCTTGGAAGCAGTGCTGTTGTAGCAATTCTAAGGTTCAGTGTGGTACTTAGATAAAGCTGCTGTAATGGAACCAAAATATTTTATATTCATTTTGGCACAGAGTTTATTTTCTAAGCAATGGAAACACCAGAGAAAGTGATTTAGGAGCAAAATACCATGTTGACATTTCAACAGTTAATAATTTCAAAAACAGACAGCTTCAGGTTTTTAGCCACCAGAACAGCCAGAGATGATGTGTTCGCACCTTAAAATCACCTGATATAAACTTGCTTTAAAAGCCATGAGAGCTAGGAACTAGGGATGCACCGATCAACCAGCCGGCCGATAAATCAGTCCAAATTTTCCTAATTTTGGGAGATGGAAGATCGCCCGACACTTACACGTGAAACCGATCTTATCCACCGATTTTATCTATCTCTGCACAGGTCTGAAAATCAGCCACTGTCCGCTTTAGCTCTGCTATGAGAGAGGGCCTGCCACCTGCCCACCAGGTCACATCTGCACGTACGCGGTTGATAGTCACCCCACCGTGGCCAACTTAGCAACTGTCGCTATATTTAGCGACTTTTCACACAAGAGAAATCGGTATCGACCAAAATCCGAACTGACTGGTCAAGCTTTTTAAAGATAAGTGATCGGCCAGAAAACAGAGAACACTCACAGTTTTTATCCACTCCAACCTGTTTTGTACACGAAAGAAAATGATGAGAAAGAAAGTCTAGATTAATCCTTCCAGAAGGAGCAGGGATAGGGAAACACGGACGGACTCCAACAGAGACGGCCTGACGGATAACTCATACTGGACATCCCCTTGGTTGGTCCTGTGCTCTCGCTCCATCACTGCTGCTGCTTACAATTAGTTCATTACTGAACGAACAGATTCAAAATCATTCATGTGAAGATTCTATTAGCCTCTGTTCTGAAATTTACATAATGAGACACCACTTAGAATCTTAAATGCTCTGCAGCACTAAACAGAGATGGCGTTTTTCGGAACAAAAGCTTTTCTTGGCTCCAACAACAGCAGATGGTGGAAGGAGAAATGGAGTAGAGGAACAAAACCACTTCCAACATATTTATCCTTCAGAAGTGGAACATGAATGCCAAAGGGCCCCTGAAGCCTCCCCCCCTTTGGCTTATGTGTGCTCCTGCTTCCATCCCTCGTTGCCGCTCAATTACAATTCCTCATTTCCATACCGTTATCTCTTCTTCTTTGTCCTCCTCCCTCCTCCACTCCATTATTTTGTTATAATTTTTTTCTGCCTCCATGACAAGCAGCAGAGCCAAAAGGGAAAATATGCAAAGCTGCTTTCTGATTTGCTCCTCCGTTTAGGCAAGTGCGGATGCACTGATCAGGGTCGGCTGCTAACTTCTCCTGCACTTAAAAACACCGATCTGGGACATTTTCATAGGAATAAAGCAGTAATCAGTCACTGCTTTGGCCTACCAAATAAGATTATTGATCACTCTCAAGAGTGGATGTTGATGTTTGAGAAGATCGAAAATGAAATCAAACAACAAACAATACAGTCTGGAAGCATTTCCCAGAGAGTGACTGCAGAGTTTTGCTCTAGCAGATCAAGAACAGTCAGTTTATGACCCAGTCAAAGGCTGAGGAGATACTGGTTCACTGCTCAGCTCAAGAAAGACCTCATTCTTTATCAAAATATTCTTGAATACTGACTGAATCATTGAAAAGAATCCAAATTAAATACTCCCTGGATTTTTAAAACGGCACAATATTTCTTGCAAAATGAAGCCTGTTTTGCACAGCGCTAACCAGGTGCTGTTAGCATGCAACTTAGGAAGAAGAAATATTGTACGTAGGCTGTTATCATTGCCAAAGATGAAGTCGTGCTTTAAGTTTAATTCAACCAATGTTTTTCGATATGTATGTTGAAGTATCGCATTAAGAAAAAGTTGATGGAAATTACAAAATTCGAAATAACTTCCTCAATTTTGTTAAAAAATAAAATAAAATAAAATTTAAAAAAAAATTACGCTCGCTTGAGGTGGTTTTCAGCTTTTATTAAAAAAAAGAGCTAAAACACTAAAGGGGAGATGGAAACACATTTACCAAATAAGTTCTGACATAGTGAGCATTTACCTCACAGGACTGATCAGCTGTTTCCACTGTTGGAATCATTAGCATTGCATTTCTTTCTCAATGTCTCCAGACAGCATGTAACATCGCCAGTACTAGTTGACATGACAGAACAATTACAACTTGCCTGATAGCAACACATTCTTGAAAACGTCTCTTCATTTTCCTGAGATGTGTGGTCCATGCTAGCTTGCAACCTCTACTTCCTATTTATTACAGCCATGCGTAACGTCAACATCTGACAACATGATGTTTTGCGTAGCCTGGTTGATCCGCTCCAAACCAGTAGATGGAAACACCTAATTTGCATTTTCTTTGTTACAACATTTTAAAAGTTTGCTAAAAATTCAAATGGCAGTTGGGTAGAAACACAGCTACTGACTTTATGTCTAAATTTAAGGCTCTTATGTTGAAGTATGAAAGGAAATAGTTCTTGAGCTGCCCTGCCCAAAATTACTGAAGAGAGAATCGACAGTTCATTCAGGACATCACAGAAGAACCCAAGACAACATTTAAAGTCCTGCAGGTCACCTGGCTTAGTTAGGCTCAGTGCTCATGATTCAACAATGAAAAAAGAGACTGGGCAAAAATGGCCTCCATTGGAGAGCTACAAAGCTAAAACTAATGCTGAGCAAAAAGAACACAAAGGACCGTCAACATCTTCGTAATCTCGAGACTTCTGAAGAAAAGTTCCGTAGACTGATGAGGCACAGGTGGAACTTTTTGGGTGTGAGCTCCTCAACATCTGGCATAAAACTAATATTCAGAAAAATGAAAACTCATACTGACAGTCCAACATGGTGTTAGTAGTATGATGGTCTCAGGATGCTTTACTTCTCCAACTCTGTTGACTTGCTGTAACTGATTTTTTTATTGGGTTTGCTCTGGAGCAGAACATCTTGAGAAATGTAACTGGCGGCCCCTGGACTGATTTTGTGCAGCTTCCAACTGCAATTCAGGAATGATACAAATATTGCCAGCATGCACTTAATGCATATGGAGACAAATTAAAATCTTCTTACAATGGAAAATGTTTGGTATCTGTCTATTCGTAATCAAGTTTTATGTATTCGCTTTATTTTCATAGAAAGTTCACCTCTAAATGGATAAAAAAAGGAACATTTTTGAGAGGTCTAGTTAAAGTCTGGATTTAAAACTGACTGAGATGCTGCGCTATGACCCCAAATGGCCCATCATGCTCGACTTCCCTCCAATATGGCGGCGTTCAAACAATTCAGCAAAGAAAACATGGCCAAAATTTTTCCACACTGCTGTAAAAGAGTCAAAGCCATTTCAAAACTGCATTTTGTATATACTCTTTGTCTGATATTAAAATTTTTTTGATGAAAAACATTTGAGGGTGACAAAAAACTAAATCAATGGCACTGTATACACCTATAGTTCTGCCATATCAATGTTCAACTGATACTTCAGCTGGAGGACATTAAGCAACTTTTCATAAGCATAAAATAAACAATATTTCCTAAGCATAAGACAGTCAACTACAACACTTTATTAAACCCAGCGTGCCTCCTCTCTTGAATAGAGCTGGTCCCAATTCATGTTGACACAAATTACAGCACAACGTCCTCTGCTGACTCCAAATGGTGTTGTGAAACAGGCCGATAGCCTGCAGGAGAACAGTTAGCGCCGCTGCTCATATCGCTGTACCTCTGCTGACCTCCAGCACCCGTCATCGTCCTTGATCACTAAAATCGCCGTCTACCACCAGCTGCTAAATTCATCATAACAAGCATTTGCATCCCAGCAGGTTGTATTCCCTTATTTCACTCTCGGAGAGAGCAGATGTTGTTGTTGAGAGCCTTTTGGATTGCACAAGAGCGTTGAAACCGAATCCTGCGATCAGGACAAACAATTGTCCGAGTGCACAATTCAACACACTCACTTCTGTAATTTGCCATTTATTAAATATTGACTGTTAATTTCTAACATTTTCCGATGTGAACATGCAGCTGCATTCATAAATCCATACAGCTGTCAAACAGGGTGGCAGCAGCAGCAGCAGAGACAACAGGCTCCCAGATCGGGGCCATTATAAGCTGGATGTTATCACGGAGAGGCTTAAAATAGAGCCTTGATCCGATAATGGACTGAAGTTTATGATCATTAATACTCTGGACCCACGTGTCAGTCTGGGCCCAAAGATGCATGCCATACCTCCCACCCCCACCCACCTCCAACCTACCCACTTCTCTTCATACACAGAATTTCAGAATAGAAGCAGAAGCACTTGAACCCTTTGAACTGTTCCGCGTTTTGTCACATTGCTACCACAACCTAGAACGTATTCCACTGAAACTGCTAGACCAACACATTGGAGCAGTTGAAACCAGACGTTTACATACAGCGAATAAAAAGACATGTCCACCTTTTTTTTTTTCTCACTGCCTGAAGTCAAAGCAGACCAAACATCTCTTGTTTTAGGTCAATCAGAATTACCTACATGCCACAATAATGACAGAAAGAATAACATGTCAGAGATTTATTTATATTTATTATATACCCTTTATATATATTTATTTATATAAAGTCTTCAAAATCTGAAGTTTATTATGTTTCCTCAGTATTTGGTAGCATTGCCTTTGAACTGTCTGCCTTGGGTCAAACGTTTTGGGTTTCCTTCCACAAACGTCTCAGTAGTTTGCTGGAGTTCTGGCCCATTTATCCTGACAGAACTGGTGGAACTGAGCCAGGATTGCACGCCGCCTTGCTCACACTTGTCTTTTCACATCTACCTACAAATTCTCTGTAACATTGACTTTGTTGTCCTTAAACCATGTCAGAACCACTCTGGCTGTATGCTGAGGGTCATTGTCAATTTAAAACACTCATTTGTGCCCAAGCTTTAACTTCCTGGCTGATATCCTTAGATACTGATTCAATATTTCCACATGTTCTGTCCTCAAGATTCCATCTATTTTATGAAAGGTACGAATTCCTCCTGCAGCAAAACAGCCCCAAAGCATGATTCCACCACCACCATACTTCACAGGTGGCATGGTCCGCCCTTACACCCTCCAAACGTAACGATGATCATTATGGCCAAACAGTTTCACTACAGTTTCATCAGACTACAGGACATGTCTCCAAAAATGAAGTTCTTTGTCCCTGTGGACATTTGCAAACTGCAACCTGGCTTTTTTATATATTTTTTTGGAGTAATGGCTTCCTCCTCGCTGAGCGGCCTTTCAGCTCATGTCGGTACAGGACACATTTAACTGTGGATAATGACTCTGTCTTACCAGCTTCAGCAGCTCCTCAAACAGATTTTTTTTGCAGAAGAAAATCATCCCCTAATTTTCATGGAGGGGATGGTGTGTTTAGGGTGATGATCAGCGTTAGTTTCTTGCCACACAGAGTTTTACATGCATCCCATCTGACCAGGGCTTGTGAGAAAACCTCAAATGACACTTCTCAAAGCTTCTTTTCATAAAGCCCTGGGCAAGCCCCTCCTTCTTCTGCTCACCAAACAGTCAAAATGAAAGACATCATCGGAATTCTGGGACAGGATAACATGCAGTCCTCCCCAAAACAGAATAATATATACATATATATCTCCACTGACTCCACATCCACAAAAGCAATAAAAAACTTGAAATATATATATTTTTTACCTGGTGTTTGCATGCTTACCCTTTCTAATGCCGCCCTGGGTAACCACCCATTGCAGTTACGTGTGCCTTTATGTAGGTCAGTCACATAAAACCCCCATTAAAAAAGAAAATGTGAAAAAAGTTTGAGCAACTTTATGGCCAGGACACCCCTGTTGCCCCAAAGGTTCACCCACAGTAAAGACCTTTGCTGCATTTCCACATACTCCTTTACAATGTTATTTTCTTAAAAAGCCTTTGCAGCCCCAGTTTAGAAACAATGGCGCTGTCTGAGTTAGGATGCAAACATGATCCACACACATATTGTGTTTCATCCTTTCATCCTTTTTGTTTGGAAATGAGCCAGTGTTTAATGAGCACAACTACCGCAGAGTCATTTGGTAAATGGCTGAATGCAGATTAATCACTCTCCCACTGCACTCAAACGTCTTACGCTTCCTTTTACTCGTTTTGAAAAATGGACTTCAGAACAAAACTGGTAGATAACCCAGGGAACAGTACAAATATCAATAAATTATAAAGGAAAATGCGAGCAAATATGCAGAGATTTCCCTATCCTGGGATCAATAAAATACATCTTATCTCATAAAACCTGCACAAATGCTGTTCTGCACTGTTCAGGGCGTAGGCTGGCAGTCCACTGACGAAGTTGGCTTTGTTACAAAGCTAACAATCATCTTTTGTTCTATTTTTGAGATCCTATTTATACCTGGCGTGAAAGAAACTTTGAAAAGTCCATCATGCACGCTGGCACCGCAACCCTACATTGTCAAGAGAGACTAGGTAGAGATAGACATGGGATGGGTTGGGGGATGTAGGACAGAGTTGTAGACATAAAGAGGAGCTAAAGAGAGACAAAACGACTTGGGAGGGACGTGGATCGCGGAGTCCCAGAAACGGTGAACGGAGAACAGTGCCGGCACCGGGGAAGTAGAGCATCAATTAAGGGCAGCGTGACCTGGATGGCACAGTGACGTTCCCACAATGCATTACCATCACGGCTGCTGCTTCACTTTCTCTCCCTGTCTTCTCCTCACACACACACACACACACACACACACACACACTTCTCCTTTAAAAAGGTCTTCTGCAGTGACATCCAACCTGAACCCAGTGTTCAACTAGCCAGGCTAATGTAGGCCTCGGCATGCCCTGTGCTGAACAGCGACTTCTATAGCCTCCAGCTGAATGCAGACAAGATGAAACCCTTACAGCAGGTGCTTGTTCACGTTCAAGTCAAGAAATGAAGGCTCTGTTGGGAAACTGATGTCAAGATAACAAGTTTTGCTGGATGATAAATTGTCCCAGAAATTATTGCGATAAACGATAATATTGTCGCTTTGAGACTATTTTCAAGTAATGATAGTGGCAATGATAGATAATGGCATAATAATGCAAGTTCACCCTCTCAAAGGCCAATAAACTTTAATTTTGTAAATAACACTTAACATTATCACTATTATTTTCCATTCTATTTCCAATCTTATTGTTTTATTAGATGCCTTTATTTCATTATTTATTTTTTATATTTTTTTTGTATTTATTTAGTAATTTTTTAAAGATATTTCAAGTATCCAAAATAAAACATGAACACCAAAAACAATAAATACAATGGAAATAAAAACCACACACAACCGAAGCCATGACTAAAATGGATCATGTCTGTCAACAAAATTGCCCTTCAAAAAATACTAATCAGAATGGAAATTATCAAGCTCATTTTAATTTATCATGGGATTAATTTATTAATTACTTATTGCGACAGGCTTAGCTTACTGAAAATGAAATGCAACTGAATGTCATTAATATCATTTTAAAAAACGTTGGGTAAAACTAAATTATTAGGGAATCTTTTAACGCTGTCAGTCAAAATGACAGACAATGAAAAAGCAGCCTCAGCCTTGCTGAGTGATTTTGATTTGCTGGGAGATTGGATAAATTCATGATGCACTGCAGCATATGGCCATGACATTAAATAATGCTTAAGTAATTGCTATTTGAAAATGTTAAAATAAAAATAATGATGTCTATCTTTATTTATTTAAGAAAAATATAGATCAATTTATTTAACACATGCATCTCTAGATATATTAAAATGCATAAATATTTATTTTTGCAACTTTTTACTGGATTGCATTATGGCACTTTTGGCCTTCCATACCCTACATGTTGGGTGGATCAAGTGGTTTGTATTTTCGTCTCCTCCCGGTGTGACTTGTTTACAGTTTGAGCTCCCCCATCTACCATGACGCAACAAATGGATTAATAATGTGCCAAAAAAACGATGTATTTCTGTGTATTCGTACTTTCAAACACCATATATTCACTAATCCTGCCAACTATAACGAGACTCTCCTGATCAGCGGAGAGTAAATTATTTCTTTGCACCTTCTCAGTTCACAGTGACCTCTCCTGCTGAGATCTGCAGCCCACCTGCAGATCACACACACATGCAACAAAGAACACACTCGTGTTCCTTCTGAATAATTGAGCTGAGGGACAGGGGCCCACACAGCATACACACCGGGGGGGTAATCAGACACCAGGGAAAGACTCGAATACATCACTGTGCACACAGCTGCCATTATAATCGAGCCCCTATGAGGCTGATCAACTCCTTGGAGAAGCAGAAGAGGTGAGGCGTTTAGGTGCACTGACAGAGAGTTGGACCAGAGGAGGCAGGGATGACACAGTGTCAGATCTGTGACATCACATCCTGGGGTCAAAACAGCTGGAGCGGAAAAACACACGACTGCTCCACTCGAAGACGGGGGCTCCTGCTGCAGGAAGTGATCTGCAGTCCCTGTTATTGTCACTCATTGGTCGATCTGGAAACCAGCTGACCCACCTCAGGCAACAACAATTATCTGATTGGTTCCAGGATTCCGGCTAAAAGCAAAATCTGCTTGGGATTCAGTCACCTCTCTGCCACACACACATACACACACACACGCACACACACTCTGCTTCCTTCTTTCTGCTGACGCATCAGTTTCAGACATCCATCACCAGCGCTGGTTAACAGAACCGACTCGGATCACTGCCGCGCTGCCTCCTGAGTGTGCAGGTGTCTGTGTGAGCAGGGCTGGGCCATATGGCTTAAAAAGGAACTCTCCACAGGTTTTCATACCTGAGCCGATTTTTATCAATTTTTTTTTTCTTATCTCGCTTTCTTTTCTAAAAAAGAAATTGCAAATAACAGAAAATATTTTCAAAAAGTGGTAACCATCCCTTCTGTGAGTTGTGCGATGGAGTATCAGGGCCAGGCTATGAGAATAAGGTCATAATACTAGCAGCATAAAGGCACAATTTTCCAAGAAGAACGTCTTAAGATTGCGGGAAAAAAGTTGTTTTAATCAACAAACCTTCCAGAGTTATCGAGATCTAATGTGAGAAGCTCAGTCCTTGTGGTTCTTTCTTTGAAATAGACTGTCATTTGCATCCAAATAAATAGGGACCGTAAAACCCGCTTATCAAACAATATGGTAGCCCCGGGAGCGCTGACATCACTCTGAACTATGGAAACACAAGGGGTGCATTGGTGGGGAAAAAAAGCCCAGATTTCCCATAAATGAAATCTTCAAAAACCAAAAATTCAATTAATCAATAAAATCGAGTGTGAGTCACATCTGCTCCAGGTTTCCGGTGTAATCCATCTTCCCGAACGTCCCAAATTCTGCATTCATCGTTAATCCCAATCTACGCCCATCTCCAGTCAGCCGAACGCCTCTAAACTGGAAGCCAGAGCGGGCACACGCACAGTTTCTAGAGAACTGGGAATGGGTGCAAATTTCTACCTGACTGAGAAGGAAACCAAACATGGCTTCCTTTCCAAAAGCCTGTAACTCCCACAGGAAAAGGCTTATGACCCTGTCAGTGGTACCGTTGCAGCTCAGGCTGTAATTCGTGCTGTCTGCTAAAGCCTTGCTGTCATCAACAAGAAAATCCCTTCCCACCCCCCACCACTGCTACCTAAGCTTACTTAAAGTCATCCCAAGCCACACAGTTCACCCAGCTATATAAACAGCATATGCAGCAGCAGCAGCACACAAGTGCTGAGATAACGGACGAGCGCTGGAACAGAAACAGCACTGCCATGAAGCTTGAGGGCAAACCAAACAAAGATGTGTGTGTGGTCAAATAAACACCAGCAGATTTGTGATGACTGAGTAAAATCACCACAGATCTTAGCCTAACAGTAATTAACAAAATTGATGACTGATGTTTGCTTCCTTAAAGTGCAAAAAGTGGGGGGAGGGGGGTTAGTGTTTATGATAAGAGAGGCGCTGGAAAACAGATGCGCACCGATTGCAGTTTTTTGGCCGATCACCGATCTTTAAAAAGACCGAGCTGAGCGTGGGATCCAATCAGTCCTGGATAGAAACGCTGAGTCGGACTAAATGCTGGAGCGGAGTGCTTCTAACGGCGCGCTTATATCAGGGATTTTAGATGCAGGCCGATATAATCCGATCCTTGTTTTTTGGCTGGTATTATAGCGATTTCCAATAGCCTTTGAACTCGCCATTCCAAACCCAGATCAAGCTGAAAACAACACTCTTTGGTGTGGATGGTGCTATTGAGTAAAGAAGACTGAAAGTTAGCTGTCTTCAGCGTCAGTGAGCTGTTTAAAAAGGAAGTTGGAGGAAGCAAAGAGATGGAGACATTATGGCAGGGCTGTAATGACCTCATGGCACGAGATCTAGCGATAATGAAACACCAAACTATCTCGTGAAGTGCTATCCAGTACCGGCAGCATGTATTTATTTTGAAGTAAAAAAAGGAAAAAGTTCCTGAGTTTCCTTGTTGATGAAGTCGACTAATAGAAAAAACAATCTTGCCGGATTCAATTCTCCAGGGAGACTGCTGTCGTAGTAGCGCTAGCTGCTTTAACCAGGTTTATTATTTTTATAAGGTGCTTTAAAACGGCTACAAATGTCACCTCTGTAATCATTTTTTTCTTTGTTTTTACATCAGTAAAACCTCTGCTCCAGGAAGGATAGGAATAATTATTTAAAATGACACGTTCTTACATCTTATATTATAGCTCTAAATTACAGCTCTATAAGAGAAACCAAGAATAAGCCCAAATTGGCATTGGCTGTTTAAAGCCCTACAACAACTGGAGAAATCAGCTGAGTGAGTGAGAATGCACATAATGTGGTGTGCTTGGAGACAAACAGCTGGGCAGCCAGCATCCTTCCATTCAAAGAGCAGGATCAGCAGGAAAATTTCCTCACGCTGAGGGAAGTGTCTGATTTCAATTCGACGCGGTAATGAGAGTACTGGAGGCTACCACCACCTAGAAGCCTGCACAACAGCAGGTTATGCTCAGGGTGATCATCAGAGTTCATTTTCCTGCTAAACAAATCGGCCAAAAAACTACAATTTGTGTCTCATCTGATTGGAGAACGTTCTTCCAAGTGTTCACCGTCTTCTCAACACGTGACAAACTGCAAACGGGGACTTCCTATGGCTTCTTTCTTGTCACTGATCCATGAAAGCTGGATTTGTGGAGTGCATGGCTGTTCTCTTGTCCTGTCCGCAGATTCTCCCACCTGAGCTTTGGATCGTCTCCCAACCATGCTTTCTTCTTCCCTGTAACTTTCTCCCCGACCTGTCTGCTGGTGTTCCTTGGTTCCCACAATGTCGTTTGTGCTCTAATGTTTAAAAAAGAAAAACCTCCGAAGCCTTCACAGAAGATCTGAATTTACACTAAGAAAACGTTAAACGCAGGAAACTACCAATCAGGTGACTTCTAAAGACTACTGGTTGTACTGGATTCCATTTCTGGGTATCAGAGTAAAGGGGGCTGAATGAAAATACAATTTTTCTTTTGCTTTCTTTAACTTCAAAACTGGAACAATTGCTTTCCATTACACAATTTTGAACCACTTTGTGTTTGCCTACAACATAAAATCCCAATAAACTACATTGATGTTTGCAGCTATAACGTTATAAAACATTTTACCTCTCAAAATCAAGTTGTTTTTTTAAGGGGTGCACCAATCTTTAAAAAGCCTAACCTGCCGATTCTGATTTTGGCTGATACCGATTTTTTTTTTGTTGTTTTTGTTTTGTTGTTGTTTGTTTGTTTGAAAAATTGCTAAGTATAGCAACAAATCCGCAGAGTTAGCAACAGTGGGGTGACTATTAGAGTACAAAGGGGACAAGTGGCTGATTTTTATACCATTGCAGAGGTAGATCAGTAGCGATCAGTTTCCCATGCAAGTATTAGCCAACCGCCAGTCCCCCAAAATGAAGGAAATCGGGGCAGGTTTGTCGGTGCACCCCCAGTTTTTTACTGTTATTTTTTTTTTTTTTAAAGAGAGAAGTAGGGGCTTTCTACGTTATGAGAGGCTGGCAGCTTAGACTAAAACAGAGTGATTTGCAACCAGTGGGAAAGCTTTGTTCTTGCCAGAGGGGAATTAGTGAAACAGCTCAGCCTGATAGCTGAATGGTTCCAATGATTAACTTCATGTAATGAATAACAGGCGAGCATGGGAGCATCAAGCTGCCCGACAAGCAGCGTTGTTGTCATGTCATTGTTAAATGCTAGGAAAGAGTCATTAAGAGGCTGAAATTATGCTTACAACTAAAGACTGCAGTGGATATATTTTAACTCCAGACACCCAACAAACGCCTTATGAATGCTAACTAATGAGGAATAAATTATAAACAGTCATTTAATTCAAACATAGCAACAAAGTGCCAGTGTGAAGTCCCTGAAAAACGCAAACACACTCCAGGTGAGGATGTCACTGGAATATAAAGCAGGCTTTAAGGCGCTCTACTCACGTTCCGAGGACTTCTTTAAAATTAAAGATCTTCTTGATGTCATCGACCTGTTTCTTCCACGTCTCCCCGCTGCCGGTGTCTCCGTTCTCCCGTGCCATGATGCCGTTTCACCCGCCCCCCCGAGTCTGGCCGAGACCGGGCTGCGCGCGGCAAGGATGCAACAAAAAATGAAATTTCTTTAAAAAAAAACAAACGAAACAAAAAGATGATGAGGTGTGTGTGTGTGTGTTGGGGGGGGATAAAAAGGAGAAGAAGTTGAGTGGTAGAGGTTTTAGAGAGTTCCGGTGGTGTATGGTCCGCTGCAGCAGGACCATGTGAGTCCTCGTGCAGGTTACCGTATCCCTGCTTACTCCCTCAGCGCTCCTCTCTCTCTCTCTCTCTCTCTCTCTCTCTCTCTCTCTCTCTCTCTCTCTCTCTCTGTCACCGCGCGGACAACAGCGGTCAATTCACAATGAGATAAGAGCGCTTCCGAAAGCTCTTTCAGAATAAAAGCTTGCTGTTTTACCAGCCACAGAGAAAGCTCTCTCTCTCTCTCTCTCTCTCTCTCTCTCTCTCTCTCTCTCTCTCTCTCTCTCTCTCTCTCTCTATATATATATATATATATATATATATATATATATATATATATATATATAATTTGTAAATCTGTAAATTAGAATCTGTAAATAATGAATTGCAATTAAACACATTTTAATCAAAAACCATATTAAATAAAATAAGCAGCATTTTCAATTCAAAAAAGCTTTTTGCTGCTAAATTATTGAATAAACATACATGACATATGAGCTCAACAACAAAGACATTTATTGTTTTTAATCTGTTATTTATGTTATTCAACCATCAGATTGGTGCAAGATGCTATTAGGCCTATTCAGCTTTCAAGTGTTTCAGGAACCCTTGATTATTCATGGAACTTCTTTGAAAAAATACTTCTTTCAAAATGTGGACGGTGGACGCTGACATTAGCGCTGGGGACGTCTGTACTGCTGCAACATGTTCAGTACTGAGATGCTATTTTAGGTTTGAATAGCTTTGCTGATAGGCCAACTCCTTTTGGCACAATTTGCACAGAACGATAGTCTTTTCCAGCATCCTATCAAATCGTTTTTTGAAGCAAAAATTAATCCTCAGTGGCCCAAGAGAAGCTGTTTTGTTGTCCATCAGTGTTGTTTGTGGAGTTCATTATTGCGTCAGATTTAAAGGTTTACCAGAAACACACTGATGCAAAGGTTCTGCTAGGAACTTTTGTATGTAAAAAAAAAAAAAAAAAAAAAAAAAAAAAAAAAAAAAAAAAAAAAAGCAATTAGTTGTATTAAAATTAATATCCTGGTGTTTGTAAATATGTATGATAAACACCTGGTGGCATCAAAGGTGGCACCTATTAAAGCACTCACATTCAGCCCAGTCTTCGCAGTCCAGTCCCTCCCTTCTGGGGGCCTGACGCCTCGGTGCGCTTCTGCCTTTGGCTGGTTCTGTGATTAATATACTGGATGTTATGTTATGCTTGCTTGCTTACTTAACTGCTGTCTATCTATCTATCTATCTATCTATCTATCTATCTATCTATCTATCTATCTATCTATCTATCTATCTATCTATCTATTGTAGTAACCTGAGTCTTTATTATATATTCTAAATCAGAAATTGGTGTTTGTTTTATTCTAAATAATAATGGCTGAATAAAGCTAAATCAAACTCAAACAGGATTTCATGTTTATGGATAAAGCTACTTTTGTCATATCACATCTTATTTTGAAGATATCTCCTTAAGGTTTCCTAAATAAAGCAGCTTCTGCAAGTAACTTCATAGAAATTTTAATACCACCTGCAATTGTCTAAAAGCAGTTAATTGATGTCAGTGTGACTGCATGATGGGCTCCCTGACCCCCCAGCAAAGCTTTTCTGGGATTTTTATTAGCTCTGTTTAGAACATTTTCCCTCCCGATACCTTCAACTGTGGTGTTATTGCAGCAGTGCACGTGGTTGTGGCAGTAAAAAGCAGTTGATGGGATGCCGCCTATGCATCCTGTTTGACAGTATGACTGTGTGCGTGTGTGGCTTGCAAGCTGAAACTGTAAATTCGCAATGCACCAATTTGCTGACAACAACCGACATGCATCCGTCACATTTTCTGCAATCCCCAAAGGCCTGGCACAGCCACCCCCCTGAGATCAGCAGGGACCCCAGCTGCAGCAGCTGCACGTTCACCTGGATTACCAAAAACACGAGTTCACAGAAAGGCATCTAGCGCAAGCTCTGCGACAACTGCAAGCTGAAGAAGGGGGGGTAGTGAGTGGGCTCAGGCCAGCTGAGGTCATTTCATGGCTAAAGCACTTGGCCTAGACTTGGCTTCCAGCCATGTTGTATCTCTCTGTGTGGAATCCTGGAGGAAAACACAAGGGGGATGGGGTAGGGGATGTGTTGCAACTCCTCATGAGTATTCCGGCTGCAAACTACTGCAGCTCTTCCTCAGCAGCAGCAGCCACGGAAAACTCCTCTCTCTCATCCCCCTCCCACCCATCTCTTTCTCCTGCTCATCCTAATCCTTTACCATGAGTCAGCAGCTCTCATTTCCCCCCTGATGAAAGATGATTACCCAGCCGCAGAGGAAAGAGAGAGAGAGAGAGAGGAGAGAATCAGGGATGAGAACATCCAGGCTGAAGGTCAAGGAAGCCCATAGGTTAAACAGAGGACGTATTCCTGGCAGCTTCAGACAAATACAAACAAGTCCGTTGGGAGACGTCGATGAAGCATTACTGAACTATACTTACCCTGATGTACATTATATTCACAGTGTGTTAATCCCGCCTAGTAGATTCAGTTCGACTGTGGACCAAAACTGCAACATTTGTTCCATTTTCAGCTGGTTTAGTTAACTTTCACACTGGACTGTGTCAAACAAACCAAACCCTTTGAAAAATCTGTCTACCTCCTCACCTGTGGTGGCGATGCACCAAGAACCATTCAAGGAAACAACACGAAAACTTCTGAAGAAGACACTGAGCACAACTTCTTTCTTTATGAAACGTAAACCAAGATGGCGTAGTGTCAGATTTTAGTGGTTGTAGGATTTCTCTTTTGTCTTTGCCAAAAGACAAAAGAGCCATTTCTCCTGCTAGCACGAGACTCGCACATGTGTTTAGGTTTTATTTACCCAGAATGCCCTGTACTATAATCCACTTTCTGCTTTTGGAACGGTCTACGTTCCGCTTGGCATTCACATAGCCATTCAAACTGCACCAGAGTTCACTTCAATCTAGGTTTTTACGCAGACCAGGGTTAAGTTATGCATTTACACCTCCCCAAATGAACTGGACTTTCTGGACAAATGAACAAGAGTTCATTTAAAGTAGACTAAACAGGGCTGGTGTGAATGCAGCCTAACACGAATTGAAATTTTCAGTGTGTACCAGCCAGGCTCGAAAAGGTAGATTGTCTTCCTCAAGAATGTGATGTTGCTGTCCATGGAGTCGATGTGATCAATGAAAGCTGTCACTTCATTGGCTTGGAATGAAGTAAGTGTGTCATCTGCATACAGTATCTAGACCAGTGGCAAGGTGTTGCATCACTGGAGTTCATTGCTCTGTTTTCTATGTAAGTAGAGCTACATAATGCAAAAAGAAGACGACAAAGAACGAAGGAAAGACAATTTTTGGAAAACATTTAATCTCAAGTAGGCTGTAGGGGTGGGCATTTATCGTATCGTTAATCATTTATGGTATCGTTTATCATTTATTGTTATAAATCTGTCCATGTGGTCGGGATTGTTTGTTTTACTCTCTTCTTCACTGTTTGTTCAATGAGAGTACCAATAAATATCAATAAACTTAAAAATGATTAAATGCAGTTACTGTGTGCAGTTTAGTGATACAAATCACACTTCTTTATGTGACTGGTGTCCTCAAGGAGCATTTTACAAATGGGTATGTTTTTTAAGAACAATATTTGTGTTTGTGGGGCTATGGTTGCTGTGTCATGCAGTCACACCCATACAGTTACCTAAAAAAAAAAAGAAGAAGTAATAAATAGTTCTTATCATCACTTTTATTGTTATGATATCAGTACCACAAAATATCATGATAAAAGACAGTCACTGTCTTTCCAGCCCTAAAGAGTCCCGGTTCCACGATATCCACCTGAGTTAAAGATCTGATAGGCACTGTGAATTTCTTCTCTAAGATCATTGCCAATGTCTTTGCACTTTGACACCATCTGCTTTTACTGAGGTGATTATTTATCCATAGGTGGTTCACTGAAAGCCTTTAATTACTAGCACTTGATTGGTAATTACACTACTTGTTCAAATAGAACACTTATGTATTTAGGCATGGTTATGGTGTCATCTATGCTGCATTCACCTAACTCTGGTAAGTATCTGACTTTTCGGAAATGGATTGGAAATAGGGTGTGCTATGAATTTCCAAGAAATCTTCTGTGTGATCCATTATTATGGCCTTATAGTTAAACCAGACAGCTTACCACATTATTGTGGGCCACATTAGCTGGCAAATGTCATTTTTCTCAAATGAGCATTAACACAACATGCACTGTTGCAAGTCTACAGCAGTTCCCTTGGGGTACTGCAACTCTCAACTCACTCACTTCCTTCTTCGCCAAATGATTGCTCTATAAATCCAGTAAAGGCAGGGGGCTGACTGGAGCCATGTCCCATTCTCACACAGCTCATTTAGCTCCCAGCGTAATGAGAAGTGTTGTGTGAAAAGCACAATCAATTTCTTATTCGCTTGTTTACTGTGCCCGCTGGACTGACAGCCGGTCAATATATGACAAGAAGTTTAATGGTCTTTTTTTTTTTTTTTTGAACTCCAAAGAAATGCATGATGGCAAGAAACGAGACTTGACCAAGAGCGTACCCGAGGCAGCTGGAAGCGATGAGTGTGTCAAAAGGTTCTCAGTGGAAATCAGCAGAGAGGTGCAGGAGCAGAGATAAATTATAGATGACTAAGTGATAAAGGGGTTTTCATGGTAAACACGTGAGCGTGCTCCAGTTCACTTTAAAGAGCATCAATGCACATAGAGTCATATGAAAATGAGGAAACCCTACAGGAGTCTGGGTGCTTCTCAAACATATTTGGGACATATCATTTTTTAAAGTTTTATGCAAACCTAATAATGCAATTTCTAGTCAGGAATAAATTCCGACTCTCCTGCCTTTATTCCCACTGGGAATAGTGGCTAAAATCTCACAAAGGGCAAATCAAATCAGGCGCACATGATAAGAACAGTGTTACTGTTTTGAGGTCTCCAAAACCCCTCAGATGTCATCACAGGACCTACAGCAGGCTCTTTCAACTGTTGATGTGAAAATGGAGGATTGCAGAATAAGAGACTGCACTCGTTTAACTTTCACAGGAGGTGTGCAAAGAGTAAACTCGTGCTTTCTAAGAACAAGAACCCAGAGAAAAAATTAGTAGTGTCCAAACACTTCAGGCAATTTTTTTAATATTAAAAACAAAAAAAAAATTGTGTGGGTTTTTTGCAAACAAAGTCATCAAACTGTTGTAATAAAGATAAATCATTACAGGTCTGAAATATAAAGAGTTAGCCTTTTTAAGAGAAAGGCATATCAATTCCCTTTTTTGGAGAGGGGTGGGGGGATTTGAGGAGTTTTTAAATAATGTTCTTCGGCTAGATGGGTTTAAAATGTTAGCATTGGGACACGAGAACAAATATAGCACCAATGAGAATCCCATACCAACTGTGAAGCACGGAGGAGTAGGGGTCATAGTTTGGGGATGTTTGTTTTGTTGCAGCAGGACCTGGCCAGCTCACCATCACAGAATCCACTATGAATTCTATAATGTATCAGAGGGTGTCTGAGAAAAATGTGAGACCGTCTGAAAAAACAAAAACAAAAAACATGACAGGGACCCGAAACATATCGATACAGCCACAAGCTGAGCTAAGTAATGAAAATACCTGGGTCAAGTCAAAGCCCAGATCTATATCTCATTGGGGGTAGGGTGTCCTATATTTTCCTCAGCTAGAAAACACATGCATAATGAGCAAAACAAGGTTATTTTTTATTAATTATGTCCATTAAAATCACTCTCTTCCCAAGAAATAAAAAAACCTCATCCATCCATACATTTTTTTTTTTCCAGGCTCGGGTCATGGGGGCAGCAGCCTTAGCAGGGAGACACAGACTTCCCTCTCCCCAGCCACTTGGGCCAGCTCCTCCAGGGGACTCCCAAGGCATTCCCAGGCCAGCCGAGAAACATAGTCTCTCCAATGTGTCCTGGTCTTCCTCTGGGTCTCCTCCCAGTGGGACGTGGCGAGACCACCTCCCCCTATCTCTAAGGAAGAGCCCAGACACCCTGCAGAGGAAACTCGTTTCAGCTGCTTGTATCCGTGATCTTGTTCTTTCAGTCACGACCCAAAGTTCATGATCATAGATGAGGGTAGGAACATGGATCGACCAGTAAATCAAAACCTTCACTTTTTGACTCAGCTCTCTCTTTACCACAAAAGACTGGTACAGAGCCCTCATCAATGCAGACACAATACCAATACGCCTATCGACCTCCCGCTCCATTTTTCCCTCATTCATGAACAAGATCCTGAGATACTTGATCTCCTCCACTTGAGGCAGGACCCCCCGCCCCCCAACCCGGAGAAGACACTCTATCCTTTTCTGACTCAAGACCGTTATGAACAGAATTGGTGACAAAGGGCAACCTTGGCAGAGTCCAACTCTCACCAGAAACAAGCCTGACTTACTGCTGGGGATAGGGACCAAGCTCTGACACCGGTCATACAGGGACCTAACAGCCCGTACCAAAGGGCCTGGTACCCCATACTCCCGGACTACCCCCCACATAATTCCTCAAGGGACACGGCTGAATGCTTTCTCAAGTCCACAGAGCATATGTAGATATGTAGACTGGATGGGCAAACTCCCATGCACCCTCCAGGACCCTGCTGAGGGTATAGAGCTGGTCCAGCGATCCACGGCCAGGACAAAAACCACACTGCTCTTCCTGAATCCGAGGTTCAACTCTCCGACAGACCCTTCTCCCCAGAACCCATGAAAAGACCTTACCAGGAAGGATTAAGAGTGTGATTCTCCTGTAGTTGGAACACACTCTGTAGTCCCCCTTTTTGAATAGGGGGACCAACCAACATAATTCCACAACATCCAGAACCTTAAGAATCTCAGGGCAAATCTAATCCACACCCGGGGCCGTGCCACCGAGGGGCTTTTTAACCACTTCAGTGACCTCAGCACTACAGATTGGACAGCCCGACCCAAGGTCCCCAGGATCCGCTTCCTCAGTGGAAGATGTGCTGGTGGGATTGAGGAGGTCTTTGAAGTATTCCACCCACCGACCCACAACATCCTGAGTTGAGGTCAACAGCACACCATCGCCACTATAAACAGTGTTGGTGCTGCACCGCTTCCTGCCCGGAGACACTGGATGGAGGACCAGAATCGCCTCAAACCTGTATAGAAGTCGTTTTCCATGGCCTCTCCAAACTCCTCCCATGCCTGGGTTTTTGCCTTAGCAACCACCCGAGCCGCATGCCGCTTGGACTGCAGGTACCAATCAGCTGCTTCCAAAATCTCACAGGGCCAAAAATATCTGATAACAGAAAAACCAACACTAGACAAATATGTGAAGAAGTCAATATTTATTGGTGTATTCTATTTTTTTTCCCACATAATTGTCCATAACTTATAGATGCACTCATTTCAATGTATAAAAGCAGGCAATGTCTATACAGTGTGACAACCTCCAACCAACTCTGCACAGGTCTTTGTCACAGTTACAGAGGAAGGGATAAATCTGACAGAAAAATCTTATCTCCAGGCGTTGGGAACATGATTCACTAACGTAGTAGGTTCTGTTTCACAGCTGTGACTTGGTTTAGAGGACCTGGTACAGAACACAGTGAGAAAAATAAAAGCAAACAGTATAAAACTAAATTACTGCGGGGAAATAGTATCTTCACACACACATTTTACGGAAAGCTGACATCACTGTGGAGGATTCTCCTCCTCTTCCTCCTCTTCAGATTCCTCCTGCTGGCTTTTCTTCTGTGAACAGAAAAAAAAGTGGAGAGCACATGATTTGAATGAAACTTTATAGACATACTGAGAAGATGTGTGAGAAAAAAACCTAACTGGGTAGTAAACTTCATACATTTTTTCAAATCCCATGTCTAATTCATAGAGAGATGCATCCATCGGAGTGTTGTGACCAATTTCCGATTTTATCTGTTCATGCAGACTTTTGCTGATGAGTCTATGTTTTTACAAGCCAGACAAAATGATTATAGAGATGGTGTTTTGAACCACCTCAAGCATCTTATATTAGCAGTTACTGCAGTTTTAAACTCACTGATACAGGAAAAAAATCCATTTGAATCTTTTTCAAACTATCAGCTGTAATGGTGCCTTTTTGGCAGTGGTGGGCACACTGCCGCTAATCCGCTAATAGCGGAAGTAATTTTTTGCTGAGTGCTCTTTGCTAACGATGAAATGTTTAGCGCGCTTAGCTTTCACTAAATTAATTTTTCGGGACAAATTCTAAAGCGATAATTTACTTGCCTATTTTGTTAATTTTCAGTTGAATAAAGTTCAACATCTGTGTTGAAGTTGTGGTTATTGACTGCTAAGAATTCTTGAAGTAGTTAGACATTTATATTTATGCTCTTATTTTGAAGTGGCTGAAGACTGTTTACCTAGCAGTTCTGTTTCCTCTCCTCGCTCGCTCTCTTTATTTCCCAATAACTTTATTTCAAACAAGAAACATACAGGAACATAATAAAACACGGACAGTAGAGAACAAGATATAAACATAAAATACAATATCTAAGGGTATTATAGAACATGTAAACTATCGAAATTAAATGGGTGCTCAAGGGTTGTAGTCGTTCAAAGGCAGATCTAATTTGAATTGAAGTTAGTAGTGTTGTACTTCAGCATTAGCTTCCACTAAATACTGTGTTGGTGTGATGTTTTAGTGTTGCAGAACTAACATCTTAGTTAGCGGTGCCCACCACTGCTTTTAGTCTTTAGCGTCAACGGAACTAACATCTTAGCGGTGCCCACTACTGCTTATAGGCTTTAGTGTTAGCGGAACTAACATTTTAGATAGCGTTGCCCACCACTCCTTTTATGCTTTAGAGTTAGCGGGACTAACATTTTAGTTGGCAGTGCCCACTACTGCTTTTAGTCTTTTGTGTTAGCAGAACTAACATCTTAGTGGTGCCCACTACTGCTTATAGGCTTTAGTGTTAGCAGAACTAACATTTTAGTTAGCATTGCCCACCACTGCTTTTAGTCTTTCGCATTAGCGGAACAAACATTTTAGTTAGCGGTGCTCAAAATTGCTTTCAGGCTTTAGCGGAACTAACATTTTAGCTAGCGGTACCCACCACTGCGTTTAGGCTTTAGCGTAAGTAATTTTTTAGTTAGCCACGTCACTGCTTTTAGCCAGTTGTGATTAAAATCTCTAATGCAAAAACTTAAAGCTGTGTGAACAGTGTGTGACTATTGGTCGACATAGCCAAAACACTTCTCCCTGGTCAGCGTTTGATGACATCAAAATGGAGTGATTTACGTGTGTGCTCTTCTTCACCGGTTTCTTCTTCAGTACAACTTAAAAAAAAACACAAAACCATCAAAGAAGCTTGACGTCAGCCAAATTTTAATTATGAGCCAGAGAGGTTGTTTTTGCTTTGCTTTAGTTCACTGTCTGACTATCCAACAGGTTTTTGTTTGGCCTCTGTGCATCTGCGTGCAGCACAGATGAGCCAATTTATATCGCAAGATTGACTATCTCAGGCTACTGCTTATGTCTTTCTGCCCTGGCATTGTGTTACCACACCTGAATACTTCAGACTAGTGAACAACACCTGTAAACATTAGGTTAAGTTTAAATTATAAGAACTCCCTTTTGTATTTTCTTAGATGTACATCAGTACCTACCAGTTTAAGAAAGTCGATGAGCTTGTAGGCGTCCTCTCCGGTGGAGAGGTCCACAAAGTCCCGTGGGATTCTGTAGCTCAGACAGGGACTGGGCTGGACTGTCACCTCGCTCGTGGTGTAGCGGAACGCCGGACCCTCCTGTAACACGCACCAGGAGATGAACTCAGTCTTCATGAGGCTCTGGGTTGGGAATAAACACAATGTGCTTTGGACAAAGCCTCAGTGTCTGCTAACCTGCTGCTGATGGGCAATTCCTCCACCAGACGTCAGCTCATCCCAGCTGAACAGCAGCGAGTCGGTCACCTCTCCGAATGGGTTCAGGTCAATGAGCCACACTCTTCCCTGAAACAATAAAACATTAGTCGTTAAAGCAGCTCCAAAAGATATCCTGCAAAAGTATTCACACCCCCCAAGCTTTTTGTTCAGTTTATCACGTTACAACCATAAACATCCACTACTGGTATTTTATGTGCCAGAAGAATTTAAACCAAGTGCCTAACTGTGAACTGGAAGGTAAACAACACATGGGTGTTTAGAAAATTTAAATCTGAGAAATGTGGTGTACATTTGTTTTTGTTGTCTGTTAAGGGTGATGTGCAGAGTTAGTTTTTCGAGTCCCATAGCGTTCTGCATGTAGGCAGTCCAGAAATTTAGAAAAAAAAAAGCGCCATAGTTTTTGTTCTTTATCGTATTGTAAAACTTAAAAATAGAATTAAAAGTTAGTTTTTTATTTAACCATTAAAACAATACATACATATATTTTTAGAAGACAATTATTTTAAAAATGATTTAATCTTATCTCAATGAGTCCTAAAGCTTTTACAGCCCTGAACAAATTTTATTTCGCAGCATTGAAGGTAAAAGGTTGCAGCACCTGCACCATACAACTATGTGTTGCTTTCTGTTGATCGAACACGAAAATCTCTCTAAAACTCAAAGTTTGTGTTTATATCAAGACACGATATGGAAAAGTTCAAGAGGTATGAATCCCTTGCCACATCAAGCAGATAAATGAGTTACCTGGCTGTCTCTGTACACATCAAACACGACTGTAAATGAGAAAAACATCAGAGGTTATTCAATATTAAATTCACATAAATCCACAACTTTAAGGAACTTTTTGATGCCAAACAAAATGAAATATTAAAATTTCAATACAGCAAAACCCCAACTCGTTCATCTTTCCCTCCTGCTTAATTAGCTTATTTCTATTATAGTTAATAAATAATGACACTGCTGCAGTGAAACGGCATAAAGGCTGTGGCTCACAGTCTTCGTCCAGGAAGTTGTACTGGACGTGCTGGCTGAAGAACTCCTGGATGGCCTGGGAGATGTGCTCCTCCTGCTTCAGGATGTGCTGGTAGTACTGCGTGTAGTCCCTCTGGGAGATCGCTGCGAGATCACGCAGACATGCAGTGAGTGCAGCTCAAATTGGATTTTATAATTGCTTCAGAAATTAGCCCGCTCAACACAGGGCGAAGCTCAAACTTGGTCCTGTCTCTATTCACGCTCCATTTTTATTCAGCCAGTGAGGCTCATATCAAATGCTGCTTCAATAGGACACACTTGCACTTTTTCTTTTGATAGTTACTCATATTTTCTCAGAGTGTGTCCAAAGGTCTGCTGGAGGCTGCAGTTTTGAATACGAGGGTAAAGTTTTTACCAATCAGTTTGTTTTCTTTGACGAAGCAGCGAAACTCTCCACCAGGAATCAGCTCCGCCCACTTCCTCAACACCAGCTGAGGACACAAAGACACCAGCTGTTACAATCCAAAATGCTGAACAGTTAGCATGGCACTGATGCCTGGCATGTGATGGCACTGGTGCCATTTATGGTTCTTCGTAGATGTATAATAAGTGGTCTCCATCAGTGAATGCACCGGTCCTCTCATCTGTTGCAAACTTGTGCTACATTCAAGTTCCTCGGAAAAATGAGCTCTTCACTAATTGCAAACTCAAATTTCCTACAACCTCCTTTCTCCAACTTATAATGTTGATGATGAGTAATTTGTATGGGTTTACTTTTAACTTTTATTTTTAAAAAGACAGGAATAAAACTAAAATAAAACAAATACAGATTTTTTTTAATACAAGTATAAAATAAAACAATTTTTTTTTTGTTAGCTGTGAAAGGTTTTTTTTGAGGAACTATACCAAATTTACTGGCAAAAAAAATAAATAAATCAAAATATTGCCAAGCTTTTTTTTTCCTTTCTTTTTTTTTTTTGTAGTTGAGTTTTTTTTATATATATAGAAAAGTAAGAGAATTCATAAATGCTGTACTGGTAACTGAACAAAACCAAAACAGTTATTTAGTAAAAAAAAAAAAAAAAAATCAAACGAATGACAGAGGACGTATAACAAAAAAACATTCACATTAAACACAGACTCATCAAAAGTAAGTACACCCTCTTTTAGTTCCAGGGGCTTATGCCTCAGAACACACTGAACATGAGCTGGTCTTTACTAGGTTCTAAATCTGGCCAAGTTTAGTAAAAGACAAGAAAGGTGGCAACATGTCATTATTTATAAAGAAAAAAAAAGAAAAAAAAGCCATAAACTAAATAGTCCCTCAGGGTTTTCACAGGAGTCAGACTTCCTTCCTAAAGCCAGGAGTTTCAGCAGTTTGCTGCCCTGGAACATACAGCTGGGTGTTAACACAAAGCCAGGGTAGGGTGGAAGGGCACCAGCAATGACCTCAGAGGTGCAGCTGCTGGCACCCATCAATCTGGGGTAGGTTATACAGCCATGTCCAAGCAATTACAGGTTCATAACTCTGCAGTGAGAAAGGCTCAGGAGTGGAAGAACATTCAGGATAGCTGTCAGTCTTACCAGAAGAGGACTTCTCAGCACAATACTGAGAGCTTTTACCGCTTCAGGTGGTTTTAGAAGCGGCACTTTTTTTATTTTTAAACACAACTTCCTCATTTTTGGTGAAATCTTTGTTTAAAGAACGACCGTGTAAAATCTCCTCCACGTTTCTGTATTCAAGTACATTTCAGAACCTGATCAATACTTGATCACTTCTGATGTCGGTGTACATATAACCCTACAACCAAAAGAGGCTGCACTTTCTTTTTACCATGAAAGAAAAAAAAAAAACTGAGCTACTGTAGAGGATTGTTTTTGTTTGTTTCACTTTGCAGATGTTATGTGTATAACTTAACATCGTTTTGCATGCGGTTTCTTAAATCTACGAGCTGCTTTTTATACCTTTAAAACAAGCCTCCTAAATATGAATACACTGAAGCTGAAATATTAAAACATATTTCCAAACGAAGACTAAAATACCTCATAACTGATGACTGGATCTGGAGAGTCTTGGTCGCTACACTGGAGGAATCTGTGGAGCAAATCACACCAAAGCCCGTTATAGAAATGGATCTAGCTAGCAGAGGTCTTCACTGTTCAGTGATTTTCTACTCATGTAATCCATATTTCAGCTTTTTCTTCAGCCATCGCTTGTGTTTTACTTCCGTTTCCAGTGCCATCGCACAATCCACAACCCTTCCGATTTCTCGTTCCGGTCGCCTAGGTGCAAAGCGAGCCGTGGTGATGCTGTGTGTGAGAGCTTACGGCTGCGTGAGGTCGTGCGTGATGAAGTCGGAGCTTTTAAAGAGCAGGAATATGTCGCTGAGGCTGTGACACTGCAGCGAGCTGTTCAGAGCGATCCAGTTGGCATCCTGTCAAAGGCAGAAGGTGACGGCTAGAAGACCTGAAGCTTCACCGCAGTAACGTGCTGCACCGTGTGTGTTTTTACCCGCGGAGCGCTCCAGTTGAGCTTGGGGAAGACACGCCCACCCAGGGCGTTTATGGCCTCCAGCACTGTAGAGGTGAATTCTGGGAATTCAGGTGCCTTGGAAGACATCACAACTATATTTTCATAAGCAATATACACTCACTAGGCACTTTATTAGGTACACCATGCTGGTACTGTGCTGCCTTCAGAACTGCCTGATTTTTCTGTGGCACAAATTTTAAAATAATAATAATTTAAAGAACATGGCCACTGAGTTGACAGCCTGAACTATTAGGATTTCTACAGAAGTTCAACTTAAAAACATTTTGTACAAATAATCCATAAAACGCATTCAGGATGAGACAAACGTTAAAGCAAGAAAACTACTCACAGTGGCTGTCGCTGTTGTCTCATCATCTGACCACTAGAGGGGAGTAGAGAAGCAAAGAAATTATTAAAAAAGAAAAAAGAAAAAAAAGAGTGAAAATTGACTGCAAATCAAAACAGATTTTAATAACTGGGGAAGAAAAATGCTCTAAACATAACCCATAATCAATAACCATTAAATGTATTATTACTAAATGGAATGGAAAAGTTATGACACAGATCTGCTTCAAGGAACTGCTTCTCATATGGGATCAAAACAGCTGTTTGTTCACAAATGACATAGACCTTTAACCCACCCCAGAGCAAAACCCCCACAGCGAAACATGGTGGTGGCAGCATGTTGCTGGTGGTGCTGTCATTTAATTAGCTCATGAAATCTAAAATGAAACTTTGACCAACCCAGTTTGACACACCTGGAGCGGATTCGTGTTGAAAATTGGCCAGATGGTCCCAGTTTAAAGAGCAAAACATAAAAACAAAGTACTGAATACTTAGAAGTGAGATCTTTTATTTTATTTTCTCAGTTTTTAGCCACTAACTGTACTATATAGCCTCAACATTCTGTTTATTTACTCGTCTTTTTGGATCAAAATAATATACCGAGTTATGCTATTTAAAGTTGACTTATGCAAGAAAAATTCCAGGGTTCCCTTTGCACTGAATAAGGTAAACACTTTCGTCCAGCAGGGGGAGGTATATTAAACGTTTATATTCTGACTGAGGTTCTCTTGAGAGATTGTTTAAACCAGGGGTGTCCAAACCTTTTCCCATTAGAGACAAAATTGTCAAGTTGAAAGAACTCAAGCGCCACATTTTTTTTCTTAATTAAAACTGAAAAAATGTATTTCCTAAAACATTTGTTGATTTTATCTTTTCAAATCTATATTTACACTAAATAGACAATATTTTAATCAAAGCAAAAATACTGAAAATAGTCAAGTTTTTATAGAAAAGGTAAATCATTAATCAAATATAGCCTACCCAGGGTCTTGCACAATCGCCGTATTAAATGACAGGTATATATTTTCAGAAACTTTTTTGGGTTCATTGTCCTCATTTTTTTCTTTTACTATGATGTGCAATAAAAAAAAGTTGGCCAGTGCTTTCTGCTTTTAGCAAAGTGTAATCAATGAAAAGAGAAACAATGCTAATGAAAGAAAAATACTTTTATTTAAGATTATTTAATTTGTCAGTAAAAATTTCTCCCTATGCTTGCAGGCCGAGAGGCCAAAAAAATCATCCAGAGGGCCTCAAATGGCCCCTGGGCCACACTTTGGACATCCCTGGTTTAAAGGAATGGAATCTTCTCGGTTTGTCAAACACGTTCTTAACAGGCTTTACAGTGCAACTGCTATTCCAGTCTTTGTAAACTTCAACAGACTGTTTTCACTGTGTGCCTTCATGTGTGGGCTGTACTTGATCAAATCAAACAAGGAAACGTAGATCAGAACATTTTCTTACAAGTATATTAAGAGTTTATGATAATCAGAGTTCCTGTCATTCAGCGGAAAATCGTCAGCGTTTTAAGATCTTGGAAGTTAACTATATCATTACGCCGATGTGCTGAAATGGTTTCTCCAATCTCAAAGTCATCTTACCTGTACGTCTTCCTCAGCATCTGACTCGCTGTTGTTGGTTTGTATCGGCTGAGAGTTGTGATCACTGAGGAGAAAAGACAAGTAGCACAAAGGAGTGTAAAATCTATGGTTTGCATAAAACTCTAGTCCCCACCCACAGGGTTACATATCTCCTCTCCTCTATCCTGGGAACTTCTTAGGATCCCCCAATGTGAACTGGAAGGGAAAGAATCACTGGATTCAGTTCCATTCGATTTACAAGTAATTTATCTATCTCCAGCTGCAGCCAGTCCTGCAACGAATCTGAAGGAGTTCCTGACCGCAGACATTGCTGCTTTACGTCAATCTCATGATTGTCATGACATTCTAACAGCTCAATATTCGGCTGCAGAGACATTATTCTACAGTAACATGTGCTGGATGACCCTATGAGTTGCTGACAAGCTCTGCTGATCCACCTCATTTGCTTTTGCTGCTCCTCTTTATATCTATCTGGATGTATAGTTAGAAATTCAGGAAGAGAGACGTTGGAGTCGGAATATGATCCTTGCCTATTTTGATCGATGGAAGAGATTGTTTGAACTTTTCTCTCTGCATCCATGAAGCCTCCTTTTCAACTCCTCTGGGATTTGGGGTCATAGTTCAGGTATTATTTGAGCTTTTGAGATGTTAATCAGTTCCTCCCAGCTGTTGAAGAAACACTTGATTGCCACTGTGATGCATCATAACAACTGATAAATAGATGTCCACAGTGAAGCAAAATCTTTATACATATTTCATTAACGTGGGTAAATAATTAAATTTCTCTGCAGTTCCCAGTAAAGTTCTGCATTGTTGCTAATTAAAACCAGCACCAGTCCACTCCCCATTCCATTAGCGGTTCCACTTCTGCTGTAGATTGTGTGTGTGTGTGTGTGTGTGTGTTTTCATACCTTCCAGAGACTACCAGTGTGCCGTCGTCTAGTAAATAGTCTATTACATTCTGAGGCAGCGGAAGGATCAGACTGGGAAACAGGACAAAAATTAATCAAACACAAAAATAGATAATGGAAGCAGAGTGACCTTAAGAGAAGCTAAGCTGAACTGGACTTTGACAAATATTTCAATAACACAAAAAGAGAAAACAGAGGTTACAGCTGTGTAATTGTGCCTGTTTGCTAACGTTAGCTGGTTTTAAAGTAACAGAAACAAGCAACCTCTCCTAGTCGGTTTTGCGACTAAACTGTTGGTATTTACCTTTTTATCGTGTGTTTCTTAAATATGGGATACCAAACCGAGAACTGACAGTGGACAACTTGCTCCTTCTTCATGCTGCAAGATCCTGAGAAGGAAACATATCCGTCGATAAATGTCCTCCGAATCCACAGACCGCTTTAAATCACTATGAACTCCAAAATTCGTTTTCAGCCTCAAAATTTCAGAAAATATTCATATTAGTTTAAATAAAACAGATTATATTTATTTAATTTAGTAATTAGATTTTTTTTTTTTTAGCGCGGAAAACTCCGCATTATGTGAAATATTTACCGTTTTCATGGGGGAGCCATTTTTGAGATGCACACAAGGGCGTAAAATGACTGCGTACAGGCACGTAGATTGTTTATTAGTGATGCCTTTTAAAACTTTTTAAGCTACAGTTTTTTACAGCAAAGATTCCAGTTGCAGCATAACTAAAAACAAATTTGATGATTAACTACTTCTCATAAATACATTAGAGGAATAATTCTCAAAAATATTTATTACGTTAGTTTGTTTGCACATAACATCATCACAAATGGTGCATACTCCTAACTAAACAGCAACATCACTACAGTAAGACAGTGGTGGCAGCAACATGCTGGAATGGCGGTGATAATGCTGTATCCTGTATGTAGACTATGCAGTCTAAAGTAAAATAATAACTAAGTTGGTTTGTTTTGTGAATGACATCAACATTTTGTAGAAAATATGGTAGATGAAATGGTTTAATCCTCATCAATAAGTGGTGTCGTAAAAAGATTTTTAAAAAATTGGAAGAAAAGTATGACTTATGTTGATTGAGAGAAAAAGCATGATTGGATGGTAAACAGCTGAATTTCAATTGAAGAGGTATCTAAAGTTTGTTGGTGTGAGTAATTTTAGATTACACACTTAATTGGAAATCTCATTAAAAATTGCATTTAATACATAGAAAAAATATTAAATCACTTCAATTTTGCATATAGCTGAGAATACTACATTCAGTGACATTTCACATTTTACATTGTTCAATAAATTGTTATTCCACATCTGAATTATTGTATAAAAGTTTGGGGTTAAATCTTTGTATGTTTTACAGTAGCAGCAATGAGAATTTTACACAAAACACTAAGATAATCTATTTATTAGGTCCTATATGATAAAACAAATGCTTTTGATCAAATAAAAAATTATATTAGTTGTGTTGATAGCATAAATGAAATTACTGTCAAAATTTCAAAGAAAGGTTTTACATTGCCATTTACTTCAAATGGATCGCACAAGGGGGTTGAAACTATTAAAAATTTGCATTTGCATAAATTCAGTTTGTAAGATGTTTTATATTTCAGTTTATGGATATATAAATATGACGTATTTTATATGTTGCTTCATAAAAGTTTGTTTGTGTTGTTCATTTTCAGAAACCCAATTAAGAGTTGTATTGTAATTAGTAATGTTCCGATCAGGCTTTTCTAGGGCGAAGAAGTTGACTCGTCTGACTTGCTTATTCTGATTTTGATCAATTTCAATTTTTTAAAATAAATATAATAAATCAAAAAAAGTCCATCAGAGTCCCTGATATAATTAGCAGCTTTGAATTAAACACAAAATGAAGAGCATCAAAGGACATACTGTTGTATTTATCAACCAAAAAGTTCGGGAAAATTAAGAAAAAAATTAAATTTATTGTTTAAATATGCTTTTGATATAACTAAAGTTCCTACATAAAAAAAAAAAAAACAGATAAAAACAATAAAATAAACAACAGCAAAAATACACGTCGATGACGTTTTCTCTGTAACCGGAAGTGGTGTCAGAGTGCTTCATCGCTACAAATTCACCCTCTCTGCTGCTAGTTAAGCACAGCTGGGACTTCACGTGAGTTAAGTTTAGTTTCTCTCAGTTGAAAGAAAAATATAATGCTTAAAATACGCAGATTTCGAACCCTTTTAACTACAGAGCTTATAGGTTTTGTTTAATGGACAGAAAACCGGTCTAAACCAGAATAATGTTGAATTAACGGGGGAAATTAAAAGTTTTATGTTGTGTTGTTGCAGCTAACTGAGTAATTAAGGGTTATCTTTAAGCGTTGAAATATAACTTATTTAAATGTTAGCTTATAGATATAATTAACACTGGGTTTCTTTTGTACAGGCGTTCTAACTACCTTTTTATAGTGTGAAAATGAGCAACCCCGAGAAGCCTAAAGTGACAACGCCACACATACTCAAGGAAGAGGTTTGTGGAGTTTTTCTGTTACTATACGACACACAACAGCTGTTTTAAAAAGGGAAATAGATTCAATTACTCTTAAAAAGTCTTGTATATTAGTGCAGTAATATTTGCTTGTGGTGAAATTTACTTAATTGAAGTCCAACAGAATGTTTAAACTAGTCATTTTAGAAACCTTTTACAAAGAGTTTTTTTGGGGGGGGGCTCTAGTGTTGGTTAGGGCCATCAAAATGACTTCATAAACAGCATTCAGTTGTATTCTAACAGGGCTGGCCCCAAGGTTGACTGGGGGCCTGAGCAGGATTTGATTTGAAGGACCCAGTTGCTGATCAGCCACCACAGCCCCGTCACACAGTTTCAAACAAAAATGTATATCAGGATGTAACTGTTCATTGTTAGTTAATTTACTTAGTGAATACAATTTTATTAATTTCATCATAACACTTTTTTTAAAAAATTTCACTCTGGTACATAGAGCAAGAAAAGATATAGAATAATCCCAAGCAGTGCTGGGCATGAAAACAATTTCAAAAATTTATCCTTAATGAGAACGATAAATGTAGGTTTTAGCTTTCAATCAGACAGACAGTACATGCAGCCGAACAGGCAATATCTTGGGCCAGCATTAATTAAGAACAGTTTGTAGCCAGTAGTGTTAACTTGTTTCACATTATTTTGTGTTGGTAGTGAAACACATTTTGCTCTGTTTTTTTTTTTTTTTTTTTTTGTTTTTGTTTTTTTAACACAGTACTGCAAATAGGATCTGCACATCAATGAGAAAATGTCAGTAATCCAGAAAAGTCCCACAATGTTTAAGGAAGTTCAGTTTATGAAAAAGTTTTGCAAAAATCTCTCTCATATCTTACAGAACTTGACTTTTAATTTAAAAACTGTATCGGATTAATTATCAAAATTATTCAAAACAGAAAAATTCTGTTTATTTGTTTTGTCATATTGCCCCGCTCTAACCCCAGTCCCTTTTTAAAATTAGTTGTAGCTTTAAAGTGTGCATTGCACCAATTATCACGTTTTGCAATTCTGCTCTTAAGAGTTCCACAAGACTGATATTCAGTGGGTAATTAGTGGGCTACTGGCTGGTAATTGGTTGCTCTCCTTCAGTTTCCACAGGTTTTTTGAGATATTTCCAGACAGCCTAATTTGTCCTTCTTGCAAACAGGGAGAGAGTTATTGTAGGCTTCTTTCAGCCAGCTGCCTGACAGTGTGGTGACAGGTGGAGAAGCCTTCAGTCAGTCTGGCACTTTGTCTGGCATCTCCTTAAAGGACATTAAAACATTAGGAACCTTATGACAGAAAATGTTTGCAGCCTCCCCAGGTCATGATGCTGCCACCTCCATGTTTCACAGGAAAGTGGATGTGTTCTGGGTGATTGTTGACTCATAATGTTTCGGATGTAGGCCAAAAAGTTTGAATTTGTGTCCCGTCTTACCAGAGCATCTTCTCCTACCTCGGAATTATCTTCTACGTTTGGTCGGCCTCATAAAATCCCAAGAAGCTGTTTACAGTTTGTGCAGTGGAACAAAACATTGTCAACTGTTTGTGTTCCAGCTCTTGGCAGAAGGGAAATGGGTGAAGCTGGAACAGACCACGTACCTGGATCCTGCAGGAAGCACCAGGTGCTGCTCAGTCCTTCCCTCATACATGCTGTAAGACATGAATCAGTGGCTCATTGCGTTTCTTCTTCTCTGCGTTTTCGACTCCAAGAACCTGGGAGACGGTGAAGCGGACGACCAGGAGGACCAACACAGACACAGACGGTGTAGGAATCGTCGCGCTGCTGAAACGGACGCTCCATAAAGACTGCGTGGTGATGGTGAAGCAGTTCCGTCCTCCTCTGGGATGCAACACTCTGGAGTTTCCAGCAGGTCCGACACTGTTTCCAGAAACAAAATACCTAAAAAGCACATTTTACAGCATGTGCCTTTAAATATGCTGTATAGTTTGGACTTTTGGGAACCACTGCTGTTTCTGGCTTTGCTGTGTTTTAGGACTGATCGATGAAGGAGAAACAGCCGAGGCGGCTGCACTCAGGGAGCTGAAGGAGGAAACTGGCTACACAGGGGAAGTAGTGAGAGTCTCTCCAGGTATCTCAACACACTGCTGTGGATTTGATTGCATTAGTTCCAGAGGTCAGCATCTGGATGATGGTTGCGTGTTGTGACTGCAGTGACCTGCCTGGACCCTGGCCTGTCTAACTGCACCACCCAGATCGTCCTGGTCCACATCAACGGTGACGATGTGGAGAACGTCCATCCAACACAGCAGCTGGGTGAGAACACACCGCTCATTTAGAGATGCCACTCATCTGTGGGTTGAAAACAAAACCTAATGGTTTTGACTTAAATCCTGCGTTATTACAAATATAAAGACATTAAAAGGGAAAACTGACCAGTATGTGGTGCTGGTGTGAAGCATCCAGATGTGTTTTTAACCATAATGCCAAGGTGGAAAGTCCTAACCCTTCGGTCAGGGATCTTGCTGCTGCCACTGAGTCCTGGTGCTGTGGCAGCAGCAATGGAGTGATTAATCATCAGGAAGTAGGACCTCCACTGTAAAAGCAGGAGTATACAGGTTCATTTACCTCAGCGGCAAGGACCTGACCAACGCAGCTGTGGCTGCCCATTAATCTGGGGAAGGTTCTGTCACGGTTTCAGCAAGGATAGAAAAAGACGAAGAGGCGTTTCATTCTGCAGTGATGCTGGACAGGATGTCCCTTTAAATTCACCGCAAGGTTGGACCCATAGGTCCATCATTCTGCAGGCGAGTTAAAGAGCAAAACCAGAAAAGACCGACCAGGAGGAAGCCTTTCATTCAAAATAAAAACATGGCGGCACAACTTCTGTCTACAAAAGTTAGATCTAAATGAACCAGGAGACATTGAGAAGGAATAACTTTTCCCATAATGCATAGTGCCATCTTTGGAGAGAACCAATTTTTAGCATAGGGTGAGGCTTTTGCTGCCTCAGGACCTAAACAGATGAAATCCATTCTAATTATAGCAGCTGAGTGAAATATGAAGGCATTAAATACGATCCCAAACACAGAAGCAAATCTTCAAGAATATGGCTGGAAAACAAAAGAATTCAGGTGTTGCGATGGCCTAGTCAAAGTCCCACTTTTTAAGGTGATTGTAATGCTGAGGTGGGACCTAAAGAGAGACATGCACTGGGGTGAAATTCCTCCAGAAAGAGAAAAATGGCTGCTTTGAGTTATTACTGCAACAATACTGTATTTTTGTCTGGTTTCCTGTGCAAATATCTTAAATACACTTGAAATAAGACTAAACTAACTTATAATTAACTTTGCAGCACAATATAGGAGCTTATTTTAGATCAATATTTCCCTAATATTAATAGAAAAGTACTGGTTCCACTGGCAGATTTTGTCACTTAAAACAAGACAGTTTTCATGTTACAAGTAAAAAAAATCTGCCAGTAGAACTAGTACTTTTTTTCATCGATATTAAGGAATTATTGACTTAAAACCAGTTCCTATACCTAGTTTTGTCTTATTTCAAGTGTACTAAGATGTTTGCACAAGAAACTAGACTGAAATACTTGGTAAGATTATGTTTTTGCAGTGAAGCCTTGGCTGTTTTCACATAATGCATAGCTAGGTATGGGTATGGCTGATTAGCTCATCATCCAGCATTTCAGGTCTGTGATGCATTTAAAAAATGTATTTCAAACCAGGAAGAGATGAGTTTACTCCCCAGCCTTCATCCCATGCATGCATAGCGCAGCTAGATAGTTCAGTTGTGAATTCTGTGCAATATTTGGCTCCTCCGGTGGGTTCATCTCGCCCTCCTCTGCTCTTTTCTAGGTGAAGGAGGTGAGTTACGTCTGCTTTGTTTTCACAAATGCATTTTTCTGTCAACGCAAATCATCATGTAGGCCTCGACCGTCTTTTCCAGAGTTCATTGAAGTTGTCCTTTTACCCCTTGAGGAGTTCCAGTCCAAAATTGACAGTAAGTTTTCAAAATAATTTCAACACAAGGCTGTTGATTTTCAGAAACGTGTTCAAGTTGATCTTGGTGAATTGGAGTAGAAGCGAGAAGGTTAGTGATGTCAGTACAGCAGTGAAAAACTCATACAGACTCGTTTCACACAGTGAGACATTTCATTTTGATGATGAAATTCAGTTTCTTAGATAATTCTGATTTTACAGTTCCTGTTAAAACAATTTTAATGGAAAGTTGAGTGGAAGGAAAAGATGTGGTGAAAAAACAGAAATAAATGCTTTACTGTGCATTACTGTGTAAAATGAAGCTAGTTTTGAGTTGGATGACTGGAATAAAGCAACTATCTAATATACACATTTATTGAGCTGTACCTGTGGTGTTGCCCCTCTCGATTTATTCCCCAGATCTGATGCAGAAAGAAAAGCTCGTAGTGGACTCCAAAGTTTATGCCTTCGCTATGGGAATAGTTCAGGCCTTCTTCAAGCCAAAGGAGCTGCCCATCCTAAAGCAGTGATGGAAACGGGAAGATATAGTCTAGTGCCTTGGAATTTGAGGCTTTTCCCATTCTGATGGAAGGGGGAATTTTTGGAAAACCTATGGATTTGTGCTTTAAAATCTTGATTAATCTGATATTCCAATATTGGTTTTGTTAGTTGTTTCAGCTAAGCTGTAAAGACATAATGAAAGAAAGCAGGGTCTCGGTAGGGAGGTACTAACGTCTCAGCGACCCAAACATGAATTCTTTTTAGTCTCAACGCGAGATATGTTTAATGTTTCACATTCCCTGAATGATGACGAGTAACATTTAATGATACTAAACTTTTTTTTTTTTTTTTTTTTTTTTTTTAGATCTCAGGAAACATTCCTTGAGAAATGCTAACATTAGATTTTCAAAGAATCTTGTTTGTTGCTGAATTAGTTGTAATGAGTGTAAATAAACCTAATGATGTATTAACTCTATAATGTGCGGATAAGGTAATACTGTAACTACACCCCCAGCCCAGCTGCAGTATAGCACAAGGAGCTGGTTGAGACATTCTGTACCCAAGTTTGCTACAACAACCTACTGACCAACAAATAAAAGTGATTCTACCTTTGTGACTGGAACGTGTGTGGTGTTTTTTGTTTCACATTTTTCCTTAACTGCCAACAGGTTATTAGGAGGTTCTGAAGCCGACTCAGTCAATAGAGTCAACGTTGGTGTGGGTTACTAGAAGCAAAACGAGATAAAAACGGTGCGTTATTTCCAAGTTAAGTAGAGCGCCATTTTCTCTCAGATTTCCTAGTGTTCTGCTTCAAAGTATGCAGCTCTGAATTAAACCAAGAAGCCAACCTCCTATGGATAATTCCCTTCTTTCTTAAGGGGACGACAGTGTCTAATGCCACACGAGATGTGCACGCTCGGTATGAGGGATTGCTGTAAAGTCGAGGACACAACGCAAGCAATGGTCTACGGTCGCTACGTGCTCGGCCAGGAGGAGTGAACGCTGCAAGTCAGTGACTCGATGCAATCTGCTGGCTTTCCTTAGAAACTTTTTGAACTACTTTGAATATTTAATTGAGCTACTGTACTGTTTGATAACTGGGATCAACTGGACTGTATGTATGATTAAATTAATATTTTTATTTTTCTTATGCCTTGAGATGACATTTGTTGTGAACTGGCGCTATGTATATAAATTGAATTGACTTGAATTTCCTACGCTTAAATAGATAAATTGCTGTTGCATAGCATAATTCATTATATGATATTGTTGGGTGTTCTAAATAGATACTCAATTGATGCACTTTATCAATATACATTGGGAATTGCTCAGAACAAAATGCTAAGGAAGGAAATAGTGAAAGACAAAAGGAAAAGACACGGAAGAAGAGAATGTTAAAAAAAAAAAGTTGGCACATGAGGGTGTAAAGTTAAAAGGGTGCAAGAAAGAAGGACACAAGGAAGGAAGAGAGGATGTAGAAATAAAGGAAGAACACAGGATGGAGGAAGGGAGATGGAACACATGGTAGGAAGAACAGGGGTCAGGAAAGTAGGACTGATGCAACAACAGAGGAGGACGTAATGAAGGAAGCATGGACACAACGAAGGAACAGGACACAAGGAAAGAAGGTGAGAAAAAGAAATGAAGAAAGGACAGATGGAGGGAAGAAAGGAGCTGTATAAGGAGACAAGGAACAAGGGGAGGACACAAAAACTCGAGGAATGAACAGAGCTTTATAAAACACTTATTACAAAGAAAAAGTGTTTAGTTTGACACTAGGGGGCGCCCTTTCTCCAGTGCTGTTTAATTGGACCCTACGACTCTCCAACGCTTAGTGATGGTAAACTTAAATGCCAGCTATATTATAAATCAAACCTTACTTTAAAGGCTTGATGTATAATTCTCTTTAAATTTATTGTATTTAATAGATAAATTCAGACTACCTCGCCTTTTTTCCTAAAAAAAAAAAAAAAAAAGTTAAAATGAAAATGTCTATAAAATAGTTTAATCAGAACTCCCCATCTGGGCCTCTGATGACCACCACCAGCAGGAAAAATGACTAAAACAGAGGGAGCAGGAGTTAGAACCGGCAACCCACTGGTTACAAGACAAATGGCAACCTCCTGAGCCAAAGCAAATTCATGTGTTAGAATGGCCCAGTCAAAGTCCACACCTTTATCCACTTGAAAATTTGGTGCAAGACATGAAAGTGATGTTCGCAGACAATCTCTAATCAATCTGACTGAGCTTGCAGTGAACAACTCTTTCAATAGACGTATGATTCTTCCTGAGGCGATATTAAACAGAAGCCAAGATAAGTAAGAAGGGGCTCAGCCTTTCAGTGACTTAAAAACAAAAAGTAACAGGAAATTGGGCCCTGTAAGTAACAGGAAGTCAACACTGGGATTACATGCTCCTTTCTTTTTGCACCAGTCAGGAGACGAGCAGCTGCATTTTGGACCAACTGGAGACAGTGAATAGAGGACAGGTTCCAACCAAAGGACAGAGTTGCAGTTGTACAATCTGCAATGAACAGATGAATGCTGTGTTTAAAGAAATTAGATATGGCCGGATGGAAAAAGTTGGACCATTGCACTTACTTGCCTGCACAATTTAAAGGAACTATTAAGGTGCAAAACAAGGCTTTTAACATTTGTCTTGCAAAAAAAGGATAAAAAGCTCCACTGTCGATATTTTAACCAACACAGTTACCAAAAATGACGATGTCTGTTTTGTTTTCATTTAATTTAAAGATATTTAAGGATATGCGCTGTTGAATGTCTTCAAGGCAATGCAATAACAGCCAGAATGATTCTGTCCCTCCTTCTAAAGACAAATTAATCTGCAAGTCATCTGCAAAGGACTGAAATGAAAGGTTATACTGTGAAAAAAATTGACCCCAGGGGTACAATACAGTGCAAATAAGGCTGATCCAAAAATTGAGCCTTGAGGCACACCGTAGGGTGTTTTCACGCTGATAGTCCGGTAGACTCGGTTCAATTGGGGGCCAAAATTGCAACATTTGTCATATTTTCAGCTGGTGTGGTTCGCTTTCACACTGCTCTGTGTCAAACAATCCAAACCCTTTGAAAAACCTGTTCACCCCTTCACCTGTGGTGACACTGCACAAAGAACCACTGAAGGAAATGACACGAAAACCTCTGAAGAAGACACTGAGCGCAACTTCCTTCTTCAAGAAATATTAACAAAAAATGGAGCAGCATCAGATTTTAGTGGTTGTAGGATTTATTTTTTGTCTTTGGCAAAAGACAAGGAGCCATTTCTTCCGCTGGCGCTAGACGTCTGTTTCGGTTGTATTTACCCAGAATGCCCTACGCTATAGTCCGCTTCCTGCTTTTGGAGCGGTCTCTGGTCTGCGTGGTGTTCACATATGCATTCCATCCACACCAGAGTTCACTTCAACCAAACCGAGACCTAGGTTTGTAGGCGGACCAGAGTTCGCTTTTTTGATCCGCATCAGAGTTCGGTTACGGATTCGCTCCTCCCCAAACGAACTGGACTTTCTGGACAAATGAACTAGAGTTGAATTAAAGCGGACTAAACAGAGCTGGTGTCAATTCAACCTTAAGAGTGGCAATTTTTTTAACTGAATGGGCCCATATTCTTGTAAAAAATAAATCCAGATCAACTGGAAACTACTAAAGATAACAGAGTGAATAAGCCAAAGTGATTTAAATACTTTAGCCAGGCATTGTAGAAGTAATTGTTTAACAGCAGGACTCTGCTCTACCTTCTTAGCCAAAAAAGAAATCAAACAAACAAGCAACAAAAGAACCATGTCACAGTCACTTTACAGTACGCTAACAGTCATCACAAGTTAGAAGGATCTACTTGAAGAACTGCTCTTTTTAACGCCGATCTGCTTATCTTACATCTCAGTGTCTCCTCTTCTGCTTTCAATGAGACATTTCCTTTCTGTGATAAACACAAAGTCCACAGACCCATTTGGGCTGCAAAATGTTGACTTCTTTATACTGGCTTTTATATAAAAAAAAAAAAAAAAAGAAATCAAAGAAAGCATCTCTTTAAAATTCCATTAGACATCTGCCTCTGGACATTTTATTAACCAGACCTCATGGTTTTCTCCCAAGTATTCTCCATACATGATCCAAGACATATGGTTCCAGTTTGCTATAGTAGTGCACTTGGAGGAGGGTAAAAGTAAACAAATGCTGCAAGAATCAAATGTTTGTTGCCTTCTTCCTAACTGCTGTTGTACAAGTTGTAGTATGCTGGAGTGCTCTCGCCTCTGAACTGAGCAGAGGAGAAAACCAGATGCTGATTGGACATAGTTCACAGCCTCTCTGTATTGCTTGGAAGAGGATGAAATTTATCCAAGAGCTTAGGGGAGTAGAACAGAACTGTCTTTGTTCTTGTAAACTGTCTCCATATTTCCAACCGGCCAACCGACCAGAAACCTCTATCTATTAAACAGTGGTGCTTTTGTCCTTTCATAAACGTGGGAGCATCATTTCTAATAATAACAGTAGTAACAATAAGCTTTCATTTAAGTCGCATATTGAAAATGTTGCAAAGAAACTGAATATCAAACTAGAGTTTTTCTTTAGAAATAGATCATGCTTTCCTTGCACTGAAAGGAAAGCATGACTCATTTTAATGACTTTTCTGCCTCTGTTAGATTACTGTAATGTTTGGATGAATGAATGAACCTACCATCTGTCTGCATTTGTTGGATGCTGTCTTTCGTGATAGGACCTAAACCCTTCACTCACCACTCTAATTTATATTCTTGGGTGAGTTGTTCGTCATTATCAAGCCGTAGATTTAAGCACTGGTACATTTTCATCTATGGCTTCGCTCTCAGGACTTGCTCTCCTTCAGTGTTCCATTAGTACAATCAGAACTTGGAAAAAAAGCCTTTTTTCCTCTGGGACAATTTAATTTTCTTTTAAGAAAAAAGAGAAATCTTTTGAAACTTGCTTTTTTTAGGCCGTATTTTATTAACTTATTTAGTTTAATTTCTTGTATTGCTACTGTGTTTGTAATTATTTTGGTTTTATCAAAACAGCTCTCTCTTCTAAATGAGATCTCAGTGGGGCAACCTGTAGAAATAAAGATTGAATACAAAAACAAAAGAATTTGAGCTTGTCCCGATGGTTCAAACCGCGTTTTAAAAATCTCCACCCCAATGAGCTTCTATAGGCCCTGTCCTCTCTAACGTGGATATTAAAACACAGATTTAATGAAATGTATTACAAGAATAGTGCCGCTCATGGTGGCAGCATGTTGGAGTAGCTCTGTTGTTTGTTCTGATTTTTTTTTTTTTGTAGACTTTTGTTCATTTTTTGGTTGAGTCATTGCAGGTATGGACAATTATTCCCTCTGGTTCTGGATGTTATGCAGTTGAAATAATTTTACTCTTACTTTTTAACTTTCGGATAGATGTGTTCAGATGAGCTGTAACCGTGGCAACAAGGTATCGTCTTTACAACTAGGAGCAGCTGATTAGCATCTCAAAAGCTCAAATAATACCTGAACGATGACCCCAGATCTCTACCATCAGTCATAACGGGCAAGGATCCTTTCCCAGACTCCAAGATCTCTCTGTCCAGGTTTATACCCATACGGCCAGACATACATTTAAAGAGGAGTGGCAAAAGCAAATGAGGTGGATTAGCAGAGCTGCCAACAACCTGTCATCCAGGAAATGTTACTGTGGACTATTGTCACTGCTGCCCAGAAATTGAGCTGTTAGCTTGTCATGACAGTCATGAGACTGTTCAATCTGCTCTTAGTTAGTTTAGCTAGATTATCTTTATGATTTATTCCTTGATTTTAGTTATTCTTTCTTACAGTTAGATTCATTTTCATAGTTCCCTTGTTTGTTACTCTCCCTCACCCCCTTGTACCATTCTCTCTATCTCTCCTTAGTCTGCCCTCTGGTCTCTCCCCTCACACCTGCAACCTGTTAGCCAGTCAGCCCCGGTTGATTATTCCAGCATTCACTCTCCCAATATTTAACATTTCTCCTTCTCTTACTCCTTGCTGGATCCTCCCATTATTCTCCATGTACCTGGTCCCTGTTTGTTGCCTGCTGTCACTTCCTGTGTTCCCCTTCCAGTTTTGTACGTTCTTGTTTCGTTATTCTTCATTAAATTCTACATCAACTCGCCACCTCGTCCGTCTGCATTTTGGTCTGATCAACACAGATCATGACTGTCATGACTGAAACATTTACTTCCTGTCCTCCCCTTCTTCCTGTCTGCCTACTAATGAATAAAGGCCACTAGTGCCACAAAAAACCTTGAAAAACTGTGTGTGTATCTATCTATCTATCTATCTATCTATCTATCTATATATATATATATATATATATATATATATATATATATATATATATATATATATATATATATATATATATATAGATAGATAGATAGATAGATAGATAGATAGATAGATAGATACACACACACACACACAGACACACACACACAAGTTATTTGACTTTGTATTTTTGCATTGGGAACTTAATCTGCTTTGGACAATCCTGATAAACCTGCAGAGTTAAGGGTTAGTGTTTGGGAGTTACTCGTTGGCTTTTCTTCTGAATTCTGAAGTTTTGGCTGGGTCTGTTAATGCACTGAGCTCATTATTGGCTAATAAGAGTCAAGCAGAACTCTTAACAGAAACAACTGCTTCCAGTCACCCCACCACCCACAAACATAAAATATAAAATTCTGCTGACTTTTTCCAGATTCCAGCTAATTATTAGCATATGTGAGTTACTTGCATTCTGCAGAACAGACTTGGGGGAGCATAACGGGAATTTACTGTGTGGCAGCCTGTTTTTTTCCCTCCTCTTGGCCTTGGCTGACTATATGGAGTCACTTTGTGGTACTTTGGCAAATGACTGACGTTGGTAAAAATTATGGAAAAGAGAATTGTTTGTTTCACTGACAACTGTTTGGAAAGGCACCGGATCTGACAATGTTCCTGAGTTAATAATTTTCCCCTGACTCATGAGTAATTTAAAAAGACTGTTTCTATTACAACTTCAGATGTAATGAGGAAGAAAACAGTCTAAAATAGGGGTGGATGACCTGGCAACAACACAAGAAAAGCAGCTGCAAACTCTCGATAAATGCATGCTGAAATCCACACATAATGAGCAGTCAGCCCTGAAAGGGATCCGTGATCCAGTACTCTGGTCCTGCTGCTGATGAAGTACTGCAAAAGCTGAGAATTTAATGTACATCTGAAAACAACAAAGGGCTCCATCCAAGCATATATGAAAAACTAAGTGGAAGGAAAAAATTTGTAATTGGGAGGAAGATTTTTACAGAAACACATGCCTACTGTAAAGTATGTCTATGTACTGTTTAGAATATGCACTCAATACTTGGTTGGGGCTCCTTTGGCATTAATTCCTGCATCAATGCAGCATGGCATGGAGGAGATCAGCCTGTGGATCTGCTAAGGTGTTCAGAAAGCCCAGGTTCCTTCTGATAGCAGCCTTCTGGTCATCTGCATCGTAGGATCTGGTGTCTCTCGTCTTCCTCTTGGCAATATTCCCTACAGGGTTCAGGTCAGAACAGATTGTTGGCCAATCAAGCACAGAAAAGTCTTGAGCTCAAATTTAGTTCATGTGAATAATTTCACATAGAGAGAAGAGATGAAGATTCTTTTAGCTTCTTTCCTATAAATGAACTTCTATTGGTGATAATAAGCTCCATGTTGAACATTTAGCTTAAAAGCGCAAGTTTGTTGCTGCTTTCTGAATATTTTGAACTTGGATGTGGAAGTGCCCCCCACTACCAGCTCAACTCTCTTTCAGCGGTAGGTGTTAAAACTACAGTGAAACCGCAGGTATTCATGGGGGTTAAGGATGCTTTCCAACAGCTAAAATCAGCAAATACTTGAGATCTCCTGTAAAATCACTCATAACTGTCTATTTTAATAGTTCAAACACCAACTATATCTCAATATGCATTAATATGCCCAGTGGAAACCATTTTGGCACAACTGTAAAAGCTAACATTTTCAGAGTTCCTTATTTCCACTGTTGGGGGTACAGCCAATCAGCAGCAAGGAAAATAAATGCCACTCCTGGATTGGCTGGTTTGCAGATGGCATGCAATAGCGTGTCAAGTACATCAGTGCCTTGCTAGCAGTTTCCTGAGTTGCATTTTCTTTTGGATATTTTTGGATACGCAATATGAAAAAATATGTAAAAAGGCGACTCTTCCACAAATAATGTGAAGTTAAATTTCACAGAAGAAGATGTGAATACTGAACCGCAAATGGGCGGTGGTCCACTGTAGTGGGATTTTCAATTAGTTGCACTCATTCATCTAATTGCTACAATTAGCAAGACAAGCTGCTAATAATGTGTTTCTCTGCAAATTTTAGTCAGGGGTGTCCAAAGTCAGATCAGTTTCCTGCATGTTTTAGCACTTTCCTTGGTTCAACACACCTGAATCAAATGATGGTTCACCAGAAGGCCTCTGCGGAACTTCATGATATCATGAGGAGGTAGTTGGACCATTTGAATAAGCTCTGCTGGAGAACAGACTCATCTAAGACTGAGAGGACACAGGACTGGAGCTGGACAGCCATGCAGTGGCGGAGCCAGAAATTTCTCATAGGGGTGGCCAGGCCAACATTGGGGGTGGCTAACATTGGATCAGCTGAGCCACTTCTTTATTTTCCAAATAATTCACTATTATTACATTTTAATTTTATTAAAGTCAAATTTTACTTATTATTTCTTGAATCTAATAAATATATGCCTGTATATATAAATATATAGTGTGTAAGCATATATCACTGCTGGAGGGGAACTGCTTGTTCTGGAGCTGTACTCTGCTGGTAAATTACCTCTCCAGGGTTGGTTGCAGGGCATGGCCATGGACCTCCCTGGCTATCCTCTGGCTCCACCCCTGCACCCAAAGCTTATGTGTGGTTTTATAGTAATCATAATAGATTTAGAAGTCGGGGTTAATGAGGAACTTGTGACTTTCCAAATAAAAGTTCCAACTTTGAGTGGCGTACTGGTTAATTTTTTTTCCACTTTGAGGTTGGAGTTTTTGATTTCCAAGCAACAATCTGTTAATCCTTAAACAAGTCATGGGAAGGGGAACTGAGAAAGTGCAATGTTATGGCCACAGCATTTTTGCAACATTTTTCAGTCATCAAACAAATTTGACATTATTAAACCTGTCGGAGTGTTTTCATCTATTCCCTTCTGAAGTTCTGTAAGCCTCTCTCAGAGCTGGGCTGGGATCACATCACGTTTCAATTAGAATTTATGAACTTCAAAAGAACAGCTTAATCAGTAATGTCTGCACACATTTAATTCGAACAAAGTGTTCACTGCAGCTTGCTAAAATTCCTCCAGATGCAGAAGTCAAACACTGATCAATGAACAGCAGTGCAGCAATTATGTAAAATATGTTAACAGATATAAGAAAAACAAAGGTATCCTGTTTGCTGGACAAAAAGATGAATCTCCTGTGCGACCCCCTCTCCAGTTTTCCTCTTCATCCACCGCCCTGTGGTCTCAGTCTCAAATTTGGCAGATATCTGTGTTTGGACATGGGTTAGAAAATGCATCAAGAGTTGGGGTCAAAAAAGAGAGAAAAAAAAGAAGAGAGTGGGATTATTTTACTGTTGTAGACAAAAAACAAAGCAAAGCAGCATTTTATATGCAATTGTTCACTACTGAAGCAACACGAAACATCTTTGAGCAAATGAAAAACATGAAAAAAACAAACAAAAAGCAACAAAGACACGAGAAATGATCCCATGTTCAGTCCGTTACATCTGACCTGCTTCAAAAATCATTTACTCTGAACAGCTGTTGTTGTTTTTAGGGGTTTAGATCAAGATAACATGAAAACATCCAAATTGTTGACACTGTTATCTTCAGCCATTGTTTACACCTGGCTTTACCACGTCTGGCTTCTGCTGGTGCCAAATTGTGATGCATATCTCATGTTAATGATATCAAAGTCAGATAAAATGCGACTGGCGCCACTGCTGGGTACATGTACTGCAAAGGTGCATCCTGTATCTTATCAAATGCATGAAAAAACTGCAAACGACTGCAGAGCTTGCTCTGATGTCAAATTTTCTGAGGAAGCAGTCATTTCCTTGAAATGTGTTCTTATCAGGACTTATAAGGAGATTTATGTTTTGTGGCACTAGCGGCTTTTATTCATTGGAAGCGAGACAGGAAGAAGGGGCAGCCTCGGGTCTGTTACTGCACACGTTCTCTGTCTGCCCCTTCTTCCGGAATTGAACCCAGGAGAGCTGTGTTGAGGACTGTAGCTTCCACATATGGTGCACCTTCTCTACCACTGAGCCACTTGGCACCCCATCAGGTCTGGGTTTAACACAAGGGGTAGTTCATGTTTCAAAGGTCTCTGCAGTCTTAACACAGCATGCATGTTTACCGCAGAATTATTCATTTTACCAAGAAAAGACCTAGTAAAAATATCCAATTTACTCATCATTTTGTCATTATTTAGATTTGGGTTTCTAATTATGAGGGGATTGCCATTAGCTTCACGACATGAAGCTAACGTTTATCCCTACAAGGATCCTGGACAGTCTGTTGGCTATACTGCATCACAGAATGGTTCTCCAGCTGCAACATGCAGAGGATAGTGAAGGGGAGCCAAGAAGGCCATTCAGGTATTCCTACCCCATATCCAGGACCAGAGCTCTAAATCTCTAAGACTCCTCTTGCCCTCGTCATTAACTTTCTGAACTGCTTTCATCTGGAAAACATTATTGCGACATTATATACAGGACCACTGGATTGCTACACAGGGTTCTGCTCCAAGCTGTTGTTATGACAAGCTGCTGTTAGGATCTACAGCTTTCACTGGACAAGTTTCCAGCCAAGTGTGAAGTCACTGAGATGACAATCAGCTCCTTCAATTTTGAGACCAACGTCTTGAGCTGGAAAAGGGTAGAGTTCCTTCTCTGAGTCAGGGACAAGGCCCTGGCCCAAGAAGAAGAACAGTTTAAGAATCTCGGGGTCTTGTTCACAAATGAAGGATAAATGGGGCGGGAGATCGACAGACAAATTTGTGCGGCATCTGATGCGAGTGATGTACCGGTCTGTCGTAGTGAAGAGAGAGCTGAGTTAAAAAGCAACACTCTTGATTTAAAAGATTATTGCAACATTTACTTATCTAATTAGTGTATCTGAATTTCTATTTTAATAATTACATGAAATACAATATTTATTTAGTGACTCCTTTATGTGTAAAATTGTGACACTTTTGACCTTTTACATATGAATGGCCTTCATAGTAGAATAGAGGTTACTGTGATCTCCCCAGAGGGTCCTGGCTTTATGTGAGGTCTGTATGAATGCATATGCTTACTCCGGCTTCTGCTATTAGTCCAAAAACAGATCAATTATGTATTCTAAGCTGATTTAAGTGTTTTTATTTTGGTTCTGTGGTGACCTGTCTTAGTACTGTCAATCACTGTGCCTGCGGTGCTCTTCATCTCCCCCTCTCCATCGCCCCCTTGCTCTCTGCTACGCTGCACTTCACACAGGCTAGGCTAGTTAGCATGGCCACCGATGCCGAGGATAAACGGTTTTCTTGGAACAGTAAATTGTCTCTCCGCCATTAGCATATTTAGCAGCGAGTGAATGAGGGTGACTGACAGTGCTAAGACCTTCCTCCTGGCTGTGATTGGTTGGTTGCATTTCTTTAGACAGCAAAAAAGGCTCAGGGAGGAGGTGGAGGAGTTCGATCTTTTCACTGTGTCATAACATCCTGTCACAACATGGTGATAGGTTTAACAAATATGCTAAAATATTTTTGTAAAAGTTACATACCACAGCTTTAAGCATAAACAATGTGACAACAACCTACTTAAAAAATTCTAAATCATCAACTCGAACAGATTAGCTTACAAATTAGGCTGGAAACTTGGAGAATGTGCAAGAATGTGGTGAGTGTTTACAACATCATGAGTACAGCCATCAATCAGTAAGAGGTTTTCAGAAAGTTGGCAGATGAAGGCCATTCCTTACTTCCTGACAAAACAGTAGCTAAACCAAGTGAAGATTAGATCACATTTCATACTCAGTAAATGACTACATGTAACAGCAGTTAATTTACATTCAGTCATGCTACAACCACAGACTGTATTTTATTGGGATCCTATGTAACAGCAACTCAACGTAGCACATAGAGTATGAAAGGATCATAGCATGGTGGGAAGAAAGTAAAAAGTCTTGTTTAAAGTTTGTCATAAACCATATGCGAGTATGCAGCAGACATATAGAAGAAGGTGCTCTGGTCACACAAGAACAAAATTAAACTGTTCAGCCTGCGTGCAAACCTCTATGTGTGGCAGAAAACTAGACGCATCACCCTAAACATATCATGGCTACGGTGAGACATGGTGGCGGCAGCATCATGTTGTGGGGATACTTTTCTTCAGTGGGGACAGAGGCAGAGCTACTAGGAAGATGGATGACATTTGAATTTGGAGACAGCCTGTTGCTGCAAAAACCTGAGACTGGGATTGTGGTTTTCAGATTTTATTTTATATTGAATCAGATTTCAACAACCATGTATCATTTCCCTTCAATTTTACAAATTTGGGCTTCTTTATGTTGGTCAAGCACATACAGTCCCAATAAAATACTAGTTTGTGGCTTTAGTGTTAAAACTATCGGCTAGTTCAAAAGTCAAACAGCTAGCAACTAGTTTTTTTGACTAGCTAGCCGTTAACCATCTAAAGCTAACTGACAGACTTCAGTCCTGCAACTATTGGTCCATCACACCTGGATCTAATAGTTGGATTGCCTCGTCAGCATGCAAGCAAGTTTTCTTATGAACTAATTATTTTATGGACATTTGTTCAGAGACAGATATAAAAAGAGAAAAGAGACCAACCCTGAGGCTGATGCAATAATGAGAGATTCAGAGTAAATATTTTGCTCTGTTTATTAAATCCAGCTCATCCTGCACACATAGGTCAGTTAATTTCAAGCATATGTGACCGACTAGATCAGAGGTAGCAGCGTTTGGACTGTAAGTCCGAAGAGTCATCTTTTTACCCTCAGTGCAGCAAAAAAAAAAAAAAAAAAACCTCATTTAGAGTCGCACATTACATGACCTTTTCAGAAAAAGACAACTTCTCATTTTTCATTTATGTCCACTGAAGGAGCTTTATTAACACATTTAAAGAGCCAACATTTCATTTCTATTCTTAGGTTTTAAAATAAAATGGAAAACAATATAAGACATTTGCAAAAATAAAATAGATATATTGTCTTCTGTAGTACGTTGATATTTGTGGAAAATGATGTAAAAATAAAAAACATAGTTTCCAACCTGATGACAAGAAATATACAGCGTTTCAGCAAATGCAAAACCTTCATGTTGTGGTTGTATACATATTTAGAAACTTTAGTTGTTTTTTTTACCATCTTAGCCAGAGTTAAAAAGCCACTGAGGAAGATCCAAAGAGCCACTTGTGGCTCCGGATGGCAGATAATAAAAACACATATAAACTGGCATTGATAAAGCACCGTGTGTTGGCCACAGAGGCAGCCCAAGGCACACGTTAACTACCATAAAGTTGCTGCTTGGGCCTCCAGGCCAGCAGAGGGCCCCCTCAAAATTCTCCCAATTACAGATCTCAAAACTTCAAATGTTTATTTACATTTTTGGGAAAAAAAAAAAAAATGCATTTTTTAAAAAAACAAATTGTTACCAGTTGTAGCCACACAGAGGAAATATTAATAATCTGATTAAGTTCATAGATACTGCAAAACCCGCTTTATTGCTGCATAAATTCTATACCTCAGTAACATTCCCAAACCAATTTCATAATTACATTATGTTGTATATACATGTCTAAACCTTGAGGTCTTAAAATAGCAAAATGTCTATTTCAACTCTAAATGGGAAGTTTGTTCAACAAAAACACAATTTTGTCATTCACCAACAGTCTTCAGTCTGAGGCCTCTTCAGATACGTTGCAATACTGACTGCTACTGGAGATCCTTCCTACTTACAGCATTACCATCCACAACTCTTTGAAGATATTTGGATGATATGAATTATGACTACATTTAATTTCCCTTTGGGAATTGAATTTTGATTTGAATTTGGCACTGAAGATTTAAAGGGCCAGTCATTTTTTTAGTCATGTTCTTTGCTTTGATGTTTTTTCACGCACACTTGAACTTATGAGTTTAGTGCACATAAATAAAAGCTTTTATTTTTTAAAAAAGATTGTGGATAAATAAGATAGTGGAAGCATTATGCTGTGGGGAAACTTTCAACTGCTGTTTTTGTGGGAGTCACATTGCATGTACACTGTACCCACAAATCAGTGACATAACTTTGTCTTTACAGCTTATTTGCTTTATTAAGGAATAACTTGAGAGTTTAGCCTATTAAAATGATTTTTTTTCCCTTCATAAAAAACAAACAAACAAAAAAACATGAAAGTTATGGGTGTTAGATGGAAAAGCCATCATCCAGTTTGGAAAATTTGATCAGCGCTGAGTTGGCTGTTGGGTGACAGGCTTAACTGGAAGAAGGGGGAACAAATCAAATTCTGCTCAGGGCCTCATATGATCTTGGGCTGTCTCTGGCTGGCCAGATGGCTTGAGGTCCTACAAAAGAACATTGCATAAAACCTTCTCCTATATCACACACAAAAAATCTAATTTAACATTTACTCTATAAGAAAGATAATACATTTCTAACAGGTAGTTATGGTTTTGAGTTTGGTATTTTATGTCTCATTCTAAAAGCCAGGTACCCCTTTTGGAGATTTAACATCCAGCTGAATTTAGCAGAATATGTACAATAAGTCTTAAATGAAGTTAACATAGATTACAGAGAATTAGCCCTTCCTTTTGTTTAAATAAGCAGACAAGATGGCAAATTCCAAACCAAGCTTCAAAACAGCACTTCACAAGCATGAGGGAGACATGAGCTACAATCTTATTTAAATACAGGCTGCCTATTCTTCCTTCTTCTTTTAACACCTCGCAGTTCCTCTGAAAAGCAAATTCTGCGTCAAAGTTCACACAGATTTGTTCATAGGCAGCATTTCCTCTGTTTGCTGAGAGGGAATCGGCCTTTTTCTCCTAAGAACAGAAAAAAAACAGGAAGGGACTATTTGTCAGGCACAAAACTTTGAGATCTCGGTTTAATAACAGCTCTGTCGACCAGCTTACCTTCGATGTAGTAAGAAGATGATGCCACTCATGACAAACAATACGATCACCACAGATAAAGTGATGCCAACTGTTTGAGGGACTGCTGTTAACACGAGAAAGAGATAAAAAAAAAAACATACTCAGCTAAAATACTTCATTACATAATTACTGAATTTTTACATTAAACATGTTTTTTCAAAGATAACATTATTCTACCACCTGGTAAAGATGTGTAAAAGCCTTAAAGTAAACTGCAGTAGCATAAAGTCACTCTCAGATTTGCAGAAAAATTCAAATGCATCTGAGTCTACTTGTTCTCTGTGAAAAAAACGATTTTTTGAGTTGATTAAGTAATTGAATTTAGTTTTAGGCTATTTACAAAGCTTTACCAGAGGTGCCAATAACTGTCGACAACATTATACATCCAACTAGATTTTTTCAATTCAGTTCAGTTCAATTCAGTGTATTTATTTAGTACCATTTCATAACAAATGTCGTCTCAAGGCACTTTATTAAAAAAGTCATTTCAGTTCAATCACACATATATCACAATTGATCCTAGTTATCAAACAGTACGTTAAGATCAGTTTATTATTCAAATTAGTTAAAAACATTTTCTGTCTAAGGAAACCCAGCAGAGCATCGAATCATTGCCTTGCAGGATTCACTCCTCCTGGACGAGCACGTAGCGACCACAGACAATCGCTTGTGTTGTGTCGTTGACTTTACAGCATCTCTCATACCGAGCCTGCATGTAGTGACAGTGGAGAAGGAAAACTCCCCTGTAACAGGAAGAAACCTCCAGCAGAACCAGAACCTGGCTCAGTGCAACCGGCCAACTGCCACGACCGACTGGGGGTTTGAGAAGACAGAGCAGAATGCACAAGAAAAACAGATGAACCGACGTAGGATTATTTTCTATGTTAATGAAAAGTACAAAGTTAATAGCAGGAGAAGGAGAATGATTAGTTGATAGCAGCATTATCTCAGCTGAAGCCCTCCCCCAGGAAGGCGTCACAGCCAAACAGAACGCCAGACCAGGTGTAGCTTCTATGGAGAGAGAAAGAAAACTGAAAACATAACGTTATTTGCTGTTGAAATAACAGCAAATACTGGAAGTTGCAGAGTAGTAGAAGAAGAAAGTGAGGAGAAGTGGTCAGTTTGTCCTCCAGCATAACTGCAGAGGTAGCTCTGGATAACCTAACCCCTTAGAATGAGGCAGGAGAGGCAGAGCCCGGAAGTTAGAACATAGAATTACCTGTGTAGGCTTCTGTAACTGAGAGGGGATCGTTGTTACAGCTACTTGTTGAGTGTGTGGAGCTCAGAAGTGTATAGGAAACCACTGGGGTTGTGCTTTTAGTTCCTACACACAAAAAAATTATTTTGCCACATCAATTATAAAAAAATGTCATGTCTGAAATTAAATGAAACCATGATAACATATTTTGTGTCAAGCAACGTTGTATTCGAATCCTACATCGTTTTGTCAGGACTCAGTTTGTTCATTTTTAATAAACTTCAAATGTGAGTTGTATGACAGGATAGAAAGTCATTATTAAGGTTTTGGGACTCATAGCAATCCATAGTGAGAGCTTATATCCACAGAAAAAACACCAAAATTAATCCAAAAGTGGATTCACCTGCTTTTGGCAGTGAGTGAACGAAACCGAGGAAATCTGTTGCTTCTAGAAACTCTGGAGCAATCATCTTTTATTGTAAGGATGTTTGATACTTTGAACAATTTTAAGTCCCTTTTAAGACCTATATTTTTGAATTTCTTTAGATTTTAATTCAAGTTGAACAGAATTTATCAGGCTATTTGTATCATTAGTCTTACATTTTCTTTTGCTTACTGTTTTTTATTGCTTTTAGCTGTTCTTTTTCTTTCGTCTATTGGGGGTGCACTGATTAATTTCCTTAATTTTGGGCAATTGGCGATATTTACACGTGAAACCAATCTTATCCACCGATCTTATCTACCTCCACAAAGGTCTGATAATCAGCAACTGTCCCCTCTTGTTCTGCCATGAGAGAATGCTGACTGACAGAAGCACCCACCAGGTCACGTCTGCACACGCGCCATTAATAGTCACCCAACTGTTGCCGACTTAGCAACTTTGTCACTACATTTAGCAACTTTTCAGACCCCTCCATCGACTTTTTTTTTAAAAATAAAAGTGGCTAGCGAAAAAACTAGCGACTTTTTTCTGTGTTGTTGACGACTTTGGCAACAACACATAAAAGAACCTATTATACTAAGCCCCGAAGATAGGAACATTGATGTTGTCTTGTGACCTTACAATTCCGGTATGGACCGGTATCGGCCAAAATAGGAATCAGCACGTGAGGTGTTTTACAGATTGGTGATCAGCCAGAAAACTGCAATCAGTGCACCTCTAATGGTTTATTATCAGTGTTTGTGTCTTATTGCTCATGTTTTAATTTATGGACCTGTACACCCCTTTGGTCACTTTGAGTGCTCTATGAATAAATGTTGATTGATTGATTGAAACCCAAATGACAACACAAAGCTGATCTAAATGTAAGCACAGGTAAGAAGTTAGAACAAAAACAGCTGTGGATCATGACACTGATTGGATTCCATGCTTCTTACCAGATGTGGTTTGCTCCATTATGTCTGAGCTTGTCGCTTCATAAGTAGAGGTTCTTTCCCTTGGATGGCTAGGGGAAGTATCTAAAAACAGGAAAAGAAGTGACCATCTGTTATTTTTGCAAATTAACTCACTTCCTGCTGTCATATATCTGTTTCTGTCTGTTCCCTTATGTGTCTTTAATCAACAGTGACATCTAACAAAAATAAATCGCAATGAGACCCGGACATTTTCCATTTGAGACATTGGTTTTACTCTTTCATTAACTTTTTACAACCAGTTGTATAATTTATAGGAATTTGATGAGTAGGACACAACGTGGCTGAGTATTGCCCCGTTTCAGTCCCATTTGAGGGTTTTCCAGCATGGTTCCGATCACACCACAGGTTTTCATTTAAAATGCCTCTGGAACTACTTCCAGACTTTTGAAGGACCTTCAGATCGGGGAATGAAGTGTGGCTGTCATGTTTTGGTGTTGTTCTGGACCCAGATTCAGAGATAAGGACAGCAGAAGCAAAGTGAAAAACACAGTTAAATGAACAGACCAGACCAGAAGAACTAGGTTGAGGACGACAGAGGGTCTGACATGTAGTAACAGAACCGAGGAGTATTTATACTGGTGACAATGATTACTGGGTACGATATAGGTAAGTGAATGAAACAGCTGTAGAAGAACAGGAAACTGAAGCGCTGAGGTAAAAGTAACACTAGTAATCTAAAAGACAGGAACAAAATGAAACATGAGATGCTGCAATGGAACCGAAATAATCCAAGAAAACTCCAAGTCCAACCAATTATGACCATTTTTAGCCTACTTCGTGTTGTCAGACTGGTTCTAGTTCTGGGCTTTTTGTTTGTTTGTTGTTTTGACTCTACAGGTTAGGCAGTAATGAAGCCTGGTGCAGCTAGTAAAAATGAAGCAACAAAAAAAAAAAAAAAAAAAAAAAAAAAAAAAAAAAGTGTTATTCACTCATAATTCATGACTTAATAAGGAGAGCAATTATTTTCACACAGGGCGAGGTTGGTGTGGATAGCTTTTCCTGCTCTGTAAAAAATTAAATCATCAATTTAAAACGGAATTTTGAATTTATTCATTTCATCTCTGCTAAACACATAGAAAAAGAAGCTCGAAGAAATCTGTAAAGAGAAAAATACTTTTTGCTGGCACTGGACACTGGTTATTTTTGGTTGCAGTAAATGTAGATTTCACAAGCCCAGCTAAAGAACATGAACGATTTTGTTGCTAAGTTGTATGTAGTCAATGGAAAATTCTACTTGTGTTATCTTATTTCTTTAGTTTTAGAAGAACAAGCCCAAACTACATCGCAATTACAATTCAAGCTAACAAGCACTATAGTCAGTTGGAATCAGGTACCACCACATTAAAAAAGCCATATCAAAACAACTCTATTTGACTAAGAGAACTGAACCCAGCTCAAACAAAAAATAATAATACAGGAGTTCAGGAAAAAACATCAAAGTTTCTGCCACATCACTTTCTTTGAAGGTGCAGAAAGGGAAAGAAACTTGATAAGATGGTACCTCAAGCTAAACTAGAAGCATTTAAAACTTTATTTATTGTACCAGCGTGTTTAGGCCTGCCACCTTACTATAAAACACCTAGTATTGCCCTCTGGGTGGAATAACAAATGTGTTTTAGCACAATACCAATGTGAGACACATACTGGTAATCAAAACATAACATGTTTCACTTCTTTAGAAGACCTACATCTTGTTAAGTTTGCTGCTTTATCAAAAGAATGCACAGCAAAAATGCAAAACTCCAATGAACTTCTGTACATTTTCCTTACAGAACATTATTATAAATTCACTGGTATAATGTTCTATAAAATTCCATATTTGCACATTGACTGTATGTAGAAAACAAAAAAAACAAAGTGCTTTTTATATTTTTATGCCAGAAACAACAAAAAAAGAACATTACGTTGGTCTTACAATTTGCTGATAGAGACCCCAGTAAAATATTTTTGGTGGTTTGGTTTTTTTCTTTCGTGGCAACCGAAAGAAAAGATGTGTCTTTCTAAACGCATCTTCAAGCACACTTGTATTTTAAGGTGTCACATCAAGTGTTAAGTTTATTATAAAAAATTTGCATCATAGTTTTAGTTGACAGCCTTTTTTTTTTTTTTTTTAAAGCAAGACAAAAAGTAGGTCTGATCAACCCAGGCAGGTTGATCAGGTCTAAAATACCAATTATTGACTTTTTTTTTTTGCTAAAACTAACCAAAAAAAAACTAAACAAAAAATATTGGAGATTTAATCCACCAGGTCTAATGTCCCTGTACAGGAATCGGGTGAAATTGATGGGGGTGGGGGAACTGCCTACAGGATTTAATTTTCTAGGAGGAAGTGAATGATGGCATGAGCTGGATATCATGTTTGTCTACTGGAGACGGTCCTCGTGGACTGCAATTACTTGGTCTTGGAGCAATTTGAAAAAAGTCATAAGCTGAGGTGTTAATTATTTGGAGAAACATTTAGTTGACAAAAACTACATTAATATTGAAAGGACTACCAATTAATAAACTGTGATGAATTCTAAATGGCTAATTTGGCTTTCGTCTAAAGACTATCACGAAAACCATTTGCCAAAAACCATTAAAATCTACAGTTAAAACCATCTCTTGCCAAAACTGAAAAAAAAAAAAAAAAAAGATTGTAAAGAACATATTCTAAAACCTTTGATATGTTAATTTCAAACATGGAATTTAGAATAAAAATTTTGTTTCATAATATTCCCTCCTACATAGTTTCTACCACTTTGGAAAATATGGAATTCAAGAAGAGTAGAAGTAAAGTCAGACCAATATTGATCCTACTCTGGCAATAAAACCTTTGGTTTATAGAACTACATAAAAAATACTTCATTTCTAAAGTTATGAAATAGTAATCCTAATCAAGTATAAGCTACAGTGTTACAGCTTTATGGGCTGATATATAAAAATATATATATTTGTTAAGCAATCCTCCTTTGATCTGGAGCAAAAAACGGAGATAACATTTCTATTCTTTAGATTGTATAGACTGATCCTACCTGGCCAGCTCGGTGCCTCAGTTGTGATAGCTAAACCATCTGAAACAGAATAAATTAAAAAAAATTAATCCATCAACTTTAGAGTTTATCAAGTAATACAACAAGACCTAAAAATCCAAAGAAAAATCAGCAGAAAAAAACCCAAGATAAAACCCAAGCACTAAACTGTACTGTATGCAGATGATACATAGCTATTCCTGCAAAACAACCAGCTTCAAAGCTGTTTTAACATTATTATTATTATTATTATTATTATTATTATTATTATTATTATTACACAGACAGTAGTTTGACTTGAGCGAGAACAAAACCACCACTATTCACAGAAACACAAGCTGCATTAATGGAAAGAATAAAGTAGAAAACAAAACACTACTAATTACTAAAAAAGAAAATGAGAGGATTATGGTAGAAAGTTGTTAGCTGTGCACATAAGTTAATAAGTTACATGTCTATTGTTTAGGTTGTGACCTGGACCGATTGACTATTGATTAATCTGTGCATGTTTTATTAAAACTAAAATCAGCAATCTAACAGACTTCTCTGCAAACCTAAACAAAATATGAAAAACACAACCCATTCTAATTCTTAACTACATAGTTCTGTTAGTGATAGGGTCCTTTATGCACTTTTCTTTTCAGTAGAACTGCGGCTTCCAGGGCACTAAGAATACCTGTTAGAATTTTAAAAAAAGGACATTTTGTACAACTGTAATCCAGAGGGTTCTTTTGTGAATATATTCGGAGATTAAACTGTTTTAGGTCAAAGTTGAAATGAGAGCCAAAATTCAGTGCTTCTTTAGCTTTGTTCAAAGGCTTTAAATCTTATGAATCAGTAATATTATAACACATCATGAAGGTCCTGGAGAGACTCCTGTTGGCACACCTGTGTAAGCAAACCAGCACATATCAGGACCCCCTGCAGTTTGCTTAACACTGTGGAGTTGGAGTTGAAGACGCCATCATACACCTGCTTCAACAAACCCACTGTCATCTGGACAAAGCAGGCAGCACCGTGAGGATCATGTTCTTTGATTTCTCCAGTGCATTTAACACAATTCAGCCTGATCTGCTTCATCTGAAACTCCAGAAGACACAGGTCTCCACCTGGCTCAACAATTGCCTGGATAAATTACTACCTGACAAACAGACCACAGTTTGTGAGACTCAAGGACTGTATGTCTAACCAGGTGATCAGCAGCACAGGAGCACCACAGGGGACTGTACTTGCACCATTCCCTTTTACTCTGTACACTTCAGACTTCCAGCACAAGTCAGACTCCTGTCATCTACAGAAATACTCAGATGACTCTGCAGTTGTCCGGTGTATCAGAGATAGACAAGAAGCTGATTACAGAGAGCTGGTGGAGCACTTTATGGCATGGCGTGGAAACAATAATCTCATCTTGAATGTGAACAAAACAAAGGAGATGATTGTAGATTACAGCTCTTATGGTCTGTTGCTTTGGACTGTTTCTTTATTATTAAATGGTGTGCATCGTTGGATTCAGAATACTATCAGTATATAAAACTGACTTGGCAGCATAGAATATCTTCATTTACTTGGACTTAGCAATCAGAAATAGGCTGCTTATAGGAATCTGTGACACTTGTTCCAAAGCACTTGCACATTAAATTTAAAAAGGCAATTGTTCATTTTAAATTAAAATAACGCATGTTGCCCCTTTAACATCAAACCCCCCCCCCCTAAAATAAACCAGTTTTGTACCTGGAACGTCTGCCGTCGTGCTCGGTGGGTCTGGGTGAGCTGAAACACAAGGAAAGGGGACAGTGAGTGCATTAATTTCAGACCTAAAAGGAACAGTTCAGGAGTTTTGAAGAGATTCTGTTAAACATTTAGATAGAGTAAATATCTTACCTGCAGCAGATAATTCTCTTGGCATTTTGATTTAGTATAAATTCCGATTACGTGACGCAAACAGTTTATCTGATAGGACCCTAGACAGAGGCGAACTGAAGGGGTCTAATCTCAAAAACCTCATAGTGGTTTATACTCATGTTTTTTTATGAACCGTTAAAACATTAGCAAGTGACTGTCTACTGTCGCTACGTGCTCATCCAGGAGGAGTGAATGCTGCAGGTCAATGACTTGATGCAATCTGCTGGGTTTCTTTACATAGAAAACATTTTAAACTAATTGAAATAATGAACTGAAGTTAATGCACTGTTTGATAACTAGAACCAACTAGAATGTATGTTTGATTGAACTGAAATGATTTTCTTTGTAAAATGCATCAAAATGCCATTTGTTGTGAATTGGGCCTATATAAATAAAATGAATTTGAATTGAATTACCATGTTACACGGCAAAAAACCAAAATCTTACCAAGTATTTTTGTCTAGTTTCAGGTTCAGTTATTTTTGTACATTTGAAACAAGACAATACTAACTTAAAAGTAATGTATTATTATAAGTAAAAAATCTGCCAGTGGAACTAGTATTTTTTGTATATATATATATTCAAGAATTACTGACTTAAAACCAGCATATTTATCTTGCTGAAAAGTTAGGTTTGTCTTATTTCAAGTGTACTAAAATATTTGAACTAGAAACTAGACAGAGATACTTGGTAAGATTTTGTGTTTTTGGAATATTTACAAAGAAATCCGTTATTATTTACACAGAAAACGGAGATAGAAAGTGGTGCGCCACCTATAACCTTCCTGTGTGAAACGTACAGAAAAGGGTACCAGTCAGATCCAATACTAAAGTGGAGTAAAAAGCAACAGTATTAAAGTGGCTTAAGTGTATGCAATTTTATTTTATCTTTACAATTTTTTACTTTTATTTTAGACAGTCAATCTGTCCAGAAACACTTTACATGTTCTGTTCTCAGTGCGTGTTTCACACAGGAATATCATTTATGGTGTATCACCTCCAACCTCCATTTCCTGTACAAATATTCTACAACGTCCATGAAAATAACTGCCAAAGGCAAATGTGACAACGCTTTAAAGGTTCATAAACTAGAAAATGTATTAAATGCAGCTGTTTCAGATGGTAGAACTCCACTGGTCTTGGCTCTTCTTGGACTAGCTGTAAGCTTTAGATTTTGGGACCAACTAATTTAGATTTATAATAAATGAGGATCTCCAAGAGAGTTATCTTTGGCAGGTAAGATGTAACTGCTTAGAATTATAAATAGGCAAAATAAATGCACCTGGTATGACAAACCAGAGTAGAAACACTATTAATAATACAAACATTTGACAAAAACCCCCTACAATTTGATCATATTACTTTTGTTTCATACAGAAAAGCTACAAGTATTCCTGCTGAAGCTGAAATTACACCATGAATGTTTGTTTTTCACAAGCAGAAATGTTTCCAAAAAGCCAAATTGGTTTTTGTTGTATGACTAGGAAAGGTTAGACTTCTTTCAACCAGATGTGGAGGTGGGCAGAAAGGGGTATGATTACAACTAAAACAGCACAACTTATCATGGTTGCGTCTTTTATTATCAGCTGTGGGTGTTTTACGTTCTCCTTGAAAGTGTGTGCGTAATATTGGCAGATCTGCTTCTCAGATCTCAGAAATGCTGATTCAGTCTCTACTTCCAACTTCTCGTAACAATCCTCAGTCTTAAAGTCTTGAACCGTGACTTTTGGGCAAAATAAATGCACCTTGTATGACAAACCGGTGCATTTATAGGAACTCTGCTGTGTTGACTGATTTCTCTGGTACTCGGCTGGGACACCTGTGTTTCTTCCAATTCTGAAAAGCAGCTGGTCCTGTCACGGTTTATAGGTTTAGTGAAAGCTTTGCGTTCTTTTGATGTCACTTCTTTAGTTTTTATTGGTTCCATGTTTGTTTTTATTTATTCTATGCAGAATCTTTTCACTTTGTCTTCTTTGTTTTGTTTTTTTTTTCCCTCAGCTGGTTTGGTTTCTCTTTCACACACATGATGATTTAGTTCCAATTACTACCCATCCCCTTTCTAGCCTGTTTTAGGCTAGAATTTTACTTCATTTTCGGGCATTTAAAACATTGTTTTCAGGTTTTCTTCAATTTTGATGTGTCCAGTGGGACCTGCAGGATAATTGGAGATTACAACTCTGCAGTCCACATTCATTGTTCAAGCTGTGAGCCAGAATGATGCAACTCTCTACCGATTAGTTCCATGTGTAGACAGAATAGTTTCTCCTGTTTCAGCCTTCAAAAATGGGTTCTCAGATTACACAAGCAAAATCACAATACTACTCAGGCTTCCTGCAGCATTCCTCGATAAGGGATAAAATGTGTCCCTAGGTGAGTTTCTCTTCCTGGCACGTATTGTTCTGAGCTTTTCAAGTACAATGACTAATGATGGTAACTTGATAAAGTTTTGTCTTAACCAGGGAAGAGAAAAAAGAAAAGATCTTACGTATGCACTCGAGATGAGATGTGGTCCACTGTAAAACACCGTTTTTATACTCGCACTTGATGAGATTCGATGTTCCGGCCTTTCTCACGTAGCCTGGAATGCACTTGTAGCGATATTTACTGTTACTCTGGAAACACAAATCTTCTGGTAAAGTAAATTTCCTTTTGGGAATCTTTGGACATGGGCAATTGTCTGAAAAAAAAAAATAAAAATACAAAGATGGAAATGACATCATGGCTAATCTCACGTCATAGTTTTATTTTTCACATCCTCTTTATCTGGTAAGGTTAAAATGACACTTTGTTCTTTCATTTCCAGTTTTACACATCAGAACACAGTAAAATTATTCAGTTCTCAAGCAAGGTCTAAAATTCTACAAATCTACCCAAAGCTTGAGTGTCCAAAACAAATGCTATTCATTAACTAATCATTATGAAGTGTGATCACCTCTATAAAAGGAATTTTGACACTTTGTGGCTCTGAAGCATATGTGAATGCCAGGAAGGAATGACATCAGCACTGATGTTAGAGAAGCAATAGTTGGAGTTGAACAATCTGGCAAGGGTTTTAAGCGTGGGAATTAGCATCCAATGGTCAAAGAAATTTAGAAAAACCCAAGAGCTGCATCTTAGACTCTACGAACTTCAGTTAATTTGTTAAAAGTTAGAGATCAAGACAGCACAACAAGAAAAAATACTTAACAAGTAGCACTGTCAACAATGGTGTCAACAATCGTCTGACATTTGTCAGACGATGCAACACAGAACACAGACTGTTGTGTATTTTGCAAACAAGTTCACATGATATAATGTTAGAACTTGAAAAAAAATGTATTACATCCTGGAATATAAAATTTAAGAGCTTATTAGCCATTACTGTGAGGTTAGCAGTGGTAGTTGTTGATATGGGTTACATGGGCAGCTGCCCAGGGTGTCATTAGTTGGTAACCAATGGGCACCGACTAAAACAACAAAACTTTTTTACCTCTCAGTTGCATTTTGTGTTGCATTTTTTGCATATGTGGTCAGGAATTGGCTCCCCTTCTGCAGAGGATTTTCATATTTTTATGGTAGTTGTGGTGAGCCCAGATGGGGTGGAATGTAAGTTTATCTTTGACATTCTGTCTGTCTTTAGCTAACTTCAGGAGAGGTGCAACCGGGATATTTGAAAAAAATTACAACTTGGCAAACTGATTTCCATTAACATATTTATTGTTTGGTAGTTATAATATTGATGACAATCTAGGGTGCACCAATGTGACAACTTGGGCCGATATCAATATCTGATCTTAATAGTCCTATTATAGCCGATAACTGATATTGTCTATATTATATATTTCCTTATTCTTTTGGCCCTGTGAAAAATATATTCATACACAAAAAGCAAAAAGACTGAAATAAACATTCATTGTTAATGTCGGTAACCATTCTGAATAAAGCAAGTCTTTTTTTGAACAGTTACCAGTTTGAGCAGTTTCAGAAATGACAAATACAGTAGCTTCAGCAGTTATATTTGAAAATATAAACAGGAATATTATGAGAGTTCTGATGAAAATCAAAAAGAGAGATCATATTTCTCCTAGTTTAGCTTCCCTTCATTGCCTCCCTGTTAACTCCAGAATAGAATTTAAGATTCTCCTTCTTACATATAAAGCTCTTAATAATCAGCTCCATCATCCATCAGAGATCTGTTTGGTTCTGATGTTCCTAGCAGAGATCTGATTGGTCCAGATGTTCCTAACAGAGCACTTCGCTCTCAGACTGCAGGTTTACTGCAGGTTCCGAGAGGTTCTAAAAGTAGAATGGGAGGCAGATCCTTTCGTTATTTCTGTAGCTATGGCCACTTTTTCTCACTTTCTCCTTTTACTACTCTCTAGTTTGCATTATTTGCTGTTATTTCAACTGTTAACTTTATGTTTTCTCTCCATAGAAGCTACACCTGGTCTGGTGTTCTGTTTGGCTGTGATGGCTTCCTGGAAGGGTGCATTGGCAGAGATAATGCTGCCATCAGCTAATCTTTCTCTTTCTCCTGCTATTAACTTTGTACTTTCATGAACATCAAAAATAATCCTACGTCGGTTCATCTGTTTTTCTGTTTTTTTTTTCTTGTAAAGTGCCTCGAGACGACATTTGTTGTGAATTGGCGCTATATAAATAAACTGAACTGAATTGATGGTGTAATAAAGGCAAATAAATATCAGTATTTTGAAACAAAATATTTTTATATAACTATTTTTCTCTCTTTGGTAATACTGGACCGAATTCTATCAAGTTCAGAAAAACAGTTTTTGTTTGCCACTAAACCGTAAAAAAGTCCATTTATACATTAGAATCAGTGTAATGACCAGATAAAATTATTATTAGCTTCATTCTGGAGACATTTAGCTGTAAACTGTGAGGTGAAATCTCACCATGGCTCCTTGTTAATAACCTGATATATTTATAAAAATTCTTATTAAAGGATAAAATCCAAAATCAAACAAATTACCACCTGGGAACCACCACTGATGGTTAGATAGTGTTTGACTACATTCATCTTTTAAACGTTAAAGCTTATGCTACTTGTATTGTTATTTTACACTGACTTGGAAACATGACACCACCTTGTATGGAGTAAGTGAAAAACAACATTTAACCACCCAAAATAATAAGACAAATGGATTTCAAAATAGACTGAATTTAAAAATATATTTATTCACAGAGGACTTGATATTTTAGGGAGTTTTTTTTTTTTTTTTTTTTTTTTTTTTTCAAAAAAGAAAAATATATATGTAGGGGAGATCATTTTGTCCCTACCAGCGCTGGCGAGAAGCGTCGTTCCGATAAGACACACCATCATGACACAGACAGAAGTGAAGAATCGATCTGGATCCATCTGCCAGCTCTGTGCTGCTCTACAACATGTTCTCCGTGGACAAGCAGAGTGGTTAAGACCATCGTCAGGGAGTGATCTCCTGCCACTACCGTGGGGGCTGCTGTCACGATGACGCTTTCACTTTCACACTCGCTGATTTTTAGCTACGAACTGCGAATCAAGCCTGAGATCACTTCGGTTCGAATTAAGCCACGCCATATTTGTAGTTTTTTGGTTCACAATATCACGGAGAAGTGCAAAGCGAATTTATTAAAGTAATTTAATTGCAAAACAGAAACTCGTATATAACATAAATTCACTACACTCGTGTAATGAGTATCATTTCAAACATTTCTTATGTTATGGGCCTGTTTTGGTGTACACGGGCGAACTTCACAGTTCTTTTTGACACCCTAAAGTCGTATCCTAGCATAATAATAGAAAGCTGAGTGGAAGGAAAAAGGGTGATTAAAAAAGATGCACAAGCAGCAGCCTTACCAACAGTCTGTAGTATCAGAGCTACTGTAAGTGTCTCCAGGACATGGACTACAATTATTGCATGTCTTGTATTAAGCTACTCTAAGGAGAAAAAAAGGCTGTAGAGTTGCTCAGTGGTTCAAAGTCCAGCTGCATATGGCAATCAAAATCCAAGAGATGAGGCTACATTTCCTGTCCGCTGAGAAGACTCCAGAGTTAGAACGATGATCTTTTTGGTAGGTTATGCCATCTGCTGGGGTTCTCAAGTCAAATCAGTTACTTTTATTGCAGGATTAAAATCAATAATAATAATAATAATAATAATAATAATAATAATAATAATAATGAGAAGAAGATTTGGATGGATTAATATTTTTATATTATTAAATATTCATATTAACATTATAATACAATAAACTTGCATTAATAATAGTAAATTAACTGAGAAAAAAAAAAGTGTGAAAGTGAAAAGCGTGAGCGTGACAGCAGCCCTCACGGTAGTGGCAGGAGATCACTCCCTGACAATGGTCTTAACCACTCTGCTTGTCCACGGAGAACATGTTGTAGAGCATGCACAACTGGAGAGTAGTAAAAGAAGAAAGTGAGAAAAAGTGGCCATAGCTACAGAAATAATAATACAGAAATAACTAAAGGATCTGCCTCCCATTCTACTTTTAGAACCTCTCGGAACCTGCAGTAAACCTGCAGTCGATGAAGTCTTCCCATCGGTAGGTGGCGGTAAATATTGTTGCTTGTCTTTTTTTTTCCTTGTTGTTCTTCCGCTGCTTCCGTCGAGCAAGCTTCAGCGAGGGGTGGAGGTAAAGCATATGTGCTGCTAAAGCCTTTTAAGTCTATTTTATATCCGTATAGTTGTATTATAAGAGATTTTTAAAACAAATACCGATAATTAAAAGTGTACTTTTGGTCGTATTTTCTTCACGAAAATAGCGGTCAGCAGTGATATTAGCTTTAGCTTATGTTAGCAAACTATAACAATCATTCAGTCAGCGTTGCTTTTTGCAGAGCTTTGCTAACATATCAGGGAATATAAGCTGCTGTTGATTCTGATGTGAGCTAGCTATGCTACCTATGTGCCACCTTGGTTCATTAGTTGGTGCTACCGGAGCTTCTAACTAAGCAGTCAGCAGCAAACCGAATCCTTTTGGTCTGAATTAGAGCTCATTCCCGTGTCTGTAATTGTATGGTTACAGGAAAAAGCAGCACAGACCGGGGCAGCATGTCGCTGTACGATGATCTCGGTGTCGGTGCAAGTGACACCAAGACCGAAGGCTGGTCCAAGAACTTCAAGCTGCTCCAGTCTCAGCTGAAAGTGAAGAAGGCGGCCCTGACCCAGGCTAAGGTAGCTCACCATGCTGCCAGTAATGGGAGCAGAGCAGAAATGAGTGTTAACAGCTCTGATGTTTTATTAATAAGGAATATAGGTGCATACATTTCCCAGAATGTATGTTTTAATACATGTTTCAGATGCTCACATGGATACAGTCGCTCAAGCAGACAACTTACACGAGATCTGTCTAAACAGTGAAATAAACCACGGATTTTATACAAATTAGAGTCTAAATTATCAGTTTAATGGCTACTGCAGTCTCAAACTTTTTAGAATTTGTCATAAAAGCACATATTTGGAAAAACGGTTGTGCTTTTTGGCACTTGATCACTGCTCTTGAGCTGGAACACCTTAAATATTCTGACTGTTGACAGTTGTGTTTTAAGCCATGTTGGAAATATGGCAGAATGAAGAGAAATGTCCAAAAGGCTGAGAGATCATTGCCTTGCAGAAACAAGGACCTGAATGTCCCCAGAGATGAGGTTGGAAGTATAGCTCACAAGTTTAAAGCTAAAGAATCTGTAGCTATGCCTTCCGGATGTGGCCGTAAGAGGAAGCTCTCAACACTGGATTCTTGGAAACCTTCAACTGACTGCAAGAAGACTTGCAGCGAGACCTGGTCCCAGAGGATTCTGTTCTGAGGAGCGATGATTTAAAGCTAGAACTTTCCAGCCATATGCTTTAAAATAATGATGATAATAATAACCTACGACTCTGAGTATCCTCTTCATGAGACTGTTATCAGTCAGAGTCTGTATTACGAAACCACTGTAATACAGACTGCTACAGGAGATCATTCCTGCCCACAACCATCACCATCTACAACAACTCTGTGAAGAATCCTGTATAATGCGAGTTACAACAACTTTTAATTTCCGTCTGGGATTAGTAAATTTGAATTGAATTGTATACTGTTGTAACGAAGAATGAAACGCATACTGAAACACGGTGGTGGCCAAGTGTTGCTCTGGGGCTCCTTGGCTTCCTTTTGCATTGGAAATGTTAAGAGTTTGGAGGGCAGGATTGAGTAAATCCAATATCAAAAATGTCCTGCCCAGTTTAAATTATATGTGTAGAAGAATCATACTTTGATTTTGTACCTTTTATAAAACATATTTCTACCAATTAAAGTCTGAAAAATGGCAAAAATCTTTTTATAAAATCGAATCTTTCATAAAGTTCCAGCTGAATTTTAACTCTGTGGTTCTCTTTGTGGCTGTTCCAGACTCAGCGGATGAAGCAGACCACTGTTCTGGCTCCTGTTATTGATTTAAAGAGAGGAGGTTCCAGTGATGATCGACTGAACACAGACACTCCTCCACATGCTGCTGTTGGACTCAAGGTCTCCCTCACCCACCAATGTTGTCATCTAGAACTTCTAGATTGGTTTTTATTGGATTTGACTGGATTTCTGCAAGCATTTACACCTGTCAGTGATTCATCTTGTCGCCACGCCTCCTTCAGGACACGGTCCCCAGCGGATTCTCCTCCGGGGACGTGCTGATCCCGCTGGCGGACGAGTACGACCCCATGTTCCCCAACGACTACGAGAAGGTGATGAAGCGTCACAGAGAAGAGATGCAGCGTAAGAGGGAGCAGGAGCGGCAGAAGGAGATCGAAGAGAGAGAAAAGTGAACACAGTTTCCTTGTTGTTGGGTTGTTTGTTTTTTTGTTTTTTTTTTTAAACTTTAGACACTCGAAAATCTAATCTGAAAGTCAGAAAACCAAATCCCAAACCTGGTCTGTTTCAGGAGGAGGAAAGAGAGACACGAAGGTGGCGCTCCCAGTGGTTTCTCCCGTTTCCCGGCAACAGAGGAAGACTCAGATGAGGAGGAGGAGTATGAGAAAGAGTGGAGGAAACGAAGTGAGTACTTGTCACCATGAGGATATGTAGTTTATTAGCAAATAAGGAGCAACTGACGTCCATTAATGAAGATCAAAAAAGAAATATATATATTTTGGTAACATTTTGGGTTTTTTTGTTTAGCTGGACTGTGTTCTTGTAGCTGTTCACAAGGACCAAACCAACTCCTATATAGATTCATTACACAGAGAGGGTTACATGTTTTTAATGCACTTATTTTTGCTAGTTGTCATTGTGGGTTTTTTTAAGGAAAGTTGAGTGGAAGGAAAACATTTGGTGGAAAAACATTGACATGGAAATCAGAAATTAATGTGTGGACTACAGCTGATTTTTAGGTTTTTATTTGCTTTAAGAGATAATCATAAAAATTAACAGGATAAATACTTGAAACATATTATCTTGTATTTGTGTTTAATGGGTTTTGAATTGAGTTACTTCAGTAAATCCATTTTTTTTGATGATATTCTATTTTTCTTCACCCTATACTGTATGCAAACAGTGTTTTCTGGCCAGATTTCTATATGAGCCACTGGATGCCACTGCAGTCTAGATGGGGAACCTTTAAGTCACTGTTCAATAACGTCTGCTTTAGTCTGTTTGATGTGAGAACAAGAACTAACTGTGGGTGTTTCCTTGGTTTCCAGGTATGGGCGGAGCAGCTATTGCCCCTCCTTCATCACTTGTGGACAGAGATGGTAAATGTGATGAGTCATCAGGTGGAATGTTGACTGAAGGAATGCAGTGCCTTACAAATCTATTCTGAATCTTCATTTCTTGTTTGCTAACTTTTTTCCTTGTGTCTTTCATTCTGTTTCTTCTCCCTTCCTTGTGGCCTTTCTTACTTCCTACCATCATTATCTCCTTTTCTCCTTTATTGTGTTCTCCCTGTCTTTCATTGTTTTCCCCTTTTTGTCCTACCTTCCCTTATGTTATTCCTTTCTTCATCTGTTTCTTTTCTTGTCTTTTTTCCTCGTACCCTTCCTCCCTTCTTTTCTTGTATTCTTCCTTCCTTTTGTCTTTACCTTTTCCTAGTTCTTTCCTTGTGTCCTTTGTTCCTTCTTTCCTCTTTGTCCTTTCTTTCTTCCTACCTGGTGTCCTTTTTATTTTTCTTCCTTCTGTTATTCTCTTTCTTCCTTTTCTGTTTCCTTCCTTCCTTGTGTCCTTTCTTCTTGCCTACCTTATGTCCTTCCTTCTTACTTTGTGTCTTTTCTTCCTTCATTGGAAGAACCTAGGTTGTGCCCTTCCTTCCTTCCTCTCATGTTCTTTTGGAAGAAAGGAAAGGACATGAAAGAAAGATCAGAAGGGATTGTGGTCTTTCTTCTGTCTGTCTGTCTCTTTTTCTTTCGCCATAAATTCAGATTCTTAAGGCTGATTCTGGAAAGATGAAAAACTTTTACTAGAAAAATGTGCAGAAATCCTAAAAGTTTCGTCATTTATCAGCATTAACGGGGTCTGAACATTTGTCAAGGCACTGCATTATTTCACGACTGTAACATGGGGCAGAGTTTGATGCAGCAAATCATTTCAAACGTGGGAAAGAGCCTTTAAAACAGTTTGAATCCAATGTGTCGAATATTCCAGCAGAGGGCGGTATTGTTCCTTTGTCCAATTCCTACTTCCAGCAGTAGTTGTTGTTCTTGGTTCTCAGGCCCCACTCCATACTCCTATGAAGACGAGGGTCGTCCTGCCAGAGGCGCGAAGGCGGCCATCCCTCCGCCGATGTACGAGGACTCAGACCGGCCTCGCTCTCCGCCCGGCCCAACCAGCTCCTTCCTCGCCAACATGGGGTCAGTCTTCCAGCCATTCCAGGCCTTCCTCTCGGTTTGTTAGCAGAACAAGAAGCCCTTGTATGATGACCATTCTTCCAACAGGGGAACGGTTGCCCATAAGATTATGCAGAAGTATGGCTTCAAAGAAGGCCAGGGGCTGGGCAAGCATGAGCAAGGCCTGAGCACGGCGCTGTCTGTGGAGAAGACCAGCAAGAGGGGGGGGAAGATCATCGTTGGAGATGCTGCGGAAAAACGTACGTGTTTTTAATTTTTCTTCTTCTAAAGTCGCTCGTTTACATGTTTACACTGTTTGCTCCGAGTCATTTTTATCTGTCAGCAGCATGAACGGCTGAATTTGCTCGTCAAGCCTTTCTGTGTTCTCCCATCTGCTTTTTGATGGCAACGTCTCCATTCTTGATGCTCTCTTTCCATTTTAGCCGCTGCAGCGAGCAGGACAGTATTATTTCTGCATCAGCTGGATGTTTTACAGTGACTCTGTGTGCATGTGTTTTATTTTGTGTGTGTGTGTGTGTGTGTGTGTGTGTGTGTGCGCGTGTGTGTTGGTGTGGTTGAGCAGCAGGGTCGAGCCAGTCGGGGGCCGCTGATCCTTCCGGCGGGGGCTCTGCAGGTTGGCCTTCATTCCTATTCTCTTACTCTTGTGTGCAGAACGCTCTGTCCAGTTTTATGTTGAGCCTGTTTAGAAGTGTGTCTGCATGTGTGTTAGCTCTCCCTGAGCCACTAAAATACACAGTGATTTTTGTTTTTTAGCTACATTTTAGAGTTAAATATTAGAACTGATTTTTAAATGCAGAGCAAGATCTGTTTTACAGATGCATGTTTTTTTTAAAAACCTCTATCAAAACTATATTTTTATTTTCATTTTGCCCTGTTTTCATGTATTTTAGTTTCCTAACCACATACTTACACCTTTAGCCTAGATAGCATGCTAATTTTTGCCATTCCACTCTGAGCTATTAGTGTGTTTTATCTTTTTCAAATAGTACTGTTCCAGGTTGTCATGCTGCAGGTAGGGCACCAATAAACCGACTGGCCGATAAATCGGTCCCGATTTGCTTCATTTTGGGAAATCGGCGATTGGCCGATACTTGCATGTGAAACGAATCTTATCATCCTCCGCTAAGGTCTGAAAATCAGCCACTGTCCCTTTGAGCTCTGCCGTGAGAGAGGGCCGACTGGCAGACACGGCCACCAGGTCACATCTGCACATGCTCGGTTAACAGCAGTCGCCCCACTGTTGCCGGCTTAGAAACTTTCTTGCTAGTTTTAGCGACTTTTAAGGCAAACAAATTGGTATCAGCCAAAATCTGAATTGGCAGGTCAGGTTTTTTTAAAGATCGGCCATAAAACTGCAATCGGTGCACCTCTAGTTGCAGGCAAATTTTGAAAAGGGCCCATTTCTGAGGCACTAGCATTCAGCAGCAGCTGTGTGTGAGTGATTCATAACCATCCGCGTTGACGAGATGTTAGGAATGGATAATTAAATAGGCAGATTTGTATGTGTACCTCAGGGAGGAGTTGGTGTTGAAGAGTTCCACTGATAAAGAGCTGGCACCTCTCACACTAAAGCCAGTGAGAGGAGAGGATACTTTTTCCCCACCAGAATGTAGCACAAACCCAGACAGTTGGGTTCCTAACTGAGATCTCAGGCCAGGAGGATCATTTGTAAACACGGTTATCCCTTCAAAAGATGTCTTTTTTTCATCACCAATCTAATGTATAAATTCTGCTGTAAACAACAGTCTTGCTGAGTAAATGGCCCAGATTATCTTGATGGGCTTTTCTGATCTGGGATCAGTGTTTAGAAACAAGAGGTACACACAGTTTCAAGTAGGATTTATAAAGTTAAGTCTCAAATAGCCTTTAGTAAATTTAGCTGATGATGAACTTCTACACATCTCTGGCACATACTGTTCCCATGGTTTAAAGTCCTTTCTAAAGTTTTTTTTTTTTTTTTTTTTTTTTTTTTTTTTTTTTTTTTTTTTTTTTTTTTTATGTAAATCTTCTATAGTGATCAGAATTTTGTTGCCAAGTTCTGATTTCTGTTTTTGTAAAACTTAGACCTAGCAATATCAAAATTACATGATTTTCATTTGTCCTAAATAACTGTCAATAAAAGGTTAAAAAGGCCTAATAGCCTTTCAGCAGTCATTGACTACTTACATAAGGAGCAGGGGCGACGTTACACTGTGTGAGAGAGAGTAGTCATTGTAAAGGAATATCATTGTTTTTAAATAGCTTTGGTGTTCCCAATGATGTTACTTTAGCTGAGAATGGCTGACTTTTGGTCCAACTTCTACACTAAAGAGTGTCGTGGTTTGACACGTTGGATTGGATTTTTTTAGTTTGACATCAGTTTCCATTTGATCAGTTATGCATTTCCCCCTGGAGATGGTCTCTCTTGATGGAAACCAGTAGAAAAGCTTGGAAGACCTTAGAAGACCTTAGAAGACCTGAATTCAACTGGAGCAATGTTCTGAAGCTCCGTGAACTTTTGGCTTCTCCTGATAGATCCAATCTTCACCTCTGTTTGTTTTACCAGTTTGCTGTTTTAGTTAGACATTTATCCCTTCCCTGCCTTGACACTTTTCCTGGAATGCCAACAGCAGCATAACTGAGTGACCCAGTGAGTCACTTCTCAGCCGTGCTGTGAGACAATAAAATCAGCTCTGTTGTTCCAGTCAACATATCGGAAAAGTACACCCAATGTCCGCTCTGCAATCTCTCAACATTGAACACTGAATAGCTTTGTCCATCACGTCTTGAGTAAACATCTTTATCTAGCCTGTAAATGTTATGTGTTTCCGGCCAATCAGCGGACCCTTCCAAGAAGTCGGAGGCCAATCCGCTGACAGAGATCCTGAAAAACCCGACCAAAGTGGTTCTGCTGAGGGTATGTGTGTCATCCTTTATCTCCCCCCCCTGCCACAACGTATTTCACAGAAAACATAAAAGGTGTTTCAAAAAACAAACCTAAAATGTGTTTTGGTTTTGCAGAACATGGTGGGTCGAGGAGAAGTGGACGAAGACTTGGAGGGGGAGACGAAAGAAGAGTGCGAGAAATACGGCAAAGTGGTGAAATGTGTCATTTTTGAGGTGCGGAGAATAAAGCTCGACAGAGTTTTTCCAAAGCAATGAAAAAGACAATAAACAAGGTTATTTTCCTTCAGATTGCTGACGTGCCTGATGATGAAGCCGTCAGGATATTCCTGGAGTTCGAGCGGGTGGAGTCGGCCATCAAAGGTCAGCGTTCATCCGCCCTTTTCTCTTCTTTTATTTAACCAAAGATGAGCTTTACATAATCGCTTCACTTTCTTCTTGCGATTGTGTAACCGCTCTAATAACGTGGGCGAAAGTGTGTCCAATTCTAATTGGGTCGGCCCAGATCAGAATCAAGGTGAGACTCGACTCCCTACGGCGTTATATCACACACGGCCCAGCAACCCAGCCGCCTCCCAACGGGACCGGCGGAACCGGGCTTACATCACAGCTCCCAGAAAGCGGGACACACTCTGAAAGAACGGCTTACACTGAGAAAATAGTTTGAGCCAGGCGGAAAAATCTTCTCATCGGGTTATTTATCTGGGGTCATGTTGAGTTCAGCTTGTGGTTTTATGTAGCTTTAAATCAGAACAACTCTCATCTGGAGGCTCAACTCCAACGGCTCTCTGCTCAGCTTTCTAACCGTCTGGTCAGACAGCTTTAAAGAGGAGCAAAGGAGGTGGATTAGCAGTGCTGGCCAACAACTGATGGTGTCACCCAGGACATGTTACTGTGGAATATCATCTCTGCTGCCTGAATATTGAGCTGTTGGCGTGCCATAACAGTCATGATACTGTCATAATGCAACAGTCTTCAGTCAGAGGCTTCTTCAGATTTGTTGCAAGACTGACTGCTGTCGGAGATCCTTTCCTGCCTGCAGCATCACCATCCACACTGACTTTTTGAAGGATATGAATTATGACATTTAATTTCCCTTTGGGATAATTAAAGTATTTTTGAAATAAATTGAATTACTGTGCAGACATTTATCACCGTATTTATTTAAAATTCACCAAAATGACACAGAAGTAGACGGTTATGGTAAGCACAAGTAAAACATGGTAAGTATTTTGGGATGAGACAGTAGGCACAAAATGACTAAATGGTTTGTTTACAGGTATGAAATAGTGGTAGAAATGGGTGCAAAATGGACTAGAGGACCAGGAAATTGCCTGAACATATACACATGGTGGTGGCAGCATCATGCTGTGGACAGGCTTTTCTTTCAGGGAGAGGGGGAACTGCAGTCTCAGTGTGTTCTCTAAATATTTTGGCCTCTTAACTTCATTTCCAAAAGGCTTTGCAGCGTTTCCGAACCCAGCTTGTTCCATGACACGCGCTGAATAAAACAGCCTTTCCTGTTCCAGTTGAGCCAGAAGTTATTCATACACCTGGCAGATTTAGATTTAAAGTTCTTTTTATTCTAGCAGCGAGTTTGTTTCCACTACAAAATAAGACAGGCGTCTCTTAAAACACAATAAGAGGAAGTTAAAGGAGCATCATTACAGCAGTAAACCCTTCTTATAATTGTTGGGCTGCACGGTATTAGAAAATCTTGTGATGATGAAACTAGTTGCCACATATGCCTGTTTTCTTCTTTCCTGTCTTTCTCATCTGTGCTTCTTACTCTATTTTAACCTTAGCATTGTTGGCAACATCACGAGACTCTTTATTTCTCAGGTTTTTTTCTGTCTTCACTGGGACGTTGATGATTTATCTTTGGTGATGAGCTATAAGTTTTTGAAGTTGGAAACCCTCCTTGCTATCACCCTAATTTTCCACAGGTTAAGATTCAAGTCAGGACTCTAAAACATCAATATTACCTCAAGTCAGAAGAAACAAAAGATTTACTGTAGACCTGAATCTGCCAGGAGTATGAATAATGTGGGACTTAGAGGTACTGAAGTTCAAAGACTTCATTTTAAATATCTGTTAGATGAAGATGATGGGTCTTCTTCCCGTAGCAACAACTTATACACTGAAGAGTGTTGAGGCCAGTGCAGCCTGGTGCTGCTTAGGTTTTATGAGTGGCATGTACTTTTAGAGACAGTGGCTTACAGTGCGGAGATATACTGTAGAAGTAATCCAGTTTCAAAAGCTGACACCAGCTCTTGAAATTCAAAACAAAGTTTCAAAAATTCTGTAAATGGTAAAATATTTACTTATTTCTTGTTGGGAATAAGCTTCACTAGACTCCATGTAGCCCTGAGAAATCTGTAGAAGTATGAAGCTGATTACTTTTTGGCAGATTGCTTAATCTTTGTTCCAGAGAAGGACAAGCTGGCATTTTATGGCAACACCCTGAGTCACATAATGTGACTCTGTCCAGGCTTCTTACGGGTCATTGCACAAGCATAACTAAAAATGATGCCTTCCCTCCAATATTGTTCTCTCCATTTGATTTAATAGATCAGAAGTGAAAGAAACAAGAAAATCTAAGAACCTTCTTACCTGTTTTATTAATTTCAGATACTCCCATTATTTCAGTGCTCTGGATAATTAGTTCCTATATGATTCTGAACCCATCTATCAAGTGTTTTGATCATTTCAGCCCTCCCCTTCCTTAAGGATCATATCTACAGGTCAGAACTTATTCCAGATCCTCATCATTAGTAAATTTATGCTGCTTTTTTGTACATTTATTATGCTTATTTTTCTTTTTTCTTTTTTTTTTTTCAAGTACGTTTATTCTGCTTTTAAAGTACATTTAGTCAGCTATTTTTTAAAGTAAAATTACGCTGATTTTTTTAGTAATTTTTTTTTCCTGCTTTTTCCTTTTTAAAGTAAATTTATTCTATTTTTTCAAAAAATGTATTCAGCTTTTTTTAAAGTAAATTTTTGCATTTTTTTTTAGTAAATTTCTGATGCTTTTTGTGTGATTTAATTCAGCTTTTTATGTACATTTATTCTGCTTTAAGTCAAATTTATTGAGCTTTTTTTCTTAAATCAGAATGCATTTAGTAGTCCCTGCAGGGCGGAAATTACAGTTTATTTACATTTATTCTGCTTTTTAAAAGTAAATTTCTGCCTCACTGTGTTCTGTTTTGTGTTTCTAAATGAGTCAGGATGTGACAACATTTACAGTTAAATACAGCCTGCTGTCTCACAGGAAGTCTTAGTGTGCATCCGATTGTTTTCACACTGCAGTTGATGTGCAGTGGCTGTACCAGGGGATGCTGCTGTGTGTGTCCTTCCAAGAAAATGGCACGAACCCATCTCTGGGTGGGGACTCTCAGAAATGGCTGCTGCTGTTCTTTATGAAGGAGTGTCACTTTGTCTCCTTGACAGCGTGTGTGTTTTGGAAAAATTTATTCTGAGAAAGAACACCGCAGTTCCATTTTTACGAAATTCTTCAAATGTGTTAAAGCATGACAAACTGTTTTGGTCTTGTGTGTTGGTGTGCTTTTAGATAACAGGACTATACAATGAATCTACACCCAAGGAAATGTATACCTAAGGAAAATGATGCATGTTTTCAGTATTTTTTGAGAAATTAAAATGTAGTTCATGTGTTAGAATGGCCTAGTCAAAGTCCAAACCTTAATTCACCTGAGAATACGTGGCAGGACTTGAAAACTGAATCCAATCTGACTGAATTTGAGCTGTTGATGTGCAAAGCTAGTTGGGACATAAGACTTGCAACAATAACGGATGCTCCAAAGTATTTCCTCATAATTGCACACCACCCTTTCCAGATTGCTATTTTAAACAATTCATTCTCCATCCACTTTGCAGTTATTCACCGCATTGTGTTGCTGTGTTGCATAAAATAATACTCTGAAGTTTGTGTTCATAACATCTTAAGAAGTGAAGAAATTCGAGGAGATGTGAACACTTCTGCTGGGCCCTGTAATAATGTGATGTGAAAGGAGGGCTGAAGTTCAAATGCATGATGATGATAAAGAATATAAAGGATCCAGTCTGACCTTTAATCTTCTCTTCGTCTGCAGCCGTCGTGGATCTAAATGGACGTTATTTTGGAGGTCGAGTCGTCAAGGCCTGCTTCTACAATCTAGACAAGTTTCGGGTTTTGGATCTCGGGGAGCAGGTGTGACGTCTGCCAGCAGACCCTGTGAGGCTACAGCAACTCCCCGCTTGTACATATTTTTTTCTTTTATAAACAGCAGTGTATATGTAGTAATAATGATTCAGTATCTAGTGTTTTTTGTGGTTATTAAATACCTTTACGTCAAAACAAAATAAAAGATATGACAAATCTTGTGGGTATGGATTCCTTTATCGGTGTTTTCATCCTGTAAGGGCCACGGAAGCCTAGTTTCCCTGCATGTATTTTCTGACATAATAGTCGTTCCTGAGTTTTTAACATACCTCTGGGGTCCAGGAGTCCTAACTTAGCCTTGCTAGATTATAGGAAGGGGACTAGGACAGTGAACACAGCCCCAGCCTCATTCAGAGCTTATGTAAGTGAACCAGAGGGGCCCTGGAGGTTCTAGTTGACAGCAGCAGAAGACATCCCTCTGGAGCAAGAAACGGGTTGGATGTTGAAACAGAAATGAGAAAGGAGACCCATTTAAAGGATTTCATTTATATGGCATGGTTCAAAGGTCAAGGGAATATGGATAACAACGAAATGATTGCATATTAAAAAGATACAGTGCCTTTACCCATTTCTCCTGTTTTTGCTATGTCACAACTAAATGTGTGTGATGGTTTATTTATTTACTGGGGGGACTGTATAAACTGACCTTTCTCTATGTGAAGTTAATTGCCCCCAACCCTGTTAAATTATCATCACCCAGGCCTGATTGCCCGCAGACTTATGGAATCACAAGTTCTCTTAGTAAGGTCAAATCAGAATTGGCTATATGTATCAAGTTTGTGCACACCAACAGGAAATTTGACTTTGGTTTTCTTTTACTCTCATTTAAAATGTAAATAAATAAAAATACAAATTTGTTTCTTCTAAATTTGTATGCATACAGTGTTTTTATGAAAGAGGAAAACAATTGAATTGCATGGTATCGATCTGGGTACTCTTGACTGTAAAGTGTTCATCATAGAGACAGCCCTGGACAGAAAACTGTTTGTGTGGGAACTGGTTGTCGCTCTATAGCACCGATCTGAAGGTAGAAGTCTACACAGTTTGTGTCCAGGATGAGTGGGTCCGTAGAGATGTTTGTGGATGGGCCAAATCGCATAGTGATAGAAAAACACAGGACAGACTGAGTAATGGCAGTGTAGAACATAACCAGGAGCTCCTGTGGCAGATTGTAATTCTTGAGTTGCTTCAGGAAGTCCGGTCTCTCCTGGACCTTCTTCTGGTCAGTGTCTAAGTGATCCACTGTAGACACTGTATTGTTGAGGATGGTGAGAGGGAGAAAGTGTGTGTGTGTGTGTGAGGGTGATGGTGGTGGGGGTTCTCTTCAAGTCCACCATCATCTCCACTGTCTTAAACAGATTAAGCTCCAGATTGTTCTGGACCAGTCTGCATGCAGACTAATCACTGTCCTGGTTTAGACCAATGACAGATGTGTTGTCTGCAAACTTCAGGAGTTTCACTGATGGGTTCACTGACAAGTAGTCATTTTATTTACAGAGAAAAGGGAGTTGGGAGAGAATACACCCTTAGATTGTGCCAGTGCTGATGATTCTTATCTGGGAAAAGATGCTCCCCATCCTCACCTTCTGCTCCCGGTCAGTCAGGAAGCTGGTGATCCAATGGCACTGTGACCTGGTTGACCTTCTTGATTTATTGGTTAGGCTTAGTAAGTTGTTGGCTGGTTGGTTGGGTAATTGGTTAGTTTAGTTCTTTGACTGGCTACTTTGTTGGTTTGCTTTTTATTTTTTTTATTCTTCAAGGGAATTGTTTTAATAATCACTCATAAACTGGTTTTCTACATCAGACATGCATTTTTCCTTTAAAAAGAGAGAGATGTCTGGGTTGATGGTGTTAAAAACCAAGCTGAAGTCCACTAACAGGATCCTGGAGTACGTCTCTGGGTGGCTGTGGTGGTGGAGGATGAAGTGTGGTCCTAAGTTGACTGCATCATCTGCCGGCCTGTTTGCATGGTAAGCACGCTGCATGGGGCTCCTGATGTCCTTCAGATTCTTCAATAACAGTCGCTCAAAGGGTTTCATGACCACAGAGATGAAGGCGACAGACCTTCTGGTCATTTCTTGCATTTCTTGGGGACCAGGATGATGGTAGAATGCTTGAAGCAGGAGGCAACACAGCTCCAGACACTTGTTGAAGATCTGAGTGAAGATAGGTGCCAGTTGGTCAGTGAAGGTTCTCAGGCATGAGGGGGAAGACATGGTCGGGTCATGGAGCTTTCCTCGTCTTCTGATGCTAAAAGAGGCTATTAACATCTTCCTCAGGGATCCTTAGTGCAGGCAGGGGGTCAAAGGAGAGAAGGGTGATTGGTGCATGGAGGGCTTTTGTCTCAGAGAGAGATTTGGACGAGTTGGTGGAAGGTGTAAACAGCTGCCTTTCAAACCTGTTGTATGCCAGATAAGGATTATCCTTAGGGTGGAGGATGGCTCCTGTAGTTGGTGACGTTTTGCAGACCATTCCGACCTGATCTCAGGTCATCTGGTGAGAAGCTGTGTGCTTCTCACTGTAGCTTCTGTTAGCTCAGCTGATCACCTTAGTCAGTTTGTCCTGGCCTGCTTTTACAGAGCCTACAGCCCCGCAGGTATAAGGGTCTTCCTTGGTCCAGCGCAGCTTTCTCAGATCTGAAAATCCTCCAATGAAGCTGAATTAAAACAAATCTTAGAAGAAGGGTGGGCCAAGATTCCTCCACAGCCACTTCACTGCTAGATATATCAAACGTTTGACGGCAGTTGTGCCACCTAGGCTGGAATAACCAGTTATCTGGTTTGGGGGCAATTGCTTTTTCATATAAGGCTGAGTTGGTTATTAAAGACACTAAGGTCATTGATCTTAGGGTCTTTAATTATGAGAATGCAGAATCTAACAGAGCAACTCCAACATTTGCTTTCCTGTCAAAGATTTGGACTATAAAAAGTTCTACCACTACTTAAAGATGTTTTTACCTTCTGATCAACCAGTGATGTCATCTGCAGACCTCCAGGTCTCTTTATATCACAGAATTTGCTACTGTCTATCTCTATGCCTTTGCGCCTGCAAAGAAGGATTCTAGAAAATGGGACCTGACCTACATACTGGCACATATGACTTACAGTTAGCTAGAAGGGTGAAAACACACGTGCTTTCATGTGGCAATGGAATTAGTCAGCATATTTCTTGGAGCAGAAGGTGTATTTACCTCTTTTTGCAATACCTGCCCACGTGTCTTTGGGAATTTGCTTGCTGGAACAACACGTTAATGTACTGTGTTTTGTGGGCTTTGACTTGATCTTGACCATTGATCATATAGACATAACCATATACATCCACCATTCTTTTCTTTTTAATCCTTGGAAGACTAAGCATACAGATCCTCTTTATTTTATTTTTAAAAACGCTCTGGTCCACTTTAGCTTTTGTGCAAACATCTTGCTTCTCTATCTTAAGTCAAATTTGAACTTTATAGGTTGAAACATGGGTGTCTAGAAGAGCAAAACAAGACTTTGCCACCACCGTGCCTTACAGCTGGTTTGGGATTTCAAACAGGCCTTTAGCTGAGGTGAAACTGGAGATGGCGTGGCCACGATCCTGGTTTGACTCTGTACTAATTGTATAAACTTGCTGTTACAAGCTTATACAATGGGGGCAGCCATGGCTAAGGAAGTAGACCCTTCACCCACCTTGCCTGGTGGTGGTGGTCAGAAGGTCTGGTGGCGGCAATTAAATGGCAGGTTCATTTCTGCCAGTCTGCCCCAGGGCAGTGGCATAGGGGTGGCCAGGCTACCCCTCATTGCTCACTCAGGGGTGGCCAACAACTGTTCAGTGCCAGAGCCACTTTTCAAAATAATTCTCTAAAGACAGATAATATTTTTTAAAGTCCTTGCAATATTAATAAATATAGGAGTACAATATTAATATCACTGTTGCCACCACCTGTTTTGGAGGGGAACAGAGGTGTACTCTGTTGCTGAGTTGTCTCTCCATGGGAACAACCAATCATTTGGCTGAGGTAACCAGTGGCCCTGGCCAATCACTGGCTACCCTCCGGCTCCGCCCCTACCCCAGGGCAGCTATAGGTTCAATGTAGCTTACCACCATTGCTGTGTGAATGTGTGTATGAATGGGTAAATGACTGATTGTAGTGTAAAACGTTTTGGATACAAATCCAGGTCATTTACCATTCGTACCAGTACTTGTTTTCATGAACTCTGTACATGGTACATTAGGGTCAGCCTTGTAATAACTGTGTGTGACCTCATACCATCTTTCAGGCACAGTGGTGGAGGGATTATGATTTAAACTCCTATGCAGATTTGGCAGACTGTTTCAACCACAAACTACTTTACAAAAGAGTCAAATCTGAAGACATCTGGCAGAGCTTTGGTCCAACTGGGTCGTGCATCAGAACAAAGATCCTAAAGGCACCAATAGATCCCGAACAAAAGAATCAACCAATCATGCTTCAGACCTTAATTCGATTCACATCCTGTAACACTTGGCAAGACCGAAATAAATTGGACATAAATAAATGAAAGCAAAACGTAGTAGGACAAATTAACATAGGAAGAGTGTCCAGAAATTCTTCAGGGTCCAGCTGGAAGACATCAATCAAAGTAAAATCCATTACAGACCAAAACCTTAATCAAGTGTTTTTCTGTCTAATGCTTTAATTACTTCCTATCTACTTCAGCCCCACATGAGTTAACAGCTAATTTTGGGAAAACTTGCTCAAAGACAGCCAAGCAGTTTATCCCCTTGAGGCAGTCTTCATCACTGTCACTCCCTCCTGTGTACTAACACCTACATTTTAAAAAGAGGCTGCTCCAGCAACAAGGACCTCCTCCTTCTCAACCTGAAGTTTTATTAATAACTTGAAGGGTCCTCATGAAGGAAAGAAGCCCTAATTTATAGTGGATTGCAAAAGCATCTGCAACTTTTTTTTTTCATGTTTTGCAATGTTGTAACTACAAACTATGTTTCATTTGGATTTTATGTGACAGAACACAACACAATTGTGTAGAGAGAAAATCGGTAATTCTGTTTTCAAAATCTTTTAAAATAAAAATCAGAGTAGGTCTATTTTAGAGCCTTTTAACCAAAGGTATTTCCTGTCTTCCTCTGAAATATCAACAGCACAGGAGCTCATGTCTGTCAGATGTCAGCACAGAGGCAGGCTTTGGGGCCTGTTGCTGACATCAGTGGATACTACCTTTCCTCTTTTTTTTCTCCCTCGTGGGATCTGGAATAAGAATGGGTCCAATTTACATTTTTCCACTCTTCAAGGGTGAATGGAAGATGTTTCAGGGGCCAAAAGAGCTGACACCACCTCTGGGCGAAGTTTTTCTCTTTTTTTGTGTGTTAATTACAGGTTTTTGTGGTTGCAACTCTGTACTAATGAACTGTAACCCAAGAGTCGATTAACCCCTACTGCCTGAATTGATACATTATACTAAAAATAAATATAGATATGTAGAATATTAAATATAAATGTATTTTGAAGTAGAAATTGCTAATTCTAGTATAGCATATACACTACATTTGACCCCAGTAATTGCAGGGTTACAGAAAAATCCACAAATGCTGAACCACTGATGGGTGGGAGTTGACTGCAAATATAAATTACAGCACATAATATGTAAATGAGCCAAATCAGACATAATTAATCATAACTCTGACCATTAGATGGCAACAAAGTGTATAAAATTTGATTCTTTGTATGTTTTAAATATGCATCAACAGGCCTTAGTGGTTAACAACATGGACCACATACAGTAGGCTGTATGTTGGTTTGAAGCAAATTCACTACAACAGTCTATAAACGATAGCTATACAAACAACTTTTAGTTAAATGAGGTTTCCTATCAATAGATCCCTTGAAATAAATTAGAACATTAAAAAGGTTGTATATTACAATTACTTAACTCAAAAACACAGAGGAATATACTATGTCAGCTGTTTATTTCGGTTCATGTATATGATAATGGCTTACAGCTAATTAAAGACACCATATTCTAAGAAATTTAGAATATTATGGAAATACATTAAAAACTGATTTTTATTCCAAACATGATGTGAGCCATACTGTATGTATGTCCATGTACCACACACCAGATTAACTCCAGTGTACCTTCTGGTAATACATGAGTTTCCCGTTATGGATATTTAAGTTCTGGATGATGAGGTACATCTCTCCAAATTTTGTTCATGGGAATTATCAATTCAGCAGATTTAGTATCTCATCCACTTCAGACTGCATCCTTGTGAGTTAATAATCACTAAGCAAGTGTTTGCATTTTTGCCTCACCTGCCTGACTTATTCAATCTGTGCATCATCACTTCTGAGTCATTTAGTTTCCTGTTTGTTCAGGTGGTCAAAGGGAAAGAGAGTGTCACCCGCAAACTCAGTGGCCAGGAAGTGAGCTGGGCTGACATTGTGAATCATTTTTTAGAAGGGACTCAAGAGTTCAAAGTCCATGATAAGGCAACTGTGGAATTTTGGTAAACTTTTAAAGATTGACGAACTACAGAAAGGCATAAATGTGTATTATACCTGTCAAGTGCTTTCAAATGTTATAGGATTTCCAGTGACACTTTTTAACATGGGATATATAGCTCTCTACCCAGGGCGGAATGCTCTGAGGGACACCGCAATGTGAAAAAATGTTATGATTTAGTTTTCTGTTGTATGTTTTAATGTCTGTTCGGTGGGAGGGGATGGCTCCTTGCAGTGTAAGACATTATTACCATACAATCCAGGTCACTGATGATGCTGAAGTTGGCAACTGATTTGTTCTATCCGCTGTTTTTGCTATTGACAATTTGACTCTTCGCCCAGGGCAAAATTATCAGGGGAGGCAAATAAAAATAAAAAGTATTTTTTTAATTTATGGCTCTAACATGCAATTATGACGTATTTGCATATCCAATAAATGCAAATGAGTGCCCCCTTGAGTTATGGATAATTTAACTGTTTTAAAAAAATGTTGCAATACACTTAAGTTTGCTAATTATGTTGAAATAGAATAGAAATAGCCTTTATCATCCCACAGAGGGGAAATTCAAGTGTAACATCATCATCAGATATGTAGGTTCACACAAAAAGTTCCAAAAGTGTTAACAAATATATATATAAAAAACAAGACTAACAGTAACAACAATAATAGTAGTAATGTTACACAGTACAAGATTGTAACAAAATATTGTGCAGTTATTAGAAATAGAAAATCATATTCATGATCCAAGGGATGTGCAACTGAGTAGCATGACTTTTTAAAAAAATGTGCATGTGTATTGAACATTGAAAAAGACAACAGACTATTTACAATGCAGTATATCAGTGCAGAAAAACAATATTGGATTTGAAATTCATGTTCGGCAATAAATACAAAATAAAAAAGGGCTACAGGATTTTTTTTTTAGAACAACAGACTGTCTTTGATCATTTCTAGTTTAAAATCTGACATATATATTGACTGACCATACCTTAACTGGATTGTTCTACTCAGTACAGAGATTCTGCAGAGAGGGTGAAATTTATTAGACATTTATTTTGCTCATAAAAAGACAAAGAATATCGTTTTCTTAAGTTTAATTTGGCATGAAAAATTGGGCATGCCCATTAGATTAGGTCAAACATTAAAACAACAATCTACAGGCTGGTCGAGCTGAATTATTCCACACTGATAATAAGTTTATGATAACTGTTTTTTATTTTAATTTGTGTAAATATAGGTGCACACTTCATTCATGCAACAACCACCAATGTCCAAACCTAATTGTCCCACACGAAAAAAAAAATGCAAATAAAAACAAAGTCACGATAAAAATCAATCGGTGGAGACTTAATGCGTTCAGAGAATCCCTGCATGAGAGCGTCTCCATTGCAGATTGCTGCAGCGGCACGCAGCACATCCCCTTATTTGACCATTTTTATTTCCAGACAGCTTCCTCCCTGCCTGGATGCTGAGGGGGAAATGCATGCACGAAAAAACAGTCCTGACAGGAATAGCACAGACCATTTCAAACCTGGCAGAGCTGTGTGTGTTTTTTTTTCTTTTTTAAGCAACAGGTTATAAATCAATTTCTGATTCATGACTCGTCATTTATGATGCTCAAAGTCTAATGTCCCCTCCACCAACACCTTTTTTTCTTGTTATGTAAAGAAACCCCAACATTTCTCCTAAAATTTACCTGTTAGAAGAAAATTAAAGTAAAAGCATGTTTCGTCCAAATGCAAAGTAAACCTTGCAACGTTTTATGTGTTATTATGCCCGACCTGAATCATACAGCCCAGTCTGTGGAAGCGGGATGAGTCGACGTGCGGTTCTGCACGTCCACCCCAGGTCTGACAATGAAACAGAAATGCAACCAGCGGGGGAAGGCAGGCAATGCCTGCACAAATAGTAGCGTTTTAATTTAAAAAATATTTTCAACGCAACTTGTGTTTATTAGAATGTAAAAATAAAAAAAGAAATTGAATATTACGAACTTTTTTCAATCAAAAAATATTTAAGAACAGCTACCTCATGTAAAAATACTTTAAAAAGTAGTGCTTTTTGTAAAGAAAAAAATCGAATTATAAATTTCAAACTATTCTGCATTTACCATATGAGACAAAGACGCGATTGTTCTGTTGTGTTGAAAGAAAAATTCAAAAAGAAATAACAAAGAGAAACAAAATATAAAATAAGTTATAGCATGACATCATGACGTTCTAATAATAATTCAACTGTTTGTTCTTATAAAACGCAAAAAACCGACAACGTAAATAATAGCTTTCAAGTGAAATATCACCAATGTTTAACCTGTAAATAAAATACAACTTGTCATATGTATTAGTACGATGCAATTTAGGAAAATAAATTCACCACCGGGTGGCGCTATGATGGCCTATATGTGATGTGTGTGTGAGTGTGTTCCAAGCCAGAGCTCCCTCGTGTGTGTATGTGCGCGCGCGTTTTACGGCTGCTTTCGTCACAGGAGTCACGTTGCTTCGCCGGCCGGCCAGGCGTGGTTAAATAGAGGATGTGTGCCGCAGACCGGCAGATTAGCTGGGCACAGCAAGCATCGAGGACACGGTGAACGAAACTCCGGCTCAGACTACTATCCGGCTCTCTCTAAGCGTTTTTATTCAAAGCTCGGGATTTAAGCGACTCACTTCCGTCGTAGCTGTGTGCTTTTTATCCAGCACCTAAAGGAATGCTAAGAGAGCTCACCCAGAACAGGATCCAAAAGATCTGGGTTCCCACCAAGGATGACAAACGAAGAGGTAAGACTTCTTTATGTTTCTCGCGTGACGGTATTCTCGTGCAAATATGTGTTTTTCCCTACATAGTTTCAGCTTCATACTAAAATCCGGCCTTTTTTCGCCATAATGGCGGACTTCGCGTTAGTTTGGTTTTACCGCATTCGCAGCATCTCCATGTTGCGACCTATCCTTCTACCGTAAGAAAACCTGCTGCGCACTGGCATTTTTAACTTATAACCAAATGATTGGTGGTCTTCATCGGCACATGTTTTACGTCATCATGCCCCCATTGAACTGGGGCGTGACGAAACGCCTGTCACCATGGCTACAGTAAACCCCCTCTCCGCCTCAGACTCCTGGACATGATGCGTTTTTTTCTATTTTCATGTCGAAGACTGCTCTGTTTCTGGATTACGAAGTTTAAGCTCGCTAACTCGTGTAGTTTTTAAGGGGTGGGGGGAAGACATTCCAGACAAAAAGTATTAAGTTTTTATGTCAGAATTGTCCTGGCAGCTGTGGCCTATTAGGAAGCCTTTTTAAAGATGCTAATTTGGCTTAAAAAAAGAAGCAGGTAATAATGCTGTTATCTTAAAATTAGTGGAACAGCGATCAATTTTAGTTTTTGTTTTTTTCTTAGTTAAAATGCGTTTGCTTAAAATACGTTATGCAGCTGTGTTTTTTTTTTTTTTTTTTTTTTTTTTTTTTTTTTTTTTTTTTTTTGACAAAATATTGCATTGTGTCTATAAATGAGAACTATTCATGCAGCATGTACGTCTCTTGTCATAAAACCTTAGTAATAAATTTTGCCACTACTTAATCATAATTTTGCAAGGTTCTTATGCAGCCTGAAAAAAATTGGAGATGTATGTTTTTAGATTTTTCTTAACCTCGATAGGGGTTGCCACTAGTTTTATCTAAAGGATCTTGTGTTTTTAATAAAGGATAAGCTGTTTCTTGGGGGCGGTTGACCATACTTATTATTATTATTATTATTATATATATATATATATATATATATATATATATATATATATATATATATATATATATATATAATTTTTTTTTTAAATTTTCGTAAACCTACTTGAATGACATCACCACTTGGATTTTTTTTTTTTTTTTTTTATTATTTTTTTTTTTTTAATTGTCTTTTGCTAGTTAATCTGAATAATTTGCAAACCCATTGGGGAAACAAATGACACGTTTGGCCTCTAGACCCTCTTACATCAAAATGATTTAGAATAAATGATTGAGACTACAGTAAAAACACCGAAACTCAAATTTTATTTTATTTTTTTGTCTTTTTCAAATCAATTGCAGATGACAAATTGTGCTGTCAAGAATTCCTGTTTTTTTTAAATAGGGTATTTCAGGCTATATTTTACAAATCATGCTGACCTAAATTTGGTTCAGCTGCCAAAACACTGTGAAATAGACCTTTAGAACACAACCAAATGTCAAATTGTAGGGAAAATCTAAAAAAAAAAAAAAAAAAAAAAAAATTAGACATGGAATGCCAAACTGAAATATTTGTTGACCTTGATTTTAAAAAAAGATTAAAAAAAAAAAAAAAAAAAAGTCCAGTGTAAACTAATAAGGTGGATGCAACAATGTCTTAGTCGGCGGTGATGAATCAGTTGTTTGAAAATGGAGTTAAGAGTTTGATCCGTTTTTCCGTTTAGGCATCATGGCTTTGATGTTGTAGAAACAAGATTAACCGACACAGTCACGGAGTGTACATTGGCTCTTTCAGGAGGTTATCAGGGAATTAAATAGCCTGTGTTGATGAATCCAGTAGCAGTGACGGTGGCAAAGAATGCACCTAATGATTAGATTTCTTTTCATTTAAAAAGCTTTAAACATGTGTGTGTGTGTGTGTGTCAGTTTGTGTGTGTGTGAAAGAACCTCTCTGTAAAAGGACGGAAACAAGTAACAAGCCATTCTGACTTCTGTAGGACAGTGCATTTCCCAAACTGGGTCAAATGCACAGTGAAGTGGAAGCAAAACATAATTCTGGCAGCAAGCAGCCATGTGTTTGGTAGCCGGGACAGAAACGAAAATCATATCTTGGTGGTGAATTCTGACAGGCTCAGATTCTGGTGGCTTGTTTTAAATTTGGGTCCTCTGGTCAATCACTTCCAAGTGGTCTGAACAGAAGCAGGAACCCGTCTGCCTTGCTGAGTACAGTATTTAGATCTATAAATGAAAACTTTTCATGACCTGTTCCTTCTCTGCAGGTACCGGAGCCCCACACTTCGCCAACCCCCCCACCGTCATAGTGATGGTGGGACTGCCCGCCCGAGGAAAGACGTACATTTCCAAGAAACTCACCCGCTACCTCAACTGGATTGGCATCCCCACCAAAGGTACGCAGCGCTGCATCAGCGTGTCGCTGGTACAGTTTAAGCTCAGCAACTTCTCAGTTACATGATGAGATGCAGTGCCCCCCTTAATTAGCATTCCAGACAGGATCGACTCATGTTTCTCACTTGGGGACATAGCGTTCATATTTGTTTCTCTGCAGTCTTCAACGTTGGGGAGTACCGCAGGGAGGCTGTGAAGAATTACAGCTCCTATGACTTCTTCAAGCCTGATAACGAGTCTGCCGTGAAAACCAGGAAGTAAGTCTCCCCTCAACTGTGACTCTTAGTTCTTGGAATTTTCTTTGACTTGAATAACATTTGCATCAACTTTGCTCTTCAGGCAGTGTGCCTTAGCAGCCTTGAGAGATGTCAAGTCCTACTTGAAGGATGAGGGAGGCCAAGTGGCGGTAAATTTGCTCGGTTATTTATGTTGTACCTCCACAAACACCCAACCAGTCGATCATAACCTAACTAGACCGTCGTGGTGTTTCCTTCAGGTGTTTGACGCCACGAACACGACAAGAGATCGACGGGATCTGATCCTTAAGTTTGGTGATGAGAATGACTTCAAGGTATGTTGCCTAGATAACGGATGCCGCAATGTTTCAGGTCTAGAGCAGTTAACTGAATCGGGTTGGTTTTTCTTTCTGTCCAGATCTTCTTCATCGAGTCAGTATGTGAGGATCCCAGCGTCATTGCATCGAACATAATGGTGAGCTAAAGATCAGGAGACTTCATGTTGGGTTTCACGATGAAGGTCTTAGATTGCACTGTGGAAGTCCAAAATAAATGCTCACATCTCTTTTTGGCATCAGGCGTGTGGTTTGCCGTCTGACAGTTTTTGTCCCCGTGCAGGAAGTGAAGGTGTCCTGTCCAGACTACAAGGACTGTAACAAAACCGAAGCCATGATGGATTTCCAGAAAAGGATCGACTGTTACAGAATCAGCTACCAGCCTCTGGATCTGGATCAGTATGACAGGTACACCAGAATTCCCACTGCCTTTTCCATAGCGGACACATCGTTGCAGGCAGAGCGCTCACCCTGTCCTCCTCCTGCAGGGCTCACTCCTTCATCAAGGTGATAGATGTGGGCAGCCGTTTTCTCGTCAACCGGATTCAAGATCACATTCAGAGTAAAATCGTCTACTACTTGATGAACATCCACGTCCAGCCGCGCACCATCTACCTGTGTCGACACGGAGAGAGCACGGACAACCTGGAAGGCCGACTGGGAGGCGACTCCGGCCTGTCGCAGCGGGGCCGACAGGTACGACTGGTTGCTAGATCACTGAAGAGGAAACCAGCCTAAATGATTAAACTGGATGCTAATTGTTTTTTTTTCCCCCGCTTGCTGTAGTTTTCTCGTGCCTTGGCTCGGTTCGTTGAGGAGCAGCACCTGAAGGACCTGAAGGTCTGGACCAGCCAGCTGTGCCGCAGCATCCAGACAGCTGAGCACCTGGGAGTCCCCTACGAGCAGTGGAAGGCGCTCAATGAGATCGACGCTGTGAGTGTCAGCTGGAGAAGCGCCGTCGTACCCCATGAGACAGCCTTGACTCTCTTCCAATCTCACTGGAATCATCTTTTGTTTTTCAGGGGGTGTGTGAGGAGATGACGTATGATGAAGTGAAGGAGAAATTCCCTGAAGAGTTTGCACTGAGAGATGAAGATAAATACTACTACCGTTACCCCGCTGGAGAGGTACAGGACCCCCAACGTGATCAAACAGAAGCAGAGCAGTTTGTACAGTTTAGATCAGCTAACGTGCTTTAACTGGCCAATTATCCTGATTCCAGTCGTACCAGGACCTGGTCCAGCGGGTGGAGCCTGTGATCATGGAGCTGGAAAGGCAGAAGAACGTCCTGGTGGTCTGCCACCAGGCTGTGATGCGCTGTCTGCTTGCTTACTTCCTGGATAAGAGTGCAGGTGGGAACTAATACTCATTACTCCATTGTTTATTAGAGCACTTTAAAAAAACTGTTTTTGAGCAGTTTAGATGCCTCTCTGCATCTTTATTTAGCATAAGTCCACACTGGTTGACTCACGGAGGCTAACGCCTAGCTCGAGAGGAACCATGACTAAAGCAGACTGCTACTAGCTTAGATTCCAACATTTCAACATCAAATTGGTTCATGTGAATAAATTTCATGCACCCTAACCCAACATAGGTTGTGCTGGGTGGTCCTTTACAGAAGTTCAGTGTTTGTTTATGGAAGCATGAGCCTTTGGTTGGGGTTAGGAATATACTGGTGAGTGTTTGGGTTATGTAGAAATCCAGTTGCTAAAATGATTAGAAGTCAATACAAAGTCTCAATTTAGGTAGAAATACCAACTTGTGGGGGGGGGGGTGTTTTACACAGGAAGATCATTGTTGGTGCACTGCCTCCAGCCTTCATTTCCTGTGTAAATAATCCTTGAGTTCCTTAAACAACTACCTCATGCAATCATGGCTATGAGTTTAAAGTTTCAGGAAATGTTTGCATAAACTAATTTTGTTTTTCTGCTTTGGTCTTGGCCCCTCTTGGACTAGCAGTTGGCTTTGGGGGTCCAACTAATTTTGATTGATGCTTAAATGAAAACCACAAGAGTTTCCTGTTGCTGATAAGACATTAAGTGTTGACCACCTTGTAGAGTCTTGAAAAATCCTCAACCATCTTGTGTTGTTGCTCCAGAGGAGATGCCCTACCTGAAGTGTCCCCTGCACACGGTCCTGAAGCTGACGCCAGTCGCCTATGGCTGCAAAGTGGAGTCCATCTCCCTAAACGTGGAGGCGGTGAACACCCACAGAGACAGACCAGAGGTTGGCTGACTGATGAGCGACATGCAGCTCGGCTGAGGCGTTCCAGAGTCTGACGCCTTCTCTTTAACGTCCCGCAGGAGGTGAAGAGGGGTCCTGGCACTCTGATAAGGAGGAACAGTGTGACTCCTCTGACCAGCCCAGAGTCTCACATCAAGAAACCTCGCATCGAGGGCCTTGAGGAGGCTCCCATCCAGGAGCTGCCAAACTCTGTAGCCCACTGCACCTCCTCACACATTCCCCTTGCTCTGACCGGACAGGTACCAGAACTCATCTGTTCTCATCGTCCACATCCAGAACCGTTTAGGGCCTCATGACATCCAGCACTGCCTGCATCTGCTTCCTCACTTTCACCCTTTGCATGTTTGCTCACTCATTCGTTTGTCGCCCTCCTCTCCTCCTCTGTACCTCACAGCACTGGCTAGGCAAAGTTTGCCTGTAAGTATTTAATAAGAATATAATTTTGTGGGTTTTTTTTTTTTTTCCATCGTTTGGCTGCTTTACTCTTTGTCTCGACCATTTATTTCCCATAATACTAAAGCAGGCAGGGGAGGTAGACTTCCTAATATGTATTTATTTACATTTCCTCTTACTCATCCAGAGCTGAATCATGGGAAATGATGTAATCTACTGTACTGGAAGTGAAAAGTGTACATATTTGTTCATGTGGAACTCAGACTTCCCAGTATTGGATTCCTGTGATTCTTCTGTGTTGTCTCAGCCAGTTTCTTTTTTCTGCCCTCCTCCCCCAATCCACTTTAACTGCGTCATGCTTCTGTCTGTGTGGCTCCGGGTTATTTTTGGCCTGTTTGGCTCCTCAAAGACGCACCATCCTCCACTACCTAAAGGTGGTTTTCCATCTTAGTTTTCAAAGGTAAACGCTCCGGACTCTGTGTAGCTGCTTCATACAGTCCCATGTCGAAGTATTCACACCCCTAGATGTTTTTTGACAGAATCTTGTGTGTTCGCAAAAAGAACTTTGGACAAAATAACTATAGCACAAATTTGAATTCAAAGACTAGTTTAGTACACATGAAGTGCCTGTAAAGTCTGAAATTTGACATATTTAAAAAAATATATATATATTAATTACAATAACGGTTTTTGCATTCCATTAGGTTATGGCTTATTATAATAAGTCAATTCCAAAGCTGGAAAAAGCTATATTTGCCTTGCCTTAGTAAAATTATTATTAATCTGAAATGATCATGTACCCTAAGGTGGGTGGGACCTCTCAATATGGGTGGTTTTACTGGACTTTAATTTGGGGTAACTGCAAAATGAATAAAATTACACGCCACACTTTTCAGATTTTGTTTGGAGCAACACATCTCATCACTTTTGTGCACTTCTTTCAGTTTGGCCTGTTACATAAAATACATTGTCGTTATGTGGCGTAATGAAACTTCATGGGGTATGAATACTCATGGCACTGTAGCTGTCTGCTGCCTAAATAGCCGGCCATCTGCTTTAGCGGCAACATGAAAACATGCCTCCACTAGATCTAGTCTTGCAAATGTGTATATAATCCAGTGACCTCTTCCATCAGCTGGAGGCTACCAGCTGATTTCCATTCAGGAAGTTACTTCAACCTGCAGCATCATTGAACTTTGACATGAGTGGAGCTGACCAGTTTGAGCTAGTTTAGACAGCACATTAGGAAAGTATGAACCATGCTGCAGGGTGTGTATTTTATTTTATTTGTTTAGTCCTCTAAAGCTGTTGGTTACAATAGAGAACCTGTTCACACACCCGCTAACTAACCTCTCATTTCCTCTAAAAAATACCGGGGAGACGTTTGGGCCTGAGAAAGTTCACTTTGGGTTGCATCACATGTCATCCAGCCTGGGGGCATCTGTGCTTGCTTTTTCAGCTTTAGTCAGCTACTTGGTGCATACCTGTGGGATGATGCTATGCAAGACGAATCTAAGCTTTTGTTTATTCTTCTGTTTGCTTACAGAACCTGAGAAGCTCCTCCGTCTGCCATGACCTCCTGCAGTCCTGCTAGTGAACAGCGTGGACGAGTCACGAGTGGCTCACTGGGACAAAATCAGTTTTGCCAACCAGTGACACAATCTGCTATATCTTTATCACTTCAAATGGGATTTCTGTTCTGCTTTAATTTTTCATATGGTAACGTGAGAATTTGGAACTGGTTTCACGTGTTTGATGAACTGTCTGGATTATGGTTTATTTCAGAGACCAAAGACTAGAGTTTTTAATAGCTTCCCCTCTTTATAACTGTAACAGCCATGTTGTCAAAAATGTGGCACAACGAATTCTTTGTATGCTGACATGTTACAAAGCAACATTTTGCACAGCGGTGACTTCTCGTTTGTTCTTGGGTTTATCGGTTTGGTCTTGCCGTAGAGTGCCTGTAGCGCTTGCTCCCTGCAAGCCCCAAGCAGCTTCTCTCGCCGTTTCTCCAGACTTAACCGCTCAAAGAAACGGAACATTTCACCTAATAACTCTACATATCATTTCAACGTGCTATTTTGTCTAGTTTGAGTATATATATATATATATATATATATATATATATATATATATATATATATATATATATATATATATATATATATATATATATATATATAATTTTTTTTTTTTTTTTTTTTTTTTTTTTTCCCGTGTAGTTTCAGTACCACAGTGCATACTGCTTGTGGAAAATGACTTTTGTTTTGCTGTCATTGACTGCTATGCACAAAATGAAGCACCTATTTTTGTTACACTGCGTGCTCTTAATAATATCTCTGTAAATGTTGGTGTACATATGATGAAACTGGATTGGGATGTAACTGGAGTGTCATGGTGGGAGGGGGGGTGTTTTTTGTACTAATGTGTTTGACTGAGAGGGGAACGAAGCTGATGCTCATTTTTCTCAGTAAATATTTTAAGTCTGCTTGAGAAACTTGAATTTTCTTTTTGTAATATTCTATATATATATATATATATATATATATATATATATATATATATATATATATATATATATATATATATATATATATATATATATATATATATATATATATATATATGTAGTTTTTGAATGGCTGAAGCAAGAGCCATCTTGTGCACATGGGTATATGTTGTACAGTTAATTTTTGCATCTGGCGCAATAAATTCACGTGATGAAAATTTTCAGTGTGTTTTTCCTTTTCCTCTGTGTAGCTGAAATTCCACTGCTTGCCATATAAGGACTTGCTCGGCAGCAGACGGAACTCATGGCAGTTTTCCAAATATCTCACTCGGATGACTCTTGCAGTGAGTCGCAAGCTGCACATCTGTCAATTTGCATTCAGGAAGCTGCACTCATAGAAAACTGTTTGGAGGGGCATCTTGTAGGTAAAAACTGCAGATTTGAACATCTAGTCTTAGACCAGGGGTCAGCAACCTTTACAACCCCGAGAGCCATTTTTGTATTTGGTCCAGCTAAACAAAATTTAAGAGCCAGAAAAAAAAAGAAAACAAAAAAAAATGAAACAAATTAGCTTATTTTAACATTTCATTTATTTTTAAGGAAGGAAACTTTATTTTTGTTTAGATTTTTAAAATAAAGAAAATCACACTTTTACACTGAAGGAATGAGCTTTATTTCCCCCCCCCCCCCAAGAGAATGTTACATTTTTAATAGAATAGAAAAGTGCATACTGTGCAACCAAAAGACAAAGTTACTTTATAAAAAAAAAAAAAACAATATTCCTTCCGCTATTGGTGTCATTTGTGGAAAATCTTGGTATATACTGCATGAAAAAATTTATATTTTACATTGTAAAACACATTCTCTGTAATTTTTGACCAAAGTTATTAAGAGCCACATGTGGTTTTTAGTTGTGTGCATTTGCATTCAGCCCTCTTCAGTCTGATACCCCTAAATCAAATTTCCTTCAGAAGAAGGTCATACTAAGTTTTGGCCAAAACGCAGAACACTTTGTGCAGAAGTGGGTAGAGTATCCAAAACATTGTACTAGAGCAGTACTACTTCAGTGTATTTTTACTCAAAAGCAAAATGTAGCTGTCCAAGCAATTAAGAGCAAGAAGGTCTTTCAAGTTCTGAGTAACTGATGCAGTTTGGGTTCCAGTATTTTAAAGACTAAAATTCAAATATATACAAATAACATAATTACAAAATAACATTCAGGCAGAAGAAATGCTTTTAAATCCATCCATTATCCATCATGTTTATCCATGCAGGGTTGCGAGGGGGCTGGTGCCTATCTCCAGCAGTCATCGGGAGAGAGGTGGGGTACACCCTGGACAGGTCACCAGTCCATCTCAGGGCTACACAGAGACAGGCAGGACAAACAACCACGCACACACACTCACACCTAAGGAGAAATTAGAGAGACTATGATTGTCAGGCTTATTAGACTATGGGAGGAGGCCAGAGTACCCAGAGAGAACCCACACTAAGCCATTCAGTGATTTATTGTATAAACTAACAGAAGTATTTTAAAGTCTATTCATGTGCTAGAGTGGCCCAGTCAAAGTCCAGACCTAATTCCAGGTCAGAGTCTATGGGAAGTCACAAAAGTTGTTCACAGACCCTAGTCTGGCTGAGGTTGAGCTGTAGGAAGGGCAAAACTTGTAGAGCCATACCTTAAAACATCTGCAGCTGTGACTGCAGAAAAAGGTGGTGGTACTAAGTATCAACTCAACAGACTTAATACAAGTGTAAGCCACACCTTTTAGAGTTTTATTTGTTAAAAAAAACAAAATTTAAAACTATTTGTCATTTTTCTTTTTTTTTAACATGTCCTGTCTGGCAGTGCGGCACACAGAATTGTTGTCTGAGAGTCAAGGTAAATGGACACAAAGATGGAAAAGAAAGGAGAAAAGAAGGAGAGAAAGATGGGGAAAAGTTTTAAAGGGAAAGTAGGCGATAGAAGTAGAGGAGAGAACACAAGTCAAGACCCTAGCTGTCTCCCTCGAGACCGGCAGACAGAGAAAAAAACAAAACTGAGAAACCATAGCAACAAACAACATATGCCAATAAAGTAATAACAATTGTAACATCACTGAAAAGTACATGGTACAAGTTAATACAAGATATATTTAGTGGCAACCGCACCCCAACGTAAAGTGTATCTTCAAAACACCTGAATCTAGATACCCATTTGTCATTTTAGTTCCACGTCACCATTAGGCACTGCTTTGGGCTGGTCTATCACAGGGGTCTCTAACCCTCGTCCTCAAGATCTACTGTCCTGCAGGTTTTAGCTGCAACCCTGCTCCAACGCAGCTGAGTCAAATGATTGGCTCGTTACCAGGCCTTTGCCAAACTTGATGGCATGTTGCAGAGGTAATCCAATCATTTGATTCAGTTGTGTTGGAGCAGGGTTGCAGGATGGTAAATCTCGAGGGCAAGGGTTGCAGACCCCTGGTCTATCACATAAGATTCCTACAAAATACATTGAAGTTAGGGCTTTTAACTGGATGGGGCATATAAATACTTTTGCGAGGAACTCTGGGTGTGCTAGCATATGTGCATACTCTGTATAAAACCAGATTATTTTGTGTCAGGGATAGGCTAGGTAAGTAGAAGACAAGCCTCTGAGTCATAAGAAAGCAGAGACAAAGACAGAGTGAGACATGGCACCTTGTCTGCTCCAGACAAATCAGTCTGGGAAAGAAATTAAACAAACAACCCTATCTTCTTCTGCAGGACTTGGAGTACTAAATGGAATGTATTTCACAAACCGAGTGATCCAGTCGGTGTTCAGCTTTTAGTAACCTGACTGATGGGGATCAATCACAGTCCTTCGTCAGAGCAGCATTAAATGACTATTTGTGGCTTAGTCAAGCCTGTTAACACTGAGGCCATGTACCATTGAGAAGCCTGACACAGCAACTCCTCTCTCCTACAGAGATTACACTCACACATATTCTCAAATGCAAGCCACATGCAAGTCTGCAACCGGCTGTAGTTGCCCAGACGACATGTCGTTAGCACGCTGAGCCTCATTAAGTTCACCTCACAGAATGTAGTAAGAACAATAAGAGTTGACAGAAGAGAAAAGAAAAGTCATGTAGGAAACTGAATGTAAACTGATGGATGCTCATTTGCATACATGGAAATTGGCCCAGAGGGACAAACGATATGCAAAGTCTGTATGCAAAGTATGTTTGGAAGTTTCAGTGGCATCAGGACTTCAGGAGAAGTCTGTCAGGAGTTGGAATATCGTGTGTGTGTGTGTGTGTGTGTGTGTGTGTGTGTGTGTGTGTGTGTGTGCTTGTTTATATAACATTTAGCCTCATTATGACCTTTTCAGGTGTAATTGGCTGCCTTCTCAACACTGACAGGATAAGTTGTGGGGAACAATGCCTGGTATCAGTGTGGCAGAGCGTCATTTTTAGGGTTCCGGGTTAGGGTGAAGGCTAGGGACGCACACCAATACTTTTATAATGTTCACAGATTTAGACTTGGTGTATTCATTAACAGACTGGTTTCTACAGATTTTTGTTTTGTGACTAAAAGAGCACACTTAACAACCTACATAATTAAAACCAGCTGAATGCTTCAAACTCACATGGAAACTCTAGACTTTCAAGTTGTCCTTTCCCAGTAAACAGAAGATTTTCTTAGGATCCAGACTATATTTCTTTCCTCTTCCCTCTAAGAAAAAAAAAAAAAAAAAAAAAAATATATATATATATATATATATATAAAGTTGGAGGTTTGTGACATTCTTTTATTTTTTAAGGTAAGGTTGTCAGTGAGTGTTGGAAGGACTGTAATGCTGGCTTTATTGATATATTGTTAAGTCTACTCTAAACCAGTGGTGAAATGACCTGTTTACATTTTATAAGTTGCTTTAATGTAAGTTCATTTGTATCTTTATGTTCAAACTCTGAAATGTTTTGCTTTATTTTTAAAAAAGATCCTTTGTTAATTAGTTAAGACTCTAATATCTGAGTGTCTTCTGGTTTCTGTGTTGGGGGTTTTTGCCTCTTTTTTATCACTTTCTGCTTAACTTGAGACTGTAATGTAATTATACAGTTCATTCCTTATATCATGCATATTTATTGCATTTTGTGGCTATGATGTTGCAGCAGATGTATCCTGCTCCTTTTTTTCATTAGCTGTTGGTAACATGGATGCTTCTGTTCCCCTCATATACTTGCATGCCAGCTTGCCTTACTGACTGTTCCCAAATAGTGCAAACTGAAACAGACTTGGTGGGTAAAATTGGGTAAAGAAATTAATTAGTGTCTCCAGCTTTAAAATTTTGGTCAAGGTTAGGATTGCATGTAGGTATGTAGTGGTAGGTTTAGGGACAGGCGTAAGTGTGGTTACACAAAGGGATGGGGGTAGCAGGACAGCTTCCTGACAAGTATAGAAATACAAACATGTGTGTGTGTGTGTGTGTGTGTGTGTGTGTGTGTGTGTGTGTGTGTGTGTGTGTGTGTGTGTGTGTGTTAAATTATGGGAGTTCCAAAGAGGAGGAGCCCTGAAATGGTGAACCTGACAACAGTCACATAGCCTCCCTGACCACAGTGTGACCAGACGGAGCAATAACACTTCGTCTGTTCATGATTCAGACTCAAGAAAAAACCACATTGAAGTGGGAGTCATCAGCTGTGCTTGTGTTCAGATAAACTAATGCTGTGAGGACCAGTTTGGGTTTTTATATCATTGCTTTGGGGACACTTTAGAGAAGCGGAGACCTTTAGCCAATCTGCACTGTTTCACATGTTATTCATGAGGACTTTGAAGCGTTTTGACTGGAATTAGAATAGTTTAGAATTGCCAAAAACTTCATAGCATTGAACCTTGTTTTCCAGACTACTTCAAGTGGAATGTTTTAGCTGTGTGTCAGTTTGCTGAACCGGATTTTAACCAAAATGTTTCCACCTTTTGGAAGCCTAATAGGTAACCAGGAAGCAATAAAACAATCAGGTTGTTGACAGATGGAAAGTGGTGGAAACAGCACAAAGGCAGCCCTTAAGCCAGATGCATAAACTCAACAGGAGGAATTTCAAAGTTTAATAATTTATAATTTTCTCTTTAAAGTTATGATGCTAGTTTACATACAGTGCTGTTAAAAAGGTTTTTCCACCTTACAGAACTTGCTTTTGCATTTTTATAAAAATAGAACAATATAGTCAAATAAATATATGAGACAAAGATGGCTTAAGTAAATACATGAAGCAGTTTCTTAAAATGGGGGGCAACATTGATTTCCATGTTGGAACTCTCTCATGGATGCCAGTTTGCCTACTCTCTCACTTATAGTTGAATCTTGAACACTGATCTTGACTGAGGGTTATCTTTTTTACTTCCAAGTGCAAACTCAACAAATCGTTTCACCCTGTTAATAGCAGTCATACCTTCACTGAAAAATAATTCATAATCCAAGTGATCCAATCTGGAATTTTCAACCACAATCATACAGATGTCAAGGGTTTTTCTGAACTTGCCAGTATGACACACAAAAAAACAGGATGCTATAATTTAAAATACAAAAAACCCCCAAAACATTAACAGACCTAACCATATCATAAAGACTTAAGTAAAAAATAAATGGCTGAATTGATCATCATAAAGTAGATCAGACATTTAAAGTCTTAATATTCAACTATTTACAGATGAAATAATTTAAAACCAGACCATACCCTAGAGTTGCAAACAGAAAAGATCAGTGGTAAAAACAACAGCACACACACTTTAACATTAGCTAAGGAACATTAAGTCAATGACTCTAAATTGACGATATTAAGAATGTGAGGTTGTTGATGGTGAAAGAGTTAATTCTATGATGCAGGTGCATACCTGCATTGCAACACTGTTTGTATACACACATTTATGTTTTTATGAGTGCTGCTCATCCGTAATCAGCGTCTCCTATGGAAACGCTAACGTCACAGTTTCTGTTAGCCATATGAGTGGAAGTTTACTGACCAGCAAACCATCCTTTAGTGAGCTTACTGCTGTTTGAGCCCAGTCTATGGGAAGCAACAATCACTGCACTGAACTTAATCAAATGTTGGACACTCTGGTTAAAGAAATGTGGTTTCTATGATATGGTTTTGCACATTTACTTGATTTAAAGTTGTTTACATTTCCTTACAACCACAAGGGTCAATGTATTTTATTGTATTTTATTAAAATCTTTGGAGGCAAACAGAAAGTGGGGCATAAATGTGAATTAGAAAGAAAATAGATAAAAAGTGCAGAGTGCATTTCTATTGAGCCCCAGTAAATTAACACTTTGTAGAACCACGCTTCACTGCAATTGCAGCTATAGATTTTCCATGGCAGGAGTCCCAGACGACAGTCCTTGAGTATGGGGTGTCATTTGTAGAGTTACACAGTCAAACAGCTAAATATTTAGCTTACTAACTAAATATTTAGTTTGAAGCTCAATATTTAGCTTGCAAATCAAATATTTCATTTGAAACTGTGAAATTTATAAATTAATCAATAACATGGTGACATTATGACTTTGAAAAATGAACCCCCACTTATTATGATAGACTAAATAACCTAAATTATTGCTGTTAATTTTTGACTGGGTAGCTTTATAAATGGCACCCCATATTTGAGACCCACCATCCTGCAAATTTGCTAAAATGTAATGGCTGAATTACCTCCTTAGCATGCCATCAAGTTCTGCAGAGGCACGCTAATGAGCCATGCATTTGATACAGGTATTGGAGTAGGGATGCATCTAAAATTTGCAGAATGGTGGCTTTTGAGGACAGAAGTCTGTTCTCGGATATGTCTCTTCCAGTTTTGCACCTCCACCCCAGTCTCAAGTCTTTTGAGCCATCTTGCAAGTTTTCTTCCAGAATTGCATGTATTCAACACCATTATCTTTCCTTTAACTCTTATTTTACCTTGCCCTGTTAACAGAAAGCATCCCCACAGCATGATGCTGCCACTAGCATGCATCACCAATAATAACCTAACTCTGCTTTATTCTACATTACAGTTTATTTTGGTCCATCACACAAAATGCCAACGTGTAAAAATAGTTCAAGGGGTGTGAATACTTTTCTAAATATATTTGTTTCTTTTATTCCTTTATAATGCTTTTTCCAGATCAAAGATGGTTTTCTGTTTTCTTTTCTCTTTTGTTCTTTGAAGAATGCATTACCTGCATTATTTCTGCTGCGGAGTGAAAACCCATCCCTCTCTCTTTGTGCGGCAGCCGTTCAGGAAGAGATTTTGCGCTGAATGGAGAGGATAAGTCTTTCAGTGAGCCTTGAATGGAGCAGAGCTGATTAAACAGACCACATGTGATCCCTGTATATATACACTGTGAAATGAAAGCTGTCTTACGTGATTCTCGGCATGGCTACATTGCTCTTAGAAAAAAGTGTCTTACTATACTGAATCATCTGCTTTTGGCTGCTGTATACATTGTAGATTTAGAGACAGCAGAGGGATTTCTTTTTTTATCTCTTTAATATGATAAGTTTTAATTTCAGTCAGAGTCGGATTTAAAGGGGAAATGAAGACTTTTGTTTTACGTCAAGTGTGTGACCGGTCCTCAGATTCCTTGTGTGTCATTGTCACAGTCATGCTTTCTGTTTCTGTTTTATTTTGAGCAGATAGAAATTCTTATAAGTCATATTTATTTGTATAGCACATTTCAGCAACAAGGCAGGTCAAAGTGCTTTACATCATAAAAACATCCTACAGTCACCAATTATGAAACAAGCAATAAACATTACATTCTGACAAATGCCATCATCAAATTCATCAAACAAATACACATCAAATATATTGATCAATGTTCCACTTACTACTAATCAAAGGCAGCTCTAAACAGGTGAGTTTTTTGTCTTGATTTAAAGGAACTCAGTGTTTCAACTGCTTTGCAGTTTTCTGGAAGTTTGCTCCAGATTAGTGAAAACTGAAAGCTGCTTCTCCATGTTTGGTTCTGGATCTGGGGATGCAGAGTAGACCAGAACCAGAAGACCTGAGTGATCTGGAAGGTTGATACAATGACAACAGGTCTTTAATATATTTTGGTGCTAAGCTGTTCAGTGATTTATAAACTAACAGAAGTAATTTAAAGTATCAATCTTCCTGGTTTTAGTGAGAACACGAGAAGCAGTGTTCTGGATCAGGTGCAGCTGTCTGAATAACACTGTTGCAGTAATCAATGCGGCTAAAAATAAACACATGGATAAGTTTCTCTAGATCTTGTTGGGACATTAGTCCTTTAATCCTGAAAATGTTCTTCAGGTGATAGAAGACTGACTTTGTAATGCTCTTTATGTGTCTCTGAAGGTTCGGGTCTGAGTCCATCACTACACCCAGATTTTGGGCCTGATCACTAGTTTCTCGCTGTAATAACTGAAGCTGCACATTGACTCTAGACTGTTCCTCTTTGGGTCCAAAGATAATAACTTCAGTTTTGTTCCTGATCAGCTGAAGATAGTTATGGCACATCCACACATTGATTTGTTCTAAGCATCTGTTGAGTGCTTGGATGGTTCGGAGTCACCTGGTGATATCGTGATGTAGAGCTGTGTATCATCAGTTATTGTAACAAATCTTATTTCTTGTTATATAACTATAACATGATTTGTGCTTCTTGATTTACTTTTTAATAAAAGGATCAAAAGGAATTCACTTTAATATCCTACTGAGAAATAACAAGTTAACATGCATTTTTTTTCACATCTTAGCAAACACTATTTAACTTGTCAAGAATAGAATGTCTGTAAATGATACTGATGCAGGTGATAACACACCAGCCAAAAATAGAAACGCTAATAAACAGCTTCTAATTACAGGTTACTGAAGCCTCCCTGGCTCTACATTGGTTTGTGAGCCTGTTGCTGAAGTTGGCAATTACAACGCCTCGTAAAAATAAATGTATAGCTCTTAAACTTTTTCACATTTAGTCCTATTATAGTCACTAACCTTAGTGTATTTTATTTGGAGTTTTATGCGATACACAAAGTGTTGTATCATTATGAATTGGAACGAAAAGAAAATATGGTTTTGACATTTCAGAAGCCACATTAATAGCAGATGCAGTCTACCCATGTGTAATTTAGTCTCAGTATAAATCCAGCTGTTCTTTACATTCGCTTGAGCACATTAGAGAACAAACATCATCATGAAGACTAAGGAACACAGCAGACAGGTCAGGGAGAAAGTTGTGGAGACATTTAAAGGGTTTGTTATGATCTATGGGTTTTGATCATTTCCTTATATTTTGTTATATCTTGCCATTTTGTTTATTCCTTGTGTTTGTTCAGTTATTCTCATTGTTTATGTTTTGGATTTGTTTGATTAGATTAGTATTTATTTCTGTTTACTGTTCAGGTTTCCTTTCCCTTTATCAATCTCCCTGTTTCTATTTGTATTTCCACCTCACCTCAGCCCACCATTCTGCTCCCGATCCCAGCTGCTCATGTTCTCCACATTTGCCTCTACCTGCTCCTTCCCCAGCTGCATCCAATCACCTGTAATTAGCTCTTTTGGTTCTTTTCTCATTTCTACTCCCTCCTCAGTATATTTAACCTACCTGGTTTCATTATTCTCCACTGGTTCCTTCTGTTGCCATCTGCCACATTTATTATTATCCATGCCTTCTCCTGTTGCCTTTTGTTTTCCTGCCATGGTTCATCTCTTAATGTATGTTTTCCTCATCATTTGTCTTCATTAGACCTTTCACCACCAACCTCATGCATCTCAGTCTGCATTTTGGTCCGATCATACCTCACCCATCATGAAAGTCAGAGGCGACAAAAGACTTGAGATTTGAGGCTCACCTTCCCGAAACACACAACCAGAGGTACAGTGGAATGGTTCAAGATGGTTCAAAGAAAAAGAGAGAAGGTTATGTATACACATGCTCTCCATTCAACATGACTGAACATGAGCTATTTTGGAAAAAAGAACAGAAAAAAATCTGCCTCTACACGTGCAGAGCTGGTAGAGACATATCTCAAAAGGACTTGCTGCTGTCACAGCACTGAAAGGTGCTTCTACCAAGGGCTGGACGATAAAACAATACTGACATCTATCGCGATAGACATGTGATCAATGTCTAGAAAATACATTCGATTGAATGTTGATAATGTCACTGAACTCTGATCCAGAACTGCAAAGCATTCTGGGGAATGTGGATGGAGGAAAGGCTGTAACTGCTCAACCTCTCACAGCCCAGGTAAGCAAGGTTTGTGGCATCATTTAACTCACTCTCTCTCTAGTTAGCTAGCAACAACCTGTTGAGTAACCCCCCCATACTTGCGTATACTCCATTCCTTGGAGGCCCGACTCAAGGCGGACTCAAAGTTGACGTCCGCCATACACATCCGCATAAAGGTCAATTTTTACGACCACGTATGTGTGCTTGTTGACGCACTGACTGACACAGAAAGCTAATCGGCAGGAAACAATATTCACATCAACCTGTTTTGTATGCAACACCGAGCTGATAGTGTTGAGAGTCGGCGCAATCAGTTGCAAGGACACAGGAGCATGACTGAGACTGTGCAACACTGACATGTTGTGCGGTGGCTACGGTGGTGGAGAAGAAGTGAGGCTAGGCGCCCAACTAGTTCATCAAACTGCTAGTATCCATCAGGATTGTGGGAAATGAAGGAATTTGTCACAAGAAATGCAGGCAATCTGTACGCTTGATTATGAAATCTCAACTGTCCGGTGACAGTGCGCGTAGAGTCTGCATGGTTCACAGAATACGTACAGTACGTCTGAGTATGTGGGAGGAGTTTTTAAGTTTCACCACCGTGCCTCATAACTGTTTAAAAGTAAAAAAGATTGGGGTGGAGTGAAAGGACAAAATGAGTACAATGGCTCAAGAGGAAATTGTGGATAAAAGAGGACAGATCACTTCACTAGTTTGGCAGTATTTTGTATATTTAAAACAAAAAACTAATCATTAATTATTGATATCGACTGATATGAAATGCTTATATCGTGATACTTTTTAAGCCACATCACCCAGCCCTACTTCTACGAAGTCTGAACTCTGGGGGATTGATTACAGATGGATGCCAAACATTTCATTTTTCAGTTGGCTCACTTGTTGTTGGACCATCACATCAAATCCCCTTGAAATACAATGAAGTCTGTGGTTATAATGTCTTTTTTTTTTTTTTTTTTAAAGATTCAAGGTTTAATATTTATTTTGCAAAGCTCCATCTATTGGAACTTTAGCAGAAGGTGAATAGTTGGCAAATATGTTTGCAGAGGAAAGCAATTCTCACTCAGAGGCACTTATTTAGTTCCAGACTTATTAGTCTGGCATCCCCTCAAAATAAAAACAAGCCTTAGTACAAAGTGTGTCACAGCGACTTTCTTTCTGTTATATCGGCATCCTGCCTCTTTCTAAATCCCCTCCATGTCCAGGGGATTAGAGATAGTTGACTAATAGGATGGGCATGACAACATTAACATCTACCGGAGAAAAGAAGAGGAAAGAGAGTGAAGTGATGTGGCTGGGTTTTCCGTATGAGTGCAGTCACGTCCACCTGAACACGCCCTGCTCACACATCTTCCTTCTCCTTTTGCTTTCTTCTCTATGTAACTTTTTCAGCCCAGACAGTGATGTGTGGAGGCTCACGTAGTCTCAGCAAGGCGGCAGAGAGAGGAGGGTACTGGGGGTGGAGACGGAAGCTGGGCAGAGTGATGTAAAAGCCGCTTGGGAAAGCGCTGTTTGGGGCAACAGTTCTTTCCAAACTATCTGTGCGGTAAACGAGTTGGAGTTCAAAGTTGATGGCAACATATATTTTCATATAAAATCCCTCTGTTGCATTTCCAAGCAGCAAACCTTATTGAAGGATTCAAAGCTCTGTTGGTGGAGGTGCCATGCTACATCTTGATTTAATTTCCACCGCCTACTGTGCAAGAGTAGCTGTTTCATTCACTTGCACTCATGTGTGGAATTTATGAAATTTCCCTGTATTATTTATAAGGAAGCTGAGAATGTCTAATGGGAGTGATCACAGTTTATCACTGAGAGATTGTAAAGTGTATTTCCTTTAAATGTCGTATATGATGTTACTTTATGGATTACATTTTGCTCAAAGCTGTTTTGAACTTTGATTAAGTTTCTATGAGGACACAACCTAAATAACTAAAGGCTCTTGACTTTTCACTTTCAGTGAAATAGCTTGTGTTTTGCTGTTTCTTTGATTTCTAGAATTATAGATCCTAAAATTGCACTGCTCATGGTGGCAGCATCTTGGAGTTGCTGTTATTTTAGTTCTGATTTGTTTTTTTGTAGACTTTTGTTCATAATGTTTTTACAACTGGGCGATTTCTGGGGTAATTGTTTTCTTTCAAGGTAAGACTTTTTGTAAGAACCCTGAATTAAAGGTGGAACCCTGTAGTGGGACAATGCTATGTATTTCTCATACCCCCAGAATTGTATTTCAGTCATCACTTAGTTTATATTCCTTCACAGATCATATTTTCAGTTAGCTTTAAATTGCACAAAAGAAACTCTGTATTTTGTTTTCAAACAGAAGATTTAAAGGGGGGTATTATGTATATTCCAGGCACAAAGTGCCCTTTTATAGCACAATCAAGTAACTATGCTACCTTCAGTTGTTATGAAAATGCTGTATATATAAAAAACAACTTAAAAGAAATTTGACTTCGTATCACAGCCATATCTACATCTTGAAATTGGCCTCTGTCTCTTTAAGAATCTCCTACCCTTTTGGACACTCCCCCTTCAGCACATCATCACAACAATGCTTCTCCATGCTGTCCACTGATGCAGTTTACAGTTGTTTCCAGGAGCTCAGCAGACTCGCAGTTCCACCAGGTGTTTGCTAATTGCTGCTGCCACTAGTCTGGTGGAGCTGTGTGGGGAGGTGGAGGAAAGGGGTGCTTTGTGGGGGCAGGCACTCAGATGGGGACTGAAGCTCCCAGGTTGAGCTTTGGGTAAATAGGTGGTGCATTGTATGATCAGGTGTTTAGGCACCCCAAAAATGGCTGCCATGACAAATTCAAGGATTTTTCAACATGCTTGAATGAGTTAAAGCAACACTCCAGGTATGTTTTTGATAAGGGAATGACATCATAACATTATATATAGCTCAAAAAAAGTCAATTTTGAAAATACCCCCTTTTAAGGTCAGTCACCCATGCTATATATATATATATATATATATATATATATATATATATATATATATATATATATATATATATACTGTGTATAGATTCTGATAAAATTCAACAATATAAGTGGAATTATTTCATTAATGCAAGAGAAGGAGAGAGTAATACAATTATCATAGCCTTTTTAATAGATCTGAACCAGTAAATATGGGAAAAAATGTGCATATGACTAGACACATTAAAGTGATCACAACTGACCAGGATTGTTGATCATTCACTGATGTTTTAAATTTGAATGGAGCAGACACACACTGCATCACAATTTGATCTTTTTGCTCCTTAACAAGGCTTCATAAACAATTTTTTGAAAAATATTATGACTTGCGTCAGAAAAATGGATGGCTGGATGGATGGACTGATGGACTGATGGTTTGTTGGAATTTCAGTCTCCTTAAGAAAAACCTTTACCAGGTGAAACTGTTTTCATATTACTGCTCATGAATAGCATCTTCAGACAACGTAAAATAACTATCATAGATTTTGTTTACAATAGATGAAGTATTACATAATTTATTGTGAAAACTTCCGACCTACAAATTGAATTCATTCATGTGACTTTCTAACTCTTTCAAGATTATCTACACTTGACGTTATTGGCGATAAAAGGATTCTCAGCCTTGTTTCGCACTTTCTTTTCACAACTTCAATCTTCTACACTTAAACCACGTGGTGGCATCTTGCCATCTGTTGTTTGAGTGCTCATCAGGCTTGTTTGTTTACTCCTATCTTTCCTGTGTAACATTTAAAGAATTATTTTTCAGTACTTTGTGGTATGCACATATCTTTTTCAAACTTTATGACAAAACAGTTAAGTGATTAAACACTAAAGCAGGAGCAACAACATTTCAGGAGGATTGTAATGTATTAACTTTTGTTGGTAATTCCAAACCCCTTAAGAAAAATTCCAAGCAATGACTTAAGAAGCATTCAAGCAGTTTTACTTTGAAAGGATAGAAAATAGTACTTTCAAAAATCCCCTCCAGTTGTCCTCTAGGTCTGGGCAAAACCAAAGTTTCCCAATATACACGTCTGTCACAAGCTGGGTCAATATGTGGTTATATAAGGTGAAAACCAGGTATAATCTGTTCCAAAATCTTAAAGGTGATATTTTTTGTCACACCCAAATGTTTTAGCTCATTAAACAGACTGTAATATCAGTCAAATATAATCCAAATAAATATATAAATCAGTTTTAAAATGATAGTTTTATTTATCAGGGGACAAATGTTATCTAAACCAACCTAGTCTGTATGTAATCACCCCATTAAGTTATGAATAAGATGGACACATTGTTCCAGCTTCATCCACATTGTTCCATCACACATCAAGCAGATGAATACATGTAACTTAGTCTTTGTCTTTCGTAGCTTTTAAATTTGGCTCTAAGTGTTAATGTGTTTAGTGTCACACAATGGGCATTTATAGCCAGAAATAGACTGAAAGTTAGGCTTCTTTCGAAATAGTCATTGAACGAATATGGAAAGTCCAGGCTTTGGTTTCCTTTTTTGCCAACACCATTATGGAAGTTTGTGAAGTTTACAAAAATACGTGTCCAGAGACTAGTTTAACTCAGGTTAAACCAAGAAGCAGGTGTTTCCTCACAGTGTTTTGACCATTCACCTAACTCAACAAAGCAGACTTGATTTAAAAAAAAAAAATCAAGTTGCACATTAAAGAGAGGAAGTGAAATAATCATCTTTTCATTTTCAAAACCACCAGGGTACCCTTAAATAACCTCAGCAAACAATATTCCACTGTAAAGCACCAGAACAAAGAACTAAAAAAGGGCTTATCTTTTTGTAAGTGGAATATATTAAACCTAATTTTCTCTCATGTTTCCCTACAAAAACATTTTATCACAAGCACTATATACACAAAAGCAATATTTCACAGATTTTTGCATATGGGGCTGCATAACAACAGACCAGTCAGAATCCAAGCTGACCCCTGCTCATCACAGAGTCAACAATGGTCATCAGAACTAGACTGAAAAGTAATGAAAGAAGATGGTGAATAACTTAAATAAATCACTTTTTTCTTTCATGTCACATGGATGCTTGAGCATCGCCAAACAGAGGAAGATTAGGTTCCAAGGTGCATTAAAGGTACAGGGCATTGTGATTCTGTGGGCAATATTCTCTCCAACCATCCATATAGATATTACTTTGACACTTCCCGCCTACCTATAATTTGTTGAAGACCTATTATTGAAATTTTATTCCTTACTGTGGCCTCTTTCAGCAGGAAAACTCACCCTGCAACAGAACAATATGGTGCAGAAATCATTTGAAGAGCACAGCGATGAGATGTGGATGCTGGCTTGGCTTTCAGATTCCCCACATCTTAATCCAATCCAGGATCGGTGGGATGCGCAAGAGAAACAAGTCTGATCCATGAAGATCCCACCTTAAAGGATTTAAAGGTTCTGCTGTTAACATCTTGGTTCCAGATACCATGCCCCACTTTCAGGGGGTCTAATGGAGTCAATGCCATGAGAGATCAAGGTTGTCTTCACAGCAAATGGGAACCAATCCTATCCTAAGGCAAGTGGTCAGAATATTATGCTGAACGTTGTAGATTTTCATCGTAATTGATGGTGGTTTTCATGGAGTATCATCAACTATCTCAATCAAATGCTCTAAGTACCTTTAGCTCTTTGCCTCCCTTTTTGTTGGACCAATTTGTTGCAACTTAGCCCTACAGCAATCCTGAGCTTTCTGAATCGGAAATTTGAAAGTACTCCACCCATAGTGTTTGTTTATCTAAATTATACCTAATAAATGAAAATGATAGTAAAACATATTCATGCAACATTGAGTCATTAAAGCTGACATAATTACATTTTGCTTGTAAACCTTGACTTGACCCACTCTTTTTCCCAGCTCCCTGTTAGTGGTGCTTTCCAAGCCAGACAATTCCCCCTTCACACAACAAAGAGCACAAAAAAGAGACTAAGGCTTTGGCCTGGTATCCAAATCCCAAATTCCAGTCTGATTAAGCATCTCCATGATGAGCAGGAACCTATCCAAACACAGCGGCTCCACAAAGAAACCCAGTAGAACAACTGGTTTCAGACACCATAGGAAACCTTCAGAGCTGCTATGTTTAAGCTGTTTTTTCAGTGCTGTTTGGGCAGCACAATGAAGCCCTGCAAGAAATTAGGCCAGACTTCCTTATTTTACTTAAAATGGGATAAATATAATGAATATAAGCATGGGTAATGAAACATCACAATGTAAGCAATAGGCCTATGGCATTTTTGCTTGTGCAAACATCTTATGGGAGCATTTGTTTTCTTTTAAAGCATAGTTTATCTACTGCTAATTTGCAATAAATGTCACCCAAAGGCACTGCACAAGACAAACAGTTCCAGTCAGTATCTAATTGCATTGAAATTTATCACCAAAGTATATCAAACTGTACCAATTCATTCCAACCATATAGCTGGATTACACCAAATTTGAAATTAATGATAATACAAGACAGTCAAACTCAGGCTCTGAATTGGCTGCTCTCTAGGAAAAGAAACAATATCTTATTTAGTTACCTGACCCGATGGCCAAATAGTTAAATTTGTCCTTGAAGATCAGAATTTGAAGATGGAGGTTTCTCACAAATCTTGACCTCAATATCCAAAATAGCTGCCATATAAAAAGTTGTCATAGCGATAAAAAACCCTTACATTTATTACACTTTTGGCATCTTCAATATCATTAAACCAGTTCCACAGAGAGAACGAGTTGTATTTGTGAACATATTAGAATATAAAACTTACAAAAATATTAAATTGGTAAAAACACCACCAATCTTTTAATGACACAAAGAAATCAAAATAAATATATAAAATAGCAGACATAATTTAAAAAATATTAAGAACTAGAGCTAAAAACAAATAAATATGTATAAGCTTATAAGAAAATAATATGATAATTGCACTCAGTGAATGCTTTGCTAAAGAGGCATGCCTTTGGCTTTTATACTGTTGCAATGTTCTTTGAGTAAAGAATGCTGTGTTTGATACGTCTCTGATATTTAATTGGAAATGTAAGGGCCAGGCCCTTATTTGGATGAGTTTTTGTTTTGCCCTTGTTAGGCTGTGTGCCATCCATGTTTTGATGTTTAAGATACAGTTAAAAAGGTTATTTAATGGCCCTGTGTCATCAATAAACATTACCCCAGGGACAGCACAGATTAAAAAGAGTGGGGCCTAAAGTTAAGTCTTGGAGAGCCCCATAATTTAGTTCAATGCTTTTATTTCCATTAAAAAATCTCTAACAAATCCCACAGGAGTCAAGTTTATTCAGAGTCTTAAGGTTTTCTTCACAGTCTCTATTTTGCTTGATTTCCTAACTGCCAGTAAGGAACGTCAACATTTCTGACCCAATCCAGGGGCAGAGATAGCTACTGTTGTGCAAAGGTCTACTTCTGGCTCTTTGGATGAAAAAAGTATGTAGCTGTGAGATTATTCCAGCTTTGGAAAATATTGGCATTGCCCAAAGTACAGATGGTGGCAGACTGGCGTACAACACATTCCACTGAGGGACACTAAATATTTGATTGTGGTTTTCACCGCATGATCTCTGATACTTTGCCTTGCCTTGGCCTTAAACTCTACACAATCTAAATAAGTTTTTAATTGATCCTGTTTACTCCATTAAATAAGGTCACGTGTGTTTGGATGCTGGCTCTCATGAAAAAAAAAGGGGACAATGTAGCCTAAGTTAGTCATGATGCTATTTGTTCAGTTACACAAGAGAGGCTGTGGAAAAATACCACTTTTCCACACTGGATAATCAGATTGCCTTCACTGAGTTCAAGTGCATCCAGGCAAGACTCGGGCAGTAGCTTGAGTTTGGACAGGCCATGGAGTGTGCACGGTGAGAGGAAAAGCACTGGCATGATCTTCTGTCTGCGACCCAGACAGACAAGGTGACATATCCTCCATAAGCCAAGAGCTCATTAACTGTGAGTGACGTCTCACTTTTGTGTTTGCAGGTGAATGAAGCCATTGGAAACTCCAGAACATGGAATGAATAGGTTGACATGAAAGGAGAAGTCTAGCAAAATAAAAAAAATGTTTGATTTGATTTCTTCACTGAGCAGATTGACACGTATTTGGTTTTGTGTTTTAGCATAATCATATAAGCACAATCACAAGCATAAGCTTTATAAATAAAGACAAAAGAGAATAGTTGCCTTTGAAATGAGGCCTGTTAACACTGAGCTGCATTACATCAGAGGTTTAGCTCACCTTTGGAGCCAAATGTGTCACCTTGTGTATAAGCAACAGTTCCCTGCTAACCTTTGACTTCAAGATCTTATGCAAGTATACAAGCAAGGAATGTGATTTGAGAAGAGTGCTCCTTCATTCAGACAGTACTGTAGACTAGCTATGTTTCAGACGGGGCAAATGTAATGTTTTGCTTCTTCTGTCAATCTTAATTCCTGACCATTTTAACATTTAACAACTTACCTGGCAGCCATGAAACATTTTCATTGCAAAAGATTTTGAAAACAATGCACCAACAGAGGTTTAGAGAAGTGCTATTTTTGCACTAGTTATGATTCAAATATTGCTTATAGTCTTGATGCCCTCACAGAAAACTGTGAAAACCAGCAAAAATTAAGATTTCAAACTAGACCCCATAATCTTTCAAAATAAATTTTACTGCAGCACTAGGATGAAAATATTACATGCAAACACCCTCCTGTTTGTAGTTTCACAAGTCATGTAGAAGACATAAGGAAGAAATGCTTTTGCTAGATGAGACCAAAAGTAAACTTTCTGGTCAACATGCAAAAAGCTGTATGGGGTGGAAGACTAATGCCATCTCCACTGTAAAACATGGTGGTTGTGGCATCATGCTGTGCTGATCCATTTTATACAAGGATAAGAGAGGCATTTACTTGATCAAGTTTCTTTTAAGCTAATAGTTTTTAGCTTTTAGCATTTAAACATTTCAATAACAAAACAGACATCCTACAAAAGATTTCTTTGCTCATTAGCATTTTTTTGACATGCAATTTCACTTGTCCCTACAAAAACGGACCAATAAATAAAATTAAATCTCCAAAAAGCGCCCCACTTAGTGGCAGAAAGAACCATGACCATTATCTTTGAAGAACACAAATGGGAGTTAGATGGGGTTAACTGACTGGATAAACAGATTCAGCTAAATTCTCAGGGCTATCATTTTACATTGAATGTATTTATAGAGAGGAGCTAAACAAATGGCTGCCATCCAAAATGACTAAAACCTTGAGAGCTGACGTTAGGATTTGAGTTTCATTCTATTATTTCCATCCATCCTTTCATCCATTGTCTTCAGTTTGCGGGGGTAACCAATCAGGTGTGATACCCAGATATCCCATTGCCTAACAACACTTTCCCAATAGAGTGGACCCCACCATATTTTTGGTTCAGTAGTCGAGACTCACCTATTCATTGGATTTTCTGTGGAACATATTCCAAATTATGGAAATGCTCTTGACACCCAATATTGATTAAGGTATGTGAATACTAGTCTGTACTCTAGATTTGAAGTTTGGCTCCCAGGGGAGCGTGTGTGAGAAGTGCAACAAAGAAAAGTTGCACCTTTTCTCAAAATTTTCTCACCTTAGTGAGAAAATCTTTCTAATAACTGTGAAGGTGGTGATGAAGGAAAATCAACACTTTTTAAAAATTCTTGTCCTACCACAGCTTTAGTGGGAAAATTACCTTTTGAACTGAGGTCCTATAACAGTTCATACGAATTAATGTTTCATAGTGACACCACAATGCCTGATCCCCAACATGATCTCTCATATGTTCAAGCTGCCTGCGTCAGAGGGTGTAAATCCACTAATCAATCTAGTTCATTGCAAAAGACTCATTGTTCTGAACTACACGGTGGTAATACCTTTGAGGAAGTTCTTTTAGGCAAACTATGGGAAACACAAAAGTTGTGAACTACACAAAGCAAACTTGTGTATTGATATGGTAATAAATTATTTTTTTTGTGCCTCTTTTGCAATGTTTTGAATCTTTCCTGTTGCACAGCTGAGTTCAGTGTTGCAACATTTCTCTTCTGTACAGAAATTCTTTAGAAATCTTCGCTTACACTCTATGTGAGTTTATTGAGTTGTCAGCAATTTATCACCATAATTTCATGAGAAAACTATCAAGAATCAAATAACAGTGGCTTCATATTTTATTATTTCTGCTTATTTTGCAGTCATGAGGTGGGAGAAAGTGTGTTTTTTCATATTTTTGCTTTATTAAGCTTTTCAAAACAGAATGTTTAAGGACTGTAGCACCATTCTCATTTGTTGTAGCATACATAATGAAACAAATGTTGATTTCAAGTTTTAAAGAGTTTATATGAAACATTTATAGAAAGACTACTGAGCATGCCCTCACACCACTTGATCCTTTCAGGCTTCTTATCATAAGTTGGCACAATATTTTAAGGTTGCAAGAAAGGTTTGTGAAATGGTTTGGTCGAAATATCCAAAAATGACCATACTCGGGCATCAGTTTCAACCATTTTAATTTAATTTCAAATCATTTTAAAGATGTGGTGAACCATTTCTACACCCCTTCTCTTTCTGTTGACTCTTTAAAACCTTTTGTTGTTGTTGGGTTTTTTATTGACCTGTCTACAAAACAGGACAGGTCCAGACTGCAACAAACTACCAGAACTACAGAGATGATCGTCAGGGCTGACATTTCCTCCATTTAGGACTTTTACAAGTCGAGGGTCAGGAAATAGGAAGATAGCATCTCTGCAGACCCCACACATCCTGGACCCAAACTGTTTAGTCCTTTTTAGACCTAGCGGCCTGCGCTACAAAGTACTACTTACAAAAACAAGTTACAACTGAGACAGTCTCTTATTCTGATGAACACTTAACAGTTTTCACTTAATGCTGCTTTTAAAATTGTGTATAACAAAAATGTTTATGACCTGTAGAAAAAGATAATCAAAATGCATGACTATTTGGATCTAGGTGTTGAACCTCACTCTGACGCCATTATTATTACATACAGGAGGTGAAGGGAGAAGTCAGTGTCAACAACAGTATGACATGTCCCTAAGTCATGACTTCAAAAAAATCCCTTCTTATAAGATCAGCCATAAAAGCACAATCAGCTCAAGCAACCAATACACACCAAATCATATGTGTGTGTGTGTTTGTGTGTGTGGGGGGGGATAATATGTAAAAGTGGGACTCTGATTTGATCTGTTTCCAGTTTTGTTTTGGTCAGACATCCTGACTGATCTCCTGTTGAAAATGCACTACCTTGGTGAGATATTCATACTCTTTCAGTTGGTATTTTTATATTTTTCATCATATTCCAACCAGAAACTTCAGTGTATTTTATTGAGATGTTATATGATAGACCATGGACCAACACCAAGTAGGGTGTGGAATGAAAATGAACATCTGGTTGACCTTGAACAAAAATATGAGAGCAATATACTGTTCTGCCTTCCGACAACTGAAATTCAATGAGATTCAGTTTATTTGTATAGTCAATTCCAATTTGATTCACTGTTAAATTCAGTTACTGGCTTTGCAGAAATCCCTGCTGAATGAATATGTGGTGAACGTGGACAGTTCATTTTAACTAGATGCAAACTTTTGCAGCAATCCCTCATACTGAGCATGCATGTGGAGGCAGTGGGAAGGAAAAAACTAAAATACTGAGTGCTATGAGAAATGAAAGAAATGCCTTAAATTATGAGTACAAGCAGACCCAAAATTATTCATACCTCTGGTGAGTGGCTGATCTGAAGCTCGAAATTCCAATCTTCTTCTAATCCGCAAATACACCATAGGTGTAGAAATTGTTGCTCTGCGAATTTAAAGTTATCTATTTTTACTGTCACAGATGTGTGAGATAAAGTCAGAGGAGGCAGAAAACCTGTAAAATTTCAAAGACAAACCTTTTTTCTACTGAGACAGGTTCAGTAGCCACAGCTAAGGCCATAATTATTCATACAGGGTTAGGTTTAGAAGTACTTTTTAAATTTGACCAACTTGATTCTTCTGACTGGACATCGTACTGGCCCAGAGTCCAGATTTGTATCTGTTAGAGAATCTGTGGAGGGAGCTAAAGATTAGGGTGATGGCAAGAACATCTTCCAACCTGAAAGACTTGGAACTCATCACCAAAAATAAATTCAGAAAAAAAAAATCAGCAGAAACATGAAAAAAGCAACTCAGCAATTATAAGGGTTTGATTGCTCTAATATTAATGAAGATTTTCCTGTTGATTGAGAAGGTGGTGAATAATTTTTAATATGGTATTTTTGATCAAATATAAATGAACGGATTGTTTTATCTTGACTAATCAAAATTGAATCTAATTTTACATTGTTTTGTTACCTGTAGAAAGATGCTTCTTTCACCTCTGATCAGAAACAGAATTATTGCTTGAATGAAAATCATTTTAAAGCTAAATATATACCAGGGATATAAATCATTTTGGGCATGACTGTTTTACTCATGGACCTGGAAACCTGGAAACTGTTTCTGGACAAATTACACCACACTTCCAAAGAAGATTGTCCCAGCTGGTGCTTTGGTGATGTGATGGTGATGACTAAGACATGTGCCCACATACTAATTAAAGAAAGCTCTGCTGAATTTGCATTAAGTAACCATGAACCGTTTACCTAATCATTACTCAAAACTTTTCTTAACCACTGAGAGAGTCTCTGATTTGTCAGGCCGTGTTTAGCTCAGAACTTGGAGATGGAAATTGCAGCACACCCAAGCTGCATTAAAAAAGCTGGAGGATTTGCTTTATGGCAAGGCTAACTATTATTTCCAATGAAAGTGACTAACAGTGTTTTTCAGGATGTTGTTTTTAAACACCATGGCATCCTCACCACTGACACATGTCTGAAATACCAAGAGTGAACGGGGGTCTGGAGAGGGCTCTCAGGCTTATAAACCAGAAATTCAACTTTGCTATTACTGCTGATTTTTACTTTATGAACTTTTGCACATTTGTTGATGTTAAAACCACAAAATTTAAAGTATTATTTGAGGATTTGATGTAGCAGACCAACAGAAAGTCTTTGTCCTGCTGGAAGCTGAACCTCCACTACAGTCTCAAGACCTTTACAGCCTCCAAAATGTCCTGTATTTATCTGCATCCATTTATCATTTAATTTTGACCAGCTTCCCAGTCTCTACAACAGAAATGCTTCCACCACCATGTTTCACTATGGGATGGTTTGTTCAGGGTGAGGGGCAGTGTTGGTTTTCTGCTACATCTAGCCCTATGTATGTAAAAAATTAACTTTTGGTCACATCTGAGTAGAACACCTCCTTCCTTGAATTTGCTGTGTACCCTAGATGGTTTGTAGCAAACAGTGCTGACTTTGGCTTCCTCTGCAACAGCGGGTTTTTTTTTGCCACTCTTCTGCAAGGGTCGGATGTGTGGATTGTGTGACCAGTGTAAGTCCAGTCATCTAAGTCTCTCAGTTGACAATATGGATCTCTGTAGCTTCTCTATAATTACCACAGGCCTCTCAACACCACTATAAGGCCTCTCAGACTGACACCCTTTCCATTGCCCATGCAAAGAAAAAATGGCCAATTTAGTTCACAGTTCTGTATGGGCTAGTCAACAATGTGCAGTTTAATGAATTATCAGTGTAATTTGTGATTTTAGGGTTAGGAGTAGGGTGAGATAAACTCATTGGGTTTCCCTTGCCACCCATTGGTTCAGAAAGATAATGGGTCCCATAGGAAGTGCACGCTTGCCAAAGATTAGGTCCCATCTTGAGCAAATGGGTCCTATCTTTATGAGAAGTGTATGGTGTAGTCAGCTGTTCCAAGAGGCCATTGGATACAATCTTTTGGTTTGGAATGTGGTGTGTAAGATGAACTGGAACATGGCTAGCATGTTCCTGTGGGTCCAGTAACATGCTGCAGTTTGAGTAGGACTCAAGCAGTCAATTGAGTGGTTGTCATGTGCTGTGCTTGGTATAAGGTGGGGGCAGTTCAGGGAGAGAAGGAATGGACAGAAGAAGGTGAGTATTGGAGGGGGGCAGAGATGGCTGGGGGCATGGCCAGAGATTCTAGGTCTCATTTATGGTTTGAAAGAATAATGGAGTTAGGGTTAGTATTATTCTATTGCTTAGATGTATATTTTTGAGTATTAATTTGATGTAAGTGTGGGAGATGACTTGCATTAAATAAATATATGAGCTTATAAGGGCTTAAGAGTGGTGGGGGCCTGAGAATGTAGGGTCCACAATAACAGTTGCTTAAGTGCGATGCAACATATAAGTTTTAGTAGGCCTTCAAGTCTTGATAACCTTTAGATTGTACCATCCTCTATTTTTCAAATCTAACATACCGTTAAAAGGACCATCTAGGTTGTTCGAATAAAAGTAAGGTTATAGTAGTACATGTGCAAATAACCACGAGACAACTGTACAAACCATCAGCAGATTAAACTCCATCTAGGTTCAAGGAGCATGTGCTCTCTGTGACCCTTTCACTGTCTGTGTGGGAACGTCTGTCCATCTGACCGTCTCACTGTGAGTCTGTTCAGATTGCTGCGTCCTGTAAAATTCATAATGCTGTCTAATCTGCGCTGAAAGCCTATGCTCACTTTGGCTGAGCTACATGCTCACAGTGGACAGAGATTAAAATCACGACACCCCCCCACACAAATACACACAATGACTATTTATTTCAGCCGTGACTCACTTTCACTGACCACCCTCAAAGTGAGTCAGCTTTCATATGACAGGAAGGAAACGTATTCCACTTGGATTTGAAGCTGTTGTGTGTGCATGTGTGTAAGGAATGTACGCCCTCTTGAGGATGAATGCTGGAAAATCCTCTTTAAATAGTTTTTATGTGGGCAAAAGCCAAAAGAAATCCAGTAAATCCACTGCTGTCAACAAACACTTATTCAAGTAAAGACATTATAGTCCCTCTGTATCCTAACTAAAGCTTATACACTTTAAAATATGTTTGGATTGTTGAAATGGGTGTCTTTTAGTAAGTTATTCACACTCTCATGCTTGAATGTGTTGGATCATCAAAAAAAAAAAAATAAATAAATAAATAAATAAATAAAAAAAAAATTAGACCAAGACCTATTTGAATACCTCTCATGAAGTATTCAAATAATATTAACCAATACAAACTAATTATTAAAATCAGGCCACTTGTTGATTATCCACATTTTTTAGAAAGCTGAGTCGAATTTCACTAGCCAAACCCAGTTCTAGTTATCTGTAGAATAAAGAAACTGCTTTGACAGAACCTGTCTGATAACATGAAGTAGGCTTAACAATCTCACAAACCAACACATCATGTCCCAATCTAAAGTCATCATCAGTGTTCTACAGTCTGGAAATGGTCACAGAGCCATTTATATGGCTTTGACTCCAGTGAACCAAAGTGAATCCTTGTAGAACCTGCAGAGGGACTGGTGTAAATCTGTTTGGATTGTTGAAATGGGTGTCTTTTAGTAAGTTATTCACACCACCAGTAGTCACTGGGCAAGAAGTGGGTACACCTTGGACAAGTTGCCTGGCCTACCAAGACATTTCAAGAGCACTTCAAGGAATAATCCAGGATGCCACAAAAGAGCCCAGACCCACCTTCCCTCAGTTAAGGTCAGAGTTCATGATTCAACAATAAGAAAGAGAGACTGGATGAAAATCACATCTTTGGGATAGTTCCAAGGTGAAAACCACTCCTTAATAAAGAGAACCATGAATTCTGTGCAGAAAATCCCAATGGAGACTGTCTTTGACCTTAAGCTCAAGTGTAGTTGGATCATGCAGCTTTACAATGATCCAATGACCCAATCAAAGTCCAGACTTAAATCCGGTTGAGATGCTCTGGCATCTAGCCTTATACAGCATCCACTGGTGAATTAAAACAATTCTACAAAGAAGAGTAGGCCAGCATTCCTTCCTAGCCATGTAAAAGTTTCTTTGACAGTTATAGCGGAGTCGTGATGAGAGTTGTTGCTACCAAGGGTGATATAACCAGGTGTAAAGTTCATTTGAAAAGTTCATTTGTGTTTATCATGATTATTTTTGATCAATTAACATTTATTTAATATAATACTTGTATGTTTGATAAAAAAAAAAAAAAAAAAAAAAAAAAAAAAAGCCCTGTAAAAAAGTTAAATTAAAATGTGACTCAATTCCATATTTTTTAAACAGAAATTTGAAAAATACAAACAAAATAAAGTGTCTTCGTTTTGCTATGGGGCTGCTTGTCTTGTGGTTGCGGCACTGACAGGAAATGAGGCAACTTCCTTGCAATCTTCAGTCACTGAGGCAGCAGTGAAGTGACTGCAGCTGTACCTTGGCTGCAGACAGGAATATAGACAGGAAATGTGCTGACTAATAGGATTATAGGTCACCTGAACAGAGAGGTGAATTAGGTAGCAGGATACAGTGTGTGAGGAAATGTGGCAGTAATAGCAATCTGACAGCAACTTTAGGTATTTGCCTTTCAGTGTGAAGAGATTCAGGAAGTCATTTCTTCTGTTCAGTCCAGTAAAGTTTGGTCATTCTTGTTTTTTGTTTTTGTTTCATTCTAAGCCTGGCATTAATTCTAGGGTTGGGGTTATGATATATTGTATTTTTATACACTCTTTTATATGTTTGACAGCAAGATGGAAAGGAAAAAAGTTAAAAATATATAGAACAATCAAGCATGTATGTGTGTTTTATATAATGTGAAAACTCCAGTTGTGTTGGAAAAAAAAAATCACATTTATTTGCCTCAATGATGTCAAAATTATAATTATTTACTCATTATGATAAGTGTTATTGAACTGAAAATATGATGTAAATAGAGTGTAACAAAAACCCTCTTACTTCTCTTAAGCCATTTTAAGCGAACTTTGGTGCAATTGTTCCACCTGCTGGATGCAACTCATTTTCAGGAAAGCAAAAATGCAGACCCACATTTGCCAATTTACTGAAAGTACTGTGTGTATATATAATGAAATACATAATGAAAAATAATCTACAATTCTAGAAAGTTATGTTTTTTAAGCAGCTAGATATAAAACAAAAAAATGAAAAACAACTTTAAATTGAACATAGTTTGAAATTCTTGTTACAGATTCTTGTTGAAATTTACGTCTGGACTGGACCATTGGCGCATATGAATATAGTTTGATCAAAATTTGAAGTCTTTATTTCAAACATGTAAAAAAAAAACCAAACAACCCCCCCAACAAATGTCAGAGAGGAAAACAATGAGAAAAAAAATAGGAATAATACTCAAACATAAAAATAAAATTCTCATATTCAGTTCAAAATGGAGTAGGAAGAAGGCAATGCTTATTAAATTATACTCCCAACTGACGTATCCAGAACATACATAGTCCATTTCAGTCTAGAAAGTAGAATCCAAAAATGTTCCATGTTACACTGATTTGTCCTCCATGTCATAATTTCTGCACTTTTAAAAATTTGTCTGTACAATTAATTAATTATGCAGTTTTCACGCTTACCATCTCCTGTAAGATATCCATACAGCTGTATTAATCTTTAGCAAAACAGCTGAAAACATATTCCCATCAACCCTGATCTACTTTTGCGTTCATGCTGCAGAAATGCATCCCAGCAGCATGATGCTGCCACCCCCATGTTCCACTGTTGGGTTGGTGTTCAGAGGGTGATGTGCAGTGTTACTTTTCTGCCAAACATAGCATTTTGCATGCAGGCCAGACAGATCAGTGTTGGATTCATCTGACCAGAGCACCTTCTTCCATGTTTGCTGTGGTGACCCCTACCTGATTTGTGATGAACTGCAAACTGGACTTCATATGGCTGTTTTATACTGTCTTTTGTCAGAGTTTTTTTTTCTGCCACTCTTCCATAAAGGCCAGATTTGTGGGATGCATGACTAATAGTGAATCCTCTCCTTACTTACCTAAGCTTCATCAGTTTAGCTTTGTAGTCTTGCAGTTTGCAGTTACTCTTTTTTAGTTTTCGGTTGATGGACTGTGCAGAAGTGAGCCACTCAAAGCTTGGTTTGTTGTGTTATAACCTAACTCTGCCTTAAACTTCTCCTCAGCTTTCTTCCAGAGCTGTCTGCTGTGTTCCTTGGTCTCCCTGATGCTGTTTGTTCACAAATGTTCTCCCACAAACCTCTGAGGCCTTCACTGAACAGCTAGATTCATACTGAGATCCAGTTGCACAGAGGTTAACTTTATTCACCAGTAAGGCGACTTCTAAAAACAATAGGCTGCACTTGAATTTATTGAAGGGCATCAAAATGAAGGTGTAATGCACGCCACACTTTCCAGATTTTTATTTGCAAATAATTTGAAAATAGCTGAACTGTGAAAGAGTTGTTAGCACTTTTGCTTTACAGCAAGAAGGTCCTGGATTTGAATCCCAGCATGTGGTCTGTGCATGGAGCTTGAATGTTCTCCCCATGCATGTAGGATCTTCTGGGTACCCCTACTTCCAAAGTCTAAAAACATGACTGTTACAGGTTAATTGGTTACTATAAAATTGCTTTTAGTTGTGTTGTTGTTTAGATGTTGTTTGTCCTGTGTGTCTCTGTTATGGATCTGTCCATGGTGTACCCCGCTTCTTGCCCAGTGACCACTGGGGCTGGGACGAATAAGCAGATATAAACAATTGCTAAGAAATTTCTTTTTATTCCACTTCACAAATTTTGTGTTGTGCTGTCATGTAAAATCCAAATAAATACATTGAAATTGGTACCTGCAACATATCAAATTGTGAAATAGATCAACTATACAAAACCTTTTGTAAGTTTAATCCATTTCATCTTACTGGTTTTGCTCAGCTTTTTGCTTCACTCACGACTGCTTTGGATGAGTAAATCACCTCTCCTGTTTCTCATACAAGTAATCACCCTCTGACCACAATCCCACAGTTTCATATATTCATTGTCAGTTCCTGCTGCTCTGTACCCTCCCTGGCTCTCTCTCTGTGCTCACTGGTTTGCCTTCCTTTGTGCTAACATCTTTGGACCTTTTGTTCCTGCTACAAAGTAAAATACAAATGATGCATTTTTCAGGTTTTTATTTTGAACAATGTATCCTTTTTACCTCTACTATTCAAATATGTGCTACTTTGTGTTGGTCTATTGTATGAAATCCCAACAGAGTGCATTGAAGTTTGTGGTTGTAGCATGAGAAAAGAGGAAAAGTTTGTGGTGCATACTTTTACAATGCACTGTAAATGTGTCAACACTGTAAATGTGTCAACAAATCATATCTTTATACAATGCAAATGACTGATGGTAACACAAATGCTCCTTGGAATTTTAACTTCTAAGCTACACAAATTGCATTAACTCTGTTTAAAAATGTAAATGATAGTGTGCAATGTTCCACATAAGAAAGTGGATATGGGTCAGTAATTCAGTTCTGTTGCTGGATCTATGTTGTTTCCCAAAATTTCTTCAAGAGCTCATGGAGTTTGATTTCTTTTGGTTATATCCACAAGATGGCGCTCTCATCCCGCCATACAAAGTGGTATTAAACGTTCATTTTTCAAGATAAGAAATTTCAGCAAAATACAATTTTCTGTCCTATCAAATGACACTTAATGATTGTCAACACCCATTTACTATTTGATTAGAGTAGATAAAATGTTTGAACACTTTACACAGTCTTTAAACACACTAAGGAAATTAGCTGATTATTCATCAGTGTGACCATTTCTGTGAAAGCAGAGCTTCTGATAGTCTAAAGGAGCATGTTAAAACAATGCTTAGCTAGAGAAATGTAAGCCCTGAAGGCAATGATTTAATCCTCAAACTGGAAGGGTTAAAATGTAATTTCCAATAAGACCAGAGTCCATCATTAAACAGTGAAAAGGTCATTGACAAGTGGAAATATCTAATATTCTTTGCCCCCTTACATATTTATTTTGTTTTTGTCACACTTAAATGTTTCACAACAAACTAATTTCAATGTAAGACAAAGATAACCTCCCTACAAACAAACAATGTTTTCATTTCTTGAGGGAAAAAAGGTTATTATAAACCCTCCCTTGTATGAAAATGCTTTGGATGGCTGGGTGCAGATTCACCAGGTAAACCCAGACTTGATTACTGCCAGACCTGTACAGTCATGGAAGGGCTTAAATAGAATCTGTCTGATCACTTGAAGTAGGCCAAAAGATTGCAAAAAGTAACACATCAGGCCCTAAAGCAATCCAAGCAAGCAAAGTGTTTGACATCTATTTGTCTGCATAGTATAACAAAGCCATTTTCAAGCCTTTGGGACTTCAGAAAACCACAGTCAGAACCACTGTTCACAAATAGAGAAAACATGAAACATCACTGAACCTTCCTAGGAGTGGTCGCCATCTCAAAATTAGTTCAAGAGCTCATGGATGACTCATCCAGGAGGTCACAAAAGAACTCTCAGCAAGATGTAAACCATTGCAGACCTCACCTACCTCAGTTGAGGTCAGTGTTCCTGATTCAGTGGTGAGAAACTGGGCAAAATGGCATCCATTTCAGAGTTTCAAATTGAGAACCACAGCTGACCAAAAAGAACATAAAGGTTGTGTATGATTGCAAAGACTTTTGGGTAAATATTCTATGGACTGATGAGACAAAAACAGAACTTTTTAGACAGCATGTGTCACAGCACAGCAAGGCTGGAATAAAAATTCTGCTAAGAAAAGTGGGCCAAATTTCCCCCTTTGGATCCCTTGCCAACAATTCCAAACATTTATGTCTCATTTCCATTGAGTGGTTCAGAGGTGCCTGGTCGTGCACCTCTGAATTTTTGTAACTTGCCGTGAAGCGCCCCTTTCACTCAAACTGGATGATTTGGAAGATGTTCTTGCAGAACAGGTCTGCATGCACTGGCAATTATTTGAACCCTCCTCATTTTTGAAGAACATTGCACATATGCATCAAGATTAATAGCTTGCTCATCATCGCTTGCTCGGCTCGCACATGTTTGCACATGCGAACTTTCAAAAGCACGACTGTAACTCAGTCTTTATATACTAGTATGTCTCGTACTTGTTGCAAGCAGTGATGTTTTTCTGTCCCCAAATCAATGGACTGTTGTGTGACGTCAGGACCCCTACCCTAAACATATGGTACCATTGTCCTGTGGACCTACAAATGAACAGGGCCCAGGAGTGGTGTGGTACTGGTTGGTTGTATGGGCCGCTTTCACAATGGAAATGCAAAATAGCGTACCAAACAACACCAACAGGAGTAAACAAGGCATTAGTGGCAGTTGCGTTTTGGGGCAATTACTGTTTTCACAGAACGCTAGTTTGGTTTGGATAGTTTTTTCCCCATGAATCAACAAAATCTGCATCTGAAAACTCTGCTGGGTATGTACCCTGTTTATCTTTGCTTAATAGTAAAAATAGGTTGATCTGAAATATTTAGAGGTTAAAAAAAGCAAAAACTGCAAGGGGGCAAATGCTGATCTTTTTTCCATTCAAATCTATGACAACATTGTTACGATTTCTTTAAGTGACATGAAATAATACACAGAAGCATATTTTTTCTTGTGCACTACCGGATATGAAGATCAAGTGGTAGAAAGAACTTATGTCACTGACAGATGTCTCACCCTTGGCTTTGACCCAGCAGCTTCCTATGTTCTCCTTTGGCAGCAATCACTTAGAGATAGTTGGACATCTTCCAGCAGAAATGGCTTTGGTACTATCTCTCAGGCACATCAGCTTTACAGAATAGCAAGCCAGAGAATTTTGGGAAAATCTAACAATATCTGTTAGTTTCATTATTTTTCAGACAGTGAACTAAAAGAAGATTTTTTTCCCCGTAACTATGACTTTAGGTTTATGCAGCGGTAAATGAAGCAAATTGGAAATTGCAACAATCTCAAATGTGAACAAACAAAGTAAGTAAAAGTAACTAGAAATGGGGGGGGGGGGAATCCTTGGAGCTCACAACCTTCTATATTGTTCCTGTTTGTATCAGAGAGGTCAAAGGTTGTTCTGTTCACATGATGTGAAAGAGAAAATATGGATGTCAAGTGAATACTAGTGAGAAAGTATATTGTTTGACTCAAAAGCTGAAGCTCGTGAGTTTTATATTTGTAAATTCTTGCATGGAGAATAATGGTGGCCTCACCATTCAATGCTCTGTTAGCTTTTCTCTTTGTCTAAATTTGTCCCTTTTTAATGACTTTGAAGAAGATACCATTGTTACAATGAATACTTAGAGTATCAAACCCTTATTTTAAATCTTCCACCACTTTCTGTGACACTGTAATAGATGAATCCTCAATGCCATACCATAATGGTTTACTGGCAAAGATGAGTCATGGCTTAAATTTAAAGTTTAAGAAAACCATTCTGATAAGTACCTACCAAATGATAAACAGTTCAGTCATGACAGCTAATGTCATTTTAAGTCTATTCTCATATAGAAAGACAAAAATAATGCAGCAAAAACAATAAAGATGAAAAGTATGTAAAAACTGTGAAATCTTTTGAAGTTTAAACTCCAGCCCTTTCACAGATGTGCATGTGAAGAAGGTCCTCTGTTTTGAATAATGTCGTCTGTGTCCAATGTGTTGTAATGAGCTAAAGTCAATGCTGTCCATTTTTAGTCCATTTAATGTTGCTCAAACTGTTTTCCCGTTTACACCAATTAAATGGAACTCACTGAATCTATTTTAGATATAAATGAGAAATAACAGTTTACCATGAGAAGTCTTGATTAGCATTAGCTAACTGTGTCAGATACTGTAATGTGAGTTCATGCTAGCTGGGTCTACTCAATGTGATTTAGCCAGAAGTTTACTATAGACCTACTCCATGAAAAGTATGTCCCTGTGTCCATAAACCACTTGTCGGACATAAACAGAGACATAAGAATGAGTATTACCAGACTATGTATTGTAGAATCCCCCAAGCGCTAAAATATACTATTGATTTAGAACTGAATGCCTATTAGAAATCAACTTGCAAGTAAATGAAGTCAATCTTAAGTCAACAGTATGTCAACCTAAAACACTGTATCAAAACTCTTTGGTGTTGCAGGATTCTGTTTGTGTAACTTTTCTGCATGGGAGAATTGAGTCATATATGCAGAAAACTACAAACAAAAAATGTGTATATTCTGTATTTGAACAGATGATGGATAGGTATTTATAATTTTCTTCCTTTTTTTCCACATAACAACCACAAACCTGAGTGTACCTTGTTGGGACTTTAAGTGATAGACCAACACAAAGTAGCCAATGGTTGTGAAGTGGAAACAAACAAACAAAAAAATGGACAACTATTAGTAATGCCCTTGATCAGAGTGATTGGGAGCTGGATGGAGACAAAAAATAAGCCAATCCTAGAAGAAAACCTGTTAGAGGCTGCAAAGTATTTAAAAGACTAGGGTTGAGGTTAACCTTCCACCATTCCACAACCTTCAGAGCTGGGGTCCTCCAATCCAGGCCTCAAGGGCCTGTATCCTGCAGCTTTTAGATGTGTCTCTACCTCAACACACCCAAGTTAAATAAGAGGTCATAAGCAGGATTCTAGAGAACTTGACTCTATACTATGGAGGTAATTCAGCCATCTGATTTAGGTGTGTTGGACAAGGGACACCGGCCCTCAAGGCCTGGATTTGAGGACCCCTGCTTTAGAGTGAAGCACATTCAAATGTTAGGCTGGTTTTGACAAATTGACAATTTTATTTGTTCCATAAAATTCAAGTAAAGCGCACCGAATGTTTGCAGTCATAATGTGACGAGAAGTGAATAAGTTCAAGAGGGGATAGAGTTCTACCATGTTTCATTAAAAGTATTATTGTAATATTCTATGATGCTGTTTATTTTCACTTTTTTATCAGTTCATCAATTGATGGATCGTGTTATCAAGGAAATCCCCACTTAACAAAGAGGTCTTTCTGTACTCTTCAAATTTTCTTCCCTTCCAAAAGATCCCACTGTAATATTTACTACACCTAAAAGATCTAGAGGCTCCTTCCATAAATAAATGACTTATCTGTCAGCCGCTTAAACCACTATGCCTTAATCTACATTCCAGAGAACCTTTGAAACATGAAGAAGAAGCAACATGTTGTTCTCCAAAGCCACAATCTTTATTATGTAACTTATTTCATCTGTTTCACACCAGTAACTGTCTCAATGACTTGCCCAAAAGTCAAAGCACAACCCATCTTGTCCTAACAACTTTAATCTGCCTTTGTTCTCACTGTAGGCCTGCGTCATATCCTGCAGCAGGTTCTTCCCAAGCAGACGATGAGCTGAGTTATGTAACATATATATCTTCCAGCTCAAATCTCAACAGGGTTTTTTCTGTGAGGATTTTCCATGTTCCCTCTGTAAACTGTCATGATTTCCCTGTTTCCTGTGTTTTTTACCATGATTTCTGCTGCTCTTCTGCTCACAGCTCCTCCCTTACCTGTTGATTAGTTTGTTGCTCTCACCTGTCCCTCTGCTCCTCCTGCTGTCTGCTGATTGCTCTCACTGGTGCTGCTGCCTACATAAACCCCTGCTCTGCAGTCACTCAGTGTGAGATCATCTGTTGTCTTCCTTGTTGTTACAGCCTTAGTACAGTCCATGTCATTGTTCCTGATTGTGTACCTGACCTGTTTTCTGTCTCCTGACCACATGCACTGTGAGTTACTCTGATTTTGGCTCTGAACCTCACTTCATGTACCTAGACCTGGACTGCCTCATGGATTCTGGATCTGTTCTGCCTTATCTGCCTGCCCTGCTGCTGATCTGGACTGTTCAGTCAACCATTGAATTAAGGATTATGGACAGAGTGATTATTCAATTTCCCATGAAGAAGCCAGATCATTGTAGATTTGAGTGTACACCAGCTTACCTGGATACCTTCAGTTTCTGCTACCCATGGCTTCACAACTTTTGGTTTCCAGTGTATAGAGTTTCCTTCTCTGTATGGTCCTGTAGATAAAGCAATCCCCGGTAAACAGACACTTTCTCTCTCCCACTGTCTAAGCTTCAAGTATTCCAGACAATCAAGGTCTGAGTCTCCAAAGAGGAAGGCTCATGAAACCACCTCTGCCAGGTCAACCAATACTTCCTAGTAGCCTTGCCAGTCACTCACCATCCTCTCTTTTGCCGAGTCTGACCTGAAAGTCACTCTGAGAAACAGCCCCATTCCTGCATCCACATTCATACAGTTATTGTCAATAAAAAACATTTAACCTTTACTGGGTTGTAGTTTCCATTTTGAGTCTAGAATATGCTAAAACATTACATAAGCGCATTGGTTTTCAAACTACGCTCATTGGGTCAACAGGTTACTCTGAACTGAACTTAGCAGTTGGTATGACTGTGCAAGGCTGTCAGCTTAATCTGTTTCCATTTAGGCCCTTTCATGGTCTGGAAGATAGTCCACAGTAGCTGCGTGTCCATTGACCATAAAACTGCACAAATTAGAATTATGAAAATAAATTCGCTGAATGGAAATATGGCAATATTGAAAAAAAAAATCCACGTTTTTTTGATAAAAAGTTTTTGTGCTAGGATGAGGTGGTTTTTCAGCTGTTTCAAAATTAGTGTATTTTGCAAAGCTGCAATGGAAACACTTTTTTTCGCATCATGCCAGTTTGTATACAGCAGGAACGTGCTTATTTGTAGGGATTGGGCTCCTTGGACAATGTGCAGCTGGCTCCACCAGAGGTCTTACAGAATTGCACAGTTTACCAAAAGTTGATTTTGTCATTTGAAACTATTGAATCCAAAGCTCTTCTGTAAAATCGCCGGCCACAATTTCCCAAAAATGGCACTCCCATGTATAATGGGCTTGTCGCTCCAACGCCTGAATAAGAGGCCGACGTCTCCTCTGATGGCTGATGATGAGCGCTAGTGCTGTGGCTAAAATATGAATTTATCAATGTGTTTACATCCATCACCGCCATCATTTTTAAAGACTTTTTGCATGAACAAGGTTATTCACATTTGATTTTAATTGCATTTCTTGCATTTAATGGAAACACCGCAATTGCGAAATTGTGTTTTTTCGACATTAGCAGAATATCAAAAAAGTTTTGCGCACATTTGTAATGGAAACAAAGCTAGTGTATCCATGGAATGATGTGATAGACCCCAGCCCACAAACACTATGTCAGTGTTACTACACAGTCTGGAAAAGTATAGAATTTTGATTTCATTTTTTTCTAACTCTGGATAGGGATAGAAAAAGAGAACCATACGAATGATATTTGTATTTCCACACTTACATTACTTATACCATGAGCTAAAGATTCTATTAATCTAATGCCATAAATTTGTTTCTGGAAAATAAGGATTCTTTTACTTTGCAAAAATGCACTACTTGTAACATCAAATTTCTTTAAAATACATCGAGGTTTGTGGTTGTGGCATGACAAAAGATGAAAAACCTCAGGGGTGTGAGTCATTTTGCTACATGTAGAGTCACATTTTTCAGACATTTTATAATATGCTTATATTTTGAATAATTGAAATATTCAAATTTACTCAAGGAAAAAAAAATCAGAATAAGAATTCCTTTATTAGTCCCTCAGTGGAGAAATTTACATTTCAGTACAACCCATCCAAGGTGGACAGATGTCTGAGGCTTGCAGCCGGCTCAGTGAAAAGAAAGTAATTGACAGCTGATGGTACTAATTAAAGTCTTAATGGGGTAAATTATAACACACTTTGGTCTGCGTTTGAGTTATTGAATGTAATCTCTGCTTGCTGTTAGAGCAGCAGTGATAAAAACTCATCTCTGCTTCATGATGGATTGATCTGAAGCATCATGTGTGTCGTCACGACAACAGCACACAACCCATCATAGGGACACATCTTGTCATGTATTTTTTCTTAATACTTTCTGTTATAGTTTTTGTTCATGATATAATCTGACTTGAAGCACTGGTGTATTTCTGATTTGTTTGACTGTTGCAAACTCTCAAAACCAGTCAATTTCTCACCTGGTGAAAACCCATGACATTATGGTTTTATTGGTGTTCAAGGAATTCAAGAAAAAATTCTTCTCCTCTTGTCTTCTCTTATTTTTGTGTTTTTGTTGCCAAGGTGATTTCCTCTTACAAAAACATTCTTCAGCAGACAACTGAAGAAAAAAACATGTGTCAAATATTTTCGAGCATACGTTGTGGAAGCTGTTTTTCACGGACCAACCCTGCATGTGCTCCAGCTATCAGAACGAACTGACATTCAGGTGTCTCGGGACCAAGATTACAAGTTCTGATCAAAAATCAAGATGTTTCTCTGAAATGTTGTTTGTAATATTGTTCATTTATTCTAACATCTGGTTAACTGGCTGAATCAACATCCAAAACAGCTTGGACAGGCCTGTCGTGGATTTTCTTAATCAAAGAAGGAGAGAAGACAACTCAATAAATAAGAGAAAGACTGGACTTTGTCTTTATAAGTTTATTCAAAGCCATACATCGTTTGAAGTCTCTGTCACTGAATAAGTCAGAGAAGCAGAGCCCCGAACAGACAGATATTTATACTGGTATGTAGGCGTCATCTTATTTTTAGAGGAGAAGGAGAAGAAGCCCTCCACCCTAAATAGGGTGAGAGGTCTCCTATGGTATTTATGAGTACCCCACTGTGAAACATCACTTCAGTCACGCAGCACTACTCTCAGAGACATTGGTGACAAGATCTCCTTATTATAAGACTGGAATATGTTTCCCCCTAAATAACTAAAGCACAGGGGTCACAAGTGATTGGGGTAATAAAAAAAATCAGAGCACTTTGTTAAAACCCAAGAATGGGCATACCAGAAATTTTTCCATTACATTCCTTCCTTCTGATTACAAGATAATCACATAACAATATAAAATTTACAAAACATTCTCTTTAGGGTATAATCATCAAAGTATAAAACTATGTAAACACTATACGACAAGCACTTTTTTCCCAGGACCTAGTGTCCTTAGATTGGTAGCAAAACAAAGGCTGAAACAATACTAAAGATAACAGAGTCAATGTTAAAGCATACATCTTACTTCATTTAGAACGCTAGAATGCTGAACATCAGCATCAACTCCTCAACAGGTTTAGCGTTATTACATCATTTTAGCATCCTTAAGCAATATCGAAGCCATCTTCATCAGTGCTGTCTGTTTCTTTTAATGCAGAAACAACATAGTTGTTCACATGATGGTTATCACAAACAGAAATTACGTTTGCATCCGTGTTAACCTTCAATATAGTAACATTAATCAATCTCATTACCATTCTTTAACCATTGGAAAAATGCAACAAGACATCAAAATCAAAAGAATAGCAAAAGAATTACTCCAGTCTTTATTAATCAGGAAGTCCATCCACCAGAAATAAACCAGGACCAAGGATCCCGAGACTTGCCTTGATTTTGGTCCTTTTGGCTTTTCAGTAACTCTTGTAACTTATTATGGATACTTGTCATGTTATTAGACACATCCGGAACAAAAGTGCAACATTGTTCCCCAATTATGTGACAAACACCTCCCCTCTCAGCTAATAGGTAATCTTGAGCCATTCTATTTTGCACAGTCAGGGAAGTGATGAATCTCTCTTTGAGTCAGCTGATGGGTATAACTGGTGTGATTACTCAAGTTAGTCACAAATTGTCTTTGTTGTACTTTTCCCCAGATGAGCACAGGAGTGATAAGAATAATACCAGTACCAAACAGACCATCTTCCATACAGCTGCATGTTCATCTTAGTTATGAAGTGGAATGTCCTTTCTTCTGGTACCTAACACAACAGTTTTTAAAGAAAAAAAACATAAATCCTGCTGCCTCTCCAGAGTGGCTTCCATGCTTCAAGCTGCCCTGTTACCGGCCTGGTACGGGTGGGCGGTCGTGGGAAGCCCCTCTAGGCAGGAGGTTTGGAGTCAGGATGTTACTCAGATGGTGTTCCAGTGAATACTTTGCACCGTGTGGCGTGAATCCAGGTGTTCCTTCCTTGGCCCTTCATGGGAGTGTAAGTCACCAGCAGAATTTGGAATGGATCTCTCCACCGTTTGTCTCTCCAATGGTTTCTTTTGGTATCTCGGATCAGCACCGCCTGTCCTGGTTCGAACTGGTGCAGGGGTTAGTCTGCCACAGGAGGTAGGGAAGCTTTCACGGTCTAATGGGAGAGAGAGAGAATGTGACAGAACCTTACAATATTCCAGCGTGGAATGTTCAAAATGAGCAGTTGTTAATGTGGTTAAGTTAGTACTGGGTCCTCCTCCGGTGTTTGTTTGCAGGTCTCCCAAAAAGGATTTCAAAAGGACTCAAATTAGCTCTGGATCTATTTCTCATCTGCATTTACATAAGAACCAGAGGGAGAGCTTTTGGCCAGGACAAACCTGTTTCTTCACAGCATTTAGCCAATTTATTCTTTATTGTTCAATTTTCTTGCTCTACAGCTCCCCCTGATTGTGAATGATAAGCGCAAGGTGTTTTTAGCTGGAAACCTAGAAGCTTACTGATTTCCTATAGAGCTTTGTTTACAAAATGCGTCCCATTCTCACTGGTAATCAGCTTCGGGACCCCCCAGTGTGGAATGACCTCCGTCAATAAAGCTTTTGCAATGGCACTGCTGTCTGTGTATTTTGTTGGAAAAGCTTCAACATATTTGGAAAACATGTCCATAACAACTAAACTATATTTCTTCCTTTCAGCAGGTGTCAACTCAATGAAGTCCATCATCAGATGCTGAAATGGAAACTGTGGGGGTGGATGTGCAGCTTGTGGCTGTGCAGGAACCCTAGAAGGGTTATGAGAAGCACAGATCAAACATCTTTTGCAATAATTTTCAGCTGCGACTGAGAACCCATTTGTGTACCAATATTTGTTAACCATGTCTAACATTCCTCCTTTGGACGCATGATCCAATCCGTGCGTCCATTTGGCAAACCAGGGAAAGAAATGCTTAGGGAAACATGGTCTGCCATCAGAAAAATGCCACCCAGAGTCGCTGTCAAAAGTACAGCCAGCTTTTTCCCATTTGTCTTTTTCCTGTGGGGCAGCAAAGGATTGCATTTCAGGAACAGTAACAGAATGCAGGTCAGTCAGAAGAAGGGAAGTTTCTGCTAAAAGAGGCCTCAGAGCTGCTGCTTTTGCAGCTGAATCCACAGCTGCATTCCCTCTAGAAACAGAGTCCCGCTGTCCTGTATGCGCAACACGTTTGACCACGGCAATGTTTTTGGGTTGTAATATAGCATCCAAAAGGTCAGAGACTTGTTTAGCATTCAAAACAGGCTTTCCACCTGATTTTAAAAAGGGGCGATGTTGCCACAATGCTCCAAAGTCATGCACCACTCCAAACCCATATCTCGAGTTTGTATAAATAGTCACAGTTTTTCCTTCCACTAACTTACAAGCCTCAGTCAGAGCAATTAATTCAGCTGTTTGAGCAGAGTAGTGCAGCGGCAAAGGACCTGAATGCAAAACACCTGAGTCAGAGCACACCGCATACCCTACTTGATTCAAACCTGCAGCAGAACGGGAGGAGGAGCCATCAATGTACAAGACAAGATCAGCGTTAGACAAAGGGGTGTCTCCTAGGTCAGGACGAGGGGTACAAACAACATTTAAGACAGCTGCGCAGTCATGACTTTCACCATTCTCATCTGTAGGCAGAAGTGTGGCTGGATTTAGTGGTACAGTGTTTAATTGTAATGTTAGGCATGTCCAATAAGATTGAAGAGTACCTGAGCCACCTTGCTGCTGATAAATGAGAAGTCTTTTGTTCCAGGAGGATGATAGTGACAGAATGTGGAACAAAAACTGTCAATGAGTTATATAACCCACAATGTCACGTGACGCTAATACAGCTTTCTCAGCAGCCGCAATAGCGCGTAAACAACCAGGTAAGCTGGCTGCGACGGCATCAAGCTTTGGGGTTTTCTGAACCGCTTCAATCTGCTGATATGACAGTTTTCTGCTTTTATGTGAGAGAACATGACCCAAAAATGTTGCTTCTTCCTGTACAAACTGCATTTTAGATTTTGAAACTTTGTGACCTTTGTCATAAAGATGTTGAAGCAGTTTTAAGATGTCTGTCCTACATTGATCCGCTGATTCTGCACAAAGGAGCAAATCATCTACATACTGAATGAGAACAGTTCCAGAAGTCAGACTTAAATCAGCCAGAGAGTCGTTCAGCGTGGTATTATAAATGGTTGGACTCTCAGTGTATCTCTGGCAGAGACGGCTGAAACAATATGGCTTTCCATCAAATTCAAAAGCAAACCAATACTGGCTGTTCTTGTGAACAGGAACAGAGAAAAATGCATTTTCCAGGTCTATTACTGAGAAATATTTGGATTCTGGTGGAATTTGTGACAAAATCGTGGAAGGGTTCAGAACTGAGGGTGCGCAGGCCACAACGGACCGGTTGACAGCCTGGAGGTCCATGATGAATCTCCATTCGTCAGGTACTCCAGGGGGTCTAATCTTTTTCACAGGGAACAATGGTGTTCTCACAGGTGAATTTGGACAGGGAACAATTACTCCAGCTTTGAGGAGGGAGTCAAAAACGAGACAGATTCCCTCTAAAGCTTCCTTTTTCAATGGGTATTGTTTCTGACATGGCCTGTAATTTGACTGGGGGGTAATAACAACTGGCTCACAATCTGTGATGAAACCAACATCATATTTGTGAGCAGCCCACAATGAATTTGGCAGCGTTGCAAGATCTGCATCAGCAGAAGAGAAGGTCAGCATAGCTGAAAATAAATGTGAGTGTGAAATCAACTGCACTGTACGAGTGCAGGCAACAACAGTAGGACAATGTCTTTTAAAAACATTTTCCAGTACAGATTGTTCCAGTACATGTCAGTGAGCTGCAACTTCTCATTTGTAATTTTGTACCAAATGTCCTCATAGTCAAAGTCAGGCCCATCAGATACATGTGAGGTACAATGTAAGTCATCTGCAGCCATTATGTCACTGTCAGGTGTCACAGTATGTACTGCTAATGTGACAAAATGTTGAAGCATAGGACCAGCTGGAAGCTTCCACTCATATGCATTTAGGGGTGTTTCTGTAGCCCGATGTACTGCAGTGTTGTCATGGTCAGAGTCCTCCTGTGTGTAAACTATCACTCCATCAGGAGTATATTCAGTCTGCAGTCTGCACATCAAATCTCGACCCATAAGATTTAAAGGACACAAGGGAGACACCAAAAAAGAATGCTTTAACTGCACTTTCTGTGGAGTAGAACACTTTAGAGGAACAGAAAACCTTTCCTTAACTGTTTCGCCCGAAGCAGAGACAGAATGAACATAACTACCACTGAGTTTTGGCTTTTCTTTGATACATTTAGCTGATAAACCAAAATGAGTTGCACCCGAATCAACAACAAAACAAATTTCGTCACCCATCACCATCATAGAAAACATAGGCATTCTTTTAAAAGCCAGAATCTGTGCATGGAGATATGTGCCTGATGAAACTATAGTGGCACATTCTAAGTGTGTGATAGCCTCTGTGAGCAAACTATGTGGATCAGTAAAAGAAGGTACCTTTTTAAAATTAAAATCATCATGCAGCAGTATGTGCGTGAAGCCTCACACCTCTTGGGAGGTCCCTCCTCAATGTGGTTGGCAGGCAGATCTTGGGTCCGGTCCTCCGCCTGTCAGTTGCCGTTGTCAGGCTGCTTCGGTCCCCCTGGACATTCATTCTTCCAATGTCCCAAATGTCCACAGTTATGGCAAGCATCAGAGCGGGGCCACTGTCCCCTTCCGCGACCTCTGCCCCGGTATCCTCGTCCACGTCCACATCCTTGAGGAAAAGAACCACGTTGGTCAGTGCCAGAATACGGAGTCAGGGCAGCATTATGCAAGTCAGTGTCTCTTTTGTCTACTTTTTTCTTCTTCCTGTCATTGATAACATCATCGCTGTGTAACGCATGTCTTTTCAGTTCCTCAAAACGCACCCCTTGTGACCATCCAACATATAGGGTCTTGGTTTGCGCAGCAATCTCAAGGAGGAGTCCTTCCATGATATATCCACACAGCATCTTTTCCCAGGACCCTAAAACAGTGAAGTCAGCAGGGCGTTCCATACCTAAGTCTTAATTGAACGCTTCTTCCATGCTATGAAGGAAATCAAAGACAGACTCATCGGGCCGTTGTTTCACTCGCTGTAGTGCGGCACCATCGGTTCTCTGGGGGAATTTAGTGATCATGTCAGCGCACAGCTGTTCGATGGCAACATACCATGGTCCATTAGGGTGATTTGCATCACCATCCTCACCCCCTGTCAGCTGGGTAGGGTGCACTGCAGGATCTGGCAGCCTTAGTCCAACTAAATCTCCAAGTTTGATTTTTACTGCAAGTAACCGGCGGATTTCTTTGCCCGTAGGTCTCATTTCATGGTATAGAATTCTAAGTTCTGCAGCAAACTTCAAGTCATCCTCTGTGGGATCTGGGAGGAGAGCAGCATTGGCCTGAATGTCAGCTGCAGTCTATGGTCTGAACACCAACTGAAGTTCATTGACTCCGGCCACTTCCAGCATGGGGAATTGGAGAACCGCTTCTTCCTTTTTTCTCCCCTCGGTGTTTTCCACTCTTTAGCCATTCAAAATCAGGAGAGAGGCCGAGAGAGGAGGGTAGAGGTGGTTTCTGGCCCTTCGATGATCCCTGTTGTTGCTCGTCTGCTAGCTGTTCTATCTTAGGAAAGGGTAGGAGTGGAGGGGAAGGAGGGTGAATGACTACACCCATTACAACGCTGGGGCTGCTTTGCTTGCTGGGACCACCTTGTGCTGCATCTTGATGTGCAGGCGTAAGTCTTCACGGAGGCGGACAGGAGTCTAGATCCGGATCAGCCACCCGGGGGGTCCGGGTACTCCACCTGTAATGGAGCATAGGGACAGGAGGGTGAAACATCACTAGATCTATATGGAGGCAGAAACGTGGGGTCACCAGCAGTATGACCAGCGTTATCCTGCCTGTTACCCATGTCCCCAGACAAATCTTTTCCCCCTGCCATCTGTTTCATTTCAAGCTTTCTTTCTCTAACTTTAGCTTCTCGCATCCATTCATTCCAACATTTTACCCATCTTTCTCTCTTATCTAAATCCTCCTTTTTAATCTTCTTCTTACTTTTATTTTTCTCCCAGTTCTCATCCAACAGCTCTTTCACTTTATTTAACTGATTTACACTCAGACTTCCTCCCTTTGGAAAACCAAACATATCTTCTCAAATTAAAGCACATTCAACACAACACATCTCCACCTTTTCCTGTTATAATTTTATAAGTTGCATAATCTGGAGGAAGAGGCACCCCTGATGCCTTTGACATTCCGGAACCCATTTTTTTAACCTTACAGCAACATATAAAGGTTAACATGTAAGGTTAACATCTGGCATTCTCCTTTAAAAGGCGTAGAAATTGCTAGGACCAGCCGCAAAATCCATTATTTTGCTAATAGCTTATTGTCACCAATAAGAATTCTCCCTGTATTCCTTACAGGGTACTTTGGCCCTCAGCTGATGTCCACCCTCCGCCAACTTCGCAGCCTAATCAGTTAACTGTTAGGAGATGATGGTTAATGTGTAATAATAATAATAATAAAAAAAAAAAATTCTTGAGAGCAACTTCTCACCCGGATTTGTTTGCAGATCTATGGTCCAGATTCGATCGGCCAGAAGCCGTGGGCAGGCTCTAGGACTCCCCTTTTACAACGTAGGTGGACTGAAGACAATTTTGAGTCTTCAGGCTGGCCAAGCACCCTTGTCCCCTGCTGCAGAATTCCTCTGGCACATAGGATCCTGTTTGTGGATGCCAAAATTGTCATGTATTTTCTTAATCAAACTAGGGGGGGAAGACAACTCAATAAATAAGACACAGACTGGACTTTGTCTATAGGTTTATTCAAAGGCATACATTGTTTGAAGTCTCTGTCACTGAATAAGTCAGAGAAGCAGAGCCCCGAACAGAATCACAGACATATATTTATACTGGTACGTGGGCATCAGCTTATCTTTAGAGGAGAAGGAGAAAAAGCCCTCCACCCTAAATAGGGTGAGAGGTCTCCTATGGTATTTATGAGTACCCCACTGTGAAACATCACTTCAGTCATGCAGCATTACTCTCAGAGACATTGGTGACAAGATCTCCTTGTTACAAGACTGGAATATGTTTCCCCTTAAATAACTAAAACACAGGGGTCACAAGTGATTGGGGTAATAAAAAACTCAGAGCACTTTGTTAAGACCCAAGAATGGGCATACCAGAAATTTTTCCATTACATTCCTTCCTTCTGATTACAAGATAATCACATAACAATATAAAATTTACAAAACATTCTCTTTAGGGTATAATCATCAAAGTATAAAACTATGTAAACACTATATGACAAGCACTTTTTTCCCAGGACCTAGTGTCCTTAAATTGGTAGCAAAACAAAGGCTGAAGCAATACTAAAGATAACAGAGTCAATGTTAAAGCATACATCTTACTTCATTTAGAACGCTAGAATGCTGAACATCAGCATCAACTCCCCAACAGGTTTAGCGTTATTACATCATTTTAGCATCCTTAAGCAACATCGAAGCCATCTTCATCAGTGCTGTCTGTTTCTTTTAATGCAGAAACAACATAGTTGTTCACATGATGGTTATCACAAACAGAAATTACGTTTGCATCCGTGTTAACCTTCAATATAGTAACATTAATCAATCTCATTACCATTCTTTAACCATTGGAAAAATGCAACAAGACACATCAAAATCAAAAGAATAGCAAAAGAATTACTCCAGTCTTTATTAATCAGGAAGTCCATCCACCAGAAATAAACCAGGACCAAGGATCCCGAGACTTGCCTTGATTTTGGTCCTTTTGGCTTTTCAGTAACTCTTGTAACTTATTATGGATACTTGTCATGTTATTAGACACATCCGGAACAAAAGTGCAACATTGTTCCCCAATTATGTGACAAACACCTCCCCTCTCAGCTAATAGGTAATCTTGAGCCATTCTATTTTGCACAGTCAGGGAAGTGATGAATCTCTCTTTGAGTCAGCTGATGGGTATAACTGGTGTGATTACTCAAGTTAGTCACAAATTGTCTTTGTTGTACTTTTCCCCAGATGAGCACAGGAGTGATAAGAATAATTCCAATGCCAATTACCAGTACCAAACAGACCATCTTCCGTACAGCTGCCTGTTCATCTTAGTTATGAAGTGGAATGTCCTTTCTTCTGGTACCTAACGCAACAGTTTTTAAAGACAGCAAAAAAAAAGAAAAAAAAAAAAAAAAAAAAAAAAAAAAAAAAAAAAAAATCCTGCTGTCTCTCCAGAGTGGCTTCCACGCTTCAAGCTGCCCTTTTACTGGCCTGGTACAGGTGGGCGGTCATGGGAAGCCCCTCTAGGCAGGAGTTTCGGAGTCAGGATGTTACTCAGATGGTGTTCCAGTGAACACTATGCACTATGCACTATGCATGAATCCAGGTGTTCCTTCCTTGGCCCTTCATGGGAGTGTAAGTCACCAGCAGAATTCAGAATGGATCTCTCCACCATTTGTCCCTCCTTCTCCTGGTATCTCGGATCAGCACCCACTGTCCTGGCTGGAACTGGTGCAGGGGTTAGTCTGCCACAGGAGGTAGGGCAGCTTTCACGGTCTGATCGGACAGTGAGAGAGAAATCATGAGAGAACCTTACAATATTCCAATGTGGAATGTTCAAAATGAGCAGTTGTTAATGTGGTTAAGTTAGTACTGGGTCCTCCTCCGGTGTTTGTTTGCAGGTCTCCCAAAAAGGATTTCAAAAGGACTCAAATTAGCTCTGGATCTATTTCTCATCTGCATTTACATAAGAACCAGAGGGAGAGCTTTTGGCCAGGACAAACCTGTTTCTTCACAGCATTTAGCCAATTTATTCTTTATTGTTCAATTTTCTCGCTATTCAGCTCCCCCTGATTGTAGATGATAAGCGCAAGGTGTTTTTTGCTGGAAACCTAGAAGCTTACTGATTTCCTGTAGAGCTTTGTTTACAAAATGCATTCCATTATCACTGGTAATCACCTCCGGGACCCCCCAGCATGGAATGACCTCCGTCAATAAAGCTTTTGCAATGGCACTGCTGTCTGCATGTTTTGTTGGAAAAGCTTCAACATATTTGGAAAACATGTCCACAACCACTAAACAATATTTCTTCCCTTCAGCAGGTGTCAACTCAACGAAGTCCATCATCAGATGCTGAAATGGAAACTGTGGGGGTGGATGTGCAGCTTGTGGCTGTGCAGGAACCCTAGAAGGGTTATGAGAAGCACAGATCAAACATCTTTTGCAATAATTTTCAGCTGCGACTGAGAACCCATTTGTGTACCAAACAGGCATTCTTTCAAAAGCCAGGGTCTGTGCATGGAGATATGTGCCTGATAAAACTATTGTGGCACATTCTAAGTGTGTGATAGCCTCTCTGAGCAAACAATAGAAAAAGCAGGTACCTTTTTAACATTAAAATCATCATGCAGCAGTGTGTGTGTGAAGTCTCACACCCATTGAGAGGTCCCTCTTCAATGCGGTTGGCAGCCAGATCTTGGGTCCGGTCCTCTGCTTGTCAGTTGTTGTTGTCAGGCTGCTGCGGTCCCTCTGGACAGTTAGTCTTCCAGTGTCCCAACTGTCCACAGTTATAACAAGCATCAGCGCGGGGCCACTGTCCTCTTCTTCGACCTCTGCCCCGGCATCCTTGGCCACATCCACATCCTCGAGGAAAAGAACCACGTTGGTCAGTGCCAGAATATAGAGTCAGGGCAGCATTATGCAAGTCAGTGTCTCTTTTGTCTACTTTTTTCTTCTTCCTGTCATTGATAACATCATCTCTGTGTAACGCATGTCTTTTCAGTTCCTCAAAACGCACCCCATGTCACCATCCAACATAAAGGGTCTTGGTTTGCGCAGGGAGGAGTCCTTCCATGATATATCCACACAGCATCTTTTCCCAGGGCCCTTAGCCATTTAAAATCAGGAGAGGTGCCAAGAGCGGAGGGTAGAGGTGGTTTCTGGCCCTTCGATGATCCCTGTTGTTGCTCGTCTGCTAGCTGTTCTATCTTAGGAAGGGGTAGGGAAGGAGGATAAGGAGGGTGAATGACTACACCCATTACTCCGCTGGAGCTACATATCTCGCTGAGACCGCCTCGTGCTGCATCTTGATGTACAGGCGGTAGTCTTCACGGAGGGGGACAGGAGTCTACCACCCGCAAAATCTGTTATTTTGCTAATATTTTATTGTCCCTGTATTCCTTACAGGGTACCTTGGCCCTCAGTTGATGTCCTCCCTCCGCCAACTCCACAGCCTAATCAGTTAACTGTTTGGAGATGATGGTTAATATGTAATAAAAAAAATTCTTGAGAGCAACTTCACCTGGATTTGTTTACAGATCTATGGTCCGGATCCGATCGGCCAGAAGCCGTGAGCAGGCTCTAGGACTCCCCTTTTACAACACAGGTGGACTGAAGACAATTTTGAGTCTTCAGGCTCGCCACCCACCCTTGTCCCCTGCTGCGGAATTCCTCTGGCACGTAGGATCCTGTTCATGGACGCCAAAATTGTTGTGTATTTTCTTAATCAAACTAGGAGGGGAAGACAACTCAATAAATAAGGCACAGACTGGACTTTGTATTTATAGGTTTATTCAAAGGCATACATTGTTTGAAGTCTCTGTCACTGAATAAGTCAGAGAAGCAGAGCCCCGAACAAAATCACAGACAGATATTTATACTGGTACGTGGGCATCAGTTTATCTTTAGAGGAGAAGGAGAAAAAGCCCTCCACCCTAAATAGGGTGAGAGGTCTCCTAAGGTATTTATGAGTACCCCACTGTGAAACATCACTTCAGTCATGCAGCATTACTCTCAGAGACATTGGTGACAAGATCTCTTCGCGATAAGACTGGAATGTGTTCCCCCTAAATAACTAAAACACAGGGGTCACAAGTGATTGGGGTAATAAAAAAATCAGAGCACTTTGTTAAGACCCAAGAATGGGCATACCAGAAATTTTTCCATTACAGGCCAGAGGGGTTTATTTGGTTCATCATTGCTTGATAATCCTTGTCTAACCTGGTCCATCAAAGCCTAATACTCTTCTTACATGTCACAAATTGTAATTGCCCCTTAAAAAAATTTCTTCTGATTTTTTTTTTTTTTGGTCAAAGTTACATGTTTCAGTTCATCAGGCAAATTTTTATGTCAGACAAAAATCTAGCAAAGACAAAAAACTGTTTTCAAATTATTTATTATTTTATTATTTATTTATTTATCAAGGAAAAAGAATTATCCATACAAACCTCGTCCTAATGTCAAAAAGTAAAAGCCCCCTAAACCTAACTGGTTCTGTGACCTATTTGGGATAATGAGTCCATACATTGCTGTGGAGGTCATATTGGAGGAGTTTCAAAGTTAACTTTTTTTAATTTATTCTTTTTTCATTCAAGATTTTTTTTTTTTAGCCATTTGTATGTTAACTTCCTTGTGTGTTTTGAATCATTGTCCTGCTGGATAACTTAAATGTGCTTGAGAGTTAAAGGTTGCAAACTGATGGATATTGTCCATCTTTTTTTGTGGTAGAGAGCAGAATTCATGGTTCAGTCATCTACAGCAAGTTGTCCAGGTTCCAAAAAAGCAAATTTTTGACTGCAGGTTTGATGTTTTTCCTGAAATTCTGTGAAAGCCAGATTTCATGGGACACACAACTCCCAAAACCTTTCACTTTAGTCTTGTCACTCTTCAGAATATTTTCCCAAAACTCTTGAAGATCATTGAGATGTTTTTATTATTATTATTTTGCAAATGTAAAACAGGCCTTTGTGTTCCTATTGCTCAGCAGTGGCTTTGGCCTTGGAACTCTCCTATGGCTCCCATTTTTTCCAGCTTCTTTTTTACTGTTGAATCTTGAACACTGACCTTATTGAGGCAAATGAGACCTGGAGTGCTTTGGAGGTTCATTTTTGACCTCCTGGATGAGTCGCTGATGCTCTCTTGGAGTCATTTTGGTAGGTCAGGCTCTGCCTGGGAAGGTTCCCCACTGTTCTATGTTATCACCATGTGTGGATAATGATTCTCACTGTGGTTCTCTGGTGTCCCAAAGCCTTTGATGGCTTTGTATAATTTTTCAGACTGATAGATGTCAATGACTGTTTCTCATGAGTTCTTGATGTGTTGCTTTTTGTGATCCTTTAGCCTGCCTTATGTTGTCAGGCAAGTACTAGAAAGTGATTTCAGCATTAGGTTGAGAGAGTTCACAACCATCCACTCAAGAATAATTTAGACACACTGACTCAGTGAATGTATTGGACTATAGTCAAGTGGTGACATAAATATAAAATTGTATGTCATCAGTGTAGCTATTTTGATGAACTTTAAAGAACCTTGGATAATTTTATTTCCCTTTGGCATGACAAAGTATCTCTGAATCAAACTGAATTTGAAAATTGTATGATTTCCTACAATCATGGGAAATTTTGTTGCAGTGAAAACTATTAGTCATATACTCTACATTTCTGGCCTTCATATTAACCTGGTAAGAAAAAAGCTATTGCAGAAAGCCTTAAAAGTTCCTGCATGTAGTTTTTTCAGTTTTGAGATAGTTTACCTACTTCATGTTGTCAGACTGGTTCTATTTAATGCATTTCTCTGTTCTACAGATCTAGGAGTGATCAAGCCTGGGTGTGCTGAGGGAAATCAAACAAAACTGGTAGTTATTCAATAATTTGGGGATTTTTATAAGGTATGCAATAATATCTTCAATTTGTGCTATGTTGGTACATATTGTTTTTTCCCTTAACAAATGAAATCTTCATTTGAAAAGTATTTTTTGCATTTATTAAGTCATCTCTGATGGATATAAAAATGTATTTGTTGAAGTGAGAGAAAAAGGAAAAATCTTTACGCTTCTGTCCAATTTTTCTAATTTTGTTGTAAAAACAATTACATTGAACCTTGGACTTGATTGTAGCAGGAAAATACTTTACTGTGGTTGCTATGCTTGCTGTCTCTATCTTAGGACAACGTGCTGACTTACTTATGCAATTTTTTATGCTCTATTTTATTCTAAAGCTTCATGGGTGATATGAAAAATTTAAATGATAAATCAAAGGATCATAAATACTTAGTGTACAATGAATCTAAACAACACTGAACATCTTCAGGGGATAATTAAATTGATTTAAATCAGCTGTTTATATTTATTTTTATGTAAATAAGTGGAGTCAGTCGACTATCTGATGACTGAAGATGCTTTTCTTTGAGGATGTAATGTAAATGGGCTCTTAGTGTGATATAGCCTAAGGATACTGCTATGCCCCACATGTTTATTGAAAAGCAGTTGTTATGTAACGCTTCGTTCTATTGAGCTCAACCAAGCCCTCCACAGGCTCTGAAAGGATTTCACTGGGTCTATGTGGATGAAAAACCTCGCTGTGTTTGCGAGCTGCATGACATTTTTATGTGAAGTTCGGACTGTTTTGTCACCTGCAGTCAAACTGGAGTGTTCCTCACGAGGTCATGGTCAACAACAATCTGTTTGTATCTCAATAGTACACTCATCAGCAGTTGCTATTCATCTTCGACCACAGATCACCCTTTATCATAGATTGACTTTTGTTAGATAAGCAGCACCTTGCAAGTAATTCAGACACATTTTGTCATGTTGCAACCACAAACAGTTATGTATTTTAACAGGACAAGATGATGCATGATTGTGAACAAAATGCCACACATCTACCTGAATGTACGAATCCCACAGTGAAACATAGTGATTGGAGCATGGTATTGGGGAAATCTTTTCTTCAGTAGGGACTTGAGGTGGGTCAGACGTAATGGAAAGATGAAGAGAGCAAGATCAAAAGAATCCTGGAAAATACTTGATACCGTGGCAAAAGTTTTACTTTCAGTGGGATAATAGTCTGGCAAAGACCAGACCCTTGCTCTATGCTTTGCTTTGTCCAGAGGGTCTGGACCCCCAGCTATTGAGAAATGATTGCTTGCTGAAGGTGTGGACTCTGCTGAAGTTTTAAATTTTCCCCAATCACTATTGTTTGGCCGTGATGTATGTAATGCGCCACTTCAGTGCTATGAAGCTTACTGGAAATTGCCTGTGCTGTAAACAACCATCCTCCACTGTGAAGAGAGAAGTGCTGAGCCAAATGAGATGGCTTTTATTTTTAATTCAATATTTGGAAGCATGGCCAACATGGACTGAATGGATTCATTCACTTCCTGCCATTGCTAAAACGACAGGCAGACTACAATTCTAAAACAGCGTAGAAAGTCAATGTCATCATTCACAACTCCTCCCTCTTTTTGCTGATTGGCCTGGTTGAAATTTTACTGGAGAAATCCAGGTCAATGGGAGAAAGCCCAGATGGAGCACTGAAGGGAGATGAGAATCGGAATTGCGTAGGAAGACAATGGCCAGGCTTGGAGGAAGATGACCCTAAGCATACATCCAGAACTATAATTGAATAGTTTCGATCAAAGTGTAGGCAGTATCTGAATGGTCTACTCAAAGTCCAGAGCGGGGAAATATTTCAGCCTGTACATGTAACAAGCTGTTAGAGACGTAGGCCAGAAGAGTTGAAGATAAAATTGAAGATTTTTATTTGTAAAAAGGAAAAGAAACTAATGCTTCCTTTTTCTTTTACTTTACAATTTTGCAGTACTTTGTGTTGGTTTATCATATAGAATCTCAGTGGACTGCATTAACGTTTTTAGTTCTAACCTAATGCGAAAATGTTCAAGGCCTGTGAACTGTCCAAGGGTGTATTCACACCAGGAAAGTCCTTTGGTCCGCTTGTTTGGTCTGGTTCAAAAGTGGACTTTATTTTTTTTGTTTGGTGGGGTTTGTGTTTACATAGGGATTTTTTGCAAACAGACTATAATTTGTAAACAAAGCCACGTGGATTTGTTCCCATTCGACAGAAATGACGGGGGCAGGACAGAGCACAGACCTGGAAAAAACAAACTTTGGAAGTCCTGCTTTCTGCATTTCTGTTGTGCACATTTGTGCTGTCAATTTTAATTCCAAATGGTATTGCAGTTTTAATGCAATACCATCTGGAATGCCAGGAGCATCTCATACAACGTAGGTTTCGCGATGGGATATTTAATTTGGAACAGTGTCGGCAAATTTGGCTGCAAGCTGAAGGAGACGAGATGCTCTGCGTGCCTTGATCCCAAACATGCCGGCAGCAGCATCGGTAAACAGAAACGCCGGAGCAGGTACGATTTCAGTACATACAGTAGTAGTGTTAGCAACACTAAGGGGTTCATTTTAACCACAGTGCTCTGCAACGATGGCTCGGGAAGTTCAAAAAGACCTACGTTTCCTGTAGTTGGTTCAGATGGAGGCCGCTCTGCATTCACACCAGAAGAAAACCGCACCAGTATTCATTTGGAAGCGGACAGAGGCCACCTCAAAAAGTGGGTCCAGTTGTTTGGGCCGCACCAGGGTTCATTTGAGTGTATTCACCCCTGCACAAAAGGTCCGGACTAATGGGGGAAACGAGCCCTCGTCCATTTAACGCAGATCGAATGTGTCACTGTATGCTGCTAAAGCTTAATGGTGGACCCAAATATCAAGCTTTTCCAAAGTTAAACTTTAAATCTGCCATTTTGTTAAAATTTGCATGAATCCAATTTGAATTATTCAGTTGTTTTGCAGAAGCCCTTTTATGTGTTTGGATATACTTCAGCTGTTTTCTCTCTAAAGCTCCAGTTCCTTTAATATAGTTCAGCTCAGACAGAAGGAAGGCCAAAACACAGAATTAAGCGGTCTAAAGTGATAAGTGACCAATAAAAAAGTCAAACTATATTTAATTAGATTTAAAGTGGTGAGGAATGTAATAAAAACTTTATTAGGGTTTTTCCACTGCATTTTGCTTTTGAGCATCAGCTTTCCTGAATGCACTCATTATATTATGTTTCCAAAAAGATGTTTAAGGTTTGACAGATTTTGTAATAGGCAGAAAACTTGCACCTTCTCCAGCGTAAACAACCTGAAACCTCTTTACTGATGATGGGGATGATGCATAAATAAATCTGGAGTTGATTTATGATGGCAGAAATCCACTTTACAACTAGCCTAATTAGTCTCACTCTCTTGTCAGAACCTCTTTTTCTCCAAACTGAGACAACTGTGATGCTGTCTACTTCAGGTATCATACTAACCTCTCTTCATAACCCCAGTTGAATAACCCAAACATTCCAACTCCTTATGTGATCACAGTTTTATTATTTAGCTTTATTTCTTATAGTTGCAGCTTTGACAGAGCCTTACATCACCTCTGTCAGCGAGCAGGTTTCATCCTGATTCAGTTAGCACAGTGCTGTGCTTTAAACTATGAAAGAGAATCTCTATTAAACTCCTGATTACATAACAGGGAATGGACTGGCCAGGGGGTTTAAAAATAAACTCTTTGGCTTCTTTTACAGCTCATATGTCACAACAATGAGACATAGTCTATCAGAAACCTGAAGCAAAAGCAGTTTTAACACAAGTGTTACACTAAAACTCCTAAGAAGTGATGCTAATTATTTTACATTTAGTTGCATTTTGAAGTTTGAAGTCACAGGATTTTCTAGTTTGACAAGCTATATCTGGTTGATTCTTGAATCGGAGGAACAGGGGAGAGCTCAGTAAGTCTTGAAGCTGTTTGCTGACCTAATGTTTGTTTAGTTTTGTCCGCTTAGTTTACGTAGAACAGAAAACAGAAAGGCTCTGTGAGCTTTCAGAATTTGGAGGATATAAAATAAAACTCAGACTCCGAGTTTTAATCTACACTAGGTGGATACCCCGAGTCCTCAGAGTAAAAGTGAGGACTGCAGACTCACTCATGCACTTCTTTCTCAATGCACTCACTCACGATTGAGTCATGATTGAAGTTTATTACCGACTTGCTCTGTAGTGCAGATTGGTAGCATATGATTAAGCTCTATTATGATTATTCTTATTGTTATTACCTATGCAGTTATAGTTCATAAAGGGGATGAAGAGCAGACTATATACCACCTTGCAAACATACTCTTACCCCTTAAACATCCACAAATCTGGATGTATTTTAGTTGATGTTGCTGTCCTTCCATTTGCCTCATGTTTCCTGGACTCTGGTTACTCTCTGTGTATTATTCCTCCCTGGTGTTGTGAGTGGTTTTGCATTCTTTATTAAAACATATTTTATCATTTACCCCTCGATTCCAGCTTGCATTTTGATCCAACTACACGCACACAGACCATGACACTCGATTATTTCAAAGCTTTCTTTAAAATAATCTAAATCAGCTAATAAGATCATTTAAGCAACAGAAACTTTGACATATTCTGACAGGCACTTAGAGAAATCTCAGTTTTTTTAAGGTTATAAAAAACATTTTTCTTTTTTTTGTTTGATTCTGGAAATGGTGTAAGATGTTATTTGAGCTAGATCTAAAAAGTCCAGCAAAATCTGAATCTGAAAAATCTACAGTAAAGACGGGCAAAAAGTCAAGTGGATGCACGACACTACTTTGAGAATGAAGAAAGATGCATGCAGTGGATGTGGCTTGCATCTTTTCCCACAGAGAGCGCAGCAGCTCAGAGACATACGTTCTCACACTGGCTAGGGACGGAATCCCACGTGCCATTTGTCAGCTGTCTTTGCTACTGTATCAGTCACTGCTTTCCCACTAAATTAAGGAAGACCAACCTCACAGGGGAAAAGAAGACTTATTATATGATTATCGTTTCATACATGTCACTGACACTTGCTACTTGTATTAGATTTAAAATAGAAATGAACTTCCAAATGCTGCAAATCCTTTGAAGTTGATTAGTTAATCATCAGGCAGCGTGAACACCTCCACTGATAAAATGATGTCTATAAATCGTTGTCATTTTGAAGGATTTTTCTTCATAACAATTGAGCCAAAAGAAAAAAAAGTCAGTTGAGCCCCATTGCAATTTTATCAGCTTTTGGTTCATGTTGGCCTGTCTCTGGAACCAAAAACGGTGCACAGAATCAGGGATGTCCATTGTGTGGCCCAGGGGCCATTTGTGGCCCTATGGATGATTGTGTTTTGCCCCTCGGTTCAAAATTCAAGAATGGAGCGGATCTGCGATTAATTTGAGATTTTTACAGACAAATAAAATCTTCTTAAACATTTATTTAGCTACAAGATAAAGTTTTTTAAAATATAAACAATGTTTCTGTTTTCATTGAACCAGCAAGCACTTCCCAACCTTTGTCGCCAAATGTAAAAAAACAACAAAACAAAACAAACTAAAAAAAAAACAAACAAAAAAAAACCCCCATAAAAAACAAGGATAAGAAAGCCCAAAAAGTTGTGGAAAATAATTCTCATTTAATACAGCAATTGTACAAGATGATGTTTATATTTGGATCAACAATAACTTAGAGATTGTCATGATACCTTGTTCTTTTGCTTCTGTTTTTTTCTTTGTATTGATATCTTATTTTCCCTCTGTTAGTTCAGCCATTTCTTATTTCAATGGTTCTTTACATTCAGCATTTATTTTCATCTCCCCATTCTAGTTTATTTCTTCTGTTAGTCCAGTTGTTTCTTAGATTTAGTGTTCTGTAATTGTTTCATCTGTTTTATCTCCTCAGTCAATTTTGCCATATTCTGTTCAGTCTTTTCTTAGTTATTCGAGTTTTATTCATTGTCTCTAGCTATTTCTTTGTTACTGTTAGATTCATTTTCCTAGCCCCCATGTTTGTTCTCCCTTGCCCCCTGCTGCCATTCGCTCTCTCTCTCCTCAGTCTCCCTTCTGCTCTCTTCCCTCACACCTGCAAACCGTTAGCCAATTAGCCCAATCTATTGTTTCATCATTCACACTTCCCAGAATCTAAACTCCTCTCCTGCTCTCACACCTTGCTGGATTCTCCCGTTGCCTTCACATTGCTTCCCTGTCAACCCTGCTGTTTAACGCTTGAATCGCTATTTTTGTTCTGCTCTGGCTCCCTGCATTCCCTGTGGTTTTTTGTACATTTTTGTTCTTCATTTTTCAATTAAATCATCCAAACTACTCGTTGCCTCTGCCTCTCTGCATTTGGGTCCACAACCACCACCAAACCATGACACAGATGCCTTTCCTACAAAATTTAGACTATTTTGCTGCAGTCAGTTCTTGTCGGTTTTAATTAAAAATAAAATGACTTAATGTTCAACAAAAGTCAGAACTGCATTCTACTGTCAAAAATCCCCCTATATATTGTACAGGTGTTTGTAGTGATGGATCTGAGTAATAAAAGGTTTGCACTAAAACTCTTTTTATAAATAGGTAATCATTACACAGGTTCTTACAGCTTTTGTTCTATTGAACAACAAAAGACTGCATATAGCAGCTAGTAGATCTCTGAAGGACGAACCATGCTGGATTGCCTTATCATCTGTTTCTAATGCAGATGTTCTGAGAATGTCCATTTGAGAAAGAATCCCATTGGGGTTTAGTTTGATTGTTGAAAGATTTTCAGCTATTATATGTGAATGGCTACTGTAAATATCCGGAAGGGATATAATATCTTTCCCATTTGCACTTACTCCCATTGTTTATTTAAAATACGTGCCTCTGCATGTATAAATCAGTGGATACAATCCCCTGGCATCAGTAGAATTACTTCACGTAGCCCATGCACATGGGAAAATATTTGGAAGCTATTTCCAGCCTTCTTTTTCCTCTTCCCAAATGCCAAATTTTTGATTGATCCACAATGTACACCGGGTTAACCAGGGTTACTATGTCTAAATAAAACTAAGGAAGACCTTTTCATTTGGAGATTAATTCTTGCAAAAGTGATTGCTTTTTTGTGTCACTTTAACTTTTTTGTGGATTTGAGTTGACTTTGTCAACAGCGAGAAGACTGGTCCCATGGCTTATTTTTAAAATCCTATATTTCTCTCCTGGGAAATAGCAGTTTGTCATTTTCCTCTGTAAACCAGCTCCAGAGCAGGCTACTGTGTGGCACAAATGATATATAGCTATCTGTGGTTATGAAAGTTTAGTCATGTGAAAAAGCCTTCTAAGGTTTTATGAATCACAGCATAGTAAAAATACATATTTTCCTTAGTCTTTTTTCCAGGTGTGCCAATTTTCTCACACAGTCCAAAAAATTATGCATTTTATAAGCTTAATTTCTAAATTGGCCTTTATTTGGGACAGTGTGCTGTTTTGTCCTATTTGTCTCTGTTTTTTCTCTGGAATAGAATGTCATAGGATGTTTTTTTTAGGCTTTTGAAACTGAATGACTTAGGTCATTTTTGGTTTCTTTCTATCAGCTTCTCAGAATAGTTTGAGATCGAATGTTTTGCAAATTTATTAAAAGCAGAGAACCAAGAAATCACATTTATGAAAGTATTTACATGCTTTGTTTAATACTTTGTTTATCCACCTTTGGCAGAAATTGAAGCCTCAAATTTTTTTGAATATGATGCCACCAGCTCAGCTCACCTTTGCCATCAAAGTGGCATAAATCAAGGGTTATAGCTAGAAAAAAATTAATGCCTACTAATCATGGGCTTCAATTTGTCTCTATTACAACATGATCTCTTTGTAAAACCAATCAGACTTTCTTCTGATTTTTTTTAAACAGGATCTTTTGGAACTTTGAATCTTAACAGTTGCAATGTTTTGTTCAAAGTTTATAGGGAATTGTATGGCGGGACTGAAGATAAATATTGGACACATGCACATGGTTAAGTGGCAGCCAGGGTCTGGTAAAACTGACGTGATTCACTGAACATCAGTGAGTGGGATCACTTTACAAGCATGATTTAGATGTGTGCTACAGTAAAAAAAATCCAGTGGCAAGGAGGAAAACAACTGGTAAAAGTGAGAAGTCTGTTTCTAAGCAAGCTGTTATCTATCATTCTAAAGTGAGAAAGACAAATAAAAAATGGAATGAAAAGTTCAGGATTTGGTTGGGCTAAACAAAATGTAGTGAAACTGTAACTACTTCTCAAGCTCTGCAAGTTCAATGTTAAAGTTCGTCACATACCTGTTGAATGCCATGTGTTCAGTCTATGCTGTGTTTTCCTGATTTTAACACTTGTGAGAACCTAATATTTTTGCTTGGGTCCTGATAGGTAAAAACGTAGAACCACACCCATAGAAAGAGTTCCCAGTCTTTGCTCTTGTGTATAATCCACAACTAAAAGCCTCCTATGCCCAAGTATGTCAGGAGCCCAGATCCCACTCAAGTCTTGGTGGCTCTCAAAGTCCAAGTCCTGTCTAAGACATTGTATCAGTGGGTGTTCTTCAGGTTGCTTGTCAACTTTAGTTAGATTTCCCAAGAGACCAAAACCATCTTTGCTTTGCCTCTCAACCTCAGTTCTCCTTGGTCTCTTTATATTTGTGTTTGATGTTCCAGATGGACGCATTCCCTCCTGCTTGGCCTTCGAACTACATCTTGGTCATACATTCCTGTAAATCCAGCCTCCAGAAGGTCTATTTGAGTCATCAGGTAAGTCCGCCAGTACATCCTTAAAGGTTCTGGAATTCTTTGTCTGAATATGATTTGTAAAATCTATTATTGTCAATGTTTATGAATGCTTGACAATCCAAACTGGAATACTGGACTTATTCAAGGTATTTACGGACAGTACTACAAACAGAATTCTTTGCAGCTTTTGATTTTTGATTTTTTTTTTTTTTTTTTTTTTTTTTAATAAATGAAGGTTCAAACGATACACATCAAATAAAATGCATAGAAGTAGGAGTCTGATCTATGTAATATATTGACCAATGTGAGTGGTGATGATACAGCAAACAGGAAGGTGAGAAACTGTGAAATAGGGTTCTTCCTGTGGTGCCACATCAAAGCCCAGTTTTTTTAATTGTTCTGATTGGAAATAATGCATCAAACCAGGTGGAACACTGTTCACTTTTTTAAGCATACAGTACTGATGTCATCACTGGCAACATCCACATCAATGAATGGATTTTGTGAAAATGACCAGAGTCTGAGCTGAGCACCGTTTCTGAGTACTGTTTTTCCCTCCATCTCCATTTACATAACTTAATGTACTATTTTGAGTTGATGGGGGTTAGGAGGAGATTGTGTTTTGGCTTAAAGTGCACCCTTTCAAAATCCTGCAAGTTGAACAAATAAGCAAAAGAATTTGAGGCCGAGGGGTCGTGACAAAATCTTAGTGTCTGATGGATTGGGAAAGATGAAGATTGATATTTAATTTAAAAAGCTGAGATTAAACATTGCTGTGGTCTGGAGAAACACACAATGCCAGCATTTTTTTCTAACATTCGCCCATTAAAATATCCATAAAAGGCTAAGTCTTCAGTCTAGTTGGCTTTTCGTGGCATGGTAAGAACTGCTGAAAGATCTGTTTTTACATTACATAAATGAGTTGAGAACCATGCCCCTCAAACAGCCTTCAGCCTGCACAGGTTTGATGGTATATCATGCCGCCTGGATTTGAAATATATGACATTAATAGGTTTCAAAGAGTGATTTATTATAGAATAGTCACCAAGTTCCAAGTTTAAAAAATAGGAGGTAACCACCAGCTAATGAGACACATATATGCAGATGCTGACATCAAAGTATGTAGCATTCTGACTCTTTCCAGCGAGCACCCTTTCTGAAAGTGGTTGTAAGTGGCAAAGTCCTTGGAGATTTCCCTACCCAGCTGGCTTGATCTTGATTCCTTAAATGGGGAGGTATGATGGAAAATCGGCTTTTGAGCTGTGTATCATGTTATAGTATTATTCCCTCATCAAAACATACCTGGAGTGTTGGTTTGACTCATACATGCATGTTTGAGGAGTCCTGGAATCTCCAGTGGCAGCCATTCGGGGTGCCTCAACGCCTGCTCATACAAAGCACTGCTTGTTTCCCTAAAGCTCCGCCTTGGAGCTTCGGTCCCAAGCCGAGGTCCCACCCCACAGAGCACCCCTTTCCACCAACTAGTGACAGCAGCAATTAAGAAACACCTGGTGAAACTGCATGTCCACTGAGGTCCTAAGAGCGGTTGTAAACGGCATCATGGAGAAGCATTGTTGTGATGGTGTGCTGAAGGGGGAGTGTCGGAAAGGGTAGGAGTTTCTTAAAGAGACAGATGCCAATTTCAAGGCATCAGATACGGCTATAATGCGAAGTGAAATTTCTTTTAAGTCATATTTGATATATGCAGCATTTTCATAACAACCGAAGGTAACATAGTTAATTGATTGTGTTACAAAATGGCACTACGTGCTTGGAAAATATATAATGTTCCCCTTTAATGGTGTTTTCACACCTGATTCGGACGCTTTGGTCTGAATCAGCTGATAAATTTGTTTACTTGTTACTCCTGTGGTTTGGTTTCTTTTCACACAGAAAAAACTCCAAATGAAAATACAGTTAGCAGATGCTGTGTTCCAAGCTAGCCGAAAATATGGAGAATCTAATCATATCATTAGTCTGGTACTGGGGACTTTTTCCAGGCAAAATTATCTGTGAAGTGAGAAGAGGTGGGTTTTTAAGAGTTTCTTAAAATGATTTATATTTTGAACAGATCTAATGTGAAACGGTAGATTGTTCCAAATATTAGGGGCAACTACTGCAAATACATCTCTACTTTTTAATTTAGATCTGGGAATGAAAATGAGCATTTGATTGTTTGACCGTAGGGTTTTGGTCCAAACCCAAATGTGATTGCTGTGTTTACATCTACACAAACCAGATCAAGGGGGAAAGTGAAGCAGAGTTTGCTTTAAACTGAATAAACACCTAAAAAAAAAAACACTTATAGGGTGTAAAAGCACACTAAAACTAACTAACTAAACTAACTAACTTTAAAAAAAAAAACCCTAACTAACCCTTGCAATTTTTTTCTTTTGGGTCACTTCTCCTGATCCTGAGCCCAGATAAGGGAGGAGGTTAAGAATTGAGACAAAAATCCCAAGAATCAAAAAAAGGATAATAAATGTACAGTTCTAAACACATTCAGGGAGTATTGTACTCACTTTTTGTCTGACCCAAAACATTTTTCCTCTATCCTTCAGGTTCCATTTCAATTCCATATGTGGTACATCATGACAAAGGGGTGGGGTATAGTTACTAGAGGTGGGGGGATTGATCCAAAATATCGACAATATTGATACCAAGTTGGTATCAGTATCGGATCCATGCTAGCATGTTAAGATCGATACTTCAGTTTCAGATTCCCATATGAAATTTTATTTTATTTTTGTATTGCAGTTACTTAACTCTGCCTCAAAGATTTTGTTTTTATCCAAAATTAAGTTTTTTTTTCCACTTTCCACAAAATAATTCAAAGGAATAACCACAAAGACATGATGATATATATAAACTTAAATAACAGAAGTATCAGGATCGCATCGGTATTGGTGATACTGGCCCTGTTTTTACTTGATATCGGATCGATATCAAAACATGCAGTATCGCACACCTCTAATAGTCACCATCATATTTTGAATAATTTTCTTTTCAGAATGATCAGGACATTTCTTGAAATGATGCTGATGAAATGATTCTCTGAAATATGTCTGCCAAATATGATTGAAAAGCTTCTGATTTAAAGAACGCAGTAGAAAACTGCTATAATATGAATGCATTTTTATTTCCTTCCACAACAAAATGAGAAACAAGTTTCATGCTCTGAGATAGAGGATGCTGCCCTACATCTGATCGCCTCCCCACTCTACGCAGCACAAGACCATGAAAATAATTCATGTTTTCTGTCTGTCCTTCTTGGGAAAAAGAATGAAAAAAATCCTGCCAACAAGTTTGGGTGAGAGGCGATGGGAGAAAGGCAGGCTCTTAAAATGACTCAAAAACAGATGGCTGGGTAGAATGAAATTGTGAAAGAGAAGAGCGTGTAAGGGATGAAGGGAGGCTTGTCAACATGTGTCCTCTGCTGCTTCGCCAACTGCTTTTAACATACTGTTCATTCTCACTGAGGGCATAGTGTGTGTGAGTGCAGCATGATGAAGTTCAGAATTCCCCTTCGATCCAGTAAAGTCATTGCAGAGTTCAAAATAAGTGAAAGACGTCTTTTATGTTACATAGCTGCAAAGAAAAAAAAGCACGTAAACTCTGACTAAAGAGTCTCTTCATAGATTTTTTTGCGATTCTTTTGGAGTTGAGATAAGGTTTAGCATGAAAACACCTTCATCTGTGACACAGATCACGTCTTCTTACGGATGGTTGGACATTTCCATGCTGCTTATATTTAAATGTAATTACTCGAACAGATAGCATCTTCCTACTCAGGACTAAACGAGACTTGTGGAGGTCCACAGTTCTCCTGATATCGTGGATGAGATTTTTTTTTTAAATTTTCCCATGATGCCACACAAGGAAGCTGTGTGTTTAAGGTGTCACCTTAAAATACATCCACAGAAGGGCCTCTGTTTAACTTAAATGTTGTGAATTAAGGCCCCATGCACGGTTTTATAGCACGGCAAAGTTTTTAATTGTTTGTGCCCCGCGTCCAGATGGAAATGGCATTTTCGGGAAACCTAAATGTTTTTTTATAGAAACGGGTTCCAGAGTGAAAATGTTGCCCTCATATATTCATTTGGACACAGGGGCGGACTGGGACAATAATCCAGGTCTGGAATTTGATACCATCCCAGGTCACCACCAGCAAATTAATGCAAACCACTAAGACTGAGTTAAATTTATCCAAGGTTGGGACAAACAGTTATCTGTCTAGACCTACACTGAAACAAACTGAAAAGTTTCATGAGAAGAGAAATGTCATATAGAACTATCCTCAAGTACAGACCTAACAAAGTTTACAGCAGGTTCAAAAGATATATTGTGTCAAGTGAATAAATAGCATTAGCAGCAAAAGACGGCTAAAGAACAATGTGAACAAAAATGTAAAAAACAAGCATGCCCTTCTATCTCAAATGATGACATAGTTATGGATGATACTACATTTTCTACATAAACACACGTCCTCTATGCTACTAGTGTGAGTTTTATATCATTCACCATAGCCAAATCCAAATCACCATAGCCAAAAGAAGTCTGCCCTGCTATTTAAAAAAAAATTGAGATATGTGTGACATAGCGTTTTCAACAAAGTAATTCATGTTCTCTGGTGTGACTTTCATACCTGTGGCATCTGTTTTGGGGTTAATGGAGATGGGATTCTATAGTAGGGATTGAATAAAAATAGGTCTATTTACAGTTTTTGAAGAGGGGTACACATAAACAACCAGGGTGGTGTTATTTTTGTACTTTCTTGGTAATTAATGTACTGCATTAATCTAAGGAACTTACAGGTGCTTTATAATACAAAGCTTGCAGATCTGTGCATCATTCAAAAGATTAACTAGTCAAATAAAGCACGAATTTTTCTCCTTCCCTAACGGACACATAGGGAGCATACAGTGTATTTCTGGGGTTGCGTTAACAGGATATTTTCCCATCATTGACCGTTTTTTTAACATCTGTGTACAACCTGGTATCTTTCTGCACTGCTATAGCAGACTGGCTGGTTCAAAGGCATAGCAATGTTTTCTATTAAAACTAAGTAATGAATACCATCATTTTAACTGATCTAAAACAGAAAATGTTATATTTTTAAAAAATCTGTATGCTCATTGAACATTTTTTGCTCATGAATTTTTCTAATGCAACATACATGCTTAAAAGGAGATCTTTTTTTATTGTAATAAAGCTCTCCTGTCAGCTAAAACATGATGCAGAGTGAGGACATGGGTCAAAATGATAACTGACAGGAAATTAAAGATGACTGAAAAAGCAGAGAAATCATGTGTGGTTCCTTCCCTGACTCGGCTCCTGTCTGAGATGCTAATTCAGTAACTGATCCTGAAAGGTTGCGCCAGGGTTACTTTTTGCGCTTGTGTCTGTGAGAGTGTGTGTGAGTGTGGGGTTACAATCCCTCTTGTTCTGAATCAGGGATGTGAAAGAGCAGGAATGTTCTCCTCCTGGGAACAGACAGAAGAAGAGGACAAGATTACACAGAGAGTAGAAAATAGTCATGTGATCATCAGGAATTGCTTTGAAGGTAGTATCAGTATTTATGTACCAAGAGTGAAGGGTTTGGGATTTCTTATCGTTTAGTCCAAAACGCTCTGAAGACAGTTTTTGAAAGCTGTTTGAAACTTAGTTTCTTTGACTTCTCCTGTGAACAAGAACATTGTAGTTCACAAAAAATGCATTTAGTCTGCCACCATGCACACTGAAGAGGATGAGGAAGGAGGTAAGAAGCTCCCTGTTGGAAAACTGCAGCTAAGAAGGCCTCTTGGGGACACCCAGCCCCCACAACAACTGTTAGACATTATCTATTATACTTGATTTGATTTTGGTATTTTCCAGGTCTGGATAAGTATGGAATCAGAAATATGAGTATTTCCAGACCTGAGTCATTCTCCCACTGTCTAAATCTTGTGCGCGTCATTTCTTTCTTTGTGTCCACTACATATTTCCTTCCTTCATTTTCTCCATCCTCCCTTGTTATTCCTTCTGCAGTTCCTTATTTAATCCCTTCCCTCCTCACTCATGTTCTTATTTCTTTCCATCCTTGAGTATTTCCTTTCTTTTTCTGTCTTTCTGTTCTGGTGGCCTGCCCTCAAACATTTTGCCCTTGTTTTCTTCCTTGTGTTCTTTCTTCTTTTCAAAATCATGTCCTTGTATCTTCCTTGTACACTGTTCTCCCTTCTTTACTAACCTGTTTCCCCCTTTCTTGTGTCCTTCCTACCTTCCCACTTTCGTTTTCATGTCTTTCCTTCCTGCTTTCTGTCTTTTCTTCTTGGTGTCCTTCTTGTAATTTCACCCCTGGGGGACAAATAAAGGTATTTCTTCCTACCGTCCTTCTAGTATCTGACTTCAGCTTCAGTATAAAGTCTTCCCTCTGGAGAACTATCTGACATATATTGTGAACTTTAGGGTTTTATTTTTGAAATGATCTTCACAAACATTTGGGGTTTGCTGAACTTTACTGAAACTTTAACAGGAAATGTGTCGTTGAGGATGAGGGTTGATTTTTTTCGGTAACAAACACGTTAGGTGACTTAGGTGTGGTGAGGGAACAGTCAACAATCCCTCTGTCTGTATGTTCTAAGATTTATGAAGATTAAAAGCCATCCTATTGGTAGAATGCAGTTCTACTAAGACTTGACATTGGGGGTATCAAAATCACGCAACTGGGGATTTTGTCAGAAAAAAAAACAAACATGTTACTCCACATATTTTCCCCCACTGAATAAATTTACTCAGACTGAAGGTTGTATTTTCTAAAATGTTCAATCTACTGCAATAACGGAGAAATGTATTTTATAGTGGATGGATGCCACCAGTGCCACTACCTACTTTATTTCCTGCTCTGCTCATACTCAGAGCAAGATTGCTTGTCGTCAACCTGGCTACCAAAGTTCCTCCTCTCCAAGGCTTCACCACTCCTGGTTTCCATCATATAGAGTTCCCTTCTGTGTACAGGTGAAACAATCCCCAGTAAACAGACACTTTCCTTCCTCCTACTGTCTAATCTTCAAGTATTCCAGTCAATCAAGGTCTGAGTCTCTGAAGAGGAAAGTCTGGCAAACCACCTCTGCTGAGTAAACCATTACTTCCTGTTAGAACATTACTTCCTGGCTGCGCCACCAGTCACTCACGAGCCTAACCTGAAAGAAGCCTTTTTCCTGCTTGCACATTCATATAATGTTTGTCAAAAAACCTGTTTAACCTTTACTAGGTTGTAGTTTTCATTTTGGGTCCAGATTGTTCTAAGAGCATTAGAGTAAAATAGAGTAAATCTGTACCTTGGAGTAATAGGCCAAAGATAGGGAGAAAATGCTCTGTACAATATCCTCAGTTTGTTTTTATTTATTGTAGCTGTGTGACCACTGGAGATAGGCACTAGCTGCCCCATAACCCTGCATGAATAAATATGATATATAATATGATATAGGCAATGGATGGATAGATGCTTCTTCGCAATACTTGAAAAAAAACATTGTTTTAGTAAAGTAAAAAAAATAGTTTGGGTTTTTTTTACTTGAGGATGTGACAATCATGTGAAAAATCAGAGTAACCTAATAAATATTCCTTTATATTGTTCACATATTGATATCTTCTCTCATTTTTATCTATGGAAAGGAAACTTATTTTAAACAAACAGATTATTCATTAATTTTGTTTTACACAACAAACAAAATATATACAGTAACTAAGGAAAAACTTACCTGGTATTACCCACTTTGGCTGGACTAACTTAAGGGAGACGCTTCTTGTAGCCATCTACCAGTCTCTGACATGGGTCTTTGGATCTCAGCAAAATAGAGACTGGAGCTTTGACAGGACATTTCAGTTCTTAATACTTAGCCAGTAGATTGGATTTTTGGGTACCAAACACTGACTGTATTAAAGGCCTGTTCTTTTTACTTCAGTGTGTCGGGTTTGTTTTTGAGCCCTGTCTGATGTTCATGTTTTTCTTGGAGACCAAAGGTTTCCACCTTACATGAAAGTCAAACCTGTACATTCTTACTGTACAAACACACACTTCCCTATCATCAATAGAAAGAGCCTGCTGAAAGGTTCTGTGATGACATTTATAGATTTTGGAGTCTTCTTTTAACATCTTACTGTCTGCTTTCAGGGTGAGGTTGCTTGGATGCCCACACCTGACCATTAGGTGGTCGTTGTGTTTTGAGACCTATTTAAATCCTTCATCAGACTCATGCTTCAGTCATGGTTGTGAATGGCCACTGACCGATCTTTGGATCCCGCCATGATGTTGCTTCTCCATTGAACAGTCAGTGGCACCAAACTAACTGTCTGAGGTATAAAAAGGGCCAAGTTGAGTAATGTTTTTTTTTTTTTTTTTTTTTTTTTAAATATTATGTACTTAATTTGATACCCCTGTTTATAATTTTAAATGGAACTGAATGTGAGGGTGTCCAGATTTATTGCTCTGCGGAAATTGCATTTAATTTTTTTTTTACAGAATATTTTCTGCAGTTTATATTGTTGATTTAAATGACTTAAAATCCTCAGTATTGTTACTGTCAGGGAGCTGGGTGTGTTGTGTTTATGTGGTGTTTTCTCTCCCACGCAACTGAGCAGTGTGCTCCCTGTACACCTGCTCCTAATCAGCCCATCAACAGGAGCTTAACATACATAGCTAGATTGATAGATGGTCTTTATTGTCCCATAGGGATCATTATTGTTTTTCCACGTCATTGCATATTCCAAGCTGCAAATACATATAACTTACAGACATAACAAGAAACAACACATCACAGGAAACACAAGAACATGGATAATAGTCACAGGAGTTTGTTTAGAGCAATGATAGCTGAAGGGACAAAACTTCTCTTAAAATTGGCTTTTTTTCAGACTAGAGTTTGACCAGATAGGAGTAGAGAGAAGAACCGATTCAGAATCAATTCTAATCAACCCTCCCTGGCTCCAAACCATCCTCTTCAACCAGTAAGACCATCCACTAATCTCCTTCTGCAAATATTTGTTCCTGCATTTCCGCTGCATTTGAGATATATTTGAATTTAATGTTTTTTTTTCTTCTTTAATATAAGAGCTACATTTAAACATTCTCATGGGGTACAAAATGTAGCAGGGAAATGTATAGTATTGATTGGCCTGCTCTGTTTAGATAAAATTGAGGCATGGGAAGTTTTAACTTTTGCATCTGAGTTTTAGGAAGCAAATTCATTCAGCTACACACTATACACTGTAAATAATAATAATAATAATAATAATAATAATAATAATAATAAAAGATTTCATTAGGGCACTTTTTTGTCAGGAGCAAAAAGAGCAGGTTCTCTTGCACTACCGAGGGATCTGTGCACGTCCCTGATTGCAGGCAAGAAAAGGTTCCAAATGGTCTGGCCTAAGTTTGTGCTTTTGGAGAATATGCCTCGGCAGCTGCTTCTCAACTGCAGGCATGTGACTCCATGTCTTTAGATCATCTATAGAGACAGCAGGGTTTACAGGGTTACTTCAGTTCAGTGCAGAGGACATGAAATGTTAAACGCATCATTGGAAGTCTCTTTAGAACCTGTGGAGACATGTGCTCAAAGATTAATGTGGAAAAAGCATTTGGTAAACAGGAAGTACGTAGCAAGAACTGTGTGTTCATGCTGTATTCAGCGTACTCTTCAGGAGTCTTTTCCTTTGATTTACCTTCATAAGACCAGACTACTTCTCCATGAGAATATCTATTTAATGAGGTGACAATAGACCCCGCTGCCCTGTAGTGTTAGTTACTTTGTAACCATGAGTCACACCTACCCGTTTGTCAAATGATATCAGTGTGACTCATGTCATTTTAATAAAATACTACACAGCCACAGGAGGAATGAGTAGGACTATTATATGAGCAATAAAGAGAAGAGGGTGATGTTGGACTTTAGGGAAGGCCGAGGGGGTTTTGGCACACTGGGGAGCCTAAAGGAGGTGGGGATGAGGGGGGCTGAGGTTGGAACTGAGTAAGAATTATTACAGTAAATAAATTACAAGGGCTGAGAGCTCTGATGACCTCAGATAAACTGAAGAACAATCCACTGCCTTACAGATATAGCTCTTCTTCTGGAACTTTTTTATATTTTGTCACATTGCAACCATAAACCTTTTACTGGCATTTTATGTAAAAGCTGAAAGTGGCGCATAACTTAGAAGGAGAATAATTTATAGTTTTATAAATACTGCTAAAAATAAAAATCTGAAGAGCGTGGCGTGTTGTTTGTATTTACCCTCCCTTCCAAGAGGTGCATTTAGTAGCATTGTTTCCTCAGAGAATGAAGGTCCTGGGTTCAATTCCCAGCCTGGGGACTATCTGTATGGAGTTTGCATGTTCTGCATGTGTATGTTCTCTTCAGGTACTCCGGCTTCCTCCCACAGTCCAGCAACAACATGCTGTAAACCATATATCATTTTTATTCCAATTCACCATTAAGCACTGATTTGTGTTGGTTGTCACAGGAATCAGCTGCTTTTACAATGCAGAAACATATTTGCCATTTCTCATACTTTCGGAAGTTTTTCTAATTTAGACTCAATTCATTTCTTTGTGTTTAGTTTATTAAGTGTTTCATGTTGGTCATTGTTAAGTCTAATTCCCTTAGATTAGTATTAAGGCTTTCTCCTTTTGGTTTATTGTTTACATCCTTCCCAGTTTCCCTCATGTTTGTTAACTGACATTATTAGATTATTCCATAAAGTTTATTTGTAGTTCCAAATGTTTCAAGTATTTTTTATCACTTTTACCAAATATGCAAATTTGGTGATGACGTAATCAAGTGACTTCTAACGACTTTTAGGACAGCCAATACCTATTTTCCATGCTTTATTTATTTATTTTTTTAACATGTCCTGTCTGGCAGTGTGGCATTTGGAATTGTTGTCTGAGTGTCAGGGGAAGGCCCAACAGATTTGTTTTCTCAAATGGAGCATTACAGCTTTCGCCGTGATGTTCCTGTTGGTGTGTGTGTGTGTGTGTGTATGTATATATATATATATATATATATATATATATATATATATATATATATATATATATATATGAAACTTTATTAAAAATTGCTTTGGGTTTGTTTCAAATGTAATGGACACAAAGATGAGAAAAAAATGGGAGGAAGGAAAGAGAGAAAGATGGAAGAAAGGTTTAAAAATAAAAAAAGGATATGGAAGTGGAGGAGAGAAAAAAACAAGTCAACACCCTTGAAATCTGCCTCGGGACCTGCGGAAAGAGAAAACAAAACAGAACAGGGAATCCACAACAATAAACAGTATATGCATATATAATAATAACAGTTATAATTTCAATGGAAAGTACGCAGTACAAGGTAGTACAAGATGTATTTAGTGGCAATCGCAGCCCCACCCTCTGCTCTGCAGCAACAGCAGAGTAGCCCATCTGCCAGGACGAGAACCGGGCACCACCCGAACAACCCGGGCCCGACCCCATCCAGAGATGGGCCAGAAGGAGTCCACATAGTCCCAATGAGCCAGCCAACCAGAGCAGTCCCAGGATGAAACACCCTACCTCCCAGCAAGCTCCAACCTTAACCCTGTGAACACTCCTCCCCCACAAGCCCTGAGGTCCCCCCAAAGGGCCACCCCCAACCAGTGCACAAACATCGAACATGAACAGATGCCACAAATCTCCCATCCAAGGGGGGGTATTGCTCCCGCAGGAGAGCCCCAGCCCCAAAATGCCAATCAGAATATACCCCCACAGCGCAAGCCCAGCGCACTACCACCATCTCAGGTGTTCCCGCTGCATCCCACCCCCCCACCACACAGCACGCTGCAAAAGCAAGGCAACAGCCCTGCACAACACCACACCACCCTTTGCAAATGCAAACAAGCAGACGCCACCGAGCCACGCAACCATACCGAACCCCCCTAACCCAACCCCAGAACTGGATCAACTCCCCTGCCAAGCATCCCTAGCAGGAGCCAACAGCCCCCACCATGCCCCCTCAACCATTTAAATGAATCCTCATCACCATTCCTGCACCTTCAGGCCAGGGACAACCATCACCAAGCCCAGCCCAATTGTTACCACCAAACCAACCAAAACCTCAGCGGCCCCAGACCCGATAAAGGATGCAACCCCTCCACAGCACACTCTACAACCCTAAGTGGTATCCCCAAACAGCAGGACTGACATCCCCTCGATGGAGCGACAAGTAGAGCATGAAACTAGGGAGCCCGCCAAGCTGCCTGGTCCCACGCCAGCAACCCCAGGCCACCCATGAAACAACATATGAGCCCCCACCAGCCAGGAACCTGCATCTGAGCCTACCCACCACTCCAGACCAAGTATAACCTGCCAGCCAACCCTGTGCCACCACAAGGTGCACCCCACCCACTGCCCTACCCGCCTGACAGCAACTGCAGGCCGGCCCCAGGCCAGGGGCCAGAGCAGCAGGAAGAAGCAGCAGAGGAAGGCCAGCCAAGCGCACCAATGACTGTGCACCCCACCTGTCCCACCCCATAGACCCAGAGGCGTCTTCTCTTTGCTGAGGAGTTGGCAACAGTGTCCACAAACATTTTAGAGTTATGTTTCACTGCAAAAACCCATGAATAGGTGAGTCCGCGAAAACTGAACCTCGTATAGGTGGGGGTCCACTATATTGGGGGCTAAGTGTTGTTAAATTGTTCTTAAAAGCTGTCACAACCAGTTTCCTACTATAGTCAAATGAAGCTGGAGGTTATATATTTTTCAAACCTTTTTTTAACAGCTTTTATTAGGACTTAGCACCTTTACCCAATGTTAGCACAGTTAGCATCGTAGGCTCTAACAGCAGCCTCTTGGTGTTTTTTCTAGATCATAAATATTCCTGCTCTGTGTAACAGTCTTCCACTAGTCTTCCACACCACCTTAGGTATTTCAGCTTCCCAAGTTAAAATTTTCTTTCAACTATTTTAGATATGCAATACAAAAAAATATTCATAAATAATTTGGAGTTGTGTTCCACAGAAAAGTTGGTGAATTGATGAATACTAAACCTGGAGTAGGCGAGAATCCACTGAATATGGCGGATAAAGTTGAAAAAGCACAAAGTTTATAGCCTATGAAAACATTGCATGAAAACACAAGCTATTAAAACTAACTTTCCTTATTATCTATATTTAATAACACTTTCATTTTTAAATCATTTTTGGCCAAGGTTATTAAGTGCCACTATCCAGGGCTTGAAGAGCCATCACTCTCCAGAGCTGGTTTCAAATCCCAGGTTTATTCCATAAAATTCCAATACAATACCTTAAAGTTTGATATTCTCAAAGGACAAAACAAGGAAAAGTTCAACAGAGATGAATATTTTTGCAAGCCGCTTCATTCCTGGTTGAAAGCAGTGATGTGAAAATCAAGGATGAAATAATTGGCCTGCAAGAAAGAGAGAAAAGGACTTTCTGGGAACAGATTTTCCATATTAAGCTCCATCTGAAGCTTCTTCTAAATTGATCCAGTTTATTCTTGTAAATAACAGTCTTTGACATTGCAGAATGCAGGTATTGAGGCTATTTGTTTTGCACCATGATGTTTGACTATTACCCTCGCTTGTTATGTGCAACTTTCAGGAATGCATGGAAATTCCAAACAGGAACACAAACCTAGGTTTTACGGTAACACCCAGAGGCTCAGGAGGGGTCAGGGGTCAGGGTCGTAGTTAGGTTTGACAGAGTAAGAGAGGATTTATGGTCACCTGCAGGGCAAAAACATCTGTCTTCCACACACCATCACAGCCAACACATTTTATAAAGAAATCCTCCCTCCCTCTGCCATATATGCCACAGAGCATGAGCGAGCAGCTGGGAGTGAAGGTAACAAAGACATGGAAGGAAGGGCTGTCACTGGCAATCAGCACAATATAAATTAAATGAGTCTAATTCAGTTTTCAAAGAAGTGACCCTGAAAAATCAGTTTCTGTTGCCACCCGACATTTGTGTGTGTGTGTGTGTGTGTGTGTGTGTGTGTGTGTGTGTGTGTGTGTGTGTGTGTGTGTGTGTGTGTGTGTGTGTGAGATCCAGGGAGAGAAAAACAAACTCCTGATAGACAGAAATAACTGTGGAGGTCAGACCTGAAAGTGAAAGCTAGAGTTTCATTTTCACACATATGCTGTAGGTCTGGGAACACACACCTGGACTTTTCAAACAATTCAGCACCTCAATTTCATCCTAATTTCTTTACTGGAGAAAAGTCTTTAAAAAAGAATCAACAGACCTGTGCTTCCCTTATCCTGCTTTTCTACACACAGGGGAATTAAAAGCTTTGCAAAAAAAAGAGCTTATGCTGACTTGTATTTGTGATCTTAGTGCTGTGAAAAAATATTTACCCCCTTTACAGATTTCTTGTCTTTATTTTTTTGTCACATCTAAGTATCTCCGATCAGTCCCCCTCCCCTGCCAAAAGGATTTAACTGTGATAAACCACATTTTTAGAAAGCTCAGTTCAGTTTTACCAGCCACACTCAGGCCTGATTGCAGCTGTCTGATTGACTTAAGAAGCCCTGTGAAGACACTGTTGCAGTAATCAATTAAACTAAAGTTAAACGCATGGATGAGTTTCTCTAGATCCTGTTGGGACATTAGTCCTTTAATCCTGGAAATGTTCTGCAGGTTATAGAAGACCAACTTTGTAATTGTTGCTATGTGTCTCTGAAGGTTCAGGTCTGAGTCCATCGTCATCCAGATTTCAGGCCTGATCACTAGTTTCTAGTTGTAATAGCTGAAGCAGTGTGATGACGCTTTCGGTCCAAAAATAATTACTTCAGTTTTGTTTCACCTTGCAAGCTGCAGAGAAACCATAGTCATTTTAGAGCCATCATCGAGCTTCTGGAATAATTCTGAGTGGATATTTGAACAGTCTTCTCTGAGGCTTTTTGTGTTGATTAGTTTCCAGATAGTGACCTTGCTTTTATCTGATAGCTACTACCTTCAGGCTGGACTGAAATTTGTAACAGTCCTCAAAGACAAGCCTAAATTCTGAAGAAAATCTTTAAGGTCAGACAAGACAAAGACAGACCTATTTGGCTACAGAAACGAAAAAAAAAAAAAAAAAAGCATATGGGTAGGAAATGCTTTGTTTACGGGTATGAAATGGAATAAGCCAAAATGGCATATGAAATGGAAGTAACAGTTCGTTAAAAAAAATCCATTGTGGTATCCAGGGGATGAAAATTAAAAGGCAGAAGAAGTGTTTTAGTTGTTTCCCACATGTCAGCCTTCATCGCTAAGCACACTTTATTCCGTGTTAGGGCTGGATGATATGGCTAAATTATTGATAATTATTGATTAGTTTTTTTCTTCTAAATATCTGAAATACTGCCAAACTAGTGACATGACTTTTCCTATTTTAGCCACCGTTTCCTCTCAAGCTCTTGTACTCGTTTTCTCCTTTCACTTCACCCTGGGTTTTTTTTATGTTTAAGCAGATATGAGGCATGGTGGCGAAACCTGAACTGTTGCTGCAAAAGTTACTCAACAGCTTGTTGCTAGGCTACCAATGAGTGAGTAAGTTAGTTGATTCCACCAACCTTTCTTAGCTGAGACGTTGAGTGGCTAAAGCCTTTCCTCTGCCTTCATCCCCCAGAATGCTGCACGGTTTTGGATCGGAGTTCAGTGAAATTAATGAGCATTCTATTGGACATATGTTCTGTTGGTCAAAGGTTGTCCTAATCTCAATGGAAAACCAAGAAAAAAAAGATTTACAACTTGCATGGCAGCCAAAACTAAGCTAATTTTTACTGTACCAAGAGAGAACACTATGGACATGTCCTTTTCAGGAAAAATAATAAATGGATATTAATAAGTAGTGCCAATATGAAAAAAAAAAACGATTTGTTTAAAATGATATTACCTTTAATATTAAATGAAGTTAACCTGCATAAAAATAAGGAGCCGTTTTCAAATTGTTATTTATCAAGAGAAAAAAAGCTATCCAAAACAACCTGTCCCTGTTTGAAAATGTAATTTCCCCCTACCCAGGTCTAATTACTGCCAGAGCTGCAGAATCAAGAAAAGATATGACTTGAAATCACTCTGACAACATGAAGTAGGCCAAAAGATCTCAAAAGCAACATATGCCTGTAGGTTCCAAAACTAATGAAGCCATAAGCTTGACGCTCTCCATATTTTCTCTTGCAGTCTACTTGATGACAAAAAGAACCAGACTGGATCCTGTAAGTTCAACTGTTAAAAAAAATGACACAGACATAAATTGTCCACAAAAAACAATAGAATAAAAGAATAATATGAATGAGGTCAAAAAACTGTGTGGCTCTACTCCAACAGCCCACTCACTCCTGCATCACCACTCTGCAAACCTCATTAACTGCCTAATAAGCAATTAAATATGCAAATTTACTAGATGGCCTAAGTATAGTCTGTACTATTACAAATCCCTATGCATGAGAGTTTTTAACCTGTAAATGATCATCCAGTACACATTTAAACCCTCAAATAGTAATTTTTATCCTAATAAATTTAACTTACTATAAGAAATATGAACTTAAATCATCCTCCAGGTTTGAATTTAAGCTTCTACAATGCCCCCACCTAGAGAAATTCAAGCACAGATGGGGAAAATAAGCTATTGACAGTATGGAATCTATCTCCCAGTATGGAAGGGCCATTTCTAAGGTTTTGGGACTCAAGTGGATCACAGTGAGAACCATTTTTTACACATGGAGAATGCATAAAACAGTGATCAACATCGCAATTGTCTGAGACTACTTTGCTGCTGCTTCTCGATCTGGACGACTTGCCGTAATTGACGGAGCCATGATTTCTGCTGATGACCAGAAAATCCTGGAGAAGTCTGGACTTAAATCTTATTGAGCTGCTTTAAAGAGACCATTCATGCCCAAAAGCCATTCATTGTGGTTGAATTAAGTATTGTTGGATATTATACTGTGTTTGATGAACTGAAGTGTCAAAGCATGAAAAAAGCCAAAAGAGGAGATAATCTGAAAGAGAGTAATCTCTTTTTCCTGTGTTGTATGAGCAAAGGCATGAAGGACCAAAACTGACATAATTAAAAATTAAAGCAGAAATATATATATAATTTAATTTTCCTTTTCCTTGTACATGCGTTTTTCATCAAGAAATGTGTGTGTGTGTGTGTGTGTGTGTGTGTGTGTGTGTGTGTGTGTGTGTGTGTGTGTGTGTGTGTGTGTGTATATATATATATATATATAGTTTTGCCTTTTCCTTATACAAGCATTTGTTGTCTTTACATTTCCTCATCTCCTCTTTTTACTTTACTGTATGCATTTCTGCCTCACTATGCAAATGAGGAGGGCAGCCATCTTGGTCCAGCTTCTCTACTATTGGTCAGCTGAAAACTTACCGCCTTCCAACTCGTCCAGTCTATTTGCAGCTTCCCTTAACAACTCCGACACAGACTGTCTTTCCGCTCCTTCCATAACTATACTTCGGTTGATAAACCGAAGCCAAAGGCGCAAGCATGCACAATCGATCTGCATTTGAATCCTGTTCCTTCCTGTTTATTGACCAATAACAGAGGAGCTGGACCAAGAAGGCAGCCCTCCTCTTTTATATAATGAGGCAGAAATGCAGACGGTAAAGTAAAAAGAGGAGGAAATGTAAAAAGAACAAATGCTTGTATAAGGAAAAGGCAAAACAAAATATATACATTTCTTGATGAAAACGCATGTACAAGGAAAAGGAAAAACAAAATATGTATATCTCTGCTTTTATTTTTAATGATGTCAGATTTGGTCCTCCATACTAAGGTCCAAATAGATGTCCCTCATGATATTTTCCTATTTTTTAACCTTTACAGCCTTCATGAGTCATATTTGATTCATGTTCCTGACAATAAAACTTTTGTATTGTGTTCTTGTCAACCTGTCTGCAAGTTCTGAATACCTTTTAACTCTCCATCTTGTTCTTGTCAGTCTCCTCCACCGTCTGTGCATTTATTCTCCATGAATTCCACTCTACCACAGCTGGCATGGTTTAATTGAAAGTTATAAGCCTAACTTTTTTTTAATATGACTGTAAAAACAATTATCAAATTATTCATTATAGCTTCTGAATGCTGAAAACAAAGTTAGCTGTGTTTCAAGAGCGAACTGGTTGCATCTGCAAAACAAACTGAAAAACAACACACAGCTGCCAACAGACACAAAGAACCATAAAATCTGATATTAGACATGGCAGCTTAAGGATTTACTGCTTAACTGCAGCTTTTGTTTCCACCTAAACGCAGGAAAGAAACTAAAGTCTCAGACTGGCAATGTTGCGGCTACGTGGTTAACCAGTAAGGGTGCATTCCTGTGGGAACGTTTAAAACTCAACCAAAAGGATGAAGCCTGATGATAGATGACGGGCCTTCAGAGCAAATCCAGCTTCCGATAAGCTTGTTGAGTGTCAGCTGGCTTTACCTGGAACATTAACCGACTTTCTGTGGGTGTAGATGTGTTTTAAAACCTAAGGAAGCTAACAATTATAAGCAGACCTTCTGTCAGTATTTCACAGAAGCTGCACTGCACAAGAGCAAGAAAATATTGACTACAAATTTATGCAATGAGACCGATTAACTCCTCCCTTAAACATCTGCCCTCTGGATGACATTCAGAATTTGGATATCAAACTCTGCAAACTGCCAAGTGCCAATTTATAAGGTGTTATTTCATCAGGTGAGAGCGATTACTCAGTTTTTAACAAGGTGAACATATGTGATGAAACCACTCATTTCAACCAAGGTAGGTAAAATACCTTGGAAAACACATGAAACCTTGATGCAGATTGGCTTCAGCAGCAGAAGACCACAATAGGTGCCAATTGTGTCAGTTAGGAACAGGAAACTGAGGCTACAATTTACACAAGCTTATTGAAACAGTAACAGATTGGAAAAATGTTGCCTGGACTGGTTGAGTCTTGAACATTCTGATGATAGGTAGGGTTAGACTTTGGCAAAAATTTGTAATAAACATGAAAGCATGAATTCATCCACCTTTGAAAATGGTCAGGCTGCAGACTAATCTATTTTTTTGGAAAGGGAGATCCACATCGTGTGCAGCTGACAAGCTGTCATGTCAGCTGCACAAAATCTCTCAGTAATGTTTGTGGCACTTTCTTCAGTCTATCACACAAAAAATGAAGGCAGTCCTAACGATAAAATGGGGTCCGACTCAGTACCAGCGAGGAGTACCAAATAAAACGAGCCTATTTGCTGAGCTAAAATTTGCTTAAAGTGAGAACACAACATCAAAAATGTACCTGAAAGCTTCTACAGGCGAGGTCTGTTGGGGTGTACTCAGTGTTTCTGCCTCATCAGCAGAGCAAACAAAGCATGAAGCTATACCAAAGGAATGAACTCCTACTCCTATAGGCTGATTAGATCAACAAGAGAACATTTAACTTTAACATATTGTACAGGAGTGTGTAGTGTAGTATGTCAACACCTGTGGGGGATGGGCTTGGCACATTAATTTGTGGGTGTACAATATGGTTTCTAGTGCAGCTTCAGGTTCATATAGCAGATCAGGGCCCATGTTTGTCCAACCAGGCTTGAGGAACAAATACTGCACTGCATCTAATGTCTGGCCTGCTGAAGAATTGGGAAGTATCCAACTCACTCAAGGCTGAGGAAGCAGCCTTGATTGCTCCCTAACATGTGAAAGCTGACCACACTTTTAAAACCAAACCAGCCCTTTTCCCATGCTTCAAATTTCTTTTCCCAGGAATTCAAAAAGTATGGTGGCCATAGCATTGTGTCAGTGTTAGACTTATCTGCAGGCTATTCCTAAACCTCCAGTCAATCTTGTGATCAGATAAAAACTGATATAAAAAAGAAAAGATAAGAAGGCAGATAAGATACAAATATTTAAAACAGTAGAAAATAAATTCTTTGAAAACTAATATTGTGCATGTTAGAATTAGGAAAATTAATATTTTGCTGATTGTAAATAGTATATATTCAACATCTTTTTTCTGACCCTGTTGGAGTGCCAATTTTTGCGGTCCTTTTCCTGAGGTGTCAAAAGGAATGATATCAAAACGTTTTATGTTGACACATAAACTTAGTTTGGTGCATTGTAAACACTATTGACATTTTTTTTTCCTGTTTTTTTTTTTTTAATCTGACCTGATTTGGAGGTTATATGTGTTTTATACCCATGACACACTACCAATGCTTAACAAAGGTATGCAGCTTTAGATAAATCTTGGTGTCAGCTCAACGTAGATAGTGCAACATCACCTTTCTACACATCTGACAGTGGAGTATATTAAATTGATTTCCAACTCAGTGAAATAACCACAATTTGTTTTGGACTTGCTGAAATTCAGTGGCTTGAGCATTGCTTCAAAGAGACCCTATACAAACCACAGATATGCTCTACTAATACAAAGTTTATGAATGATTAATGAAGGATCTCTCACCTCGATATGTTGGAATGTTTGAAGTGGTTCCAACAGCAGGAAGGCCCAACCTATTTTCTGATTAATTATTTGACCACTTGGGAGCACTCATTGACTGTGTTAAGAGCATTGCACTCTCATCCCCAGATATTCAGAAGATTATAAACTAAAGGGAAGTAAATGAGACATGATCTCATGCCATAATTAACTTAGTGTAACAAACCCTGGTTACAAAATTGTGGCGTAACAAAAGTGACATGCGTATTTCAACGATGTGTCGTGGGTTTGCAGTGTGTGATTTATTTCTTTAAGCCCTTTTAAAATATATTTCAGATACAATATACTACATTGAAAAAGTATTTAGTTGCTGGGTTTTAAGCACATATGGATTTAAATGATATTTCATTCTGAATCCATAGGGTTGAATATCATGCTGGTCTACCTTTTGCTGCTATTACAGCTTCAAAAAGTACCTGAAGAATAACTCATGCTTTTTCAGAGGGAACATACAAACTCCAGTTTGGCCCATGTTCTGGGCAGTACTTTAATCAAAAATGTTGTAAGGCAGCATCACAAGATGATTAATTTTTTTTTGTAATCTTGAAAACTGAAAAACAATAGTGGCTGCATGGTGGAATGGTTGTTAGAACTATTTCTTTGCAGGTGGAAGATCCTGGGTGCGAAACCCTGCCCTGGCTCTTTCTACATGATGTTTGCAGATTGCCTGTATCTGTCAGAACCAAGGTTGTTTTGAGGTTTATTCTTCTAACTCTCATTTTTGATTATTGTTATCCTGTTTCCTATGTTGATTAGATCAGCCTTGTTTCTGTTTAACTTTAGTATCATCATTTCTTAGTTATTCTAGTTTAAATATGTTTATTAATTCCTGTCTCCAGTTATCCTGATACTGTTAGATTCTTTTCCCTTCCTCCCCTGTTTCCTTCCTCCCCCTGTTTACTCTCCCTCACCCCCTGTTGCCATTCTCTCTCTTCTCTCCCCCTCTTCTTTCCCCACACCTGCAACTGTTAGCCAATCAGCCCTAGTCCATTATTTTAGCATTCACACTCCCAGTATTTAAGCTCCTTTCTTGCTCCCATTCCTTGCTGATTCCTCCTGTTACTTACCCATTTTCTTCCCCGCTGTGCGCTGCTGTTTTTGGCTCTTGTTTTTGTTGTGTTCTGGCTTCCTGCATTCCCAGGGACTTCATAAGTTTTTTGTTCATCTTTTTCAGTAAATCTTCAAGAACTAGTTTTTGCCACTGCCTCACTGCATTTGGATCCTCAACAACCTACTACCAAACATTACAGAATCGGCATGGATTCTCTCTGGGTATTCCAGCTTCCTCCCACAGTCAATAAACATAACTGTTAGGTTAGTTGGCCTTAGGTATGAGTTTGTGCAAAGTTGTTTGTCTTGTGTGTCTCTGTAATGGCCTGTGATGAACTGGTGATCTGTCCAAGGTGTGTTGCCCAGTGACTGCTGGAAATAGGCACTAGCCCCCCCATGTATCCCTGCAAGGATAGACCATTATAGATAAGGGATTGATAAATGGAAAACAATACTTCCAGAAACCTATTGTCTGCTTAGGCTCAAGATACAGTATGCCCATCATCTGGTGGTTATGCTTTACATAATTTTTTTAAAGTCATAGTACATCCAAAATCAAAGCTATGAAGACATTTCAGGGAGTTTCATCTTAAGATTATACATATTGCTGCCCTGCACTATCTATGTAAAGCTGACACCAAGGTTAGACTTTAGGAAACACCCTGTGGGAGAAATAGGGTGTTGGTGGAAAACATTACCTGAGCAAATAACTTTTGAAAAGATCTCTGTTAGTAAGACAAAGTGCTTTCTGCAGAAGACTTATGTGCACAATATGAAGGTATTGCTGAGTCTTTTCAGTAGCACTGTACAAAATAGCTGTCAGAAAAATAGAGTGGGAGCTCCCTGCGCCTTTGAAAGTTGGCCTGAGGCATCGAAAGGTGTACAAACGGTGTCAGAAAAATAAACTCAGAAAATACCCTAGAGATTATTGCTTGCAAAAACATGACAGAAAATACAAAGTCAGATAAGAAGCCGCAAAGAAAACATTTTTGTTTGGATGAAAGGTAATATTTGTTAGCTTAGTAATCATGTGCAATTATGTGCCCACATTCCTCACGCACAGAGTCTCATTCTGGATTCGTAATGGCTGCTTCACACAGAGCACAGAAACCAGGTGACAAGCAAAGACTTGGAATTAATCTACAGTTCAAAATGAATAAATCCCTCCATTCTGCTGGTTACTTACTCTTGCTGAATGACAATTTGCAACATTTGGTGTAAAAGTCCTGAGTTTGAAGATCAAAACATCAACTTTTTATGCAGAATTCATTCATGCAAGAAGACTAAGAATGTTTTGTGAGGACATGGCCAACATAAGCAGGTGTGTCCTTCATTTGCAAATGCATGTTGAAAGTATGCCTTTGTCCTGTAACTAAAAGAACATCTGATTGGTGGTTGAAGGACACAATAAAAGGCATAGAAAAAAGTAGTAACATAGGCATCTGTTTACCAGGTGTTTGTCAAAGAAAATACTGATGATGTAGTCAACTGGAACATTTCATTATGTCCATTCTTCAAGTAATTGGTAGGGATGCAACAATAGATCCAGGTCACAATGCAATATGGTACACATTATTGAGGTCAAGAGAAACTGATGAGGTTTTAGCAAATCTCCAGTTTTTGTTTTCACAAAAAGACTAAAGATCTCAAATTGTGTTCCAGATATTTTGTAATAACTGATTATACCAGTCCAGGTTTAAATATGAATACCACTGATTTATTATTTCATTGTCACACCTGTTAGTGGGACAAATATGTTTGCTGCAAGTGACCATTTTGTCTTCAAAGTGGATGTGTTTGAAGCAGGAAAACTGGGCAGCATAAGGATTCAAGCGACTTTAACAAATGCCTATTTGTGAAGGCTAGAGAGTTGGGTCAAAGCACCTCCAAAACTGAAGATCTGGGATGTCTACACTGGTCAATAGTTATTAAAACTTGTCCAATGAAGGGATAGTGGTGAACAAGCAAAATGGCAATGGGCACATTGATGCTCATGGCAACTAACCCAAGTGGTCTGATTCAACAGACGATTGACTGTAGCTTCAATTGTTCAAGATGTTGTATACATGTGTGTACACTGAAAAAAGTGCCAGAATACAATTTATGTAAAATGTTGATTCATATGGGGCTGCATAGCTGTAGACTAGTCAGGGTGCCAATGTGAAAATCTGTCCTCTGCCAAAAACACCAACCTTGAGAACATAAGCATCAAAACCAGACCAAAGAGCAGAAGAACAAGGTGGCCACTTTTTCTTTTACATCACCTGAATAGCTTGGTGCATGTGCCTCACTTACATAGGGAATTCATTGCACCAGAATACACCAGGGGAATAAAGTATGTCAGTGGAGGCAGAGTGGTGCTTAAGGCAATGTTCTGTGGGAAACGTCCTTCCACATGGATGTCCCATTCATCTAAAGCTGCTGTCACGTCTTCCTATTGTGCCAGGTATGCTGGTATCTCAAATAAAACACGAGTTGGGAAGTTCTAAATATAAAGAAATGAAGAGGATTCTGTTGAACATCTAGACCTGTCATGGCTTCAATGTATTCAGAGTTCATCATTGTCTCTTTGAATATATTAACAGCTTAAAGCTACGTTTATAGTTGACACATTGAACCAGGCGCAAGGGTGGTCGCAGCGCCTGGTCTTGCATTTGGAATTTTTGTAAGTCGGCGCAGAGTGTGTGCACCACCTTTCAAACTGGATGATTCTGAAGGTGCTCTTGCAGAGCAGGTCCACCGGCACCAGCTTTTATAGTATCCTTCTATGAAGGATAAAAGCCACGCCGCTTGCTCAGCTTGAGCGCGCTCAACACAAACTTTCAAAAGTGTGACTATAATTTAGCCTTAAGTAAGTAATAAAGAAATGTCACTGTTCAGTGACAGCCACAAGACATCAGATAATAATCAGCAGGTGATCTGTTTAGTTTCACTTTCAGTTTCAACCATCCAGCCTCCTGAGTTGATTAAACCATCTGTCAGCTGTGACATTTTTTTGCAATAACCAAAAATATCCATGGCAGCTTGGTTTATATGGTAATAACATTGTGTTAAATATTTTGTTAAATGAGTTGGAAGGCTATGTGGGAGTAAGATTTTCTTTTAGAATTGTGTCTTCCAATGCTATTGAAACAAAAGGTTTAAATAGAGAGAAATTGTTTTAAGGACTTTGAGGTGTGATCTATGGGCCAATCTAACATGTCCAGGGCTCATTATTGTAGCTTAAACTTGTTTTGCAGAGCAAAGTCTGGAACAGACTGCAGCTGGAGACGGACTTCAATTGGACAAGAAAGCTTGTGGTATTTTAATATCATGAAATCTTCTGCCACAAGATCTCATTACACCTCTGGTAATTAGAGAATAAAATCTAAGACTTGACACAGAATCTTATTTAAAAGCTCTTTCAGAGAAACTCTTTAGCCTTTAGAATAACTACCTTCAGCTGATTCTGGTTTTGGTGTTTGCATGTCTAAAACTAATGTGTCACTCACCGATGAAATCGTTGGATCACATGTCGTATGTACAGTCTGTTGTGTCAGTGCAGTGTCTTTATGCAGAACAATGGTGTGAACACAAGGATTGCATGAATCACACTATGTACATAGCCAAATAAAACACCTGTGCACTTCTGAATTCCATCAGTGCCAACTTTAATAAAGAAAGCTGAGTAAGTTCCAAAAGCAGCCTTAAAAGTTAAGCCCCGACACGACCTCTTCCATGCTTTACTGAGAAATGTGAATGCTAAGGATCCGTCTTGTCTCATCTGTCCATTAACATTTCTTCAGAAACTGATCTGTAACTTCTGACATATTGGTGATGCCAAGTGTTTTGCATACTGCAGTACAGTCTTCATTTAGCAAACAGCCAGGTATAGTGATTCTGTCACCAACTGTGCATTTATACTGACATGCGACTGTTTGTTCTTTTTTCTTAAGGGTGCATTCGATTTTTCTGGGTTAAAAGCGTACCTCTAAACAGGCGCTGCCCTTCTTTAGTCGGGTCGCGCTTTGATATTTTTGGCAATGAGAGCAACTTTGACAGTCAGCGATTAATCATACTAATTCCAGTAAAGACATGCAAGGCACTTTTCCAAGACTGAGCAAAATCAAAACAAACTAAACACAAAGGAGCAACTACTACATGGAAATTATATTAAGGTTTATTTACAAACCATCAAATTTTCTAACACATGAAATAAAATTTTTCTTTCATTACATACCAGAATTGACCGTTGCTAGCGTTGTTGCCTTGCAGCAAGAAAATCCTGGGTTTGAATCCCAGTCTTGGGCCTTTCTGCATGGCATTTCGATGTTCTCTCTGTACATGCATAGGTTCTTCTGGGTACTCCGGCTTCCTCCCACAGTCCAAAAATGAGACTGAAATAGGCACCAAACCAGCGTAGAACTGAGTGATTGACTTAAAGCTGGTGAATTTATTTGTGGGAAAATTCTCACTATTCTTTCCAGAGCTATTTTAATTCAGCCTCATTAGTTACACCATAGCATTTCAGTAGGTTTTAAGTTCATACTTTGACTAGGTCACTCTTATAATTCACTCATTTCGCTTTTTTGGGGAAATTCAGATGACTTGTTTTCGTGCTTTGGCTCATTGGATCCTACTGAGAAATCCTTTTTTATTCTGTTTGTTTTGGGCATTCGTGGCCATAGACAGGAAAGGGGTTGAGAAGAGGTGAAATCACATGCAGCAAAGGTTGCAAGGTCGGGAGTCAAACTTGGGAAAACCGCAACAAGGACTATAGCCTCCGCATGTGGGGCACCCGCTCTGCCCGCTATGCCATGCAACGCCCCAATCCAGGTGTTCTTGAGCTTAAGGTCAAAAACTGATGGCCGGACATTTTCCTTCAGTATTTTCTGCCAGTGAGCCAAATCCATGCTTCTATCATTTGCAGCATGTCGCCCAGAGTCTGAAGTAGCAAAGCAGCTTCTTCATACCACCAGCACCATGTATGGCTTTCTATTCTGAAATTTGCTGTTTTTCGGATTCACATCTTCCAAAAAAATTCCACCTGTCTCATCTGTCTACAGAATATTTTCCTAAAAGTCTTGGGGATCATTTAGATGCTTTAAATGGTTATAGCCTTGGAACTCCACCATATATGCAATTTTTTTGCCCAGTTTCTTTTGCCTGAGTCATGAGCTTTGATCTCAACCAAGACAAAGGAGGTCTGCAGTGCTTTAGATGTTGCTCTAGGCTCTTGGTTCATTTTCAACTTACTGGATGAGTCTTTGATGATCTTTTGGTGTATTAGCGACTTCCGGGAAGGTTCATCACTGTTCCATTTTTTTTTTTTTTTTGCTATTTGTACATAAAGGCTCTAACTGTGTGGTTCACTAAGATCCCAAAGCCTTAGAAATGGCTTTGTAAGCCTTTCCATACTGAAAGATGATGTTGGCTTTGTTTCCTGTCTGTTCTTGAATTATTTTAGATCAGGCATGATTTGTTGTATTTCAACATCATTTGGCCTACTTCATGTTGTCAAACAAGTTACATTTAACTGATTTCTTGATTTTTACAGGTCAGACAATAATCAGGCATGTGTTTGGCAGTGAATTTCAAACCAAGAAATGTACTTAATCAAGGTAAATTCATGATTTAACAAGACGGGCAGTTAGATTTTCCCACAGGCCCAGGTCAGTCTTGACAGTTTTTTCCCTATATTAAATGTTAATCATTTAAAAACTTTCTTTTGTATTTTTTCAGGGAACCTTTGTCTTATATTTGCTTTATCATCCGAAATTTTGGGTGGTCTGCTTTAAACAGACCAGGGTTCTTTTCTTTGAAGGTCCACTTGGTTTGTGCAGACGTGAGATGAACTCTGATGTGGACCAAACAACTAAAGTCTGGTTCTGTCTGAAAATGTGGTTCTCAGTTTGCCTGTGAGTGAGTCCTGATGTGGTTCGCTTACAGTGGGAATGCAAACGGACTATCCAGCTAACCAAAAAGAGGAGGTTACGTCTTTTACTGAATCCTGTGGAGAATTCTGCTCCGAAAATCCCCCAAAAATAAAATCTGGAACAGTGAAAATCCTTCTTCCTGGTATTGTAGTTACCTGGATTTTGTCTGGAGAGAAAAGTTAGACAGTCAATACAAATAATTATTCCAACTATACGCTTTGGTTTGAGACTGATTTTCTCCTTGTTAATAATATACGCAAGAAGTTTAGAAATAGTCATAGAAAAGTTTATTTACTTTTGACATATCTCCAAGCTGAGTCATTAATCTTTGCTTAGTTTAACTTTTTAGACTTTTACAATGACACTTGTAATTAACTGCTTCGGGAACTGAACTCAAAGCCTTTAACCCATCAACCCCTTGGGGACTTTTATTTTCATCTTTTAAAACATAGGATATTTGTCATTTATGCATGTGATTTTCATATGAAAAAGGAATAAATAAATACATAAATAAATGAGTCATGCCCAGAGACACAAATCAGGAGCTCTGCAGGCAGATTTACTGATGTGGGTCAATTTGGATACATTCCCATGACTGTCAACCAATTTTACCCCAGTTAACTTTTTCTAAACCAGAAAGGACAGCACACATACATTAAGAACAGTTGTTAATCCTGCACATATTGGAGAGTTTAAAGAATATGTGAAACACTGTGACAGTGATGATTTTCCTTTTTTATATTGCAAAAAACATTTTGTCAAAGTCTTGTTTTTCATTAAAAGCTAAGAACTCAAAATTTAAATTTCCTTTTGACTGACTGACATTTATTCTCCTTTTAGACAATGTTTTTGCTTATTATGTTTTGGTTTGGTGATTAGCAAACTAAGAGGCATAGCATTTACAGAAAAAAAATATTTGTATCATTTACAAATTCTTCTTTCCAGTTTTTCCATATCATAAAAAAAGTAAAAAAAAAAACAAACAAAAAAAACAACATAATTTATTCAGCAATTCAATTAAAAAGGCAAAACTCCAAAAATTATTGGAATTAATTAAATTTTTTTGTTTTTATTTTTTAGATTTATTTCAAAACTGTTTCTCTTAGAATTTTCAGAATGCATACAACCAAATTAAAAACATTATATTTAATAAAGAAATCTCGTGTGATATCACCTAGGCAGTCAGTTGGTAGACTGTTAGACAGTCATTGATACCCTTCACATGGGGGTGTAAGTCACAAAAGGTAACTAGTAAAGAAGATGTCCAGAGAGTGCTGTATCTGAGCATATTAATGGAAAGTTAAATGGAAGGAAACATGGTTGTAGAAAAAGGTACACGAGTAACAGAGATAGCTATAACCTGAAAACTATAATTGAATTCAGTTTCAATTCAGTTTATTTATATAGCGCCAATTCACTACAAATGCCTCAAAACACTTTACAAAAAAAAAAATCAATTCAATCATACATACATTCCAACTGATGCTAGTTATCAAACAGTACAGTAGCTCAATTAATTATTCAAAGTGGTTCAAAATGTTTCTAAGGAAACCCAGCAGAGCATCGAGTCATTGACTTGCAGCATTCACTCCTCCTGGACGAGCATGTAGCCTCTGCATGGCGTTGTGTCGTTGACTTTACAGCAATCCCTCATACTGAGCATGCACGTAGCAACAGGGGAGAGGAAAATCTCCCCTTTAACAGGAAGAAACCTCCAGCAGAACCAGAACCTGGCTCAGTACAACCGGCCATCTGCCATGACTGACTGGGGGTTTGAGAAGACAGAGCAGAATGCACAAGAAAAACAGATGAACCGACGTAGGATTATTTTTGATGTTCATGAAAGTAAAAAGTTAATAGCAGGAGAAAAAGAAAGATTAGCTGATGGCAGCATTATCTCTGCCAATGCAGAGATAATGGCTGTGATGCCTTCCAGGAAGGCATCACAGCCAAACAGAACACCAGACCAGGTGTAGCTTCTATGGAGAGAAAAATAACTGAGAAAAAACAAGTTAACAGTTGAAATAACAGCAAATAATGCAAACTGGAGAGTAGCAGAAGAAGAAAGTGAGAAAAAGTGGTCAGTTTGTCCTCCAGTAGCCTAAGCCCATTGCAGCATAAATAGCTCAGGATAACCTAAGCCAGTCTAACTATAAGCTTTATCAAAAAGGAAAGTTTTAAGCCTAGTCCTAAAAGTAGACAGGGTGTCTGCCTCACGGACTAAAACTGGGAGCTGGTTCCACAGGAGAAGAGCCTGATAACTAAAGGATCTGCCTCCCATTCTACTTTTAGAACCTCTTGGAACCTGCAGTAAACCTGCAGTCTGAGAGCGAAGTGCTCTGTTAGGAACATCTGGACCAATCAGATCTCTGCTAGGAACATCAGGACCAAACAGATCTCTGATGGATGATGGAGCTGATTATTAAGGGCTTTATATGTAAGAAGGAGAATCTTAAATTCTATTCTGGAGTTAACAGGGAGGCAATGAAGGGAAGCTAAACTAGGAGAAATATGATCTCTCTTTTTGATTTTCATCAGAACTCTTGCTGCAGCATTTTGGATCAGCTGAAGGCTTTAACTACATTTTGTGGACTTCCTGATAGTAAAAAATAACAGAAGTCCAGCCTTGAAGTAAGAAATGCATGGACTAGTTTTTCAGCATCACTCCTGGACAGGATATTTCAGTTTTTTTGCGACATTCCAGAGATGAAAGGAGGAAATTCTAGAAACTTGTTTAATATGGGACTTAAATGACATGTCCTGTTCAAAAATAACACTGAGCTTGTTCTTTATTATCTGAAGCCAATTTAATGCCATCCAGATCAAGTGATTGACCAAGCAGTTTGTTTTTCAGAGGTTCTGGTCCAACAACAACCACTTCTGTCTTGTCAGAATTTAAAAGAAGAAAATTTTGTGTCATCCAAGTTTTAATGTCCTCAAGACACGCCTGTAATCTCCCTAACAGATTGGATTAATCAGGATAGATATAGCTGAGTATCATCAGCATAACAGTGGGAATTTATCCCATGCTGTCTGATGGTTTTCCAATAGGAGGCGCATATATATATATATATATATATATATATATATATATATATATATATATATATATATATATATATATATATATATATATATATATAAACTTTTGAAAATAATAATGCTTGACACATATTGTGTTTATAGTGAATAAATATAACTTATGAGTTCACATTTTGATTAAAATTTCTGAAATGAATTCTCTTTCTCTTTGTTTATTGAGATGCATCTGTACATTTCCAGTAGGACCAGGAACATAAATCACTATCTTCATACTTCTTTGCTATTTATTAATTGATGCACTTGAATAATCCAACCCCCCCCGGAAAAAAAAAAAAATTAACCGCAGAATTTTGTTCTTCCAAACATGTAACTTCCCATTTTGCGCTATGTTTAACTCACTTTTGCTTTTTGGTTTGTTGCAGAAGTGAGGTTGTGATGATGTTTTTCAAAAATGACCAAAAACTTTTGTTTTTTTCTCGGGTTATGAGCCCAACCAAAGAGGCAGTAAGAACTGGTGTATGATTAAATCTTAATGTAGAAAATAAAACAAACTGTGAGGTTAGTGAATAGGTGATAAATCCCTCCCTGTCTGTCCCAAAGGACACAACATTTGTCCTCATTTATTACACCCTTCCTGTCTGCATTTACCTCCACTGTTGATTACCAACTGTTTTGTCACTCTAAATTCCCATTTAATTCTCTGCAGGCAACACCCTTTTCCTCTCTATTGTATGCTTCCCCCGTTCTCACCAAGCACTTCATGGCTTGCTTCTTAATTAGACCAGTTTGTGTTTGCATGGAAGCAAACTCATCTCTCCTTCTTGTGCCATTATGTAGTTCATGTCTGCACTGAATAGAAGGACCAACTTACAGTATAATGCTGATCTTACTTAGATTTACTAGATATGTTGGCTCTAATTTTGGCTCAACTACATTAAGGCTTCCTTTTTTAAACATTAATATTAAGGTTTGAGCTACAGAATTGACCGGTCTGAAGGATATTGAAAACCTAAAGGTGCTCAATCACTGTACATTTTTAATCAGAATTATCATTATCATTCCTTTTAGAATTTCCCAAAGATATGTTTTTAAAATTGGGTTTTGTGGAGTTCTTACGAGTTTACAAAACACTCAAAGCCAGTGTTAAGACATCTTCGGGTGTAAAGGACCAAGAAGTCATGGTTGTGTAGAAGTCAACCTGCTGTTGAGATGCCACATAGCCACAGCTCTGTATCATCTGAATAATATTGCTGGCTTTTTGGCTGAAGGGTGTCATGGAGGGATTACAGATGGTCGGTGGATTTACAGCAAAAACACATCAGGACTTTGGTGGATTGTTGCAAAATTGTAAAATTATTTTGATCTGAAACATTTTAGTGTGGCAGAAAAGCAAACCCTTTCAAAAGCTACAGCGGTGTTCAACCATGCAAATTTAAACAGGATGCATCTGTAGTGTATGTGTTTTCTTCCCTCTATCTTTGTGGAATGGACTCAGGAAATCCTGAAAATGTGTTTTATAACAGCTTCCTAAAGTATACATAGTTATATGCATGGGATTAAGACGTGGATTTTATGGATTCAGCTGGGAGGCAAATATCTACTCATGAATTCATCAGTGATATGATAAGGAGAGAAGTGAATATTGTGGAGATTCTCTCCTGAACTGGGTCTTAATGGGTTCAGAAGAAACTAAGCCAATCTTTGAAAACTTGTGACATCTAAACTGCAAATATTTCACTTCAATATGTGTTACCTCTTTGATGCCTGGCTTCCTGAAACTAAAAGGCCTTTCCAAGCTCTATAAACGTTCCAATTGTCTTCCCAGTTCCACTTCCCCTTTCTAGAAGAGAGGCCTTTATTTACTCCACGAGGACCACTTATTCTAATGTTACCTGTTACCTTCCTACTCCCATATGGGAACTGCTGGGTTATCACGCTGGGCAATCTAACCCGTCAACTCTCCAGTGCTCTTGTACATTCACACAAATGGAGATTATATATATATATATATATATATATATATATATATATATATATATATATATATATATATATATATATATATATATATAAAAACACATCTCCTTTTCTCCTATCTGGCTGAGTGATCTAATGCAGCCGCTCTCCTGCCGTCTGGCTGCCATGGCTGGTAAACTAAAGCTGCGGCTTTGAATTACTCCCCGTCCTTTTACGTCCCTCTGCCTTTACCTGTCTTTCCCTGCCCTTTCTGTCCTCCTACACAATCTCACGCTTTAGGGAAGTGATCCATGCTATTGCACTTGCCCTGACAACAAAGGCCCTATAGTGTATAGTTTCCCATGTATATGTAAATATGTTAGAAAAGCTGACAGGTAAAGAGTGGCAGATAATAATATTGCGCACACAGACATGCTCCCCATCTCTAGTTGCAATCAAGGTACAAGACTCAAAAGTAAAGCATGTCTTCTCGTTTTTTCAGGTACAGTGGACCTCTGCTTATTCACGGTTCAGTATTCGCAGGTTCACCTATTTATGGAATTTTTCACAGAACTTTCAAACATTCACAGATTTTATTGTAGAGCATATCTAAAGTATTCGAAAGAAAACGCAGCTTGAAAATCTGAAGTACCTAAACACAATGCTACGTAGCACGCTAATGGCTGGCGTTTGCAAAGAAGCCAATCCAGGAGCACCATTCATTTTCCTTGACAATGATTGGTTGTACCCTTAAGAGCAGAGATGAGGAAGACTGTTAGCTAAGGAAGACCAGATGTTAGCTTCTGCGGTAATGCTAAGATGGTCTCCATTCTGCGTATTGATTCATATTAAGGTATATTTGGTATGCAGTTATGAGCATCCTTAGAGAAGGTCTCAAGTACTTGTGAATTTTAGCTGTGGTTCCTAACCCCTGCGACTACTGGGTGTCCACTGTAGTTTTAAGTCTTAACTCTCAATCTGAATGCATCACTATCAATGTCTGAAAAAGTTAGGGTCAGTTTATTGATTCTTGCATTTTTACATAACTATTACACTGTAAATCTAAAATAACTTTAAAAGAGTTGCCCTACGGAAGTCCAAAAATGCCAAAACTCAATAAAAAAACCCCAAATATTTAAATGATTGCACAAATGTCTGTTTGATATTATTTAATTACAATTGAAAAGAATTACAAAAATAACGTAACTAATACGTATTAAGCAAATATATCTATAAATATTTATTTTGAAAAAAAAAAACACCGTAAATTACCGTTTGCTCATTTTTTTCCTTGCTTTAACAATGTTTGTTGAAAACAGATGTAATGTCATTGGAAAGCCTCTTTATTTCCCTTGAAATGGTGCCACATCTGTAAGGATAAGGCATTTGTAGGTTAATTAAGCACATAAAAAAACTTGTCATGCCCTCTCTGCCAATACCACTTATTCTATTGTTTATTGATTAGAGGTCTGTATTGGATTGGATGATAGAAGTTTGAAGAAATAAGACAGACTGACAATTAAAACCTAATTCATATTACACACAGAGGCCTATGTAGTATTTGAACGCTAAGAATTAAGTTATGGGATTGTCACTGTTTGCAGAATCTGATGTTGATGTCTCAGCATTGAGATTGTCTCCAGTAATGACAGTAAAGTCCTAGATGTGCAGAGATAATTAAAAGCAGAGGTCCATATTGTGCATGGCTGTTATCCCTTTGTGTGAAACCACAACAAGAATGAAGCTGTTTTATGTGTTTTTCCACATCTTATTTACTTTGTGCTGTCTCTGTTTACGGTAATTTGCAAAATTAAGCAGACAACATTAATTATTGAGACAAAGAGCTAAAAATTGTTCATGTAAATACAAACTGTGTTGTTCTGGAAGACTTTTTAGCCTAGCATTTCTCATCCATGCTCAGGATCTTCTTCTTTTAAATCTTAATATTGAGACTATCTTGCTTTTTTCTGTGCTTTTACTACAGAGAATTTATAATCATACTAACCTTTCTTCTCTTTTTATGTTTACTACCTCTAGCATGAAAAAATGTGTCCAATTAAAACAAAGTTGTTACAATGCAAAACAATATGGAAAGGCTGTTCATTTACATAAGCATTGCACATTATATTGTAAACCAGAAAACCTCAGGGACTACCCTGAGGTAGTCCTCAGGGTTGTGTTTTCGATATGCTTTAATTACGAGTCATTCTGTGCAAGCTCAAATTTAGCTTTTTTATTGATTTCTGATTGTCTACCCAAAATTTTTAGTGGACATTAAAGCAAAAGCTGATGAAGTTATTGTTAGATCTCTGGAGCAGTTTATTGAAGGCAAGGTAGAGCCATGATAAATCTGATGAAATGTTAAGCAAAAGAAAGACTGCAATAGTCAGGTAGAAGATGTTGGGGCATTGGGTGTATGTTGGAAAAGTGTAAATGTGAGACTGAGCCAACAACAGAGCTGAGGAATGGTGAGGCCTCAAGGGAAGTGCTGCTTGCTGTTTGTTGGCAAGCCTCCCATGGTTCCTTGTTTTTTAAAATTGGTTTTGATTACCAGGTTTTGTTCCTGTTATTGTTCATTGTGTTTTTTTTCAATCCAAGAAATTTAAAGTACACCCACCAAACTCTTCTTAAGTCATCATCCTTTGGCTCCTTTCTACAAATTCATGCTCGTAGAACTCCCAGGTTTCCAGTCGTTCTTGGTGGCCAGGGTATTTTGTGTCTTTTTTGTATTTTTATGGAGATGTGTGGGAGAGAGTGACATAAAACACAAGGCAAACAACTTTAAAAAGCGGGTGGAAATCTGATCCAGATAGTCATAAAAGCTGTTTAGCTGTTCCTTTCTATGTTCTTGCCTCACCCGTTTCTCCGTTCTTCTGTCATCCCATTTGTTCTCGACAATCCATCATCGTGTATTTTTCCCTTTCTCTGACTCTTTTGTCCGTGTATAGTAACACCTCACCAAATAAACTTAGCGTCTTCATGTCTTTCGGTTTTCTTCTGCTTTACATTACCCCCCCATCCCCTTTCACCTCATCCTCCTGTCCTCTCACTAAGCTTCAGGCCAAGGATCCCAGCCCCACACATTTACTCAATAACCTGTTGCAAGTGATGAAGTAACAAGAGTAGGTGCTTAGGGGTAATTCTTTCAAAAAGTGTAACTAAAAGATGTGACATAGTAATGCTGAAAACTGTATGATTAAATTTAATCGTGCCTTTTATTATAAAGTTGACTTTTAAACTCCAGAAATTGTAATTGAAAGCAATTCACTTCACTTTGGCAGAGGGAGATGGATGTTTGCATTATTTTTTAGATATGTGAGAGGACGACTCAATATCTTAGTGGATGCCGTCCTGTTTGTACCATGCTTGCTAAGTTTAGGTGAGTTTAGAAACCAGGCAAAAGTGGAGCATTCCATTGGGTTTGGGATCAAGTTTTTATCTCAAGGGATTGAAATGTCCTGATCATAAGTTGTTGTTTTTTTTTGTTCAGTTTGGGAGATGGGTATACCACTCTTACTTTGTCCACAGTAATGACTGGTCTGCTGAGGTGGAGAAGCACAAGACATGAAGCTCTGGATGTACTGGTCCTCAAATCTTCAAAAAATCAAATCTTCAAAAAAAATGGGGTCATCAGCACTGATCATGAACCAAATAAGATTTTGAATGCAAGTAGCTGAGATTAGCTTCCCTTAGGTGAATGTGCTCAGCAGTAGAGACAGGGTGAGTAACTTTCTTATCCATGGGGAGATTAAGGAATAATCAGCTGAAGTGGTATTGGTTTCTGATTACAATGATTTCCTGGTCACGTCCCTTGAGAGATCTAGAACTTGCTATAAGGATTATTTTTCTTTCCTGATTTCAAATCTGCTGGGATACTCCTGGAAGAACCAAACAGCATCACCAGGCATTAGCATAATTGTGAGAAAATGGCATTTCCCAATGCTGAATTTGAAACTACCTCAAAAAATCTGAACAAAGCCAACCTGGGCTGAACAGCGAGCTGAATAAATTACTCCTCAGTTAGGAGAAAGAACTACACAAAAACAATGGTCTGTCATAATCTTAGAGTATGGGGACTTACCACCAACTACCAGATTCATCTTGGTCACCACAGGCAAGGCTCCTAGAAGCTTTTTTTTTCTCTGAATATCCACATTAACAACTTGTCTCCCTGTCCTTTAGATCCTCAACCTGGGACTCAAATTGAGCCTCTTTCCAAGTGTTCCCTGGATCCTAAAGCTGTTTTCTGGTTTAGACTCTCCCAAAGTACTTGCAATGAGAAATTGTCTTCATCTTTGAAAGCTCAGAATTGGTTCTACTTAGCCAATCTATCTCACTGCCTGCCAGCCAGCCATCTATTCATCCATCCACTGTGTAATTTGGACTGGTTAGAGGTTCATTGCATGGCAGCACCGAGGCCAATTAACCAAGCATGCCTGTTTTTGGACTGTAAGAGGAAACTGGAGTACCCTAGTAAAATGCATGTTCACATGGGGAGAACATGCTGACTCTGCTGCGCAAAAGCCCAGTATGGCTTGCTGCTGGACAGCTGTGTTTACAACGACCCTACCATGTAGCCCAAGTCAGCCTTCCAGCAAAGGAGACGCTGAACAACTACTCACTGTCCCCGGCCAGTCTACAGTCTTGTTCAAGCACCCTGGGGTCCTCAGTCTACCTTCTGAGTTGGAAACCAACCTGTTGCAGATAAGATGGAGTCTAAAACTCCAGCCTGAATTCATGGAAGCAACACTGAAGGAGCTGCAGGCTGCAATTTTTGTTTTGAGCTTGTTGGATTCAGGAGTAGTGGTTGAAAGGCAGAAGTCTTTTTATTCCAAATAAAAGATCCAGATCTGGCAAAAATCTCCTTAAACCCATAGGAAGAATAAGTTATGTTCTGATCAAACTAAACTTTTGCAAGCAACTTCAAAAGGTACATCTGTCACAGAAATGTGGCAGCATCATGCTCTGGGGTTGCAAGAACTACCCTAGAGTTTTGACCCCAAGCATTCAGTTTTCTTCAGGATTTTCTGGGTTTTTTCAGCATCACAATGAGCCCAAGTAGCAACTTAAGAGAGGAATAATTAAGCATGTCAATAATGTGCTGTAACTCTTTTACACGTGTTAGAAAATGACCTGCCGGCCTTATGGACTCACCTGTTACTGTAAACCTAATTTTTAAAAAGTAATAAACATTATTAAAAAACACTACAAGTTAAACATTCTTTAATATTGAGATGCTGTAAGTAAGTAAGTAAGCAGTGGGCTCTGCGGTCAGAAAAACTGTGTGGGAATGAAAAACATGATAATAAACGTAGATCAACCCAAAAAAAGAAAAATTTCAGCTGTTGGATTTTTCATTCTAATTAACTCCTCTGATAACATTCTTATGGCTTTACTAAAAAGCCTGTTTGTTTGGTTTAGATGTACCCAACTGGATTTTCTGTTTGCCTGCAGTTTAAGTGCTATTATTATGTTGAGTCTGTTTGTTCTCTGGCCAGTGGGGTTCTTGCAGTCGTGTAGGTGCTGTGGAAAATATTTGTTTACTGAGATATGGTAGATGTTCCATGCAGATCAGCATCTGTGGCCTATTAGCAGAGTTACAACAAATCCATTTTTGATGGATAGATAGGATGGCCGATGGACAAGAGCTACAACAAGAGGAAGATGGGGATAATGGGCTTTGCTTAGGAAAGGAAAGCTGCTGTGCAGTGTACTGCTGGCCAATAACCCCTCCTCCTTCACTGAGGTTTGATTACATTTCACAACTAAAAGCACTTGGCTAAAGTCAGGAAAAGACTGTTGCTGTGATTGAAAGAAAGCAGCACTCGGCAGGAGATGGGACACAAGAAGCAGCTCCAATGTGAACCTAGAGGCCTCTGCTGGTTTTACCATAACCCTTACTTCCTTCTGAGAAGTATCAGAAACAATGTCATACGAAATACTGACTGAACTAAATAAAGGGTGTGTAATTCCTTCAGTGTTTGTGATCTAAGCCTGTTGAGTAAGACAGCCAACAGGGAAAAACTAAAATCAGTAAGGGTGAGCAGATTTCAACAATATTTTGCAAAAACTCGGGGTGCATTCACACCAGCCATGTTTGGTTCGCTTTAGTCGAACTCTGGTGACCATTCTGAGGAGAAGGTGCCACGCTGTAGTGGTTGTGTACCCCACACTCCACAGGCCCTTGCTTGATAAATGAGTAAATTAAATTGCTAATACGTTGTATTTCTTCAGACTTTAATAATCCAATCCAATAAATGAGAACAACCAAGAGTCAATATCAGAATAGGCTGTTCGACATTGGCAAAGAGAATTTAGTTATTTTGTTATTAACGCAACCCACAAACTCGTCTCTACTCCTAAACCCCTAAATGCATTTTGCTTACAAATATTTTCTACTGTGAAAGATTTATTCCTAAGAAACATAGTTACGTAAAGAAAATAATCCTTACTTTTCATGCAATGCGTATTTTCATAAGGGATGGATGAATGGATGGATGGAAAATTCATTCCTAAGATGGCAAATCATTCAGTTCTAGAAAGCGTTGCTGTGGGATAAAAACCTTGTATCTCCATTTTGAGTCATTTTTGGTTTTCTTCTAAAAGTCTTTTCTTCTATTGGTCACTTTTCATGTTGGTTTTGTGGTTTCATTGCTACATTTCTAATAAAAAGTTTCAGATAAAGCTTGTAACTTAAAACAAGCAGTATAAACTTTCATTAAGAAACAAGATCTTTTTTCCATTCCTGAAAAGTTACATTTTTGCGGATGCAAGGTTTCTGTCTGACAGTGACAAAACACGTAAAAACACATCTGGTTGTGAACTCGACTGCGTTCATCTCTCTTGTCAACAGGAAAGCTAAGGATTTTCTTGTATCACTGATCCACCTAATAGACAAAGACATTTTCAAACCATGCAACCAAAAGTCTTGCTGCTTCTTCTTAGTCCTTTTAAATGATTTTAGTTGAGAATTTTGGTCTCATGTTGTCTCCGATCAAGATTAAGTTATTTTAAGCAAACCCAGCATCACAAACCAACCCTATAAAACTTCTTGCCATAATCTTTTGGCCTTTGTTTTTGTGTTTTGCCTTATTTTGCCATATCTCACTCTTTTTATTCCTTTCTTGCACATTTCTTGTTGCTCCTGTTTCTGAATTTCTTTGTTTCCTTTGGGTTTGAATTTTAATTCTTACGTATACTGTCATTTTGAATAAATTTGAAAATGTGTTCCAATGAAGCTCATTTGTTAGATGAAAAGTATCTTTTGAAAATAACAACCTTTAAGCAGGTATTAAACATACTTTTCAATAAGGCTACATTTCTGTATTAAAAATGTTTTTTTATTGGTCTGATGTAACATTATACTTTTAATGTCATGTTTTTATTAGGTCTAAGCAAAAAAGAAAATCATAATTAACAGAAACAAAGTCTTTTGAACATCTATCTGTGTAATTAATCTATGTAATGTGTTTCGCATAGTGATAAAGTTCTTGTAATAAATGGATGTTTTAGTAATATTCTAGTGTATGGATTGGGTCTGTATTCACGTTTTCATACAAACACCCTGAAAGGAAAGGAAAAACAATTGCACCCACACACCGTCAGACGCAGACTGACCATCCTCACACTAGTTCCTAAAGGCCAGTAGTCCATTATGAGCTCGTGTCAACACAAACACATCCTCTCAATGGGAGGTCTGTGTTTGCTCTGAGATGTTAAACATGTTCCAGTCTGTCAGAGCCATGGGTAGCGTGTTCACTGGTACACACACATACCACACTGCTGCCCTACTTCCGCTGTATATTTGTCTACACGTCTGGTAGGCAGTAGAGCAGAGAGAAAAGCTCCTCTTTGCCCCTTGTTTCAGCCATTGGCAGCAAATCCACACTTTACCTCATTAATTATATAACATATATATAAATCATATTTGGGAATGGGGAGATTTAACAAGGATTTGAAAAAAAAAAATACTAAGCTAAAACTAAAAGCAAGGCAAAGTAAGGGGAGAATTAGTAAGGACAGCAGGTCATACTTTATATCTATGGGCAGTAAAAATATCCCCCCATTTACCACTAGTACCAAAACCTCAATGAAGGAGTTTGTGTCCAGGTATTGACTGCATATTATTTTTAATTTCAATAATCCTAACAGTACTGTACAGCCTGTTATGTGGGTTAATGTGTCAGATTACTGTGGGAACAGACTGAACCTTAATCTTGGCATGTTCTCAAACTTCAACCACATCTAATTACAGTACTCACTCAACATCTTAACAACCATTAAAATTATTGGCTCATAACTTTATTAATCAACAGAAATGATTTGCTTTATACTTGCCAGAGCAGCATATTTAAACAGTTCAGGGTGTTGAAACACAACAAATTGTTAGTTGTCTTAACCAGGCAAAGGCCTTAAAGAGGACATCAACCATCAATCTGGAAGCATGTATGTCCGTTTGTTCTTCCATCCATCCATGGGTAGCAAGTTGGGACAAATGGAGTCATAAAGCCATCGTGTCTTCTGCTGTTGCAACTTGGCCCACGGTTGTTTTAGCTGACCCTGAAGACCCGGCAGATCATCACTGCGTTGTAGCTGTCGGAGCTCACCCTGCTCATTTTCATTTAGGGATTGATTGGTTGACCTGGTTTGTCCACAGACACAGGAATGGACATTAGCTCATTGAAAGACTGCACCAGAGTTTGATGCCGTTCTGTCTTCTTAACTGTCTTTGCTTTTGATGGATGAATATAACATACTCAAAACTCTTGTCTCTTTGAAGCTTGCAGTTCCATGTCTAACAGAATTAGTAGCACTATTAAGATTAATCTTCCCTTAAATTCCATTTTCAATATGTTCTTCCCTCCTTTATTTCATCTTCTGTTCATTTTTTAGACATTTTTAGACATTCATCTCCTTTCCAATCTCCTTCCCACTAAAACCTTTCTTCTTACATATTTAATGACATCCCCTTCAGTTCAGGGTAATAGCGCAGTTGTCATGTTATGTGGGGAGCCTCCAGGACCTGCTCGCTAAAGATGTGTGTTACGTTTGTAATGATAAAACATTAACAGCGCTGCATTAAGGGACTTCTTGTGATGTATGACTAATTCTTAGTCATATGCGGGGAAAAGAAGTAGAGTGGAAATAATTCTTGAAATACAGTGTGTGGAGCAAAAGTGTCTTTGAGAGGAGGCAGATGTACAGACAGCTTGTAACTTAAGTTTGAAACCATCATTTAAAGGCTCAATGTATAGGATACAGCGACATCTAGTGACAGAAACTGCAAACTGCAACCAAGTGAATGTTTTCTACCTATCCCAAAATTATGGTGGCCAACCAACAGGTGCAAATACACAGCAAACAGTGAAACACGCTGCAAACACATAAATGATGCAAACTTCAAAACACACTAACACAAAAACAAATGCAAACGAAAAATGTTTAAACCACAAACAAAATGTTGCAAACACAGGAGTTAGCAGCAAGGGGGAAAAAATTTCACAATTAGTAAAAACAGCAAGTATGAGATGCTGCAAACTTGCTCTACAAACTGGAAGTGCTGCAGAACACTAGGGGGAGTTGACCTACAAATCGTGTGGGACCAGACTCTCAGTAAAGATCGTAGATATGTCTGTGGTAAAGACGGGATGTCATGATTTAATGAGATGTCCAGAAGAAAGATGGAGGAAGGAAGGAAGAAAAGTGCATCATACTTCATGTCTTTTTGAAACCTGCAGTCTTTTACAATATCATTGAACATCAGGATATTTACATAGGTATTATTACCTACTCTTGACTCCCCCTAGTGGTCTGGATTACTTCAGTTTTGTGGAGGAAGTTTTTCACATTTGAAGTTGTGTTTGCTGTTTGCAGCATTGTTGCCTTTTTGCTTCTATTAACAGAGGTGTCATGCAGTCTATATTTGTGTCGTCCTGCTATTGTCATTATTTTTCTGAAATGATTTAAAAAGAAAGAAAAGGGTTGAGCTAACCATGTTAATTTTTGAAATCTAAGTTATCAAGTATCACTATTATAAGCAACATGATTTCCTAACGTCCTGTGTCATGAATTAGTAACACTCTGTACATTTACAGTGAATTTTCAAATGCATCATACATTCAAAACAAACTTTATATAACCTTTTGTTACTCTGGTAACAGACTGGAAAGGAAACCTGCATGTGTTTCTCAGATGTGATGGAAAAAGAACCCCACATGTGCTGTATGCTCAGAAACAATAAAGTGAGTCTGTATGACAACAAACAAATACATTCATCATGAACCAATAAAAGAGCAAGAAAAGCAAACCTTCCTGCAAGCCACATGTGGTAGATCAGTTCTGATCAGGAAATTTCCAGCTTTTTGTGACAAACCGAAACAAAGTGAAACAGGATTGTTTTTTTTTTTTTTTTTTTTTATCAGTCTAAATCTGCAAAGTGTGCACTGCACTATTTTGTATTTGGCTGTGAATGATGTTTGCGAGCCACTGTAGGTGGGCACACATAACTTAATGCTCAGGGCCTCCAGCGATCTTGGCTTGCCTCTGCAGTCAATGGCTCTGCAGGAGCTTATTAATGATAGGTGTGTTATGTTTTTGTTGTATTCAAAATTTTGAACTTTTCACCTTTGAGACACAAGAAAGGTCACGTGCGTGTGTGACTTTTAGTTTCATCCGATACGCACGCCCTCGCTGCAAACACACGTTTCCAATTCGGTGTCCTAATTCACGTCAGCAAGCTCTCCAGTGACACAACGAGACTTCCCTGCGCCAACAGCCATCTGTCCTTTAAAAGAGAGAGAGAAAGACAGAGAGACAGAGAGAGAGAGAGAGAAAGAGAGAGAGAGAGAGAGAGAGAGTGAGTGAGTGAGTGAGTTGTGCACACCCTGAACTTCTCTTCTCCAGCACAGATCCAGTGTGGCGCACTGACAGGCGGCAGTCCTCAGAAAGTGGGAAGTTTTCGCCAAAAGCTTGTGTAAGAATTAATCACCTTCATGTCGACTCTGTTGGATACTAACCCGCCGATGCTATGGTTACCTTTATTACGGTAGGAGTACTTTTTTTAAAACAAATTGTGGTGCTTTCTGTGCGCCAAATTCGTTTTTTTCCACTCTTAACATGGAAATTTGATCCAATGTAAACGGAGAATATGAACGTAATTTTCGAACATCTCTAAAAATATCCCAAAGAAGCGCTTTTTAAATGTCAGCTGTGTTTTTAGACAGATTTGGAGTTTTCAGGCTGAAAAAGTTTTGGAGAGTACATGTTTTGTCCCAAAATCACATTTTATATTTTCCTTCTGTTTTATTTCCTTAAGATTTTCTCAAACACACTCATTTTACAGGTTATTATTGAATTCTAGTAGCAAAACCCAGTATAATGTGAGACGCGCATTGTGCGCTCCCTCAAAGCAACACAGCGTGGACGCACTCATTTTACTCGCTTCTTTGGCTGTGGACAGGTAGACAAAAGGGATGGGTATTTCCAAACACACACACACTGACACAAGCATATGGATGTCAGGGCCTCCATTTATTGTTAAAAGTCAAAGCAGTCATAAGGCAGGTGCTGGCTGCTGCTGCAGAGTGGATCCGGCTGAATGCGCACGAAAGCGTTCAACTTGCGCCTTTCGGTTCCCCAAGCGCTAATTGTAGTCCCTGTGCGCCGGTTTGTAGGTGTGAAAGCTGATACGTAACAGATGACTTCCAAAACAAAGGCAAGCTATGTCTTCAATGGGGTTATTTCTCCCTTCCTCACCCTCGCCGCCTTGCACATAACCCGCTCCTACTGCATGCGTGCATAATTGTTGGTGAATGCAGAGTCCCGCTCAGAGATGATAAACAGCCTCGAAGACTGAAAGTTGTCTGGGAAGTTTACCGTTTTGGAGCAACTGTGACATGACGCATTCAGAAAAGAACCACAAAACCCCCCTAAACCCCTGCCTAAATAAAGTGAAAGTTAAACACTTTATAACCGGAGTTTTCCAAAGTTTGCTCCGCTCTGCAGTATGTGCGTAATGGCGCGGCTGAGTGGGCGCTGTGGGCGCTTTGTCGGGTGCCTTCCTGCTGCTGTTGCAGAGGCCTCGAATGGAGTTGACTTGGAACAGAATTAAGGACGCAGGGAAGCAGGATTGTAACTTTATGAACACTTGAATCAGGAATGGCTTCCGTCTGGCGCTGAGAAAGAGAAGAGTCAGCTGCGAGTTTACCTGCGTGTCCTGCAGCACTCTGGGAGTCACTTAGATAAACAGATGGAAGGAAAACAAAATGGGGAGTTGGGTTTTCAATACAATATGGGAGGAGCTAATGGGAGGTGTTTGAAGTACAGTACAGACAGACCTTAGTGGGTCTTAGTGACATTTTATGCAATAGACAAACACAAAGTACAGTTTTGCCAAGTGAGGAGAACACATGGCATTCATATTTTTTTAACAAAAAAGAACCTGAAAGCTGCAACATGTAGTTGTATTCAACCCCCCCCCCCCCATGACTAAACACCCATGTTTGATGATAGGTGATGAAAAGGTTCAGCTCTGGACACATGGTGTTAGCTGTATCATGCTATGGGGATGCTTTTTCTAGCAGGAAAGGGGGTGAAATGATTTCCACAGCATGATACAGCCACTTCGGAGATGTTGTGTTCAGGGTAGTTTTATGCTCCATGTTGCCTTTTAAATTTTGGTCAGCGTTAATTCTTCTGTGAACAGATTTTCCCACCTGAGCTGTGGATCTGTGTAGCTCATTCAGAGACACCTTAGACCTTGTGGCTACTTCACCAAGTAATGCTCTCCTGTCATTTTGAACAGAGGTATCAAAGTAAAGGGGACTGAATACAAAAGCATGCCACACTTTTTAGTTTTCTTTAAAAAGGTGTCATTTTCTTTCCGCCTCACAATTATGCAATCTGAATAAAATATGTAGACGTCTGTGGTCCAGTTTGCTGCTGTAAATCCTTCAGTAACTGAGAAAAATAAATGAATGTGTAACTTTCAAACTGATTATGCATGCTGTGCCTGGAAGTAAAGGTCAAAGATCAAGAACAGTGCAAACTCATTCTCAAAAGAACCGATCTCAGACTGAACTTTGAACATATAGTGATGGACATATTTATTATTGTGTGCTTGTGGTTGGGCTTTGAAGCTTGCACATATCCTTTGGAGGCACTACAGAAAATACATACATATGATCGAACCCCTTCCATATTCCTGCGCTTGGTTCGGCCAGAGAACAGGGTGGTCTGCGTGGATCAGCAGGTTTATTTCATCAACAGATGTTTCAGTTACACTCCCAGGAGTGACTCCCAGGGTCAGTATGTGATGTATTACGCTTGTTATTCACCTCTTCTAATGTCAAGCCAATGAGTGTCATTTACTTGTAAGATGTCATGACCCCATTTCCAGAAATTTGCAAGGAAAATGACTGAAAATAGGCAAACCACTTTAACTTGATCACTGATCATGACAAGGCTGCCTTCATGCAGGAAAATGAGATCTCTTTCAAAGATTTTCGCCTCAATAACGGGGGAAGTCCCGTTTAACCAGTAGTTTAAAAGACTAATTGGGGCAAGTGCTCTGAAGTCCCAGCTTCAAAGAATGTTAGCCTGATGTGCATGATACAAACGACTAATAGTCAGTGAGGTAGAAATTGGGTGTTGGAATATAGCTGGATAGCTGCATAGGGTCAGGTCCAGTTCAGTCAGATGAGCACAGATTGATATGGCTGAAGGAATGTTTCAGTGCAGAACTACTGCAATGTAAAGAGAATGGACTGAACTCAATGTCTTAGCTCTATCTATCTATCTATCTATCTATCTATCTATCTATCTATCTATCTATCTAACTAACTAACTAACTAACTAATCAGAAAATATGTCAAATGTGTAAAAGTAGCCATACAAAATCAATAGTACAATTTGTTTTTTAACTTAAAAAATCCTTATGCTGAGCATGTGCTCCTGCTATTGACTACCAGTAGTGCTAGACGGTTCCTGTTAGATGGTGTGGATTGATGGTTTCAAACAATATAAAATGGTGCTGGAGCTGGTGATGTCATCCCTTCTCCATGTTGTACTGTTAGCCATTTTTGTTGTCTTGCCTCCAACTGTTCGAGCACAAAATGTTGCCATCGACCACACAACGTTTTGTACCAAAATGGGAGTGGAGCACAGTGCAAGGTTGGTAAGAAGATTTTACATTAGGTTACATGTGAGATTTGAGAATTTTTGTCATTAACTCTATAATTTCTGAAACTACTTAACTACAATCAAAACTAAATCAATACACCATGATTTAAAGACATGGCTATGAAATTCTTTACAGGTATGAAATGAAGGTAGGAAGAAACTAAATGAAACTGTGTAAGAACAAGACAGGTGTATGAATTATCAAAAGGGCAACGTGAGCTTGAGCCAAGCATAGCAAATATAATTATTATAATAGCAGGTTAAAAACTTTTAAAATGTTATATATAATGTATTTGAATATATTTTGATGTATTTTGAAAGAACGAAAACAACAAAAAAGTGCATTGCATTACATTATTGCCTTTAGACATGTCTAACTTTTCTCTTTGGCAGTTCTACTCACCTGTGGAGTTGTTCAAGGTTGCGTTCTTAGCCCCTTGTTTATGTCATTCTATAGGCTGTCTTTGAGGTTTATTATTAGAAAAAAAAAAAACCCTGTCTTTGCTGATGATCTCCACATCTGTTTGACTGTTGATGGATAGTTACATTTTTTGGAAAATGGGAATCTTCTGTATTTGTGTGTGGTGATTATTTTAACTGCCGCAGATATCCGTCTCACTTAGATGATTAGCTTTCATGCTAACACCTAGTCAAATAGGTCCAAAAGCAAAGAAGACAAATGTTATTATAAAATGCCAGTTTAACTTCCATAGTGGTTTATGCAAATGACATTTATAAACCCTTACACGGCTGCCCCTTTTGAATTAAATGATTATTTACATAGAAATATAGGGGTGTTACTCTGAAGACTGTGGTCAGTTGTCGCTTGTAACAACAAAACCTTCCCATTTAAAACACTACAAAACAAAAATATGTGAAATTCAAGCAGCGGTTGATAAATACATTTAACATTCTGTCACAAAGTTAAAGTGTTTATGTTTGGAAGTGACCATTGTGACAGTGAACCAGCTGACTGAGGAAAGCTTACCTTCCTAAAGAGCAGCAGTGCTTCACCCATCTCTCCACAACTCTAAAAACACTCAGCAGTGCTTCTTGTCAGTTGTCACTGCTTTTCACATCGCCAAAGGGTTTTAACAATAAAGTCAAGTGGGACTCAAGTATTTTAAAACAATACAAAGATTTGTGTTAATATGGTGCTGGGTCAAGAACCTAAACTATGATGGCGCTGTAAGGTTACAGAAGTTTTCTGACCTGATCTTTTACGCTTTCTGAGTGTTGTAGAAGCTGGAGGTAATTTCCAGCATTTTCTCAATACTTCCCTTGGTATTTGCTGTTCCTCTAATACTATATACTTGCAGTCTAACAGTGCTGGCTGCTGTGAGATGGTTTACACATTTAGCAGAGTGTTTATACGCTGCACATTCTTATGACTTGTTAGAGCAAAACATACTGTAAGGATGTGGATTACATGGGTCAGATCTTTACTTTCCCTATTTTCCTGACTGTTTACATCCAAACTCTCTCTCCCAGCCTGTTGTCCTCTCTGTGTTTCCACACTAAAAGGAATACTCTTGACCTCTGCATAATGTCCTTGACTCTGATGCAGCAGATTTATGGCCCAAATTCCAACATAATCATATTTATCTCCCCATGCATATGCAGATTACTAGGATATATATATAATCCTGTTGTGAATGTTTCTTGTTTTGGGCTGAATCCATACTGGAAAACCCAATCGCCTTCTTCCAAGCAACTCCGGCTCAGTTGTCCTCTTGGAATCGAAAGGTTATAGGTTCATTTCCAACTTACTTCTGTTGTATGTTGATGTACCCTTGGGCAAGGCACTTAACCCCAAGATGCCTACCTGATGTGTGAACATGGTTCCAGTGTAAAGCACCTTGAGTGATCTTGTGTTTTTAGTCCATCTAAATATTACCCAAGGTGTTGTTTCTGACCGGAGATTTCTTTTTTTTTTTTTTTTTTTTTTTTTTTTTTAGGATTTTTGGGGCTTTTCTGGCCTTCATTTGACAATTAGTCGACAGGAAAGCTGTGAGAGAGGGGGGAAGACATGCGGCAAAGGTCAACGAGCCAGGACTCAAATGTGTGACGGCTGCGTCGAGGACAGAGGCCTCCGTACATGGGTCACGCACTTTACCCCTTTGCCACCATTTTACTTTTTGTTCCCTTAACGCCACCAACCTGCTGGGTTCCTTCTGTTGTCTCACCCAGCTGACCCCTCACAGCAGTAGCTCCCTACACGCTGTATTTAGACTATTTAAGGTTCCTAGAGTTAAACTACCGTGCTAACAGAGTGCAGACGGACTCAGATGTGGCACACTATAGGAAGTCCCACCTCATTATCTCCTCTGAAAGAGACACCTCGGAGTGACATATGCGTGGACTGATGTAGCCACCTTTGATATTTGAGCTGGCAGATGTTCAGATGACCCGAAGGCAAAATCTGCTACTTTAAACACATTCTGAAGCTCACCCCACACAAATCCAATCCCCTACACTTGTCCACACATTCGGTTTGACCTTAACGCAAACTTAATACTAATCCCAGCTTTAATCTTTACCTGGAGGGAAAAAACCCTGAAAACCAGCCTGGCTGATTGGAAAGAAAGCTTTTTTTTTTTTTTTTTTTTTTTTTTTCTCATTTTAGTTTTTGTATTAAGACATCTGGTTTTGGTTCATCTTACTTTTCTTTTAGCCTCACTTCAGTTTTTTTGTGAATCCAACACATTTTAACATAAAATATGAGTGTAAATAGAAATTGTAATTTCCAAACTGATTTTATTTATTAAGGGAAGAAAATCTATCCAAACCAACCTAGCTTAAATCAAACGGATCAACAATGAAACTAACCTCCCGAGTTTTAAACGTGACATTTTGTCCCCTATTAGCCCGCCTCTAGCTAGGTCAGCACCAGCTTTTCAGAGCCAGAGCCGGTAGAAACACACAGATCTGGTGCTGAGTAGGCCTTCTTGTTGCTGATGGCTCTCACTTTGGCTCGCTGTAGAGCCGTAGAACCTCTCTACTTGAATCTCTTTTGATTTATGCATGACGTGTTGCTTTTTTACACCTTCAGCCTACCAAGTGATTTCTTAAATCTACAGGTCTGGCAGTAATCAGGCCTGGGTGTGGCTGGTGACATTGTACCCGGCCTTCTGAAAAAATTTGGCCAATTACAAGTAATTTATGATATAATGAAGGGGGTGATTACTTGATCACATAGGATCATGCTGGTTTGGATAATTTTGTGTTTTAGTAATATAAATGATTACTTGAAAACAGCACTATAGCATTATTGAAAATGGAATCTAATTTCTCTCAGTAACAGTTGTTACTTGTTAGATTTAATGTTTTCTACCTTAATCACTTTAGATTTTTGTAAATTGGCGCAAAGCACAACTGTTTCCTAACATTATTAGCAGTTCCAGCGTGTACAGTGGAGTAGTTAAATTTCTTCCACATCCAAGACAAGAAGATCCCCGGGAGCTTCAGCTGTCACGGTGAATGACTGAGACGGGTTTCATGACTTTGTCAAGCTTTTACATCATTACAATGTTGAAGCAAGAAAAAGTAGTAAAATTTATGGGATACAGTCACTGCCACCCAGCAAGCCTGCCTTTTATCTAATTTGCTCTCTTTACACGAGTTAAATCTGGAATTTATACCCGCAGGTCAATAGACGGTAACATTGGTTTCAACAGTTTTCTGAAACCGAGATTCTTCAGGAAAAATAAATTTTTATTGTTTTGATTTTTTTTTTTTTTTTTTTTGCTCCAAACAAAAGTTTGATATGAATATGGAGTCTGGGGCCAAAAGAACAGAATAGCATCAGTTTTGAAAAGATTACACAAATAGACAAATTGGAAATTTCTTATCTGAACTTGCTTCTTGATTCCCATTCTTCACTCTCAGAGTCTTACTGTATGTCCTCTGAAAAGCAGAAATTTGATGGCATTAATCGGCATAATTCAGTTGGATGCTGGAAATGATGTGACATTCACTTCCTGTCTCTCTTTCTGACATGGCTATGAATAATGATCTGGGATTATTGAATTCATTCTCATCACTACAGTCATAAGTCTATAATAAGTAAAAGTAACTAATCAGACATCACAAGCTCTGCAGTGTTTGCCGAGAACTGGCCTTGCATGAGTGCTTGGCGCTGTGTGGCCTATTTCTTTTGGAAAATTAGCAAAGAAGACTTATTCTTTGCTAATTTTCTCATATTCTAATTTTTCTGACAAATAAGAGCTTTATTTCCTCATCAAAGCAGGTAACTATCTGGACAGATTCAAATACGGGATCTGAGGCTCAATTAAATGTTCTCCTGATATTAACTAGTGACGCTTCTTTAACATAGAAAGTACTCCTTCATCAGTGTTTCTGATTCTTCTTGTGTATCTGCTCTGTCTTTTCAAACCCCCAGTCAGAACTGGCAGATGGCCCCTCATACTGAGCCAGGTTCTGGTTCTGCTGGAGGCTTCTTCCAGTTAAAGAGTAGTTTTTCTTCTCCACTGCTGCTACATGCATGCTCGTATGAGGGATTGCTGTAAAGTAAATGACAGCAATCTGCTGGAACAGGGGTGTCCAAAATGCAGCCCAGGAGCCATTTGTGGCCCTTAGAATGATTTTGTGCGGCCCAACTGCAGTTCAAGAATGATACAAATTTGGCCCATCCAGCACAGGTGGTTGATGCAGATGGAGACTTTTTATTTTTAATCAGGGTAAAATTATTACAGACAGAATTTTCTTACAATGACATGTTGTGAATTGGCACTCTATACATAAACTCATTTCATTTAAACATTAGACATAATTTTAATGTTGAGATTATTCATAAACCTCATTTATCTGTAAATATCTGGTTAAATTTAAACATTTAGCCACTGAAAACATCTAAGACTTTAAAATATGTAAGACGTATCATTTTAGCTTCATTTCGGGTGACTGTTGGGAAAAGTGTGTCAAAAACATACAGAGCAATATAGAATAAACCTCAAAGGATCTGTGTTGATACGTCCAGGAAATCACAAAACAGTGAGTTCAACTTGAAAATTAGGTATTGAACACACAGGTTCTAGAAAGTCTTTATAATGAGGACGAGTCTGTGTGACTAGTTTGCAAGAGGTCGCCCCCCGTCCCTGCTAATCTTGACTAGGTTTAGTCGACTACAGGATTTTTGCCCTCAACTATCAGCGCAGGTGGTAGAATTTAAGTGGTGACAGAAATACATTAGCCTCTTTACTCAGCTGTAATGGTTGAATCTGTCCCCACTTTTGTTTTTATCACCTGGGTCGGCAGCCTATAGGACACAAGAACAGGATCAAAGAAACTGTAAAAGTGGCCAGCAAAATCATAGGAGTCAGATTACCTGATTTAACAGAAACGTTTTTTACAGAGAGTCATGCAAAAGGCAGAAGACATTCTCTGCTCCCCAAATCACTCACTTCGTGGTGAATTTTTGGTCCTACCATCTGGGAAGGGTTTCGGGCAACCCAAATCAAGAAACAAAAGATGGAAAAACTATTTATTAGCCAGGCCATTATTCAGATCAATTTTAAATGTAATCGGGCCTGATCTTGTCATTCAGCATGTTTTATTGATATTTGTACTGATATTTTATAGAGTTTTTACTGTTTTGCCAATGTTGTTGTGTGATTGTCTCGGTGTTGTGTTTTTAAAAACACATTTTCCACCTCACTGCAAGGAAATTTCCCGAAGGGGATAATAATAAAGTGAAACTGATTGATATATTGATATTGACTGAGCAACAAGTCAGAAATACAACAGGATCAGTGCCTGAAGTCAAAATCTTGACTGGAAAAACACAGAAAAAACACAGCAGAAACTAAATTTCCTCTTGTTTCTGATTCATGTACAAAATAGCACTGCAGCACAGCTAGCTCGTACAAGAAGTTAGAAAAGTTCAAACTCAAATAAGTAATTTTTAAAAATTCCAATCTTTATGATCTGTAAAATCTGCATATTCTGCAGTATTTGAATAAATTTAAGGATGAATCTATGACATACTGGCGCTTGATTTCATCAGTGACGTTTAGCGCAAGAAATGTTTTTCTTTGCTTGATACTTTATGAGACAACTTAAAAAGTCTTTTAATCTCCTGCCAGTTTGGACCAGAGATGTTTCAGAGCTACTGTCTGGCAATTATTTGAATTGAAAATTTAGAAATTTCTTGCTCCTGCAAAAAAAAAAAAAAAAAAAAATTGTAATTCCTTCCCTCTGTTTAACCACACAGATGACTAACCAGGTAATATCAGGTTCAAAACACAAACCTCTATATTACTTGCAGAGAAACAAACGCTTTTACCATAAAATGTTCTTTTTAGGATTTTTCAATGTTTCTTTAACCCAAGACTTTTTCCCCCAACTAGTGAGTTGCTTTCTTTGCAGCCTAAGCTGAAGTCTCAGCAAGAGTAGTAGTGGAAATCCAGTTATAGCTTCAGATATTAACAAACTCACTTAAGCATTTAGTCATTTCTGGTTACATTTAAGAGTTTTCTTTATTTTTGTAAGACGTGTGAAAGATACCTGCCAGGAGGCAGTTAAACACTTTTCAGCAATCTCTAGTCTAGTCTGATATGTATTTATGATTAAAAAAAAATCCTTGACTGTTGATTCAAATGTTCTCCATCTTCGTCCTGTTTGTGCATAAACTTCCACTTAGATATAAAACTCTTGTAACTTTATGGGTGAGAAGTTCTTACAATGTCAACAAGCATCTAACTGTCCTGAAACTCACTTGTTTTTACACCAAAATGACCTGAGATAACAACAGTATTGTAACTCAAACATTTTTATGTAGCTAAATCAAATCATAAATCCTCAAATCAGATTCTTGTGAGAACAGTAAAGTTTTTATTTGGGAGCAATTTACACTTCTTGGTTTAGAGGGAAATATTTGCGGTCTAATTGATTTATCCTGTATTAAAACGCACAAATGGAAGAAGTTTGCACACCACTTTTTTGACATTCCTATGTTTTAGTTAAATGGTTCAGTGATTAGATTTGACTTTCCTGTTTTGAGTTCTTTGGAGATCTCGAAAGCAAAGCAAGTCCTATTTCTACTCTCTAGTTTGTACCTTATTTGACAAAGAGCAAAGGAGCTACGTCTATGAACATGTGATACGGATTAGTGTTTGTGATATGTTTGTTTCACTGGAACCTTTTAGGTCAGAATTGTTATAAGGCTAAAAGCTGAAATGAGTGCTCATTGGGGTTGTTTTTTCTTTTTAGAATGAACAATGCAACCTGCCAGGTTGAATGAATGAATGTGCAATGCAAGCTCTGCCGTTGTAATTTTCCACACTGATGCTAATTATTTTTTTCTCCTAACTGCCTCTCCAGCTCCACCATTCTGTTTAGGTGTGCCTCCTAGTTAAACGCCTCATGAGTGACGGCAGAACAGTGTAAATGAAGACATAGGATGAAAGTAGTAATTAAGATGTACAACTGAATCATCTGTTAATCTCTGACCTGATTGGTGAAAATGCAGCATTTAGAGAGAGAGAGACCAATAAATTCAAATGTTATAACGTCTGGGTTTGTTGTAAATTGAATAAGGGATCATGTGGATGCAGCATGATCTGAATGTTAGCTTTTATACATGAAAGCACATCACAGTAATTAAGAAAAGAGATGACTGTATTTTGGCAAATTCAAAAATAGATGTTTTTACACTGTAAAAGCCAGGGATCCGCCCATCAGGATTATTTTGTCTCCTATACTTAACATTTACTTATTATAGGATTAAATCAGACTCAGCACATACAGCTACAGTCTTCCAACAAAATTATGTCTTGCTCCTGCCAATGATGAGGAGTAATATTTTTAAGTGCTAGACTAATGGCTTCTTTGCATTTTGATAGGACTCTGATAATTCAGCCAAAATGAACAAAACTTACATAAAAAATGCTTGTCTTGCTTTGCTTTGAGCATCATAAAGTTTAAAGACTAATCTTTCTGCTGCTCTCTAAGCAGCTCTGTCCTACACCAACAGCTGTTTCAGTGCAGCATGGAAAGCAGGTCATATGAGAAAAGGACCGCTGCACCAGTCAATACAGTCTTTCTGTCACAAGGATCGGACTTGGAAAGTGTAAAAACCAACTTTTTTCAGGAAAACAAAGATTTGTTAAATAAGAAAATTCATATGGATGATCTCGACTAGTTTTACAAGCAGGACATGAAAAAATAGGACATGATTTTCCAAATATTTTGTGAGGCTCCATGAATTACTAGTGTTATTGCTGACAAAGACTCAGACAGATTTTCAAAAATGTCTTGAAGGAGACCCAGACCGAATACTTAAGATCGGATCAGGAAACACCTACTAAAAGTCCTGTCATTTTTGTCAAAAATCAATACGATTTTTGTTCCAGACACTTAGTTTATTGTCAGTTTAGATTGCTGTATTATTTGAGGTACACCCTTTGCTTAAGGAAGGATTGTTCACAGTGTGTCATCTGGACTGTATTTGACACATCATGCAGTTGACTCATTTGATCTTGAACAGTATGTAACAGTAATATGGCAAAAGTGTTCATCTTCAGATCTGTGTTTAGTGTCTATGTAATGTTCTATTGATTTAATGGGTCTTGCTTAACTTGCTTGTTTGCCTCGGGGGGAGTTACCTGCTCTGCCTCCATTAACCCCTATTGCAAGTTGGCACGAGAGACAGCAGGATTTTCTGGAGATTAGTAAGATCACGATTACAAGAGAATACAGATTGAGTTGTGCGTAAGACTACAATCCTCCTTAGTCGGTGGTGGAGTGTGGCCTCGTCCCAGATCTGCTATGTGAGTTAGGAAGAACTATCAGTGACCACAGACCCCACTAGGTTGCCTAACTTAAAATGATCTACAAAACACAAGAACAGAACTAATGCTGGTGGACTCTTCGCAACTTTCAGCAAAAACTGATATTACAATGCATGCTTATTCAGACTGCACTCTGCTAGGTCATGTTCATGTGAAAAGTGTCGCTTAGTTTGGAAAGATAAACAGGAAGAAATTGTGTATAGAATGCAAATTTAGGGTGTGTTGTTGGCATTGCCTTGCTTCTTGAGCAGTTATTCACTGAACTGGTAACCACAGAGCTCTTTCATGACTCAACCAATTACTGACATTATGAGCTACAAACCAAATGATATGAGATGGATGTCTTATGAAGCTCCAGACATTCCACACTTCTGATTTTCATCTTGATGTAGAAGAACCTTCAATATTAGCAATTAAACTTGACCTACTGTTCTGATAGACCTACTTCCACTGCACAAGACATTTCCTGGTTAGGACTATGAGTCATTGAGAAACTTCTGTACCTGAGGTGACATTGTCAGTTAATATCACTGGCTTGAAACAATGTAAAAGCCTTAATATAAGATTAGTTTCTTCAAGAAGGAGCATTATCTATTAACCCAGCACTCCATTTTACCAGAGTTTTATTCTGTTAAACATAATCGAGTTCTTTGGTTCTACTACCATTTGTGACTTTTGTGAGTGGTGTGTGCGTCCAGGATGGTGGAACACTCCATACACATGAGCCAAAGCCTCTGCTGAGCCCTACAGTCTATTCCTGCTTCAGTGATTGTATTAGGCTTGATGCCGGATTAGCTCTCCTGATCTCTTTGTCTGATTTTGTTTGGTAAACTATTACTGCTCTGTCCCTCTTCTACCTCGCACAACCTTTGCTGGCAATCCATTTACCCCATCTTACCGAGTTTGCAGATAGGCATTCCCTGATTGTCAAACTTGCTCCTGAGCTTGGTGTTTGTTTGCTCTCCTACCGAGGCTTGGTTTGAAGGGGTGGAAAAAAAACACGGGATGTAAATCTAAGATTTGTCTAAATGTGACTGCAAATCAAAGGGATTGAGAAACAGCAAGAGAAGCACAAGTTCAATTTCAAAAACAGTCTAGCTAGAAGTGAGACCATTACCACTGATCAATGTAGTTGTGTGGGGTGTCAGTCATGGTGCTCTCTGTCAGATGTGGAGCACAAAGAGAACCACATAAAGGTAACACAGGCCTCCTTTCCTTTGTACCTAGAGAAACCCCACGGAAATGTAACCCCAAGAAGCCATACTGTGTCTGCCGGCCTGTTTGTAGAAGAAAAATGTGGATTAAGGCCTTCACTTTTCTGTTACTTCCTCTCTTTCACAGAAGGACTAAACCAATAACCACTGTGTTTGCTTATCCAATAGACCAAACTGTGGCAATCACTCTCAACTTGAGTGCGAACAGACTCCTAGCTCGCATTGCCACACAAACAATCCGGCAGCTGCTTTCACTTCTGAGACTGCCATCTTTATTTGAAGTATGACAGCTGAAATATGTTTTCCCCCCATTGTGCTCTGTTATGATGATAGCTTTCACACTGCGAGGGGTGGTAACCTATTCCTGAATCTCACTTTAGCGCATGTAAACAGTGCACTTAGAAAAACTCTATGAAAACCGCAGGGATCTATGTCCAACTTGGCAGCGCTAACAAAGTGGGAATTCCAGATCTGGAGCTTAAAAATACACAGTTGGGAAGTAACAGTAGAGGATCCAAACACTGTCTCAAACAGAAAGTGTCTTGCAAAAATATTTGCACCCTTTGAAGTTATGCTTTTCCCGTTTTTCCCCAGAACTTTCCCATCTTCAATGTATTTTACATAAAGTAACCCTATATGTAGTAACCCTTTTACTACAATTTCAGCTGCAATTTTATCTGTGGGTATGTCTCTACTCTGTAAATCATTTGTCGGTGGTTTAACTTCAAAATGAAGGTTTACCTGCTGCCTTGAAGATGCAAGTGCAGTCAATATTAGCTCAAAATTTGAATTTCATCAAGTTGATTTAACAAGAGACGAGTTGTCTAAACATTGTTTTTTAAGTTCTGATAGCTCATTAATCTTGAATTGTGAGTTGTTTTAATTTAATACTGTAATTTAAACCAAATAATTATTTAAAATTATGCAAAAAACTGTCCTCACCTTGTTGAACAAGCACACATTCTGTATTAATTTCACTCATTTTATGAAGTTAAAATGACTACTTAATTTTGGTTAGAATTTAAATTCTTGATCTGATACTGCATTTTATTTAACATCACACTGAATTCTGGTCAGAAATGACAAAAGACATTGTTTTCAACCCTTGCACTGACAGTTGCTTCAAAATGAAAAGTTGCCTTAATGATACAAGAGGCATCTCAAATTAATACACTTCCATCTCTCTCACGGTGTAACACAAGATACAAAAACATCCTGCTAAGTCCCCACTCTCACCTTTTTCTTCTTTCAGTGTTTTTAGGTACTAACTTAAAAACCCTCATTTACTCAACTCTTGGAGATGACAAAAATTAATAAAAAAGTCAACACAATTAACTACTGTAAGTTTATCTTTCAGACTCGCATATTTAAGTTCAAAATGTAAAACTTGCAAGATTTATTTGACTTAAAAAGTAGAAGTTAGTAGACACAACTAAATGGAGCTCAGATGTTTTACAGTGTACCAGCTTTGCACATCGAGAGTCTGAAAATTTTCCCTGTCTGTCTGTGTAGAATAGCTCAAGTTCTGACAAAATCAGATGGAATGTTTGGGGTTGTTGTGCATCTGGAAGGTGAATATCTGCCCCAGGCTCAATTCCTTATCAACCTCGAACAGATTTCCTTCTGTTTGCCATGTTTTTAGCTCCATCATCCTCAGATCCTCTCTGACCAGCTCCAAATTTGACTGACAAATTAGCATTATTAAACAGAAAAAAAACATGACTAAATTCTTTTGGGCTATTAGCTAACCAGGACGTCTGGTTCTGTGACAGATGTTTTGTATTCATAGCTTTGCTTCGCTTGCTCACTTAAAAGCAACTGTCACTGCTAATAAACACAAACTTGAACTTGGGAGTGTTTCTTCCCAGAATGACAGTCTTAATCCATCGAGCATAAAAGATCAGAAAATGATTTAATTTGTATGAGGATGATGTGGCGTTATTTACAATGACAATAATGTATTATCTAACTTGAATAACTGACCTGAATGAGTTTGAGAACGAGATTTTAGGCCAACTCAATTTCATGCACGACACCTATGTTCGTCCACAGCCTCTATGGTCTTAGTACCAAATTTTCCCCCCAAAAAAGATTAAGAATTGTAATATGACTTTTGATACAAAATTAAAAAAGGATTTTTGTATCTGTGTTTCAATATAAATGGACACGAAGTTAGCACTTATTATTACGTCACAATATCGTATGACGTCTGGTAAACAATAGCTCCTTTCACAAAAAAATCAATGCAGGGTGTTCACAGGTTTGTGTTTCAGACATTCCCCCTAAACTTGGCTAACTTTAACTCTTTATTTGATTCCAAAACTTTCAGCTGAGATCCAAAGCATGTAGGATCCATGAAAATCACAAACTGAAAGTATGATCTGACACTTATTGGTCAGATTGGGTACTACAGTGACTATGACAGCTACTCCTCCACAATGGGCATTACTGTAAAGCAGCAGACTGCAGGCTAGTGATCCACACAAATATCCTGACTAATTAACTAATTAACTAAGTTTAATATACTCTGAGTGTTGGTAAAAAGCAGAACAGCAAAAAGGTATAATGTTCTGCACAATAAGCACTTGGAATTTAGTGAGTTATTCAATTTCTAAATTTATACAAACAGCATTAATATAACTGGTATTGTCAATATATTAAATAATTTCAGCAGCTGCAATTTCAGAATTTCTGGTTAAAGGGTCACAAATTTAGCTATGTGCACAAAATTGGGAGGAACAGATATGAAAATTTGGGCCAATGTTGATATCCAATATTTTTCTATCCTTTCAACACCGTGAAAAAATGACCACACTGCTGACATTGCTTCTCTGCTTCAGTTAAACACCCCACAATCCTGAGCTGCATCACTATTACAGTCACATGACCAAACAAACGCCACTGGCCAAGAGTGTCTGTAAGAGATTTACAGTGGAAGCCAGATTGTTGCATTCACTGTAGAAAAAATGTAAAGTTTTTTCTCCCTGTCCAGCAGTAAATCAGAATGAACTTTTTTTGTTTTAGTTCAGCTGGATTATCAAAATTGTTTGTTAAATGCCAGAATACTGAGAAATAGAGAAACTTTAGAGGAAATTTCTTAAAGTTTCCTTAAACTCAGAAGTTTACATACATGTATTTATATTTGGTAGAATTGCCTTTAAAATGTATCATTGAGCTCAAATGTTTTGGGTTTCCTTCCGAAAGCTTCTTACAATAGTTTGCTGGAATTTTGGCTAATTCCTCATGATAGAACTGGTTTAACTGAATCAGGTTTATAGGCTAGCTTGCTCTAACACACCTTTTCAACTCTGCACACACATTTTCTGTGGGACTGAAATTAGGGGCTTGTAATGGCCACTCCAGAACACTGACTTTTGGCTAAAACATTTTTGTAATTAATTTCTCAACAGATGTTTTGAGATGTTACGTCAATATTTCGATACGTTTTTTTTTTTTTTTTGTCATGACGCCTACTATTTTGTGAAATGGATGCTCCTGCTGCAGCAAAACACCCACAGAGTGTGATGCTCCCACCCCGTATGTCAGCAATGGCTTTCGCCTTGGAACTGTGGCATAATAACCCAGTCATTTTCATTTTCTTATTCTTGTTGAATCATGAGCAAAACTTTTACTGATGCTTTGGTTCTGGGTTCTGTTGTGACTTCCTGACTGAATCCTTGATGCCTTCTTGGAGTAATTATGGCTGACTGGCTGCTCTCAGGAGCGGCCAGTCAGTCAGTCATGCTGTTTCAAAATTGCAACATTTGTTACATTTTCAGCTGCTGCGTTTCACTTTCACACTGCACTGCACCAAACTAACCAAACCCCTTGAAAAACGTGTTTACCCCCTCGCCCGTGGGGGCACTGCACCAAGAACCACTGAAGGAAATGACATGAAAACCTATGAAGAAGACACTGAGCACAATTTCCTTCTTCATTAAATGTAAACAGAAATGGAATGGCGTTAGATTTTAGTGGTTGTAGGATTTCTCTTTTGTTTTTGGCAAAAGACCACCAGCTATTTCCTCCACTAGCGATAGACTTGTATGTTTGTTTTGGTTGTATTTACCCAGAATGCCCTGCGCCGTAGTCCACGCCATGGTTTTGGAGAGGTTCAGACTTCACTTCAACCAAACCAAAACCTTGGTTTTTAGGCAGACCAGAACTCGCATCAGAGTTCAGTTCGGTTGTGCGTTCACACCTCCCCAAAGGAACCAGACTTTCTAGGCAAACAAACTAAAGTGCAATTAAAAATAGGGCTGGTGTGAATGCACTCATAGTGTTTGTTGCCGGACTAAGAAATTATCTTTTAAAGAATCTGTTTTTATTCTGGCAATTATCAAATAGAAAGAATTTAGTAACTCCAACTGGAACCTAAAACATAAAGTGTTGGACAGAAAAAAAAAAAAAAAGTGTCTTTCATGCAGCATAAATAATTTATGCTGCATGAATGTATGAATGTATATGGGGCACTTTCTTAAGCATATTAGATATAGAGCAGTATTTTTTTGATGCTATCACTTTCTATTTTTTTATTAGAGCCCTCTCTGGCAGCTGAAACAGATAAATTGTTACGGTTTCTTTCTTTCTGAGGTGAAATCTTTCAATTGCACTGGCACTTTGAGACTTTTCTGAAGAGAAAATGTGATTCATAAGGTCATTCTCGGACAGAAAAAAGTAGTTTGGCACCCATTATTCTTGTCTGAAACATTTACATTAAGAATATGTGCTCATTTGTTATATTTAGTGTTGGTTTCTGCTAATGGGTGAACCTGCTGATTGACAGAAAACACTTACAAAGTCCAAATTCTTGCCAAAACAAGAAGATCCCATAAATTCAGTATTACTCAATCTAACATCTGAAAGCAACAGACTGTGAGCTGGTGCAAGTCTCCGTTAAATTATCCACCTCTGTAACTTTGCTGCTATTTTAACACAGCCTGTTTTTTTTTGTTATTATTATTTTTTCCCTACTTTAAAATGGCACTGTAACTGAAACAGTATGACTCTCATTATGGTTTGCAGTGTGTTTAGAGTCAACATGAATGTCTTCTTCTGCTGTCTTTTTGAAGTCAGTCCACTCTTACTTTTTACAAGGTGTGGGTTATCCTCGATGTGAAGAAATATGTTCCTGTAGGTGTGTGTGGATGGATGAACATTCTGTCCTCACATGTTACACTTTGACCTAAACCTAGAAATGTTCTTTTGCCTGCTCCACTGGAACAAGCATGGTTCAGTACAAAAGCTTCGGATTCACTTTCTCCCTTCTTTGAGGTGCACACGAACGCTTACCACAACAAAGCCACTTTCCTTCTGCGTCAACACATGCATGGGCACAAACCCGTTTTCTCAAGAGATAATCATCCGTGAATGCTGATGCTGATGAGTCACCTGGCTCAGGGCTGCAAAACATTCAGAGGGTAATTCATTGTTATGACTGGAATCTGCCCTTCCCTGCACACACCATGACACCCTTGGGGTTCAAAGATGGGGTGGTGAGAGGTAAGATAAGCCACTCACCTTAACAGGCTAAATCCAAGTGCACATTTAGGGGTGTCAGATTCACTCAAATGAAATGTGTAATCAATTACAGCCAGTTGCTCACCCACAGATCAAATTTTACCCTTAGAATATTGTAATTTTGGAAAAATACCCACCAGCTTTTTATTGAGGTTTTGATGGGAAAACTTATATTCAGTTGCCAGCAGATGTTTTGAAAACCAAACACAAGCCAGTGATATAATTTCTCACATGAATGAGAAAACTACTGCTTAAAACTTTAATGCCTCTAAGCAATTTATATCAGTGCACAACTTTAAACAACTATGCATTTGTGGATGTGGTATTATTGTTTCAAAAGGTTGCAACTTTCAGGCTTTCTAGTAAATCCAGCACTTGACAACTGTAAGGATAACTGAAGTAGAAGTCAAACAGGGTACCTTAAGTATTTGTTTACTTGTACATGTGCACTTCAAGGCTCTTTATCAGTTCCAATACTCTAACCAGGCAGACCAGATAGAAGACAGAAGGTGTGGGATGGTTACAGTTTCTCTTGTAAACCAAGATTTTACAAAGTTTTCACATTGATATCAGACTGTTCATGCTGTTTAAGCTCCCTTTAACCAGACACCAGAGAAATTACTGGGGTGGCCAGAGCTTTCTCCAGCTTTGATATTGTAATTTTGAAAAAATACCTACAAACCTTTAGTTGAGTCTTTAGCTGAAAAACAGATTTTGAATAATGTTCTAACCAAGATGAAGCACATAGAATAGAATAGAAAATCCTTTATTGTCCCTTAGTGGGGAAATTCATGTGTACCAGCAGCATAGTGACAGATAAATGGAAGCATGCATAAAGGTAAAATATAGGAATATAGGAAATATAGGAATAATAATAATAATAAAAAAAAAAGGATGTAAGGTACTGTACAGTCAGGGAAAATTTACAACATAGGAAAAAATACTGTACAGTTATTCAAAAATGGCATTCTCAGTTGCAAGGAAATTTGCAGCTGAGTAGTAAAATTGAAAACTGTGCATAAATAAAATCTCAAATCTCTCAGATTTGCTCTGAAAACTTTTATGTATTCATTTCAGCACCTCAGAACTTTAAGGATAAATAAAACACTGAATTTCTTTACTGGTAGACAACCAATATACACTCTGTAGGTCTTAAATGCGTAGATGTGTGCTCTCAACCAAATGGAAGAAAGAAGGCAAAATTAATCTCTGAGCATTCCTACAATTTAAAGTTTTTTTTAATGATATACAGGGGAATGTGATGAAGGTTTCCTTGCAGCTGTAGTTAGCTCAGTGGAGAGCTGTTTCCCCTCCCCCACATGTTGTCGACCAGCTGGGTAAAAGAAGGCTTTTCCCTGGCTTTCAAGGGAGGCTTCATCTGTTTGTAAATATTTCTAATCACAAAAACGTGAACAGTTGAGGTGTGAAAATATGGACAGCTTATCACCTGTCACACATTACATCTGACAAGCTATGAGCGGTATGTGTGCTAAGCAGTTGGCTCTACCAAAACAAATATACCAACTGATTAAGAAAGTAATATCAGCCTGTCAGCTTTACTCTATACACAGCAGAACTGCTTAAAAAACACAATATTCTGTGCAATATGTATGTTTATTTAAAAAGTAATATAAATTCTGTTGGTGTTGTCGTCTATATTTTTGCTAAAGTCTATCATAAAAATGTAAAAAAAAACCCACATATTTTAGATGTATAACTGTAATAATAAATATGGTATATAATGTGATCAAAACTTTTTTTTGCTCCCTACAGATTTTTTTCTATTCTAACTTTGTATCAACCTACATGTTTCAAATCTTTAAGCAAAAGTAACATAGATGGTTATGCCATCCTTCTATTAAGCATCGGTTTTATACATCATAATGGAGATATTTTGGCATATTCTTATTTGCAGAATTGTTTTACTACAGCCTTATTGGGAGGGTTAAACATGAACTGCCAGGATGTTCTGCTGGACAGCAGTTTTCTGTACTGATGGAAAAAAAACCCAGAAATTTTCCAGTAATATGTGAATGTGGTTATTGCAAATAGCTGCCAAATTACACTGAGCTGTTGAGGGCACTGCCAGTTTCTAAATTACACATCTGGAAAGATGATTAGGGCTATCACTTCTGACATTTTTCCCAATTATTCGAGGGGCACTCAAACAGTTCTTCAGTGTTTTTTTGGTTTTGTTTTTATATATTCTGTTTGTGTTAAAGAATTATCATTTGTGTGACAAATGCAGGAAATCATGCTACAGACTGACCTGGATGTGGCTTACATGTGCCGAAACATCTGGAGTCAATTGGACAGCAGGGATAGGGCTCAGACATTGCAGGGTGAAAATCCCTCTGGAGGATTTGCTGGGTTTGGCACGCTGCTTCACAGTGCTAAGCCTGTCACTAAACGTTCCCGACTGGGGGTGGGTGGCTGGGGGGTTGTATCTAGGTTCTCCATGGTAACGCCATCATCCGTTTCATGGCCCTGAAATGTTATAGTCGTGGCTTCTTGATGCAACAACTTCCATTGGAGACCCCCAAAGGAAAGTTAAGCTCGAACAAGTGGGTCAAATCTGTGTTTATATACAGTGTTATTGTTTGATAATAATTAATATTGACGGGGGCTGCAGAACACACATGGGATTAATTACTGCTCTAATATCTATTTTGGGTCAAAAATTCAAAATCTGACACTTTTAATTTTACAATATTTACTTAGCTGGGTAAGATGAGCCATTTCTACTATTGGCTTTTTATGTTTGCCATGATAGCTACTAACATATTTCTTCTCAGCAATGCTTTGCGTAAAAAAAGCAGTGCTTTGTATCCTGTAATTGACTCCAAATCGAGGCATATGTGACTTTGACTGCCAATCCAGCCTCATCAAGAGAGATTTCATGCTAAACAGAACTAATCGTAGGGATTCTGGTGGATAAACCTTGAGCTTCTTTCCAAGGTTTTCTAATACACAGCCTCACCCATCTATAAGAGTTGCTTTCAGTCATTCACTTATGTTAGTTTAAGTTTATGACAGTCGTCTGTTGTTTCTAATCATATTATAAATTAGCTATACTCAACTTTTATAAATATGTAAATACAATTAGTTCACAACATGACTAAACACAAAAAGATAAACTGATTTTATTTACTTTTGTGGTATAGATTCTATTGTTTACTTGATTTTGTTATTTAAATAATTCAAATTTAATTTTTTGCAGTTTAATCCAATTTATTTCAGTAAAATTTAATTCAGTTCAGAACACTCAGAATCAGCTCAGGTCAGTCCTATTCAATCAAATTCAGTTCCGGTTACCTGAGTCTATTCAGTTGTTATAATCCGTTGTAATACAAAAAGATTGAGAACAGCTTCAGACTAGGAATGTCCTGGTAATTACAATTTTTGTTCCTAATACTGATCTGAGTCACTTAATACTCCATGAATTTAGTCCTAGCTGTTTAGCTTAACAAAGGAAGTTAAGCTAAACTTAAGCCTAGTTAAGCCAAACTGTATATTAAGTTTATTTACCTAAATGATGTGTTCTAACAATACGTCACCGAAAAACATGCACAGCTTTATGTATTGTTCTCAAAGATACTGAGATTTGACTTATACAGCTAGCCTTTATTAAATCCACATCTCACTCCTAATGATTATGTTGGTTGCTAGAATGTTAACTCTGTTTTGATAGGACTTCTTGATAACATGTCGCTTAAAATTTATTTGGGTTAATTTTTTTTTTGTTTTGTTTTAGCTGTATCTGACTTGACACATACAGCGAGAATTTTCTGTAAATCCTTATTTTCATTATGATGAAGATGCTTTACAGCAGTTTCTTGAAGCTGAGGACAAACGTTAGCATGTTTACTGCTATGTTCTGATTTTGATAGGATTTGTTGATAATTCAGAACTTATTTCTATTATTTGTAGACAAAACTTATTGAAAAAACTTTTTCTGCCTCATGTTAACTGTTTGAAGCACACAGATTTTAAAACATTATCTACACAGCCTCAGTACTGCCAAGACCATGCTTTTGGCTATGGAAAACACAGCTACACATCTCAAATGCTGCACCTACTGTTTTTTTTTTTTTTTTACTTTCTCAAAAAGACAGACACTATGCCACCAACAAGCATGAGGAGATAAGTGTATTTTGGTGCTTCAATATAATTTAAAATAAGGCATTGTTAACTGACTACAAAGGTATCAAAAATCGAATTGTGATTTTAGCAGTATTCGGAAACTTAGGTATCATGTTCCCTGTTAGAAGTGACATACAGGGACTGTGAGAAATATAACTTTTTGAATTTAAATTCCATTGATTTGCCGTTATGTACCACTGACTTGTGATGAGTCAACTCCGACAGGATTTACATAAAATGCAGTTCCCTTGTAGAACCACTGGTTTAGACTCGTCTTGCTGTTGCTCTGAATGCGGTGGTCCATTACTAATTTGTTTGGGGCGACTTCTGTACATATTTGGCTTGTCCTAACACAGACTCTTTCTGCGTTAGTCTAGCTTGAACTTGGCAGAAATTCCAATAATGGATAGGAAAATCCAGTTGAAACACAGATGTGTTCTGAAAAAAACTGCAGACTGATTGATAAAGACTTTATGTAACCAGATTGTTGTTATACCTAACTGTTAGGGAAAGGATATACTGAATGTCAAGAAAAATGTAGAGGGAAATGTAAAGCAAAGTCTTAATATTCACCACCACCATATTCTCCTTTTTCCATTTAGAGAGTTTAATAGTAGCTGGCTTTTAATTTAAAGCAATATCTCGAAGATTACCAAGCTGACCGCCTTTAGTTCAGAGGTTAAACAGTGATGTGTTGGTCACAATCCATTTCATCCCAACATCTCAAAATCCTTTAATCCTCTTCCACATTTCTTTCCGGAAGCATTCAAATTATTCTTTAATGCCATTATCAGGAGATTACAAGTTAATCACCTCTTTATCTTAATACAGGAAAGCTTGTTTTATTGTGATAATTGCAATTATTTTCAGGTGAAGTTAGGTGTAATCACAGGAACTAGAAACTAATCTTTGCGTAAATATACAACCAGTGAAAACAGTATTTGAGGTGCACCACTATTTTTTCCACCTTCACTAGAATACACTTGGCCCAATTGTTGTCTTTAACAAAAAAGTAGGAGCTGAGGATTGATGGTTGGTTGGTTAGTTGGTCAGTTGGCTTGTTCTTTGACCTCTTGGCTGGGTGGTTGGCTGATTAGTTGGTTAGTTTCTTTGGTTATGTGTTTTATTGGTTGGCTGGTTGTTTGGATAGTTCTTTGGCTTGTTGGTAGGTTGGTTTGTTGGTCCCTTAACTGGTTGGTTGGTTAAATGGATGGTAAGGTCTTGAATTCAATATTTCAACAAAGTCACCTAGAAAAAAAATCACCAGTAAGATCAGATTACTATTACATTGAAAACTCAATTATTCTTTACGAGTTGCAAATTTTATAGGAGAATTGTAACTAAACTCTATCCAGCATCCTATTAGTGCTTTACTGCTGAAAAGAATATATAACTTAATAGTCTAAACCACAACTTTCTGAGGGTTTTTATGGTCCAGGGGATTCAAAGCTTGTCTACTCTAAGAGACTGAGGCACGATTATTGATGAAAGATTCTTAAACTTTTTGTTAAGTCTATCCCACTATAAACTCCTATATCCCCTTACTTCACACAGAGTAAAAAACTGTATTCAAACCTACTTCATGCATTGTGACTCAACAATAACAACAACAGGTAGGGATGGAGGACTTTTTGACCCTTGAAGGCTTTGATTCTTTTTGTCAAACATCCTCTAATTAGAAATTTGATGTACTGAGGCATATTTTACAGTATTTCTGCAGTGATTCTATCATACTCTACCCTCCGGTAGCCTGTGATGAAGCAACTACCTACATTGACACAGTCTGCTTTGATCCAACACTGTGTTAATCAGACTGATGTGTGGTGTATGTTTATTGTCAACATGTTCCCTCTGCTGCCAATAAAGAGCTTTTTTTCTTGATGATATTGTTATCCACCGTTACTGGGGAGCAGAGCAGTCAGAAATGAAAAGAAAGTTGTTTGAAGTTTTGACCTTGAATTAGCTCTTTGTGACTTTATTTGCATGTGAAAAAAATCTAATATTTTCCCTCCTAACTACTATGTAGTTATACTTTCACAACAGATGTTCTTTTAACAGTGTGTGCTCTCTGAGTTTCTCATCAACTAATTATAGGAGTGTAATGATACAGCTCATGGGACGAGATAAGACCTGCTATTAGGTTTACGAGAATGAGAAACAATTTTACCCAAATTTATGGGAACATTTTGTTTTAACAAATAGAACGTTTTACAGATTACAAACCTTTTTTTGAAAAAAAGAAAATGCAAGAAAAACAACAAGAAAAAAAAAACATCGCCCAGAGATTGAGGTTTTTATGCTGGTCTTGAAAGAAATTGCTCAAAAAAAGTCTGAGTGGTTTCAAAAGCTGAGTAAAAGGTTTTATGAATCTCAAACTGTGTTTAAAAGAATCTACATTTAGTGGTCACAGTAAGTAGTTTAGATTTTAAACAAGAGAAAACAGAAATAAATGTTTCAGTGCTGATAAGAAGTTGTGAAGAAAATACCAAACTTAGCATTGTTAACAGTTAACTGTTAGCCAGTTAGGGTACTGTTTTTGTGCAGATTGTTTGTATTTTGTTATTTTGTATACCAGTATATTTATCTAGCTTGTCAAATCCACTGCTACAGACAGGAATGGAGGTAAAAATATTATTAAATTTAGTATTTATCTGGTGCTTTCTATGCTTTTAAATCACTCCAAGGATTGCAAAAGAATTTGTTACTGAAGGCTGAGAATGTGGTCACGGTGGGAAAGATGACCAAGATCAGGGAATCACTGCAAAGGATCCTTCCCTTCACTGCCTTTTACTTGCACTGCCTTGAAGTTGGGAAAAAAACTTTAATTACATTGCAAGGAAAAAAAACAAGAAATTTTTGCTGCGCTAGTGCAGAAAAAGATGTTACACTCACTAGACTAGCAGCTACACTTTTGTTGTAAGGAGAGACCATGTGAAAAGTACACTGGCTTTTCTCTGTGGAGGGGTGGTGATTCATTCAGTAGAATTCAGCAAACACTTAACATGTGATTCCGTAAAACATCCCGGAATGACACGAACCAAAAAAATTATGACATGATGTGACTTGTAATGCCACTGGCGCTACAGGCTCCAGTAAATTTTGCATTCAAACAGCAACCGCAGGAACTTGCATAATATTTCTTAATACATTAACAGTTTTCTTGAAAAACAACAAGACTTGCTGAGTAAAAACACAAAATTGGAAATTTAGTTTAACTGGTGTAAATTTACTGACTGCAAAAGTAAAAGTTGTGCTACCTGCTTCAAGTCTTAAATAATCTAGGTGTGAAACTTGCTGCAGACTCTAAAAAAGATTTGATCTAGTTTTGATCTAAACTATTCTATTGTAGCGTCGCCCATATATTAAGGCTCATTATTCTGCTTAACAGTAAATCCCCTTTCGGTCTCAAAACTTTTGCAGCTTTTGACAGACTTTCTATCAGACTCCATCCATCTTACTACTTACTATGACCTTTTCCTCTGTTCCTGCTGGGAAAAAAAAATACATCCCACCAGCATGATGCTGTCACCACCGTGTTTCATGGAGTGAATGATATATTAAAGGTGATGTGCAGTATTTTCCACCACACAACATTTTGAAAGAACACCGAAAAGTTCCAATTTAGTCTCATCTGACTACAGCATTTTCTTCCGTGTGTGTTTTGGTTTGAAGCAAACTACAGACAAAAACAGTTTTGGCTTTCTGCTTGCCGCTCTTTCATATAAGCCAGATTTGTGAAATGCAACAAGTTGTTCGGCTGATAGATTCAGCCTAAACTGAGAGTCTCTGCAGCTCCTCCAGAGTTACCATGGGCCTCTCAGTTGTTTCTCTGATTAAGCCTCTCCCAGCCCAGCCAGTCAGTTTAGATGCCTTGTCTTGGTAGGGTTGTAGTTGTGTTGTAATTCCACTTTTAGGATTGAACAGTGATCTGTGAGACGTTAAAAGCTTGGGATAGCGTCGCTCAAATAAACATTTACAACATTTTACCAAGGAACAGAAAATGACTAACAACTATAAAGGTATGCCTTAAAGTCCAACAGGACAGTGAATACATGTGGCCAGTATGTGTGTCCAGCATTATTTGAGCATTTTCACAACATACAGAAGAGATTTCAACTTGTTGTATAAACTTGATTTACATTATTTTATGCTGGTACTGTAACATATTTTTGTACATGACTACACTACTAGTTGCGAAAGTGTCGTTTTTTTTCACCAGCTAACTAATAATCCATATTATCCAGCAATGAGGAAACTGTGTTTTTATGTTATGGCATGTTTACTACCACTCCCTAACAAACCCCTAAGACCTTCACAGAACACATTGGCACCTGTTCATGTTATAACATCACATAATATCAGTGTTTCATTTACAGAACCAGGAATCAGAGTTATGTCACCTCTTATTAGCCAACACACTATGGTGATGAGGCCAGTACAACACCGCAGGAAACCTGTGAGTGTTCCTGCTAACACGTTGTCACCTTAAGGGTGATTATCTGCCTCAATCCTATCAATTAGGTGTTAAAAGCTCACATGGTGTGAAGCTACAACATTAGCCTCTAACCTATTACATGCCTGAGACAATATTACAAGAGCACCACATGTTCTGCTCTCTTATAAACCTACCCTTCCTCTCACAGGTGTGAATGCATGCAACCTCAGGGGTAGGGGTAAGTTAAGGCCTTACCAGTAAATGATCATAGTGAAGCTTTGAATGGAGTTAGAAATCCTGGCGTCACTGTTACGTCTTAACTCCATTTAAAGAACTAACGAGAAGTAGAACGGTTTAAGGTCGCTAGGGGAAACGAGTGATTGTTAGACAATCTGATTTTTTTCAGATTAATAACATAAGCTCTGTTAATCAATGACCTTTTTCTTTAAGTTTGGTTTTTGCCAGAAAGTTAACATCTTACCTTTTCATGAGCATTTAATATCAGCCCACTAGGAAAGGATAACTTGGATGGGAGGGGAGAAACATCACCAGTATTCCCTTAAACTATCATTCCTCCAAAAATAAAACTGTTCATTTAAATACGAACTATCTTCCGAAACTGTTCAGCGCTGACCTGAAAAGTCAGTTTGTTGTAGGTCTTGTGATAGAAGGTTGGATGGTTTTGCGTTTTCTTTCAGGGACAGCAGTAATTCCTCTACATGCTGATATGATTACACAAATTGGATAATGATCAATTGTACTATCAACCCAAAATGACATTAAGAAAATTTAAACCAGCCCAACTGTCAGAGCAAAACATTGCCATTTTTCATGTTTTAAAACTACAGATAGTGTGTTTGTAATCCAAAATAAATAAAGTATAATTTCATTCATAGGGACTTTTTAAGAAAAACAAAGAACTTTAAAGTTTTTATCCAATAATTTTTCATTTTTATCACTAATTAATTATGTAGCTATTTATGTTGCCAACAATGAAATAACTTAGAGATTCAATTAATATTGCATACGTATGACTACTTTGTAATTCAAGTGCCGCAACACCCAGCATTACTTAATCTCATGCTACCAATGCTGCTTTACTCGCCTCTGTATTCCATATGCTACACAGGGAAGTCTAACCTATTTTCTTCTTATTTCAGTTAGAATAGAATAGAATAGAAATATCCTTTATTGTCCTGCGATGGGGCAATTTCTGTGCAACAGCAAAGTGGCAGGCAATAACAGAAACACAGACTTACACAAAGAATATAAAATATGTATAAAAAACAGAATAAAGAATAAAAAAATACTGTATAGTAAGCAAAATTTCAACATGAATACTGTGTAGTTGTAAAAAAATACTCCAGTCCAGAGGAATGTGCTACTGAGTTGGTTAATTAAAAATGTACAAGATGTGCATGTCTCTGCACATTAAAAATACAAGCTATTTACAGTTAGTAACAATAGAAGAACGGTAAGGTTGTAAAGATACTAGCATGGATATAAACGCTTATTGATTTTGTTGGGAGCAAAGATGGTTATAGAGTCTATTAGTTCTCTTAACAGCTAAGGGCACTTCCATTTTTTAAGAGCACGGAACTTTATCCCTAGATGCAGAATCGAATACAAAAAAGGCTTATGACTGTGTTCCCCAGAATGTACCCACTGTGGGGTGGTTTTCTAGTAAGAGGTGTCAGCAGTGCTGTTAAGGGTTAATGGCTAGCTTGTTCCTGGCGTGGCTTGGAGTCTGCCAAGGTTGCCACATGTCTCCTGTCTGTAATTTTCATGGTAAATGGTAAAATGGTAAGTGACCTGTGCTTGTATAGTACTTTAGCTAGCACTTTACATTCAGTCGCTCACCGATTCACACACTGATGATGGCAAGCTACTACACTGCAGCCACAGTTGCCCAGTCTGTCAGAGGCAAGGCTACCAGGTGTCTGACCACCACCTGCAGGCAAGGTGAAGTGTCTTGCTTAAGGACACAATAACTGAAAAAGACAGAGTGGGGTTTCAAACCAGCAACCCACTGGTCACAGGATGAATTCCCACCACTGTTGCCATGAACAGGGTTCTCAGTGAGTAGTTGTGAAGAGGATAGGGTGTCTGCTGTAGGAACTGGAGAAACTCATTTTTGCCTTCTGCTTATGATGTTGTTCTGTTGGTAACTTAAAGCCACGACTTTCAAGGCGCAATGGAGAAGTTGACAGCAAGGAGTGAATTAGGATGAGCATTGGTGACCACAAAAAGATGGACTGCTCACTGCAGGCTTGGGGTTCATCCCTGCCTTTGTTTCGAGAATTGAAGTAAGGTAGAGCAGAAGATTAATCTTCCCTTCTTGAGGCCCTGGTCATGACTACCATAACTATTAAGACTATAAGAGCAAGATCCTGGCTATGAGCTTCTGAAATGTGCTTGTCCATAGGGTATCTGACGGTATCTGAGTATTCCAGGCAAGTCTCACTGGGATGAGACCTTGGGCCAGAACCAGAACACAGTGTAGGTGTTATATTTGCCTTCTGGCCTAGGAACGCATTAGGAGCCTTGAGAATAAGCTGGAGAATATTGCTGAGGTGGTGGATGTCTGGACCTGTTAGCCCCGGATACCAGATCCATTAAGAAGTGTTTTTAGATATACCAACATACATATCAATCAATCAAAAATTTTCAGTAAGTTAAACGGACATGTTGTTTTCTCCTTTTGTGGCAGGTTCTTCCATGTGGTCAGGATTGTACCTACAGCAAACAGTGGCCGGCTATTTTGTTCTTTTTGATTATGATTTTGGTCACTGTCTTAATCAGCTGTTTGTCTAACTCAGTCATTTAAGAACAGGCTATTCGGTTTGTGGCTGATTTTTTTTTTCAAGCCAAAACAATTGTTACAAATTGAAAAATGGTAAGATCTTTGAGTTGTATTGGCATAGGTGTTCGTTGTTAAGGAGAGTTACTTTTGTGGGTGTAAAACAAATTAAAGAAAAATACTGAAGCACATTCCAGAATGTAAAAAATGGTTAAAAAAGTTAGTTTTAGTTTTTATTCATTTTGGCTACATTTTGGGTCATGTATCAAAGCTTCGCTTGCATAGACATGCATTAGTTGTAGTGCAATATATTCATAGACGCATTTTTGATGTATAGAGAATGAAGAGCTTTGATCTTGTTCTTTGGTTCATTCTGGTCTTTTGTCTGGTGTTTCCTGGAGATTGATCCTTGCTCCACTTAAAATCTAGTTTGTGTCCTATACATGTACCGGGTATGCTAATATATATTAGCAAAGCAAGAGAACTTTAAACAACTGACAATGCAAGATGGCATGTCAGTACAGATTTGCTAGTTGTCATCCTCTGCTACCAGGTGAGCAGCTATTATCAAAACAAGACAGAAACAGTGTGGTTTCTTTGCAAGTTATGCATTTACACAAAAAAGAAAAATGTCTAAAAAAAAAAAAAAAACAAACAAACAAAAAAAAACATGCGGTACATCACTATGTTGTGGCAATAACTTAAGACACAGACAATCACAAGTACAAATAAACAGTTTATCACTGCACCCTCTATTATCTTTTATATGAACAGTAGCCATATTGGATTTTGGGTTTGGGGTTGGTGATAAACCTCTGACTTCTCAAGCTGGAATTCCAGTTTCAAGTGAAAATTCCAGTTGAGTTTTCAGACTTGTAAACGGAAAAGCCCCACTTTCAACAGTAACTGGAACGCAGCAAATGATTGCATTATTTTGTTTTTCTTAATTATCTGTTTCAAGATACAAAATGAGGGTAAACTGATGCAACATGTGGACACACACACACACACACACAGACATACATACACACATACATATACACACACACATATATATATATATATATATATTTATATATATTTATAGCCAGCTTGAGTCACAAAAATATATGGCAACCGTGGTAGATGGTTGCTTGCATTTGTCCCATACATTGTTTTCATTATTTATGCTGCTTTGTCCAACAAGATACAGTCCAGCCTAGTTATGTGATAGATTTGATGAATATGCCTCTGCTGATGAAGTCCATGTGAGGAAAAAAAATCTGTTTGTAGGTCTCAGAGAAATATGCAATCAAAAGCCAGTTTTCCCAAATAAACATGAAGATCAGTCCAACACCATGAAGCAGCTTTGCAGCCATAAGAAAACTATTCATCAGTATTTTTCCTTTGGAGCAAGAGCTAGTTTTTTCATAATGACATGGGCATATTGCCGCTTCACAATACCAGGATTCATCAGTGATCACATCATCAATGTGATAAAGTGGTTTTGTGAACATGAGACATAATTTTCAGACATAAATTTGCCATTACATTTTTTAGAAGTGCACATCCAAATGTTTATCCACTGTTGTCTGAATCTGCCTTTTTCAATGCAGGATAATTTCAAACAAATAAATGTAATGAATGTGTCGCTGTTTGGAAGTCAATGTTTTGACAATGCGTAAGTTTATCTAAATGATAGCAGTCAGTGTGGATCATAATCAAAGTGCCCTGCAAATGCAGTAAAACTACTTAAACCTTTTCACATTTTATCAGTATATAACTACAAACTTTACTGTTTCATAAGAAATTTATGACAGACACTAAGTAGTGTGTAATTATGAGTATTATAAAAAAAAAATGCATTCAAATATTTCTACATGTTAACATCAGTCTAAAAGAAGTTTTTCTTGTATTTTGCTCTATCCACCTTCCAATCCACTGTGGATCTCCACAGCTCCTCCAGAGTTACAGTGGGCCTCTTTGCTGCTTCTCTGATTAATGTTCTGCTTGGCTGGCCTGTCAATTTAGGTGGACATCTGTGTTTTGGTATGTTTGTAGTCATGCCAAACTTCAAATCTCACGCTTGGACTGGATTTTATTTAGGGGTATCAGACTAAAGAGGGAGTGAAGCTGAACAAATATATTTTTAAATAAAAAAAAAAAAAAAAAAAAAAAAAAAAAAAAAAAAAAAAAAAAAAAAAAAAATCAAAACAAAGGTCATTTGTCTTTCTCTTCTAAATTATGTGCTACTTTGTCTTGCATAACATTAAAAAAAGACATTAAAGATGGTGGTCTTTAATGTCATCTTAGCATGTGTGATTTTGTTTTAGCATAAAGTCTGTTTTAACATAACTTCTGTTGTGGCTTTTTTGCTGTTGTGTTGTGGCTTTTGCATTTTGGTGATCCTTTTGGGCCACCATAGTTTTCAGCCTCCTTTGTTTTCAGTCAACTTAATGAAATCAAGTGCAACTGCTTGCCTTCAGCAGACTCGACTAGATAGCATAAATTGCACCTGTGTAATTTGATGTCCATTTGGAGCTGCAGAGATCCATAAGCTGTCAACAGGAGGACTGTTGGTTATGCAATCAGTTTGCAAAAAAGTGAAGCAGGAGACACAGCAAACGTGAAAGTAGGTAGGAACTCTAACTCTGCACAACATCCTTAACACACCATCCCCACAGTAAAACATAGTGGTAGCAGTATTATGACAAGGGATACTTTACCTACAGCAGGAACAGGGAAGCTGAGCTAAATACAGGCTTACCTACGTTTTAGACATGAATTTACAAAAAAAGAAACAAAGAATGTAATGGTCTATTATATAAAATAAATGAAAAAAAATTGTAACTTGAATATGATTCTAAAAGATAAAGGAGTGTGAATACTTTCGCGAGGTACTACCTGGCATGGATGGATGAATGGATGGATGTTAGATGCTTTTTCACAAAACTGCAGGCTTGTCCCAGCATGAAACCTGGGAGTTCATACAAGGTTGATTATCAATACCAAACTAAAATAGATGGCAACTCATTTCTCAGTTACAAACTTATGACCTTTTTTGGGAGGTTTTATCGCTTGTCTAGAAAGAGCGGCCAGATCAAAACAACTCTTTTCAACTGTGGCACACTGATTGGATTCAGGAAATAGCTTGACTTCATTTACTTTTCATTAAGGTGGCATTTTAGCTGGAAACTGCCCTGGAATGATCTTCAATAAGGTCTGTGCTTTCTTACAAATCAAAATGGCATCGTGGTTCATTGTAAATTAACGCAAGTCATCTGTAGTTAGGCCAGCAGATGAGATTTTAAAGGCCTGTTTTACAGTTTCAGCCAGTTCTGGGACTATTGTCAGGGCTTAATACTATCTGAATATCACATGAAAAATACATTTTCCAAGAACAATTATCCAGTTAAGTGTGAAGCAAGTCTTGAATACACAGTTGTTATCTTGCAAACAAGGTTTTTCTGAAATCACTTGATGGTGAAATGTGAGGGATCTCCTGACAGTTAACTTGGGCTTTAAATGATTTGTCTTGTTTATATTTACTTCTTATGATAATTTAAATCATGTTCTTGCTACACTTACTCATGAAAGTTACCAACAAACTCTGGAACAGGACAACATTTGGCTGGCACTTTAATTGCATTCCTTTTTCTATTGCGCCTCATTGAGCAACGGATCTGATTTCAGTGCTAATGCTACGCTAAGGCTTCATTTAGATATCAATTATTGTTAAGTCTATGTGTAACCTTGATATACACATACATAATGCATTGAGGTTTCATCTTAGACATTAAGATTATAGATTGACATCCCATTCCCTAACCCACAGGGGCATTAGCCCACCTTTTGTGGCTATAAGAGTTTCAAATCTTCTGGGAACACTTTCTACAATTCTTCCAAAGGTGCATTTGGGGGCTAAGACTCTGATGTTTGACAAGAAGAACACTAACCCATTCCAAAGGTATTTTGTTGGTTTGATGTCAGAATTCTTTGAAGGCCAATCAGTTCTTCAATGGCACACATGCTCATCCATGTCTTTATGGGTCATGCTCTGTACACGTTCTTCTAGAGTCATGTTGGAACATGAAGGAGCCACCCCCTAAACTGCTCCCACAGAATCCGGAGCGTGAAATTGTCTAATTTACCAATGTTTTGGTATAATGCAACATTAAGAGTTTTAGACCACTTTTAAATCAAAAAATATTCCAGCTGAGATGTCTGTTGACCATTTAGAAATGGTTTAACCCAGGGTTCCTGAAGAGCTGTTGTATTATATGGGTCAGATGTTCGTCTTTTCAACAAACCTAAATCAAATGAATGGTTCGACACCTGGCCTCTGCAGAACTTCGTGACATGCTAAGGAATTAATTTAGCATATAAAACATGTGAATACTCATGTTTTAGTCCTCAAAAACATTGATTTTTGAGCGGTGGAAGTGGACATCCCTAGTTTAAAGATATTGTCAGCTACAAAAATGCTCACTGGTTTCTTGGTCTTATCACTAGTCAAAATGAGAACTGATGAAAAAGACTTTTTGGCATCCCAGAAAAAGTTATTCTGTTAGAGACTTGATAAATGCGTGACCAGCATTTAGTAACTGATAAACTCCAGCAAGTAAACAAGTTTGATGGTATAGATATGTCATTTCCAGATTTTTTTCTTGTGGAGGGTAGTTAAAGAAAAACGGTACATAAAAATGACCAATTTGATGGTTGTGAACCTTTATAGTCAAACGCTCGACTTGTCAAAGAAAATATATTCTTTCCTTTGAAATACAATATTTTCTTTGTGGCATCCTTCAAGCCCCAATATGAACTATCAGTCTTGTTTCTGCACTTTCTCAGTATTAACACAGTAGTTTTATTTATTCCAATTGCCATTGATTTAAAATATTTCTTTTTTTTTTGTTGGTGTTTTTGAAGTGAATGCAATGCTTTGTATTGGTTCCCTCATGTTAAGAGGATTAAGAGTTTAAATGTAAGCCAGGGAGTTTCTGTAAAAAAGTTTCCCTTACATGCACGGGTGTCCTTGGGTACTCCACTTTCCTCCCACAGTTCAAAAAGACTGATGAAAGGGTAATTGGCGAATCCAGGTTGCTGTTGAGTGTGAGATTTTGCATCCCTGGTGTGTGTGTATCTATAAAAATCTGTCTGTATCAGGATGTGTATTTGTTTCTAAATGCTGTTGAAAAACAATTTGGGTTAACCAACTTTTCCAATCTTTTTTGGGGCAAATTTTACACAGGATATGTGGGGCAAATACATGTTTCAGTGTCTTTTGTGAGAGGGGTGGGCTAAACAGGGGGAATGGGTTGACCTAAAAAGGCTTTATATACATCAATGCCAACCAAAACTGTGGGAGCCTTTAGATCACGTTCAAATGTGTTAGCTTTTTACTACATATTTATTTAATTTCATGATTCTGAATAATTTTACAGTTTATAGTTTTTAGCGTTCAAAGGTAAGCATTATACAATATCAGGATTGCCCATTATGTAACATCCATAAGAGCCAAACTGGAAGTAGAAGTTACAGCTTGGGGTATCCAAAGTGTGGCCCAAGGGGGCATTTGCAGCACTCCATCACAATTCAAGAACAGCATAAGTTTGGTTTGTACAGTCAGGTGGTTCATGAAGAAAGAAGAAAATGTTAGGGTGCAATTTTTAATAATGCAACGCCTTTCCAAAAAGACCCAGACAAATTAAAATATTTTAAAATGGAAAATGTAACAAATAACACAAAGTGTTCATCTTTTATCAGCTATGTTTTTTGATAGCAAACATGACCACAAACATCCAGTGACCTTTACTTAAAAAAAAAAAAAAAAAAAAAAAAAAAAAAAAACCTGGACAGAAGCGTTTAATAACCATGGCCAAATAAAACAACGGTGAGGCATGTCCTTTTCATGTTCTTGTTTTTTTTAACCTGAAAGACCCTTTTTGATGTTTTCCATCTCACAATGATTTACAGATAGATGCCTGTTCTACAGAAATAGAACTACTATGCTTGTTTTATAAAATGTTGTGTTTACATTTCTGCCCCTCAATGCAGAAAGTTTGGACGCCACTGGTTTTAGTTTTTTATCAATCATAGTTAATGACTTTAATGTTCATGATTCCAGATGCTAATGCAACTCTGTCGCTTAGCAAATGACTTCCATTTGGTTTTTTCAGACAAAAAAAGATATTTTTTTTACATTTCGAACAAGGGTATAGATATAGTTTAACAGTGGTCATGCAATAATTCAAAAAAGTCAGGTATATCTGTTTCACCATCATTCTTAAAGTGCAAAAATGTAAAATGCAACTTTATCCATAAAAAACTGCCTACTTATCAAAGACATCTACATTTTCTTAAAGTTTTAGCCTGTTAGACCTGTAAAAGACCAGAACCATAACGCACATAAAGAATCTTTCTGATGGTGAGATGAAGTAAGAAAAAAAACGAACCATTACCTGATGACGTTATTTAAGATAACTCAGATTTACCAACTGCAGAAAGCAGGTAAAACTTTAATTTCATGAAAGAAAACAAGGAAACTCGAGTTAAAGTAGTGTATTCTGATAAAACTGCTCTGGTTATGCCCGTTGTGAAGAATGTAATAAATTGAAAGGATGGTTCTGTGGGAGAACAACTATAGACATGGTCTTTAAAACTGGTTAAGATGCTGGAACAAACAATGTCAACAACGTCTTTTAGAGAGCTAGCGGGCAAAATGTTTTCCAGTTGAGGACGTTTCATGGAAGTAAGGTATGTTGTACAAGTTGCCGCATGTTAATTCCCAAACCTGTATGCTTAGTCTAAGACGTCCTCGTGCAATGAGTCTGTTATGTTTGCATTAGGAAAACAGTTCGAACATCAACCCTTAAAACTGAAATCACCTCTGATGTTCAGAACTATTAAGCCACACAAATCTTTCATTTCATATTATTCTTATGCCTTGAAGACAAAAAGACAAGGTCAGTTTGATGATGTAAAAGGGGTTCTGAGGCCCATTTTTCATGATGTGGGTTTATTAGAACTTATTGGAAAACAATCAAATAAAGAAACTGGATCTACTGACAAATAAATGATGTATTTTCTTGAAAAGGTTTCTCTTGCAAAAGTAAGTATACCCTTACATTTTTCCATGTTTTCTCATATTATGTAGTACTGTGTGCGAATTTCTGAATTAGAATGAAAACAGTGGGTGAGTACTTTGCTGCAAATCTTTTGGAGAATATCTCTTTAACCTTTACACATATTGAGACTGAAATAAGCTGTTTCAAAATCAGATATATTATTAAGTGATATAATTAAAAGTAAAATATGTGTATCAATTTGATAGCCCTTCATATCACTTAGTACCCATGAAGTAGCTCTTGGTTGAAAAAGGTTGGTGAATCCTGGTCATTTGGGGAGGTGTGAATGCGTAACCAAACTTTGATGCAGACCAAAAGAGCGAACTCTGTCCTACCTACAAACCTAGGTCTTGGTTTGGTTGAAGTGAACTCCTGGTGTGTTTCGAATGCATATGTGAATGCCAAGTGGACCGGAGTCCTCTCCAAAAGCTGGAATTCAGTTCAATGTAATTCTGTTTACATTTCGTGATGGAGGAAGTTGAGCTCAGTGTCTTTTTCAGAGGTTTTCGTGTCGTTTTCTTCAGTGGTTCTTGGTGCAGCGCCACCACAGATGAGGAGGTAAACAGGTTGTTCAAAGGGTTTGGTTCGTTTGACACAATGCAGTGTGAAAGTGAACCACACCATCTGAAAATGGAACCATTGCCATTTTTGTCCCCATTAAAACCCAATCTACTGGACTATTGTGTGAAAACACCCTAAAATGGACTGACCTTATATTATATAGTCATACTGACCACTCAAAATGCTTTATACCTCAGGAATTCACCCATTGCCATTCATACATGGGATTAGCCCCATGTATAAATGTGGCGTTAAGTGGCTTGCCCTAAGGCAAGTCATGTGACAGGAGGAAGCTGGAATCGAACCTATAACCTAGAGATCGTGGCAACTCTTCCATTGGTTTGAGGAGTGCTCGACCAATAGTTGTCTTTTCAACAGATTCTCCCACTAAGCTGTGGATCTCTGCAGCTCTTTCTGAGTCAATTCAAACCTATTGGTTGCCTGCCTGATTAAATATAATAAAATGCAATGATTTCAAAGCAGTAAGATGTGAAAATGATTTGATATGAACACTCTTGCAAGACCCTGTCCCTCTGTAAATGAAAGAAAATGCAATTTTTATGTATTAAGGGCATAAACCATATTTCTAAAAATGTCTCTTTCTGTCTTTGCAGATTTTGCAGGTGAATCTAGTGATGTCCATCCTGCTATATGCGATGGTCCTTGTGTACCTATATGGTATTCAAGCATCCAGCATGAACAGCAACCACCATGGACAGCAGCACCACCTGCCCAGTCCTGACCCGTTAAACTCCCTCATAATCCAGCTGCTTCAGGCCGACCTGACGAGAGAGAGGACCCAGGGGAACCACGGCCAGCCGGGGAGAAGCAGGGACACCAAGCGTCACGATCCTCTTCTCCCTCTTTCGGGTCCAAACTTACCCTTCAAGGACCAGGAGGATGCAGAGCAGTGGGGTCGCAGTGGTGGGAGCAGTGAAGGGGCTGCCGAGCAACAAGTGATGGTGGTGAACTCGGACCTTCTGAGGAATCACAAGAGATACATTTCACCCCGGGTGGTGCTGAGCGACCGGCCGCCGCTGCAGCCACCTCCTCTGTACCTCACGGATGACTTTATAAGCGGTGGACTGGAAGGAGCAGCGGCAGGAAACGAGACGCGGAAGAAACGGCAAGCCAGACACCGGAGTTACCGTGGAGAGTTTTCTGTCTGTGACAGCGTGAGCAGTTGGGTGAACAAAACCAGTGCTACGGACATAAGGGGACTGAATGTGACTGTTATCCCCAGTATCAGAAGCGCTGACAGGCGGGAGATCAGACAGTATTTTTATGAGACGAAATGTCAGGGCGAAGAAAACTCCCGAACCACAATGAGGCAGTGTAGGGGAATTGACGAAAAAGACTGGAGCTCACAGTGCAAGACGACGCAGACATTTGTTCGAGCACTAACAAAGCACAAGACCACAGTGGGTTGGAGGTGGATACGCATAAACACTTCCTGTGTCTGTGCATTGTCAAGAAAACGTATGAGGACGTAACCAAAACCAAGAGCTCTACTTGTGTGGAATTCTACTTTCTTTCTGTGATTTTATTTCCACAGCAACCCACACCACATGATTAGGTGTCGTGGTAGTGAACCGGCTCCAAATCATACATCTGAAGAAATCTTGGGTCCATTTGAATGCTATTTCAAATCAATGTGCTGCAAGCTGTAACGAAAGAACTCATTTGTGAGTGTAGGGGAGGACTGTGCAAAGGAGAACTGTATATATAAATGATTTAAATTATATGAAATGCATGTAGTGAATACATGGTTATCTATCTTAATATGAATATATTTGTGTTATTTATTGAAAGAAGTTTCCTTAAAATGAAAATAAGAAAAAAGAAACTTAAAACTGACTTTAAAACTACAATACAAAGCTAGGGCTGCAAAGGTGCTTCACAGCGAGACTTTCTAAGTGCCTTCACTGAAGTGTGAGTAGCAGGACATGGCAACAGTGGTTGCCGTAAATGTTTTGGCAGCGAGTCTGTAACAAAGTGACCCATCAGCAGGGACTTGACCTGTCCCACCGAGCGGCATGGATCCCACACTCAAAGCTGCAATGATGCAAGTGACACAATCAGAGGTTGCTAGACAACCAAAACGCAGATATGTAACAACGTATTTTCAGTGTCTTCACAATGACGTTGACCAGCAGGGATTCAAGTAAATGCACCCACTATATCAACTTAGTCTAAGTTTTGCTTCTTGTAATTTAATTTGTTTCATCCTTTGAATAAAAAGCCCATATATCCGAAAGTTGGAGATTTTGTATTTAAAAAACTACCCATTTCAAATTGTTACAGTGCCAAAGATTAGATAACATGTGTTAGAGGATAATAAAATTCTTTATTCTTCTTTTCGCACCTTGTCTTCCCAATCTGTTTTGATTTCAGTTTTGATGGTTGATTGAGATGGGTGATGTTATGTTTTACCCAAATGTGACTTTGCAGATTTGTCCATTTTGTGCTATATTATTGTATGGGGAGTTGACATCCATCCAAATGGCCAAAAATATTATTTATATGCAGGCAGTAAACATCCAACACTTGAAATATTATATCCTGGTAAACATTTTATCCATGCAGTCCTATTGAAATTTTGCACAAACTTATGTTGTGATGACAGCTAGCATTCCATATATTGTGCAGCTCTATATGAAAAGGCACCTTCTGCCACATATTTTATATCAAAAATGACTTCATTTCAGTTCATACTCGGCTTCGTGACTCAATTTAACAGCTGATCATTTTAAGTAATGGTTCAGATTTTTTGAAATAGGGGTTTTTGAATGTAAAACAAAAACTGAAAGATTACTCAGGTTAATTAAACAGGCTAACCAAGCCAGATTTTTTATGTCTGTTTAGGCTAAATTTCTACCGTATGGCGTTATGGACTAAATGAAACCAATTTCCAAAGCATTTTTCAGGGCTTTATAAAGACAAGGACTGGGAAACCTCAAAATAGCCATAAAAAGATGTTCATTTACATCCAGTGTTTGTGGGGTACTAGAAAGATGCTGCATTGCAGTGAGTTTGTAGAGGAAGTGAGGAACTCCTCTGAACAGCTAACATGCTAACAGCTAGCCAGAAGAAGGAAATTGCTGATTATGGTCATTTAAAACAACTCAAACTGAAAACGCTGAATCAACTGGTAGCACTGATTTAAACTTTTACCCTTTTACTATCCCTGAAGCCAGTATATCAGCTCTTTGTGAGCCTGTCGGGATCATTTCAAACAACCAAGAAAAGCACAGGGACCACCGTTGTGGATGTCTCAGACAATGTAACTTCCTGTAGGAACACGGTCGCTGTTTGCTTGAGGAAAATCTGTGAAAAATGAAATATCTTACTTCAGTAGATTTGTATCCTGTGTATATGAACATTTTCAGTTAGCTTTAAGTTGCAAAAATGAGCTACAACAGGGCTGTCCTGTCTGACTGCCTGTCTCCACCCTTCTGGCAATTTTTTTTAAATTTTTTCTACAAACTCATTGCAATGTCAGTTTACTACATGTGTGGGAAATATTACCGTTTTTACAGAAACTCACTTTAAAACATGTAAAATTAGCTCTTAAAAATCACTGGCTGCCAGAGCAAGTCCCCGAGGTGGGTACAAAGTCAGGCATGGTTGCTACGAAATGACCTGTGGCAGACGGCTCCTTTTCATAGTCGAAAAATCGGTTTACGAATCAAACTTTTAAGTACACAAGTATGAAATGGCACCAAGTTTGGACAGATAACATTATCAAATGGTTCTATAAATAACATTCAGGTAGAAAATCGACAAAAGGGGTGAATTTCCCATTTAGTACATGGTTATTGCCACTATTGCAGCAAGGAGCAAGAGGCAAATTCTAAGACAAAAAAAGAAGCATTTTTTGGCTCTCCATGCTTTTGACATTCATCTAGATAATAATAAAAAGAAAAACTTCCTGAAAATGTACAACAAAAACTGATACAGTTATTTTGAGTTATGATTTTCATCCATAAAACATTTCTTTCTTTGTTGGGAAGGCTCGACTCAAGACGGTCCAACAGTAACACATGACGGGTTATTTAAAGAATTTATTATAAGAATAAAAATAATACGAATCATACGTGGTGACGTTCACAGATCAAACCAGGGGTTATAAATAGATTTGGAAACCGCAAAGTTACAGAGTTCTGCAGCACAGAAGACAAAAACATGTGCTGAGGGGATTGCCTTCCCTTACGCAACAAAAATATATTTTACAATATATTTATCAACAGTATACTGCATTTCATAAAGTTCACAGCAGAAAACAAAAACTAGACGTTCCTTTAGTAACACTTCAAACATTTTTACATTTTCTCTCGCTCTTCAAACCAGCCCAACAAGTAATGACTGTGTTGTTTATTCTGCTCAGTTTTGTCATTAGCTTTCTTTTTCTGTACTTGATGCCTCAACTCACAAATTCTTGCTTTGCTTCTCTGATGTCAAAACTCTTCGTCCAAGGATGGTGGTTTACGACCGCATCTTTGGAAAAGAAACACAGAACACAGAAACATGGGAAATTGACTTTCTTAGTAAGTGATATAACTGTAAAAGACATAACTGTAAAAAGGTGTATAAAAACGTTATTTGTAACGTACCACACAGGTGTTAAACTGACAGGACATGAGGCAGCTTAAGCATAATCATTCTTAAATCAAGACAAAAATGCCACCGAAATTCTGATTTTGTTTGTTCTTTATAACAGATCCTTGGTTTGACAAAGTTACAAAAGTCCAGATTTAAAAAGGCAACCAGCTGTAAGCGATATCGATATTTTTAGGTAACTCAATGCATGTAGTTACCTAAAATACACCGATTCAATCAGTTTAACCACTACTCATCACTGACACATATCATATATTTGACTATTAATGATCTATTTGACCTATTTTTTTCAGAGTGGAATGACTGTATTATCAGTTTTCAAATGTCAAAGTGGTGAAAAATATAGAGGTACTTGAAGGGAATTATAAGCAAAGTTTTAAACTTGATATAAGGTTTCGTTATGAACTGAAGAGCTCTGAAGCTCAACCCGTAGACTGGTTTGTTTTTGTAGAAACACCTTCCAAATATTTTAATCATTTCTAATAATTATTAAATGCTACAACATTCTTATCAAATACCTTCTAAACAATACCATTAACAATTTTAAAACAATGTTGTTTTATCATCGTTAAATGGTCTTATTAATTATTTAAACTGGATTAAAACATCTATTTGGTTAGACAGAGCTTTAATCGTTTAAAGCTTTTATTCTCCTTTCATTCATCCGTTGTTTAAGGAGAATTCACTCAGCAGTTTTTAGTGCAGATTCTTTCTCTGCAATGAGAAAGGCATTACTTAAATCCACTGCAGCCAAAACTCCCTAAAAAAATAAAAATGTTTTTCAACTCTGGTAGGATCGTTGTAGATGTTTCTCTGGTTAAATATACACGAAGCCTTGAAATGGGTAAGAATTACCAGTCTTTTGGACCGCTGCGAGAGGTAATTATTCCTTTTAATCAGTATTTTAGCAGGAAAATATGCTTTCTAAAACAATCTATCTCAACTAAGGTATGCTGGGAATGCTGCTTACTTGTGCTGAATGTGTGTGAACAACAGCGAAATCTCAAAAATCCCAATGCCAGAAACACAAGCTCTTAAAACAAACTCATGATGGATAAAAATACGGTACTTGAGTTCCAGTTTGGAACAAAACTGAGGTCCTAAACCAGAGGTGTTAAACTCCTGGCCACGAAGCCAGGCCTCCTGAAACATTCCCGTGTGTCCCTGCTTCAGCAGAGATCAGTCACATCACTGCATGCCACCTCAGCAGGCACCGAGGTTCTCCAGGCCCGACCAGTCACATAAGTATCTGAGTTGTGTAGGTTGAAGCAAAGACACTTCTAAAGGGTTAGAGGACACGAACCACCGAGGACTGGGGTTTGACGCCCATGTCCTAAACTTTTACGTTTAAATTATGTCTTGGACCATAGGCTTATTTCTAAAACTGACCAGCTCCTGCAATTATTCTGTATAAATTATGTAAAATAAATACAGTATTTGAACAACTATAGCTAATGAAGACAACTCTTAACTAATAAAATATGTTTAGTTCATTAAATGAATTTGATTCAGCATTTTTTCTTTAATTATGTTGCTAACTTTGAGCATCCAGAAATTACACTGTTCGTAATTTTTTTTCTGACTAAACAACGCACAAAATGGAAATAAACATAGCTTTCATTTATAAGAATGTTAGCACAACATTACAATGTCAGTTAACGTACTCACCTGCTAGCTGGTGCACTATGCTCCGCTGGTTAGCCATTCCCAGGCTTTTTGGTGTAAGCAGTTCGGGACTCCACTTGGTAAGCTCCGGAGGTCTCTTCGGAAGTCAACTATCCACGTCGTTGAGACAAAGCTGACTTCATCTTTTTTGGTATCTTTTGTCCAAGAAACCGCCGACGTTTTTCATCCAAGTTTCGACTCTCATCTAATCTGCCTACGCTTTTCAGTTTATTCCTTCAGACTTCCTTGGTCAAGTGCTCATAATCCCGCCCCCCTTGTGTTTGATTGGATCATTCCCTGCTGCATGATTGGCTCATACCCACTGTATGTCAAAGCATTTGAATTTGTGGACCAATGGCTGCCCATAATTTCTGCTCAAGGCGCGCAAAAGGATATTTTAAAAAATATATATTAACGGCAATATTGAACAATAAAAAGAAAAATATAAAAACCACAACACTTTTTGTGGTGCTGAAGCGTTCCAGCAAGAACAAAACAATGGAAGAAAATGTAGGTTATTTTTCCTTCTGGCATAGCCTAATGCCAGAAGCAAAAAAGTTTTTTTTCTTCATAATTTGTACTCACAGTATTATGTTTATCAGAAGCTAAGGGCAGACTCAGTGGCTAGGATATAAAATTAACTTTCTTTAAGGGTTTATAAAAAATACTGGCAATTTTATGAGAGTCAAGCTGTTTCTGACAGAGGCCAATGTTTTATGAAACCTGACGTTTTTGAATATTTAAATAAAAGTAACACTTTTTGTAACACTACTATGCTTGAATGGAGTCACAAAAGTTGTATTATGAATTTTAATCAATATTTTATTGTATGCTAAAATTATGAAGAGTCAGATTAGACAGATTTGTTGCCTTGTTGAACCACATATTTTATGCTAAATTACGTTAAACTTTTATTCACCAAAATTGCTTAATTTTTTTCATTGTTACAGAAATTGCATAAAAATACACAATTGTACATATGTACAGTCATTGTTTTCTGTGTGCAACCATTTTTTCAATCAGCTTCAAGGCATCCATGTAACATAAAAATAATATGGCAACTACCTGGCTACAACAGTAAAAAAATTATTCAAAAAAAAAAAAATCAAAAGTACTTTATTTAACCCAAAGGGAAATTATATCTATCTATCTATATCTATCTATCTATATATATATATATATATATATATATATATATATATCTATATCTATCTATATATATATATATATATATATATATATATATATATATATATATATATATATATATATATATGTGTGTGTGTGTGTGTGTGTGTGTGTGTATGTGTGTGTGTGTGTCAGCTTATGAATATATATATATATATATATATATATATATATATATATATATATATATATATATATATATATATATATATATATATTCTCAAATATATTAGTGATAATAATCTGGAGTATATTTTTAAATATATCATCAATTTTCAATACATTGTAAAATATTGTTTAATATATTCTTGTATATTTTGCAATATATTCCAATATATTTTTCTTTCGTAAGGGTTTAGGAGGAGGGTGAAAGATTCAATTCTCACCTTGTTCACCTTATCAGGATTAAATCCCACATCTTAGAGTTCAGGGACCAAAAGAATGTGATTACATTTAGGTAATTCCATGATAATCACAAGCATGTGCACCATCCTCATTATTAAATTATAACACTTAGGCACAATCAGGTCATCCGGATGTTTTTAAGACCAAATTATAGACTACCAGGACCAACAGCTGAGCTAGTGAGACTATCTTTGTTGCCATCTATCCAAGATCATCAAACAGCTAATCCATAACCAATACTTTGGCTTTCTGATCAGATTGCTTACGCCAGTTATAACTCTAAGAATCCTGAATGCAGTTCAAAGTGTGCTGCAAAAAATATTACTTCCTCTTCAACTTTCCCATATTTTGTCACATTAAAACAGCAAACGTCAATGTGTTTCATTTAGTTTGTATGTGACAGACAAACACATAGTAAATTACTGAAGTGGAAAGAAAAGGATGAAAAGATTTAGTTTTTCATATCTGTGGTTTGACCAGCATTTTTTAAAAACCAGCCCGTTTATTGATCCTCTCAGATAAAATCATGTGGAAGATGGTGCATTGGTCAGATAAGTCAAAGACTTTTAGGTCAACATACAAACTGCCTGGTGTGACAAAAATATCAACAATGCTCTTCATTCTGAGCACATCATTCCCACCGTGAAATATGCTGTGGGGGGGTTGTTCAGTAGCGATAGAGAAGCAGTGATCTTGGAATGGATTGGGCTTGGTACTATGGAATCCAGGAAGATAAAGCTCCAGAGAGGTTTCAAAATACAGAGGAATGGGCTAACTCAAAGCATATCCATGTACTAGAATGACCTAGTCAAAGGCCATAACCCAAATCTAAGTCAAAACCTATAGGAAGATTTGAAAATTGCTTTTCACAGATGCACCCCATCCAGTCTGACTAATCTTGAGGTATTATGCAAAGAATAACTGGTAAAAAAGGTTGGTCTCTTGAAGTGCTAAGCTGGTAGAGGCACCTGTAACTGCAGTGGAAGCTGGTTTTACTCATGCTAGCAGAACACAAATACATGCCACATTTTGAATGCCATTCATTATTTTCCTTCCAGTTCACAATTATGCCCTTCTTGGTGTTAATCTGTTATGTTGCACTTCAGCAAAATACATTGATATAATATGAAATAGTTTAAGGGGTTCAAAGACCTTTATAAGGCGTTCTATTAAATGTAATATTGTTTTTCAAGTTGGATCAAAGTTGATTTGTCAAATTGGATAATGCAATTAATCATGTTGATAACCATGTGAGTGCATAATAGTGTTTGGAGCTCAACCATCCAACAACCTCAGCTCCTTTGATTCCCATTGAAGAGTATGGCTCTAATTAGATGCAAAAAATTAAGAGCGTAATCAAACAATGTTGTAGAAATTGCTGGAAAGTTGGTCCCTGAAGGTGCAACCCCATCACATCATCAACATGGGATTTAACAGCTCTATGATGTTTATAACTGTGAAACTGCTGTTATATTAGGAACAGTATTAACAGGGAGGAACTCTGAAAACTAATAGGTGAGCATGAAAATTTGGGTAATTTCATGAGCCACAATATGTTTAGTAGATGGGTTTTAGCTACAAACAAGAGAAAGTATTGAATATATATCTTTTCCTGAAGGTCTGTGATGACTGGGCCATTCATTATGGCAAAACCTCATCAAAAGGTTTCATGTCTGCAGTGAAAATCGCTCAAGACAGGAGATCAAGAGCAGGAAAAAAGCACAAGATCTTGCTTCAGTAATGCACCCAAAGCAATGTGATTGACAATGATATGAATCAGTCATTATCAAATTCCTTAGAGTTTACTGCAAGGCACTGAGATTTGTGTGATGAAGCATGTTTTTTGTTTGTTTGTTTGTTTGTTTTGTTTTCCTCTGTGGTTTCTAAGAGACAAAGCAGTACTTCACGCCTAAAATAACTGACTCTCACTGTGTTGTTTGAAACCAGTCTGATTTTTAAGATTCAGAAGTTTGAATAGTGACTTTTTAGATGTTGTTGGAATGAAGCCTTTTGTGGTCACCAAGTTTGGGATCCAGTCTATAACTAAGAAGGAAAACATGTTTTTTTTTAATCCATCCAGTACTGGTTAAAAGTGTGAACAGAGATGCACATTCGTTTTGTGAGTATGATTAAGCACAATGTTTTTACTGGTACTGTATTTAGATGGAAGATTTTTAACACTTTTCTTATTGTGAGCTTTGTTGTTCTCCTCACAAAACTGGCCAAATATATAACGTTTCCAAGACCTTTTTGGTAATTGTGTCATTAATGGTTGAAGCGTAAAAGCTGGGTTCGAAAATTTGTGTACTGGAAGAAACACCAGTGAGAGCTTAATGCGTTGCCTAGTGAGGGAACACCAGAAACACTGCGACCTTAACATCGTATTGTAACAAGTCCAGACGGGTTTTTCTAAGGTTGATCAAAGAAAAAAAAAAAAAAAAGCAGCATTGCACTAACAGCATGCCAATGCAAATAAGCTACGTACAAACTATTATTATTGAGTCATTTAAAAAGTATTACAACCCCATCAAAAGCATTTAACATTTTCCAGAAAGATGTCACAATCAATATGAGCAAAACACCTGAGTCGGTGTCTTCCTTGGCAACAAGTATGCAGAGTTATCACAAGATCTAAAGTCCATTTATATTTACATGGTGAATACAAGTATGGTTGCAGCACTTACTGATCAGATGTAACATGGGTAATATTTACTGTGAAAATGATGGATTTCTGGACAATTACAAAATGCCACATGGAAATTTTTAGAGGAGTACCGATGAGGCTTACACTAACCGAAATGGATTTGTGGTTCCCTTTTTGGCCTTACTTTCCCGTTCCCAGATAGCAGTTTGGAATCTAGCATAAAATTATGGGATTCTGTGACAATCCCCGTTTCTGCAACAAAGCAAATGTCCCTAGTCTGGCCACTGCTTTCCTATGCAATTCCGCTTGATTCTCATCTCCCTTCACTGCTCCATCTGGGCTTTCTGAGCTGGATTTCCCTGGTAGAATTTCAACTGGGCCAATCTGCAAACAAAAGGAGAAGTTGTGAAAGATGATGTCGATTTTCTGAGCTGTTTCAGAGTTGTAGTCAGCAATGGCAGCGGAGGAAGTTAATGAAGCCATTCAGTCCATGTTGGTCACTCTTCCAAATATTAAATTACCATCAACAGCTATCTCGTTCGGCTTGGCACTTCTCTCTTTGCAGTGGGGGATGGTTGTTTGCAGTACAGGAAATTTCCAATAAGCTTCATAGCACCAAATTTCAGCAGAATCCACGCCTCCAGCAAGCAATTATTTTTCAATAGCCGAGGAAAAAAAAGTTTTCATTCCTCCACCAAATGATCAAAGCTTGACTAACTCAACCTACTGTCTGAAAGAGATTATGGCTCATATAAATCAAATCATGTGAAATAAATAAAAAAAAAAATGAATGAGTATGATTTTACAGCAGACCATAAATAATGAGTGGTATAATGTTGTGCCAGAGCAGAATGTATGATCCACAGGATCAGTAAAAGTCTATGCCTTAACATAACGTGTCTGCATACACCCTATCAAACACAAGCTCTTACTTAAGTTTTATTAGTGCATAAGGGAGTGAGTGTAAGGGTTTTGTCTGTGCCTTTGCTATTATGACACTGAACTGTGTGAACCACAAACACATGTTTCCTGCAGGCAGTTTGGATCTAAACTCAAGCACCGGATTAGTCACTCTTTAACACTGGTGATCTCTATTTACCAGAAGAAAAATGTGCTTGGAGCTTTGAAAGGAAATGTGACTGTCTTCTTTTGGTTTCACTCAGCTTGCTAGATATGATCAACTGTGCTACTCTTCGCCAGTCCAGTGCTGAAAATTGTTTCATCCACACTGAACCTGTTTGTATCACAAGGTTTGAGTACACGATGAGTAAAAGTTAAAGACACTAGCAATGGCTCCATTCAAATTAAAAATACTTAAAATTCATGCAAATTTTAAGCAAACAATGTAGCAAAAAAAGAAAAAAAAAAAAAAAGAAAATGTCATTTAGGCGTGTTTCCATCTACTGGTTTGAAGTGAATTAACCAGGCTACGCAAAGCATAATTTTGTCAGATGCTGACACTACGCATGGCTGTAATAAACAAGATGTGGAGGTTTGCAACCAGCACAGACCACACAGCTCAGAAAAATGGAGAGAGTTCTCCCCTCCATGCTGGAGGTTTGGACTTTGAAAGTTTCAGCTGTGTGCCTCTCATAAGGCACAGACTCACCAGTGGAGGGGAAAGTTTGCCACATCAGAAATTATTCAGCAAATGTGTTTCTATCTCCCCTTTTGCAATTTAACTCTTTTAAGGAAAAGCTGAAAACCACCTCAAGCGAGTGAAAAAAACATTTTTGTGAAACTGTGGAAGTTGTTTCGAATTTTGCCATTTCCATCAACTGCTTCAATTTGGTTCAGTTTATTTATATAGCGCCAATTCACAACAAATATCATATGGAGGCACTTAAAATAATAATTTCAATTCAGTCATATGTACATTTCAATTGATCCTAGTTATCAAACAGTACAGCAAGCTCAATTATTCTCAGTAGTTCAAAATGTTTCTAAGGAAACCCAGCAAATTGCATTACTTCTAATGTGATACTTCAAAAATATGCATAAAAAAGGTTGATGGAAACATGGCTATAGAGATTAGGCAGTTCCATGAACATCCAATATTGTCCACTTAGAGGAGATGTCTTCCTCAACCCCACCGTGAGGTACAGTTGTGGTTAGAAGGATTAGGGTTAGCATAGTTGTCAGAAATGTTTTTTCAGTGATGTATTTGCATCATTCTATAGTAGAGTGGGATTGCTATACAAAAAAGAGATGTAAAATCAAGAATTGGGTGCAGAGGCTTTTCAGGAGTAAACATATTTGGATAAATGTCCAACACCAGGTTTCAGTCAAACCACATGCTTTTTGTAGTCATCACCAAGTTCCTCTCTTCTGATCAGAAATGATCGAGCTCATTTAAATCGGTTCGCTTCATACCATGGACTTAGCCTATAAACACAGCCCATGGATTTTCCAATTGTCCTTAGTTTGGGGCCCATTCCAGAAGCTCAACATCGAGGATAATTAGTCTTTTGGAACACCCGAAAGTTTCAACCACCTAGTTCTTGATTTATGGTAAAGTAGCATTTATTATTATTCCATCCACTTCGTTCAATGTACCAGTACCACCGGTAATGGAGCCTCAGCATGATGGTACCACCAAGATGCTTAGATATCCTAAAGTTTGTTTGCCTCAGTTTGACGCCCCTAGACCAAAAAACCTTTCTCCAGAAGGCATTGTCCATGTGGGAATTTGTAGACTACAGCTGTATCTAAGGGTGTTAATTTTGAAGCAGATGCTTTTTTCTCAGTTGGTACCCTCAGAGGGTAGTAACACCGGTGTTCCAGCATCTTCCAAGCTTAACTCTTGGTGATTCCTGAGTTCTTCCTAAACATCCTGACCAGTTTCCTTTCACTGGCCATAACAGTTCGATTTAGATGAGTAAAACTTTAACACAGCTGGATGTGCCAAACAAACAATGACCTTGAAGACCCTACTAAGAACATTTTACTGTTAGGCAGAGTAGAGGAAGCATTAACCTGAGGGACTGCTTTACTGCCATTGGTAGAGGAAGACTGTAAAATGTTGATGAATTAATGACAAAGCAGGACAACCTCCAAATTCTTCACCTTGAAACAACTGATAGTTCAAACATAGGCTTGACTTGCTGCTCTATCAAAGCAGGGATTCCAAATACTCATCAAAACTGGCTTTGAAATTGATAATGTTGGCTAATTTTAAGCTTCTGGAACGGTCCAGAACCCAACCCCATTAAAAAATGATGGACCATAGATACAAACCAGGCCCATGGCTGGAAACAAACTATTTAAATGATTTAAACCATTTGTTCCCAGATGAATGGTCGAACATTCAGTCAGAATTCAGTCTGATCAACCACTACAAAAAGTGTGTGGTTTTTCTGCAACTTATAAAGAAAAATTTGAGCAAATGTTAGTGGGGGTGATTGCAACATTTTGAACAGGTAAAGGTGTGAAATAAACCATATAAAGTTCAAACTGAAGGACCATGTTCTGGTTTTTGGAATTAATTGAAATCCATTGTTGAATGATTTCACCATGGAAAAACAACAGTTCAAATACATCAACCAGCATCACCATTAATATGAAATTCATGCTAAATGCAAGTGTTATGCTAAAAACAAGCATCAGTCTATTTGTGGAGGTGTTTGACCTGGTAATAATGTGGGACCGCGGAGTAAATCGCTTAGATGGAGCAGCAGAGTGTGTTCCTTCTAATGACCCAGGAATTTTACAGAAGGGTAAAGCTGTCTTAAGGAGATGCACATACAGGCAGAGCCGGGATTTGCGGCTGTAATCTCCACTCTAAGAGGATCTTAACACTTTGTCAGGCTACAGAGGAGAACATATCGGCAACACCTCCACTGGGTTGACTTCATGTGCGCTTGACTGTAATGGTAGTTCTCTACAATGACACAAACAAAAAGGTACGAAAAAGTACCCTTGCTTTTCTTTATTTTTTTTAAGTGATCTATTTGGGGTGGTAGGCTCAACACCGTCAAAAGCACAATAGGTATTTTGGCTCTTACAATGGCAGCTAAATTTTCCAACAGCTCCAACTGGTCTAATCTCCATGGCTATGACATGGAGGTCCAATCAGCATTATCTGGGGATCATAGTAAAAGGTCATGGTTGGAGTAGCCAAAATGTTTATAAATTTGCAAGAATTGATAGAAATTTTTCTTGTAACTCCTTGTACTTGCTTTCTACCTTCATAAATACTTTGTTCCTATTAGCCTGCTAGTTATGATCCCTGCTGACATAAAACATAAAAGCTCCCACAAAATTCATGGCTTTTTTACTTATTCCTCTGGATGTGGTTGTAAAGCTGCTTGACCTGGGTATTAGGATCTTAACTCACATCCCTGCTGCATGTTTGACAAATAAGAAAAGACAATGGATTAAACCAGGAAATAGGATTCTTCCAGCATTTGGCAACACAGCTTGGCAGACGTGGGTGTAAAGAGGACTAGCTGAACTTCAAGAGGTTATTCCTCTCAATCCTTCATTGACACCTGTGTGGGTGCTTGCTTTTTTTTTTTTTTTTTTTTTTTTTTTTTTTTTTTTTTTTTTTTTACTACATATAGGCAAATCAACTTACAGTCTTACAGCTTTGTGGCAATTGCACAGGATTAGGTAAAAAAAAAAAAAAAAAAAAAAAAAAAAAGTTTTTGGGTAAGGTTTGGGTTAAAAAGGAGGTCAGGCAAGTGGTGTGAGTGGTTTTTGGGGTTAGGGTTGTGGTTTTTTTCAGTTATTAAGATTAATTAAGATTAGGGAGGGGTAAAAAAAAAAAAAAAAAAAAAGTTGAAGGCAGGATTCCACAATGTAATGAAATTCCAGGCTTTGTGGTTAAGAGTATTCAAGGCCATTTACGCTGAGTGCTGCAGAAGATTCTAAGCTTTAACTAAGACACTAAAATCTATTTAGGGATTTTCAGATGATTCTGCAGCCTGTTGACAAGCTTCAGGTTGCAGGTCACAGGTGTTTGGAAATGCAAGGACCACAACAAGGATACAACTTTATAAGATTTAGCAACAGTTAACAAATTTGATTCTTGTTGGTCCAGCTTAGAGCTCAACCATTTGATTTAAATGGTAAAGGCCTACTGACAGTATGAAAAACAAAGTTCTGTTTCATTTATAATAATCTGTTTGTTCTGAAGATATCTCCAAGGTTTCAGAGATAATTTGGAAGTAATTTACGGGTGATTAAATGTGATGGGTGATTTCCAAAATCCCTTTTTTAATTTTAGCTGTAATTATTATGCTTATGTTACAGTTTCAAGTACATGACTGTTTGGTCCTTTTTATCATTCAGTCAGAAGCTTAACAACATGCCTGATATGTTTTCTGAGGACTGTTGTGTAATCCTGCATCCTGTGGTAAAGCATTTGTTTCCATACAGATGCCTCTCGGTTTTGCTCTTTTGTTCCACTTAAATATTTCAAATCATCAAATGTTAAAGCAGTCTACAAATAAAGATCCAATTTATAAAGAAACAAAACTATTTAAGCCAACCTGGTTCTATGTGAAAAAGTAACTGGTCTCTAACCCTTACAGCTGGTTGTGCCACCCTTTGGGGAAGTGTTTGTGATAACTGGAACTGCATCTTCTGCATTAGTGTGAAGGACTTCTGGCCCACTCTTCTTTGTAGGATTGTTTTAATTCAGCGAAACTGCAGGTTTTTCAAGCATGTCAGTTTAGGTTTGTGCCACAACACCTCTGCACCTTGATTAGGCCACCCCAAGTTCTTCATTTTTCATTGATGTAATCAGCCTTCAAATGCATCCTTCAAAAAATGCACCGCCTGAATTTGGACACACCATGTTTTATTCAGCTAAAGATGGGTAGAACTACCAAAATTCAGCTGACCTGATTTGAGAGGACATGCTTCCCTAACCCCAGCAAAAGCTGGTGTCCAGGTTAAAGGCACTAAAAACAGCTGAAACAGTATGAAAGGAGTTGTGTGCTACTTTTTGATTCCCACCATCCCCATCTGAATATAATTTGGAGCTTTTTTGACTTCATGACAGATTATTCTCTGCTGTGTTCTCTTAATAGTGAAAATATATATATTTTTTTATATATAACAAACTAAATGTTTTGACAGAAAATAAGATAAGTGACTTAAGTGATTATTAGGTATTATAAAGAACATTTGCTATAGGTTTCACAGAAATATCTTCAAATAATTAGTTTTTGTGTTGAATTTTCTGTTTTGGTTCATAACTTTTCACATTTTTAATGGAAACTAAGGCACTATAAGTAAACCAGAATTTAAAACATGCAGAACATTTTTTATTTTTAACCCCTAAAGACGATCTTGGTACTATTTGAAAGGTCTTTCAATACTCATTTAAATGAAACAATGTGTTTTGATGAACATTTCCAATAATCATAGCTAATATCTCAACTGCATTTAAATGAAACAATGTGTTTTGATGAACATTTCCAATAATCATAGCTAATATCTCAACTGCAGTAACAAACTCTCATTTAGTATAAATTTGGAATAGTTAGTCTTGGAGGCTGAAGCTAACAGCTAGCTTGTGGTAGCTTGTGGCCAAAACAGATTTCTACAATCTTAAAACAACTTAAATCTAAAAACTGCTGAATATTTTTAAACAAAGCATTTTTTTTCTCTCCATATGAAATGTCTCATTTGCACTGGGTTTGTATTTACACGGCAAATGAAGGAGGTGTTTCCATTATTTGCCGTGTGAAACACCTACTGACAGCAGAACATGTGTGCCGTTACTAGTAGGAGTAATTTTCTGTTCTAAAAGTAAAACAGTGTAAAAAGTAGGGCCAGGACTTTAAGGTCTTCATTTTGATTCATTTATATAGATTTGAATAGATTTTGGATAAATTTGAACCCTATTAAACACTTTTTTTTTTTTTTTTTTTTTTTTTTTTTACATACAAAAGTCCTGAGCAGGAACTTCTGCATTACTGTCTTTCTGGTACGCCCATAAATATGACGCACAAGCGACATCCACAAAAGGTAGTGTTGGATGACAAAGCCGCTTTCCTTGGCCCACAAGGGGTTCAGTTTTGCTTCACAAAATTATCTGATGGGACTATTGTGTTCCAGTTGTGCTAAGAGGAGTTGGCCTATCAGCGAAGCTATTTCAGCCTAAAATGCATCTCAATGCTAAACATGTAGCAGCAGCACAGATGTCCCCAAACACCAATGTCAGTGTCAACAGCCCACATTTCTAAAGTATTTTTCCAAAAAAGTTACATGAATGATCAGGTGTTCCTTAATCGAGTCCCACCACTTGTAAAAAGCAAAACTATAACAGTTCAAATGAGCAAAAATGTCTTTATTTTTACACTGCCTTACATCGTTATGAGGCAATGACATAATTGACGATACTTTAAGCTTTCTGTTCTCACAAACTATCACAGCATTTTTCAGATGAGAGTTGTTTTAAGATAATCAAAGTCCATGTTTGCCTTCCCCTCTTGCACAATCGTGGTTAGCTCCAGTTAATCCAAACTTCTACAAGATAAAGATGCCAATAAAGTTGAAAAGCAAAAACAATAATGAAGAGCAAATCAAAAAGGGAAAACTCTTTAAAACTCCAGCACTTCCATCATTGACTCTGGCAGCTGTTATCAGTAGAAGCTCCACATGGAGGCATCAAATTCAGTGACAATAAAAAGACTTCGGTCATGTTGTGGCACCCACACATACTTTAGGGCATGAAGACAGAGAAAAAAGAGGAAATGAGATGTTTCCGTTTGTTGAGATGACTGGCAGGTTCAATTTCCCTGAGGTGTTGGGTGGCTGCCCTCCAGTTTGAATATGTGACACTGGCCACCCACTGCAGATGCTCACAGGCAGAGACCGGGTTGTGCCAGTTCATCCTTAACAAGTAGTTTATTCATTAAAATATTTCATAGCTGCAACTCGAATTGCTTCTCATTCATTTATCATGTTACGTCTGAGATAAAGTTCAGTTAAAGGTCCCTCAAAATGTGAGATCCACTCATTAACGTTCATGCAGAACACTGGGTGGCGATCACAACCTTGGCATGAAAACAAAAATCCCACTTTGCTAACTCACTTCTACAAGGTTAGTTTTTTGTTACTGGGACATTACTATATAGGGCTGCAGATATGTAAACTCCAGTATCCTGTCAACTCCCAGTCATTTTCTCACATTATAACCAAATGTCCATGGGGATTGTTGAATGCTATGTAAATGTTATGTAAAGTGGAAGGAAAATGCTAGATGGTTTTAATTTCAATTTTTTTTTATACAAATAACAATCTAAAAAGAATGGTGTGCACTTATATCCAGCCCTTCTGTCTCAATAATTTGTACACCCATCTTTTGGTCCAGCTGCACTTTCAAGTCTTTGGCCGTACGTGTGTATTGGCTTTAGACATCTAGAGACTGAAATTATTGCACATTCTACTTTACAAAAAAGCTCAAGTTCATTAGATTTTGAACATCTTTTTTTTTTTTTTTTTTTTTTTTTTTTTTTTTTTTTTTTTTGTTGCCACAGCTTCTTAAGTGGATTTCGGTCTGGAATTTAACCGGGCCATTCTAACAAATGCATATACTTTGAGTACTGGCTTAAGGTTTTTCTATCTATCTATCTATCTATCTATCTATCTATCTATCTATCTATCTATGCATCTTTGTGCTTGGCAAGTGCATAAGGAGTTTACTCTAAAGAGTTAATAGGTCAGGTCTGCAGAGGCCAAACTGGGCTTCAGCATGATTTATTGAGACATTTAAAAGAAAAAACAAAGATGAAGACCCCTCAACCTGGCCAAATATGGATATAGTTCTCTCATGTTGGAAGCCATTGCTTTTAAAGACAATCCTCAAATCCTGTTCAATCCTAATACCCAGATAATGTCTGGATTTCTGGATATGGTGTATGAAATGAACAGGATGGATGTTGGCACTAAGACTCTTGTTATTATGGTGACTGACTTATAGAAATTCCAGCAGATGCGAAACTGACTTTGTTTTTGCTGAGGTTTTCCTCTGCTGCAATGCAGAGATCAAGGCAACTCTGGATACCATGTAGACCTTCCAACTAACTGTTTCTGACTTGTTCCAGTTGCGCACTTTCAGAACACTGAAGCTGCTCTGAAACTCCCTGGAGGTTAAAATAACTTCAGCTTTCCTTTTCCAGGCTTGCGCGTCATGTTTTGCTTTGGATTGCTAGGTTACATACAAGCAAGAGGAAAATTACTCTTCCTCACTGGATGTTTTCTTTAAGCTTAAAGCTTTTAAAGTTTGAAGCCAATGTTTTAATATCCTCATATCCCAAAAACAATACAGGAGAAATTCTGGAAAACGATTGCTGAAATCCACAGATACTTGAGACCCCCTCTAAAAGTGTTTATATATATATATATATATATATATATATATATATATATATATATAAACACTTTTATAGAGAGAGAGAGAGAGCGAGAGAGAGGCTGCATTTTTTTCCCAATGTTTTAGATATGTGCTACAAAAAAATCTGTGCATAGATAAATTTTTCACATATAATTAGAAGTTATTTTCCACAGACACATCTGTATCTATATATATATATATATATATATATATATATATATATATATATATATATATATATATATATATATATATATATATATATATGACTTTTGGCAAATAAGGCAAATAAGGCTGCTGACATAGTGTTCAACATAGTAAGCCTTGTTACATAAGGTGAAAGAAAGCCTACAAATGAAATTATTAAATAAGAAATGATTACAAAACTTTGTCTTGTGCAGCACTAAGAAAGAACAAATGCAGTCCAATATTTCAGATTCCACAGCAGCTGCTACTTTACAGTATGCTGGGAATTCCCTAATGCATTTATACTGACTCTAATTCCCAGAGCACTGATTTATGTAGCATCTCAAATTCCCCTGAAAAGTTACTTTGCATGCTGCAAATTGTTTTTACAGGGATATTTCCTCTATTCTCTTTAACTGTGTTATATGATTCAAGCTCTTTTAAAGCAGGCATCTTGTGTGTTGTTTTAAAATTTGCAGGGATCTTGTTGAAATATGAAATCATCTAGATTATTTTTCTTCGTGTCATGTCTGACATGACTGGTTACGCCGTCACACAAGACAACAGGAGATGTTTGAGCTCTGAGCCTCGGTGAAGAAAGATCTTCTCAACAGGACCAGTGTTCCCACAAGCATTCGACTTAATGTTATTTTAGTCGCTGTTCAAGCAGAACCTTGACCTGATAGCTAGAAATAGTTTGTCACTGGCTCTTACTGCACGGACACCACTTTCGGTCATAAAACTCAATGTTTATCTTTGCTTCTTCATCATTATAACTTTATCTTTCCCTCAAAAAGACAACATTGGCCTCCTGTGACTGTGGATCACCAAATGAGATGTCATTAACTATATAGAACTTCACAAAGACAGTGTCATTTTTCTCCAAATTTGGTTTCCAGATAACTTTCAAAGTTTAAATATTATTTTCAACTGTTTAACTTAAGGCACATTTGATGTATCTTGCGAGATTTACCAGAAACCAGATATTTACATAGACACAAACATTTTTCTCCCTGTCACATTAAATTACGCTTAACCTTTTTTGATTTATTTCTATCTGCTGAATGTCAAAATGATAGAGTATGAGAGAACATCAGTATATTTTTATGTATAGATGAAACCAGATATTTACATGATCCAGGTCTTACTAGTATCACTGATACTCACTAAATATATGAAAACTTCTGAATTTAAAGAAAGTTACAAGAAAATCTCTAAAAAATGTTCTCGCCATGTTTTCTGGCACTTAGCAAACAGATACAATTTTGGTGATTCTAACTGACCTAAAACAAGAGAAGTTTGGTCTGATTTAACTTCAGAGATGCAAGAAAAAAAAAATGTACGTCTTTTTATTTGGTGCATATGGTTTCAATTGTATGTAAATCTCAAGTACATTTTGCCTTTAATCAATTGGGAATGCCGGGATGATGATGTCATGATTTAGTAAGCTTCAGATTAATTTAGATTTGTATTAAATGGAAGCACACATGTGGATATAAGACAACACCTCAAGCATACCTTCCCTTTGTGTACCATCATAGAATAATGAAAAGACCTCAGGCGAGATATGAAGTGAACTGTGGATCTCCACATGTCTGGCTGTAGCAGCATGGGAATGTCCCACCATCATTCCGCTCAGGAAGGGCTCTGTGCCCCAGAGATGAAAGTGTCGTTGTCTCTCCAGCCACGAAGGACTGAACGACAGCAAACAAAGAGACTGGTATAAGAACCGTTAATCCCACAAAGCACTGCATTAACCCACTGTCTGAGTAGGAGGAAGAGGAGGAGTTTTGGGAACGTGAATATGTGCTTATTCCACACATGTTTAGCGCCTCGTTGTTTCAAAACGCCACTGCTGAATTTATTCCTTCATCTATTCTTATTTCAATGCCTAAGTCTTAGCAGGCAAGTATTTATAAGCCAACTAAAATTTAACTATTTGGCAATTATTTTCCTGATAATCAGGTGGTGCCCCAACTCGATAGTTTTGATTGAAATTACTAGTTTTCTTTATAATTGCCTTCAGCATTTATTAATAGTTATTCATGGCCAAAGCAAACCTATTGTTGCACAACAGTGTTCTTGTGTGAAATGTGCATATAATGATATAATGAGCGTCATTATTAACGGTGAAATGGATCCAGCAAATAGGCTGAAAGGCCACTCAGAGAGGAAGAAGCCATTACTCTAAAAGGCCACATTATAATTAAAAGATTGTAAACATGTTGCCAAATCAGAGATACTGGAGACATGCCCTCTTGACTGGTATAATTAAAACTGAAGTGTTTGGTCAGAATGAGTGCCATGGGATGATCTTGCACTTATTACAGATAAATAATCAATAATTAGAGAATTGTTTTTATTTTGTTACGTCTGGCTGGTTTACAGAATTGTGTTGCTTAGATTGTGTTGTGCTGCACTGTGAATGCAATGATTCTGATGGTTTGTTAGTTAATTAGAGAACCAGATTGTATGTTTTATTTGTTTTCATCATACCATGAGATGTTTTTCCCAAATCAGAATATCAAACCAGAGCAAGAGGCCTGCAAAGCCTTAAATAGACAAGTTGATTATAGGACGTTCCATTTGTAACACACTGCCTAGGGGTGTTTTTAAAATAAAATAAAAAAAAATAAATAAATAAATTCATGCATATGCAACTGAACAGTTTAATTACATCATAGTTGTTTTAATAGATTTGGGCATTGCTAACGGTCTGTGTATTTTGATTGTTTTTATTTTCTCTAAAATAACTGAACTCCAGTTAATAGTGGTTTGTCTTGTAGGAGGAGCTTCCAGTATAAAGCCTGGAGTAGAAACTCCAGGCTTTATACTGGAGTTTCTACTCCAGTAAAGAGTATAAAGAGTTTTACATGAGGGTTGTGCAGTTTGGACATTGCTAGCTATGGGGCTAATGCTGTGTTGTAATTATTTGAAGGTATTTGGATATTTTCTCCTCGACAATCCATTCTCTGCACAATGCACTTTCACTAGCTAGGGAGAAAAAAATAAATAAATAAAGTCAACCACCAGCTGAAGTATAAAGTCTGAGTCCTCCTTCCAGTGCTTCACAGGCCCAACAATGAGCATCATTACATTTGGAGGGAAAAGGGGGAAGCTTGCAGGCCTGAGAACACCATCCCAACTTTGAAGTATGGAGGAGGGACCACTGCACTTCACGACAATATATGAGGAAGGAACTTTATCGAGAAATACCAGATACCAAGCAGAAATATCAACACTTTGTAGACAAAGCTGGAAAAGTATGTGTAAGCAAGACAGTCTTCAAATCTGACTACGTCAGTTCTTCAGAGGAATGGGCCAAAAATGCTGCAAACTGTTGTGATAAGCTTATTGAAAGAAATTCTACCAAATACAAAGGAATTGTATGGAAACTTCTGAATTTAAAGAAAGTTTAGCAAAACACATAATTTTGCTAATCCTGACTGACCTATAAGAGCATGGATTTAGTCTGATTTCATGTCAGACAGTGAGAAACAAAAGGTTATGGCTTTTTATATAACAAAATGTTTACATAACTGCCATATTTACAGATTGTTTTCACAACCTTTTTTAGGTACAAACAACAACAAAACAGTAATACATGAGTAGGAGTATGGTCACATCTCACCTGAAGATAAAAGCAGGAATTTTTGCAAACATGTACATGAATGTATGTGTGTTTCTTATGAACAGCTCATCAGATAAGCTTTGCAAAGGTTTTCTGTATTCCCCCTTAACTGGACAGAGTGGCATGTGAGCCATAGAGATATATGAACATTTCAGATGAAACATAATGATTTTTATTTGTATAACAAGTCAATAAATTTGAACTACTGAGTACAAATATAGCATGATTACCATTATTGTGTAAGTATTTATAAGAGTGTCAAAAAATGGCTACTACGAAGTGGAATCACTGCATAAAAGTGAAATCAGTATGGTAACAGGGGTGTATGGTCGTATAAAGGTACAACTGATCAATTTCTACTAATAATAGTAGAAGTAATAATATTTTTGATCATTTTTCTCATCTGAAGCTTTGTCAGATTGTTAACCTGTTGCAAAACTTTTACAAGGTGTTTGACAACTCTTATGTATTAACAGCAATGGTTTTTACAGTGAGGCGTGTTCATCGCGAAAACTGTCCAACATTCTAAACCTGTCTGAAGCTAATCACAACTCAGTTTGAGGAGAACTTTGCAAAGCTTTGCAAAGACTAAGCAATTTTACAGGTCCAAATCCTAATCTAAAAATGTAATGTCAGCTTGAGGATCTTGTAATAATCAGCCCGGATATATGCATGTTAGCAACTCTCTGCTAAGTTAAAAACAACGTTTAGTAAAGGCTCTTGCACTTAGCCAACAAATCACACTCATACACACTGGCCTAGAAGAGATTGAGGTCAGAGAACTGTCCATGCAGTCATGCCAACAAAGTATTAAAGTGATGACCTCTTAGATAACATTAACCGGATCAGATTTAACTACCATGGTTGAATCTGACCTACCAAATGGACCGAATCTGAACCTGATTGAGCTCTTTAGCACTGCTTAGCTAAAAGCAATAAGGTTGTAATTTCCAGCATGTTTTTATTTTTCATGACATAAGCAGTGTCACTCCATTCACCTAATCTTCTTCTCATGCTATCCTGTGTTAGCTGTGCAGACTCCTGCGATAGATATGAGCCTGTGGTACAAGGCTGTTTTCGTCCATTCGACTGACAGATGTAAGCAAGAAAAGTTTACTTCCCACCATGCATACACAAGGCAGTCCAAACTCAGTGTTCACTGTTATTTTTTTGGTAAAATGTAACTCCAAATTATTTGTGAAAACCTTGCCTATTTGCATAATATTCCATACAACTGAAATACCTAAGCAAAATGCTAATTGGCATGCTATTGTCTGGTGTTTGCAAAGCAGCCTATCTTGCAGCATTCTCCTTGGTGCCAATTGGATGAATCAACCTCCAAGAGTGGATAAGGAAGGCCGTCAATGTTATTTTCTGCAGTAGAGCCAAAACTGTTTCTGCTGTGCATAGTAATATGTATAAAGGTATATTTGGTGTTTAAACTATTAAAATTGGCTGTTATAGGTGCCTTTAGAGGGGATCTCAAGTATTTGCAGATTTAAAATTTTAGCAAGCAGTTGTGGTCCCTTACTCCTGTGAATACTGGGGGTCCACTGAACCTTGAATCCTCTTATAGATAAAGAATTTCTTTGCTCTGACTCAACTCAAAGACTCTCATAGAGCATTAAAAACGTAATTTTCAGATGATCACTTGATCTTGTTTGCTAAAAAAAACTACAGAAAAGAAAACAAGGCAATGGCAAAAGTAACATAGCCTGTCCTGACGCAGCAGAACACTGTAAATTCCCTTCCTGTTCAGAATGGGATTACATGTCAAAAATGCTTATGGATTGATGAATTATGAAGATAATCATAAAATCCTCTAACCTTGCTTCTAATTAAATTGCAAATTTTAAATCACACCATATTTCAGTTGATTGTGATTTTGATTCCTGTTTGGACGAGTTTACTTATAGAAATATAAAACATCATGATCACTGATCATACCAAAGCAACTTTGAATCAGTTTCTGATGGTAGATCTTTATTAAACACGAAATTAATTTAAATTATATAGGCTTCACAATGGCACAGGCCACACAGCAAGCAGCTCCTCGCCAGGGTCGTTCTGCTTGGAGTTTGCATCTTCTCCCTGTGCATGCATCAGTTTTCTCCACTTACTGCGGCCTTTCTTCCATAGTTCAAGAGTAATACGTTACGTCAATTGGCAATTCAGAGCAGCCAATTAACATAACACGCCACTTGGTGTACTCTTAGAGCACTGAGTGGCTAATTGGCCAGGGTCAAGTAAATTATCCTCTCTGAATTGCCCTTAAGTATGAGTGAGTACATGCATGGTTGTTTGTCCCCGTGTGTGGCTCCATAACCCATTGGAAAAGTGAAGCATTAAATGACCGAAAGTGAAACATTCCAGGGAATCCCTAAGTGGCCACTGGTGAGAACGTCTTGTGTTGGAGGATGGCGTACCATTGGATGATGTGGAGAAGTGGTCGCAACCTGATGGACCAAAGTTTAAATCAAGTGCAGTGTTATCTGAATCCAGACTAGCTACTAAATTTTGATGGAATGTTTGGTTTAATCTACACACTTTTTTTTTAGTTTTAGGGTTCCTGATCTTAAGATGTGCAGTTCTTTATATATAAATTTCCTCTACAGATCTTTTCTTGAACAACTACTTCTTGAGTGAACTGAATGTAGAAAGCCACAAAACCACTTCAGGAACATGACACATTTGGTTCCAATATACAAATTCTACACATAAACAATTCACAAGCTGTCATCACAGGAAGATATCTTGTTGTCCTATAACTTTTGTTTGTTGGCCCTGCTGATCCGTATGAGTTCAGCATTATTAACTACCATCACACCGTCGCTCCCTATTAGCAACCTGCTGTAAATCCTATTATCTATGTTAAGAAGATTTCATGAATGTTGCTGCTGCAGAAAGATATATGTGATTTCATTTACAAAGATATATGAATCTGATCAATATAGCTTTATTTTCTGTAATTAACTGCATTTTTTTTTTTCATTTTTATAAAACTAATCTAACAAGAATAATTAAAAAAGATCATATTTTGCTCAGTTCAGTAACAAAAATAAGGACCAGTCAAACAAAATCTTAGATTTTTATTTTATAATAGGTTGCAAAAAAAATTTTAAAAAAAAGAGTACCTTCTTATTAGCCTTCAGGCATAGCAAGGGTATTTCTACATGCCAGCATAATGATCCCATACTTTCTTTTAGCCTCTTGAGTCTTTATTAGAGTACAAGTGGCACTTCTGTCACCATGCTGTGGAAATGACTGGAGTGTAGGCAGTGTGCCGTCATAAAAACCCTCATAAGGCTGATCAGATGGGACAAACATCCTGATAAGGACACAACTGCACAACATCAGACACAGAACAGAGAGGAAGCCTTTAGATTGCCATTTCATGAGGTCAAACAGGTGAGTCGATGATCTTTTTCTTAGGCTCAGGTCTACTAGAATTAATTTTACAACCTAAAAGAGAATAAAAATCATAATTGTCTGCAAAACAGGGGCTAGAGACCCATCTTCTGCAAAGATGACTCACGTGAAGCGATTCCAAAATATCCCCATGTCTAAGGTGTGTAATCGAAGCAACATAAATCTGTGTTTAAAGGCATCAATCAACTTACATGAATTCTTCTTTTTTAATCCTGTAATGAGTGTTCAACATTGTGTTTGCTACTTGGCATCCTTCTTGCTGGAACCTTACTTTGAAAGATGCACAATAATATGTGAAATTGCTCTGGCTTTCATTAACCCAGCTTGAATGCTTCTGTACCGCATGTGGTTTCCTTTAGCATGGTCTAATATAAAAGATTCATGATAAAAAAAAAAAAAAAAAAAAAAACGTATGTGCTACTGCACTGTATGCACTATGAGGGTAAATCACTCTCCTCCTTTCTTTGAACGTGACACACTGATGTGATTTCAGTAAAGTAGTATGACAAGTCGAAAAGTTTAAAATGTGTGTAAAGTAAATACAGATTAAGCCAGACACAGCGTCTACCACGTCCAGTCAACAGTTATAATACCTATTTTCCACTGGCAGATGGAGATAAGTCCGACATTAACTCCATCAAAACTCAAAAATGATCCTGAGCTTGGCTAAGGAAGTCCTAGGCAATAGATTTTCCCCAAAATAATTTGCATTCAGGTTTTCATTGAAACAGTACTTCAACTGTTATTTTTTTTATCTTTGGTTTAGTCACCATAACCTTGCTTTGCATGTGCAAAGAAGGTGCAAACAGAACAAATGTTGCCAACTGTATTTTCAACTTTTGTGTCTCTTTTTCAATATAGCAGCTCTTTTTGGTGTCATTCTAGTCTCACGTGAATACAAGTATGATTCTTTCCATTGTCAACATGCAGTGGGGGCTACTGCTGGTCCCTATTCCAAAATACTTGCGTGAGGCCGCGTCCTTTCATAGCAGTCCCTCCCAGCTGCTGTCAGAGCCCTCCTGCTGCATCCAAACTGCTACTGAATCGCTGATGTGCAAACATGCTGCTGAATGATCCTTTTACTATCAGGGTGGGATGTAAATATAAAATACTCTCTGTCTAAATTAAATAACTTCAGTAAAATAAAAAAGTTAAAAAAAAAAAAATGTTGGACTTTGTCCTGTTGTGGGTTTGTCAGTGGACCATAGGGTTACAAACCAAACTCAAAAGAATGGAACTAAACTAAACAGGCACAACATTGAAAAATTCATCAGGAGTTCTAAACATTTTATGTTTACTCTTGAGTCCACATTGGTGTTAAGCTTGCGCCAATGTGAGCAGTGACAACAATGTGTCAAAACTGTCCAGTTTAATCTGGTAGAGAGCTACTGCTGCTCCACCTGACAAGGAGTCAGCTGAGGTGGTTTGGGCGTCTGATCAGGAAGCCTCCTGGGAGCTTCCCACTGGGAGGAGAGCCCAGGGCAGATCCAGAACCTGCTGGAGGGCCTCCATTTCCCATCTCCCCTGGCAAAGTTTTGGGATCATCCAAAATGTTTGGAGAGCATCGCTTTTAAAAGGGATGTCTGGATTTCGTTCCTGAACCTGTTACTGCCACTGCCTGATCTGGATTAAGCTAAGAACAATGGATAGAAGGAACAAAGCGCTATTTCCTTGGCTTTATACTAACTACAGCATATAATTTAATATTAAAATAAATATTTGTGTTGACTGTTAATTTCCAATAATAAAGTTATACCTTTTGAATTTCAATACCAGAAATTAAAGAACACACTCACAAAAATAACACTCACCAGAAAAAGTTGCTGTGGCAAAACTCAGTAAGCAAAAGGGTATATTTCATTGTTTATTATTAATTATAATCCATTATAAAGAAACAGCTTTTGATGTGAGGACTTGTTAACTTCTACTTTTCTAACTTCCTACAGCAGGTAGCTGAGCGGCATCTCACAGAGGCTTCTCTGCTTTTTAAGACATCATTCTTACTTGCTGCTTGTGTAAAGTAACAATAAATAATTGTATAATTCAGTCAGCAGATACAGAATTCAAAAATGACACATATAAGGCATTTTGATTTACATTTACAGACCACCAGACATGACCACCACTTCTGTGTCTTTGAGCATTAACATCATCGAGATTACATTTTGAGATAAGATCTTGGTGATACTGATACAAGCTCTCTGCCTGCTTCTAGTCAATGAGGGGTTTGTGTAAAGAGGAGGACTATGCATTTCTGGGAACGTCAGGAAGCTCGACTGAAGGCTTCACAGAGGATAAGGCATCTTTGGAGGACAACTGGAAAGACAAAATGGAGGCAAGGGTGAGAGACATGACAGCCACCAATCATAACATCAAATGTCAGTGAGTGTGAATTCCTGAGCATGCATGTTTACGTGCATCAGGCCCGCCGGCGTTTGGAATGGGAGCAGCAGGAAAAAGAACGACTCAGAGCAATAGAAGAAAGCAAGAAGGTTATCAAATACACATACACACATGTACACACCACATGAAACAAGTCCGTACATCTGTAAAAGTAAACAGTATATGTACTCTGAAATTTTGACAGCATGGTAGTTTCAATCATTAAGTGAAATGAGCTCAACCTCAAAAGCTTGTTTTCCTCACCGGCATGATGAGACTAAATACTTGCCAAGACTTACACACAGGTTACTTCTGCCAAGCAGTAACTGAAACTGATGGGTGTAATGACAGATCATTCTGGCTGCCAGCACAGTTAGTAGGAGGACGGGTTCTCAGCGGAAGCAACACACACTGGAGTTTGGATCGTAGCCCTTAATGGTACCATCAAAAGCTTCCTGCTAATAGCTAGGTTGTAAGGAGGTCATTATCGCCATCAGAACCAACAGTGTCAGCAATTTTTCTTTTTGGCAAGCGACTCAAATGAATTGGATCACTTTAGTGACTCTTGCTAACCCAAATTCACAAAAGGAAATAGGTTTACTAACATTAGGTTAGTGAGAATTAATCCAGTTACTTCCTCACCAGTCTTCATTTTTAACATTTTGGACTGCAGAAGATAAAATATAGTCCAGATCTTTTGTTCCTTGAGGGAACCTGAGTCCAACCTGATCTTGGTTCGATTGGGGACCAAAATTGCAAAATTTGTTACATTTTCAGCTGGTGTGATTCACTTTCACACTGCATTGTGTCAAAAGCACCAAACGCTTTGAAAAAACTGTGCCCCCACCTCCTCACCTGTGGTGGCACTGCCCCAAGAACCACTGAAGGAAACAACATAAAAACCTCTGAAGAAGACAAAAGTACAACTTCCTTCTTCATGAAATGCTAACAAAAATGGAGTCGCGTCAGATTTTAGCAGTTGTTGGTAAAAGACCGTGAGCCATTTCTCCTGCCAGTGCGAGACTTGTGCGTTTGTTTTGGTTGTATTTACCCATAACATCCTGCACTGTAGTTCCTTCCTGCTTTTGGAGCAGTCTCTAGTCTGCTTGCATTCACATAGCATTTGAATAGCATTCATAGCGTTCTTTTTTGGTCCAGATCAGAGTTTGATTCCGCATCCAAACCTCCCCTAGTGAACCGGACTTTCCAGGCAAACATACTTGAGTTCGACTAAAGCACACTAAAGATAACTCGTGTGACGCCACCCTTAGTTTAGCACTGTAGATGATATCTAGGTATGTATACTATAACAACACTTTCTGTTGATTGGAGATTCAAGTAAGAAGAAAGTACATTTTTTTTAGTGATCCAGCCACCCTAATGGAGTGGTGCCCTGGGCAATGAGCCATAATACCAAAATAAAAAGCTACCACTGGTCAAAGTTCAGTTGCTCACGCTACAAATTCAAAAATAAAAGTCTGAAAAAGGACTTCAGAAGCCTTACATTTAAGCTGCTGAAACTTGCAGAAATCTGCATTAGGCTAGCGCTGTTTTAAAACTTCCGCTGGCAACCAACAGGGAGGTACAGCCAGGCTTCTTGAAGTGATTTATTATCGGACATTTTTGCGAATCTAAGACCAGCCCAGGCCTACCTGACTGTTTAATCAGTCGGTAAGAAAGAGCAGGCTGTACAACGCTGCAGTGGAGGGAACCCACATTGAAGAGTATTAATTTCCCATGTAGGTTCACTTCATAGCTGCAGATTAATCAGATTCTTTCCCGTGGGAAGGTAAACTTTTAGCCCAGTCAGGTCTTATCCGTCGGTTACGCAAGCGAACACACATAAAGCAGTGACAGGAACACATTTGGCACTTTGGAAAAAGAAAATTGCTGCTTGTTCGACATGTGGATTCATACGAAATAACATACTCAGTTGCCAAAACAGAGGGTTACCCTCATGGATGTGGAATGTACACATACAAAAAACGGTACAAAAATGGTGAAGGCCTCATTTCTGACAGGAGTGTGTTATGTCGGCAAGGGACATGCTGTTGCCATCAGTGTTTCTGCTAGGGTCCAAAAAAATCAACCAAAAAATATACATTTACCCTGACAGCAAGGACACCTTCTAAACCTTTAGATAGACACACTTTCGCTTGACAAATCACATTCATACAAACAGCTGATTGCAACAAATTTAAACCAGATTTGTACAGCCTCTAACCATTGGAAGTTCTGGGTTTTGGGTTTGTAGATTTCTAAATTAGCTAGACATATAACAGGAATGCACTTTTAAGTTTGAGAGTCAGTCTGTTTCAGGAATCCGCTCCTCTGCATGCCACGAAGTGCTGCAGAAGCCTGTTAATTACCCACTTATTCAGTTCAGGTGTGTGGGAGAAAGGAAACACCATGCGGGGCAGTGGTTCCTGAGAATTGAGAATTGCTGGTCTAAACATGTCAACCATTATACGAACAGATTAAATGTAGGAAGTTTGGGGGTACTTCTTTTGCTATGAGCCTCCATGAATACCTGTCACTTTTTTATTGCTTTTGCTATTATTAAATAATTATTGTTAGAATTATGTTAACATTGTGCCCCTTGGCACTGGAATAGGGCTCCACAGTGACATAAATCAGTCAGGATGGGGATGATCTTGCACAGTTTTGGTGAGATCTTCCAGGTTACACCAAGAAGGCAATGGGATCTTTATTACGAATTATGGAGAGATAAAATTCCTTGACTGTTTGAGCAAGTACTAAAGATTCACTGGGATCTGTGATGATGGAGGCTTATCGTCGCAGTATGAGGGGGTCCTGGTTGCAGCTGTGGGGGTCTGGTTCCATTGGGTAACACACAGTGACCAACTACAACCTTACCAAGTTGGGTTGAAAACACCCCAAGTAACCAACTGGAACGCTCTTATTGGCATGGTTATATGCTTTGTGTCTCAACAATCAAAGGAACTCACCAAGCTGCTGCAATGACTGAATGCATCTATGCATCCACCTTTTAATGAACCGGTGACCAATCCAGGAGAACTCCTCGTCTTTCTACTCCGATGCAAGCAGAAAGGGAATGGCACATTAAAACTGTTTCAAACATTTCAAATGCAATGGATGGGACATGCTTGCCAAGACACACATAGCTTGCACCAAGCAACCGTGAAACAAAAACTGAAACTGAGGTGTGGATTGTTGCCCTGAAATAAGATTGATTATTGTTGATCATTGACAATCAGACAGTGATCCCGAATGCACATCAAAACTAGTCCTGGAACAGATAAAGCTGGTTAACATTAAGTTTCTGGATTGCCAAATCCCAATCTCAACGTTACTGAAAACCAGGGGTGTCAGGCTCATTTTCATTTTGGGCCATATCAAAATCATGAATGTTCTCAAAGGCCCAGTTGTGCCAGAATGTATAGCGTATATGTAAAATCCCTTAGAAACTGTTAAAATATTAAGAAATAGCTGAGTATGCATTCGATAAATACTTCTTAAAACTAAATAATATTGAACATCTTTTCACATTGATCAGTCCCTTCAGGACTTTGCGGTTGTTTTTGTGATTTTTTTTTGTAATCAAAATCACTGATTTTGTGGTGCTAATTTAGAAATATTTGCAAGAACTTTTGCAATATTTGCACTTATGTATGACAATAAATATTACTTTTTGTTACTCACCATATCAATCATGGACCATAACTTGACATCAAGTAAGGCTGAGTATGAAATACTGCCACCTGGACGTGGGAGTTAATAGTTACTTAAACCCGATGTTTTTGACCATTCTTGTAGAAAATTTTCAATGGACTTACAATTATGTATTAGTGTGGAAAAAATGCAGGGGTCTGTTGATTTTGTAGGAATTTCTGTGCTCGCAAAAAAAGTTGAGGGACTGATTAATGTAATTTGGCAGTAAATCGATAAAAACTGCTATGATTTGATTGATAAAATGATATTTAAGCATACAGCTGTTTTCTTGAAGGCTCTATTTATATGTCCCTTTGGAGTCTAAAGGACCACATGAAAAGCTTTGGTGGGCCGGATTTCGCCCCTAGGCCTTGAGTTTGACACGTGCTGTAAATGTCTGTTCCATTATGCTGTGGGCCAGAAGGAGAAGGGTTACTGGCAACACTGAGTTTACCATTACACCTTTAACATTCTGGTAGAACATACTTTTTTTTTGCATTCTGTATAAATTGTTTATTAATGTGACAGATTATTTACAGTCTATATTCTATCAAAATATAGATGGTTTAGAATTTGCTTTAGATGGTTTCTCCATCTAAAGCAAATTCAGTTAACTGCAAATGCTCCACTGGTTATAAATGCCCCAGATGGACCACAGCAAAAAGTTTAATGTGTTATGCAGATGATACATTGATTTATTTATTAGTCCACAGCCACCATAACTGTTCTCTGGTCAGATCTGAAGCCAAATCAATGTCACATACATGAATGGATTAGACAAGTTAACATCATTACATGTTGAGAGTAAGTCATACTGGCAAAAATAGCTCTCAAGTAAGTGCTTGAGGATGTGGAGATTTAACCACTTTCACCTCCTCCACATGTGTCAGCTAGTCTTCAGCTTTAAAATGACAGACATTGAACTTAATGTCTCCCTTGCTCACATCAACTTCCTCCACACTCTACAGCTGTTGAAACACCAGCGCACATACACACAAGTACGCAGCATGACAAAAATGTTAATCGATGGCAGGCGAAGGTCATTTGGAGCAATCGCACCCAGCCATTTTATATGTATCCCATGTCAAGTCTTCTATACAGAAGGACAAAATATGTCCAATCCTCTCTCTCTTTTACAAATTTTCCTGAAACACACACACACACACACACACACACACACACACACACACACACACACACACACACACACACACACACACACACACACACACACACACAGCAGGAAACTGGATCCATGAGAGACCAATTTGGGGTTAAGGGTAAACCGCCAGCAGCCCCAGCGCTTTTCATTACACATCAATTACAGACCCTGGGGTGAAGCCCCAGTAGAATGTATTTGCTGATTGTTGTACCGAGGAGATTGCCATCTTGTACAAGCATCACACAGAGTTTTGAAGAGTGAAGGATTGAGTTTGGTTGCTGTGTGAGCTTTTTGTTCATTCCCAAGCCGAAGTCCTGAGATATGACTTGAAAATTGACTTGGATGTTTATAAGAATGTTCAATTTGACTTTTGTTTATACAGGTTATCTCACTGAGATCCAAGATCTTATTTACAAGATGATAAAACAAAACAAAACAAAAAAATTACAAACATAGCAACAATACAAGTAATTAAGAAATATCCATAAAGGGAGTGCATACCCAATCACAACAAATGAATACAGATTCCATATTTTCCCCTAGGAATTGTATCCTTTCTACAGTCATTCTAACAGTATATTCAGCAAATTATCATTGTTTATTGTTTAAACTGGTGCATGTGTGAAACTGTGGTGTTTCAGGAAAAAGAGCAGCAGTGGAGGACTCACATAGCAGAAGTGACCTCCAACCAGGAGAAGACTCTGCAAGACAGACTGACAAGACTCCACAGATTTAGGGTGAGAAGAAGAAGAGTGAAAGACTGCTTTGTTAATTGGATTCAACAACCAAAATAAAACAAACAGAAAAGTCTGAATTATTTATTGTACAGTTAAGATGACATTTTGGCTGAACAAGAAGGAAATGATGAACCATGAACCATGTGCTTGTTTGTCCTGGAAAACAAACAAGCACATTGATCATTGAAACTATTTCTTTCTTATATGGTTTTTATTTTCTACAGTGCTTTCTCATTGACATGCATGGCTAAAAGAAGGATAAAACACAGATCAGGGCGTGACTACAGACTGCTGACGTCAAAATGAAGCATCTGCTGTTTATATTCAGTTCAATTCAGTTTATTTATAAAACACAAGTTCACAACACATCATCTCAAGGTCATTTCAGTCCAATCACACAAACATTCCAATTACTCCTAGTTATAAAACAGTGCTTTAAATTCTGTTCATTATTCAAGCCAGTTCGATTCAATTCAGTTTAATTCAGTAAAACTTTATTTCTCCTTAAGGGGCAATTAAAGAGGTGCAGAGAGCTGCAGCAACACAGACATATCACAACTTAAAAAGTGCAATAAGCAGGTGTTAGAATTAGTAAATGCTAATAATGAAGCATTTCTGTGCTTAATGTTAGTTCAACAGCCTTATTGTGCAATGAGAGCACATTAGCCAACAGAGGGAAGAGACCGCTTTTTTTGTTTTTTCATGCTTTAATCTGGCTCTGATCTCTGCTTTCTTTCTCTCGCTCCTCGTTTTCCTTTTGTTCAAGGAGTTATCTACGTGTCTTGGTGTGTGCTTATGCTGAATGTCTCCTTGAAGTACCTAATTGAAGGCAGCTTGATAAGTCTGCAACTGCAGGAAATGATCCCTGGAGAATACGACCCGTTGGTAGTAGATCTGAGAAGTAAAGTTTTCTGTCTAAGGAAACCCTGCAGACTGCATCGAGTCATGCAGCAATCCCTCACACTGAGCATGCATGTAGCGACAGTGGAGAGGAAAAACTCCTCTTTACCTGGAAGAAGCCTTCAGCAGAACCAGAACCTGGCTCAGTACAAGCGGCCATCTGCCTCGACCGACTCGGGGTTTGAGAAGACAGAGCAGAGACACGTAAAAAGAAACAGAGGAACGAATCTAGGAGTACTTTCTATGTTAAAGAAAAGTAATAAGTTAATAGCAGAAAAAGAGGAAGAACATTTAGTTGTTGTCTGTTGATGTCATTGTGACTGTTAACTTGGTGAAAAGACAGTTATGTTTAAGATCTCTGGTGTTAAGCAAAAAAAAAAAAAAATAACAAAATTACATTAGACCTACTGGTGACAAATTTAAATTTAGTTAACATAACTAGAAAAAAATTAGCTGAAATAAAAAAAACTTAGCAGTTGAAGGAAATCAAATTTTAGTTGTTATAGTAACATAATTGGTTTCTGTTCAGTGAAAAAATGGAAAACATGTTCACTGAAAGTGAACCTAACACAAAAAAGTCAAGTGAGTTCTACTAACTTCTCTTCTGTTAATCTGAAGTGATGTGAAGTAGTTGGATTAAATTCATTATTTTTTTCTTAGTTAAATGTAAGGTCATAAAATCAGATTACTATGAAGTTTTTGCTTTAAACTAACAAAATACAATTATTTGGAACCTGCTGAAAAGAAAAAATTATAAGTCAGTGATTCATTTTTTTGAGTGCTCCAGGAAGGCCCTACAGCCAAACAGAACGCCAGGCCAGGTGTAGCTTCTATGGAGAGAGAAAAACTGAGAGAAAACATAAAGTTAACAGTTGAAATAACAAATAAACAATGCAAACTGGAGAGTAGTAGGAGAAGAAAGTAGCAGAGTGAGGAATGTGGTCAGTTTATCCTCCAGCAGACTAAGCCTAGCAACTCTGTGAAAGACGGTGATCTGGTCAGATGACACCAAAATGGAACGAATGCAAAGTGTTCATGTGGTGGAAAAGCCGACACAGCATATCACCTTGAATATACCATTCCCACAGTGAAACATGGTGATGGCAGTGTATTGCTGCAGCAATGGTTTTTTTTCGTCAGCAGAAACAGGAAAGCTGGTCTTAGTTGATGGGAAGATAGATGGAGCTAAATACAGAACAAGCCTCAAAGCTGCAGAAAACTTGAGACTGAAGTGGGGGTTCACCTTCCAGCAGGACGTCACTAAACATACAACCAGAGCTAAAATGGAATCATTTAGATCAAAGCAGATCCATATACTTGGTCCAATCAAGTGCAGACCTATGTCCAATTCAGATTCTGTGATAAAACTTGAAAATTAATGCAATTAGAATGAGTTTCCGTTTAACAAATATGTACTACTTTGTGTTGGTTTGTCACATCAAATGGCCTTAAAATATACTGAAGTTAATAGTTGGAACGTGACAAAAGGTGAAGTTCAAGAGGTATGATAAATTCTGCACTCATCTGTGTCCTGAAATGATCTGTTTTCCCTTGCAGTCCTGATTACCTTAGCTATTCCTCCCAGCCCCAAGGTTTAGAGCTAAATATCCTTTAAAATAAAACCCCTTAAATTCTCACCACTCCTGTTTCCTCCTTTAGGAGTTCCAGAGGAAGATATTAAGAGAGGAAGAGGGGATGGAGGGTGCGGCCATCGACCAGCTATTTACAAGGATGTAGATGCATTGCAGGATACCAGGACTAAGGCATGAAGAGTTTCTGTCAAAGCCATAACTATGACTTAATGACATAAGCATTAAGTTAGCAATGACATACTGATGTGAAACTGTTATGAGTTCTTAGAAGTGAAACTATTTTATTAAAGTAATACTAAAAAATAAAGATGTAAGGATAAATCCAGCTTACTGGACTTCTTTTTTCCAACCAACCACTCAAAATACTGCAAACCTAATGCTTTATATGTTTTGGGGGGTGCTTCAGTGATTTTAAAACTGTATCGACCATATCAATACAACAGTGGTTCAAGAGCCTCTTCCTTTCTTACTTCAGAACAAAAGTCTCAGAAATGCAGTATGCTGGTATGCTCATAGCTGGTTGGACTTATTTTACCAGATGAACTGATAGTAAAAGTAAGAAGAATTTCACATGACCACTCTGCCAGAAAGGGTTTAAGTATAACTGTACACTCTGGAAAAGTATGTGATATTATTTTTGCATTTACCAGGTCTGGAAACAAATGAAAGTATGGAAACTTGAGACCTTATTCCCTATCCCATTTTCTAAATGTTGGGGAACTGCTTTTTCGTGTTCTTCCTTCCTTGCTGAAATACTTCCTTGTGTCCTTCCTTCCATTCTTCCTTCCCCTATCCCTTATGAAATTGTTCATTCCTTCCTTTAATCCCAAGTGAATTTCTTTCCTTCCTTTCTTTCCTCATCCCTTGTGTCCTTTCTTCCTTTGATTTCTTGTATCCTACCTCCTTTTGATCCTTGAGTCCTTACTTTCTTCTTTCCTTGTATACTACTTCCTTATGACATGTATCCCTCCTTGTGTCCTTCCTTTCTGTCTGTGTTATTTCCAGGTCTCACATTTCAGGTTCAACTTTATCAAGTTTATTTGTATAGCACATTTCAGTCGCAAGACAGTTTGTTGAATATATATTTAATATATATTAAACATTTAATTAAATATTTAATATATCTTCAGATATAATGATTATTAATAATTAATCTAGAATTTACATATTTACATTACTAGCACCAATAGTAATCCATGGGTTTAGACTATGAGTGACTTATGTCACCCACACATATTATAAGTCTTTCCAGGTCTGTGGGTGTGTGAACACAGTGTGTCTGACCACAGGATGTGTGTGTTTCAGTGCTTGTTTCTCAGTGTGTACTCACAGGATGTTGGTGTCTGCTTGTCCGTCCATGAAACCTGACACTTTTAGGGTTAGTCTCAAGCATACGCAAGACAGAATTAGGTTTTAAAATATGATCCATATAAGATTAAAACAGTTTTATTTTTGAAATTGTCCCACTGTGTAGCCAAATCATGTGTACATAAATCTGAGTGTGTGAAAAAACAGTGAATATAGAGGCTTAATGCACATGTGCCAAACTGTCACAATGATTTGGCTACAGCCAGTGTTGGGGCTCGACAGTCATATTCAGCCAATGAGGCTGGTTTGCCAGATTAAGAGTCTCTTTTAAAAATAACCTGTGAGCAGGTCTTAAACATACTTTGCATTAAACTCACAATTCTTTTCTATTTTTTTTTTTTTAGTTGTACCCCTCTTTCTGTGAAATGATATACTCAAAACTCATATTTCAACCATTTCTTATTTTAAAATTAGATCCATAGAAAAGCTAAATAAAACAACACAGTCCTCTAGTTAGATAAGGTTCAGGCAGTAAGACAAGTGCCCTGTCCACACAAGAACAACTTTTGCTAACACAGGTTTCAAAATACCCGCCTTCACACGGGACCGTTTCCAGAAATGTCTTCATCCACACAGAAACACAGAGCAGAACCCAAAACGGCATTTATACTCCCTCAGACCTGTAAGTGGCGCTAAGCATGGAGTATGAGACCTCCACACAAGGTTAGCAGCGTCACTGCACGATCTGTTCAGGAAGCACCATCCGTAACAAGAATGCCGACACAACCAAGCCCGGGTGGAGTCTTTTGTGCGGAGTGACAATGAAGTCGAGCTTCTTCTCCATGTCACCCCGGGTTATGAAACCAATAAACTACAAGACGAACATGTAAAGTCCCATTCTTGTTGTTATGTATGACGTGTTTGGGGCTTTAGGTCGAACTAGTACGTCAACATTTACACTAAAGGGGTGTTTTCGCTGTTCATATGAATATGCCAGAGTGAAATTTTAACTCTGGAACCCGTTTAAAAAAAGAAACCGTTTAGGGTCCTGTAAAATGCTGGTTCTATGTGGACGTGGAGCACAAATGGTTAAAAACGTTCCCATTTTAGGACTGACTTTTACACCTTTACAGTGCTGCCAACCTTTAGTGGCATCATTAGTAAAGATAAAAAGCGCTAAAATAAATTTCTGTTTTAGTGACACTAAAAATAACTGGAAATTTCAACCTGAGTGCATTTATTAAGAGAGGGGGGAATCCATGTTAAGAAATAACAAAATGATCAGGAGCACAATTATTGGTAGCCCTGCCATCAACACTTTGTATGACCTTCTTCCTGCCAGTATGACAGCACTTGGTTGTCTTCTATAACGTTTCACAAGGTTTGAACACACAAAAGGATCTGTGAGTGTTTGTGATCATGAAATAAGGTTGTTTTTTTAAATTCTGGTTAACCATTTCTGTTTTACTTTTCTTATCCTGTTGAAAGGCTCTTTAATCATCTATTTTAAGTTTACTGGCAGAGTCCACCAGATTTTTACCAAAAATCTCCTTGTAATTTAAGGAGATGCCATGTAGTCTAAGAAGGTCTTCAGGACATTTAAGGACAAGCAGGCCCACAGCATAACATGTTCTTTGCCATGATTAACAGTAAAAACATGAAGTCATTTCCCAAACCAACCTATCGATTTTTTTTTTTTTATTGAAAGAAAGCTCTGTCTTAGTCTAAATGACCAAGAAATATGAAAATGAAAAAGATTTCAGGGTTATTCTTCTTTGTTTTAATTGAGTTTCTAGTGTTCAAAGTTAGCCTAACCCTAAGTTTAAAAAAAACCTTTTTTTTTTTTGGAAGAGCTCTAAAAAGAGCTTTCAGGAACCCACGCAGCCTGGTTTCATACTTCAAAGTTAATGTATTTGCACAGATGGATGGACAACAGGGTGTGTCCCAGCTGTGTTCTCTCCCTATACTAGAGAGCGTGGGTGTTAAAGTTCCCGCTTTGTCTGCACTTCCTTTTATTCATGGAATATGTGCAAATACACATGTAGAGCACTTTTCACGTGTATGATTTAAACACCCCTCATTCTTCTCATTCTATGTGGATGTTTTTTACAGGCAGCAGACTCCTTGTTGTGTGCGTTTAAGGTGTGACCTGGTCATGAATCAGACATGTGAAAGAATTCCTATCAGTACTACGGAAGGCATTAGCGGAAAGGTGTACAGAAAGTTCAAGTGTGCAGAGAAATTGAGACGATGAGTAACAGGAACAGAGAAAAATAGTAGATTACGCAAAATATAAAGTGACTTGAGGACACAAACCATTTTGCTCTTTATGCTTCAACATACAGCAGAAGACTTATGTGTTTTAATATTTACACATTTCTCAAAGATTAAAAAGCTTATTTTTAAGTGATTCATTGGCTCAGGTTTAAACAGGCCATAAGAATGGGGTGTCGTTTGTAAAGTTAACCTATAATTTGGGTCATTTACACTGTAATAAGAGAAAAAAACAGGAGTTAATCTTTCACAGTGATAATTTCACCATGTTATTTATTTATTTATAAATATCACAGGTTTAAACTAAATATTTTGTTAGCAAGCTAAATATAATAGCTTCAAAATAAATGTTTAGTTAGCAAGCTAAATATTTAGCTAGTTTCGAGCTAACTATTTAGGTAAGAGCTAAATGTTTAATTTCTAAGCTAAATATTTTACTTGCTAGCTAAATACTGAGCTTCAAACTAAATATTTTGTTATGAAGCTAAAAATTTAGCTAGCTCTGAGCTAAATATTTAGGTTAGAGCTTTATATTTTGTTTGTAAACTAAATATTTTGTCAACTAAATATTTAGCTACCAAGCTAAATATTTGTAATAATCAAACTAAATATTTATCCTGCTAGCTAAATATTTAGTTTGGCGATAAATATTTAGTTTGTGAACAAAATATTTAGCTTGCTAATTAAATATTTAGTTTGAAACTGTGACATTTATCAATAAATAAATCACATGTTGAAAATATGACTAAAAAATGAACCCCCAATTTTTTTGTGTGTAACTTTACAAATGGCACCCCATCATAGAATTTTAGGCAAAAGCTAAAAGTGAAAGAAATAACCAACATAAGTCTTTTTCAGTTGTAACCAGCAATAGTTTGTGTTTGTTTTAGTAGGGTAATGTGGAGCAGTTATGTATAATCAGTATCTTAGGCTGACTTCACATGGTTTCAACCATCTTCGGCAACATCTTTTGTGAAACAACTTAAAAATGCAAAATTTTGTTAATTGTGATTTTTTTTTTTACCTACTCAACAATAAACAAAATTTTTTATGTAATATGTATATCATTACTGTTGTGTTATTAAAAGAAAAACAAACAGTTTTCAAATTTTATGAGCCATCAATTGTTTTCTGTATTGTTGGTGAAATTTTTACCACTCTTGACTTGTGGAACCAAAAGCAGACAGTGATGGATGAGAACAGGACAGACTAAATGATGGCAGCAAAGAAGATAATAAGGTTGCACTTTTTAGGTAGCTGCAGGAAATCCAAGCTCCGCTGGGCCTTCTTTCGGACTGTCTATGTTAAAACGCTTGGTTTGAGTTTAAGGAATGTAGGTTGGAGTTTAGATTTTCTAGCTCTAAAACAAGGTGATAGTAGCCATTTGTATTTGCAACACATAACTTGTTCTTTGAATTGATAAAAGCCAAACTTAATGAATTCCATAAGCCTAAAAATCTGTTTCACCTGTGTCCCCTGGATTCTACATGTCTGAATGCCTGCTGTGTAAAAGAAGGGGAAAAGAATGCACAGGGCTAAATAGACACACACACGTTGATGTACAGTGCTGTTATTCTGGAGTCACTGTAATGTGAAAATTTGTTCTACTGAGCTGAAAGCTATGCTACGCCACGGGTCACAGAGTTGTACAGAAACAGTGGATGGAATAAAAACATCCATCAAACAAATCTAAACCAGTCACTGTGGATGAAACATGTCATGATTGTGTCTGTTTTTCATGTTCAGTTTGATTTTCTGCACATTTCTTTTAATTATGCAGGAATGAAGGCCAATCTACCTGAACCTGTTAGTTTTCAAGAGTTATCGAGAAACATGAATGAAACAAATCTGGGCAGGTCAGGAATTAGCCAGAGGCAGGAAACACTAAAACACCAACACAAAAGTATGGAAACAATACAAATACATGACATTTCTCTTTCTGATACTGATCTTTCTAATTATGCTCTTTAGAAGTAGGTTCCTGTTCCCAGGGAGATATAAATGTTTTGATTAAGTACAACAATTTTCATTTAAAAAGCTATTTAAAGTTTAATAAACCTGTTGCATTATAGATGCGTTGCACAGAGAATGAGTTAAATGTTCTGTAAATGTCTGGAATTGTGTTCAAAAAATGATAATATAATCAATTAGAAAAATTTTTACGATTTCACCAGTAACTAATTTTCTAGGTTTCTACAGAGGCCAGCTGTGCTGTAATGTGAACACTACTCTTTGTTTATATAAAGAAACAAGATGAGGTTTTGCTTCATCTGTTGTTGTATTATTTTGTTCGCCTCTGTATCAGTGCAGTAGCCAAAACTACATTGTTAGCCTTAAAGCTGCAGTATGCACTTATACAAAAATATGTTTTTTACATATTTGTCAAAACTGTCACCATATCGTGACAGTATGTTGTGATACAGAAAAGATCGATCTCCTCCACCTCCTCCCTGAGCCTCTTTTGTCTTCTGAAGAACTGCACCGCTCCCGACCAAAACCAACCAATCAGAGCCAGGAGGAGGGGCTTAGCGCTGTCACGCAACCTCATTTACGCGCTGCTAAATGTGCTGATGGTGGAGAAACAACTTACCCTTCCAGGAAAACCGTTTATCCGTTGACATCCTACGAGCTGCAGTGTAGCAGAGAGCAAGGGAGGAGGGAGTGGGGGGGATGGGTGATTGACAGCGCTAAGACCCGCCTCCTGACTCTGATTGGTTGTTTCTAGATAGCACTGGGAGCATTAGCAGAGGGCAGAGGAGCTCGATTTTTTCACAGATTATCTGTCCCATACCATACCGTCATGACATAGTGACATTTTTAACAAATATGTAGAAAAATATTTTTTTAAAATAAAACTTACATACTGCAGCGTTAATGTTATTGAAAAAGAATTATTTTTGTATAAATTTACTATTTGATTAAATTATTTTGTTCTAATGGTCCCACCAGGCACTGTAGCCCCGGCAGCATTCCAAATTGGCACGAAGGTGAAATAACCAGTCAATGTAAAAATGTGTCAGTTTCTTGGTATCGTTCAGGTACTTCTTGATGGTTTTCTCAATATCTTAAACTAGGAATTTTAAAAAGAACCAAGACTAAACAAAATCAAGGCTAAAACTGGAAATAACATTTCTGAAAGTCAACCTGGACTCCAACAGTTTCATCCTAGAGATTTCTGCACAATATATTGGTAAGTGCAGTGCCTTCTTACAGAGCGCTGCAAGGGACATGGTGAAAAAAAAAAAAAAAAAGGATTGTGCAAAATGATATCATTAGTCTCAGAGCATAATTGCTCAAGTCATAGTTTAACATTTTTGGAAAACAAGAAAAAACACAAAGGCAATTAGGTAGAGTGATGTAGCAGAGTAAGGAGATCAATATTACGCTGATATCTCAATTTGGTCAAAATATGACTTAGGGAATAAATATATGGAAACCAGAGACATATGAAACAACCACAGTAATGGAGAACATACACCCATAGGAGAGATTTATAGATTTTTATTTGGAGATGGCTTGAATTATAAACACATTAAATCAGTGCCAGACAGAAGACACGATTTTCATATAAGTGAGAGGGATCAGAAGAGAGTTCCTAGTGCACAGATACACATTCAACAAATACTATTCTCTTGGCAGTTTTGGTTGAATTCATTAGCAACCAACTGCTGAAACTCTGGGCAGCTTTCCCTAACAGCTCTGCACCACCAAAGCGGCAAAAACCATGCGTGGTCATTACGAGCTGGTTTCCGGTTTGTCTGCTCACACCACAGGGAAATTACGGCCACAGCGAAATCTCAAACATTGCCTGGGCGGTGCGGAACTGTAGGGGAACACATGTTGATGGAGAGATGCAGACTGACATAACACCGGCGTGCCGAGTTGCAGAAACTCCACAAATACGGTTACTACAAATCCTAACTCGGAATTTTTCAAGCATTTTGCATGAGTTTGCACAAGTAGTTCAGGAAGCTTTTTTTTTTCTCTCCATGTCCCTTGCAGGGCTCCGTACCTTGTATATGGAAAGCATGATAGCAGTACAACAGTGCAGATGAGTTTCTCCATGAGCCATGGCTTCTTATTAGGATAGATCGTAAGGTAGCATCTAATGATTTGCAGACAAGTGAGCAAAACCTATATTCACCATGTTTCACTTTTACAGTGCCTTACAAAAAGTTTGAGCATGGATTTGTGTTTACTCAGGATATATAAAAAAGGTAGAACCACATAAATCTGTAAGGGGGCAAATACTTTCTCATGTTTCGCTGTTTATTAAAGAATTATTTATGCTCCTGCTTTCACTTACTTTATCTCTACTCCAAATAATCCAGTTTCTCAGAATTGTGTTTTCAAAGAGGCTGGAACATGATCACTTATCAGCTTACAGTCTGTCTGTGTCTCATAATAAATATTCATGTGCCTTCAGTCAATGACAAGATGGGATTAAACATACGTCAACTCTCAAAGCATTCAGCCCACATAATTCTATCAAATCTTAGATGCTTTCAAAGGGTCACAGAAAAAACTGATGGATATGAGACGGGAAACAAACTGTTATACATCCAGAAGTAGAGAGGTTTACAAGGACATACCAACAGTTCCTGAGATATGACACCTCCTTCATTAGTGGATGGCAGTGTTCCTCCTAAAGAGCAGTAAATTTCAAGAATGTGAATCCCAGTATGCCAGTTTTAGGATGTTGGTTTGCACAACCACCAACTACGCCGAAGCAGCTGGTCGTGGTTAAAACCGTACTCCTATAAAGCTAGTGGCTTGTGATGCAATGTAGCTGCTGAGTTCCACATGCTCTATTTACAGCTGAAACTGACCTGCACATGGAGGCCTCAGTGTGAATTTCTAATAATTTCTGTCTCATTTTCAAACAAGGAAGCAGAAATCCCAAAGGCCCGGTCTCCAAGAGATGAAAATGTTTCCCTTTTTTGGAAAAAAAATTGTGTGCAGAATTTTTATTTGACAGTTGAAAAAAATCAGGACTGCCATATTATTGGAAAGACTGATCAAATGCAATTATAAATCCACCTCTATCAAAGAAGGGGGGGGGTGGATGCTTCAGTTTCTGATAAAGACAGCACTGGAGAGACTAAGGTCTCAAAATCACACTTTTAGAAAAATGGTGAAAAAAAACAAAAGAAAATCTGTAAACACATTGGTGGATACTGGATAGCTTTGGTGACATAGTGTATATGTTACCAAACTATAAATAGGAGAAACATAAAAAGGCTGAACAACTTGATAAAGAAGGCTGGTTCTGTTCTCGGGGGCAACTGTGGAACCTCTCTAGATGTGGGGAGCATGAAATTGTCAAAAATGTCCTGGAATGTTGTAGCATAAAGCTTTCTTTTACTAGAGCTAAGGGGCTGGAACCTACTCCATGCTATAATCTTTACTTCACCAAACTTTACACTTGACACAGTGCAGTCAGATAAGTACTCTTCCTCCTGGCCACTGTTAAACCTGGTCTGATCCACTGGATTACCAGACAGGAATGATACGTGTGATTTGTCATTTTAGAGACCATCCCATCTCCAGTCCTCGAGAGTCCAGTGGCAGTGTGCTTTCTTCTAACCCTATGCATTATACTTGGTGATGGAAGCCTTGGATACAGTTGCTCAGCCATGAAATCCCATTCAATTAAGCTTTTTATGCATTGTTCTTTCACGCGGTGATTTTTTGTGGCCTACTACCTCATGACTTAGTCACTGTTGTTCCCAATCATGTCCACTTTTTTATAATACTGATAACAGTTGATTGTGGAAATTATAGAAGTGAGGACATTTCAGGACTTGGCTTATGGTAGAGGTGAACCTGTGTTTGTCTGACCTTTAACCTTGGAACACTCAAATTCAGTGATTTGAAGGGGTGACCCAATACTTTTGGCAATATAGTGTATGTTTGTATATCATACACAACTTCTTCTCTTCGGTTCCTTTTTTTTCTTTGGTTCAATGGAGAGTCGGTTGGCTTTCGCACTTTAAACAAACCACATCAGGGTTCACTTGTAAGTGAAATGAAAGCCATGGGCGGACCAGAAATTGGATGAGCTTTCACAACTCCCCAAATGTAGCAGACTATCTCAGAAAACAATTCTCTGTTTGTGTTAATAGGCAAAAGATTACATATGCCCAATAAATCTGCCATTGAACATAGTCTGTACATGCCATCCATAGCTTTAACTAACCAAGAAATGATTGGCCAACTTTAACAATTTCTCTCTGTTTACATCAATAAAGGAGTAAAAATGGCTACCTATTAAGGTGCCTTTGCTTTTGTTTTATTACCACTTTTTTTGGTTTTCCATGGTTGTTGATTGCTTGATGGTTAAACTTGATGCTCCCACTTGAGTCCAAAGAATTGTGATGTACCGTAACATTGCAGCATCTGATTACGTAGGAGAATCTCAATACATTGCTCTTTCATGACTTCTGAAGCTCAAACTATAGCAGCTTAACTGCTATGGTTTGGGCCTACCCAATAAATGGAGCTATTAGGAGCTCACCTAATAGGTATTAGATCCCATTATAAATGTTTGTCTTTTTCAGCATTTCCATGAAAAAAAATTAACAAAGTAAGGAACTGATTAAGCAAGGAAAGGAAAAAATGCCTTTGAAATCCATTTAACAAATCTGTATTTAGGAATTTGTACACCAGCTTAGGTAAGGATAAACAACAGAAACTTATGTAACAAATATACCTTTTAACACACCTTCCTAAAGTAAGATTTAATACATGTAAAGATAACAGTCTGTGACCGAATCCTGTCTGATCAGTTGGAAATAAGTAACAGTTACCAAGGCGCGAGAAACAGAACTGAAGGTTTTACAGCATTTCGGCAGTTTAAGAAGAAATAAATTGTAGAATTAAGGATGACCCCATTCAAAACCTGATCCACAGTATACTCCAAGTACATTTTCATTCTTTAATTTGCCCTTACCTTCCTTTTAAACACTGGTGGAGACATTTTGACCTGGCACACTTTGGTGGTAAAAATGTCTCTCTCCATTCCTTGTCTTCAGTTTCACTTTGAACCCCAATGAAAGAAGCTGTCGCTTTGTGTTTGTTCTGTCTGGAATCTGAGATGTCCCCATGTTAGTTGGTGTGTCCTCATGTTGTGAATGGTGACATGAAGTCTAATTTAAAAATATATGTTAGAAACACCTTTAATAGTTATCATTCATAAACTAAATGGAATATGGTCCCATGAAAAAGAAGCCAGTCCTCGTTTTGAAAAAGGCAATGTTAACACAGCACCAGCAGTTCTGACATAAGACCACCAAAAGAACTGAGGAGTAAGAGCTAATACAAACAGGCTACAAAGATTAGCTGCCACTTTCAAAAGTAACTAAACTAGCTATTGTTCATGTCATGGTGGAGAGTCCTATTGTTGCAATGCATTACTTTGATTTTACAGCTGAAGATGTTAGCAGATGTGGTTGCCAATAACTCTGGGAGTTATTGGCAACCACAGTTCCAGTGCATGCATGGGGGCTGAGGGGAGAGGTTCTTCTTCAGGGTTTCAGAAAATTCTTTTCAACATTTTTACAGATCAGTCAAATTTAAATTTAAGACTTACATGCAGAGCAGAAATATTTACTTAATACCTTAACAAAGTCCAATAATTACTTTAACTTTGTCAACTTAAGTCAGGAGTCTTCCAGCTCTGGCATGTGACTTGAACGGTTTGAAACTTAAATATGTAGTATTGAAATCAGTCTTATCAACAAAACCTTTTTAAATATTCACTTTTCAATTAAAAGGCTGGTAGCTGACAACATAACAAGAAGGAATCTTTAGGATGTAATTTTAAGCTAGTAAGTTGGTTTGAGGAGCAGAATTCAGTAGCAGGTTTGTGTGGAAGGCTGAAATTCTGGGGATTCATTTATTTTCTTTCAGTTTTGTAGTCTTGTCACCTACATTTTCTAAAGTATCAGGTTTTTTAGAGAGAAGCAATGAATGAAGAAACTATACATTTAAGGGATAATTCGATCTTTAAGGTCTAGTGTTGAACATTTCGGCACATTCAAGACATTTGTTTTAGGAATCCCATCTGACTTTTTCTTACAGACCAAAAACATGCAGGCTAGGTTTTTTGGTGATCTTAGTTAACCATATCATGTTTCTGTGTTGCTCTTAGGGAACTTTTCCAGGATCTGTTCTCTTCATAAATTAAAAATGATCTCTCAGGTTCGAACAGTACAAAGCCACTCAGTCTTGCATTATACTTGCCTGTGCTTTGGACCACAGAAATGTATCCCCTTATACTTTCTGACGTGATGCATGGATTGGGAGCATCTCAACACTCATAGACAAAAATCTTGAGCACCTGGAATGACAGGTTTGAACTGGACCGAATTTGGTACACATGCAGGCCTGAGATGCATAAGGAAATAATCACATTTTCAAGAGATCGAGTCTAACCCTGTCCCTTGGTAGAAAGCCTCCACACCTAGAACAGAGCAAAAGGTGATAGTTGTGTCGTTACAAGTGGAGCAATTGTTTTCAACTTTCTAACAGACTTTCAAAACTGGAAGTAAGGCTCACCAGACAGAAGATGTGCACTCGATAAAGCTTGCATTATGGGTTGTACAACTCTCCAGCATGTGGGTATACAGAAGTCACAATGGCCTATTACTGGAGTCAGTGAGTATGTGAGGGTAGCCAGAGACATTGTGAAAGTTCTGATTAGCCAGGAGATTCCACCCCCTGGAAGGATCCCTGTATTGTCTCCCAGCAGTGCACAAACCCATAGTATTTGCACCTGCCCCCAGACATAAGTGTCAGACTCTTCCTAATGTGCCATGTCATCATGTGTTGTCTTCAGCAGCTGGGATGAGCCAGACCTTGGTTTCTCCACTTTACAGCAGTGTATCTTAGTTTCCATATCCATCCATTGTCCATTGATTTTCTCCTTTCATCCAGCATGAGAAAAGAGGCTCAATCTTGACAATTTTTCTTGGAGTCACACTGGTGTTACAGTTGGAGAGCCACAGGGTAGTGCACCAGTGTCACCTCTGGTAGTGGTATTGGAAACCCTAATTTCTTAATCCTCCTAAGACAGCACATTGGTAAAGTCTTTCAACAACATATGCCTTGTCATGTCTGAGGTGTTCCCAACACCAAGTGGTGGTTACAACTCAGATGTTAACTCAGATCCAATGCCAGTTTGCCAGATCTTTTAAAAGATTTTACTATTCTTCTCACAGGAAATGATGAGGTAATTGAATGACTTGTGTCGCACTGAATGTAGGAGCAAGTCCAAAAGGTCTGCCAGACCCTATGAGCATAAGACCATCGGTGTACCCATACTGCTAACTCTCTCATCCATTTGGTCTAACATTGTAGTTACTGTGATGCAGCCACATGATCGACAGGAGCCTTTTCATTGTATTTCCACAACTACATCTGGGTGCTCATGCTTTTTTGTGTCAGTGAGGATATTCTTAAAAATAATGTTCCTTTTAGATAGATAAAGTAATGGAAAGTTCAACTTTGCTAAAATTAAACCTTGAATATTGATTGTAGAGCTATTTGCCTGGTGGTAATACAAGCCTACTTCAACATGACATTGGACAAGCCTTAACATTATTCCATGGACAAACAGCACAGTAGATTCTCTTAAATACTGAGTACAGTCGAGTGTTTTACAGACTTTACAAAACTTAATCAAAACTTGTTAAGAGACGAGTTCTTCTCTGTTGCAGCTTGTAGAACACCTAACCATAAAGCGCAGCAATAAGAACATTCTTGCAAAGAACAATGGCTCCAGAATGCCAGCACTGCCAATTAACTGGACACTGACAAGCGTTGCTGCTGTTCTGAAATTTTTTTCCTTTACAATAGCTGCAGTATCATTAGCAACTACTCTTTAGTACTTTAGCATAACTACAGTTTAAATTTCAGTTCAACTTTAACATACAAAAACTATATTAAGTGTCATGTTATTTTTTTTCTATAGCACTACAGTAATAATTTAACTTCATAGTTTCTTTGCTTGTTAGAAAACCGATATCTTACTAAAAGGGTCAGATGTACAGCGCCTCGCTAGAGTATTCAAACGCCTTAAACATTTCTACACTTTGTCATGTCACAACCACTGCCTTCAGTGTGTTTTAAAAGGGTTTTAACTGACAGACCAACACAAGGTAGCATATATTTGTGAAGTGAAAGAAAGATAATACATGGTTTTCATACCATTTAAATAAAAAAAACCTCAGGTTTTAAATGTTCAAAGCTGGTTGGAACACACCTTAAAAGAGTTGTAGATACATAGCTCTACAGATTTCTGTCTCAGATGGGCTGAAAACAAATGCAGGTTACAATTTTCTCGGGGACAACATCCATTGATTGTCTTGTCCTTGCAGGGTCACAAGGGGACTTATCTCCAGCAATCATTGGAAAGGGGATAGAGTAGCTCTTAGACTAGCCTGGCCCCACTCAATTCTCATCTCCCTTCAATGCTCCATCTGGGATTTCTCCCATTGAGCTCGATTTCTGCAGTTGAATTTCAATCTGGCCAATCAGTGAACAGAAGGAGTTGTGAACATTGATGTTTTTCTGCGCCGTTTTAGAATTGTAGTCTGCTTATGGTTGTAGTTTGGTAATGGCAGCGAAGGAAATGAATAAAGCCTTTCAGTCCATGTTGGCCACGCTTTCAAATATTGACCAATTAAAGTTGGAGCAAGAGGCATGTTTAAGATATTTTACTGGTGGCAAAAATGTTGTGGCCCTACTCCCCACGGGGATGTTTACAGCCCATGCATTTTCTGGTACGTTTCATCGAACTGGTGAATTATATATGTCATGGCTAAACGTTAGCAATTGGGTAAAATCAGATCCAATCATTTAAAACTTCAACAGAGTTAACGCCTCCAGCAAGGAAATGTTTCTCAATAGCCAAGTGTCCAGACCCTCTATGGAATAAAGCATAGAGGGGTTAACAGTACATCTCAGCGGAACACGTAAAGACAGGACAGGGAACCATGGATTCACACACTCATACCTTTAGATACACTGATTAACTTAACAGTTATTTTTCTGGACTGTGGGAGGAAGAAGGAGTACCTGGAGAAAACCCACACATGCATGGAGAGAACATGCAAACTCAATGCAGAAAAACCTCAGGTAAGAATTCGAACCGAGAATCTTCTTGCTGCAAGGAAACAGTACAACTAACCACGCCACCCTACAGCCCTAAAAGACAACAATGTATCCTCTTCTTTCTTCCACTTCACAATTATGCACTACTTTGTGTTCTATCACATAAAATCCTCATAAACATTGAAATTTGTGGACGTGATGTGACAAAATATGAAAAAACTCAAGGGCTATGAATCCTTGTGAACTGTCTCTGAAGAGTTGAAGACTTTCAAGTTCCCCCAATGCAAGATAAAGGTTATCAGTCCAAACCCGGATCCATCGAGAACTCCATTGCTTTATATTTCAGGAGTGTGGATGTAGTTTTTCTTTAATTTAGCATAAACACAGTGAGTGTAGTTCAGCACTGTCTCATTCACAGGTGGCCGTCCCTGTGCATTAACCTCATGGTGAGTACAGTAAAAGTTGTTCCTTATGGCTCATGAGAGATTTTCAGTTTTAACTTCACAGATCATGGAGTTCTGATACTACAGCTTGGAAGGAGGTGAATGGCACCACAGTGTGCCACATTGGCATTTTCCCAGTCCATCAGTACCTAGAGTAGGATGGAAAGAAACAACCAGAAGCTTTATCACCAGTCACAATTGGTTAAGTAAACTGTTTTCAGGTTATTTCTAGTTTATAAAGAGAAAAACAGTCCAGAAAATGTGGAATGTTGTGAGAGCTACAAAATCTGTAAACAAAAAATACATTAAGTAGGAAAATCACAGATCAGACAGCCCTAATTTTAAGCCACGATGTTTGTCAGTCTGTTCATGATGGTTTAGTGTTTCCTGTTAAACCAATCTGTTGGTTTGTAGTTCGTCCAGGTTCCTGTAATAATCACTTATTCGACCTAATATTGTAATTATTGCTTCTCTACGCTATGAAGCTCATGTGCCTCACTAAATAGTTTGTACAAAAAAAAAAAGAAAAAAATGACAACACTTTGTCAGGTGAACAGTCGTGCGAGTAGGAACAGCACACTCACACAGCCATTCATTCAGGGCTGAACATTAAAGATCCACACACTAAGGCCAGCAAGGGCAGGTTTATACTTCGGCAGGAGACCTGTGATGGCTTAACCACCGCACTACTGTGTTACACACACCAGGACACAAACAATACAGGTAACACACAGGAAAAGGGCCGCATCCCTTGACTTATAGCCCCAAGGCCCTGTTTGAGCTTAATCCCACCGATCGGAACAGTACATGTCACACCGCTGTGTGCTTTGAGTTTGCGTTTTCTTTCCTGGGCAATGAGGAAATCCTCTCGCTGAACTGACTGAAGCTGGCAGCCCTGCATCTCGCCCTCGGCCCCCCTCCGTCTCCAGCCGTGGGGCCCGAGGGAAGAGTACTGTATCTGCCCAGAACGGGGAAGGCCTGGCCTGGGGTTGGGGATTGGCTTTTGGGGTGGAGGGTGGCGTCCTTGACGAAGAGGCTCTGGATGAGCTGGAATTTCTCCTTCTCCTCCTGCAGGAACAGATCCACCAGGAGCTTCTTTTCCCGTTTGAGCTGCTCCACGATGGTTTTGGGAACGTCTGGGATCACCCAGGCAACCATGAGGCTGAGGAACATCACCAAATTCTGGAGGGAGAGGGAAGGATGGATTGACATACAGTTGAAATAAGATGATTACGTATTTTTGTCTAGAGCAAATATCGTGGTACACTTGAAGTAAGACAAGACTAACTTATAAATAACTTTTCAGCAAGATATATAAACTTGTTTTAAGTCAATAATTTTTAGATTTAGATTTTAAAAAGTACTAGTTTCACTGGCAGATTTTTTTTTTTTGCTTAACACAGGAAAAATGTCTTGTAATAAGTGAAAAAAATCTGCCAGTGGAACTAGTATTTTTTTTTTTATCTATATTCAAGAATTATTGACTTACAACAAGTTTATATATCTTGCTGAAAAGTTATTTTTAAGTTATTTTTGTCTTAATATAAATGTACTAAAATATTTGCTCAAGACACGAGACAAAAATTCTTGGTAAAATTTTGTGTGATTGCAGTGTACACTGAATGAAAAGACATAGAGGTTGCCCTTAAACAATTTGGGAAAGCCCAGATGATGACATCATAAATTTATAAGCTTCTGATAGGTTAATTCACAATGTACTTTAATTTTGGATGTATTTTAAGACAGATTAGGGTTTTCCCATTATTACCATTGTTACATTTAGAGGTAAAATGGAGAAGATTGCAACCTTGACAACATCATCCCAACTTAAAAGTACGCTGGTGGCAGCATCATGTTGTGTGGGTGTTTTGCAGCAGGAGGGACTGGTGTACTTTACAAAATAAAATTAAGTGGTCACACTGCATAAGTTTTCTTTCATGGAACTTGCTGGATTTGGAAACACTGGAAGCCTTTTTGGCAATTTTGTTCACAGTAAGATCAGCAGCTCTCAAAGAGATGCGTGGAATCCCTCTAACCGAGATATATCGATGGTAAGCAAGGGTGCCAGAATGGAGTTTTCCCAAAACTGTGTACAGTTTCATTCAAAATGGAATTCATATTTAGCGTAAAAAGAACAAATGAAATACTTTCATTTCTACCTTTTTCGGTCACAATTAGCGGTCATTATGATTGCAGAGAATTTCGCGCTGTTCTAGTTCAACTTTTCCAACCGGGGAAGATAAAAATAGATGTTTTCAAAGAGTATCTCCAGCGGTGTTTGTTCAGACCTTATAGAAGAATCCCATGAATTTTCACATATGAAAATCACAATGAAAACCATGCGTGACATGAAAAATGAACATGTGGCTGCAGTCATCAAAAAATCAAAAGTGCAGCAGGTGCAGTTGCACTGTTGGTAATGCTAACTTTGCTGATAATGCTAACTGCTAATATAAGACACTTAAGACAGTTTAAAATATCACTCTGTAATCATGTTTTTTTTTTCAAGAATTTTTTCAGCACTAGAGGCCTTTATTTGACAATGATCCAACAGCAAGGGGGCAGAGAGAAGGGGGGAGAGACATGCAGCAGAGGTACCGAGGATGGGAGTCAAACTGGGGATGGCCGCATCGAAGCCTGAAGCCTCTGTATACGAAGCACCTGCTCTACCACTGCGCCACGAGACGCCCTTGGCTCTTAGTTACTTGTTTCTCAAACACACAGTGTGACTTCACCTCTGCTTTGTTTCTGCTAACAGATGGAAGGGTAGAAAAAAATGTTGCGTCTTAAAGTTAAATTGGAATTGTATCTCTATGTTAAAGTTCTGTAATAGTTTGGCAAAAAGGATAAGTAACCAAATACATGTTAAAAAAGGTTCTACAGTAAGGATTCCAGAACGTTTCGCCTTGGTATGACATTTGGCCAACACATGTTTGTGTAGCAGACAACAAAAGCTGTTAACTGACTGTCTGAGGTGATATTTTACATAAGAGCACATTGTGATCTAAACTATTTGGAATGACTGTGTGTACTTTCTAAATTATTGCAAAAGTAAAACAAATAACTGTATGGGATTAGCTGAATTACCTGGAACCTATCAAGAAGAACACAACAAACCCATACCTGAAACAAAATGACAAAGGCCAGTCTCGCAGACAGGACAGACCAGTACTGCTTGGAGAACTGGTAGGCATCTGAAGACCAGGGGGGTTCCCTGTAATCCTTGTACCTAAAACAAGAAACACATGCATGAAGTATGGAGACTGAAAACAGTTTTAGTAGTAGCTTTGTTTTTTTAAAGCCTAGAGGGACATTACTGAATGAAATTAATACAGCAGGAAAACCAAACAGGGCACCATCCTGTAAGCCATCTTCCTATTCTTCAGCTGGCCAGGACAGATGCTAATCAAAATAGTATTCCCTGCCTCTCAGCTACAGCCTGGACTAAAGGTGCAGCCAACTTTATTAGCTTTCTTCTCCTTTGTTTACTTTGTTGTAAATCATCTTTATAGTAGAGGCAAAAATAAACTGTAGATGAGCCGAAATGCATCTGGAGAAACAGCGAACATGCTCAGACTGAAAAAGAAAAAAATGTGGAAATGGTGGGAAAACCTACGGGTGTGATAAAAAGAGAGATTAAACAAATTCAAAGAAAAATGTTGTTCATTCGCGTTAAGAAGATATGAATCGACAGCACTTTAAATCCAGAGATCAAGATCTGTCAGAGATCAAGATTTTTCAGTGGAGTGCTTTGAACACAAAAATGTATGCTGTTGTGTGTCATTTGTCCATATGCTTCTGATGAAAGTAATAAATCCAGGGAAAAAAATAAATGAAAAGTATTTACATTTCATGCTGGTGGATTGTAACCAGGCTGCAAAAAGAGCTTCAGAATGTGAAAAGATGAAACAGGAACAGGAGACTCAACAAAGAGAGAAGGCAAGTTATTGAAAACTGCATTTAAACTCAAACAGGGTGTTCATCAGCTCATCAAAATTTTAAGATCAGAGCTTAAAAAGCTCTGATCTTTTTAAGCTCTGATCTTAAAAAGATCAGAGTTGTGTGTAACCTAATCTAAGTATAAATCCAGCTACTCTGTGAAGGCCTCTGAGGTCTGTTTAGAGAACATTAGTGAACAAACAGCATCACTGAGACCAAGGAAGACATGAGACAGGTCAGGGAGCAGGTATCGATGATAAAACAATATCCGAAGCTTTAAACATGTCGCAAAGCACCGTTCAATCCATCTGCACAACTGCAAACCTAACACGAGATGGTCATCCACCTAAACTGACAGGCTGGGAAAGAGAGCATGAACTGGTAACATGGTAAGTTTGGAGGAGCTGCAGAGATCCACCGCTAAGGCAGGAGAACCTATTGCCACGCACTCGACAAATATGGCCTTTATGGAGGCGTGGCAAGAAGAAAGCCATTGTTGAAAGTTACGATTACAAGACCATTTTGCAGTTTGCCCCAGGCCATGTAGGAATCACAGCAAATGAGCACACAGAACTCTGAAGGTGTTTGTTTTTGGCTGAACCATATGTATGGAGAAAAATTAACTTATTATCCCCACTGTGACACATGGTGGTGGCGGTATAATATTGTGTGGATGTTTTTCACTGGCAGGGACAGAGAAGCTGGTCAGAGTTGATGGGAAGATGGATGCAGCTAAATACAGGACAAGTCTCACTCTCAGACTAGTGGTTCCTGGAATTTCTAAAAGTAGAATGGGAGGCAGTCAAAGTCCAGACCTAAATCATATTGATAATCTATAGTAATATCTGAACATTTCTGTTCAGTGATGTTCCAATCTGATTAAGTTTGAGCTGTTTTCTGAAGAAGAGTGGGCAAAATGTTCCATTTAGTTTTCAGCATACGTAAATGGACACCCAGAAACTTGGATCTGTAATTGCAGTGAGCTCTACTGATTTAAAGAGGATGAATGTAAATGCATGCTCCACTTTTCAGATTTTTATTTGGAAATAAACTGAAAGGCCTACTTTGTGTTAGTCTATTACGTAAAACCCCAAATGTATTAACTAAAGTTTGTGACTGTAATGTGACAAAAAAGTTCAAGGGTTGTGAATATTTGTTGCACAGCACAGGAAAGGTTGGAACCTTTACTTGCACTAATTGTGTGTGAATGTGTTTATGTTCCATGTTCTCTGTGTTCAGTAATGTCTGGTGCATAGCCAAGTGAATGCAGAAGTTTGGCCAGGTTTCCTGTCAGATGCAGTCATTCTTTTAAATCGTGCAGAGGTCACCACCATCTTCCCTTTTAAGGTTTATTCATTATACAGTAACTTGAATGCTGCCAGTCAGTTAGCCACATAAGAGAAACATGAAGAGACAAATACAGACTGGGTGAAAATGGACTGTTAAAAAAACTGACTGGTTAGCATTGGTATTTATGCTAACACCAGAAATACAGAGGAATGCTAAAACCAAATGTTGTAAGCTAACATATGTTAGATCTGAAAAAAGACACCGTTTGAATGTCAAGAGTTGGTTTCAAAAGCCCTGATCATAGAAGGTCAGCTTTGATTCTTTGCTCAAAAACAGACGAATCAAAGAGCAGTTTATCTTTCTATGTAATTCATGTTCTGGAATTAGAGCACACCATCAAGCAAACAGCCCTCCCCCTGTCCATCCCTCCTCCTTCCAGCTCAGACATCGGCTAATTTAAGGGCTAAGTCGCGCTATCATGTCTGGCTACTCCACTTGAGAAGAGGATGGCTTCTAAAAAGATGAGCTGTTATGTCCGAGGGGCTCAAAAATGGCTGGAAGTTTCCACTTTACTCCTGAAGGATGAGAGAATCAGAGAAGAGGGGCTGAAGATCATTTATGGGGAAGTAGCACGCAATTATAACCTCAATTTGAGGCGATGTTCAGCGCATTTTACTGAACGGTTTCCCAAATATGCTTGTAGCCAATCAGAGTGAAGTCAACTAGGTAGAGCCAGATGTCATGACCGTACCCAACCCTTTTACAGAGGAGAGAAATCTGGCCTGCCAAAACAACCCCCTACAAAAAGGAGATGTTTCTTTTTTAATGAAATTCTTTGGAGAATTGACATATGCAGCAATATCAACTACATGAAATAGTTTATACAGTGATGTCACCACCTCTTTAAAAGAAGCTGTCTTTCCCTGTGGGACGTAAAATAAAACATGCATTTCTCCTTCCAAGGCTGTCCCTGGCCGGCTCAGCTCATTGTTCGGATCTTTGGGCAATGAATCCTCACTGAGAAATAAATATACAGACTTGACAGTGAATATGAAACAAAGGCTGGCATTGTAAACCCATTGCTATCTGCAGAGCAACCATCCAGCTCGCATCAAGTTAAATTACTTCATTTGAGATATGAAGAGAGGCAACAAAGGAGACAGTTAAAACCAAAGAAAATCCATTACAGAGCATATCTGAACTGTCTTACAATTGCCAAAAAATAACTTGAAAGGATGAAATGACAAGTATGAAAATACAATAGTTAATATATTGTTTGTTTACAGCAAACCCGCCAATAGATTCAGTGAAAAATAGAGAAACTTGCTGCCGTGTTACATGGGGGTAAATTATATTTTGGTGGGTGAGAGTAAGGGGTTAAGGGTGGTCCTACAGTGCTATAAAAACAGATTTGTTCTGTCTCTGCTTTTTTATCACACTTAAATGTTTTAGATCATCAAACAAATATTAGATGAAGAAAACCTAAGTAAATAGAAAATACAGTTTTCAAATGTATTTCCTTTTCAAGGTTAAGCAGCTAAAGGTACAGATTGCTGCAAATTAGCTCATGCTATGAGAACATGATACAGGCATGGGACTACTGTTTTATTCAGTTCGTTGTTATTATGTGTCTATCCCTACCACATAAACTTAATAACTAAGTAAATAACCAGGCTGGTCCTGCTTAATTAGTATTTGACCCCTAAAGCTAATAACTGGTGTCGACCCTTGGTGGCATCAAGCATCCGGTATAATCAGTCTTCGACGTCACTATGGAGGAATTTTGTCCCACGTTTCTTTGCAGAATTGTTTTAATTCTAGGTTTTGAGCATGGATAGTCTGAATAAGAATATGCCACAGCATCTTAAACAGATTTAATGCCAGACTTTGAATAGGCCGCTAAAAAACTTGCTTTTGTTTCTTTTTACACTTCATTTACACAGTGTGCAAAATTTATTAGGCAAGGGAGTATTTTGACCACATCATCATTTTTAACCATATATTTAACTCTAATCTGGACAAACTTGAATCCTTAATGGATTCAAGAGGGTGTGGCCTTAGGATATCGACACCCTATATCAAGGTGTGCATGATTATTAGGCAGTTTCTTTTCCTTAGGCAAAATGGGCCAAAACAGAAACTGAACTGTCTCTGAAAAGTCAAAAATGACCAAAATTCTCTCAGAGGGATGCAGCTCTTATGAAACTGCTAAGATACTTGGGGCGGGATCACAGAACCATCCAAGGTTTTGTTGCAAATGGTCAACAGGGTTGCAAGAAACGTGTGAGCAAAAACTGTTTTTACTCTGTTATTGAAGTTGTTCAACCATCAGATTGGTGCAAAGCGCTTTTATACCCATTTGGTTTTCAATGTCGTTTCAGGAACACCTGATTATTCTTTGAAAAAAACCTTTCTTTAGAAATGTGGACTGTGGACGCTGACATTAGCGTTGGGGACGTTAGTGCTGGTGCAACATGTTTAGCACTGAGATGCTATTTTAGGCTTGTTGTTTTAAATAACTATAATCAGCTAAAGTGGTAGCTACTGTTGTAGCTATAAGCGTTCCACAATTTTCTACGAACTTACGGTGACATCACATCTGTCTACTACAAGTTAGGGAATCGCTACTGATCCTCAATGCAGCCATTTATTCCATATCCTCCTCTTCTCTCTCTGCCTTTCTTCCTGTCAAACCAAGTCATAAAATCTAAAAGAAAAAAACCCTCTACTTTCCCTTTTAAGTATTAACCACTATGTCAAACAATTTGGTTTACGTCGTGGCTTTTCTTCATTTTTTTCTTTCATCCACCAATCACGTCTCTCCTTTCTCAAATTTAATGTGGGATCAAGAACATATTTTCTGATAAAAAAAAAAAACAAACGAACAACAACAACAACAAAAAAAAAAAAAAACGGTCTAAAATAAAGCTCCATCAGGGTTACATAAAGTCACACATCAGACAAACAAATAAAAGAATCCTTTTGTAAGAATTTCACATTTGGCTGTTATGACAGGGTGCAAGAGAGGAACACAGGAAGCACTATTCAAAGGCTGACCTCACCAGTTAACCATGTCACATTAATGCGAACGCTCAGATCACGGTTGCTCAGGCGCATCATAATGAGTCGCTCACATGTACACACCCTGCCATGCAAAAATTCCTCTGAAGATAAAACCCTCTCAATGAGCTGTCTCACTGAGGTCTGCAAGAAGAGTACGCAACTCACAGGAGGGAGGATGAACTCTAAGCGTGTGTGGGTTAATGTGTGTGTGTGTGTGTGTGTGTGTGTGTGTGTGTGTGTGTGTGTGTGTGTGTGTGTGTGTGTGTGTGCTGTAGTAGGGTCTTATGATGGCTGACTCCTTCTCCTTATACAGTCATAAATGAGGAATGTTCCTTGAGAGACTGAGCTCCTCTCCTCTCTTTTTCTCCTTTAATCTATTCATCTTTCACTGGACAATATTTTACAGTGTTTTAGTCGAAGGTCAACATCTAATTTGATCTAAACTTCACTTCCTGCCTTTCTCCTAGCATTTCAAGCTAATCTGTCTCAACTGAATTACATATGAAATTTATATATTTTTTCACAAAGAGAATTATAGACCTCTAACCTCTTTCTGCTTCTGTGTGTGCGTGTGTGTTTTCGTTATGCTCCTTTTTTGGCGATAACAGAGGTGTTTCACAGCACCTGGGGCATCTAACTCAATATCCTTTCGTAAGACTCCTCAATGAGATGGTGGGTTTTATCTTTCATGCATACTTGTCTCCACAGTGGACTGCTATCTGAAAGGAGTTTTTCTTGTATGTGTGTGCATGTTTGTATGTGCAGTGGTGCAGTGGTGGGCACTGCTAACTAAAAAGTTAGTAGCTCCACTAACGCCAGAGAAATACACCAACACAGTATTTAGCGGAAGCTAGCACTAATGTGCTAACTTCAATTCAAATTATATCTGCTCTTGAAAGACTACAACCTTCGAGCACCAGTTTTAATTTTGACATAATTTACATGTTTTATGATGCCCTTAGATATTGTATTTATGTTAATATCTTGTTCTGTACTGTCCGTGTTTTATTTTATTCCTGTTTGTTTCTTGCTTGAAATTAAATAATTCAAGGAAAAAAGAGAGAACATGTGGAGAGGAAACAGAACTGCTGGGTAAGCCGTCTTCACCCACTTCAAAACAAGAGCATGAATATAAACGTCTAACTACCTGTAGAATACTTAACAGTCGATAATCAAAGCTTCAACACAGATGTTGCACTTTTTTCAACTGAAAATTTACAAAACAGCCAAATACATTAGCACCAAATGCTAAGCAAAATAATTAGCTAGTGTATGTCATTTCATACACTATAATCTACAGTGATGTGAAGAATTTGGACATCCTACGACAGCTTTGCTCACAGTTCAGTCACCAAAAACAATATGCTTTGCACATTAGTTCTGAATAACTGATGTTAGTTGCAATGTTAGTTATGAATATTCTATTATTTATCATAATATTTCAGTCTTTTTAGCTGAGTGTTTTATTTTGAAAGTTTGAAGTACAGTGCATAACAAAGAGCTACAGCTAGCTAAATGAGCTATTGGAGCTCATTTCTTTACTTAGTGTTCAGTTTCTTTCTTTTACACTGAACATATTGTAAAAAAAAAAAAAAAATCTGTGGCTGCTTCATATAATTTATGATTGTCTCTTAGTAGACAAATTACAGAAACACTTTATAGAATGTAACAAAGGATAAGAAGGATTTTTCATAAAATCAAGAAAATTATGGACAATCCTGACCATCCTCTTTATTTCATACAACAGAGTGTCTTCAGTAAGAGGCTTCTTCAGAATCGCTGTAATACAGACCGCAACAGGGGTTCCTTCCTGCACAGAGCCATCGGCTTGTACAACAACTCTTTGAAGATAATTGTATAATATGAGTAACAGCAACATTTAACTTCCCTCTGGGATTAATAATAGTAAAAGTATTTTTGAACTGAACTGAACTGAAATGTGATTATGTTTTTTATGATTCATGCATGAAAGGGCTAATATGTGAATCTCATGTGTGAGTGTATGCACATGTTCATGAGTTACTGCTGCCAACATTGTGCCTCCTGGGATCCAAGAATATATTCACAGACAAACAAGGGTCAAAGCATTCCCATCCTGGAAACATAAACACACACAGGCCCTATCAGAAAACATGGATTATGTCAGGGTTGATTCAGTCTCCTGGATGTACGAGCATGTATTTTTTATTTGGCATGACAGATTTGCCATCTCCATCCACTCTCATCACTTATTTAGAGATCATCCACGCAAAGAAGAAAAAGCAGAATAAGGACAGGAGAATAGGATCAGCCCCCTCACCCCCCTCAAATCAACAGGTAATACCACCATAACGTGACATTGTCAGTTTTTAAAAGATTTTTTTTTTAATGTAATGGATCTATTGGTGCAATTAAGTTGATGGTGGAAAGAAAGATTATAACTTTGAACTGCTCAGCTATGCTGGAAACAAACTACCTTAAATGATCATTGGGATTGTTTTAAAGTGAGGTTCTGTGACATACTTATTAGTAGTCAGTATCTTATCTGCTGTAGCCAGAAGTTTTAACAAACCGCATTTTCAGAAAAAGAGAGAAATGTGCACACCAGGACAGGGCTAAAGTTTTAAACCAGATAAAACAACTCAGAATTCAACATTTCATACTAGTATAAAGGATTGGGGTTCGGTGTTGAGGTTAGCTTCTCAGATGGTGCTTGACTGAAAAAACTGAAAAACAAGGGTCCTGTGCAAAAGTTTCTGCTAACATATTGAAGGTTTGCAGCAGTGTGAAATTTTTGAGTTTGACTTTGACTTACACCATTAGCCTTCCAACCGTAACATGAATTTCTTCCTTTTTCTGCAAATCTGTTCTGGTAAAACAACAGTACTGATAACTACACCCCACATCAAAATTATGAACTCCACCTGTAATATCCTATTCACACTCTAATAGATATGTATTTTAGCAAACAGAGGAAATCAAACCTTGTTTTTTAAAAAGCTGTAAAAACTCTGTTTCTGGTGCTTCTCGTGGTTCGTTTGTGTTACCACATTTGACACCTATTTGACTGATCTAGGTTTTGAGACCTGAACCTAAATGTTTTTCAATTGGCCTGGGGAAACATGGACTGTGACCCCCGCTACTGAAGATCTGTAACTCCTCATGCACTAAACTCAAGGTGGCGGCCCAACGACTCTTCATGGCTTATCCCTGTTCTCCACCTATAACTGAAATGTTTTTTCCCCCCTGGGGGACTAATAAAGGCATTCTGATTCTGATTCTGAACCATCTGGGTATGAGTCAAATGCTTTAAAGGGGCAGTAATATGTGTTTTGCAGGCACATAGAATCATTTTACAGCACAATCAAGTAACTATCTTACTTTCAGTTGTTAAAAAAAATCCTGTATATATCAAATATGACTTAAAAGAAATTTGACTTCGTAATTTAACGCCTTGAAATTGGGCCTCTGTCTCTTTAACAAAGTCCTGTTCTTTCTGAAACTCCGCCTTCAGCAAGTCATAACAACAGCTAGCCCTTTAACAATGTTTTTACCAACAGTGCACTTAGAAGTAGCTCAAATAATGAGCTCAGCAGATGCGCAGTTCCACCAGGTGTTTGCTAATTGCTGCTGGCTTCCTCAGTGGGGAAGTCATGGGAGAGGGGTGCTCTGTGAGGTGGAAGCATGGAAGCTTAGAAACTGCAGCTCTAAGGGGAGCTACACGCCGAAGGCAGCGCTAAATTCATCCAAGCGTTTAGCACAGCAGAATTGTTGCCACAGGAGACTAAAGGATTTCTCAAACATGCATGAAAGAATCAAGGCAACACTTCAGGTATGTTTTTGATGAGGGAATAACATTATAACATGCTGTGAAGCTCAAAAAAGTCCATTTTACATAATACTGCCTCTTTAACATTATCCATTTTTAGACCTAGTTGATAACAGAGGGCAGTTGTTATACATTCCTTGGTTGTTGGTGGTTTGAATCTACTTACAACTAACACATTTTTTGGGTTCTTAAAGTAACCGATTCTGACTGGGTACCTTAAGAACCCAGAAGTTGTCTCATCTTGTAGTCCTAGTTCTTTATGCAGCCGAAAATTATTTACAGTGCATCTATCTAGTGATGATCTTCAATAATGTAGTGCTTCATTTCTTATCTTAGCAGTGATTTTTAAAATATAGACGTAATCCTAAGTGAACACAAGGTTAAAATTGAAGGATGTTGCATGACAGGTTGCAGATTAATTCCAAAAGCCTTCTTACAAGTGTTTTTGTGGGTAATGAAATATAAAGACATCTATTTCCTGCCTGTGTTAAATACAAAAAAATTGTACTGTATGTTTTAAACGGCAAACATGGGCATGTATGGACCCTTAACTTCTGACTTCTGGAGTCTTTTGAATATTAAAAAGGGTCAATGACACATGTCAAAATGTCACATATAATGAAATATGATTTAGTAGAGTAGAGCAAAATCTAAAATGTGGCATAATGCTTACTGGATTGTCTCTATTAGTTTTGCAGTATTTTGTGAGGAGAGCTTATCTCTGTAGCTCATGAAATGAAGAATAAATATTTTCCCCTGATGCACCAAGAACAGATGTCCAATAATAAACCAGAAATAATCCATCACATAGCTGCTTGGCCTCAGTTGACTTCAAGGCAATAACAGTATAAACAATGTCAGCCTGATCTCAGTGCAGAATATTTTACACATTGATTTGTAGCTGTCAACAAGTAGAGAAACATAACCATATACAGGGGTTGCTATAAGCTTCATGAAGGCATTTCATATCAATAACTCGCACTGTAATAAAGCCTTATGTGCAATATATTGTGATCATAAATTAATTATACGCCACTACATTTCTCTTTTTATTTCTTGTTGTTATTTTAGTCCAACTTAGTACTATGAGCCTCAAATGTGAAGGTGAGTGCTTTTTGGTTGACAGCCTGTATCTGAGACTCTTATGTTGAAGTAAAACAGGAAGCAGTTATTAAGCTGTTATTCAGCCCTATGATGAAGTAGGTTGCTATCCAAAAGCACATGGTCATTTTCAACAATTTCATATAGGCCTCACCATGTTTTAAACCATTTGTGTGGCAGTATTTTTGAGATTCAACAGAAAAAAGGCAAAGAGCAAATGGCTGTTCATTATCCACCAAAACAGAGAAATTTATTCTTTTGGTCAAGGTGGTGGGAAATAGAACAAAGTTCTTTCTGATCAGGATGTTTCAGACTTTACAAAAACTCCAGTATAAAACTCTTCGGAAGTCTTTCATATTTCTGACCAATCAACCCCAGAACATCTGTCAGACATGACACACAAAAAAAAAAAAAGTTCTGCTCAGAATATGTGTCAATAACAAGCTGCAAGAGGTCCTAAACAGAACTGCAAAACCAAAAAGAAGTAATTTTGTTTTAGCACCCCTGGGAAAGAGAGCAAGTTTTTCTGTTTTGTATTGGTCTTTATAGAAAAGATCTGAATAATGTAAAGGAATTGCAAGAATATTGCAACTGACTAACTGTTAGCTGCTAGCGACATGAACCCTAAAGAGGTGTCTCTTTCAAAATGTCCTTTTCGAGACAATTTGTGCACTTTGGGTTTTTATTTGTGCCCCTTCCCTCAACTTTGGGTTTACTGAATCAGGTCAATGCTAATAATTACAAAAACACAACCACCCCAAGTTTTTCTATACTTCATAATACTATACTTCCATATGAGCCACTTGTTTAAAGCAAAATTACTTTGAGTAACCTCTTGATGGAAGAAAATTGTTCAGAGTCATATAATCACCTCTGACCATGTTTCCTCACAGAAGACTGTAAATAAATTACTTTAAATCATCAGCTGTCAATATGCCTCAATTCATACCTGACCCCAGGCTGGTACGAATTGAGATATGGTTGGTCGGAATCTTCTGTTGGTTGACGACACCGTTTTGTATCAGAAATTGCATGAAATTAACAAGGTTTCAAAAGTTCGAAATAACCAGCAGCAATGTTTTTCAAAGTTTTCTTTCTTTTTATTTTTTGTATTTGATGTCGCTATTCCTTAAAAATTAAGCACTAACAATCTATAGCTCCTACATTTCCTTAACACTTTGGACTGGCTTGCTAGCTGCTTGGGACTACAGTTTTCAATGTTTTTGAGGTTTAGTTTGTAAGCCTAGCCTCTAATATTAGCAACGTTTTCATGTGATATTAGAACAGAAGGTAGAGATATATTAAAATAGCTAGCTTCTTGTAAATGGAAATGAAGAGGAGCAACGTTATCTCAGTATGCTATTGATAAGCTAGCTACTTGAGGATCTTTTAGTACAAAATCAGTACAAAACCTGCTAATACATGCAACTGTTAAAGTTGGGCAAGTGTGTTTTACAGTTCTAAATTAGCTCAAAGACTAAGTGTTGTTAGATGAGCTTAACTACGTCTGTACACAGAGGCACTAACAGTTTGTCAGTAATTTAGAAAGTAACACTAAGCTTATCAGGATGAACGTCACCTACAGATTCATTGCTACGAACTAAAACTTGGAATGAAGAATTACAAGTACAGAGCTGCCTCTTTAAGCTAAGCACACACAAACACACACAGAATCAGGTCCAAAATGTACACGTGCACATTTGTAATCTATTTTAACTAACTCAAATTAAGTAATTGGCTGTTTGAGTGACGCCCATGGCTTATGGTGCACACCATGTTTAGCAGTTTTTCCAAGAAGCTCAACTTCTAGTTAGGGTATACTGTGATGTGATTTCAAATGATTTGCAGGCAAGGAAGCATCATTTATTCTCACCATAATTCACATTGCAGATGTACTCATGCTCCTTGATCCTTACCACATTTCGTCATGTTAACGTTGATTTTATTTTTTGTGATAGAGTAACACAAGGTACTGTATAGCTGTGAAGTTAAAGGAAAAATGATAAACAGCTCTTAACATTATTTAGAAAAACATTCCCCATTGAATTAAAGCCACAAGAAGTTCTGGTTGCAGTTTGCTACAAGATTGTTGAAAGACAGCCAAGAAGTGGAAAAAGTTGTCTTGGTAAAGTGAGACCAAAACTGAACTTTACAGACTATATGGAAATTGCTATGTGTGGCAGAAAACTATGGTGAAACCTGGTGGTAGCGGCATCATGTTGTGGGGATAATTTTCTTCAGCAGGAACAGAAAAGAAAAATACAAAATAAAAATATAACTTGCAGCAAAAGCAGGTTTTTATAAAGTTATAAAGCTCAGAGGGTTAACTATAAATGATATCACACTTTTAAAAAGTTTTTAAGTTGTAAAATTTATCATGTTCCCTCTACTTCATGGTTATGTTCTACTTTGTGTGGCTCTGTCACATAAAATCCCAATAAAATACATGAAGTTTGGATTTGAGGATACAGTAAAGACAACATTACTGAAGATATGTGCAGTCTTGCTTTGTCTACTGATGCAGAAATTATTATTTAATCCGTCAGACTGCTGTTTTTAAATCTAATTAAAAATTGAAACCATTCTGTCACACCATCTATCTTTTTCAAACCACCCAGAGTGGCTGTTTTCCTTCTTTGCTCTCTGTCATGCCAGTATCTCTCCATCGTGCTTAATCTCTTCCTTGTTATAAAAGAAGCCTCGTTTCTTTGGGTTCTTATCTGATCATTTCATCAATGCTATCAACCTCCCCTTCTTTTCTGCTCAGTTTGGCACTACCATGCATCCATTCATCCGTCCGTCCTGTGACATGTATTCATCCATACAACCACAATCCCAACATCAACTTGAGAAGACAAAGGGAATAAAAGACATTTACTCCATGCAGTTTTTAACATCAAGAGCTGAATGACTGGCTATTAAGCCCAGAAACAGCTGCTGTACACAGCAATGCACATTTTGGATACAAAAAACCCTTTTTGTGACATTTGCTACCAATTTCACGCCTAATAACTGTTAAAGGCATAAAGCATCTCGTCATACTTTTGGTGTGACGTACCTCAGTACTCCAACACAAAGATCGTATTCTTGTATTGCAGTGCTTCGCCGTCTTATGTAACTGCAGGTCGGCCTTAGCTGTCTGTGGCAGCTATCATCCGTGACCTTTCCCTCTACAGCGCTTTATTTTAACTTTAGAAAAGAGATTCTTGCCATTGGCATCAGCAAAAATGTGTGGAAGTGGAGTGTCTTTGGCAGTTATTGATATTAAGTCTTGGAATTAAAAAGCAGTACTGCTGGCCTTAAGGTGTTTTCAACCTAAAATGTTTCACATCTAATCAAATAACAATGAATGTATTTGATTAGATAGCATTTTAAATCCAGTTAGACCAGTTAGACATCGCAACATCTCCACAAAGCTTATCTGAGATCAGATAATCATAATATTATGAACTGACCTAATTTCTTTTGATGGAACGATACAAGCATAGAGCGTTGGCATACATGTAAAGGGTGTTTCTTTCCTGAATCTCTGCAAATCGTCCAAAATGCCAAACAATTTAATGATTGGGAGAAGCTTGGAAAAAAAAGAAGCCTGCGTGTTTTTTTCTGGTGTGACTCTTACCGGCAGACAGTGATGTCTCCATGGTCTGAGCTGTGTGGCGCTGTGCCAGGTTTGAAATTGGACACGTTAAAAAAGGAGAGCGTGTGGTCGATGAATCCGTGCATGGTGCCTGTCTGGCTGTACATGTACTGGTAGACAAGCCGAGGGATGAAGTCTGATGTGAAGGAGATCACAAAGGCCTACAGAGAGAAAAAAAGAACAGAATGAGACTATTTTGGGGTGATTATTCCTTTCCAATCTTAAATCAATCCATCAGATAAGTGGTTCTCGAAGTTGGTGTTGGGACCCCACAGGATCCAAATATACAAGACCATCTCCAATGATTCCTTTGCTAATAGCTTATTGGTAGCATAATTTTTACAAAAATTAATTGTACTGTCAAATGGAAAATGACTGTTTTGCTGTTTGCTGGACGTTTGTTCCCGGTTAGTGGAGCATAAAAACTGAAAGATGCTTCTCCATGTTTAGTTCTGGTGATGCAGAGTAGGCTTGAACCAGAAGACCTGAGTGGTCTGGAAGGTTGATACAATGACAACAGGTCTTTAATGTATTTTGGTGCTAAGCCGTTCAGTGATTTATAAACTAACAGAATTATTTTAAAGTCTATTCTCTGAGCTATAGGGAGGCAGTGTAAGGAACTGGGGTGATTTGCTCTATTTTCCTGGTCTGAGTGAGAACATGTGCAGCAGCATTTTGGATCAGCTGCAGCTGTCTGGTTGATTTTTTTTTTTTTAGGCAGATCTGTTAAGACACTGTTGCAATAATCAATGCGACTAAAGTTAAACGCAAGGATGAGTTTCTCTAGACCTTGTTGAGACATTAGTCTTTTAATCCTGGAAATTTTCTTCAGGTGATAGAAGGCTGACTTTGTAACTGTCTTTATGTATTTCTGAAGGTTCAGGTCTGAGTCCATCACTACACCCAGATTATGGGCATGATCACTAGTTTCTAGCTGTAATAACTGAAGCTGCGAGCTGACTCTAGATCGTTCCTCTTTGGGTCCAAAGATAATAACTTCAGTTTTGTTTCTGTTCAGCTGGAGAAAGATTTTGCACATCCAATCATTGATTTGTTCTAAGCATCTGTTCAGTGCTTGGATGGGTTCATAGTCACCTGGTGACATCATAATGTAGAGCTGTGTATCATCAGCATAGTTGTGGTAGCTAATCTTATTACTTGTTATAGTCTGAGCAAGTGGGAGCATGTAGATACTAAATAGGAGGGTCCCAGGATTGAACCTTGGGGTACTCCACATTTGACTTACCCTAAGAACTTTCTTAGGGTATAACAATATGAATAAAGCCATCCACAGCAAAGCCAATGTGAAAGTATGATAAAGAGTAAAACTTGTTGGTTCCAGAACATGTTCAAAATAGTCTTCCAGTCAAAAATATTGAAAAGACAGTATCTTGTCGACACCATCTTGTTTGAACTGGATCACTTAAATCCAAGGCCAGTAAATGTCTTGTTGGTGATCAAGATGAATTGCAGTTGGTAGTTTCTTTTTGCCAGTCCAGAAGAGTTTGTTAGGCAGCACTCATTTGTTTAACCAATACTCAAAGGAATAGGAAGAATAACTGTAATTTTACACGGTTTGGGAAAGTCTTTTGGACACTTTCCTAAGCGACTTGAAATTCCAAAAGGATCAGTTCAAACAACTGTTTGTAAGTACAAATGAAGAAGGAAACAGCCACCTGCTCCAAAACTAAAATCTTCAAACTTAACTGAAAATTGGATCTTCAAACTTAACTGAAAATTGGAGAAGCCCCAATGGACAAGCCATATGAATTCTGGAGAAAAGCTTTAAGGGTAAGACACAGATTGAGCTACATGATCACAGTGACAAGAAGTTTGTGGATACATGGGAAGGCATGGTGGTGGAGGCATCATACTATGAGGCTAGTACATTGCAAAAATTGATGGGAACAATGAAGGAGGACTGTCTCTAAATTTTTTAAGTTTGACTCAAATCACCAGCTAGCTGGTTGAAAGTTAGATAGAATTAGGTGTTCTGGCAAATATCAAAAACACATCAAATCTAGTTTTGGAATCGATAAAGTAGGCTAATATTACACACCACGTCAATGTAAATCATAATTTGTAGATTATTCTTTAAAGTTGAGCAAGAAACCAGCCAACATAAAGGAGCTCTACCAATTCTGATAAGAAGAGTGGTCGATTATACGCTCAGAGTTGTGCCAAAAGCTTGTTAATGGCAACAAAAAGTGTAACGTCCAGGTGCAACTTCATAAGGGGCATTTAAGGAAATATTAGTGAAAGTGTATATATGTAGATATTGACAGATTACTGGATAATTATTCATAACAGTGGTTCAAAGGAACTTTTAAAAGCAAAAAATAATGAATTTATGTTTGCATATGAAAACTTCTGGCTATCACTGTTGCCTTGGAGCAAGAAGGGTCTATGGGTGGATGGATGGATGGAGGACTTCTGCTCCATTTCCTTTCCATTCCCTTGTTCTTGTGGCATGTATAAGGGAGTCTAATCCTTTCGTCCATTTCTCCACCCTATCTAAACTCCTTTCCTTTGCTTTTTGAACCCTTCAGAAACCTCTCCAGTATTAAAATAAACAGTAAAGGATTTGGTTGGTTGCCTGAAGACAGATCCCAAGCAAAGCTTTCCTCGAGCCATTCACCCAACCCTGTCCAGACCTCACCAAATTTGCATCTCTGAACACTTCAGTAGGAGATCATGTTAAATGACTAGAACAAGATTAAGAGGGTCTTATCCTTATTGAACAATACTGTAAGACTGAGTAAGCATCTCTGCAAGGTAGCAAATGTCAGTTTAAATCCTGGTGGGATATCTTTGTCTTTTGTCTCTATTACAGCTAAAAAATGTAAAAGCTACACTTAATACACTTTAAACTCACAGCGTTGGTAGTTAGCTATTCTATGAACCCTCTTGTGGGTTCCAGGACAATTGCATTTTACTCTACTCTGAGCTCAATCTCCGGCCACAAAGTAATAAACTGTTTTCACAATCTGTAATTCACCATCAATTAAGAAATCCAGAATCCACAAATAGAAGGCAACTGGATGTTACTTTTTGGTTCTTCAAAACATTTAACTTTCAATCAAAAGGCTTCTTAATTGTATCATCTGTGTTTCTCAGGAAGGAAAAAAAAAAGCCGATTGGATGAAGAAGTGATACCAATGAAGTGCATGACGAAGAATCTATACCAGCAAGTCATGTGGAAAAACACGGAAATTCCTTCCAAATTCTTATTTAATTACATCTCATAATTGTGTTTGAAATTCATTTATTTCCCCCTTAAATTTAACCTGGAGACTGAATGGACTCAAAAGCCTGCAAAGGAATTTGAGCTGAATTCTAATAACATTAAGCTGAAGTATGATAAGATAGACATGTTGATAAGAGGCTTTAAGGGCTTCATAAAAAGGTTTCAACTTATTTACCAATCACAATTAACAAACTGTTAATAACAATTCTGAGGCTGAATTAATACTTACATTTATTATGACTGACAGTTTGCCCATTCCACTCAAAATGTTGTACCATATGCCTAAAAAAAGAGGGAAGCAATAGAAGAAAAACAATCATGTTAGTATTACAGCATTGTGACCATCATGTGGATCATTTTGAGTATTTTTGTTAAATAAAATTATTTCACAGTTGTGTTTTCCAGAGGGCCTTGATTTCTCTGAGTCTTTGAGAGATAATTACAGCATTTCTGCTTAAGTGGGGTTGTGTGAAGTATTAATGAGTAGTAAGTAGGTCAGCCATGCTCAGAGGAGTTTTACTGCACAAGCTGAGGTTTTGTCTCAGTTACATGAATTTGGACCATGTGTTAGGGATGTCAAGAAAATGGAGAGCTAATACAGGCTACAGCCGATACAAAAATGACAAACCCAATTTTCACTAGGTTTATTTTGCTTATACATGTAAAGCTCTTATTTTTCACCACATAAGAAAAGTTCAGGTTTTATCTAATTTAATCATGGCCCCAGCACATATGGCACTTCTCCAGTTTTTAATTGTAAGAAAATTGCAGTGAGAAAAAGATATAATACAATATTGTCAGTGCTTCCGCTCATCTTCATCAGATGTGATCATTTTCACCAACCTATAGGGGGCAATAGAGTATAACAAAATTTGACAGAATTTCAATTTCAGTTTCAATTTTTCAGAGCAGTTTTTCAAAAAGGTCAGAATTTGAAGTAAACACTGAAGTATGATCTTTCCTGTTTCGTCAAAACCCATTAAAACCTATAGGATGCATGGAGTTAAAGCTAATAGAAAGGTTGTTGTTTTGTTTAGAGTAACAAACGTTCAGCTAGCAGCGAACTGGCAACAATAAGTTGTTACAAGTAGTTTTAGGGTAACCAGCAAGGTAAAGCCTTCTTCTTTGCTTGAAATCAGTAAAGAATGCCAAAAAATTCAATTAGCTGGGTTTCAGAAGGGTTTTGGTACTCCATGATGTTTCAATTGGTGACCCATGAGGTGAGCAAATGTGGACACTATACAATACTTAAAATAATAAAGTTCTTTTTAAAGAAATATTCACAGGTTGTGTCCTCCTTGCACAACTCACAAATGTTAAACTTGGGCAGTCTCGCAACAGCTTGCTGAAGGTCAGATGAAATTTTTGTTTTTTGGATCCTACTTTCAGCATCTTGCTTTCTGCTTTTAGCACTAACCTGGGAATGTTTTGATTTAAATCTTTCATTGATAGACTTCAGTCATATTCAGTAAAGTAGAATATGTGTTCCGATGAGGCTCATTTATAAGATTACCCTTTGAACGTAATCATATTTAAGCAGGTATTAAATAAACTTTTCATTAAGCCCATATTTCTGTATTAAATGTTTTTTTTTATTGGTCTGATATAATATTCTAATCATAAATGTTGTGTTTTCATTTACTGTAAACAGAAAATCACCATAATAAACAGAAATAAAGGCTTGAAAACATCATTTATTTCACTTAGTAATTAATTTACTGAAATAAATTAAATTTTCAATAATATTCTAATTTATGGAATATGACTATATATGACATACATAATATGACTATATATGACATACAGTTGGAGGGTTCAAATTCATGTTAGACCTCCTGAAAAATCTTATTACATAATTTTTGACTTGAATTTTTAAATACAGTGGAACCTCATCCTACAAGTTTTAGAAATACAAGCCATCATTTGGTCCAAATTTTTGTTTGGAACTCGAGCAGAAACAGAAGTTACGAGTCGTGATTGGGATGACTGGCCACCGCGAGTTGGCATACAGTCCCAGCACCATCTGAGACCGCACCTCGTTCATCCACTCGACGAAAAGGACGATGTTTATTGAACAGAAGCAGGAGATACTAGAAAAACATGAGCATGAGTTATCGAACTGGCAAGGCAAGAGTGTTACAGTGTGTGCAAACCTTCCTCCCTCCCTTCCTCCACCTGTTTCCATAGTAAAAAAAAAAAAAAAACAAAACAAAAAAAAAAACTTTTTTTCTTTTATTTTGTATATTTTATTATACACAGTTAAAGCATACATGTCTACTTGTTATTAAAAAATAGGTATTTTTTTCATACTGTAGTGTGGTTTGGGGATGTGTTACAAGGCTGGAATGGATTAAAATTATTTTAGTTATTTTAAATGGAGAAAATTCGTTTGATATATATATATATATATATATATATATATATATATATATATATATATATATATATATATATATATATATATATATATATATATATATATTTAAGAAACCGAATCTATGTTTGATGCTAACTCTTTTACACATCTGTAGCTCTCGTTGCTACTCAGGTCGGATGAGCTTACCGATGTCTTTAGCACGTGCAGCGACTGGCCTGCGTAACTCTGTCACAAACTTCCTGGCGTCCAGCCTGATCTCAATGACGTTGTTCAACAGGGCGAAGAGAGGGGCCAGCGGGAACGAAGCCACGAAGAGAGAAACAAAACCAAACTGGATAACTGTGGAGAGATGCAGGGGGGAAAAAAGGAGGAGAAAAAAAAGCATGATTATTTGCTCCAGTATCGTACAGTTTAAAACAAATCAATGCACCATTACTTTTTTTCAGTTTTTGTTGTGGGGAAGGGATGCATGGTAAACTATTGCACCCACTAGCAAACAATGTGGAACCTCTTGGCGCCTTGTTGATGAACAGGGTCAGTCAGCAGGGTGAGAAAGAACAAAAATCTGCTTTGTGCTTTAGAAATTACAAATGTGTGAGGGGAACCGACCCGATCCAACCTCGGAGTTGTAGACAAGAGGCAAACAATTTGAACACTGAAGAACCATGACTTAGCCTCTTGTGACATTAAAGCTGGCTTGCAATCCATGCAAAACTAAAGGGCTATTTCACAGTTTTTAAGGTGAGTCTGGACTACATTTGATCATCTCTTGTTCAAAATTTAAAATGCGTAGACTAATTAAACCTGTAAAAAATACAGTTGTAGATTTAGATTTATGAAACTTTTATTCCGCTATTGAAACCACAAAAAGAAAAAAAAATAAATTAGATTAAACACTGTTAGTTTTTGAAACAAGTCAAAACAAGTCTTCTAAAACATGCTGCATTGTCATACCTTTATTTCGTGAACCTAATATTGTGGATTTTCTGCAGTTGAAGTACCTGAGATTTTAATATCTTTATAACACTGAACTAGCCCTTTAGAGTTTAACAACAAATTAAAATATAAACTCCAATCAGATACACTTGACATATACACTAAACATTAACATGTTTAGGGTGCAACTTTTGTCTTATTTTTAATATGCTTGTGTCATCCCAAGAGGATTGTCCTCCTGGGTGGAGAGCCATATAACTCATATCAAAAAACAAGCACAGGTCAAAGGATGGGAGTTATAGGAAAGGTAAAAGGTGTACCAAATTGCTAATCTTCCTTTCTTTTTTTTTTACTATTACCAGATTTCTTTCTAAATGTGAATGATTCCATTTTTTTTAAAAGGAACAACTTTCAGCTGCTAAATGAAACAGCTCTGTGTTATATCTGCGATTCTTTTCCACTCCAAAGTAAAACAACTGAATGTTTTGTTTCCTCCAAGTTCTCCCTCAAAGAGGAAAGATTTTATCTTTTTTGCCAGGGATTGGAGAATATTGCTGGTGAATATCAGGTGCTAGATTTCAATAGATTAATACGATAAATGTGAATATTTAGCATCTGCTTCAAGAGAGAAGCACGGTTGATCGATGAGAACGGTGCACAGCCATGTCTTTCTGCTTGATTAATGATCGGCTCACCTGCATCTTAAGAATGTGAAAACGGAAACCCGAGAAAGACACAGCAGTTCGCCAGCCGGGGCCCTGATACATTGCCCTGATCAGAGCGGCTGGAACCTAAGCAGTGTGGGAACAGGGATTTCCAGCGAGCCGGAGACTGACGGCTTCACCTCGGGACACCACGCCAAGACAAAGAGCGGCCAGGAAGAGAATACGGCAGCGGTGCAGCGAGCGCTAGAGGGCAGGCTCAGAATAACCTCGCCGTCTACCTGAGCCGAGGTCGACGGGTCCGGCCCAGCCACACAAAGACTGCACAGGAACAGACAGGCCCACGTATAAAATCCCAGTTCCTGCAAACGGGCTCAATCCACTCATCGTTATGTGTGCGTTGGTGTGTTTGTGTGTGTTTTCCATGCAGAGTGCGGACATTTCTGACATTCTGTGCTGCGCTCTGAGGCGGTTTTCCTCCCACCGTCCTGTGTCACACAAAATCTCCCTTTTCCACACAAAATTGACTTTTCAAGCTATAAAAGTTGGAATGCAATTAAAGACTTGAAAAAGTCGCCTGATACCTCCACTTGTGAAGTGCAGGAGTTCAGGTCCGAGTATCGTCACCTCATGCTCTTTGAATTTTGCACGTTGTAGTTGAATGGCTGCTGAACTTTGACTCATCAGTGAGGAGAAAAAGATCAAAGATAGCCAGCTGTGGAGCCATCTTTTGAATGTGACAGCAAGCAGCCATCAGTCACTGCTCCTCTAACATCTTTCCACTAAATCAAAGGTGTTTATCTCGCCTGGCAGTTGAAGAAGTCATTTTCTGTCTGACTTTATCAGTCAGACAGTCATGTTATAGGGGAATTTTGACCCAGTGTTGAAAACATTCCTTCAGTCCACTGAGGTCTGGCATCGTTTCTTTCACAGCATCTTAATTGGATTGAGGTCTGGACTTTCACTGTTTCACTGTAACAACTTCATTCGGTTCGTTTTCAGTCATTCTGTTACAAAATGTGCTGCTGAGACCCAGTGGACCCCTGATAATCAAAGGGGTTAGGGACCACAGCCATCTGTGAATAGTTAAAATCTGTAATTACTTGAGACCCCATATAAACGCGTATAACTGCCTACTTTACAAGTTTAAACACCAAATATATCTTAATATGCATTAATATGCACAGTGGAAACCATTTTAGCGCACCCACAGAAGCTAACATCTCCGCTCTTGTCAAGTAGCATTGCAGCTAGGTATTTCAGCTTCCCAAGCTGCATTTTCTTTGGAGTATTTTCGATATGTGCAGCTAAATGATTTGTGAATAGGTGAATTTTTCAGGAATAATTTGGAGTTCCACAGAAAAATCCATTAATAGGTAAATCAGGCAAATACTGAAACATGACTAGGCAGGGGTCCACTGTTCTTTGGTCATCTCAATACCTCCAAAACAAGCCCAAATCATCACCCTTCTGTCACCATGCTTAGCTAGTATGAGGTGTTAGTACTGAAATGCTGTGTTTGGTTTTCTCCAAATAAATACAAATATCTCTTCTTTGGCTTTGTTTGTCTCTTAGTTCATTGCTGGTGTTTTGTGGTTCAATTAGATGCAACTTTGCAAACCTACTATTCTCAAGTTTAGTTTTCAAATTGTTTTCGTTCAACTAAAAAGATTGTTTCTGATAGGAAATAGGACAGGGGTCTTCCAAATGAACCCAGTAAAAGGTGCATAATTTTTCAAAAATCTGTATTCTATATACTCTTGAACAACATTGACTGAATATTATTTATAGCATTTTTGATGATTAATAGAAAAACCTGCATTAATATTACAGCAATCAAACTTTTGTTATAATGGCTGAGCTGATTTTTGCATGTCTTTTCTGGTATCTTTAACATTTCATCTTTGGTGATGAGCTTTGAGTCTTTAAGGTTGGAAGGCCTGCTTGCCATCACCCTAATCTCTAGCTCCCTCCTAAGATTCTCTATTTGATTCAAGTCGGGATTCTGGCTGGGAAAGCCGAAAATTCTGATACTACCCACCAGGTATGGAGGTTTCGTGGTCTTCCTGGTCTTGGGCTCGGTCTCGGATTGTTTTGGCTTGGTCTTGATCTTGGTCTCGTTCGACAAATTGGGTCAAGAGTGGTTTGAGACTCAATAGTTTTTGTCAAAATTACGAAAACTTTAATCCCTTTTATCTTCACCCGCAGACGCACAACAATGTCAATTAAAAGCAGTGATAGGAGCACAGCTGCGTAACAACATCTCAGAAAAAAACCCCCAATATTATTATTGCTAATGACCGTGCAATCGTATTGCATGTGATTGTTTACAGAACCAGACGGCATTTGGTCCTTTGATTCAAAAGAGCGGTCCAAATTTTTGTCTGGAACACAAGCAGAAATCTGAGTTATGAGTCGTGCTTTGGGACGATTAGCCACCGCTAGTTGGCACCTGGTTGCTACTTTCACTCTTAATCCAGTCCTCTCGTATTTTTTCTTAACAAATCCTAGATTCCAATGTTCTGTCTTTCCTGTTCGATTCTTGGGAGTGTGAGCAAATCCTGTTTATGTGGAAAAAAAGCGGTTTATAGCAGGGTGCATTGAAAATGGGGAAAGGAGATGGCAGTAAACTGCACCGGTAGGCAGTGTGAAAACATGCTCGAACATCGGACATTACCGACATAAATTAATATTTTCTGACAAAAAAGATAAAATCATCAGACATGTTGACTGACGTGCTTCTCCTCTAATACTGCAAATATATTGCAATTCTAAAAATTCTTGAAAACTGCAGCACTGTACAGTGTGACGAATGTCACATTTGTAATGAAAAAAACTGTGCGATGAATTGTTGTGCTGATGTCACATTTGTCCGACAACGTTGTGACCAAAGTCTGCATTAGCTGTGTTGTTCTTGGAGCAGAGACTTCAGGCGACAGATGACAGCTGAATCATTTAGGCTTTAGATCTGTTTCCATGGTAGGGATTTCCTCAACAGGTCTTTGTATTTCTATCGGCTGCTTGACTTCACATCATGGCGTACTGCACTGAATCCAAGCTGAAAGTGGTGACTGTGATTGTGGTGCAGAGGTGGAAGCGACGTAGAACAAACCATTATTGCTGTGCGCATAATAAGATACAAAAGAATATATTTCAGAGCTCTGTGCAGCAGGTTCTGGTGCTGCTAAGGGGAAAACCAAACCGGTCCTGATCACATTAACACACAATGCTGTGCGCACAGCTGTAATTTATTATATGTATACAATTCTTATCTACCATGTTTAAAGTACAGTGTACAACATGGAAATGTTAGAAGTCACAACAATACCCTCAACTAAATAGATACAAATCTGGGGCATGTGAGTAAATTGTCCTACGTAAAATGTCCTACATCTGACAGTTTGGCAGATGTACGCAGTTCAAAAGTTTTCGCAAACATTGCCTATAGGTATAAAAACAGTAAAGCTTGGTCCAAACTGAGTCATGCAGTAGAACAATAGCACAGCAGATTCTCTATAACAAAATGTCTTTAAAAAAGAATCATGTGAAAGTCCAAATCCCTGACTGATCGTAAGGGAGCCATAGAACCCAAAGAGAGCTGTCCAAAACCTATAAATTCAATAAACTGAAGCAATGTTAGCCAAAACTCCTCCACAAATAGAGACTGACAAGGTCATAAAGAAGACAAATACTTCTTCTGATCCTCCTGAAGTCTTTGGTTACATGTTGTTACTTGTAATGCTTTTAAACCATGAGATTTGAATACTTCTTTAAAGATGGCGATAGTTTCTTGGCTTCTGTTCAAAATACAGTGCCATGAAAAGTGTTTGCCATTTGACAGATTCCCTCTTTTTATGCTTTTATATAGTCCTTAAATGTTTCAAATCAAAAACATTTTAATGTCAGACAAAAGTATCCAGACCAAATACAGACTAAATTTAAAAATCATATTTTTACTTTGTGAATGTGAAAAACGCTGTCAAAATAAACTGGCTTTATATTAACAGTAATTACCCCCATTGTTTTGTTTGTTTGTTTGTTTGTTTGTTTGTTTTGAAAGCTGAGTTAATCTTTATTAGCCTCTAGGGTCAAGAAATCCCTTAAACAGAGCATGTCTGACAACACAGGCTAATAAAGATTAATCTTTCAGTCTGCTTTTTGAGACTAAAAGATCTCAAAAAGCAGGTGGCAAACAAGCAAAAACAGGAGGAATCTGTAAAGGGGCAAATACTTTTTACAACACTATCTGATACCACGGCATACTTTAGCTTGTCTTGAAACTTTACGGTGGTCAGGTGATTTTTTAGGTCTGTCCTAAACAAAAGTTTACATTCATTTCAAATGACTGTAAAAAGACACCTCTACAATTTGACAATGAGAAGATGAGAGTGAAATTTAATTACAATTAGAGTAAGGTTAAATAATTTGTCACTATCCAATTCCAATGAAGAATATCTATTTCAAACACAGCAGAGACATGAAGGATCAGAAAGCTCTGATCTGCGATTGCTTTGCAAGTGTTTATGTGCTGTGGTTTCTGGCTGACATGGACATATTGTGGGTTTTGTGAAAACAAGGAGCCAATGTACTCACTTCCAAATTTCAGAAAGCAGCAGAATATATACAAATAGAGGTCTTTTCAGGGGGGGGTATCTATTACCACTTTCTTTTTTTTAAGATTTCACCATTTGCTTGGTGAAATGAGAGCTAAACAACTTCCATCAGTTTGAAAGAGTGGTTCCCATCTAAACAAATCCAGAACATCCTGGATCCATAAGCTCTTCAGTCTAACTGCGTGTGTTTATGAGCGGGGCCTCTTGGATTACGCAACAGCTCTCTGTGATGTTCAGGGAAACTCAATTAAAAAGATTGTTGGTTGCTCATGGTCCCCGAGGCTGATTCTATTCTGTGTGAAACTCACTCATCTCCATGTATTCTGGCGTGAGGCCTTCAAATGGAGCCAAAGCGTAGTCCAGGTTCCACTGCTGGGGAGGTCTCTCCTCATCCTTCTCCTTCTGCGTCGGTTCCTTATCCTTTAGTGCACGAATCAACTTCTTCAACTTCCTGTTGAAATTAAGCAAAACATACAGGAAACTGTTAAGACAAAAGAGGAAAAAATATATAAAAGTCTTATAAACAAACCTTATTTCCCCCACAATAAGGCAATATGGATGCCAGTATTTGTTTAGCTCTGTTTTATTGGTCGAAATGGAGGACAGGTTTGAATGAACTCGAACAAGTAAAACCTCAATTTAAAACTACTCCACCTTACAGGGATACCTTGTTTCATGATGGAGTACTTCTGAGCAGTCACTGTCTTACCACAGATAGGACGATTTCAGTTTGGAGAATCAGACTGAAATTCTCATAAAAGACTCAAGCTAACAGCTACTTGGATTTAAATTTTCTATCATCTAAAAGCATTCAAAGTCAAAAAGTCCCCAACCTGTTAAATGAATGCTATAAAAAGTGTTTCATGTGAGATAATCTTTGTACGAAATACAGTAGTTTATGCTGTCACCATCCATGTTGCAAAGGGACACATCTTGCAGCAACCAGATAAGTCCATAAGAAGTTCAGTCTCTCTTAAAACTACTTTCCTTTTTGAAATGCGGCCTGACTTTTTAACCCCAAGGATGCTATTGTGTATTTTTTTACTATTTTATTGGTGACTGAAGATATGTCTCTTGTAGCATATGCAATTTAATCTTTGACTAAGCCAGGCTGCCACAAAATGTTTGGACATATTGAAAACTTCTGCAGCATGAGAACAGCTGCAACAATGAATGTTACAGGTGTACCCTGCTAATAACATCACTTGATCTCATGCAAGACTATGCAGATGCTTTGTCTGCATTAGTGAGGATTACCTCACATTGCTTCACTTCAACCATTCTGACCTATTGGTGACAATCATAAATTGTGTATCTTGAATAGAGCTCTATTTGTATGCCCAAGATGGTCGGGCCATTTTTAACAATTGAAAAAAAAAAAACAGTGATGTCTCTGCAAAAAGTAACTTGGGCTACACATCAGACCAAAAATTACATCCCTCATCACAATATACAATCGTAGATATGACAGGGCTTGAGTGTGCTTCCTTTTTTCACATTTAGCTGCAAACCCACTTTTGGGTTTGCAGCACTCGGTCATAAAACAAGTCTAAATGTTTCCAGCACCTCAAAAGCAAACATACCCAAGGAGTCCCATCACTCTAACAACCGGAGGCTGACTGCTTCTAAAGACAAGTTAAGGCAGGAGACCGGCTGATATCAGATGTGGAAACCTGAATCTGTGCAATAGAAATAAGCAGGGGAAATGGAGATGGAGGGTTTACAGGTGTCATTATTTTTGAGAGGATCTTCTTATTTGAATGTTGCTAACATAAGATGTGTTCTCTGAGTGTGAAGAAATACTAATCCCTGTGCAAAGTCATATACTTCTGACATTGTGTGCAGCTGTATGGTATGTATGTGGTTGGGTGTTTTTATGAATTTGAATCTTGCAAAACCTGTTCTGAAAGTAGATAAATACATGCTTGTTCTTTTGCAGTGATCAGCGGCCAAACTATGTTCCTCACAGATGAGAACAAGAAACTGAGGTTACAGTTCACATAGACTCACCGAAACTGAACAATAACAGATTAAAAAATATTGCTTTGTCCAACATTCAGATGTTGGAAGATGCTGGAGAGTTGTTGTTAATAAAAAGAAAGCATGGATCTCTTTTGCTACATATAAATGACTCCGGCTGCAGCTGTTGGAGAATCCTCTTGTTTTCTCTTATGGCATTTACCAAGACAGCAAAAGTTATCGGCACCGGCTCTGGGCAAATAATAGGTGAGCATTTGGCCCGTCTTGTGGCACTTCACAAACATTGACCTGACCAAAATCTCCTTATTGAATTTTTGCCGTCAAGAATTAAGGCAGTTCTGAAGACAAATGGGTGTCGAACCCAGTTCAAGCAAATTGTACCTGGGCTCCAGATATGAAAGTGAAGCCTTGAAGCTTGAAACCATGTATCAACAATTTACTTTGAAGAACAAAAGAAATTACTTGTGTTGACAGAATTGACTAAAGAGTGCTTGTCAAGTTGACCCACATTGTTTGGGTGGTCGGATTTTGGAAAAGAATAGAAAAAGGAAATAGGGAAAACATGACAAACGACACAAACATGAGTAAACATTATGAAAATGCTGCTTGTGGCTAACAATGAGTGGCAGAAGATGTTAAAGTTGACATCTGCTTCACAGCTATTTATTGACGCCACAGCAAAGGGCGATGAATTTTATTGAGGCTGGACTCCATTTGATAATAATCTACAGTTCAAATACTTCAACTCGAAAAAAACCCAGTTTGAGATTTATAAAACCTTCTTTCTCTTTGCAAAACCAATAAATCAGAGCTATTTATTGACACCACAGTGAAGGGCGATATCTTTTAATGAGGCTGGACTGCATTTGATAATAATCTACAGTCTTGAAACCTTCTTTTTTTCTTCTTTCTCTTTGTAAAACCAATAAAAATTAATGTTTCAGTGTTTTGGGGGTTTTTTGCTTTAGGACCACTTCAGAATAAGACATTTATAAAAACTGCTGTGTTTGCTAGTCAAACCTAGACTAAATTATTCTACACAGATTACAGATTCTTCAAAACACAGTTTATGCTTTGTGAAAAATGGGAATTCTTAAGGTGCTTTTACACTATTTCCTATCTTTTCATGTATGTTGGAAGTTGTATAGTACTGTGTATGAACTAATGAGATACAAAATCGTTAAAAGTGCAAATAAAGTACAGTAGTCGTAGTTTTTTACTTTGTTTCACATTATGTTTTATATGCCAAACATCTGAGTTTCTGAGAAACTCCCGATTTTCCTGCTTGGAATTCCGTCTTCTAGAGACCTTCCTGTTAATTTTTCCAACTTTTCCTTACAAATTTCAGCTTCTAAATAAAAATAGACCAGGTGATTAAATGGCATCCTTCCACCAATCTACCAATAAAGTAAGATGTTTGCTTTTTTCATTTTTTTAAATAACAAAATTATGTGGAAACCTTACTACTACTAGGTGGTACTTGTGAAACATTTGAGAACTAATGCTACAGCGTCCTTTTAGCATGTTACTAGTTAAGATCATTTCTTTCATCCTTGTTTTCCAGCCATGAGGGATCTCAGAATGACGTCACTGTGACTTTTCCACAGAAATGAATCCTCTCTGGGAGGATATGTAGACCCAGCATAGCAACCCTCTGTTGCCGTGAAAATACACGTCCGTTATTTGTGCTCTGTGAAGGACCTGTTGTTGGAAGCTGTCAAAGCAAGATGTTATGACATACTTTTTTACTGGGGGCTTAGACTTATTAAAAAGAGGGGAAGGTGAATTTAAAATTCCTACCTTCTTGTGCCATTGTATCACCAAACAAAAGTGTATCTATGGTGTATTTTTTTGCAGTCTTCCAGTAATCCAAGCGAGAAGCCTTAGTTTCCTGTTCTTAGCTGAAAGAAGTGGCACCTGATATGGTCTCCCACTGCTGTAGCCAATCTGTTTCAAGGTGTACATTTTTAGTGTTGATATAGGGGAACTATTCTTTTGAAGAATAAATGTTCTATTTAGGAACAGGATGCATTGCTCATGCTCAAAACACTCCTGCTTTCTTTCCCTCAAAACTATGATTCTGCACTCAGATGTATTGCCTGGAACAAAAATAGACCCTGTTTGCATCCTTTGCCTCCAGCTCATTCTTTGCCATCAGTTTGCCATTGTCTCCTTGAAAGTTCAATAAATTAAATGAGTGAACCTCAGTGAAGGCAGTGATGTTTTTTCACTTGATCAGGTAGTAAGCAAAGTCACCTCTTGGTTTTGTGAGAGAGAAAAAATATTCCAGACGAAGAGAGAACGAACCTAGGAATGCAGGGAACAAGTTTGAGGAGGGGCAAAATTATTAATAGTAGCGGAGAATATTGGAATAAGGGTGCAGAAATATAGTAGAAAAACAGTATTTTTGTAAGCAAGAAGGAGCATATTTTGAGTCTGAGAACAGAGTTTTGAGGGTGAGGAGTACAGATTTTGACATAGACCGCCTATTGTCCTCTGAGGCATTTTCATGCACATAGCTGTTGCTCATTAAATATTTTCTCCTTCATAGATCATTGTCAGTAAAGCTGAGATATGATTGTGTGTGAAAATCCCAATAGATTAGCAATTTCCGAAATAGTCAGACCATCCCGTCTGGCACCAACAGCAATGCAATGATATGTTCAAAGCCACTTAAATACCTTTTCTTCCCCATATTGATGATTTGCTGCTGTGTGTTTAGCCAATTCACTCTTTGTGCTAACAAGAAACTGAGCATGTGTACTTCAAAAAGTGGTTTCATAATTCACTTCAAAAAATGGGTTTCCAAGAGCATCAAGAAATTCAAGGGGAGGGGTTAAGTTGTAGAGAGTTGCAAGAATCAAGATGGTCAACCAAATTTTGCTGCCACCTGTCCAGAGATTCCTTATTATTGGCAGTAGGTGGATGCACATGCATTTGCATGCACAGTCAGTTGAAGACTTTTGGACAATGGCCATATGACATGAAGGGCAGCAAATAAATCAGTACTGTTCAAGGAAAACCTAAAGGAGAGACTGAAAATCTGCAGGAAAGACAGCAGGTGAAAAGCTATTTTCTCAAATTAAACCTCTTTTGGATTATCTGGGAGAATCAGTTCTCTGCAAAAGAAAAGGTAAACACAATTATGAGTCCTATGTGTTGGTAACAGTGAACAACCTGAAACTATGCATGCATTGTAGTACTCGAGAAGGGTCTCCTTGCTAATTATGTATTTTTGCTACTGATTTCACCCATCTCCACACCCTTTAACTTACACTTCAAGAAAGTGACCAGTGGTTGTCTGGGAGTGGGAGAAGATATCTGCAAAATCTTCAGTAATACAGTTTGGCCACATAAATCATGAAGAATACTGTTTGCAAAACAACACTGAGAAGAAAGCTTAGAGCGACTTGTAAATTCTGCAGTGTTTTGCTTTCAGCGACTACGTCAAACTTTTATCATCACTTAGAAAGGAACCACAAAGAAAGTTAAGCTATGTTTTAGTGATCTTAGCAAAGCTAGCTTATGTTAGCAATCTGCCTCTACTAAAATTCCTTACCTAACCCTCACACAAATAGATTTAGTCAATATTAGCTATACATCTTAAGTTGGCTACCTGTGTACAGTATATACTGTGTCTTTTAAGGCTCTCATTTACGTTTCTTGTCAGATGTTTACCACCTTAGCTTGGCGCACAAGCTAACGTCACCTAATATTGGTGTGGGGCGCAGGTCTTGGTCTAGTCTTAGTCACAGCTCCAAAAACTCATGGTCTTGTCTCGGTCTTGATACACGCAGGTCTTGGTCTTGACTTGATCTCACCCTTCCTCGGTCTTGGTCTCAACTTAGTCTCAGCCCCTAAAAGTCTTGGTTTTGTCTCAGGCTTTGTTTTTTTTTTTGTTTTTTTTTTTTTTGTCTCATCTCGGTCTTGATACACTCTGGTTTTGGTCTTGACTTGGTTTAGGCTTAGGCAGTCTTCACTACAACAGTACACTATCCATGTGTTTAGTTGCTTCTGATCCAAAGGAGTTGACTTATTTAAAATTCTGCACCAAAATGACTGTGTGGGGTAAAAATATCCAGTTTCGTCCAATAAACCAGCCACAATTTGGTGAAAACCTGTTTATTTTTGCAAGTCAAATAATGTTGCACACCACCAAAAACACACCATCCCTTTGTTGAAACACAAGGGTGCCAGCATCAAACTGTGGGGATGCTTTCATCAGTGGCTCAAATATTAGAACATTTAAATTTTGGCTCTTTGGATGGGAAGTTTCCCAAACACTAAGCCCATATACAGTAGAGCTTGTCAGTTCTCAAACTTCAAGTGGACAAGACATTGTGTTCATCTCCAAGTTCTTATAGGACAGGAAATGACCACCATCAATTAGAATTTGGTGCAGCAGATGATATCAACCATTTCAGAGTGAAATGAAAGTTAGGAACAACATCACAGCAAATACTATACCACGTAACATGACAAAAAAATTGTAAACTTTTAAAGCCACAGAATACATCTGTCAGGGCCAAAACATTTGCTTATTGAGTAGCTTAAATGTAACCCCTGGATTCCTCTTAAACCAGAGTACAGCTCTGATGTTGAGCACACAGCTCCTCAGTAAACCTCTGCCTTCCTACCAGGTGTGAAAGTTTTAAAGTGCAGGAATGCGATGGAGTCCACTTGATGGAATGTAATAGGTTGTATTGTATGTATCACAGCTCATTGATCACGCATACTAGAACCTTTGATGAGGCCAATCAAACAGATCACAGGGTTAAGATGTGTTTATAGCAACAGTAACAGCACTGCCTCGGGCCAGGTGTTGTGTGGTGGTTGTTATGAACAGCGCTGACCTCTGACTGTTTGGATCTGCTTGAAAAAACTGAGCTATAATGAGACGAAATGGTGCACCACCGTTCTGACACAGAGGAAATGTTATTAGAAGAATCTTGCACAATCTTGTAAGCAAGCATGGGTGAGTGATTGGGAGCTTCACGGTAAGTGTACAGGAAAAACACAAATACACTGTTATGTTGCAACCACAAATTAGTGCATAACAGTTTTCTTTAACTCTGGATACCACTAAATAAAACCCAATGCAATAAACTGCCTTCAGGGAAGCAGCCGAGAGGCCAATGGTAACTAGAGAGGAGCTGCAGACATCCGGAGCTCAGATGGGACACACTGTTGACAGTTTCATAGAGGAACTGGGTTGTTCTGCCTCAGTGGGAAGGCAGTCGGAAGGTTTTTGAGTTTGAGTCCAGCTTCCAGCACCACATGATGAAGTGTTGGCAAGACAATGGACCTCAAGTTGTCTACTGAAACACGTCTTGGTGTATGGGAACTTGTCTTCTTGAATAAAAGGTCAGTATGACATCATATAAGAATATAGCATATAACATAAGAATAAGTGCTATTAAAATTCACATCATTTCCCAGAGTGGTAAGAAGAAAGCCATCATTGAAAGAAAACCATAAGAAGTTCTGTTTGCAGACGTACATGTAGAAAAGGTGCACTGGTCAGAATATTTTGGCCCACATGTAAAAAAAAAACAAAAACCTGACAATGCACAGCACACTGAAGATGCAACCCTGGTAGCATGATGTGGCAGCATATGGAGATGCTTTTCGTCTGCATCCCCATATGCTGCCACATCATGCTTCATTTTTAGAGTTGATGGAAAGATGTCTGATGCTACATACAGCAGAATCCTGGAAAATAAACTTGTTATAGAAAGATTCCATCAAGCAGGACAAACCAAAGGACCCTAAACTTACAGCCATTGCTTCAGCAAAAAGGAAAATTCTTGATTTATAGTACTGTCCGACACCCACCTATGGTCATGAGATATGGATTATGACTGATAGAAGAGATCCTGAATAAGAAATAAGCTTCCTCTGGAGGGCGGCTGGATTCAGCCCTAGAGATGGGGGGAGGAGCTCCGTGATCTAGGGGAGAGCTCAAATGGATGGATGAATGCATGGATGGATGCATGGATCCATAGATGGATGGATGGATGGATGGATGGATGGATGGATGGATGCATGCATGCATGGATGGATGCATGGAAGGATTTTTGCATGGATAGATGGATGGATGGATGGATGGATGGATGGATGGATGGATGGATGGATGGATGGATGGATGCATGCATGCATGGATGGATGGATGGATGGATGGATGGATAGATGGATGGATGGATGGATAGATGGATGGATGGACGGATGCATGGCTGGATGCATGCAGGATGCATGGATGGATGCATGCAGGATGGAGGATGGATGTATGGATGCATGGATAGATGGATGGCTGGATGGATGGATGCATGGATGATTTTCCGTACACTTGACATTTATGCACCACTTCCTAATAAAATACATTGAAGTTTGTGGTTATAAAGTGACAAAACGTGAAAATGTTCAATGGGTGTGAATACTATTGTGAAGATTTTGCCTCCAGGTCTCAGATCAAATGACACCAAAAAAGTAAAAAGAAAGCAGCTGACTCACGGGATGCCGATCTCAAAGATGTTGTTCTGGATCAGCTGCTTGCCCAGCATGATGATGCTGAGCTGAATGCACAACTCGATCAGGCAGCCTCCTGGAGCACACTGAGGGAAACATAGAGTATAATTTGCACCTCCATGCACGATCATTATTTTTTTGATTTGCTTAGCCAAAGCTTTAGAGGCAAAGATTTACACAAACAAACCTCCTCCATGCGATAATCATTAAAGACGTACACATAACTTCCAGGTCGACCCGCAAACCTACAGAAGCAAACAAAAGCAAGCAAAAGATAAGACCATGGGGGTATTTTGTTTTTCTAAAAGGGATGTCAAATAATTTTTTGTCTAAATTAATAATTCATCTCTTTTATATTTGTAAATTTAAAAAAACATCTTTTCTGTTAAAGAAAAGACTCTTTTGTATACCATAAATATTTAAAAGTCAAAGAAAGTATTAATGTAGAGCAGAAAATGAGACAGGCTGTTTTTCTTACCTAATTAACGTTTCATGTTTTGCGTGAATACGTGGTTTCCACAGCTCAGTGTTATGTAAAACTACACACAGGAACATGCATATGAGGACTCATGTCTTACCGTCCTTTGAAGAACGCCACATAAAATATGGGAGCGTATGCGTTCATAAACTTGAGTAAGAAGGCCTTAAGGATGAGGCGCTCTTCGAAGTTGGTTTCCGTTTTAGGAATCTCTGAAAAAAAAAGTTAGTATTTCTATTTACGTAAAGTTTTAGGAGGCTAGTACTTTAGTATGCAGAGTTCTGTGAAAAAGTATTTGCTTTTGAAGACAAAAGTTAATGTTAAAAGTTAAAAGTTAAGTTATAGTTTTACACAAGATATAGAAAAGATGCCACTTTCCAAAAAGTTCCACTTTAGTCTTATCTGTCCAGAGATATTTTTCTCAAAAGTCTTGGGGATGCTTTTGCCAAATGTGAGATGGGCCTTTGTAATGTTTTTGGCCAGTTGTGGTTTTGGCCTGGGAACTCTCCCATGGATGCCATTTTTGCCCAGTCTCGTCCTTATAGTTAAATCTTGAACACTCAGCTTAATTGATTGCTTTTTTTTGTGAGACATAAATAACTTTATCACCACAACAGAGACAACAATAACTGCAGAGACTTTGTGGAGAAAAAGAGATTACCAGTAGTTGCGTGACATGAATTTGTCAAAGCGGTGAGAAGTGTAAAAAAAAAAAAAAAAAAGCCTACTTCCTGATGATTTCTTGATTCTACAAGTCTGGCAGTCATCAGGCCTGAGTGTGGCTTTTGAATTTGGTTAATCACAGTTTTGTTTGATGATCTAAAAGATTAAAGTATGATGCAAAAGCTGAAAAAATCTGTAAATGGGCAAATACTTTTTTTACAGCACATACATCAGAGGAAGTAGGTTAGAGTACTAGCACTTTTCCTCTTAAATCCACGCATACACAAACTCCCTCTTTACACGTCTTCCTCTGAATTCTCCCTCTATCTCTGGGGTTGGGAATAAAGATGCGAATGTCGTTGAAACATCTTGGGATGACTGATCAGAGAGCTGGAGCATGAAAACATCAAAGTTTTATCACACTCTCCAAGAAAGGGGGGGGGTGACTTGGACTTGATTTCTCTAAAATGTGCAGATACATGCTCATGATGTAAAACAAATGTTTAAAAACTTTTTTTTTTTTTTTTTTTTTTTTTTTTTTTTTTTTTTTTTTGAGTGTGAGTGTATGTGTGTTAATTTTTTTATTAGTAACTCATTTCAAAAATTAGTGCAATCAATAGTAATAAAACTGACCCAATCCCAGGCACAGTTTAATTAAGTTGTTTACTATTTTCCAAAATTATGACCCCTAACCAAGCAAAAAAAAACTAGGGATGCATGATATATCGGCACTAACATCAGTTAATACAGTAGATTATGAACTGATTATATATTTAACAGAAAAAGTTATCAAATTTGTCTTTAGTTACTTTTTTGCTGTAACATTTCTTGGCAATAAATCTTAAACCACTGTATCTTCAACGAGTAGAAAAAATAGGTTTGTGATCATGTGATCATCATATTGTCTGTATAGGTGACAGAGTGGGGCTAACAATTGTTTTTCCCGCTTTTCTGTGGCTCATGTGAAATTGTCTTGCAATTATCTCACCAAAAAGCAAAAGCAGAAGATGTTTAAAAACATAGTTTTTCAAAGTATTGTACATGTACTTTTGAAATGTATTGAAGAATTACATTGTAAATTTGTACACATTTTGTCTGTGTACATCTGAGTGGTAGGCTTCTTTGGAAGAAACTGCAGGGCTGGTTTTTAGTCCAAGTCTGTTGCTGTTTGCCCTATTTTTAACATTAATATTTTTCTTTCCTGTTTGTGGTTTGTTTATAAAGATAACCTATTTTTGATGTATATATCTTGATGTTGCTCAATGATTTTGATCATTTTGACGTATACTTGCTTGATGTTTTTACAATGTAAAGCACTTTGTACAGCCTTGCTGCTGAAATGGACTATACAAATAAACTTGACTTGACTTGACTTTTAAAGGTCTCAATGTGCAGATGGGACAGAATTGGTTTGGGAGAGAAACCATCTATATTAAACATGAAACACCAGAATCTAAACAGATTCAGGTGTTTTCAGATACACTCCATCTTGCACTTCAGTTGCCACTAGTACTTTGTACTTTTCAGTGAAGTTGTAGTTACTCTTACATATGTATATGTTGTTTGTCGGTATGGTTTGTTTTTTCTCTCTCTTTCTCCAGGTGTAGAAGCAGACTTCCAGGGTGTTATCTTGTTTTCTCTCTTTCCTTCTTTCTCTACTCTACCTTTATCTCCTTGTTTCCCTTTAAACCTTTCCCCCACCTTTCTCCCTTCCTTTTTCCCTTTTCCTTCCTGTGTCCATTATATTTGAAATAAACCCAAAGGATTTTTTTATTTTTCAGTTTTATTTATATATATCAAGTGGAGAATCATAGCAAAAGCCATGATGCTCCACTTGTGAAAGTAAATCTTACGGGCTTCACCTTCACGGCCACACAGACAATAATTCTGAGTGCCACACTGCTGGACAGGACATGCCAAAAATGAAAACAAACAAACAAAAAAACCCCATGAAAAACAAACACTACACTGAGAAGGCAGCCTCTGGTTCCATCTTTCTAACATCTACACCGCAGCCTTGACTCATCTCCTCATGTGGTTTTACAACAATTTACACCTTGGGACGTGAACAAAACAGCTTAAATGATGGCATTGTCAGATGATATGTTTGACTTACATAAGTGTCATCACATTGACTCACAATGTGATGACACATTGACCTTAACAGGCCTATTTGTTTGACTGTTCTGACCGAGTTGATTTTAAACATTAAGGATTTTCATATCTTGTTTACCGGAGAATTTACACTGATGAAAACTGTTTTAGTTTCTTTAAAACACAGCAGGTCTTTCTGTACCTAGTTCAGTTAGCCACAGAGCCACAGCACCATAGATTTCATCCAGGATCAGGATAACCACAAGGTTGATGATGACAGCAGTAGCTGTCACAGTCACCCGAACATTGGACTTGGTCTCAGGGTCTGGGCTCATCGCCATCAAGGCTGAGACCGTGATGCGGTAGATGATTACACCAAAAACTGCTGAAAACGTCAGTCCAAACTGGCAGCAAAGAAAGAAGATACAAGGAAGATATAAGACATGACTCTGGCATATTGTTCTTAAATATAGGATGAGTGTAGGGAAATACTTTAATAATTAAAGTACATTACATAAAGAGAAAATGCATCGTAGACTTGTCTTTACTTACCATGAAAAGAATAGAGGAAATATTCATGAAGTATCCAGGAAGACGGTCTTTCCACGTCAACTTCTCAATGACTGTCTGAATGAAAAGACAAGACGGAAACAAAAGAGAAAAAAGAATGAGAGAGTTCCTAATTCGCCAAACACTGATCAAGGTTGTTCTACTTTAGTGGAGGATCTGGAGTGAAGAATAAAAGGCCCAAAAAGAAACCGTTTAAATGAAAAAGAAGCAGAAATAGTGTGCCCCACAGAATCTCAAACAAGCACAAACCCGGTTTAGGTCATAAATTTGCTATAATAATGAATAAAACAGTTGCTATTGATCAGAACTTGTTGTATATCACAATACATTGAGATTTTAGACAGACAAAAATTAGTGGATTGAGGTCTTGCCTGCAGAAATCCGGGTTTTGCTACTGACTGTCATGGTGAAGAAAAAGCTGAGCCAAAAAGTGAAGCTCTAAATTCACAGGTACATCTGTGTTGTAACCCTCACCTGTGGTCATGTGACGTGGTCCAAGACTGAAAGAATGAGACCTTGGACAAAAATGACTAAAAGGGCTTCCATAGAATGGCCAGTCCTGGACAGAGGTTCAGGAGCTCAGAGTAGAGCCTTGTCTCCGAAACATCGGAAGGAATCAGCTGAGCAAGGTTCAGGTATCTCATGGGGATATCTCCACGGGGCCTACCTTAGCAGATTTTTCCATGCATGATCCACTCAAAGGGACTCAGAGCAAGACCCAGAACTCACTTCCCTCTTGTGGTGTGTATTTGTATTAAATCCCCCTGAGTCAATAATTTTCGAAACCACCTTTTGCTGCAATTAGAGCTGCAAGTCCTTTAGGAGTTTGCCTCTTTCAGTTTGGCACATCTCGACTGCTATTTCTGGCCATTGATCTTTGCTCAAGCTCAGTCCGTTTGGATGGAAGGTGTCCTTTCAGATTGAAGTCTGGACTTTGACCGGCCTGTTCTACCAAATCCATTTGCTTTTGTCTAAACCATCCCACTGTAGTTCTGGCTCTATGTTTAAGGTCGTCCTGGAATTTGAACCTCACCCAAGTCTCAAGTCTTTTCCTGCCTACAACAGGTTTTCTTGTAGGATTGCCCTGTATTTACCCCCATTCATTTTCCCATCAAAGCATTTCTGCATGATACTGATACCATGGTGTTTTCATTGTGAGTTCTGTCACGAATAGCATTTTGAATTTAGGCTAAAAAGTTCAATTTTAGTCTCATTTGACCAGAGTACTTTCTTCCACGTGGTGCTGTTTCCACATACATGACTTTTGGCAGTGGCTGCCTGTCAAAAATATGTGATTATTGCTCTTCTTGCCCAGCCTTGTCAGTTTGGGTGGACGGACACCTAAACCGTATTGGCTGGTCTGCACTTGAGCCGTACTCTTTCCAAACCTTGGGTTTGTGGTTTTAATGAGACACAGTTCAAGGGGTGTTAATATTTTTGTAAAGCACTGTAGCTCAAGCCCACACATGGATCTTAATTTTTTATTTTTTATTCTCTCTAATGTCTGCAATATAACTTTTGCTGAAAGAAGTGGTTTGCATAGAAAATCTACTAACTAGACTCAAGGTAAGGATATGAACCTTTTCAGGTTGCATGTAAATTTAATGTTATATAATAATAATAATAATAATAATAATAATAATAATAATAATAATAATAATAATAATAATAATAGTTTTAATAAAAAAATAGCATGGAAAAAATGGTTCAAAAGAGATCATGAAGAAAAACTGACAACAGGAGCCTCTATTACCATTCCTTTTTTAATAAAGACTTTTCCTCAGAATTACTCATATTTGGGGGAAATTGGAAGATTTTGGGATAATTTTTTAAAAAAACAGAAAAAACAAAAACAAAACAAAACAAAATTGGATAATTTGCTTCAAGTCAAACCAAATTTGCTTCAAGTGACCTGATTCGTATCTGGAGTGATTTCAGATATGTTGGGAAGCAAATGGGACACAGGAACAGCGAGTGAGGCAGTGATCACTCCTCATGCAGCACTGCCATCTAGTGAATGTAAGGGTACTGTACAACCAGCAATCAAAGCTGCCTGATTTTCACTTACTGTAAAAGTGGGCATTCTCACATGAATACAAGAGCTATATTTAATTAGAACGCAAACTGGAAATATCATTTAACAAAATTCACCAGTTAGGGTTTAGAGATTTGGTTGCATTTTGTAAATACACTGAAGCTGCTAAAAAAGCCAAAAATAATTCAGCTTTGGTTTGACCTTTTAGTTTTTATCAGAAAATCACAATATAGTAAAGCTGGCACAAGATGACTAAGGCGAGAGAGATTTGGAAAGACAAAGTTATAGTCTGAGTGTGTGTGTGTGTGTGTGTGTGTGTGTGTTTGTGTGTGTGTGGTGGGGACAGCCATCAGCGGGGGAGGTAGTAAATTAGGTCAGGTGTTATATTTGGCTTGTCAAGTCCACTGAGGACAGCCCGACAAAGCTTTCATGACAGAGACCCAGGGATAATTTTTATTTTCTCTCTGTTATTAACTCTCGTTTTGTCCAACCTCCTCCTATTCTGCCTTTAATGGCATACAGGAAGTCAAAATATTAACTTTGCTTATCATTTGTTTGTTTGTGAAATTCTGAACCAATAGCATATCTCAAAAGTGTACAAACACATATTAAAATGCCTGTTTTCTGGAATACAAAATATGAGACAAATATTTTCCACACATAATGTGGCATTATAATACAATAAAGTGACATACAAATACATTTATTATGGTAAAAAAAAAACAAAAACAACAAAAAAAAAAACCCTGCAACAATGTGGTTGCAGAGGTGTGCAACCCCCTAAACAGATACTTTGTGACAGCATCATTTGATTTGATTTCTGCATTCAGGCTTATCGAGTTAACAGATGCCATCAGTCATTGAGAATCTGATTAACATGACATAGAGTGCAGCTGTTCCAGTAGGATTTTTCTGATATTTGCTCATTTGCAATCTTTAACTAAAGCCAGAGTTTAGAGGGAGGTTGATGAGCTCACTGTACAAAGGTATCAGTCAGGAGAAGGGTAAAAGGGCCCCTAAGGCATTCTATATCATGACATAATGAAGGCAAACAGCAATACTTTGAGAAAATATGGGACAACAGGGTCTTTTCTAAACCTGGAATTTTGTCTAAAATTGATAAAAAGATGGTACTGAACTGTTCAGGATGTTCTAAAAAATAATGAAGGTGACAAAAATCCACAGTATTCTCTATATTTCTGGACCAAAGAGTAGCAGTTGTCCAAAAAAAACCCCATCCTGGCCCAACTAAAATCTTGCATACCTTTCACAGAATAATAAGTTATGGTCTGAAACAAACCATAAAACTCTCAAACTTCATGTTCAAAGGTCCAAATCTGAATTCTGGATATGTTCGAACAACTATGCATACCTTGTTTATTAGATTTGTTTACAACTTGCAAGAAAAAAAAAGAGAAAAAAGGCACTTTATGCCTACAGCTGTTTAGCGGAGGCTCTCAGCCAGTCTGAGCACTCTAAATTAAAGAAACTAAAGAAATTCATGCCACAATAATTATGGATGGTTATGGATGCTTTTTAAAAAGCTTGTACCAAAGACAACGAATGCTTTGATAAAATAGAAAGTAGCTAAAATAAAGTATTATTTTTTTATGGGTGTGCGCACTTTTCAAAGCAGGTTATAGTACTCTTATTTTTTTTATTACTTTTTTCCAATTGAAAAAGATCTATTTGTTTTTCAATTCAGTTGTGCAGGACAAATGTCACACGCATTTTGGGAAAGAGTTTAAAAACTTCAGTTTTGGTCTTACTTGACCAGAGCTCTTAAACGTCTACTGTCTCCCATACATGGCTTCGAGCAAACTGTTTACAGACTTCAATGGCCTTTCTTCAAATAACTTCTTTCCACTGCTCCATAAAGGCCCAATCTGTGGAGTACACAACTAACAGCAGTCCTGTCGACATTGGCCTGCATGAGCTGTGGAGTTTCACAGCTCCTCCAGAGTTACCATAGGCCTCTTGGCCACGTCTCTCATTAGGTCTCTCTTTACCCAGCCTCTCAGTTTAGGTGGACCATTATGTCTCGGAAGGTCTCCAGCTGCACCAAACTCTTTCCATTTTTACAAACAGTTTCAATGTTGCTCCATGAAAAGCCCACAGCTTTGCATATTGTTTTTAAGCCAACCCTGCTGTAAACGTCTCACCTTTCTGCTGTGCTCCTTGGTCTTCACGACTCTAAAATGCTGTAATTGGTACATGGAGCTAAAATATAAGCAGATGATTTTAAATTAAAATCTAATAACTTTAATAACATCTAAATTGTTCACTCCTATGAGAAGGAGGGGAACCCAAAGAAAATTGCTCTGTTATCCCAAACACAATTCCGCCTTTAGATGAATTGCTCCCTTTTTTATCTTGCTTGAATGTTTAGAATACAAGCCTGATGATCTTGCCTTAGTTCATAATGTAGCAAGTAAGACATAGGTACCAGTTACTGAATAGAACTGTATAGTCACAAAAGTAGAGGGATGGCTTTATTTGTACTTTTGTATATTTTGATGAAAATGTTCAGTACTGATTCCAGAAAGCGGTAAAACATGCCATTCTGTCTGACTTTTGAAAGCTAATTTGGTTTGAACCTGTAACATATTTTTGTGTCTCAGGTAATAAAGCCAAGAGCTGCTAAGTGTGCGTGAGAGGGAGAGTTGTGTGTCGCCATAGTGACGGTCACTAATCTTACCCCTGGCTTCCTGCCCAGCATGCATCACTCCCACTCAGGCGCTCTCCCTCTGTTTTTCTTCCTACCTCCACTTCTCTAAGCCGCTCAGTCTCTCGTGCTTTGTGTCTCTTTGTCTTGTTTCTTCCTCTGTTGTTCCATCCACAAATGAACATTGATTGGGAAGATGTCAGGATAATACTGCACCCAAAGTGACAGATTGAATTAAAAAAATATATTTTAATGTACATAAACTTACTTTAAAATATAGTTGCAATGATCAGAACTTTCTCCGCTGATTTGGCTCTTCGAAAAACTCTTAGCTGCTAATAAGGTTGATTCTGATTTCCAAAATAATGAGTGTTCAGAGAAATTAAACCTAGTCTCCGTGGCATTAATTATTGATATTAGCTCTATTCAATATGTTTCATTTTAATCTTTGTTTAATTTTACCAATTTGAAATAAAAACAAAATAGTTTTGAGTTGACAGTGAGCTCGTTATATTAGCAATTAGCTTGATTAGTGTGGTTAGCATTGCTAGCAATAAACATGAGTCTCGTGTTGTGTTCCCTGAGAATACAGACTGTCATCTTAGTGAAGTCTCAATCAGAACTCTGCCAACATCTCCCAATTCTGGACATTCCATAAAACACATTCTGAATAAGAAAAAGCAGTAAGTAAAGCAGGTTCGCTGCAAAGTGTTCTGCTAATGCCGGAACTTGGTCAACTCATTTCTTCACCAATTCAACCGAACATCATCGAGATGGGTACAAATTGCCGTAATGGGTCAAATGGCTTTTTTTTTTTTTTGGCCCAAAAAACAACGCAACACATGGTGAAGAAGCGAAATGATCAGCATCTGCTGAAGTTATAAGCTCTCTGGTGTAGCAGTTTGACTGGTCATGTGACTCAAAAAACCACTTCCCTTTTAAATAGTGCCTTAATTAAATCTCTGCTTCTTTTGACCAACTTTTTTTAAACACCTTCCTGACACTGAAAATAACTAACTCTGTGTATCCATCAAACAATAACAACTTCCACACCAAAGAGCGTTGTGGGTAACATGACTTGGTACCCTGTAGGTAAAAGATATCAGAATTTTAGTCAGCAGCCAGAATATACTGAAATGCAGATGCACCAACCAGTTATGTGGCTTCCAGTTAGGGGGTGGGGGACATGGACATAAAATTTTACCACAATATTTTGAGGTACTATTGTGATAATGATAAAGGTGATGATAGAAAACTATGTTACCTCTTTGCAGTCTTTTTTAGCAATCACAGACCCACAAACACAATTACTGCTCTTGAAAAGCATACCGATTTTTAAACAGGCTTCTTCAGGACAGCAGTTATATAAGGAACACTAAAACACACAAAGTAACTGCATTTAAACATATTTTGGAATTTATTGACGATCTCAATGGAGGAAATAGTAAAAATAACAATTCTAAAGATACAGTGTGTTTTTGGAGTTTTGAAGCATCATTAATTGGAAGTCACAGTGATGATAAATCAAAATTTTTATCATAGTAAGAAATTTTTCACAACATACTATATGATAAATACCCACCCATACATCCAATCTCAGATTGTTTTGTTCAGTTTTGAGTTGCAAATGGAGATTTTTGCTTTGAAAACTCAAAAAGATAAATAGGAAATTTGGGACCATCAGCAGGATTGGTTAACCAAAAAAATAAAATAAAATGCAAAGGTAAAAGATACCTGGGCAGATAAAACTGCAACAGCCAGAGGATGGGACAGGAAGAGAAGAACAGATAGACAGCAGCCTGCTGGAAAGGAAAAGAAGGGAGAGGGGAAGAGAGGAAAATAGAAAGATGAAGAGAGAAGAGGAAAAATAAGAGGGGGCAGAAAGGGGAGAGGTGGAAAAAGAGGGAAAAGAAGGAAGGAATGCAAAGGAGAGGAGAGCAGAGGAGAGGAAGGGTTACCGGTACTCCTGCAGCCATGGCAGACAGCAGTTTTTGTCTCCATCTGTCCTTCCCTGTCACTGTCCCGTCCTCCTGCTTCTCTGGCTATGAGACAGAGGGACGCGTCACAAACAAACACAAACATGCACACACAAATACGACTTTCCATCAGCCAATAGGACGACATTTTAGCTGTAAGGCATCCCCTATCCATCCTGCTCACTGTGTGGTGGGAAGATAAATATGGCACCTTGGCCAGCCTAGAGGCCACTGGCTGAAAGAAACGGGACACAGTGTCAAAAAATTTCTAGAAATTCCTAAATACTTGAGAAACATTTACTTTGAAGGGATTAAGGACACCAAAAATGCAACTGGTGAGTTTTACAATAAAACGCTGATTTTTTTTTTCCCTCTCCAAGTATATTTACTTAAAGTGAAGGTTGTAGAGTGAGATTTTGCTACTCCAATAAAAGATTAACTTAGTTCAAGGTTTCTTACACATCTTTACCAGGAGTGTCACTAAGTGTGGCCCTGAACACAGACCTGCCAGGTATGAGGCTATGTAAATCCTCGTATTGTCTATCATAAAATACATAAACGTGTGTGGTTGTAAGGTGACAAAATTTGGGATAGGTATAAATATGTTCCCATGCAAACAATTCCCATTCCGATCGCGTTTTTAAAATGCAAACGTGCAGAAAAAAATCCCTAAAAGGCGATCCCTACCTCATTCTTTTTCTTCTTCTTCTTCTTTTTCTGCTTCCTCTGTCGTTTCTGCAGGAGGATAGTCTCATACTTTGGCCGGGGATGTTCCTGACAACAAAACGGGCTCAGTTACAGAGTAACATTCCCATGATACAGCTGTGCAGCTGACTTAGTAGTTAATAAAGACCCATACATGTTCACCCATTCTTATCAATTGTTTCTGTAAATCTGAGCTGGTCTGAATATGAATATCTACATCTGATGAGGGAGCTCCTTGAGGGTTTTGTGTGTGTTTTTACCTCGTCCTCCTCAATTCCCGTCAGATCCCAGCTGAAGCTCAGACTAATCTGTCGCCGTTTCCAGTGCTCCAGGAATAACACCGCTGCACAGTCACAAACACAGAGGAATTCAACAACTGGCAAATCTACGCAATAAAACTCTTTGTTGTATACAGAAAGAAAAGGGGGCGTAGGGGGGGGGGGCACAAAACCTTTTCTGAATGCATACAGTTAAACCCAAAATATTTCATAGCTCTGGCAGATATCGATTTAAATTTATTACCATTGAACTAAGAAGTTTGTTTCTGTTAGGAAAGATAGGTGTCACTCAAAAGAAAATAAAACATTGTAAAAGGCGTACCAGTTTTGAAAGAAATGTTTTTAGTCACATTTTAATAAACAAAAATATATCAAAAATTATTTATACCATTTTCAATAATAAATGGAAAAATCTTTATTGGCATAACAGGCTTTAAACCCTTCTTATAATTGCTGGCCAGCTTTTTCATAAAGAAATTGTAGCTTTTCTAGTCATTCTGGCCAAATGAAAAAAATCTGACATCTAAAGAGCCCAAAGCACGGCCACAGGGTGAAATGAAAAATCCATTCCCCCATATTAGGAAACAGCACACTCGGTAAACAAACATCAGTGCAACATTGGAGGAAAAAACAGGGTTTAGTGCAGGGGTGCCCAAGTCCAGTCCTTGAGAGCTACCATCCTGCAACTTTTAGAGCCATCCCTCCCCCAGCATGCCTGAGTCAAAAGGCTGAATTCCCTCACCAGCAGTAACTCAGCTCTGCAGAGGCCTGGTAATGAGCCATTCATTTGATCCTCGTGTGTTAGAGAAGGAATGGAACTAAAAGTTGCAGTGTGGTAGCTCTCGAGGGCTCAACTTGGGCCCCCTTAGTTTAGTGGATTGTAACTCAATCGCAGCATCTTGCAATAGTGTTCAACACCAGGATTACATCAGACGTTCACAGTGTTCTTCACATCGGATCTGCAGAGTCTGCCGGATTTTTAAATAAAATCTGCTGGTGTCCAAGACAGGTGTTGAGGCCATTCATTCGGACCTCAATAACAAAGTTTCCAGGAGCTTTGGAATAGAAACAGGCCTGCAGCAACACAGAACCTCCATAGTTCTTGAGGGTGTGTTTATATAGCAGAAAATCTCAATCTTAGTCTCATCAGGTTCCATTTAAATTCCTTGTAGAGTTTAGCAAACTCAACATGTTTAAGTTTAGGGATTCTACTGGCATGAACCCCATACAACCAAATGGCATGTAAATGGTGTGTAATGGTTGTTATAGAAACTTGGTAAAACCAAAATATTACCCACTTTTGTTTTAGTTCCATCAGACCATACTATATTTCTCCAAAAATTAAGGTTCTTCTCTCTGAGTCCGTTTGCAAACTGTAATCTCGCTTTTTATGTTGTTTTTTAGAGTAATGGCTTCTTCCTCTCTGAGCGACCTTTCAGCCCATGTGGGTACAGGATGCTTTTCATGGTGTATAATGACACCTGCATAGCAATCTTAAGGCTCCCACATACCCGGGCGTACTGTGTGTACTCTGTTAGCCGCGCGGATTCCACACACACTGTCCGCAGATGGTTGAGATTTCATAGTCGAGCGTACCGATTGCCTACACTTCTCAATTTCTGATAAATTCCTTCATTACCCAAAATCCAAATGAATACCAGCAAGTTTGATGAGCTAGTTGGGCACCTAGTCGAATTTATTCTCGAGCAGGGCAGTCACTGCACACCTGTTAGTGGCACAGAGTGGCAGTCTCACTATTGTGCATCCTTGCGACTGGTTGTGCTGTCTCAGCCTTATCAGCTCGGTGTCATATACAAAACAGTTCGATAAGATTACTGTTTCCTGCCAAGCAGTTTATTGTGTAACATCATCATAAAAATTTTCCTTTGTACGGACATCTCCGGCGGACATCTGCTTTGAGTAGGTGTGGACCTCCACCTGTGTACGCTTGAGTATATGGGAAGCTTTATTGTATGTAAACCACTGAATTTTTAAGAAAGTATATTTTCAAACAGTAAACGTAAATATCTGATTTCAGCTGTATAATTTAGTTGAACTTGTGTTATTTGAATTCAGCTTTACTCCTTTACTGATTTAGCTTGTTGCCACAAGCGTCTGCCCCACTTGAGGCGAGAGAGCCCGTAAGATATTAATGAGCACCTTCACATTCACCCCACCAGTCCTCTTTTGTCTCTCTCTCACACAAACACACAAACCCGAAACCTCACCCCACAGAGACATGAAGATGGCGAAGAAGACGGTGGCAGGGTTATCGAAGAGGTGCGAAGCCCTGGCGGTGCCGCAGGCAGTGCTGAGGTGCCAGTAGTCGCAGGCCCCATCACACAGAGGACACATGGTGAAATTCAGACGCTCATCGCACATCTCCAAACTGGAGGAGGGAGGGGCATAAACTTTAGTAAGGGAGCTCCTGCTGGGCTAACATTTATTGCGTATGGGATTAAAATGAAACTGTGATTTGAATCCCTGCAAAAAGACTTTAGAGATGCTCGTGTCTGTTACATGTGCGTACAAGAAATGAATGGAACTTTTAACTCCTAACTACCACACAAGCTTTTGTACTTTGACCCTATTCATAGTCAGTGTGGGCTGAATCCATGACACTCACGTACATACTGCCAGCCGTACCTTCTGTGTACCTCCCACACAGCCGTGACTAAAGCCAGATACAGCAGGTATCTGGGCAATCCCTGTCTAGTGGATGTGTGAGTGTAGATTGCAAATATGAGCACACACTGAAATAGGATAAGAAAAGAAATCCTCATTTTCAGCTTTCTAGTATTTTACAGCAAACCTCTGTCCATTCCATTTCCATATTTTACTAAATCTGCAAGAGCACAACTTGAGATTTCTGCTGCAGCTTTCTGGGAATACCTGGGAATATTGGTATCCACTGTCGCCACTCCATATCCAAACACAATGATTCCCACTATGGAGGCTGGTATGAGCAGTTGAGTATATACACCAAGCCAAGCAAAATACAGGCCGATCTTCTCTCCAAAGTACTTCCTGTGAAAAGAAACACATTATGCTCATGACAGGAGGGACGGGGATGATTTTGCAAATCTCTGCATTGGCTTTTACGTTGTGGCATGTACATTCCTCCAAATGTAATTGGATATTATGCATCTAAATAGAAGGACAATTAACTTATTTTCTTGTTTCACTTCATCCAAAAGGCTTCTTCAGTTCAGAACATGGGTAAGAAATGTCAGACTTATAAAATGTATTTCAACAATTACACAAATAGGATTATAAAGGTCACCCCATTCCTGGTCCTACTCTCTCAGTTCAGCGTCTGTGTCAGTGGACAATCCAGTTCAGTCACCTAACAATCCCAGTACCTGAGTGTTTTGCTTTTGGGTTAGGACTGCTTATCAAGTCTTGACCTAAAAAGTCAGCTTACTGAGTCAAGGCTCATAGGTTCGTCTATGTCTCAAGGACAGGGAACACTCTTTTGAAGACAACAACGTACACGTTTTGGACAGGAAGGTGGTTTGAGAGGAGTGAAAGAAGTAATCTTCATTAAGCATAAAAAACAGCACTAAAAAGAGGAGGTGGCCTATGTTTTCATCTTTCTAACACCTACAGCACAAAACAAAAAAAAAAGTAATTTATACCCCATTTTATACTTCTATTTTTCTTCTATATGGAAGAATGTTGTTTGAATATTGCCGTTCGGATCTATTTATCAAATGTGTTGATTCAAAAAAATGTCAGGGTTTAATATCAACGATTCAGATACATAGAATGATGTACAATGAGGGTCCGTTATTAAGTACAGAAGCTGAGAGCTGTCGTACTTATGTTTTATTTTCCCCCCGATGGTTTTCCCGAGATAAGTTAATTTCCCAATAGTTTTCTCGAGATAACGAGTTAATGTTGAGAAAACAAAATTTGTTTTCTCAGAGATGATTGATGTGTATGTTAAACCTGATTCTGTCCTTTAAATACATGCCACAACAGTGGGAGAGGACTTATAAGTGTAAGTCATGGCATGTATGTGTAATTCTGTGAATAAATGATAGGTAAACCATAACGTCACCATGTCGTTGGTCTGATGATTAAACCATCGGGATATTAACTCATTATCTCGAGAAAACGGTAATGGTTATTTTGTGATAACAACATAAATATCTTGTTATCTTGAGAAAACCATTGGGAAAAAAACATGTGACTACGACTGCTCTCGGTTTCCGTAATTAAGGCCTGCAAGAATGGTAACATTTAAATCAATCACTGCTCTCCAAACATGCCTCCTGCATGTTTACCAACAATAATTAGCTGCACCAGTATGGGAGCCAAATGAGTGACAGATTATGAGTATTGTTTTTTGATTGCAATCACCACCTCTGTAGTATTAATTGCAAGTGTCTTTTTAGGGCAAAACAACGCGTGAAAACTACCAGTGGAGTGACTTACTGAGATGAAGTGGTATAACAGACATTGTCCTCGGAATATGGTTTAACAGTTAAATTACTGCGATGTGGTGAGGTGTGCCACTGCACCGGAGTAGAAATAACATCTACTTAAATTTCAGGTTTTTGAACCAAAATGTTTGTCATGAGTAGTCTTTCGAAACTGTAATGAATTACAAGTAGGCAAGATTTGCAGCAGAGCGCTTTTAATCCCAGGGTAGGGTGTCGGTTTGTTGGGTTTCCAAGCTACTGCTATCAGACATGATTTCTTCTGACTTACTGGATAAACCACCATTGAAATCTAACTTATGAACTGACATTTTTGCCAGAGATTTTATTTCCAGATATATCTGAGTATTCCATACAAAATATCATCATTGCCTTTTGCTGGCTTTCTTTTTTATGCTTTTTTATGTAGCTTTAGACTGTAGCTTCAGAAATAAATATAAATAATATAAGCTGCAAACCTGAACCCAGTTGAAAAGTAAATGTTACAATGTATGACAAACACCCATTTAGCTTGCTGTTGTAAGAACGATATCATTAATTGTGAGTTTCCGAGTCTAATAAAATATGAATTGATATATTTTGAAACACAAAACTGTCCATCCAATATCTCCACCCAAAGGAACATCTACAGGGTCATATATAGTCCACCTCCTTTCTGGTGGAATAAGAAACATCTACAGAGGTGTAGCTTGCTCTTCTCTTTTGCAACATTACCTGACCAGATCAATGGGCTGGTACTTGTAGAAGGCTGAGTATCTTGCCCACTCTTCGAAAAGAACCTGACAGCACACACACACACACACACGCACAGAGAGAGAGAGAGAGAGAGAGAGGGAGAGGGAGAGAGTTAGACATTCAGAGTCAAGTCAATGTGGGTGTGTGTTGTCATGTTGAAAGTTGAAAATGGTTTTTCGGAGGCACAGCTGATCTGGAGGCAGACACCTTCTGATTGGTCGAGATAAACCTCAGAGGAGCTGCAGTGTAAGTAACTCTATCCTGAAGACTGGTGAAACCCAGTAAGGTAGGAGGAAGACAGCATTATAGAGCCTGATCGAAACAAGGTGTCGGGTTAAACTTGATCAATCGGAGCTGCACAGATGGAGAGCTTTCGAGAAATACTTTTTGTTTACAACTAAAAACTCAGATAGAGAAATGAAATTACTGTTACTTTGGCTTTTATTTCATTGCAAGACATTTTGTTTGTGGTTATTTATCTATTCCTGCAAATCAGACATGCAACTGTTTCAAAATACACCAGATTTTTCCACTTTGTAATGTTATCCCTCACTGCAACACCTAAGAAAACCATTCTGACATTAATGATAGCAACCCCCGAACTGTAGCAGATGTAATCTTGTCTAGGTCTTCCCACAATGTGCAGCTCCAATGCCAGGAAAAAGTATTCACACCACTTAAACTTTTCCACATTTTGCCACGTCACAGGATCTGAGTAAAGTATTTCTTTCAGTATGTCTAAGTTATAATCTTGTCCTTAATGCACAGTATGTTATTCCTCTTTTTGTCTGTTGTTTGTTTTTATATATTTTTAATACTTTATTATCTTTGTGAGAACCTAGATACCCCGATGCTGCTGTTACATCTTAATTTCCCCACTGTGGGACAATAAAAAATATTTCTATTCTATATTTTCTGGTAATCCTACATTAAACCTCAAACAGGAGTTCTTATGGCCTTCTTTCAACAATCACCTTAAAATTCTTTCAAATACTTGTTGAAAGCTGAACCTTAAGGATGTCTTTCAGGATTGCCCTAAATTTTGCTCCATCCATGCTAAAGCAGAGCATCCCCACAGCATGACACTGCCAAAACCATGATTTCCGGACTGGATGGCGTTTTTAGTGGTCTGTTCCACCTAGACCAAAAATGTCAATGATATAAAGCATCCCCACATCATGATGTTGCCATCACCATTTTTGTTTTGTAGGTACTGTATCTATAACATTGTTTTCATATTTCTCTGTATTTCCCCACACAATCAGCTTTATAGTATAAAGGATTGTTGGCCCTTTGAAAATGTATTGGTTCTATTGAAATAGGCTTTTAAATGTGTTCCATGCCTTAAAATGCAATACTGGATGCTAAATTACAAAACCAAGATGGAAAAAATATCAAATCTAAGGTTTATGCTGCCTGGAATGAAATAAAAGCCTGTGTAACAATTGAAAAATGCAATATTTTATTTGCTTATCCTAATTTACATTTTTGTCCCTCCTTGTTCTGTTATGTTGTTGTATATTTTGGACAGATTTGTTTACCGGGGCTTATTTCCAGTCTGGACTTTCAGTCAACAGATTACTTTCTTTCTGCTGTCAGAGCAGCTCTGCCTCGAAGGAATGTTTGCTGAACTTAAACGCCAATCTGTGCCAGTGTTAGACAGATGGGAAGACGTATGAATGCGAAAGAAATGAGACAAAACTACTATTGTTCAGAAAACTAGATGAGGCCTTGCATTTCAGTTGACGGTGGGGTTCAAGCTGAGAGGAAATGACTACCGCGGATCCAGCCGGGTCGCGTTCGAAGCACTCGTGAATATCTGTGCAAGTGAAGTTTCGTGTTTCATTTGCAAGACCAACAGATGGAACGGAGGAGGAGGGAAACAGAGGATTAAGCCAAACTGAATGAAAGGCAGATCTATGAAAGTGGAGTCGGAGCACCTGTCTGTCATTCCGCTCCTCCAGGTGTCCAGTGACCTTATAGTCACCCTACGGAGCAAAAGGACAAGGTGGACAAACATGAGCAAACACCGTAGAAAGAAGCAATCATGATTTATATGCTCAAATCAATGTACAAAAATCCTGATTTTATGAATAACTTCAATATAATGGAAGTCTGACAAATACATATACAAAAAATGACCGTAGAGATAATGTCAAAATATAATAGCCTCTTATTTAGATTAATTAATGCAGTTTAGAGCAGAGCTCCTACTTTTCTTTCTATTTAATTAAAAAACCCAGAACTGCTATTTTAGAGGTTAAAAATTAACAATTATATAGAAGAGCTGTAAGGACTCAAGTAAATAATAGCATTTATTAAAAATAGGGGGAAAACATGTTGCTATATAATATTTTTTTTGTTTCGAAATCAGTAAATAATGCTGCAGATTGTAGGCAGCGGATTGATGTGTCCTTTCTACTGATTCATTTAAGGATTAAAAACAAGTACTGATTGAAATGATTGTAAATATATTAAATGTTAGACTGTGCAAATATACCACAAATGTAACAATTTGTCAAACTGTGTCAGCAATGCAAATAAAGAAATTAGAATTGAATACTGAGAAAGGCATAAACAATTTTCAGCATTTTATTTTTTAATAAAATGTGAAAAAACAAAAAACAGCTAAATTATTATTATTTTTCTTCTAATTTCATACTACTTTTACATCATGCAAGCATATTTATTTATGTTTAAATGAAAATATTTTTAACCCTCCTGCAGCTCCAGCTCGGTGCTCAGGAAGACCAAGGCAGATGTCACAATCGGACAACACGGGTGCGATGGGATTGTCCCAAAACCACAAAAAAAGACCAAAAAAAAAAATGTTTTAAAAATGTCAAACTAAATTAAAACCCTTGTAAAAGCGCATGCAGGGTCCATCCGACCCCTGCGAGACAGCAGGAGGGTTAAACTCAAATCTGCCAGAAGTGTGAATAATTTTGGGCCTCAAGTGTAACTATGGGCAGATTTCCATATAAATGCATGCACAATGCATCATTAAACATGGAAAACTGCATCAGTGCAGAGACTGTGAACCACAGACCTGTAGAAGCAGATCTGCCTTTTTGAATAGTTGCAGAATTGGAAGCACATGCTGGCAACAAATCATATAATCAGATCATCAATGAAGAAACTTAAAGTCAATAAATTAATCTCTTGATCAACAAGGTTGCAATTTACGATCTTGGTTTTTATTCATGTTAATACATTTTTCAGGATAATGACGTTTACAACAAAATGAAGAAATGAACTTCACATCTTCTTTCCATTCAGTGACAGCAGAATTACAGTGAAGTGCATTCCAACAAACTGTTGCATCATGGGACTTTCACGGCTCACACTTACATCATGAAGAGGGAAGGCGGCGTCATATACGCCTTTGGCTATCAATGTGCTGATGCCTGGAAAAGAGAGAGAGAGAGCAGAGGCATGAGGAACATCACTTCTTCAGAGGCTTTATTTTAACTAGACTGGCTTTGGAATCAGAAATGTTGACCGTTGGTAGGCTTATGACTGAAAAACTGACAAACGAATAAGTCGAATTTTTCAGATGCGGACAGTCCGGCACATGGGGAGACGCGCAGCTGCCTGTTTCTCTTCTGTGGGAGACTTCCTGTGTAAATCGATGACTTGCCAACCTAATTTCAGCTCATTCTAACAAATCATATAATATGTAGACAGCACTTTATCTAGACTAAGGGTGTAACAGTACATCTATCGATAACAATACATTAATGAAATGATTAACGATCCAACTACATCGATCCAAAATGTAAATATCGATCTATATCGTCTAGGTTAAGATATGCCTTTATTTTGAAATGCTGAACTCTTTATTTCAGTCCATGATGCCTGCAAGAGCTTAGAAAGAAAATGATCATGTCATATTTTAGTTGTTTTTTGTGAGTTGATATAGATGTAAATTATTCTGATTATGATATTGCATCATATCAATCGCAGATTTGTGAATTCAATTGAATTGAAATTGTATCGTGACACACTTTGTGATATTGGCAAGCATTGTATCATCATCCACACAAATCGATATATCATATCGTGATAAAGCAGGTGATTTACACCCCTAATCTGGGCTGCTTTCCAAAAGAGTTTACATCTCTTAAAAATGTTCACATTTTCTAACTTTAGGACTACAAACCTTGGAATATTTTGTTGGGATTTTATGTGATACACATCCACAAGGTTGTGCAAATTGTTATTCTACATTTTTGGTTAAAAACATCTGAAAAGTTTGATGTCTGTATCCTTTATTCTGACAGCCTTAAAGAAAGGCAAGCGCAAACAGTTTCCTTCACAGAAACGGTGCTGGCAGCATCATGCTGTGGGGGCGCTTTTTGTTTCCCGCCTGGACATAAAAGCTAGTCATCGTTGACAGGAAGATAGATAGCTACAAGATCAAATAAAAATTGGAAAAGTGAAGTGTGGATTTTTTTTGCAGTGGTTGGCACAGTTAACTAAAACACTAAAGCATTTCACCAGCACGGTATTTAGCGGAAGCTAATTCTAAAGCGCTAACTTCAATTCAAATTATATCTGCCGTTGAAAGACTACAACCCGCAAGCACCAATTTAATTTCGACATTATAACTTACACGTTGTATAATGCCCTTAGATATTGTACTTATGGTTATATCTTGTTCTCTACTGTCCGTGTTTTATTTTGCTCCTATATGTTTGTTGTTGGAAATAAAGTTATTGGAGAAAAAAGAGAGAGAACGTGAGGAGAGGAAAAAGAACTGGTACATAAACAGTTTTCATCCACTTCTAGCTTCTAGCATTTCATCTTGCTACTCAAAGAATTCTGAACAAAACTGCAACACAGGTGTTGAACTTTATTCAACTGAAAGTTTGCAAAACAGCCAAGTAAATTAGCACTTTAGAATTTATCTGGAAAAATGTATTTATTGGAAGCTAAGTGCTCTGAACGTTTTCAAAGCTAGCGTAAGCGCTAAAGCACTAAACAAAAAATTAGCTCTGCTATTAGCACATTAGCAGATAAGCAGAAGTGTGCCTAACACTGACCACTTGTTACTAAAATTACAGATATCTCTGTTGGGGCATGTCTCTACCAGCTTTGCACACATAGAGCCCAACATTTTTCCCTTTTCTTTGCAAAATAGTTGAAACTCGGGCAGACTGGACGAGGAGTGTCTGCAAACATATTTTCATGTTTTGCCACATATTATTTACAAGATTTAGGTCTGAACTTTGACTAGGTCATTCCAGCACATTATATGTTGATCTAACTCTTCCATTAGAGCTCAGGCTGCGTATTTATGGTCAGGGTTCTGCTGGAAGGTGTACTTCCACCCCAAAGAATTCAAAGCAGTATTAATACTTTTGAAAGGCACTGTAAGCATTATTAGTCCATCAAAGAGGACTGGTTTCAAAGCAGTTAACACCTGTGCCGTTAATGAACACCCCAGCCAAGAAACATTACACCTCAACGCATGAATGCACATTCAACCAGCCAGAAACAACCACAGCTCCCAGAGGCCCTTGCTTCCAATCTCTATATAGCCTAGGAAGTATGACCCACTTGTGGAAGAGATGGTGCAGAGCAACAGGGTGTGTGTGTTGAGCAGCAATGCTGCACTGAGGATGAAGGGAATAGAGAAAAGCAAGGTTAGAGAGAGAGATGAAGCTCTGTTTTCTCTACCGTTCCTTCCCTGCAGCCCTGTCAGTACCCGCTGGCTGAGACCGTCTGCTGCCATGGGCCAGCCAACCAGACATATGGGGGACACTGGACATGAAAAGGGTGTCAGCTCATTTCTACAAAGGAACCACGGCTCTTACAAATCCATAGGCTGTTGTTGACATGCATGAGAATTCCAAATACAGTACATTTAATACACACAAGTTCCCTCTTCCTAGCATGTCTATTTTGAAGTGTTATTGCCTTTTCTGTGCTACAGCTTTGCTAACAACAGCAAATATTAATGCTGAGGTTATCTTATACTTATAATTGCTCATAGTCCTAAAGGAGATCTGATATTGGTGGAACATCTAATGAGCTACTCTGTCTTTCTGGGGACAGTCAGTTACTGAGGTGTTGGTACCGAGCAACAATTTCCATGGAAATATTTAGGAAAAGAGGTCAGGGAAATATTCCCAGCTTAGCTAACCTAGCCTAGCTCTATATGTATCGGAGTATGGAATCTGAAGGTACAGTGGATCTTACAACCATAAACTCTGAGGTATTTTATTAGGATATTAAGTGACTGACCAACACAAAGTAGGGCATATTTTTCAGGTAAAAGGAAAAGGAGCAAGTTGGCTTTAAAAAAAATGCTAGTGGCAGCATAATGATGTGGGGATACTTGTTTTCAGCCAGAGGACACTAAAGTTGGGTGGATGGAGGTGAGAAGTAAAATAAAAATAAAATTCTAATTAGTATATTTTGTAGTACAACTATTGACTTCAGAAAAATGGTAGTGATGTCATAATGTGGGAATACTTTTTTAAAAGAATTAAGAATCCATTGATTATTATTATTCTCAATATAAATAGCTCTGTAAAGGCCTCAAAGGCTTGTTGGAGAATATTATTCAATAACCAGAATTATCATCTCCAGTCTACTCAGTAGATACATTATCCCAGGCTTTGAACATCTCACAGAGCTCTGTTTAATCCATCACCTCATGGCCGTGCATCTGAACACGCAGAGCAGACATAGAGAGCATTAATTAGAGAAGCAGCCAAAAAGGGGCCACAGCAACTCTGGAGGAGCTGAAGAGAGATTCACAGCTCCGGTGGGAAGAAGGAGCTCTGATCAGATGAAACCTGCAAGCAAAACGCTAAGTGTGACAGAGAAGCTGAATCCACCGTTCCCATGGTGAAACATGGGGATGGCAGCATGCAGGTACAGGGAAGCTGGTTGTGTTGGTCTATCACATAAAATACCCAGTTTGTGGTTGTGATACAACATCACAATTCAGTTTGCCTACTTTGGGTTCATGTGGTCTACTCAGTTATTGACTTCTGGGTACCGCTGGAGAGATGTCACCTAAAACCATCACAAGGCTGCAGCAATATTGTCTTTTTACACAAAGTTTCTTAAATTCTCCTTTGTGACAAAGTATTACTACTAGCTTCCTCACCTATGGTTTGACAAGTCCGCACACACACCGTCCGTCTCAGGATCTCATAGACCTGTAAAAGATTCAAGACCTTCAGTTTGGAAATAAACAAAGTTTTAGAGCCATTGTAGATAAACGAAACAATATAACGTGACCACAAAGGAGTAGATATCTGCCAAAAACTCTGAAATTTCCAGATTAATTTAAGATATTCCCAGGAAAAAAACTTGGATATTCTCTGATGTGCGAGTCATACATGTGCAAGAAAAAGTTTACAATTTTCCATGATTGAAGGCATGAATTCAGTGTTAAAACTATGATACACTGTGACCTTTTTTTTTTTTTTTTTTTTTTTTTAAAAGGCAAATTTAAAAATAAAAAAACTCTTAAATTTATCTGGACTTCTGGGCTTTTTTTGTTTTGTTTTGTTTTTTGCCAATTTCAGTAAAGTAGTTTTTCATGTAAATTTCTGACTTTACAAATTAGAGAATATCTTAGTCTTAATATTGCAAGTGTATGGCTTTGATCATGGAAAATTGTCTTTTTTTTCATGCAAATGCATAACTTTTCGAGATCAGAGGATGTCTTTTTTTCTTGTAAATATGTAAAATAAACCTAAAAATAAAAAAAAAATAGAATTTTAATGGAAATTTACTTCTCTGTTGGCCAAATAATTTTTTTTTTTTTTTTATCCACAGGGCCCCTTGTACTCCATCATAGGTAAATAACTGAAACTTACTATTCTGCCCCTTGTGGCGTTGTCAAAGAACGTGTCCTTAGATGTGATGTTGTACCTGAAGCAAACACAGTCAGTGGATAAAAGCCTTTAGATTTTTATGGATGTGTTTCTTTGTATTTAAATAATGGTAATCAAGTGATGAGAGTTCATGTAGGTGGAGTGAATGTACTGTGCCAATCTGACGGGAACCATTTTCATTTCACAACTAAAGAAAAAAAAAACAAGCTGTCAAACAAACCTCTCTGTTTCTTAAAGTCCGTGGTTAAAGCTTATTTCAAACATTCACAGCACTTCTGTGTGGCTTTTAATCCCATTTTGACAAGCCTGAATTAGGGGAAAGTCAGAAAGAAAAAAACGTAAGGCCTCTAACACCAGTCAGTCAAGAGCAAAGTTCCCCTTGCTTGAGGAAGACTCGCAGATTCATTAGACACCATTCCCAGCACCTGATGAGTCTGAGGTACAGTTGAGATCAGGAGTGATTTATTTAAATCATTCTCTTTCCACAAATCTGGAAAAGGATTGGGGTTGTGACGCTTAAAGTAAGCCTGATTTAGATTCCAAAACTGGTTTTGATTTATCTTTAAAGTGTAACTAGCCCTCCGTGAAAGCATAACCCCGCCCCTGGCAAATCTTGAAAAACTCCACCATAGTGGCAGGAGCCGAGAGACACGGCTCTGCTGTTTGACCAAAGGGGCCAGCACTGTGATGGTTTTAGGTAAAATATTGCAGATCTAAGCAAATTAACACGAAGCATAAAGATAGAACCCAAAGTAACCTATTTAGACAGTTTATCAGCAAAAAAAAGTTGATTTGGGGTTTGAAGAAATGAATTGAGCTCTACCCTTTTTGTCAAGAAAAGTGGTCAGATATCCAGTCAGACATAACAGCTGCATGCATCAGTTGCATCCACAACAAATTCAACACTGTGATGGAGGAGACCTGGAGAGGAGTTCATTTACCAAGGGACACATGTTCCTTTCAACCTGAGCCAAAGCTCATCCTAAATACTTCATTTGAACAAGTGTCCAGGTTAATGCTCATGTTGCTTGTGCAGCGGTTCACTCAGTTACCTCCATCCCAGATCTTCAGCGACTTAGCTTCCTCACAACAACCATTAGCTACAATTATCAGAAAAGGACAGAATATACGGTTGTCAGCACAGTTGTAAAATAAAAACATGTACACTTTTGCTGATTCCATAGGATTTAGGGGAGAAAGTAGCAACCAGGTGTTGCTATGGAAATGAAGAGATGAGACCAAAGTGGTAGTTTTTGGTCATAAGGCAAACCGAACCTAGAATATCAGTACAGATACCTCACATACTGTAAAGAATGGTGGTGGGTGGGTCGGTGGGTGGTTGGATGGATGGATGGATGGCGTCTTACATGTGAAGTTTGTCCCTGGAGAAGCAGTGGGACAGAAACTTGGTGCTTCCATGGTCCTGATGAGGTACATTGGGCTGAAAGGGCTGCTTCAGTTTCCTCCACACTGTGCTCATACTGGACCCAAAACCACTTTCTTCTTTGAGTTCATAGCTCTGAGAAAACCAATAAGACAGACACATTGATCACTCAACCTTTGAAACTGGAAGACTTTTGACTTGTGAATTTGCTTACTGGTCCTCTTGTCTCTTTGGGGTTTATACTGGTCAGACTCTGATAAGCACACATTGATGATTGAAATTGCTCTCTTATTTTCTACCATAAAGATAACTGCTGCTGAGTTGACTATTTTTAACGATTAGAATGCTCTCACAAACACATAACCTACATCTGCAGCACTTTGCAAATGTATTCATTCAAGTTACAACCAAACCCTTGCATGTATTTTATTGGGATATTATGTGATAGACCAAAACAAAGCAGCACATTCAATTTAATTTTTTTCAGTTCAGTTTATTTATATAGTGCCATTTCATAACAAATGTCGTCTCAAGGCACTTTACAAAAAAAGTTAGGAAGAAACAGGAAGAAACCTCCAGCAGAAGCAGAACCTGGCTCAGTAAAGAACAATTTTTTTTGTTTGTTTATGCCTGTTTTTTGTCTTCTTTTGCTTTTGTGGTTTTTTTTTTTTTTTTTACAAATAAAAATCTGAAAAGAATGGCTGGTGTGCATTCAGATTCAGCAAAATCTTTTTAGAACTTTTGCAGAGGTTATAGCCACAAGGTGAAGCTGCCGAGTCTTTTGCAACCTCTAAAAGATTTCTATCCAATACAGGACAGGATTTTTTTAACTACTTCCCTGCCACTGCCATGTTTCACCATAGCGATGGTGTGTTCAGGGTGATATGCGGTGTTATTTTTCCATCAGGCATATGTGAGGCAAAATGTTCACTTTAACTACCTTTTTTTAGTTCTATCATGTTTGATGTGTCTTCTATGTGACTTGTAACTATAAATAGGACTTAGCTGTCTTTGTTAGATGTCTGCTTTGTTCCTTTTTGTTCAGGTTGATTCTACTGTGCTAAAAGATTCTATTTACTTTAACAGATAACTCTATCTGTTTATCTGTTTATTTTATAACATTGCAGTTATTTTAAATGTGGTATATTAATAAAGCTGTTTATTTATTATTTGGGTTCTATTTTACTTAATCATGAATCATTTTCCAATTATTTGTGTCAATCACATAAAATCTAGTAAAAATAAGTTAAAGTTTCTGTAACTGATATGTGAATATCATGACTATAAATACTTTCGTACAAAACCTTATATGTAGTCAGGAACTTAATGAATGTCAGTTTCATGTTTTAATAATACAGACAGCATCAGAGGAATACTAAAATCTTACCTGCTTGGTGGGGACTTTAATCTTTAGAAACTCTGCCTCTCTACACAAAACAGGCCAAGGTGCGTGGATCCGAGTAAAGCTGGGCCCATGGGTCTTTGTCTGCCAAACAAGCAAGAAACACAGAAAAGATGAGGTTTTACATTTGAATGTGGCTGGAAAAGAACTAGAAAGAAACAAAAAAATGTCCCTAGATACATTAGAGCTGAAAAAAACAGTTGATTCCTCACAAATATTTATGTGCATGTACTTTTCTGTTCTGTGAAATATAATACCAGCCTGCTTGGCTGAAACCAACTGCTGCTCAGAAATGGCTTAACGGACCATCTGTCAATGCGGCTTCGCCATCCAAAATAGCAGACTTTGTTTTAGCAAGAGGGCTAAATACAAGCCGCAATTCATTTTAAGTTTCCCCTTCTCAAAGCTCACATCTGACCTCTGAAGGTTTGGCTTTAAAGGATACTTCAGGAATTCAAAGCAAATATCTGTTAGAAGCAGATGTTAAGGGATGTTAGTTGTTAGTTGTGCATCTTACCCGCAGGAGAGAACTCTCGTGTCTTAATTTAGATTTCTTGTTTCCTGAAAGCTAAAGCTAACGGCAGTTTTGAGAGGAAAAAAGTTCACTTTTACAGTCTGAAAACAATCCCAGTTAAATAAACCACCATATTTTATTCAAACCATTTCACTTACACCAGCTACGTCAACAGAAGCCAGTGAATATTTGCACAGGAAATGACGGCTGGAGGTGGTGCAACAACATTGATCTTCCTGTATAAAACCGAGAATAAAACTTAAAAAGTTTCCAGGAAGGTTCTAATATAATAATATAGCAGTGTGTTACATTTTAGTGATGCCTTACTTTTCTATCAGGTAGTTACTCTGAGCAGCAAAGCTTTACATGTTCCTCTCGTGTTTCAAACAGGAAGACCATTTTTGTTGGACTACTTCCTATCTCTTTTTCCAGTGTAAATAACATTAACTTCTGTATCAATAACTGCCCAATTCAAATATGATGATCATTTAAAGGTTTATAAGGCAGTGTTCACATACACAGCTACAGTGTTTTGAGATTGGAATTGGAATTTAAGACGCTAGAAGTCTGCTTTGGTCTTGGCCCATTTCGGACTAGGTGCTGGCTTTAGGCGTTGGGTCCAACAAATCCATACTGAATGAAGGCATCAACAACTGCTTAGAACATTTTAACAGAACATCCCTTCAAAAGTATGGAACATGACCTGACCACACCATCCCCATGGCATCAGGGTGCCATCAAAAGTAGTATCATGCTGTGGGGCTACTTTTTTTCAGCAAAAAAGTCTTGACTTTCTAACCATATGGCCAGACAGAGATTTGAAAAGGAGCAGCAAAAGCAAGTGAGGTGGATTAGCAGTGTTCGTCAACAACTGGTAGTGTCATCCAGGATGTGTTACTGTAGAGTATCATTTCTACTGCCCTGATATTGAACTGTTAGCATGTCATGACAGTCATGAGACCATTACACAGCAACAGTCTTCAGTCAGGGGCCTCTTAAGATTTGCTGCAAAACTGACTGCTGCTGGAGATCTTTCCTGCCCACAGCATCACCATCCACAACGACTGTTTGGAGATACTTGGATGATATGAGATCAACAGCAATTAATTTTCCTTTGGGATAAATAAAGTATGTTTTAATTGAACTGAGCTGAATTGAACTGAACTGAACTAAATTGAACTGAATTGAACTGAACTGAATGTAATAGAATTCAACTGAATGGCCATAAGTACGAGCAATCCCTGTCATTACTCCAACCCACTCCAACACTCTGGCAAACCAAACTTGCCCGGCAACATTTTCTCTAGTATTTATGAAAGATAGATGAGGCCAACACTGATAAAAAAGCCTGAGGCTGTTGTCTGTGTTGCAGTCCGCACCCGACACATTTTTATTTAGTTACTTCTTCTGCTAATGAATAATTGTGTCTGGCCCACACAGTCATTATAATAGGATGCATTAACAAAAGGTGACAATTATTTGCCTAAAATAGTATCAAGAGGTACATGATTAAATACCAGAGCAGTGCCTTGGGGTATATATATATATAGTCCAAATGAAACAGACTGTGTAGTGCATTTGCTGAATTCAGATCTGAAAGTTTATCCTCTAAAATCTATGCTGCACCTTTTACGGTCTTGGTTGTTTGCCTAACCAGAAATTAAAGTCAGCAGAGTCAGCAGGGGATGACGGCCAGGTAACCTTAGCCTTCTCAGACCCCCTTCAGCTTCTGCAAAAGGGCCGAGTGATAGGAGAAAGGTGGTATAGCCAACAATAGAAATCTGAAACCCTTTCTCCTCTCAGGACTCCTTCTCTCCTGAGATCTTTCACCTCCCCAAACTGTGCTTTCTGCTGCTTTGATGACTGATTGACTGATTGGTTTGTCTCTCTTACTGTCACTCTTACTCTAACGCTCCCTTAAAATCTCTCTAACTTACATCCATGGACTCTTTTGTCCCACATGGGAACCCAGTGCACTTTGCCCTCCTGTCAAATAAAATCAGCTGCATGGATAACCTGAGCAAAAGGAGTCTCTTAGGCTAGGCCTCCTTAATGCTAAAAGCATATAAACCCCGAACTATGGAGGGTGGAAACCACAAATCAAACTAAAAACTGTTATTTTGTCAATTCTTGGAGTCTGCTATTTGCGTTGATGCTTGCACTTTGCTATTTTGAGAGTGTGTTATTGTGCTCTAACCAATCTGTAACCAGTAGCAACCAATTTCTCCCTCCTGCCAAAGCTAGAACTGAAAGAAAGGTACATTTTCTGCATGTGTCTGTCCTTAACCACCACTATACAAAACACAACCGAGATGAATGTTGTGAAAGTTGGACAAGAGTTTGAGGATGACCAAAAGAAGAAACTTCTGGAATTAATTTGTTTTTTGGAATAAAATGTGATAACTTTTTCCCTTATACTCAGAAAGCATCAATAGTTTTGACTAAAAATAGGCTCTATGTGGTTGAATTTGCAGTTAAGGTGGTTTGGAGCAGTTGCTTTACTGTTTTTTGCTCCTTGTCTCACAAAGGTATGCATGATTCTTCAACATTTTTAAATTTAGTCATGTTACAACCAAAATTTAATTCAATGTGATGGACCAACAAAAAGTGAGACGAAATTATAAGGAAACAAAAACATGGTTTTCAACATGTTTTGGAGTGTGTTATGCGCTCAAAACACTGTAGAAGAGTATGTCTACGATGGCGGGAAGGACTAGGTTTCTCGGCTGGCCTGGGAACGCCGTGGGATTCATCCGGAGGAGGTGGGGAGAAGAAGTCTGGGTCTCCCTGCTTAAGCTGCTGCCCCCGCGACCCGACCCCGGATAAGCTTAAGAAAACTGATGGATGGTTGGATGGATATCAGTCAATATCAATAATTATTGATTACTTTTTTTCTTTTAAATATCTGAAATACTGACAAACTGGTGACGTGACCTTTCCTCTTTTATCCACAGTTTTCACTCCATGCCGTTTATTTTTAAGCAGTTATGAGACACGGTGGCGAAACCTTAAACTGCTGCTGTGCAAGTTACTCAACAAGTTGTTGCTAGGTAACCTAAGAGTGTGATTTAGTTGATGGCACCAACCCTGCTTAGCTAGCCATGAGAGGTTGAGCGGCGAAAGCCTTTCCTCTGCCTACATCCCCCAGAATGCTGTGCGGTTCTGGATCGGAGTTCCGTGAAATTATTGAACATTCTATCAGACGCATTTTCTGTTGATATTGATCGCGTGTCTATCATGAGCTATACTGTTATTGATTTATTGTCCAGCCCTACTTTTATGATAAATCACAGTTCTTATCAGAACTGCCTATCCTCAGATAATGAAAAATTACATTATAATTTCCCATCTTTGCAGTATAGACACAACATCCTTTGAGTTTTCCTTCCTTAAAAAGTTCAGATCAGAAGTAAGGAGCTTAAGAAAATGCGGTCAGTAAAATGAGTGAAGAAGCCGTTAAAGTCCAAACGAAAAAGACTGACAACTATTGATCTGGACCAAAGTCTAGGATTACACAGCATTGCATTTCCACCAGCATTTTTAGCCAAAATAACCAAACACAAAGATGGTTCTGCAATAAAAAAAATGATGGCAGGTGGTGGCAGCACAATGGTGAGGGGATGCCTGTCTTCAGCAGGGACAAGGAAGCAGTTGAAAAGAAGACTTCCAGAATTAAATACAGGGCAAGAATAAGCTGATTGGTAACCAGGTAAATACGGTCAAGTTTAAAAGCTCTGTGATCAGTCAGTATGAAGCGATTTATAAATTCAGTTCTTTCCCTGCTTCCCCAAAGACTTGCAGCTCTAATTCAACCCACTGATACGACTGAATATTGATAGAGTCCAAACCTGTAGCAAGTCAGGAATGGACTAATTTGCCCATCCCTCATTCACGTCAGAAAATTAAGAAATGAATTATTGATGTTCCTTAACTTGGTTCCTTCTTTCTATTTCCTAACTATTTTCTCACATTATTTCTAATCACCTGCTTAATCGGCTTTCATCTCCTCCACCCCACCTCGTATCCTCTGCTCACCCTCTTCTTTCCTTTTTCTTCATCGCTCTATCAAAAAGGGGAGGATATAAATACCCTTACCCTGGAGAAGGTTAATTAGCGTCATGATTTCCAATTATCTCTTCATCTCTGTAGGGGGGTTAACTAGGCCGCAGCCAGGGGTGCGTAAGGGTGGGAGGAAGTGTTTTTTATTGAGTATGACACGGTGATCAGCTTCTGTGTGCATGTGAAGACTGGGTTAGATGTTGCACAATGGGATTGGAAGTTAAACAGCATTTTGTGCAACTGCCCTTCATTGATGTTGTACAATGTTGGTTAATGGGTAAGGCATTGTTCTCCGATGCTGGAGCCAATGGGAACCTGAGGAGACCCACACTCTTATGGGTCAGTTACTGTTTTGACTGACTGTCAGATGCTTCGGCAACTGCCTGCTGTACCATGGCTCTGCTGTTAATCCCAACACTCGTGGCCTCTTGTGCCCAGTCTTGTGCAGTTGTCATTGGGGCAGTAAATACAGCACATCCCAGTGGTCTGATGTTGCAACCAAAGGGGACATGAGGAGATCCCTGCAAAGCATAACTCTTTGTGTTTTTGGTTAGTTTTTTTCCTGCTACCATATGAGACAGGGATTTAGCAACAGAAAAATTGAAAGCAGTATCAATTTTATAGAAGAATTGTATTTTGATGATCTTCTTTTGGTGATCAGCTCCAAGTCTTTGTTGGTTAGAGGGCCTCCTTGCCATCACCCCAATCTTTAGCTCCTCCCACATATTCTCTATCAGGTTCTGATCAGGACTCTGGCTGGTCCAGTCCAAAAAACAATGTTATTTCCAGTCAGAAGAAACATGTTGGTAACATTCAGCTGACTGTTTTACACCATGCTCTGAACAGCATGATAAAAGAGACCTTGTTTTTTTAGATAGAAGAAATTGGCCCATGGCTAATCTGGACCCAACAGCAACTTAAACGGTTTTGTAATGCACACTTTAATAATCAGTTAGAAAGTTAATGAAAGAAAGAAATGAGTGTATAATTCATCACGTTCCATACAGAAAACTATTTTTCTTATTAGTAATGTTTCTCAGGTAACAGAGTGGAAATAGTCATCTTTCACTAAACATAGCAAAGCGGGACTTAAAAAGATAAGATCTTAATGTTAGCCTCAAAACAGTCCAGACAGCCCGGGGTTAATCAGGTTTTTATCTGTGGTTGGTTCACCATTCCAGCCTGGGTCAGGTAAGGCCAACCACAACAAGACTGTCCTTAAATAGCCAGACTGATGATTAGTGAGCTGAGCTCCTAGTTCAGGTGTTCTCACTGAACAAGCCCCACAGGTTACTTAACGCCATTATCTGACTACATTTACACCATTGCATTGTGCTCCATAGTCATGGTTAAAAAACGGCCATGTTGTTCCGTAAACCAGTAGTTTTCAGACGGAAACATCTCATCCTGATTATGTCCATTTCAATCATCTCTTTGCAATTTCACTGAATTCTCTTGTTCATATTAAGTGAGGTACTCTTCATAGTGCCTGCATGTAATAGGAAGAGCTGTGAGACTCCGGAGGCGGATTTAGGTTCAGTAAAACTGTCAGAAAATTTCTGATTTTATGTCTCATACCTTATGACTGGTTTTTATAAGCAATATGGAGGCAATGAATACATATACAGCTTTATCTGGAAAGTATTGCATACTATGAGGGATTCATCCCCTCACTAACAGTTACTGTATTTATGTACTTTTTATGCTCTAATTTAATTGATTAATGTATTTATTTTGATTTGTATTGATGTACTTGGGAAAAGATTTAAAACTGGTTATTGGCACTAACATCAGTATCGGCCAATATTAGTCATTTCTTAACATATCGGTATCAGTCCGATAAACAAACTACTAACAACTCATATTTATTTCCATCTCATTGGTGTGAGTTTCAGGAGGGGTGGGGAGGAGGTTGGTCATGTGGTGTTTGTTTGGTTATGTGATAGTGAGTGATGCAGCGCAGGTTTATGGGAAGTTTAACTGAAGCAGAGCAGCAGTGCTGAAGTCAGCAGTGTGGTCATTTTTTTCAAGGTGTCAAAAGGGTAGTGAGATAAATATAATAAATATAATTTTGTGACATATTGGTAAATGGCCACAAGAGCAATAATAATATTGGATATCAATATCGGCAAAACGTTCATATTGGTGCATCCCTACAGATTTCCTTAATTTTGGGAGCTTGGTAATCGCCCAATACTTACCCAAATCTTATCTATCTCCAAAAGGTCTGAAATCAGCCACTGTCCCCATTTGCCCACCAGATCACGTCTGCATTGTAATGGAAAAACATCTGGTATGCCCATTCTTTGATCTTAACAAAGTGCTCTGATGTTCTATTACCCCACTCATTCTGTGACCCCTGTGTTTCAATTATTTAGGGGACACACATTCCAGTCTTATCGATAAGATGACGCCCACATACCAGTATAAATATATGCCTGTGATTCTGTTCAGGGCTCTGCTTCTCCGTTTTGTTCAGTGACAGACTTCAAACTCTGTATGCCTTTGAATAAACTTAATAAGACAAAGTCCAGTCTTTCTCCTATTCAATGAGTTGTCTTCTCTCCCTTCTTTGAGTAAGAAAATCCACGACAGCATGTACTCAGTTCACAATAATCACCCCACTGTTGCCAACTTAATGAGTTTGTCACTATGTTTAGTGACTATTCAGTCAAAAAGGTCAGTATCTGCCAAAATTGGCAGGTCAGGCTTTGTAAAGATCGGTGATCGGCCAGAAAACTGCAATCAATGCACCCCAATTTGCCATTGAAGCCCATTAGCAGTGCTGACAAGTAACTGGTGTTTTCAACCAGCCTCACTGTGAAAAGCCACATTGACGGGAGGGAGGGGAGATGACTTGGACTGTGTTTGGCTTTAGATTATTGTTTAACCGTAAAATAAAGTCGTTAAAGTTGAATGTAAATATGTAAATATTGGATTTCTAGAGCTTTAATTTAGTCAGGAGTGTGTGTATATGCATATAGAAAGTGTGAATTTTGTTACCACTCCTTTTCATTAGCAGTGGTAAAGGCTGTACTGCTTGAAACATAGGGTGGACTGAAACAGAAGGAGGCTCTCATTCTCGTTAGTGGTTGAAAAAAGGGGACTCCATGTCCTCCGGCTGTCAAAATGCAAGAAATTTTTTTTGAAAAATATCTAAAAAAATTCAGAGCTCTGCACCTTTGAAACCTTTATGATTTTTCTTTTTCATGTGTATTTTATTGCTGCCCTGAGCTGTTTTTAAGCCCAAAGGGTTTTTGACTTTGCCCTCATACACAGCGCTGTCCACGTGTATCGGTACCCCTGGAAAAAGAATGAAAAGCATAGAAAATAACCCAAAATTTTATTGCAGTACCATAATCTCATAGTGAAAATATAGACACATCAGACTATAAATGACAGTAAAATGTGCAACACTTATTAGCACCCCAGCAGTTCTTATAAAAATAAATGTAACTGGTGATCAAAAACAGGCTGAACATGCCATATAATGTTTCCTCAGCAACAAACTGCATTATTTTCATCTATTTAATGAGTAAAACATACACAATATTTGTTTAAGTGCAATCAAATCACTTTGCTTTCAGAGATAAAACAAAAAAATAAGATTAGACATTATTTGTCAGTCTTGTCCTCCTTGACTGGTTTGTGGACAATCAGTCCCAGCAAACTCTTCATCCTTACTTATTCTGTTTCTAGTCCCCACAGGCTGGACCCTACAAAGTCCAAGCTCCACTTCTTAATTATTTAATTAACATTCATCTGTAAGAGGATGCTCCTCGGAGAGCATGGGTCATCATATTAATCCTCAGGCTCTCTCAACAAGTGGTGCCATCCTGGTTTTTTTCAGTATCCATATTAATCCGAAGTGAAACAGGTTCCATTTAAGCAGAGCCATTAAGCTGACTTGTTCAATTTAATCAAACAAGAATGCAGGCAAGTAAACAAACATTGTGATTACTTGGTCAGTCTTTTTTCCCCTGCTATTTCATAATTTATAAACTGAAAAAATGCCTCTTATTCTGTTCTTGATGATGCTTAATTATCAAAGTAACTACAGCCTCAATTGTCAAAAAGATTATTATCCAATACATATATTATTCAACCCAACCTGGTCCTTTGTGAAAAAGTAATTGCTCCATGAGAGAGTTCCAAGGCCAAAACCACTGCTGATCAAAAACAACTCAAGGACTTGTGTCACATTTTCTGAAAAAATGTTGATGAAACTCTGGACTTTATGGGAAAATATTCTGTGGACTCATGAGACAAAAGTGGGACCTTTAAGATGGTGTGTGTTGTGCTGGATCTGGTGTCAAACTAACAACTTCTCAGAAAAAGAACATCATACCTGGTAGTGGTGTGATGGTCTGAGGCTGCTATGCTACTTCAAGATCTGGACGACTTGCTGTAATGGATGGAACCAGCAGCTCTGTTTCAGCCATCAGACCGTGACTTTAAGCTCAAGCATACTTTAGTTATGCAGTTCACCAATAAGTCCACCACTGAATTGTTCAAAAACAGTCTGTTCACGCTTGAAAACCCTCCAAAGGGTGACAAAAAATAATTCTGCAAAGAAGAGTGTGCCAAAACACCCGCGAATCCATGCAAGACTCGCTGTCAGTTATATAAAAAGCAGATTGCACCACTGCTACAAAAGTAATGTTAGTAAAACAACCAAAAGAGGCATCCTAGTGAAAGTTCTTTTTGTAATAGTTCTCATTTAATAATTTATTAACCTCAATTTGAGCCATAAACATTCAATTAAACTGCAGTTGATATTTCAAATTCTTTATTTCTGTGTTAATGCGATTTACCACTCATTATTTAATACCCACACTGTTGTAACTCAGCTCTGAGATGAACCTTAATCCCTCGGTACTATAATGGTTATTAAAATGCATCTAATCCTACCATAAGCTAAGACAGCAGCAGTTAATGCTCTCTGTGATGTAAATATATTTACTAGAGATTTGTTTGTCGGTTTCCACTTATTGGACAGGATCAGCAACCTCCAAATTTATTGGCACACCCCTTGGTAAAGATGCTAAAAAGCCTTTTCATAAAATTATCATTTATTGTAGTAAAATAGTGAAACTTCAGAAAAATACAAACTTTAATTTAATAGAGTTAGGAGAATTCTTTTAAAAGTACAATGCTTGCAAAATTCCAGTAAAATAAATGGAACTCATATTTTTTTTTAATCACTTCCTGTTTCCCTGGAGGGCAAATATGACGTGACACAGAGACCCATTTATTTTAGGCACTCTATAGGAAAGACAAGAGAGTGTACTATTGCTAATCACCTCAACTTGCTCCTAATTACAATCATAGCAAGACTTCAAAATCATATTAAAACTGGAACAATAACAGACAAGGCTGGATGAGGACCCAAGTTTATCTTGCCATCAAACAGTGAGTAGGCTGATAAGGGATACGACAATATCTTCAAAGCTCACTGTTAGACAACTGCAGAATCTTGGGGTCACCAAGTATCCATAAGAACCATTATAAGATGCTAGGAACAAGCCGTTTCTGTCCTACCATCACCAACATGTTGAGTTTGCTAAAGTCCAAAGTCAAAGCGCAAGTGAAATTACAGCAGATAGTGTGTTTAACTAGCCTGGCCATTGCCTTGCTCCGCAATTCCGCTCGCAATTCCGTCTGGGATTTCTCCCATTGAGCTTGATTTCTCCAGCTGAATTTCAATCGGGCCAATCAGCAAACAGAAGGAGAAGTCATTAACGATGATGTTGATTTTCTGCACTGTTTTCAAATTGCAGTCTGCCAATAAAGGGTTGTAGTTTGACAATGGCAGCGGGGGAAGTGAACGAAGTCATTCAGTCCATGTTGGCCACGCTTCCAAATATTGAACAATAGAAGTCAGAGCAAGAGGAATAGGAATGTTTAAGACATTTTATTGGTGGCAAAGATGTCGTGGCCCTACTCCCCAAGGGGTTGTTTACAGCGCACGCAATTTCCTGTAAGCTTCATCGATCTGGTGCATTACATACGTCAAGGCCAAATGTTGGAGATTGGGTAAAATCAAATCCAATCATTTAAAACGTCAACAGAGTCCACACCTCCAGCAACCAATCATTTCTCAATAGCCGAGGGTCCAGACCATCTGTAAGAAGCAAAGCGGAGAGCAAGGGGCTTGTTTTTACCAGGCTAACCTGTAACTCACCTTGGATAGGTTTTGCTGAAGTGGACTGTCTGGTAGAAAATGATAGATGTATAAATTTTTGCCTTACATTATACATTGTATGTGTTTTTTCCTTTAAGATTGAGTGGGAAAAGCAACAGTGCTAACAATGGGAACTTTTTTAGAGTGCATGTTGCCCTCGAATAGTAAACTAAAAATGGGTCCTTACTGGATCTTTCAGCAGGATAATGATCTTTAACAAATGGCCAAATCAATGGAGAAAGGCTTCAGCTGACATAAATCAACCTTCAACCATTGTCATCTCAGTCCCCAGAGCTAATCCTATAGAAGACCTGCTTGCATAAAACAGGGCTCAAGACATATGAGAAATTTTACCAAAAGGAACAGTCACACTTCCATCTGTATGTTCCAATCCAGTGAATAATTTAGAGCAATAACATAGTCTAGCCAACTGGCAAAACCAGCATCTACAAAGTGTTAGGCACACCAATAAGCAAACGTTAAACTAATTTTGTAATGTTACCTTCAGTGTACGGAAATGAAGGACATATTACAATGAAAGTATTCCTTTACTATGAACGGGAGATTTAATCTAAACCTCAATCCATGAAATGAGATAAGAGGCCATCAATCAGTCAGCTTATTTTCTACTGGCTTTGGTTCCATAGCAGCTATGTGTGCAATAAAAAAAAATCTTTGCTCTCAAGCAAAAACATGAAGGCCAGACTAAGGTTTACAAGACAGAAAGTAGATAAAGACCAGGACCTCTGGAGTAATGTTAACTAAATTTGAATTAGAACATGTTTTTGTCAACCAGGAAAAGAACCTCATGTCAACTGTCATGGTTTGGGGGTGCAGAGGATGCAGGACCTGGCCAGCAAACCATAGAACCACAAATCATTGAATTAACCATGAATTCCACTGTCTATCAGACGGTGCCCAAATAAAATGTGAGATCATTTATAAAAACAAATTTAAAGTTGAAGCAGAATTGGACCCTGCAACATGATGTTGACTGAAATGTACCAGTAAAACCACAAAGAACTGGATCTCATTGAGATGCTGTCAGCTGACTTGAAATAGTCTGTAGAGGCAAGACACTTTTCAAACATCTCCCAGCTCTGTGATTAGCGAAGAAGACTTTCCTCAGACTGATGTCACATATGGTCAGGTTGGTCTGGATAACTTTTTACCCTTATTTAGATGAAGTCATCGGTTGAAACCTGCATTCTGTATCTCCTCATGTATTTACCCTTTGTCTAGGTTTCAGATTTTCAGTTTTTGCTTTAGCTAGGCTAATTCGCGTTTGGCCTCCCATTGCCCTCAACAGGACCATTAACCAAGGATTAAATTGACAGGAAAAAAACCAAGGCATGGCACAAAATAATATCTGTATATATTTTTGTAATCAACATGATTTGACAAAATGTTACAAATCGATGAAGATGATGCACAGCGACCAAAGATCCAGGTTCAGGCTTCAAAAACCGATGAACTGAAAAAGACTGTTGCTCTAAACAACCTGAAAGTGTTAGTTGGTGAGGTTCTTTGAAGTTGTCATTGGTAACAGTTGCCTTACCTGTTGTATAAAGATGACAATAACCTTGAACAGATAATTTAATAGATCAGCCGATCATGAGTTCATGGTGATCAACTTTAAACAACAAGACCTGGAACACACAGGACCATACCATCTTCCATGCTGTTGCACAACTGATGCAAAATCCAGGGTTAATCCATTCTTGTTGGAACTAGAGGAAGGCTGAACTAACGTTAAAGTGATTATTCAGTGCTGAGTCATCCAACTGTGCTGTAATACATTCTGTAGGAATACATTTAGGCAACATCAAATAGAATGTGATCTGGTCGGCACTGTAGGAATGATATCTGGTGCAGGACAGAAGCGTCAACACAACAATAACATAGAAAGGGACATAAAACCAAGAGAACCTCAAAAACAGACTATGGACACATAGCAGGACACCCACCTCTCTGTCTCTCTCTACTTCCAGACCTGCCTCCAGGAGGTTGGCCTCAAACTCTTGTCTGATCAGGTGCATCTCATGATCGGCAGCCTCCATCGGCTCGCTCCCTCTCACCATTCCGAGCTCCATAAACACCTCCCCGACGCTTGCCGCCTCCTCCCTCCGAACACCGCCTCTTCGTGCATCGGAGCCCGCTGGCGGAGGAAAGTTGCCGTTTGAGACGATGGATAGCTGGTCCTGTGAAACTGAGGAGGTGCCGGTACATCGTAGGGAGCCGTGCCGCCGGTGATGAAAAACCAGAACATAGTCAACTTTCCGCTGGCCATCGCAGAAGTATAGACCTTCACTGCTGGCTTGGGGGCTTGCAGGCGCATCTACAACCTGTGAAAATATTCATCAGGGCATCAGTAAAACCAATCTAAAAACTATTGTTCCTTCAGAGTGTAGTCATAACAAGGGATACAAATCAAACACAAATTGTTCAAAAATAGAAAAACCAAACCTTTAGGCTTCAGGGGAGTTATGCAATAACTGAACAAACTTAAACATTTGATGCTGTGTCAGCACAGGCAGACATAAGTGGCTTTTGGCAGATCCTCAAAAACAATGAAGTGAGAACCTTCAGCAGCAGAGTGGGCAGTTAGCTGACCTTTGCCTGTTTTAGTCTTTATTTAGACAGGGGGAAGTATAGAGGGAGACTAAATGTGGAAGCAGCAAGAGGTAAAGATTTACAGACACTAGCCATTTTTACTTAGTAGCAGGACAGGACTAAAATGTAGAGGAATTTATTCCTGGATTGGTAGATTATGGAATTATTATCAATAAAGGAAAAGGCAGAAAAATGGGAAAAAGTACACTACTGATTAATGTCAATTCTGCTCCAACTGTGATGTACAGTCATTGAATTAAATATGTTCTTGAAAATGTATTTGTATATGTGTTTTTGTATGTGTTTTAGCTTGCCTAATGGTTTTCCAGGGAAGGGTTAGGGTTCCTGAAATCCCTATTTTTTTTTTTTGACAAAAAAATCTAAAACTGAAAAGATAATTTCAATTTTTTTTTTTTAGGTGTGGTGTTTTGTTGGAATGTTGTGAGCACCCATTATGTTAGCTCCACTGACGTTAGCTTCTTTATTTTGTAAACCTCTTACATTAGCTTTGCTAAAGTTAATGGCTCATCTGAGCAATACCAAAAAAGTAGTATAATCTTAAAATAAAACTCGAACCTCAAGAATATTGAGGTAAATAAACCAACAAGACATTTACAATCTCACAAATTTTTGAAGCAATGGCTCATGGGAGCTTTAAACTGCTTACTTCCCAAAGCAGCTACATGTGCTGCAATGCTAATGCCAACTTGGAGAAACCGAGACATAAAAAGCAGAGATTTGGTTAAAGCTGTTGTTTTTAAATGTATCTGTTAGAGTGCTACAGCTAGAAATATTTTTTGTTATATCCATTAAAATACATTATTCAACCCTGCTGCCCCCGAAGAACTACTGCTGCAAAGTCCCATTGACTGGTGTTTGTCTTTACATCTACATATTGTCAATGGATGCTCATGAAAAAAAAACAATTACAACAATAAATAGAAACCATTTAATGACCAATTTTGGACACTTTCCCTTTATGTAAAAATTTTAACCAGTTTGGAAAAATTTTGTGATTCATTAAGTCTTAATTTTTTATCCATTCATTTGAAACTTTATTAAAGAGACATTGGTATTAACTAAAAAAAAAAAAAAAAAAAAAAAAAAAAAAAAAAAAAAAAAAAAAAACTCAATGTAAAAACTTGTGAAAAGGACTTGATGTTTCACAAAATGTGCTTCAACCTGAAAAGCAGTTTTAAACACACAAACAAATGTGGGAAGACATGAAACAGTGTGCGAGCATCTTAAGAATGATACGATAAATTCCTAAATCAAACTTCATCATGTATACAGTTAGGGTTGCTGGTCGTCTCCTCCAGTGCTCTTAGCCCATCATCAAAGATAGCATTTGTAAAGTGATTTATTTTGTCATAAAAAACAGTAAACAGAACCATCTAAAAGTCTTAGCCAGAAAGTGAATGATGAATGTTTTGACTGTCAAGCTCTTTTAACTATAAACCAGTTACACAGACAAGATTTACAGCGCCAGCCCAGAACTTGTTTTGGTACAAATTCAAGAATTAAAGATGGTTCTTGGACATTTTTGGTCTAAATAAAAACAAAAGTCATCTGCATACATTTGGGTCTTAACATCTGAGCATAGATTCAGTAAATCATTTACATAAACCGTTGCCAAAAATGACCATAAAAAAAGGTTCTTGGGGATTTTCAAGGCAGCCAAGATAAGAAGATTTGATCCTACGTACACGTTTACTGTGCATTGCAAAGTCTGCATTTCAACTTCAATAGGTTTTTAAAAAGATATCAAATAACTATGACCACTGAGCCAGAAACTGCCATCTCTGCAGGATGCATGGTGCCACCTTAATTGAGCTCCCAGAACTTTCCCTGAGGACTTATGTTTGCTTGACGCTTTTGTTCCCTCTTTTTGGAAATATGTAAAGCAGACTTCTGAGAAGAGTCCCATTTGGACTGATCAAGCTGTTACCAAGACAGTGTTGGTGGCACAGATGTTTGTCTTAGCCAAAGCTTAAGGAGCCCTCAAGGGAAGCTGGAATTAGGTCCCTCGAGGCTGCCTGAGGACCGCCATAATGATCCTCATCAGGACTTTGTCTGTTTTATTGTGTCGTGTAAGTAGTAAATGGTCGATAGTAACCATGGAATTATTGATTAGTATTCTCATTTATATTACCAGTAAAAATATAAGGTGAAGAAAAGTAAGAAGTATTCCATCCACTCTAGGAGAGAAAAGCTCTGATAAATTAACAATGATATAAGTTACTTTATGCTTTAGAGACAGCATCAGCTAATCCAGTCTCAGTACTGAGCCCGAAACTGACATCATTCTTGCATCAGATCTTGGTAATAATATAGAAAGTTACTATATTTTATTTAGTTTTAGTTTTAACCTCTATCTGGAAGACTTTGACACAACATAGGAATATTTACAGTCTAGAAAATACATTGAAAGCCTGCTGATAGAATCTAAGATGCTAACAATGCTAGCTGTGCTAAAATTGGCTAAAGGTGCTAATTGCTGATTAAAGTTGTTAAAAAAAGGTTTGAAAAATATATACCTCAAGCTTTGTTTGACTATAGTAGGAAACTGGTCATATTGGCTTTTCAGACCAATTTAACAACACTTGTGTTTGTAGACTTCTCCATAGAGCATATCTAAAATATTTAAAAGAAAATGCAGCTTGGGAAGCTGAAATACTTTAATCCAATGCTACCACCATTGGCTGTTATTTGCAAAGCAGCCAATCCAAGAGCACCATTCATTTTCCTTGGCACTGATTGGCTGTAGCCCCAAGAGTGGAGAGAGGGAAGACTGTAGATGTCAGCTTCTGTGGTAGTGCTAAGGTGGTTTCCAAGATGCATATTAATGTATATTAAGATGTATTTGGAGTTCGAACTATTAAAACAGGCAGTTAGAAGCGTCTTTAAAGGGGGGTCTCAGGTATTCACAGATTTCAGCTATTTGTGGTAGTTGTGGTCCATAACTGCCATAAATACTGGGGGCTCCAGTTAAGCAAAAGACTTGACAGCAGCCTTTCATGAAATGCTATGTTATAAAGTCTGTCCCCTAACCATTGGTCTCGGCAGTCTGTAGCTATACAGGTTTAGCAGCTCTGTGGCGTTACACTGTTAATGTAAAGATGAAAAGATGGTTCTGAGCATGGGAGGTTTTAGAGGGGGCAACAGGGCCCAGTATCCCTTTACAATTGGTCCTAGCCCCTGTTACGGCCCCTGTATTAAAGAGATAATACAGAATCAACCATAACTAATTGATCCCTTATACCAGGGGTTCCCAAAGTGGGGGTCAGGACCTCCAGGGGTGTTGCAAAAATGTTTTCAGAATCGTAGTGATGTAATCCTTGAATTGTATGTAGGACCAAAAGGGACAAAATTAAATAAATAAATTAATGTATCATTAAATCTCTAATTAAATAATCTTCAGTACTATATCTTTTAATCATTTTTGATTAATTAAATTCATTTTAAAATATGCATAATTATTTCGCTCTATATTTTTATTTTTAAATAAAGAGAGGGAAATAATCATATGTATATTTAGGTGGTTGCCAGATTGTCAATAGGGGGTCGCTAGGCTCTGGCACTGTTATTTTGGGGGTCACAGGCTGAAAAGCTTGGGAATATCTAGACCAATTTCATTTTTTGCCTTCACAGTTTTTCTTTTAAAAATGAATTAAATGAATGTGTTGGACTTTCAGCTTCAGCCATATTTAGATAGGATCACAGTTTTTATCTGCTAGGGGTCTGGAACCTGCAGCTCTGGAGCCACAAGTAGCTCTTGTAATATAATAAACAAATAAACAATAAAAGATTGCCCTTTTTTGTTTGATTGTTTTGTTCTGAGCCCCCATGAAAAACACTCCCCCCTTTCTTCCCCCACTAAATTTGATCTAGAACCACCCCTGGTTCTGAGGTTTACTATGCAAATATCAGTAAATATAAATACAATTGAGCACAAATTGGAGCAACATAATAAATAACAAAATATATAAACAATGAAAGAAATCCATACGAAAAATATTGAAGTAAAGATGCTCTGTTTTGAAAATTTGCATTATTAGTAAATATAATATATATAATATATATTAGTAAATTTGTATATAAAAATTGATCGGAATCCAAAAGTGCTGGATCAGAATAGGCTTTTTAATGCTTACTTTTATTACAATATTTATTATGGTTCCAACCAATGTTTCTATTCATTTTACTATTTGTTTAGGTCACACACAGACACCCACATTAATAATTGCTATTATGGACTTTTCAATAGTTATATATGGTCAACGAGATTATTTTGTATTTGCAGTTTCACAGCACTGAAACTAAAACTCCGAGCTACGATGTCAAAATAACTTACAATATTTAAAGGTAAATTATACTGAAGTCTATAACAAGGGCATAAAGATTGAAAGCAGACAGATTAAAAGTACAGCTGCGGGTTTTCTTCAATAAAAGCAGATAAAACAGGAAGAAGAAGAAGAAGAAGAAGAAGAGTGGATCGGGGAGATCCCTGCTTACCGGGATCTTGTCCTCGCTCGGGGAGACCTGCATGCTGTTGCGCTTCTTCAAACACACACACAGTGGGAGAAAGAGGAGAAGAAGCAGAGCGGGATTGAAAGTTGCCGGGTTTTGCAGTAAAACACAGCAGAATTCATCACCCCCACGGATTTCCCCATCGCCCCCATTAAACACCAGAGCGCGGCCCCGACACTGACAGCCCCACGTCCAGCAGCAGGAGCCGCGGCCCCTGTGCTCCAGCTCTCATCGCTTCAGCAGAGATCTGTCAGGTACTGTGAGCCCGATCTCATGCTGCTCCGCACTCATCTACCCAACTGGGTGATGTGGAGGCTGCCTGCGCACCGACGGCGCTCCACACTGCAAAAAAAAAAAAAAAAAAAAAAAAAAAAAAAAAAAAAAAAAAAAAAAAAAAAAAAAAAAGCCTCTCAAAATCTAAAACTGTCGGGTCGCTTCGGCATTGGTTCCAAACAATCCAAACGCGATTTGATTTTTGCTTTTTTATGATGATAAAACCCAACTAAGAAGATAAAATGTCATGCAACTAACACCTTCCCTGCTGCACCCCCTGCCTAGTTTAAATGAAAGAAGAGGTGGGTATTTTTTGCAGTGTGCAGAAATGCCTCCTTTCACATCTCTGTGATGTAATTGGCTGTGATCCCCGTGTTTTCCCACCAAAACCCACTAAAGCGGAGAAATGTCAACACTTTAAATCCGTTTGATTTATTATTTAAATCCCTGATTATACAGTCATAACAATTATACATCAAAAGAAGCTATGAAGATGATTTTCAATAGTATTCCTACAACTTAGAAGTTTTTCCACACTTTTAATATTAAAAGTGTGACATGCTTATGCAATCACTTTCCTTTATACCCTGACATAAAATCCACTAAAAAGCTGTTTTCTAATTTGTAAAAAGAGCCCAACTGTGTGTAATTTAATCTCAGTACAAATCTAGGTTTTCCACAAATGCCTCAGAATAAAGGTGTGTAACTGCATGTTTTGGTATCGATTCGATACCAAGTAAATACAGGACCAGCATCGCTGATACTGATACCAGTATGGATACTTATTATTTCAATATTATATATCATCACACTCACTTTTTGATGTTTTTGTGGTTTTTCCTTTGAATTATTTTTGTTAAAACCAAGGAAAAAATTTAGATAAAGTTTACAGGTGTCTACAAAATACTTTAATAACATATTTACAGGAAAAATAGAAACAATACAAAAACAAAACAAAATGTGTGTCCATTTTGTTTGAGTGAAGAGCAAAAAGTTATCATTTGAGAGCAAATCAAAGCAAATTCTGAATTTATGGTAGAGTTGGAAACTACAACACAAAAATAAAATAAAATTTCAAGAGGGTATCTCTAACTAAAGTATTGATCTTATCTCACAGTGTTGATCCAATACTGAAACCGACTTGGTATCAATATTATCAATATTTTGGATCGATTTACCTACCTCAGAAGTCTGTTCGAGAACCTTAGTGAATAAACAGCGACATGAAGACGAAGAAGTAACACAGCAGACAGGTGAGGGAGAAAATTTAAAGCAAGGTTCGGATATAACACAATAGAATGGTCCAGTCAAAGTATCTTCAAAGTATCTTCGAACTTGCTTCTTAAAATGACCTCTTACCAAGTTTTTCTTCTGGTTAGAAAATTAGAAGAGTGTCCCGATTATTCTACTAGCAGTTAGAGTAAATATTAAAATTCCATTTTATGTAGTTATAGTTACACTTTTTAATATGAGTTGCAAAAACATTGCTCCATCTATCCATTGTCTATACCCATTTATCTTTGCAGTGTTGCAGGGAAGCGAGTGCCTATCTCCAGCAGTCATTGGGCGAGAAGCGGCATACACCCTGGACAGGTCGCTAGTCCATCACCGGGAAACACCAAGATACACAGGACCAACCACTATGCACACACACTCATACCTATGGACAATTTAAAGAGACCAGTTGACCTGACAGTCATCTTTTTGGGCGATGGGAGGGAGCCAGAATACCTGGAGAGAGCCCACACATGCACTGGGAGAATATGCAAAATTCAAGCAGAAAGACCCCAGGCTGGGATTGAAACACAAGACCTTCTTGCTGTAAGAAATCAGAGCTACCGACTTAACCACTGTTCAGCCTTTGCAAAAACAGTTTATTATTTAACCATTTATTCCATAGTTTATTTATTTTACTGTTAAATATGTGGTGCCCTAACTGGATTTTGCGGTCAGGGTGGGTAGGAATGAAACCTTTGAATTCCCAAGCTGGAATTCTGACTGAAGTGGATTTTCTAGTTGATTTTTCCTATTTGAAACTTGAAACTTCTAAATTCTAACAAATCCGATGAAAGGCAATCGACAACGTGAGTTTTTTTATTTCTGTGGCTATCAGACTAAAATTATCTTCCGAAATTGTTCCCACATGCCCTAAAAGGGCTAATACGCAGATTCACAACTTTTTATTTGCTTTTAAAGTTTTTAAGCTGTTACTTTTCTGACTTTCTGTACCAGCTAGCTGTGCTAGGATCCTTATGCTAGCTTGTTTAGAAACAGCAAAAACAAGCAGAACTTCGGGTTCAGTTTTGTTATTTTTTATTTCAGGGCTTCTCTAGTAGAGAAATACAGAAATATAGAGAAATATCTTGCAAAAATAGCTTTTGAATCAAGGAGTCATGGAGGTTTTAAGATGTTGCCTTTCTAACCTTCTGTAGCAGCTAGCTATGCTATAGTGCCATAGAAACAGCAAAAACAAGCAGAACTTCAGGTTAATTTGTGCTATTTTTTATTTCGGGGCTTCACTAGTAGAATAATACCAAATATATATATATATAAAAAAAATTCCCTTCTCACCCTCCACGGGTGGTCTTTCTCAACCTCTGAGCTCGGGTCCTCTACCAGAGGCCTGGGAGCTTGAGGGTTCTGCGTAGTATCTTGGCTGTGCCGAGAACTGCGCATTTCTGGACTGAGATGTCTGATGTTGTTCCTGGGATCTGTTTTAGCCACTGCTCCAGTTTGGGGGTGACTGCCCCGAGGGCCCCGATGACCACAGGCACCACTGTGGTCTTCACCTTCCAGGCCTTCTCCAGTTCCTCTCTGAAGCCCTGGTATTTCTCCAGTTTCTCGTGTTCCTTTTTCCTGATGTTGCAATCGCTTGGTATTGCTACATCCACCACAACGGCTTTCCTCTGTTGTTTATCCACCACCACGATGTCCGGTTGGTTCGCCATTACCATTTTGTCTGTCTGGATCTGGAAGTCCCACAGGATCTTAGCTCGGTCATTCTCCACCACCTTTGGGGGTGTGCCCCACTTTGATCTCGGGGCTTCCAGTCCATATCCTGCACAGATGTTTCTGTACACTATGCCCGCCACTTGGTTATGATGTTCCATGTACGCTTTCCCTGCCAGCATCTTGCACCCTGCTGTTATGTGTTGGACTGTCTCAGGGGCCTCCTTGCACAATCTACACCTTGGATCTTGTCTGGTGTGGTAGATCTGTGCCTCTATCGCTCTGGTGTTTAGGGCCTGTTCCTGTGCAGCCAGGATGAGTGCCTCTGTGCTGTCCTTGAGTCCAGCTTTTTCCAGCCATTGGTAGGATTTCCTGATATCAGCCACTTCAGTTATTTGTCGGTGGTACATCCCATGTAGGGGCTTATCCTCCCATGATGGTTCCTCCAGCACCTCATCCTCTGGTCCCCATTGTTTGAGACATTCACTGAGCACATCGTCGGTTGAGGCTTTGACCTTGATGTATTTATGGATCTTGGATGTTTCATCCTGGACAGTGGCTCTCACACTCGCTAGTCCTCTGCCTCCGTCCTTACGGCTCGTGTATAGTCTCACGATGCTGGATTTAGGGTGGAACCCTCCATGCATGGTTAGTAGTTTCCGAGTTTTAACATCCATGGTCTTTATCTCTTCCTTTGGCCAGCTTATTATTCCTGCAGGGTATCTGATTACTGGCAAGACATAGCTGTTTATCGCATGGATCTTGTTCTTGCCATTGAGCTGGCTTCTCAGGACTTGCCTTACTCGTTGGAGGTATTTGGCTGTGGCTCCTTTCCTTGTGACCTCATCGAGGCTGCCATTTGCTTGTGGTATTCCCAGGTACTTGTAACTGTCCTCAATGTCTGCTATTGTTCCCTCTGGGAGTGAGACCCCTTCTGTGTGGATGACCTTCCCTCTCTGTGTAACCATCCGACCACACTTCTCTAGTCCGAATGACATCCCAATGTCAGTGCTGTAGATCCTGGTGGTGTGGATCAGTGAGTCGATGTGTCGTTTGCTCTTAGCGTACAGCTTGATATCATCCATGTAGAGGAGGTGACTGATGGTGGCTCCGTTCTTGAGTCGGTATCCGTAGCCAGTCTTGTTGATGACTTGGCTGAGGGGGTTCAGACCTATGCAGAACAGCGGTGGGGACAGAGCGTCTCCTTGGTATATGCCACATTTGATGGACACTTGTGCAATTGGCTTGTAGTTGGCTTCAAGGGTGGTTTTCCACATCCCCATCGAGGCTGCAATGAAGGCTCTTAGAGTCCTGTTGATGTTGTACATCTCTAAGCATTCAATGATCCAAGTGTGTGGCATTGAGTCATAGGCTTTCTTGTAATCAATCCAAGCCGTGCACAGGTTGGTGTGTCGGGTTTTGCAGTCTCGGGCGACTGTTTGGCCTACCAGGAGTTGGTGTTTGGCTCCTCTGGTATTTATGCCGATGCCCTTCTGTGCTGTACTCATGTATTTATCCATGTGCCCACTTATCTTAGCTGCTATGATGCCTGACATGAGCTTCCATGTTGTAGAGAGACAGGTTATTGGCCGATAGTTGGATGGGACCGAACCCTTTGAGGGATCCTTCTGGATCAGGATTGTGCGCCCTTCAGTTAACCATTCAGGGTGAGTCCCACTTTGTAGCAGCTGGTTCATTTGAGCTGCCAGTCGCTCATGGAGGGCAGTGAGTTTCTTTAGCCAGTAGGCATGGATCATGTCAGGACCTGGTGCTGTCCAGTTTTTCATACCTGAGACTCTTTCTTGGACATCTGCCACTGTGATAGTTACTGGGGCTTGCTCAGGGAGGTTGCTGTGGTCATCTCGTAGAGAGATTAGCCACTGTGCATTGCTGTTGTGGGTCGCCTCCCTTTCCCATATGCCTTTCCAGTACTGTTGGGTCTCCAGCCTTGGTGGGTCTGCTCTGTTGTTATTACCCTGCCATTGAGAGTACACTTTAGCTGGTTGGGTGGAGAAGAGCCGGTTAATCCTCCTGGCTTCATTTTCTCTCGTGTACCTCTTTAGGCGACTGGCCAAGGCTTGGAGCCTTTGTTTGGCAGTTTCGAGCGCTTCAGGTATGGGCATCTGGCTGTACCGCTTGGGTACTGGTCTTTTGATTGCACCTCTTTGGAGCTCTGACAATTGGCTCACTTCCCTCCTTGTTACCTTGATTTTAGCCTCTAACCGTCTTTTCCATGGTGGGTATTGAATCTCATGGTTGCTCCTATAGCCGAGCATCTCAAGGATCACTGATGCTGAGTTGTACACCAGCTCATTGGTTTCCGTTATGGTGTTGGTAGGGATCGTTCTCAATGCTGCATTCACATCTTCAATGAGACTTTCTGATGGTACTTCACTCAGCCGTTGTAATTGGCATCGGGATTGCCTGGTGTTCATTCGGGCCACGATCCTACCTCTCAGGTCAGTTGCTGCCTCATTCAGCTGTGATGGTTCGTTCATTATTGGGGCTGCATACCCAATCTCCGGGTGGGGAGTTGAAGCTAACTCCCCTCTGACCTGGCGTCCTGGCTCCCCCTTGCCGTAGCATTTGTGTTGTACTTCGTCTATCTGAAGTTGTGACAGCATTTGCCGTTTGCGGATGTTGGAACACTGAGCTACTAGTTGTTTGGCAGTTCGTGTTGAATGGGGATGTCGACGTAACCATTCCTCCCGCATTCTTTGCATGTAACCCCTCTGACTAGGGTTACTTGAGTAGTAGCATTCCAACAGATCCAAGTTTTCACCTGTCGCCCAATTCCGTCTTGTTCCAGTAACCCATTTTTCGTGAAGGTGCCCTGGTTCCCCAGCACCTGACGCAGACCTTGTTTGGCCGGGCGACGTCTGAGCCGGCATGGCGTGTATTCCTTTGTCACTCATCATGAGTGACAAAGGATATATATATATATATATATATATATATATATATATATATATATATATATATATATATATATATATATATATATATATATAATGAAGGTTTTAACTGCTACCTTACTAACTTACTGTTGCAATGTTGCAGTGCTAATGCTAGCATATGAAGAAGCAAGCAAGAACAACAATAGAAAATTCTTCTTCTTGTTTTTAAGGGTTTTTTTGTTTTTTTTTTATCTTACTTAAATATTTCACATAACCAAACAAATTTTATATCAGACAGAGATAATCCGTGTAAATACCAAGAGAATTTTTCAAAATATGATATAATTCATGAAGGAATATATCCTCCCACACTAATGAATATTCAAAACACAGAGGAAAAATCCACTTCCCCATGTACTGCAGATTGAATTTGTACTGCAGAAACAAAATAGGCTCATTAAATAAAATTCATCCCCAACTGTCTAAACAAACTCCCTGTAAGGTCAAATTACATTATCTCAAACATCAGTCTCCACCATACACTAGTTTAGAACCTGCACTGACATTGTGCTGTTTCATAGAAGGCCTGCTTTAAATGAAGAATTGTCTAGATTGAGCCAGAGCATAACGACCAAAAAAGTATGCCTCCATCATTAACACAGTGATATCTCCAGTCTTTATAATGACACAGAATGTCATCTCATTAAATGCTGCAATACAATGAAACACATTGCAAACACAGGAAACATTTCATCATTAGCTCAGTTTAAGATGGTTCTCATTTTCCTGCATGACCTACTGTCTCACCCAAACAGCGTAAACACTCAGTTTCAATTTCAGGCTGTTGTTACCTGCAGCAAACTCTGGGATTCCTCAGCCCCAGGCTCCTCCTTACAACCCTCAGGCTCCAGGACGTTGTAGGGCATGGGCTTCAGTCCGATCCCGGAGAGCTCCCGGTTCAGGTGGCACAGGGCGTCGCTGTGGATGGACGAGGACTCGCTGAGCGCAGTGGACACCCGGCTGAGCCCCGCACCATTGGGACATGGCTCTGGAAGACATTTTATTCAGCAAGTAAGTAGTCATAGATAAAACTAAGGTTCTGGTGAGAATCTAGGATGTTTATCCTAATATGAGTAGACTTCAGTGGAAATATTTCCAAGAAGGGGTATTAATCAAAACAAACACAAGTAAAAAATTCAGTCTACCGTATTTCCATTTACACATTTAAGATTGCTTCTCCTTTACATTTCTTAAACTGTCAAAACGTGAAAAACAGCATTTTGATTTCTTTCAAATTCAGCTATCAGTGTTTACGAAGGAACAGATATATTTTAAAATGACTGTGTTTTTCCAGATTGTAAAACTGCTTTTAGGGAAACTTCTCTTCTTTGTCTTTTAGACGATGCCAAAATGGATAGATTACCTCCCGTGTTGACAGGTTAATAGGAATATGCGTCCAAATATGCATTTCTAACAGCGTTTTGGCAAAATTTAGTAAAACAGTCTTAAGACAGATTAAAAGAACTGGCAAACAGACTAGCTCTGAACAGATTTAAAATACTAAGAATGAGGCAAACACAATTTATAAAGTGTACCACATTGCAGATTTTCTGTCAAAATTATCCTAGCAAATATTTACATTAATATTTGGATAAAAGTCCCCAGATTGATACCTTTTTGCAGGTTCTGACAAGATGATGGCTGGATGTTTGACATCTCTTTTTGGCAGAATTAGTTCAACTCCTTTACCTTATTGGTTTCTTGGCACAGACCTTGCTTTTAAGCATGGTCAGTTCTCAACTGGGTCGAGGTTGGAGCGAATTTAGAATCCGGACGATAGTTTTAATGTGTGTTTGGGATCATTGTCCTGTTAGGACAACCAATTTTGTCCAGATTTCAAATTCCTGACTCAAACTATCCTCGTCAGATGGAAGGATATTGGTTAGGGTGTTTAGTAGTAACCGAGCAACCATCAACAGTAAAGCCTGGAGCAGGGGTGCCCAAACTTTTTGCCAAGTGGGCCAAAACTTTCAAATTGAAAGTGACTGAGGGCCACAAACTTGAGGTTTTTTTTTCCATTTTTAATTCGATAAAAAAAAAAGATACATCCTACTTTACGTATATAAATATAAACACAACACAATATTTAATAAAATAAAGAAGTTTGATTTCCATAGAAAAGGGAGGAGTAAATCACTGTTGATATGAAACGTAAAATCTCACAGGTTTGCCTCATTTATAAAGAAAAATTGAAAAAAAGCAAACAGTATCCTAAATGTTGATGTTTTTTCTATTGTCTTTGTGTTGGTTTTTTTTGTGTTTATTCTCAGCAACAAGAACAGGATGTCCTCAAAAACTCTTGCTTTATTTAGCCATCCATCCATCCATCCATCCATCCATCCATCCATCATCTCGCACGCTTGTCCTTATAGGGTCACGAGGGGGGCAGGTGCCTGTCTCCAGCGGCCGTCGAGCTTTATTTAGCCAAGTTTACTAAACGGGTCCACCGAACTCTGCTCCTGAGTAAAGGTCACTGGATGCTGGTGGTCCTGTTTACTGTGTTTTTGAAATAGAAGCGAAAAACATGTTTGATAAAAGATGACTAATGTTTTGTACCTTCCATTCTTAGACTTTAATTTTTGGATCTTTTTTTAAAAGGCAGGGAAAAAAAAGAACTGGAATTTTTTTCTTTTGCACTGCATCAACCTCCAACCTTGAACTGGAAAACTAAGTTCGTGCCACTTTTGTATCACAGTAGTGGGCCGCACAAAATCCCTTGAAGTAGGGCAAATTGCCCCCGGGCCACACTTTGGACACCCCTGAAGCTTTAAGCTTAAGAGGAGAAAAGGAATAAAAAAAAATAAATAAATAAAAACTAAGTTGGAAACAGCAAGAAAGAAGCAGACATTTGGCCATAATGACAAGAAGTATTTTTAGAGGGTGAGTTTTTCACACCTAAGTAGACTCAACTGGTGGTGACAGAACAAAAACACATAAAAATCTACCAAATGACTAAGAAATAAAATACAAATATCAAACTAAGACTAAGTAACTAAAGTGCATCAATATATAGCCGTAAAAAGGCACCACAACGTCACTGATCAGCAAATGGAGGAGTGGGGCTTTGCTGCAGGGACGTTGTGGCAACCCTCGTGCTCCCTGGCTTCATCTTCAGTTGGTGCAAAGTGTTCTTCGGAGCTACAGACATGCTAAGTGGCTCCGTGAAAGCTTTGCTTCCCACTGTGCAAATTGTTGCGTGTGTCAGTCAGTGACAAAGCCAGTCTAAAAGCACAATGAAAAGGAAAAGCCCACTTCTCATTTTTTCCTTGATGCACTAAAACAAGAAAAAAAGAACATACAGAGCGCCTTGGAGAAGTATTCACACCCCTTGGACTTATGCAGCAGAGCACCATTCAAGCCATTATCTGCTGAAAACAATGTGACTCAACTGCAAACCTACCAAACGTGACTGGAAGACAGAGCAAGTAAAGGTCCATGTTAACTCTGTAGGAACTGCTGACATCCTCATCTCAGGTGGAGAATCTGTTGCTATAGAAACTGTGAGCTCCACACATCAACAGGATAACCATAAAAAGTCTGGTTTACAATTTGCTACAAACCATGTAGGGGATTCATGTAGACCAGCCCAAAACTCAAAAGTATACGTGGAGAAAAACTAACAGTGCACACCTCCCTGAACGCACCATCCACACAGTGAGACATGGTGGTGGCAGCATCATGTTGTAGGGATGCTTTTCTTCAACAGGGGCAGGGAAGAAAACCGGTTAGAGGTTGCAAAGGCCTGGAGACTGAGGTGAGGGTTCGCCTTCCAGCAGAACCACAACATCAAACATGATGAGCAAGCGCAAATGCAGTGAAATGTGGTTCTATAAATGGCTGGCTTAGTTGGGGTTGAATACAAATGCATGCCACACTTTTCAGATTGTCACATGTAAAAGACAAATGTCGAAATATTTTTACTTCCACTTCCCAATTTCAGATTACTTTGTGTTGGTCTAAGTACATTTTTGTAAAAGTGATCTGACTCAGTTGCACATCCCTTGGATCATGAGTCTGATAAGCCTGTTTCTCATAATTGCACAGTATTTTCTGTTCCAGTCTTGTACACTAGACTATTATTAATATCATTGTTGTTGTTAATCTTGTTTTTTTATGTATTGTTTTAACACTTTAAGAGCTTTTTGTGTGAACCTTTATGTCTGTTGCTGCTGTTACACCTGAATTTCCCCTTTGTGGGACAATAAAGGCTGTTTCTATTCTATTCTATCAGAACCAGGGACTTAAAAAGGGTCAACAACCTGATGAAGGCTGGTTCTGTTCTGGGGACGACTGTAGAACCTCTGGAGATGATGGTGTAAAGATTTTACATAAAATCAAGAAAATTATAGCTAGCCCTGAGCATCCTCTTCATGAGACTGTCATAGAAAAACGAGTGTCTTCAGTCAGAGGCTTCTTCAAATTTGCTGTAATACAGACCGCTACAGGACAGCCTTCCTACCTACAGCTATCAGCATCTACAACAACTCTTTGAAGAACCTTGAATAATGAGTTACAACATATAATTTTTGAATTGAATTGAATTAATTTGAATCAAACAAAATCCCAAAGAAATATTTAGAGGTTTTTCAGCTCTGATGTGACAAAATGTGGAATATTTAGGCATATAAATACTTCAGCAGGGAAACACATCCTGGTTAAGGTTTTACTGTACGTACAGTAGAGAGGAATATGGGTAGAAGACTTGTCGCCAAGTGTTTAGAGACGCCTCCTCTCCTCCTGCTGGCTCCCTGAAAGATTTTAAGTGCAGCGGCAGCAAAACAGATATTCCTCCATCTTTGTGTGATTGTCATGCTGTCAGAAACATATTGCTATTTTTCCTCTCTCTTTTTGTAATAAGGTTACTGTGTTTGTATGTGTGTGTGTGTGTGTGTGTGTGTGTGTGTGTGTGTGTGTGTGTGGTTATTTTAGGGATACAGACAGCTGTAGCCATAGTAACGCACCAGGCCATGAGCGGTGCTCTCATTTCAGCACCATGGACAGCTCTCTTCATCTCTTTCTGTATTTTTTTCAAAAGAAATTATTCGAATCCATTTGTTGGATGCTCACATGCGCGGCTCTGTGTGGCAACGAAGCTCCCTCTCCCCCCTCCCCCGCCCCGCCGGCAAGGTCAACAGTCGTTCTTGTGTTTCTAAAACTCAGGCCGAGAGGGGAGACGCATTTGAAGGCGACAGTTTGCCGCCGTTCCTGCTCAGTTGACATCAGCGCTTTCGCTCGGTTACTGGGAGGTCGCCAGGTTGCATCTGGTGGGAGGAGGGGGGGAATGATTGAGATAATCCCGAAAGTATAAATATAAAGCAGGACATCAGTAAAACTGGAGTTCCCCTTGACACCAGTCTGCTTAAAATAAAATAAAAAAAAAATAAATAAAAAAAAATAAAATAAAAAAAAAAAAAAGCTAATAAAATTAGGTTCTGGGATTGAAAAGGTGACAGATTTCTCTTAAATGTCCCTCATTTAGATTTCCATCTAACTTCTCTTTTCTCTGACTGACTGTGAAAGAAAAATGCTCTCTCTGTTTTCACACTTGATTGTAATGGCAGAGACAAAGGGCATCTTCCAGGGAGCAGATAATGGGCAGCAGCAGCAGCAGCATGGCACAAAGCCTTAATGCTGATGCTTTTATCACATGCTGTCTCATTGATTGTACAGAAACTTCAGCCAGAAGCCTGTTTTCTTTGGTTTCATGTTATTAACTGCTGAGCAGAGAGAACACTAATGTGCTACAGCTGCAAAAGCATCTTAATGTGACCACAGGTTTTGAAGCATTCATGCAGAGTTGAGAAGTGGAGGCATTTACGAATATAACTGGAAATTACAAGTTGCATGTATTAACCTTTGGCTGGGTTTTTACCTCCTGAAGACGCCCGGCATTAGAACGTAGCATTGTTTTTGTTTCATGTACAGATGGAGCCAGATATCGTCTGAAATTAAATACGATTTTTCCTGTTTTAAGTCCATTTGAATGACAAAATTCTTTTCAACTTTTAACAAATTCAGAGGTTGACATGAATAACCTCTGTGTTTTATTGAAATGCCTTTAAACTGTACGACTGAGGTCAAAGGTTTTGGTATCATTTAACAAGCGTCTTAAAATAAGTTGCTGGAATTTCTGATGGAACTGGTCGAACTTAGTCAGATTTGAAGGCCAGTTTGCTTCCACAGCTTTTCAGTTCTGCCCACATGGGAATGATGGAAATACAGAGGATTTGTTCTTTTCATAACTTTTGTTCATCTTTTTTTTTTTTTTTTTTGGTTGAAGCATTGCTTGTTTGGACGGTAGGTTCCTCTGGTTTTGGATGCTGTGCAGCTGGAAGGAATGTTTTTCTTTCTTTTTTGCTATCAGACAGTTATTATGATGCATAACCATAGCAACAAGTTTTTTGGGTTTTTTGTTTTTTGTTTTTTTTTTTTACAACTTTTTATTTTATGAAGTGCACAAGTCACTCCTGCAGCTAAACACCCACACAGCATAATGCTCCCACCCTCATACTTCACAGCTGGGCTTGCAAGCTTTCTCCTTTCCCCTGCAAACATTATAGTGGTCATTCTGACCAAGTGCTTCACGTTTTGTCTCATCAGACCACAAGACTTGACAGCTCCTCGTCCCTGAATACGTTTATAAACTGTTATCTGTCTTTTTATGTTGTTTTTGGGGTAATGACTTCTTCTCACAGTGGCCTTGCAACCCATGTGTTTTTTGCACTTTTTAATCCAGGTTCCAAAAATGTGTCCACATGTTTAAGGGAAACAAACGTGCTTTTGATCTTCATGACTTTAGGATTGGGTTTTGTATTTTCTTTTATTTTGAAATTTGTCACTCTTTCCTTTCCATACTCAGTTCATTTGTTAGTTTTAAGATTCCTCATGGGTTTATTATGTATTTCAGTTTTCTGTATGTATTTATATTCTTCTCTGAGCTGCAGTCTTCAGTTCCAGTTCTCTGTTTTCTTTGTCACTTTTGGTTGAGGTCTTGATTCAGTCTTATGTTTTGTTGCTTCAGGTTTGCACAATTTTCTGGTTTCTTCTGTTCTCTGGGTGTTTGGCTCATCATGCCAACGCCACGACATGTTGAAAGTTTAGTTTCTGTGTGTTCCTAGGTTTTTCTTTCTGCTAGAGTTGACTATGTTTTAGTGAGAGTTTTCTGCGTTCCCTGATTTTTCCAGTACAGTATGTTCGCTCATTGCACTTCCCAGCTGTCTGTTTTCTGCTCAGTAACTCATTCCAGTAATCACCCTCCCCAGTATAAATACCTCCTGGTTTCCTCAATCAGAGTCAGATCCTCCTGGTTTTGGTCCCTGCATCCTTGTGTTCCTACCATGACTTATTGTTTCAATTTTTTCTCATCTATTTTTTCTTTAAGATTTTGATTTTGTGAATTAAGAAAAAAAATTAAGTGCAAGTAAATCTAAAAGCATGGTGGTGGCAGCATCATGATATGGGGTGTATTTTTCAGCTGGGATAAAGTGGATAGGAAGACAGATGGAGCTAAATGCAGGCCGATTTAAAAAATTAAAAGATGAATTGTGAATATATGCAAAAAACAAACAAAGAAAAGCTAATGAGGTATATTTTCTTTTCTATCTCACCAGAAAAACAATAAAAAAAAAACATATTTGAGGAACTTCAGGTTGCTCACCTCACTTCCAGCTGAACATGTAAGCAGACACTCAACTAACGTGGGTTACTGGGCTATCAGAGTGAGCCTGCGTCGGCCTAAGAACTGATTTACTCCTCTCAAATGGACCAACAAGGCGTGCTGGCACATCAAAGTCTGAATGAAACTGAAGCAACTGTACACCCTAGTTGTTGATGGCCACCCCCATGGGGTCTGCTGACACCCGCCGGTGCGCATCTTTTGTTGGATAGAGGTACGGGAAGGGACAAAAAGGACAGGTCACACAATGGAAAGCGAAGAAGGTTTCCTATAGGTTCCTGAGACACTCACCTGCACAGGTGGAGGAGGGCGATCGGCGGAGAGCCATGTCACCTCAGCTCTGAGTGCCTCCCTGCGAGTGCCCGGTCAGTCGGCCATGCTGTTTTCCTGTCGGCAGCAGGTGCGAGCAACAACAAGAACAATCTGACTCAGTAGTGCAATCCTCAGCTCAGTGGAAGCTTAGCTCTTCCAGGATAATAGTCTTTTCTGAGCAACTGATAGGGTCGCAGAAACTCTGCACCTCTGCTTATTGTGCACACTTACTTAAAGCAACTACACCGCGGACTCATGGGTAGGAGAGCGGGGCGGCTGATTGGGTGTTTGGCTGAGGAATTACAGGAGTCAAGCAGAGATTATTGGGCCTTCTAACGTTCATTAATTATTGTACCTTCTGTTTAGGCTTAGCTGCAAACCTGTGAGGTCTTAAAGGTCAGCTTTATGGAGCTTAAGACAAAGAAAGAGACATCATAGCACAGATTAGAACTGATGTGGTATTTCTCCCAAAAATAGGAGATTAAGTGAAACAAATGAGCAAATATAAAGTCAAAATGAAAGAGAAAGAGAATTCAGCTTCTTGTCATTTTATTAAGAAATAATGACTTATATGTCTTTTATCTTCAGTATAGTGATTCCAACACAACTCCAAAAAACTTCAGGATGAAAATGAAAACATAACATTTGAACGAAAACAACTAAAAAGGTATTTTGGGGGGATTCTATGAGTAAAAGTAGCACCCTAAAGTGAACGAGAATTAAAAAATGTAAAAAGCAAATATTTGCAAGTAAATATCTGAAAGCGTGGTGGTATGGGAATGCATCTTCCTGCTCTTCAGCAACAAGCTGCTCAAAGTTGATGGGATGTAGAAGATGGATGTACCTTCCTGAAGAACAATGATGCCATCCACACACCGAGAGCAATAATCTCATTTAAAGGCACAAAAGGGTCCAAATCATATCCAAATATGGAAATAAAATTTAATTCATTGCATTCTATTCAAAATAGATAATCAGTTTCAGGATCCAGTTACATACAGTGTGTGTGTTTAAAACTGTTAAAGCTCTTTCCTGCAACCGCTAGCTGTGCTGCTAATACTAGCTTGTACTGCTAATGCTAGCTTGTACTGCTAATGCTAGCTTGTACTTCAACTAGATTCAAATTCATCTCTTTTTACTTCTTTCCTGCTGCCAACAGTTTTTTGTGCCACTAACCCTAACCACTTATGATGTTTTATAGTATTCTTTGCTGCTCTGCAATTTCAGAAATAATCGCTACTGATTGCTAACATAAGAGTAGAAATCTCAGTATCACTTATAGCTAAAAAAAAAAAACCAAAAAAACTTTGTGTGTCAAAATGGTTGCCAAAAGGTTAAAATCAATAAATGGATCATAAACAACAGCACAAACTTTGACATCATAGTTTATGTGTGTTTAAAACTGGTCAAATACTAGCTTACTGCACTCGCTAGCTGTGCTACAGAGCTAATGCGGGTTTGTAAATACGCAGGGATGATAGTCGAGATTGTCTTTTTATTCCATTTTTGGCCTGTTTACGTACATTTAGGTTGCATCTTCACTCCATAAATATATAATGTTCTTTGCTGTTACTTATGTAGTTTGAAGTAGCCTCATCATGACACCTAAATAATTTTTAAACTTAATCTACAGCTCTCACTTGGAGTTACTGATAAATAGGGTCTGTATGTTGAGCAGCACTATCTGACATATTATTAATTTCCACTTGAAAGTGCATTAGCTTATTCCAGAACAAATATTTCTCTGGTTAAGGCTCCAGGGAATGCTATAGGTCCAATTTGGGGTATGGAAATAATCAATAGGAACTTTAATCTTTGACAAGGAAAGCATTCATTTAGAAAGATCACACATCAGAGAACACAGAGCATTGGCCTTGACAAATAATATCCTCTTCAAGTGGCCGTATTAGTAATCCTTTAGGATGATGATTAAAACGGGAGTGTGATGCCAATCCAAGCTCCACAAATAGCTCCTTCTACTTTGCAACTTCTCAGGCTATACACAAGGAGGAGTTTAAATAGTCCGAGTGGTGGCATGTTGTGAAATCCATATCTTCAAACGTTTTATTTGACATTTGCTGAAATTTGGCTGCCCTCTAGTTGGAGATCCTTTGTGTGTTATATTTCACTGAATGATTTTTCCACTTTGCAGTTTTGAGTCGATTATGGTATGCACTGGCCCTCATTTTAAATATGTATCAAAAGTAATGTTAACTATTTAAATCAGACAGCTAACTCCTCCCTAAACTTTACAACTCTCAGTTAAATTGTCCTGACAACAAGCTGTAAGTTTCCACCTCTAATGAGGTAATTAATGAAATAAATTCAACACAGTCTTATGTGTTTGTGCACTCTATTTCCTACCAGTCTAATTGCTTGGCAACCCTCCTCAATGACTAATTGTTCTACCCAATGGTAACTGATGCTAAATACAGATAGAGTGTGAGAGCCAGCGTCAGGTTACACACACACACACACACACACACACACACACACACACACACACACACACACACACACACACACACACATCGGTGAGCACTCGCTTCCTGTCAGTAAAGATATCTAATGTGGCACACACACGCATGTACACCTTCACATTCTGTCTCCAGTTACTGTGGGTGCAGTCGTGTTGACGGTGTTAAATATTAAACGGTTGTAATGAAAACGGCGAGGTGTTGTAATCAGGGAAACTGCTAAAAGGTCACGTTCGGACTGAAGGCTGCCCGCTGGTCATGTTGACCATTTTGTTCTGCACGGTGGCTTTAGTTGCTGCTGCTTCTCAAGTGTTCACATGCAGCAGTCGCCTCAAAAATGCGTTATTTTATTAAGTTTATTAAGTTAAAACCACAAAGCAATAATGTATTTCATTGAGATTTTGTGTAACAGCCCAAAAAGTGTTGTTTTTTTGGTTCATGTCAAAACTGTCCTCTGTTCTGGTGTCCAGATGACTCAGTTTTAGACTCATTGGTCCAAAGAACATTATTCCAGAAGCTCCGGTCTTCATCTGTATTCTATCTGATGAACCTTATTCTGGCCTTTGTGATTTTCCTAGGAAGCAATGGTTTTCTCCTTGAACACCCCCTCTGAACCGTACTTTAATACAGCTGCTTCAGTGACAGACTGCTGCATCCGAGGTGGACAAACGAGCGTTAACGCCGATCCTTCCTTCCAGCCGCTGTAAGACTTGTTAACCATCATTGCTCCTAAAAAACTCAATAAGTATTTACATCTCTAAAATGATTTACAGAGTTTTTCTCATTTTAAATAACATTATCACTGTTACTTGCACATGCCTGTTGTTTGCACTGTTTTCTCGGTTTTTGTTCACTTCTTGTACATTGTCTGTTGTTCTTTTTTAAGCACAAATATAGAGATAAGCGGTGTTCACTTCTTCCTACTCCTTTTCAAACAGAAAAGTAGTGGTAAGCTAATTATTTTGTTCTTGGTTATGTATGCACATGTTTTCTGTCATCCTACTGGTTACTTGCTTTCTTTGTTTTTAAAAAACAGTTTGAAATAAATAATAAAAAAATTAAATTAAAAATGTGCACATCTTGAACATTCTTTTCTTTAAATGATCCTACTGAGTTGCACATTTAGTCTATGTATGCTATTTTTAACAACTACAGTATTTTCTTATGTTGTAAATTTCAACTTACTGTATAGTCTCTTTTTCCTATTTTTATATGGGTAACTTTTGTGTGAATATGCATGCTTACACTTATCATTAACTTGCTACTGGTATACCTAAATTTCACCCCTGTGGGACAATAAGGGACATTTCTATTCTATTCTATTCAACATCAGCAGTAGCAGGAGGCTGCTGTGGGTTGTGTGATGACATTTTGGGTTTTGGAGACTTCTTTTAGCATTTTGCGGCCTGCTTTCAGAGTGATCCGATGTGGATGGCGAGACCTGGACAGAATGGAAGTTGTTTTGAATGTTCTCCACTTCTACATCATTTTCTGCAAAGTGAAATGGGTGATTTAAAATTATTTTGAGACCTCTTTTTACACTTTTTTCTGAGGACTTCAGATGGCTTTTACCTCTCACAAACAGGAAGTTAGACAAACAGGAACCCACCACACTAAATGTGTTTAAAAACAGCGAAACCTCCTTCCGACAGCTGGAAAAATTATGTTTTAATGATGTGGGCCTGATATGTTACACCTTTGTAATGTAAGCCATTTTACATGGGCATAAATATGAGCGTGTCTGAATATGTTAGCATAAATTGCACTATTTTCTTGTTTTTGTACAGTTTCTCTTCAGTTTTGATTGGTTTATTACTTTAATTTTTCAGTCATGGCAAAATGGATGACAAATAACATTAGAAATAAAGCCGGTCAATGGGTATCCCTGTCATTTCACAAAACCGTAATTGTGAAGTGGATTTTTATTCTTTTTTTTTCCAACCAAACTCTACTTTGTAAAGGAACTCAAGGTCAGTCAGACGAGACAGGAAGCACCTTTAACCTTCAGTCTTCCAGTCACGAAGCTCTGCCCCAGTCTCAAGTCTTCTGCAGTCTCCAACAGACTGGTTTTTTTTCTCCAAATTTGCCTTCTATTTAGTTCTGTCCATCTTCTGATCAGTTCTGACCAACTTCTCAATCCCTGCTGAAGAAAAGCATCAGCAAAGTATGATGCTGCCACCATCATGTTTACCAGTGGAGATAGTCTGTCTGGGGTGAAGCGCAGTGTTAATTTTCCAGCACATATAGTCTTATATATGTTGATCAAAGTTTAATTTTGATCTATAACACGAGCCTCTTCGTCCACCAGGACTTATTCTGGCTTCCTTTGACCCATTTTTTCATAGTAGGTAAGTGACTTCTAAAGGGAACTAGTTGCACTGGATTTTATTTTGGGGTATCATAGTAAAGTGATAAAGTATGCCACTTTTTTTATTTTATCGTAAACATATTTAAAAACGTTTCCTTTTCCAATCATTTCACAATAATGTGTGACTTTAAAGTTTGTGGCTGCAACATGAGAACATATGGAAAGGTGCACAGCCCTGTAGTCATCCAAATCAACGTTGAATTTCACCTTTTGAGAAGTGTACCCAGGTGGCTCCACTTGGGAATTTTAATTTCCCATGCAGGAATGTTACCAAGGCACAAATTAAAGGGCAGTCCAACTGTTACTTACTTGTGATAGAAAACAGTAAGAGCTTTAGTCGAGCTACCCACTAACTGCAAGCCTCCACTTTGATCAGGGACTACGAGAAGCCTTTATAATGTTATCTACTGAAAACAAACACAATATAAAGTTCATTTTGCGACAAACATATTAAAAAAGCTACCTTGCATTTGATAGTGGGCTCAATGACTGCAGATGCCACAGTTCTGTGACAAAAACCAAAACGTCACTCCACCACCACCACGATTTGCAGTTGTTCAGAGGTGTTTGTCTTTAGGTGGCTTTTTTTTTTTTTTTTTTTTTTTTTTTTTTTTTTTTTTTTTTTTCAAAAGATGGCGCTTCACACACAGACATCTCTATTTCAGCTCAAACACTTTATTTATCCTAATGGGAAATCAAATGTTTTCATAACTCATATCGTCCAAGTATCTTCGAATAGTCATGGATGGTGATGCTGTGGGCAGGAAGGTTAGCAGTCAGTCTTGCAACCAATCTGAAGCCGCCTCTGACTGAAGACACTGTTATATGATTGTCATGACATGCTAACAGCTCATTTTCCAGGGAGCAGAGACGATCTTCCACAGTAACATGTCCTGGATGACCCCATCACTTGATGGCAAGCACTGCTAATCCACCTCCTTTGCTTTTGCCACTCCTCTTTAAATCTCTGTTTGGCCGTATCGTTAGAAAGCCGGGCAGAAACACAGAGTCTGGGATACGATCAATGGAAGAGATGGTTTGAACTTCCTCCTCCTTTCTTGGTCCTGCTCTGCATCCATGAAGCCTCCTTTTTAACTCCTCTGGGATTTGGGGTTGTAGTTCAGGTATTATTTAAGCTTGTGAGATGCTAATCAACTGCTCCCAGTTGTAAAAGATAAAGAAAAAAAGCGTTGCCATGATTATGCAACATAACAGCTGTTTAAAAGTTAAAAAAAAGATTGACCAAAAATCCTTTCAGGTGCACAGCATCTGTAACCAGAGGCATTGTCCAAACATGCAATGCCTGAACCAAAAACATCATAAACAAATGTTTACAAAAAACTAATCTGAATTAATGTAGCAGATCTACTCCGACATGCTGCCACCATGAGCGGCACAATTCTAGAGAATAAAGACAATATTTCAGAAGTCTTTTGGTTTACTCAGATTCAATTTTGCAAGTCATCCTAAATACTGCAGTTGAAATTAGGGGTGCAATGATTGCAGTTTTCTGGCCGATCACCAATCTTTAAACAGCCTGACATGTTGACTTTGGAAGATGCTGATTTGTTTTCCATGTGAGAAGTTGCTAAACATAGCAACAAAGTCACTAAGTTGACAACAGTGGGGTGAGCGTTGTTAACCACGTAGGTGCAGATGTGACCTGGCGGGCGGGTCTGTCGGTCGGCCCTCTCTCATGGCAGAGCTAAAGGGGACAGTGGCTGATTATCAGACCTTTGCAGAGGAAGATAAGATCGGTGGATAAGATCGGTTTCACATGCAGTATTAGTATTAGCTGATTGCCAATCTTGCAAAATTAAGGAAACTGAGGCCAATTTATTGGTGCACCCCTACTTGAAATTGTTTGGACATAACCTTATAATTCTTCCCAGGTTAATGGCCAGCAACAGTTGCATCATTAATGTCATAACTGATGTCCTTCCTTCTTGGCATTGCGTGCACGCTCCAGACTGCATCATTTTTATTATGTCCTCAAAACTGAAAGAAAGTGCACTCTCTTTTTCCCCCTTACTGTACACCTAACCCTGAATGCTGAGATAAAGTGCATTAAATCTGTATTTATGCTACTTGGGCCACTTAAGAGACACCCACCATAAACAGAGTGAATCACACCACACGCACATATAACACCATTTCTATCCGCATAGTAATGTTCCTCAAACCATATACATTCAAACACCTTTGTTGCCTCTGAAGGCCTATAACCTTCAGCACCTGAGCCCGTAGCCTGGATTCACTAATTAAGTCCTATAACCTCAGAGTAACCCTTCAGAGAAGCAAGGTCAGGCCAAATAGCCTCTACTTGGAGATGTAAAGCAGCTGTAAAGTCCCACCCACACACCCACACACAGGGCCGAGTGATTTCCCTCGTCGTCTGATCTGGTTCAAGTCTTCCTAAAGGGATACAACATGGAACAGAGAAACAGAGTGAATCGATTGTGGATGCTCCAGTTCCCTCCAGTTTCTTCCAGTTGCCTCCCACACCAACCTCACAGGCCTGTGACAGCGGAGGGAGTTATCCTGTGAAAAGCTACGGCGCATGTCTGCTGTGGAGCAGAAAACATACAAGAGGATTCCTAAAAATCAGCAGAGAAGAGGCGTTCTGCATGAACGGGACTTTCTGCTGTAAGTCATGTTAAAGTCCCGTGGAACTCTACGGCAGAAGCCAACACAAAATGAACCATATTGTAGCTGTGTTTTTCTGCTTCCGAGGTGAAAATGCAACAGATTCTGAGAGAACCATCAGTGCCAAGCTTCCATTCAAGTCAGGTGACAAAGAAGGTCATAGAAAAAGGCACTTAAAGCCGTCTAATCCACTTATACCCTCAGTGGTGTACATCCCAGTGCATGCTGCGGTTCACAGGATTGATAGAAAACATGTATTGTTCACAGAGCAGGTCACTCCCACCCACTCTCTGCTGAGAACTCAGAGAGGAGCAGCGAGAGGGAAACTCGAGGAGGAAAATCTGGAGAAATGCAAAGAAAAGTAAAGCATGGACTCAGGGAGTTGGGCCTTGAGCACAGAGATGAGCTTGTGAGAGTGCTCCATCTTGTGGACAAAGCTTATAATGACACTGAGATGCACTCTGATTCTCATCTTTATTAATTAGAGAAGCAGCCATGTTCAAGCGTTTCTGAGAAGCATCCTGACTCTTTCCAGTGTATTTTAAAGTAAACTCAAACACAAATACTGGTTTTAAAGGGGCAGAATTATGTAAAATCAACTTTTTTGAGCTTTATATCATGTTAGAATGTTAATCCCTCATCAAAAACATACCTGGAGTGTTGCTTTGATTTGTTAATACATGTTTGAGAAATCATTGAATCTCCTGTCGCAGCCATTCAGAGGTGCAAAACGCCTGCTCTCACCAAGCACAACTTTTTCCTTGCAGCTCCTCCAGACAAGCGGCAGCAGCAATTAGTAAACCCTTGGTGGGACGGTGCATCTGCTGAGTTTAATCATATGAACTACTTCTCAGTGCTACTAAGTACAGCTGTAAACAGCTTAACGGAGGATCGTTGTTGTCATGACATGTCGGAAACAGCAGGAGCTTCTTGAAGAGACAGAGGCCAATTTCAAGGTGTTGAATTGCGTCAAAGTCAAATTATTTTTGACATCATTTTTGATATATACAGCATTTTTATAACTGAAGGTAACATAGTTACTTGATGGTGCTATAAAATGGGACTATTATGTGCCTGCAAAATACATAATACTGCCCCTTTAATGCAGATACCTACTCATAGTCCTTTCAGCTGCCATGCAGGTAGGAAAAAAGCACATCGCAGATCGACCCTGAACAAGAGACCTCAGTGGAAATGGGAGAATCTGCCACTGAAACTGATGTTCCTGAGAGTTGAGAGCCAAAACGCGTTTGCAGAGACAGAGTGTCTCTATCTTAAAAAAAAAATAAAAAATAAAATAAAAAATTTACAAATCTACTCATACTGAAAGCTGCACTTACTACTGATGTCAGCTGGTTTAAAAAAAAAAATCAAATGCTTAGGAATGTTTTTCATTGTGAAGGTGATTTTGACTTGGTCTGTAAAGTGTGATAAATAGTCACTCTTGCTTTTTGCTTTGACAGGGAACAAAATTAACTACCTTTAATTTCAGCGAAAAAGAAAAAAAAAAGGAAAAGTTCTGAAACAATAAAGACAAGTAGCTGCAGAGCCTCCCATCTGGAAATGACCACGGTGTCCTATGTGGACCGTTTCTCCACGCCCTGTTTGATTCCCAGCACCAGGTGAACAAACCAGTTGATCTGAACCATCCAGCCTTTCTCCCGGCAGATTTCGATCTGGTCCAGCAGGTGGCGCTGCGCCTCGTCCTCGCTGCGGCCGACGGTCAGCGCCTCGCGGATGTACTCGATGTCCTCCTTGCTCGTCAGCTGAGGCATACCTGAGAACAATTTTTACAAGACAGAACTTCCATCTGAGTCAAACGCTAGCAGAGGAAAATGATGGTGCATGTGTGTTTAAATATGCAAAAGTTTTCACACCTCTTTAACTTTTTTACATTTTGTTCCAGCCACAAACCTCAGTGTGTTTTATTGGAACTTTATGTGACAGACCGACATGACGTAATGCATAATTGTGGGCATTTTTATTCAGCTCCTTTTATGCTGATACCCCAAATAAAATATGGTGCACTCCACACTTTTCAGATTTTCATGTCACGTGTAGAAGTCCTCTGTGTTGTTCCATCACTTAAACCCCCTGAAATAACGTTTATGGATGTAACGTGACAAATGTGAAAAACTTTAAGTGGCGTGAAAACTTTTGTGATGTGGAAGTCGTACCGGTCATCAGCATCATAGAAAAAAGGATGATGAGCAGGTTGGTGTGATGCCGAAGAGCGAGGTAAGCCTTCACACACACGTCCTGCAGTAAAGTGGAAAAATGAAGAAAGTGTATTCCGTTTCTGATTTAATCTACATTTTTATACAACAACAAAAAAGAAAGAGTCTTGCACCTGGAACTTCAGGAAGTGGGGGCTGCTCTTCTTTCCCGACGTTCCCATGACGTACAGGAAGTCTGGCGTTAGCACGAAGGGAACCCACTCTTTGCTGATTCCCATGAAACTCTTGTAATTCCCCAGGATGTGACCGAAGTCGATGTGAAACAGGTTCCCTGCAGAAGCGGAGGAAATCTTTCAGCTGGCGGTATTTTTCATTTTTTGTCCCACAGAGAGACGCAAACACAGACAGATGGTTACCCGATTCTGTGATCATAATGTTGTCATTGTGACGATCTCCGATTCCGAGGACGTAGGTGGCCACGCAGTATCCGCCACAGGAAAACAGAAACCTCTCCACAGCCTGCTGGAACTACACACACACACACAAACACACACACACCAACTGAGTCACAATAAGCTTCTTCTATAGTTGGTTTTAAAGGAAAGACAAAAAAAAAAAACGCTTGAAAACATTCAGTCACACGCTGAGGTTGCAGGTGTGCCATCTGGATGTGTGTGTGTGTGTGTGTGTTACTGTGGCTTTGCTTCCGTCCTGTCAGGAACTAAATTATTTCCTCCTGTTTGCTAAACAAACCTGCTGCAGGAAACAAAGTGACATTGATTACATAACGCAACTGAGTGTTTTGTTAGGCTGCAGCCATAAAATTGTATATTTTGTTGGTATTTTTCATGCTCTATAAAAACAACATACTGCATAGTTGTGAAGTGAGAGAAAAATTACCCTTTTTTAAAACTGTTTACAGATTTTATTTATTTAATGACTGATCCTGAGCAGTTTTTAAATGATGACTTCATTTCTGTTGTACATTTTAAACCATTATTTCAGTGATGGGAGGAGTCGGAATTTCCTCATTTGTATCCATAGAGCTGGTTAGTAATCAGCTCATGTTTAGGTCCAGGATGGAAAATATTTATTCTGTGCTATTTGCTCAACAGTGCCCCTGCTGGTCGTTTTGTGTTGTGCAGAAACATCCAGATTGCTTTGTTTGGTGTTGTGAAGAGCACCTTTTCCTCGCTGACACATTTGTCCCGCAGCCACTGATGCAGGATTTCGTCCTTAAAGGCACCGGTGCTTCCGACGACACTCTGCTGGATGTTAGCAATAGTGGTGGCATCCTTCACAATCTCAATCATTCCTACAGGGATGAGGCGGTAAAGGCGGAACGGAGGGTTAGGAAACAACAGCGGATCACCGACTGCAGGTTACACAGGGAATTCTGCTCTTTTGGAAAAAATCTGGCCATCCCTTTGTGACCTTAACTTCAAGTTTACCTGACTTATGCAACAAGAGGATGATATGAAATTTAAAAAAAGAACTCAAAAAAAGAAGGTCTTGTCCAGTGGTCTGCAACCTGCGGCTCTGGAGCTGTAAGTGGCTCTTCCACAATGCCTCCTACTAACTTTGGCTAAAACTTAAAAAGGAACCAGCTAATGTCTTTATATACAGCTATAACAAATGCGGGTTTTAAACCGTTTTTCAATTTTTTCCTGCAACATCTGCACTGAATTTCCACAAAGGATAACACTCAAAGTACCAGTAATATGTTTTTAGATTTGTTTTCCTTGTCTTTAAGTTGGAATCTATGTTTTTTTTTGTTTGTTTGTTTTTTTTTTTTTGTTTTTTTTTTTTTTTAAATCCATCCTTTTATGTTTATCTTTTTTTAATTTGTAATCCTAAAAACAGAAATAAAACACTGGTTCTTTAAAAATGACAAGAAAAGTCCTAAAGTAGATATATGACTTAAAAGTTGGGTTTTTTTTTTCCAAAAGTTGTGACATTTGCAGCTCTAAACAAATTTTATTTAGCTGTCCTGAGAGCAAAATGGGTCTTTAGAGGTTGTGAAAGGTGCAGACCCCTGGTCTAGTCAAAGTCTGGACTTAAATCTAATTGAGATGCAGTGGCATGCTCAAAAACCCTCCAATGTGTCCGGATTTTAGGATATTTACAAAGAGGAGGGGGCCAAAATTCCTCATCTGATAGCAGCTGTTCCCTCCAAGGGTGGCACAGCCAAACTGGTTGTCTTTGTTTGATATTTTCTGACAAGAAAGTTTAAAAAAAAAGAAGAAAAACAACAGAAGAAGTCTGACAGAGGGCACTATTTAAACTTTAGGAGTGTAACAGAGTTTAGCTGACCTATCCTGTTGCCAGTGGAGATGCAGCCATACGGCAAGAGGCACAGATCCAGAGACTCCGTCTCCCAGATGGACTCCATGATGAGCAGAATCTGAGAGGATGAAAGGAGATGTGAGAGGAGCTCCTGGGTCGTTTACTTTGTAAACCTGTATGTCTTGCTGCTGACCCACCTGCAGGATGAGCATGTCCTGTCTGAGGTCGTCTCCATCCTTGAAAATGATGCCTATGGGGTCTCTGGACAGCGTGGTTGGGTCGGCCCTTTTGAACTGCAGCCAGAGCGGCTTTTTCTTGGATGCCATCACCTTGCACTGCTCGATCTGCATGCACAGAAAAAAAACGGTTTTGTTTCAGTGTGTGTGTGTGTGTGTGTGTGTGTGTGTGTGTGTGTGTGTGTGTGTGTGTGTGTGTGTGTGTTGCCCTCACCAGCAGAGCCCCAGCTCTTAGCCCAGGATCATAAGGGACTCGGAAACTTTCCGGCAGGCCCGACGACTGCAGGGTCTCCAGTTTCTGACGCAGCTGAAACACAACTGACAATCCCACACCACATTTAGCTTCGAGGGAAGTTTTACACTTTGTTAGTTAAAGTAGGATTTTATGTGACAGACAGCAATTCTGAAAACTGTGGCATGCATCTGCATTGGAATCTTCCTTATAAATCTGTCAGAAGCCCCAAAGAGGATAAAGAAGCGATTCAAGCTTCCTGACGGGCGTTGTTCTCCTCCTCACCTTGCGCTGTGACATCATATTTGTCGGCAGACATGGCTTTCATCTCACGCGTGACTTTCTGAAGGGCCTCGGTCATCTCCACCTGGAGAGCATCAAGCTTTTAAAAACTAAACTCTGTATCCAAATGGTAAGAAAAAAAACATCCACAGCCAGCATGTGGCATCCGACACAGTGTGGAAGAGCTCAGGCCAAAAAACGATGAGAAACAGTGAAACAGGAGCCATGCTTTCACAAATCTTACCTGCTGCTGTTTATTCCACCCCTCACTGACAGAAATATATCTACAAGCATGGCTGAGGATCACTAGTGAATATTCTGTTTAGGGAGGGACACTCATCTGGCATCACCTGCTTTCTGAAGTCCTGCAGCATGTTCTCCCCGCAGCCTCTAAGGTAGGCCTCCAGCAACACGGCGTACCTCTGCTGGTAGTGCATTGACTGGGCGATCTCGCTCCGTAAGAACCAGAACAGAAAATGACCGATGCGCTTACTCTGTGAAGAGGAAGAAATTATTTTAATTTTTTTTTTTTTTTTTTTTTTTTTTTGTAAACGGGGGAAACCCAAGTTTATTTCAGGCTAAGTGTCAATTTCAGACCAAAAATAACAGACTTGTTTTTTTTTTTTTTTTTTTAATCCCATACACACTTTCACTTCCTTATAACTCTTTAAAATGAAAGGACCTTGTTCCAGAAGTCCTGTGGTTCATTTAGACGCAACTTTGCGACATAACTCCTACTAACATATTGTTTTTATAGAGGAGAGTGTTTTTCCTCTGTATTTTATAAAACACGTTATAATAAAAATTCCAGAAATCGGGGCCGATTTATCAGTGCAGCCCTAATTATAACACTAGCAACAGAGTAGAAAGTGTAAACACAAGGCTGCTGTTGTTGAGCTTACCCTCAAAGCTCTCTTCAGCAGGAACCTGACCAGGGCACTATCGTGGTAGGGCTCAAACTTGACTGCCTGTGGGAGACGACGCACACATTTATATGATCAACAACGACCACATCATAGTTAAACCACAGCAAAACACCTCCTAATCCTGGACAGCTTGGTACCAACTAAGACTAGATAGAAATACAAAGATATTAGTAATTATTTTTAAGTTCTGGTGCTGTAAAAAAAAAAACTGCTCTTCCCTTTAAGGTAAATGACAGCACCAGAAAATTAATTCATTACTGAACTAATAATAATAATAATAATAATAATAATAATAATAATAATAATAATAATAATAACAATAATAATAATAAATTATATATTATATATATATATATATATATATATATATATATATATATATATATATATATATATATATATATATATATATATATATATATATATAGAGAGAGAGAGAGAGAGAGAGAGAGAGAGAGAGAGTTTGTTTGACATAATAATAATAATAGGACTTAAAATTTAAGAAAATCTAAACTCAAGTTGGAATATTTTAAACTCACTTAAAAACAAGACGTTTTATGAATGATGCTTGAATGAAAAGTATCTGAACTTAAATGCCTCGAGAGGATACTACATAGTATAAATTTACTAAGAATTTGTTATAGACAAATACACATATTAGGACAAATGGATATTTAATATGAATTTTAACAACTGAAAAATGCAAATTATAGAAATAAATTAATACAAATTTCAGGAAGAACATTTTTTTTAATTTCTGTAAATGCAATTTTAAAGAAAGCCATTTCTGATGCGAAACCGATCAAGACAACTTCATGTTTATTCCATGTAAAAAAACGGCTAAAATGAAAAACCAGCGTTTCAAATCAGAGACGTGATGAGATCATCATGACGTAGCATTTTAAAGGTTTACACTGCTCAAACCTCTGACATTCAGTTTGCTGCTCCTGAAAGTTAAACTTTAGAGAGAACACCATGATGAGTTTCAAAGAACTGTCTGAGACCTTCGGAAAGAAGGTTGTAACAGATTATGGGTCTGGTTGGAGAACTGAAGAGGCCACAAAAAAAATGTTGAAATCAACCATTCCGCTGTACGAATAATAGTCTACAGTGGAGGACAGTGAAATGAAGCGGAAACATGCCCTGGTGTCTCCGTTCACGCAAGTGTACCCTGGAAGCAGACTGCTAGATACTAAAAGAAGTCTCCAAAAACCCTAAAATGTCGTCATGGGAGCTACAGTGGGCTCTGCTGTTGATGTGAAAGTGCCTGTCTGGAGAATCAGAAAGAGTTTAACTTCCATGGGAGGTGTGCGAGGAGGAAACCTTTACTCTCTAAGAAAAACATGAACAGACTTTAGTTTGTCAGAAAGAATGAATACAGAAATGATGTTCTTTGGACAGATGAGTCTAAAACTGAATTATATGCTTGGTATACACCAAGTACAGCAATCCAGGAAGAGAACCTCAAAGCTGCTGTGAAGCATAGAAGTGGAAGTATCATCAACTGGGGATGCTTCACCACATACTAATGGGAGCTTGATGAAACACAAGCTGTTAGTATGTATGGTGTCCTAAATTTTTCTCTTTTGGCGTTTAATAAAACCACCAAAAAAGATGATGAGAGATCAATATGTGAACATTTCTCTTGAACAAACTGAATATTTACAAGCATTTCTGCAATTTTCCACCGCAGTACAGTAAAACAAGTAAACAAAGCTCATATCCATCTGAAACTCCAGTGCTCTTAAATATATGGCTAATATAAAAGAGTTCTTCTAAGATCCTTCCTGCCCACAGCATCACCATCCACAGCTACTCTTTGAAGATACTCGAATGATATGAGTTCCGACAACATTTAATTTCTCCTTGGGATAAATAAAGCATTTCTGAATTGAACTGAAACGAATTTGACTGAGCAAATCTTGGACTGTAGCAATGAAGGAAGTGAAAACAGAGAGCCTATTGTGCTCATCCAGTGGAATTCATGGGGAGAGCAAAGGATGCGAGGTCAAATATCAGGTGGAGTTTGAGCTGAAATTCTCCCTCTTGAACAGCTTCCTTAAGAAAGTTTTATTCATGACAAAAAATTTCTTCCTTCACTTTCAAATAGAATGTATGCATTACTTACGTTACACATTAAAACATCTGTGTTTTTCCCTCCTGTTCTGTTATTCAGTGGTTAATCCAAGATTAGACTGCAGCATTTGAAGATACATCAGATAGAATGACGTACGCCCTACCTGCTGAGTCAGAGCAGTTCTCCTTCTTTGGACGGAGTCTGAATCAGTATTTATATAAACGTTCAATAACAATCCTCCATCAGTAATTAAAATGCACAGCATGTATAGATAAAGGCATGACGGGAAGTCTCATTTTCCTATCCAAGCAAAGGGCCCTTTGTTTGCTTCAGCTGATAATTCTTGCTCATGCAAAGCTGAGCACAGAGTTAACTTTGGAAACACATGGGAGGACAAACATGAGGCGTGGGTCAGCTGACTGTTTCCACAAGTTTGTGAGTCAGGTGGAGCCTTCAGTGAAAAGAAAAGCGCTCAGTTAGTCTGATGAAAAGTCTATTTATTAACTCAGACCATAACCGGATTTAGAATTCACATTTCAGAAACATCCATCTTCAAAGAAACCAGCACTAATGTACGTATAGCAACTGCTTTCACTGAGTTGGTTTCATGATTATTACTAATGCAAAGGATGACCTATGTGTTACTGCAGCTTTGTTTCTGGAATCAAGTCCCTACATGCTTTTCATGTTGAAAATCCAGAGTATTTAAAGTTGAAATGAGAGAGAGAGAGAGAGAGAGAGAGAGAGAGAGAGAGAGACAGAGATAGCGAAAGAGAGAGAGACAGAGATAGAGAGAGATAGAGATAGAGAGATAGAGAGAGAGAGAAAGAGAGAGAGACAGAGATAGCGATAGAGAGAGAGACAGAGAGAGATAGAGAGAGACAGAGATAGAGATAGAGAGAGAGAGAGACAGAGAAAGAGAATCCAAAATGTCCGACAGCAATGTGAAGAGTTTACACAAACCCAGACAGCTTTTAAGACAGTATTTATAAATCTAATCTTTTACATGATGATATCTGTCTGCAGGGATAGATTTCTCTCCTAGCCGGGTCTTTATTGTTAATATTTATTGTTAATAACAAGCAATGGTTTAGCCTTGGAATCCTTTTGATAAAATTACACCAGCATAGTACCAAAACTCTTAAAAAACCCCACCACTCCACCAGACTTTTGTTTATTGGCCTTTTGTTTCAGTACTGTACAGACGCACAGTGTAACAGGTAAATAATGCAGTTTGATCACCAAATAACACCGGCTACAACGTGGTTTTTTGGAAACCTTTTTAAAACATTACTTGGCCAGATAGTAAACTGTGTGAGAGCAGTTTTAGGTTAGTTGTACAGCCTATTAAAAGATGACCCACCTGGACAAGCTGAAGAAGATATCTGAGCACGTCATCGTCCTCCAGCGTCTCCAGCTTCCGGACCGCCATTGAACGTACCTGTGCGTCAGAGTAGTGGCAGTCCAGCAACTGCATTGCCAGACCAACATCCAAACCGCTGAAAAGCAGCAATATGCCAGCAGGTCAAACAAATGATGTAGTGATGAACACTACAAATGGATATATACAGTGCTCTGTCCGTTTACCTGGTGTCCCATGCATTGCTGCGGTCCAATAGACGATGAGTTGCCAGGACGTCTTCCTGTTTCCCCCATCTGACTGAGCCCAGCAGTTTTGGGTAAGCCCTACACAAGATTATTAATTAAACTGAGCAAAAAAAAAAAAGTTAAAGTATAATATGCTGATATGGTTAGGATTTAAAATAAGTACCTGGGATCACGCATGCACTCCTGCCTGAAGTGCCACAGCAGCTCTTTGTCCTCTGGACTCAGCGGATGTAAGGGGTCGGTGGACACGATCGCCTCAAACTGCTTTTTCAGGTGGTTGGGCATCTCTCTCTGACCTCTCTCCCCTGCGTCGCCCTCCTCACTGCTGACCCCACAGTCCCTGCCCACTTCCCTGCTCTTGGGCAGCACCACCGGGTAGCAATACTTGTCCAATAAAATGGCGATCGCCATGGAGGAGGTCTTGTCCGGGTTGGTGGCGGAGGTGAGCTTGTCCGCATTGATGCTGCTGCTGCTCTCCTCGCTCTTTTCAGGCATCTTCCACATGTGGAGGATGAACTCGCCTTGGCGGAGGAGGGAGCGGTGGTCGATCAGGAGCAGATTGACATAGTACAGGAGGCGGTTCTTGGTCTTTCCTAAAAGTTGGACAAACGGGTGCAATGAAGCTCCCTCAGTAGGGCTCCCTTGTCAATGATGGCAAACTGTAACCAGACTTTACCTTCGAGGGTGGAGGTTCCCACTGTATTATCATGGTAGGAGCCTCCTTTGGAGTTGGGTGTTTGGGGCTGCTTTCCACAGATCACCTGGATTTAATCGAAGGGTTCAATTAAGTGCTGCAGAACTAGCATAACGACCCTATCAAAAGGTTTCTGAAGGTGTCACCAGCTCAATTTTAAGACTTTTTAAGACCACTATGAATGAAATTATAGCTAAAATACAACATTTACTTATTTTAACGTGCTTTATTAAATCGTTGGGCTGTTGCATGCCCTATGTCTGGATTGTAGTTGCCCTCCCACCCAAAAATATAAGTGTAGGTGCAGCTGTTTTGTTCTGGTAGTTCGATTTAGACTTTCAGACTTTAGAATGCACAAATTTAGACTTTCAGAATGCACCTAGTATCATATGGATGAGAAAACGGCAAAAACAAACATGGCCCAGCTGACTGGTGATAAATTTAGATTTACCTATGACAAACGCAAACAGCTAACTAGCGAGCTAGCTAGCAAGGGTATATTAGCAGCTATTTACCGGTTGTCTCAACCACCTCAATTCACAGAACACAATGAAGATGTCTGCTTGCTACAGAAGCGGTAGAGCCCGACTCAAACTTTTGCCTGACAGAAAAGTCTCGTGGAAACAAACCAAAAAAACGTATAGCCTACGAGATTAACGTATTTAAGATCAACTTAAATTTTGAAATGAATTTAAGACTATTTTAAGGCCTTAATTTTAGATACATGGATTTAAGACTTTTTAAGGATGTATGGACACCCTGAATCATGGCAAAATCTACAAAACAGTGATGAAGCTAACCATAACTTACCTGCAGGTTGAGGCGTGCCCCTTTAGGCAGGTCCCTGATCTTTATGTTAAACTCCAACCAGCAGTTCCACAGCACTTCTTCGTTAAACGTCTTGGAAGTTGTTCTTTCCTAAAAGATTTCACTGATGTCATTTAGGGTAATAACACCATTGCTACTCATAACTTGTAAACAGAACCTCACTTTCAAAAAAATAAAAATAAAATAATAATAATAATCGGAACAGTCCCTTTAAAAGAGTCAGCCACCTTACAGGAAACAGAGCACAATTTCACTCTGTATTAATGTTTTAAATGTCATCTCACTGTTATCGGCCTCAGTGTTTATTGTGTCGGTAATTAATAGGCTGATCATGCAAATGAAGACTAGTGTAACAGAATTAATGGTAGCTTATAGTTTCGAGGGAAGAAAGAGCAGGACACTGTGTGTATACCTGACTTTTGTCCCAGAAGCAGGTTTTTGGTAACTGGAGAATGCCTGGTTAATGTATTCATAACCATACACATTACAACCAATGTATTTTATGGGGATTTCATGTGATGGACCAACACAATGTAGTGCATAATTGTGACCGAGAAAGAAGGTGTTCTTTTCATTGAGACAAACTGCAAACTAAAGTTCTTGTGGTTTTCTTCTTGCTACTATCTTATAAAGGCTGAATTTGGAGAGTGGAGGACTAATCCTGTCACCAGGTACTCCCAGCTGAGCTGTGGATCTCTGCAGCTCTTCCAGAGTTACCTTGGCTTGTCAGTGTAGCTGGGTGGCCATATCTTGGTTGGTCTGCAGATGTGTCACATTGGTTCCTCTTCTGGATGATACACTCCTTATTGAAATATTCAAAGTTCTGAATGTTTTCTCATCTCGTCCTTTAAAACGTTTTCACAAACGTGTCCCAGGCCTGCCTGAAGGGTCCCTTGTTCTTCACTAATGTTCTCTAACAAACCTCTCAGGCCTTCACATACTGCAAAAACACAAAATATTACCAGGTATTTTTGGTCTAGTTTCTAGTACAAATATCTTGAATACACTTGAAATAAGACAAACCTAACTTACAAGTAACATTTCACCAGCTATAGGAGCTTGTTTTAAACCCTTAATATTGATGAGAAAATACTAGTTATAAGTGAAATAATCGGCCAGTGGAACAAGACATATTTCCCATATTATAAGCCAAAATGTCTTGCTCCACTGGCAGATTATTTCACTTTTAACTCATATTTTTTCACCAATATTAAGGATTTAAAACAAGCTCCTATATCGTGCTGAAAAGTTACTTACGTTTCAGCACGAGACACTTATGTCAAGTGTACTAAGATAGTTGCATTAGAAACCTGAACAAAAAATACTTGGTAAGATTTTGTGTTCTTGCAGTGCAGAACACCTGGATTTATACTGAAATGAAATGACATACTAGTGGACAGCTGGCAATCTCTGAAGGGCATCAAAGGAGCTGAACAGAAAACCATCAGCACCCTTTTTCTTTGTAAAAACGTCTTTCCACGCTTGTGTTGCTCACAGAAATTCTGAATAAAATACTTTGAGGTTTGTGGTGGTTTTGTGGTGTAATGAAAAAGTTCAAGGCATCCATGTCTTTTTTAACAATTTGTAGTATCTGATGTTCTCCCTAGTGTGCATTAAAGTCTCACAGTTCTGTGTGTATAACCTGTGCTAGAAGTTGTTGTCCATGGAAGATGCTGGCCTCAATAAACACCATGAACTCTGGAACTTTGGGGAGCGTCGGGATGTCGATTCCAAGAACTTTCACTCTGAACTTCCTGTTGCAATCCCACATGGAGATGGTGAACACTCGCTCATGGTCTTTCTCAGCGATGGTCAACTGTTCATGGGTACCTGTGGAAAAACCTCTGGAGATTAATTCGGCTCATATTGGAATACAAATAATCAGCTATGTTTTAGATAGTAACCTGCAACTCCTGTGCAATCGTCCACTTGGGCCCAGTCCTCCCGCTGGACCAGATCCAGCTCGGGATCAGGCGGAGTCTCCAGAACTAGGTGGATCTCCTCTCCGTTCTTGAGGGACTGACGGATCCAGTTAAAGCTTTGAAGGGCTTTCTCTCCGTACAAATACTCCTCTCTATGTGCAAAACAACAAAAAAAAACAACAACTAACTCCAACCTGATCACACAAACCCCATGTGGGATTTCCCAGGGAGTTTCCACACACACACACACACACACACACACACACACACACACACACACACACACACACACACACACACACACACACGTCATACCTGCCACAAACACGCAACACAAAGTCCTCCTCGCTCAAGTTTTCAGGAATTCCCAACAAAACCCTTTTATTGGCCGTCTTTGCAAAGAAACTCGCCAATACCTAAACGAAAGGGGAAACATTTTAACACTACAGGAAAAGGTATGTCTTTCAAACAGGAAGTGGTGCATAGTTCATGTACTATATTTATCGACCTGTGAAGGCGTGTCATCAATGGAGACTTTGATGGTTTGGCTGGAAGTGCTGACATGGATCACAACCAGGATGTGACCATTATTAACCTGAGAGAATGAATGAGGAGAACAGGAAGCTCAAAAAAGATAGTTGAGAAGGAAATCTAAAGAAAATCATTAATATTAGGCATGATATCTTATTCTGAAATTACCAAGAATCACTGAAGCTTCAGGAAAATACATTCTGATTGCCCTCAATCAGAATGTATTTTCTATACCCTCATGGAGGGTATAGAATGAGTGACGCACATTACAAACTATTTCAGAACAGCACTACTCAAAGCTAGAGGCTGCCCACATGAAACAGGAAAATGAGACCGAGTCGTGCTGCAGCTCTGCTTTAAAGGTGTCACCACTAATCGCAGGCCTCTGCAGGTCAGGAGAGAGCACTCCTCCTTCAGAGTGGGCATGGAGTGGGAAGTGAGCATTTCTTATCTGATGGAGGTGGTTGGTTGCAAAATATCACATTTGCAGTAGAGAAATCCAAAATGATTACCGCTGTAGTTTTCTAAACTCTTTTCTATTAACCATGGTGGACAATTAGGTGAAGAAGAGATTTCAGAAGTGAAAGCACCTTGGAGAGAAGGTGTTCGGGCAGCGGCTTCCGGGTGACCCAGGGGTCCATGGAGTAAAGGTTCGGGTCGCGGTCCGACAGCTCGATGCGTCGCGGCGTCAGCAGCTTTCTGCGGGTAAATTCCAGCTCGTCATCGTGGACGTTACTGACGTCGGTCACGTCGTAGCCAATCAGGTAGTTGAGGTAACGCTGGTACTGCTGGGACTCATCTGTGGGCTGTGGGCGGGGCGCCAGCTGGATTCGACCCACGTCTTTCTTTAGAGCTATTGAAACACAAAAACAAGACCCGTAAAGTGCCTACAGGCACAGGTTAGCTTTCATACAGTTGGGTAGAGTGGACTAGCTAAAAGAAGCTATGTCTGCTACAGCTAGAGATGTCCCAACCAGATCACAATCAGTACTGGAGTCCCTGACTAAATCTGTTTTTTACCCTTTACACTAATGTTCACACACTCAAAGATGGACTGTATTTGACATTGTGGCTTTGAGTAGACAGCTCCAAGCATGTTTGGAAAACCTGTACAGAGAGCAGCTGAAACGAGTCCTTCAATTTTTCAGACGTATAAAACAAAACGCTGACTTTATAAAGCATAACGCAAAATAAATAAAGCAAGTTTTTCTTTCAGTTTTGTCTGAACGAGTCTTCCGTATTGTACTGTTCCACAAGCCAAAATATAAATGAAAGAATGAGAAAACATGCAAAGCACTTGTGCTAAATGTGTTCTTTACGGTTAATGATTTCATTGTTGTAAAAGACTAAGACCAGGTATAGGCAGATGCCTAATCTTAAATGGCTCGGATCAGTGTCGCAGACATCCCTAGCCAACACCGGTTCACCTCAGGGCTGTGTTCTCAGTCCTCTTGTGTTCTCATCATACAAACATGACTGCTCAACGCAACCAATGTTGATAGTTTCAAGTACCATGCAGTCCACATTTCCATGAGCTTGAGGTGGACCACCAATACCACCTACATCAGGAAGAGGGTTAAGTAATGCCTCTTCTGAGCAAGCTAAAGCAGGCCGACCTGAACACTGAATGGTGTTGCCCTCTCCACTGCCACATGCTTTTGAAAATGTTCAGCTGGTAACGAGATAGATCTACAGAGAGTGCTATAAAAGGCTAAAGTCTATGTCTGTGAACTTTTAACCTTTGTTTTATTTGACAGTAAGGTGGTACATTAATGTTTTTAATCACCTTGGTTTTAATCCCTATTTTACTTTTAAAACAAATACAGTGGACCCCCGCTTATTTGTGGTTCAGCAGTCACAGATTTTTCTGTGGAACTTCATTTCGAATTATTCATGGAAAATTCCCCTATTCATGGATTTCTTTGTACAGCATATGTAGAAAAACCGAAAGAAAATGCAGCTTGGGAAGCTGAAATATCTAGGCCCAATGTTACTTGACACACTATTGGGTGGTGTTTGCAAACCAGCCAATCCAAGTACGCCATTCATTTTCCTTGGCGCTGATTGGCTGTACCTCCAAGAGGCCGAGGGAGTTAGCTTCTTTGGTGGTGCCAAGACAGTTTCCACTGCGTATTAATGCATATTAAGGTGTATTTGGTGTTTGAGCTATTAAAACAGGCAGTTACAAGCATTTTTAGAAGGTGTCTTGAGTATTTGCGGATTTCAGCTGCTCATGAGAGGTTGTTGTCCCTAATCCCTGTGAATACTGGGGGTCCACTATATCTTGCAATATTGTGCTATAGTTTTACTTTGAAGTTTTAAAATAATTTTAATTATTGGTTATTTATAGGCCTAAAAAAATATTTTAAAAATTTATGTAACAATGGAATGACAATAAAGAACCTTGAATCTAAAGTGAGATTGTGTGGAGTAACTTAACAGGAGCTACATCACACTAAAACTAACCGGAAAGCAGAGCGACTTTTCACAAACTAAAACCACTCAATCCTCAAAGATTTGATGGGACCTTAAGTTAAGGCTATATTAAATCAACAGTGAGTTATAATTCCAAAGGCTTAATCTAGAATCAACTCTCAGATTTAAATACTTTATAGCAAGTTTTAACATTAGTAATAAGCAGTTATATAGAATGTTGATGCAGAATAAAATCACTGCAACTAGTGGATATGTTGGGTAAACAGTCATAACTATAAGAACATTTATCATCCTTTAAATCAGTTTGAACCGTAAGCAAACCAAAAATCTGGTAAACAGCTCATAGATGGTTCTTTTACATGGCAAAAAATGAGCTGTTCTTTTGTTCTAAACAGCAGTCGGTTCGTTTTTCCCTTAAGAATTTCTCCATTCTTCTCCAACATGGCTGCTGTCTACTGCAGGTAAGATACTGACTACTATTAAGTATTCCATACGCTCAAAATATGTTTAAAACAAAACTCAGTCTTTTCCATTATCATTTATGATAGAAATAATTTCTGACTCCAAGAGGTAACCAGTACCTCTCCAGTAACGAATGCAGTCCAGTGTTTGGAAGACCTGGTGCTTGTCGTAGATCTCACAAACAGTGCCCTTCTTCTGATAGAGGAGGATGCAGTGATCAGGAGAGAAGCGCTGGTAGAAGTCGGGACAGAGGTTTAAAGACACCGCCTTCATCCAAACTTGGGCTTTCACCTGGAAAACAAGAAACAGGTGAAAACCTTTCATTCATTCGCTGGAGTTAAAGTGAAACCTCCAGAAGGGAAATCACTGAGCATCCCCAACCTGTTCCACAGTCCAGTTTCCAGCCACCTCCAGCAGCAGGGAGTCGGGGCTGCTCCCACCCCGCGCCACTGTGGGCAGCACAAACTCAACGTTGATCTGATCCATGGAGGTGGAGGAGGCCGAGGTGATGGCTTTCTTTCTCCTCCTCCTGCGGCTCTCTTCCCTTGCCACTTCTTGCTCTTCGTCACTCACCTGGATCTGCTGCCTGTCCATTGCCTAGCTTGGACACAACACAAGCAGTTAATTATTACCTGTAATCATGCAAACAGCCTTCTGAGCAATCATCTGGAGTGCACAACACCCAAATTACAGTATTTTTCAGGCATGACAGAAAATATGGAACAGAATTTCATTTTGCTGTTAAATATAGCATTTGTTGTAGGCGTGTTTTGTATAATCCTCCACAAGTCTCTCATCTCTGAAACTGAAACTGTTGGCTGGAGCTCCCCTTTCTGATCAACTCTCAGACATAATCTTCATGGATACATTAAGCCGTGTTTGCCAGTCAAGAAAGGAACAAACCAACCCAAAACCATAATATTTTCACCACCATGCTTCACTATTGTTGTGAGTTAAACGTGTGTACTGTTAAGATTCTACATTGTTTTCAAACTCCTTGAAATATGACTTTCTAACCAGACGGCCAGACAGAGATTTAAAGTGGTGCGGCAAAAGCAAATGAGGTGGATTAGCAGTGCTTATTGACAACTGATGGAGTCATCCAGGATATGCTACAGAGAAATATCATCTCTAATGGCTTGAAACTGAGCTGTTAGCATGTTAGCAGTCATGAGACTGTCATATTGCAACAGTCTTCAGTCAGAGACCTCCAGATTCGATGCAAGACTGACTGTTAGCAGAGATCTGGACTTTTTGGGACATGGGCAACAACAACAAAAGAGTGTAAGGGCCACAGCTGGGACCCAACATGCAAAATGCTATATGTGGTGAAAAACTCACCTTGCACACACCCCTAAACACACCATCCCCACTATAGTGGTACTGGCATGCTGTGGGGATATTTTTCTTCAGCAGGGACAGGGAAGGTGGGAATGGACTTGTGCCCTAAACGTACAAGCTTACCCCTGTGTTTGAATGGCCCAGTCAAAGTCCAGACCGAACTCGAATTGAGAATCTGTGGCAAGACTTAAAAATTTGCTGTTCATAGAAGCTCTCCAGCCAATCCAACAGCAAGTCTCTGTTTCTTTAACTAGTTTGTTCCTTTGTTTTAAACAACAGAGGCTTTTTCTGCTGGTTCGTGTCCCGTGTAGATTTTTTTTTTAACACAACTACAAGACTGACACTCAGCTTTTATGAGAATGTCTTGCGGAATAAGGGGATTTACTGCAGTGATGAATGCATGCATTAATTTTGACTTTTTCGCAGAGATTTAAAAATGAAGGAAAAGGAATCATTTCAGGAAGTTTTCACAAGCACTTGAACTGTATTGTATTTTTATCGTTTTGAAAGCATGATGTATGGATGAGTTATCTGGTATTATGCGGACAAGCTTATCAGTAAAGCACATGCTTTTAGGACCTTTTTTAATTATTTTTAAAAAAAAAATGTTTTTACTCCATTAAAAAGAGCAACTACATATAACTGACATATTTAAATATCTTAAAGAGAGGCCACAGCTTTGGAGAGTGCTTAAAGTACATCATAATTTGAAGATTAACTTTGATCTGAACATTAATCAGTCCATTTAAATTATGAAGCCAATCATGATCACTACATACAAGCTAATTTTAAAGACACTCTAGAACCTTCAGTATCACTTGCATGTAACGCTGTGACCCTGCATGTGTCTTTGAAAGCGTTTAAAACGAATTTTAACTTCTGCAATATCCGTGACGTCTCTATTTATAACAAAATGATCAGTTCGCTGAATGAAGCGATGCAGTACTTATTCCAGAATTGCTCACACCACAATAAAAGTGAAGAAGTCGGTGGAGTTTCCCTTCTGCTTCTTTCTGCATCAGCAGAGGAAGCTTTGAAAAGCAGGAAGCAAAAGTCAAACAGCATGGATGGACCAGAACAGCTCTCACTCAGCTGTTTTTAAGTCTAGAGAACTACAGCGACTAACAGTAACAGCGCAGGGGATAAAACAACAACAAACACAGCCACCATAGGAGTGAGTTACGGCAGCAGGTTGTGGTGTAACGGTACAGCAGGAAGCATAGAGGCGTGTGTAGCTACAAATACACACACACTCACAAACATAAAGCTTTGAAGAAGGACTCACCAAGGAACGCAGAAGGCAACCAACCCCGGAGCTGTCGACGAAGAATTCGGCATTTATGCTAAATAAAGAGACCCGGAAACATGAAACAAAATCAGATTTTCTGGAGCTTGTTTGTTCAGAAACTGCTGGGAGGAAATGTTTCGCTTCCACTAGTCCGCGAACTTGTCAAACTCACCGGCTAAGTTTTGCTCTAAACTGAACAGCACCACGGCAACTTCCGTTTTGTCTACAAACTAAAACACCGCTGTACAGGAAGTGAGTCACACTGCGCAAACTGGGATTATAACTTAATACTTCGAATAATTAAAATAAATAAATAAATAAATAAATAAATAAATATTGATAGTAAATGTATTTTTATAATTTTAAAAACAATACAAAAAGCATCAAATATGATTATTATAATGTTATTGTTATTATCCACCCATAATTATCTAAACCTGGTATTGCCTTTTATTGTATGACTTGACATTATTGGTGCTGCTGAGTTTACTGCCCTCTAGTGGCCGCGTAAAAAAACAGGAAAAAGAAGTGTATTTGGCTTTTCCATCTCAAGAATTTTCCCCTGCCTTACAACATAATCTGTTATATCTGTATATGTTATATATCCCTATATTTATGTATATATTTTTTTTCTTTAGATAAATGTTATTTTCTGTACATCACTGACATGGAATTGGGGATAAATAAACCGCATGATGTAAGTATTGCACACTGCCATTTTATTGTACCAAACTATGACCACGAGAGTACAGTAATAATACACCTCCCTTCACGACACTACCGTACTGTAATTTTAATATGAACACTGGAGGGTTTTTTTTTTTGTTTTGTTTGTTTGTTTGGTCTAGTATCTTCAGCAAAGTATTATTTGATGTGTAAAGTCAATGGATACACCGAAACGTACTAAATGAAAGGTATAGATGAGCAAAGTCTTTGGTAATTCGGATTTAAACCATCTTCTATTAAAACCAACCCACCCAATGTTTTAGAGAGCGCAAACTCACACTTGGCTGACCAATGAGAAACAGCAACACCAAAGATTGACACCACGTCTGACCAATAGGATAACTAGAACATTATGTTTACAACAACCCCCTTTTTCCCTACAAGGCGACTGTTTTGGTGAGTTGAGAAAAGTTAATTGAAGTCTTTGACGGCTTTTAAAACGCTGAATTTGAGGAGACGTAACAAAGTTGAACATATGTATCTGTAACCTCGGTACAGGAGTAAAAACACGAAGTTGTCAGCGCTCGTTTTTTGCTGTAAATGCAGTTTCGCAGCTCGCTCCCGTAAAGCTTCATTGTTGACGTTAGTTGTTTTGTTGTACTGCATTTTACGCAATAGGACGTCTTAGCCATTTAAGTCGACCTAATCATTGTTTTACCTTCCGAAACTTATTCTCGACATGAGTTCGTCTGCCATATATTCAGAATATAGCGCTTTTGTTCCATTTTTTAATCGACGTAACAATGTTTCACTGTACTTTCCTTTGAAGTTGTACTAAACGTAAAGACTTTGACTTTTGTGACGTTTATTGACAGCGAGCAGTATCCCACCATTCTGCTCGCATAAATAATTTTATCCGCGTTTATTACATTGATTTCAACTTCTTATTTAAACTGTATAATCGCCGTCCTTCTCCTTACTGAATGAATGGACTTTTAAGTGCGCATGCGTGTTGGACCTGGACGTTTATAAACAAGCCACCGTCACAGGACAAAATAATGATGTAATAGGTAAAAGTGAAACAAGTTCGATTTTGTTCTGAAAGTGAACAATCAATGCATAAGAACGTGATTTATGTTTATTGAATGTATATTGATTGGCTATTATGTCACTTAAACAATAAATGAACAACACTAAGACGGATGCCAGGATAGTTTTCTGTTGCTCATTAAAGCAAATCCATTATAAACCTGTTATCAACACCATAAATATCCACTCTGTGTTTCAGCTACATCACCATGGTTTGGGAGGTGAAAAATCCACCCATTTCATCAAGAGACTCCAAAAACTGCAACATGCAGCAGACCAACCCTCAGACTCAATACACAGGTATTTAAGCAAGTAGCAGTTCATTGCATTTTGAATCATATCAATAAAACAGGAAGTTAATTTAATGTCCAAGAAATATTCCTGTTTATTAATCAGTCAAACTGTATTTGATGAGCTCTTTTCATGCAGCAACACAGGGCTTTTAGCAGAAGGTACACTAAAAAAACCCAACAAGTTACGATCAATCAATAAAAACACCAAAAACAGAAAAACCAGGAAATAACATCATAATTAGAAGAATTATGAAGGATTTTTTTTTAATCTTGTAAAATTTGTGAGGTGAGGACTCAGTTGGAACGGAGAAAACACCTGAGACTGATAGAAACATAACCATTCTAGAACTAGAATAAGGAAAATTTTGGACTAAAGAAAAAAGAAATAAACATAAAACTACATTTTATGTATGATGAAGTCTAAAGTAATGCTAGTAACTAGATAAAAGATAATGTTAGAGGCATTAACATATAATAAAAAATGCAAGAGATTAATACAAAAATAAACCTACTTTAAAAAGGTGAAATAGATACAAATGCTGAATTTCAAGTAAAAGCCAGGTTAGAAATATATATTTTAATTTGCTTTTTTAAAACATCAACACTTCCAGGTGGCCTCAGGTGTTCAGAGAGGCTCCAGGATAAATGAATGGCACCTCACCCTAAAATGTAGTTTTAACTTTAGATACCGACAAATCACCTTTCCCAGAAGACCTGAGGTTTCTGGAATGTTTGTAAAGTTAAAGGAAACCAGCTAAAAAGACTGGTCGAAACCATTAATACTCAGTTACTGACAAGGAAGAGCAGAAAGAGTAGCATTACGGTAACCAGTTTGGTATGAAGTAAAATCTTGTATTAAGAGTCCCTACTTTAAACCGTTGAACTCTGGTATTGTTATTTAGGTGATAACACACATTATTTGTAACATTTTTGAGGTGATGTAACAAAAAAATCTGATCGTTTTACATATAAACATCTCAATTTTGAACTTGCTCTGAAGAAACTCATCCCCACAGCATGATACTGCCACCACCCTGTTTGGATTCTGGGTTGAACAGAGATCTGAGAGAATCTCAGGTTATTGTTTTATGACCTAACCCTGCTGAACACAATGGTGTCACACACACTTCCGATTTTTAGGAAAATTTCAGGAAAGTTCTGCATCCTTTTTCTTTCACTTTGGAAACGTATCCTACTTTGTGTTGCTCTATCACATTCAATCCCAATGTGACAAAAATGGAAAAAGGTTCTGGGGTAGGAATATCTTTTAAAAAATGAGTTGTTCTAATCCATCACCGTACTTTTCACTGTTTCCTTCAGGAAGAATGAGCGCTGATGGGAACCAGGCTCATGATCCACTTCGCTGTGACGAACACTTCCTCTCCTCCCCAGGCCTCCCCACCAGCGACAGCTTCATGGAATATGGTAGCTAATATATTAGCAGCAACATACCTGCCTTTTTTTTTTTTTTTTGAGTATCCGATCCTCTAAGCCACCATGTGATTTCCTCTCCCAGACGACCTGCCAGACCTACAGGAGGTTCAGGAGAAACTAACGACGGCGCCCGTTTACCAGGTGGAGCTTGGTGTGTCGCACCAGGAGCGGCCTCAGCCTCCTGAGACACTCTGGCTCACACAGCTGGCACACATCGCCACTGGCCCTCAGAGCCCGCTTCTACAGGACCTTCCTCACAGCAGGTCGGTGTACATCTCCAGACCAGAAATAGCAACCTCGGTGGTCTTTGCGGCTCATCAACAATGAGTTGGGATCCGCATTACACATGATGGAGCACCTCAGATTGTTAAGACCATGCGAAGAAGTTCTGTAGCTGGCCTGTGGTGGTCTCTGTTTATATCTGGTTGCAGGCTGGAGCATCACACCTGCATCACATTGGAAGCACTCATAGGGAGTCATTATCAATAATTCTTGGCGTTTAAAACACAAGATGGTATAGTTTATTGTCTTCCAGCAAAAGCAGGGTTTCTGCAGGTCTCACCAACTCAAATTTAAGACTTTTAAGACCATTCTGAATGAAATTTCTGACCTGTTTCACAACAGAAATGTACAAAAGAAAATTGCATGTTTTATGTAGTAGTAACAAGCTTTGTTTTTCCCAGAATGCACGTAGCACGTAGCATCATACGGGCAGAATGATGCTACGTGCTACGTAGTGACAAGTGGCAAAGACGGACGTCGTCCCGCCAACTATAATATGTAATTTATACTTACCAATGATAGACGTAAAAAAGCTAACTAGCAAGTTAGCAAGGGTTTATTAGCTCCTAGTAAGTGGTAGCTTCAAGCACCTCGAGTCAGAACGGGATGAAGATGTCTGCGGGTGACTCAAACTTTTGCCTGACCAAGTCTCACAGGAAAAATGAATTACATAGTATATATGAGAGTAATTAGTCCTGTCATGACACAGTTTAAGAACTGCAATTAACATATTCAAGGCCAACTTACATTTTTTTAATGAATTTAAGAAATTTTAAGGGCTTAATTTTAGGTACATGAATTTAAGACTTTTTAAGGACTCTGAAAAGATTCTAGCCTATTTTAACAGCGTCCTGACTGAATCTGCGAGTTTTATATAACTTCTTTACCAGATAGGTAGGGAAAATGATATTTGCTACTGATCCACAGATAAATAACCTGCCACACTGATCTATCTTTCAGTCGCCTTTTGACAGGAAAATTAAAATTCAGCAGATGATGACAAGGTCCTGGAGGTATCCAAGTGTAAACATCACTGGTTCCACTATGACATGATCTTCCTGCAAGTTGCTGGATCCTGACCTGTGCAAGAGATTTGTGGCCCAGTTGGCCTAATGTATAGCATCACTTTAGAGTTGAGCTTAGAGTCAGAAGGCGACATGGCTGTGAAGATTAAAATAATTTTTATTTTTAAGAAACCTGTAGAAAATAAGTTGTATTCCCAAATAAAGCGGACACCCATCTACTCTCTGATTTTTCTGTGGAACGTAACTCTAAAGTATTCATGGAAAATTCACCTATACGCGGATTTGCTCAGAGAGCATATTTGAAATATTTGGGAAAAAAACCCAGCTTCAGAGCTGAAGTATCTAAACATAGTTTCTTATCTACTCTGTGTTAGTAGGAAAAAGCCCGGGAGTACACTGAACATAGATAGCTGTTTCCAAGGTTATTCCATAAAAAACAGTGACATTTGCAAACATCTAACTGAATTATTAAACCTGAGGCTACAATACAACTTTTATTCCTTTTAATTGTCATTGCTTGAAGGATGGTTGAGGCTTTTAAAAGCAGGGTCATTACACCTGGTTTTGGTTTACCATGTGAATCAGAGCACGTTTGTTCTTAGACTGTGTGGTTGCTGTTTTTAGCTCCTCTACAGTCTGCATCCCGAGCAGCAGCAGCGATCTACACACCTACGCCCGTCCTCCACCTACTCTCCCTAGCAGCACATCGCCATCTAGAGTTCACGGCAGGGAACGACATCGCAGCAGGGTAAAGCCCAGTTCCACTTATAATAACCATCCTATGCTTTGTTGTGATTGGTGCTAACCGCGGCTGATGGCGGTTTTGTATTTGCAGACGAGCAGTGAGTGTGGCTCTGCCGTATCAACCAGGTCCTCCCTGTCTGACGAAGAGGACATGGGCTGGAGTTTCTCCTGTCCACCCACAGCCTGGCACTGCTTTCTGAAAGGTAGAGCTGTGCACAGACAGTAGTAGATATTCAGGAGGACTTAAAGTTTTAAAAACATAGCTTATCCATTAGCCAAAATCATTTTTTGAACTGCTTATGGGTTTTTTTGAACCCCTCTGAACCACTTTTTGTGTGCTTATGAAATATTTCTAGACCGTTTTAGAACAGCTCTTAGTTTATAGACGCTCCTATGCTCTCTGGAACTTGATTTCAGTATTTTCCAGGATCAGTATGGAAAAAAAGAAAGAGAAGAGGAAATGTGTGTCTAAAATTTCCTCCTTCCCTGTGTTCTTCCATGTGTTTGTTGTTTGTCTTGCCTTCCTTCTCTTCCTTCCCTGCTTTGTCCTTTGTCTATTCATTCTCTCCTTTCTTCTTCCTTGTGACCTCCCTGCCTTTCTTTACCTTGTGTATTCCTCCTTGCTTTCATCCAATTATTTTCTTCATTCGTTCTTTGTGTCCCTCCTTCTTTTCTTTCATTCCTTGTATCCTAACTCCATTCTTACCTTCTTTAATTTTTTCTTTCATGTGTCTCTCCTTCCTTTTTTCCTTTCTTCCTTGTGTCCTTTCATTAATTCTCATCGTTTCTTGTGTCCCATCTCCCTTCTATCCTTCATCTTTCTTCCGTTGTGTTTTTTTTTTTTGGTGTATTTCTTTCTTTCCATCAATATTTGCTTTTTTCTTTCCATCCTTGTGTCCCAGTTCCCTTTTTTCATTCATTGTGCTTTGTATTCCTTCCTTCCTTCACAGTTTTTTTCTGGTTCTACATATAAAGGATGCCCTCTGACATATCTGACATAAATTCATGGTGAACTTAAGTATTTTTTATTTTGATATGAATGCAAAGGACTAAAAACCCAAGGAAGCTAGGTCTGGAAATATCTGGAATACATATGTGAAAAAAAGATTTCCCCTTTCCTTCCTGTGTTTGTGTTAATGAGTGGGATGTTCCTGTATGCTGGTAAAAACAGCTCCCCTGAACTAAAGTGATACAAATTGAGAGCTCTTGCTCCTCTCCATTTTCAGGAACTCGGCTGCGTTTTCACAGCAGCTCACATGCGGAGTGGCAGGATGTTGAGGACATGGGGTCTGGTGAAGAAGACTGTGCCGATGAGGAGCGGTCAAGATTCCTGAAGGTATAACCGCTGTAATAGACACCTCCCTGAGCTTTTATTCGCTCCAGTGAGAATATCAGAAGGTTCTTCTGCCAGGAGACTGAATCGGACCCAGAGAGAAGTTCAGACAACTAGGGATCATCCCATACCTCGTTTCCACTGAGAGGTATGGAAGCCATTTTATGGTCCAGCGTATTCAGGAGAGTGCCTCCACAGCCAGTTGGACTCTCACTGGGCAGGCAGGGTTAAACCCAAACACCTAACGTAGCATCACTAGTGTGACCACAAACGTTGATAGAAGCACTAGTATGTTGAGGGCTTGTATCAACATTTTTCTGTCCTACAATCAATAGATAGTAATGTGTGATGCCAGTCGCTCCACCCTAATCATACCTTTGTGCTATGGATCTACAACTGAAGGGGGCCCAGGAAGGGTGCAGTACGGGTTGGTTGTATGGGTTGCTTTTACAATGAAAACAGACAAACAAAGGAACCAAACCGACTCGTGCCATACCGCTTAGTAGAAGCGAGGCACAAAATGGCCATAACTCTATACCGTCTGGTCTTTTTCAGAGTTATGGCTCCGAGGGCCTGCGGCTGGTAGAGCACGAAGAAACTGTGTCCTGTGGTCAGGCTGTCCTGCAGCTAACCTTTGACCCCGGTGTATTTGGACACACGCCGATCACAGCACGGTGCCAACTGGCTCACCCTTTCTACGTCAAAAACAAAGGTAGCAGCACAGCTGTCAAACAGTACCGGTGCTGTCCATCTCTACCAAAGACCCTTACAGCATCATTATTCAAGCTCTCTCTCTTCTCTCAGGGTGGTCCTCGTTTTACCCAAGCTTGACCGTGGTGCGTTATGGGATACCATGCTATGAAATGGAAGTAGGCGATATGTGCCTGCCTCCTGGACACAGGGATGCTAAGCATACGGATGATTCACTGGTGTTTGACACATTTAAAAGGTAAAGCAGACTTCTGTGGTTTGTATGATGTTGCAAGACAACTAAATGTTCGTTTCAGTTTTAGGAAAAGATGTTTTATTGTTAAAATTTTGTGTTTAAAGTATTTTTTCCACTATAAACCCCTTTGAGACATAGTAGGTTTTGAGTTGTTGACCTACCTACCACATCTTTGAGCTCCTTGGACCTTGTAGACAAGCATGCACCCCTATTCAGACTGTTTTTGGCTCACCAGAACTCCTCAGAAATCTACAGTTTTCACTACAGATCCTTAGGGGGGCTCTTTTACCATCTTGCCGTCTGCTTCCGGTTTGAACTTGCTTGGACAGCCATATGTGGCGATATTGAGAGTTGTGTTTAATATCCTCCATTTGTAAACTATTTTGATATCAAATTCTGTAAATCTTTTGCCACACTCATAAGATGCTACAAGTGTGTCTCTCAAGGCCTCAGACAGCTCTTTGGATGTCACCATGGTGTTCACGCTCATTTCAACAATCAGGTGCACCAAACTAAATGTTTGAGGTTCAAACAAGGATAAAAACCCTTCAGAATGCTGGAAAATGATGTTCTTGTGTTGCTGATGTTCTAACCTCGTGAAATACCTGTGTGATTTTAGCCATTTTAAGTGAGAACAAATGTTTAGGTTATGAGGTTATTTGTTCCTAACCATAAATAACATAAATGTTAAAAGTATTTTGGGGCAATATTTTATTAATATTAAGCATCGCCACTATTGTAATTGATATTAAACATCCAAACATCTGATTATTTTACAAAAAAACTGTCATAGGTGTCTTGATTGTTGCATGGCACTGCGCATTTAGCTGGTTCATTTAAAAAAATTATCTCCTGTTTGACCTTAATTGACTTTAATAGTTTGACTATTGTGAACAAATTTTGGCCCACTCCCACTCATCAAAAGGTTGCTTCAGTGAATTAAGGTTTGCAGGAAATGTTTGTCTGGAGAGAAGAGGCTTTCTACTGACAGTCCCTCCAGTTAATCTACTTCTTAAATTCTTTCCTCATTTTTCTTTGTTTAACCTTTAACTACAAACCGAAGCCTGTGGAGATTTAGAGATAAGCTGTTGGGTTTGGTTTGGTACCTTAAGCATTATAGTGTAGGGGTGTCCCAATTCAGCTTTTTCACTACCGATACAATACTAATATTGCAGCTTATTGGGCTGAGTATTGGCCAGTACCGATATTGACCCGATACGATATCAGCACCAATCATCCATACTTTTATGACTGATATTATATTGTGGAATGTTAGAAAAGGCTTGATCAGGTGATTTAACTCAAACAGAGACAAACTGTCAACAACAAAAGGTATGAGAACAACTGACCCATTTATTATTAACCAATGGGTCTGCAGGATACAAGCGCTGCTGGATAGAAATGCAGAAGCAGAATACTGGAGTAAAGTGCTTCTATTGGTGTGCTTATGTTGGAGATTTTAGATGCAGGCCGATATAATCCGATACTCGTTTTTTGGCTAATATCAGACTGATTTCCAATATTAATATTGGATCAGGACAACCCTATTATAGTCAAAGCTAAAGCTAAAAACTCACCCAAAGCTAGTGCTTGATTCATAGTAAAAATGTATTAATAGTCAAGCTAATCTAGATTTTCAAGTTTTTAATGACAAAAATATAAGTAACAAACCCAAATAATAAAAATACAATCTACTCTTCTTATCTGAGTTTAAAAGGGCCTTGGCAAAAGTAGCAAATCAACAACCTTTAGCTACTTCGCATTAACTGGGTAGTTAAAGCTTCTTGTTCTGAAAGTGTGTTTCTTTTGTAGTTATGACTTCACTCCTCTGGACTCCTCTGCTGTTTACCTGTTGAGCAGCATGGCCAGACGCAGACATGCCTCACAGTCCAGTGGGGGCGCAGTTTCTCCCGACAGAGACACATTGCAAGGTCTTGTAAATCAAACGCTTTAAGATTAGGCCCAGTTGGTTTTAAACTTTAATCTCAGATATGATGATTTCTGTCACATAATGTAATGTGAAACTGTTTACCCTCCAACGCTCTCCAGATAGCCACAGTCCCAGCCATTCCCTCTCCAGACATCCAAAGCCAACTAAAGCTAAAGCACAAGCTAGCAGCAGTGCCTCGCCCAGTAAGTGCAAGCGGCCAATGAATGCCTTCATGCTGTTCGCCAAGAAGTTCAGAGTGGAGTACACGCAAATGTATCCCGGCAAGGATAACAGGTGGGCGGAGCCTTGTTTCCTCATGGTAGCTTTCAAAAATCCTTAAACCTCTGTAACTTTTTGTCACGTTACAAACACAAACTTTAATGTATTTTATTTTTATGTAATAGACCAACACAAAGTAGGGTGTTATTGTGAAATAGAAATACTTAATCTAGTAGTGATGTAGATGACATTATTTTGCCCATTTTTTATATTAAAATATCTCAAACATACAGACTGGCTGGAGAATATCTTTTTAATGTCATTTTTACAGTCTTGCCACAGATTTTATTGTTTTTATTTTATTTTATTTTTTTTGGGGGGGGGTTCTAAATTTTTCTTTTATGGGGGTCTGGCCCCCCTTGTAAAATTTTTCTAGGGGCACCACTGCTGCTGAAGAACAGTGTTCCCACAGCATTTTTGAGCCACCTTCATATTTAACCCCCAGCATAGTGTTTTCTGGGCTTCACTGGATTTCATTCAGGTGTATCAGAGTAAGGTAGGGGTTAGCACAAAGGCTGGCTACATTTTATAGATTTTTTTAAAAACTGTTGAAAACGATGTACCCATTTCTTTCCAATTCCTTTCTGTGCGTTGCATTGTGTTGGTCCTCTTTCTAAAATCCATGTAAGTGGCAGCATGTGAAAACTACAGCTTTAGGAGCACTCTGCATATGGTCAAGCGTGTGCATCTGTGCCGCAGAGCGATCAGCGTCCTCCTCGGCGAGCAGTGGAAGAAAATGCGCAGCGAGGAGCGCCGCGTGTTCACCCAGCAGGCCAAGGCGCTCGCAGACGAGCAGAAGAGGCTCAACCCTGATTGCTGGAAGCGCAAAAGAACCAACTCTGTAAGGTCTCTCAGATAGTCACGGCTCCACCTAACGCTTGGCTGACCCATGTCTGATTCACCTCTTGGTTTGTTTTTGTTTTTTTCCCAGCAGGGCTGCCAAGGAAATTAAAGCTGAACTGACAAAGCATGTCGGAGTACACACAGCCAACAGAAAAAAGAAAAAAAAAAAAGAAAAAAAAGGAGCCTTGTACTGGGATTCAGAACAACATCCTGTTCACAGCTTCTGTGTTTATGAGGTCGTCGCTGAGCTCAGAACAACAAAGTAAACACTCACAGCTGCTCTCACCTGTAATAAGTTAAAATCCTGTTTGAGAAAGTAGTTGTGATCATCCTGCAGATGAGCGTGGTGTCTCCCTCTCAGAGTCAGCCAGAACCACAGTGCAGATGAGCAGGTTTTACCTTCGAGTGGCGTTCATCAATTCACAAAATGTGAGCCTATAAAAATGGAGAGATATTTTGGTTATGCGCAACGTCTCTCCTTATGCTTGAACCAGGTGGAGGTTGGGGTGCTGTAACAGTTTAGCCAAAGCAGTGTAGCCATTTTCTCTAAGTCCATGTCATATAGTAGGATATATGCAATTTATTTTTCTTGCTTGTATTATTTGTATTTAAACTATGTGTTGTTGCACATGATTATATATCTATTTAGTGTTAGCTTATTTCAGCCTTGTTTTAATGGAGCTTTAGTGCATAATGCTCATCTACTAAACAAATTTACACCAAGTGTGGCATTAATTCATTACCACTTAAAGGTATAGTTCGGGATTTTTAATATAAGGTTCTGTTTGAGGGTTAGAAGCAGTTAATATTTTTATTTGGTGTGAATCAAGATTACCTGGTCTGGAGGCTAAAGCTAACGTCAAGTCTAAGAGGGGCCAAAACCAAGGCAGAATCCTACTGAAGGCAGAATCTTAAGAAGGGCTATAGTAGTTGAACATTTAATGCATCTTTGCAGAACCTGGTGATTCTGGATGCGGTGCGCCACCTGTGATCGTCCTGCGTGAAACACATGTGGTACATGCAGAGAAAGCATTTTGGGTCACAGTGTTTGATTTAAAAGTAAAGTAGGATAAACAACAAAACTATTACAGCAGTTGAAGTAAACATTGTGTTGCAGTGTTCATTATTGAAAGCACATTTTAATTTAGCTTTAGCCAGACTAAAGTGTGATTCATTTTAGTCATTTATTTATTTTGGTTTTACTGTCATATTAGTCAACAAAATCTTACCATAAATGTCATGGACTAAAATATGAAGTCATAGAGCATTTTTAAAGGCCTCTGACATCTTTTGGAACGTCACTTCTTTAACCTGAGGTGAAATATTTATTCTGGATTTAACGGAATTATTTATTCTTTCCAATATACAAACACAGATTTGATTTTATTTAAAAACCTTTACATTGAGTCTTATTGGCTATTATTCGTAATATGTCCAGCATCTGCATGCTGAAAATTAGATGTGACTGGATTTCATCTCCCTCTGCCTCCATTGCCTTTGTTTATTTTTGTAATTCTGTGATGAAAATGTCAGTTGTCGTCATGGTTGTAGTCAGTCTGCTGGCGTTTTTATCAAGTTTTCGTCTAGATTTTGTTCAAAAACAAGGCGCTACATGACGGCTACAATGGAGATATTTTTTTGAAAGAACAATGCTTAATCAGTTTAATTATTAGAGCTTGTATTTTTTATATCAGGCTGATAATCTAATTGGAAACACTTTAGGTTTCCTTGTTTGTAAGTCTCTTTTTGTTGGAAAGTCAGATTATGTTTTGTTGGGGTTTTTTTTTTTGAATCACACGTTTCACAGAGGAAAATTTTTGGTGGTGCACTCCTCCAACTTTCATTTCCTGTGTACCACTGTGACATTTTTAAGACTGGAGATGCTTTAAAAAGATAGTGCACTTTGTCGTTGCCTCTCCACCTCAGTCCATTAGCTGTTAGCTTCAGCCTCCAGTACCAAATCATTTGGATTTCAACTCGCATCAACCACCTGAGTCTTTAAGGTTTTGGTATTAAAGGCAACATGTGGAGTTCTTTTGTAAATGAACAGCATTTCTGTTTAAACTAAGTGTGACTCATCAAATGTTGTGAAGCAAATACGTTGAGTGCATTTGTCTCTTCATCAAACATCTGCAGAGCCAGATATTAAAGCCACACTTCAAACAGTGTACCGGTGCAGAAGACGAGCAAAACTGGCACTAACTTCTACAGGGGACCTTAGAAAGAAACTCTTTCCTTCTCTCTGGCTTTTATTTTGATAGAGGAGTAAGCTGGTTGAATTTCCTGAAGGAAGTGCAACCAAAGATGCATTTGATTAGTGATTAACTGAACATGGTCACAAATTGTGCTTTTGAGTTTAATTCACTGGGCCAGATTTATGCGTTTAGCTGTACTCAGAGCACATTTGTGTAAAATAGAAGGCAGATCAAGTTAAGCAGTGCTTCATTAGGCTTTGTGTCACTCAGCTCTGTTTCAGGTGTTTTAAACCTCCACAGATGAAGTGTTTTATTTTATTTTTTAACGTTCCAACCAAAAATTACAGCGATACCACCCCTTTTGCGTCAAGTTCATCTTCACCGTTCAGTTCTGTTTTGTTGAATTCATGTTAGAAATGTTTTATTTTGCATATTTCTAGTCACTGAAAGTCAGGAAATTACAGTGAAATCTTTGTTTGAGGCAAAAACACAACTATTGAATTTACATGCACCCTTTAAAGAATTTCTTTTACAGGAATTAGCTGTCCCAGTGAAACCAGGCTGATTTTTATTTGCATTAGCTCTGCCTGAATTTGCAGTTTAAAGAAAATGTATTTACCATAGTTAGTGCAGAATGAGTCATTTAAATAAATGAAGATAAAATCAACAAAAATATGCCGAAATTAGTCCAGTTTGGTGTAACTTACATTAAAACTGAATATTCTTTAATTCTGATGGCATTTTATCTTATTTGAAACAAAAGTTTTACTGTGTAGCCTACCTTTTTATACTTTCAAATCTAGTTATACACTGGTCTTCGATAAGTGTAGAAGCATAAAAAGTGCAACGTTCTGCCTTCGTATCACTATTGTAAAAACATAACGAGCCATTAAGCACGCACTTTGTATTTTATAAAACAAAAGTGAACATAATTACATCTATGGATTCACAACTTACTGGCAGAAAAGCTAGCGTTAGCATGTTTGCTACTTGATTCATGTGGCCACAATACAGGCCAAAGTGTACATTTTAATTGATTTGGAAAAATGTATTGTTTTCTTTACCATTTAGGAGAAAGTTTATAGTTGGGTGCTGTTAATAACTTCATAAACATATTTTCAGATAAGTTTAGGCTAAAGCTAACAGCTAAATAGATTGTGCCATGATGAAAGCAGATTTTTACTCTTAAACCAAATGAAACCTTAAAAATGTCCCAGTGCTTCATCCAGACTGTTTTTTAAACCTTTAAACCACCATCTTTATATAAGCTTGCTAAGTGAAAGCTTTTCTGTTGATTTTTAAAATGTATTACTCTTCGACTACACTGGCCACATAATAGAGAGATGTCAGGTGTATTGGGATGGGTTTCTTTGTGATTACACTTTTTAAGTTCACTTTTCTCATCCAAAAACAAGACAAAAAAAAAAAAAAAAAAAAAAAAAAAAAAAAAAAAAAAAAAAAAAAAAAAAAAAGAAGAGGTTGAAACATTGGGTTAAAAATGAACCCAACCCTCAATGTGTGCTCTCACTTTATTTTGCATACGTGTATTTTATGAAAGTATAGCACGCCGCTCCATTGTAGTTGAGACAAACAAATTTTTTACTGACATGTTTTATTGTCAGTACTTTCAGCTCCAAGTGGGATGGTTGCATTTGGCTGTTTGTGTTGTCGTACCTTACCTGTCGGCCATCTTTGCAGGGTAGATTTGGTAACGCCCTGGCTGCGCTCAGTCTTCTCTTTTTGTTCTGCATCTTCCTGACTAATTTTCCCTGTTTTTAATCGCTGTTCATGCACTTCTTTCCTCTGTCTGGCTATCTCTGTCCAGGATGCCATTCTGCTTTTCAGAATATTTGAATAAATTTTTTTTTTTTTTTTTTTTTTTTAGAAAACAAAATATTTGTGTACAAGTTCTATTTGCTTTAGGTGGAGAATATATTTTGTCCTTTAAGTTTTGCCTGTTTTATAGTTTGACAAAACCCTTTTATTATTGTGCTCCTGCAGCACTTTTATACACCAAGACACCGTAGAGCCTTAATTGACTTAAAAATCTGGATTAAAGTAAAAAAATCTACTAAACCATAAGCCTTTAAATATTTTATGTAAACATGACTTGATTGGAATTCCTTTAGAGGGTGTGTGTAGATCCACTTCCCAAGTAGAGGGTGAAGACGTTCATCCTCTCACTGCACAGTAAGGGTTATTCTTAATGCACTATATCCACTTTATCTTCTGAGACTGCTACAGTATGTCATGACAAATATTATTATTATAGAGAACTATATTTTTGTTTGAATTCATCTTTATCTTCTCGTGTTGCGTGACTGGATTATCTGATGTTTTGTCCACGCTGTGATGTCACATACAGCTCAATCGGGGGGGGGGGATGATGTCATGTAATATGTGAGTGAAAATAAAAGCATGATAAACATACTGCTGTCCAAGTGGCTGGTTTGTTCATGTTTGAGATGATGAAGTACAGAGCCTTGCAAAAGTATTCACACCTCTCTTATATAAGAAATAAATCCAGCTGTTCTGTGAAGGCCTCAGCAATTTGTTAGAGAAGAAACATCATCATGAGGAGCAAGGAGCACAGCAGACGGGACACAGAGGACGTTATGAAGCTATTTAAAGCTGATTTAGGTTATAAAACAATACCCCAAGATTTTAATATCATCTCACAGAGCTCTATTGAATGGTAATGAGTATGACAACTGCAAACCTACCAAGACACGACCGTCCAGCTAAACCAGAGCTCAGCGACCTTCACAGTCCTGAAAGCCATCCTTGCCTTTGGTCCTGTTAAATAAAAGCTGTCTAGAGCCACAAAAGTGACATGTTTGTTCCAAAACCTAGAAAAAAAACAAAGATTAACAAAGAACTACCAAAAAAAAAACCCAACAACAAATGACTACTTTTTCTTGAATTTCAAGTTTATGGAACATTTCTTGCAACGTTAAGTGCCATTTTATGGATATGCTATGCATTTGTTGCTTTAAAAAAAAATAAATAAAAAATAATCAGTGAAACCACGACAACTAGATTGTTTTATTACCTTTTTTTTTTTTTTTTTTTTTTTTTTTTTTTTTTTTTTTTTTTTAAAAAAAGGCTTTTTTCTTTATCATTTTTGGCCAGAACCACTGTGGAAAGGAAAGAGCTAAATATACAGCAATCCTGAGCTGGTTTGTAAAGAAAGGGTCAGATCGCAGTTTGCATGCACTAAGCTAAAAAAGAGAGATTTGAAAAAAACAAAACAAAACAAAAACAACAAAGCATTTCCCTTCTTTTCTTCTGTTTTTGTAAAAGACATTTTAAACTTTGTTTTCTGTCGCATTAAATTCCAACAAAAGCTGATGGCTGCAGTTGTAATTCCACAAAACGAGAGAAACGCTTAACGTACATTAAAACTGAGAACGTGAAAATAAGCAAATAAATCAGAGGTCAGCATGTTTGAAACAAATCTTTAATCTTATGGTTTGACATAAACACTCCCCCAGTTTTTAGCTGGACATAAAAGTAAAGACATGAAGCTGCTACAATAATCAGAGGGATAAAAACGTACTCCAGAACATTCAATTAAAACTATAGTCATAATATTTTCAGGCTAAGTTTATCAAATAGAGTCCACAGGTATGCTCTTGGAAATGACTAGAAAAAATCAGCTTGTATAGTAAAATAGAAAACTATATAAAGGTACAGTATAAACATCCAGTAGTTTGGCCTTGAGAGGGGTATGTACGCGCAGAAAGCGTTTTCTGCCAGTGAAACGGATCAGGATCACAGTCTGCAATCACAAGTGATGTTGGAAAGCGGTGAAGAGGATCACATTTGAACACCTTTACAAAACTACAACAGTCGTAGCAAGTTTCCACGGGAACGGCTGGAACTCTTAGGTACTTTTTGCTTACGTTGAAGAGAAAATCTAAAACTTGGTCTCAGGTTCTCGCTGCTACTTGTGCTGCTTGGATTTCTTTTTAATATTCAGCAGGTGGATTCACAGCGGAGAATATCTTGAAATGAACCAAAAGAGGTTAAATATACAGTAACGTGATTTAGAAAAGGCACTGGCAAGGAGACAAATTAGGCAAAAATAAAGTACAGTTGATCTCACATCCGCTGCTTCATGATTTCACGTTTTATGGATCATCGTATGGATCATTCAGCTCTCATCTGCACCTCATTTCTACAGCATCGCTATGTTATCAGACGCCTGAAAATCCTTAAGAAAAAAAACAGATTAGCAAAAGAAAAGAAAAAAAGAATAAATGATTTACAGGGATGCAATTGAAACCAGAAGTTTACATACACTGAATTAAAAAAAATAAGACCTTTTTTTCCCCTCATTGGCTGTAGTTAAATCAGACCAAAGTCAGTTAGAATCATCAAAATTATTTCTATTTGCTAAATACCAAAATTATGAGAGAAAGAATATGTCAGATTTATTTATTAATGTCTTAAAAATCAAAAGTTCACATACATGTCCTCAGTATTCTTGGTAGCATTGCCTTTAAACTGTATGACTTCAGTCAGAAGTTTTCTGTCTCCTTCCACAAACTTCTCACAGTAGTTTGCTGCAGTTCCTCTCGAACAGATTTCAAGGTCTTTTTAACTGGTGTATGGAAACTTCTGGTCTCAACTGTAAATTCTGACGCCTCCAGTATGCGAGGAAAGTGATCCTAACATTTCTCTAATCTTCTTTATTCAGTTAAATATACAACTTTAAACAGCAGATGTAGAAGTCTACACAGCCTCTGGTGAAATGCAAGGTTTGTGTGATGCCCACCATCATAAATCCTTTCAAAACCCGTCCTACCTTAAACATGACAAACACCACGTGAAAAACTAAGGACACCCCATGAAAGTGAGTGCTTTTCTAACATTTGGACAGATAGATGTTTGAATATTTATTGGAACTAAAATGAAAAACCTCAAGTAACATAACTCAATCGACAAAACTGAAGAAACTGCACGTTTAACTAAAGTTGATTCATTTGGATACCAGAACGGAGGACATTTTTGTCATTAAATGCAGCATTCCCAGAGCAGAACCCCATCCAGACTGTGTAGCATGGAGGTGGAAAAGTCATGGTTTGGGAGGTTTCCAGGATATTTGTTGATTTCTTTTCTTTAATGACTAAAACAAGGTAACTTGGACAAACATGTTACATTTCTTAATAAAGATATCATGTAATTATTTTTCCTCACAGCTGCATTCCCATATTGTTCAACTGACAAATATTTGAGAGGTTATATATACAGTGTTATACAACCAGGTTATCGTACCTTTTCTTTTTAAGTATTCACATCCTTAATCTAGTAGGTGGTAGGAGCGCCTTTTGATTCAAACCAAAATTCGGTCAAATTTGGAAAAACAGCAACGTCACTAAAACTGGATGTTTCTCAAAAACCGATATAAAAGACAAGGTGGTCCACTAATCACAGAAGCTCCCAAGAACCTGGCAGTAACACTGAAGGAGCTGCAGGACTTTCTGGACAGTACTGATCGTGTTCTACATGTGACAACAGTCTATTGTATCGTCCAAATGTCTGGAATAAGGAGGAGGGTTACAGTCAGAAGCATTTTCTTTGAAGGAAAATAACTAATCTTGACTGGAATCTCCAAAAACCTCGTGGAAGAATGACTTACTGTCTGAAGAAACTAAACTTGAACTTTTGGCCACCATTCCAAAACGTTAGCTTAACACAAAAGCAACACAGCGTATCACCAAAAGAATACCACCCCAATAGTAAAACATGGTGGCAGCAGCATCATGCTTCTTCAGATGGAACTTCACCTCTTCTCCAGGAGGGGGAAATCATCATCAATACCTCGAAATACCAGTCGGTTTGGAATCAAATTTTCAGGTGTCTGCACACTGAAGAATCAAAGCATGATGTATAACAAAAGAAAATTGTTTTGGAACAACCGCGCTATATGAGAATAGAACTATATCTGACAGAAACTCTGTTTGGTGATATGAACATGAGAACAGACGTCCTTACAACCTGAAAGATTTGGAGAACTTCTGCAAGGCAGCGTTGCCAAGGGTTACCAAGTCAAGATTTGCTTGATAGAACATCTGCAAAAGACTGAATGCACACTTAAAAGGTGGAAAAGGTTTGGAAATGGTTTCTCCAACTTATTTTTTTAAATCATAACCAGGAATTTTAACAGGGGGTATTTTACTCTTTGTATATTCACTTTAGATATAGAACAGGTAAGATACTAAAGCTCTTTTTGGTTACCAATCTGTGACTAATGTCTATCAAACCATAGAGAATCATCCATTTATAGACAAACTATTTTGTTTAGATGTGGCAAATCTGCAGGTACATTGACGAGAACTTTAAATGACGCAGCCTCAAGGAGCTGTGGGATCTGAAATAGCTGAGCAACCGCTGAAACGCCTTTGAATTCTTTAAATGTTCGGCAAACAACACGGTTTCACTAAGATGCTTCTGTTTCATTATACTCAGTAAATGTCGTAAAGTGAACACAAAAAAACCCCACGTGTTGCGTGTGCCTGTCAGTTGGTTGGACATTGCACGAGGAATGTCCAACCAGTTTTACACCCTTTATCCCAATACTGATGCACTAAACAGCACACAAGAAGCATTGATGTCTCACCAAATAAGCGTCAATTCTACATGCTTAGACCACCGTAAAGCATGGCTTCACCTCTCAATCCAACGTACTCAGGGGAAAAAAATACACCCAGAGAGAATGCTTATGGATCGTTTGTTTGGTTAATCCTGTGAGGAAAACAAAGTTTAAGAGTAGATGCGTTCACACAGCGTTTCAAACTCAAGTCGCTGCAAACTTTCTTATGGTATTTTTTTAATAACATATATAATAATATGTAAATTAGGCTACTGTTAATTCTAGTTTGACTGAAGTCAGAGTTGAAATTCTGGCTAATTGCCACTAAACATTCCAACTTCATCATAACCTTTGACCTGCACTGTACCTTTAAAAAATGTTAATGCTGTAATAGAACATTTTGGAATAATAGAACATTTTGGAATACTGCAGCACTTTTAGAGTGTGTGTAATCTGCCACATGGGAGCCACTTGTTCCGTTGCTTTCAAGGCATATACATGACCAAAATATGAACAGTTCAACTTATTAATCTATTACCCAGGTTCATGACAACTTTACGGTTAAACTCAACAAAATCAGTGAGGTCATCATTTCCCCTTGGTGCTTGGAGAAAACATGGGATGCTCATCATACTGCTGCTAATCGGTTTTCAAATTGTGAAATATGTAAAAAAAAAAAAAAAAAAAAGAGCGCTTTAAATAGCAAATAGCTTTTTAGGTGTTCTTTCAATGTGGGCGACAGCAGTATTTCAGTCTCCCTGTGATGAGCAGCACTGTTTTGGAAAGACGGCCAAAAAGCATTTTAATGAATTGTTACATTTGACCACAATAATGTGAGCATAGTGGATCTTAAAGCATTGAGATGCTCACTTTCCACAGCCGTGAACTGCCCACACACTCCTTCTGAACACGTGCGAGTTTGAGCGGGTTTACATGAGCGACTCCAGGCTCTCTGTGACGTTGGACTGTCCCAGTGGTACCGATCCGTTCGTCTCTGGACTCTGCAGGGCTCTCTGGTCCTCCTGGCTGCTCACCAGGCTCAGTATGGCTCGGTACAGGTACTGGTACTGCTCCTGTGGAGTGGGCAGAGAAGAATCACAGATCATTTTCAATACAAGTACAAACGTAAAATCTCATTATATTGAGATATCAAGACTTGGGTGTCTTTTTTTTTTTTTTTTTTTTTTTTTTTTTTTAAATACATACCAGGTTGACAATTTCACTATGTCACTGTTTCATTGTGTCATCACCTGGAGACAACATGATCTGGAGCTTGTTTGATGCAATTCTAGTTTTGTTGTCTCATTATCTCAAGATAATGAAATCTCAACCCCTTCAAATTTCACATCATTATTATCGAGCTTGAGCTTAAGCTTCATTTTTGTGAACATTGTTTTATGATCAAAATTACAAGAAATAAAGGCTTGAAATATGTCACTATGTGTAATGAATCTATATAATATTGGAGTTTCACTTTATGAAATGTCAGACAAAAAGTATTCAACTTGTTCATAATATTCAGTTTATTTTGTTTTTGTACATGTAAAACTGACTGATTGATATTAATAACCATCTTCAATCCATCTTATTGCCGTTTGTGTTCAATCCATCTTGTTGCTGCTGTAACTCAAATTACTCAAGGTTCTTCAAAGAGTTGTTGTAGATGCTGATGGCTGCGGGCAGGAAGGATCTCCTGTAGCAGTCTGTATTACAGCGCATTTGAAGAAGCCTCCAACTAAACATCTTCCATGAGATATGATATCGGTGATATTGAGCATCGTCCACAACAGCAATATTAATATCACATAACAGCCCAAATGTTCATATCAGCGCATTCCTGATATAGAGGTTGCTATAGCAGGAATTGTTGAGACAAATGGTCAATATATTTACTTCAACTCAGAAATGATGACAATAATGCCTGTTGCTAGTTGAATCTAACAGCCTTCATCGATACAGGTTATCCCTCAGCGTTGGGAATGAACTATAAAACTGGGCATAACAGAAACACTTCTCATTTTTCTCCACAATCACCCTGATTTCCAAATAATGAGGTGAGAAAGTCAACTTGACTTTGAGGAAAAAAAAAAAAAAAAAAAAAAAAAAAAAATCACAATTCACACAAGATACTAGGTCATTCTTAGCTTCCATACATCAATTAGCTGTAATTCACGTTTTAATTTTTTCTTTTTTAGAAAATCAGCTTTTTTTCCTCTTGAATATGGAATATGGAAATGAGTCCAAACTCTCAAAGTTTTCCAGTTTTATCATGTAGACCTGGAAGAAGCTCAAGAGAAATTCAACACTCTTCCAATACTCAACACTGTGTCAGTACTTACAATATCATTAAAAACCCCAGGTCTCATGAGGTTGGTCATCCGTGCCACCATGTAGACATCCACTGTTCCCTCCTCCTCCAGCTGGTTGAACAGGGTGGTGAGGGCACAGAACAGCCCTGATGTCGCTCCTCCCAAACTGCACACAAACACACATTTAGCTCTGAAAAGAGTTTCACAATCGAGGGACGCTACACGTGTTTTACTCACGGATCGTGCACGACTGTGGGTTCTTGTGTGCGTCTGCTGCGCTCTCTGACGATGCTGATGAGGTCGAAACTGTTTCTGATGGGACTGTCTGGGTTAGGCCAGCAGGGGGTGCTAAACTGACGTACATGCAAGGTGCAATCATTCTGGAAAGAGGCACAGACACTGCATCAGGCACTGGACTCTAAATAAGTATCTTTATGGAAACTATGTAAATATTGCAGTACTTTATGGTAGCGTGTGTGAGAGTTTGTCACCTGAGGAGACTGCATTGTAAAATCCTGCACAAAAACTCTCTCATCATTGGTCAGATGTACAAGCTCCTCCCCCGTGTGAGACACAGTGAATCCATCAAAGCTCAGTGGCAGGTCTTTACTAGGCCAGTAGACACAGCAGTCCCTCTTTTCATTCTAAAAAGTAAAAACATGAGAAACAGATGTGGCTGCAATAAAAGAATTAATTTAATAGTCTAAAAAAGTAGAGTGTGAGCAGGTCATACCTGATTGTGTGTGTCTGGCAGACAGATAACTGTGTGTGTGTTGTGCTCCCAGATCATTCTCCAGAAATCTTCCACAGTGCTGCTCAGAGGAGTCTGACTCACTATGAACTCTTTGCAGCAGTGGTATCCCTGTAAAAACATGTGATGTAATACTGCAAAACCTCAAGAGCAGTACTTCTCAAATAGTGGGGGCATGGTGAGGTGGCACGAGGACTTTATTTTTGTCTTTATTTATACTTGACTGGTAAACAAGCCTCCGGTCACTAGGTGGCAGCGGTGCTCAAATTAATCAAGAGGCTGCCTGTTCAATCTAGTAGATTAAAGATTCCTAGGGGGTCATGACAGAAAATAATTGGGAACCTCTGCCCTAGAGTTTAAGTGTGAAAATTCAAAGTTACGAGAATTTGGGTGGAAATATCTCTCCGAATTGGAACATCGATTCTGGAAGCTTACATAAATAAAAATCCACCCTAAAGCTAGTTCTTGATTTGGCTACATTAGCAACTCCAGATGCACAGAGAAACTGACCGCTGAGCAAAATGGGTCAATTTTCAGAGTGACTGGTCCTGACCTCTGTCTCGTTGGTTGGACTGAAACGTCGTACCTTTTTCCAGTCAGTGAACGCACCATATTTAATCACTACCAGGTTGAACTGGTAACAACACTCTTCAGTGTGCATGATGTCACACAACATCACTGGAGTGTCTAAAAATGTAGTCAGTTGAAGATGTTTTTCATGACATATTAAGACATGTCTGTAGTTCATTTCGGCTGCAAGAGAGAGCGAGATCAAACATCGATAACAGGAAGGTTGAATGTATTATGGGAGAGTTTGATGCTTTGAAGTTTTTAACTTGTCTGTTATGAAACAGAAATCTTAGAGTTGAAAAAAAAGACATAAATTTTACAAGGAATACACACAAAACCTGTTGGTTTAACTAGTCTCTGCTCCTAATCGCTCCCACTTCATCTTTAGATTTAAAATCCTTGAAACCAAAACTACCAATTGCTTTATACCCCCCACTCTTATTAAAAAACACAACTATAAATGAGATATTGCAGCTCCTCAGAATAATCCTCCAAAATATTAAGCACAGCAGCTTTAAAGTAACAGTAAAAAGTGACTCACCGTAACATAGGAGGCATTGATGTAGCCAGTGGAGTTGGATTCTGAAGCCCCCAGAGAGACTCTCGATCTCTCCACTGCAGAAGAACACGGATACAATAAGTTCACAAGAAACCATCCTGGCAAGTTAAAACAAGAGCCAAATGTTCTTTTGCTTAATTGATTATTTACATTTTGTTGACATGTCTCCACTTTAAGCACCTCATTAGTTGTCAACACTTGCTGTTCTGGAGTGAACTCAAGCATTTCCTTCAGGTTTCACTCTACCCAGATAAATCTCACTCTATAAGCAAAGCGTCAACACTCAAAGCAAAACATGTATTCCATACTGCTGTTGGGTCTTGTAGACCCCACCTGGGCCCCTGCTCCATACCCAACACCACTTCAGGACTACCACCATATTATATCCACAGTTACTGTAAAAGGTGGCGGTACCCACTGGTTCTTTCAAGCATTTCCTTGGCTCTTACGTTTCTGAGATCTCTTACAGTAATAAAGTTTCACTTTCAAAAAATTTGGTTATCTTTTTTGGGTTTGCTTATCAAATTTGGGCTTCTTGTTCCGTTTACTGAATCTAGCCTCATTAGCTCCACTAAAGTCAGTGTGCAACACTGCACAAAAGTTTTCTATTGGTTCAGCCTTGCACTCAACAAAACAGCATTCAGGAGCTGCAAAATATTTTTTTCGCAAACTGGTTGCACTGTGGAAAATATCCTAGTAATATTAAATGCCTTAGTCTTATTTTAGCATTTAATTAATATGCAATGTTTTGAAAACAATGATATAATATGCCCAATGTGCAAGCTTCAGGCACATGTTCCACATCTTTCTGACCTGCTTTGGTATATTTTCCTCTCAGTGGTACCATAGTCATCATAGCATTTTGAGGCATTTTGGGGATGTATTTGTGGATGAAGACCTTTCTAGAAACAATGTTGTGTATATGAGGAAACAGAAAACTCATTGTGAGAAGACTACATTTGGCTGTGTGCAAGGTTATAAGAGTGTTTGGCTTCAAAGGAGGAACATGTTTGGCTTCAAAGGAGGATCATGTTTGGCTTCAAAGGAGGAACATGACCAAATGGTGAATCTTTCCCAGAGTCACTGATTGAAATTGTAGCCATAATGTAATTGAAACAGCTTAAAGTTGGGAATACCAAGTCTACCATGTAAACAACTGTAATGAAGACAAAATAAGGACCCTTCATAAGAAGCTAAGATAGAGGAGAGTTCCCTCAAAAAAAATCCCACAGGTTCTCCTTAATGATGCCTGCATTATTCAGTCAGTCATCTGGTCTTGTTTACCAGGCATCAGCGCTCTTGATCTGTTCCTGTCAGCATTGCCGTCCTTCAGGGCAGTGCTGTAGTCTGCATGCTTTGCCTGGCGCTGACTTATCAGCTGAAAGGTCGAGAAAAACAGTCACCTTCAGAGTGTTCGCTTAGAACGAAACTGAAAAGAAATCAAATGAAGGCTCCACCTTGAACTGTTTGTCCATGCGTGTTCTTCCTGTGGCGCTTGGGATCAGGAGGTCAGAAACGTAATTGTGTAGGAGGTCAGAGGTGACTGATGTGTCCCGGCTCAAGATGGCCTCAACCAGAGCATCGTGGATGAACACGTACTGCTCCTGGGAAATATGGAGAAACAATCAAACTGAAGGTTTATATCTTGTTGTAACAGGCAGCTTGGATTAAAACCTTAACTCTTAGTGATAAGTCTCAGACGTTTACCCCAACAGAGGACGATTGTTGGGTAAACCATCCCCTCTAATTCTCCCTCTAATTTCCCCCGTCACACTATTGCATGTCTGCCTTTGGTTTCACTGGTGTAAGATATGATATTGTAGGAAAGATTAAAGCTGCAGCTTTCAAACACCATGCGTGCAACACATATACATCACTTCTAAAGAACCGATGCAATAATCCAATACCATAACCAAGGGTGTATTCAAACCTGACACTTTTGGTCTGCTATAAACGTACCAGAATTTGTTTCCCCCGTTGGTCTGGACCTTTTGTAAAGGTGTAAATATACTTAAGTGAACACTGGTCCAACCAACTGGACCAAGACCTGCTTTTTGAGGTGGTCTTGGTCTGTTTCCAAACAAACTCTGGTGCAGTTCGCTTCTGGTGTGAGAACAGACCGGCCTCGATCTGAACCAACTACAACGAACGCGGACTTCACGAGCCACCGTTGCTGGGCATCATGGTAAAAGTTAACCCTTCAGTGTTGCTAATGTTACTACTGTATGGCTGGTACCCATCTCCTTCAGCTTGCAGCAGGCATTTGCAGACGCTGTTCCAAAATTAGAAAAATAACATCGCAAAACCTGCGTTGAATTAGCTGCTGTTGACATTCAAAATGGTCTTGCAGTTGTAATAGCAGCACAGACATGCACAACAGCAATGCAGCACGCAAGACTTCCATGTTTTGTTTTGTTTTTTGGGGTCTGTGCTCTGTCCTGCCCCCCCTTATTTTTGTCCAACATTAGCAATGATCGTCAACCACATGACTTTGTTTGCAAGGTACAGTTCACTTGCAAAAGGCCCAATGTGAAAGCAAACCGCACGAAACGAAAAAAATAAAGTCCACTTTTGGTTCCGGACCAAACAAGTGGACCAAAAGCCGGACTTTCCTGGTGTGAATACACTTTTAATCTCACACTAAGCTATGCTGTCTGCACTGATGAAGATTCTACTCACCTTGGCATGATGGATGTTTGAAACTGAAACTCAAGGCTTGACCTACTCTACTTTCTGATTAATTTGACCAATTAATATCTGACGACTTAGGGCACTCATAGAACTTTGAAACATTATTCCCAGATAGATAATCTTTACATGTGAAAAAAATATACAATGACACAGTGATGTCACGAAAAAAACAACCTGACATCATGAGGCTGCGTAACACGGAATTACACACCCTTGATCCCAATATACATGTGTGTTTTAGAGGAGGAGAGCTAATCAAAAGTGACACACACTTCAAGGACATGACAGGACTTGATGTTTCACAAAATCGTCTGAATGTCTTAACATTTACAGCATGGGTAGGAAACAGTGTGATAGAGGCTTAATATTAAGGGAGACTCTAGTGGAATTTGATTAATTTTACCTCCGTCTGAACCAGGAAGTTCCTCTGTGTCCGGACGTGTTTTAGGAAGCCGAGAACATTTACTGTTCCCTGATCTTGAATCTGCTGCAACATGCTGTCTATCACTATGTAGGTTCCTGTTCTTCCTACACCAGCACTGAAACAAACAGATGAAAAGATGATGCCAGGTTCACTTTAATGTTGTTAACATGATAAATCCTGTTCAGCTCTACCTGCAGTGCACCAGGACGGGTCCCATCTCCTGTGTTCGGGCCCGAGATGACGCTCTGATGAAGGACAGCACTGGCAGAGTGTACTCTGGAACACCCATGTCCGGCCACTGGGTGTAGTGGTAATGCAGGACTGTGTGTTCGACTCTCTACAAGAACAAATAATATCAACTCTATCTGACACTGACACATTGCTGAGGTTTGTTTAGGTTCTCTTTGTGCCGCATGTTAAACATAGAGATAAGAAATGTGTGTATGCAAAGTACCTTATTTGCTGTATCCCTGACTGTGAACGTCCGCAGTGTGTAGTAAGCTAGAGTCTTGGTGCTTCTCAGAGCCACCTGGTAAGAACCGTATTCATCTTGGTTCTCTTCTGGCCAGTACTGGTCACATTTCGTCTGTGGAAAAATTTTTAAAAGAAGGAGGATGCAAGCATGAAATCCTGAACCGGCGCTGATCTTTGTGGAGACTTCTGTGTTTGTGTCAGGTCTTACACGTCCTTTCTCCTTCAGATTGGTGATCATGACAATAACTCCAACATTCTGCTGCCAGATCATCCTCCAGAAGTCCTCTCTGCTTGCTTTCAGTGGCCCCTGAGCTGCGATGTATGCCCTCGTTCGCTCATAACCCTGCAAACGTAGAACCAATTTGATGGCTACAGTTGTAGTGGTAGTCTCAGCTGTGACCCTAACCCAGGGTTTCCTCGTCGGATTAATATTTGTTGCACAATACAGAAAATCCTCCTCTGCACCATTAAATACTTAGAAATTATCCACCTGTTTCTATCAGTTGTATTTATCTGTTGTATTTATTCCCAATTAAATAATTTTAAAGTAAATAAAAATACCTGTTGACTTGTGTGCAAAGCTTTATAAACAAGCTAAATCGTAAAAAAAAAAAAAAAAAAACAAAAAACAAAAAAAAAACAGCTCTCACTAATTGAGACTAGAGTCCTACCGTTTATGGCAAAAGGAATAGAATCGCTCGTGAACGTCACCGCTACTCTCAACAGGTATGACTTGGCTTATCTAGTTAGAAATATTTTGTTTTTTCTTTCCACCAGTATCTTTATGGTGGAAGTTGTCATCGAAGTATCTTTTTTTTTCTAACACCCGTTACCACATGGGTTGAGTGATGTGTTGGTGATGTTAATAAGCCATGTGTTTACTTCAAACTTGCAACTTATTGGCCGAAAGCAAAACAAAAACTTTTGCTTTTGCTAGAGATAGCCTTTGCTATCTCTTCACAACACCATAGAAACAAGTAGAAGCTAAAAATGTCACAAAACACAACTTTTCTCTCTTTGCTTTAAACCTTTTAGCATAACCATACAACAGACTTGATCTGTGTATAAACACATAAAAGCAAATCACTCACGTCAACAAAGTTGGCATTAATGTAGTCCCCACACTTCCCATCTCTGTCCAAACTGTTGGAGAGCTTTACTCTGCTGTGGTCATCTGGGAAAGGAGAAACAGGTCATTAGATGAAGCTTTGCAGGTTTGCATGTCCTAAATATTGAGTAATTACAGCAAGCAGACACATACAGGCCAGTATGTTAATGTAGCGGTTCTTGTTTTTGTTGTCAGGATGATTTGAGCTGTCGGCGGTGATGCCCATGTCGACTGTACATGCCTGCACCTCCTGAAGCACAACAGAATAAAGAAAAAACAGGATCAATGGAGGTGAGCAGAGCTAACTTCTTTGTAGCTATATAGAGAATTAGTCTGCTCTAAGCTTAAGAAGAAGAGATTTAAAAAACACCGTCAGTAGAATAAGAGGCTCGGAGAGTAATTTCAAATCAGGGATGCTAAGGTAAGCTGACATTTTGCCTTTCTTTCACAGAACGACAAAAACCCTCTGCAGCAGAGGGATGGAGGGTGTCTTACCTCATACGACTCTTTCACAATCTAATGGAGGGTGGTGAGGATGCGGAAAGCACGACGATGGTGGTGGAGATGGTGAAAGGAGAGTGGGACAGAGGGACAAGACGACAGACAAGGAGTCAGTGCAGGTCCAGGAATTAGGGTTCAGATCCACACAGAGCGGAGGCGTCGAGTGGGAGGTACACCTCCCCACCTGAGCTGTGGCCTGCAAGCTTGCAGCTATGTTAGCGATGATGCAATGCTCTACATGGTGGGTGAAACAAGGCTTGAACCTCCTAATAATTTCAGGGGTGTAAAACAGTAGCGACTATTTAGAAAGCAGAAACACTGATATAAAATGGGAGGGAAACATGGCAGACCAACAATGCCTTGCAAATGCATTCATTGCCTTTGAACTTTCTTACCAGGTTACAGCCACAAACTTCAATGTGTTAGCACAAATACTGTGAGGCAAAAGGACAATTTTTTGACATAAAAATGTGCAGGATTTATACTCCAACCATCTTTCCCACACCTGATGAAGGATAGCATTCCCACAGCATTCAAACAAACCAAACCCTTTGAGCAACCAGTTTACCTCCTTGCCTGTGGGGGTACTGCACCAAGAACCACTGAAGGAAGCAACACGAAAACCTCTGAAGAAGATATGAGTGCAACTTCCTTCATCTTGAAATGTAAACAAAAATAGAGTGGTGGCAGATTTTAACCATTGTAGGACTTCTCTTTTGTCGTTGGTCAAAGACCACCAGGCATTTCTCTTGCTAGCGTGAGACTTGCATGTTTGTTTTGATTGTATTTACCCAGAATGCCCTGCACTATAGTCTGCTTCCTGCTTTTGGAACAGTCTCCGGTCCGCTTGGTGTTCACATATGCAGGCTTCACTTCACCTGAACCGAGATTCAGGATTGTAGGTGGACTATAGTTCACTTTTTTGGTCTGCATCAGAGCATTCACACCTCCCCAAACAAACCAGACTTTCTAGGCAAACTACAGTTTGATTAAATAATGGATTGAATATGGCTCAAGTTATAGACGGGGAAACTTTAGGTGCTTGCACTGGATTTTACATAGGAGCAACAGAGTAAAGGGGGTTGAACATAAACGAAGGCTTTAATTTTCAGATCTATTTGTAAAAACATCCAATTCACAATTATTTCCGTAACATAAAATCACAATAAAAAGGACAGAAGTTTGTGGTTGGAACAGGAAAAAAAGAGAAATATTTTATTGTTTTAATAATTTTCCAAGGCACTGAACACTTCAAAGAATCATATCTGCATGTGTGTGAGAGAGGATCATGTGTGGAAGTGTCAAACATGCAGATGTATTCTTGAATCACACTTTAAACCACCATCAGGCAGTTTTCTCTTAACACCAAGTGTTGTTTTTGCCTGCCAAAAAAAAAAAAAAAAAAAAAAAAAAAAAAAAAAACTCCCTGGGAGTTAAAGCAGATCTTTCTGCACAGAGTCAAATCCAAGAGCTCATGATGTTAAAAAGAAATATGGATGCACATTAGGGAGCTATGACAAATCATTCCGCCTATTTTCCTTTTATGTGGATTTAATTTAATGCACCTCAAACTCCCTGGAGAAGGTGTTAGTGCTGTGGAGCTCCAGAACATGCTTCACAAACTGCTTCACCGTCAGAGGCTCGTGGCAATCTGGAACACAAGATTCATAGTTTAACTCTGTTCTTAATGAGGCAATGTAACAGGGTGTAGAGCGAGAACCCCTCTGAGTGGCCTACCTGTGGCAAGCAGCAGGGGCGTGGAGGGAACAGATAAGACTTTAGGTGATGCAGGGTCATCCGGGTAGAAATTGGCTGCCTGGAAACAGTTTCTGGAACCAGAGATGTCAAATTGTTCGTGAAAAGATGGTCAAGCATGATGTAGAATTGATAGCGTGTGTTTATGAGGGTTTGTACCTCCAGTAGATGAGTATACCCACTAGCACCAGCAGACAAAGAGTGGTGAGAGTGGAGACAATAGCCAGAGGAACTACTGTCCTCTTCTCCTTCTCTATGCCTTCAACCAGCCCAACCCGAGACTCATGGCTGCTGTTGCTGCCCTCTGAAAGAGAGAAGGAAGCCCTGCAGAACTCATGTTGCACATCAGAATGGTTTAGAACTGCTTCCAAGAAAAGGAAAATTCAACATTTTGTCCTCATGAAGACACATGTTGGATATTATAAGGAAACCATGAAAATCTGAACATTTATTATTGCTTGAATTTTACATCAAAGCAGAAAACTGCAACACTTTACAAGAAGCAACAATTGGTCTTATGATGAGATTACAGAGATGGATCAAGATTTTTAAAGAGAGATTCTGTTAAAAAAAATTTCTGTAGTACATAACTCTCTTGGCATCTTTGTTTAGTATAAATCCAGATTAGAGGGACCCTGATGCTCAAGCTAATAGCTAATCTGAGATCAAGACCAAAGCAGACTTTTTCCGTCTTTAAATAACACCAGTCTCAAAACCATCACACTGGTTTTTGCTAATGCTATTTTCTGAACCTTTAAACAGTTGTGCTGGTTGCATTGGGGTTACTGTCATTTAAATAAATATTTTCTTTTTGATAAACAGGAAATGCATGTAGGGGGCTGTGCACCACCAATTATCTTCCTATCTGAAATACGTACTGAGGACAAAACCAGAAAAACATTTCCTTACACAGTAATTACTTAACAAAAAAGTAAGACTGTTTAAAAATTGATAAAATAGCCTTCACGTTAAGCACTGTAATAATGTAGAATTTTATTTCACTTCACTTTCAAAGACAGTTACTAATATTTGAAATATTTTACTCTTAGTACGTGTTTTTACATCTTTTATGTGTCCTGTTGTGGCATTTCAGTTGTAGCATACAGAGAAGTTGGTTGTCTACATACGTCTGGGCAGATTTGTTTTAGAAAAGGAATACTAAATGCGTGATTTACTATTAAATTAATACTGCATCCAGCATCAAAGTAGACAGACCACATTGCTGCAATGGTACACTGTGTTTGTATGACCTTCAACCATTTGGATTATTTGTGGGTTGCTGCATAGGTGTGTGTACATGTGGGGGAGCGTATGTGTAAGAGTATTTGTGTTGAGTTGACATATGTGAGCAAGTGGAGGTACACAGTAGTTAGAGTGGCAAAGATGGCATACAGCCTGCCATACTCAGCACCCAAGAGAAGTAATGTACAGGTAGACTCGACTGCAGAAGGTCGGAGCCACCCCAGGCTGACAGACACAAGGCACCACCCAGGTCAGCCATATTCCCCGCACAGAGGCAGGTCATCAGTGGGCATCATAATAATCTACTTGATCCAGCTACTATGCTATCTCCCACCGTCAGGACATGCCTGGGAACAAGTCCCGATGGAGGCACGGTGCCCGCATAGACTTTAGACAGCAAGGCTGTCCAGCAAACAGGAGAGACCCCCACTGAGCCCCCAACATACCAGGCAGGCACTAGGCCGCTGCAGTAGCCAGAACTCAGGAGGACCAAAGGAGGGAAGCCATATTACCATCCCACCTGGTGAGCTTGCCCCAGTGAGGTCAAGAGGGAGGGATGCCCACCAGAAGCTTCTACTACAACCCACAGGCAGCCCGACATATCCTTGGAAGCTATAGGCCACCCAACGGGAGCCCAACCCATCTGGGACATGGCCCGAGCAGCCATACAAACAACATCATACCAAGGGAGCGAATCCCCCCTGTGGGCCAGCTGCCCAACTTGCTCCCGCCCTTCCTGCTGGCACCCACATAACTATAGCGGCGACCATGGCTAGAGACTCCTCAGAGATCCCAAAGATACCACAAGGGTTCTCCAACACCAACTAATATAGACTTACATTAACTGAAAAAAAAAATCTAGAAAAGTTATATACAGTAGGTAAGATATTAATTACTTCATTCCTTTTAATTATAGCACTTCAAGAATCCTGAATTCTCCCTCTAAAAAAATCATGATTTCTTTTTCAATATAACCAAGCACTGTGTGAGTAAATTTTCATGTAGGTTTAATTGGCTCTATGAGGGGAACAGCCTGTAAATTTGTAACCTTCCAGATGCCTCAGGCTCAATTGGCCTTAATTTCAAAGGGGTGGCAAGGCATGACAAAGAAACAGGATGAAGAGCAGAAGGAACTCATCTTCGAAAACCACTGTGTCAAGCTGAATACCTCCGAAACACAAAATGATTTCATATTTTATTACTTTTGACCTTGAACTTTTTTGTAAAGGTCCTAAGGCTTAATAAAGGATGTAGAAAGACTTCTGTAAGGACGTAGGGGAAAAAAAAGCAGGGCTGCAAAAAAAAAAAAATAAAGAGTCTGACCATGTTGACACCAAGGTATAATCTGGAATCCTGACTTGCTCACCAACCCAGACCACAAGGGGAGTCGCAATTTCTGAGTTGTTCATTTAAGTCAAAAATCCTTCTTGAAATAATGAAAGGTTTTCATCAATCCAAATCTAGAAATTCAATATGGATTTACCATACAACTATAAAAGATAGCCATAGTAACAGTAATTACATTACACCTTAAGCCCTAAATAAGACTAATGGGTAAGCTCAAATCTGATATACTTAAACTGATTTGTAGTAAAGGGAGAATACATTAACTAATAAGCTTTCTAGAACGTTACTCTATATAAAAAGAGGCAAATTCAAACACTGTGTCTCATTTACCTCCCCTTTGTTCCAGTTTTCCTACTGGAGTGTCAGTGAATCTGAGCAGAGGGAAATGATCCTTCAACACGATACTTCCTGTAGAGTGAAACGATCCAGTTCCATTTGAGAAATCCTCCAAAATGTCTTTAGTAACACTTCCATAACCAGCTCCTTCTGCAAGTTCTTCCCTTTCCAGAGATCCCTCTGTTGTATCAACAGCAGACCTGAGTCCAAAAACTGGGATTTCCAGAGTTGTGTTTTCATCCTCTTTGTCACTGCCAACATAAAGGTTCCTGTCATTGGTCACAAACCATGCTTGGTCTGGTGTAGTTGCATTTTCCCTTGATGTTAGCCAGTGACTAACTGCTCTTTCAGATACTAATGCTTCATTGCTGCTGTGTATTCCATTTCCCTTGGACATGTGCTTATTTTTGTGTACAGCTTGGGAACGTTCTTGATCACCATCAACTTGTTTTAGAATTTTGTGGTCCTCAGCGGCCGCTTGTTCCCCAGAGTCACTGCCATCCTCAGCCCCACTGCCACTCCCACTGTACAACTTCCTTCTGTTTTCAGCTTTCACTTTGCCTTCATGAGTTTCAATGTTTCCCTTATTTTCCTCACCACTCATCTCATTTTCCTTCTCAATGCCCAGTTTACTATTTACCCCACTTCTATTTCTCACTGCAGATATTTTACTTTGAGGCACTATGCTCTTTTCTCGAGTATAATCCATGTTTACGCTAACAGCTGAACTTGAGAATGTTGAAAACTTAGGTTGAGTTTCAGCAACTTCATCTGATTCTCCACTGAACATGTTGCTGTCATGGCCAGAGCCCGATCCACTGTCCTCTGTTGAACTCAAACCTCTAGAATTAAGTAAATGTGTGTTTAAATTAGAATAAAGATCATCCTCATTTGTGTCTGCACTGGATCCCTCTTCATTGTTATGATACAGCTCTGACAATTTAAATTGATTCCTAGTATCAATCTGAGAAGTCTTCCGACTGATCTCTTCATGTTTGGTTGTTTTTGCTAGCTGGGCGATAGCTGATCCATAATTAGACTGCAAAAAAACAGAGTTAGTGGTATTTACCGGATCCTGGGAACTCAAAATAGTAGCGACTGGTAGTGCCTGTGAGGAGTTCAATGAGTATTCCTGGAGGGCAAGAGAGAGATGGGAACTGTTGGTGAATTTGGAGAGAGGTTTGAGGGGTAAAGGAGTTGAACCAAATACATTTTCCTCAGCAGAGACAGAGGGCATAGGGTTTATGCTCATCTTAGTAAGGAGGTTAAAGGAATCTATGAAGGTGGAAGACTGATCAACTGTTGGATCTTCAGTCCTGGATATTGGTGTATTTGCTGCAAGAAAAGCCAAAACAGAGGAATCCTTTTTCAAATGTTACCTTTTTGAAATGAAAGATATATTTAAAGGTAAGAAACCCAATAGGATCTACTAGTATCCATTAAGCAAGCTAAGAAATTTTTGCTTGTAAGTGAAAAGATGGCAGAAATCCTTAAGAGTAGAGATAAAGCAAGGTAGCAGAAAAAACCCCACTAGGGAGCGCTGCTGAGCCACAGAAAAGAACATAGACAGAACAAGTCCCCAGCAGCAGATGCTAATCACCAATCTTGAGTGAATTCAAGGAGATTATTATGAGGCAGAAAACTCAGACCTCGTCAAGAAACATGCAGGAAGATTCAAGGAGTCAAGCAGATTTAATTCAGTGCCACTTTCGAGATTGAGGAAGCCCCTGATTATTACTCCAATCACAGTCAACATCCTCTTATTCCTCATGACCACCACTGGAATCCTCCCCATCATGTCCCTCTGATCACAGAGCACAGCACTGATTAGATGCACAATTGTGGTCCATTAAAAGGAGAAATTAAAGCACCCACTGCAATCTCATCCAGGTGTGTACCCATCAATACATTTGCAAAGCGCTGCTGTTGAGTAAAATCCCTCAAAGTGAAAATTAATAGCTATTTCTAAAAAGGAATAGGATAGTATAATGGGATGTGTAATTTTTCCAAGAGAAAGTGTTTTGTCTTACCATTGAACAGAGGCTGAGTGGTGTGCATCAACCCTCTGAGTAAAGAGGAGGTGGTGAAGGATTTGTAAAACGAGTCGGAAAGAGTGTTGCCTGCTGTTGCCGTGTTTTCCGTTATCCACTCTGAGGTGGGGGTGGCTGAATCTGGGGTAAAGGATTTTTGCATAGGCTTGTTTACAGCGGCTCCACGGTCTTCAGGGTTCAACGCTGAGTCTTTGCGCACTTCATTACCTGTGGGCAAAACGTGTATGAAGATAATTTAAAGCAATGGAAAAAGATGGGACACCAATAAGGCATTGAGGCCATAAAAATGACTGGACAAACCCAAGAACACCAACCATCCTTGCAGGGTCTGGAAAGTACATGAGTCATTCTTTACTAGACATCAGTTGGTTAAAAAGGCCAATTTTAAAAGGTTATGATGTCATCCACCGTCTAACCAATTCATTGTGCTGGTACCCATCTGCAGTGGTCTCTGGGCAAGTTAACAGTGGTGACAACTCCTCCACTGTGCATCTGTTATGGTTTCATTACTGATTTTCTGTTATCCTGTTTCTACAGTTTAAAGTTATTGTTTTAATGAGATGCCAGAAAAAGTGCCATAGAGACTGCAGTTTTCTCAGCCAATACAGAGCATTGTATTATGAATTCTGTCCCTCCTCCACCAGTTGCTGCAGACCACCAATCAGATGACCTAAAGAACTACACTTTTCCATTCCTTACAAAAAGCAAGAATTCGGCTGTCTTGAAAAATTTCCACTTGAGTAAAACAAGCACAGTCACGGTGTGGAGGCTAAAAGAGCGCCCTCATCAGTCATATTGGAGTACTGCTGTTTTGAAAAAGGAGTTAAGTGATAGACTACCTAAAAATATAGTGAGTGTTTACTCAAAACCTTTGCTGAAATCCATCCATCTGTCCATCTTCCACCTATGCAAGATTGTGATGGTCAGGTCAAGGGGGAAAACCCCAAACTTGCACCCCCAACACACACTGCTGCGAGAAGCTAACCATCTTTCTTATGGCTTGAAGATACAATCAGAACTGAATTATTAGCCAAAAGCTAAGATCCTGAAATTTCCTAACCAGGTCCTCTCCACTCCATATCTATGACTTGAGATCCTGTTCATGTATACCATAAACGGATTTGGAGACAAAGAGCAGCAGCAACCCTGATGGAGTCAAACTTGCACTGGAAACACGCTCAAGTCTGTCTGTCCGTCCTTCCAACCATCATCTTCCGCTCTACTCTGAGCCCTTCCTGAATGACCCAACTCTCACCCTTTGCTTTCTCTTAGGGAGAGCCCAGACACTCTGCAGGGGAAACTCATTTTGGCTGTTTGTTTCCTTCGGTCAGTACCCAGAGCTAGTGACCATAGATGAGGGTCGGAACGTAGATCAAACGGTAAATCGGGAGCTTCACCTTTTGGCTCACCTCTCTCTTCACCATGACAGACACCTGGTGTATCACCTGTCCATCAATCTCCCACTCCATTTTCCCTCATTTGTGAACATGACCCCAAGATGGTCAAGTCTCTGTATCCAAATTCAAAATAACATGCTTTGGATAAGAATATTACAGCTGTTATATTCAATATGTTATATTTTTGCAGTAAAAGCGAATTGCAGAAAAAACAGTTGCTTTATATTTTTTATATCTTTACTCAAGGTAATCATCCTATGAGAATGTGACAGCAGTCTATGCCTTGTCTCCACCAACTCAGAACTTATCACATAACCCTAACAACAGGTACTCAGGGTCTACCTCTAACCCCAAGTGTCCAGTGTTTACCTCTAACCTTAAACAAAGTATGAAACACACTTTTAAGGGAGCACAAAGGTGGGAACAGCAGTGGAAACCAAAGTTAAATCTCACCTGGCACCACTGAAGGAGATTCTGTTGGAGGGTATGTGATGATTTCCAGTGGAGAGCCAGTGACTGTGTCTTCATAGAAGATATCTGTGACTTTGATGTCCTCCATTGGGGGCGTGAAAAGGTCAAACTTAGTGGGACTGTTTTCACTAGCTTGTTCGGGTAGATCATGATCTATTGGCTGTAAAATGAAGATATGGTGGACATGAACCCACACATAGTGAAAGTGCAGAGAATGAGAAAGATGCATGAAATACATGAACACATAGTTGGTCATCTCAGACCTGTTTTAACATTCAGAACATTGGGTGACTAGGAAGATAAAGAACATACTGACCTGAGGTGACAGGACTGACAATGACGCCTCTTCTGTGATTTGCCGACGAATTGGTGGTGGCATTGTTGTTCGAGCAACTGGAAATAGAAGGCCTGGCTCCTCGGTTATCCGGTTAACCCAAATTGCACTGGTGCTGTCAAAACTTGGACTTGTAAAAGGTGAGTTTGCAGGGATCAGCTGATCATCTTCTATCCAGTTCTGGTCGCTACCATGAGGGGTCAACCTGTTTTGGCTTGCCTTCTTTCCCACGTTCTCATCCGGTAGAGCTTTTTGTACATTGACAGATTCAGACGGCATCTTTGGGTTTAACTGTTTCCCAGTCTGGACTGGAGTGTGTTGATTTGCTTGGGATTGATCTGTGGTCGGTTTCTGGTGATGAGTAGGTTGGTTCTGGTAAACTCTTGTCTGATCAGCTGGGATTTCCTCCACTGGTCTGTGGTCTTCTGAAGTCAAATCCAGGTAATTCTGGTTCTCTGGCCTCTTCAGTCCAGCTACATCTGATCCCTACACAGAGAACGAACTACATGTTTGCTTCAACATCCTCTAAAATGGACTTCAGATGCTCAATTATAAGCTTCTGCCAATACAATGACACTCATTTGCATAATAAGTAGGTTTGTGGATGTGACTAACTAAACTGCAATTGTGAACAAAACGGATACAGAAATTCGGCCCAGTTGCAGCAAGGCAAACAGACCGTCCTACCTCCCTGCGGCTTTCAGCCTCCTTTGTCACTGTGTCAGGGGTGGAATCACTTTCTGGAACGACAGGTATAGAATAAACACTCTTGATTGTAATGAGTGCAACAGGTAAAAGAAACTCTCACAAAGCTTGTGTCGGTCCATACCAGGGTCTTCTAAAGGCATGTCGACTATAATCTGATCACTCCATCGTCCTTTGAGCCCGTTGGTACAAATAGCCACCACCTGAACCACATAGCTACTGTTGGCCAGCAGGCTGGAGATAATGGCACCCTGCAAAAATCACACAGTTTGGACAAAATGAATCATTATCAAAGTTCTTTTTTCTGACACAAAGCAAACTTTTTCTTTATTTTCATACTATATTATATTTATACCACATATTTTCAATTGGATTCAAGTCAGTGTTTTGTGCAGGTCAGACAGTAAAGTTCACTTTGTTCTCCTGGAGGTAGTTCCTCACCAGGAGAGGCATATGTTTTGGGTCATTGTTATGTTGAAAGAAAGAGAAGACCTCGACCCAGTTATGCTGCTCACAGCTTTAGGTTTTCTTTGAAAATCTTCACATATCCATCTTTCTCCTTGAGTCATTCCATCTTGACAAAAGTTCCAGATACCCTAAACTCGCCATCATGTTTAACTGTGGGGACCAGGTTGTTTGGATTATAAGCAATATCTGTATGGTCAATGAACTCTAGTTTCATTTCATCTGGTCAAAATAAATACTTCCAGTTTGCAGAATCTTTCTCCTGGTTATCTTTAGCCATCTAGGCTTTGAAGGTGTCTTTTGTCCACAAGTGAAGTTGTTCTTGGTTTGCAGTTCATTCTTGTGCAGTTCAGTGAGTGTCTTCTTTTAGAGTACAATTCCTGACCTGAATCACAAGCCTATTTTACAAAACACTTCATGGGATTAAGGCGCGTTTTTGTTTCCATTTGTTTTGCGGAAAGACTGATAAAGCAAGTGAAATAGGATAAGGATGCTATTGTTCCGAGTTTTGACTGAAGACATGCAGAATATGAGGAGATGCTCTGACCCTGGCTTCCATTACAAATGCTATCGCTTCAAATTTTAGCTTTCCTTCTCATCTTTTGATAATTATTAGGCTGCCATATACCTTTTAATGAAGAATGATTATTACCTAGTTACAGTCCTACATATGGGGCAAAGCAGACAGGTTTAGAAACACTGGCAGTGGTTCCTAACCATTTCACTTTGATATAAGGCCCTTTGCTTGTTGGTACTTTGAAAGCTTTAGTACAGAAGGCTCACCGTTTCTGTCTCATAAAACTGTTAAAGTGTTCTTTGGACCTCATGGCTCCAATTTGGACAGATGGAAAATAACTGGAACCCTTAAAACAAAGAATTGTCCTGGGAAAAAAAAAAAATCAAATCACACCCTAGACCACAATGTAATTAAGAATCTCTGTTGTGCATTAAAGATTGTGGTACACCAGTGGTGCCCATTTAACAAGTTTTTTTTCATGAACAGTAGACAAAATCTACAATGACTTCATGTTCTGAAAACATATTTGAAGAGACAGGAAGAAAAACCTTAGGTGGGGCAAATGGTTATGCGGTCTTATTTTCAGTGATGGTTTTTGATATGGGCCATATGGGCAGTTGCCCAGGGTGGCATTAGCAAGGAAGGGAACGTAGACCAGACAAAAATTATAATTAAGTTGTCAGTTATGCCCTGAACAAATGTTTTACGGCATGAAAGAATGCACAGTGATGGGGAGCTGGTACCCCCTACTTGCTGCTGACAATGGGAAGAGTACTACATTGTAACTGGTTGGAGGCGACAGGATAAGGTGCTCGCCCAGAGCTCTACTTATCCAAGAACCGGCACTGCTCAGGTTCTCCTTTTCTCTTATTTCTTGTTTAGCATCTCTAAAGGGGTAGCTATATCATGTTAACTGAAGTTACAGCAAGCCCCGCCCCACCCATGACACATACACAGGGGCAGAACTACATACTTCCTAAGGTATACGCGGACACATTTATAGGCGATCACATTGATCACATCATTTACAAAGCTGTTAAAAACAGAAAATATTGACTCGAAATAATTTTTCCACCATCGCTTGGGTGCCCCCTCTAGAGCAGCGCCCCTATACATTGCATACCCACGTTTTGCGCCACTGCACATACAAATTATTATGGATACAAATTCCCATCATGACTGTGAAACATACAGAATAGAGATTCACATTTATGCCAGGAGTGAGTGAAATTACTGTCAATTTTCATCAATTATCTGTTGATGTGTCAAATGTACCTGTGAGGACTGTAGATAATGGAGCAAAAACTTTAGCTGAAATTGCATGTGGTCAAAAGGGAAACCTCCTGCATGTACTAGACTTTACCACTATCCCCCCTTACAGAAATATCCCTCATACCACATCTTGGTCTCCATCGGTCCTGTACTCCTGTTTGTTTTGATCTCTGCCCTGAAGTCTCTGGTAGGTGACGGTATACCAGTCGATGGTGGTGTCGAAAACTATGCGGGGACGCTCCCACGTCACCACGATGGTCGTGTCGTTCTGAGCTTCGGCCTGAACGTTTTGTGGCTCTGAGCTGCATGCTGGAAACAGCAGAAATGAACATGTTATCTTAAAACCTTGAAAACTTGTGTGAACACAATATAGGTACCCTCGAAATGTGGAAATAAACAGCTGACAACAGGACTGAAAACATCCTCATACCAACAATGTTTTCCGAGGTAGCATGAGGTTAAGTGACTTGATAAAAAATACAGGCTCTGTTTTAAAAAACCCAGTTTCAGAGTAAGTGTGACATTGAGTGGGCGCTGTACATGTGTGCGTATGCATGCATGAATTTGTTACAAGCAAAAATAGCCTCTTATGAATACCTGAATACTTTATTTCAATTTCAAAAAGAGCTGCAAAATAAATTGCCCATGCCGATCAGAGCAGGGCCACTGCACTACAAAGTGGAGGCCCCAGGCAACTCTAAAGATCCACTTTGTTTCTGGGCCAATGTTATTAAGATGGAGCATATCAGGAACTTTTTTATGATCAAAAAAGGAACTGACCTTGAAGGACAGAATTAGCTGCAAGTTTTCTCCCCAAAATTTTCAGAATTCAGGATGGTGAAAAGCTTAAGCTAGGGCTTATTTTTATGATACAAAATGATAACATTCTGCTTCTACTGGGAGTTTAACGTGCTGTCAGCTGATGTCAGTTTCCCAGTTTTGGTGCTGAGCTGTCTTAGATCTGCAAATCAATCAAACATTGAGCAAGCAAAGCATGCTATACTATGCTATGTTTTTCAACTCCCAGGGCTCCATAAAAAGGCATAACAGATTTAAATTACAAAAATGCACATTTGATGTCAATGACTTTGATTTTGGAACATTGGTTAAGTGCTTCATGGCTTTTTTTTAGTTGGATCAGGTGTCTATAATATAAATAAGGGAAATTAAAGCTTGAAACAAACAGTTTTCAACAATAGAGAGCCCTTCTAGTGCTAATTACAGGGGTTGATTCTAATGGTGGCAGCGTATCTGGTTCTGGGTACAGAGTGGAAGAGTCTAGCAGTAGCCGTGGCAACCTATCCATGATGTAAGGCCTGTGCACACTATGTTGCTTGGTCATTTTTTTAACCACTTTCTTATATTTTTACTAAGTGCTTTATCCTAGATGAGAAAAGGTGATAACATAGCCTATAGGTTTCTGCATATCACCTATCAGTTTCAACCTTCCTGTTGAGCTACAAAAGAACAGCATATTTGGTCCTGGGTACAGATTGGAAGAGTCTAGCAGTAGCCGTGGCAACCTATCCATGATGTAAGACCTGTGCACACCTATGTTGCTTGGTCATTGGAGTATTTGAAGGAAGAACGGCCATGCTGGTCTTACACCAACCTAACACGCCCACACCAGCTTTGTAGTGACCCAAGCAATTTAATGTAACAATGAAATAATCGATAGACATGTCCTGCACTCCCTGCTGAATATGGCTCATAGCTAGGGAGAAACAACCACGTCTCCAAATTGCGCATAGACTGGTTGGTGGTTGACCACAGAAAGTTTTTCAGACTGCAATTTAAATAGAAAATGTTTTTCTGATGCTATTGAAGAGGAGCTTCGTAATCATACAGCTCAGCCCAAAAGTATTCATACCTCAGGCAGCTTTAGGTTTAAAGTAATCTTTTAAAGTTTACCAGCATGTTCTCTCTGACTGAATGTAATATTAAAATTTTGGAATGCCCCAAATAGAGTCTTGACTTGAATCTGAAAGAAAATCTGTGGAGGGAGCTAAAGATTAGAGTGATGGCAAGGAGGCCTTCCAACCACAAAGACTTATCTCCAAATTATCAGTGGAAAAATGCAAAAGGTTGCTCAGCAACTATAAGAACTGTTTGACTGCAGTAATGCCAAAAGAGATTTTTTAAATAAATATTTAAAATAGTTTAGAAATAGCTGAATTATCTTATTTTATTCATTTTTCTAAATTGATACATTGTTTATCCATCTTTTCAGTGATGCCTGTCACTTTTCTAATCAGAAAAATTTCTGGGCCAAATGAAAATAAGTTTAAAGCTGCTGTATATAACCCAGTGCTATCTAGAAAGAATTAATCAGAGCCAGGAGGCGGGTCTTAGCGCTGTCAATCACCGTCTGAGTGCCGCTGCTCTTCCCCCCCTCCCTCCCACCCTTGGTCTCTGCTGCGCTGCAGCGAGCAGAGACTGTTGTGAATGCTAAGGCTAGCTAGCATGACCACCGATGACGACAGATAAACGCACATTTAGTAGCGAGTAAATGAAGTTGACAGACAGTGCTGAGACCTCCCTCCTGGCTCTGATTGCTTGTTTTAGGTCGGGAGGAATGCAAAGTTACTTAATGCAGCTTTAAATCAGTCATAGGTATGAATAATTATGGCATTAACAGTATCTAGCGATGATGATTAAGGAGGAAAAGAAAAAAAAAAACCTTAGAGAGCTTTCATAATTCAATTGTGAGACCCAGGCTTCAGAGCCTCGGCATGATGAGCTCACAGGGATCAGTGAAAAATTCTCTGGACATGATTCCTTCTCACGACAACATATTAAAATTACAGGACGATATACTCAACAGTGTGGAGCCCTACATACACCAGACCTCCTCATCTGCATCCTGACATGGCGCTGATAAAGAGATTAAGGTCCTGATGTTCTTTCGTAGCTCAACAGGAAGGTTGAAACTGATAGTGGATGTGCAGAAACCTATAGGCTATGTTATCAGCTTTTCTCATCAAGAATAAAGCACTTAGTAAAAATATTAGAAAGTGATAAAAAAAAAAAAAAAAATTCAATTAGTGCTGTTTGGATGAGGTAAAGTGGACCTAAAATAAGAGGGGAAGCTTTCAAACCGGTTGATGACGTACTGGGTGTGGGTACATCCTCCACTCCAGTGTAGGAGGCAAACACCTGACCCATAAACTGCTGCTGCTGCTCCCTGAAGTTGTTCTGCAGGTAATCCGTGAGCATCACATACCCAGCCTGCTCCATGGTCATCACCTCGCAAAACACCTCCAGCTGATGAGAGCGAGAGAAAAACAGACAGAGGGGAAAGTTAGGCTGCGGAGGATAAGAGGCAAACATGTGTCATCTGCATATTTCTTGTCTCAATGCAGCCGCCAAAATAAACCCAAAAAGCTGATGCTTGTAACTACGCGTGTGCTTTAAGAGGCTTGTGTTGCTGCCAGGCTGAAGCAGAGCAAAACGGGGGCTGCTCTATTTCTGGTTCGCATGAGTGCGGCTGTGTCATGTTTCGCCGCCCTGCTTCAATCAGGAGCACGTGCACACACATAATCCTCACCACAAACCACTATTTGCTATCCATTATTCTGCAACAATGAGTAATCGCTACGCAGCATCAAGGGAAACCTCGATCGTCTTCAGTGCGGAACCCGAAGGAACTTTGCCAGCTTGTGTTGCCATTTTTACCTTCATAAAAAAAGAAGGAAAAGCAGCTAAAACAAGCTGTCAGTGAGGAGGAACATTTCACTTCACATCACTTCAGAACCTCTCTGAACAGTTTTGGTCTCCCATTTTTCCATTTAGGATAAAACTCTAGGTGTTGTCCCCAAGACATTCACCAATAATTACCTTCAAATTATTGGTGAATACTTTCAGTGTCACTGACTAACACATACAATAAGATGCTCTTTATTATTTGTAACATCAGGATATAAATGAGCAAATGTCAGGAAAATTCTACTAGGAGAGCCGAACTTTATTTTCGGTTCTTCAGATTCACCATCGTCGATAGAAGCTGTAAAAACTCAACAGGACTGAATGCAGAAATGGAATCAACTGGGTTTTTTTTTTTGGTTTTTTTTTTTGTTTTTTTTGTTTTTTTTTCCTCAATAACCTGGAGTCCACACACTTAAACTAAAACTTCATTATTATATTTTTCTTCCAAAATTTTTTTTGGCTTTTTACTTGAATTGAGCCGGATATATCTCACATATCAGGGGAGGGGAAGTATTTAGGTAATTTATCAAAGTCTTGTTTTTACATTTTAACAGGGTTAAAACTCTTCTTCTTATCATCATCATTATTATTCTCAAAATTCCAGAGATTTGGTTCTTTATGTTTGCTCCCCCAATTACAAAAACACACACGTTTGAGAGTGACTGACCTGTGCTTCTGATATGGCCGTGGTGTGTTTAAAGACAATCCATTCCACGGATTCAGAGCAGGGAGGAGTGGTCAACGAACCGTTGTAGATGTAGTACTTATCGGTGTTGTTGGGCAGGAGGGACCTCAAGGTGAAAGCGTCCACTGATCCACTCTTACCTGGGGAAATTATCACCGGGGTCATCTTCTGAGTTCAAGTCAAATCTCAAGTCTTATCATTCTGGCATCAGATGCATGCTGTCTAGTCTGCTTATAACACAGAAGTACTTAAGGTTATTCATTCAAATCATTGTCATTAAGCCATATTTAACGGGAACATATTACAGCTTTATCAGAAGATTCAATGCATCACTTAAAACACATTTTAACCGCTATGAATTATTTCAGATACTGACAAGGTGTAATAGTTCCACAACTAAACACATAAATATGCATTTTTTATTCCAAGAAAACTAGAATCTGAAATGAATCAAAAATGAAGTGCTGTTCTTGTGCAGAACAGTTACTGTGTTTGTATTGATGGACATGGTAACGTGAATTTATTTATATAACACATTAAAAACTGAAGTCAACCAAAGACCTTCATAATGCAGTCAAGCAAAAACAGTTCAACAGTGTGAACAACAGAACAAAGCAGACATACCAGGCACTACAAGTCCAAACGAGAGCCGATGAAAGCATGAATCACCTGCAGAGATCTTTTTATCTGATTTAAAAGCACTATCCACAGTAAAACAAAGATCCCTGACAACAGAGTGACTGTAAAGTCTCTTTCATTTCCCAAAAGTGATGATTTCAGTTTTGTTTTTATTGAGATTGAGGAAATATAATTTTAACCAAAAATCTTCTGTCATTTACACAGACAAAAAGTGTCTTATGTTACTCTGTACTTTCTGAGTTAATGGGCAAATAAACTTGGATATCATCAGCAAAACAGTGGAAAGAAATGCTATGCTCCCTAAAACCAGAGCCCAAAGGCAATAAGTACAGATTCAAAAGAAGTGGACCGAAGATGGACCCCTGAGGGCCCCCACAACCCAGAGGAGATTTTTCATCAGGTTTTAGCAACAAATATCTTTCCAAAAAAAAAAAAGAAAACAAAAGAAAAAGAGAGGGACACAAAATAATTAGTAGTTGTGAGAAAATATTGAAATTCAGAATAAATATAGCAGTAAGTGCTTTTATTTTGAAGAAGTGTAAGCATCCTTGTCGTGACTTCAACTTAAATCTAAGATCTTAAGACTTTGATCTTGTTTAAGAGCAAGAGAGTAAAATGTTGGAAGCGAGTTAAAGTATTTTCAAGTTGAAATGACCCAAAATCAATCAATACAGAGTTTTAATTTGAGAGAAATTAATGTGGTAATTATTACGATGCAGCAAAAAAAAAAAAATGAACAGGTTGTTTTGAAATATGAACCCACATCTCAACAACAACCTTTATTAATAGATCAAACACACCCTTAAGAGCAGAAAATGATTATTCCAGTCAGATGGGGGCATTCTGTGGCCTACTTCCCATAATCATCCGCTCAGTGGATTAAATAAAAACAGACAAACTTAAAAGCTGCTATTAACTCCTTTTACTGGCACATATTGCCAGGAAACATTATATAGGATACATAAGTACTGTACATAACATTACCATAACAACCGGAAATTTGTACGACTATTTGAGAGTAGAAACAATCATTAACTCAAATGATCTACACTTACCAGCTTACTTACATTGCTTTAGACAAAATTGTTCACAAGGCTCAGAACCCCTCGAGTCAGAACCGAGTCTTTAGAGCTTGAGTCTATATCAAGTCTGCAGTCCTTGTTTTTGCAGCTTAGTCTTCAGGTAAGCTTTATGCATTTTATTTTAAAATATTTACCAACTTCATCTTTTATAAACAAACTGAGTTCTCATGCAGTGACCTACCAAATCTGTTCACACCGTTGATTGCTTCCACAATAGGAGCGAAGTTCTCATTGTCCTCCAGGCTCACCTGGAAATGAAAGAAAGATTGTATTGTTGCTTTATTTGAGGCAAAGGACGGATACAAGTGGTTCCATCGTCAGGTCACCTCACCTCAATGAGAACAGCCAAGGCAGCGACCCTTCCTCCGTTCTCTATTGCATCGTCTAAACTTTGAAATTCATCGGGATTGTAACAGTAAATCTGCATCTGAGACACCGTCAGAATCAATGTTAGCTCTGGGTTGAGTTAGACAAGAAAACATGTGGGGCACTGCTGACACTTACCTCCAGGGGGTATTTCATCCCATTCAGGCTGTGTTCAGAGCCATCTGATGTTGCATTGCAGCGTCCCCAATGGAAGCTTAGTCTGGATACACGAAACCTGGAACTCAGCCCTCCTCCACTTACAAAGAGGTCTCCCTCCACGTTGATGGCCACTAAAATGTCCACAAAATCAAGAGTTTAACTGATTTCCTTAGTGCTTCATAAAACTAACCAGCAAGCTGCTGATGCTCAGTCATGCTGATTCATACATTGACACCTAGATTTATTTCTTAAAGGTCTTTTTAAGAAGGATCTAAAGAAAAAATGGTTCATAAATTGCTCATACTTGTGTTTAGATTTGTGTATAATGCAGAATCCAAAAACCTAACTCATAACCATAGGTGAGGGAGATAATGGAGATGGACTAGTAAATCTACTGCTTCACATGAAGGCTCAGGCTCTGCACCAACACGATTGCTGCGCACAAAGCACCAATCTGTCAAGTCATGTCCAGTTCTGTGTAGACATGACTTGTCCACATATCTTGTTCTTGATTGAACAAGAACAAGATATGTATGTATTCTTGAGGAAAGGTATCACCCCTAATGTGTAGGGAGCAGTCCAACTTTTCCTGCTTTAAGACCATGAGCTCAGAGTCAGAGAAGCTGCCTCCCATCGTGTTTACATTGGATTCTACCGTGTAGTGATCAAATGGATGAAGGCCACGGTTTGAAGATGTCAACCAAATGACATCATCAGTTAAAAGTAAAGAACAGACCCTTAGGGTGCATTCACACCAGCCCTGTTTAGTCCAATTTAATCAAACTCTAATTTGTTTGCCGAGAAAGTCTGGTTCGTTTGGGGAGGTGTGAATGCGCAATCAAACTCTGATGTGGACCAAAAAAGTGAACTCTGGTCCGCCTAAAAACCTAGCTCTTGGTTCGGTTGAAGTGAACTCTGGTCCGCCTAAAAACCTAGCTCTTGGTTCGGTTGAAGTGAACTCTGGTCCGCCTAAAAACCTAGCTCTTGGTTCGGTTGAAGTGAACTCTGGTCCACCTAAAAACCTAGCTCTTGGTTCGGTTGAAGTGAACTCTGGTGCAGTCTGAATGCATATGTAAATGCCAAGCGGACTGAAGACCGCTTCAAAAGCAGGAAGCAGACTACAGTGCAAGGCAGTCTGAGTAAATACAACCAAAAACAAACATGCAAACCTGTATTGGTCCCCAATCGAACTGAGTCTAATGGACCATCAGGTGTGAAAACACCCAAAGATTCCCAAAGCATCCCCCTCTCCACAGGCACACTGCAAAAAAACAAGCTCATACCTGGCTGAAAAGTTACTTCTAAGTTAGACTTGACATTAGACAAAACCACTAAGATATTTGCACTAGAAACTAGACAACACTAGTTAAGATTTTGTGTTTTGCAGTGTATGCCCTGAAATCCTAATAAAGAACACTGCAGAGTCTAAGTCGCCCAGACATGGCCTTAACTCTGTGAGTAGATGAGCTGGTGTGGAGATTTTTCACATCATAAGCCATGATATATTTTCACATAACTCGAGGTTCACTTGTACTGAAACTTTTAAATACTCAGTAATGCTTAACCAACGTGCCATGCATCCTGACAGATTTTTATTCCACTAACACCCTGACAGAGCTGTTATATAAAATACGGGCTTTGTGTGCCTCTCATGAGACCAGAGAGATATTTAGCTCTGGGAGCTATATCTGGTAGTCAGAGCGAAGAGAAATTGCCTTAATGTGTATTGTTCATGCAGCCGACTGCACTCATGGTGTTGAAGCAGCTTTAAATATATCACTCTGGGACTATTTGCTGGGTGAAGATCTTCTTTTCCCACCGAAGCAATTGTTTTAGGTTAGCATGCCCATGATGATATGAATAAATCAATGAGTGAAGCTTGTAGGCAGTAGTTCTCACAAGCTTCTCTGATTAAAAGCTGTCAGATGTTAACAAATCCATATCAGAGAAGTGGAACTGAAACAACGGATTAAAGCTTCGACCTACAAGCTTATGCTTGGTTCCACTTCTAGTCACAACTTCCAAGTTGGAAAAATAATCTGGAATGCCCCCGAAGTTGAACTTTCCACTTGGAAAGTCTGAGAATGGACTTCAAGATCCGCTCCTCACATAAACAGTAAGCTGTGGTGAAAACATGTTTATTTTGCAGGACACATTTTTAAGAGTGTGTCGAAAATCAGTGTTACATATAGTGCCTGCAACTTTAAACTGAACAAATTAAAAGAGATGTTCACATTTTGGAAGAACAACTTAAAACAATGTCTGCAAGAGGGACTACAAACAATGGCTGTTCCCATCCAACTGTCATGTGAATTTGAGGGAACTTGTAAAATTTTGCAGAAAAGAAGAAAAAAAAAAAAAAGAAAATGTGAAATAGGGATGTTTCCACCTACTGGTTTGGAGCAAATCAACCAGGCTATGCAAAGCGTAATTTCAGCAGATGTTGATTCTACGTTTGCTGTAATAAACAGGAAGTAGAGGTTACAAACCAACATGGACCATACATCTCAGAAAAATGGAGGGAGTCCTCCCCTCCGAGCTGGAGCATTTGACTTAGAAATGTTTCCGAGTTTCGTGCCTCTAATAAGGCACAGACCCACCAGTCGACGGGAAAGTTCGCTCCGTCAGAACTTATTCTGTAAATGTGTTTCCATCTCCCTTTTGGCATATTAACTCTTTTTTGGAAAAGCCAAAAACCACCTCAAGCGAGTGTAAACACTTTTTGTGAAACTGAGGAAGTTATTTCAAATTTTGCTTTTTCCATCAACCCTTTCAAATGCAATACTTCAAATTGCTTATGAAAAAAGTTTGATGGAAACATGGCTATTGGCTACTTGGGCGTCACCATACTGGAATCCCGACTTCTCTGACTATATTAACTGGAACACTATTATTTCGGGTGTGACATCATTCCCACCTCCGAGCTCCAACTTCCAAAACTAAATGGAAATAGAATGCAGCATATTACGCCAGTCTGACTACTGTCCATCTACCTCTCATTCCAACAGAAAAAGATGACATGATTCCAAAGAAAAATTACACTCATTTCGACACATCTGAAACGCTAGCATATACCATTTTATCAACAGAAAATCCAGGAAATTTGCAGAAAAGATATGGAAAAGGCCTAATCAAAGCCCAGATATTGATCTCACTGAGGAGCTCTGGGGTGACCTGAAACAGGCTGATGTTTTTACTGATGAAAATTTCCTCACGTCAGCATGCAGAATGCTTGAAACTGAAGCCTACTTTCTGTTTAATTTGAATTTATTTTGATTTTAAAGTTTAATTCCCAGACAGGCAGTTGATCCTTATCTGAAAAACAATGAGACTTTGGTATCATGGCAAAAATAACAAACATACTGAGGTATCAGAACACCGACATCCACACCCTTGATCCCAATGCCCACACACTATTCAGAACAGGAACAGAGACTTTTTTTAAAATCATGAAATTTAACCTTCGTTTTAACAGGTAAGTTAGTTGAGAACAAATTCTCATTTTCAAGAGCAACCTTTTCAGGAGGCATCAAAATAAGACTCATTCACCAAAATCCCCTTCATAACAACCTCCTTTCAATAAATCAGCATCCATAGCAAGATAGGAAACACCATAACAACAGCTTGTAGGCTGAGCTGAGAAGATGCTGCTCTGTCAGTATTTCAAGAGCAAATCTTTTTACATTTACACGCCAGTAAAAAACAGCTTCTTTAAGTCAAATACGAATATGCCAAAACCTACTTTCCTTTTTTTAAGGGTATTCTAAATCTTTATGAACACTTTGTTATGAAGTTATAGAATTAGGACTGTAATTTATTATACAATCTTTGTGTAATTTCTGCCATTTCCACTTTCATACCATTAACATATAATGCACACAAAGAGACACGCAAGGCTTGCAGCTCAGGCAGTGTGCAGAGATGGAGAGGATAGTGCAGCTCAGACAGCTTTCATCTGTTTATCACTTCAGACATCACTTCACGTCTCTTCACATCGTCCACACTCCCCCACTCGCTTTCCTCCCTCCCTACATACATTCCTCTCCTGCTCTTTTATAGCGTCTCCTCTCTTCATCGCTGCCTCTCGGCAGTTCTGATCTTTTCTCTTTTCATCACATGATCTCTCAGTTGCTGCCGTCTCTCTCGTTGCTCTTCTCTCAATTACATAGTCTCTTTTGCTTCATGTTTCTTTCCCAACAGCCCGCTGTGTCATTAATGTGGATCGTTTTTGGGGTTTTTTTTCGTGTGCGCGCGCGTCGGGGGTGTCGCGTATAAAAAAGTAATCTTTCCACAGCTCAGGATTACCAAGCCTTGCTTTAAAAAAAATCGTTATGTCAAAAATATTCCCATACGTTTCTGCAGCACCAGGTACAGTCACACAAAGTATTTCAGACTCTTAATGTCTGGTGCTTGTACATGAATAAAAAGATTTTAAATTGTAGAGACACTGGCCTCACTGGAATGCACAATTGTTAAGATTCTCTTTAAAAATATTAAAACTTTTTGGTTTTTATGTCTATTAGTGTAGGCGACTTGAAACATACCAGTCTTCCCGTTATTTTGGATGGTGGTGGACTCTGATGTCGGTTTGTGCCAGCCCTCTAGCTGCAGGTTCTGGAACTGCATCCTGACCTGAGTAAATGTCTCGTCGATGTCCACTGGAGACTGCCGGGCACCATTACAGGACGGGTAACTCTTCCCCCAGTTCTGTTGGTTTAGGCTACCTGTAGGTAAGAAAACTGGCTTAGTGCTGCTAAAAAAGTGGTGTTGGTCCACTTACAGTTGAGCCCACAATTATTCATACCTCTGGCAGATATAGGCTTAAAGTAATCTTTTTCATTTTACCAAAATGTTTCCTCTGACCGGAAATAGTATAATCATACTGGAGTGTCCTGACCAGAATCAGAGCTAAAGATAAGATTAGGGTGATGGAATGGAGGCTTTCCAACCTCTCAAAATTTATCACCAAAAGATAAATTTCCAAAACACCAGTGGAAACATGGAAAATGCTGGTCAGCAGTTAAAGGAAGAGTTTGATCTTCCTTATACTAATAATACTAATACATACTAATACTAATAAAGAAAGGAATTGTGTTTTTTGAAACTGATCCTCATTTTACATTGTTTTATAATCTTTTGAGAGATGTTAGTCTCATTTCCCATCAGAAACAAAAATCTTGGTCTCAGGGTTTGAATAATTTTGTATTTAACTGTAGCTTATCACTGATATGACTACTGTTAACAAATGATTAGATATCTTTTTATTGGTCTGTTAGTTATTTAATTTTCTAAAAAAAATGAATTTGGGGTTTTAATCATCTGTAAGTCACAAGCATCAAATTTAACAGAAATAAATGTTTGGAAGACATATCTCTGTGTGTAATGAGTCTATATACAGATTCCACTGTTAGAAATGAACTTTTGAAATAACAGACCTTTTCAGCCATATTCGAATTCGTTTAAATGAAACATTAAGAAGAAAATGCAACAGGTTCTTTGGTCAATGTAGAATTTATTAAAAAAAATTTTTTGATTTCATGAAGTTAAAAAATATTCCTAAAAACAAGAGAGATTCAAAACACATGCTGTAGGTTGATGTGCTTATGCCCTGTGAATAGTGGAGTTGTTGATTTTGATTAAATTACTGAAGAAAAAAAAAATTACGTTTTTTTCCCCAGTACTGATGTCTTTGATTTTTTTTTTTTTCCCTTTTATATTTTACAGTCTACAACTCTCACAAAAAAGGGATACTTGGTCCCTTACAGATTTCTTGAGGGTATTTTTTTTCTTGTTTGTAACATTTAAATGTTTCAGATCCAATAAATTTTTATATTAGACGAAGATAACCTAAGAAAATAGAAAATGCAGTTTATAAATAATAGTTCCATTTATTTAAAAAATATATATCCAAAACAACCAAGCCCTATGTGTAGATATTATTGTCCGTCACGCTAGGTCAAAAACTTTAACCTTATTATTTTGGTCAAATTTCAGTAGCCACATCCAGACCTGATTACTGTTAGGTCTGTTGAATGATGAAATCACTTAAACAGCACCTGTCTGACAACATGAAGTAGGCTAAGTACAATAAAAAGTAACAAATCATGATCCGATCTAAAGAAAGTCAAGAACAGATGAGAAACAGAGTCAATAACATTGATGAATCTGGAAACAGTTACAAAGCTATTGCTTTTTAAAAAAAAAAAAAAAAAAAAAAAAACATGTCCTGTTCAGCAGTGTGGCAGTCAGAATTGTTGTTTGAGTGCCAAGGTGAAGCCCAGAAGATTTACTTTCACAAGTGGAGCATTGTGGCTTTTGCCGTGATGCTCAACTTGATATATATATTTAAAAAAAAGTGTATTAGAAATTGCTTTGGGGGTATTTCAAATGGAATGCACGCAGAGACCAAAAAGAAAGGGGAAACGAAAGGTGGGGGGAAAGGTTTAAAATGGAAAGGAAATAAGAGTAGAGGACAGAAAGAGGGATAGAGAGAATCCAAAACAACACACCAGAAGTCTGCTTCTACACCTGCAGAAAAAGATAACAAAAAAACCGAGAACCAAGAAACCACAGCGGGCACCATTATATGACAAACAACGTATATAACAATAACTACAACATCACTAAAAAGTACACGGTACTAGTTAATACAAGATGTATTGGGTGGCAACCGCAGCACATTTGTAATGGAAACACAGCTAAAAAGAAACTGGGCAAAAATGGCATCCAGGGAGAAAAGCACTGCTGACTAAAAACCACAAAAAAGATCTCTAAGAGTTGCCCACAAACATCTTGATGATCCCCAAGACATTTGGAAAAATATTCCGTGGACCGACGAAACAAAAGTAGAACTTTTTGGAAGGCTTGAGAAAGATTTCGAGAGTGTTTCTGCAGAGGAATAGCGGTGTGAAGTCTTCAGCTCCTGTAGCCAGAGGTATCAGTGGAAAGCTGAAGCAGCCGGGCTCAGCCATTGTAAATAATACATAAAAGGACATCTTCTGTATTATATCAGACATTTTCATTGCGATTATATGATTCAGTGCAACATTAAGAAGTAATTCTCTGTTTGGTTGTTGCTGCCTCTGACCGTACTGATCGTTTCATTGCTTGAAGTAGAAAAATGGGGTCTTTTTAACTTGAGTTTGTGTATGAACTCACTAACATGCACCAGTTATGCTTTCAGCAAAGTTGTGCAAGAATCCAAGGCCGATGAGCAGCTCAGTGGAGTGGCAGGGGGATATTCTCCTCTACTACATTTAAAATACATTCATACATTTTTATTTTTTTTACATTTTTATGACTAAATTAGCTTTTGGCACAATAATCTTTTCCATGTTTGTCTTTGTTTTTTTAAGACGGTGCTGCATGGATTCTATTTGAAGTCATTGATGCGATGCTGGTGTGTGTCCACGTGTGTGTATTTGTATTTGATAAGGACGCTTTTCACATGAATTATGTAAGAGAAAGAGACAAACATAACTCAAAGCCAAACATCCAGCACCAAAACATCCAGTACCAAAACATCCAGGCTGTAACATGAAAGACAAAGGCGGCACGCTTCTTCATAACTTAAAGCTTTATTAAAAATGAACCGTACGTGAAATGCAACTAAAAAAAAAAAAAAAAAAAAAAAAAAAAACCTTGTAAATAAAATATGTGCACCTGTCAATATTGTGGGCTCTTGGCTGAAATTCCAGACAGGGCTTGCTTGTGTTTGTGTGAATTTATTCATGACTGCATGCGTGATCTGCACCTGCATTCAGTCACATGGTCAGGGCTGTCTGCTGGATGCTTTCATTTATTATGTTTCCAGATGTGTGTATGTGGGGCTGACACAATGTTTGATGTTGAGGGATATTTTTGCATGTTCAGCCTGTTTCAGGTCACCCGAGAGCTCCTCAGTGAGATCAAGACCTGGGCTTTGACTAGGCCTTTTCCATATCTGAATTCTCAGCCAGTCCTTGGTGAATTTACTGGTTCATTTTGGGTCTTTGTCTTGCTGAAGGATCCAGTTCTATTTCAGCTTTATTTTTTTCCTACATTCTCTTTGGTTTGGCCTTCATGATTTTCTTCTGCCTCGTTTCCACCGAGCGGTACGGCACGGTACGCTATTTTGTCTCTCCTTCGTCATTAGTGAGCATCCTGATCACAGACCTATTGTAAGAACTGACATGGCTGAATAATACAATTACACAGCTAAATGCCTCTTATACAGCCAGCCTATGTTTGTGTTGTGTACTGTGCTACAGTATACAGTACAGACAATGGGCATAATGAGGTCAGAGCAGATGGTTCAACTGTAACTGGCTTTACATTCCTGACTGTGGATGTTTGTGTGGAAGGCAGACACCAGGCCAAATAAACTTCATCTTGGTTGCACTACAGCTTTGCTGGGTATACATTTGATGTAGATCTAGAAGTTGCATAGTTATAAAACACTTTCCTTAAATAACTGCATTTCAGGATGATGCCCATGTTGCGAGCCAAATTACACCTATAAAAATCATAATATCCATCTCTTTTATTCATTAGAGCTGTTAAAATTTCACCAGTTTTTAGGATTGTTTACATTAATGCAGTGATGGTTGCATGTTTTTTCTGGGCATGCAAGTGATGGCCAAAGAAAAACCACCTGTATATTAGGCCAACTGGTGACTAACTCATCTACAGGCTGCAATAAGGATGACTCTACGCCTCTGACTGGCTCTGAACATTTATGACGATACAGTGATGGACAACAGGGGTGGGCGATATGGACTTAAAGTTTTACCATGATATTTTGTGGTACTATTATGATAACAAGAAAAGTGACGATAAGAACTATTTATCACTTTTTCTTTAGGTAACTGTATAGCAGTGACTGCATGACAGCAATCAAAGCCCCACAAACACAGATACTCCTCTCGATAAACACTCCCATTTGTAATGTGCTTCTTTAGGACACCAGTCACATGAAGTGTGATTTGTATCACTAAACTGCACACAGTAACTGTATTTAAAGATATTTTCAAATTTATTGATATTTGTTGATATTTGTTCATTGAAAAAGTGGAAAAAAGTGAAACAAGTGGCAACAACGAAAAAAAATAGTAAAACGAAAAATCCAGACAATACGGACAGTTCTGGGGGGTGTTAAACATTATTATTTGGAACTTATCGCGACAACAATATATGAAAATTCTTATAAGAAATTAATCACGATAAACGATAAACTATACGATAAATACACACCCCTAACGAACAATCACAGTATTTCAACCTAGTTACAACTAGAAAACCTCTGCGATTTCGATTTCCTGTCTGACGTCCAAGTGTTCCTGAGTGAAATCTGTCTGTGTGTGGTGTTGTCTTTGATGTGTGATTGGACACCACACACTGTAGGACCAAACCTGTTATAGCAACGATTTATTTAATAGTCATGTGTTGGGTCTCTCAGGTTTTGAAAATTGGCTAATAATTTCAAAATCTTGCTGTGTGAACCAGGCATTAGCAGCTCCTGGTGATTTTATCAACCTTTAGATGTTCTCATCATTAAAATGCACCGCACGTTTCCCAAAGAAAGCAGTCAGCGCCTGACCTGCAACAGTTTCAGAGCCTTGATAGTGGATATTAAGTTGCAGGTATTTTATGACATGACTCCAATTTGACTTAAGTGGAAGAGTCGTGTGTTTTTGTTGTTTTATGAGTAAAAATACGAATTAAATTTAAAGGGGCTCAGAAAATGTCGAGTTACAACAGTTCCACAAATACAGCAAACATGATGCAATCCTTCGGTTTTCTTCAGTTCCAGCTGAATAACACTGGTTCCTCCAGCTTCTAATAGCTGTCAGTATGTTGGAAGTACAGAAAGAAAGGGGACAATATCAGCCCATAAACCAGCTCACAGCTCTTCACCTTCCTTTCACTGGCTCAAATTAAGTGCAGATCATAAAAGCAACAAACTCAGTCTTTTTTCTGATTTATTCTTCAGGATCATCTCAGTCAACCTGTCTAAACTAATTTCTCTCAATATTTGTTCAGCTTTCTGTTGGGGAACAAAGCCATCCAGAATTCCAGCTGCAATAAAAGATTTCCAGATGTGTCCGTCTCCACTTGTGCTTTGTGCAAAATAAACACGCAAGCGCTGCACGCGTGCTGCTGCGTGTGAGGAGAAAATGTCAGGAGGGTGTCAGCGGTCAATAGCCGGATCTCACCCATGCAGCTTTATCTGTTTGCATCACCTCATACACACACCTAAACATTCGCACACACCGAGCGACTCCGCTGACATAATGCTGCCATGGCAACAAGTAGCTGACAGTTTGGAGAGAGGAATAAAAGGAAAAGAAAAACCCTAAAGCCTGACTTGGATGTCACTGAAGACTGCTGTGCTTGTTTAAAACCGCGCCGCCTCGCTCGCACTCGGTCTGGGAGGAAAATGCAGATGATTCAGAGAGGAAATTACTTTTCAGGTCTCTTAAGTTTCGTGAGATTTTCAAGCGTGGTCTGACAAAGAAGTCTGTAGATGTGTCACCAGCCCTTCTCCAATTCAGACCTGAGATTTTTTTTAAACCTTAGACACAGAAAATTAGAATATTATGAGCTGTCCTTCTAATGCCTGTCTCATTCTTTAGTCCTTTGTTCTCTGTGAATGTTAAAGACAGTTGAGATATGGTTACACATGATCTCATTTTAAACCAGACTAATCTGAGTAATTTATTAATTCAGATTTGGAATTGTTGTTGGACTTAATTTAGAAGATTTTCAAAGTTAGTGATTGCACATAGTGGTTAATGTAAATATCCACAGTGCTTTACAAAAGGGAATACCAAATATGCTAAAGATTCTCAATAAGATTTAGGTCTGGGCTTTGACTGGGCCATTTCAACTAATAATTATGCTTTGATTCAAACCATTCCATTATAGCTCTGTCTGCGTGTTTGGGGTTATTGTCAAGCTGAAAGGTGAAGCAGCTTCCAACAGATTTGCTTTAATTACCTTCTCATCACAGAATTGATGAGAAGGTAATTAAAAGGTAATAAAAACCCTTTCCCATAGTGTATTGCTGCCACAACCAGGGGTGCGATTTTCCTAATTTTGGGCCGATACTTGCATGTGAAAACAATCTTATCTACCTCCACAAGGGTCTGAAAATCAGCCACTGTCCTCTGTTGCTCAAGTCCTCTCTCATGGCACATGTTTGCCATCTCCTACATCACTTGTGGAAACACCACACTGGACCTTCTGGCACTTTCTTTGACTAAGGCCATGTCAACAGATTCCACCTGAGCTGGGGATATCTGCAGCTCCTCCAGGGTCACTATGGGCCTTTTGGCTGTTTCTCTGATTTAAGCCTTTTCTGTCTGGCCTGTCAGGGCGGTCATGTTTTGATGGATGTTCAGTGGTGCCATTTCCATTTTGAACAGAGCTCTGTGACGTGTTCAGAGCTACCCTGGAAAGCAGGGATGAATAGAGACACACTGGAGAAAATAAAAATGCACGTATACACCTAAAGACAATTTAAAAAGACAAACAGTAATGTTTTTGGACAGTGGGAGGAAGTCTGAGTACCTGGAGAGAACCTACCCATGCACAGGAAAAATGTGCAAACTCCAAGCTGAAAGACCTCAGACTGGGATTCGAACCCAGGACCTTCTTGCTGCACGGCAACGCTACCAAATGCTCCACCGTCCAGCCCGCTGGTGTAAAATATGATATATATTTATATAAAGACTAAGAGGAAATTGAATTTTTCTTTATTTCAACAACAGTCAGGTGTTTATGTCAAGATGGAAATCTTTTCTTCTGAGGTGACAGCGATTGCTCTTTTTACCCTCAGCACCCTGATCCTTTTAGGTCAGTCCTTCCTCTCGGGGGTGGAGGGGGCAACACAAGAGAAGGAGGGGGGCTGATGTGGAGCGGCAAAAGGAGACAGGTGGCTAAAGAGGGTGAGAGAAGGTGATAACGAAAAATATTAGAAAAGAGGCTCAAGACGGAGCAGCGACGTGTTGTAGATGTCACGTTTGCACCCGGGGCTGTAAGAATTCCAAGCGCGCACACACACTCGGCACGTGTGTGTGTGTGTGTGTGTGTGTGTGTGTGTGTGTGTATGACCTATGTTTTATACCACTTAGAGTTGACGTCACCCTCTGCACCTCTGCTCTGCTGAGTGAGCTAACCGTTCAGAAAACAGGGGAGATGGTTAAATTGAATAATGCAGGGCTTGGAGGTTTTTGGGGACTGTCAGCTCCTGTTTGCTTCACAGTTGGCAAAAATAGCTGAATATGTATTAAATATTCAAATCAGAGCCAAAACAAGGCTGTTGGTGTTGTTTTAATGGTGCTTTCTGATTCTGCATTATTGCCTTTCTGGCTAAGGACCTGCTGCATTCAGAGGAGCCCATTATTATTTTCATATTCTATTCAGCATTATTTTTCAATTAAGTGATGGTATTTCTTCACAATAAAAAAAATTAGATGAAAGCAAGCTGGAAAATCTTTTATTTATTTTTACTTAGATTTGAAAAGTTTAAAGAAAAAAATGACATGGATATGAACACTAGTCCATATTGCAGAATATTTCAGTTTCCCAAATAAAATTACATCTCCCACGAAGAGACTGACCCATGTCATTTAGAGGACGTGGGGACATTTAGGCCTTTCATGATACATTTTGCAAGACGATAAATTGTCCCAGTAATTATGGTTGTATACGACAATATTGTTGATTTCAGACCTTTTTCAAGTAATATTTGATAATGGCATAATAATGCAAGTTCGCCCTCTCATAGACCAATAAACTTTAATTTTGCAAAGAACTCTTAACACTGGAACTGGAAGACATGTTAAATATCCAACATAAAACGTGAAAAATAACAATAAATAAAATGTAAATAAAAACCGCACACAACCGAAACCATAAATAAAATGGATTATGATGTCTCTGTACACAAAACTGCCCTTCAAACAATATTAATCATCAGAATGGAAATCATTGAGCTCATTTTAATTACATGATTCATTTTATTGCGACAGGCTTCGGTACATTGCCACATTCTCTTACATATTAGCATCTTATGTTAGATTTTACTATTAAGAACCAAAAGTTCTGTTATAACAGCGTCCTCTACTCTGATAAGAAACAAGTCCTTACAATCTGATAAAGAGACGGTCAAAAATAAGAATCGTACCTTTGTGTAAAGGGAGATTTAGGTTTTCATTCACACACACCCACACAAAAGCTGGCTGCCACAGTATGACACATTGACACAGGAGAGTCTCTTGTAGAGAGAGTTGAAGATAAGAAATGAATCTATTATGAATAATAGGGAGGCTTCACACACACAGAGACAGACACATGATTCTTTCAGAAGATCTAATACAAAGACAAGATGTCACACACAACAGCAGCCACCTCATCTATCAGTCAAAATGCTCAGATTTTTAGAAGGAAAGAGGGGCCCCATGTGTTTGTCAGGAGATCTTAGGGGCCTTCAAAAAATCTAATCAGAACTAAGATTAATCAGAATCAGCTGTATTTGCCAGGTTTGTGCAGTTTTTTGGAATTATGTATTTATGCAATGTTCTTCCAAAATAAGAAGTCTATCACTTTGGGCACTGACTGTTAAGTGTTCGTCAGAGAGACAGTCTGGGGGAAGAAAGTGTCTCTGCGGCGACTGGTAGCGCCCACCTGAAGGTAAAAGTCGAAACAGTTTGTGTCCAGGATGTGTGGGGTCTGCAGTGATGTCAGCTGCCCTTCCTGACCCTGAACGATACAACTCCTAGATGGAGGGAAGGTCAGCTCTAGGGCTGGGCAATAAATTGATTTTATCGATTAATTGAATTTTTGGAAAATCTAGATTTACGTTTCACCAGCTCCTTGAGTTTTCATAGCTCAGAGTGATGTCAGCACACCTAATGCTGCCATCTTGTTTGACCAGCGTGTTATGCAGTTACTATTTATTTGGAATTTGAATTCAGGCCAACTCTGTGATGGAATGTTAAGGCCAGGCTAAGATGTTTTTATTTACGACGGGAATAAAGCCGAACAACGATAAAGTCGAAATAATGAGAATTATTCTTATAATTTTAAGACTTTAAGTTGTAATACTGGGAGAATGAAGTAGTAATTTTATGAGAACTCCAAGACAAAAAAATAACAAAAATTTAAATGAGAAGTGTTGAGTATCTTGTGAAGTTATACTTAGGCATAAGTTTTACAGATATTTAATACTTAATAGAAATACTTAATTCTTTAATACTTTAGGATCAAATTATTATCAGCAGCAGGACTTTGAAACGACTGAGCAAACAACTGTCTATTTGGAATTAAGACCCACACAGACTAAGCATCTCACGTCGATCTTGATAACTTTATTGAAGCTTTTCATTAAAACGTTTCAGTAAAACAACTTTTTTCTTGTAATTCTAAAACTTTTTTTTTCCCCTGGTAAAATTGCCTTTATTCTGCTAATATTATGATTTTACGCTCATAATTAGCCCAGAATTCTCATATCCTGGCCCTAATACTCCATCATACAACTCAGAAGGGATGACTGAAACAAAGGCCACTTTTTAAAAAAATTATGTCATTTGTAATTTTTACTTTAGAAAAGAAAGCAAGAAAAAAAAATCAATTAGAAATCGGAAATCGGATCTGATATGGAAAAAAAAAAAAAAAAAAAAATCAGAAATTGTTTTAAGCCACATTGCCCAGGCTTAGTCAGCTCTGATAAACAAGTCTCTGTTCTATCAGTTACTTACCCGCAGGATTATTGGACAAAAAAGCTTTTCTGAACATCTCTGCTCCGTCTCCCATCTGAACAAAATGGGGCGATGAAAACCCCTCACTTTAAACAGTTTTATGGGTTGAGCCTTTAGTTAATATTCTTACTTAGGAAGCAAACCTGAAGGCGCCATAGTCAAGCTTATAGTGAGGGAAAATGCACAGTCCTAAGTTACCAATAGAAATCCTCACAAAGCTGAACTGTGCACGCAAACACTGGCACACAGCAGACACTAAGCACTCACCTTTAGGGGAAACGTTGCAACTGTTTCTCCATTAAATATCCAATATTTGCTCCTGAAAAATACAGTGTAAACCTTGCAGTCACCCCCTAAACAGAGAGCCATTAATTTCTATAAAGCATTGATCATCCGGTATTGTGAAAATGTGGTATTTTTGTTCAGTGCTATCACGAGGTCAAAGTCTAAGGTAGTCAGTGCCCATTACAAACCTTTCTGCAAGGCATTCGAGAAGGGTCTGAGTAGATGTGTAACAAGGAGCATCCTGAGTTCTCCTAAAATGTTTAAACACTACCGTCCTCACAGATCACACCATCTGATGTGGTCATTGCCATTAGCCCTGCAACATAGTGATGAAGACTGAACGAGAAGCAGGGAGCAGTTAGTGTGTATTTGTGGATAAAGAAAGACACCTCTGCATGATTACCTCCTGACTCCCTGAAGGCTTCCAGGGGTGGCTGCACAGACTGAGCAGCAACTGGAGCAGAAGAGCAGCCAGAATGGAGCATTTGGTGACTAAGACGGCAGATGAGAACATTGTGGGTGGTGTACAGAAGGATAAAGAGAGATGAAATGCACAGGAGGCTGGATGAAAGAAGACTAAATATATAGAGCAAAGGACTTCTTCTCATCTTACTGTGGAAACACCACTGCAAGAGATTTTTAGCTGTCACAGCATGTTTGGATTTTAAAATAAAATTGAAAGAGACAACAAAAAGATGGTGATGGGTGGTTGGAAATGTCTACCTGCCTCTGGCAAAATGTAGGTAAATTTATGAAGTGGTGGGTTGATTTGATAACCCCAGAAGACACAGTGGTGGGGGTTATGATTGTACGGGAGAACAGCATTCAATTCTGCAACTGACCAGTCGGGTGCACCAACGCACCTGAGGTGCCACGAGGCTGCTACAACTGTCAGTCTCAGTAAAAGAGAAACTGAGGAGTAATCTGGTGTTATAGTCCTGGTATAAAGCAGTTGGCAAAAAAACACAACAAGAGAGAACAAAACGGCTTTTTTAAAAGAGATGGAAAAGAACAGACAGTAGCTGTTTCCATTCAACTGTCATGCGACTTTTGGGTGAACTTTTAAAATGTCGCAGAGAAGAAAATGCGAATTAGGCATGTTTTCATCTACTAGTTTAGAGTGAATGAACCAGGCTACGCAAAGTGCAACTTCATCAGATGTTGACATTACGCATAGCCATAATAAACAAGATGTAGAGGCTGCAAACTAGCAAGGACTACACACCACTGGCCATTCCAGGCTGAAATTTCTCCCCTCAGGAGGTTTGGACTTTGAAATCTTTCCAAGTTTCATGCCTCTGGTATGGCACAGACAGGATAGCAGCGTTCACTATGTCAGAACTTATTCATTTCCATCTCCTCTTTGGCGCATTAACTCTTTTGTGGAAAAGTCAAAAACCACATCAAGCGAGTGTAAAAAACTTTTTTGCAAGATTGAGGAAGTTATTTTGAACTTTGCCATTTCCACCAACCTTTTCTAATGCGACACTTCAAAATGTAAATAAAAAAATAAAATAAAAAAACATTGATGGAAACAGTAGCTGTCAAGTAAAGTGATTGGCTAAGTTTCTGAAGAGAGGAAACAGGAAAGATTTTGTTCTTAAGGTTGGCAGAAAAAGCTATGAGAACTACCAAACTTAGGCCAGTCCTGGGGGAGACAACAAATTTCCCAGTACTTGTGTAGTATGTACAGGCCTCTAGTAAGCAGCAATAGATAGATTTGCATTACTATATGCATTGTAGAGCCAAAATGAGCACTTTGCAAGCTACTGGTTTAAACTAATTCCTAAGGTGTGTAAATATCAAGCCTTATCCATTACAAAATGTTTCCAAATAGTTTTTGGAATATATTTCAGGTCAACTTACCAAAGCCAATGAATTTTCTGCTTTGAAGATTGTCAACTTAAAAGAAAAATTCACCCACATAAATCATTTCCATGTTTGCCAGAGCCCACCTCTTTCCAATCAGATCACTTCAGATGTGAAAGAATACATAGCACAAGCACACGGGGGTGGGAGTTATGCATAATTAAAATCTGAAGGTGTGTGGGTGGGTGTGTGTTTCACAGACAAAGCACAACTGAAGCCTGCATGTCCCCCGGCTATGGTTTGGTGGGAAGCAGAGGAGAAACAGAAGACAGGAGGCCAAAGAAACAAAAACAGGTAGAGACAAATGACAAAAGATGTGGCAATTACCTAGTCATAAATTCAACATTTGAATTCAGTTAGAATATTCATATTTGGCTCAGACTCCTCATGCTGTTCTGCAGTGGCATAATACATCATGTTGCATAACGAAGTCTACATCTATTCTTTTGGTTCATGATAATTTTATGAAAACTCTAGCTGGGAAAAAATGTTTAATAATGAAAAATCAACAATTCATCAGAAACAAAAAACATAAATGCAAATTCTTTTGATGAGTCGCAGTATGAGAATTTGAGAATATTCCTTTGGGAACTTCCCAATAAATTTGCTTAGCAGAGGATGCACAGTGGCACAAACATGCATGGCAGATGGGGCCCTAAGGGGTGTCTTCCAGGCACAAGGATCCCAGGGAACCCCTGGAGACAAGGCACAGAGTAATAATGATGGCAACACAGAACATAACAAAAAATACAAAAATAGCAATGCTGTTAAAAAGAATATATATATATATATATATATATATATATATATATATTTATTAAGATGATATTGACTGATCAAAATCAAACGGCAGCATAGCTCTTTAAAGCACATTTTGAATATCCTGCTCGTTAAGATTTTTTAAAAAACTGCAATTTTTTGCACCCTACTTTTCTGGACTTACTCATGTCTTTGCAATGAATCCACTTGGGGAAACATGGAAGTAGGATTTTTTTTTTTTTTTTTTTTTTTTTTTTTAATTTCAGGAGCGAGAGATCCCAGAAGAGGTATCTTTGGGTAGCATTTTCTCTGAAGCTCGAAGTATGAATAAATCTTAATATTTTGAGCACCTTACAGATGTTACATTGAGGCCACATTTTGGGTTTCAGGCTGGATTTATGTTGATGATTTAGCATTTGATTTTAGAATTTACTTTTGTAAAATAAATCCTGTTATCTATATATTTTTAAGCTTAAAGAATAATTACTTTGGTTCACTCAATATAGTGATAATGCATTAAAAACCAGTTTTATTTATGCATTTTATTTTGTCTGACAAAATTAGACTGTCTAAATTAGACTAAACTGTTCCTGTTTCAATTCAGTTGGGATCAACAAAAGGATTTCTGTTTGATAAATGCCAAAACAATGGGTAAAACTTTTCTTTTTTTTTTTTTTTTTCTTGTTCAAATCTTTTCAAATTCAAAAATTCACATACATTTCTTTAAGATTTGGAACTTAAAATTGCCTTTTAGAAAACTGTATCAAATAATTAGGGTTCCCTTCCACATCCATCTCCCACTAGTTTGCTAGAATTTTGGCCCATTGCTTCTGGCAGAACTGAGTTTGGGTTTTGGTTTTGTAGGCTGCCTTGCTCAAGCACACACCTTTTCAGTTCCAACCGTAAATTTTCTATGGGACTGACATTAGAACTTTGTGGTGGCCATGGCAAAACATTGACTATGCTGTCCTTAAACCAGTTTGTAATTAATTTGGTATTATGATTAGGCTCATTGTCTATTTGGAAGACCAATTTGTCATCAAGCTTCAACTTCATGATTATGTCTTGAGATGTGACTTCAATATAATATTCTTTCTTCGTGGTGTCAACTGTTTTGTAAAGCACACCAGTCCCTCTTGCTGTAAAACACTCATAGAATAAAAGCTGCCATCCCAGTACGTCACAGTTGGGATAGAGTTCTCAGGCTAATCTTCCTCCTGGTCATTCTGGCCAAACACCTTCAATTTAATTTCATCAGACACCAGAACATGTCTTCAGATCTTAAGATCTTTGTGCTGGATTTCATTTTTAAACTGCAACCAAGCTTTTTATGTTGTGTTTAGGGTAATGGCTTCTTCCTCTCCAAGGAAGCAGATCCTGTACCAAGGATAAACCAGGAGATCTATAATTCTCTTCTTTTTAGCTTGGCTAATTTCTGTTGACTTTCTCATGTCACACAAGTAAGCACTGGGTTTGAGTTGTTGCATTAAAGTACATCCATATCTGTGCCACCACTTAACTCAGATGTTACAATTTAACCTGTCAGAAGCTTACAATCATCAATTTGGTGTTTTAATAAATTGTTTAAAGCTATGCTAATCTTAGGGTGGATTCACACCAGCCCTGTTTAGTTTGCTTTTATTCAAACTCTAGTTCGTTTGCCTAGAAATTCCGGTTCGTTTGGGAAGGTGTGAATGCGCAAACAAACTCTGATGTGAATCAAAAAAAGCAAACTCTGGTCCGCCTAAAAACCCAGGTCTCCATTCGGTTGAAGTGGACTCTGATATGGTTTTTTATGCAGTAGATAAGAAAATGTGTTTCGCAGAAAGTGAGCTGTAGCGCAGGGAATTCTGGGTAAATACAGCTAAAACAAATGCGAGAATGTAGCACTAGTGGGAGAAATGCCTCGTGGTCTTTCATCAACAGCAAAAGAGAAATCCTACAGCCGTAAAATCTGACATCACTCCATTTTTCTCAACATTTCTTGAAGAAGGAAATTGTGCTTAGTGTCTTCTTCAGAGGTTTTTGTGTCATTTCCTTGAGTGATTCTTGGTGCAGCGCCACCACAGGCGGTGGGCAAACAGGTTTTTCAAAGGGTTTGGTTCGTTTGACACAGAGCAGAGAGAAAGTGAACCGAACCAGCTGAAAATGGAACAAATGTTGCAATTTTGGTCGCCAATCAAACCGAGACTTCTTATCAGGGGTAAAAACACCCTTAGTATGCATGAAATTCTAAATTTAAGGTAGGTAAAAGCTTTATCAACAAAAGTTTTACCTTTTTTGTGTTGCAGGCAGGTAAATGTCTGCGTTCAGTTGTTTAAGCACATTTAATGGGATATATGTAGTCATTTAAACCTGTTGCAGAAAATCGAAGCAAACAACCATGGTTTGTTCAAGGCAAGTTCATTGTAAAGGCCTATAGGGATTTGGATGTATCCTGTCTTGAAAGTTCTCTGACACTCACTCTCCCTCGGTCTGCTGCCCGTCTTTCTTTCATTCATTTCCCCTCGGTCCCCCCTACTTCTGACCTAACTAAAAATGCTGTGCGCTGTGCCTCACAATGAAGTGTGGTTCTTTCAAATGTTAATGCTTTTACTCTCGGCTCAGAGCACAGCACAAGGCGAGAAACAGAGCTGGACACAAAAACAAGCTTGTGTACACATGCACGCTTGCACACACACACACACACACACACACACACACACACACACACACACACACACACACACACACACACACACACACACACACACAGCGATGGCTACAGTTACAGTGAATCTCAATGAACTACGACAGAGGAACTCAGTTGTGCTGACAAACTTCCAGACCCAACAGAGAGAAAAGGAAAATGTTTATCCACTTCACTTCTGCTGCTGACAGGTTATTCATTATTCCTGTCAGTGTATCACACAAAAAACCCATTACGATTTGATAAACAAGGTGAAGGCGGCAGACAAATTGATTGTAAAGCTCAGACAAAGAGACGGTGAACATTCTGAAGGATGAAATGCTGGTGCACCTTTTGAGATTCATTCTTTGTCACATATAATAGCAGTAATAGGTAGAGAAAGCATTAAAGCACTGGCTTTGTATGCATCCAGAGTTGGAAGTAAGGGGGTCGTAAAGGTCAATAACTTGGCATAAAGACCATCGAACCTTGCTCTAATGAACACACTTCACAAATACAAATAGGTTTTGTTCTGTTGTAATTCGGTTTGGTTTCTAATGATTCCTAATTGTTTTACATTTCCCTTATGAGTTATCTTTTGGAGGTAATGAGCTGAATATTCTGTGGTACATCATTTAACAGGTGGCAGTTCTTGCCATTAACATTCGTACTGAAATGTGCTGAGACTGACCCTGAGACAGACTCCTCTGGAAGGTGTCAGAGAAGAATATTAGGCGTAACAGACAAGGGTGGGTAAAAATATCGATTCATCGGTGAAAGGCAACTATTTCTTCCAAATTCAATATCAATTTGGAAATCCCTGTGAATCGACTGGATCCCCTGGCCAGTGGGTTTGAAAACTATGGGACACATATCCAACTTAGTACCACATATGGAAGTGGCACAAATCGGATTTCTTTTTGGGTGAAAAGATCGGTATTGGGGCCTTCGGACTGCCGTGAAAACGTCACATATAGGCAAAAAAAAAAATAAAAAAATAAAAATCTGATTTGGGTTGTAATTTGGACGCTGTGTGAATGCAGCCTTAGAAGGCATGGTTTTTTTGTTTATTATTTTTTTTTACAGGCTTTAAAACAGCTATATTTGAACTTGCACACTTTTCATATATATCCACTGCTGCAGATTATCATGCATCTACGTGTAGGGCGCAGGCTAAGAAGTGTTGCTTACACTTTTGATTTATGTACAGATTGCTTTATTTAAAAAAACATGAAAGTATTTAGATTCTACTGCTTTATGCCAAGTATTGAAAAATTTGACATGAGATGCTGTTATATTTTGGAGGTACAGTATTACCCACCATTTTTTTCCAAGTATATTTCATTTAAAAGTAGGTCGAGGTAAAGAACTGAACAGACATCACTAAACTTTTTTTTACTTAAAAAAAGTTTGCACATTGTTGTCACTAAGGCCAACCAAACTGGTTAATCAATTCACTCAGAAAGAGGGTTTACCATCATAAATTCAGGTGAGATCTTTTAGCAGCAGCTGAAATCATCATACAGCTTTAGCATTTTACCACGAACATGATCCTCAGAGGTGAAGGTTAATAACTCTAATAGCTCTTGTTTTAGTCCACCAATGCTCGGCGAGTCTCTGCTGAGCAGTAAAACTCTAATCTCTCCCTGAGGGGTCCTTACTGCCCGTCTGCATCCACTCTTTGTTTCTGTCTGATCATAGCTTAACTCTGCAGGGGCTCCGTGCTGAGTTAGCTGAAGTCATGGAGCCATATGGTCTGAGGGAGATCAACCTTTTCTTATGGGAGAGGTTCATGGATAATACCTGCAATTCATCAGATATTCATACTGCTGTCAAACCACTTTGGAGTTTCAGTCTTATATGGGCTCTCCAGCTTTCAATCCCAGTGAGTGATTATTTTTGGAAAATTGATTACATTTTATGACATCACAATAAAGGGGTAGCTCATTCAAGATGAGCTGGCTTTTTAAGCAATAAAGTCAAGGCTCTGCAAACCTCACATTCCCCTTACAGCCAATGAACATAGAGAATCATCTGGACTGGTATCACAAACAAGAAGAACATCAGAAAAACCAAACAGACCTGAGTAGGACCAGTTCATTTCCTCAGGGAGCTTCTCCAGGCCTTGGGCCACTGGTTCCACTGCCAGAACTATCAAAAGGAGACAGAAATATTATCATATAAAATATTTTTATCACTGTTTCATTTTATGCACAACTAATTCTGTGAAGTATGGGCTTATCCAAACACTTGTACCAGAACAAATAAACCAGTCATGCAGGGTCTCCTTCTTTGAGCCTTCATTCTCTGAGAAGATGAAAGTGTAGTTCAGAGTCAGATTTAGGTCACGGACCGCTACAGTAACAGCCCAACAACAGCAACATGTAGCATAGCAACACTCTGAATAATCCTATAGTTACAGTATATGCACCGCACTGGGCTGTAAACATCATAAATTACTGCCTGGGTGACATATTGTATGCCCGACTGGATTTATTTTTACAGTCCAGTCACGGTCCCCCCATCATATCAAACAACTTTCTTACTAAGATTACTATGAAACCACTTGGAAAGTATTATTGGCCCTTGTATACAGATTTCTCATATTCACTTTCAGCCCAGCCTCTATATTCAGAGAGCCATTTTTGTGTTTAAGCTACTTAACTCTGATCCATGAACCATCCAGCAGAAAAAAAACACACCCATAGATCAACAGATTGGGCTATTTTAGCAGCCTAACATTAAGACAAAATCTGCTCTATTCCTTTGGTTTAAAAAAAAAAAAAAAAAAAAAAAAAAAAAAAAAAAAAAAAAAAGCCAAAACTGTCCTGCTTTAATAGTCATCAAATATAGTCCAGGTAGCAATAATATTGTTCAGCTTCTTGTTGTAGTAATTCATTAACCTGATCCTTAACTGATCCAAGAACGGTCAGTCTCTTATATCCTGTCCAGATTTGAGCTCGTTTTACTAAAAGCTCAGTTTCTTTCTGTTTGAAACAGTGATGACTACTTCCAATACAGTTACCAATTACAGATCTGAACTGTTCCGTGCAGTATAGGAGATATTTCATGTTTAACAGCTGCTGGAATGTATTGCTTCTATAACAAGGTGGTAGTAATGAGTTAATTTGTTGGCTGATTACAATAATAGATGTGTACAGCATGGCATTAGGGGCTTGACATACATCTACATACCTGTGAACTAAGGCTGCACAATATGACGCAAATATATTGTCATCACAATATTCATATTGCAAAGGACTGTTTGGAGAGCAATAGTTGTTGGCTAACATATTCATAACGTTCTGAACTTGCATTTTAGATGTTAATGTAATGTTTACTAGGATGGGTGATATGGACTTAAAGTTTTATCACAATATTTTATGGTACCACTTTAATAACGATAAATTAAGTTTTTTAAAATAACTTTTTTTAGGTAACTGTAAGGCTGTGACTGCATAACACAGCAATCATAGCCCCAAAAACATAAATACTCTTGAAAAACAAACCCATTTGAAATACAGATCTTAGGACAGAAGTCACACAAAGAAGTGTGATTTGTATCACTAAAACACACACAGTAACTGATTGCATCAATAAATTTTAAAATATGATTAATCGTTATCATCCTCACAATATTATCATCTTTAATCATATTTTCCAACATTTTCTAATATCCTGCAGCCCGACTGTGAAACAGTTTGGACCTTAGGAACAAACAGGCAACCTTATTTTTAGCTCCACTGAACTCACAGATGTACAGTTTTTTCTAACACCTCTTAGGGGGCAATAACACGCTGCTTTACAAACCTTCTACTCAGAGAAGGAGAAGAAGAGAAGCACTGAAAGGAAAGAAGAGAGTCATCTTGTACAGATTGTCACAATATGACAGCAAAGGCATAAAATTTAAAAAAAAAAAAAAAAAGAACATTACATTTCTCAATTCATCTTGAAAACACATTTTCTTATCTAGTGGAGAAAAAAAAAAAGACAATGCAGCCGCTCCCTTTTGATGCACACTTTGGGTCATTTCGGTACGTTTACATTTTAAGCAGTGATTAGCTGGTATTGAGCCTAAGAGGCTCATACAGTCATCCATCAGTCGTCTGAAAAGCAAAAGAAAGAGAAGCCATAGAGGTTCTGTGTTTTAAAGGGTGTAGAGGAAAGTGAGGGGCCTTTATTGCTTCAGGTTGGCCATGCATGAAGCTCAGCGCTCAATCACGACATGATTTCACCCACTCCACCTCTTCCTAACATTTTACAGGGCTTGACATTAAAGGTTTACTAGAGACAGTTTTCTGTGAGATTGTTCCTTTCCCACAAAATTTTGTACAGATGGAGATTTTACTTATTTTTAACAAGCTGTTAATCAATATTTGCAACAGATTGTTGCAGGGGCATTACTTCTTATTTATCTTACTTTAGCAGGACGTTTTTCGATAATGGAAATCTTACGAAGGATTAGCAGCATTAGTGGAGCTGAAGTTGAAGTAGAACAGTTTATCCAAGGCCAAAATTAAAAATGAGTCATGGATTAGATGGTCAAACCATTGCAGATTTAGCTAATGAGGCAGAAAACTCGTAGCTTCAAATTTGTAGGCAAGTATTTCATCCATGGTGGATGGCTAAAGTATTAAAACCATCGGAAGAAAAAAAAATGTGTGCAAAGTTTCAGCTCTCCAAAGCCAGAACAAAATTCTCCAGCATACTTTATGATTCTCATAACGTTCCAAGGCATGAGTCCTGATGTGTCGAGAAACTTCCAAAGGGAGGGCCCCCATCAGGCACCTCAACTGATTTCTGTGAAGCAAGGTCTGTGATTGCTATAAACCCAAAGCCGAAACATTTATTTGATTCTTTATTCCAAGTCATGTCGTCATTGCAACATCCATCAGTTCTATTGCATATTGCATGTTTACTTAATATCATGCAACCCTACCAGAAACCCTAAGGAGGAAGCACTTTATATCCAGGATCTTGTTCTTTGGGTCACATGTCTCTTGACCATATAGGAAAGCTGGAATTAGAGACCAAATATTACATTGAGAGATTCCCTCTTCGATTCATTGGTTTCTTCACCACAACAGACCATAATATCGCTGACATTATGGTTGACAGGGCCCCAGTTCATCCATGCCCTGCTCCATCCTACGATCACTCATGAATAAGACAACAAGATATTAAATTCCTCTGCTTGAGGCAACGACTGACCCCTGATCAGCAGGAAGAAATCCACGTTTTTCCCGGTGAACTATGACCTCCAGACTTGGAAAATCTGATTCTCGTTCCAGTGACAACAAAAAAAATGCCAAATTTCAATCAACTAGATCTAAAGAAAACCAATAAATCAGTGCAGGTGGAAGCACTGAAATCCACACGTGCACAAAGAAATCATTCACTTGCTTCAAAGCCAACCCCAAACATCCCTTTTCATAAATCTTACCTGACTCAGGCAAAGTTATGACCGTAGGTGTCTACGGGGGCATTAAGCCCATTGAATTCTGACACTGAGGAGGGGGAACACATCATTTAGTCCAGATTCCAGACCAGAATAATAAATGTGTCCGTTCCAAAGGGCAACTTTCTGACCTGAAATTTAGAGTTAGTATTTAAGTTGAAGGGAATCAATCCTCAAATGGTCACTTTGAGAATTGCCTTGATGAAAAAAAAGTCAGTTTGAGATGTCAGAGAAAGTATCAGTGACCAGTTTTTTCCAGCTGTATAATCAACATAAGACATTCCACAATTTAGCAAAAATGTTTTTACATTTGCTTGAGGTTTTTGCGGCTCTCTTGAAAAAGAGTTAATGTGCTAAAGGAGGAGATGGAAACAGATTTGCTGAAGAAGTTCTGACGCAGTGAACGCTCCCATCCACTGGTGGGTCTGTGCCTTACCAGAGGCACAAACCTCTAAAAATTTCAAGTCATCCTGGGGTGGCCGGTGAGAGGCACTCCAGACTGGGATGGGAGTGGTGGAACGCCCCCATCCACTGGTGGTGGTGGAATCCTCAGAAAATGTTGAAGTCCAAACCTCCAGCTAAGCCTGTCGCATTATGCAATTAATCACACGATAAATTAAAATGAGCTCAATAGTTTTCATTCTGATGATTACTATTTTTTGAAGGGCAATGTTGTTTCGAGACTTCATAATCAATTTTATTTATGGTTTCGGTTATGTGTGGTTTTTAATTCCTTTTTATGGATTGTTTTTGGTTGTCCTGTTTTATTTTGGATGTTTAAAATGTCTTTCAGTTCCAGGATGGAGTGTTCTGTACAAAATTGATGTTTATTAGTCTTTGAGAAGGTGAACTTGCATTATTATGCCATTGTCAATGTATTACTTTAAACATTTTTGCTATGTTTGCTGTAATTCAGCAAGTTCCCCCAACCATCCCATGTAATTTTAGCTTTTTAGTCTTAAATTTCATTCAAGCTGACATTAAAAAAGGTCTTAAAAAGTCTTAAATTGGACTTGCTGAAACCTGCAGAAACCCCAGTTTTCCAGGTTTGCCTCATTAAAAGAAATTACAAATTACAAATTTTGAAAGGTCTTGACTGCAAATATAACTTTTTTTTGTCAATTCTTAGCAATAAAAACAAGATTTAATTCACTTTCGCTGAAAAGTATATGTCAAAGTTTTATCAAATTCATTAAAATCAGATCTGGGTGCATCAAAGCCTGCTGGATGAATGTGGTCCTCACATGAGAATACAAAAAGACTGATTATTGAATACTTTGTGTTGAAGCCAACAATTTCTATCATAAGATTTTAATTTGCTATAATTTTGCCCTGGTTGAAAATTAAAAAAGTCTTCATCTGCATCAACCACCAGGCTGGCAAATTTGTATCATTCATGGGCCCGCACAAAATCAGCCCTGGAGTCGCAAATAGCCCCCGGGCCACCCTTTGGACACCCCTGGTTGTGCTATTACCATAAAATGCAGGATCAAGATCATCATACACACACCACACATCGATTCATGCGACTCATGCTCCTTCCACATCTAGCTGGATGGTCACAAAAAGCCGACTAAGGAAGCCAAATTGAAACATCAAAACCTCTCTGCGTTTCCTGATCTTTCAAACCAGCTCCTTACACACAGCGCATCAATCTAACCATCTGTCATCACACAATAAGTAGTACATTTTTTTTAGGCCGCAACAAGTAAAAATAACTACAGTTAAATCTCTTGAGTGAAAGTAACCCTATACAGCAGCTGCCATTAGTGGCAGACACACAACATCCGCCTCACATAAAACATATGACACCTGTTGGCCTCTGAACCACCAACACACACTCCTACCGGCACATACCTTAGGAGACCAGACGATAACTTATATAGCCTTCAGCTGTGTGGAGTGTCAGCTGGGTAAATTACTACACTTGACCCCTTTCACACTCGCCGTTTCTCTCGATTTATCCCACTTCGTCTGCTGAGGCTTAGAGAGCATTCTGACTCCGCTGCTGATCAGTGATGATGTATTTCAGCCGCTTTTTTTCTGTTAATTTTAACGGTTATAGCATACAGTTCATGAAAACCAACAAAATTATGTTGATAAAAAGAATAAGAAAAAATAAGGTTCCTAACACTGAAAAAGACTGCGAACATAACCGTTTTCCAGCAGAGAATCACTTCATCCTCCACAGAGAAAGGAAGCCTCAAAAAAGTAAATGCTGACTAAGCAGGTTGTTCACAAAGTGGAAGGGAAAAAAGCATGGCAGAAAAAAAAAAAGCACACATGCAACAGGGATGACCACAGTTTTGACAGAACTGTGCAGAAAAACTTTCAAGAGATGGGATGAAGTTGCACAGCAGCTGGATTCAGTGTTTCCTCGGCCACCACGCATCACAACAGATGCAACAGGCCATATTAACAGATTCCAGCCCTTAAAATCTCTCGACCTCTGTGATGAATCTCAATGAGTTTCACTTTAGATCTGAATTACTAAAATAAATTAACTAATGAAGTTTTAATTTATTCGGATGCTCTCGCATACTGAACAGCAAAATTGGACAGTAGTAGGAAAAAGGAGTAGAGTGAGAAAAAGTGGTCAGTTTGTCCTCCAGTAGCCTAAGCCTATGGCAGCATAGCTACAGAAATACCTCAGGATAACCTAAGACAGTCTAACTATAAGCTTTATCAAAAAGGAAAGTTTTAAGCCTAGTCCTAAAAGTAGACAGGGTGTCTGCCTCACGGACTAAAACTGGGAGCTGGTTCCACAGGAGAAGAGCCTGATAACTAAAGGATCTGCCTCCCATTCTACTTTTAGAACCTCTCGGAACCTGCAGTAAACCTGCAGTCTGAGAGCGAAGTGCTCTGTTAGGAACATCTGGACCAATCAGATCTCTGGTAGGAACATCTGGACCAATCAGATCTCTGGTAGGAACATCTGGACCAATCAGATCTCTGATGGATGATGGAGCTGATTATTACGGGCTTTATACATGAGAAGGAGAATCTTAAATTCTATTCTGGAGTTAACAGGGAGGCAATGAGGGGAAGCTAAAATAGGAGACATATGATCCCTGTTTTTAATTCTCATCAGAACTCCTGCTTTTAACTACATTTGTGGACTTCCTCATAGTAAAGAACAACAATAGTGATTCAAAGCTATTTTTTAGACAACTAGAAGAGAACAAATGGCTTAAAAAAAAAAAAAAAAGGCACATTTCAGAATGTACACATCTGGCCCTTTTCACCTTTTATTTTAACTTTACTGGCCTGCTGTAACTGGTCATTTAATCAGGGTTTAGATTTAACTAATGTACGGGCTCAGGCATCCTGGCACCCTTCTTGGTTCACCAATATCCTGGTGCATCTCAGATGATTGTCTTCTTAGGCCAGAGGAATGAAGAAACCCTTAGAGCGAGGAGTCTAGCAGTGGAGTTTATATGTCAATGAGATTAGGCTCCACATTCACTGTGAGGATATCGTTGCTGGGTGCTATACAAGCCAAGCATTGTTTCAATGGTATTAAAGCTGCAACAGAAACCTTTATCAGAACAGACTTTTACTGGAAGCACTGAGTGTGCATGTCTCCGTGTTAGCTGTGTGGAAGTCTCTTGTTCTATCATACTGCAGGTGAAGCAGTTCTCCACTTGATTTAAAAAGCAGCGAGGGAAGATTTCTTAAAGTGCTGTGTCTTAAGGTTGATCAAGACAATATGGGGACTTGATTTGGAAGTGGTAATGTGGCTGAACAGCTAACATGCACACACACACACACACACACACACACACACACACACACACACACACACACACACACACACACACACACGAGTCTCAAGTAACCCTCTATATATCCAACCAGATGAAGTATCGCAAATTCCTTTGCAGCCGTTTGGCTCCACTAAATTCATATAAAACTCTGTTATTTAAGACTCTGCTGCGCTTTAACCACATCCAGCAACACTGGAGAACTGAAATGTGATTACTGGTTTCTGTTGGACTTCAAAGGGACAAATAAAACAGTGATGGAGGATAACTGATGTGGGGTTTAAATGGCTACAATCACAGTATTAAATCAGTGATGCCAGCAGTGAAATTTCTAAACAGGCGATCAGAAAATGCACAACTTTCATTGTTCAAGAAATACATATTAGGGCTGAAACAATTAACTGGATTAATTGTGATGAATCGATTATTGAAATAATCCGCAACTAAAAAAGGCTTAAGTGGTTCAATGAAAATTCTGCAGAATGTGCAACTTTTTTATTTGAAAAATCGTCAGAATAATCGATAGAATAATTGATTACTAAAATGATCATGAGCTGCAGCCCTAATACATATGCATATATTGTAGACATGCAGTCATGTGGACAGGTTAGCACGCCTTACGACTGTGGACACATGATGGGACACATGAAAATGTAAAAAGTCAACTTTAACAATATAGAAAAAAGTTACATATATAAAAAAAAAACAAAATGTTACATTTTCCACAAAATAAAAAGACAATTACTTATGATAAACTGGTTAAAATTGTATTTATTTACCACTTAAACATATTATTAATAAATCCATCTTATTTTATAGTTGACCATGATGCTTTAGTTTAAACGTTGATGTTGTAACTTTGCTTCACATACTCCCCAGGTTCATTGGTCTTAGCTTTATGTTACAGTTTGCATCCAAGCATATGTTTTTAAAGCTAACGCTACTGAACCACTGGGTAAATTTGAATTTTCTTCTGTTTAGAGGTACATTTCTGGTAAATTAATTTTGTTTCTTTGTTTATGCTCACCATCATTAGTCCCTTTGTTCAGATTCTAGATCCAGAACAGGTGTATGGTAGGGGCTGGCCCAGCACTTCCTGTTTACACAGGTTCATGATGTCACGGACTGCATCACTAGTACACCCACATGAAGGGTGCTCTTTTTGTAGAGCACTCTTTACTCTCTTTAAAGTAACATTTTAAGCTGCACTGTTTAACCCTCTATGGTAGATAAGAATTTTATAGATACAACAAAGATACGAGTGTGACCTCATACCACTTTCATACCACAACCTTACACTGCATCACAGTTGAAATTGCAGGAAGTTACCATAAAGCTTTACTTAAAAGAGACACTGAAGTCAGAAGTACAGTAGCCCTCCAGTTTCCTACAGCTGGTCTCAAAGTCCTGGTTATCAAAGCTCTCATAGCCTACATCAACATCAGATTCATTACTGTCAGAAATATCACTGTCCTCTTCAGAACCTGTAACCATGACAGCAGCAGCTGTAGCCTCTACAGCTCCTGGCTCCACATCTTCCTCTACTTTCATTTATTGTTCAAGTTCTCCTGTGCTCACTTCTCCATTCTTACAGCATATATTTTTCTTGTAGTTTGTTGTAGTTGTTTGTGCTTCGTCTTCCAACCTGACGTACCAGTGTTAACAGTGACCGTGTTTATTTTTCTTTAGCAATAATATGGCTCTGTTCAGAAAAATATCACCTGCCAGAGAATTGCTCAGAAAATTAGTATTTTTTTTTTTTTTTAATAAATGTATTATTAGGAAATGTAATGAAACATCAGAGAATACACAAAACATCTGAAAATATTCAGAGATGTTAATAAATTATGCTTATTTCAGTTCGAAATAGCTAAATAACATCTTTAAAGGTTCTGGTGGCTGGACCAATCAAAATGCTTGAATGAATGCTCTACTGCAGCCAGCCAATCAGTGACAATCTTTTATGTATCATTGAAAAAAATGGCTGTGCAAATTGTCAGCAAACTAAAGTTTTGTGTTTTCAAGCATAAATGGCAGTCTACTTGCAAGATTAGATGCAGGTCAGTCAAAATGTCCATCTATTTTTACTTTTTCGTTGGACAATATTAAAATAAGTCGATAACGTCCGACTGTCCAGCAGTTATTCATAAACACGGCGCTGACTCAGAAAAACCTGCAACCTGTCAGACTGCTGATAAGCTGGTAGAAATAGAGCGATGCACCCATAAATCGGCCCAGGTTTCCCTAATTTGGGGAGATCGGCTGCCACTTGCATGAGAAACCGATCTTCTCCACCAATTTTATCTTCCTCCGCAAAGGTCTGAAAAGTGGTAGCACTGTGAGAGGATGGACAAGACAGCAGCAGGGTAAAGCCAATCCCAGTACTAGGAGTTGAGTATCCTGAGTGGAGCCGATCTCAGGCGTTAGACCTAGTTCTGCAACTAAATCTGTCAGAGACCTCTTTTTGTTCACTGTAAATGTTTTAGCAAAGCTGTGCCGTTTTCCCCCCAACTGCACCTCAGAAATCACTGATCTGGGTAAAAGCCCAGAGTTGCAGAGAGCTTTTCACCACATTTTATCCTGAAGCTTGCAAGTCTCCAATGAGCTGTGAGTAGTAGAGACCCTGCGGGGGACTGACCTCAAATTTCTGCTTCTAGTTAAAGCTTAGGCGAGTTGGGGAGCGTGGGGGGTGGGGGTCTGTAAAATGAAGCTATGAATAACCGCTGAAGGGATACACATGCTCAGAAACACACTGGGGGATTCACAGCGAGACATGCGAGCGAGTCTGTGTCCGTTTGATGTGTGGTTAATGTTTCAGCCCCGTTCCTGCTTCCTCATTGGTGGCGAGTATTCGGTGCACGCATGCAGCGAGGATAGGTTTATCCACCGAGAATTGGTGATGGTACACACCCAGTCATGTTGTGTGTGTCCGTGTGAGTGAGAGGTTCACTAATCTGCATGTCTAGTTAGGGCAGTAAGATGCTACATTTCCATCTGCTTGGCACAAATTGAGAAAATACTGTGTGTGTGTGTGTGTGTGTGTGTGTGTGTGTGTGTGTGTGTGTGTGTGTGTGTGTGTGTGTGTGTGTGTGTGTGTGTGTACACGATTAGTAATCCGGTAGCCGTTCAGTGGAGCAGGATTGCAAGCTAATACGTAAGCTCCTGGTTTAAAAAATAAAGATCTCTTTGAAGCCTGGATTTAAATGAAAAGGTTCCTCTTTAACCGTGGGATCTTAAGGTCAGCTGTAGTGTTGAGCAGTAGAAGAAGAAACATGGCGTGAAAAGAACATTCACTGCTCTTTATAATAAGGTGTACAGTGCAGTGAGAAAGTATTTGCCAACCTTACAGATTTGCGGATTTGTTTTCTACCCACTTAAATGCTTCAGATCAACAAATAACTAACTTTATAATCTTTACCTACTTCATGTAGTCAGACAGGTTCTATTTAAGTGGTTTGTTGATTGTGCAGATCTCAAAATCCTCATTCATAAAACATGTTGTAGTTACTTAAAATTTGTCTGAGAAAGTGTGAAAAGTTAAAACAGGAAGTCTGAGAGGGCCCTAACATGCTGTCCATCAGCATTCAACCTAAATCAGCTGTGTTTCCATGACAACTCGCAGCGTCAAGACAACAGAAAAGCCCCCCTGATGGCATGTAGAACACCCCAACTTCCTGTCAGCTTCTTACTCCGACTCTTTCCATCGCCATGGATACAAAACCGTCCCCATCCCTGCGCTGTTTTCCACCTCGGGTCATGCCCTCCGTTTCCCACTATTGTGGACGCACACAGACATGCACACCCTGGGACAATAACACAAAGACACATGTACTCACTCACAGGCCTGAGTCTGTGAGTCCAAAGAAGGCGGGCAGCTTTAGAGGCTGGTTTTGGGGGTTGATCAAGATTCCAGCCACTCACTGGTCACACTCGCACCCCTTTAATGAAGTTTCCCAGAAGGAGAAGGTCTAAGCTGTGCCGACACACTGTTAACTTCTGCTCTGAGATCTCTCCATGACCAAGCTTCTTTCATCAAGCCAACAGGTTCTGAGTGCTACTACATCGCAATGTTGTTGTAAATGATTATTTATCTCTAGTATATATGCTGAAACTAACAAACTGGGGTTTAAATTTATAACTCTGTGCCTTTTTTAAAAACACTGTGTATAACACTCCCTGCAACTGAAGGGCCAGGTTTGATTACTTGCTGTGCATCAAGTTGTGTAATCTAAAACACTGGAGAGTGAGATGAGCATGAGTTAAGAGAAAATCATTTATTATTCCATCCGCTTTATCGTCTCTGCAAAGTTGCCTCACAGTATAATGCTGCCACCGCCATGCTTGACAGTTCCTACAGCGTTCTTAGTTTTGAAAGCCGGACCTCATTACAGCCAAACAGCTCAATCTCTGACTTAGGGGTGGGCAATATGGACTTAAAATTTTATCACAGTATTTTCTAGTACTATTGTGATAATGATAGAAGTGATAGGAACTATTTATTATGTCTTTTTAGGTAACTGTGTGTCTGTGGCTGCATATCACATCAATCATAGCCCCACAAACACAAATACTGCTCTTGAAAAGCTTGCTGTCTGTAATACACTTCTTTAGGACACTACTCATATAAAGAAGTGTGATTTGTATCGCCAAACTACATGCAGTAACAGCATTTAATTATACATTTTCAATTTTATTGATATTTGTTGATGCTCATTGAACAAACAGTGGAGAAAATAGTAAAACTAACAATCCCGTCAATACGGACAGTTTTGGAGTTTTTTTAAACATCAATAACTGGAATTTATCATGACAATAAATCAAAGTTCTTATCATGATAAGAAATTTATCACAACAAATGATAAGCGATACAATAAATGCTCACCCTACTCTAACTTATCCCTAATAAAACCTTTCCAGAAGACATTTAGCTGGTCCCGTTTTCAGTCAAGCCTAACAGTTTTCGTTTAGAAGCAAGGACTTTTTTGTGGTTGGCATCTTCTCAGGCCTTTATGGTTCTTGAAACTCAGATCAATAATCCCAAATACACATAAAACTGGCATCTGGAATGGATAAACACTAAGCTTCTGGAGAGTCCTGACCTCAACTACACCAAAGATGCATGGGCTATCTTTAAATATCAGGTGGGTGCCAGGAAACTAATCAATGGAGATGAATTGTACCAATTTTGACAAGAACAGCGGTCAAACATCCAAGAGAACAGTCACAATAAAGTCCAACTTGTGCACTGTATAAGGCTGGTGTGGCATAAATTCTGTCATTTATTCCATTCAGCCAGGGTCCACAGCCCAACACAGCATGGCCATCTGTGCAAAGTACAAAAACTGGAAACTGTGTGGGGACTATGCTTACTGCAAGTGTGCCAAATGCTCATGCACCTGGATTAACCTTTGATTCAAGCAGCTCTGCCAAAAATAAACCCTACAAAGCCAACAATGTGCAAAAGAGAACAATACAGACAGTTGCTTTGGGCTCAAACTCTATAGGAAGACATTTTCTCTCTATTTCATTTTTAAAAAAAGGCAGTCGAGAGACCAAAATGGCAAAAATATGACACCATAAATCTCTTAGGCTCCATGTATGGGCACGAGATCAATACTTTATAACACAATTCAATTATAAATCATTAAGAGAATGGTTTGGCCAGATTTGGCTGTAGGAAAGATGTGTTTACGTTTTATTGTAGAACACTTTGGTATACAGAGGAGTTCATGGCAGTTTAATGGCAAAAAACCCAACTCCTGGCTACAAAACCAGCCCAAAGCATCATCTTACCACCACCATGCTTGAAAGTATGAGGTGCTTGTGCTGTGGTGCAAATTATGGGCAAACATCTCCGCTTTGGTTTCTTCTGTCCAAACAGCATTGTTCCAGAAATCTTGTGGCTCATTCAAATGAAATTTTGGTCATTTAAATGGTCCTGTCATTTTCTTTTTCAAGAATAATTGCTTCTCAAAATGTCATTGCTGATGACTTTCTCTGCATATTCTCTACATTCTTAACGCTGGTCCTGGCGATCACTCAAAGTACATTTGATTAGCATCTCCTGTCTGCTACTTTCCAGGGCAGCCTTAGGCTTTCCACAAAGTTAGCCTTTTCTCTTATTTTGTTTACTGAAGGACATTGTGGAATCTTGTGAATTTTTGAACATTTAATGTTGGATTTCTATACTTTCAGAACTTGTAAGGACCAGATTATTTTCATTGTACCTTCATATGTATAATCCTACAACTAAAACTGGGTGTACTTTTTTTCCCAGTGATTTTATGGTGTTCATGCAATAGGAAAGAGAAAAAGAACATTGGCAAAAGAAAAAAAGACGAAGTCCAAAAGAATGAAGAGACACCAAAAAGTGTCATGGGTTCTGGAGTCGATGAGGAAGACATTTGATTCGAGTATTTTGATTCACTTTTCACATTTTGTCATGTTGCAACCACAAAATGTATTTCATTGGTTTTGTGACCAACCACTACAAAGTCTCCACAATGATTGGTGGTAGCAGAATCATGCTGTGGGTATGATTATTTTAAGCAGGAACGGGGAAGCTGGTCAGAGTTAATCCTGGAAGAAAACCTGTTAGAGAAAGCAGAAAACTTGAGAACAGAGCTACAACGAACAGCATTCGCATGTATTAGAACCACACCTTTCAGACATTTTTAGTATTAAAATATTTGGAAAAGCATATATATGCCTTCCACTTCCCAATTATGCACTACTTTGTGTTATTCTGTCACAATAAATCTTCAAAACACACTTCGATGACTGTGGTTGTAATGTGACAAAGTGGAAAAGTTCAAGTCTGGCTCAGTTTTGCCCAGCCATAAAACTGGAGTGTGCAAACATCACCAACAGCTGTTTTAAAGAGTCTTGTGTTAGAGGACAATGATGCCATTCTTCAGAAAGCCTGTATTTTTGATGTATGCATTGAAGCCTCCACTGACCATCATCTGGGTAGATTAAAAGGTAGTGAATCTGTCTTCATCTCAATCCTTGGTGCCAACCTCTTAAAAAGAAAAAAACCCCAACAGTAGCTTTTTTATGTGAGCGCAGGCAGACACAGACAGCCATTGTCAGCTAATGGAACTTCAGACAGGCTTCCTCATCTGGAGAGAGCACTGGCATTTGATGATTGAACATTGGAGCACTGGTCTTAGCGACTTAGTTTCACTATTCTGCTCCTTTTCACCTTTTGTACTCTGGTATCCTGCCATCATTCTTTTCTACTGAAAACTTTCTGCTCCCCATGCCTCGCTGCTTCCCTTATGGAAATGTTAAATGTATTTGGTTTCTTTGTTAATCCCTCATCTCAGTGTCGCAGAATAGTTTCACTAACTATTCAAACTAACTGAAATTCTCATAGGAATAGCCAAAAAACTGATGCCATCTGATTATAAAAACATAACTTGAGGTATAACCAGTGGTGGGGTTTTTTATATGTGCTATATGGGCGGTTTCCCAGGGAAGCAATAGAAAGGGGAAAACAAGCAACAAATTAAAATGTTTTCTATTGCTTTTATGCATGTGCAGTCAGCAGAGAGTCAGATGAGTTGTCAACCTGAATGATGGTGAGAATTGAGATATTAAAAGTTGTCAGACTGCACTGCATATTATTCCACTCAGGAATCTGAAATGATTCCCTGTCTTTTGACTGGGTGGGGGTGGGTCGGAGATTGCCCAGGGCATTAATCATACAAGAAGTCCCACTGGGTGCAACATACATCCATAAGCTCAGACGATATTAAGCTCACAAAATAAAAATTAAAAATGCAATATTTGTGGGAACTGTAATTTAAATTTGGAATTTGAGATGATCAAATCCAGTCCAGACTCAATCAAAACAAACGTGTGAGCTGGCACTTTAAGTCTGAAAGGAAATGCTAACGTTAGCATTCCCTTGAGGCATTTTGCACCACTTAGATATTAATATTTAATATTTCACAGGTAGAATAAAGGTTTCTCAAATCAGAAGCACATCACCTTTATTTCAGTGTAGGTTTGACCAGTCCGCATACTTCTTTCAATCTAAGATATAAAAAATAAAACAACTGGTATAGTCCAGTTCAGATTTAATCAGTTTAAGCATCAGGGTTTATTAAAGGCAGCCTAGAGTCCTTTAAAATGGTGAAATAGCCCTTTTTTACCCAACTTGGAAGCTGTGATTCAGAGATCATCGTTAGCATGTCATTACCTGACATTTTTTTCCTTCAGTGCTTACACTGTAGACAACCATTCTCTATTGACTGGACATGCAAAGAAGCACAGGAAAAGTTGTTCAAAAACATATGAAGTAAAACTAAAGCTATTCTTTCAGGTTACCACCAGAAACTTCCTGCGGAACTCAATATCAGTGATGCTTGTCTTTATTTTCTCATCATCGCATCCTCCCTCAGCTGGAGACTCTTTGTTTTTGAGGTAAGGGTGGGCATTTATCATATCATTTATCGTGAAAAATTTCCTATCATGATCAGAACTTTGATTTATCATTGTCTTGATGAATTTCAATTAAGGATGTTAAATAAAAAAAAAAAAAACAGGACTATTGGACATGTTATTTTATTATTTTTATTTGTTCCATAAGAACATCAATAAATATCAGTAAATTCAAAAATATGATATTAAATGCAGTTACTGTGTGCAGTTTAGTGACATAAATCACACGTTGTTAAGAAATTGGTGTCCTAAAGAAGCCTGTTTCAACAACATTTGTTTGTGGTGCTATGAATGCTGTGCCATGCAGTTACAGCCATACAGTTACCTAAAAAAGAAGCAATAAATAGTTTTTTTAATCATTATTTTTATCATTATCACAATGGCGCCTCAAAAAAGCGAGACAAAATTCTAAGTCCATATCGCCTACCCCTATTTTGAGGCAATTCAGAGAATTGCAAGACCAAATGTCACTATACAGAAAGAACACTTTGGGGTTTTTGAGTGCCTTTAAAAACAACCGGTAGTTTTATGGTGAACTAAGAGACACTTCACACTTCATCCTGAGTCTCCCTAAAAACTGACTACCCTGCAACACAGTCTCCTGGGTGGAAAAACGGGGTAGTAGTAATGTTTCAGTTAATCACAAAAACCACCCAGTGACCTGAAATAAACCATTACTTGACATTGTGTTTAGCTGATGAAGACCTGCAGATAAAAAGCAACAATTTGGCTGTGATTGAGGCAATGGAGGAATGCTGCATAAAGTGTAAACCGTTATCTAGCGTTGACTCGATGCTGGTTAAAAGGGTTGATTTATAGTTGAGGTTAATGCAGGATTAACCTTTGAGTAGATCAAAAGCTGAAAATATGACACTGATTTAATATTGCTGAATGAAAGCTGTGTTAGAATGATTGAATTTTCAGATAATTATTCATTTTTTGTCATTTACTGGAATATCTGACTTTTATTCTGCAAAAAGTGTCTTATTTCTAATGCCAGGCATTCCCTAAAACTTTATCTATGCCTGCTTGGGTTCTGAACAGCTCTTTTAACAGCAGGTGATTGTTATACAGTATGGACTGCTCAATGTAAACACAAGCAACTCGGAACATCTCTGGATATGCTGTTTACAACCATGGCCGAAACTTGAACTGAAATTTGAAATGAATTTTTTAAAAGGATATTTTAATTTCTTTTGACTTTGCTCAATGTACAAAGTGATGGAAAAATTCAATAATTGTCATAGTAAATATTTTTTGTACCCGGTGTTTACTTTTGTAATGTTTGGAGTTTAAATTTAGTTTAAAAAAAAAAAAAATGCATTCCCAACATTTATCTTCAAACAGAGCATCTGGTGGTTAGGCTACAATTATGTTTTTGGGCATTTAAAAAAAAAAAAAATCCAAACATCTATTTTACATTTTTATTTTGGTCTCATTTGTTTTTGAATGAGGTTTAAGGGGGCTTTTTTTTTTTTTTTTTTTTTGCTGGTGCTGGTAATTTCAAACCTTCGTCTTTTTGTGTATTTGTGCTTTTGATTTTTTCGTACCAAAGTGTTATGGGTACAAAATTAGGTAGTCGACTGTTAAATGTTTCATACATCAGTGGGATGTCTCACGCCTGCTTTGAAAATGACAACATACAGAGGACCCCTGTCTATTCGCGGCTCAGTATTCGTGGATTTAATATAGCTCCTAATTATTCACATAAAATTGGTGTGTTCTCATCTTTTCAAAATGGATATCTAAAATATCTGAAAGAAAATGCAGCTTCAGAAGCTGACATAGCTAGGTACAGTGCTACTTGACTATATCTTTTGCAAAGCAGCCTATCCGCGAGCACCATTTCTTTTCCTTGGTGTTGATTGGCTGAACCCCTAAGAGTGGCGATAAGGAAGATTGTTGATGTTAGCTTCTGTGGTAGCGCTAAGACGTTTCCACTGTGCATATTAATGCATATTAAGGTATATTTGGTGTTTGAACTGTTAAAATAGGCAGTTCTAAGCGTTTTTAGAGAAGGTGTCAAGTATTCATGGATTTTAGCTCTTCACAGGCGGTTGTGGTTCCTAATCCCTGCAAATACCAAGGGTCCACTATATGAAGTTTTCAGAAAATATACCAGTTCTACATGGGATTTTAGCACCTATGACATTCCATCAAATCTAATATATATCTAACCACCACCAAATATCAACTAAGATGAACGTTTTAAGCACATGGGTACAAAATGGCTTTTTTTTTATTGGTGCAAAACGTTAGTAGGAATAGGGAAACGAATTGTGAAAAAGAAAATTGACCCAAAGCGGTTTCCTATAATTTTTCCTGACTGACAGCTTAAAAACAATTGAAAGGAGAGGAGTTCCCAAAGTGGGGGTCAGGACCCCAGGAGTGGAAACGAAATGTTTTTGAGAAACATAGCGATGTGACCCCAGAGGTGTATGTAAGGACAAAAAGGGACAAAAATAAATGAATACATCATGCAATAAATAAATGTGCCATACTGTTTAATCATTTTTAAAGAAAAGAATTTAAAATATGTATAATTATTTGATGCTATATATTTATTTTCAAATAAAAAGAGGGAAATAATCATATGTACTATTTTTAGGGGGTTGCCAGTCTTTGGCACTGTTATTTTTGGGGGATCACAGGTTGAAAAGTTTAGGAACCCCTGCTATATTATCTTGTAAAAAAAACAAACAAACAAAAAAAAAAAAACCAAAAACAAACTCCCACCATCTCTGGATTTTAATAAAAAAGGTAAACAACAAAACTTTAACTATACCTTTAGTTAGTTGAATAACTAGAACCAACTACAGGAACTGTATGAGGGAAAATTTAAGCAGTTTCCCCATTTTTTAAACTGGAAGTTCATTGAAACTAGAAGCCAACCCATATCTAGCCATGACATATAAAAAGAACCTTTATAACCATTTCAAACATCAAATGTTTTTTCTCCCTTGTCACTCTTTTCTGACAGTGCTAACAGAATCCACGACTGCAGCCAGCGAGATCAGGGTTTCACAGAGTGGAGTTTACTGTCGAGGCGCCTTAGCATCAAGAAGATCAAGCCATCCTCATAGAACAGCTTTAAAATAGCTGTGACCCTATGCTAAAATAGCCATGACCATATGCCGCTAAAGTAAGACCAGACCGCAGTTAAGTGGATTAAAGAATGAGAGCACTTATGAATATAATACTTCAGATGGAGAGGCCAGATGAAAAAGTGACAACGAGAGGGGGAGAAAGTGAGGAAAAAGGGAGAGACGTATCAAAAAAGAAAGTAGGCATCAATTATTCAGTGTAACATCTGTGTTTTTTAGCAATGTTAACTCTGTAGGAATCATCCCAACGGATTCACTGTTCATCTTCAATATAGTTAATAGAGTCCTGCTTGAACAGAGACGTTTGCATGTAGTGTAAATTGCTAAATCTTTCTGACATCCAGAATAGTCTCGATATAACCAAGTTTAGAATAAAACTTTCTGCATCATCCGCTTCAAAGCGAAAGTTAAGACGGCTTTGGGAATTCTATCTAAATCAATCATGTTGGGATGATTCGTTATCACTTTAAAGTTTTGGAAGGATTGTGTAAAAGAAGTTCAGAACTTGAGTTATATTCCCCAGCAGGAGACGATCGTCCTTAGCAGAAGCATTTCAAACAACTAGGAGATAATCTCAGATGGCACCTGGGTGGAGTATTCACTCAGGACAGGATGTGAGAAGCAATATAAATGCAGAGTTTTGCTTACTGCACACTGGGAATGGCAGGCGAGGCTCTCTTATCCTCAGGAATGGGGAGCAACAATGTAGATCATAAAAACAAAACAAAACAAACAAAAAAAAAAAAACGGGACATTTCTTCTCAGCACATATTAATTTGCTGGAAGATCAACTGCTTTTTTCAATTCCCTCTGTCATCTTGTGAGGGTTCTTTGCCCTTCTCAGACCTAGTCCACACATAGCCAGATATTTGGGGAAAGGAATACATTTTTATGTGTTTTAGCCCTTTATCCACATGAAAACTCCATTTAATATCACAAAAAATGATTATAAAAATCTGTGACCATAATTTGTGTTTGTACATGAGAAAACTAAGATTTAGGGTCCTACGCATTACAGTCTGTGACAAATAATGCGCTAATATAGCCACATACTTGCTTTGACATGATTCCCAATCAACATCGCCTTGTGTTTTAATAACTTTAGATTCCAATACGCCATTTAAAAGTAGTTCAGCCTATAAATCTGTCCACACAAATCAACCTCCTGCCTCCTGGTCAGTCTGGAGGAGCCACACAGACCCAACGCTCAGGTGGGAGAATCCGTTGTCCAGTTGCCATCTACTGAAGCAATTGAGTTGTGCATTGAGTTGTTCTATCACATAAAATCTCATTAAAACAAATTGAGGCTTGTGGCTCTGATATAACAAAATGTGGAATAGCTCATGAAGACATTCAAAAAGCACTGTAGAAGCAAACAACGTTGGATATCTTAAGCACTCTGGCTAGAGAAATGCCATTTCATTCAAATGTAAATATAAAGTGGTAGTAAGGCAACTTTCCAGCGAGTGAACTCCCACACCCCTAGTGATTTGTATCTGACTGCAAGTTATGTCATTGCTCTTCAATTAAATTCATCGATTTACTCACTCTGCTTTGCTGTGGGGCCCAGGAAGCATGTGTCACTATTTTGTAGCCAATTAGTACCGCACCATCCGTCATCCCATTATGCCGACCGGACACGACCCCTCTGGTTCGAGTGCTCGCAGTGCGCTGGGTGGCCAGATGGCATCCCACCAGCAGAACATATGATTGCTGATGTCACATTGAACCTGACATGATGTTTGGTGGCACTTTGCCCAGATTTGCCTCAGTGACACGACGAGGGCAACATTTATCTTGTAATAACTGTCACTGGAGGGCTATTTATGTGTCTACTTTGCAAAAACTATGCACACGATAATCATTTGCTTGCAAGTTGCTAATGTGGTACTTGTCCAACAAACTGATATCCAGTGGCCAATGTTGGCCCAAACACTAAAGCTAAACTAATCTGCATATATCTGCACCTAGCAGCTGACTTATGTGTTTAGTATTTTAAGATGTCTAATTCCTTTTATCCACAACAAAACAGAATTCTTAGGTTTTTAAGATTACTGTGTAACTCTGTAGTCTGAACATAATAAGATTACAGCACAACACAATACCAAAGACCACATCTGTCTGTAAAGCTACTTTCTTGTTAGAGGGAGCCTGTGTGGATACTCAGTATCACTCAGAAACCCTTAAAGAGAGCCTGCAATACCCAGTCTTACAACAGCATAAATTCCCTGGGCTTTAGTTTCAGGCACTGTCTGTGTTATCATGCATTTTGTAAAACGGAAGTTTTCTGGAACCACACTAATAATTCTTATGGGTTGAACCATCACAAGCCGTTTCCATCAACATTTTTTATGCACATTTTGAAGTATGGCATTAGAAAAGGTTGATGAAAATGGAAAAATTCGAAACAGCTTCCTCAATTTTGCAAAAAGTCTTTGAGCTCACTTGAGGTGGTTTTTGGCTTTCCCAAAAAGAGAGTTAATGCACTAAAGGGGAGATGGAAACACATTAAACACATTTGTTGAATAAGTTCTAACGTAGCAAACATGTTTATTACAGCCCTGCGTAACGTCAACATCTAATGTAACTGGGCTTTGCGTAGCCTGGCTGATTGAGACCAGTAGATGGAAACACACCTAATTTGCAAAGAGTAAACATGCTAGCTTTAGCCTGGCACTGAAGCAAAACGCTCCACATGCAAAAAACAATGCTGGAGTGACTAAAGCTTTGTATGGCTGTTTGGAGTGTAGAGTAACTTAGCACTGCCCCTCCCTGTTGCTGCACACTGCCAGTTAGCTGAATGAAAGAAGGCTACTATAATTTTGGTTTGCTTACAAGACAGGCACATTTGGCTGCTTGAAAATATTTCAGGATGTGAAAAACTCTAAACATTCATGGTGTAGAAAAAAAAAAAAAAAAAAAAGATAGAGCTCCAACAAAATATCCAGGCAGTACTGTTTTGCAAAGTTGGGACAGTAGCAGCGACACATCAGTTCACCTCTTTTAGTCTACCATCAGAAGTTTGTCTCAAAGTGCTTCAGGTCTTAATGCAGTGCTAAGCTACAAATTATAATGATGGAACAGCAAGGATTGTACAGACAGGCAGACATAAGCCATTTTTGAATTTTGGTCCACATTGGAAAATATACTGAAATTCTGTTTTTGTTTTTTTTAAAGCCTTTAGTCTATGAGAGTATCCATGTCTAATTACCAATATTTTGGAAATTTTACAATAAATTATGGATTTTTGATCTTTTTTTTAATGCTTTACACTAGCACAAATAAGCAAAATGCATTGTAATGGCAACACCTTTAAGGAGTGACCACTGTCCTGCATCTTCCCAACTCATCCGAAGATACCATTCGACTCAGGAAGAAGTGAGCTGTGGGGGTGGGCCAGGGCTTGTTGGGTCGGGCTTGGAACCTGTTGATTACTGCTTGCAGTTCTAGTAGACATTTATTTCTAATCAACTTATTTAACATGAGATAGAGACTTTGTATCCACAGCTCACAAAGCCCAAACCTAATCAATCAATGTTGCAGCATTAGGTTTTTAACGCTACCATGAGAATCAACTCATTTATATTTTTGATAGGTTGAGGCGGTGCCATGAAACCCTGACTTTCCTGCTGATATAATAGTCCTTTTCTGCATTTTGCCTTTTATTTAGCAGCTTCCATTTGGTATTCACATGTATCCAACTGGTGAGATTTAACATGCAGTTATAAGTAGAAAGCATCAAATATAGTCATATTGTGCAAGCTAAGTGGGATAAATGGAAGGCTGGTGTCTGCTGTTAACATTACAGGAAAGTATCACATAGACAACAACCATGCTGAGCTGAGGAAGATTAGCTTCAAATCTCAAAGCAGTGGGATTCAAAGGACTCAAAACTCCGTGGGGTTTTTTTGAGTCTGCATATTAAACGTAAAATTCTGCAGAAAAACGGGAATGCATGTCATGATCTCGCTCCCCCGCAGAACTGCACATTCAGATTGACAGGCGTCATCTGCGAGAACCGCAGAGATCTGTGGCGTATAGATGGAACCATGCTGAAAAGCATATGCCTCAGTGAGGAAGGCTGTGTTTACTGGCAAAGCCGACTGGTGGAAACAAGGCCAGAGATGGCAGCCATAACATCACAGCAATTTATATATGTGTAGCAGAGTGTGAGAAAAAGGTTAGGCATGAAAGTGTGTTCCTTTTTGGTACAGTCCAGGGATGCTGGAAGACAGACTGTGCTTTGAGAAGTACTTCTTGGGATCACTTCATTTGAAGGATTTCTATGTTATTAGAGAGCAAGTAAGACATAGTGGAAAGGGGTTAAAAACCAGTGAAATAAATGGAAAATGTGATGCTCTACAAGCAGCTGCAATGATGCATGTTTTAACTCACTCCATCTGTCACCACTGCTATATTTCTACCGTATATTACGGTTCCTTTGGGCTTTGTGTCCACTGGTCTCCTCTGAGTAAAACATGATCACAGAAGAATCGAATCAAAGCCAGTTCAGGACATGAAAAAGCCTATTCTGGGCTTCCAGGGCAGAATGTCATGCGCATCATCTTCTGCGGTACCTTAAAAGAAATGCCAAAATAAATCCAATAACCTTGTTAGGAGGGAATGGTAAAAATGTTAGCATCCTCTTTGATTTCTCCCAGTTTTAATCAAACTATCAAAGCTTTTCTGAAGATGAAAATACTTGGAGAGTAAGGCATTCCCAGGATGATTTTAAATTCTGCGGGAAAAACAAAATAGTTTCTCATTATGATACTGATGAAAAAGCCAGTTATAGTTTACGCAAAACATTTACAAGCGATAGAAAACAGAAGGTATTTTTAAGAGCCAAACACCTTTTCGGTACACTGCATATAAAAAGCAAACTTTTCAGTCTGACGAGACTGACTCGAGCTGATACACCAATCAGTGGCTGACCAGAACCAGCCAGCTTTTTCACTTGAAGAGCATCTGGATTTATGACAGAAAATGTTTTGCATTTTGCAAAAAAAAAAAAAAAAAAAAAAAAAAAAAATTATATATATATATATATATATATATATATATATATATATATATATATATATATATATATATATATATAATTATTCTAGGAGAATATTGTAGCAATACTTACAATAAAGATACAAGTGTGACCTCAAATCAGTGAGTAACTACATCAGATTACAGTTCAAACTGTAGGAAGATGGTCTCAAAGTCCTGCTCTTTAAAAGCTCTCGCCATCTTCATCATTACTGTCAGGCACATTAATGTCATCTTCAGAAGATGTAACCATAACAGCAACAGCTGTAAAGTACAAATCTCAGAGGTCACTACAATCAATACCCACTATTAAATAGAAACAAAGCGGCAGCAGGTGAGCACATTTTCCTACATGTCTCAAAAATATCCTGCCTGAGACTCAGGCTCAAAAGTTCTTGCAGACACTGAACTTGAGGTAAATGGTCTATTTTGTATCTTAGTTTTCCCTCTAGAAATTCTTAAGTATAGAGAGACTATATAACGTCGTTTCCACGGTGTTAGCCTCCCCACCCTGCCACCTGTTACTGAAGTCTGCAGCCAGTCCTCTTCTCACTCTCTAACCAGTGGCGATTCATGCAGACAAAGAGCATTCAGGTGGAACAAAAAGAGTGACTCGTTGGAAAGGTGGACATTTCATCTTATTTACTTTTAGAACTTTTTTTTTTTTTTTTTTTTTCCAAGCGGAATATTTGAGGTAACTGAGCTGACAGTGAGCACCTCCGATCCTGCACATGGTCCCTCTGCAGAACATCGCATTTTGTTTTGGTTCTTCAAAGTGTTCGTTCAAAGACTGACCCCAGAGACTTGAATTTGCATGCAAAGGAAAAATGCATTTCAGCAGGAATTTTTATTTTATTTTTTTAATTTATAACTGCATTTTTAAAGCTATTGCGCATTCTAATGAGGCTGAATTAAAATCCCACAAAGCGACTCTTTACCAACGATTGCATAATCTAAAAAGTGCGCTGGGTGTCCGTGGGAATTCATCAGACGCGTCGCTCAAAACGAAGCGCGTTCAAATCATTTAAGCCTTATTTCCCCTTTTTCTCTGTCGCAACAGTTTATATTCTTACCTGTGTGGCTGATTAGAAGCAGCTGGCAGATGCAAACATCGGTTCTCAGAGCTGTAGAGTCCATGGTGTCGATGGGCTCAACGTAAAAACCCGGGGGGGAATTATTATTTTTATTATTTATCGGATGCGCCAAGAGGTCATCGTTGAGCCTGTCCTGTGAGTGGGACGACTGAGGGGACTCGCTACTGACTGGCTCAGCTCGGCTTGGTTCTGCTGGGTCGGTTTAAGGAGAGCGGGCTCGCGCGCCGCCTGGTTGGTTGGTTGGATGGTTGCGGACTCGCGCATGTCACGTACGTCGCATTAAGGAGACAGACAGAGCGCGCGCCGCCCACTGCCTTGAACGGAAATCACCGGATCGCTTCTGTCGTGCGCTTCTGATCTTTCTGCGGGAACCTGCGGGAACGCATTTATCCGCAGCCGCCCGGACTCACTGGCCGCCTGTCTTTCACAAAGGCTGTTATTAAGACAGTTAAATTATAGCATTGTAGAATTTAGGAACACATTAGAAAAGAAAACTGTCCAATCATGTATGTAGGTCAGAAATGAATAAAGTGGCAGCATTTAATTGTATGTCTCTTGATTTACAATAAAACCAGTGACCTAAAAAAAAATAAATAAATAAATAAAAAAAATCACAAAAAACGGCATAATTTCTAATTAAAAAAAAAAATTGGCATAAAGATTTCAGCAAATGTTCTTTGATAAATGCTTTCATTTTTCAGAAGTTAAGATGAATGTTAATCAGCTGATGAACTAATAGTCTTTCATACAGCCAAAGTCAAATCTTTATTACAGAAATGTCAATAGATTAACCATGAAAGGATTGATATAGAGGACAATGTCAAATGAAACAAAAAGGGATTCTGATCGAAGATTTAACAAAGTACAAGCTTAAAATAACATTCTGAAATGCATATTTTTAATTAATTACAGAAAAAGGGACAGAAAAAACATAGCATGGAACCCTGCTCTTTTATCATTTTTGTCATGCTTATGCTCGGGTTCAAAGGGGACGGGCACATGTATCAAATCCTTCCTCTGTTGTTTGGTGTATACCGTCATATTCAATAAATTAGAATATACGTCCCGATGAATCTCATTTGTCAGATTAAAAGTACCTTTTGAATTGAAAGTATTAAACATACTTTTCATTAAGCTCTCATTTCTGTTTTTTAAAAATATATATATATTTTTTTATTGGTCTGGTGTAATATGCTTCTTTTAAATGTTTTAAATAGTTTAGTGGAAAATCACCACAATTAACAGAAATAAAGGCTTTCAAACATCCATCTGTGTGTAATTAATCTATATAATGTGTTTCACTTGGTGATAAAGTTCCTGAAATAAATGAGCTTTTCAAATATATTCTGAATTTTCTGAGTGGGTCTGTAGATACTTAAAAACGTTTACTAGCAAACTATTAAGCTGATTCAAAAAATTAATCAAATAGGCTTCAGTTAGAGCAAAAGTTTGACGTTGCTCAGCTATTCCACTGTAAGGGAAATGGTCTACAAGTGGAGGAGATTCAAAGCAACTGGTGACAGGTCTGACCATCCAAGTAGGTATATCACAGAGCAGGCTCTTGTCACAGTTGAAATGGAAGTATATGCCTGTACAACTGGAAGGAGACTGCACAAGTTTAAATTTCATTGGAAGTGTGCACGCTAAGATATTTCCTCTCAAAGAAAACCATACATTTTTGGTGACGTTTTTCACAAAAGATCAGGACTTCTGAAAAAATGTTGGTTGGACAGATAAATGCAAGGCCAATTTATTTAGATATGTTTGTAATAAACCAAATAAATAATTTCAGGAAAATAACTTCATAGCTACTGTGAAGCATAAAGGTACAAGTGTCATGGTTTAGGGATATTTTTTTGCAGACAGACCAGTAAATCCACCAAGGACTATCTAATAACTAAGAAATGGAAAGTCCTAAGCTGAGTCAAGCTATTGGTCTCACTAAGATGCTTTAGGGTGAACTGCAACAGGCAATACAACCTTGCAACATCTTCCAGCTGAAAGTGAGGAGTGGGGTTAAACTTTTCTCAGATGTCAGAAACTGGTAGATGGATGCCAGCAAGGAAATTCTACCCCCAGATCACACCATGCAATGCTCAGAAAAATAATAAAAACCCCGAAAGTCCCATCTCAAGCTCTACAGGCCTCAGTTAGCATATTAACTTTAATGTTAAAGTAAATCCATTGTTATTAGATTGTATTGCTAATAGTAGTTAGCTTGGTCACTAAATATGTAAGCCAACAATTTGCGCTGGGTTTTGGACTTGGCACTGAAATACTGCTAGGTTTGTGTCACTGTCATGTTGACTCTCATCTGCTTTTGCTTTCTTCACTCTACTTTTTCAAATGTTTTTTGTAAAGCAAAATATTAGGCAGTATGTTCCTCACTATGTGGTCGTGGATATGGGTGGGAATGTGGGCGGGGCGTGAGCACACAGGAGATGTGGTCAATGCGCTGATGATGTCATTTTGGTCATCCAATTTCTCAGAAATCCCTTGGTATATTTGTTCCTTGCGAGTTCCAATTGACTTGAATTAAGCTCCGCCCATCTTCACATCAACTCTAACCAGTTTTCCTGTCGCTGTGGGGATGGAAGGTTCAGGGGTATATGTAGTGTTAGACGTCAGCACACCTAATGTTTTGCATTGAGGGAAAAAAAGTTTCATTTTGGTCTCATCTGACCTGAGAATGTTCTTCCACATTTGCTGTTTCTGCTGCATGGCTTGTGAGAAACTGCGAAACAAAAAGAAAAAAAAAAAAATTGCACCAACCTTTTTTTTTTTTTTTTTTTTTTTTTTTTTTTAGATAGAATAGCATCATAATTACTTACATAACCAAAAGAGATAATATAAGTACTCAAGGGTTCAAGGGTGTTACCTTAGGCAACTAGAACAGTCATGACTGAAAAAAAAAATGGTAACATGACTTCAAAGATACCTTCAAACTGTGCACCACACAGGGTGAAACGTCTGAAAAACTGAAACAGTACCACATAATGATGCTGGAATGTGAGCCAGGAGGGTCTGAATCAATGTGGGCTTTTTGTGATGAGGCTGAAATTTGGCAGCGGCTGGACTTCAGGATTCCCATGGTGTACACAGTTGTGGGTTGCCGGGTGTTTAAACGTGCTTGTGTGTGTCTTGTGAGAGAGAAGGAACACATCTCCACAAGCAATCAACAGGTTTCATTGGTGCCACAGGGCATGGCTGGTGGGAGCTTGGAAGTGTGTATGTGTGGGGCAAGCCTCGGTCACACAATAACACAAGGCTCTCATTACTCTGTGTGCATCAATTAGCATACATTAAGAGAGATAATCCCCTTGAATTCACACAGGACCCTCGTCTCATTTGTTGGACCAACATTTTTTCAGATGCTTGTCAACAATATCCTCTCTGGCTCTCTGCTTCCTCTGAGGCCTGCAGCCTCGAATGCATGTTTGTGACTCATGAAAGGGAGCAACGTATTAATGGCAGCGATAGTGCATGGATGTGAACCCATGAGAAAACAATTCGATAGGCATGCAGTACCCTGCAGAAGTTCTTTTTCACATTTACTCATGTTAGACACACAAACCTCAGCGTATTTTGTTGGGATCTTATCTGATACGCCAACACAAAGTGGTTCATAATTGCAAAGCATGGCTTGCATTGTGTGTTTCTCATTCAAGATACCACGACTTCCCTACCACGACAAGTCACTCTTCCCTGATGTGCACTCTCATGCTTTCTTGTCTTTCCCACATTAGTGTATGTGTAAATATCCTGGGTGGGTAATCATGGTTCTTGATCACCATTGTCAAGCCTTTTTGGAAAAATGGGCAAAACGTAAAAAAGGTTAAGGTGTTTTGTTGAATCAAAGACCTGATGAAAGATTACGACAGTCAAAGTGGACACGGAGTTGGGATGAAGGAACCCAATATGTGTTATGAAGGAACACATCATAAATGTCGTCTTCAAGCTGTCTTTGCATCCCATTGCAGCAGAAATCTGACTGTCTTTTTTCCGAGCTCTCAGGCAGCTATAGATTATGGATTCTGTGTTACCGCTGTCTGTTCTCTTCTCTGAATGTGAAATCAAACCATGACAGGAGCGTGGTCAATAACTCGATGGTCCTTTTTGGAGCTACCTGCAGCGAGATTGTGAACAACTTTGCCAGTGGAGTCTGGATTTTTAACAATTAACAGCAATTAGTGTCTAAGATATCTTTTACTTTTCAAGAGAGGCAAGAATATATAAAAAAGTATAAAATTCTGCTATCATCTGTGTGATCACATGCATATTTGTATATGTGAACCTCTGCTGTGAGGACATGCCATTTCCCAGTGGACAGTGGTATTGACTGCCAGCTGTGCCAACAGAAGGTCAGTGTCCTGGACACCACTGACAAACACTGGTCGATGGTGAGAGTCATGCTGTTGGCAGGTCAATGGCTGCTGTGGAGCAATGCAGCTCCATGCGCTCATTAGTCCAGAACATATGTGGCATTCGGATCAATACTGCAGCTAATTATTGCATACAGTGTGCTCACTTGAATGTTGGTGAACTTGGCCCAAGCTTTCAGAACCTTAACACAGACAGAACTGAAGTTGCATCTGATTATGTTTACAGACATTACCGTTATATATGCCACATTTGACCATTCCCTGTCCTCCCGCCCCTTGCAGGTTGAGGCAGTGGACCAACCATCCAGAGCCTACTATATTCTAAAAGCTGTTCTTAACAAATGCAGGTTTAGCTTAGCTTTAAAGAGAACTAGCTCGATGATGGTCCGCAAAAGGTAATACAAAAGGTAATGAATTTCACAGCTTTGGACCAGCTACAGCAAATGACACCCTGGTATTTGGATTTTGATCTGGGGACTTTCAGAAGATGTTGGTCAGTAGACCGAAGAACTCTGGGTAATGTGCTTGGAAAGTGTCACATAAATAAGAAAGTGTAATGCCATTAAAAACTTTAAAAACTAACATTAAAAGTTTAAAATCATGGTTATATAATGAATCAAAAATTGAAAACATGGCTTTCTCAAGGGAGTTCATAATTACCACACTTGAATCTGATGGTTTTTCACTAAAGTGGATTTAAACTCCATGTGACTTATGGACAAACCCAAGAAGTCACCACAGACATGATTTCTTTTCTTATCATGACAGGTCATTAAGGATAAATCTTTCACACCTTAACATGTTTGCCTACAAATGGTCTTTACTATATTAATCCCTTTTGTGTAAATCTTTGCACAGTAGTAAGATGGTGTTGATGTAAAGAAGCAGCCATTGCCGAAAAGTTTTGTGTATTCTGTATTGACTTCTGTTCACTTTGTTAATTCCATTTGTGCCTAACCAGAACACATTTTCTAACCCTAACCCTCCAAAGGACGGTCCACCGTATTAGGACCGGACTTATTATTAGGCCCATAAGGTCTAACGGTTTTTGGTAGCTTAGTGAAAATACCAGAAAAGTTCCTAAACAGGCAACATAAACAAGTACACAAGCACACACACATAAGTTCACATCTCTAAGTGTGTGTTGGATCTATAATTACAATGGTTGGTTTCCTTTCACTTCTCAACATACAAGTACAAGTCCTAAAGCTTTGGGTGAGGGAGCAGGTCCTAAATTCAGGTCTCAATCATAGGGGCCCCATTGAGAAATGTAAGCTGGAGCACAGACACCCTGACCTTACTATGCCGCCACTAATGGCATGGCCCCATCTTTCCTCCGGAGAACATTAGGTGGTTTTGTGTTTCGGAGATTATTCAGCGTCTGGGTTTGCCTCGGTTGGGCCTTTAACCCCCGGTAAAGATGGGGTCGCCAAGCAAAGACCACCTTCAGCACAGCTAAGTCGTTTCAGTCAGACATTTGTTCTTTTAATGTCCCAGATGTCGGTCTCATTGAGGATCTGCTTGAAGCACAGGAAATTAAGGGTCTGCTTGTAACATCTTTTTCTGTAACTAACTCACACTTTCCTTGGCCATGAGATTTACATTTTGATGAGAACATCGTGTGCTAATCCTCCACTAATAAATCAAAAGATTATGATTATGAGATTACACTGGGTTTGTGTTGTAGGAGAAAACATCATTTTCAATGCCTGGAAGGTTACTGTAGACTGCAGTGATTGGATGAAAATGTTGGCTCAACTATGAAGTCTGTGTTAATCACTTCTCTCCAGCCAGCAGTCTCTAATATGGTCATATTTTTATTCATATTTTCTACAAACACTAATCTGTGCTTTGATTAAACATGGTGAAGTCATCTTTGTCATCTCCATTCTTTTGATTTATTTTCCATATTTCTCATTACTGTCTCAGCTCTGTAGGGTACAGCAGTATAGGAAGTGAACTTGTACATTTTTCTCTTTGTTGATGAAACGCAGAGAGTAAAAAATAAATACAACTACAAGTACAAATTAAACAGAAATAAAAAATAAATGTCTCAGTCTTGTATTGGGGCCTAAATAAATCTTTAAGGAGAACTGCATTAAAACCCTTTACAGTAACACCCTTCCATTGTTAAAAAAAAAAAAATCTGATTCACCAACTTTTTGTTGACCTTCTATTTTTTAAGTTGATCATTAACCCATGATGTATTATGTGAAATATCGCATAAAACAATTTGAAATATATATAAAAGCAGCTGTACTGCTACTGTTGTAAAAGGAAATTGTGTGGCAGAGCAGAGAAATATATGGGTGTGAGACAGGACATGTACAAGGACAGTGAGACAGTGGTGAGGTGTGTGATTGGAGCAACACAAAACCTCAAAGGAGTGGTAGGAGAACATTAAGGATTAGCTATGAGCTCCTTTTTTGCAACTTTGTTGGCAAAATTGATTTAGGCAATATGGTTCATGTGAGTGTGTACAGGGGTGTAGAAGGACGTAGGTTCATAAGTAGGATGTAGAGAGGATTGGTATGACAGAGGATGTTGGGAAAAAGGTAAGATGGAGGCAGATGATTTAATGTGGAGAAGATAAAGAAGTAGTTCTGGTTTGGCTGCAAAATATTGGGTCTTAAATTTCTGGATGTGTGTTCAACAAATCTGAAGCGAGGTGGAGATGGAGCTAGGCATAAATAGAAAATGAGGTCTGCTCCTGAAGAAGCCAGAGAAACTCAAATTTTTCACACATAGACCCATACATGAGGTGAAAAGACTCACTCTTCTGAGAAGTGGGTGAATGCCTCATCCCTGCATCAGGGTGTGTGTGTGTGTTTTTATTCCCTTCTGACAGTCGAAGCCCACATACAGAGATGGATTGCTGCTGGACTCCATGGCAACCAGTGGGCCTATTCTCAATCACTGCAGCCGAGGGAGTGACCAAAGGAGTTAATCAGCAACACACATTTTCACTCACACACATTGTCTTGTTTTGCACACACATGTAGTTATTAAGACTTTGCTCTTCATTCACATTGTTACTCTGTGAAAATGTGTTCATCTTCTTCTTTGATTCCTGTTGGTTAACTTTAAATTTCTTTTGTTCTGCAGAATCTGTAAAAAAAGTGGAGAGGATTTTTACTTAACAAATATTCTCTCTTAAATAAAACCTCAAAGTTTCTTAACTGTAAAGGTTGGCTTTAAATATTTTTTTTCATCAAATTAAAAATATGTGCATTCCCTCAACACCTAACAGTCCAGCTCACTGGTTCATCTCTCATTGTTACTCAGTTCTCCTCTCTCGTCTTTCGCCCCTGTTCTTTTGTCACTCATCCCTACCGCCTTTATCCCTCTCACCCCTATGTGACAGGGATAAAGGATATGCTTGTCACATAGATAGGGATATCTATGTGATATCCCCATCTACGTGGAGATAGATAGATAGATAGATAGATAGATAGATAGATAGATATTACAAAATAGAGGGAAACAAGGTTGAATTAGTGTATATGAAGTAAATACTAAGGCAAAGAGCACATTTTGGTGTATATTACGGTAATACAGCTTTCCATAGTATAAAACTATGCTGAAATGAAGTGTTTCCATAAATTTAAAAAAAAAAAAAAAAAAAAAAAAAAAAAAAAAAAAAAAAAAAAAAAAAAAAGTTTATAGTTTTTTTTTCCAACGATTATTTGAGAATTTTCATATTGTCTCCTCTCCGGCGTTGTGTTGAAGTTTCTTGAACAACAGCGACATCATCTGGCTCAACCCCGTAATCACACCCAAACGTCATTACTGCGCGACAAGGAAGTGCTGCTGTTGTCGCGCTCGTCCTTCATGTTGTCCATCCACTTAATGTCGTTATTAAACCGTACTATGCGCTGTTTTTGAAGCAAAGCTACGGTCATTTTTGTTTTGTTTTTTAAATGGAGTGACGAGGGGAAGAGAAGAAGTGGGTCCGAACCACGGATTCGTCTCTGTTTTTAGCTTTTTATACGGTAGGTAACAGTGACGTTAAATTATTGACAGCTGATCGTTTACTCTGTTATTAATTTACATTTAAAGTAAGTAATCGGCGGTGTAAGGAAATTAGTCTTGTCAAACATGTTCGAAGTATTATTCTTCCGAAAGTAGCTTAAACCAGATTCAAATTATGAGAAGAAGCTGTTTTTCAACAATGTAGGCACCAAGTAGCAGCTGTTTCCGAACTATCTGATTAAACTGAAGTTCGTCTTTTCCCAGATTTGCCCCACAAATCTGGGAATCAGGAATGGCAGCTCCTAACTCTGCGGAGAGGAAGGCCTGCTGGGACGCCAGAGATCAGCTCTGGCAATGTTTGGATGACAACAATGACAAGATTCAACCCTGTCAGCAGTTCCAGGGTGATTTCGAGGCTAAATGTCCAGCTCAGTGGGTAAAATACCTCCTCGTGTTTAATCATCTGCTGTGCTTGTTGAAGCAGAGATGTTTGAAAACTCTGGAAACGTGAATTCCTCAAAAAACAAAAAAAAAAAAAAAAAAAAAAAACACACCATCATGCCAGCAGTTAAACACGGTGTTGGTAGTGTGATGATCAGTGGCTGACGACTTGCTGTAATGGATGGAACCATGAGATCTGCCTTCCAGCAGGTTGTCTTAAAGGAGAATTTCCAGGCATCACTTTTCCACTTTGAGTTCAAGTGGACTTGGGTTATGCACCAGGATAATGATATAAAGTATTTCAGCAAGCTCAAAGTTTTAGAGGAGCTTTGTCAAAGTTTGGACTTCAACCATGGTGTGACATTAAAAACAGCGCCCCTCATGGTGAAAAAAAACCCCTCCCTTGGGGCTGAATTAAAACTATTCCAGAAAGAGGAGTGGGCTAAGATTCCTGTGTTCTCCATACAGCCAGAGGAAACTCCACAGAAATGCTGTGACTGAAATCTTTAGCAGACTTTAAACCCTAACCTTTTAAAGCTTTGGTATCTGCTGCTGCCGGTAACTGATCCGTATCCATTTTAGACAGATGGTTTTGTCACTGAATGAAAGATGAAATTCTTTTTAAAATATCCTGCCTCTAAATTTGCAAAATTTTGCACCCATCCATCAGAAGCAGCTGTGTTTCATGTCGCGTTCTGCTAAATTAAGAATAAGATGACTTGGCAGAGTATTAAGGCCAGGATAGGAAACAAACAATTACAAGAATAAAAGTCATAATAATACAAGATCCAAGATTGCACTTGTAAGCTTGAAGGTTCTGTGCAAAAGACTCAACGTACACGTCGACAAAGTCGGATACAGCAAGGTGTTTCGTGATCAGTCAAACACACAGAATGACTTCCTGTTTCCTCAGTTCATTAAGGTGTAAAGCGTCACGGAATTTCTTCAGCTCCGTTTGATTTTCCCATCTTTCCCGGCAGGTAAAATACTTCACCAAGAGGAGAGACTTCCTGAAGTACAAGGAGAAGATGCAGACAGAAGGGTTCACGCCTGCTGAAGGCCCGCGAGTTAACTCCTAACCACTACCAGACAGGAAGTCTATAGACTGACTCTTAACCACACCTAAACCACCGGCAAAGCTGCTGGATCCTGAGTGGAGTTTTCCTTGTGAATAGAATACCTCCTCTTCACTTCTACCTTTATTTATTTATTAGGATAAATATTGTTTTGAATCCTAAAGGTTGCACAACAAGCCTTGGCAAAAATTCTTTGACATTCTTCCTAAGAAATACGACAATAATGATCGTTTTCATCCAGGTGGAATAAATCAAATCAACAGAGTGATTTTGATGGCTTTTATTGTTGTACATCTATATTGTTTTCCTTTTCTAACTGTCTTGTGTAATAGATGGATATGAATACCCTCTCAGGATAAAACAGGTGATTTAAGAATGTTACAGATCATTGGAAACAACCAAAAACACATTGTGTTTATATTACAAATCAGTGTGTATTTACAAAGGAGTGCGGCCCCTGGGTCAAAGGTCATCGCCTCAACACCAGCAAGATGAAACCTTTGCCAGAAACAGGGTTCCTACAGTCTGGAGTTTGACTGTTCTTTCCAGGTCTGAAAGTAGAAAATGTGTTTCTAGACTTTGTATCTGCTGTTGTCAGAATGATAAATGTATTAAATGCATCAGTCAATCAAGTGTCCATCAGTCTGTAAATTCACCCCTCTGTCCGGTCACTCCAACTGCCCATCCGTCCTACTATTCATACGCCAATCTGCCCGTCAGCGCGTCCAACCCATCTGACCATTCATCCCGTTATCAACCCGCCAGTCCATCCATTTGCCCAACAATCCCTCTTTCTGTCAATAATCTCCCAATCTGGTCATCCCTCCATTCATGTGCCAATCATTACGTCCGTCCGTCATGCTTTACATGTAGTAATTTCCATAGCCTGATCTTTGGAAATATCACATTTTGAAATGAACTTGAATAATTACTCAACATTGGCCAAGAACTTTGAAAACTGGACACTAGAAAAGTATGAAATGTTGACCTGGGAAATATGCAGGAACCCTGTAAAGCACAAAGAAAACTGTCGGTATCACATTCCAACTTCTAAGGCCTCTACTGGTACAAAAAAAAAGTCACAAATTACATGTAAATTTTGTATTTTCTGTGAAAATATAAAGCATCTTTTACATTTCTGCTCAGTACAATGAGGGCTGATGATTGATTAAACAAACTATTGCACAATACAGTCCCGTACTCAGTTTTCAGTCAACCAGAGTCTGAACGCACTCCGCTGCCTCCAATATTTTCGCTTCTTGCACAAGTCAGTCCTAAACTTCCTTCACCTCATAAAACATAGTTAATCCAACAGCTGAATATTTCTCCCTGTATTCTATATTGGACGTTGAGATCATCTGACATTAAGACACAAAAATCTGAAAAGGCAAAATTTCACAATCATTTTAGCAAAGAATACACGATCACTACTGTCAACACATTCTTGTCGTAAGAGTAAACAGTTACAGCATGCACTATTAAGAAAAGAAAGCAGTGAACAGGGCTTCTCCGACTGTCGGCATCGGAGCAAGGCACCCAGGTTTAAAACAGGCACACAACATTTTGTGCCTGTTACAGAAAAGGTATTTCAAGATGTGAGTAAAACAGGGAACATGAAGTATTTGCCGCAAAGCAGAGCTCTAAAGCAGCTTTAGAACCTTTGCTAAAATGATTGGTCACATGATAGGAAGCCTTGATTTGTGTTGTGAATTTGATTTTCTCTACATACAAACAGAATGTAAAACATTTGGTTAAATGTACAGTAGGTTGACTACACTCAGTGGCAAAAACAGCTGAGATCCAAACTGAGCTTTCTGGACATAATTTAGTCCACATGCAGACTAATGATGGGTATGGAAAGGAGTTGATTTGCAGGGAGCAATCTAGAACAGGAAATGTTTACAACCCAAAGAGCCAATTTCCCCCTCAGTCCAAAAGAAACTCCTTTAGAGCCACAAGGGTTACATGACTTTAGAAAAAATAATAACTTATAATTTTTGGTTAATATCTGCTATAGGAAATATGTTTAAACAAACCATGATTTTATTACTATTTTTTGGTTTTAAAATAAAGAAAAAAAATTTTTTAAAAAAGGGATGGGATATATTTTTTTTTCTATGGGATGTTGATATTTGTAGAAAATTATGTTTAAAAAAAAAAAAAAAAAAGCACAGTTTCCAACCTAATGACAAGAAAAACAGATCTACAAGATATTATTGCTGCTTTCAGTGTCATTCTTTGGTGGAAATTCAGTGCAGTGAAAAAACTGAAAACTGCTAAAGCCAGAAATATTTTAAAAATATCTATATTTAAAAACATCAGTTGGTTCTCCCTCATTTTTAGCCAAACTATTAAGAGCCATTGTGGAAGGTCCAAAGAGCCACTTGCGGCTCCAGAGCCCCAGGTTGTGGACCCCTGGTCTAGAATAAGAGGGGATAAGTGGTAGCATCACAATCAGAGCGATGATGCTGCAGGCAGTTGTCTAATCATTCGACAATCAAAACGGTGAGTTAAGGTCACTGGAGTAGTAATGAAACAATCATAACACTTCTGACGGTTAACTTCAATAATAAAGCCTCGAGGCTCTAGGATTGTCCATCAAAAACAGCATCTTCAATGCTCAGTAAAACTGAGACATTTGGACTACAAAAGATCACCAAATGCTAACGTTTCAGGTGGTTGGTTTTTTTTTAACTTCACTTCATGCAGTTGGCATCATTCTCCAGCAGCTTAGGTCATTTTGAGCTGGATGTTTGCAATCACCCAGTGTTATTTTAGTCAGTTTAACTTGTTGCTAACTTCTCAGATATCTTTGAGTGCTGGCACTGTAGCTGTGGTTCTGTTGAAGTTAAAACTGTCAATACAGCTGAGACAGAAGTTCCTGCAAATCTTCACAATGAGAACCTAACGCATAAATAATGAATTCTGAACTTTAAAAAAAATAGATTCTAAGCTCAGTGAGCAGCCTACAGTACCTTCAGGAGTCGTCAAAAACACTAATCCGAATGCTGGTGCATTGTCTGTTCAGGCTTAATTAGCAATTTCATCAAGATAAAAACTATTCCTTTAGTTACAGTCTACACCAGACACTGATGATGCCTTGTAGACCCACTAAAAGCCATTATTATTAGCTTTGACTACCTGTTGGATGCTCCACCCACTGCCTGCAACACCATCAGCTGTTGCGGACCACTTATGTTCTGTTGAAAGTCCAATTAGTCACATACCTGCTGCATTATTACGTCAAGTTGGCAATTAAGACCAATTTCTTCTGGTTCTTATCCTTTACCGTTTTAACTAGTGAGTGTATTTTTGCTGTACATCCATAGCCACAGTAGAAACCTCGTTTTTAGTCCTTAGCTTTTTTTTTTTTTTTTTTTTTTTTTTTTTTTTTTAAATATAACATTTCTATTAACATTATTGGATGAATAAACATAAGTCAAATTCAGGATTGACCAGTGCAGTATGGTAACATGTACATTTAGGTAAAGCATAAAAGAGGTTTCTAACAAGTGGCTAAATAGCTTATTTCTATTGAAATGTTTACTACAAGAATACAGCAAGGTATGGCGTAGTTCATTTATGGTGGATTTGTAAAAATCTTTCAGTTCTGCTATATATTAGAAATATCAATACGATATAAGCTCTTAATTTGCCAAAATTAGGTTTCTGATTTTTATTGCTTCATTGAAAAAAAATAAATCAGTGTGTTTGTAACAACAGAGGTAAAGTAAATTTCGTTGTAGAAGTTCAGTTTTTCCCCAGAGTGACCATAATATGGCCAACTTAAACCGAAGCTAATGCTCTATCTAAGCTAAGACGTTTTCCACCGTTTTCTCTTGTCTTCCTTTCCGTAAGGCCGGTTCTCTCAGTCTCTTTCTGGGGAAGACGATCCTCTTGACTCAGTCATGTCCTGTTATTTTAGTCACAGAAACTCTTTCTTTCTGACTTTGAGTAATTCATCCCCACACCCCCTTCTGTTGGCTCGGGCCTGAGCCCAGCATTGGTTATAAGCCTCCAGTGACGTTCCTGGCCACTGCCCAGGCGGGGAACTCAGTCAGGTTGAAGAGTGGGACCCCCCAAGTGGTGATGGCTAACATAACCACCGCCACACCGATCAGGTTCACTCCAAAGCCTGCTTTCACCTGAACAGGAAGAGGGGAAAAAAATAAAAATCAACACATAAACTGACCTTAAAAGACTGAACAAAAAAAGCAAATATGAATCGTTTCAGGAACATTCGGTTATAAAAAATAAAACAAAACATTATTGTCTGATTTTAGACAAAACAAATCTGACGTGACATACCCTTAAAGTCTTTTGATGCTGCAGGTGCATAAAGAGTGTGTGTGTGGGGAGGAGTGGGGGGTGTGAGAGACAGAGAGAGAGAGGCCTACCATGTCGCTGATCTTCACGTGGCCGTAACTGAAGACGATGGCGTTGGGGGGGTTCCCGACTGGAAGCATGACCCCAAATGACACGCACATGGTGGACGGGATCAGCGTGTGAAGGGGGTTGATGAGAAGGGTCTCCGACTGGATCACGATTAGGGGAAGAAGAACAATATGGATACAATGAGGGAATATTAAAGGAAAGCAGGGCAACGGAAGGAAGGAAGAAGAGGCAAGACAAAGTTTACTACATGATGATTGCAGATAATTTAAGAAGAACAGGGATGAAAAGAACAAATAGGAAGAAACTGCTTTACTATTTCAAACTGAATTCACAACACAGCAGGCATGAGAGTTTGATAAATCTTTCCTATGAGCAAGATATGACCAGTTATACACAAAATGTAGGAAGAAGGTCTCAGTAATGATGGCATTTTTCATTTAAAGTTAGGGTGCTTGAGTTTTACAAAACTGCAGCTTAGAGTGTAATCTGAAATAATAAAAACACTATAACATTGCATAAATTATGTCCTGTTTTCTTTTTTATTTCCTTGGAGAGTATAGCTAGCATGGTACTTGTTAGCTTAGCTGTGTCTCATTTCCATATGAAGCTATAAGTTGAGGTATAGCTACCTTTAACTACCAGTACTGTTTTTCTTTCCTTTTAAAAGTACCCTTTACTCAGTGCTTGTGTGTTTAACTGTGTCTCTTCTCTAGATAAAGCCATCAGCAGAGCTCCCACTGCCACCACCTATGAGGACTCTCTGTTTTTTCTTTCCCATGGAAAGTACTTTTTGTTCATTGTATTTGTGTGTAGCTGTGTCTGTTAGCCAGATGACAATGTTGACAGAGCTATTACTGACATTAATTTTGCCTTTTTATAGAAAGTACTCCTGGCTCAGCAGTTCCACAATTAGCGGTGTTTCTTTTCTAAATTAGGGTACCAATAGAGATATTAACTGTATGTACTCTTTGGTTTTCTTTCTCCATATTTCATTGCGTCAATGTTTAACTGTGCCTCTTCCCTGGACAAAGCAATTGACAGAGATATTGCTGCCATTAACTGAGTGTGCCTCCTTTCTGTTCTGTTAACCCCCAGGTCGGTCGCAGCAGATGACCACTCATTCTGAACCCAGTTTGTTTCTTTATGTCATGCGAGTTCAGGATGACGGATTGCTGCAAAGTCAGTGACTTCATGCAACATTTCAGTGATATGTGAAGGAGAGGAGCTCACATACCAGAGCTGACAGGATGGGCAGGAAGACAGTAAGAGTTGCTGGGTTGGAGGCAAACTCTGTGACCGCTGACACCAGGAGGCAGGCCAGCAGAGTGACTGCCCAGGGCGGAAGACCACTCATGGGCTCCAGCTGTCTGCCAATCCACACTGACAAGCCCGACACCTACAAGTACAGTTTATTGCAGATGAATGCTCAAATGAAAATCTAAGTAATGAGAAGAATAAAATAAAAAATAAACTAAACACCAGGATAACTGTGTGGATTAAAGTGGCACAACATGTACAAAGATGCATGTATTTTACCTTGCACCCAGCTGCAAGTGCATATCCCCCTCCTACCAGGATTACGATCTCCCATGGCATTAGTCTCTGGAAATCTTTCCAAGTGATCATGGGGGCAAGTGGATCAGGCTCTGAATTGTCATCTGATGGTACAAAGCCATAAAAACAAACACAATATATAGCTAATTAGTTTGTATTTTTGGACATAATGTGACTATTCTTGAAGAAATTATTGTAAATTTTAGTTCAACCCCTTACTGCATAAATGTATTTACAATCATCTGAAAAACATTTTTGTGTTTGCTAATAAACACATTCAAAATAAGCAGATTATTCCTTTGAATAGAGCACATAGAATAAATCTAAATGTAGGTATTTAGAATGGAAATCTGATCAATTATGCAGAATTAGGCATAACTCGTGCCACAAGATGGCAGCAAAGTGCTTCAAAGATAATCATTGGTACCTGTTGAATACACAACAATCGACATTAGTGGCATACATATGTTTATTTGAAGCAAATTTGCAACAATGGTATACAAAGGGGTAAGGCCTGTCTATCTGTCCAAATAGATGGGAACATATTTTTCAGAAAGGACATGTTCAGTGTTACTTCAGAAGGCGCAATTAATTTTTTTGTTTTTATGATTTGTCTACAAAATTATCTGGCATTAGTGTGGTACCTTTAAGATATGTGTGCCGCACATAACTGCCACTGCTACAGAAGTGCTAATTGCGACCCAAATGTTGCAATTACCCAATAACGTGTGTTCATTTCATGCTACACTATGCAGAACCTCTGTCTGCACAAGTGAAGATTCACTCACCTCTACATGCTGAATACTTTGTGTGGGTCTAACGCAGGGTAGTTTGACCTATTTTCTGCTGGTTTATTTTACCACTGGTAAAAATTTACACAGTCATGGACTGTGTAAATTCATTTTACAAGACAGAGGTGCCTCATAAGCATGAAATAGTTGACAGGACTTGATGTTTCAGAAACTGTGCCTAATTTGGCAAAAAAAATTAGGCGCAGTTTAAGACAGCAAAGCATCTTATAGGTAAAGAATCAACCTGTAGAGGTGAAGAACCCAAATACTGGGCCTCTCGAATGTGGGGCAGTTGAAAACATGTCACTTTCACATTAATTTTGTCCATTAATCATACCATCATAGTAATACCCTAAAAGTAGCAGATTTTTTAATATGCTCAACTTAATACCTATCGGTGTCCAAATGAGGAACTAACCTGAGTTATTACAGCTGGGTGAGGATGATGAGAAGGGACGCCTGGCAGGGATGAGGAAGAGCAGGAAGCCTAGGAGGACAGACACCGTTGCATCTGTCCTGTAGCCCTTCCTGGAAACAAACAAAAAAAATGAAATCCATTGTATCCTGCAATGGTGCTAACTTGATTATTTTGTTCCTGCATTACAGACGGTAACACCACTAATTACTACCACAGAAAAGTGTTGGCGATTCTCTTGCGACATCATAAGTGCTTACTTCTCAAAGAGCGATGTCCAGCCGGGCACGAAACCGGGCTCTCTGGTGAACCACAGCAGAGTCATCAGGATGAAGAAAATACCCGTCACCACTTCGGGGTAGCTGGGACACAACCACAAAAGCACATTAGCGACTATCGCATGTATGACATCACTATTGTGCATCTCACTCTTGTCTGGATATGACCTCAAACAAGTTGTATACTGCTCTGCAAAAGTATTAACACCTCTTCTTCAAATTTTGTCACCTTATAGCTAGAAACTTTAATGCATCTTTTTATGGATTTGATATGAAACACTAACACAAAAATTAGTTTAAAAAAAATACAGCATTTTTCCATATAAAAATCTGAAAAGTGTGGGGTACATTTGCATTCTGACTCCTTTTGTCTGAAACCCCCTAAATAAATCCAGTGCATCCAGCTGCCATCAGATGACCCCTAATTTGGAAAGTTAGTTACCTTCCAGCAGCACAAGGACCCTAAACATAAAGTCAGGGGTGTCCAAAATGCAGCTCATGGCCCATTTGTGGCCTCTGGACTGAATTTCTGTGGCCCCTGACTCAACTTAAGAATCAGACAAATATAGTTCACCAGCACAGGTGGTTGATGCAGATGGAGACTTTTCATTTCAGTTCGAAAGACACACAAATACTTTGTGTTTGTAGATTTTCAGTTGAACATATTCCATTGTAAGAAGATTCTTTTAATAAGGCAAACATGCAAAATCATTTCTAACTTTTGGAATCTCAATGATTTCCTCATCCCTTTGCAACATAAAAATCTGACTACTTTATTTGTTTAATTAAAGTGTTGCATACTTAGTTTATTGTTGAGCAGGTAAAAAAAAAACAACAAAGAATTAACTTTACATCACTGAGCTACTTGATGCGCAACATATAAATCCCAACAAAAACACAGAAGTAACCACAGTTTTGCAGCCTAAATCTGAAATGACACCCCTGAAGCCTCAACAGTCACCTGATAGGCCCCAGCTTTGCGTACTCCTCCTGGATCCTTTGCTCCGACATCATTTCTCTCCTGGTTTTGCGTTTCTTACTCAGCGAACACGTCTCTCTGAAGCTGAGGACAGAGGCGGCAACAACACACAAACCCAAGGATTATCATGAGTCCATAATGATAAGATGTGAATGTGAGCAACACTAATCACACACCTGGATGTGACCATGAGCAGGAAAAAAAGTGCAACTCACTTGCAGCCGAGGAAGAGGAAGTGCAGCCACAACCAGGTGAGGACCAGCAGGATGATGGCAATAGGGAAGCTGAAGATGAACCAGGTGCCGAAGTTGATCACCTTCGCCTCTGGATATCGACTGGAAAAGGAAAAGATCCAGACAGATTGTTAAAAAGAGTGATGAAACTTCCTTTGAACACTTGAGGACAACCACATGTGCCATAGTTCGGCTGAAATCAATGGTAATAACCTTCAAACCCTAATAATTTCCAAACAGCCATGACGGCTGTTCTTCCCATTGCCTAATCTGTGCACCATCAATTTTTAGTCTCCACACAGACAACAGGTGGAGTCAGTGTGAGTGTCACTGCCCTGAGCCACAAAGTAAAAACCCACAGACGCAACCACAGCATGACCTGATTTATTTCACTGAAACCAATGCCTCAGTGGGATTCAAACGAATGGGGTTCTGTTAAGTGGTATAAGCAGGAACTTTACTACCTGCAATTGACAATGCTTCTAGTGTCTTCACTTTCAGTCAAGACATGACAAAAGCATTCTTAAAAGTTCCAATCTAAGGCAGCTTAGGAACAAAGTACGGTGGGTCTGGATGCGTTACAGTGTTGAAGGGGGATTTGCTCAACAAATAGTTGCTGCATGATTGACGTTATTAAATTTAAGGCATCTGGTTCTGGAAACAAAGATTACAGGCCACGACAAATAAACACAGCACTGAACATCGCCAAAGTAGCACTATGTAACATGGTGGTGGAAGCATCATGCTCTGGGGTTGCTTTTCTTTAAATGGTGGGTGAAATTAGGAGCACTTTACTGTCAGCTTTCTAATTAGAAAGCTGACAGTAAAGGAATTTAAAGAAAATTTTAAAGAAATGTCATTTTCCAGAATCACAGTGAGTCGAAGCATAAATCCAAATCCACATGGGAATGACTTTATGAAAGGAAAATAAAAGTTCTTGAATGGCATTAAGAGAGTTCAGAAGTGCAAATGACTAAAAATCAGTGGAGTCACCTGAAGAGGGCTGTGGACAAGAGATGTCCTCACAATCTGATAGATTTGGAGAACTTTTGGAAGACAAAGTGGGAAAATATGGCTTCCTCAAGATGTTTGGCTCAACAATGTTTTAGTTTCAGGCTGTAAGCACTTCTGCAACCAGGTTATCATTTATTTTCCCATCACTGAAAAACTGGGTTTACACACTTCTGAGAGCAACTGCACACTCTCGAGATCCAAACCACACCAGTCTTGTTTTTAGCAAGAACTAACTTTCCCAACAGATTCCCATTCACCTGAAGCAATCCAAAAGGTTACACTTCGACATGTTTTAAAGGTTTTTTTTTTTTTTTTTTCTTTCCACATCCCCTGGGCTGACTGCCGTTCCCGGAAGTATACTCTTAGGATTACGCCTGCCGCGCACACACAAACCCAAGTGCGCTGAGAAAAAACCTGACCTTTGCCCACTGAGCTGTGACATGAAGGAGGCCATTCTGTGAGGCTTAAAACACTGGCTGGAGAAAATCGGCTCTATTAGGACTGTACAGGCTGATTAGTTTGATTTAAGACCCTACAAGCCCCCCGGATACTGATTTCACACAGTGTTAAATCACAGCAACATGGTCACCAAGACAAGTTGTGCATGTGTTCAAAATCAAATCAAGAGATGGTGTCTCTTGTCGCTATGAGCTATTACTGTAATAGTTTCTACATTTGTTTGTTCAGTCATTTGAGACTAAGTTTGGACTTTCAAGCAACAAACACATCAGGTGGCTTTTTGGTATGAAACAAAAGATAAATATGAAGAAAAGCATGTGTTAAGTACGGTGGTAGATCTGTGATGCTTTTTAGGCTTTTTAGCTTCCAAATTTCCTGGGAATTTTGGGCAACACACTCTTTGAAATATCAGGACATTGTGAATGCAAATCTGGTGGCCTCAGAATGAAAACTGATTTTCTTTTTGCCCTTTCAACAGACTAAATCGTAAAAAAACAGTTAGCTTATATTTCATACTTCCAGAAGCTTTTAAAAATACAGCTTTAAATATGTTGTGCAACTTCAGGGTAATTTTTAAATTTTACAAAGTTCTCCATTACTCCCCATCACACCATTGCATATCTGCCTTTTTTTCCCCCTCCTTCAGTGGCATTGGGAGATACAACAACCCCTAATTTAATTTCATGCTAACCAGAGCTTCCCTCACATTGTCATACTGGATGGTTTACTCTCTGTTTAACTCAGCTACGAATTATCCGACCACTTGGAGGCATTCAGAGCATTGAAATTGTATTCCCAGATCGTCCTTTCATCCTTTGATAATTAAAAAAATAAATTAATGAGGCGATGAAGTCAGAAAAAGTAATGTACTCAGTCATGATGCAGCAATTCCACAACACTGATCCCAGTATTGGTGCACTATTTAGAAGAGGAGCACATCAAAAGCGAGATACATACTTCAAAAACATGACAGCGCTTGTTCCACTAAATCGGCTTCATTTCCTCATGCTCAGACCCACGTAACAGGTGATTTTTTTTTTCCTCAAAACAACAGCAACCCCCCAATTAAACAGTACAGATAGATAGATACTTAACTATACTGCCTCTTTTTTGTTGCACATTTAGAATAAAGGTTTTCTAAAGCTCATGTTGTAATTTGAAGGTGCTCTGTTCAATGTAGAATTATCAAGTTCAGATTTGACTAGTTTAAAGATTTAAGATTTTCAACAACATATGTTCAAACCCAGATTCTCACAAAAAAAAAGGCTAACAGGGCTAATGTGACAAAGATTAAGCTAAACAGATCTCTTAAGGTTAAAGGTAAAAAAAAAAAAAATAAAAAAAAAAAAAATAAAAAATCCCACACCTGTTGCCAGTTAAATGGCCTGTATTGGAAAATAAGCGCTAATTTTCAGTTTTTTTCCAGGTTGATGGTAAATGCCCTGCCTTTTCTCCTCATCTGACTTAAATGAAGAGCATTTTGGTGAGTAGTTGCAGTGTCAGTGTAAGTTAGTGTGAAAAGAATAGGAATCTAAATTACTGTAGTCAAAGGTTGTTATTTTAGCCTCTGCACAGTTTCATATTCAAACACTGTAAACAGAACGTGGACCTACGTGTTAAACTGCTCAGCAAAGATGAGGTTGGTCGACGTCCCGGTGATAGTGATAAGTCCTCCAATGGTTGCTGCGTAGGTGATGCTGAGTGACAGGCATTTACAGATCATGTGATCCCTCTTTGTGGGATACTGGGAGTCTCTTCTGGCTCTCACTCGCTTCACGTTTGGGATCTCTATGGCAACCTAGAGGGGAATCAAAGGAATGCTTTGACTAAATTTGACACTATAACTTGTGTGTAGCAGCTAAGAAAGTTTAAAGTAACTACATTTATAGGGCGATTTGTCACCAACCTGTGGTAGGTGTCCATTGGTTTGTCTAACAAAAGTCTTGTTCAAGACAGGCTGAAGACCAAAACCGTTCAGCTCACCAGTCTGTCCCTACGGACGAAAGAAAACCGCAAGGAGAAAGAGAGACTTTATCAACATGTATCTGTTATTATTTGTATCTTTTTATCTGTTAATTATTTTGTATTTTCCACATTTTGTCAAATTACAACCACAAACTTTACGGGATGGATGAACACCAAGTAGCACATCATTGGGAAGTGGAAGAAAAAGGATACATGATTTGCAAAATTGCTTTCAAATAAAAGTGTGGAGTGCATTTGCATTCAGCCACCTTTGCTCTAACACCAAACATTGAAATGTGGTTGGTGGTAACATCATGGTGTAGGGAGGCCTTTCTTCAGCAACATCAGGGAAGCTAGTCGAACTTAAAGGGGCGATGGTTGTTTCTCAGAAAGGTGTTTTTTTGTTTGTTTGTTTTTTTACAGAGTATTTACTCTGAGGTCACCAATTTAAATGCGTGCAAAATACATTAAACTTTGTATGGGCACCCATTTCTGCCATGAAAGAGAGAAAAAAAACCCCACAGGAAGTCAATTATGGGTTTTAAAGTCATAGTTACGAAAATAAAAGTCATTATTTCAACTTTCAAAGTCATAATTATGAGACAAAATCTTGCTGTTTCTCTAAGAAGGCTTGGCCCAGTATCTCATAATGACTTTGGATCTCATAATTATGATTTTAAAACTCAGAATTATGACTTCCTGTTGGACTTTTATTTTTTCTTTCGTGGTGGAAATGGACTTCCATAGTGGTTGTAAAAGTTAAAAAAGGTTTAAGAGGTATGCAACAGTAACAGAACAAAGTGTATTTTACCTCAGTGAATGCAGAGAGCTCCTGCTTGGTACGTTCATTCCTGAGGAGAAAAATCAAACAGGAAATCAAAAGCAGAAATCAGAGATGCTCCTTGGGATTTATAAACAAAATGCAAAGATAAAATGGTGCCATGAAAAAGACAAATTTACTATACACTTTAATACTGTTAATGTCATGACGAAGACAATTAAAGTTTGGAAAACATGTTAATGCGATTTAAATCTTTTTTGTTTACATTTAAAAATGGATCAAGTTTCACCCTATTTATCATCAGATGATATACAACAAGCCTACAATAAAGAAAGGGGCTTGAGAGAAGTCAATATTCAATTATGAGAGGGGAAGAACGTAATATATAATAAAAATTAAAAATAATAAAAAATAAAACATATCAATTATGATGGAAGATATGGTTGCAAACAAAAGGGGACTACAGATATAACCCTGTGGTCCACCTCAAATAATCTTTATAGGAAAAAATATCCAAAATGTATACTTACAGTGAGCACCACACAATATTAATTTTACGAAAACTGAACATAAATAACAAAACCTTATAAGTGAAAGCAAGTTTGTAGACTATCAAATGAAGCTATGGAACATGAGATGATAAAAGCAGACTGCAGTGTTAGTGCAATTAATGAAAGGGCAAATTATGGTTTCTGAATAATGCCTCTTATGTTTAAGATTATGAGTAATCAAATGGTGAAGAAACTGATAACTCAAGGACACTGTTGTAGGAGGAGTAGGCAAATACTGGAGAAATTAAAATGGACCTTCATGTATAAAATACAATGTGAAAGATATTACCCACAAAAATGTTGAAAGTGAAAGGGGATTAATAAGGAAAAATGAGAGATAAAGAGTATTAGATTTGTACCATGTAAAACAAAAGTATACACACATATACCGTTCATTTTGATAGAGCAGCTGTAGTTGGTTCTTGTCCAGGTTCTCCTGTTTGGTTGAAATAGCTGCAATATGACGGACAAATTGATCAAAAGGGTCTCTGTATCATATTTACCTTCATACAGTTACAAAAATATTTCTTTTTCCTTACAGATTTCTTCTGGGTTTGATTTTTTTTTTTGCACCTACAAGTCACAATGTTTTATCATTAAATATCACACAAAGATAGCTTGAGTTATCTTTGTGCAAAAATACATTTTCAATTGATGATTTCACTTTTCAAGGGAAAAGGTTTCCAAAACAACTTTACCTCCAGAACTGTAGAATCAGAAAATCACAGAACCAGTTTGACAACATGAAGTAGGCGAAGAGATCCCAAAAAGCCACACTTTTTTCTCCAAGCTAAAGCTATTTAACAACAGTAGAGAAGCAAAGTCACTGGGACACCAGCGAACCACTGTGAGAGCCGTTATCCATGCATGGAGAAAAGATGAAACAGAGGGTGGCCGCCCTACCAAAATTACTCCAAGACTGCACTGACAATTCATCCAGGAGGTCACAAAAGAGCCCAGAGCAACATCTAAAGCGCAGCTGTCTCACTTGTGTCCTTTAATCTCGGTGTTCAGTACCGACAAATAAATATGCTGAGCAAAAATGCCATCCATGGGGGAGCTCCAAAGTCAAACCACTGCTTGCTAGAAAGAACACGAAGGCCCGTCTCACATTTGCTTGTGGACCGATGAGACAAAAGTGGAACTTTTTAGACCTGGCGTTAAACGAAGACAGCCTTTTAGAAAAAAAGGGCCCCATCATACTGACACTCAAACAAAAAAATAACTTGTGTGATGACTTGGAGATGCTTCAGGGCCTGGACTGCATGTCGTAGTTGATGGAACCATGAATTCTGCTCTCGAGCAAAAAATCTCGGAAGACAATGTCCGATCATCAGTTGATGGCCCTAAACTCAAGGTTTCTTGGGTTATACAGCAAAACAATGATCCAAAGCACACGAGCAAGTTCAACTCTGAATAGCTAAACAACAACACATGAGGGTTTTGGAGTGGACCTTATTCTGATTGACATGATGTGCAACGGCCTTTAACAGGCCATTTATTAGGGGTGGGCGATATTGACTTAAAGTTTTATCACAATATTTTTTGGTACTATTGTGACAACGATAAAAGTGACGATAAGAAGTATTTATTGCTGCTTTTTTAGGTGTGACTGCATGGCTCAGCAATCATGGCCCCACAAACACGAATACTGCTGTTGAAAAACACGCCAATTTGTAATATTCTTCTTTAGGGCGCCACTCACATAAAAAAAAAAGTGTGATTTGTGTCACTAAACTGCACACAACTGCATTTAATCACATTTTCAAACTGATTGGAATTTATTGATACTTTCATTGAACAAAAAGTGGAGAAAATAGTAAAAATAACACTGATAATATGGACAGTTTTGTTTTTTGTTTGTTTTTTTTTTTTTTTTAAAAACAACCACATTTCGAATTTATCATGGCAACAATAATTCAAAATTCTTATGTTAAGAAATTTATCACGACAAATGATAAATGATAAGATAAATGCCCACCTCTACCGTTTATGGTCCAAAATCCTCCAATGTAGCTGAAATAAACCAATTCTACAAAAAAGACCCAGTTGCTAGTTGTCCCAAATACTTGATGGCAGATGTTGAAACTAAGAATGGGACAAATATTTATTAGGTTTAGCCGTGAGCTACTTTTTCACTTAGTACCAGGTTGGTTTGGACCATTTTCCCCCCTTACTAAATGAAATCATCGTTTGAAAACTCAGTTTATGGTATTGAAATTTGTATGATGATCTAAAACATGTATGTGTTAAAAAAAAAAAAAAAAAAAAAAAAAAAAAAAAAAAAAAAAAAAAAAAAAAAAAAAGCAAAAGCTGAAAAAAATCTGTAAGGGGGTGGAAACTTTTTCACTGGACTGTATATAGTGATTTGCAAACAAGCACTCTTACAAACTTTGACCTACCGCTGTCTTCCTCTGGAGAATCCCCCGTTTCCGAGTCGTCGTGGGAGTCAGCCAGACCGGTGCAGATGAGCTGCTGAAGGACGGCCTCGGCTATCGGCATCACCATGGCGGTGGTGGACGTGTTGCTGAGCCACATGGACAGGAACACTGTGCAGCACATGAAGCCCAGCACCAACCTGGGTGAGAAGATAAAGCCATGTTCTGAAGGTGGGTCTTTCCCCCAATGCATTATATCAACAAAAAAATAATTTAAAAAAATAAATTAATTAAAAAAAATCAAAAGTGTATTACTTACATGCCAGGCTTTGCCCCTGCGATCATCACCATGCGCAGCGCGATGCGTTTGTGCAGGTTCCATTTCTCTATGGAGGCTGCCAGGCAGATGACTCCCATTAGCAGCAGAGTGGTGTCCTTACAGTACTCTGCTGCTACCTAACCACACACAAACACAGAAGCAAAAAACGTTCATGTTAATTCCCAAAGTTGATGCTACTTGTTAATTTAAAAACTGCTTTTTGAAACAGAAGATGGCCCAAAATTGCTTTAGGAAAAAAAAAAGTAAAGGAAATCTAAAGAAGCTTGAAGTAATGATGGTGTCTTTTAATGTTTCCTTCTTGTCACCCTTTGCCTTCCCTTGTTAGGGTTGTCACTTACAATTTGCTGTTGTTCTTGTTAATCTGCTCCACTTCCCACCCATTGCGTTCATGGCACCCAGCACTGCATAAGCCCACATCGGCTAACCTCTCCTCCAACAAAACCAGCCGGATTTTCTCCAGCTGGGCTGTGTTACTCACAAATCACAGACTTTTTATCTTGTTTCTCTTCACTACAAGGGGTACCAATAGCACAAATCTTCACAGGGGTTATGTGGATGTGAAAGATACACACACCCCTGTAGCGGAGGTATTTGATGTGAGGTGGGCTCATTGTCCGGGGCAGCATCACACCGAAGGGCGGCAAAAAAAAAAAAAAGTACTTCGGGAAAAAAAATGCTAAGTACTCAGTGAATTTTTAATCCTTATTAGCATATCCAGTCAATAGGAAGTAAGCGCCCCTATGTTTAGTAGGGTAAGTACCATAAGAAAACATGGCTGAGAATTGAAGCTAGCTAGTCACAACAGAGCTAACTGGTTATTTCACAGTTTTTCAAGGAATCTGGATCCATTCTACTTTAAAATCCAACCTGAACAAAATTACACAGAACAGAGGATTTTATCATTATTAATACTCCTGAGCCCAAATTATGCATCTCATCTATTGAGCTGAATCTTAATAACAGTGGAGAGAGTTAAAGATCCACAGCTCTTGATTACCGAGTTTAGACCATGTCTTTAAGACGTAAAAATCCCAAATATGAATATGATTGCAATGATACATTGTTACTATAAAGAAGAAAATCTACAAACTATATTTGGCAATAAATCTCATGCTTTATACTTTTGGAAACCCATTTCATTTACCCTTAAATGGTACGATATTTGTAAGGTAAATGCATTTGCTGGTTGAGCAGGATCCCACAGCAGTGTGTGACCAGGTTATGTTCAACCACCACTGAGGCCATTCTATGACTGACTGATCTGGCAAGTTTATATATTTATCTTACAAATGTGGCACCATTTCAGTTGAATTCAAACCAATTCAAATATACTTTACTAATCCCAGAGGAAAATAAAATGTTGTAGTAAGGATCTCCTGTAACACTCAGTATTACAGCGGATCGTAATAAGCCTCTGACTGAAGACACTGCTGTTGTATAATTCTTCTTTACACAATGACCTCCAGAACCAGCCTTCTTTATCAGGTTGTTGAGCCTTTTTAAGTCCCTGGTTTTGATGCTGCCGCCCAAACAGATGAAGGAGATTATACTCTCCACAACAGACTTATAGAAGATATAGTCTCTTGCTAAAAGGAAATAAACAGGCTTTTCGGTGGTATAAGATTTACTTTTTGTGCCAAGTTTAATTTAATTAGGAAAATATTATAAAATCTGACCAAAGATAAGCTGCAAACTGCTTGAACAGTGTTTCATCAAAATATAGGGGACAATCTAAAAAACCCCCAAACGATTGTAAACGATTTCCAAATTTTGTTTTTGCTTGATATATGGAGGGCAAAGGGGACAAAAGAAATAAATAAATGGATCATTAATTATGTTTACCATCAAATAAAATAAATGTTTAATTAAATGTTTAGTGATTTATTTAATAGACAGTTTATTAAATATAGCCACCAGTTTTACAATCAATTCTTCGACCTTATTCACCACGTAGTCTGGATGACAATCTGCTTCTATGTTGTCTGCTAATTGTGAAATCTCTCTAAAGATCTCAAGGAAAAGCTCATAAAAATCCTCCATTACAAAGGCTGCCACGATTTTTCAAAGAATCGGGCTAAAGTACTGGAGTTCAACAGATCACTGTTAGCCCTGCCTCTCAACTTTAATGGGCAAGTTTGTCAGATGCAATTATTTCATGGTGGTGCAGCAGGAACAGGAACCATTACATACATATTTAAAGTATTTTCTGCATCGGCTATTGTAAGTTATAAAATGATTTATTTAACCATTTTAAAAATTGGCCAATTAAGTTATTTAAACATTTATTTCATGGTACATTTAATGAATAATTTAATGATGTATTTATTTATTTAATTTTGGCCCTTTTGGTCTTCCATATTGATATGTCCATACCTACGGTTTAGCTTCATATTGACTTAGCAGCAATAGAATTTATCCAGTTTTGAATGAAACAGGGTCCCTTTGTAAATCTGTACACAAACACTAACAAACTACTAGGAAATTTTTTTTTTTAACAAACCAAGAACAGATTTCACTTTTTTTCCTTCCCAGCTGGGACAAGCTGTGCTCAGTGGCAAAGTGAGATAATTGAGAACATGTCTAGTTTCTTCATCTAAAGCTTGCTGCCAGCTTAACAGAATTAGAGAGGATTTAAATATTCCCAGTCCTGACTAATGTAAACTGAAGAAGTGAAGCATGAAATCCAGGTTTAAGTGAAACAGAATCACTACTACAGGATTTGTAAAAGGTCAGAAAGGATTATATTATTTTCTCTTCATGTTCTAGTTGCGCTTTAAATACGGCTTTCTAAACCACAGAAACCTCCAAGACCTGGAAGAACAAGTTCAATGTTTCTGCTGATGCTGCACCTAACAGCAGGTAAAGATTTACTTTTAACCCATAGAGCTCAAACATACAGGACCAGAATAGTCTGAAAATGTTGCATAAATCTATGTGGGCATATTTTTAGAAAATACTGGAAAGAGATTACAGCGCAGCAGCTTCCTCACCGTTTGGACGGAACCAATCTGGACACACGAGGCATGCAGCTCAAAGTTTATGTGGGGCCAGTAAGGAACGAGAAGAACATTGGTATGATGACTTGTCACCATTTGACCTGTGTTTATGTATTTCTGGATAGCTGGTTATGATGATGAGCTCCAGGCCAATCAAATACATGTGCGAAAGAAAATCCTATCAGTTCAGGAAAATGTAGAGCGATCTGAGGGGCTGAATTCTTGGAACATGCTGAACACAGAAAGCCCTTTCACCCAAATTCTTTCTGATCTGGATTCATTTGGCACATTGGAAAAACTGGACAGCTGCATATTTATATTTATCCTACCTTCTCTTTTCTTTGATTTATAGTCTAATGTACATTTTACTGCCTAGTCTGAAGAAGTATTTATGTTGCTTTATGGATAGTAGCCTGCAAAAATTCATACAAAAATTCATACAAGTCTTTATGGGTGTGTCTAAACTGGATTTTCATAAAATTTTTCATAATTTGTCTTTCCTGAGTAGTTTAAACTCAGATTAGATGGTGAGCATCAGTGAACAGGAACTTTCTCATTTTATCACAGATTGAAAGATTGAAAACAAAAAACCTACCAGAAAATTGTAAGTTTATCAAAGATAAACATAAGCTTATACAACGTATTTTACCTGAAAAAAAAAAAAAAATCTTAAACTACTTTTGAAAACAGTTTTGATTAGTGACGAATATTTGAATAACATTTCGTGAACATTTTAGATCATCTGTATGTTAAAGTTGTATTTGGGATTGATAATTGTGTCTTTAGCTTGATGAAGTCTGAAGTTCTGTTTTTCAAGCGGCTGAATGCTTGGTGAGGCAAGGTGAAACTTTTTAAATAGCTGTGAAAAAAAATGGAAACATGTGCTTGAAATATTATTAGGAAACAGTCATGACTCCTTCAGTGGAAGGTTATCCTTGTGTCCTACCTGCTTTCCTTCTGCTCTCCCCTTCATCCTTGTGTCCTACCTCCTTTCCTTGTTTGCTGTTTTTCTTAATTGTGTGGTACCTCTCTTCCTTACTGTCTTAACTCCCTTCAAAGTGTCCATCCTTCCTTCCTAGTGTTTTTCCTTCCTTCTTAGTGCGCTTCATAGTGTCCTTCCTACCTTCCTTCCTTGTGTCCTTCATTGTTTCCTTCCTTCCCTCCTTCCTTCCTAAAGTTAGCTTCTTTCCTAGCATCCTTCATATTGTCCTTCTTCCTAGTGTCTTTTCTTCCTAGTGTCCGTCCTTCATTCCTTCCTATCTAAAGTCCTTCCTTCCTTCGTAGTGTTCTTCCTTTCTTTCTTTCTTCCCTCCTTCATGCCTGCCTGCCTTCCTTCAGTTTTACTGGCCCAGCCACAATAGAAATATCTGCCATAAATTAATTTTAACATATGTATTTTATAATTTCATCTGCATGTTAAGAACTGAGCACTCTGGAAGATTGAGGCTGGAAAAGTTTGACATTTTTCCACAAAAGCCTCAGAGAAATGAAGCTCCAGTTGGTTAGGTGGAGAGATAATCAGGCAGCCTCACCTCGCTGGACTTGAGAACTCCAAAGAGTGGATAGAGGAAGGCCGGGACCAGGGCAGCAGCCCCCAGGGGAACAGCCTCAGACACCCAATACACCGCTGTCACCATCAACACATATGCACAGCATGCTTCCTGCAAACCACAAAACAAGACATTAAACCTTCATGTGCCACAGAATCTAAAAACACTTACTGTAATATTTAATAATATCAAGACTTAATAAAGAAATCAATGTGTTATGACTTACATTCATGTAGATTTTATTATTTCAAAGTAGTTGCATACTTTCATTCTAATATCACAGATGGCAACATGCAAGCTTCTCATGGGCTGGCACTCTGTTGCAACATCAGCAGGCTTATATTACCAGGTTCTTCAGTCCTAAAAACTAAGTCCAAATCTCATGTTTGTAAGACCTCAGAAAGCATTACTGGTTACTTCCATCGACCTTCCAGACTTGACAATTGTTCATTAAATAAGTAGCTTTAATTTCATCTGAAATTGCAGGTTTTAACTTTTATGTAAGAGGAGTGTTCAGTAGAATATCTTGTTGTGGGTGAGTTAATCTCAAATTAATAAACTCGGGGGAGGGGGAATTAGCCACAGGACTTCGGAGTGGGGCATTTCCAGACCGGTTCAAATCTCACACCTCCTCAAAGTACCGACTCCGAACAAAAGAGCAACACCGGAAACCAACTGTCAGGAACAACTCCTGAATTTTTAAGCTTAGATGTCTGAGATGCTGGTGTCAGCGCACTAATGTTCGACATCAAGCAAAATGATTAGCATAGCAGGCACAATGTATTTAGCTATCTGCCTTCATGAGTAGGCAGATCATATGCAAATGTATTGACTTACCACTTGCAATGCGATTTATTAAACCAGAACCAGATCGGTAGGTGCTGTTTTTGCGTGAGGTCTGGATGCCCTGGAGCTCAGAAATGGTGGCGCAGATAATATGTCTCCTGCATGTTCCACAAATTGTGCAGAGTAATGCAGTTGGACTGCTGACCATATTTATGCAATTAAACCAAAATGAAGAAACCCCATGATTAAACTTTATTGTTCCATGTTAACAAACCACACTGACGATTAACAGCCACCAGAGACCAGAGACGGATCTTGAAGCTAAAACAAATAAAAAGAACTGTCCTGTGCGCAACAGCCCCACTCCTCTCCCTCAAAGATCCTTTACAGGCTCGTATGAAGCACATTCATGGTCGTAATAAATTATTATGGGCTTATCTTGGTTCGCAGTGTTCGGGTAAAGTAAGTAATATCCCTCAATTTCAATGGGAGAGCACGCACTGTGACAGGGAGGGTGCTGCTGCAACTGTCTCTTGATTCTTTTTCTTTTGGAGAGAAAAACGCTCCTGGACCAGGACTGCTGTGCATTTTCTGTGTCTCTTTCCTCAAACCTGCAGCTGGATGTGGAAGATAGAGGAAAAACTCCCTTTAACAGCAGTTAATGGGAGTTTTTCCCCTTCCACCATCCCCAGATGCCTGCTCAGAAGGCGGAGCTTCTTTAGATAAAAACTTTTGACCAATTGGCTTTCTAAACTAAGTCTCCATGGCACTATAAATAGGATCAAATTGGAATGAATGTAAATGAGTTTCAATCTGCCTGCCTGATTAGACTAGATTGATAGATTGGTGGGTAGGACTTGGATCTGTTTGTACTATAATGGAATGTGCTTCTGTTACTCTAATAAATAATATCTGGTACTTATTTGGTTTGATGAGGGATCATAATATGTCATATTTAGCAAGGGTCAACTGACCCAATAGAAATGAGAAAAACAATCATTGGAAATTGGAAGTAATATAACATTTTCAATTTGGACAAACCTGTTGGACTCTTGGTAGGAAATTGTAAAAACAGCTCAAAATCTAGACAGTGTAAAAAGCACCATGTCCATGAAGAAAAGTTTATAACTAAAATCCTCATGTGGATCTTTTTCTTTTTGTCTGTTTCTCCCAGTGTTTCACACATGTATGTAGAAGTTCCAGAGTCTTCCAGACCTGAATATGCAGAGTTCTCAGTCGCCCATTTTTAAATGATAAATTCAATAAGTTCATGATGAATTTATTGCACATATTTCTAAAAAGGTTAGGCTTTGATAACGCAACCTGGAAAAGAGACAAAAGGAAGGACACAAGGAAGGATGAAAAACAAACAAAAAGAAGGAAGGAATGGAAAAACAAGAGAAGGAAAATGAAGGAATTAAGATAACAATGAGGGAGGGAAGAAGGATGGGGAAGAAAAACCAGAAGGCAGAAAAAAGACAGATGGAAGGGCACATGGAAGAAAGAAAGACAAGAAAAGGAGGAATAACACAAGGAAGAAAGGAAGGACAATAAAAGACGCAAGGACTTAAGGAAGGAAAAAAGGGAATGACAAGGAAGATTTAAAACAAATAATGAAAGGGAGACAGGAAGAACACAAGAAAGAAAAAAGGACAGAAAGAAGTAAGGAAAGGAGAAATGAAGGAAGGACACAAGGAAGTAAGTTGTATACTAAGGACACAAGTGAAGTAAAGAAGGAAGGAACATAACGTTTAGACAATGGGGTATTTTTAAAAAAAAGTCTTAAAAATACAAATATTTTCATATACTAAACTTATTTCTTTTTCCAGATTTGGAAAATCATAAACTCAAATTACATAGTTATCCAGACTGCATCGGAAGCCTGAATATTTTTACCCACTTGGTAAACAAACTGGGAGGGGTCTAACTGGCCATCTATATGGCAAACCACTACTTTCTTTATGGCATTTTCAAAAATCATCACAACCAGGGATGTAGGTGGTCTGACATCCCTTAGTTCCCTCGTGTTTTAGTTAAAAAATTCACTGAGCCGGGGAGCACGGTGACGCAGCGGCCTTCCGCAGATAGCATTTTTCCCTGCAGACGTAGTGTTGACCGTCATCGTTAAGGATTAGGATAATATGAGCTTGCGCTGAGATTTAGGAGAGCTTTTCAACAACAACACATTATCAGAGAATTCTGTTCTTTGAACGTAACTATGTGTTAAAAACATCTTGTAACCCTGATTAGCTGTTAAAAATGGCTATAATTGTAAGGACTCACTGGGAGGACCCGGAAATTCAACCACACACAGAAGTACGTAAAGGAAAAACAAGTTTATTTAGAATCAGGAACTGGTAGCAGCTCAGGAAGAATCGATGAAGGTCTCCACAAGGGAATCCAACGCAGTACCAGGGGCTAGACGATAATTAGGCAGAGGTTATACACGGAGAGGCAGAGAGAGCAAACTTAACTAGAGGGTCAGGCAATACTCGATGGTCGTGAAGCGGAGCTTGAGTCAGGGTCCAGAAATCCAGAACCAAAGGAATCCGTAACGGGCTTGGCAGGAGGGGAAGATCCGTGGACGGAAATGGGTCGAAGAAACACAAGAAGGCAAGGCATGAAACGCTGGATTTCTACTGGCTCGTGGCTGTCGATAATCTGGCAGGGAGGCAGGGGCTGAGAGGAGTTAAGTAGAGCAGGGCCCAGGTGGCACAGATCAGCAATCAGGTGACACAGGTGAGTAGAATGAAAACTAATTACAGCATGGGCAGGACCAAACATGAATCATAACAGTACCCCCTCCTCAAGGTCCGGCTCCAGAAGGACCACCTGGCTGGTCAGGATTGGACCGATGAAACTCCCTGATAAGGGATTTGTCCAAAATGTGTCGGGCCGGCACCCAGGAGCGCTCTTCAGGCCCATATCCCTCCCAATCCACCAAGTAATGGATGGACCGGCCCCAACGTCTGGAGCGAAGGAGGCGGCGCACCGTGTGAGCGGGACCCCCATCAATGATCCGGGCGGGAGGAGGGGGCCTGGAGGAGGGAACCAACCGTGAAGAGAAGACAGGTTTAACACGTGACACATGAAAGGTGGGACAAACTCTGAGAGTCCTGGGGAGGCGGAGCCGGACAGCCACTGGGTTGATAACCTTGGAAATCGGGAAGGGTCCAATGAAACGAGGGGCTAACTTCCGGTTTTCAACCCGCAAGGGAAGGTCCTTGGTGGACAGCCAGACCTTTTGACCTTCGGTGTAAGTGGGTGCCGGAACTCTGCGACGATTTGCAAATCTAGAACATGAAGCAGAGGACTTTAGAAGGGCCCTGCGGGCCTGGCGCCATACCCGCTGGCACTTTAAAGCAGAGGCATGAGCAGAGGGAACTCTAGTGGGCTTCTCTTGAAGGGACAAGACTGGAGGCTGGTAGCCATAAACTGTGTAAAAGGGAGACAGACCTGTGGAGCTAGAAGGGAGTGAGTTGAGGGCATACTCCACCCATGGAAGGTTCTGTGACCAGGAAGAGGGATCATGTTCACAGAGCATGCGCAGCTTGGTCTCCACCTCCTGGTTGACCCTCTCCGTTTGCCCGTCAGACTGAGGGTGGAATCCTGACGAGAGACTTACTGTGATGCCCAGGAGACCACAAAATTCTTTCCAGAATTTAGAAATGAACTGGGGTCCTCGATCAGAAACAATGTCAGTAGGTAGACCATGCAAACGGAACACCTCACGGGCCAGAACCGCTCCCAGCTCCTTAGACGAAGGCAGTTTGCGAAGTGGTATCAGGTGGGACATCTTAGAAAATCGATCCACAACTGTGAGGAGGACAGAATGGTTATTGGAAGTGGGTAAACCAGTAACAAAATCCATGGATATGTGGGACCATGGGCGGTGAGGAACCGGGAGGGGCCGCAGAAGCCCAGAGGGTGGTCGACGGGATGGTTTAGCCTGACAGCACACTCTGCAAGCCTTGATAAACTCCTTTACATCTTGCAGCATAGTCTCCCACCAGAAACACCTCCTGATCACAGCTAGGGTCTTAGTGACTCCTGGATGGCAGAAAAATGTAGAGGCATGACAAAAGGATAGTACCTCAGGTATTAGCTGCTCAGGGACAAATAGTCGATTCTTAGGACAGCTCTCAGGGATGGGGCTTTGCAGATGGGCCTCTCTGATTCTCTGCTCTAGCTCTAGCCTGGAAACTGCTAGCCGCGCAGATGAGGGGAGCACATAGTCCACCTGCTTAGCCTCTTGACTCTCCTCCATAGTCTCATGCAGCCTGGAGAGTGCGTCTGGCTTAGTGTTCTTACTCCCAGGTCTGTAAGATAGTGAAAAATTAAAGCGACTGAAGAATAGAGCCCACCTGGCTTGCCTGGGGTTAAGTCTCCTAGCAGACTTGAGGTACTGCAGATTCTTATGATCAGTCCAGACCACGAAGGGTTCCTTAGCTCCCTCGAGCCAGTGCCTCCACTCCTCGAGGGCCAGTTTGACTGCCAGCAGTTCCCGGTCACCGACATCATAGTTGGTCTCTGCAGAAGACAGTTTTCTAGAAAAGAAGGCACATGGGTGAATCTTCTCATCAGTGTTTCTCTGGCTGAGTACGGCTCCCACCCCAGAGTTAGAAGCATCCACTTCTACAATGAATTGGCGAGAAGGGTCCGGTGCGCGGAGGACAGGAGCGGAGGTGAAGGCCTTTTTAAGGTGGTCAAAGGACTCTGCAGCACTCTTACTCCAAACGAACTTGCACTTGGATGAAGTAAGAGAATGAAGTGGAGAAGCAACAGAACTGAAATTGCGGATGAACCGTCGATAGAAATTAGCAAACCCCAGAAACCTCTGAAGTTGTCTACGGTCTTGTGGGCAGGGCCAATTCTTGATGGGGTCCGTCTTGCTGGGGTCCATGGAAATCCTGTTAGGAGAGATGACGAAACCCAAGAATGAAGTGGACGATTTGTGAAACTCGCACTTTTCTGCCTTGACAAACAGGTTATTCTGCAGCAAGCGGAGAATAACAGAACGGACATGAGTCTGATGGGTAGTGAGATCCTTAGAGAAAATTAAGATGTCATCCAGATAAACATAAACAAAACGACCGACCATGTCCCTGAGGACATCATTGACTAGAGCTTGGAACACTGCGGGAGCGTTGGATAGGCCAAAGGGCATTACCAGGTATTCATAATGGCCGGTTGGAGTGTTAAAAGCCGTCTTCCACTCATCCCCCTCCTTGATACGGACTAGATGGTAGGCATTCCTGAGATCGAGCTTGGTAAAAACTGTGGATCCCTGAATCAGGTCGAAAGCAGTGTTCATTAGGGGAAGTGGGTAACGATTCTTGACTGTGATGTCATTCAATCCCCTGTAGTCAATACAGGGTCTCAAAGAACCATCCTTCTTGCCCACAAAGAAAAAACCTGCACCAGCTGGAGAGGATGAAGGGCGGATAATGCCTGCCTTGAGTGCGTCACAGATATAATCCCTCATGGCCTTATCCTCCGGGCCGGAGAGGGAGTATAGACGGCCTTTGGGAGGAAAGGTTCCAGGAAGCAAATCAATTGCACAATCATAGGGCCGATGGGGTGGAAGGGAAGTGGCGCGATGCTTATTAAAGACTTCCCGAAGGTCATGGTAAACAGCCGGTACCTTGGATAGGTCGGGATAGGTTTCCTGTCCCGAGATAGGGACAGGAAAAGGGACCGAAGCTGCTAAGAGGCAAGTGGAATGGCAAGATGGTGACCAACCCAACACCTCGCCCTTCACCCAGTCAATGTGGGGGTTGTGTTTTCTTAGCCAAGAAGCCCCCAAAATGACAGGGAGACCAGGGGACTCTATTATCAGGAAGGAGATAAGTTCATGGTGATTCCCAGAAATACTGAACTTAATGGGACCCGTTTCATGGGTGATCTGGTGAAGTACATGGCCATCAATAGCCAAAACTTCAAGACACTTAGAGGTAGGTAAAAGTTGGATGCCCAGAGATTCGGCAAGAATCCATGAACTCAGTATCTGCTCCTGAATCTATAAAGACTGGGAGACGCTTGGTTTGACAATCAGCTTGGAGAGTGGCTTGAACAGAGAATGAAGAGGATTGCCATCGCTTTTGACTCAGCAGGAGCCTCTTACCTCCTGCTGAGCCTGGCCTTTTACAGGACACCGACTAAGTAGGTGACCCTCTCCACCACAATAGAAACAAAGGCCTCTCTTAAATCTCCGCTCTCTCTCTTGTGGGGACAGGCGAGTTCGACCAATCTGTATAGGCTCCTCTCCCGGAGAGGTGGGTGAAGAACTCAAAGGTGGAGCCGTGACTGGTGGCTGTGATCTGGGAACAGATTCAACATGGTAAGTATGACTGAGGGAACTCCTCTCCAACCTTCTCTCATGGAGCCTAGCATCAATTCTGGCGGCCAGGGTCTCCAGTTCCTCCAGGTCCTTGGGAGCGTCTCGGGTAGACAGCTCATCCTTTATCTCCTCACTGAGACCCTGATAGAACGCATCACATAGTGCCTCATCGTTCCAGTCACTTCCTGAGGATAGAGCATGAAAATCGATAATGTACTCAGTTACTCGCTTCCTGCCTTGTTTGAGTCTGAGCAACCCACGTGCAGCCTCCCTCTGAGGCAGAACAGGATCAAAGACCCTGATTAGCTCCTTGGAAAAGTCCTGGAACCGATAACAAATGAGGGAGTCCCTCCGCCATTCTGCAGTCCCCCATAATTTGGCTTTTCCCGAAAGGAGGGAAATAGCATAGGCTACTTTAGCGCGTTCAGAGGGAAAAGATGACGGCTGAAGTTCAAAGATTATTTCACACTGAGTAATGAAGGGACGACACTGACTCTGCTCACCTTTAAACACCTCCGGAGGAGACAGGCGGGGCTCAAAAATGGGTGAGACCTGGAAACCAGACGTAGCGGTTTTGAGGCTGGGAGAAGGGGCTCCTTTAGGGGAGGGAAGGGAGGACATCCTATCAAGCATGCTCATCATTTGTTGCATGTTTGACTCCAGGCGGGTAATAGCGTCTTCAACACTTGAACGCCACTCCTGTGTGGGTGACGGGTCCATAGTGGCCAGATTATTCTGTAAGGACTCACTGGGAGGACCCGGAAATTCAACCACACACAGAAGTACGTAAAGGAAAAACAAGTTTATTTAGAATCAGGAACTGGTAGCAGCTCAGGAAGAATCGATGAAGGTCTCCACAAGGGAATCCAACGCAGTACCAGGGGCTAGACGATAATCAGGCAGAGGTTATACACGGAGAGGCAGAGAGAGCAAACTTAACTAGAGGGTCAGGCAATACTCGATGGTCGTGAAGCGGAGCTTGAGTCAGGGTCCAGAAATCCAGAACCAAAGGAATCCGTAACGGGCTTGGCAGGAGGGGAAGATCCGTGGACGGAAATGGGTCGAAGAAACACAAGAAGGCAAGGCATGAAACGCTGGATTTCTACTGGCTCGTGGCTGTCGATAATCTGGCAGGGAGGCAGGGGCTGAGAGGAGTTAAGTAGAGCAGGGCCCAGGTGGCACAGATCAGCAATCAGGTGACACAGGTGAGTAGAATGAAAACTAATTACAGCATGGGCAGGACCAAACATGAATCATAACAATAATCTTAACCTAAAGGTTTGGTAAATTATCCAAAGCCTGCTCGGCTTTACTTGCGGGGGGCCATACTAAGCGTCACTTGTTCATAGCAAAGGCGGGTTTATGCTTGATGCATTGAACTGGGCGTGCGCACCAATCACACCACAGCATGTTTGCTTCGCACTCTGTCTCCATACCTGGTTGTGAACCTCTGAAGTTTTGTAACTCAGCGCAGCTCAGCGCACCACCTTTCACTCAAACTGGACAACTTGGAAGGTGCTCTTGCAGAGCAGGTTTGTCTGTATCAACATTTGTATGAACCTTCTGAGGGCTCATTTTCAGAGAATACTGCACTGAGATTAAAACGACACTGCTTGCTCTGTTAGACATTTCCGTTGAGTGTGCAGTAGGCTGATGTGAGCGCATATATTTTTGTGAACAAAGAATGATGTGTGGTGTGTTGCATTTACATCTCACACATGCTCACTCAAAACGTGTTCTGGCACGCGCTTGGCTCTGTGTCTGCGCCTGTAACTTGATAAAGTTCATGTAGATGAACCACACCAGCAGTCAATCACACAGGCAGGTCTTTTTCATCCAGAGTATTCTTTGCAAATATTGCATTTGCTTGGATAAATAATAAACCAACAAAGCAAAATATTGCCCCTAACAGCAGACATTATTAAACAAAGAAAACTTCATACAAGAAATACTTGAATTTTGTACCCTAAGAATATTTAGTTAAGCATACAAATACTTATCATTGTCCATTTTAGGTAATATTTCTATTAATTTATTTTACTTTTACATGTGACCAGGGCCAGCCAAAGGTAGCATGGGGCTTTAACAAGAATATGTTAAGAACATCACCACCACTAACAGCGTTTCAATACACATTTGGTGGAATCTGGGAGAGGGGGCCAAGCTTAAAAACAATCAGCCATAATAGGTTATTATTAACTGAGCTCAAATATAAAGATTAAATTCATAACATCAGATTGTAGCTATGGTAACGCAACAATCAAACTATGAAGATTCTTCTTTGCACTTTTCCCAAGTAAACTTGCCATTTAAATCTTAAACAATTTAAAATCTTTTAATTTATATTTACTGACATCATTTAATCAAATTTAATAGTATTCCCATTCTCAATAAATATGAAAATTCTAGATCTATGGTCCGTGTTAAAATGTGAGCATTTATGGGGGCCCTGGAAAGTCTGGGGGGGCTCTAAATAGCTGCTTAGTTCGCTTATGCCTAAGGTCGAATGGAGCCAGCATTGTATAGCTTGTATTAAGATCCACTGCCTCATTACTTAATTATGATTTAACTGAAGTGGATGGATGGATGGATGGATGGATGGAAGGCAGATGATTTCCAGGTGTTAGAAAAAAAGCTAAAAACAAAACAAGGAGATTGGAGCTCAAAAGCATCGTCACACACAAATGTGCAACTAAATTTGAAATCGCTTCAAAAAACACAGCCCTGCTTTGCAAAGATTTTGTTCTTTGGCAGCTTTCCTCTCTTTGAGTCTTGACATGTGAATTACTCTAAGAAATGTTTAAAGAGAAAAGATAGATGCCACAAAAAACTCTTAGAAAATGGAAGCAGATATGGGAGGTTGATTATCAGTCGCTGATAACTGATTATTGGTTATCAGTCCCTGATAATTGATTATTGGTCTTGATTAATGGTCTACAATCCCTTATCACCAACTTGATTTGCTTTAGTTTCACAAGTTGGGGGCTGTAAGCAGAGGTTAATACAGGTAAGCTGAGTAAAGACTTGCTTTCAGGTTACATGTGGCTTCCCACAGACTTCACTGCAATAAGAATTTCTTAGTCGCATGAAGATGTGATCAGAATAAGATGAGAGGCAGTGTTAGAAATATAATTAAAGATAAATTTATCAATACAATTTTCCTTAATGCAAACTTTTCAGACAGGAAAAGATTTGAATGTTTAGTAGTTTTAAAAAAAAAAGTGTGATTTTTACAGTGCTGAAGCTGGCATACGTTTAATCAAAGCTACGTAGCATAATGTGGTGCTGTGCACGAAACTGGTAAGCCTTGGACTATTATGTAATGTGTCTTCACCCCACATCACACTATTGCAAATCTCCATTTCATTTCATTGATGAAGAAAGACACAATCACCTCATTATAATATTAACAGTGTAGCACACACCAGACAAGCAAGGCTGCTATATTGGGAAATTCTGCAGAATAGAGCAATGAACATTTATTCCCAGGTGAGCAGCTGACCCTTAAATATATATTAAAAACAGCACAATGGCGATGTCATGGAAAAGAGAATGTTCTTCATCCTCACACAGCCAAACACTGAATTCCACAACTTTGACCCCAATATACATGTTCCGTTCAGCATCAAAGGGATAGCATCAAAGGGACATATTTCAGAGATAAGATGAGACTTCATGTTCCATAAAATCCCCAATATTCCTCACATTTAAACCCACATAACACACTTTTCAAAAATCCAGCATACGTAGCAGATACAAAGTAGCATGTCAACAGCTTTAAATGGTTTCATTGCTAATAAAAACATTATAATTTTATCAAAACTGTTTTTTGAAGACCGTATTTGAATGAAACCCATAACCTTTTTAAAAAGGTTGAGGTAATTCTCCTAAGATTACATCAAACCAAACTATTTCCATCTGAACAACCCATTGATTATCTCATCAGCCGACTGTTATCCAGGAACTGCGAAGGAAATGCTAACAGAGGAAAACACACAATGGTTTAAAGACCTATGAGTGATGAGATAGTAATACACTGTTTCAGTCTGTGAGCGAAACCAGATATAAAAAAAAATCAACCTGGCAAAAGATAGCAAGCAAGCATACATTTAAACGACAATGTAAACACATTAGTACCACTGTACATTAGACTTTAGAAAAAGATAGAGGTTAGGATGTGATTTTTGCTGTAATGATCAGTGGCAATTAAATGCATGTAAATTCCAAAGAAGAAGATCCTGAGAATGGCTAAAGCTGTACTAAACATTCTCCTAAAACAACTATTGGTTTCTTTTCCCTTAACACTGTTTACCCAGTCCTGTTAGTCATTACCTCTCTGAACATACATTTGGAATTCATTGGAAACGCATTCACAACAAAGTGGGAACTGTGTGTATGTGTGGGAGGGCGGGGGGCATAAATAAAATTAAAATGATGTGTATGTGCAAAGGGAATGCTCTATGGTGTGTGAGTACAGCATAATGATTCCCATGCATTATATGGAATCGGTTTTCAGGCAACAGACACCGGTGTAAAACACCACATTTCAGCGCTGGTTTCAGAAGAAGGCCAATATATTAGTAGAACCAAAGCAGACGGCTGGACTACATGTCTCATTAGTCACATCCCTGTAATTCCAACCACATATTATTGTGTTTTTTGTGGCAGTAAAACACTTTAACTGGAAAAGCCTCTGGATCAATTTGTCAATTTGTTCAAAAAAGTTGTAGCCACATCTTGCCATTTTATGTGTGGAGGATATTTTTCAATGCCGTTTTGGCATTTGGACCACAGTCGAGTTATACAAGCACACGAATCACAAGATTTAGAGTGGTCAAGCCTGAACTGAATCATTCTTCGCGAATAACAGATTCTTAACTTTTATTTCTTTTGTTAAAAAAAAAAAAAAAAAAAAAAAAAAAAAAAGAGGACTCTTAATTTTACCAGAAATACTGCTAAAAGCCTCATCTTGTTTCATGTTGTTTTCTCAACCCCAAAATTGTTCATCACAACTATTCCATACTTAGCTTTGAACATAGTAGTTTGTTAAAGTTAGCTCATTTTTAAGTGTCCAGTGACACAAAATCGAGTATCAAGTGGTTGTTCTTTGTTTCTGTCTCTTTGACCTGCCCTGACTGTATCCTACAGATGTTCTGTTCTTCTGCAGCTGGACACAGTACCACTCCAAACACACACACACACACACACACACACACACACACACACACACACAGGAAGGATCACTCTGAACCACTGTCGCATTCCTGACACAGTCTGAGGTCCCCGCTGTCGTAACGAAGCTACGTGGGGGCCAAAATCCAGCATGGTGGTGGGTTGATTATGTAACTTAATTGCACGGATTGTTTTTCGGGGGGGGGGGGTTTCCCCCTTTGTCATGAATTTTTTTTTTTTTTTTTTTCTTCATTTTGAGCTTTAATGGCCACATCCTGTGGCCCTCGCGCTCATGCCCAGCATCCAGCACCACTGACATAACAACATGGACCTTGGGTAACAGCACTGGCTGGCTGAGGGACAACGTGTACGAAAATTATATTTCTTTTCAGCACATGCTGTATAGTAGCTACCTTAAACTGTAAAAGGCCTTCACATAAACTCATCTATTATCACACCAGTAGAATCTAGCCTAGTAGTAGCACCACTTCTCACAATTCCTTTAAAAATGTTAAAGCATGTTTTCAAATGATGCTTTAATCCCTAATTTAATCAGAGTTAATCCACTCAAAGTGGGAAAGACACTAAACGTGCAATGCTAGCAAGTCAGGTGTGTGTTGATCTTTATCAGCTGGAAAAGAACTTAATGTCCACTGCTAAGCATGGTGGAGGATGTTAGTTGCTGTGGGCCTGTTTCTCTTATAAAGGCCTCTCCGAAGAGTCCAACCTTTTAGAATGTTAGAGGAGAAGCACTGTCCGGTTGGGCCAAAAGGGGCCGTAAAGCAGGGGTGTCGACACACGCGGCACCGGTGAGCTTGTTGAAAACAATTATTCCTCAACATGAGGGTTATAAAGTAAAGGCAGAATATTTTGACATTTTTCCACATTATTACTACAGAGTTCCAATATTTAAAACCTAAAAGCCAGAAAATATTTGGGGCGACGTGAGAGATCCGGACAAGATGACAGCATAAACAACCGAAAATGTGATCTAACACTGTCATTATCACCATGGCAACATTTTTTTTTAATCCAGAAAGTTTGATGAAAGACATTCAACTTCATTTTAAATTATTTGTGCAGCCCTTAGACTGGGTCGTAATGCATGATAACAAAAGTACATTTCATACAGAGTACATAAAGTCATATTTCATCTAAAATGGAGTAACTGTAATAACTGTGTTAACCTGATCCCCCCCACATAGCTGCATGATCTAGAAGAGAGCAGCTGTTGGTTTACTTACAAGTAAGACATTTTTTATGTAAACGATTATTTTAGTAGTCCTATGATTGTTCTGATGATTAACCAAGTAATCAAATAAATAATTTGATATAATAAAATATTGATAAATTCTGCCATCGCAGCAGTATTAATATTGGATATCAGTATCAGCCCAAATTTTCATTTCCGTTTATCCCTAACAATTACTTTTCTGTAGCTTAGAAAATTAACCTGTAATAATAACAGCTCATTTTTAAAGTCAAGATGGACAAAAATTACACAAAAATCTGAAATTATACACAATTTCATAATAAAAATAAAAAAGAAGCAGTTTGACAAAGACACTCCAGTTATTAGTTTACACATTCATCTTCAGTCAATTTAATAGATGAATTCTCACTTTGCACAGCCATTTGTAGCTTTTGTGTCCACGTGAGAAACAGACTGTTGGCACCTTTTTCACACACCGAAAAACATATGCCAGCTATGTACACGCCACGGTGCGCTCTGCCACCCATTTGTTGAGACCGGGATGGAATGAAATTTATTTTCTGGTTGGATCAAAAAGCTACACTTTGCGCTCAGCATCAGCTGCAGCGCTGCCCGCTGTGTTCCGTCTATCTGCACACGCATCCGCTCCACCTGTGTACAGTCACCCGCCGCGCACTTCGCCACCGTTCGCTCCGGACCAGCAGCTCTGGGAGGACAGGCCGATAACAGACAGGCTGCCGGATTCCATGCATTGAGCCAGTCAGTTCAAGGATTCCTATCGGTCCCCGAAAGTGGCGGAAGTGAGAGTGTTGCGCAACACTAATAATTATCCAGCCGAAACACGTGGTGCTAAATAGTGAAACATAATTTAACAAGCTTTCATAATCAAATCGAGGAATCGTTACAGCCCTGAATGGTTGGATGAACCACAGCATGAAAGCTGAAGTATATAGACCCACTGACTAATATGCACCATGAACACCAAGAGCTTTGACAATCATTTATCCATTTTTAATACATTTTCAATTCACCCTTCTCATTTCTGTAATATTTGCAGGCAGGCTCTCTCTCTCTAATTTTCATATGCATAACTTTAATCAGATTTTTGTTCATATAATGGGCTTAACAGACTTAAATAACTGTCTTTTTTAAACATTAACAGCAGATCTACACATGAAAGGCCCAGAGATTCATAGAACTTCTCCTCAACAAATGACTGAGCCCAACCAAACTTGAGCCCTTTATTTTATCATGCAATAATATCTTAACTCTTATAATCTGGTTAGCTAGCCAGTTTATTTCCCTCTTCTAATTCAATTTCATTGCTATACAAAACAAACAAGGTCCAGTTCAAATCCAACTAAATGTAGGCTAATTTAGTCCAGTTCTAACAGTTCAGTACAATAACTGTCAATAATCAATGGAAAAGGTTGTCTAATCTGTGGAAACTAGTTAATTTCATCAGAGCTTCACTCGTCCATCTTTAAATGTCTCATTGTTTGATCATTCTGACTGTTCAAATAAATCATAAAACAACTTTCATGACAGTAACCAGACTACACGAACATCTTACAGGCACTAGTCCAAACTAGTCCAAATTAGGAGTCAGTATCAGTAGATCTCTTGGAATCTACTATGTAAGCACAGTAGTGTCCATGTATGTAAGCATTTATCAAACCAGTCAACCTCTTGTGAAAATCTAATCTGGAGTGCAATATTTTTTTTAAAGCAAACATTTGCCTAAATGTAGCACCAAAGAAATAAGATCAAGATCTGGCTCATTTTTTGACTCAGAACTGATCTCCATCTCATCAACATGTGGCGATGTCTCCCCTCCACACACAGGCCTTATCAGCTGAGGAGTGGGACAGCCTGGGACAAGTATTCATCAGACAGAAACACAGTGTGCCTTTTGATTGATTCCCACACACACACACACACACACACACACACACACACACACACACACACACACACACACACACGAGCGCAGACACACACACATACACACCCTAAGAGGAACTAAATTCCCATCATGACTCCGGAGCCATGTGAAGCCACCAAGAGGAACAAAAACAGGCAGCAGCAGGTAGTTATCAAATCCCAGATTATGGATTTATTGAGACTTTTAATAACCTGAACCAGCTTAAACTTAATTCCAAAGGAATTTACAAAATGTTACTTTCTTCAACTACAATATTCTTATGTGCTACTAATTTTGCTCAGTGCTTCAGTGTCATATCTATCTATCTATCTATCTATCTATCTATCTATCTATCGAGAGAGAGAGAGAGAGAGAGAGAGAGAGAGAGAGAGAGAGAGAGAGAGAGAGAGAGGCATGTTTTTATTATGAAAAGCTACACCTGTTTCTATGCTTTTGAGGGTAAAATCCTTTACTGAGCTGTACTCACGCTGGTGGGATGGACAAGCGGCAGGGGCAGCAGGGAAAGCGGGATGAACACCACTACGATCAGTTTCCTCGCCCTCCACAGCTTCCTGAACACATCCATCCTGGCTGCGGCCTCCAGCCTCATGGGTCACCCGGAACTCTGGCTCGGAGCGGACACAGATCGGCGGAAACCGGGCGTGAGAATCTCCAGCCGGCCGACAGGTTGAGTCTCGTTCCACCTGGGAGACCGCAAAGTTCTGGTTTGGCTGTGCGCATTTACGCACAGACCACAGGCGTGCGGCTGGACCCGTGTGTTCCCCAGTGAGGTGAGAGGACTCGCCAGATCTGGCTTCTGATTAATTTAGCTTTCCTCCTACTTGGACCCGGAATTTCCTGTTCTCCTCAGAGGGTTTGACGCTCTCGGAGACCCCAGGTGAAGCTGCTGGCGCATTTATTAGGCTGGATAGGTATGCTAATTAGCCTCCATTTTGCCCCACCCTCGCTGGCTGAGACTTCACCAATCAGGGAGGCTGTAAAGTTTGTTGAAGGCAGTGTGCAAGGTCTGCACTGTTAAAATATATCTCAAATATAGCAGTATTTTAAACTGCTATATTTGAGATCAGTTGCTAAACAAAGTCATAACTTGTTAGTATTTTTCAAAATTGTAGATTTAAAATAAACAAGAAAAAAATGAGCAAAAAATACCTTTCATTAAATTACAGTCTGTTGCCCAGGGGTCTGCAACTTTTACAGTCCAAAGAGCCATTTTTGCCCTCAGTCCAGCTTGGTAAAACTTGTTTAGAGCTTCAAATGTTACATGACCTTTTGAAAAAAGGCAACTTATAATTTGGATGTACAACCACTGCAGGAAATGTGTTGCCATTCTTAAATAACCACTATTTTATTTACATTTTTGGGTTTTAAAATAAAGAAAAGCGTAAAACTTTTGCAAAAAGATGATGAATACATTTTCTTCTATGAGGTGTTGATTTTTTAAGAAACAGTTTTCAACCTTATGACAAGGAAAGTAGATTTAATAAAATGTTGCTGGTAGTGACAATGCAATTATTATTTAGTGCAATTATTCCATGAAAAAAAACCCTGCTAAAATCTGTGTTTGTTTTTATATCTATACATAAAAATATTAGCTGGTTGTGTATTATTTTTACCCATGTTATTAAGAGGCATTGCGAAGGTCCAACTTGCCGCCTGGAGCCGTAGTTTGCAGACCCTTGTTGTAGCCTGAAAACTGCATTTCAGGACATTACGATCCATTTAGATTGTATTTTTAGAAGTTAAAAAGACACTGTTAGTTCTTTTAATGGAGTATTTTTGACATTCAGAGTGGTTTAAACTCTTATTGTGAAGATTTGCAATCTGATGTGTTGACATTTTTACCAAAATAGACACTTGTTAAACTATCTTGGGCACCACTGAGAAATTTCTAACGTCTCACAACGTAGAGTCCGGGATTGGAACAATACTGCCCTCTGGAGGATAAACGGGGTTAGTGCAGGAAAGTAGTTTTTTGGGGGAGATTTTTTTTTTTTTTTTTCAGCCAACTTTCCTGTGTAATGTTTCTGCTACTAGTTAATTCTTTCATCTAAAGGAATTTTGCTTTGTTATTTCGTCATTTAAAAGGATATGGCTTTATCATCTGAACCTAAGCAAGTTAGTTTTACTTCCAGTTTTTACTTTTAAAAACATGGAGAGAGAGGCACGAATATTATTTTAAAAATCAATGCAATTTTATTTATTTTACAAATTATATTTGTATACACTTTTAAGTATGTATGTTACAGGTTACATAACAAATAACAAAAACGAAATAAGCAAACAAACAAATGAAAGTATAAAATTAAAATATCATGAAAGTTCAATATTTCAGAAAGCAAACTCATTTGCTTATATAAAAACTCATTTAATATATAAATTTATTACACATTGAGGGAACTATTTCAAGCTTTTATTTCTTGTAATTTTAGTGATTATGGCACACAGATAATGAAACCCCACAATACCACATCCCAGAAAATTAGAATATTGTGAAAAAGTTATGGCATGTTCATATATAGTTGAGTGGAAGAAAAAGTGTGGTAGGAAGAGGTTCACCAGTAACAGGGAAAACCGCAGCTTTAAGAGGATTATCAAGCAAAATCCATTCAAGAGAATCACATCAAGAGCCGCTACATACAGATAGATCTAACACATGGGCTCAAAATGTTGCATTTCTTGTGCCAATCCACCCTTGAACTGCAAACAATGTCAGAAATGTCTTACCTGGGCTAAGGAGAAAAATAACTGGAAAGTTGCTAAGTGATTTAAAGTCCTCCTTTTAGATGAAAGTAAAGTTTGCATTTGGAAATCAAGGTCCAAGAGTCTGGAAGAGGAGTTACTTGAAGTCCAGTGTGAGGTTTCCATAGTTAGTGATGGTTTGGGGTGCCATGTTATCGGCTGGTTCTGGTCCACTGGGTTTTTTTGACATCCACAGTCAACACAGCTGTCTACTGGGACATTTTAGAGCACTTCATGCTTCCTTCTGCTGACAAGCTTTATGCAGATGCTGATTTTATTTTCCAGCAGGACTTGGCACCTGCCCACTCTGACAAAGGCAGCAAAAGCTGGTTCATTGACCATGGTATTACTGTGCTTGATTGGCCAGCAAACTCCCCTTACCTGAATCTGTGGAATATTGTAGAGAGGAAGATGAGAGGCACCAGAATCAACAATGCAGATGAGCAGAAGGCAGCTATCAAAGCAACCTGGGCTTCCTGAATACCTCAGAACTACAGGCTGATCACCTCCATGCCACACCACTGAGGTATAATGGAAGCCCAGGTTGGGGCCTTAATTCATGCAAAAGGAGCCCCAACCAAGTATTGAGAGGATAGACATTTACATACTTTACAGAAGCCTGACATTTTTATGGTTCCTGCAACAGATTTTCTGTCCCACCTGCTGCCTACAATCAACTATGTTAGAATCCAGCCTTGAGTGACCCTTGGCATATTTGGAGTGGGTAGAAAAAAAAAAAAGGACATAAAGGTACTTCTGTAATGATGTGTGGTTGTGGTGGACCCAAATGCAGAGAGGCAGAGGCAGTGAGTAGATTTGGTGATTTCATGAAAAAAATGAAAAACAAAAACCAGAGGGAGCCAGAGCAAAACAAAAACACAGGAGTCCAGGTGCACAAAGACACCTGTTACTTCCTGTTACTTCACTGTTAAGCAGGGAAGTAACCGGTGGAACCAGCGAGGAGTGAGAGCAGGAGTGGAGTTTAAATACTGTGAGAGTGAATGCTAGAACAATAGACTAGGACTGAGTGGATAACAGGTTGCAGGTGTGAGGGCAGAGAGCAGAGGGCAGACTGAGGAGAGAGACAATGGCACCAGGGGGTGTGGAGGAGCAAACGTGGGAACTAAGAAAATGAATCTAAAAGTAACAAAGAATAACTAGACACAAGGAATAAATAAACACAATAAACTAGAATAACTAAGAAAAGACTGAATTAAAGAAAAACAGGAATAAGGCTGATCTAATCAAAGAATAAGGGACTAAGGCAAACACAGAACAGTAATCAAAATTAGAATCAAATAATCAAACCCTAAAACAACCCAGGACCTGACAACTTTGACACTGAGGTTGAGTTTAAATGACATTTAACACCAGTTACCTACAAGATGATGGTATGTATCTCCCTACAGACTCTGTTAGTGCTGTTGCTGCAGCTTCTTGGTCTAGAAAAGAACAAGTGGAGAGCCAAGAAAAGCCTGTGGAGTCAACAAGTCACCCAATCCTGCACTATATATGTGCCTAATCTGATGCAGCTGATTGCCTTCCAAATCAATGTCAACGCTGCATGGAGGCACTCAAAGCTAGGATCTTCACCCAAATCCTCAGATGGCAGATTAACAGACAGTTCTGTGTTTCATTTTGAAGAGGTTTATGAAGATGTGCACACATAGTAGGCAGAGAACTATCAAAAGTTGGAGATTAGAACCTCAGTCTACATATGTCTTTCATTATGGTGAATAAACATCTAGGAAGCATTTTATGATATTTCATATTGATTCCAGTGGTATTTTCTTGTTGAGGATGTTTTCCCAGGAGATCCTCAGATTTGCATCAGACTACTCACAGCTGTCCTTCAAATCCTTTCCATCATCCTGACCTCTGTTTCCCTTTGTTGGGGTCAGATGAGGCTTTGTCACAGCAGGAGTCAGATTCAGCAGCTTTAGATCCAGGCGGTGTTCGGAAAACAGGTTTTTTAAGGCTGGATTCAATCAGAGGAGATTTTTCCGTCTACAGACCCTGCTGTGAAGCAGCAAGACCCTGAGATTTCCTTCATGTTTCTATAATTAACGGCTCGATAAGAGTAATGAGTAGACTTGGTTTGACTTGAAGTTGAAGCAGATTTGAGCAAGAATATCTTGATCAAAGCATGAAATCAAGATGAACTCGGAAATGACTCAACTTTTCTCACATTAATCCCAAATATTCCTAACAGGGTTTAAGACTGTACTCCCAGGTTGTCAGTTTGTGTGTGAAAATGATTTCTTTTGCTTCATGAAACACTAACCATGATTAATCCTAAGATTATTATTATTATTATTAAATGGCTTTACTACCAAGAGAGAAAGAAATCTATTGGTGGAACAACCTAGACATTCAACATATCAAGTGCCGGGCTTCAACATTGCTAAACCTTGACCTGTGCAAATGAAATAACCCAGAAACTGTCCTTATGGATGCATTTTTCACTAAGCAATCTTGTGGCTCTAATGTTCCAGTCACTCTGGAACCAGATAGACCTGTACTTACCAGACAACAGCTTTCAGAATTTGCATCACTCTCTTGTCTGTCCGAGACCAAGAGAGTTGAATCATGTCTTCGCCATCTTAAAAAAAAAAAAATTGTGAAGAAGTACATCACAATACTTTTCACTGACTGTTAGTGAAAGCTAAAGTGGGGGTGTTCACTGGCACTGTTTCCCCACAATAGAAGGTCTTAGATTTAGATCTTGACAGTAAAAAACTTGTGTTACCTGTTTCTCCTTGTTTGTGAGCACAATCTGTACAAGTCCAGCCAAACCCTTTCCCTTCACCCCAAAATCAAGAAAACATCTTTAAAAGGACACTTGATCTGACTGGTTTACTTTAAGCTTTCAAAAAAGACTTTTTGCGTAAACTCAGAAATGCCTTTGCCCATTCTGTCTATTTAAAACACTTAACTTTCAACCAGTTCAATGGAGCACTGTGTAATTTGAGAAAGGAGTCCTGGTGCTGTTGATGTAGCTCAGTCGTACCCAAAGTTTCCACATTGTTATCTTCACCAGATACGATTTTTCAGGCAGACACAGATCTAGGTTTTCTATGAGGTCCTTTTTTGGGCAGGTAGATCACAGTAGTCTGACTGAAGTGCTAACTTTACATGGCATTCTTTTCAGTCCAAACGTCTAGCTGATGTAAATATTTTAGACTTTTATTGTGAAAACTATAGTTTTCCAGTGTTTTGACAGAATAAAAAGGCGATTATCTGCAAAGAGAAGCGCTTTTTCAGGAAAATTAGCAAAACAGGATTTAAAAAAGAAAAAATTAAGTTCAAATTAAATTGAAAGTTTAATTTGACCACTATAGTATCTTTACACTGATGTACAGTATACCCAAAGAGAGGATCAAAAGCTCTCCTTGCCCTGGTTTGTTTAGCAGAGCTAAACTTTTAAGTTGAGATGACATACTACTAAATGCTAAGATGAATGGCAAAAGTTCAACACTTAAAGGAGATGACTAGTCTTTGTCAAGAGAACAGAAATGTTGCAGTTCCATTCTGGTAAAAGACAAAAAACAACCAACTGGAAGGCATTTAATACAATAAAAGTATGTTATCTTTTTGGTTTCAAAATGAAAAATTCAGTTCTGTGTCAAAGAAATGGTTTTTGCTTATAAGTGAACATGTCCACTTTATTTTGGTAAATGTTTGCGTTTCCATTACTGATTCAATAAGAAATCAAAATACACATTTAATGTTTTTTGCAATCTTATCAGAAAAAAAACTAAAGAAGATAGACCTAATCTACCCCAAATCTTTCATTTTCTTTGTCCACATCATCAGGAAGAAGCTTGCAAACAGAGGATTTATAGAATATCATACAAACACGTGAGCATATGCCATTAGTGTAGTCAGTGGGTTTTTGTATTATATAATAGTATTCAGTGGCTTCTAAGATGTTGCATTAGGGATTAGGCTGATAGTGACAGAGCAGCAGATTGCTGCTGCCATTGCAAATGTGCACATCCAGACAGATAAACTGCTAAAATTAGTCATTCCAGCCCCACTGTACAAGCTCAGAGGTTTACTGTTCATTATGACAGATTGAGCATGTGTCTGGTCAGTAAGATGAGAGGACTGTCTGATGTCTTTTATATCAGGGCTCAAGATAAAGTGTCTTTTTAAAGCAGTTTTTCTTGAGGTAAACGCTGAAACTTTAGCATTGCATTTGAAACCTTAACTCTATTTCTGAAGAAACTTATATGACAATCTGTTTTCACTGTGCAGATTTTCACACCTAAAAGGTTCTATTTCTTTCTGTGCCCTATTTCTGATTTACATTGAAAAGGATGGTTGTATTTTCAACAGTGTGTAGAGACGTATTACATCCATTTAATAAGTCTACACATCTCTGTTTAAATATCCAGGTTTTGTGATGTAAAAGAAAAAATGATGTGAAAATTAATCATTTTAGAACATTGCCAACCTTTAATGTAATATTTCTATTAGTATTTACCTGAGACATAATTTTAAAAAATCTATTCTGACAAAAACTGTAAAAATCTGCTATACTGCAAACAAGCTGCAGATGTGAGCACATCCCTAAAGTGAGACGGTCAGTGCTTTTGGATTCACATCTGCCATCAATTAGCAAAGAATCTGAATATGCTGATATTTCTTTTTTATTTGGGCCATAGCTTGCTGAGATGTTACAATGGAACAAATATGATCTCATTTGTCAGGGGAAGAGTACAAAAAATATGGTTAAATACAGGAAGGAGCCTTTTATTTCAAGAAATGCATATAATTCTGCTTAAGATCTCCCACAACCTTATGAAAGAATGTGTCCAAAAAGAACACAGCACCTAGCCAAAAAGAACACCATGCCCACAGTAAAATATGGTGGTGGCAGCATCATGATCTGGGCTTACTTTTTTTCTGAAGGAACTTGGTAGATGAAATCATGATCAGTTCCAAACTCCAATTAGTTTTGACCCTTAGCCTTCAGTTGTCTAACAGAAGCCTGAAGATGAGGAGGAATTTTAGTTTTCAGGGTCACAGTAAATCTGAGCATGATGGCAACATAAATCAAAGCAGTGACTCCACCAGAAGAACAGCAAGGTTTTAGAACAGCCTAACTAGAGTTCAGAATTAAATCTGAGAGCACATATGTGGGGTCGCTTGAGGACAGCTATGGACAGGAGATGTTCTCACAATCTGATAGATCTGGAGAACGTTTGCAAGGCAGAGTCGGCAAATATTGCCAAGTCAAGATATGTGATGCTGGTTTCCTCTTACCAAAGAAAACAGAATGCTGAAAGTGATTCAAAAGGTGCTTGAACAAAGAATCACTTGATGTGCACAATTATGCAACCAGGCTTTTGCAGCTTTTTAATTTTGCATATTTTTTCCCAGAACATTCATTTTTCAGCTGAAAAGAACAGAAGTTGTGTTACATTAAAGGTAGAAAATGATCTATAGTGATCTATTGTATATTATGACATGAAAATCCAACAATTTGACAGGGTTGTTTAGATTTTTTTTATGTCTTTAATGGGGGTATTAAAGTAAAGGGGGCTGAAAACAAAAGTAAGACACTTTTCAGACTTAACGTGCAGATATGAAAACATTCAAAGAGCTGCCTTTTGATGGCTTAAAATAACTTCCAGGCCATTCCAGAATCCACTCTGGAAAGGCTGTGGCTGTAAATAATGTAGTTTGCACCAGCAGAGCCTCCCTCATCCCTATTTACAGGCCCAACATTTGATAGGTACTTTTTGTAGTTTAACAGAGTTAGCGCTCCCTTTATCTGCCTGTCTTTTCAAATCATTTGCTCTGTCTTCTTTCCCCCCTCTTACTGTCTTCTTCCTACTCTTGTGATGATGCTATATTTTTGCTCCTCTCTTGCTCTCTGACTGCCTCTTTTTCCATCCCTCTCTCTTCTATTTTTGGTCAGAGGTGCATAAATTATTCACAAAATTTGCACGGACTTTCAGGCTAGAAAGCTATCAACACAAGCTTTGTGGGTCATCACATTACACCTGAACATCCACCCCTGGCACTCACAGGCTCACATGAAGATACAGCTACAGTGGAACTAGGAGAAAATGTGTGTACACTCAGGGATGCCAGTGAAAGCAAAGGAAAGTGCCTTACGTCATGTTTATCACCGCATGGATAAAAAAAAAAAATCCCTCAAGCTGTTATAAATTTGTGATGATACATTTATTTACATCATCTTATGGTGATTCTCAAGCCAAGCTCAAAAGAAAATAGACCCTAATGCAGTTACAGAATGTTAAATAAATCTGGTCTTCACCAGGTACTTAAATTATTTAAAAGTGTACAAATCCACACACTACAGATTCCACCTTTTCATTATTTATTTTAAAAAAATGTGAAGTAACTAAATAATAAGTGAAAATAGAAAGTGTTGAGCAAAATTAAGTACACCCCTAAAATGACAAAAGACGAATATAAATTTAATGCTTGAATTTGAAAGGATGTGCAGAGCAATGACTTGCTAAAGCTACATGCTAACTGTTAGCAAAGTTTCAAAACAAGAAAATATCACCAAATAAAGTGACCAAATTCATCCCTTTCTGAACTGTAGCACAACTGTTTGAAAAAGTTCAAATTTTTTGCAAAACAACAGTGACTGAGACAAAAAGTTGGAAGAAGGAATGGTCCAATTTGGAGGTTATTACACATGCAGACCAGTAATGGGAATGTAAATGCTTTATTTTAGAGAGCTGCTGAGCGTTCCACTGATCCAAAGAGGGATCCAACCATGAGTATTCATGAGGGGTGGCTTAGTCATGTTTTTCCCTGGAATCTAAGGAATACAGATGATACATTAGCAAAATTTTCAAAAATTCACGTTTTCAAAACAAGTACAGCGAACACCCGCCTAGTTGCAGTATTTCTGGGTTATTCTATGCAAATTACTCAAAACCATTTTTGAAAAATTTGCCTATTTGCAATTTTTTTCAAAAGAGTATGTCTAAAATATTCCAAAGAAAATACAGCTTGGGAAGCTGGAATACCTTGTCACAATGCTACTTGACATGCTATTGGCTGGAATTAGCAAAGAAGCCATCCAGGATGGTCACTCACTTTGCTTTGCGCTGATTAGCTACACCACTAAGAATAAGATAAAGAAGACCATGGATGATAGCTTCTGCAGCAGTGCCAAGAGGGTTTTCACTGTGCATATTGATGCATATTGAGGTATATTTGGGATCTGAACTATTAAAATAGGCATTTATAAGCACTTCTAGAGGGTTTCTCAAGTATTTGCGGATTTCAGCTATTGTGTTCACTAACCTGCGAAAATATAGGGGGTCCACTGTATAAATGTCCATCATACTGTTCCTATAGCTTAGATAAAGATAGTATTTTAAGTTATTTTAATGTAATGTCTCAATAAAAGCTGAAGTGTCTTGAGTTTTCAACAACTGTATGGAGTTCAGAGTGATGTCACCTGTCACTGTGCACTGCTGGTCAGACTGAAAGAAAGCTACTAAACTTTTTGCTTACAAGAAAAAAGCAATTTGGCTGTTTGGGAGTATTTTCAGGCATGAAAAATGGGGAATGTCATTTTGTGAGCATCGTCCATCATTCCTATTAAGGTAAAACTTCTGCTAGCTAGATACAAGATATATGAAGCTGTTAAGCTGCTGACTAACTGCAAGAGCAGATAGCCTGACTAATTAATGAGCTGAAATAAGCTTGTTAGACATGTGTTACTCTTTAAAGAGCAGAGCAGTAAAAAGGTCTAATATTTTGTGCAATAAGCTTTTTAAAAACCACAAAAGTTAGTATGGTCAAAGGCTGACCAACACCAACAGTCAAACACAGTAGTGCTAGTGTGAAGGTTGGATTCAGCTGTACTTCAGGGTTTGGACGATTTGACGTTACTTGAGGAGCTACAAATTTTGCTCTACCAGAAAATGCCAGATGCTGTCATGATCCTAAACAGGACGTTCATGGTGATAAACCCTCCAGTGTGGCTCAGTTTTAAAAAAAAATTTGCAAAGAAGAATCGGTCAAAATTCCACAGGGGTGTAAAAGACTCACTGCCATTGATCACAGCTGACTGGAGTTGCTGCTGCCAAGGGTGGCTCATTCAGGTATCAGGTTTAGGATTTCACATAGAGCCAGGTTGGTTTGGATGCTTCTTAAGTTTTGAAAACTGCATTTTTGAATTTACTTAGACAAACTTATCTCATGATTATATTTGGAAACAAGAACTGATTCAGACTTTTCAACCACAACCACTTCATTCCATCTGACTTTAATTCTCAATACAAGTCATCAAACCTCCTTCCACCAGGTGAGATGCACCTTCAGGTTATCACTGAGGAGGCTAGCATTTTCTTGATCTGTAATCTTTCTTACAAGCAGCAGTCCCTGCACTCAAACTCCAAGAGAAACAAGTTGCAAGGGTAGAGAAGGGAAAGCACAGCGACCAGGAATATCTGGACTTAAGGTTGCATGAGTTACAGCTCAGCAAATGAGTTGGTGTTACGCAAGAGCTCAGTCAGCCCAGCTGGAGATCAGGGAGAGAGAGAGTAAGCAGCTGAGCGAACAAGTGAGCCGAGGGGCATAGAGTAGAAGGCTGAAGAGAGAATAACAGCAAGTGAGCAGAGAGCAGGCAGATTACAGCTGGATGCGGCTCGTACGCGTACGTGCTACTGTCTCTTACATCTTTTCTCTCTCTGTCATGCAGTGCGGCAAATCATATGGGGAAACACAGTTTTCCTCTATCCGCAAAGAGTCTGAAGAGAAGAAAATCAAGAGGAATAAATAAAAGGAAGATAAGAAGAAAGCAACCAACTTCTCCTGTGAAGGATTTTCCCTTTTGTTTGTGGGCAGACTGTGAGGCTTTGAATTCCTGCCCTCATCCTCTTGCAGAGTTCTTCTTCTTCAGTACCTGACACCATGCCACTGAGGGACAGATCAAGCAGTGACAGCAGCTACCTCTGGATGCTGCTGCTCCCCCTGCTCTGCTCTCTGTCCCTGGCACGGGGCTCCACTCTGAGCCCAGCGGATACCCACTCCACCTCTGCCATGATACTGCCAGAGGACTGGACCAGCACCATGGTCCCACTGCAGCCAGACCTGCAGACTGTTGCCCAAACATCCACAGAGGAGCCAGCAGAGGTGCCGACAGAAGATCAGACAGAGGCTCTGACAGAGATGCAGACCGAGGTCTTCACCAACAACTACACAGGTTGGTTCTTCTACTAGTCACCCGCTCATTTCCGGTAGCCCTCATGATTATGTGTAACTTTTTTTAAACTTAGCTTAAGTTTATTTCAAAAGGTGTTGTGGCTTTTGACTCTCTCACAAACAAAAACGACAGTATTGATGTGACAGATCTCATTGTTAACCTGCAGTAGACTGCAGTCACAATGTCAGTTTGGAAAATCAAGTTCTCATTGGGGCGATAAGCTAATACAGAACTTTTTACCGCTGCAAAATATTCATACACATTTTTACATTTGCCTGAAACATTTGTTACATTTTCACTCTTTCTCAACCTAACAACACTGTTTCCAGTGCTCCGCTAAGCAGTCTATGCTCTGTTGCTCATACAGACACCCTCTCACTTTCCCCCATAAGATTTGTCGCCTGCCCTTAGTTTCCACTTATTTTTTTAAAGAAATAAATAAGGGTGCATTCAGAACAGCCCTGTTTAGTCCGCCTTAATCAAACTCTAGTTCGTTTCCCAAGAACGTTCGCTTCATTTAGGGAGGTGTGAATGCTCAATTGAACTCTGATCCGGACCAAAAAAGCAAACTTTAGTCCGCCTATAAACCTAGATCTCGGTTCAGTTTAAGTGAACTCTGGTGCACATCGAATGCACATGTGAATGCCAAGCGGACCGGAGCATACCAAAAGCAGGAAGCAGACTGTAGCACAGGGCATTCTGGGTAAATACAACCAAATACAACCAAATACAACCAAATACAACCAAATACAACGGTTGAGTCTAGCTCTAGTAGGAGAAATGGTTCGTGGTCTTTTGCCATGGATAAAAGAAATCCTACAACCAATAAAATCTGATGCCACTCCAGTTTTGTTTATATTTTGTGAAAAGGGAAATTGTGCTCAGTGTCTTTTTCAGAGGTTTTGTGTCATTTCAATGGTTCTTGGTGGAGTGCCACAATGTGCCAAGGGGTAAACAACTTGCTCAAAGGGTTTGGTTTATCTGACACAGTGCAGTGTGAAAGTGAACTGCATCAGCTGAAAATATAGCAAATTTTGATCCCCAATCGAACCAAATCTACTGGACCAGCTGGTGTGAAAACACCTCAACAGACAAGTTCTGTCATAAATCCGAAAAGACCAGCTCCTCTCTTAACACCTGGTTTATGCTTGCCATTTCTGGATTTGCAGCTGCAGTATGTAACTTTTACAAAAATATGTTTTTTGCATATTTGTTTAAACTGTTACCATGTTGTGACAGTTTGGTATGAGACAGACAAAGATGGAACTGCTCCACCTCTTCGCTGAGCTGCTATTGCCGTCTAAAGAAATGAACCGCTCCCGACCTAAAACAACCGATCAGAGCCAGGGGGAAGGTCTTAGTGCTGTCAATCACTCTTGTGTACGTACCGCTAAATGTGCTAATTATGAAGAAGCAACTTATCATTCCAGGAAAACTGTTTATCCACCAGCATCAGTGGCTATGCTAACTGGCCTTAGCATTAGCGGCAGGCTATGCTGTGGTAAACCAGCTGTTGAGCAAGGGAGAATGTGTGAGTGGTGCATACACGAGGGTGATTGGCAGCCGTAAGACCCTCCTCCTGACTCTTATTGGTTGTTTCTGACTGAGTGGTGTATTTCTGCAGTTAGTACTGGGAGCACTAGGAGAAGGCAGAGGAGCTTGATTTTTCACAGATTATCTGTCTTATATTATACTGTCACAGCATAATGATAATTTTAACAAATATGTAGAAAGCCATTTTTTTCATAAAAGTTACTTACTGCAGCTTTAAAAATGGCATCTCTCCACAAGCGCACACACACACATGCATTGTTTGTAAGGAGTGGGTCCTGTCATTTAAGCCACTCGTGCACATCACCATTCTTGTAATGGTGTCCCTTGCCAAACAGGAAGAGTAGCTATGTAAAGACTAAAAGCATGTCTGTTTTTGTTTTTGTATTCCAGGATGTGTGGCAGACTTCTACAACAGTTAAAAAGCAATACTTATAAACTCAAACTCTGTAGAGGTATAATAGGAATAGTTCTTCTCTAAAGACTCTTCCTCTGCTACCAGTTGTTGAATACAGACAGATTCTGTGTGAAGCGCTATCTATGATTTTTTTTTAAAAAAGAACTGCAGCTCCTCAACTGTGCTTCAAGCAAAGGTATGGAAGTCAAAAAGATCCTATCTCGACAGCTGCTGTGCAATAGTAAAATCGTGGCTTGAACTGGTGTTCATAAAAACACTAAGCAAGTCAACTGTATCCCACAGTTGAGCTTTCATTAATCAAGCCGGCATCGTGGAACCAAAAGAGGCATAGAAATGTACTCAACAGGTACTATTCAGAGTTTTGTGCATTAAATGGGTATCCAAAATCTCCCATGGTGAAGGGATAAAACACAGTGAAACACAGTGGCTGAAGTCTGGAAATCTGTTTTGTCTCAGCACACTTCACTACAACCTGTCAAATGTGTCTTAATGGCAAGAAATGATGAGTGTGATTCACCGCTCTCAGACTATCTTAGTGTGTTTTTGTCTTATATCTTCTGGGCAGCTGATTGTAGCCCAAACTTGTACATAAATGACCAAATACATGGCTGGGACTACTTTGTGTTGTCGGTCAGAGGCACAACAGCGACTGGTTGACTATAACCTCCTTTGCCTCGTTAGTCCTTTGAGGAAACACACCCCGTGTGATTTCCAAAATCATCGTTGGTGTGTCTGTCACTTCAGACAACAACAGACTACTGAGGGGTTTTCTTCTCAACCACAGGTTTTGGCTAATTAAGACAAATTGCACCATTAAAACACTGCTTTAGTCCCTTATTGGTTCACAGAATTGGTTGCTGGAGCCTTTATCCAGCTGCTGTTAGATACAGGTACCCCTGCAGTTCAACAGCACTATCACAAGGAAAAACAGACATACACACCCATACTTATACCTAAATGCCATGTTTTTGACCATCAAAGGAAACTGAAGCACCAGGGCTAACCCATGCATACACAGGAAGAACATCCAAACCTCATGCAGAAAATGTCCAGGCTTGGATTCAAACCCAGGATCATCTTGCTGCAAGGCAACAGTCCTAATATCCTTGTCACCTTGCAGCCCAGCAGACAACTCTCTCATGTAAAACAGACAATGTCAAAAAGGTTTTAACTTCCTAGGACCTGGCATCCACATATGTGGGCAATAATGCACAAGAGTTCAGGTCTTAGGAGGTTAATATAGCATTCCCTCAAACTGTTTGCCTTTATTTTGATTCACTTTAGGTAGTGCAGATTTGATCTCAGATGGTTCTGCTCTAAAGAGCAAAGCACATATTCAACAAAAACACTTCCCAAAAAACACACCCCAAGAACTTTCTAAGCAACCCACATTAGTGTGATTTGGTCAACAGCTGACACCACAAGTTATTACCTTGCAATTTAAAAAAAAAAAAAAATCCAGTTCTAAAGAATCACTTTCTTTTTTTTTCTTTTTTTTAAAGAATCACTTACATCAGAAACGTCAGTGCTTCTGATAAAAGCACCCACAGCTGAAGTTCGCTAATCCATTCTGCTTTAGTGCACCTCAGTAGCTAGTGATCCTCCCTTAGCTTGATTGACCCATAAAACACTCACCTGTTATCCATCAAACTGAAAAACACTGATATGTCTGTTAGAGATAAGACGTTAACTATTTATAGGTGCTATACATAAAATACACTCAAAAAAATAGACTTTTTTGAGCTTTATATCATGTAATAATGTTATTCCCTGTCCCTAATAATGTTGCCTATTTACCCAAAGCTCCACCTCGGAGCTGCAGTCTCCAACTGAGCTTCCGCCCCATAGAGCACTGCTTTTCCACTCAGCTCCTCCAGACTAGCGGCAGCAGCAATTAGCAAACACCTGGTGGAACTACGCATCTGCTGAGCTTATCATACAAACCACTTCTCAGTGCAATGCTTTAATGCTTTAATGCTTGTAAACGGGATCAGAGAGGGGCATTGTTGTGATGACATACTGAAAGCGGAGTTTCAGAAAAAGTAGAGATATCTTCTTAAAGAGACAGAGGCACAATTTCAAGGCATAAAATTGTGATTTTTAATGTTATTGATATGTTGATATATACAGCATTTTCATAACAACTGAAGGTAACAGTAGCTGTGTTTCCATTAACCTTGAAATTCCACAAATTGAAAAACAAAAATAAATTTGCTTCAAAATTCTCTGTTTTAGAGAAAAGATTTTGGTGCTCAGATGAGGTGGTTTTTGGCCTTATCGAAATTGGTTTATTTCACAAAACTGCAATGGAAACACTGTTTTCGCATCACACAAGTCACATGATCAACAACCAGCTGTTGCCACTCGCAGAAACCAGGAAGAAGATGACTACAGGAAGTAGTTGGAGGATCATGGCATGGCATGTTTTTAATGGCTTATCGCGTGAACAAGCTTATTCATGTGTGATTTTAATTTCAATTCTTATTTAATGAAAACACCACAATTGCAAAATTGTGGAGGGGTTTTTGACATTGGGAGAAAATTGACAGAGAAACTTGGAAACGCAACTATAGTTACTTGATTGTGCTATAAAATGATACTATCCGCCTAGAAAATACAGAATACACCCCTTTATGTTGTGTTCAGACTATAAAAATGGTGAAAATTTTGCTATATTATGTTTTTTTTATTTTGACCTAGGAAACAAACAACAAATGAAGGCTTTTATAAAAAAAAATATATAAAGGGAAACACAAATTAAAGTTTTATATCAAGACCTAAAAATATCCTAGAACCGAACACTGAATCAAACTTCAACACTGATTTTCTTTAAAAATGACACAAAAAATGTCTCAGAAGTATCATCGTTTGACGAATACAACTTTTGTCTCTGAAAGAAAAACAAGTGTAACTGACTTTATTGGAAGAGATTCAGGAGGTTTGCCTGCTTTTAAACATCTACTTTTCTTTGTAATACCATGATGATGCATTTACAGTATCAAACGGCTTCTCATCAAAACCCGGCAGCAAAGTGAGTTTTAATTTCACGAGTAACTATTCATACCAGCAAATTGAAATTGCACATGTAAGAACACTTGCTCATGTACTTGCTTCACCACTAAATGGGACAGCTATGTGTGCAAATAATAAGTTGGTGTGCCATCAAACCTGAGTGCTTCTTGCTTCTTAATGAGGATATGAGGATCTTTCTTAGTTTTAGACTTGTGTGTGTTCAGTTGAAAGTGGGTAGGAGTTAGGTTTGAGTTGAGGGGCTGGAGCTTGCGTGCTTGTGTTGATGGTGGTGGTGGTGTGCTTCAGGTGTTGCAGTTAAAAACAATTAATTACATTCAAACTGGAGCTGTTCAGGCTGAAGAGAAAGCTGCAGTGTCGCTCGCATGACTTCACTTCCACTGGAGCATGAGCTTCCACTCTCCTTCCTTCCTTTTCCCAACGCACGTCTCTCTTTCTGTTTTCTATTACTCTTTTCTGTCACCTTCTCGCTTTCTCTTTTCCCATCATTTATTCCTCTGTTGATCATATCCTCCTTTTCAGCAGCGACATCGTCACGTGTTTGTGTGAACAGCTTGAAGCGGATCAAAAAAATGGGACCCTCACGTGCTTGATACACACTTAACTCCCTCGTTCACTCACAAACACAAGAAATGGACGCCGAAACTGCATCAATCTTCTTAAAGGTTTAGAGAGTAAACACAGTTGCTTATTTCATAATGGCAGCTTTCTGTCTAAGCAAGCCAGAGTAAGCACTTTGTGCTTTAACAGCACACACACACACACACACACACACACACACACACACACACACACACACACAGGAGATCAGCTGGCTTGCCACATTGCACCACATCCATGAATTACACCAGACCAGAGCTTTGCTGTGAGGGCATTTCCGAACATTTAAAATCCTGAAGCTGTGATTAATATGAAAGTGTGTGTAGGACAGTAAACTACTTTACTTCGTTCAGATTTCATTTGCTTTGTTTGGGGCTGTTTTTTTTTTTTAATTATTATAATTCTTTTGCCTTTAGAGTTGGATTGCAGCAGGTTTATGTTTTGGACATTTTTGTCATTTTTAAATTGGGTTTATGTGCAGAACAATTAATTCCAATTAAATAGGCTGTCAGAAAGGCTTTTTCACCACTGGACCCCAGGGATTCTGTAAGCAAATGAAAGGCAGTCTGAGCTATTTCCCAAGAAAGAGAAAGACTTTATTAAGTAGGCCTACATTTAAGTCATCATGGGGCCATACAGTGGAAAGTTTGCACAACTTGGGTTCGTTTATTTATGGCTTCTTTTTTTCGATGTGTTGTTATAGTATAAAAAAGCTATGAAAAAATACCTGTACTGTTACAGATTTATTTTGTTTTTGCTTTGAGACAGTTAAATGCTTCAGACCACTGAAAACATTTAATATCTGATTACTGCCTGTCCTGTAGAATCATGAAATCAGTTAAATAGGACCTGTCTGACAACATGAAGTAGGCTCAAAAAGCAGCCATTCACTTTAAACCAGCCATTCAAGCTGAACACACCCCACATCCCCTGGTGTGGCTGAACTAAAACAATTCTGCAGAGAAATGTGGGTTGTTGCTGTTTTTTCAGCCAAACGAAGGCCATGTTGGTTCACTATTAATTTTGAAGAAGGCTTTTATCAGGTAAGGGAACTATTATCCATTAAGGCCAGTGGACATCTTCTTAATGGATATTTAAGGCTGGATAATCCTTGTCTTTATTTAGTCCATAAAGATGAGCTGAAATTTTAACATTTTTGGTCAAAAGCTGCTCAGTAAATGTAGCCTAAAGAAAGGTGTTGAAAGTCAGGCTTGATTAGCCCATTTGATCAACCCAAACCACTTTTCAATCACATTCAGACATCTATAATGCAATGGTAACATCATCCTTTCTTTGTCTGTTCAAAAGAAAATCCACATACGGAACTTCTATTAATTTAACAGAATCTCACTTCAAAGACAGCATCCAATTGTAGAGGCAGACGTGTGAAGGTGATAAATATTAAGTTTGTCTTTGAAGCCTTGGATCAAACCACAGCTCTCAGAATCTGTCAACACAAGCCGTTATTTATTATGGATCTAGCTCAGGAATCCTCGTCACACGCTGTTGCTGTAACAAAATGGGTCCTGGTACTGAACACTGTTCAGGTGGATGTATGTATATATATTAAAAAAAAAAAAAATTCCCTTCTCACCCTCCACGGGTGGCCTTTCTCAACCTCTGAGCTCGGGTCCTCTACCAGAGGCCTGGGAGCTTGAGGGTTCTGCGTAGTATCTTGGCTGTGCCGAGAACTGCGCATTTCTGGACTGAGATGTCTGATGTTGTTCCTGGGATCTGTTTTAGCCACTACTCCAGTTTGGGGGTGACTGCCCCGAGGGCCCCGATGACCACAGGCACCACTGTGGTCTTCACCTTCCAGGCCTTCTCCAGTTCCTCTCTGAGGCCCTGGTATTTCTCCAGTTTCTCGTGTTCCTTTTTCCTGATGTTGCAATTGCTTGGTATTGCTACATCCACCACAACGGCTTTCCTCTGTTGTTTATCCACCACCACGATGTCCGGTTGGTTCGCCATTACCATTTTGTCTGTCTGGATCTGGAAGTCCCACAGGATCAAACTATATATATATATATATATATATATATATATATATATATATATATATATATATATATATATATATATATATATATATATATATATATATATATATATATAGTTTGAGCATCTGACCAAAATGCTTCTTGGCTTCCACTATTTGGAGGTTTTCCAGCACATACCACTGAAAGGTATACCCAGAACTCACTGGAGAAAAAATAGACGGACAGATGGATGCATGGATGGATGGACTTGGGTCTCCAAATAACACTTCAAGAGCCACTGTCATGCAAATTCTAGATGCATCCCTGTTCCAGCCCAACTAAATCAAATGAATGGCTCATTACAAAACCTTAGCTCTTAATAAAATGCTAAGGAGGTAATTTTGCCATATTATTCATACATGTTAGAGCAGTGGTGCGCGTAAAAGTTGATTGACAGCAGCTCTTGAAAACTGGAGTTGGAGACCTTTGCTGTAGACCAATGTGGTGCAAATAAACAACCCAAAATCTTGTATGGCTAAGCTCAAAAACTCAAGTGGAGCAAATGAGACAAGCAAGGAATGTCATTTAGAAATCCTTGAGGTTTGCAGATAAAATTGAGCAAACTGTTTCAAGTCTTCTAGTACGTTTCTTCATCTTACATCACTCTGAAAGTTTCTTGTAGGTACCTGGTTGGTAGAAGGCTTAATTGATTGCAGAGTGAGGAGTGGTGGTGGTTTACTTGGTGTTCTGGTGTTCCAGATTAGTAGCTGGCAGCCTTCTGATAAGTAGTGTTTATTTCAGCTTTAGAGATAGGGTAAGCTGCAACATTAACACGGTAACACAATCTATTGACCTCAACAGTGTAGGCGAGAGGTAATGTTAGTAATAATCCCCACAGGCCTCTCACTGACTGAACTATCTTTAATCTGTCCAGACAGCAGTTTACTCATCACTCAACTCTGTTGTTATTGTTTATTTCAGAATCAGACAGTATTTTTCTCTGTTTCCAGATATTAACCACCCTACTCCATTGCCGATCTAATAGATTCTAGGCATAACAAAGCATGCTGTTACTGCTGCTGAGAGCTGAATGCTTTAATGGAACCATACATACTGAGCAAAAATAAGAGTTCAGATTTAGATACATCCACATGACAGTAAGCTGCTTATTCTTCACTCCGAGTCCATTAGGACCTTTAGCCAAGAGACTAAAATGTAGATGTTAACCCCATACTAGGGTTTCAGTCTAATTGGTTTATGCGTAAAGCCAATTAGCCCTCTCTATTTCAGGTTTTTTCTAGTACTACCAATCCTGCTGACATGCTAACACATAGCAGAACAGATTTTCTCTCTGGAACCAGATGTATGTTAAAACCTTTGTCCATTCAAGGTTTTCTATTCTTGGTGCTGATGCAGGACATTGTGCATGAATTTCACTTTAGTGTACAAAAAAAGACTACAAACTACAAGTTTCATTGCAGCATAACTGGGAATGTTTATTTCAAAGAATTTAATAAAACAGCTTCTTATCACAAAGTCCTCAGTCCACTGTCTGTACTCTGAGTTGTCCTCACCTGTGATGAAGCCAACTATGGCAGAGTCATCAGAGAACTTTTCCAGATGGCAGCGTGGGGAGTTGATGGAGAAGTCTGCAGTGTAGAGGGTGAAGAGGAACGGTGCCAGCATAGTAATGCCCCATACTGCAGACAAGCCTGTCGGAGACACAGCCTTGCGTTCTCACATACTGTGGGCAGCCAGTGAGGTAGTCCAGTATCGACTGAGATATGTGGTGGTCCGTTCCTGACAGCTCCAGCTTGTTCTGGCTGGATGGTGTTGAAAGCACTGAAGAAATCAAAGAACATGATCCTCACAGCGCTTCCAGGTTTCTCCAGGTGGGTCAGAGCTCGGTGCAGGAGGTAGACATCATCCACCCCGATGCCAGGCTGGTAGGCAAACTACAGTGGATCCAGTGAAGAGGTCATCAGGGGACGCAGATGGTTGAAGACCAGCCTCTCGAGGGTCTTCATCAGATGCGACATGAGGGCTAAAATTAATAAAATCAATGGTACATATATGAATGTAACCTCAGCTGCTTCAAAATACCTAAAATAACACGTTACATTTCATCAGTAATTTATAGTCTGCATTAGTATTGTGATTGGGTTCACTTAACTCACCAGTGTTGTTCCAGACACTGCAGTCTCTCCAACCCTGGATTTTGACCCAGCCAGAGTTTTTTGCAGTTTCATAATTTTTAACAAGGTTGGGAAAGCTATATGCTTTTTAAGAGTGTCACCTTAAATGTGTATACCTTTATCATGCATTTCTAAATCCAATCTGACTCAACACATATAACTACAGTCTTCAGCAACCACATATCTGCTCTTGCTGATGATGTTTTTATGGAGAGTAGTTAGCTAATGTGCTAGTTAGCATTCCATTCTCAGTTCTGATACGACTCAATCAGCTCCTAACAGACTTCAGTGTGGTTCAATTTCATTTTATATAGAACTACTTACAGAAAAGGTTGCTCTCCTGCTTCATAAACTTTGCAATTTGATATGAATATCATAAAATTTCATGACCAATATTTCAGCTGCTCTCTCCCGGGTAGCTGGGGATATCTGGGCCTACCTTGAGAAGTATCCATTGTTGTTCTCATGCCCCATCACTTTCAGGCATTTTCGAGTTCATAAGGTTTCTAAAAGCACTATTGTCTCAGCCTAACCTTGACATCTAACATCTAATTCATCCCTGTTATTTCTGAACTACGGCTTCAGATAGAAACAAACGGTCCTCCAGGATTTTTTCTGTATTTTGCTGCATTCGTTATTCAGATTCAATGACTTTGTTTCTTAGCTGTTCTTGAACTTCTTTAGAACATTCTACCTTCTACCTTCACAAGCCTTCCACAGCCTGCTGCTGAGAAGCATCCCCACAGCATGCTGCCGCCACCACCATGCTTCACAGTGGGGATGGTGTGTTTGTGGGTTTCTGGTTAACCAGTGAACAGACCATCCAGACACATCCAGACACAGGTGTCTTTATACTAATCTAGACACAATCACTGCACTCAAGTGATCTCCATCCACTCATTGTGAGACTACTAGCACCATCTGGCTGGACCTCTAATGAATTAGGTCAGTCACTTTAAAGGGGGTGAATATTTATGCATTTTATGTTACATATTTTTATATCATTATTTTATAGAAGTCAGTTTTCACTTTGAGATTGAAGAGTTTTTAAAAACAATTGTCAAAAAAGCCACATTTTGTTGATCCTGATTGATTTGTAAAAGTAATGAAAGGGTCAAACATCCAAGGAGGTGAATACTTTTTATAGGCACTGTAACTGTTGCGCTAAGATACATCCGCACTTAACCGTAACATAAATTGGTAAGTTATACAAAGTTAATTGTCCTATCCATGAACCGGAAGAGTATATGGACAGGTATTCCTTTGTGCATTTGCCAGATGGAAACATGCATAATCCAGAAAGGATTTTGAACTGTCCAGGCTTAACGGGTTGCTGGGTCTTGGAGTGGTGTGGAAAGTTTGCAGCAATATCCTATGGCACAACATAGAGCAGATGACATTACACAGATAAACAGGAAGCTGCAGCAGCCAATACAGTCTCTTCGATTGCAAGGAAACCCCCCAATCGGTTAGATCAACAAAATAACATACATGGGGTCAACAATTTTGCAAGCCCTGCACACAAAAACAGAAGAGATGGCTTGCTGGGGTGCAGCACATAAAAACCAGCAAGAATCATAAGTTGGGTTTAGTTAGTGGCCTCTGATCCAGAACTTGTGATCACGACATCCCTAGTGACAATTTTACTGTATTGTAAGTTGGTAGGGATTTCTTATCCCTATAAAAAAATACTTTTCTTCATACCGGCCCCTTTAAATGAGACAGTGTTGGGATTTCTGCCAGCTTGAATGACAAGTAGACTATCTTAGGCTAAAAATACACACATGCGTAAATATCCGACAGAGCTCGAGGTATTTATGTCAGCAGCTCACACTGGCATCACTTCAGGTTCCTGCAGGCTTGGAGAGCTTCGGACAAAGACTTCCCTCTGTCTGCTGTCTGTCAATCCAATATAGCTGTTGGCAGTGACTCCACTTCATTATTACCTTCCCACAGCTTAAAAGTGGCTGCTGAACAAAGACAGTGAGGGACTGAAATGAGCCTTGCCCTTCCTCAATTTGGTGAAGCAGTGAGAAATTAAATGAATTGCAGGGGCCAGGAAAGTAAAGATTTAGCACGTTTAAACACACATTTATGTATAAAGTTGTTTAAGCTGTTCACTAACTTTCATACTGGACAGAATTATCTTTAGAGGTAGGTTCATGGACTGTATATAAAACACATTTGAAGCAATTATTACATCACCCCTCACCTCTTGGCTGATTTTCAAAACCTGAGAGACCCCAAACATGGCGATAAAAGAATCTTAGCTATAACAGGTTTAGTCGCACAGAGCGTGGTGTCGAGCCGTATGGCAGGAGCAACACACCACACACAAACTGATTTCACTCACCAACATTCAGATATCAGATGGGAAAACTTGCAAAAACTCTTGAGACCAAACAGAGTGCAGAGTAAACAAACATGGCCGACAGGGAAGAAGCAATGGTGATGGTTTGTGGACTATTTTTAACAGAGAAAAAACAATACAAAGAAGTCAACAACGTCCACCGGACTGTCTGGTGCGTCATGGTAGCTGTTTTGTCTTCTGTGTATTTTGGATTCCCCTCCGTGTTTCAGTCACCTCACTTTCTGATTGGCTACACGTCACATTCAACTGGCTTCGTTCTCATTTGTCCTCAGGGAATACCTCATACGCTGCAATATTAGGCCAAGACAATCCAGGATGCTGAATGTCTTTGATTTTAGATCCTGACGTCCTTCCGAGCAGACCAGATCACTCCTAACACTCCACACATGGCGGAATATCTCTTAAGATTATCTAAAGAGCCATCCTGATAATCGGGGCCTCCTTAAGATTGTCAGAAGGGGGGAAATCGAGACAAAAATTGACATGAAAATTTTGCCATGTGAACTAGCCATAAACCCATGTTTTTGCTACACCAGTGACCTTAATTCATGGTATTCAGACATGGTTCAGGCAGCAAAGGTGCCAAGGTTAGGATCCAACTCCAGACAGCTGGGTTGAGGACTAATAACCCCACTAACATGCAGGTTCCACTCTACTACTCTCCGACCAATGTCACCATCTATGATGTTTTAAATGAAACTTTAAAGGTTGGTCTTCTAGTACAATAAAAGCCAGTTCAGTCAGTTCACCAGTGTTCCATCATTTTTCCATTTGTAGACAATGGTTCTCATTGTGTTTGCTGGTGTTCCAAAGCCTTAGAAACTGCTGTGGAACCCTTTCAAATTGGATTGATATCGGTGACTTTGTTTTTGGGCCATGATGTGTTGCTTTCAGACCTCTTTTAGCCTACTTCTTGTTGTCAGACAGGTTCTGTTAAAGTGATTTTTTTTTTTTTTTCGTTGTACAGGTACAGCAATCAAGCTAGTCAAACTGAATCAAAAATATGTCTAATAATCATAGTGAAGTTATAATTTCACAAGGGAAACAATTACTATGTTTTCCTGACTGTAAGTCACACTTTTTATCAAAGTTTTGCTTCTCCTGCAACTTATAGTCAGGTGCGACTTATATATATACTTTTTTCTCTTCATGACGCATTTTTTGATGGATTCGTTAAATGTTAATTCATACTGACTGACATACTGACATGAACCGAGGAGTAAATATTACAGTTTGCAGAAAGCTAATCATGGGATAAAAACAAGATGGCCAGAGCTGTCGGAGTGAGTCCACAGATGGGTGCTTGAAGAACGTGTTGCCGGGAGAGGCTTGTCAATGCAACAGTTCCGTCTCCACACCCTGGTAGTTGCCAAGGAGATTAATGGAAATGACTGCAGGTGGGCCTTCTTGGTGTTACCGCTTCATGGAACACAACCACCTCTCTATCCGAGCAGAGCTAGGTTCAACAGTTTCTGTGAGCAGGTAGCTGGGCACATGTCACCGGATCATGTCATTAACATGAACGAATAATCGATAGATTAATGAATAACTAGAATAATTGTTAGTTGCAGCCCTACTCTGAATGCATTACAGACTCCCTGTTGTTTCCAAGTTCTGGACTAGAGGAGTTTGGTTTGCTTGCAAAGTATTGTTGGAGGTTTTCCTGCATAAACCTGCTCCATAGTCCTCCTAGTTGCACTAATTAAAAGCTCCAGTTCACTGTTTCCTTCTACTGCGACTGTGACGTTGGCTTTTTAGCATGTGCTCTATTTACCTGGGCAGATTATTTTCTGCCAGCTGAAGCTAAAGCTGTTAGTTAATGGAGAGAAAAAGTATCGTTCTACCTCTGTGTATGAAAGAACGCAGACTATAAGAAGTTTTAGGTGTTGCTAAATGGCACTTATTTAATGTTTGAAAATGAAAACACTAGACTGTAGTGCATGACAGGACAAAATACCCATGGCTTCATGTGTTTGCATGGGGACATCTACTACGCAAGAATAGACAGAGCTGAGGGGATTAGGTAATCAGTTGCAACTGAAATAGATATGTGGATGGAGAGGACACAGAGGAATGATGTTTGAGGTCAGATCACACAAGAGAGCATCTGGAGCAGAGGGAAAACAAAAGCTGAAGGAGCCGAGGAGAGGGACACATGGACGGGGCCCGTCAGCTGTCAGCGACGAATGCCATCATTCATTAGCTTCAGCTCCGACTTTCAGCGTCTGGTAAAGGCTGACTCAGATCATCTGTATTTTGGTGCATTGTTTATCCGGGGAAAACAGGCTGAGCACTTAAGACGTAGAGTGTTTCTGCACTCTGATGTGCAACGTTGAGATGTTTATTGAGATCTTTTGAGTTGTTACAGAGAAAGGGGAATTAAAGGTGTTTCAGAATGCATGTGATGGAATAAGCCACATGTTTTCAGACTTTAAACAGGTATAAATATGTTCTAGCAGATCCATGAAGAAGACAGAACTGCATATTCTATGGTACACTGCAAAAGTACCGCTTGGACTTTTCCACGTTTTATCACTTTGCAAATGGAGAATTGGATGTATGTTGGGGGGGATTTTATGATAGACCATTACAAGTTGGTGCACAAATGTGAAGTGGAAAGAAAATGATACATGCAATTCAACCATTTTCACTAAAAAAAAAAAAACCTAGAAAGTGTAACATGCATCTGTTTTTAGCCCCTTTAACTTCATATTTTGCAGAACCACACCTTGCTGCTGTTCCAGTCATGTATTTTGGGATATGTCACATCTAGAGACAAAACGTTTTGCCCATTCTTTTCAGCAGAATAACTCATGTTCAGTCAGACTGAACAGAAAGTGGCCATGAACAGCAGTTTCCAAGCAGTTTCTGCATCACATACAGTACCTATAAAAAGTATTCACCCCTTGGATTTTTGACGCTTTTATTGCTTTTATAAGTCAATCATGTTTAACAAAATGTAGCTTTTTTTCAAAAAAATATTTGCAAAAAACACTTTGTTGAAGTGAAAACTGATTTCTACACAAAAATGAAAATTTAATTAAACGATTAAATGATTAACGATGAAATGATTGAAGCAAAATTTAGAGAAATGCTGGAGGACCGTTTGTTTCCATCTGCAAGAAAACTACAGCTTCAGAGAACATTTATTTTTCAGCAAGTTGACGACCCGAAGCATTCAGAAATAGTTTGAAGACAACAAGGCGGATGTTCTGGAGTGGCCCAATCAAAGCCCAGACCTCAGTCAGGGAATTTGTGGCTGGACTTGAAAAGGGCTGTTCACACCTGCTTCTCATGTAACCTGATAGAGCTGGAAGAAAGGAGGAAAACTGCAGAGTCCAGATGTGCAGCCTGATCGAGACCTGTCCACACAGACTCCAGGCTGTGATTGCAGCCAAAGGTGCATCCACTAAATACTGACTTAAAGGGGGTGAATATTTATCCAGTCACTTATTTTATCACATATCACATATTTTTATTTAATGGTCATTATTTTGTAGAAAACAGTTTTCACTTTGGCATTAAAGGGGTTTTTACAGTAAATTTCTATTGTCAAAGAAGCCAAATTTGTTGGTTTTTCACATAAAATCCTATTAATGTTCATAAAATGTATTGGTTTTACTGAGACAAAATGTGGAAAAAATCCTGTTTTGAGAAAACTTTAGCAAGGCTCTGTCAGATCTACAAAATCGCAGGTTTATGTGTAAAAGGTTTGTGTGAACGGGGATTAATCTGTATTTAATCACATACTATCCCAACTGAGTCTCCTGACAGAGAGAAGTGGGGACAGTGATGAAGAAGGACACAGCAGAGTGAATTTTTGGTTGGCACGACCGGGTTGCCGGGGTCGGATGTGTCAGAGTTGTATTAGTGAAGCAAGAGGATTAGGCAAATAGAGCAAAGAGCTAAGTCAACATTCACAGACACACACACACACACACACACACACACACACACACACACACACACATAACTATCACTGATGCTTGAGCTGATGCTTTTCAACCACTTGCTTTTGTTATTTACACAAACAAATTGGTGTGAAGGAAATGTTCTTGAAATGATTTTGGCTTGAGGTTTAGTATTTATTACTGTTGCTCCCCAACAGGTTTGCACAACCTACAATGAGGTTTTTGTACCTTTTGACTGGCCACTAAGGTATGGAATTGGTAATATTCTAGTTTATTTGATCAGTTATGTTAATCTATCTTAATCTAAAAATCCCAATTTATTTATGTCCTTATCCACTGAAGGCCCTCTCACACTTCTGCATTTCTCCCTTTCATTTCAATAGCAAAGAAAAATCTGATGCCACTGCAGAAAACAATGTTCAAGATGACCATCATATAAGACTGATTGGCACATATTGTTTTGACCATGTCAACATTTTGAGTGCCACCACTCTCCCACACCATGTGTACCACATGTGCACCACATGTGCACCACATGTGCACCACATGTGCACCACTGCTACGTAATCAAGTCGACAGACTCAAATATTGCAGCATTGACTCAATCCAGAATTAATCTCATACAATGCTATGAAGACACTTCTCTTGCCTCTGGATTCTGGATGCTTGAAACTAAAAGTGATGAGTGCACTCATCAACACAGTGACTCGATGGTAAAGAAACGTACCCATTCACAGCAGGTCACTGTGAATTCCAGACTACTGATCCAAATATTTACACACTAATCAGAACAAATATTCTTCAAAAGCGACACACCTCAAAGACATGATTAGAGTGTATGTTCACCCTACATTCCCCCACATTTAGATCCCAGATTAGTCTTTAGTCTGGGGAGAGATATCCAGAATCGATCGTCCTGAGCTGTAAACATCTGTAATGCAAATGAGCTGTTTCCTACACTGAGCTGTTGGGTTTCCTAAGATCGAAAATATTTTAACAAAATTTGAATAATGAACTGAATTTGATGCACTGTGTGATAATCAGGATCAATCGGAATGTATGTATGATTGAATTTAAATGACTTTTATTCATAAAGTGCCTTAAGATGACGTAATGTGAATGTGCACGATATGAATAAACTAATCTGAGATTAACTAAATCAGAGTTTAAAAAAATAATAGACAATTGCATAGCCCACAGATCTATCCTAACTGGCTGAAGGAAGCATAATAGGTCCCCTTTAAAAATAGACTAAACCAAAATAAAAAACTAAGTACATCCCATATCAACAAAGGATATAAAACTGCAGAATTTAAAATGTTTTTTTCCAAGACTGTAAATTATCCCTGTTTGCTTTATTTTTATAGATCCGAATACATAAAATCCAAATGAAAGTAATGCTAAAAGGGAATTTATACACAATCAGATAAGCAATACATTAGCTCCCTGTATGGCGAAAAATTGCTATGATAATTTGTTCAGATGAATGTCACTGCCTTTCAGTTTAATATCCTGATCTCATTCACATGCAAATTTCAGTCCTTTATATTCTTTTGAGCAGGTTTTAGATACGTCAAACACATGAAAGACAATCCTAAGCTTTTTTTCAGGAGCAACAGTTATGCCTGGCGAAACACAGGCCTCCAAAGTATACCCAACTGCCACTTAAGTCATGATAAATATACTTTTCTGACTGAAAAATCAAACTGTAAAGACTCATGCTACAAGTTGAGTTTAAAATAGTTCAAATTGGTTTCCACTCCACTTTATCAGCCTTGTCATTAGTTTCTGGCTTCTGATGTCATGGCGTTGTCTTGCCTGTTTAATTCTGGTACTGATTGTTACATCATGTTACGATGCAGACACTTATAAACAATCAGTTCTAAAAGGTTCTGTCCCAGATACTGGATGTAGGCTAAAGACCCTTGTTCAAATGATGCAAAAATGATCGATAATCCCCATCAAATCATTAAAAACCAGGGTTAAATGAGGATTTGGAATAAAGCAAAGCCTGTGGCAGACATTGTCTCAGTTGTTCACTACAGTCAGTGAAGGCTTTTCATACCATGTGCTGTCACGGAGACGGCGGTTAGCAAGACTCTAGAATGAGATGGTTTGCTTAGGGACCCTCAACAAATTACAGTAGGTCAAACACATAAACAAACCCCGCCCCCCAAAAAACAAACAAACAAAAAATTACTTCCAGGTGACCCAAGCACTGAGAATTAATACCGAATTGGGTTACTACTCTAGACTAATAAGGCACAGCAGATTTCATGAGATTTTCATTTATGGTATGAAAATATGTATGTCCGAAATATGGGTTTGAATTGGCAAATTGACCTGGAGCCAATTTCACATAAATGTTTATTCCTGCAAAATGAACCAGAACCACCTGAATGTTTCCTAGTTCTATTCAATAAAATTAAGAAACTGAGTTTGTTTAAGTCACTTCCCATTCACATGTCCTTCTTGGCATATAGCTTGATGCCATAGAAACTGGTGCAGTATAGTAGCACAATTCAGCATTGATTTGAAGCCTTTTGGTCACATGACCTCGAAGCTATTGAAGAAAAATCCATAATTTTCCATAAAAATATCAATATAAAATAGGAGATCAGTGAAAATCTCCAGAAATCTGATGTGTCTCGTTAGCTTAGTCTGTCAAATATCCAACTTGAAATTAACTTCAAACCGGACATCTGAAGGGAAGAAAAAAAACTGTTCAGTCAAAATGATTGATGATTGATGAATGTTGATTGATGATCTGGAGCATCTGTAGGACAATGTAAGAGAAGCCCAGCTGAGCTGAGTCATAAATATTGACTTAAACTTAGGGAAAGTGTCACAATGTGTAATCCTGGTGATACGCAAAAGTCTTTTGAAAGTCTAATGAGTCAAGATTAAAGATTAACACAAACAGCAGTTTTTAAATGAGTATTTAATTTGTTTAAGATAAATGTTGTCCAAACCAGCCTATGAGAAAATAAAAATCCCACCTTGTTAAATCATGAATTTACTGTGATTTCATTTTCACAAACCGGATTACTGCTAAACCTGTAGAATCAAGAAATCTCTTAAATAGAAGCTGTCTGGCAACTTGAAGTAAGCAAAAAGATCACAAAAAGCGACACGTCATTTCTCAATCTGAAGATAAACAAAAACAGATGAGAAACAAATACGTTGATATATATTGGTGTGGAAGGCATTACAAAGCTATCTCTTAGGTTTTGGGACACCAGTGAACCACAGTGAGATTGTCCACATATAGAGAAAACAGTGGAAAAACCCTCCCATTAGTGGTCTGTCTACCAAATTACTCCAAGAGAGGGTTCCGAGACTAAAACCACTGCTGACTGGGGTCTAACGTGGATGAAGTCAAAACAATTCTGCAAAGAAGAGTGGGTCAAAATTCTTCCACAGAGATGTGAAGGACTCACTGCAAGTCATAGCAAATGTTTGATGGCAGTTGTTGCTGGAATGTGTGGCTCAACCAGTTATTAGATTTAGGAGGCAATTACTTTTTTTAGGGGCAGGTTGGTTTGGAAAACTTTTTTCTCTGGATAATGAAACTGCTTTTTATAGTTATTCAGGTTTTCTTTGTCTGGTGGTAGAATTGTTTGGATGATCTAAACTGGAACAAAGAAAAAAGAAGAAACTTGCAAGGGGGTAAATACTTTTTCACTGGACTGTAGCAGTTTATAAATTCATCTTTTTCAAAATACCCCCGCAAAAAACCAAACCAGCCTGGCCATTCTTTCTAGTCCTCTCCCCTATATCCCTATATGCACGTGTCTGATGTATGTGCTTTGATGTGAATGCCATCATCTTTGCATAAGATGACGGGATCGGCTCTCTCTCTGTCTCTAACATTGCAGAAATCCTCCCATCTGTCAGTCCTAATCAGCAGAGAGCAGCTTGCATGTTCACAGGGTCTTACAGGGGGATGACATATCCCCCTCTTACCCCCCCCAACACACACACATACACACACACACACACACACACACACACACACACACACATTCACAGATTACACTCACGGTGATACAGTAAATCATAGAGGAGAATAACGCTCCCCTCTGGCCATTGCTCATTATAGCAACATCTGGAAACACAGAAAAGCAATTAAAACATTTGCAATCTGCACTAAAATTCCTGATTTATGATTGAATTTTTTATTCTTTTTTACAGTATCAACATCATGTTGTGAATTATGTAAATTCAAGTGCTGCAGATTTTGTTCAGAAACAAATTCAACAAAATTGTAATGCTACATAATAAATTGATTTCAATGTACCCATCAGTTTATCTGTCTGATCCATCCATCCATCCATCCATTGTCTATACTGGCTTGTCCTTGCAGAGTCGTGGGGGAGCTCCAGCTTTCATTAGGCAAAAGGTGGTATCGACAGTACACTTGGACAGATTACCAGTACTTTGAAAATATCTGCTATAATTTTATAGAAATCTTTCATATTTTTTAATTAAGATGGCCTAAAAAAGACTAACAAACTCTGGAAATATGAGTCTGGAAAAGCCTGCAGTTTTGACTGACAAACCCTTGGTTGTTTAACAGGCATGTTGCATCAGATCTAAAACCATTCTTGACATGACTCGAATTCCTCAATTAACAAAAAATATCTACAAGATGCTTGTTATAAATGTCATAGATACAAAATTTCAAAGCAGTCGTGTTTGAGAGGACAATACATTTGCAGAAATTCTTAAAATGACACAAACTGTTATGTTTGTTAAGTTTTTTGCTGGACGGAAAGGGATTGTCATAGAATTCATTGTTTAATGAAGGTAGATGACAACTTACATAGGAACAAACTGCTGGATGACAAGGAAACATGGAGGTAACCAGGTGCAATGGAAGGAGCCAGTGGAGAACAATGTAACCAGAGAGCTTAAATATACTGAGGAGGGAGTGGAAATGACAAAGGAACTAGAAGAGCTGATGACAGATGAGTGGATGTGGCTACGGAAAGGAGTCAGTATGGGCAAAAGAGGAATTGATTAACACCTGAGAAGGGGAGCAGAATGGTAATCTAAGGGTGAGGTTAAAAATAAACAAAGCAAAGAGAATGAAAAGGGGAAACGAAACCTGAACCTAATAAAAAAGTAAACAGAAAGCAACTCTAATCTAAAGATACAAATCCAAAACACAATAAGACTAAACTGACCGAAGGGATAACCTAAGATGGCGAGAAATAATGAACTAAACAGTAAAAAAAATGATCAAATAGATGAAACTAATAGTCCAAACATCAATAGATCACAACACAAAAAGTTTTGAATACGTCCATTCTTCCTTTGATATTTTGCTGTACGAACTTAAAACAGTGGACCAGGACGTTTTTTCTGTTTTTAAAACCATAACTGGCATACTTTGATACCGGTATCTGTACCATTCGCTTCATGTAGTAAAGTTAATAATGCCCAGGATTAGTATAAAAACAAAGGTCCATATGATAATAATACTCAGCCTTCATTTTGTTTGTCCCTTTTCAATCAGGTCTGTCCTGCATGCCTGTCCTGCCACCACGTCGGGGTTCCTTCTACGTGGAGAATGGAACAGGCATGTCGGTTGGCAGTGTGCTGGCCTTTTGGTGCAGAGAGGGATACCAGCTGGTCGGCAGTGACAAAATCTCCTGCCATGTCAGAGGTGGCAAAGCGCAATGGAGTAACTACCTACCCGTCTGTGAAGGTGTATAGATCGATCTCTGAATGTGTTTTATTTAGTCTAGTATATACTACGTTAAAAAGGTCAACATCATTGCTGATAGTTCCTATCCATGTCCAGAAATTGTCATTCAGATGGAAAAAAAATAATCACTGGTGTTAATATAAGCATGCTTTATCTAATAACAGCGATTCCCAGACCGGAGGACCGTGGACTGAAAGTGGCTGTGTTGGCTTCGGTTGTGAGTGGCATCGTCATTTTTGCCATGTCCTTGTCCTTCCTTGTCTGCTGCCTGCAGGAGCGATCTAGCCGGGATCGTGCTAAGAAAGATGGCCGGAGCAGGTGGGCCTTAAAACAGGGCTGACAGTCACTTTGGTTGTTCTCTAGTTCTCTAGTTAGCTGAAAGAGCTTTATCTTGGTCAGACGCAGAGAGAAGAGATCAGGCCGCCGCAGTGAGTGCTGGCTGGAGACAGAAGAAGGAGAGTGGGAAGCCTTCCCTCCTCCTAAGATCTTCCACCTGTCCCAAAGGATGAACCCCCGTCTGGCACCCGATAGTCCCCTGTACCTAACAGGAGGACTCAATGGATATGAAAACAGAGGATACCAAAGGTAAACAAATCATAAGAAACCAAATCAAAATTATTGAAAAGTTCACGGAAAAACACCCCCGCCAAAACTCAAACACTGTTTCCCAGGTCACATATATGCTAAATTATTTGCTTTTACTTCTTGACTGCTAATGGCTAAAACTCATTGGCATTTCATGATTTGTGTCAAAATGTGCTCCTACACTGGAGGTTTCCAGCTGTTGCATTTAATTATTGCTGAATCTTAGAACGTTAGGCACTTTGAACTTTAACATTGCATTTGCTTGAATTGACTAGCTAACAGTGTCCTTTTCATTGCTCTTTCTGTGTCCTGTTCAGAAGTCAGGAGAGTTTGCTGAAGACCTCTCTGCCTGGACTCTACCATTCTGAGTCTCAGCTGTACCCACATGTTGTCCTTCAGAGGGTCCCAACTCCTACTGCACCCTCTGCTCCTTCTGCTCCTTCTGCTCCATCGGCCCCTCTCTACCTCCACCTTCCCCCATCTTCTTCAGCAGGCTCCTCTCCAGCCCACACCCTTACACAAAGCCAGCCAAGGATCATGGCACAGTACCCCACACCGACATATCCGCCCAACCCCAACACTGCTGTGCCTGCTTACCCCCACCCAACACCAGCACCCATTTACCCCAACCCTAACCCGCCACCTCAGAGACCATGGCAGTAGCTTTGTCTTCCATTGTCCCGTTCTTCAGGGTATTCCAGCTGAATATGCAGAAGGGGCCCAAAGAGAAAAGGTCCAAGTCATGTTGTGGAGAAGTCCTTCTACTTTTTCTTATCCCTGTTTTCTCCCACAGAAGTTTGAAAATGTACTGCTTCGATGCAGACATGAAGGACATGCTGCAAACAACATCATACTCCTTGTTACTGGATGCTTGAGGCACTTTCCCTGCTGCCAGCACTCTACCAGTGAACTATTGAGTTTTCTTAGTTCTTCCTGAAATGTTTCAGAAACAGAAGGTCATCAGCGAAAACTCTGCTTTCTCACAAGGAACTCTATCAAGCCACTAAACAAATGACTGTGAGTTGGGGTTATAATTTGTGCACTAACTTCATTCATAAGAGAAACCTGCCATAGTAGGTGTGTTTAGGCAGCTGGAAGCCATTTAATGTATTTTCTATCATTAATTCTATCATTAACTGCTTAAAAAGAAGAACCCTATCAGTGTTTTTCAGTTGTTGCTGATCTAATTAAGTTTTAACTGAATGAAAGGATGTTTATGTATTGACCTCTGAAATCAAACATCATTACTACCAGAGCTGTGCGTAAGCTCATGAATGCAGGTCTTCTTAATATGTTCTGGTACTTTCTGGACCTATGACTAGCACAGACACTGTGACTGATATGCTGCGGTTGTTCCAGCCACTAAAACAAATCTGTTTTGCACTATTTGTATGGATTTTAAAATGTAGAGATGCTTTTCAGCTGATCTTCAACACCAAAACAGTTCTGTTAATGTTTTCTCTGTGTGTGATCTTACAAAAGTCTGTGCTCGAGCACTTGACTAACTAGATATTGTGGCATTGCCCGACAGGGGGCTACTGATTTGCTTAGATCCAGTACATAGAGCCTTCTTTGGGTCCTATAGCACCAGGGTTTAAAGAGTAACTTTTATGTTGCAGAAAATGATCGTTTCTAAGATAATTTCTGGTTTTATATAATAAAAGTTGTGTAAAAGAATGCAAATCTATTGATGCATTGTAAACTGTTGAGCGTGTGTGTAAAGCTTAGCAATATAGCCACAGTCCCTTGCAAAAGTAAACATACAGTACCTCTTACATCCTTCCACATTTTGGGTCACAATGAAGTTCAAGTTTACAACTACAAAACCTTTTTGGGTATCTTCAAGCTCTTGGTCTGCCCTTCTGTAGCTCAAGCTAGATAGGTGATAGGATGCAAGGATAGGATTTAGGTCTTGACTTGACTGATCTAACAATTAAAAGTGCTTTGATCTAAACTGTTCTGTTGTATCTCTGGGTGTATGCTTAGGTTCATTGTACCACTGGAGGGTACAATGAACCCTGCTAAAGACCTCAGTCTTTAGCAGCCTCTAAGAGGTTTTCTTCCAGGATTGGTCTTGTACTCAGCTCCATCCATCTTTCCTTTAATTGTGACAGGTTCTCTGTCGCTGCTGAAGAAAATAATTTTGGTAGGATGAGTCTGGGGACTGTTCAGGATGGTGTGCAATTTTAAGCCCCTTCTCCATTGTTAAGTCTCAATCCAGCCAGTTAATGTCTGGTTCGGTTCTGGCCAAGTTAGGTGTGTCTCCATTGGCAGTATGAGCCTCACTATGTAGGTATAAATATAGGCAGGAACATAGGTGGGAATATGGGAACGTGGTCGGACATTAGCTGTGGTCAACACTTCAGTAATGTCATTTTGTCTGTTGGTATGTTTGTTCATTGCGGGTTGCTCCATCCAGGTGATGCTGTATGCGATCTTCCGCAAGTACTGCCTATGCTTGTCCAGTGACATAAATCAATGGGTCAATCAATGAATGCAGTCTCCTGCCAATCAAATCACTTGCACAATACCTGGCTTGGCCAACTTGGAGAACCCCTGAGGTGGTTCCAAAAAATGGGGAGGAACTGCCCAGGATCTGCAAATGAAGATGAATCTGGTCAGGACTGACAGGGGAAGACGTAGTTAAAGGCACACCCATGGAGAAGGGGCTTCAGTTTTCTCCAATCTGACCAGAGTCACTTCTTCCATGTTTCCTGTGTGCTCGACATGTGTTGTGGCAATGACTTTGTTCTTGTTGCTCCTCCACAAAAGTCTGTTTGTGATGTATTGACTCATAATCATGCTGCCGAAAGATTCTCCCAATTGAGCTGTGGATCTCTACAACTCCTCCAGAGTTACCATGGGCCGTTCAGCTGCTTCTCTGATTAACGTTTCTATGGCAACACATTCCTGCCAGAAAACCCCGAAGAGTGTATTAAGCAATCACAACAGTGTATTTACAAATTGAGAGAGCACGTAGCTCTGATCTTGGGCAATTCCATTTATTTGCTAGAGCATTAAAAACCTGGCGAACGGTAAAACCCCCTCCACCCATCCGTACGGTCTCACCGGAAAATTCCACTCCCTCTCTGTGTTCATATCTGTCAGTTGAGGGGTAACTCTACTGGTTGATCTAATTGGCTGGATTTTCACCTCAAGTCTTATAACAGCCAGCATGGGACTTGGCCTATTAGGAGAAAAGAAGAGGAGGATGAAGAAGAATAAGAAGGTAAGGAAAAGGAAAGGAAAAATCAATAAAATTTCCTTTTCCTTGCCATCCTATTCATTTTTTGTCCTTCTCCACCTCCTCCTCTTCTACACTTTGAATCCACATCATGTTCCCCATGCTCTTCTTCTTCTCCTATTAGGCCTAGTCCATGCTGGCTGTCACCAGATTTGAGGTGAAAATCTGGCCAATCAGATCAATCTGAAAAGTGACTGCCACCATCTCACAAATATGGCCACTAAGCAGAGCAAGCGCAATTTTCCGGCAAGAGGGTGGAGGGGGAGTGTTTTATTCATGGGGCTGCAAATAAATGGAAATGCCCACGATCAGAGCTATACACTCTCTTGATTTATAAATGCATTGTTGTGATTGCTTAATATGTCCCTCAGGATTTTTGGCAAGAATGTGATGCCATATTTTTATTACCCAGCCAGTCAGTTAAGGTGCATTTTCTAAACAGCTAAATTCAGCACAGGTGGACTTTATTAATTTGGTAATTTCTTCAGGGAACTGGTTCCTCTGAATTTTATTTAGGGGTATCAAAGTAAAGGGGGCTAGATGCAAAAGCAAACTACACTTTTCAGATTTGATTTGTAAAAATTCAGTAAAATCTTGGTTTTTTTTTCTTCCACTTTACAGTTATATCCTACATTGTTACTGTTCTCATGAAATCTCAGTAGAACATATTGAGGTTTGTGTTTATAGCATGATAAAATGTGGAAAAGTTCAAGGGGTTTGAATACTTTTGCAAGGCACTGTAGATACACCCCATGACCTTCAGTATTTTTTGTCCCAGTGATATCATGTACAAGCATTTCAGTTATATGTACAAGTTTTTCTCTTCTTCTTATTTCATTAGTGGATCTTAAAACACAAATAAACCTGCAGCTTTCAGTTTTGAACCGCTTGAGCTGGATAGTCTTTCATTAAGTCTTCAAATGAACTGCTGTGTAAGCTAAATGGAGCTAAATAAAACAATTTTTGTTTAATTTCACATTATTATGTTCACTTTGTGTTTATTTCTGACAGTAACAAGAAAAAGAGTTGAACACTTACTTAACTAGCTATGCCACCTGTTGCAAAAATTGCCATCAAGCAATGTGCCATAACTGCTAATGAGTCTTTTACATCTCTGTTGGGGAATTTTGTCCTGTCCTTTGCAGAATCATTTTAATTCAGCCACATTTTCAAGAAGGAACAGTCTGTTTAAAGTCAATTGCTTGAAATCCGGCTCTGCTCCAAGTCATTTACTCACCATCACACAAGTTGCTAGTTGCATTTCTTTGTTCAGGAATACTATATCCCTTTAATTCTAAGCAATTTTCAAAATGTAGTCATCATCTAGCGTGAAAAGTTTAGAAATATCATTCATAATCATTCATGTTGTTCCCTAAGCAGAAGAGACTAAAACTATTGGGACGCCTGCTCAAATGGGAGCTCTTGATTGAAGGAATAATAACTTGACTTTCAAGATGCTAAAATCTTGCTTGTAAAACTGTAAATTTTACTTCCCTGATTAAGTAATGTCAGTGTATTCGCGTCAATTATGCCATTGCTCAGTTATGGATGCAATACCACCCCCTTTTTCATGGCAAAGAATCAACAGCATTGCCACTTTATTGATTTATTATTTACCTTTTGTTAGTATAACCTGTACACTTAAATTCCATTATCTGTATGTGGGCTGATATTTCATCTTTAGACAGACAAACAAGAAGATGATCTTTGCATTTCATGGAAAAAAAATCAACAGTGAACACCTGCTTATTTGTTTTATGTCTTCTCGATTCGAATATGTTTGCATACTGTGGAGGCTGACAGTTTTGCAGGAGTAAGAGCAGGCTTGTTAAAGAGTGAGAAATTTTAAAGAGGTAAGAGATCTTTAATTTTTTTTCCTTCATCTGCAAACAAAATAAGGAATTGCTGTATAAAAATGTGAGTAAACTACAAATGATCACCTGGGTAATTATGTGTAATTTTAAGTCTTATAGCTGATTTTTCATACATGTCCTTTAAAAATATTTTAAAAGAGTCAGTTGACCATAAAAGCATAGATAACATTATAGAGATTTTATTCTGTATAACTCAAATATAAACTCCAAGCTAAATTAAGGTGTTTTTAGCTAAATGTTGCAAAATTTCACAACAGCATTTTCTCAGAGAATTTATTTTATCCTGTTTAGTTGAAACACTCCAGCATCTTTATCCTGGCATTGCAAATGGGCTCCAAAGATCGAAGCACATCAGACATCTGATGAAAAGTCTGAAAATATCCCCAAAACTCTGCAGGGTTGCTCAACGTGAGCACTGAGGCATTTCTGCTTCCAAAAATATTTCTGCTAAATATTCTCTGCTGCAGTGGTTCGCAACCTGTCAGCACCTCGCCCTTCTGATGTCACTGCCAAAAATCACTAGGTTTTTAACACAAAGAGGTAGTCAAGTTGCACATGCAGCGAATCATAAAGTATATAATGGATTATCACAATTTTTAATACAAAAGTGCAACACACTTTAAATAATTAAAGTGGCTCAAGTATTAGAGCCATGAGCTGATCCACTTTTTCATAAACATGACATTCTTTCCAGACATATTTGCTTTTTGCAACACCATCAACAACTGGATGTGGAGTCTTGAGTCCAGACAGATGCAGTGCTAAGTAGGGATAAGCATTTCACGTTAAATCCTATTCAAATTCACTGGTAATTATTATTTTATTGTTATTCAAATACTCAGCCCACAGTTCTTGGATGCACACTCACACACACAGAGTGCACACATTTTCTGAAAATGGTTGACAGCCAATGTTTATTCTGTGCTTAATTTGTACATTTCTAACTTGTATACTTTATAACAGAATACTACTGGTTTTTTACGTCACTAAAAAAATGAATGGTGATTTGAACTAATTATAAATGTTAACACTTGAATATAAGAAATGTCTTAAAGTACGAGTGACATGTACTGTATATGCCTGTTTGGGTCAAACCTAAAATGTTCTCTGACAAGAAAAGGTAAATCCTATCATCAAGAAAGTATTCCTTGGGTTGATCTTATCTGGACAGATATAATACATTTTTTATTGTGAAGGCCTTTTATGGCTCCCTGTACAATTGGTTCAGACTATCAACCTATGGTTTTTAGGACTTCTCCACAATCTGCCAAATTTCCCTATATATACTGTGTATGGGAGGTTTCTGTACCTCCCCAATCAGTTACAGCCTTGCTGTAGAAAAGTTAGCACCATCAGTATTGGTCCCAGTCCTCAACAGAATGAGAAGGGATCTGTGAGTGGGATTCTGTACAAATCACTGTGCCCCACCAAGCTCACTATTCTGTGTAATAATTTAAAGTCACAGCTGTCTGTGTCTATATTTCAGCAAGTACAGTCAGAGGGAATCATGCGCAGTCACCGGGTTTTTCACTGATAATTAAGGGGCTCTGAAGTTTTAAGTTTCTACTTCTCATTACTATATATAATGCTAATACTGCAAAAATACATTTGACATTTAAACCATAGCTTAAGATACTCCCTTTCCCTTTTCTCTCAGTAACCATCATATATGTGCAATTTGGAGGCATGGCCACTTCTCTCCAGCAGGAAGCTCTACTCCACAAGGAGCCTAGTGCATAACAAAATATTATGCAAGAGACCTGATTATTCCATCATGTTTATTGGCATCAACATTGTGGACTGTTCATTTAAGCTGCTTGATGAGATTCCTTTGGTTTTCGTGACAGGATGCAATGAGCATTACCTGCATAACCCTGCAAAGAGCTTCCGTGTTCTGGGCACCGCTTAAAGGTGTTGTGTGGTCTTAGTCTGCTTTGAAAGGAGGGCTAAGCTACATATGTGTGCACACATACAGTATAACCCAAAATCCAGAGTGGTAAAGTATACGTGTGTTGCGAGTATCTCGATTATCACAACTTTTTGATCTAACAGAACTCTGTCTGAAGTGAGCCCTGGAAAAAGCCTCCCACCATGCTACTTTCTGACATCTTCAACAATGAGAACTCAAAAAAGATTGACTATTTACATGCCATGATGGTGGACTGCAGTCAGCTGGGACTGAAAAATGTTTGGTTCACTGCTGACATTTTCTTCCTGATCACCGGGTTGCTGGCCAATACTGCCCTCCTTTGGTTGTTTATTAAAGAAAGGAGAATACTCTCTGCCTCACAGGTAAATAGATTTAATCATTTTACCATGAAATAATCACGATAAATCTCTGTTAAATTACACCCATGTTTCAGGAAAGAAACAAAAAGTAATGCACTCACCTTTTTAGTGCTACACTCCTCAGACTTAATGAGTTTTAGACTTGAAAGATCATTTTGGATGTGGAATTTAATCAGGATTTGGAACTGTCTGTAAGGGGATTTTCTGTCTGAAAATCTAACTCATACCATATCTGTGAAACTTTCCTTTCAAGGTTCTTGGTGTGAATCTTGTTCTTATGGGTCTGCTCTACCTCGTTATAATGCCAGTTGAGCTGCTTTATGACAGAATGATGAAACCAGTTGACAACACTAATAAGTCAGGTGAGGATTATAGGTCAGAGAATGAAGACAAAGTCCTTCAACCCTACTGGCACTCCAGGTATATGGAAAAGGCTTAAGATAAATTCATCTAAAAAATACAATCTTTAATTTGAATGCATTTTTAGGGAAGGAAAAAAAAGACATGCTAACGGTCCATAGCAAAATCCCACAGTCTGTTTTTCACTTGACCTTATTAGGTTGGTCAAAGCTTCCATGAACTTTCAATTACTAATCCACAACTTCCTGTTTCCCTGGGATGAAAATATGTGACACAGAACCCATTTATCTTAGTTCAGGTCCAAAGACCTTTTTCAGGTCCAAAGACCTTTTGGATCTTTAATGATACAGAGATTTCATAAAAAATTTGTTTATTGTTGAGCAGGTAGAACAAAAAAAGAAAAAAAAACACAATAAACTAATTGTTGCATTTTTAATTTAATGAATTTTGTGCCCCGCCAGTAGTTTAAATTTACCAGTTATGGCCCCCAGGGTAAAAAAGTTTGGACACCACTGTCATAGCTTCTATTTAAAATGGGAAAGATAATAGAGCTGATACAGTTTTTGTCATTATTTAGGATGTGTCTGTGGCCAGAGTTTTAATGGATAAGATTAAATAATGTTTGATAATAGCCCACAGAAACCAACTTACACAGACTGGGATAATATACACACAGAGCCAGGGAGCACCACAGGCAGGGTTCATGAAGGAACAGAGTAAACAGTGTAAAACAGGAGGAACCAGCAAGGAGGAGAGTTGTTTAAATGCTGAGAGTGAATGATGGAACAATAGACTTGGGCTGATTAACTAACAGGTTGCAGGTGAGAGAGAGAGAGAGAGAGAGAGAGAGAGAGAGAGAGAGAGAGAGAGAGAGAGAAAGAAAGGAGACAGGAGGAGTAAATACAAACAGGGAAAATGGGAAATCTAATCTAAGGACAATAATTTATGCACAATAAATAAATAATACACATAATCTAACTAAAATAACTGAAAACAGAACTAAAGTAGAATAGAAGCAAGGCTGATCTAATCAAAGAATAACTAAGGAGAACAGATAACTAATAAACCACACTACAATCCCAGAAAAAACACAAAACAACCCAAAATCCTAATAGGATGACATTTTCAGCAGCAAATTTGTGTTCATAATTTGAAAACGTTATGTACAACGCTTAGTGTTTTTCCTTCATTAGTCATGTTTTTACTTTTATTTGAATATCTTAGTAAATGGAGCCAAAAACATCCAACAACTTTTTACTCAAAAACAGACTTGGGTACATCTATCATTAAGCTTGGCTAAATAGAGCCTAATTTAATTAATGAACAAGGATTTCTGAAAAAAGTGCCTGGGAATAAACTACAAACATTTTCAAGACCAACAAAATAGAAAACAGTCCACCCAAAAAGTTAGGAAACTGTAAGGCTTTTTTTTTTTTTTTTTTTTTTTTTTTTTTTAAATAAAACCACATGCCTTGGACCCTTTTTTGGACCAACAATAACTTGTTATTTTATACTATGTTTCAATAAAAATATTCCATGTTTATTTTATTACCAAGCAAGTAAAAAGAATTTAGAATTAAATTATTTTGTTTATTTAATTATTTAATGAAATTACAGCCCCTCAGAATTGGCACCATGTGTTCTGCGTGGTACATCACATTTGCCTACAGTTTGTTGTGGTTCCAAGTTTATTATTACCTCCTGAGGTGGATCAGCATTCCAACAGTGGGTCAGTCTCAACCCTCCATTCAGTGTCGGGAGATTTCAGTTGATCAGATGGTGTAGCAACTACATGTAGATCACAGAATGAAAGGATGATCTGAAAGGACCTTAAGATTAAATTCTAAAGCATCAAACACTCCAATAGGCTCTGGTGTAAAAGAAAAAAAAAACACCACTGTTAAGTATGGCGAAGGTCCTATGATCCTGTGGGCCAGTTTTATCTTCCAAAAGAAACTTGCCAGATACCATGGCAATATAAACTCTTTCAAATACCAGAGGATATTACAGAAAATCTATTTGCCTCCGCCAGAATACTTTCAGCAGGATAATGATACAAAAATGTAGTATATTCAACTCAGAAATCATTCATCAGATACAAAATTAGTCCACTTCTATGACTATCTCAGTTCATAGACCTAAATCTTCTAGAAAAGCAGTGAGGTAAGATGAAAGATAGAGAGATGATCCAGGGTCCTGGCTGATCTAGAGCCGGGATTTCAAGCTCCAGTCCTCAAGGGCTGCTCCTGCAACTTCTACAACCAAAGTCATATGTATGGATTTGATTCAGCTGTGGATATAGGTTTTTGAGGACTGGGGTTTTAGTTCTCTGATCTAGAGCCTTCTAGAACAATGGTATAGTCCAGCATGATAAATTGTTTTATAGGTGAAGAATAACTGATAAAGCCATAATTCTCTCTTCACCCACTTTTTCAGTCTCCAACCCCCCACCAAATGGAATTAAGATAACAAAAGACATCTTCAGTATGTTCAACCTGATTGGCTGTCCACTGCTGTTAGCCTGTATGTGTATTGAGCGTTACATGGCGGTGATCAGACCAGTGCTGTACCTGAGGCTGAGGAGGTTGGAGTATCGTATGGCTGTTTCTGGCATGGCATGGACGTTCACCTTGTCTTTTTGTTTGGCAATCGGTAAGTGTTGGAGTGGAGCAGAAAAACTCTAGCTGTCACATCCAGAGCAGGCAAATGGCTAATGTCAGCGCCTTGTTTCTGATGGAACAGCAAGTCTTTCAAAGTGAGAACACAGGAGCTCGATACATTTTGAGTGATTCCCGCAAAGTCTTGTTCAAATTTTTAACTTTCCTTTCTTACATTGCACAGGTTTGATGCAAGATATGGTTAGAATGATGGTGCCTGTTTCTATCATCATATCCTGTCTCTTCCTGATAATGCTTGCCTCCCTCTGGGGTGTGCTCCGGTCACTATGGCAGCAAAGTCCTGCACTCACCTTGAGTCAAAACCAAATCCACTGCGTGTCCTCCTTGAAGAGACGGGCAGCGGGCAACGTGCTGGCTGTGATGGTGCCTTCAGTGTTGTCTTACCTCCCAGTCCTGGTGATGTTTCCTGTAGTTCTTTATGAATATTACTGGAATAACACAATGAATGATGTGATGTGTACTCTGTTTGAATTGTCAAGGCTATTCCCTAAGTTTGGTCTCCTCATAGGTCCTCTGTTCTATCTGTCCAAGGCAAGACGAATGCACGTCCTTTGTAGAAAGGAAAAGAAAATAGATGAATAAAGGTAACTGCGCCATCATCAATAATGAAGTGAGAATGTATGAATCGGTGTATTTTTTAGGTTATAGTATAGAAAAAGAAACACTAGGCAAACTATAGAAACATCTGAAGCTCCGAATCTTTTGGGTCACCTTTGCCGTTCTTCCTCCATTCTGGTTTGTCTTTTCACTAGTACACCCCAGAAATGAAAAGCCTCTCTAGCTTTTGACTTAGTCTTTCCCAGCTTTCTTATCTTCCATAGGATCAGGGCAGTGGTAGACATTTTGTTAGACCCCCTTCTCACCCAACTAGCAACACCTATAAAAATTGGATTCTCTCTGTAGAGTGTTGAACAGGTCTTCTAGGGCGTATCATTAAGTGTGTGGGGTGGGGTGAGAGTTTCGTGACTATTTTAGCATGCATGAAGTTTCTGTAGAGAGTTCCGGTGGTTCATTGTCATGTTGTCAGTATATCTGATGATGTCTTCCACAAATCACTTTAATCCAAGACTGAGATGCCTCTCACCATCTTGGTGAGGTTTTTGAGTGGACTAAAGCATCAAAGGGGATTAAAGTCAACTGAAAGGCTGTGAACCACCAAGCAAGATAGTCACAGCCCTGTAATAGCCAACTTATGTAAGGGTGCAGTGGCTTCAGTGCGCCAAGGTTTAATGTAGCGATGATCGTTTCTTGCTATGAACACAATTTGACTGGTTGAGGGACCACTGGTCCTGCTAAATTCTACCCCACTCCAGTTTTGGTTCCAGGATGCCAGCTTCATGTTTGTAAGCTCAAATGTTCATTGGTGATTTATGAGGTATGAGGTCACTGAAAGAAGCTAATTTTTTGACTTTATGAAGGAACTATTCTGTAAAACAGGCTTTCTAAAAAATAGGACTGGCTACATTGGGCTGACAGTGCTCCAGGTAAGGAATCAGCTCCTTTTGCACATCCATTGTCCCTTTGTCTGTAACCAAGAGGAGCTCACCACACAGCTATTATAACCAGTTCACTTTTTCTACTCCAAGATATGCCATACCCTGATTGGGTTCCTTGTACAAAGAATAAGTGCTTGGCTTCATGTTAAATATACATAGATCCCTGCCCGGGAGAACGCGCACACACCAAGAATTTACACATACACTGAAAAACTAAAATCCATTTAATGGACTGGCTGTCAAAGCAAACGTCTGAACAGTTAAAAAGCAAAAAACTTCAGGCTTCAGAGACTTTGTAGGAGCTTGCAAAAAGCAGTAAAGACACAGATATTTGATTTTTGAGGGCATAATTAACCCTGACAGCACTCTCTAAATCAGAGTTTCTCAAATCTGGTCCTCAGGGACCACTGCCCTGCATATTTTAGATGTGTGTGTCTCTGTTCCCGAACACCTGACTCAAATGATTGGATGCTCTCTGCATACCATCAAGTGCTGCAGAAGCTTGTTAATCACCCACTTATTCAAGTCAGGTGTGTGACTGAAGGAAAACATCAAAAACATGCAGGGCAGTGGTCCCTGAGGACTGAAATTGAGAGACACTGCTCTAAGACGTGTACAAAGCACTGCACCAGGTAAAGAGCATTGTACACCATGGGACACTTGGATTTGTGCAGTGTTCTGTAGACAAATCCCACTCACCTGCATTCACTTACACTGCTGGTGTTTTCTTCTCCACAATGAGGCTCAAACTGATGATGGGGGTGCTGAAAGCGCCTATATAAATTATGTTTAGCAAGGGGTGCAAAAGCAGTTTGATTGCTTGTTAGTGTAAAAACAGGTTTTTTAATTTTCTGTGATCCAGCAAACTTTGAATAGTCATGGAGGTTCTGCGGACGGTACAATGATCTTAATCTTGTTTTATGGGGGTCATAGCTACACTATATGGGACTTTATTTTCATTTAAAACATTGGACCAAAAATATTAGAGAATTGGGGTAAAACATAAGTACAATATTATCATTAGCGTTGTTTTATAGATTTATTTAAACCTTTTTCTCACATATTGTTGTGTTGGTTTCTCTTCATGTGAGTTTGAATCACACTTTCCACATTTTCATCATAAATCATACAATAAGTTTGCAAAATTTTGAAACTGACTTGTAACTTGTTTGTTTCTATCTTATTTGTCTGTAATTACAGTTTCAAGGCAGAAACAAATAATTTCAAGAACGTTTTTTTAAAACTGAACAAAAATTATGGTCTTAAATGTGGAAAGGCTCATTGGCTGTTTTAGGTTTGTAACACTTCAACAAACTGGCATATTTTATTTTAACTTGTACAGTACAAAATGTATTTAAATCATAATTGTATTGCATTGTAATATTTTGATTTAATTTGACTCATTCAGTTAGTTTGGCTTCTCTCTAAAGTGTCTTGAAATGACTTTTGGTGTGAAAATGAAACTAGAATGAATTAATAAAATATTCTAAAAAATTCTCTTTTACTGTCAAAGTGTTCATTGCTACAGTTGACATCTGATAACAAATCTCACATACATCAGACCATATGTTTTGTCATAACATGTTCAGTATCCTTTAGTACCCAATTTAAATGACATTACAACAGAAAACATGAATTAATTTTGCATTTGTATGGCAAACCTTCGGTAAAAGTTCTTAACTTTATAATCATTAAGGGTTTATGTCAAGTAACATCAACCTAAACACTGGTTTCTTCTGGCCTTGACTTGCAAACTTTGTGTTTTAAAAAGGGGCCAGTATCAGCTGCCTGCAGGAAAAATGGAAAATGAGAGAATGTAACTAATTAACCATAACTTGAGTGTATTGATATATATATATAAGGCACGCTATGAGAAAAGAGGGACGAGGGACTGGCAGCGACTAACTCCACCCCAGCAGAAAATACTGTTGGCCAGCAGTTACTACTCCACCCCAGAAGAAAAGATGGAGAGGCCCACAGTGACTAACTCCACATCATAAAAATTGCTATAAAATGGGCAAAATGTTTATTAAAGTGTGCACCAGATAGCTTCTTTAAACCTTTGACAAAGATGTTTCATTCCACATCAGAAACCAAATGACTGAAAATAATTTATTGTTTTCACTGTTCATGTAGACAGCCACCCCACAAAGTCAATATTCAAGTATTTATTTTTAAAAGAACATTCTTGTAATAAAGCACTGAAAATCATTCCCTTGTAGTCTTTGACATTTACTTTTGTGACAAATGTTGAAGAAAGCCAGGTAATGATGCAAAACACTAACTTTAGTCTACTAACTATCTGCACAACGCATGTGGTCATATAATGTGTGGCAAAGCAGATTTGTAAAAATGTTATTTTTACAGAAGACATTAGTTCTAGTGGTGGGACATATATGATGGGCTGCAAATCAAAGTCAGTTTGAGTGGAAAAGATCTGTTTTGCATTACCTGTCCAAGTGGACGATATTTGCTCTTCTCTAAATCATCACTTAAGTCATGAGAGAAGTGTTCCAACGTTACATTTTGTAAGTCATGGAAAAATATCAGCTTTGAAACTAGTGGTTTTTTCAGCTGAGGATCATGAAAAGGTTTGAAAACTGTGCAGAAAATAGTGGTTACAGCCATGTTAAAGGCAGATATTTGGAGATATTTTATTTGTTTAACCTTACATTTGAGCTAATCCTTCACTTAATGATCAGAAACTGCCCAGGTTCTGTTGCAAAACAAGTCTAAATTATCATTATCTTTATCATTACCTTCCATACACATACAGTTGCAGCTATGTGTGTGCTGCAGCCGGCTTCTACGTACCCTTAAAATTCCACTAACAGAGATATATAAATGTTTCATAGAAAGCTGGCACAATTTGGCTTTGTTACATAAATAAATGACAGCACTTTCTGCAATGTGTCATTGTTCAGCTGCTTTCAGTGTCGCCAAGATTTATTGGTAAAGATGTGTAAAAAGCCATAAACTAAATTATTTCATAAAGTTACATAATCTCACAAATAACACTTTAGAAAACCTCAACCTTTAAATTAGATACATTTATTTAGTGGGGGGAATCCAAATCAAGAAATGTAACTGTTCTTATCTAGGTTCCAAGCACAATTATTGAAATTCTCAATAACCCTTTAAAATAAACACAACTGAAGTATTTTAAATTTGATTAGAACTTCTAATTAGTAAAATATGACTCATTTTTTTCCACAGGGTATGAACATGACACAGAAGGCTTGTTATGCAAGATAGCCAGTGGCTGTCTTGCATAACAACCATGGGATTCAACTTACATCCCAACTGGTTGTTTGGGACTGATGTCATAAAAAAGCATTTTCTGCACTACCATCACAAATGTAAACATGTGGAGTTTGCTCAACTTTACTCACACTTGAACTGAAACCGTGTGTTTTCATCAGATGAGACTAGAACTCACAACTCCAGGCGGGTTTATTATAAAACAAAGAATGAATATGTGGAAGAGCACCTCAGGATCTGGAATCTGGAATGCCGTGGGTCTGATTCTCTTCCAAAGGTCCTAGGAACACTGTAAAGTTGCCTTCACACCCTACTCTTTGTTGTTTAGGTATGTATGCTGCTTCTGATGTGCTTCCATTTTGAATAGTCCATGTCTATTGGGAGCAAGTGTGTGGATTTCACAGTGTTCTGCTGTGTCAGGATGGGGACATTGTGTCCAGACACCAACATCTCATTTTCATTTTTTTTTCTCTAGACTTTATGGGCGCTCTTGAATGTTTAGGTAATTATTACAGATAATTAGCTGAAATTATCAGAAAGTTGGTCAAGCTGTCAGTTTCATTTTCAGTTTCAAGAACTAAGATGTCTGCATAGCATAGCATGCAGTAAGTGATGGTATAAATAGGTCCATGTCACTAATTTTTGAGCCACAGTTGCTTCAGTCCTGTCGCAACGGTGCTCATGTGCTACATCGATTATGAGGCAAAATGTTTCGACCTGTCCAAAAAAATCTGTCGTAGCCTTCCTAATGTGATCAAATTGTGTATGCTACAGTGTCACATATGTAGTAAAACTGTCTAGCTTAGCTCCTAATTTAAAGACCTTATAACAACCAGATATTTCACATTTCCTGATTTATACCTTGATATAGGGTGCGCTTTCTTTTTAACATGGCTGTATGTGTCCTAACTGATCAGTGAGAGAGAAAAAAAGAAATGCAAAAAATCCAAAAAGTGCCAGAATATTTCTGAATATATCTTATAGATCTCTCTACAAGCAAGAGAGATCTATAAGATAACCCTAATCCTAGTCATCTGGGTTTGTACACCCGCAAGTGACTGTCCTGTGCCAGTAAAGTTGACTTTTATTTTGTTGCTTTATTGTTATACATATGCCTTTGTAAATAAATTCAGAATTTTGGGTATAACTAATAAACCACATTTTGATAATTTCCTGTGATTTGGGTGGTTATGACACTTGGAACTTACCAAAATCTAGGGATGCTGGAAGGATAAATATTCTTATTTCAGCCATCTCCGAACACGAGTTTGGACAAAACACTACCCTTTAGAAAATTATTTCATTTTCACTTGACAGTTTTTGCAAATAGGGTTTTTAAAATGCAAAAAAAAAAACAAAAAAAAAACACCACAATAATCCATGTAATGGAAAGTATGACCGTCTTCACCATGTACCAGTGGAGACACAGCTGTTCAAAGTTTACGGAGTTTCTATAGCAGCACTAAATATGACAGGAGTCTCATTCTTCTTCATGCCTTGGTAATTGATGGCAGCAGAGCAAACACTTCGTTCTTTTTGTTTTCTGTGGAAAGTGTTGGTCTAGACCCCCTTGAGGTGCTAAGGTCTCGCTGAGGAAGACTCTGACTCACCACTGGCTCCAGGGGCACTTTAACCTTAATTTGCTTCAAGCAAGAACCAAGAGACCAACAAGATGATCAGTCACAATATTTGTTAAGTTAAAACCAAGCTGTCCTCAAGTAAGACATGTTACAACCTTTAGGGCAAGTCCAGTGCCTTTGGTTGTTTGAGGACAGATAAGTCTTCAGATAACAGTTGGTTAAATGGTTCACACGTTCTTGGCATATGGCAAAAAAGGGCACAAGAACGTTAAAGGAGGGGCGGAGAGTCCGAGCTCCCCTTTAGAAAGGCCAGTGTAAATCCTCAAAGTCCCCAGATTGGCTCATGTTCACATCTGTCTCCAGCAAGCTCATGATGACGGCCATGGCTGCCTCGTCGCTGCTGAAGCTGCTGAGCCCCGGGACTTCCAAGTCCAGCTGGGATGGTTCACCTGGGTGATACCAAACAGAAAAGAACTTTAGAAACTCTCATCTAAAACTGTCAGCAATTATTAGGCCTTTGTTTTCATGTCAACTTATTGTCCCTGAGTCCTGCCTTGTTTACTTGTACAGTGCCCCCAACAGTAATTGACATTGGCCATTTCACACCTACCTACAGTATGTAGTTCTGGTTGTTTCCTATCCCACTTTTTGGGGTAAGACGGAGATTACGGTCATAGTTAAACAGCTCAAACAGACATGAGAACCTTAACTGCCAAACCAATAAACCCATCCTGCTAACTGTGTATGGTGGTGAGATAAACTCGAGTCTTGCTCATCACACTTCCATTTGTTTTAAACATTTTAATCATTACTCTGACTGTAGGTGTGAGCAGGTTTAACTCATGAAGACTGAGATATGTTAGCTGAACATAATTTTCAGAAGCCTGACATTTCTGTTTAAAACATCATTTTTGTATTGATATCATGTAATGTTCTTATTTTTTGAGACACTAAATATTGTTTTCATGATCTGTAAGCCATAATTATCAAAATTAGAAGAAATAAAGGCTTAAAATGTTTCACTCTATGTGTAATAATTTCAGTTTTTACTTTCTGAAATGAATGACAAAAAGATTTAAACTGTTTCACAATATTCATACTTTTTGAGCTGTACTTGTATAGACATCTCAGTTACATTTATTTTGTAACAGTTGTTTGGGGTCCTAACAGCTGTGGCATCAGTGAGTTTCCTAAAAGCAATTATTTCCTCACATAGGATTTTTTTCTTGCTGACTAAAAATACTCTAAGTTTGATTTTTCTAAATTATCTGTGTGAAATTATGCTTTACTTGGCTAACTGGACCATGGGCTATTAGACGTGTTTACGAGGGGAGCTAATAATTAATGATGTGTTCCATTTGCACTGAAATTAAGAAGTTTCAAGTTTCAAATCGGAAGGATGAATTGAAGTTGGAAATTCGACTTGGAAAATCAGAGGTTTCCCCTCCCCCAAACTCCAATATGGCTGCCACTCATCTAAAACAACAACAGCTGCAGAAAGCAACAGTTTCTTTGCACTTCTGATTATTTGAATCTCATTAAATCAGTACTGAACAGCATCCACTGGCAAAAATGTTGCACCTGTGTTTAAATGCACACAATGTTGATTATTAGCTTGTATTGCTAATTGTTGCTAAGCAGATCCCCCTGCTATATCAAGCAACTGAACATATTTAAGGTGAGGGTGATGTAATTCCTTGATCTGACTTCCAACTTTAGAGGGAAATGGAACACATCTATAAAATAGTCCAACTGCTTTAATATAGGCTGTCCAAGCTATTAAAAATCTTAAAATGTCGCTTCCTTTGGAGTGCAAAACACTGATTTTCAGAGGTTCAGAGACGTGTGAGTGAAAACATGCTCAACAGAGATGATATATAATGGAATCATTTTCAAATTATTAGATTTAGGTTTCAAATCATTAGAAAATGTAGATTTCCAACTGACAGCGAAAGCATATCATTTTTTGTGTTTTAGCTTTGTTCACGTCTGGATTTTGACATGCTGAAGGTGTGTTTTAGAGTTGCTAACAAAATAAAACTACCTCGACTCTCAGGCGCTGCACTGCTTTCAGCAGCTTCTTTACTGGAATCACCCTGGGACTGGGAGTTTGAAGAGCTGCCTGCTTCCTCCTCTCTGCTGGAAGTCTGCAAGAGTCAGATGGACCTTAAACCTCTGCAAAGGTGATGTTCGAGATGTTCAAGCAGACCAACTATTAATGCCTGGAATTATACTGTGTATGATGATCTTCAGTGGCAGTGAGGTAACTTACACTCCTGCTAGTGTGTGGACATTTCTCCTGGACAGAGCCAAATGGACTTGAAGCTCCACTCGATGGGGACGAGTTTGCCCTGTTAAGATTAGAAATAAAATCCACGTACTCAAACCTTGAAGGTTGCAGCATTAAAAATTCTAAATCTGCCTTTCATGTGATTTTCTGTCATTTCTTGATACTCTGATGGCAAAGGCAAATAGTCTTCCTATCTTCCTACTTGGCATATAGATTGCTTGTATGACTTGTTTGGATGTTTTTGGGGTTTTTTCTCATGTTAGTTTTATAAACTTTAACATTATTTCTTACACATGATTCCAAAGGTGTTTACCTGTATGTGTCGCCGAGTTCATTTGCAATCTGGGTCCCTATGCTGCCTGCGTAGATCATGGTGCCCACACCAGTGGAAAGACCGGGAATATCCGGGATTTGCTCTGCTTCTTCTGTTAAAGCAAAGTGTCAAAGAAGTAAAGTTCATGCCCTTAGAAAGTTTTCACTTAATTTTATGAAATATACCAACTCAAAGTAGTCCATAATTGGGAAGTAATGGAAAAATTATACATGGTTTTATTTAAGCGTGGAAGGCAACATCAAGCAAATGTCTTGAGTCCTGGTTTACAGTGTTGTATGATTATCTCACCCTGAGCCGATTTTGAGCTGCCAGCCTCACTCTCATCTTTTGTGTGACCAGGCCCCCTGTTGGTGGAGAGTAGTATTGGAGCTTGCAGTTCTAACACATGAAAGAAGAACTGAATCTGAGTTGGGAAACACACTTACGAGATAACCCTATTTGAAGAGACAATGAACTCGACTTCTTTGGTCCATGGATTTGTGAAACTAAACCACTGGCTTTGGAGTGTAACATAGGAGCCGTGTTTTGTTTTGAACTTGTAGCACTGGGTTTCAATCTTCTCTTTGCTTCGAAGAACTGCAGAACAGATTGGACTTCATCACAAACAAAGAATTTGTAAAGACTTCTCAATGATGTGTAAAACCTTCTTCCAGTTATTGAATGTTGCTTTTTCTAAGGTTTAGTTAGCAGCGTTGGTTATGCTCCATCACCTTGCCTATGCTTCCCTGCCATATGCTGCAGGTCATCCTGGTGGAAGTACTCGTAACAAGAGGTGCCAAGAACTTCCTGTGGCAAATAACCAATGACTGTCGTGGCTCTGGGTAGAAAACAGAAGGGGAAGAGTTCAGTTATTCAGACTTTTCTGTCTCTCTTATCACCTCCTAAGATTGTGCCCGATAAAATGCATTCTAATAAAAGCTGAACAGGAGCCTCAACATTTTACATTCGTCAGTAACACACCAGAAATTGGATGAACTTGAATCACTTTACATTATTGGTGTTGTGTAATTACTTCCCAAAAAAGTGAGAAGAGATTTTCATGTGATGCCATCAAGATGCACAGCTTCTTCTGAGAAACAACGGCAAAGACAGAAAGGATTATCTCCACTGACAGATGAATTGACGCCACAACAAGCCTCTCTGCCATTCCTTTCTCAGCCGAACCGTGGCTTCAGAGCAAACCCGTAACCAACGAGGGTGGGGGTGGGGAGTGGGGGGCAGGATCAATGGTGCGGATGGACGTAGTTAGAAAGTGGAAACTCACTGTTGATCTACAAAAGTGAACTTGCCGTCGATTGCACAGCGGGTTACGAACTCGGTGGCTTTGACGTTAACGTCTTTTGGAGGCTGGTGGGAAATGTGGGGGTGGAGGCGGCACACCGTCACCAGGCAGTTCAGGCTGGAGGTTTCCTTGTCTGCGGCGTCGCCCTCGGGGTCCAGCTGGTTGCTTGGCCAAGTCCGCATGTATCCAGTGCAGTGGAGGGTGCAGTATCTGTAGGTCTCTGTGGACAGAAACATGTGAAGCAACACTCAATGTGTTTTGTTTGTTGGAGAACATTAATGTTTAAACAGGATCATGAAAAGGAAGACAGCAGACAGGTCAGAGGTAATGTTGTAGAGAGGTTTAAAGCAGGATTAGGTTGCTAAAGCAATCTCCACCAGGTGGAGGTTGCAAAGGAGTTGAAAATCGGGTGGAGGTTCACCTTCCAGCAGGACAACAACCGCAAACACAGGCATAGCTACAGCAGAATGGTAGATTAAAACATATTCATCTGTTAGAATGGCCCAGTTAAAGTGTTAAATTTTAAAATCAGGGCTCACAGAAACTTGATCAAATCTGACTGAGCTTGTGCTCCTTTGGAAAGACGAATAGGTCAGAAATGCACATGTAGCTGCAGCGATATGTATTTGGGGGGGTTGAATACAAATGCACACTACACTTTTAAGATGCAGTGCAAACTAAACGTATGAGGCACCTGGAAAGCTATTGATTCTCCATTGCAGTTATTAGGTTCTACCACAAGATGGCGTCAGACCCTGAGTATTGGCATATCAGGTTTACAGTAAGCAGATCTTGGACCATTTAACTTGTTTGTTGTTTATGCAAAGAAACCACACAGACCTACTTTGTGTGTTTTAAATTGTCTCGTCTTATTTTCAGTAAAAAAAAAAAAAACTAAACAAACAAACAAAAAAAAAAACACTATTGTTTTTTTACAGTCAATTTACAGTCAATCTCTAAAGTTGAACAAAATAGTTTTTACAGAAGAAAATCTTTAGAGTGTTTCTCCTTTTTTATGAACTGATGGATTTTATTTATATCGAGTTCATCAAACCTAAACAGCTCTTCATACGTAAATCCATTCATTTATTTTTAGGTTGCATCTGCTGGTGCATAAAGAAATCCACAGTTTTTTTCTGTGACTGCTAAGAAGCAGTTCATAGTTTTTCAACATTCAATCCAAATAATAATTAGGTCAGGAGTGGGATCACAGAGCAGTACTATCTTTGACCCCTCTGTGACCGAAACCAAATCACAACATTTTTTTTGTTTTGTTTTACCTGTATGAACCATGTTCTTCTGTTCCTTGTTAGACACTAATCTCCCCACCAAAAAGAGCATTTATATATGTTAATAATGTTTGGGGTGTTATTCATGGGTTCTTCTCTGCAACTGTTTTGGTCAAAGTACAGAATGGTGCACAACTCAGTATTGAAAGCTCCTGGTTTCTACATCATTCAGGCAGAATTTCTGTGAATAATTCTCTCAGTTGGATTTATAACAGCTATTTCAGTGGTCAAGCTTTAAATATGGTTGGAAGGAAGGAAGGTAGGAATGATAAAAAGAAAGGAATGGACAAAGAGGGAAAGGAACAAAGGAAAGAAGGAAGGAAGTAACAAAGGAAGGAATGAAGGAAGAAAAGAGAGAAGGAATGAGAAAAGGGTGGAAGGAAAGAAGGAAGGAAGAAAGGAACAAATTAAAGAACGAAGGAAGGAACATGAAAAGGAAGGAAGGAACAAAAATTGTCGTTTTCCATAATTATCCAGAGTTGAATGAAATGAATAAAATTCCAGAGTTTTCCAAACTGTATAGGAACACTGAAAGCTTCATTTCTTAGCATTCTCTAAGGCTGATTTGCTTTGTACTACATCTGGGTGACTGATGATCATGTGAGCTTTACTCTGTCCAGACAAAACTTACCTCTTGTATCAGCCGATAAGCATGGCCTGTTCCAGTCATGCTTCCTAATCTCAGCCCTGCGGCTAACGAGCCCATCTGCTGACTTGTCACATGTGTGGTGCAGGTGTGCAACAGGGTCGTTTCAGAACCTGACAAACTGCGGCGCCACTCAACACCCACCTTTCTTCTTAGAAGCACCGGGCAGTGAGTGCTTGTCTTCGTGTTTCCCTGTGACCCGACTGTGCTTCATCCGGCAGAAGAAGGATCGCCGAGCTCCAGTGCCCAAGTGGGACAGCCTGGTGGGGGCTTCAGCCTGGACCTGAACACCAGCTGCACAGAGAAAATGGCACATGCACTGACACAAAGCACCTGATTTTATTCTGGTTTGCTTCCTGTTAAATCAGGTCTGATTTTGTTTTGCTTCCAGTCTTACTTGATGCGTCGACGAGGCGTTGCTGGGAGAGCATCTCTGAGGACGAAAGCTGTTCCTTCACCTTGTGGATATCTTTGGGGTGGAGGAAATCGAACAAGCTCTGCCCAGTTAGCTCCAACTGTAAATGAAAGACGTGCATTAGTAATCTGTTTCTAACTTCAATCTGAAACACTCATGGTGCAACTCATATTTTATCAATACATATTCAATTTAAAGTATAACAAAGAGCTTAGGCTTATTTTTAATGTTTCTAACTCCAAATTATAGATTCTTCAAGGTTTGAAGCAGATTGTAAAAGTTTCCATCCTGAAATTTTCACAGTTTTTCACTTTATAACCATAACTTTCATTGTATTTTATTGGGAATTTGTGTGACAGTTCAATATCAATTAATGTTCTAACATGGCAAAACATGAAAAAGTTCCCAAACTATAAATATTTTTTGCATGGTACTGTAGATCATTTCATTTTCATGGCTCAGTGCATTCATAAATTCTATTTTGATTCAGGACTTCATCAGAAACCTTGTTATTTTTCTTACTAGGCATAAGTATTGACAACAAAATGCGTAGTAAAGGCTGAACAGACCTTGCTGAAGTTAAGGGTCTTGGAGACAGACTCGGAGATGAACAGGATCTTTGCCCGATCGCACCTTACAACTAACAGGAAGCCATCTGCCGCCTAGAGACAAAAACATTAAGAAAATCAGGAAATAAGAAATACTGAGTTCCAAAAGAGGAAGTGGATATGCTGTGGGAAAGTTGAGACAACAGTGGAGGGATGTGATGGGAACCATAATCCCAAACTGGGAAGGCTGGCTTTAGTAAATCCAAGCAATAACATATGGCCTCCCTGTTCTGAAAAGTGTGGGAACAGATGTATCAAGCTTTTAAAGCTTAGAGGGGGTAACTGCCAATATTGTGAGAGCAGGAAAAGGGTATAATGCAAGTGGGGAGAACGTATGTAGTGTGGTACACACTACTGTACAGCCATTGAAAATAATGTGGTTATGACTACGGGTTAAAAATATGTAACACATGACTGAAATAGCAACAACTCATGTCTTATAACATTTTAAGACAAATACTAACTTAAAAAGCACAAGCAGAACTTTAAAGTCTAAAATTCAGGTTCTCCTTATGATCATCAGTAAGCGTGACCACCTCTATAAAAGCAGGAGCTTTGGCAGTTTGCTGCTCTGGAGAATACACAAGGTACTCCAATGTCAAGACAGAAAGACACCAGCAATGACTTTAGAGAAGCATTCAAATCATTAGGTTTATAGGTCCATTCCAACTCTTGTAAATATTCATATATGTCTTAGGATGTTTTCACACCTGATAGTCCAGTAGACTCAGTTTGATTGGGGGCCAAAATTTGTTACATTTTCAGTTGTTGCGGTTTGCTTTCACACTGCATTGTATCAAACAAATCAAACCCTTTGACCAACCTGTTTACTTCCTCGTTTGTGATGGCGCTGCAACAAGAACCACTGAAGGAAACAATACAAAAACTGCTAAAGAAGACACTGAACACAACTCCCTTCTTTATGAAATGTAAACAGAAATAGAGTGGCATCAGATTGGAGCGGTTCTAGGATTTCTCTCTTGTCTTTGGGAAAAGACCATGAGCCATTTCTCCTGCTAATACTAGACTCATGCATTTATTTTGGTTGTATTTACCCAGAATGCCTGCGCTATAGTCTGCTTCCTGCTTTAGGAGCGATCTCCGGTTCACATGTGTATTTGACCCGCACCAGTGTTCCTTTAAACTGAACCAAAACCTAGGTCTTTAGGCAGACCAGAGTTCGCTTTTTTGGTCCGCAACAGACTTTGATTACGCATTCACACCTTCCCAAACGAACTGCATTTTACAGGCAAACAAAGAGAGTTCGATTAAAATGGACTTAACATAGCTGGTGTGAAAGCACCCCAAGTTACCATGTTGAAGCTACGCATAGCTGAACTGTATGTTTTATAAAATTTGCCAGGAAAAAGCCTAATCTCTAAAAGGAAAAGCACAAATTTTAGTTTAACGATTCAGCTGAAAAAGTGATAGTTCTAATAAAACATAGTTTGGACAGAAAAGACCAAAATGCAGATGCCTGGACAAAGAGAACAGTGCAGTTTTAAAAAAAAAAACAAAACACAAACACCTCATACCAGCTGTCAAGCACAGCAGTGGAGGGTTGATGATATGGATTTATTTAGACCTGGGTACTTTACAGGCTTTAAGTCGAAAATGAACTCCTTAGCTTTCAAAAATATTCTGGAATTAAGTGTCAGGACATCTGTCCCATACCTTAAGTTGAATCAGTCAATAGGCAGCTGATCCCAAGTTACCTAGCTACCTAGCTTTAAGAGATGGTAAGAAGAAGGTGGCTTCATGTGTTGTCCTTGTAAATTGCCCAAGGGTGTATTTCCATTTTACCAAGACATTTAAATAATCAAAGCAAACTAGTTGTGATTTTAGCTCTTAGAATTTTACCCTGAGCAGAAGGTGGCGGAGGTCATCATGAGGCAGGATGGAAGGCTTGTGTTTGGTGTCTGCAAAGGCACCACTTGCCCCAGCTGAAATTACATAAAATCCACTCTTTTAGACCATCTGTACCCACATTTTCAACAGTAGTGTTAATGTTTATGAGTTACCTTTGAGGGCTTTCAGGTGTTGTACAGCTTTCCGTAGAACAGTGAGCTTGTCAAGTTTTCGTGCCATGGGCTGACAGGTAGGGATCATGGCGGAAAGCTCGTCAATGAGGTTGTTCATTTTGTCCCTCCGCCGCTTTTCAATCTGCCGGTGAGGCTCCCTGCAGGTACATATTTCCACATTTCCCTCTTTTATATTTAAATTTTGACGGCGGTAAAATAAAGTGATAAATTCAGTGAAGAACCGATAAAGCTTGTAGAACTCATTGAAGAGCCATTGATCTCAAAAGTTCCTTAAATACTTAAACGATTCAGACATGCATGTTCACCTGAAGCATTTCATTTTGACTTGTTGATCCTCCCCCTCAGATCTACAAAGAAAACGATCACAATCAAATTTGATGTATTGTCCATAAACAACAGGTAAAACCTGAAGGTTCTGTGTACCTGCTGAGTTCATCCTCCAAGTTGAAGTTGAGGCTTTGCCTGTGAGATCAGACGAAATGTAAGTCATTTAATACTCCACAGGGACAATGTGTCCTGTGTCCATAGCGCAGTGTCCCGTTTATGAAAATACATAGGAGTAAAATGACACCAAGGTTGTTTATTGCCACAAACAACACCCGCTCTTACTGTACATGGGTGTCTGACCTCTCCTCCACCTCCCCTTTCCGTTTCCTTGGCAGCTCGACAGATGGCATTGTGGATCCTGCTTGGCTTGGCCCCTCCTCCTCTTCTGGAGCTCTGTCTAATATATGAAAACAAGCAGGACACAAACGTAGCAGACTGTGAATGAACACTGCAGCCTGGAGCCCAAAAAGGGCCCAGGCTGTGATATCATATCACAGCATCAGCAGGACATAAAATGCAAATAGAGACAGTTGGGAATTTTCCCCAATGATCTGTTGAAAAAACTTGTGTCTTGAGATTCACTGGGATAAAACTCTGACAATATCGCCTGTGTAAACATTGTTGTTTCCTACCGACCATAATGTTCTCTGATGCCGGTCGGCTCATGGATGTCAAGAAAAAATAAAGTAGAAAAAAAACAGGTACAGCTTTTTGCCTGTTATGGCTCCTGTTCCTGGTTGAAGTTTATTCAAGAGTGTTGGAAATGAAGTGATGACCAGTTGTTGAATCTAAGATTCAAGAGGGGGAGTCTAGTATTCATACTGGTCAAGGAACAGTGGATTAGATTATCACTGAAAAGCAAAGAGGGGTCAGGAGTTTGATCTTGTTGTTCACATGAGTTTGAGATGAGGTGCAAGTATCACTTCAAGAGGATGTCTGGCCTCTACTTTGCCAAAATAAAAACTGTGTGCTTGTTCTGGGTACAGAGTCAAATTTGTTCCTTGAGCATGTCCTTCTCCACCAGGGCTGACCCTGACACATGGTCATATTATGAGTGTTGACAGACAGGATCTCCAGGTACAGTTGTGGAGAGGAGGTGGTCTGGTTTGAGAACTTCAGGGTCTCATCTTTCAGAGGATGTGGTAGAGTTATCATCTTCAAGCAAGGGCTCCCTGACCATAGTGATAATTCACTTAAGTAAACAACTTTGCTTAACTTGACAGAAAACCATTCTTTGTAGTAATAGCGTCAAGATATTCTCTGTACGGAGAAACGAGCTGTACACATTGCTCAGGTGTAATCTTAAACGTCAGGGCAACCTCTTTAACTGGCAACAGATTTTCAACTTGTTCCAAGTCGGGTGACTAAACATGTCATCCTATCAGCTTCATTTTAATTCTCTGAAACCTACTGAGTTTCATTGGCTTTGTATTCAGGATAATTAATTTGTTGAAAAATCAATTTATGTTTCATCTTCAGTCTTATCAAGAATATCCTGGTAGATTTCTCCATCCTTCCATCAGTTATATGAAGTCTGACTATTGTTAAACTATATTCTAAAAACAGCCCCACATCACCATGTTTCCACCACTAAATTTCACTGTTGGTGTTTGGTGTTTTTGGCATGATGTCCAATGCCATCTTTCACCAAATGTGCTGAGTACAGTAACATCCACATGACTAGACTATAGTCTCCCAGTCTTTTATGGTCTTGTTCTAATGTTCTGCTGTACACTTAGAAGTGAGCTTTAGCTGGCTTTATCTTCAGCAGTGGAGTCTTATGTGGTGATTGTCTATAGAGGCTGAGGCCTTTAAGTGCATCACTTATTGTTTTCATGAAAGAAAAACATTTCTATTAATTCCAGGTCTTTCTGAAAGTTCCCTGTGAGTTGGTCCTTGGCTCATAAACAACACTTCTGGTTATTCTGGACTCCTCTGGAAGAAAACATGTAAGTAGCACCTGGTCCTCTGGCTGTGGCCAGGCCTTCTCGTGGTCTTATTTATTCCAACGACTTTCTGTCAGGTTAAAGTCAGGACTCTGCACAGGCCAGCCAAATTCTTTTACAACAAACTAGTTCATCCATGTCATTTTACATGTCTTGTTTTGCACACAGTCATGTTGGAACTGAATGGGGTCATCCATAATCTGTTCCCACCAAGTTGGTAACATGAAATTATCCAAAGATGCCTTCCTATTCTGGGACAAAGGCCCTTCCACTGAAAGAACTCTTGTTCTTTTACTGGTTCAGTTTGGGTTGCTTCCAACTTCGGCGCTTTGTTGACAGCCGACACCCATTTCCACCAGTTTGGGGAACCAAGCATGTGTCGTCAACAGTGGGGGTTACACAATGCAGTAGGACAGCATAGTAGCAAGCTGGCGGAGCTGGCTGACCTGTGCTCATTACTTATTTGTTCACATATCTTTCTTTAATTTAGCAATCCACAGAACTTTCAACTGATCACCAACACAGTGTTCATTCTTACTGCACATAACAGAGAAACTAATGTCATAAAATAACAGAGATGCTGATAACTTCATACAGTGGTGCCCTTATCAGGTGATAATGGAAATAGGGTGTCTCTGCTTTCTAGCCCAAAATAAAATCAGCTGTTGGGTTTCCTCAACAGACCACTGCACAATCTTCACTGCCATGCTTGTTTGTTGTTTCTTTCTTCAGTTGACCAGCTTTTTTCTTCAGCTGTTGACCAGCCCATGGGTGATGTCATAGTTCACGCCAAAAACCCCAGCTATTCTGTGGTGCCTGAGTTGAACCACAGTTCACGCAGCGGAACCTTTTTTTTCTGTGGAAACACACAACACCAGTTAGAAAGCATTCGAGAACCGGAAGGAGCTCTGTACTGCTTTGGTGGAAAAGGCCTAATTCCCTTCAGTGGATCTAAGGTGCCACTCCTGAAAAACAGCCCCACATTGTAATTCCCTCTACTCCAAACCTTACACTTGACACAGTGTAGTCAGCCAAGTCCTATTCTCCTGGCAACTGCCAAGTCCAAGTCCAATGGATTGGCAAACAGAGAAACATGATTAACCACTCCAGAGAACTGCTCGAGAATCCACTTGTGATGTGCTTTTCACTGCTAAATCCAATACTTTGAGTTGTACTTGGTGAGGTAAGACTTAGATACAACTGTTGGCCATGGAAATCTATACCAGCAAGCTCTCAAGCAAGGGGGCGATGGTGGTAGGAGTTCGTACTGTAATTGGTGGGTTCAAGCCCCCACTCCGTCCACCTCTGTCATTGTGTCTTTGGGCAAGACACTTCACCCACCTTGCTTGCTGGTGGTGGTCAGAAGGGCAGATGGTGCCGGTGCATGGCACCCTTGCTTCTGTCAGACTCCACCAGTCTGACTACAATCCAGTAGTCAGACGCTACCTTCAGCGTGTGAATGTGCCTGTGAATGGGAATAACTGATTTCATTGTGAAGCGTCTTTGAGTGTCCAGAAAAGCACTGTAGAAGTCTGATATCATTTCATTTAATTTTCTCTCCAAGCACTGTTGTTGAGCTAAAGTTGAAGGCCCTATGAAGGTTGGGTGTCTGACTCTGCAGAAAGTTAGGTACCTCTGGCCACTTTGCACGTCTGTGAATTTACGTCGATTACCTTTTCACAGTGGAGTTGTTGTCGTTCCCTATCGCTCTAACTTACATGAACTGTGGGATTTTTAGGAGCAAGGAAATTTCACTGGACTGACTGCACAAGCTGCATCCTGCCTGTCCTGAGAGCAACCCATTCTTTCACAAACTTGTTTAGAAGCAGTTCATGCTTAAGGGCTGTATTTAGCACATTTCAGGCCATGGAAGTGATTGGAACACTTGAATTCAAGGATTAGAAGGGGTGACCCAATACTTATGCCAATTTGGGGTATATTTTCTGAGAAAACCCTCTATTTCTGCCAATATTTTTTCCTCTTTTATCCTTCAGTTGCCAACCACATTCCTTTCTCATACACTCACTCAAACTTAACTGCTTTGCCTCAGTCTCTCTCTGGAATCATCTGTTTCTAGGCGAATTGTGACGCACAAGCTGAACGCTACCATCAAATGCCACAAAACCTTGAGCTGTGCCAGTTTGGGATTTTAAAAGGCACCAGTGAGTAAATAAGGTTTGGGCTGTGTCTTACCTAATCCTTATATAACTGCTGGAACACTGACCTACTTACAACTCATGGGTGCATACTTTAAATTGTGACATCCATTTATGAAATGTAAAACCTGCACGTGAGGAAGACTTTTCAGTGAGATAGCTGACCACAACTGACCTATATGCTCCAAAAGGAGAGAAATAAGTGCCTCAGTTGATTTACTGACTGCATTTTTCTCAACGAATTGTAATATATTCGATTTATGAAAATGGCAGTATTTTTAGGTTAAAGTAACTTTTTCAGCGCAGTAGTCCAAGTAAAAATTGATGATTTATCAGCTAAAAATATAAAATAAATTAGCTTGAGATGTCATAGTGACCCCTCTCTCACTCACAAACAACACTAAATAATACACAGGAAGGATTAAATCAGAAGTGGGGAAAAATTAGACATATTTTCTTTAATCTTTCCAGTGCTGTTTAGTGGATCATCACTGATGCACAGGAGGAAACACCAGCTCTCTGCTCCACCCACTGCAGATCTCTGCAGCTGATCCTGCACAACACACTGCGTCCTTCATCAGATGGTTCTTCCACACTGCTCCCCCCTACCCCCACCCAGGTCTGGCATGTAGAAAGCAATGCTTAGGGAAAACATATATATGGTCAACTCTGAGGCACAACTGTAGTGACAGGAGCACTGAGGAGAGGCCAGGCTTACAAGGCGCCATGGTGATGACGTACAGGAGGGGAACAGAAGGATGAGGTGAAAGCACGATTTTCTGTTTAATTCCACTTGAATAACTTGGAAGAATTTGTTGGTGGACAATAAACAGCCATTTAGACAGTTAGTTTGAGGTCATGTTAAGTTGCTATTAGGGCCTGAGTTTAATTCTCATCATTTGATCTCTTTTAGCAGCCATGAGTTTTGAAATCATTGGGTATTTTTGGCATTTTTGACTTAATAAAGCCCTCTTTCTAATCTGAAATTATTACTGTTTCCTAATGCTAAACCTACTCAATCCTTCTTATTATTCTTGAATAATAATAATAATAATAATAATAATAATAATAATAATAATAATAATAATAATAATAATAAGCTTGATAAACTAATGATAAGGTAGGAGAAATCGACATGAAATGAGTGGCAAAAGTTTTTTGTAGCACAAGGGACCTTTATTTGGTGTACTCAGCCAGGAAATGGGCAGAGAGAAAAGGCAGGGGGAGATACAGCAAAAGTCCCAAGCTTGGGAATCAAGCCCTGGATGTTTGCGTTGCGGACTAATAGCCTCTGTAAACGGGGCGCACACTCTGTCTCTACAACTTGCACCGCCCCACTACCAAAGTTGAAAGAGAAACTTTGAAAAACAACAAGAAATAAGGAACCAGACTGAAATTTAGCTGACTTTTAAGCTTGTTTTTGTGAAAAAAAAAAAAAAAAAAAAGGTTCTCACACTTTTCTTAATTTCCAATTAAAATATATTAAAGGTGAATTTTCAAGATTTTCCACCCTCCCCTTCTGGAAAAATAAAAAGTTGCTAAATATTCACATTTGTAAAATAATAATGAATGAAATTAGATGTCATAGTTCTTAATATGAAAGACATGTTTCATAATGTTACCTGCAAAAGCAAAGAAATATATATGGGATAGCGAAGGGAAAAAAAACTTTTTCCAGGATAAATACACCACAATCAGCCCTACAGCTTCACGCATGGGAACTCCAGCAGCAGCTCGCTTCGTCCAGCATCACTCCTTCTGTACTGATTCGTTTAAAAGAGGATACTATATTACCAGCACACTGCAATCTGTTTCTCAGTTAAAGCTGTATCTTTTTAATAAAGTCTATTTTCACAGTCAATAATCTGTTATTTGCAGGCTGTGAAACATCAGGAAAAGTTTGAGCTATTCTTAGAACTGCTATCTATGCATACAGGAACTGAGACAACAGTTCCAGAGCCAAGGCTGTTTAAGGTCATTATCAACATGATCCAAGACTTGGATGATTTATTATTTCCTAGCCCAGTTTGAGGTCATGATTTTATGCACGGCATATTACTGGCATACTATTGATGAAACTACTAACAACAGTGAATCAAAATTTTTGCATTGGACTATACAACCAAATTATAACTTCAGATAAAAAGTTCAAGAGGTGTGAAAACCTTTGCAATGCACTGTGCATCTCACAGTTTTATTTGCACATGAAGTATCAATGTTTGAACAAGGATACATACAGGGGGAATATAGTTGAGAATGTTAGGTTCTTTTTTTTTTTTTTTTTTTTTTTTTTTTTTTTTTTTTTTTTTTTTTTTTAATTAAATTATAAAAAGTAAGAAAAGATTTTTAGGCACTAGATGCCTTTATTTAACAGTAATTGGACTGTTAGGAAAGACATGTCGCAAATGGGCCGAGACCAGGAATCGAATCCAGGACTAGAACCCAGGACAACCGCGTCGAACACCACAGGCTCCGCACATGGTGCGCGCGCTCACCAGCCGAGCCACCCAGTGCGTGCAAATTTAATTTTTAAAAATGTGAAAGGAGGGAATTGCTGAGAATGTGTGGTCACTGTCTTTAAAAAAAAAACAAAAAAAAACAAAAAAAAAAAAAAAAAACGTGTTTTATTGGTACAGGACAAGCGAAGAGTTCTGTTTTTGTCTATTTAAGTCCTAATTTGCTTGTATTTGAGTAGTTCCGATATAATGATGGGTATGTAGATAAGCCAAAGTCTCAACCTGTTTATTTCGAATATTATGCCTAAAATAACCAGAACTCAACTAAACTGAATTTTTGGAACTGCTAATTTACAAATATATTTAATTTATTGAGGGCGAAAAAAACACATTTTTAACTTACTGACAAGCTAAACTTCATTAAACACTGCTGTTGAGTTTTGAGAGTGATTTTACATTCTTTAGACCAAATTGAGTTTTGGTTAATCAGAACGTCACACAGAACTGTACAAATTTAACAGAACCAAAAACTCGTTTTTCAGGGACATTCCTACGTCTGCGAACTATTGTGGCACTTTCTCGAGAATTTTTTCATGCTTGACATTCCTGCACTCCTCCCTGGGCTGATTCAGCGGCTCTCTGCCACCGCAGGAACCAGCTGCCTCCCCCTGCTGCTCAGCGAATGCAGCGCTGCTCTACTGATCTACTGACCCACTTTCGGGTGGAAGCCTGAACGAGAAACTATATCCCTTCGAAACACGTGACGCAGGGTCGCTAAGCTCTTGAAGGAGCAAACATACAGAAAGGCTCCGGCAAGCGAGAGAAACATGGCGGTTAAAGCTAGAAATATAATATTGATTACAAATTAAACTCGAGAGGTATGCTTCGTCATTGCGGCGTTGACGTTTGCTAACGGAGCGTTGCCTGGTGGAAATGCAGCAAAGCCGCTTCATGCGCGTGCTTACTGTTGCTCGGACGTTGAATGAAAAACAAACGACGTGGAGCGCGCGACTGGACGACTCAACGGCGATCTAGTTAATCAGCGTTAATTTCACACGGATAGCCAGACTGGCTAAACAAGTAGCTGAAAATTCCCTATATATTACAAACAACAGTGTCGAAATAGACTTTTTCCATTTTAAATATCTTCATTTAAACATGTTTACAGTTAGAATTAGCAAAGAAGGTGAGGCAGGAGTTCAACAAGAGAAAACAAACAAACTAGTATCAACCCAAAGTAAAGTTAGGACAATATTAATCAGAGCACAATAAGAGCTTACCTGCCGGTTTGTCCACCGTGCCATCGGAGCCCCCGGTTGACATGCCTGCGGACTGGAACCGGTGCTCCCGGTGAAGGGCTACGGGGAGCCGCCGCGCATGTTGAGACACCAGCTGTTGTGGTGTAATGCATAGAAGAGACGGTGGGAAGGAGGGAGCTTCAGATAGCTGGGGTGTTGTATAATTGACTTCATTTTTTTTCACACACACCCCACCCCCCTCCTCGAGTAGTTCCTTTTTTTTTTTTTTTCTTTTACAAAGAACTCTGTGAGTGGAGTGGAGTGAGGTGGGGTGGGGGTAGAAACGCCAGGGATGTGTGTGACAGAGGAATACCTCTTTTCTATAGTGGAGAGAGAGAAAGGAGGAGAGTTCACCCTGGTCTTATCCTTCATTATGATTCATTCATGTCCAGTCGAAAACGCTGCTACATTCTGAGGATATTTATTGTCAGATGTTATTATTTAATTACCGCCAGTCACAGAAAAAAAAAAAACTTTTCTGCGTGCATTTATGGTTATGTTGAATAAAAATATAACACTGATTTCAGTTTGTCGTTGCAGACGTGTAATAATCCATTTGCAGGAAAATGAAACGGACTGACAGGAAGCGGGGAATGAGCGCACGGCAGCGCTGATAAATTCATGTTTGATTCTTGCCGAATGGAGCCAGGTCACTTACTGCACCGCAGAGAGAAGATTTCCTCTTCCCCTCCCCGTGCCGTACACGTTTTGGTGACCTCAATAAGAGCCACGAGCGCGTCACGCATCTGACGCCGCAGCAAGCTCTCTCGCTTTCTTCCTCTCAGAGCAACGACAGAAGCGACGTCTCACTCTGTTTATTTCACCAAATCTATTTTCATCTAAAAAAAAAAAAAAAAAAAAAAAAAAAAAAAATAATAGGACACATTTTTATCAAACTAAATATTTCCTGTCTGGTCATTTAAGATTGCAAATAATTTATTTTACTGAATGCCATAGTAATGACGGAATTCTTCACAATTCCAAGTTTGGATCATACTTGGGAACAATTTACAAATGTCTGAAGCTGAAATAGCTGAAATATTCATCTGTTCAAACAATTATATGCAAAGTGTATGTTTTCAGGTTTAAAATGTGTGACTTAACCCCGTAATACAAAAAAACAAACAAACAAACAAACAAAAAAAAAAAAAAAAAAAAAAAAAAAAAAAAAAAAAACAAAAAAAAAAAAAACACACACATGAAGATGCTTGCTGAAACTAAGAGGCTAAGGTAAGAGGCTGTCATTTTTCAGAGTGCAATAAGTCTAGTACTTTCATTGGCTGAAAAACCACTCAGAGGAAGAAGCAGTTATTCGTATGTTTGGCCATAATCATTACATCTGGAAAAAAAATGAGAACGCTTGCACAAAAAATAGTTGTCAAGTTGTCTGTTGTCAAGCAGAGGGGTGGTAGCATTATCTTGTGCAAGTTGGTTTGTATTTATTCAGTTATTTTATATTCCTGTGTTGTGTTGCATGGTATTGTGAAATTATTTTCACTGTCAGTAACAGTGAATGTTAGGGTCCATTTGAGGAGCAAGAGGACAAATGAAAAAATGTAATTACATAAATGCTGAAAAAATTACGTTATTTTAACATAATGGATTCAACTTCTAAATCATATTTTATATATTTACAGTTGTGTACTTAAATATATTGACATTTTTCACTAAATTTAATATATTTTTTAATTTATTTATTAAAACTAGTGTTTTATAGTAAGCCTGAAAAATTTATGGGCATTTTGCTGGAACATTTAGACGATTTCTTCTGAATACATTTTAAAAGAAATAGTAAATGGACTGATATAGCAAACTCTAAAATATGAAGGATAAAAACTTTACTTTGCCAAACTGTATGTTGATGCGAACAATAGTCTCTGTGGGCGAAAAACAGACGTGGGCTATCACTGTGAATTTTAGTGAAAACACTCACTTTGGGGAGTTTTGTAGGACAAAGGATCAGCAATATACACAAGGAGTGATAGGTCACTATTAACATTGACGATCTTCGGCGCTCACCTACATAGTGTTATTCGAGACCTTTGCACGAGACTTTACATAAGAAAGAAGGCTGCACGTGCCAGCGAGAAACGTGCTGACCTATATATTATATAACTCGGGTTCACGTGGCCTCGGGCGGCTCATTAACCCATTTATAAAGCGTCTGTGGAGAAAGTGCGGCGTTTCCACGAACTTCAGCTGCCCATCAGAACACCAGAGAGATCAGGTAACACCGAAACAGATATTACAAACATATTCTGATGTTTCGGAGCAGTAATGAAGTCAATACCTGTACTTCTTAAAGGTTGACATATATGACAAATATAGACTTAGAAAGATGTAAATCTATCTATCTATCTATCTATCTATCTATCTATCTATCTATCTATCTATCTATCTATCTATCTATCTATCTATCTATCTATCTATGTTCTGCCTTAACAGAGCAAAAACATTCTTTTCAGAGTTCTTATATTTACAACCACCAGACCATTTGTAAATAAACCAACTTTGGCTCATTGCTTATGCCTCTTGGGAATGATTAATAAACGAAATTGTTCTTTATCTTTTTTCATGACAGAGGAATGCTGCCCAGTTTTTAAATCAGCATATATTTCAGTGTGTCCATTTAATAACCAGTGAAGTAATGGTAAGGAAATTTGCTTGTCAGCTGCTAATCAAATGAAACATAAGGATAACCTACAGTGTTTTTTTTATACTTCACATTTGATGGTGCCCAGGAAACCCTAACCTGGTGGGAACCCTCAGGGAATGTTTCCTAAAAGTTTCTTAAAGAGAACATGGAGAACCCTCATGGAATTTTTCTCTGAGGTTTAATGTGTTTGAAACATTTTTGAACACTTTAAGGAATGTTTCCTGAAGGTTAGATTTAACAATTACAATGTGACCTTTAAGGAACCTTCCAGAAATCTTACCCCTAAGGTTCCCTGAATGTTAGTTGGGATATTCATGATGTTGTCTCTCTGTAAGCCTCCAGGGAAGGTTCAAAAGTGTCAAAAAAATAACCTTAAGGGAAAAGCCCTAAAGGTTCAGTTTGGTTAGATGTCATATTCATTGTCTGATTTTATTGAAACACTTAGGGAATGTTCCCTAAAGGTTCCATGACGATTAGCTTCAACATTTACAGGAACCTTTAAGGGACATTCCCTAAATGTCCCATGAAGATTAGCTTCAACACTGTATGACTTTCTGGAAACATACAGAGAACATTCCTAAAGATTTGTTGCAACATTGATAGTGAGTTCCTAAAGGTTCTCTGATCTCTGACCTTCAACATTCACAGTGTAACCTTTGAGGGACCCTCAAGGGACATTCTCTAAGGGTTCCCTATAGGTTGGTTGCAAAATACAAAGTGTGATCTCTCAGGAACTTCTAGAAAACATTCCATAAAACTTTACTGAAGGTTAGCTTTGACAATTACAGTTGGATCCTTTGTGAACCTTCACAGAATATTACCTAAAAGTTCCTTGAAGGCTTGTTCCAACATTGACTGTGTAGCAGTTTGGGAACCTTTAGGGAACACTTACGAAAAGTCCTGTGAGGGGGTAACATCAACTCTCACACCATACATATCTTCCAGAGAGGATTGCCTAAGACTCCTTAAAGATTAGGCTTCTCATTTATAGTCTGATTCTTTGGGAACCTTCCCTAAAGGTTCACTAAATATTAGCTTTAAAATTCAGTTTGATCCTTTGACAGTCTTCAAGGAATTTTCGCTGGAGACTATTGGTGACATTTACAATGTTACACTTTGAGAATCTTTACAGAATGCTCCCCTACCATGTCTTAAGGTTCTGTAAGGACCAGTGTCAAATGTCATACTTTTTGTATTATGACTTTCAAAGCACTTTTCCTAAAGGTTCCCCAAAGATTAACAACTACATTCACAATGTGACACTTCCGAAAGCTTTGGGAAATGTTCCCTTAAGGTCCCTTGAAGACTGACTGCAGTATTCTTTAGGAACCTCCAGGGAATGTTCTCTGAAGGTTCATTGAAGTCCAGCTTTAAACGTTCAGTGTGACTCTTTGGGAATTTTTGGGGAACTTTGCCTAAAGGTTTGAGAAGGCAACAGCTGCAGTAGTAAAACCTGGGAACCTTCAGGGAAACCTCTGTAAAGGTTCTATAAGGTCTGTTGTCAGCTTTAATACTTTTCACAATTCAGAAGAACATTGGCATTCAGAAGAACCTTAATTGAACTTTCTTTGAATGTTTCCCAGATATTACCTCTAATTTCCACAGTATGACCCTTGGGAACCTCCAGGGATTGTTTTCTAAAGGTTCTGTGAGGTCGAGTGTCAACTTTTACACTTTTCACAAGATGACCTTAAGAAAACCTTTTAATCAGTGTTCCTTAACAGTTACTTTTATCTTCATACATTTATTTTTCTCCAGAAATGGCTAAACTTGAAGTTCTGGTATAGTTCCTATATAATGTACAGTGTTTGTACATTATATAGGCTACATGTACATCATACAGGTACCCAGAGTTCAGCAGCTAAAATCACTGGGCAGAATCTGTTATTTACAGAGACCGGTAGTTGCTGATAATGAGGCAGAACAGTTAAAACTGGATACTACAGAATAAGCTTCCACCGTGCTATGGTGACAAAACGGTTACGGCATGATGACTCTATCACTTCTTCCATCAGGTGAGTTATCGAGCACGTAAGTAACCCGCTCGCTGTAGGCTTTCTGTTGTAATCTGATTTCGTGGCACAAACCAGAAACCTGGTTTCCTTAATGGGGGGGGGTAAGGGATTAAGAGAAACTCAGTTCACTAGATTTGCAGGGTGGGATGGGACGGCATGAATTCTTGACATCATATAATGATGACTCGCATGGTGGTTTTCTGTGTTTCCTCATAGCTACTGTTTTACTACATATGATAACCTGGGGCACAATGGTTTTTAAAGAACAATGACTATCTGTGAAAATAATTTTTAAGACTACTGACTTCAAAATGCCATTATTTATATGTAACATTGAATGATAATTATTAAAGATGACTGGCATACTTTGATTTTGTAATTGAATCTCTACAATTCCTGGGTTAGGTTGTTCTTATGCATCCATTCATTCATTCATTAGGTCTTGATCAAAAGAAAATGAAATAAAAGCTCGCCAAGAGCTCCCTCTAGTGGCCCAACAAGAACAAAGTAAGGATTTTTGATTCCACACTGTGAAAGCTGCCTCTTCTACAGCGTCATTTCATTTGGTTTGCACCTTGTTTGTGTTTATTGCCATTGCTTAGAAAGTAGAAAGAGTTCAAATTAAGTATCATGTAATTAATTAAAGTATAAGTACCATTCGGAAATATTATAAAGAGACATTTTAAATTTAGGAGATATGATTCAGTAGACATGACTAAGTTAAACCACACTGCATTGTTGGTCTTTGTTGATTAAATTGAACTTAATTTTCCAGTTTACCCTACACTGAAGCAAAGAAGCAAAATACTTTTAACAGCTTTTATTTATTATTTTCATGAAATAATTGGATAAGGGTATTGCAGTCTTTTAATTATTCTCAGACCTTAAACAGGCTTGTGTTCCATGCAGTCATGGTTGTCATGATTCTTCTGCATGGACTTGAAGATCTAACTCCCATACAACAAGCTCCTAATTGGTTTGATTGAAATAAAAAAAAAAAAAAAACATAAATAAAATGGGTGTAACCCAAAGCTTTAGGACTTCTGCTCTTGTGTAAACGTGAATGAGGTCACTGAAAGTTGTACATGTGTTCAGTCCCGAATATATGCACATAATGTTCTCAAGTATATAACTGCAAAAACCCAAGAACAGGCAAATCTGCAGTGCAAGTTCATGTAATTTGATAGTTTTTTTTTTGTTTGTTTGTTTTTGATTCCCAGCTTGTATTTGAATCTTTTCTCTGCCTTGCGAACAATCTATACTTCTTACACCACTAACTTTATTGTATTTATTTTCACATGACAGACCAAGAACAGTGGTGCATGATTGTTAAGTGGAAATATGTTTTACAAATAAAATTCTGAAAAGTGTGGCAAACATTTGTATCTATCTTTCTGTGTCAATACTTTGTAGTTATTTGTGGGTATATTGCTTCCAACTTTACACATCTACAGCGCTTTTTTTTTTTTTTTTTTTTTTTTGGAGTGGATGGGTGACATCTGTTCATACCAATTTTTAAGTCTTGCCACGGATTTTGGACTTTGACTAGGCCATTCTAATGCATGAATATGTTTTGATCTCAACCATCCCATTGTAACTGTTGTTGTATTGTTATGGTTATGCTTGGATTTTCATCAGCTCAGACAGCTACTATGTTACCTCTCTTCTCCTGTATGACTGGTGTCCATTACATGGCCTATGCCAAACTGTAAAAAAAAAAAAAAAAAAGGAATTTCTCAGAGCAGACATTGAAAACTTCCAAGTGTTTAATTATTTTTTATTTTATTTTTTGAACAGTGTATCAACATAAAAAACTCAGCAACATGAATGAATATATTAATGAGCGTCCCCTTCTTTCCTCCACAGACAGTAGCCTTCCAAGTGTCTACAGCAGCACGTACACACCATTACGTAGTTCTGAGCCGTGGATCCAAGGAATCTTCCTTCAACATGGGGGAGACTACATATCATTCATCAATTCGGCTTTTCTGTTGATTTTAATCATTCGATATAGTTGTGTCCATTGTCTCTTGGCAAAATGAAACATGCAGCATTACCCTTTAATAATCTGCCAAAGACTGTTCGTTACTTGGCAGTAAACTGGTTTGGTCCATCACAAATGAATTGTCTTGCTTCATAAAGAAACTTTTTCCTGAACCTTTTACTACCTCGTTGAAAATCCCTTTATTTAAAGTGACACTGTAATGGAGTTCAAGTCAAGTGTGGCTGTATAAAGTAAAATATAGCATGTATCGCAAATATTCATCCTCCGTTTTTCTTCTTCGTGATACATAAAATAAAGACTGTTAATCCTAGCACAAAACAGACGTTTGACACTAAACAGTGAGACACACCACCTCACACCACAAAAGGAGATCCACTTCATCAACAATTGTCCCTTTCCTAATCAGTTTCTGAGTTATGTCACTTTTTTACCAGAGAGAAAATAGAATCAGCACCAGCAGCTATCTGGATCACTTCGGTCTTCAAGTATAGCAGCTTCCTGTAAGCCATTTTTGTTTCTGAATTAGACACGTCCATGGGAAATTTGACCAGATATTGACCAAGAAGCTTAAATTTTCTGATTTGAGATTGTTTCAATTACATTTCAAATTTTTCTGTCATCAATCAAAGGCAGTCTTTTTTTAGTCATTCTAGGGAATAGCAACAACCCAACGTTGCTCTGGAGTCGGAAACAACTGAGCAGTGATGTCACCAATGTTTGCTTTGACACTAAATTTGAACAGAAATTCTTACAAACGGGTATTGTGGAGTTTGGAAGACATGAGCAATCACCAGCTGAGGAGAACACATTGGACGCCATGTCTAAGTCTATCAAATTCAAAAAATAATTAGACCGCTCTGTCTGGGGTGCTTTCTAGAAGACCAAAAGAGTTTAAATATGTTGAGCCAATCAGTTTCCTTTAACTTCTCCACCTGTGTGCAGCAGTAAGATGCTGAATGGCAGGACTACCACTTTAAACATGACACTGATAGCATGGTGGAAATGAAATAAAAATGCATCTTTTTATAGGTCATGCAATGATTATGTCAGATCAAACAGAGCTGGCAGTACTGTCCCATAGCTGGTTCCATGGCACCCTAGGGTGTAAATACAAGCAATGATCAAGTCTAAGACGAGGTCATTTTCTCCATTGGCAAGTCAAGTTAACGATCCAACAGGCAGCATTGGGTTGAAGTTGATGTCCCAGATGATCCAACTAATGTCCATTTAGGGAAGATGGAAGGACCTTGGTGGCCTAGCTTGGACCTCATTATGATAGAACATGTTGGTCAAACTCCAGTCCTCGAGGGTCAGTTTCCTGCAACTTCTCGATGTGTCCCCGGTCCGACACTGAATCAAATGGCTGAATTACCTCCTCAGCATGTAGTCAAGTTCTAATGTAAAGTGGTGACATCTTGGGGTAAGCCCGGCAGGGGCATGATATCACGGTCTAGTTCCATTGACATATTAGCAGAGAGAACTTTAAGTCATGTCCTGTGGATCTCCACAGCCTAAATTTATGATGGTGTGGTCTATCTTGGTTGTTTGGAACCTTCACAAAGGTTGTGGGTGGCCTTGCCCTAGGCTTCCAGTTTAGGACTACTGTGAGATATTGCTGGGCACTTGGGCAGTATGATCTCTTACCTAGAAACCTACAGTGCAACCTCCAATTGCCTCTACAAGACACCCCCAGTGTCTGGTGACCTTTCTCCACCGTTGTGACTGTTGGATGCGCCGGCAACGGCCTGGTGAAACTATCGCTACTCCTGATTCCACCACCCCTACTCTCTAGCGCCTGTCCTAGATGTGTCAACTCCCTGCCAATCATGTCATCTATATACCAATTTACGGCATTTTTATGGCTTGCTAAAGAAAAGAGCTTGAAGACCTAAACTGCCATAAAAGATGTCCATGGACATCCAGTGGATCCTTAACTTTTTTTGTTTACATCAGTGGGTGCAGTTTCACATAAAACACAGCCAATTTAAATACAGTGAATGTCAGCAAAAAAGCCAATTTATACATTTAAAAAACACGAGCAGCATAAATAACACAAAAATATACAGATATCTGCCTTTAAAACCCTCATCCGACCAACATTTTGTAGCATTTTGAGTGTAATCGGCCAATACATTTGTAGCTTGACAAATAAATTACTTGCACAGAAAATGTAAGAACAGAATAGACAGAGGGGTATTACAGAGACCTGATCAGAATGCTGAAGAACTACTTTTCTACAGATGGCTTTCAGGAACAGCCCCAGCAACAGCTAACAGGGATTCCTGGGAAACGTCCATACACTTCCTGATTCTACATAAACATTTAGAACTCTTAGCGGAAATCTAAGAAATATCTCTCCCTCCACACATTTTGCTTTTAGAAGCTTCGATATAGTAAATGGAAATGACTTCCTTTTCAAAGGTAGTTTCCTGTTAAGTACAGAATAAGCAACGGCTACATTCGAACCACGGCATGTGATGATTAGAGTTCTTTGGTAACTCCTTAGTCCCACACCGTGAGACAGGATGGTTCAAGACTGACCTTACAGGAATTCTTTTGTTAATTTGCATGCATGTGAGAGGGATCAAAAAGTGTTAAAACGCACCCTATGATTGACATAAAATGAAACACTAAAAACACCAAACAGAAAGGTCACTCTTGTGCTGTTTTTGACTTATTTTACTTCAATTTTTACTGTTCTGCTTAAGGAACCTCCTGTTTATTGTCTAGTCCATAAAACCTGTCTTTGTTTTATCACAACCCTCATAAATGACCTAAATGAGATGCATTTTCTTTTAGGAGACAAGCTGATATACTTGCTTTGTTATATATATAATTCAAGCTGCCTCTTTACTTTTCTCTCAAATCAATCAACTTAATGCTAATCTAATCTTAATGAATGCCTCCTAATTAATCTTTACCAAACTACAATGATACATCTAGCTACTTAAAAAGGCACTTTTGCATGTTTTTTTTGTTGACTTAAGAAGGAAGAGGCTGGGCCTGCGACTCATTCACTTGATCATTTTACATCTTCAAAGGACATACAGTAGTTTATTTGGCGATGCTTCACACCAACAGATGTTAAGCAGGCGAAGATTTAGAGTTCTGTGTTGTTGTTCCTTTGCAGGGCGTTACACCATTTACCCTACACCTACACTATGCCAGTGTACCACCTTTATAAAGGAGGATTCCAGCATGATTTTGGTGTTTTCCTTTTGGATATCTATCCTTACATAACTTAAAAAGCAGGAGTACATGAAGCCCTAAGTGGACGTCTTATTAAAACCCAAACAGGACCTAAACGCTTAAATTCACAAAATATGGTCTCTGCTACACAACTCTAGATGTGTTTGGAAAGAATTCTGTCTAATCCGACTGTGTGATTCCAATTAAAAACCCTGTAATACCTATGCTGCAACAGCAGGCGGCAATAAACCCAACATCAAAAATCGAAGAGCAGAAGGTCCTGAGCATATCTAGCGCTGCGATTCATGCGTCTCGAAAGTCAAACCTTAACTCTAGGAATGACATCACACCTGAGTTGAGCCCGTTCTCACTGGAAGCTGGAAAACCTGCAGGATTTGACTAGATTTTGTGCCAACTACTGTTAGAAATGCAAGACAATTTTCCTTTCCCTTTTACGTGTTCAAGAACTAATGGAACATGTCCACAAATAGAGGCTCTATGTGTGGTCTGAACAAGGCTAACATGAGAAGATCCTGCTAATAAAGAGGAGGTAAAAGTTTCCTTTTTAAACTTGCTTCAGGTCAGAACTACAAAACTCACTGGAACTCATGCTGGAATCCTCCGTACAGCACAGCAGCATGTGTGCTACAGTAGGTAGGTTAGAGCTTCCCGTTCTCTTCATCCAGATTCTGATTACAGTGTTGAGAGCCTTGAAGCGGACCTCCATGTGTAGCTGTGTTAATGTAACCATCAGTGTATAAACTATCAATGTGAGGATGCAAAAAGCAGGGATTTGTATTCAAGCCCCATTCCTGCTGTCAACTTCAAGCTGAACATGCAGATATGCTTATTTAGTGTCCTAGTTAAAGAGTTGGCCCGAGAGCTATGGCTAGAGACAGCACACATGAAATATAAACAACCGAGGTAATGCGGCAACACTCCGTCGTTTCTGAGCTCTTCCCGGTGGGGCGTTTTCCTGGCGGCAGAGCGGACCTAAATAACTTGTGATGAGGGTTACATTTAGGCTGAGAGGCCGACGGTGCGGCCTTTCAGCACCAGCGGGGGCTCGGCGGCCCGACCCTGTGTCCGTAAAACGTCTCTGTGTTTGCTTTCTTTGAGCGTGTCAGGCCTTTCCTGCCTTCATGTACGTGGGGATGGTGCCTCGCTGAGTCAGGCCCTCGAACCGTTTGTACGTGTAGTTCAAGAACACCCAGTCCTTTGATTTGAAGTCAGGCTCTGTTGCATTGGCTGTTTGAAACACACACACAGAAAATTGATTAAATCGCCTTAAGTCAGCTAATGTTAAATATCCAGTTTTGGAAAGGAGGAGTGATGCCAGGGTTGCAATCTGCAACTCCACCCCTAGATGTCACCAGATCCCTCACACTGAGCCTTTAAATTCACTTTGTTTTCAGTTAAATAATTAATAATTATTAGAGATGCACCAATCAGAATTTTATGGCTGATATCCGATCTGAAGGTTATTTGCATATTTCTATATAAGAACTGCAATAACACAAAAAGAACAGCATTGAAATGATTTTGTGTGACCTCTTCTGCGCTTTAATGATACAGTGGCTTGCAAAAGTATTCATACCCCTTGAACTTTTCCATATTTTGTCACATTACAACCAAAAACAAATATATTTAATTGGAATTTTATGTGAAAGACCAACACAAAGTGGTATACAATTGTGAAGTAGAAAAAAAATACACGATTCAAAACAGTTTTTACAATTAAAAAACTGAAAAGTGCGGTGTGCAAAATTATTCAGCCCTCTTTTCTCTGAGTACAACCAATTGCCTTCAGAAGCTGCCTGATGATTTACTAATGACTAAATAGAGTCCCCCTGTGTGTAATCTAATCTCAGTAAAAATCCAGCTGCTCTGTGACGGCCTCAGAGGTTGGTTCAGATAATATTGGGGAGCAAACAGCATCATGAAGTCCAAGGAGCACATCAGACTGGTCAGGGATAAAGTTGTAAAGACGTTTAAAGTAGACTTAGGCTATAAAAAGATTTCCCAAGCTTTGAACATCTCACAGAGCGCTGTTCAATCCATCATCCGGAAATGGAAAGAGTATGAGACAACTATAAACCTATCAAGATGAGGCCGTCCACCTATATCTACAGGCCGAACAAGGAGAGCCCTGACCAGAGATGCAGCCAAGAGGCCCATGGTAACTCTGGACGAAATGCAGAGATCCACAGCTCAGGTGGGGGGATCTGTCCACAGGACAACTACTAGTTGTGCACTGTACAAATGTGCTCTTTATGGAAGAGTGGCGAGGAGGAAGCCATTGTTAAAAGAAAACCATAAGAAGTCCCGTTTATAGTTTGCCAGAAGCCATGTTGGGGAAACAGCAAACATGTGGAAGAAGGTACTTTGGTCAGATGAGGCCAAAATGGAACGTTTTGGTCAAAATGCAAAACGCTATGTGTGGCGAAAAACAAACACTGCACATCATTCTGACACATCACACCATCCCCACTGTCAAATGTGGTGGCAGAATCCCGCTGTCGGGGTGCTTCTCTTCAGCAGGGACAGGGAAGATGGTCAGAGTTGATGGGAAGATGGATGGAGCCAAATCCAGGGCAATCTGGGAAGAAAACCTGTTGGAGTCTGCAGAAGACTTGAGACTGGAATGGAGCTTCAACTTCCAGCAGGACAACCACCCTAAACATAAAGCCAGGGCTACAGTGGAATGGTTTAAAACAAAACATATTCATGTGGTAGAATGGCCCAGTCAAAGTCCAGACCTAAACGCAATCGAGAATCTGTGGCAAGATCTGAAAACTGCCATTCATAAACGCTCTCCATCTAATCTGACTGAGATTGAGCTGTTTTGCAAAGAAGAATGAGCAAAACTTCCAGTCACTAGATGTGGAAAGCTGGTGGAGACAGACCCTAAAAGACTGGCAGCTGGAATCACAGCAAAAGGTGCTTCCACAAAGTATTGACTCAAGGGGGCTGAATACTTATGCACAGCGCACTTTTCAGGTTTTTATTTGTAAAATATGTTTCGAGTCATGTATAATTTTATAGTTGTGTACCACTTTGTGCTTGTCTTTCACATAAAATTCTTATGAAATATATTTGTGGTTGTAATGTGACAAAATATGGAAAGATTCAAGGGGTATGAATACTTTTGCAAGCCACTGTATTTGTATTAAGAGCAGAGGTGACATCATGCATGTGTGAGAAAGTAATTAAAAAAAAAAAAAAAAAAAAAAAAAAAAAAAAAAAAAGATTTTAACATTTCAAATTGGCTTTGGCATTGTATTTCCAGATTGACATGGTTAGCGTGGCTAGCAGCACTAAACCAGGAACCTCTGGTGTGTATTCACCAGAGAATACATTACTCTGAGATTTACAAGAAAGCTGCAAATCCATCATATCCCATAGCAGTAGGTTGAAAACTCAAAAGGATATAACAGAGCTTCAATATGTTTAGCCTTCCTGTTATCTGCTGCATGTCTTTCTCTCCTTTAGCTCAAATGAATCACAGATTTTATATGATAATAGCTAACATTGTCCCACCCTCACTCAGTAACAATGGCCACTCTGAAGAAGTTCATTGTTAGTGCTTACTTATGGTGCATTTACCGATCAGTAAACGATCAGATTTCTGACTTAGTCTGGGCCGTTTAAAATCAGCCGATTCCTCTGTGCAACATGAGACATTTGATATGACAAACCTGGCTGAAGGATGTCTGATTCAGGGAAGTCGTCAAAGTTTGAAGTGTCATCAATACTTTTGATTTCAATAGAAATGGCTGCTGGTCGCTCCCTGTGGAGGGAAACAAGAGGGAAACAAAACCATCTCCTGATAAAAGCCTGTTTTCTGTAAACCAAGTCCCTGTTTCGAGAAGCATGTTTGTACCTGATGTGTTCCCAGTCCACTGACTCAAAGAAAGGATGGCTCTTGATCTCCTCCACACTCACAGCTCCGATTCTGTTCTCCGCATCAGTGCAATACCTTCAGTAACACCCAACAGAAAAAGAAAAATGAAGAGTTAAAACGGAACTGAAAATGTAGAAAAAGACAGCATATCCAGCTTTGGGATCTGATCTTCCTGCGAGACTGGGAATAGAAAACAAAAAGTCAGTGTCTGAAGAGCTGGAAACGGATGGTATCAAACCTTAAAATCAAGTCTTTGGCTTTCTCTGAGATGGGGACTTCAGGTGGGAAGACGAGAGTTTCCTTCCAGTTCATGACCTTCCTGTAGGTCTCCTGTGGCGTCTCCGAACAGAAAGGCGGATAACCTGCAACAGATCCAAAAAAGAAACAATAGTGATACTTCAGTACCATCCACAGAGGTTTGAACCCCTACTTAAAGCTTTGGAGTGAAGTTAAACATAAAGCGTATCAATCCAACGACACCAAGAAGAAATCTATTCTTACCAATGAGCATTTCATACATGATGACACCAAGAGACCACCAGTCACAAAGCTTGTTGTACCCTGTCTGCATGAACACTTCAGGAGCAATATAGTCTGGCGTTCCCACAGTGGAATAAGCCTGTAAGTAAACAGCAACATTCAAAACGCAGCTTTCTAAATAGAACATATAAAAATCATTGTCTGCCAACCCAGAAGCTAGATTTTAGCCTGCTTTATCGGTTCCTAACTAGTTTTGATAGGTGTTTAGGATCCTGTTGATGTGAGAAGTTGAAGGATTTGGACAAGGTCCTTCTTCCCGACAGCATGATGCTCCTATCACCATGTTTGACATGGTAGAGTGTTCTTAGGTTCGAGTCTCACCTTCTTCGTGTTATTGTTGCCAAATAGCTTAATCTTTGTCTCTTCTGACTATAAAACCATCCCCAAGAAGAAATTTGGCTTGTCCATATGATAGGTTTACACCTCGTTGGTTCCTGTATTGTTCCTTGTCATTCTAAGCAATTGGATTTCTTCTTAGTCTTGGTCAGATGGTAGAGCATTGTATGCATTTGGGTTGTCCAACAGAAAAATGACACCAAACATTAGGGGTTTCCCAATATAACTTTTTCACTTCCGATACGATATTGGTATTGCAGCTTTTAGTATTGGCCAATACCTATACTGACCCGATGCAATATCATCACCAATCATACATACTTTTATTACTTATTTTGTAGCGTGGAATGTTAGAAAAGGCTTGATCAAATGATATTACTCAGAGAACAATAGTTAACAACAATAGGTATGGGAACAACTGACCTATTTATTATTTACCAATGGGTCTGCATATGGGATACAAGTGCTGCTGGATAGAATTGCTGAGACAGACTAAATGCTGGAGCATATAAATGGAGCAGAGTGCTTCTATCAGTGTGCTTATATCGGAGATTTTAGATGCAGGCCGATATAATCCAATACTCGTTTTTCTGCAGATATCAGACCGATTTCCGATATCAATATCGGATCGGGACACCCCTACCAAACATACATCAAAACTGCTTTTGGAATGGATGAAGCATGCTGATGTTAATCTTCTCCAATGGACCAGACCCCATACCTACTGAAAATGTACAGACAACACTTAAAAGCTGGGTCCGTGTAAGGAAGCCACTCATTTTAAATCAACTTTACCTGGAAATGAACTTATCAAACTGATCATTAAAATGTATATTTTGACAATGATATGTGCACATGATGAATGTATGTAAACTTTAGGCCTGCACGGGAACAACCACACAGCTTCAGGTTCTTTCCGAGTCTAAACAGGAACTGTACCAGCTGTCTCCTGTTCTTCTTCCAGGTTTCTGCTTTCCTCTTCGAGTTCATGTTCTGGAAAGCTGGGAGACACGGAACAGCGAAGGGAAGCGTTATATGAAAAGAAAAACTGTTTTCCATCTGAAAACCTGAAGCTGATTAGATTCTGGTGCTTCTATTTAAATTTGGTTCAAACTACTTATCGACGATGTTGGATATAGGGCTCACAGAAATCACTGGGTGGGTTGTGTGTCAGGTTCCTGTAAAACTCAGTGCGATGAGCCTTCTTCAGTCCGGTGCACAGGCCAAAATCAGACAGCTTCACGTGCCCCTGGAAGCAACGAACATTCAGTATGAGTACGATCCACAAACCATATGAATCTGGAGCTGCTTGAGGCTCATGCACTTGTGTTCTGACCCTGGAGTCCAGCAGCAGGTTGTCCGGTTTGATGTCTCTGTGGATGAAGCCCAGCTGGTGGATGGAGTCGATGGCGAGGACCGTCTCTGCAATGTAGAACTGTGTGGCCTCTTCTGACAGGGTGTCCTTCTTCATGAGCAGTGTCATCATGTCACCTGGCAACAGAAGTCAAGAGACGTTAATCGCAGCTTATCAAACATCAGCGGATGCTGTGTAGGTGTTCCAGCTCCAGTGAGTACCTCCAGGCAGGAACTCCATGATGAGATAGAGGTTCCTCTTGTCCTGGAAGCTGTAGAACATCTTGACCACCCAGGCGCTGTCCGCTTCCACCAGAATGTCCCTCTCTGCGCGGATATGAGCCACCTGCAGGGGGCGCAGAGCATGAATGTGACTGAGAAGGCACCAGCAGCTGGCTGTTATCTTCCTTTTAGAACGGCAGAGCAAAGAGTCACCTGCTCTTTCTCCAGCATGTCTGCTTTCCTCAGGATCTTCATGGCATAAATGTGTCCCGTGTCCTTTTTCTGCACCAAACGAACCTAAAAGAAGAGAAAGTTCTCATTTTATTGTGCTTTTAGTTTCATGGAACCATTTTTGAACCAAAAACATGACCTACCTCTCCGAAAGCTCCTCTTCCAATAACCTTTAGGGACTCGAAGTCATCCAAGCCAAGTCGCGTCCTCTTCAGACGCAGGAACTCCGTCTCCTTGCGGGCGTGCTGTGAGCGCCGCATCACTTTCTGCAACGTACAGAAGCCTAAGTTGTCTGAGTGACTTTGAGATGACGAGAAGGCGGAATGTACAAGCAAACCATAATTTTCAGCTTTGCATTTGTAAAACCTAAAAATTATTAGCTTTTTAATGTTTTTTATGAATAGAAATTTATAGTTATAAATATGAAAAAGTTGGATTTGTACCTCCTCATCTGGCAAACCCTCCTCTTCCATGGCCTTCTCGAGCTTCTTCTGCCTAGAATTAGGAAGATGCCAAATAAAGCAGGTCATTCAAAGCATAAAAATTACAATAAACACGTATGACAAAACATCTCCGGTCTCTAATTTCTTCCAATTAAGCCTGCATGGAAACGTTTGAATGGAAGCTTGCAGAGAGCAATTCATATGACCAAGAAGGTGTCGGGTGTTGGTAAAACGGTGTAAACAGAGACTCTGGTGTCTTCTACAGGAGGTCCCTGAGCAACAGGTCAACCCTCAGGTAACAGGAGAGTGGGAGTCATTTGTTTTGTTCACACCTTGGGTGAAGCGTCTTGGGAGTGTTGCCTTATCTACAAGCCTAAGCAGTGAAACTTAATGCTGTAAACAACAGCTCCGTTAAGCCTCGCCGATCAAGCCCAGGCACTCGTTGTTTACCTCATTTCCCGCTCCTCGTGCTGCGTGAGCAGGGTGCTGTAAAAGTTTTCCAGTGTCAGCTTGGCCACGGTCACCCTCTCCCGGGTGTGGTTGCTCATGGGAAGGGCAGCTGCCGTCCCTCCCGTCATGGCCATGCTATCCTGGTAGACAACAAAACGTGAACAGATCAGAAAAAGCTTTTAGGTTCAAATTAGCTAAAAAGCTAATGTTAGCTAAAATGCTCTTAATAGTTTGTGGGCTATCACCAGCATGTTGCCTAACCTTAACTTACTCCATTGTGTGAAATCTGAAGCACAGGGGATTATAGTGGAGCTATTTTTCAGGAGTTAGCCCCAGGAAAAGGAAATTCTAAAGTTTTAGTGAACAGCTTGAGGGATTGCCCCTCCATTTTCCAACATGATTACACACCAGGATACAGATGAAAGTCAGGTGTGGAAGAACTTGACTCTCCTGACCTCAGCCTGATAGAACACCTTGGCTTGGCGCGCGGCCTGCGAGGCAAACCTTCACGTCCAACATCAGTGTTTTACCTCACAAATGTACACCTGGAAGAATGGTTACAAATTCCCCTTTTTGGCAGTATAGTGTGTATATTTGAGACTATACAGTAGGTATAATTTCAACCTGTGTTAAAATTAAAAAAAAAGAAAAAAAAAGAAAGAAAAATCAAGCAAGGGATGGTGTAGGGGTTAAGTGTGCGACCCATATTCTGTCCTGGCCTGCTGACCTTTGCAGCATGTCTTCTCCCTCTCTCACAACCCACTTTCCTGTCTGACCACTGTCAAATAAAAGCCACTACAGCTGGAAAAAAAAAACATAAAAAAAGAAAATCTGCTATACATTCAAATTTCTGTTTGTTTCCTGCTTTTAAAAATCATTGAAACTGGATTCCCATTCCACACTAATGAACAGAGAGGCTCAAATCCATTCTTTAAAGCCAAATGTCATACCCATGAGGACTGCACATAAACTTTTAACTGGATATTTCACCCCCCCAAAAAAAATAAAATCTATGTTACAAATGTGTTATTGATATTCTAAAAGTACTGTTATTTGTCAGCTGCCTTAGAAGCCAACACATTAAACTTCTAATGAGCCTATATTGGCTGATACATTGCAGCTGTGAAAGAAATTTATGGTTCTGGCTCTAGGAGAAGTGGACCTGACATAAAGAAGCAGGGACCACCAGTATTATAGCTCTAGTGGACGTATTACTATGACTATGACGTATTACTGTCATACCTCTATATGAGGTATATCAGGTGTATCCAGCTGGCAAATATATATGAATGCCATGCAGTGTGAGAAACCCCTCCCCTATGCACTTCCAGAGGAACTCGAAAACTTGTGTTTTTCTCTAGCTGGTGCCAAATATTGTTATGCTGGCTGTCACGTTACGATCTTTTTCCTAAGGGTAACACATATTCCCATCATACTCTTTGGGGTTTTTTCTTGGATGCTATCTCATATCTCGCTAAGATATTCCAGTGAGCTACAAAATGGAAAGTCACATGTTGGATGGCTCATGACCCATGAGGTTTTATTCCAGGAACGGACTTTAAAGATTTGCACGGAGTTCACAGGATGGAGTCTTGGCACTTGAATGGTCTTCACTTAAACTGGGCAGGTCTAAAAATAAAAAGCTGGCAGCACATTTGACGGCCAAACAATTTGCATCCTAGCTGTGAGAGAGGACTGACTGACAGACCCACCACCAGGTCACGTCTGAACATGTTAACAGTATTCACACCACGGTTGCTAACTTAGCATCTTTGTTGCTATATTTAGCGACTTTTCAGGGAAAAAAAAAAAAAAAAAAAAAAAAAAAAAAAAAAAAAAATCGGTATCGCCCAAAATCGGAATCAGCTGGTCAAGCTTTTTAAAGCTTGCTGATCAGCCAGAAAACTGCAATCGGTGCAGCCCTACTCTGAAGTAAGCCTGTCATGCTAACAAATTTTACCTGATGTTAAATTTTCCCAGAAATTATTGCGATAAACGATCATTTTCAAGTAATACACTGATAATGACATAATAATGCAAGCTCGCCCTCTCAAAGACTAATAAACATTAATTTTGTTTATTAGTCTTAAAGCTGCAGTATGTAACTTTTACAAAAATATATTTTTTTACATATTTGTTAAAACTGTCATTATGCTGTGACAGTATGTTATGAGACAGATAATCTGTAAAAAGATCGATCTCCTCCACCTCCTCCCTGAGCCTCTTTTGCAGTCTGAAGAAATGCACCGCTCCCGACCAAAACCAACCAATCAGAGCCAGGAGGAGTGTCAACCTCATTTACTTGCTGCTAAATATGCTAGTGGTGGAGAAACAACTTACCGTTCCAGGAAAACCATTTATCCATCATCATCAGTGGCCATGCTAACTAGCCTAGCCTCTACGAGCTGCAGCGTAGCAGAGAGCAAGGAGGGAGGGAGTGGGGGGGTGATTGACAGCGATAAGCCCCGCCTCCTGGCTCTGATTGGTTGTTTCTAGATAGCACTGGGAGCATTAGGAGCAGGCAGAGGAGCTCGATTTTTTCACAGATTATCTGTCCCATACCATACAGTCATGACATAGTGACATTTTCAACGAATATGTAGAAAAAAATATATTTTTTTATAAAAGTTACATACTGCAGCTTTAACACTGCAACTGGAAGACATTTTAGATATCTAACTGCCCTTCAAAAAAAAAAAAATGTAATCATCAGAATGGAAAGTATCAAGCTCATTTTAATTTATCATGCAATTAATTGATTAATTGCTTATTGTGACAAGCTCACTCTGAATGGCTTGAAAGGACCTAAAACAAAGGTTCTGGGGTCAAACTGTAGACTTAAAAACATTTGCGCTACTCTGGCATAAAATGACTGTTAATGCTGGAAAATCCTCCATTGTGGCTAAATTCAAATATATTCTGGAATATATAAATATTTCTGAAATATATAAATATTATAATCACAAATAATCAATGTTACATTTTGCAGCAACATGAATAATAGAAGCTGTTCTGTTTTACATGAATTAAAAAGAAGGCCATACCCCACCTCAAAGTCTACAAGTTTGCTTAAAAGATGAAGTAAGGAATTAAGGTGAATTTTCCTCTTCTTTAAGGAGCAGAATATTGATGAGAGCAGATTATGCAAACGTTACGTAAGAGAGGGAAAAAGGACGAGGGTGGATGTGTATATCACTAAAACATTTGGCAGCACGCCATCAGAAGGCATGAATAGGTTAGATTAGCTCACAAAGACATTAAACAAGCCCTGCAGAACAGAGATAGGAGCCGTGTTTCGTCTATTCCCCGGCCCTTTTCCCGTTTCGGCCCCAACAATCCCACAACAACAGGACACTTCCTGGCTTCTGAGGAACTGAGGAAAACTCTCTGAATCACTGTCGGTCCGTTGAGGTCTGTTAACCTGGGTTACTGTAAGAAAGCAGCATAGCTCAGCCAAACACTTGTCCTTCCTCAGTTTCGGCTGTCAGTATACGAGAAGAAAAACTAAAATCCTGTTGTTTTAATTGGCTACTGGTGACTAAGGGAGGTGAGTGGAAGAGTGGAGGCCTCTGAGGCGAGTGGAGCGATGAGGCCCACATCCACTGCACAGTAGAGGGGGCCAAGCTGGCAGAAACGTTGCTCAACACAAACATTCAGGGTCCAACAAGGAAGCTTTGCCCATAATGGCCGACGTTAAGCTACACTGTGACAGTTTTCTGGTTAAGTCGTTGGGAAGAAAAGAAAAAAAAAAAGAGGCAAAATATTCATTACATCATTGATACTCCTTTTATATCCAACTGTGACACCCTCCCCTTTGTTGTGTTTACATTTTCTAAATATAATGGAGATATTAAAAATGGTTTACTTCATAGCAGAAATATTTGCGTTTGGAATTGGCTCATTTTCATTCTGACCAACCATCACTCGTCACCGGCCGGTAAGACACTCAAAAATCTGATATTTTACTGATCATAGAACCAGTTCTGGGGAGAGCCGATGCCTGTTTCCATCTGTTTTTTGGGAACCAAGCATGTGTCATCAACAGGCGGCGTTACACAACACCGAAGGAGAGCGTACGCTGCCATGCTCATTGTTTCTTTGTCTTCATTTTGAGCGGCCCTCGGGTTGACGGTACAGGTGACTTCACGGTCGTGCTGAAGAACAAGGTATTCCCAACTGGAGCCAGATTTGGCGCTCAGGAACCTCGTCTTTCTAGTGGAAACATGCAACACTGGTTCAAAATCCCGTTCAAGGCCTGGAACGGACTCCAGAGTGATGGATAAGTAAAGACTTTGAGTTGCAGACAAAGCACAGAGATGTAAGAAGCTATTTGTAAGCGAACCGTATTTTCGAGGACATATCGAGGCCTGTCTGTGGTCGAGAGAGAGAGCAAGACTTTCAGCAAATAACAGGAAGGCTGAATGGAGTACTCTATTTTAATCGGTTTGAGCAGTCAATGTTGGAAGCCTTTCGCTAATCTCGCCGTTATAGTGACGATCTAAATTTCATAGTGAAAACTGATGCTTAGTGTCAGTAAGGCTAACCATGCTAATCACACTAAAATGCTAACTTAATTGCTAAAGACAGCTTAAAATCAATTTGTCTTTGTTTTAAAATAAGAGTAAAATCCTGTTAAATAGCAACTGCTCTCTCACATGAAGGATCAACATCACCTCTTCTCCCAACATAAATAATTACCAACCGCTCACAACAGGAAATCTAGAAAGCAATCTTCTAAACTAAATGCTGTTATTTCCAGTTCTTAAAGAGGATGCAGGATTGGCTAAAATAGGTATCTGCAAGTTGAAGCTTTTTTTTTTAAAAAGATAAAAAAAATTCACCACAAAATTTTCTGGATTGCTGCTTTGTAATCATTTCTGGTAAGTAAACGCTGAAATGACCGATTATTATTTTCTCAGAGTATTTAAAAACAAGTTTTTCTGAAAAACGGGTATATTTAAAAAAATAAATAAATAAATAAATAAATAAATTTTTAAAAGCCTGCAGTGATAAGGAATTTTGACAGACTGGGGTTACAAAATGTATTTACTGCAAATTCAGCATGAACCTGAGGCATAGATATTTTAATATACCTCAACAACACTATATTTAAAAGGGAAACTAAAGTAACATTCACATTAAAGCTATTATTTGATAACATCAATAACTACTCTTACATTAATGGGTTTTTTATGGACACAACCTGGAGCCACAGGCTGAGACCAAACAGCTTTGCAACAACCTTCATCCCAGTGAAATATTACTTCATTACACTGCAATTATTATATTTAGGAAGTAATGTGCTGAAAATGATGCTCAAAAATGTCCTTGTATGACTAGAGATGTAAAGGTGGGATTAGTATTGTGTCTTTAGTACTTTTGCCAAAGTTAATGCCCCATAATCTGGGACTGACACTGAAAGGCAACCAGACTTACAACATAAATGAATGAATGAATGCCTCCATCTCAAAATTAGTTTTGAAAACATATTATTTATGTGCTGACTAAAAATTGTGGTCTGACCAGTGCAGCCAACTGAAGAATTTTGCTTTTTACTGTCAAAACTCTTTTAAACAACTGGAAAGAGCCTGGTTGTTATTGTCACTTTGGCTTGTATGTTTAGATCATCTTATTTATTCTTAAAACTACAATTATTAACCCCCTGAATACCAATGAAACATACTGAATTGTTTGTTTTGGGGTCTTTTTAGTGACAACCAGTAAAAAAAATCTGATTTAACAAATAATCAACGTCAGCATGGCATGGGTATAAGAGACTGTGTTTTAGCTGGATTTCTGGTCACATTTTTCCAAAAATACATAAAAAATACATTTAAAAAAAAAAAAAAAATCAGACAACCAGTGTGTAAATATGGCAAAGAGTGAGCTCTTCTGCATCAAAAGCTATGAGAGTGGGAATATTTTACCCTAACATGCCTTGTTTTTCCACGAGTCTGCTGCCGACGCGGTGAGCCGCTTACGCTTTTTCCTCATTATGTGTATCTTGGCAGCACGCTCGAATAAAAAGCAACTGGAGTGAGCGCATGGAGTGACGTTTGGGAAAACCTTATGGCTACTTTCCATTCAACAGGGTTGGCAGAAGCAGACCAAGCACATGCTTTTCTCTCATTCACGTCTGCAGAGCGGTTTGCATTTTAGATTTACATACTGAAAAAAAAAATTAACTGGCAGGCTGTAGCATGACTAACTTTCCAGGGCAGATTATGAGTTCATTCAGACGTAATGGTCTGCATGATGTATCCTAACCTAACATAAAACACTTCCTATATAGACAGCATGTCTCTAGCTGGAAGCTACTGGTTTTTGCACCCCTACGAACTCTGGCAACTCGTTGTAGGAGGGAAATTCATTATTAGGATCAATATTCTTCTGTTTATGAAAGAAACTCTTTGCAACTGCTTGTTTAATTTCTACTGTTTACTCTTAACATGGTCTGAGTATCATGTGCTTGGTGAAAACACCCCTGGCTCTCATCAGGTAAAACCTGATTTTTACATACACAATATGAGTATTTTTATTTGCTTAATGCCACTATAATTACTTTTTTCGATGAATTTTTGTCACTGTTAAAACTTCACATATGTTCCTCAGTATTTGGTTGAATGGCATTTAAACATCGTGACTTGGGTTAAACACAATGGGGATCTTATCACCAGCGTTTCACCATAGTTTGCTGGAATTTTGACCCATTCTTCCTGAAAGAGCTGGTCTAATGTCTGGTTCACACAGCAAGATTTTATGTAGATTTTTGTCTCAATTTATCAATACACTCAATAGGCGACTGTGCGCACCACGGTGATGTGCAGAGCAGGTCCATGGACTTCATCTATGGAGAGATTTTTCAGCACCAGAAAGAGTTTCAATTAACAATATTTATTAATGTGCATCAGACCTACCTTGTTTAACCCTTGGGTGAGTTTTAATTTAGTGTGTCAAAATAAAAATATTTAACTAAATCTGCCCAGTCTTCTTTATCAGACCAAATACAGATATGTTAAATATTGACTAATACTGGCCGGTACCGATGTCAGTGCCGATATATAGTGCATCCCTAATAGTTACTTTCACATAGATGACTATGACGTGTGTTTACAGTAACAAAAGGCTTGCATTAAGTTCTCTGCTTTGCATAAATCATCCATTTTTGATGCGGTTATTTTAACTAATAACAATAATGTAGCAAAAAAAAAAAAACAAAAACAAAACAAAACACACAGGCGGGTCCAGTTTAGTTTAGTTTTTAGTATTGGTTCAACTGTAAACAGCAGCGGTACACACATATTTTCTTGGCCGCACTGTTTAGCTCCACTGACATGTTTGATGATATAAAACTGATTTTGTTATCTAAATTTCTTCTCTGGAGTTTAGGGAAAAAAGGTGGAAAAAGTTGCTCATTCCAAAAACTTCTGAATGCATCACAAATGCCTTTTTGAAACAGCTGAAACAGAGGACGCAAGAAGCAGCAAACCCGAGGGGGAAACGGTTTCCGGAATGGTCAGTCAGTGTTATATGGAGGACCTGTGTCCATCAAATGTAGAAAATGAACCGGCAGTTTAACAGTTGCACCCCAGCTGAGCTCGACGGCATTTTAAATCCATCTGAAGGGATTGAATTTGGCTTGAAGTTAACCAGATCCACCCTGTAGCTAAACAAACATGGCTGCACCACTCTGGCAATAACAAGGAAGGCATTATGAATGCAAGCATGCTGTTTAGAAGCTCAAGCATGCAGCTTGAAACGGCCCATTAAAACTAAAAATGACAAGAGAGTCAAGTGAAACAGGAGGGTGTATGGTATTACTGTGCGAATGGAAGAGTTCCATTTGTTCAAGACGGTAACAAGACGTTCTTCCCATTACTCTCCAGAACCAGCAGACACTCAAACATCTGTTTCAGGGGAGATTAAAAAGTATTCCCCCTAAAAAACAAGTGCTGACACCTGGGGAATATCTCAAGAACAGCAGCATTATGACAGGATTTTAAGAAGGTTCTTCAAACACTGAGAGTCACCAGTTTGGCAGATAATCAGCTAAATCTATTTCAGAGCAGTTTTCCACAAAAAGAGAGACCTTTATCCGCCTAAAAGCTGGATTTTTCAGAAAGTGTAAAGTTCTCCAGTCAGTAAGTTCCAGTCAGACGCGCTCCACCCTTACAGGACTGTTTTCCGCCTTGAACGAGACGACTCAGTCGTGACGCCACTGAGAACACGCATGAGCTCACACATGCAAAACTTAAAACACCCAAACACGTAAATTAACATGCATCAGACTATCAGGCCTTCTTCACACAACCCAAGCTACATTTGTTTTAAACAGGGTCGCTAATCATTTAATAACACTATGATCATTAGGCTTATGCTCAAAAATGTCAACTTCGTAATTCTTCCATAATAAAAGCAACAGAAAACAGGTGTATTGGCGATTCTAAGTAAATCAAACAACACACATATCTGGTACATTTTTAATGTGTCTAAGCTTGCATTTTTAGATTCTGACCTGCATACAGCATTAGATTAACATACCTCATAATGTTTTGGTCTAGCAGATGGTTCTGCATCTCATCCAAAAACAATGGCAGCCTGACAATGCTCTGCTATCTGTGTTTATTACAGCTACAAACACATTAGAAACAAAAATAGTTACATTTCTATTCAGTTTGAGCTCTAAGCATAAAAAATATTTGCATGTGGAGTTCCTCAAGCATTGTTCTCGGGCCACTTTTATTTACGCATGGGCCAGTTGCTGAAGATTTGCATAAGTTAAAAAAATAAAGTAAAATAAATCATGGTTTTAAATCTGCAAAGACTTTCCAACAAACTGTTCCTGCAGTTTAAAATCCTTTCAATAACATGCCAAGAAACACGCTAGAGGGAATGGAGAATTCTCTTTATGGTGTTTAGAATATTGCAGCCCTAACCCCCCCATCCTTCCTATCCCCATTGCTGCACACAGAAAGCAGAGACTTTTCCCTTAAAAACAACTATTGGTGTTATTTTAAATAACTGTTGTAATCAATATGCTGTATTATTTCAGCTGGAGTAAAATTAACTGATTTGCTTTTCTGTTTTAAATAAAAGCAAATAGCTCACATTATACTTTTTCATTTTCACTTTTTTGTAAGTAATGTTATAGTGTAAAGCTGTGGCATTTTTACTGTCGTACTGTGCACAACATTTTGCAACACATCTAAACTGTCGCCACCTTATCAAAGTTATCCTATCTGTCTGAGATACAACTGCATTTGCGTGCATCTCATTATTTAGACATCTGGTAGATCAAAGGTCCTCAAGGCTCAACTCTAGGGTCACTTTTTATTGAATATCCACAAGTTTCCTCAAGCTCAGACTGTAGAGGATTGTGACATCTCATACAATATGCTGATGATACAACTTTCTATTTGTGAAACCTCACAACCTTAGCCTTTTATAGTGTCTGAGTTAATGTATCCATAATATCTGTGAGATGGGTTAGAATTTCCTCCAGCTTAATGTGATACAGAAGTCATTGGCATTGTTTAATTAGCCTACTAGCATCTTAAAACAAGAATTAAAGCTATTCTTTTTGGGGGAGAGGGCGGGGGGGGGGGATATTTTTTTTTTTTTTTTTTGTGAGACACTCTAAATTGCATTGTGCATAACTACTGGGCAAATAAACTTCTCCTTACCTTATATAGGTTCTATTACAAATAAGCACAGTTCAGACAGCATCAAAATGGAACATTTCACATTTAACAAGTATTTTTCTTTTATTTTACCTACCTCCGTGTCCTGCTCCAGAGTCAATTATTGGCGTGCCGCCAGCACACAGCAATATGGGGAGAAATATGTCGAATAATCCCGTCTGTGCCTAATATTTAGGCAGTTTCAGGCTGAAGGAACCAGTTAATATTGGCTATCCGTCACAGAGACCTATGAGGCTGAACAGTAAACATCACTGATATCAACGCCAAAATCATAACAAAGCCCTTCTGTCGCTGACAGCAACCTAACCTGAAATAATTGGAAAATATTCATCCGTCTTTAACTGTCTCCCCGAATCCCCCAAAATAACACCCGTCTTCACGTTTCACTAGCTACAAAACATTAAATGAATACCGCTGCTTCCTGAGCTTGTCGGGCTCATCAGACTCTCTGGGCTGACAACGCAAACACGTCGATATGAAAAACGTGAGTGATGGCCAATCAGCGGCGCCTGAACGACGGCTTGTTTTCCTCTAGCCAATCAGGACGCGGAGACGAAGTAGAAGAGTAGGTGCGTCAACCAATGAGAGCGGCTCTACCCTCACACAACGGCGCAGGTTTATTCGGCTAGCAGGCTCTCCTCTCGGCAGCAATAAAGAATATACTGTACTACCTCCAGTTGTGAGCGTTGTTACATCATTTTGGGGGCTGTGGTTTGTGCGGACCCCTGCTAAAAACAGCTAATGTAGCGTCACTGTGTTAAAGTTAAATACATAAAGAAAAAAGAGTTAATTTTTCATTCTTGCAGTGCTGGGGGAAAAAAAGTATTTGCCCCCGTATATATCATTTCAGTTTTTGCTTTTTCACTCCTAAATGTTTCGCATAATCAAACTAATTGTAATATCAGATAATTTAAAAAAAAATAATCGAAATAAAGAAAAAAAATCCGTTTGAAATGATGATTTTGCCTATTAAGCAAGATAACCCAACCTGACCCTATGTGAAAAAATAACTAACCACCCCCCAAACTTTTTTACATTTTACTAGCCATATCCAGGCCTAATTACTGCTGGATCTGTAGAAAGAAGAAACCTGTTAAATAGAATATGTCTGACAACATAAAGTATGTTAAAAAAGCAACACATCACACCTTGAGCTAAAGATCTAGACATCTATTAGACATCTTTGCAAAGCCATTTCAAAGGTTTGGAACTCCGGTTAACTGCAGTGAGAGCCATAATCCACAAATGGAGAAAACATGGAACAGTTGTGAGCCTTCCTAGCATAAGGCAGCCTACCAAAATTAATGCAAGAGTGCATCAACCACTCATCCAAGTAGTTAAAAACAACACCTAAAGCCCTTGCAGGCCTCATTCGCTTCAGTTCAGGCCTGTGTTGTTGATTTAACAATAAGAAAGAGATTTGCTAAAATTGCATTCATGGGAGAGTTCCGAGGCAAAGCCATTGCTGACCAAAAGCAACACAAAGGCCTGTCTTTGATTTACCAAGAAAATTCATGACGATTCCCAAGAATTTTGGAAAAATATTCTGTGGACAGACAAGGCAAAAGTGGAACTTTTTGTAAAGTGTGTGTCTTAGTTGAAACTAACACAGCATTTTTAAAAAAAAAAAAAAAAAACTAGCAACAACAAAGCTATAGTTAAACACGGTGGTGGTAGTAGAGTGGCCTGGGGTTGCTTTGCTTCTTCAGGACCTGGAAGGATTTCTGTAACCGATGAACAGTGATCCAAAGAACACCGGCAAGTCCACTTCTGAATGCCTCGAAAAATACAAAATAAATGCTTTGGAATTTCTACTGAAACGCTGTGGCATAACCTAAAACAACACCATCATGCATATTAGAAAATCTTAGCTTGGGGCTTAATTAAAACAATTCTGCAAAGAAGAGTGGGCCAAAATTTATTTTCACATAGTGCTAGGTTGGTTTGGGTAACTTTTTTTCCCTTAGCAAATAAATAAAATTGTAATTTGAAAATATAATTTTGTATTTATTCAGACTATCTTTTAAAATTTGTTTGATCTGAATTATTTAAGTGTGAAAGAAAGCAAAATTCTTTTTCATGGCACTGCAAATGACACAAACAACAAATAAAGGTTAGGATTAAGAAGAGGTTTATTACTATTAATACTATTAATATTGAGTGAACGACAACTAATGCGCAAATGCAAAAGTAAGGCAGTTATACTAAAGAGGTTTTGTGTACATTAACCTGAGTAATAAAACCATAAACCATGATAAGAATCCAAGAGTTTCATTCTGAGAAAGTTTACTTTAGAACTTTAACACTTCTAACTACAATTGTGTTCATTGTTTTAAACAAGGTAATAAAAATTAGGCTTTCAGTTTAAATCAAAGTGCAAAGTAGAAAGCCAGAAGGAAACCAGCTTACTTCCTTTAAAAGTCCAATGGGAGTGCAGCCACTCTATCAGAGTTACTTTCTATATTTCCTTGTAAAAACATTCCAAAGGTCTTTAGGACAGATGTGTATGGTGCAAAAAGATGAACCTGATTACTCCTGGGGACCGCAGATAACATAGCCGTAACACTGACAACCCGGTTTTATTGACCAAAACACAGCAAAGAGCAGCTAAGAGTGGACGTTGACATTTTCCTGTCATAAATCTCCTTATTTGGATGGTTTGTGGTCTTTTACCGTTAGGGCTGTGATGTCACTGGGATGAGAAAAGGTGGGTGTTCCCTACTAACATGTCTGGGTGTGGTGAACAGCAGACAAGGCTGTTTTTATATTTCTCCTATCAATGGGGCGCACTGAGCTGTGACACAGCGCCTATATTTAGATTTGGCCTGTAAATTCACTGGCCTCCAGCCCATACTGCAAGTTCAGTTTTAAATAGATTCAAGCCTCTGAACAACACTGTAGCTGAAATGAAAACCACAATAATCAGTGGGTCATATATAAAAATGTTGGAATTACATTTGTTGACTTTTTTTCCATCTATTTAATAATGAAGTAATTACTAATTCCTTTACATTTATTGATCCTCTTTTATTTATTAGACATTTATTTTATCAGGAATGTCCTGCTAAATCCAGAATTGCAAAGATATTCTAAATATCTGGGGGGGGGATCAAACTTTTGAACATTTAAAACTATTTTTGGAAATGAGATGCACGGCTAATAGCACTATGCTAACAATGTCTTCACCATAAACAAGATAATTTCAAAAATTTTCTCATTTAGATAGATAGATAGATAGATAAATGTTTCAGCTCATTCATAATAAAAGACGAAAAGTAAAAAAGGGAGAGGACAGGACCTAAGATAATTCCTTGAGGAACACCTAAAGATATTGTAATCCTTGCAAATGAAATTAAATTGATGAGGCAAAAGCCCTGAAAAACAGCATAGATTTATTTTGATAAAATCTCATCTGTTTACTGTTTTACCCTCAAAACTCTGTGCTTTTCTTGCCCTAGCTTTGCCCCTGAAGTGTTATGAAATCTACTAAAATAAAAAAGGCCCAGTTCCCTAAAATTCTTCCATTTTGATGATGCATGTTTTTCTTCTTTTTTCTGTAAAAGTCACATGAGTTGACATCTCTTTACATAAAGAAAATAAGAATTTGGAAAAATTATATCTACTCATCGGATATAGTAAAACATAAAAATAAATAAATAAATAAATAAATAAATAAATAAAAACCCGTTAGCGCTGTAGTTTTTTTGTGATGTGAAAAATGAGTTCGTTTTAGATCATTTCCAAACTTTCCTGACCCTTAATCTGGTTTGCGTACCTGCCTTTAAATCAAAACTTGCACAGCATTCAGACTTCATGGCTGGAAGTTTGGTAGCATGTGACACCTTGATTTAGCTACATTTTCCATCTCTGCCTTGCAAAAGTTCTCCAGATGTATCATTTTGCTATGGTAATTGAAAAATTTAATTTCCATTGTTCTGTGGATTTGGATACACAGTTGAAACCAGATATCTACATACACTGCATAAAAACATACATAACCATATGCTCACAATTAAATGTTTCCTATTTTAGCTCAATTAGTATTTCCAAAATTATTGGTAAATGCCAAAATGTTGTAATTTCTATAATTTTCCTTTGGAAAGTGCAAAACATCAACACATCATGATACTGCTACCCTGGTACTTAACAACTGAGAGGCTGTTCTCAGGCTTTCAATCTTCACTTTTCTTGTAAATGCAGTGATGGTCATTAATTCAAAAAACAAAGAAAAAAAACAATTTAGTTTCACCAGATCACAGAACATCTTTTAAAAACTATCTTTCGCCTGTGTTTCATTCCATATAGTAATCTGGCTTTCACCGGAGTAACGGCTTCTTCCTCTCTGAGCGGCCTTTCAGCCCATATTGGTATAGAACTCATTTCAACGTGGATAATGATACTAGCCTTTGCCAGATTCTTCACATCTTTTGGTTTAATTCTGGCATCTCCTTCCTTCCATACTGGCACGATGGCTGGACATTCTAATGTAAGTTGTATGATTTTAGACTGTATTATTAACTCACCTGCTAAGGGACTAGAGATGGAAACTAGCTTACGCTAAATCTGGTGCAAAGCATCCTTTATTAATTTTTTTTGTGCACATTGTCGCTGTTAAACTAAACTTGAACATGACTGAAGAGACGAATGTGGCACATTTAGGCATCTGGAAATTAAACAGAAGCATGAACCAGACCAGAGTTTCTCAATTCTCTTCCTGATGTCTTTAGATTTTCCTATGTCATCACACAAGGAAGACATGCTGCTTTAAAATACATTTACAGAAGTGCTTCCTTGTGTTCAAATTGTGTAAGATCCCTATACAGCCATGACCTCATCACCTAGGCTTTGCCATAGTGTTAAAAATAGTCTCGAATTCACTGCGATTTTTAAAAAAATTAAATCCTCTGAATCTTCATTAGATACTCAAATATTTTAAGATGAGCTTCAGTACAGAAAAGGTGGCATAATACTGCCACCACCATGCATTACCTTAACTTTAATGTTTCTTTTGTAACCACAACATTTGGAACACAGATGACACAATCTTAAAACTATTAAAGGGCTGCACACTTTTCAAGTGAAACTATGGGATGTTAAAGAAAAAAAATGCATCACTAAAACCAGACATTTTCACACAGATGTGTATTCTGTCGGGTTTTTTTATAATGACACTGTATAAAAGATGTTAGATCTCATAAGAAGGCATTTGTTTTAAATTAAAGGTGCAAAGTGCACAAAGTGTGTGTAGCTCCACGTACTACGTGCAGGGTTTAATGCAACATAAGATGCTATTAAACATGTTTTCAAGAAGACACCTTTGTCATTTGGTGAGTAAACCCATCATTACACAGAACTGATCCATGAAATATAAATGTGGGAAGTAAATGAGAACTAAAAGAATCAAATGAACCATTAGCTGTTAACCTAAAACACTGCTCCGTATCAGTCTTTCACCATATATTTACATTGTAACCTTTTTCAAATCCTACACTTCTGTCAAAAAGCAGTATATAATCAAAAAAAAAGAACACAAATCAGATGTACAACATAGAATCTATATACACCACACAAAGCAGACTACTTTTAAAAACAAGAAGGTATTTTCTGGAACGTGTTGCTTGGAAAATGTTTGCTTCGCTGTTTTCTAGTTGAATTTCAAGCCAAAACGTCTTCTTTTTAATGATTTTTCATTCAAAAATGACTGATTATATCTGGAAAGATCCAGAGTTTGAAAATAATGCTTTTATCTGTAAACTATATCTGAGAATCTAGTGTTTTTCATCCCAGACACACACATTTGGCAGTGGAGAGATCTTCATGTTTTAAAAAATAAACATTCGCTGTGTGAAAAACTGTCCATTCGCGGCAGCGTGAGGGCTGCGGGGTCAAGACTCGGCCGGCGATGGCTGGCCGAGCGCTCCGTTGCGGGTGCGGAGCTGAGACTGGGCGATGTCGGCCAGCGCGTTCTGGATCTTCTCCAGCAGCATGTCGCCGCGGTAAACCACCTCCTCCAGACGAGCCGCTGCTTCGTGGTTCTCCTCCTCCAACTGCCGGAGGCTGGCCGCCTGATGAGAGGTGACAGAGGTTCCGATTCAGCTGCTTTAATCAGCTTTTATTTATGATTTAAGAATCCAAACGGTGCATTACAGAATGTTCTCATCTCCAGAAAATTATGTTTTCATGGACCAAACCAATACAAAGCAGTGCATAATGGTAAAGTGGAAGGAAAACGGTGCATTGTTTTCAAATTTTTACAAATAAAATTCTTTAAAGTGTGGCACTCATGTTAATTTTATTAGCCTTCTGGATTCAATACTTCATAGAATTCCCCATTTGCTGCAGCTAAAGCTGCAAGTCTTATGGGGTATGTTTCTACCAGCTGGATATAGACCTGGCCTTTGACTGGGCCATTTCACCACATGACTGTTGCAGCCTTGGTTGCCCTTGGTGTCCTTTACATGGCATGCTGCGGCAAACAGCAAACAAGAATTCTTAAAGTTGACTTTATTAAGACACAGCTGATAAAAGAAGGTGAAAACAGATGCATGCCACACTTTTCAGATTTCTATTAGTTACAATGTTGAAAACCACGTATCATTTTCCTGCCATTTCACAATTGTGCACTATATTTCATCGATTTATTGCATTAAATCCTGACACTGAATGTTTTTATACAGGAGTTAAAAAAGCAGAGCTCCAACATATTTGCAGCATGATACTAACTTGATTCTTTTGGCTATCTTAATAATCATTCCATAAATATATCAAGCACGCTCACATGACTTGCATTATTTTTACCCAGTGATCCTGGGAGGCGTATTTGCGTAGGATCTCATGTATCCTTGTGCTTCCAGAAAAAGGAGCAAAGCATTAGCAGCACAACTAATTCCACGCACAAGCAGCGAAAACGAAGGCTAATAAAGAGCAGCTGTCTACACACAGAGTAGCACAAATGATGTGCAAACTTTGCACCAAGAAATTATTATACAAAGTGACTTCATATCAGAGCATGACTAGCTCAAAAAGTTTACTCTGCAACAACAAAAAAATTATTCCACTGGAGTTTAAGTTTTTTTTAAAAAAATGTGCTGCTATCACACTTTGCATCAAAATAGGAAACATCCCCCTCAAAAGAACATTTTTTCCACATTATCTTAAGGGTGAAAGCTTCTGCTGCAGTGAAGATGGATTGAGGAAGTCCAAGAATCCAGAATCATGTTGCCACCAGGGCAGAGCTTCCAGCACATTGGCAGCAGGAAGCTGTGAGCGTATTTGCAGACACAGACTTTTAGGTGACACCGTTGTGACGAGAAGGGGAGCAAAGACAGCTCTTGTGTCCAGGAAAATGGACAGTGAAATTCTGCAACAAGTAAAAAGGATGGACAGCAGAAGACTGCAGGTTTACTCACACTGCCATGAATAAAGAGTGGACTCATAACATCACTCAAGAGCAACTTTTCTCAACAATCAAGTCACAGTTTAGTGATAGGGTTACATGAGATGCTGGAGATCTCAAAAACCAGGTCAACAAACTGTGGTTCAGTCAAAGCACTGATAAGACAAGAACAGGACACCATCAGCTGATCTCCAGTATGACAGAGCGAGCCTCATGAGTTCTAAAAACAAAAGTCAATATGGTAAATATCAATTGTATGAATATTTTTGATGCATTTCAAAATGAAAGCATTTAGAAAATATACTAAATGGGAGACTGACGTCTAGGTTGTTAAGAGAGGCAATCTATTTTCCTCCCAGATTCTTGTGCTGACTGGATGGAAAGCAATTCAAATGGCTCCTTCTGCTGGCCGAAGGTTGGAACAACAACTATTCCAATGATTTTCAATGAAAATCTCCATAAGATCTCCAGTTACAAAAAAACTTCAGGAAAGCTGCTAACACTACCACAAGGTGTCAGTAAAGCACTGAACTGATTGGAGGGAAAAAAAAAAAAGAGAAAAGGGGAACTATTGGAATGAAATAACTAATATTTATGCATTTAAATAACTTTTTTTGAATGTGTTTTTTTTTTTTTTTTTTTCTTTTTGCAAGTTAATTTATTTCCTGTTCCAGTGGTTTTGTTGGTGCTGCAGCAACAAAGATACGTTCCCTCCACAGGACGCCATCTGCACGTGGCAGATGGAACTCTTGCTTAAAGCATGCTGTGGGCAAACTCCAGACTGTTCTGACCTGCAGAGCTGCCGTGGACTCCTCGCTGGGCAGAGAGTCGATCAGTACGTCCACGTCTTTGGCTGTTCTGGCTATAAGAGCTGCAAACAGCTGGGCATATTCTAGGACAAAAAGAAAAAAAGACAACACTGTAGCAGAAATCATTTTTTAATAAAAATAATATGAATGAACTGGAGCATCTTTGTTCTTCAACGCAGCCTGAACTCCCCAGAGACAAACCTTTGCAGAATCATATTTTGGGATTATGCAGCGACAAACGTCATTGTATTTTGTGTGACAATCTGACACAACGCAGTACATAATTGTGAAGTGGATGGTTTTCACTTTTTCAATGAATCAAAGACCGAAAAGTGTGGTTTGCATTTGTTTCTAAAGTAGCTTAAAGACTCTTGGTAACTCTGGAGGAGCGACAGAGATCCTTCCTTTCTTCATGGAAAAGTGGCAAAAAGGGAACCATTGTTGAAAGAAAGATTTTAGAGGTCTTGTTTGCGTTTCTATGTGGGGTGGAAAGCGATAATGAACATCACCATAAACAAACAACTAAGAGCAGAAGATGGCTAAAGCTAAACATGGGATAATCCTGTAAAAATAAAACTGTGACAGGCTGCAAAACACGTGAGACTGAAGCTGAGGTTCAGCTTCTTGCAGGGTAATGACCCTAAACATGCAGCCAGAGCTAAAACAAAAGGGTTTTAATCAGTGGATGCAATGCAACATCACACTTTTGGACTATTTTGGTACTTTATCAGATAAAATCACCCCCAAAATACAGCCATGCTTGTGAAGCTGTAACGTGAATTGTGAACATGTTCAACTGATAAATACGGCACTGGATGGATGGATTATTCCCATCCATCCAGTGTCTTAGGCTTACAAGAAAGTGGATCATAAAGGTAACAGGTCCAGGAGCGAGATACCCCTCTCAGCTCATCAAATAATGACAATAAAACAAACTAACCTTCAGTGGGGTTTGCAGGCTGATCCTTGTTGATAGCCGTCTGGATGTTACTGAAAGAGGCAGGTGGAGCACATTGCTGCAGAACGCCGATGGCGTTACAGAACTGATCAGCAAGCTGCAGCAGACACACAATCAATACAGGGACCGATTAGATTATCATTCAATACAGACGCCACAGTCCAACAACGATTCTGCGCTAACAGCTCTGCATCAATCGAGGCTAGGTAGAGTCTCTGACACTATTTAACGTTCAAATGTGCCAAGCATGTAAAAAAAAAGAGAACGTTTCTGAATAAATTCCATATAAAGCAAAGACTCGTGTATCTGGTGGTTAGCTGTGATAGCTAGATAGGTTGAAACGTAAGGTATACAATAATTTTGGGGAATTATTAGAGAACAAATACTTGCTATGACTGCTCATTTCAAAAAAGTTATCACGTTCTCATCACATACACACAAAAACAACTTCTGTTTCTAATACAATTTCTTTAAAAACAGTTTTGCAAACCGAATTGACTGCGTCTTGAAGTTGCGTTAGCCTATCCGCCATCTTTTCTGTCACTACAGGAAATCGCGTTCTCTTCGCGAGATCTTGAGCGCAAAGTCTCGCGGAAGTCGACGGGTGTTTCGGAAGCTTTGAGTTTAGTTCGCTGTTGCTGAAGCGGCTTCTTGGCGCGTCGCGGGACTGACAACAGAGCTAATGTGAATGTTTCTATCTGCTTCTGTTTTATTGTGTGTTCAAACGGAGCGGACCTTCAACGGAGCTTAACTGGAGACCAGTTTTAGCTTGTAGCTAATGACAGCCACCGAACGTCAACAGGAAGTAAAGAGGCTAGCTAATTCTAGCGTCTACTTGCACTTTGAGCTCTTCAGGTATGACTGTTTCATATTTTACATATCCCCCCCTTGTTTAAAAGCAATAGCAGGGGCTGCTGTTAACTAATAGATGAGTGTGTCATGATCCACTATCAGATAGTGTTAATTAGCATACCTAGCAGCTGTCAGCTAAAGTCTAGACATGAGGAGGCAGAGTTAAAATAAGCTAAGAACACCATTTTTAAAACCTTTGTAAAATAAGATGGAATGTCTTGGATTTTATTTTTATTCTACAGGTGTATCTTGATAAATTAAAATATGATCGAAACATTCATTTCAGTAATTCAATTCAAAAAGTGAAACTCACAGATCCATTAGACACAGAGTAATATATATATATATATATATATATATATATATATATATATATATATATATATATATAAAGCGTTTATTTTTGATAATTTTGACGAATATGCTTACAGCTATTAATACCCCCAATCAAGTTTGCTGGAAAGTTAGAGTATGATATGAGGACTTTGGAAACAGAAATGTTCTGGTGTGACTAACCACACTACGACCATGAGAGTTGTACTCCAGGTCCTGGACACATCTGCATGGTGGCTCTTGAAGCTCTGACATCAGCTGCAGTCTGTACCTTTGGAATTTTTAAAGACGTTTTTCATCCCAAATTTACCTTCCACTCAACTTTCTATTAATATTCTTGGATACAGCACTTTAAAGAGCCAGATATACCCCTGACTCCAGCGTCTCTCTCCCCGGCTTTATAACCATACCGCCAGATAAAAATTTTATGAGGAGCAGCAAAAGAGGTGGATTAACAGTTCTTGCCAACAAGTGTTGGTGTCATCCTGGACAATCTCTTCTCTGCTGGTCGGATATGAGCTGTTGGCATGTCATAAGACTGTCATACAGCAGCAGTGTGCAGTCAGAGGCCTCTTTAGATCCAGAGAAAGACTGACTGCTACCGAAGATCCATCAGCAACGACTTTTTGAAGATACTTGGATGATATGAGTTTAAAAAAACCCAAAACATTTAATTTCTCTTTGGGATAATTAAAGGATTTTTTAATTCAGTTGGATAAGACTCTCAATTCTTATCTGCTGAGCCGTACCTGTACTTTTTATTCTGTTTCTAGACTTTGATCACAGCTCTCTTTTTTCGAGCATATAGTTCAGCAAATTAGAAACTGTTCTCATAAATAATATAAGCAGAAAAAATTTTCTCCTCCAAGGAAAGAGTGAGCTTTAAACGTGTAGGTCTGTTGTTAAACACTCGATTAGTTATTGTAGTAGTGCAGTGTAATATACCAGGCTGTTATGATTTTAACATTTATTTTTTGAAGTCTTTTAGAGTAATCTGTTTTTTGCAGCACACACTTCTGGCCTCTTTGGACCCTCTCAGAATTTGTTCTGACTATGACTTGTTTCCCCTCAGGTATGAACTGTTCTTTAGAGAAGGTTCTGGCAGATGCCAAGTCATTAGTGGAAAGGCTCCGTAACCACGACAACGCGGCAGAGATGTTAATCGAACAGACAACATCCCTTAACAAGCGGGTGGAGGCCATGAAGCAGGTGGGCTGATGAGTCTGTTGCGGACTGAATGTGAGCAAAGGTCATTCACGTGTACGAATTCACTCAGACAGCAGCTGTGTTCCTCTGAAAAGTGGCTTAACTCCATGACTTTTATTTAATATTCGCATAAAGTGAGCTTGTTTTAACCTTGCTGCCACCAGGGGGCAGTGTTCTCTCAGACAGTTGAAGAATACTTCATTTAAAGCGTATTCTCCAGCACAAATAGGTCTGTGAACATTGTTGTATGTATGAAGCAGTACAAGACAAAGTCATAATGATTCAGAATAAAGTAAAAAAAGGTTCATAATTTGTAATTTCCTGTTGGCAGTACCAGGAGGAGATTGACTCACTAAACCAGGTTGCAAGACATCGACCTCGTTCCAGTCTGGTCCTGGGAATCCAGCAGGAAAACCGTCAGATCAGGGAACTCCAACAGGAAAACAAAGGTAAAGGCTTCTGGATCCATGCTCCTTCTGTTCGCTATCATCACGAGAGGAGCTGATTGTTATGCATGACTTGATTCATTTGATAGCAAACAGACTTGTGTCCTCTTCTGCAGAGCTCCGAACGTCGTTGGAGGAGCACCAGTCTGCACTGGAGCTCATCATGACCAAATACAGGGAGCAGGTGTTCAGACTTCTCATGGCCAGCAAGAGGGAGGACCCTGCCATCGTCACCCAGCTAAAAGAGCAGCACACCACGGTCAGCGGCTGCGTTTAAACACCAATCCACCTGTTCAGAGATGATCTACTGATAAGAAACATGGTTTTTTTTTTTTTTTGAGAGAACACCTGTAAAGCATGTCTAACTTGCATACCCTGCTCTGCTTTGTAGGAAATGCAAGCGCACATAGACAAAATAAACGAGATGGCCTCAGTGATGAGGAAGGCGATAGAGGTGGACGAGGGCCGGGTATGTGAAGACGAGGAGAGGATCAAACAGCTAGAGGTAATGCTGGACAGTTTCAGACATTCTGAAGTTTTAGAACTAGGTTTTACGCAGAGGGAGAGGCACCAGAGTAGGGGAGCACCGACGGCAGTTTTCTGGCTGATTACCGATCTCTTAAAAAGCCTGACCAGCTGATTCTGATTTTGCGGAGGTAGGTAAGATCCGTTGTATCAGGTAAGTATCGGCCGATCTCCCAGAATGAAGAAATCAGGGATGAATAATAGGTGCCCCCCTACACCAGATGGTTCAGCCATGGTGACTAAGTTACTAGCTTTCTGTTTGATCGGGCCGTGCATTCTGCTTTCGACCAGAAAATCCTGAAGGCGAATGTCCAGCCAAGAGCTCACGACCACTTGGGTTATGCGGCACGTCAATGATCCAAAGCACACCAGCAAGTCTATCTCTAAATGGTGCAAAAGAATAAAAAAATTGTTTTATGATGGTTTTATACAGTCATGCTGGAGGATTTTCAAGCACAAAAAGCCTTTTTAAGGTCATACCACACCACCTTAATCAGGTTTAAGTCCAGACTTTGACTAGACCATTACTAGCTCTCACACACAATCAGTTGTTAGGTTTATCAGGCAATTATTTTGAAATTGCCTATGAAATAATCAAATAACTATTTGAAAACTATCGTTTTTACGCACGTTATCTTTGCCTGATAACAAAATGAAGAGAAAAGTCTCTGTCTGTAGCGGTTCCGTGTCCCATCTCACGGCTCATTTGCTTGTGCATTCCAGCTGGAGAACAGCGGACTCAGAGAGCTGCTGGGAATCAGTCGTGAGGCTTTCCTCGTTCTAAAGAGAGAAGACGCATCCGAGAACACATCGCTGTCTCCGCTGCTGACCAGCGCCGACGTCAGCCTGCGGAAGAGTTAGAGCTCAGACCGCACGGCGGCCGTTGCCACCGTTCGACCCACAGACTCCTTAAGGCGAAGCCTCCTGTCGCATGTCGCCCCCGGAGCCCTGTCTCTGTCTGCTGCTGCTGTAATGTTTGCTTATCGTGTGGAGCCTGTTTTAAAGTATGAATGAGTGAAAGAGAGATTCGAGTTCAAATAAATCTGCAGTCATCAAACTGTGTGAGTCCATGTTGATTTTATGTAACATTTAAATAATCTTACCATGTACTCCAATGTTTCTGTTTTGGTGGCTGTGTGTGTATTTGCAACTTCTTACTTTCACAACTCATCTCATTGTTGTCAGTGGCTTTAAGGACAGGAAGCGAAACCTTATCTGCTCAAAATACTGCTAGGAGTAGAAGCAGAAGTTCTCAGGTTCTTGTATTTATGGGAAAATAACAAAACTACAGTGTAAATATTAGTCTTTCACAACTACAAAATAGGTTAACTAACAAGATAAGTTACTTGAAGCTGTTTATTTACAGTGCTTTGCCATTTTTCTTTCCAAATAAAAATCTGAGAAGTATGGTTTGTTTGTATTTAGCCCCTTTTAGTCTGATATATCAAAATGAAAACCAGTGCAGCTGCCTTCAGAAGTCATAATTAGTTATAACTGGTCTGACTTTGTGTACTTTGAATAGCAGTATAAATCCAGTTGTCCTGTGAAGGCCTCAGGGGTTTGTTAAAGAGCATTGGTGATCAAACAGCATCATGAAGACCAAGAAACATAGCAGACAGGTCAGGCAAAATGGGATGGAGAAGTTTAAAGCAGGGTTAGGTTTTAAAACAGTATCCCAAGCTTTGAAGAAGTACCATTTATAGTTATTAGTGTTCTGGTCAGATGAGACAAAACTAAAACTTTTTGGCTTACATGCAAAATGCTGTGTATGGAGGAAATCTCCCTGAACGCACCATCCCTACTGTGATAGTGATGTGAGCCATAGACATAAAGAGTAGACCCCGCATTGGCTGCAGGGGCGCAGGAAATGGTCTAGTCAAAGTCCAGTGGAGAATCTGGAACTTGAAGACCTAATAACTTATGTCTACATGACATGCTCTCTAATATCAATCTATCCAGTCTGCTCAGATTCTGATGCTGAGACCTCAATTTGCGTGAGTAAACAATAGGTTTGATCCCGTGACATATCTGCTTCAGTGTCATTTTATTATTTTGATATCATCCAAACTCATCCAAATTATAGACACATGTTTATATTAGATATTCACTGTCATTTAAAACGACAAAAAAAGAATAAATTACGGTGATTGCAGAAACGGGTACAAATCTAGAAATATACATCAAAACATGTACCAAGCCAACATATGAATTAATTAATTCATTAATTTTTCTTGGTCAGTTTTATAACTTTTGCCGTTTTTTCCTTCAATTTTGAATTATTTGATTTATTTGAAACAAAAAAAAATAATATTTCAAATGTAAAAAAAAAAAAATAAAAAATCAACCTTTATTTATACAGAGTACTATACAAGTTCACGTTTAACTATTGAAATATCGCGGGATTAGAAGCGAGATTTTCATGCCAGAGCGAGGCAGTTGTGGAACCGTCAGAGTGGCAGGGAGCAGAGAGAGTGAAACAAGTAGAGTTTTGTTGCAGTCAGCAGACTTCAACTGTCCAGTATGTCACTATTGCGGTTGGTGGGGCTAAAACACGGACGAGTGCGCGGTTTCCGGTGATTTTTTTTTTTCAACCACTGGCAGGTTAAAGAGACTTTTGTTGGGTAAATAAAAGTAGAGGGAAATGTCTCGATGGATGTGGAGTCCGCTGCTATTCTTCTTCGTGTGTGAAGTACAAGCTCAAGTGGAAAGTGAGTACAGTCACGGCTATGGCTTGTTCGTATGAAGTTTCCTTTTTTTTTTTTTTTAACAAAAAAAAACCCCTTTTATAAAGCATTTTGTCTTTTTAAAACTGATAAATGCATTGCTGTTTTTGCTGTTCAGCTAGCAGGACAGGTAATTCAGCTTGTACAGAAAAGCAGTTGTGGCTTAGCTAGCTAAAAAACATATTTAGTCTATTAACCAGAGACTATTAGAAGTTAAGAGATTAAAACTTAATTATTTAAGTAGCACGTGCTTAATGCCAGTGGAGTTAAATTAAAAGAAAGTCAATAAAATGCAACAAACCGCAGCCTATCTGTTAATGTAATTGCTGTTTTAAGGGATTTAGAGGCAGCAGGTGAAACCTGTGCTGGACTCTAATCTGCACAGTTAGACTTGTAGCAGTATTTGTCATAATAATTTCATGCTTCAGCTTAAAGAGCAGCTATATATAACATGTTTCCCCTGTTATACTTTGAGATCTACCAAGAATCAATCATCTGTCCCTGAGAACCAACTAAGGTAGTTCATTCTCAGTGTGTAAATAAGAGGGGCCTCATAGTGTGATGCATGCTGGATAATCCTTGCAAAACAGTTGGTTTTATTATGTGAAACTAGATGCTTTGCATAATAATGATTATTAGTTTGTTTGTTTTTTTTTTATAAAAGTCAACTTATTCGATCACATACAGAGGTCTTGGCATTGAGACTCAGTCCCTTTAGCACATCCATCCAAACAGGCAGAGGAATGGAAACATCCATAGTTAACTGATTTATTCTTCCTGATTTGAGGCAAAATGAAGTCTTAGAGGGAAAAACATCTTGGGAGGCAATGAAAGCAGATGATCAGATGATGCACTTAATTAATTCTGGTATATCTGAGGCTTGGGCTGAGAAAAATATGCTTGTACTCATTTTCAAACAAAATCTTCCATCAAATCTTGTTCAGGCTTTTCACCAACTGGAATGGATTTTTGATTTTCTTAGAGATCTGACCTGGCAGTTTCAGTTTTTGTCGACGATCAATAACCCCCTTAGAAAAGAAATGTGCGTGACACCTTGAAGTGCATGACATCTCAAGTTTCTTTGATAGAGGTAGCAATTTTGAATCAAAGGACCCAATAGAAAATGATGGAACGCCATGATTATTAATGCTCACAGCATCTGTCCCTTTTTTTTTTTTTTTTTTTTTTTTTGATGCATTTATTTTTTACAAATCTGGATGGAGGGAGAATGGTATGATCCCTAACTGGGCTGTAGATGGGGGAAAAAAAACAAAACAAAACATTGATTTGCTCAAATATAAAATAGAGGTCAGACTGTGATTGCATGGCACATGAATTATATTACACCATCAAATATTGTATCTAAGCAGTTCTGTACTGCAGTGTTGCACATGTTGAAATTGTGATTGGATATATGGTGCAGTTCTCAAGAAACCTATTTTGGTGAGCAGCAGTTAGTATCTCAAAAGTGAAAATTAAACCAATTGCTTTAATCTCAATCTTAATCTCAATTTCAGTATTGTATGTCTAGGCCATTTTGAAGCAAATTATGATGGCTGTGAAATATTTTTCTCTGTATTGTTGTGCCCCTTCTTTCAATTCAAAAATATTTTATTAATCCAAAAAGGAAATGAAATGTTTTCCTGTAGCAGTCTGTATTAGAGCGCTTCAGCAAAAGCCTCTGACAGTAGACGCTCTGTTGTTGTGTAACAGTTTGTTCAGTCATTTGAACATCATGCGTTCATGTGACCGACTGCGTTATTTTCTCTGTGTCTCAGACCGTGTGACTTTCCTGCCGGGAACGTTCCAGAACGTGAACGTCTCACGGAACGAGACGGTGGAGGCTGTGGTGAGCAGGATCCCTCCGGACGTGGCCTTCATCACGCTGCAGTTCCACACGCTGTACCGCAACGCCACGCTCTCCTACACCAGGGTGAGAAGGAAGAGTAATCTGCTTGTGATCCAAGCAGATTACTTCCTTTTATGCATGCACTCCCTGCAGTAAACGGCATAAGCTAATGAAATTCAGGGAAATGGAAAACCTGAAGTGTTTGCTTACCAGATAAACGACAAGATGTTTGTGACATGAACTCCTTTAAAGTTCCTGGGATTTCAGGTGTGGATTCAGTCAGTGCATTTTGGTCTCAGTGCGGAGATTCTGCTAATGCTTGGGGTCACGGAACGTGTTAACAGTCAGTGTATGCCCAGGCGGTTAGTTCTGCCGCCGCGTAATGAATGAGGCTTTGTGAGCCGGGTCGGCTGACCTCCTGAGAGAAGTCCCAGTCAGCTGATGTACAGTCCTCAGCTCATGAGAAGCAGACGCGGCGTCTTTGAGGAGGGAGGGAAAAAAAAAAAATCAATCATCTGGCCAGGGTCCCAGAAGTCTCGGAGGAAAAAGCTCCCTGTGGGCTAGGTTGGCGCACGCAGGTCGGGAATGTGGTCCGGTTTTACTTTTACGGAAGAAAACAAATCTCTGATTAGTGAAACGGCACCAAATCTGCTAAACCTGCAAGTCAGTTCCAAAATGAAAGGGGAAGTAGAGTTTTTGAGCCGGAATGCAAAATCATGCTAAAGATTTTAACTGCCTGGTAAAATATCTTTTATCAGTTTCCCTTTTTTACTTGCTTTGATTGATTTGTTTTTATTTATTTATTTATTTTTGTGGCTGTGCTCTGTTTTCTTAGTCTAAAAATTTTTTTTAGCCTGTTCTCAGGAATAAGAAAAGGATCTGGTTGCTAACATTTACTAGTTTCAGTGAAAATCTAAAGCTGAATGTAACAAGTCTCTCCACATCATGGTTTTTGTACCATTCTACAACCGCAAGCCACACAAAATCATTCTGAAAGCTGCAAATGCCCCACGGGCATCATTTTTTTCCACCTAAAGTCAGCACACTGCTAAGGTAGAAGCAGCATTTTGTCTGCTTCCTGCTGATGACAGTGACTTAGAAGCAGAGCTGCCTGTGGCTTATTGGATCCAGTCGGTTAAAACCACGCTGAACCTGTGCTCCGTCGAACAGCCCCGTCCTGACGAAGATCTGTGTTCCATCGCTGCACAGCTTCAGAGCTGCTACTTCTCACTGCAGATACTGATCTAGACATGAGCATTGTTGGTAATCCATCTCATCCGTTGACGTAAAGAGCGATCTGCTAGTGACAAATAAAAACTTGATCAGTTGTGGATTTTTATTTATTTATTTTATTTATTTATTTTTTTTTTTTGGTGAGTTTTTGCTTCAGATGGACCCTCTTAGCAGCAGGGCATCCTTAAATAAAAAAAGTTGTTGCTGGGGTTACAATGAAGCTCTGATGGAGAGGAACAACAAGCCAGTTTTTGTTGAGTTGCAGTTAAATGTTGACTGGTTTCTTTGTGGTCCGACAGATGGACCCAGCCAGTAATTTAGGGCTTGTTCCAAATTACTGGTGTGTTGAAAATTGCAGTTTAAAAATCCCCCTATTTTGATGTAGTTGTGATGTGAAAAACTTTCTGTAGGCCAAATAAGCACTCATCAATTGCAATTATATTATTTTTTGATAAATTTGTAAAAAATAATGATCAGCAGCATACTATTCTGTGTTCCACTTGAATAGGCCTGTGTGGGTTCTAACTACCCTCGTCAGGGGACTCTATGGCTGACATCAATGATGACTGATTCGTTAAAATTGTCAGACAGGCGCTGCTTCCTTCACTTTATTAACACTGAAGTTCTTGAACTCTTGACCCCCCCCAGATATTTTCTTTTTACTTGCTTTCCAACCAGTGGTGTCTGCTAACATATGGGCTTACCTGAAAGACATAATATGAACAAGTCATAATATCTACTAGCAGGAGGTCACTCAATCTAGGATCATAATAATCATACCATAAGAGTCTGCCCGCTGTCCCTTTTTTCCTCTGCCGTGAGAGAGGGCTGACTGACAGACCCACCCACCAAGTCATGTCTGCATGTGCGCGGTTAACAATAGTCACGCCACTGTTACCAACTTTGTGACTGTGTCGCTATATTTAGTGACTTTTTAGACAAAAATCTGTATTGGCCAAAATTGGAATAGGCAGGTCAGGTATTTTAAAGATCGGTGATTGGCCAGAAAACTTCAACCGGTGCACCCCTACTTAGAAGTACCCTCAGTGGCTTTGTACTAATTGCACTAGACACTAAATGTGGATATGAAAGACTTCTTCTGTTTTCTTAATTTTTAACAGAAAAGAGAAATCAGTTTTTGACTTTCTAGCTGTATTAAACGCGCTCTCTTATACGTGGTGCATTGCGTTTGTCCTCAGAATTCCACATCAGAAGAATCGGTTGGAGGTTCTCCACCAATTCTAATCAAAGTCCAGTATGGCAACCTACTTATTTTTTATTTATTTTTTTTTTTTTTAGCTTGACCACCCCTGACTGGTTGCATTCAGAAACTCAAAAACCCTGTCTTTTTACAGGCAATGAATGCACCATATGTAGGTGCTACTAGGGTGCACTATAAACAACCTTCTTCAGTGTGGAAGTTTAAAGAAGACTCAAACTCGACTGTTTTCCATATCAACAAGATATTTAAGAGTGTTTTGTTTTTTGTTGTTGTTGTTGTTACTTTTTTTTTTTTTTTTTTTTTTTTTTTTTTTTTACACACCTTTGGCGATTATTCCGTTAAAACGAACTGGTGCAAAATCTTAAAACTGGATTCAGCTTAACTGGTGCTAGCTTTGTTTCTTCCTTTAACTAGACTGGTTCATGCATCTGAATAGGATCAATAAATCATTTCGCTTCATGTCTGTCTTTCAGGTCCCAGATCAGGGTCGCTCTCTGACAGCCGTGGACTCGGGGCTCCTCTCAGCTCTCCAGCCGAGCCAGGTGTTGCTCTTCTTGTTCCTGTCTTCTCCCAGTGAGGAAAGCGTCGCAGGGACCGGAGTCATCCTCTCTTACTCAAGCACGGGTAGGAACATGCCAGCCTGCTTCTCTTCTGACTCACTTGAGGAGTAGGAAATGAGGAAGTTGCGCACTATCAGTCACAAAATGTGTTTCTGCAAAAGGTTTCACCACAAACTGAGAAGCAAGTGAGATTTTTATTATTTTTTTTTTTTTGAGGAAAATCATGAGATGAAGAGCAAACAGCTGCACTGATTGTGTGCCTTGCTGACCTAATCCCCCTGTTTATCATGCACTGATTGTATTTTTCAGAGCCGGTCCCTGGAGCTTGTAACATCGAGTTCAGCCTGGATGTGGATCCCAACGTCTACATCAGCTACAACCTGTACGAGACCACCATCCGCTTCGCGCCAGCTAATTTAGGATATGAGAGGTGAGCTTGCTTCACTTCCTGTTTAGCCACTTCGGCTGCAGGCCTCAACAACTCTGCAAACACTCAAAGCAGATCTGTCTTATCTGAACAGTTCTGAGTATTAAACCTTTGTGACGAATTACCAGGAAACATTTCCAATGGTTTGTGGATTGGAACACTGAATTGGACTGAAACTGTTTCTTCTGTTAACTTGGATTGTCACTGAGGTTTAGCAAGTTGCTATATTAGAAACTGCTTATCTGATTTGTTTTCAGAGGTTGCAGGGAGTCTGCGTTAAGATCCATCTGTTTAAATGCAGTGATCTGTAGGGCTGCTGTGTCACAAGACTTAAAAAGCTGCAGTTACGATTATGAAATGTTCTGAAACATTCACGTCATTCTGGTAGAAGCTCGTTTTACTGTTGGTTTGAGTTTTACGACAGCCTGCCGGTGCAGAAGCAACAGTAGAGCAGACTGATGGAAAGAATCTGCTCACGAGCTGCATACCAGCTGTTTATCAGTGCTCACATCACTCGTTGAAGCAAGCAAACGAACGTGTCCCGCCCTGACGAATGAAGTGAAAACACATCAGGCAGTGGTTGTTTGCTCTGCACATGATGCACCAACGATAAACTGAGCCGTGGGTAATGAGGTCCACAATCATTTTCATGTGATGGAGATGTTAGGAATGTTTTCTATTTGCATATGAATCAGCGATCAGAGAGAAATTAATCATCCTTTCTGGGGGGATTTTTCGTTAGAGGCCAAGCTCCTCCAGACTGCGATACGTCGACAGGAACCGGCACGCGCTGGCGCCTGGAGTATGACGTCTACCAGTACTTCCTGCCTGAGAACGACCTATCAGAAAGCAGCCTGTTCAGCGGCTTCCAGGCTGTCGCCGACATCCGAGGCATGATGGCAAGCGGTAGGCGGGTAAGAAGCACAAACACGACGGACTCCTCCTGACTAGCCATTTAACGACACATCGACGAACAATGAGCTCGTTTCCTTTCAGGTCATGACGCTGAAGTCAACGGATAAGAGCACCATGGTGTTCAGCTCCATCCCCGGTCAGGGCGTCATCTACTCCGTCATCGTCAGAGACCCCGTGTTGAACACCTCCACCTCCTACGTTCCCGCCCACACCTACGCCTGCAGCTTCGCCTCCACTCTGGACGGCTGTCTGACGCTCGGTTAGCTTTTCTCACAGCCGCTAATTCAAAAATCAATATTTTAAAGAGTTTATTTTAAATCAGATGTCAACATGTTGCAGGAAAAATATCTACAAAAGTCTTCTTCACCATCTCTGGTTTGGCAGGCTTGTTCGTCTGCTTTTTTGGCCATCGATTCTTCAAATGTGGTGAGTAGTCTTAGCTTGTTGCTTTTAAACACACACAAACAGATGTGTTCTCATCTTATGGTGAAAGATTCGATGTTGTTGCCACTTTGTGATCTTTAAATTGTGAATCCATCAATGAAACGCTAGATTGGAGATCTAACAAACAGGCACCCTACCTTGGGATTTATGAGCGTTCTGTGGCCCACTCTACCTATTTATGTCTACAATTCAAACTGTATTTTTGTAGCCATTTTAATTTCTGCTCCAGTTCTGACGAGCTTTGTTGCTCTGAAGAAGACCTTATTTTAGCAGGCCATAAAGTAGTTGTATAAAACAGAAGTGAATGGAAGCAGCTAAAAATCTTTCTTTTCAGTCCATGGTTTCCTTGGGAGGGTTTAGGACTCACCTCAAGACGCTTCATGCCACTCAGTGTTCATCGCTTCTAGGCCTGTCACGATAAATTTTACTCGTTTTACTTTATCATGCAATTAATTGCTCTTTGCGACAGCCTTAATCACTTCCACCTAATACCTCACTTAGCAGCTGGAAGGGAAGTCTAAATATCATAGGGGACATGGAGGAACATAGATTTTTTTTTTGATCAACAGAGGGTTCACACAAACTAAAAACCGCTAAAAAATGACCCCCCCTTTTTTTTTTTTTTTTTTTTTTTAAATTGAGAAACTTTATGCTCACAAACAACATCCGTGGTTAAGAGTCATGGTTTGTCGCTACAGATGCTGCAACGTCATCCATATATGTTTTAGAAGTATGCTTTAAAATAACTTGAATGCTATAAAAAAATTAGCACTTTAAGAAGCTAATGAAGCATGTGAGTCCATCTGCTTCCAGCAGCTGTGTTATTACGAGGATGAGCGGTCAATTTGTCCTTCTCTTCCTGTCGTACAGAGCTGTTCTGCATGGGATTCAGCTTTGCTGCGTTTTTCTTCTTCGTCCTCATCACAAGGACCACACAGCTGGATTATGACAGTAAGACACTCCTCCCAACTTCCCGTCTTCTTCGTCTGTTTCAACTGCAACAAGGAGTTGTTTGATTTTTGTCAAGTCTCACTGGATCGTGTGTCCCTGCAGTCCGGCTGGCTGTGTCTGCTGTGGTGGGCGTGGTGGGCGGAGTCCTCCTGGTGATGAGCTGGTGGCGGTTCGGCTCAGTCATGGCCTGCGTGGTCGTGGTCGGCCTGATGCTCGGCTTCCTCGTTGCTTCCATTGTCCTTTTTACTCCTCTGGGTATATAATCAGCCTGTTTGCCGTTACATCTGAGTTGTCTTGTTTGTTTTTGATTTTAAATGTGTGTTACTGTTTTAATACAGGAGACCTTGATGTGTTCAGGGACTCCGATGTGGTTTTCTGGGTGACGTTCTGCTGCGTCATGGTCTCAGTTCCGCTTTTCTTCGTGCGGTGGCCCAGAGAGGTAACAGATTTCACACTTTGGTGATTTAAAAGGCAGCAGTACACAACACCTTCATATAGTCGAGGTGAACGTTGCCTAATTACCTCAAGCACTGCAGCAAAACATGTCTTTAGTGGGTTTAATTTGGATTGGAAGGAAATTTTTTTTTTTTTTTTTTTACAAATAAAATCCTGAAAAGTGCAAATTGTACTACATTTTATTGAGGAGTATCAGAGTAAAGGGGCCATGCAGACAAATGTAAGCCACACTTTTCAGATTTTCAAACATTTTTATTCTAATATTTGGAGGAAGGGGCTCTGGTCAGCATTAGATGTGCAAGACACAAGATGGCACATCAGCTTCCCCATAGTGACACATAGTGGTGGCAGCATCATGCTGTGGGGAAACTGGTCAGAGCTAATGGGGAAGAGGAGTCTCGCTAAATATGGATATTAATTTATTAAATAAACTTAAAAACCATCCTTTTTCTTCCACTTTTAAATGAAGCACCACATTGTGAAGAAAGTCAGGGGTGTGAAGACTTTTTCAACCCAACGAATGCCCTTACTGATTCTTCCTTTATTTACTAGTTTAGTGGATCAGTGTAGAGGGATGGGTTTGCTTTAAACTGGAAACTACCAAACAAGTTGTCCCCATGCTGCCATCTGGTGGTAGTTCTGCTGCTACTGCAAGTCAGTGGAAAAAGGCAGCAGTGTGGTGGTGCCCCCTGGTGGGCAAACAATCCACATGCGATCATTTTGGAAAAACAATATTTACAAAAATTTATTTTATTTTTAGCGTCTATGTCACAAGTTTCTAGTTTCCATTTGTCAGTGAACGCTGCATAAACGCAAATGGAGACTCTGACAGGAAGTAGAATCATCACTCTTTTCCCACCTAGATAAAGATGCATAGAGCAGCAGCTGAGGATCAGATTGGTTCACTCACCTTGTTAGATTTAAAAATGGCCGCCATGTGTGCCTCAGCATCTCCTCCCTTTCTTGTGCGCTCCAGGGAAACATCATCACGTGCGGGGTCGTCGGGGGTTACGCCGTCGTGCTGGCCGTCAACGCCTACATTTACACCAGCCTCTCCTACATCACGCTCAACATCCTGAAGCGTTTCCTCAACAACAACTTCAGCGCAGTGTTCACGGACGCGCCGTTCCAAACCATCGGTGAGTTGATCGAGAATGTCACGTCACGACCACAATGTCGAACGCTTCTCAAGTTCTCGCCGTGTTCTTCGCCGCAGACTACGCCATGATCACGGTGTGGGCGGTGCTGGGCGTGTGCGGCGTGGTCCTGCAGCTGTACCGCGAGCGCTCCCGGCCGTTCTTCCCGCCCAGCCCGTACCTCATGTGGCTGCAGGAGCGCGAGCGCCGCAAGACCAACGTGCTGGACCCGAGCCACCACGTCCCCTCGCTGCCCGGGCGCCTCGTGGAGCGGGCGCGGCAGCTCGTCAGGCGGAGGGAGCCGGCGGGCGAGCACACACCGCTGCTGCTGTGAAACCCCTCACCACGGAGGGGGAAACGGTGATGGCTTTCCTCGTGAGGACGGGAGAGAGACGCAGAGAGGCTGTGTCTGTTGCACACAAATCCTCAACCACTACCTTTTGACTTCTTCTTCTTCTTCTTTTAAAGACTGCCAAATGACACATGGGACGCGCCGTCTTTCCTTTCCTCGCACTGAGAAGATCACTATGGTTTTAGATTAGGATCCAGCTCTCTGGAGACGTTGAAATGGTTCCCCGAATCAAGACCCGTTTTAAAAAGTCCTGCCTCTACAGACTTCGTTATGTTTTGCACACTGGATTATATGATATTACGTAATGCTGTGATACGGTGTTGGTCCCTTGACTGATTTTCTCTTTTTGTTTCATTGTTTTCATTTAAATGTGTTAATATCAGACAAAGATAACCTCAATAATACAACAATTAGTTATCAGATCATGATTTCATTTATTTGGGGGGTAATCAATCCAAGACTTTGACTAGGCCACTAAAGAACATTTAGATTTCAGAGGTGGACTTCCTAGTGTGCTTTGATCATCTCTCTGATAAGATGATGCACCTTTTGGAGTAATTTTGGTAGTATTTCAAGAGTTCTAAAATACTTGCACTAGAAACCACAAAAATTCTTGGTAAGATTTCGTTTTTGCAGTGCAGACTGAAGGATACTAACGGGTTTGTTTTTCATTCGATCGGGGCTGAAGTATTGTGCTTCGAGCTCTTTTCGCCTACTTCATGTTGTCAAGCAGGTTCTATTAAAGTAATTGGATTCAACAAATCTGGCATAAAAACGTGATTGATTAGGTCGCGATTATTTCCCAAACTTATCTTTGTCTGATAATAAGAGTTTGATCCGAGACGTGGGAATGTGACAAAAGACAAAATCCGTGAGGAAACAGTTCATCACAGCCCCGTTGCCATGGCGTTTCTCAGGGTTTTGACACGCAGCTTTTAGACTGCCGATGAGCATCGACGACGTATGAAGAAATAGATTTCTGAGGCAGTTGAATATGTTTTGGTTTTTATTCAGACAAACCACATTTGAAAGATTAACCTATTTGTATTTTAATGTATTGATATTTTAATAAAATGCCTTCAGATTGCACTGCCAAATAATACGGGAGACGACAGTAATTATGGTTGTATGGAGTCGCTCATTTTGTGTTCTGTTCTCTTACTTATGAATGTGCCTTCAGTTTTTAATAAATTGCCACCAATGGGTGTTTTTCCTTATAACTAATTTTCCTGTTAAACCTCACTTTTAACCTGCTTAGTCCAAGAACATTTTAGAAAGATTGACTTTCTGGCACTTGGAATGACTGGGGTGAAAAATGAAAAGGAAAAAACTCCAAAGCATAATGCTGCCACCATTTCACGAATTTTATCATGAAGTGAAGTACATTATATAAATTAATTACACACAGGCAGTTTGAAAGCCTTCATCTCTTAATTTTCCACTGGTAGCTAATGAAAACATTTAAAATAATATTGCATCAGACAATGTTTTTAATACAGAAATGTGGGTCTTTAAAGGTAGATTTACTCTGATAAATGAGCCTCATCAGAATGCATATTTATTGAATGACTGGATGGAGGATGCATTCATATGTAGAACCCAACTGGTACACGTTCAAAGTTCCTGCTGCTCCTTCATCTGGCGTTGGCCTCCGGATTGCCTCCCTCACTTTTGTCTTTTTTGACCAACTTGGAAAAGTGTCCAGTTTTTGATTAGATGTTTTCTCCAGACTGATATCCTTTGTAAACTCTCTGCAAACTGTGGGTTTAAATCAAGGACACACATAATCCCTTTATCGGCCGTCGAAAGCTCCCACGTGATCCCGAGTCTTTGCCTCTTATTGGTCAGTCAGGCCCTGGTGACGCCTCCTTCCCCAAGAAGCACATGCTACCGGGTTCTGAAAACCTAAGCATCCATTGGGATCCATATTGTGAGAAGCCTCAAGATTTTGTTTCAGCTTTCCTTCCAGACTCTAGATGTGTGTGCAGCATCACTCTATAGGATTTTTCCTTTTGTATCAAGCTCAGTCCATACAGCTAAAACTTGAGAACTACAATGCTTGGAGTGACTCATGACTGACAGACAAAACATATTGGAAGCAGAAGAAGGGGGAAGGAAAAAAAAAAAAAAAAAAAAAAGTCTTTCTTTTGCCTCTAAAAGTAGAAATTAACACCAAAAATCTGGCAGTAAATCACTTTTAGGATTTAGATTTGAATCAGTTTAATATTTTGAACAGTCTTTCTAGTTATAAAACTTTCCTATAGTGTGTAGTTGGAGGGTAGAATTACAGCAATACATTTTTCATATTGGCCTCTTTTGCATATTGCACAGCTTAGTGAGTAGATCCTAGTTTGATTCTTTAAAGATTTTTTTTTTTTTTTTTTTTTTTTTAGTCTTAATGTAGTTATCACTGATCTTAAATCCTAATGTAAAGTTGATCCAAAAACTGACTTTTCATTACTGCTTTTTATTCAATACTATTGTAGTTTCCCATTGCGACCACAAGAGGCCAGAAAAATGCTTAACAAAAAAAAAAAAAAAAAAAAAAAAAAGCACAATCATCTTAGGTATTGTGAAGGTGAAACTCTTCAGCTTTCTGTATCATCATCATTTCTAGCTATTTTGTTTCTTGAGTTTCTCCTTTTTCCAAATCTCATTTTAATATCAACATTTTCAATTTGAGAGACAACAAAACAATGTTCTTAAAACCAACAACCATTTATTAAAATCAGACAAAAAAAAAAACAAAACCAAACATTCAACATAAGTCTTCTATAAAGTGCCATGAAATATACATTTTGATAAACGCCATAAAAAACTAGATTTTTAGACCACAAAAAAAAAAAAAAAAAAAAAAAAAAAAAAAAAAAAAAAATATATATTAGAAACGACAAAAATGTATGAAGTAGATTCTGCTCTAAATGCTGTTTGCTCAGTGTTTGATTCAGGAAAAAACAAAAAGGCATCTGATCAGTAGTTTCTCTGTAAAAGTAAAGTGATGTGTTTGTACACATTGTGCAACCTTCCTTCCTTCTGACCTGATACATTCTGCAGCCACTTGGAAACGGATTTCTGATGAAGGCACACGACAGGAAGGAGTCTGCAGTAACGCAGAGCATCCAGGAAATATTTACAGCAGCTCATTTTTTCCACATTTTATGTTCCAGCCTTAATCCAAAATAGGTATAGTGGAGTGAATGGTGGTATCTCGGTGACAGAACCATCCAGAAGGTTACTGATCGATTCCACCAGCAGGGTTTTTAAAATGGTCAGGCTGCCAGATTCACATGGCAGCCTGATGGACTTTTGCTGAGATGGATATTAGCTGATAGAGCAAAAAAATTCTTTATTCTGATGAGAGGAAAACTTTTTGGTCCAAACTGAAAGTGTCATGTCAGGAGAAAAAATAAAAAATAATAATAAGAAGGCACTCATTACCTCTTTACACCAACCCTTAGTGTGAAGCATGGTGGTGGCAGCGTCATTCTGTGGGAAGGTTTTCTGTAACAAACTGGGCAGTTCGTCTGCCTCCTGAGTGAGAATAGATAGACACCTTAGAGTTGGAACCAAATGTTTACATACACCCAAATGTTTACATACACTATAGAAAAAGATCCATTTTGCAATAAGGTTGGGACAAAATGTGGGAAAAAAAAAAAAAAAAAGAAGTACTGATCACTTTTCAGGTGGACTGTACATCCAATCGTTTTCACAAGTTAGAATTGGAATGTCACAGGAAAAAATAAATTAAAAAAACTCAAGCATGATTTGTAGTCATTTTTCCAACTTTGGTAACCTGCTAAAGAAAACAGCAGAAGTTGATATAAAACTTGCTTTAAACCAACTATATTCATGAGTTGGGTTTAAAAAGCTATATTTCATACTTAACATAATTTCCCTATAAAACCATTTATGAGTTAAAACCTGTCGTAAACATTGTGCAAGTTGAAGTTTATTAATGTATATTGATCTCGAAAGAGATCAAAAATCTTTGACCTATTTAGATTTAAAAAAAAAAAAAAAAAACCACACACGACCATTAAATAACAAAAAAAATTTTACAGACATGATCAGAAATAAGGATTACGGATGATATTAATGTACAGTCTGAGCTCCGACAAGTGTTGCTGGTTCAGTGAAGCCTTTCGAGGGCGCTGTGTTAAGCCTTCTGCTTCCTCCTACTGCTCATTTCAAAGTAAGGCTCCTCACTCCTGACCTTACTCTGGACCTTCTTCTCTGCAGCTTCAACAGGGTTTCTCTGAGAGGTTTCAGTTGTTTTCGCTTCAGGTTTCAGCGTCACCTTAGAGCTGGGGTGCACTGTAGCTGCTGGTTTTCTCCCAGTCCTCTGTGCTGTGGGGGGAGCTTTCTGATTGCCTTTAGAGGCAGAGGAGCCTGTACCGCCCACTGGGACCAGCCCAGGGATGGCAGAGGTTGCCTTGTTTGGTACTCCCACCTTGTTTTTTGTGTCTTTAATCTTTGACATGGAGCAGGTAGGGGTTACCGTTGCTGGGGACACAGTCCGGGAGCAGGGGGTCGGGGCGCGGGAGGCGGCCTGGGAGCAGGGGGTCAGGGCGCGGGAGGCGGCCTGGGAGCCCACCTGGGAGCAGGGGGTGGGGGACTGTTGGGCTAGCATTCTTCGTACCGGTACAGCCCTTGTGGGCACCTTCGCCCTCCTGATGGTCTCGAGACGGAGGCGTGACGCAGGAGAGCCAGGGCGCCTCTGTGCAAGGCGGGAACGCTGGTTGGCGCCTGAGGGGGGCTTAACGTCTCTGGGGGCAGATACGGTGGTGGGGCGTGACATGTGGCCACTGGTGGGGGAGGTACAGGGGCTGGAGGGTTTGGGGCATTTGGAGGATGGCTCAGGGCAGACCGGGCTCCTGGGGTGGGAGGCAGGACCATGTGGGCGGGGCTTTAGTTTGGAGGCAGAGCTTGGCTCCACAGGGGCCTCTGATGGAGTCAGGGCTCTATGGTGCCCCTGCCCACCCTGACAAACCAGGCTGGGGGGCTGTTTACAGGGGCTGCTCACAGGTGTGGAGGGCAGAGATGAGGAGCCTTTGGTGGTGATGGGCAGGGGGAGCTGGGTGGGCTTCCTGGGGGAAGAGGGAGCTGTCTGGAGGTTCCTCCTCGGCACTGCAGCAGAACCCTTCCTCAGCAGGGTGGGGGTGCAGGCTGGGGAGGGGGTGTATGAGCGGCATGTCTGTCCTGCAGCCGTCACAGATGTCAGCTTACAGGCTGATCCTGATGAAGAGCAAGAGGAGGAGGAGGCAGATGAAGAGACGAGGCCATTAACTGCAGCAAGAGGGTCCATATCGGGAGGAGGGGGTGGAGCTGTGTTGGCATGGTGACCACCCAAACCAGGTGGGCCCTTCTGAAAGGCCAGGATCTTCTGCTCCAGTGTGGTGAACTGCAGCACCCGCAGAGGGTCATACTTTGTCAGGAAGCCCCGCAGGGTGTCCCAGCCCCCACCGACACGCACCATCACATGCTTACCATGCAGCATCTGAGGGAACAATCATTGCACATCATTCTAACGTCTCCTGCATGAGCCTTCAAGCAATAGTGAGAGTTTAGTTTCAGCTCCCAAAATAGCAGATGCAGATGAACCCGTCTGCACTGAGGCGTGTGCCCTGAATAGCAGTGTAATCATGATGTAATCACCAGCCACTGCTCCTGGCTAATGGGCTTACATGTGTCCAGTCACGGCCTGCAGTGATGCACTTGGCACCTCTGCAACTGCCGGGACGCAACAGCTTGCAGCCAGTCTGACAACGCTACAGAAGCGGCACTTAGAACCGTGTTTCTGCTGGCCGTGACAGACAGCCGCTTCAGTCGTTGAAAATACTCACACGAATGAAGATGGTCTTATCGCCGAGTCTGTAGCGGCCTTCAGACAGGTACTCTATAGAGACCTTGTTGGCGCAGTTGCAGGGTGGGTCGTCCATGCTGTGCTCCTACAGGAGAGATGGGATCAAAGCAAACCGTCAGCAACACTGGAGTCAACATTCATTAGCTCTGATATACACACAACCAGAATTTAATGCAGGTATTCTGGTTTTTAAATTGCTAATCCTCCCCGTCTCTGGGATAAGTATTATTAAACTGAATTTTTAACAAAGGGAAATTAAATATTGTAATTCATAACATCCAAGTATCTTCAGAGAGTCATTGTGGATGGGGATGCTGTGGGCAGGAAGGATCTCCGGTAGCAGCCAGTCTCGCAACAAATCTGAAGAAGCCTCTGACTGAAGACACTGGTGCTGTCAGACAGTTTGATGACTGTTAGACAAGTTAACAGCTCAATATCCAGGCAGCAGAGACGATATCCCACAGTTCTCTGCAGCTCCTCCAGAGTTACACTAGGCTTCTTAGCTGCTTCTATTAATAATGCTCTCCTTGACTGACCAATCAGCTTAGGCGACTGGGCAGGTCTTGGTTGTTTAGTACAGAAAATACATTAAAGTTTGTGGTTAAAACCTGACAAAATGTGCAAAAGTTAATACAGAATAAATACCTTTGGGGGAAAACCCAGTTACACTATGAGATGCATTTGGGAATACTACTAATCCAACTGTGGCCATTTTAATCCAAACCATTTCTCGCTTCAGTGATTCCTGTTATTTTTAGAGGAGCCGTCTCCTCTGGGAAGAAAACAAATCAACTGACAGTGTTGCTGCGCGGTCTGATCCACTGAACCAGACCAAATACATAAACCCATCAAACAAGGTCCACAGTCCCCCTTCAGGAAAGTTTTGACGTACGTGGACTGTCTGTGTCCACGTGTATGACGCCGCAGATCTGCAGCCGTAGCGGCACGTGTGGCTGAGTCAGAGCGCCGGCGGGGTGTCACATGCTCAGCTGTGATGCATCTTGTAGCCTTCGGGGCGGCGGCGAAGCACGCGGAGCTCAGCTCCGTCTTGGTGCCGCTTTAACTGGGCCGCACATGTGCCGCCTACGTGATCAGCCTGACGCCTCCGACTGTTTTTCAGCCTGACCTCACCTCTGGCTGGTAGAGCGCCCCATGCTGGCAGCACACGCTGAAGGTTTTCACAGCAGCAGCAGGTTCTTCTGTCATCAGCAGACTTTCCTCCAGCTCGATCTCCTTCTCCAGCTTCACCAACACGGGAGGCTCCACCCCGTATCTGAGACGGATTGAGACGAGTCAAGACCACATCAGGCTGTGGCGAGACCCCCGCCCCTCCGTGTTCAGAGGCTTACTTTGAGACGATCCGGCCGATCTCCAGCAGACAGAGGCAAACCTGCCGAGGCTCCTTGTGCAGCACTGAAGCAGAGAAACCAGCCTGTTAGTGTCAGCATCAGGCTGCAGCCAATAAACAGTCAGGACTGACAAACATGTTGCAACAACAAATGAGAGCAGATGAAGAAAGACAATTAGAGCAGCAGTTATCTGGGTTTCCTTCCAAGGCATCCCAATCTGGGATGTGCAGTTTAATCAACTTTAATGAAGTGATCCCACATGGATCACACTCAGAGTGATTGCGCCCTTCATCAGATCCTATTAAGGCACTAAGAAGTACAGCTTAACCAGACTCTGCTCCTCAGATCTGTGTTGCTGAAAGCTTAAAGCTCAGATCTGGGCCATTTTATCCCATTAGCTCCTCAATTCTATGTCCAACAACAATGAGCTGCAACTTAAACAAGACAAACGTTTGTTTTTCCATTTCCTCATCTCCTCTGCATAACGAGGCAGAAACGCATCTGGAGACGGTAAAGTATAAATGAGGAGGGCTGCCTCCTTGGTCCAGCTCCTCTTCTGTTGATCGGCTGAAAACTTACCGCCTTCCAGCTCCTCCAGTCTATTTGCAGCTTCCCTTAACAACCAGGGATGTCCCCATACAGCTGTTTCACTGCTGATGCCAATATTGCAACTTCGAGCACTGGCCGATACTGACACGACATCAGCTCCAGTCATGCAGACTTAATTACTCATTTTGTATCGTGGAATGTGAGAAAAGGCCTGATCAAGCGATATTACTCAGAACATTCAACAATAATAGATATGAGAACAACAGCCATTAATTATTAACCAATGGGAAGCAAGCGCAGCTGGGTCGAAATGCTGGAGCGGAGTGCTTCTAGCCGAGATTTTAGACGCAGGCAGATATAACCTGATACTCGTTTTTGGCTGATGTCGGACTGATACTCAATATCGGATCAGGACACCCCTAACGAATACACCACACTTCCGATTTGCATTTTAAAAAATAAAAATCAGATGCTGGAAACTTCACAATCATGCATTACTTTATGTTGGTCTCAGCTATAAAATGCTAGTATAAACTTTGTGGGGCTAATTAGACAAAAACGAGGACAAATCCAAAGGGTACAACTACGTTTGCAAAGCAGAGTTGCTAAATGTGAGACGGGGGATAAATTAAATGTAGGTTCTGGTAAAAGTTGATTTTTACTGAACTCCTGTTAAGTTTCTGGATTTGACTAAATCAAAACAAGCAAAGATTTTAATCTTTAACTAAAGTTTCAGCTTCGTTTGGCCTCAAACTTCGATTCCTAGTGTCAGGTGCCCTTTCTTTTAATAAGTTACTTAACTTCCTTCAGAAATGACTCGACTCATCTTAACAGTTCACCAGAAAGGGTGGCCGGGTCATTTCAGAGTTCAAACTCAACGCTCAAGTCTGCTCTGGAGTCCGGAAGAATCCAGGATCCTGCTCAGAACTGAAGAGGGCAGTTATGGACCCACCCAAATGTACAGCTACAGTACCAGAAGTTTACATACACATGTCGCTGCCATTAGGGTCGTTCATTTGAGGCAGATTTTTTTGGTGACATAATTGTACAACAATTTCAAAAAAAGGTCAAACATTAGGTGAACATGTTCGAATGTGTTACGGATTTTCTGATCAATTCAGGGCCAAAAAAAAAAAAAAAAAATCTGCACAGTAGCTCTAATATATACATACACCTCACTCGTTTGGATGAAAGCCCCTTTATGTGTTCAGGACAGAGCAGAACAATACATTTAATAGAAATCGCCATAGCAACAACAGTGGATGCAATATTCGGTAGAATTATAGTACCATTCATGCAGATTCTGTGTCAAGTATGTTTAGCCTGTTGGAAAGACCTCCAGTTGATGCATATTTTTGGTGAATATGCAAAAAAAAAAAAAAAAAAAAAAAAAAAAAAAAAATCAGTGGTTGAGACATTGTGTTAGGAGAGAGGGGGGGGAAAAAAAGAAAAAAAACAAAACAAAAAAAAAAAAAAAAACCCAACGGACATCATCATAACAGGAGAGGAGTCAAAATGAAGGGGTCAGATTAAGTTTGAATGATTTCTCAAACTTGTTTTTATAATTGTGTTGTAGTTTCCTTTGTTTTGTATTTTCTGCTTGTACTGATTATATATCTGACAAAATCTGTAGTCAAGTCATTTCAACCTTGTTTTGTATAACCTCTGTTTTCAGCAAGACAAATTAATCATTGTCCAGGGACAACAGATGAAAAATAGCCTTTTGGCCAATTCTGGCACATTTATGGAAATGTTATTTAATGTGCATTGTCCAAGCCAAATAAAGTCATTTCAAACCACTGACAACTATTGAGCATGGTGGTGGCAGCATCATGCCGTGGAGGCGTGTCACCACCAGTGGTACGGATACAAACTCGCATGAAATTAACTGCAACCATTTGGTGTTCCAAGAGGACGATCCTAAACTGGTTTGGGTGGGGGGTGGAAAAGCGAGCCAACGTGGAGCTTCTGGAACGACCCCAACCCAGGGAACATTAGGGACGAAGCTGAAGGGAGGTCTGTGACAGGAGAACTACTTATTAAAATGAACTCATCATTCTCAAAACGACACTTCGGCACTCTTAATTATGCCGGGGTTTGGCTAAAAAGGGAAAAAAAGATAGTTGAGTGTGTATGCATTTGAGGATGTGGAAATTTGTGGTGTGGATTAAAGAAAATCCACATCTTCAAACTTGAGCAAAAGTACCCCCCCCCCCCAAATAAACAGACGTTCATTCCTGGTAGAACGATTACACGTTAACCTAAATTAAAAGCCCCAACTGAATCCCATTTATATGGAGGAGTGTTTAAACTTGTCATCGGAAGCGTTTCGGGCATTTACCGAGGCCCTCCGACTCAAAGAGGTAGGCGTCGTCCACGCCGATGTGTCGGCACCAGGCCAGGAAGTTGGCAGTGTTGTCCCGGGCAAAGAAGGAACCTGGGGAGGCGTTGTGCTTGCAAGCCACCTTTCTGGTGGGAAAGAGCTGGACAGGAACAGGAAAGTGAAACTTATGTGGCGTCAGGGAGCAGAACATGACAGTAAACGCTCTGGAGCCAGGACTTGCCTTGTTGAGCGCTGTGGGGCAGCTCTGGGCGACCTTTGTCTGCAGCACGCCGATGAGCTGGCAGAGCTTCACGCCGTTATTCAGCTCCTCCATGAACAGCTCGGCTCTCACCTCCTCTCCTGGAAAACCGCAAAACCAAATGTTAAAGATACAAATCACAGGAACGTTTTCCTTTCTGTGCAGGAGACCACATCAAACACCATGTTGTTCTGGGGAGCTGAAAGCACTCCCACAATCCCTCAGCTGTAGATCAAAGCCTGAGGGGACTCCATGAAACGACTTAAATCACAGAGAGCAACTACAATACGGCCGCACCAAGTGATGAAAACTGCCCTGCGAAAGTTTACTTCCACCCAACAAAGCCTCAGGCTGGAAACTTCATCCTGTTGATTCCACCTGTCTCTGCAGCGTCCGGCCCCAGAACACCGACACACTGGGCCGATTCAGTTTAAAACGACGGAAAAACCTGAAATGCAGGTCATCATGTCCATGGGAGCAATAACTCCGTACCTGCTCACATTCCTCGTGAGAGCAGCTAAATGTTAGGCTGTGAAACCCTGATTCAGCAGACAATAGAGTCAGTTTCTCGTGCGCTTCGGTTTCCTCACTGCTCCATTGTGCCACGGGGGACAATGGGTGTCCCTATAATGGCAGCAACGGATAAAATGAGGGATTTTGTTCCGCTCTTTTCTGTGGTTTCCCCAAGAGACGCTTGGAAATGGAAGCATCGAAATCCGATTACACAGAAGAGCTGTGTCAATAGTTCATCAGTACGTTCCTCGCCTCCAGGGGGAAACTGTTGGCATGCAACATACACACACACACACACACACGGGTGTTGTTGAATGCAGATGGAAAACAGATTGAATCAAACCCTGTTCTGTCAAAAACAAGACACTCCTGTCCACCCACCCAACATGCCGGTGAGCCAGATGGCCAGATCCTCCTGCATGGGGACCAGAGTGGCCTCGTGGCGAACCGCCAGCCACTGGTCATACTGGAAGACGTCTGCGAGGCCGGGGCCGTGTCGCTGCGCCAACTGGCTGCGGTGGCTCCTGGGACTCAGCAGGGGGGCATCGAACTTCTCGCTGAACCAAACCTGAAAAGGAGAAAATAAATCAATCAATGAGTGAAAAACAAAAAGTTATTATTTTGCATTTAACAAACAAAAGCTAACTGGTTTATTGAGCTAAAGTTACCCAAGAAGCTACAGAAGACACCGTTATCTGGCTTTCATTGCCTTTACAGATAACATTAGCAAGGGAAGTGGGGTGGCTGCCCCCCCCCCCCCTCATAGCAGCTGTAGGAACCAAAATGTGGATAAAGACAGCCAAATTTTACACAAGTGCATTTCCCCCGCCTTTGAGAATGTTGGGTTAAAACTGATTCATAACCAGACCGGTAGAATGTTATAACAGTGAATGTAGAGTAAGTTTATGGTATTTATGTTCCTTATGAAGCATTAGAGGTGAGCATTTACCATATATTATGATCTTTTTTTTTTTTTTTTTTTTCCATAAGAATTTTGATTTTTTTGTCCTGATAAATTCCAATTAATGTTTAAAATCTCCCTAAACGGTCCGTAGTGTTATTTTTGATATTTTCTCCATTATTTGTTCAATTAGAGCATCAATAAGTTTTAAAATATGATTAAATGCATTTACTGTGTGCAGTTTAGTGACATAAATCACTTTTTGTGACTGGTGTCCTACAGAAGTGTATTAAAAATGAGAAGGATTTTCCAAGAGCAGTATTTATGGAGTTATGATTGCTGTGCCATGCAGTCAGCTATTCAGTTATCTAAAAAGTAATAAATAGCTTATATTGTCAGTTTTATCATTATCGGAATAGTACCACAAAATATCGCGATAAAACCAAGTCCATATTACCCATCCCTACGAGGCATCAGAAGAAAGTACGCATTTTCTACAATGAAATAAAACAAAAGCTCCAATTCCATTTCGGTTTTCCTCCTACCTTGTGTAAGGAAACACTAGTGAATAAATCATATTTTGTGAAGCATCCATGCAGAGTGATGTCATCACGCAGTCCTACTTGCATGCTGTACTGAAGATCAGAGCGCCAACACCGCAACTGGACCTTACAGATCCATCTTTAGCCATATGCAATCAAACGTATCACGAGTTTCCTGCACAGCCTCATGTTAGTTTGCTTCTAATCTAAACAACCGATGCTGCTGTACTTCACCAACATGTGCTTCTTTGTGGCTGCAGGCAACGTCTGGTAAGGGTAAGGCAGCAGGGATGATATGATCAGACATCAGACCACGTCTGTCACCCAGGGAAACCAAGGGGGGGGGGGGCATTTTCATAGTTTGTGGCTCTGATTTTTAAATCCAGCTCTGACTTGAGAAGAAGGGGAACTCCATGTTCCCAAGCGTTGGCTGACTTTCCAGTTTCCAGGCAGCCTGAGGGGGAAACCTAAGAACCAGCTGCAGATGTCCACTCTGACATCTCCACACATTACATAACCAACTTCTGGTTGACCCCCCTGCTCCTCCTCTTCCTGCCGTCCAGTTTGTTGACATCTGTTTCAGATGCAGCCTTTAATCTTTGTGTCGATCACATGTGATCAGGGACTGATGGGACACGGAGCTCAATGGGATGTTGTGCTTTGGAACAAGGCGGCGAATTCATGGCGGCCGCCAAACAGGAAACCTTCTGGGCAGAGGAACAGACGGACTGTTCAGCACAGATACAGTACTTCTGCAGATGCTTTGAGACGCCCCAGCAGTGCTGTTCCAGATGGTTGGACTGGGAGTGAATTATGGCTGGAGTGATTGAAGCCTCGGTGGAGCAGAACTAGAAGGTTGTTGATGCCGGATTTAACCACAGTTGGTGCTCAACAATGAGACTAAAAGGAACCTGCTGCAACACAAGACTATAGAGAACCTCTACGGGAAGCTTCGAAATTAAACTGAATTAAAATCTGATCCCCCACTCCCTCCTCCTACTACTACTACTACTACTACTACTACTACTACTACTACTACTACTATTACTTTCTCACTGCCACAGACTGTTGGGATGTTTCGGATAAGTGAGAAGGGTAAACAAGGGGAAGAAACAGCACTCAAGGTGTCAGGAAGTTTAGATCAGTAATCTGCGACTTCCTGTTTCCCTGCTGTATAAATGACAGACGGCAAATTCCTTTAGTCATTTTCCAATTGACTGACATCAAGCACATTATGGTGACCATAACAGGTGTAAGAAAACTGTAAGTACAAATGGATTTTTATTTATTTATTTTGCATATAAAGCTTTATAGGCATTAAGAAAATAAAAATTTTGGTTCTTATAGCGATTGGTTCCAAAAGTTGGGATCAAACTCGACAATTTTAAAGCATATTTATGCAGTAAATGTCAAGTATTGGTCATTTTTCCCGGCAATTAAACCCGGTTTCATTTACTAAACTTGCCGCACTGATAGTTGTGGGTCAGGAATCTCTACAGTTTGCTACAGAGTAAATAAAAGAAGACAGACTGGAGGGGTTAGATTTTCAATGATACATTTCGGCTCCATGTCATTAAAGGTGGGGGAAAAAAAAAAAAAAAAAAAAAAAAATCTGAGGTGATGAACAACTGATTTTCTCAGTTTAAACAAGCATGAGATTAAATAAATAAATAGGCTATTACAGGATTAGCAGAAATGTTGTGCTCCAAACTAAGTCTGCAAACTTTATCTATATTAAAACTAATATAGAATTGTTCTGAGAACTTGTTTCCCTCAAAGTTCCACCGCATACTGAATGAACAGCAGTGTAAAAACAGAGACCTGCTGAAGTAAATAAAATGTGAGAGGAGGCTTGAATATGAGGGACAAAAGTTGGATAAACTCTGGAGTCATATTCCAAAAGATACTTGATACATAAGAGCACAGATGAGGCATGTTTTGGTTTCCATATTTAGTTCTTTATGGCTGAGGACCGTCTGAAATAGGAAGCAACGACAAACATCCATCCTGAGAATCTCTGTAGAGGTCCACAGTGAAAGTGAAAACTGCTTCATATTGGAATGGAAATGTCTGCAATGCATGTAGAACAGAGCCGATCTCAGTTAATCTTCCCTCCTGTTCCACCACCTCCGTCCTCTCTGGGTACAGGAATGCGGGCTTATAATCCAGCACACCAACACACTCCTCCCTTTCTGAAACATTCCCACCTTTAATCACCAATTAAAGGTGGTTTAATCTTAACTGGCTCAAGATAAGCACATCAGAACCTTCTAAGAGGGAACAAAACTCCATCAGGTGGACATTAAGAGAAAAACCATCAAGCAAAAAATGTACAACAAATGTTCTCATAAGAGAGTCTCCCTCTGCTGCATGTCTGAATCATCTGAACAGCAGCTTCAGCTGCAATCCAAGTTACATTCGCAATACGACAAAGTGTTCCAGTTCTTGAAAATCTGCTCTAAAAGTAGCAAATTCTCAACTTTCCAGTTAGTTTAGACAATATCCCAGTTCCTCCCAGTTCCCATGGCCTGGTGACTGACCTTTAAGCCTTTAGGATCCAAGACTAAGCCTGAGCCATTTATTTTAACCCTTTTCACATTGCTTACTAAAATGCTCCTTAGAGAAGTAGCCCTTTATTCTAAAGCACTGGATTTTATTGGGACAAGCCCCTTTCCATCGCATATTTAACGGTTTTAAATGCCAAAAGTCAAGCAACAAACAAATGGAACGCAAACTAAAGCTTCCGGCAGATTCCGCAGCAGTTTTCCCTTTACAGTAGCTTTCACAGATTTTATTTCTACTTCCATGAATGCATCCATTTTCAGCACGGGTGAGCAGAGCAGAGCAGAGCAGAGCAGTGAGCGGATATCCAACCCGACTGTGCTCTGCATGCGCAGTGAAACGGCTGCAGCATCACCACAGGCTGCGGATCCTCACGGCACACCTTAGATACAACAGGAAGATTCAGCAACTTTCTAAGCTCACAGCCATGCAAAGTCACTTCACATTTGTTCTTCCACTTTTAAAAAGACACCAATTAGTAACGTCCCAGCTGTTACGTCCACAGTGATTCTTGGTAAGAGGCTCTTTAGGACCCATCTGCTGCGTTTAAAGCTGCAGCGCCCTCGGGTCCCAATCAACACATCCGCATCATACTGTGGGCTTTCCTGCCACATGTTATGTGATCAGCACTGGGATGCATATTTTACATTCCCACAATCCAACACTGGTGGGGAGAGTTCTGGTTTCCAGACCAGACGAGAGGAGGTGTCGAACAGTGACAAGTTTGTAACACGAGCCGGTTGTTGTTTTGGGTTTTGGAACGACTTAGAATTCATTGCTGGGAGGGGAAAGGGAAAAAGTGAAGAGCATTCCACCCACTCCTACAAAATGTGGGGGGAAACTGAAGGCTGGGAGCTTAGGAACGCCAGACATGTGCAGCAACAGCAGCATGGCATGCTGTAACACAGGTGGACTCGCTGCTGTCGCTTTCCACAGACAACTCAGTGCTTGGAACAAGGGTTGGGAATTAAGACCATTTACTAATATATTAAATGTTTTTTCAATCATGTGAGAAGTTCAGATTTTGTGGTCATGAGCCTGAACTTTTGATAGAAACAAGGAGACTCTTACCTGGATGCCAGTCTGGACAGCCATGATTGTGCTCGCCAGACGATCACTGCTTCATTCTGTCAGGACGAAAACAAATCTTTACCATCAGCTGCTACAGATCAGTATGAACAAAAAGAAACCTTACTGTTCCCATCAATAATTCACCAGGAAGGAAATTATTAATATTTTTTTTTAGCCAACTGTTAGTTTAAACAGATAAAGCAGGAAATGTCAAACTTTAAAGACAGACTGCAACGAAAAAAAAGAAACCTTCTGCAAACAATGTTTACTTTGAAGCTGCCGCCTGCCACATTAATCATTTATTTTTACAGCCATATTATTCTATGTAAATGTACCGATCAGCGCGACCAGTTAACTCCTCAGGATAGAAACTGTTGCCAAGTAAAAGACACCCACAGTTACCCTCTTCCAGTATCAGTGACGTGTTGAAAATCATCTCATTAACTCAGAACAATTGCGAACTACAGCGATTAAATGGAATAAATGACTTAAAAATACGGACATCAAATGGCGAATGGAGCGTCGGTTTTTACTAAACCTTCTCAAAACGAAGCGACACAGCTGGTTTCTCCAGTTTTCCCACACCAGTATTGCCCCGACACTCAACGGTCCCAGTGGGGAGATGTTTGACAAAGAGGGAGTGGGTGGGGGGAGAAAGCAATCACGAGCCCATAGATCCTAACAACATGTGTGATTTGGTCAACACAGCTGAGGCAATAGTCCTATAACACCAACCCCCCCCATCATGATCCGTCCCCGCAGATCTATGAATATCAACAGCAAAAACTTCTCTGCTGTATTCAGATAACATGTTTTCTATTAAAGTACAGAGTGACTGGACTGATAGAATAAAAACATATAGAACTGAGGGAGAAAGCAGCTCAGAGGAGAGAAGACGCAAGTAGACAGGAGAGACTGACGTCACCTGACTTACCTCGGAACAAAAATGCTCAAACTACTGAAGAAACCTGTCCAGTGGCCAACTCCTAGCAGCCTCTGAGACACATGGTGGACTAACCGGAGCCAGAGCCCTGCGCTGTGTTCAGATATGTTCAGCCAGAGCGCCTCCTGCCTCTGTGCTTCCACGACTGCGTGGAGGGAAAGCCAGCAAGAGGAGGGAGGGATGAGAGGAGAGGAGGAGGTGCAAGAGGAGAACCCTGACTAATGAAGTGGCTACGCTTCGCTGAGCCCTGACCATCTATGCCCCCCACCACCAATCCTATCACAGCAGGACCCTCTCACAAAGCATCCATTGTTTTCCTAGCAGCCACCCTCCACTCCAGTCTCATCTCCAACCCAGCAGACAAACCAGGAACTCCCCGATCAGGATGCAATGAAACGGAATGAGATGGGCTAGAGGTGGTGATTTACTGCCGCTTCCTCTTCAACCCCCCCAACCTCCCAGTTTGAACTCAGTCTGGTGTTTTTTTTTTTTTTTTTTTTTTTTTTTTTTTTTTTTTTTAATGATAGTATGGTGTCAAGCTGAGCTGGTGCAGACTGAGGAGTCAAACAAACCTGCTGCAGAAAGAGCAAACTTGAGGAGCAAAGAGCAGCACACGTGACATCCTACGACTGAATCAGGTGTTGGGTTGCCACAGCTGTTTAAATCAGCTCTGCTTTACTGACCGCAGGGCTGTTTGGACTCATCGTTGCAGCTAAAATTGGAAATGTAAGGCCTTGTTTGAGCAGTGAATCTCAGAGAAGTCTCTGGAAGTCACTTTCCAGAACTCCTTTAGAGTTCCAAAGGAGAACAATCCAGAAGGCCGTGCAGGCGTTCAAGGGGTCACGCTCCACAGCAGCGGACAAAAAGCCAGAATCTTTGGCCAGAACTCCAGTTGTGTGCATCTGGAGCATGAGGAGGGCTCCCTACAGGGACCAAAGCCCGCCCCACACACACACACACGGTCAAATGTCAAGCACAGAGGAGGGTGGGAGAACTGAAGCCAAGAGAGGAGGTGAAAACACAAAAAATGGTTTGATTATGCTGCTGAAGCTGAGAATGGTACTCAGGAAAGGGCACGGATTGACATGGAGACCTACCACGCACATTCTTCAACGGTCATTTGACAAAGATGTCCCCACAATGATATCTTTATTCTAAGGCCCATTTCCTCTTTGACACTTGAAAATGACTCCCCATGACACCCCCCCCCTTCTATTCAGGAGTTACGGTTTAAGTCGAGCACAAAAGTTAAGCAGTGGGGTTGGACTAAGGTTGGACTCAGATAAACAGCCAATTACCAACTGAGGTTAAAGATGGCATTCTCTTTAGTTCTACACAACTCAGTCTGGAACAGAACAAAATCATTTAAACTCAAACTAAACGCTGTACGTTCATCATTTAACCATGAATAAATCTCTTCAGAAGACACGTCTCATCCGGCCGCTTCGTTTCGCAGGTTCTAGCAGCCATGTTGAATAACGTGGCTGCTGATCGTTCCACTCCCTGGCTGTTTGATGACAGGGAAGGAAAAAAAAACATGAAACCAACACGTTCTCTGGCATCTCATTAACAGGACTTCAAAATTATAGGAATTTAGAAAGTTTGGTTTTGAAACCATAATCATTTAAAATCTTGGCAAATCCTAGTTTAACTACAAGTTAAACTCGGCTACTTGAGGAATTCTGGGTAGAACATATTTACACGCAAAGGTTTTGGGTGGTTTTTAATCTTAAATACAAAATGTATATTTTTTGTACAGTTTTCGCTTAATTACTGCTCTGAGTACATGTTCTTTTAGCAAATGGCCTTTTTTGAGTCTATACTCCAGTTAACGATTAATCGATTACTAAATTAGTTGACAATTACTTCAATAATTGATTCATCATGATTAATTGTTTCAGCCCTACTGCATTTATCCCAAAGGGAAATTAAAGTGTTATGACTCATATCATCCAGGTATTTTAAAGAGTCATTGTGGATGGTGACACTGTGGGCAGGAAAGCTCTCCAGTACCAGTCTGTCTTGCTCTTAATCTGAAGAAGCCTCTGACTGAAGACCTTTGGTGACAGTCTCATCAAGGCATGCTAATAGACAACACTCCACAGTAACATGTCCTGGATGACGCCATCATTTGTTGGCAAGCACTGCTAATCCACCTCGTTTGCTTTTGCCGCTCCCCTCCAAATCTGTTTGGCTGTAGGATTAAAAAGCCAGGCAGAGAGACATTTAAACTTTGTCATTTTAATTTGATCAGGGGTATTAAGTGATATTTGATAAGCATTGACTGGTCGGGGTTCTGAACTATAACCAGTGCTCAGATTGTTTAATATAAAAACACGAGATCTGAGCATCGCAGTTACCAACTGATCTCCATAATCCATGAAAATACTTCATGGCAAAAACAATAAACTGGTCCAGATCTGGTTATGTACACTGGGTCCAAATTGCTTCTTCCAGAGGAATGAAACACCAATGCTTGGGTTAGAAAGTCAAACTGGTAAAAGGAGCAGAGTGACTTGGGCAGGCTGGAACATTCACAAACCAGATCCCATCACATTCCTAAAGAAGGATTTACAGAGTAAATTAGGCAGAACAACCTGCCACAGAATAACCAGAGTCAGGTTTGGGGGTGGGGGAACCTGTAGTTCATGCTGCGAGCAATATGAGCAGCTTTAAGGAGGGCAGACTTTTTCAGACTGAACTCTTCTCGCTCCATGTTAAACATCACACTGAGAAGCTAACTGGAGAGTAAGCGGAACGAGCGCCGATTTCCCTGCAGCCTGAACCAAACTTAGATCCCGTCTGTGCTTTTTAGCGTTCTGAGGAGGCAAGACATCTGTGTGTGTGTCCCTCCACACACACACACACACACACACACACACACACACACACACACACACACACACACACACACACACACACGTCGCATCGCTCTCTAGTCGTAGCCAATAATCATTTAAGAGGATCAGGGCTATTCCAGACAGCAAAGCACATCCACGGCGCTCCGTCACCAAAACACACTGCACGTGGCACACTCTGGGAGCCTGCGGCGCGCCGGTGAAGCATGCAGGCGCTCGTGCAGAAGATGAAGCGCATTACGTAATAAGAGGAGGTTCGGGCGATGACGGCCTTTTGATTTACCGCTACTTGGCATCAAGTGAGCCAAGGGTTGAAAAAGGAGTAAAAAAAAAAAAAAAAAAAGAAAACTAAAGGTTGCATCTGAGGCTTGTAATTAATCCAGCCAGAGAATTTTCTTTTATCACTAAATATTTGCATCAGTGTGTTACAGATGATACGTGTTCTGAGACTTTATTCTCAATTAATAACTTGAGCCGACAGCATAATTGAACGACATCCCTGTGAAGTGGCTGTGGGCCAGCCTGTCCCCTTTATTGGAGTCCAGAGGGGTCCTGCTGGACCAAACTGGTCCCCAGAGAATAGCAGCTCCTCCTCTGTTAGACTCCTTCCTGCTGAGCCCTTTGTGTCTGGACTTAATTACTCGATCAGAGCAGCGTTTCATTTAGAGCCAGGCCTCCTTTTCAATGCAGATGGGGCCTGGCTGCACTGTGTCAAGGAGGAAATTCATTCATTCATTCAGGAAGTAAATAATGTCAGCGTACTGAACGGCTCAGCTGCAGTTAGACCTTCTAAAGTTATTTAGCCCCCAGGTGTTTACATGTCTACTTAAACATTTTAATACAACCTTTAGAGGATTAAATCATCTATTGGACCCAGCCTCCCTGTCCTTATTGAAGCAGCCTCTGTTTAGAGGTGGGACATTATGAGTAAAGCCCATCTTAAAGGCTTGAATGAGTGAGCCCCACCTGCAATCCAGTTTTGATTTGGTGACACTAATCCACAGCTCGCTTTACATCACAGGCAGCTCCTGGATATTAAAATCCTGTCGTGCCAATTCAGGAACAGGCCTACAGAGTGGCTTTAAGAACGCAGAGCCGACTCCAAACGTGCAGGTTTGGAGTAAACCCGCCACAGACGGGCTTATAAACAGCAACCTGCACAAACAAGTTTGAGTCTGGAGTCAATGCACAGACAGATGATAGAATCAGTTAAAGCTTCAGACCTCAAAGCTGTTGTGATTCAGATATTGCAGCACAAAAAGAAAAAAGTCAAATTTTATACATTTTGGGGGTAAAATACCACAGAACTCTAGTTTCCCCCAGTAGAACAGTGTTCGTTTTGTTTAAGTGAGGTTCTGTTAAGAGATTATGAACAGAAACTAATTTTTCCTTTGATGAAACAGTGTTCCAGATAACAGCTAGCCAGAGCTTGTTCAAGACAGAATTCAAGTTCCACTGAGACAAAACATCTCCAGTCTTAAATCTGCATTTGATAAAACCTTTTTAAAAAAAAAAAAAAAAAAAAAAAAAAAAAAATTACACCCACTTGAAATGCACCACTGACTTCAAATCCGGGTTATTTAGTAGGAAGAAATCCGGTTACGGTCTGGAACAATAACTTCCCGTTTGACAGACATCCATACCAGGAAACAGGACCGTGTTAAGCAGAACTGATAGGAAAGTTATGGATTTCTCTGGCTGGAGACACTCGACACATTCCACTATGCAGCTTGTAAAGAACCATCTTCTGATGTTTAAAATGGGATGGGCACTATTCCACAATAAGTTAAAAACAAAATCTTAGATAATTGATCATTTAATCCAGAATGAGCGGTTTAAACACTTAACCATGATATTTTTTTTTTTTTGTAAGAATAAAAGGCAGAATTTTGATTTTCTCTTTGCCTTAAATAGAGTAGTTAGAATTTTTGATGCCAAGAATTAGCTACCGTCTGGAAAATGGTCACTGTGCAAAGTGGTATTTTGTTGAGAGCTTTTGGGAATTGGGTCATCATGGCCACCTGATTGCAAATCTTGACTTTTCAAACATTTTCAAATTTTTGTCTGTCTCACATAGCTATCTTTAGTGCTGCCTTTGATTTCTAATAACTGGAACACTGATCAATATATTTGATATACATTTGCTTGATGATGGAATTTGACAAAATGTAATGTTTTGCTTGTTTCTTAACTTGTTACTGTATTAAGTTTATTTGTATTACACATTTCAGCAACAAGGCAGTTCATAAAAACATGACAGTTATGGGATGTTTCAGAGTGCGACGCGCCTGGGAAGACGCTCGCTCCGACGTTCAGTTTCGGCTGAACTTCCACAGGACGGCAAGCGGCTCTGAAATCCTCCTGACAGCCACAGCAGGCCGGCCATTCGTAACGCCGCGGTGAACAGCTCAACAGCCGCGACCGCCGTTGATCTTCCCACTGGTATTACTTCAGAAGATTGGTGGTGTTTGTCCATCTGTAGCGACCAAAGTGCATCACCCTGTGTGTTTTAAGATAATGAACAGGAGACTGGGAACTCAAACATACATCAGAAGGAAGCAGATAGTTTGCAAATCCAAATCCAATGGTTTAAAACGCAACATTTGCCTTCTGCTCATTTAAAAAAAAAAAAAAAAAAAAAAAAAAAAGCTATTTTTTTACCTTCATGGCAGTTTCAGGTGAAGAGACAATGTAAATGCTGTTCAACTGGGCCAGAGCTCTGCTAATAATCAAATGTTGAAACAAATAGGCCCGCTGTTGCCATGTTACAAGCTTTATTAAGCTGAACTGAGAAACTGCTGTTTAACAAATGCTCTCATTACTGCTGCCCCTCCTGGGTGATCAAGTGGAGGGGGGGGGGTCACAGGTGTATCACTTTAGAAATCCTTTGGAGGGAGGATTTAACCTTTACCATAATCTGCTTCAGAAAATGTAAGATTGTAGATCAGCGACAAGAAACAGAAAAGTATTACAGAATAAACCAGTGGTTAATCCTAGTTCTCAGTAACTAGGAGTTCCTGAAAATAGCTGCATGCAAACATTTAATTCAAATGTCTCTGCTATCAGGAATTGGCTCCAAGTTCCAGAGTCAAACATTCAAATGACCCTCATGTAAGATGTGCCGTTTCTCCGCTTGTCACAGTGAATGATATTTAGGAGACCTGCTCAGCGCCGTATTAAATAAAAACATGAAAGATTCTAGAAAACAAAAATGTCACGGGTTTTACTAAAGAGTTCAAGTGAACCATAACTGCCTCAGACAGGTCCACATATCATTCAATAGCATCATCACAGCTCAACAAGACCAATATATAAACAGTTTTGTGGAATAAATCAGATTAAAGAAGAAAAAGTCGTCGTTGAATATTGGAAGTGCCACTGAACATGTCGTCGCTATGAATTTCCTCACTGAATAATCTGCAAGTCTTTAGAAGACAATATGAGCACATAATCTATAATTTATACTCAAAGTTGAAACTACACACATCTATTAAAACCCTTTAACGCACTAAGACTCGGCACCAGATGAGACAAAGAATTAATGAGTTGAACAAAAACACAGGGACATATGGGCTGCAACACAATGGGGATCATAATGAAATCTGGGATTACCCCTCATTTATTTCGGATTTCAGTCCGCAGGAAGAGAATGGGGTAAAGTGGTGGTGGGGGGTATTTAGGGTGAGTGCATGAGTGTTGTAGTTTCTTGGAGCTTTGGGAGGTCCTGAATGTGAAGCCTGATGCCAAAGATCAAGCAGATGGTGATTATGAAGATAGATGGAAATGAGGTTTCTCCTCATGTATTATTAAGAGCTGACCAGCGGCAGCTTTGTCTCAAACAATGACTTGCTGTCCTGAATCTGATCTGAAGGAGGACCCGACTTGGAAACACTGAAGTATTGTTGACATTTCATACTAACATAAAAAGCAAGAAAACTCAGTCTTTTAATCAGCTCACTTTAGAAACTAATAGTTTGTTGTTCTGCCAAACACTAAAAAGTAAAAACCGCAGAACAGCAGTTCGCTCCTGTTAAAACGACATGTTTCTACTCCTTCCGTCACCCTAAGCTCGGTTAGGACGACTGTGTGCATTGAAATGAAGATTCAAATGATGTTTTCTTGGCCAAGTTTTCACCAAGTGGCATTTTGATCTGATGAATCACACTGTGAGGAACTCCACTAAAACTGGACTCAGCTCTAACAGGAATGACAGAGGATTTGACTGAATGTATATGGCTCCCATTTGAACTTGCATGAAACTGAAAACTTCACCGTTACTAGTCATTCACCACATCATTCAACATGATGCGCCCTGCTAGTTCAATTACATCAGAAATATGATTCAAAAATGACTAAGAAAACCAACGCCATAAGGAAATGTTGGCTAATTTTACAACACTGTAAAATGATACCTGAGGTGCATCAATACAAACCCCCACAACCAGAACAACATCCATGCGCTTTACTGCAGTGCTGAACCTTCACAGCAACACATCTGTAACTTCCATTCACTGCTGCCGCATTCATGCAAGAGCTGCTGGAATATTGAAAAACAAAAACCTGCTGATTGAACCCCATGTCCATGTTTTGTCAAAGGTTGAAGCAATGCATTAAAGAGAAGACAAGATGTCAGTAGCTGTGCAGGCAAAGCCAGCCAGGGTGGTGCTTCCCTAAAGTTTATGACAACTAGCAGGGTGAACCACCCAGTCTAAGCAAGCTTTTATGACTGTTTTTTGTGAAAACAAATATACTTCCAGATGGCCAAATCTGTTCCTTTTGTAAGCATTTAAACATCTTGGTAGCCTTCTTTCAACCAGCAGACCAACAGTGTAGAAACAAGTGGGTAAGGAGCAGCACTGCACTACTCTAAAGAGATCTGATTAAAAAGCCCAAACTGTACGATACATTTTGTAGTTTTGAAGGTGTAACTTTAAAACTATGTGTACCCTGAGAGAGGATTAACTAATTAAATTTGGCATATTGTGCAGATTTTTCATTTAACCACGTAGCTTTTTCTTTTAATATTCATTAGGCTACTTCACACAGCAGGCGACTGTGACCCAATTGGGTTTTTTTTTTTGCCCATAATCAGACTTTTTCACCACAGTCTGAACAGCCCAATTTCGATCTTTTCTCCCAAAAAAAAAAAAAAAAAAAAAAAAAAAACAAACCCCCCCCCCCCCCCCCCCCCCCCCCCCCCCCCCCCCCCCCGGATTTCAGCCACCTCCATATGTGGTACTAAATCGGATACGCATCAGATTGTTTTCAAAACGTCTGCAGTCTGAACGGTCAAGTTGCATTTAATTCTCCTTTTACGTCATTGATGTGAGACATGCATCTTAATTCTGCACCAGAAGAAGCCCGGCCTTAGAAATATATTAAAAGATGCAAACAAATAATTCAATTCATTTCTTAAATAAGAAAAACAAACATTTTGCCTAAAATGCAATAGCATGAATTTTGTGAACACCTGATCATTTGTAACAAAGGATGCATCTGCAGCTACAAAAAAAAAAAAAAAAAAATACTTCTAACAACATGTGAAAAGCTCAGCCCTTAGGAGATTTTTTTTTTTCTTTAAGCACATCATTTGAACCAGGTGAAGCTAGAACTAGGCCGCTTGAGGAGTTCTGCGTAGAACATATTTACAGCAAAGGTTTATCTTAAATGCAAAATGTATTTTTGTACAGTTTTGCTGTAATTAAGTAAGAAATGTGTCTACATGCTAATGCCCTCTCTTCACTTCATTTGTCTTGACTGAATAAAAGTTTAATAATCAAAGCAAGCTATCAAAGTAAAAAAGGGTGGATTTGATTTGAGGCAATGCTTACTTACAAGTAGAGGTGAAATCACGATTTAATCCAATTAATCATGAGTCGAATACTGGGGGGGAGAAAAAAAAAAAAAAAAAAAAAAAAAAAAAAAAAAAAAAAAAAAAAAAAAAACTAATTTCCTAATCGACTCACTGTTAACTGGCGTATACAGTAAAAGAAGAAAAAAAGGCCAATTGCTGAAAGAACATACTCAGAGTAGTAATTAAACCAAAACTACCTACCTATCTCTTTGTAAATATGTTCTACCCAGAACTCCCTCAAGTGGAATAGTTTTAGTCACCTGGTTCAAATTCAGTATAAAAAAAATAAAAGATCTCCTGTTAAGAATCTCTTGCTATCCAATTATTAAATCGGTTAATCTAAAAAAAAAAAAACACCCCCCCCCCCAGATCAGCCCAACACTGTAGGGATGTTAAAGGAGCAGGATTATCTAAAAATAGATTCAAGCTTTCCATCATGTTATAATGTTATTCCCTCATCATAAACATACCTGGCGTGTTGCCTTGATTCTTTCATGCATGTTTGAGAGATCCTATAATCTCCCATGGCAACCATTCGGCTGTGCAAAATCCTTCAGTGGGGACCAAGACGCAGCTCCTTCTGGTCCCAATTTCAAGGCGTTAAATCACAAAGTCAAATTTCTTTTAAGTCATATTTGATACATACACAGCATTTTTGTTATAACTGCACATGACACTGTTACTTGATTGTGCTATAAAACGGCACTATGTGCCTGGAAAGCACATAATACTGCCCCTTTAAGTCAAGCAGAAAGGACTGAGGTTTTCACATGTTGATGTTAAAGCATTTTTTTTTTTTTTTAGCTGCAGATGCATCCTTTGCTACAAGTGATCAAGCGTTCACTGAAGGAATGACATGTTGCATTTTAAGCAATAAAATGTTTATTTTCTTATTTTAAAAAAATTATTTAATTATTTGTTTACTTGCATCTTTTAATGCATTTCTAATGTATATGAAAAAGGTGTAAGTGGTTAAATGAATAATCTGCAGAATGTACCATTTTTTAAATCCAATTAATTGATTACTAAAATAGTTAGTTGCAGCCTTACTTACAAGTTAGAAGAACAAACACACCTGTTCCACGTACATATATACACCAACATAAACGGGATTTCTGCTAATTTTTCCCTCTCAAAATTCCATACATTTCCAGACTCAAATTTTTATAGGTTTCTGTAGCTTGGAAGCAAACGTTAAATCAAAAATACAGAAGTTAACTTTGAATTTGTGGCAAATAGCTTTCTAGCGATCACACTATAAATATGCAGCCTGCCAAAAAAAAAAAAAAAAAAAAAAACCCGAAAGGAGGCAGACGAAGCATAAATAAATGGTGAGACAATGGACAGACAGGAGAAGGAATAGTAAAATCGGTTGGACGAATGAAACTGATGGACAGACAGATGAGGGACAGACGTCTGGGTGGTGCAATGACATTAGTAAATAAACATGGAAGAATGGATTGATTAATGACGAGATCAACAGATAGAAGAACGGATTGAACTTTCAAATGGGTCTCAAACTACAAAATGACTGAATTACCTCCTTAGCATGCAGTCAAGTTGCTCAGGGTCCTGATAATAACCTAATTATTTCATTTATATGCACTTAAGCTGAGAACATCTAAAAGTTGCAGGACATCTCACCCTAAAACAGGAGTTTGACGCCTGCCTTTTACAGAATAGGATAGAATAAAGCCAAGTAATACCACAATTTATCAAGTTCTGGAAAACACCAAATTCAGATTGAATAGTATGTGACACTGGGAACCATGCAGAGATGGGCTCTGGAGAAGTAATGAATGCATTTCCCTGGAGACAACCTCTTTGCAGGAAGCACCTGTCGATCCTTACTTCATCCTCTTTCCTCCAACAGGAAACCAGGATTTTCACACAACACTTCAGCCATTTAAAAAACCCATCTTCATTGTTCTGGCACCATAGGTGCAGCAGCAGGAAGAAACACGCCAGCCAGTGTGGGCCTTGATCCAAAAATAACACCTTACATGACTGCAACTCCAGACAGCATATCATCAGAGAACAGCTCAGCAGAGACAGGCTACAGATTAAACATGTACTAGTAAACTACCGATCCTCTTACCTATTTATTGCTAGCTGCCAATCAGGGACATGTACACGCTTCAGACAGGAGGTCAGACAGAAGAAAGTAAAGACGTGTCAGAACCAACCACCAAGTATGCCATTGTATAACGGAGACAGCAGTAAACAAGGATGGAAACTAGGTTGAAACAGAGCGTTGTTCTTTTAAACGTCATTCATTTTTGGTGTTTTGTTAAATAGCAAGCTAAGTCGCAGATTTAATGGAATAAAACGTGATAGACGCCTTCAAAAGTTCCTAAACAGTATCAAACTCCTTAAATGCTCAATTTCCTGTGACCACAAAGCAACCTGTAGAGATAAATACGTCTTAATATCATGCTATACGCATTTTAAAACACAAACTTTAGCTTAGCTTTAAGCTCGTCCTCAGTATTCCAGAAGCTAGAAGTCTCCACGAGGCTCCACGAGGCAACTTCCACACAAACGAAAATTCCAACATAAACGCTTCCCAACCTTATTATTTTCTATCATAAAAAAAAAGAAAAGAAACTTACCAGCAGCACCTGAGTTAGAACCACTTCGCTTAGAACCTCCGGGTCAGTGTTGGTACTGAATGCTTGCTTGTTCCAGTAAAAGTTTTCGGTTGAAACTTTAATTATCGAGAGTTACTCACATTCTCCGCGCTGTTGCTCCAGCTGTGTTTATGGAGAGCGCTGTTCGAACCAGCCAATCAGAGCGCAGGGATTGACTATGGGCGGAACCTCTGGCTTAGCTGATCGTCGTTTTACTGGATGATGGAAACCCATTCACATCAGTGCAGCTCCTTGTGTTGTCCTGCGCTGGCTCAAGGTGCGACAATTCCAGAATATTCCAGAATTAGATAAATTAGTAAATAAATATGAATATATGTGATCAGCTAAATATAAAAAGGAAATATACAAAATAAATAAACACATTTTTACATATTTAAATATTTTAACAATTAAGATAAATACATTAATATGTAATTAAATATGTGAATCATTAATCAAAATTTTAATTGATTTTATCCTTAAATCGTAAAAATTATTTCAGTACTTTTGAGATTATGTCACTGTCCTGTGTTGCAACCTGGGTCGGATTTTGGAGGATGCTTGCCAGTTTGGGGCTCTAAACGCATGTTTCTTTTATCCATGCACCTTACAACAGATTCGTAGCAGACAACTACAAAGTTTGTAAAAATAGTGTTTTTGGAAAAACATCTTTCTATTTTTCCTTTATATAAAAAAGAAAGAAAGAGAAAGATTAGGTCTCCCAAGATTTAAAAAAATAAATAAATAAAAATAAACCCTTGCTAAAATCAGTGTGGTCTACCTAGAAAAGTCAGTGGACGGAGCTAACACTGTTATCTGGGACTATGTGCAATTAAACTGCTGCACAGATCAACCAACTAAATGATATCTAGTTATCTGGAGTTAATGACGCAAAAAAAAGTTCCATCAAGCAACCTTTTCCTCAAAATTCAATATGGCTGCCGTTCATACAAAAGGTCATGATATCTGCAGTAATAAACTGTTTTTCAATTCTAGCAGTTTGTGTAGCATCATATCAGTCTCTCTCTCACACACACTATGGTTCATTCTCTATTAGTGAGTTTGCTTTTAGTGTCCATAATACTGTAATGGTAATTTAGCCAGTTCACACACGCAAATTCTTTTTACATATTTATTATTTTGACTTCCAGCAGGGCTCTTATTGCTTTGGGAGACACCATACATGTGCCACGTAAAAATAACCATTGTTCTACTTAAAGTAAACAGTGGGGAGGTTGGTTCTAGTCACATCAAACTCTGTTCATGACTGTTTTGTCTTGAGGAGAAGTAGGTCGGGCATGGGTTTCAGTTGCACCCTTGCTATTGTGGAGACAGTGTATGGCAGCCTGAAACATAGTGGTGGTAGTATGATGGTCTGGTTGCTGCTTTGCTTCTTGAAGGTCAGGATGGCTTTCCCCTCTACTTATCCAGCACATGTTGGTACAAACGGGGGTTATTCACAGTATATCACAGACAAACTTTATTGTATTCAGAAACGACAAAAAAAAAAAAAATTGCGAAAAACATCCAAAAGATGCTGGATCAGAAGAAAGGAAACAAAGGAAAGCCGATAAAATCCCACACTGAAGAGTCTTTCAGAAGATTTAACATTCAGCAAACACATTAATTAGTAACAGACGAGGGCATCAGGATCGGTTATAAAAGGCACATCAACTATGGTGCAGTGAAAGTGGCAAAAATTAGACTTCTGAGCAATCAGAAATGACTAAATACTTGGAAACACCTTTTATTTCCTTTCCAAAGCTGGTTAATGATTTGGCCAATGATAAACAAGCCCCCATAACTGAGAGAATAGCAACAATGTATTTGGCTTGACGATTATTCTACCAAAAATACCTTGGTCATGGACTTGGAGCTGATGACGCTATTCTTAATTCAGTTAAATTAAAAAATACTTAATTAATCAAAGTCAAAGAGTTGTAGATGCTGATGGCTACGAACAGGAAGGATCTCCTATAGCAGTCTGTAGTACAATGATCTGAAGAAGCCTCTGACTGAAGACACTGTCTTGCTGTATGACAGTCTCAGGAAGAGGATTATCAAGGTTGTCCATAATTTTCTTGATGTTATGAAGGGTCCTTCTTTGTGTGATTTTTAAACATACACATCGACATTTGCTTTGGTGCTACCAATATAACTGTCAAATTTTGAATTTTTTTGGTTGTCTTTTCACAAATTAATGTAAGCTTCTTTTTTTATTAATATAACACATTTGGTTTTAGTTCTTATAAGTAAAGTCTGGTGAATGAGAAAACTTTTGATTTTTTTTTTATAGAAAGTGTAGTCTTACACAGCTTTTAAAAAATAGTTAAAAACAAAAACCATAAAACTGCATCACCTTTTTTGACAAAAAGGGAGGCAAGCAAAAAATAAAATAAAATAAACAAACAAAAAAAAAAGATTGAAATTGAAAAAAAAAAAACATCTCAATGGCATATTAATGGCACTCAGGGACACAAAGCACATTAAATAGTCTCCTTTTGTCACCACCAAGCCAACACCTCAGATACTGCACTTGCATAAAAGCAATAAAAATCTTGTTCAAGGCACAAAAGACAGAGAATTTACATTTTTAAAACACACACCCCATTTTAATACTGCCCTGGGTGCCCTGCCAAGTAAATCTGTTTCAAACAAAAAGTAAAAAGCAGATCAATTTGAACACAGAACACAACCTGTGTATGTCTGTGGAAGTTTAAATTTGATGATGAACTCAAGCAGTCAGTGAAAAAAAGGGAGTTTTATATGTTTGGATAAAATTCAGGTATATTGGGACATCAGATAATGTGGGACAGAATATTTCAACAGTATTCTACCATGGCCTTAAAAGATAAATGGCTTCATACTGACTGGGCCATCCAGAGTACAAAACTGTATGCGTTGTAATATTAATTATGAAGAGAGTTCAGACAATAACAATAAATTTCCTGACTTTTTAAAATTCAAACACGTCAGGCTTAATTGAATGAAATGTTCTCTTATCTTTCTAATTTTGAAGAGTGGCTAAGAAGAATGAATTGTGTCACATCAAATTTATACAGCAAGGAGACAGAAAGTCATTTTTTTGGTTCCTCTCTCTGATCCATTTAAAAAGGAAAACAGAAATTAGAAAAAAAAATAATTAAGCTTTATTTAGAAGGATTGTTAATGGTATGAAGAGGGGGATCCCTCCACCCGACTACCAAATAAATTTACCTTTAGAAGGAAGAATTTTTCTACAATGTTCTCTAAGATGACGCTATTCCAATAAAATATGTATTTTTACACATATTTACCAGTGTTCCCAATACATGTGGAACACACTGGATATACAGTATGGAGGAATGTTCTTTCATAATCTGGAACTGTATCATTAGATGATTTATATTGTTATATGGAAATAATATTTTTGTAAATTGTATTATTCCTAACAAATACAATCTACAAAGGAGTTAAATACGTAAATGGGAAATGAAATGTTTTCGATAATTGTAAAAATGAAACACAAGCGCCATCTACTGATACAAAGGATAATTAAATAAAGTTTGTGTTTTATGCTAATCGTTACAAATACGTTAATATTTTTTCTGAGTGTAACTTTTCTATTTTGAGTTGGTTACATAAAATAACTACAAGGCAGAGGTAACATTCAAGGGCTTTTTTTTCTGTTTTTATTATAAAAGAATCTTTTCAGCTCGAAAGAGTTATTTGAAATTGTATTTAACATGTCTATTTAAGTTTAATTCACAATAGTTTACAAATAGTACTGATCTAACCTCATAAATAAAATGACAGAAGCACAAAGAACGAAGATCTCTTCAAAACAGAGCACAAAGTAGTACACAGAATAACTTCCATCTGTGTGAGAGGATCCCTCGTGGCCACCTGCTGCCTCCTCCACTAGACTCCCAGCATGCAGTTCGCTCCAGCCGTGACAGTATCAAGTTTGAAAATCTCCCAACTGATCTGTCCAAGTACAGTGTGTTCCTGAGGCAGTCGCGAGTCCATCACATGGTGTAAAAAACATGTTGGCCAAGAGATGGCGCTCTTTACTAGCAGGTAAGTCTCCCTGCAGAAATCCTTCACAGTGTTGAAGCTCAATAGTGACGGTCTGGGGTGGGGGGTTTGTCTGGGTGTTTGGGGGTCAGCTTGCTTGGGCTTTCTGCCCCCATTTGCACCATATGCTAGGCCTGACTGTCACATCAGATGAGAACCTCTGCAGTGATGGCATAACCGTCTGAAGAGCATTCAAGGCCACATTGACAGCAACCGGATAGGATTTGTTTCCTCTTAAATGGAGCATCGCAGGAAGGAGGAGTTCATTTTTACAGCCACTCGTTTCTAAGATCTATTATATTTGAACTAGCTTCGATCAGAGCGAGTTCAAATATGTAAAAAATAACCCCCATTTTTTTCTTTACAGATTATAAAGTGTGCTTAAAAGAATTGTTATTGGGTGTAAAATAGGCACGGAGTGGGTACGGGTATCAGATGCACCACAATGAAACAGCTGCCGTATCAAAGCGGGTAACATTTTCCATCATTACCATCCTGATGGTTTAAAATCCTTTAAAGAGATGCCAAAGACTGTACCGGGGCTTTTTTCAGGATTTATGGAGCTCCGCCTTCTCCACCTGTTGCTGCACACTGCTGGTTAGATGGAAAGCTACCACATATTTCCCTCACTTGAAAGTAGGACAGATTTGGCTGCTTGGAAATGCTTCAGGTCTCAAAATATGTCAACAGCAATCAGTCTGTAGGGTGGCTACCACAGCAGACAGCTCGACTAATGAGCCAGCCAATGTCAACTGGTTATGCTTGTGTTACTTTATACAAGGCAGGTTTTTAACCCCAGGACTTGAGAATAATTATTAAATTTAAAGGGTGTATATTCCTTTTACTTGCTGAAAAATGTATCAAAATAAAATGTTATAGACTACCTTATAACTCTGAAAAGTCAGTATGTTAGCAACAGTGGGGTGACTATTATTAATTGCGCACAGGAAGACGTGAGCTGGTGGACAGGTCTGTCAGTCAGCTCTCTGTCATGGCAGAGCAAAAGCGGACAGTAGCTGATTTACAGGCGTTTGCAGAGGTAGATCAGATCCCAAAATAAGGGAAATCAAATCATTGGTGTACCCCTTGTAAAAAAAAAAAAAAAAAAAAAAAATTAAAAACTCATGGAACACTCTTTTTCAAATATAAGAAGATGATGAACAGGGCTTTTAAGAATCAATAGGCAGTCAATAATAATTTTGTCAAGGTTTGACTTGCCTAAAAAAGCATTTTCAGAGCTGACTCCATCTAAGGTAGTCTAAATGTAAACTAGCATTGATATTTCCTTAATTCTTTTTCATAAACAGAGAAAACATTAGAAATTATAAGATGTGCTTTAAGAACATCTGTAATTAGCATACAACATTCCAGTCCAGGTTTACCCATTCAGCACAGCCCAGATTTTAAACAGCTGATCAAAGGTTTCCTTTAAAACAGTGAACTAGCCCTTTACCATAGTTCCGGATTAGATGCTAACTTGAGTTGTGTCGTACCACAAGTACCTCTAAGACCAGCATTACATATTGATTACTACCTATAATTAGCGAGATCTCCAATAACACTGTTACTAACAAACCAGTCTTATCGCTGCAAAGTTGTAAACAAACCTACAGCTAACTCGCCTGTTACTACACAAGCATACCTGGGGGAGGGGGGGAGGGATTAACGCACATTTAAAACAGTTTCGCATTTATCTTTGTGATACAATACGTCAGAGTTTAATAGTAAACAGCTAACAGATAAGAAAGGTACTTATGACTTGCTGACAGACTGTTGTAACCTTATTAACAAAGTCAGCGGTGATGTTAAGGGATTGGAATTTAACAAGCTCGAGAGCGCCGCCACTATAGCTAGCTTCCAAACGATTAACTATCAAGAACGGTTTCTTCTTCGTTGTAGTGGCTGCTGTTCGCTAAAGATAGAAGAAAACAGACGATATCCTTCTCCTTAGTGTGAAGTTTCAATGAGTAATTGGATTAACGCGGATATCTGAGAGCACTGCGGTGGTTAATTTTGCTAACATTCACCAGGCTAGCTAGCTAGCGCTAGAGCGTGTCCGTTAGCCCAGAAATGGAATTGCAGAGTGGGGAGCCCAAAGAGGCGCGAGGTGAACTCCGGCGCGCCACAGTTTAACAGCGAAAATAGCACACTTTTAAACACCGCACGAGGACGACAAGCACTTTTTTCAGTTGTATGGTGTCAATTCCTCAAAATGGGGTCTGCTAACGTGCGTCTCCGCCATTTTGTGACAGGTTTTTCATTGAGCAAAGGGGTACGTGTAATGGTTGAATGTAACCCCATCAAGAAGATATCCGCTGTTTGGCAGTTGCTGCGAGAAGGGATCGGGAGCAATTTTCAACCGTCCCCCTTGTGAGACAAAGTCGTTTTGAGGTGGTCACTAAGGGGTAGTGGCAGCTTACCACAACCGCTCGCAAGCATGCAGCAACAGACTGCAGAAAGGAAAATAATATGTATACGTATATATATTTACACTGAGCTAGACAAAAACGAAAATATAGCCTTATATAATACTATTTATATAAATATGCAGAATTATTATGATTTTCAGAAAATATCCAATCGCAACTAAATTTTTTATAAAACAAAAACTAGAATTAAAAATTTAAGAAATTAGTATTAAATTTTAAAACAAAATATTTGTGTTGGAGACAGGGCCATACTTAAGCAGGGGCAGCAGGCTGGTGAAAGCAAGGTCTGGGGCCCCACAAATTGCTTTTGTTTTACTTTACCGTTTTTGTATTGTCACTAACTGTAAATAGCTGGTATTTTTAATGCTCAGGGACATGCACATCTTGCACATCTTTAATTAGCCAACTCAGTATTTTTTCTTTATTCTGTTTTTTATACATATTTATATATTCTTTGTGTGAGTCTGTTCTTCAGTTATTGCCTGCCACTCACACTGTGATTTCTACATAGTGGGACAATAAAGGATAATTCTATTCTATTCTATTTTTTATTGAATTGATGCTTTAGAAACACAGTATTTTATACATTAGATTAAACATATAAGCCTGTATCAAATTATGTGTTTTTATTGATTGAATTTAATTTCTATAAGTAATATATATATATATATATATATATATATATATATATATATATATATATATATATATATATATATATATATATATATATATATACAAAAACAATGATGTCATACTCTCTCTTGTAGCCTAACTCTCAACCCCTCTCAACCCCTAGCTCGTCAAACCTAACAGGAAGCTTTATTGCTGTATTAGATCTGTACTGTGAGTCAGATTTTTGGAGTTCCCATATGGAAAACAACCAGAACACTCCCCTAAAGTCCGAATTCTTAATGGAAAAGTCGGAGGTCACTGGATAACAAAATATTTGCAGGATTTAGGGACCACAGCTGCCCACACGTAAAACACAATGGTAACAGTATTGACACTACCACAAAAACTAACATCTACACTCTTCCTTATTTTGGCTGTTGGGGATACAGCCTATCAACACCGAAGAAAATAAATGGTGCGCCTGGATAGGCTGCTTTGCAAACACCAGCCAGCAGTGTTTCAAGTAGCATTGCACCTAAGGTATTTTAAATATGCTCTCCAGAAAAATCTGCGAATCGCCACATTTTTTTCACAGATAATTAGGAGTTACATCCTACAGAAAAATCTGAGAAAAGGTGAATCCGTAAATACTGAACCACGAATTGGCGAGGGTCCACTGGATGTTTAAAACATATTCATAGATGCAGATATAGGCTATTTATTAGCTCTTCTGAATATTTTGTATTGCATTAACCTACACACTGCCATACACTCATTCTTTGTGAGCATGTTCCTTTAATGCTACCAAGTATAACATGGACAAAATAACATTATTGTCAGCTAGTTTTGATAATTAGTTAGCACCACAACAAACACCAAATTCCATTAGTTTTCTGACTTTGAACAAGAACACTCTGTGACATCATTTCCAAATCCAACATCTGACTTAAAGACCAATAAAATGCATCATCAGCACATTGTCAAAATTGTATTTTTTGTTTATGTTGCATTTCAACTTAAATTGCAACTGCATTTCATTGATACATAGATTTATGCACTGATGAAGACATTTCTACAAATTATTCCATGTTTACGAGGAACTTATTAAGAAAGGAAATCAATGCAAAGATCATCTCAGAAAAAATATTTTCATAGGGACAAGGCTTAAAAACCTTGACGTTCATGTGTACCTAATTGGATTGTAATGAGACCTCGTGATGTTAAAACATCAGAATGCCTGAAGAAGACCCAGATGTGTGTTTTCCGCTTGACACCGTGTTGTGTGTACATTTGAATCTCTTATTTTGAAATAAGGTAGAAGTTAGCTCTTGAGTTCTCCTGTTGGGTCGACAACTTAGGCTAAAAACAAGTTCTTGGCTAGTTAACTGACAACAGTTTGTTGCATAAACACTGAAATAACCTTTTAAATGGTTGATCTGGAAACATTTTGGGTATTCTCTAGAAAAAAAAGAAACAGTGACCAGCAATATGGGCATGATTTGTAAATATTGTGTGAATACTACGACTAGCTAACCGTTAAGTTAGCATTTGAAACTTCTGATTTAATGAGTCTGGACTGCATTTAATCATCTATAGTTCAAAATCTAAAACTGACTGATTAAACCTGAACTGGGTTCTTTAAAAACTGGTCAGTTTGAATTGATTGTTTTACCTTGCTAACAATTTTGGGATTTGTAAAACCTTTAATTCTGAAAACAACAACAAAAATAATTCTTAATTTGACCCAAAACATAGCTAAAATCTTATCTTTATCATAAACCTAATATTGTGTATTGTGTTTAAGCTGGGTGAAATGCTACAGCCCTAGTCCATCAATCAATTATAATTTGTCTGCATAAAATGAACTTGTGTTGGTATAGCACCAAACTTAGCTCCACCTCAGGGGCCACATCCTCCTGAATCTGACCCTGACTGGAGATAAGCAGTGTATAAATGGGCTGAGGATTTAAAATGAATGTTAAAGTTTTTAAGGCCCTTTTCTTACTATCATGTGAGACATAATACTTTTCAAACCTGGTTTTAGTTCAATGTGGAGGTAATTTTATCCCTAAAATACTAGGTGTCCACCATACAACGTCTGATTCAAATAATTACGAAGCTGTAGCAATTAAATTAGTACCATCCCCATCCCCCCACGGGACATTTCCAAACACCTTTTGACCTGTTTTCTAGTCGGCAGTGAAGAACTGTCAGACTGTCCCTAAAAAAGAAAACAGTCTCTATTGTTTCAGCAGTCACTGTGCCCGTGGACAGAAGTTGTACTGAAGATGGCCGCTAGGGGCGCTGCGTAGCAGGCCGGGCTCCGCGGCCTTCACATCTTTTTGTCTGAGAACTGGGTCCTCTGCCGCTCTACAGTGTGTGCGATAGCCTCGGAGCTGCGTCCGTAGCACACTGTCAAACCACTCCAAACGAACACAGCCGCGACCAAAAGCACTAATTCAGCACCTTCAGCCATGGCGCTTCTAATTTACCGGTAAAATCGGTCGTGTTTTGGACTGCTCGAGGGAACTTAGTCCGAGCTTGTATCGGGTTTGCTCTCTGTGTGCATCAGTCTTTATTAGCGAGCTGCCGCTCTCCTTGCTACCAGCTATTTCTTTAACTTTTTAAACACTCGGCTCGGCGAATGACTGAGCGCCGGCGGAGTATGGGATCCTTGGTGTCTTAGGAAGCGACTGAAGTGGGGTTCGAGCGTTTTTGCGTGCAAAAACAATGGCAAATTCGACGGGGAAAAATCTCCTAGATCAGCGAAGGAAAGGACAGGCTTTCCTGGACGAGCTGCGGCAATTTCACCAAAGCAGAGGGTAAGATTGGGACGCCTTTATTCACAAGAAATACAACTTTAAATTCAAATTGCACAAACGTGTGAGTTGCTCAGAAGTGTTATTTAAGCATGTGGCAATTTATTTCATGTGTTATCTCAACAGATCGCCGTTCAAGAAGATTCCTATCGTGGGTGGGAAAGAGCTGGATCTGAATGCTCTCTATATCAGAGTCGTCTCTTTAGGTGGATTCGCTAAGGTGAGAGGGAACCTAAAGTGTTATTCTCCACACTGGACTACTGGCTGGACCGCTTCAGAACTCCGCGCGGATAGCCCGGGACAAGTGTAACCCCCCACATACCCCCCCAGAAAGACGTTAGTGGGTCGATGTTGGCCTTGTGCTAGTTTGCCATGTATCTCTATGCAATGTGGTGGCTTGTGTTGTTGTGTGGTTTGAATCGAGGAGTCACACCGCTCGCGGAGTCAGAGTGCAGTTGGAGCGACTCGAAATTAGCGGGCACGTTCACCATCGATTATCGGCACGGAGCCCGGCCTGAGGGGGGGGGAGAGAGCACCGCGCGGGGACACGGCGCGTCGCTCCTGGCTTTTACACACAGTTTTCACCGGGAGGAGGAGGGGGGGAAGCCTGGATTCTGCTTCTCACCATAGCCATCTTTCTTCGGCTTCACGGCTGGGCTCAGACTGTAGGCCTCAGTCAGAGGGCCCCATGTCGGTGGATACAGTAAACGCTCCCGACACTTTACTCCAAAGACTAAACGACTCGCCGCGAGCTAATGCGTTTGGAACCGCACGGAGACAGCTTATTGGACAGCTCGGCCTCGAGCGGTTTTAACTTCAAAAATAGGAAAAGTCAAGTTAGCTAGTTAGCAACATGGCTAACTAGCTTCAACTGTAACGTTTCTGTCCCAAATGGATTCAGGCGGTTTAAATTACCTATAGTTCACCAACATTTACATTATTTCCATTACTAAACAAAAACACTTTAAACTAAGCAACTCCAAACTTCTTATTGGATTTATTTAGTTTTAGTTTACTCAACGAAGTTTAAAAAAGTTATTGATAAACGATGCTGATATTGGCAGGAGCCGCTGCTTTCAGTGTAACCGCACTTTCTTTAAGTTGTTCTTATTTTGTTCTGGGGGGGTTTTGCTAACCAGCTCCTCTTTTTTTCCCCATTTTTAGGTGTCTGATAAAAACCAATGGGCTGAACTTGGAGAAGAGTTTAACTTCCCGAGGAGTTGCTCCAACGCAGCATTCGCTTTAAGACAGTACTACCTGCGGTAAGTAGAGCTGCTCTCCTCCCGGGTTCAGGTAGCATGTGCGGAATGTTTACAAATGCAAAAGATGCAAGCAGCAGGATACAACCTGCTAGCAAGCAGCACTTGTTAATGACTGCGTAAAGCTCCACTTCAAGGCTTAGGTTGTATTTTAAATATTTTTGCGCATGTTTGGAATATATTTTTGGGTGTCATCTTGAGCAGCTCTGGATGTTGGATCACATGCAGTCTTTTAGTTCAGGCAGCTGTTTATAATGGAAGCAGAGCAGCTGGCATTTGTGGTTCTGTTGCAACGATTGTTCCCATCCCTACCACCTGCCCACCCAGAGACTGCACCTGTGTAGCCATTCATAATTATTCTACAGGCAACTGGTTGTGTAAAAAAGGGAGTCCTTATTTTTGTGCGCTGTCAACAAGTGGTACCTATTTGGAGGTAATCGGATTAATGGCAGAGGTGTTTGCAAGACAATATTCTAATTTTTTTGTAAAAAGATGTAACTTTTTTTTTCTTTTTTTTTTTTCTTTTCTTTTTTTTTTGGGGGGGGGGGGTTATCTCTGTTTGGAAGTTGTCTTGTAGCAGTTTGCTTGTCTCCCTTTAGATCAGACCACATTTTAAAGGTTTGCTGTGTCTATGACCTCATGAAATGGTGATATTATGATACATTAATAGTGTTTTCCTCATCTGTTATTGACACTCTGTGACCTTTAGCATTTAGGCACTGTAATCTGTGTCAGGTTTGAGAATCTCCTGGAGTGAGACACCATCCAGCAGCATTGCAATAGCATGCAAAACGTGAATTTATCACTCTTAAGGCATTCTAAACAGTCTTCAGCTATACTAACACTATAATGATAATATTTTCGTGATAAATTATGCAGCCCTATGTTCAGTTCTTCTTAAAAGTATTCATACTTTGTAAAGGTCTGACCCTTTTGCCACACAGAAACCACAAAATTTGTATCTTATCAGATTTCATGTGATCAACACAAAGTTGCATATAATTTAAAGGGAAGGAAAATAATGCGTGTTGTAATGCTACTGTGCTTTGACTGAGCCGTTCGAACACGTTAGATCTAAACCAGTCTATTGTAGCTATGGCTGTATGTTGTTGTTGTTATCCTCCTGGAACGTGAATCTCCATCCCAGCCTCAAGCCTTTTGCAGGCTCTAACAGGTTTTTCTTCTAGTATCGTATTTAGCTCTGACCCTGCTGAAGCAATTCACCCCCATAGCATGATGCTGCCATCAGCACTTGTAAAATACACACACATAGTTTGTGGACAAATAATTTACCATTCTGTTCTGTAGATCTAAGGGTGGATCTGATTTTTAAATTTATTTTTCTTCTTCTTCTTCTTCACAAGTTTCATCCATGTTGCTGAAAGAAGTAGATGTAATTACCTGTTAAAAAATCTCAGGAGGGAAGAGGAATCCCAACAGCTAGACTTGTCTTGCATAAACTGGGACTAATAATGGAGACGTTATCCTCACCTCGTTATTTAGCTTTACCCTCCTTCAATCCTTTATGTCACTTATTGAAATCAGCGTTGAGTGAATATTCCTGCCGCTCACACAGGTGGAGTGTGTTTGTTCTTACCGGAGCTGGGCCAGATGCGGTTTGTCACTCCAGGACACTTGAGCTGGGTGGATGTTTGCTAACATCAAGTTAACCCTGATTATCCAGTTGAATGCCCACCTGGAACCGCTGTCTGGACGGGTTTGCATTTGCAGCAGCAGCTACAGTAACAGACGTGTGTGGGGTTTTTTTTGTTTTTTGTTTTTTTTTAGAAGATGATGAATGAAAACGGTATTTAGTTGTTGACTGAGTAGAAGAATGCACTTTCTTTGCTGGAGTGACCATCTGTTGACCAGGATCTTCGTGTTGTGAATGGATCGGACGATCTCCGGTCAACACTTCCCACTCAGGAGCGGAGCAAAGCACAGTTCAGCATGCCAACTCCTGCTGCTGTCTGTTTGATATCTGAATGCAGCTCTGTAATAAGCGAGTGCTCATCACCAGGAACACTTTCCTGCTCACACTACAATTTCCTCCTGGCAGCACTGGAGTTATTTCAACTGGATCAAAGCTTCTCCATCATCTGACCTCTTCGTAAGACTCTGTAAAAAGATGTGCATATTAAAAGAGTGGTGTTCAGATGTGAGATTAAGAATTCCATTGATCGGTAAATAAGGAATTTGAATGCTTTAACAGTTTTGGGAGCCGACTTACTAGTTGTTGCATTTCTCTTTCCTTCTTTCTATAAAAAATCAGACCCTTTGTTACTGCTTCAAAGCATCAGCATCTGACCTATATTTTCAGCGTATTCTGCATTTTATTCTCTACACTGACATGAATCAAGTCAATTTCTCCACCTTGTTTCTTATCATTTGCAAGTTTGCACAAAAAACTTCAGCCATTGCAGTAAGCTGTAAGAGCAGAAAGGCTCCTGGTGGTGTTCTTCACTGTTCCTCCATGCTGCAGAGGGTTGTACCCAAGTCAGGTGACTAATACCTCTGGTTTAACCTCCGTTTGCCCTCATGCCCTGTGAGTCAGTGACATCGAGGAAGTTTCAGTTGAGCTGCAGCTCATTGAATGTTCAATTCATGTGTTGGTTTTCTTCTGATGAAGGTTAGCTAGAGAGTCTTTGGGTTTGAAAGCTTTCATTATTTCTGGTGAAGTTTTGCTTTATGATCATGTGAGGCAATTATCTGTGGTGGGGGTTTTCAACCAACGCTGCTTTGTTGCAATGCACATTTTAACAGTTGCACTCTTTGCTGGATGCACCTTTGAGATTCTCATGATACTCAAACCTTGAGTAAAATTACCGGAGTTTTACAGTGTCTACCCAAAGAAACTGAATTAAACATGATTTCATTGCTTTTATTGCTGCGAACTATAAAACAGTCAAAGATGGAGATTTTCTGGCTAATACAGATTTTTGTTTTTTCTTGATCCACTGGAAAATGATGGAATTAAGATTATCCCTATTTATGTGTCAAAGTTTAACCTTTTTAGCTTTTTGAAAAAAATCAAACTCAGAAAAGTACATATTTCTGGCTGATGGTTTACAGAGTGAAAATAACGAGTTTTTAAAGGGATCCACAACTAGTTGAACATGTTGGACTAAACATGTTGTATTTTCCTATTAACCTAAAAGTTGTTTTTTGTGACACGTAAAAACTCATAATTCGAGAATTGTATATCCTTATAATATTTTTCACGTATGGAGGTTGCCATTTTTTCACCTGTGCGATGCACGCGGGCCGATGACGCGGGTCGATCATAGTGGACACGAGGCCATTAAAAAACACAAGAAGTCGAGGTCTTGGAGGCTGACGAGGGTCTGGGTTGAGGCAAACTGCCTCAAAGTGTTCATGTGCCGTTTTACACGAGATATCTGTTGAAACAAACAAACAGACGTGATCGGCTCGTGATCCACTGTTTGCCATATTAGCTAGCGCTAACGCCGTTAGGAGTTAACACGAAATCAAAACAAATTGGAGAATTTAAGTCTTTGTAACACACTATTCTAATATATTTGAGAAAATGTTTTGATCCCGATGCTTACCGTAAACAGCTTGAGTTAGAAACTGGAGCTCTTTGCAGCATAAACGCTCCTTCTGGGTTGGCATTTTCAAGCAGCTGCCGCACAAACACCAACTTTTTCGGCCGACTCCCTTCTCTTTATCCATTTGGTCCTCCTCATTTTCATGTTCTCTTGTCATTTCTGCGTTGTCTTCTATTTGAATGTGCTCCGATTCAAATCGAAAGGGCCCAATGTTACTTATTGCACAAAAATGACTGTTCTAGCTTGTCAGAGCTAGCGCTGTCGCACCAAGCATACCTCATCTACCCAGGGTGCATTGCAGCGCATACAACATGGCAACAACCATGACAGAATGTATACAAACTAAACAGCCTACAGTATTTTTGACTGTTTTTACATCTGAAATAAATGTTTCTCAAATAAAGTCTATTGTTACAACTAATCCTGGATCCCTCTAAAGCAGTTCCAGTGTTTGACCTGCTGATCACAGGAAAATTAGCCGATTGGTGCACATCTAAAAAATGATGAGTACATATAAAATACTGTAACATTTATTTATTTTTGATGATGAAAATCCAGGGAAAAATAAAGAATGAATACCAGAAACATTTTATTAGTAGTTTTCAAGGACTTATTGTACAGAATGTTATGCCTTTGTGCTGCTTTCTCTTTATAGAATAACTCAAATGTAATGAGTTGATATTAGCTGGTTAATTAATAGGGCTCTGATATCCATCCTGCAGTTGGCTGCTTAACAGACATTCCAGCCTTTCGTTTAATTCAGTTCAATTTAAAACAAGATGCATTTATCCCTAAGGAGAATTAAATGCATTCATAACTCATCATCCAAGTATCTTCAAAGAGCTGTTGTGGATGGTGATGCTGTGGGCAGCAAGGACCTCTGGTAGCAGTCTGTCTTGGAACGAATCTTAGGAGGCCTTTGTCTGAAGACTGTTGTTGTATGATTGTATCATGAGTATCATGAAATGCTAACAACTCTTATTGGAGCAGCAGACATGTTAAACAGTAACACATCCTGGATGACACCATCAGTTATTAGCTAGCGTTGCTAATCCACTTTATTTGCTTTTTGCCACTCCTCTTTGAATCGCTGTCTGGCCGTATGGTTAGAAAGCTGGGCAGAGGCGTTGGAGTTGGGGATATGATCCATGGAAGAGATGGTTTGAACTTCCGATATGTTAAAAAATGACTAACATCGGCCGATACCAGCGTTGATTCCAGTATATCGTTCATCTTATCATTACCGTAAGAAGAATCATGCTCCTTTTGTTTGTTTTTATACCTTTTTGTGATTCACTTACTCTGCTCCATTCAAACCAGTTTTTCATGTTTCTCAACTATTTCCTGAGTTGAGGTCTGCGACTTTTCGAGCCCCAAATTCTCACCACCCCAGCAGTTAGCCAGTTGCTTCGATATGGTGCATTCACGTGCATGCGCCTTCATTTTGTTCTGTCCACAAAAAGAGAGGACTTTAGCTAGTGATGTATACTGCTCCCAGAACTTGAAGTGTCAGATTAGTAGTGTGACCTTGTGCACCACAACAAAGCCTTTTACTGGAAACAGCAACACGCATGAACACACTCACCATTCTAGTGTTAAAACACTTGTTATTTTGAATTGTGTCTGAGGATGCTGCTGTTTTCTTTTTCCCATGCACATGTTGTATCACTGTTTCCAGAGGGAAAAGAAACAGAAAATCCAACACTGAACTTCAGCCCTTGAGAAACTCTGGGACGTGTTCAGTGGGTGTAAATTTTCACACGGACTGCTTGTGTTTCGCCCTGCTTCTTGTGTCTGCTGGTGGATTCCCCTGCTCATCTGGAAACATCTGGAGCAAGCAGCCTTTGATCTGCCTTTTTATTCCTAACGAGGCTGCAGAGATGCCCAGTTGGTGACTGGTTTCTGACAATGATGGTCCCGTTTCCCTTCTTCTCGTAGACAGAAAGCAAACTTATCGGTGATAACATCTGAAGGCTCTGGAGACTTTGTGTTTGGTCCATCTGTAATTTGACCTGCCCTCCAGCAGTGTGGGCCACCACTGATAGCCTAATCTTCTTCTCTCAGCTTCCTCACTAACAAGCAGATGGGCAGATCTGCCTAATGCCTGACAGGGCAGCTACAATCTGGCTCCACCACTTTATGATATTAAGGATGCATTCGATGTCAGTTATAGATGTTGTATCTGGTCGTCTTCTGTAAAAAAAAACAATGATCAGGGTTATAAACTGTAAATCTCCAGCAACCCTGTGCAAAGACATTCTATTCACTATTTATCTGTAACAAGTGTCCAAATGTAGAGCTGGGATCGCTGATCCCATCAAGATCAGATGCTTGTACCAAGCAAATCTTTGTTTATAACCAGTGGAGGATAAAAGTCAGACCTGAAAACTGCCCTTTGATGCTGGTCATCAGCACAGATATGACCAATAATAATAAAAGCCATCATTCGTGTTACTTTCACTGTTATGCTTATAATCTTCTTTCCTTCATGGGACAGCTGCAGAATATGATAACCACTTACCTTTCCACTGCTTTTCTTTGGCAATAATATTCCAACTTGGTTGGATTGAACACATTAAGATTCTGAAGTTGCAAGTCTTGCAGTTGCCTAATCCTAATAAACCCCACTGGTGTGTGGAGTTAACTCAACTGGTTCTCCGTTTTGTGTTTTAGCAAGAGATGCACCCTTGCACTGGTCAATCTCATTCTCTTTCCGATGCCGATATTGCATAAATCTCTCTGCATAAACTTTTTGTTTTAAATCATTACTTGAACACGTTCACCATCAGGAAGATATGTGCTTACGCCTGTCGCAGTTAATCAATTAATTACATGATAAACTAAAACGAGCTCAATAGTTTCCATTCTGATATTTTTTGAAGGTCAGTTATGTTTACAAACACTTCATAATCCATTATATTTATGGTTTTGGTTGTGTGTGGTTTTTATTTCCGTTTTATTTATTGTTTTTGGTTGTGATGTATTTTGGATGTTAAAATAAAATATGTTCCAGTGTAACGTGTTCTTTACAAAATTAAAGTTTACTGGTCGTTGAGAGGGCAAACTTGTATTATTATGCTATTATCAATGCTTTACTTGAAAATAGTCTCAAAACAATAATTATCACTTATCGCAATAATTTCTGGGGCAATTTATCGTCCAGCAAAATTTGTTATTGTGACAGGCCTACAAAAATTTGCCCCATTTACAGACCCATTCAATAAATTAGAGTATTATTAAAAAGCCTATTTATTTCAGGAACTTTATCACAAAGTTAAATACTTTATATAGATTAATTACACATAGATGGATGTTTGAAAGCCTTTTTCTGTGATTTTCCACTTATAGGTAATGAAAACATGACATTTAAAATTAGAATATTAAGACCAATAAAAAAAAGCATATTTAATATAGAAATGTGGGCTTAATGAAAAGTATGTTTAGCACCTGCTTAAAGGATGTTATTTTCAAAAAGTACTTTTAATCTGACAAACAAGACTTTGTTTGAGTTCAGGAAAATATGAAAATTTGAACCGATATTAATATTGCTGTTATGGCTGATAACCGGTATTTACCAGTATAATATGTAATGTAGATTTCCCTACCCTTTCAGCACTGTGAAAAAAACCACCCCACAGTCCTCTGCTGCATCACCATCGCTGTCACATGACCAAATAAAACACCACATGACCAACCTCCTTCCCCCTCAGAAACGCAAACAAGATGCAAATAAACATCGGCTGTTAATATCAGCCCAGTTTTACTTATTGGACCAAAGTCAATATGTTAAAAAATGACTTAAACATTGGCCGATACCGATGTTGATGCTGATATATCAGTGCATCCCTAGAAAAATCTTATCATGGTTAATTTTGTTACATGTAACTGTTTGATTTAAGCGGAAGGAATGCAGCTGAATACTTGTCATAGTCTTCGGAAAGGAAATTGTAATCTGCACAAATCAGATTCAGCATACCAGGTTTCAGTGAAAATCAGAAATCGGTCTGGGCCGATAATCCCTGATCAATGCATTTCTGCATCAAAAATCAGGCTGTTTGATGTTAAAAAGACTGGAGAAAAAGTGAGAGAATTTGTAGTAATTGACCTGCAGATCACGTTTTGATCACTGGCTGACTGATTAGTGCATCACGAGCTTTGACCTTTTTGTTTTTCTGTTACTAATCCTACCCAAAAACTGATACCCTCTCCCCCCTCAACCCCACCAGCAGCTAGCATCTCGTTTGCAGCGTCCAACAAGACAAAGTAATGTTCCTGACGTTTCACAAAATGTGCTTCCCAGATTGTCTGGAATTCTTAAGGCAATCCATGAGAAAATCACCAGCAGGATTTGTCTGAATGTTGCACTGCGCTTCGCTTCATGTTGCCATCAGCGTTTGCTCTAAAAACTGTTCCCAGATGAACACCAAGTTCCCATCTCTTCACTTGATAAGATACATAGTTACTGTCAGTAGTACAGTTCAGCCTTTGAGAGGTTTTTTTTTTTTTTTTTTTTTTTTTTTTTTTTTTTTTTTTTTTTTTTTTGCTTTTAGTTCAGCATAGAAACAAGATTTAGAAGAGAATTAGGATTTCATTGAGGACTTTTGCTATATATTGCACTTGATTTACTCTTTTCTGATGTGGAAAAGCAAATATGCGCACCCAACAGCTTTAGTCACAAGTAATTATTATTTGGGGAAACGTAGAGCATTGAAGCATACAGCTGTTTGTTGTGTTGCACACAGAATTCCCCAGAAGACCACTGTTTTATTTTACATTAGTGCAACTCTGCTTTTTAAACTGATGAGAAAATGAAACTTCCACATGTGGATTAAGTAACTTTTTTTTCTCCACTCTGTGCTTCTACTCGTTGTAGAAGTCCAAAAATCATAGATGTTAGGTTGGTTGATCTTCTAAATTACCTTTAGGTGTGATTGGTGTGACTAGTTGGTTGTCAATCCATCTCTTATTTGTGCAGACCATAATCTGGCTTTTATGTAAGAGTGGCAGCATCATGCTGGGGGTATACTCTTCAGGCAAGCTGGTCCAAGATGATGCAAAAGACTTGAGACTGGGTTGGAAGTAGGGCTGGGCGATATGGCTTAAAGATAAAATGTCCCAATTTTTTTCATACCTGATCCGATTTTTTTTTTTTTTTTTTTTTTTTTTTTTTTTTTTTTTTTTTTTTTTTTTTTTTTTTTTTTTTTTTTTATTATTATCTCACTTTTTTCCAAAAATAAAATTGTAAATGACAGAAAATATTTTCTTTTTATGGTTGGTTTTGTTTTTAAAGGATTTTTGTGGCCTTTATTTGAAAAACGCCATTTTATCAAATAAAGTGGCCTTTATAAGTGGAGCGTTATGAGAGAGGCGGGGGGAGACATTCGACAAAGTTCAACAGGGCGGGACTCGAACCTGTGACAGCCAGTAAATGGGTTGCGTGCTCTACCCCTGCGGCCCCGCAGCGCCCCCGAAAACTGGCTTTTATTTTAACCATCCCTGCTGAGAGTTGTACAGTGGGATATTAGGGCCAAGCCACAAGAATTTTTGTTTAATTACAAGAATAAAGTCGTAATGGTAGCAGAATAAAGACACAAGTTTCCAAGGAGAACGTCTTAAAATTGCGAGAAAAAAGTCGTTTTAATCAAAAAAGCTTCTAGAGTTATCGGGATCTAGCGTGAGAAGCTCAGGCCGTGTGGTTCTTTCTTCGAAATAGACTGGTGTTTGCGTCCAAATAAATAGAAACTGTAAAACGCGCTTGTCAAGCAAGATGGTCGCAACAGAAGCGCATTGGTGGGGCAAAAAAAAATCCCAATTTTCCAAAAATTAAGTCTTCAAAAACCAAAAGTTTGATTATGATAAAATCGATTTGTTGCCCACCAGGACCGTCAGGACCATCACCTTCCAGCAGGACAACATGCAACCAGAGCTGCAGTGGAACAGTTTCGATGAAAGCATATTCAGGAATTGGAACGGCCCAGTCAAAGCCCAGACATAAATCAGCTTCAGAATCAGACCTCAAAATTGATGTTCAGACCATCTCTATCCAGTTTGACTTTACCTGACACATTGTGGAAAGAAAAATGGGCCAAAATGTATATCTTTAGACGCACAGAGCTTGTAGAGACGTCAAAAGACGTCCAGCAGGGGGCAAGCAACTCTGTTTTTTTTTTTTTTGTTGTTGTTTTTAAATATATATTTCCATATGTTTCATTGTGAGGGCAGCTGGGCAGTTGGCACTCATGAATCCAAGCCAGCGAGTTCCTCCAGATGTCTGTCAATAGCAGGCGCAGTGTCACGCTCCACATTAGCTGTGTTAGTGTGGAGGGAGAGGGCTGAGTGTTGGCAGGGGTAGAAGGCGCGCTCCCTCCTAAACGGTTGTAGTGAAATTCATGCAAACGCTGGTGGTTTCTGCTCTCTGTCGGTTGGTAGATGTCTCTTCCACAGGAGGAGACTGTTTCTCGATTCATGCATATGGGGGGGGAAGAAGGGGAAGTGCCGTCACGTGCAGCTGCACTAAACAGCCCTCTTCCTTCATTCTGTTCTTCCACCCCCCACTCTGCTTTTATCTCAGACAGCGGTTGATGACGATGCAGTTGGGCCTATCTCTCCCTCCCTCACGCTCTCTCCCTCTCCACCAATGATGGCAGAGTGTATTTATAGTCCAAGCGGCAGCCAGAGAGCGGGGGATTACCTCGGCCACGATGAACAAGTGGGGGGGGGGGGGCTGATTCAGAGGCAGGCACCCATTCGGTGACTCACGGCCACCCAGACAGGCTTCAGCTGATGCCGAGGTATTTCTCCCCGCGTGACCATGGAAGTGTTTGTGTTCATCAGGCAGATCTCTGCACGTTACTACGAGGTATTTATTAAATCGCAAAATAACCCCTGCTTGTGCTCGGAGAAATCTTCTCTTTATTTACAGCGTTTTTCCTGTTTCAACCACTTTTCCAGCATCTTGTATAAATATTTCAAAGATCGGCGACTTTCGTCGTTCTGTTGAAGAATCACAGCCTTGCTTTAGGAGTGGTTGTCATCAGCCACCTGTTAAACCAGCAGAGTGAGACCAGAGTCTGAATAGAAAGCAGAGAGATGTGATGGCAGTTCATCTGTGAGCAGGATTGTGGGAATACATTCAGATGGAATATCAGAACACCTGGGGGAAAGATGAGGGTAAAACGCTCCAATCATTTTGCTTGTTGAGGTGATTATGTTGATCATGTTGAGTTCTTGGGTCTTTTGCATGATGTTCAGCCTGACTCTGGTTGGTCATGGTATCATGCTGTTGGTTATTCTTTTTTAAATCTCACTCTGGTTGTTTATTACCTGAGTTAGGAAATGCTTGTCGAGCGTTGGCCTAGCTTCTGCTGGTCAGTTTGAAATCATGTCACGGTTGTTTACTTGTTGCTACGAACTGGTTTCACACATTTTATTCAGAACTATTTCTGGAAGCTAGGACTGAGATTCAGCTTCTCCATAGCATCTTTTTGTTTGGGGCGCACCGATTGCAGTTTTCTGACCAATCACCGATCTTTTAAAAACCCTGAGCTGCCGATTCCGATTTTAGCCAATTCCAGGTTTTTTTTATTTGTCTGAAAAGTCGCTGCATTGGCAACAGTGGGGCGACTCCGGTTAATTGCACATGTGCAGATGTGACCTGGTGGGTGGTTCTGTTCGTCAGCTCTCTCTCACAGCAGATCAGAAGGGGACAGTGGTTGATTTTCAGACCTTTGCGGAGGTAGACGAGATCGGTTTCTGACGCAAGTATGGACTGATCTGCCAAAATTAAGGACGCTGGGAGTCGATCCATCAGTGCACCCCTTGTTTTTGAGTTTTTAGTCGGATACTGACTAAAAAGCTGTTAATGTTCAAGTTCATCTCACTTGAACAAATCTCAGCATTATATTTTAAAAGCTACAAGTTACTAGACAGAAGATTTTAGTGCAAACAAAAGCCAAAGGTGAGACTATGGTCAAGATGAATGCAGATAATACTCAAAGATCACCTGCTTTCTTCTGTAGCCTGCTGAGAGCTTCAGCTGCTGTCAGCAAATCACTGTTACTGTATATGTGGGCTGGATGGGATGTTTAGGCAGAGCATTTAGAGCTGCTGGCCCTTTTGGTACACAGGCTGTGTGTCTGAAAACCTGCTCAGGTGTTTTCAAGAAATGAGTTAGAAATGACAGTTTAAGTGAGGAAATAAAAGTAATGCAAGGATTTCATCCAAATTTAACACTACATTCTACTTTCAATGACTATTGCAGTCTGGAGGTTACTCAAGAGTTTGAAGAGGTCATTGCCTTGAAGAAATGTGGAAAAGGGTCCAAAAAGGTGCTTAATGTTCCTAGAGAGAGTTTGCAAAAGACCTGCAGTAAGACTTTTAGTTTCCACGGTGAGGCACAGACTGAACGCTGAAGGCTTCCATACCGCTGCTGACCCAAAAGCAAAAGAAAAACAATTTCCAATATGCTCACAACTACATAAATAAACAAAAGTCCAAACAACTGGAACTTTCAGGGTTTTAGATCACCAGTTTGGAGGAGCACGCCTATACTGAGGCGTGGTGGTGGCTCAGTGGGGCTGTGTTGCCTCCTCTGGCACTGGTAACTTGCAGCATGTGGAGGCCCAGGCGGGTTCAGTCAAGTATCAGGAAGTTCTGTCTGTCTGGGACAATGATCCAAAGCATATCCCAGAATCCAACATGGCTACCTTTCAGAAGAAGTCATGGAACATACTGAAGTGGCCGTCATAGCTGCCTGGCTTGAATGTAAGGTTGTCGCATTAAGCAATTAATCCATGATAAATTAAAATAAGATGGGTCAGTTCCATTCTGATAATTATTATTTATGTTGACAGAGATGTCATAATCCATTTTATTTATGGTTTCAGTTGTGTGTGGGTTTTGCTTCTTTTTTGTTGATTGTTTTTGGTTGTTGTTATATTTTGGATATTTACAGTATGTTCCAGTTAAAGTTTATCAGTCTTTGAGAGAGCAGACTTGCATTGTTATGCCATTATCAATATATTACATAAAAATGATCTCAAAACAACAAAATTACGGTTTATCATGGTCATCTCTGGGCCAGTTTATCATCCAGTAAAGTTTACCGTGACAGGCCTACTTGAACGGTGATTTTCTAAAGGCAGTCGTGGCTCCCAAACCCTTGGATGTTGATAAATGGGAGAGGGTTGCCCTTGAGGAATGGGTTGAGATTCCCCAGGAACGCTGCCAGGGGCCGAGGTCTGGCTGTGAAGCATGTTTGCATCAGGTCGTACCTGTAAAAGGGTGCCAAGCTAAACTCTGAAGATGGAAGAAATGGTTGATTGAGGGGTTAATTCTGAGACTGCAGCAGCTGTTAAAATGAGATTTTGGAATAAATGTAAAACGCTTCTCGTTGTTCATTCGTTTTCCCAACCATGAAAATAAAGCCGCTTGACAAGCTTCTTTCAGCTGCCATCAAAACTACAAGAGAAAGTTGTTGGGCAGTGTGGGGTTCGCAGCAGCAGCAGCTACACAGGGTTATAACAAGAAGCATGTGAAGCTGGCTCAGAGCAGGGAGCTGCTGTCCTGACAGCAACTTCAGATATCAACTGATTTCCAAAATAAGAGTGTCAAATTGGAAACTTCTGATGCAGTAACTGGAAATAATTCAGGCGCACGTGTGTGTGTGTGTGTGTGTGTGTGTGTGTGTGTGTGTGTGTGCAAAGTCCAGCAACAGAAGTTGAGCTGATATTTCAGCGAACACCGTTAAACAAAGCATCCCACTGATGGAGCTCTGAGACAAGCGTGAAGAAACCAGGATTGGAGCAACAATAGACCACATTCCTATTCTATATATTATTCCATTTGTTTCAACAGGAACTGTTCCCATGAAAGCTGAACACACAGAGAGGTTGATTGTGTTCAGCATCACAGTGGAAGCACATGGCATCCTCTTAATTCTCACCCTGCTCCCCTAAGACAAATCTGATCCTTTTTTCCTTCCTCCGACACAGATACTTGGAGAAGTATGAGAAAGTCCACCACTTCGGCGAGGACGATGAAGAAGCGCAGCCGGGGAATCCCAAAGCCTTCCTTCCAGTCGGTGCAATCCCCAGCTCCTACAACTACCAGCAGCACGTTGTATCAGGTAGGTGGAGCCCCCCCCCCCCCCCCCCCCGGCTGTGTGTGGATGTGGGTTTCTTTAAATGCCCCATCTTCCTGAACGTTCACATGCTACAGCCCCAGCAGTCGTAACTGTACAACTAGGGATCAGACGTTCTCATTTTACGGCAGATTTTTTTTTTTTTTTTTTTTTCCATTTTTCATTTAGTTTATAAAACCTCAAAGCTTTCTCCTCGTAGTTCCTTTGATTAAGTGTTTGAAGTGGTTTCCCCTCAGCGTTTTTAATTTACGGATAATTTGCTCCGGAATTTTTTTATTTTTTTTATTTTATTTATTTATTTATTTTTTTAATACACTCGCAGATCCCAGAGGATCTTTCTTTAATTGCACTGTACTAATTTTTAAGGTATGAAAAGATGCATAAATGTCATTTTCAGCTGTGAAGCACAGCTGGATTTGGACGTTTCTCCAGCAGAGATTTGATTCACTTGTGAATCCTTGTAATGATGCGTTCGACCTTCCTGTTATCCACTGCTGTCAGCTCTGACTCAATTAGTCTCTTTGCCACGTTGACAAACCCCCTCAGAGTTGACACCTTGTGGCAGGCGGCTCATTTTTAGACCCAACAAAATAAGAATCTCACACCAAGCAGAGCAGCACTGCTTTTACTACGACTCGGTAACACTTGGGAATGGTGCGTTCATTGATCTGACATGGATCGGGTTTTTGAGTTTCTGCTACACTGCTGAGGGTAGTTCTGTAGATGCTTCCAGTCCAGTGAAAGATAACAAATTGCAGAGGCTTAAAAAGAAAAACGTGCAATGATGTTGTTCAGGATTTTGATGTATTCACCGACCATAAAAGTTGTGGAATCAGATTTTTTTTTTTTTTTTTTTTTTTTTTTTTTGTTTCCAGTATTCAACCAACCAATCACCTGTCAGAGCTTTGTTTCTACCTTACTCCACCAGTTGTGGGTGCCGCTCAACACTGCATGTCCCCATAGAGATGTGCTGCAATCAGCTCTGAATCTGTTAGCTGCAACAAAAACCTGTTTCTTTATAGCACAAAATAAAAGTATATTTGGAAAGCAGGAGGTGGCAAAACATTCTATTCCCCTGTTCTATAAACCAGCTTATTGTTCACTTTTTTTTTCTGTTCACCTCACTGCTGGTTATCCCTCCTCTCGCCACATGAATGCATCAAGTGTCCGTTTTCTACAGCAGGAGTGCAGCTGTTTGATGAGAAAAACAGCTCTGAGGAAAATCCCATTTTAAACTGCATGTTTTTGTGGGCTCTGCTACAGCCAGCGGTTCTGTGGGCCTTATCTTGGCTCCCGCTCTGTGAATGCGAGCTGTCCCTTTGCCACACAGAGTCGTAGTGTCGACCGCCGGGCTGCTCTCTCAGATAATTGACTTTCCTGACAGCGGTTATTGATGAAGGGAAGAAGGACGCACTTGTTGGTTTTCCTTCCACCTCAGTTCAGATTAGTCTCCAGCCTTTTAGTCTCGGCCTCTTTTTCTAGAGCAGGCAGCCCTCTGTCTGTTCAGCTAATTGACTCCAAAACACAACCACTGTGGGAAAATGCAGTTTCGTGGGTTTTTTTTAAATCTTGCTTACTACACAGTGATGCAGGATTTTAAGAAAAACAAGCTAGTGCTAGTTTTGGCTGTTCTACATGATGGTGTCAGCTATCAATGGGGATGAATACTGATAAATGAACTGATAGATTAATAATTAGGTGACGAAAATGAAGCACTAGGTACTACCAAGACTTTATTTTAATCTCATCATGACTAAATAAGGCTTTGAAATGAATGATTTTGTTTTGTTTAGTCATTTTTATATTAGTGCTTCAGATTCTAGATATCTTTTTAACCGTCTCTATAGCAACGGCCTCACACTAATCCCCTTAAGTCTACAGACGACAACAGTGGTGAGTCGGCTGCAACATCACTATCCTTGTTATGTATATCGGTGAAAAAAAAACAAAAAGTGATGGGGAGTAGTAGACTACTATCGTCCAGTGGAGCTGGTTACCTTGGAGACTAAATGCAGGCTGTTGGACGTAAGAGAAATTAAGTTTTAGTTCATTGGGTGTTTCCATTCCCATGAGATGACAATAAATTCTCGTTTTCTCTCTCGTTTGCAAAGTACTTTTTATGAACTACTTTCAATTTGTATAAAAACATATTTGTAGTTTTATGATGCCCTGGAGATTTTTATAGATCCTGCTGCAAACTGCGTAAATTGTGTTTGTAGCTGTTTCCATAATGCTTAGTTCTGCAAATGCTGTCTACAGAAACTGATTGGTGCTGGAAGGTTTTCTGAGCTGAGCTGACAAAAGCTGATTTTTGGGAGATAAAACCAGAGGAAGGTTGCATTTACAGATAAAGCAGGAAGTGTGTGTGTGTGTAAGTGATGAAATAAAGCAGTTTCTCCCAGGCTGGTGCTTACGTGGTTCTGAAGTTGTATCATATCTGTCGCTGCTGTAGGAGAAACTGACCTGAGTGAGATCCGTGAGCACAAACAGTTTAGGTATGGAACAAAGGTAGCGAAGACCGAAGGAGCCGTTATCTGGAAAACATGACACACACATGAAGGATTGAGAAAAAGCGAGCAGGATTGGAGGGAGGAATCTCACATTTATTGACAGAATGTCATTTACAGCACTGGATCATCTTTATTTGAGATTTCCTAATTGATAACATTCAAAGCTTGACTGTTTTCTCACATGGTTAAAATGTCTGTTTAGATTCTGAGCAGCTCAGTTAATGGAACGCTTTCACAGCAGAGTTCCTACTCTGCCTGGAATAGGATGGAATTTCTAACTCTGGGAACGCAAAATGGAACGAATGAAAAGACTTTATCCCCTTTCACCTTGTCCTAAAGTTGCATCTAGCCATCTGTCCAGAAATCTGTTAATCCATCCATCAATCCATCCATTCGTCTGTTCATCCATCCATACGCCCATCTGTCCGTTCGTCCATCCAGCCATCCATAGACCCGTTCGTCCATCCAGCCATCCATCCATACACCCATCTGTCACTTTTTTGACACTTCTTGCTGTTCTTGCTGCTATTCTCACATGTAGCCTGATACATTTCCTCTTGTGTTTTTTTTCTTTCAGACTATCTCCGCCAAAGTTATGGACTGTCTACAGATTTCATTCAGCCGTGCGACTACAACAAACTGGTGCTCTCGCTGCTGTCCGGCTTACCCAATGAAGTGGACTTTGCTGTTAACGTTTGCACGCTGCTGTCCAACGAGAGCAAGCACGCCATGCAGCTGGACAAGGACCCCAAGCTGGTCACGTTGCTGCTGGCCCACGCCGGCGTCTTCGACGACTGTAAGCCCCACGGCCTCATGACTGTAAAATGCTAGACTTTAGCTTTCCTAGTAAAGTGCTTTAAAGTTTGGAATTATAGGAAGAAAGAAAATGACTCATTTCGATGTTTTGTAACCTGAAGGAATACCACCTATTCCAAAGACACAACTGTTCCACTCTAAACACAATTAGCTGCCTACTTCTCCCTCTTCTTTGTTTTACCATCAAAGATCGTCCGTTTTTAGCACTTCCCAAGTCTACTTTATTCAAGGGGGAGTTGTAGAGCCATCGAAGGCAGATAAAAGTAACACCGAGCTAAGCCTTGGCTCTCCCTCTAACCCTTTTATGTTCTTTTTCAGCTCTAGGCAGCTTCTCTGGGGTGTTTGGGACAGACTGGAAGGAGAAAACCTCGCGGGACTTTGTTAGGGTAAAGAATCTGCAAAAGTTTCTGTCTCTTCATTTAAGTTGGATTTGAAGGTGAAATGTCAGATAAATAAAAGCCACATTACTCAGATTTCATCAACAACCAACCAAACAATGCTACACTAATGTTTAAAGATGTGTTTTCAATCAAGCCCTGCTAATTCAGTGCACTTTTTTTAACCTTAAAGTCAGAGCACCTAGCAAATAACTGGAAGAAGGTTTCAGATGAAACCAGAATTTAACTTTCTGGCACACATGCAAAATTCTGTTGGAGTGGAAATCACCTCACATCTCCCTGAGCACACTGTTGCCACAGTAAACCATGATGGTGGTGGCAGCATCATACTGGGGGGATGCTTTTGTGCAGTGGGTAACAGGGAAACTAGACCCAAATTCAGTTGATTCACTTATGGTTGTAACATGACGAAATGTTTACTTTTACTTAGATAAATTGCAAATATTGCTGCATGCACTGCTTTTAAGTTTTAGCTTCTGTTGGCTTCTTCAGGCCATGATCTTCAGCTTGCATTGGAGAGAGAGTCAGCTCCTCTTAGTAAAAGAGAGAACTATTCCTTCCGGGACCATATATCCCGTCTGGCGTGAAAAGATCTTGAGATCCTCCAGAATGAGCTGGACGACGTCAAGGGTTCGAAGCCCAATCTCTGATAAGCAGACGACAATGGAGGATGGAATGGATGAATATTTACTGGCTGTAAACCCCCAAGTTAGCGTTTAACCGAGGCATTTATTCAATATTTGGACCTATAAATGAAAATATTTACCATCCCATAACTAGAAGAGGATCTACTGGTTTTGAACTGGAGCTGTAGAATCAGCTTAAATGAGCTTTCTTCCACGGGTTCTTTTCTACGTCCATGCTTACTGGTATGAATCAGTAACATCACCTTATGCCTAAGATCTGGTAAATAGTAAAAGCTATATTTGGATGAAGTGGGAAAAAATCCCTCCCACTGCATTGTGGGGAATCTGTTTTTGTAGGTTTTGATGAAGACCCTTAGTCTGTTGCTGGTCTTTATTATGTGCAGCATATTTTTGTGTCTGTCTGACAGTGAGTAATGTTGACTCATTTTCCTGATCAGCCTAATTGCAACCTTTTTATTTGTAGTCCCACTTTGGTAACTGATCTCATTCTGGAGCAGATTGTTGATCCTGTCAGCTTAGTGTTTTAGCAACTGCACCGCTAACGGCATCTGTTCCTTCACAGTTCTGGAAAGAGGTGGTGGAGGACGCTGAGGTCCGAGAGCTGATCTGGGACAAGAGCAGTTCAGCACAAGGTAAACTTGTTGGTGCAAGAAGCTGAAAGGTTCAGAGTTGTGTGACCAGTTTCCAGTCTACAGCTGAATCCTAATTTCTCTTTAAGAATAATAATATAACTCCATTTAGAATATGTGTACACTAGCTCCTGCTGTGATTAGTTATTTATGATTAAAAGGAGGTGCCTAAAATAGGATTCTTACTACGATTTTAAAGCAAAGCGAAATTAGAGGATTGACATTTAACATCCTGTATTAGCACTTAGCTTAGTTTGAGCAGGGAGCATTAGTAAAGCCACCATCTGCTTTTCTTCTCCAGAGTTGTCATGATCAACTCATGATCAGTATCACAATAAATATGAAGTTTTCTCAGTTATACATTTTCTATAAGGTTAAAACAATACTACAGCGGGGAGTTGGAAATGGAAAGAGACACAATCCAATCGGTTTATAATGCATGACTGCCTAAATATCCTAGTGACCTCAAAATCCAAAATGGCTGCTGTGTATTGAAAGCTTACTGATAGCTGCTTTAATAGAAGACTTATTTCCACTTCTGACAGTAAAGATGGTGAACTGAGCCTTCATTCGGTAGTGACTCCCATCCTGAAGAGTTTTCTTTTTAGTGTGACTCTGTAGCTCTTATATAGGGTACATTCACTGATTGTAAAAAGGTGGGATTTTTGAGTTTCAAAGTGGTCAGGACCAGTCGAGCTGAAAGTCTATAACTTCTGGTCTTCTGCCAATCTCTCATTAAATCTAGCAAAATGCCTTCCTGATCATTGATCTGACTTGTTCAACTTGTAAGTAATAATAATAATAATTCAGGGTTTCAAATGGTCCTAAAACCCTCCATTTTAACCCAAGTGAAGCAGTTCATCCTCCCAGCTTAATCTGAATGATCCCCCTCTGTTCTGACCACAGATGGTACGTCCCGGGAGGAGCACTGGCAGAGCCTCTTCCATCCGCCGCGGAACTCAGGCACAGGCGACATGGAGGCCCAGCGGGTGCTGCAGATCGCCGTCATCCTGCGAAACCTCTCCTTCGAGGAGGCAAACGTCAAGCTGCTGGCGGCCAACCGAACGTGCCTGCGCTTCCTTTTGCTCTGCGCCCACTGTAACCTCATCTCGCTCCGACAGCTCGGACTTGACACGCTGGGCAACGTGGCCGCTGAGGTGGGTTAGGCACTGGCCCGTCATCGGAGTTTGTGCATCGACTATAGATCAGTCAGTTAGATCAAATGCTCAGTTTGTGTACTTAATGTCCATGTTTCTTTGAGAAAGTTACTAGTTGAAAGTTAGGTGCAATAAATGAGTTTAGCAGTTGTAATTGTTGTGCAATGAATATTAAAATAAAGGAACCCAGGATCCAAAGCCAGTGTGTAGGTAGCGAAATGGAAAGCTTGGTTCGCTCCATTCTTACTACTGTAAGCTCTTCCTGAGATGTTTGCTGGATTGGTTAGGAACAGATCTGTGCTGCATGCATGATGATGTGCTCTGTTACTTCCACATTAATGCTTTTTAGAATCGAGTCAGCGTTCACAAGCCAAAGGTCAGCACTTGGATGTAAAGAATGTTGGAGATAACTCAAACTGCAGCAACTCTGCAACACAAGCTTGATTCAGTTCGAATACCTTAGTGTAGATGGTTTTAAATGGTTGATATCTAACTGTGGTGGCCACTTGTAGTGGCAGCCCAGGTACAGACTGGTAAAAAGTCTGAAATAAAACAAATGATCAAGTACTAGAGTCGTATTTTTCAGTACTTTATTTCATGCTAGACCCACCCGGAGTGTTTGATGCTAATGAGGTCAGCTTAGTTTCATGTGATCAGTGTTCCTGTAAAGTTTAGCAAATGCCTCATGTTTATGTTTATGATGGTAGGACAGAAAAGGCTTTTTTCTGGCATAGTTTCCAAGTAGCCAATTGCTATGTTCACATAGCAGGTCTTAATGGTCAATTCCGTTTTGTTTTTGTTTCAGTTTTGTTTTTTTGTGTGGTCATTCATCCTATAAAATCAGTGCGAACGGTTTATGACCCCAAAGCGACCCACATTCACAGAGGGAGAACGTTAATGCCACAGCAGCATACTGGTTATGAAATGGATGCTGCCATTTATGAATTGATTTTAAAGTTTATTCAGCAATGGGAGATGACAGGATTGCCACAAAATCATAAGACAAAGGAAGCTAATAAAAAGAAAGCACAACTAATAGCAACGGCCTTTTGTGGGGCATTGACTGCGACCTCTGTAGAGAAATCTGTCTGGTTGTGTAGTCAGAGCCAGGAGTGGTGGGATTGTAATGGGATTCGCTTCACTGGCAGACTTCTTTCATAATTATAATTCTCAGCCATTGTTTACATCTGGCTTCTGCTGGTGCAGAGTTATGACGCATGTCTTACATCAATTATGTAAAAGTTGGATGAAACGCGACATGACCGTTTAGAGTGAAGACGCTTTGAAAACTATCAGATACGTATCCGATTTAGTACAACATATGGAAGTGGCACAAATCTGATTTTTGGGGGGAGAGAGGGTGAAAAAATCTGAATCGGGCCGTTCAGACTGTTGTGAAAAAGTCTATGGGTCGCATTCGGCTGCTGTGCGAACGAAGCCTAAATGACTACAATATGCCACCTTTTGCTTCAGTTACACTTTAATAGTGAGCCTTCACCAGTTTCCCACTGTGCTTAGAGGCCTGTGTTTGAGAGGAATGAGCCCCTGTGTTACATCATATTTATCCCCAAGGAAACAAATATTCAAATGAATGTGGAATTTGAGTTGAATTTCTTTAAAGGCTTTTTTTTTTTTTTTTTTTTTTTTTTTTTTTTTTTTTTTTTTTTTTTTTTTTTTGCACATGTCAACAAATACAGCCACGACTGTAAATGTAGTGACTGAGAACATTAATCACTGTTGTCCTTCTGTGAATTTAGACAGGCCTTGGTTTGTTTTCTATCAGTTTATTAGTTCTGCTTTCACTTGATCTGCAGTTTTTCACACTTCTTTTCCTCATCATGTCTGCTGCTTCATCAACTGACTTCTGGGCTCTTACCTGTCGTCTTTAGGCTTGTTCTGTTCCAGTCCACCTCCTTTAGGGCCAGTTTAGATATTCCTTTATTAAAATGTACTTGTTGAGCTTGGTTTGAGTGGAGCTGCTTTTGTGTGGTATTCTGTTGTCTCGGATAAATCGCCATGGGAGACACTGCTGCCGCAGCCTTTCTGTGCCTGTCTGTTATTTCTATCCGCTCTGTAACATATTTTTAATGGCTGTTGCAGGTCTTAATACGATGGTTGTGTAAAGACTCATCCTTCTTCTTGTAGCTCCAGCTGGATCCTGTCGATTTTCGGACGACACACCTGATCTTTCACACCATCACCAAATGCTTGATGTCCAGAGACAGGTTCCTGAAAATGAGAGGTGGGTTTAGTCAATGTACTCGCAGGAAAACCTGCAGTTGTGTTTTCTAAAGCATGAGATGTTAAGCTTGTAAGTCTTTGTGTTTCTGTGTAGCTATGGAGATCCTGGGGAACCTCAGCAAAGCAGATGATAATGGTGTCTTAATCTGTGAGTATGTGGACCAGGAGTCATACAGGGAGGTGATAATGCTCCTCACTCTGCCGGACCTCATGCTCCTGATGGCCTCCTTGGAGGTTCTGTACCTGCTGGCCCAACTCGGAGAGATTCCCTGCAGCAAGATCGCCTCAGTGGACCACAGCATAGGTACGAATTGACTGCTGTCCAACTTACTTGTCAATATCCAAGATAACCTGAGTAAATACAAAATACCGCCTTAAAATAAGGACTTCATTTACTTGAGGACTTCACCTGGCCTAGTCAAAGTCTGGATTAAATCCTGTTGAGATTTTCCTTAATATATGAAGTGATCATTTAAAAACAGAAGTTTCTTTGTCTAATCTGAAAAATTAGTTTGATCTGAAACATTCAATTTATTCACAGTGCTATTATTTATTAGTAGGTTTCAGTGTCTTCTTTTGTTCACCATTGAGTTTTTGTTGTTTTCCTTCTGGCTCAGACCTGTTGGTGCGATTAGTATCGGTAGACCTTCACACGTTCGGACCCGACGCCCTAACGGCGGTGCGGCTGATAGAGCACCAGGCTAATGCTGACCAGGCCGCCGAGGTCCGACCGCAGCTGGTAGAGCAGGTACCTGCAGCCGTGCAGGGGGCTCCAGCACCTGGTGAGAGTTTCTGAGAGACACCTCCATCTTTTTACTTTCTTTTCTCTGTCAGATTGATTAGGAAAATCCCTGAAAGATTGAAAAGAAAAATTCTTCACTTTCCAGCAGGACGACCAAAACCATGAAGTCATTCCTATAATGGAATAGTTAAAACCAGAGTATATTTATGTGGTAGAAGGGCCCAGCTAAAGTCTGGACCTAAATCGAATTTAAATCTGTTGCAAGACTTGAAATACAAATGCATGACACACAAATTTGAAAACTATGTATGATCTTCCTTCCACTTCAGAATTGTGCTTTACCTTGTGTCAGACTATCACAGATCATCCCATTAGAGCACATTGAAGTTTTATGGTTGTAACAGGAAAAGGTTCAGGGGATTTAAGTATTTATGCACTGTACTTTTGTGGAAATTACTATTCCAAAGATCTGTTATGGTTGCATAAAGATGTTGTTGCAGTTACTTTACTTAAAATCAGAGCTTCAGATCAGCCAAAATCAGACAGTCTTGAACTAAAACGAATAACCATAATTAAGAAACTCCTGACTTCTCTTTGTAGTTCACATGGTTCCTTATTAGTTTTCTGACATCTAGTGGGTATCTACGTAGCGCTACAGTTGTACAGTAAATTAAATGATTAAAATTACAGTTTTGTTGCAAATTGTTTGTAATCCTTTTGTAATGTCTCCTTAGTTACAAGGGTCCCAGTTCAGTCCAATGTACCACCACCTGGTATTGTTGAACTGGATGGGGAGAAGTTTACGCTGCAGTGGTGAGATTTGCCTTTTTATTTCTACTTTGATCATTTAACTGAAAAAAAACCCAGCTTAGATGTCTTTGTAGGAAAAAAAAACAAACATTTCTTTCTCATTCTCTTTCCTGGTTACATTAAAACCTGTCAATTGTTTCTAACAGGCTGCATGCACACTTTGAGACAAACCCTGAGGGCTCCGTTTCACGATCAGAAATGTACTCCGAGTACCTGGCTACATGCAGCAAAATGGGACGAAGCAACATCTTGAACTCCACCGGCTTCCTCAAATGCCTGCGGTAGGTACAGGGCGCACTCGATGTGAGCAAGTTAGTGCAGCTACAGAACAAGATCAGGAGATAAATCTCAGAAGTCAGGTAATATATTTTGTAACTTTATCTTGCTGATGGTTCCTCTTCTCCACAGGACTGTATTTCCCAACCACACTATGAGGCGGCAAGAGGAGGCAAAAGCCAGCAACCAGCTTCAGATCCTCCTGGTGGGAATAAGACGAAGAGCGATCCCTCTCCCCATCCAGCTGTACTACCAGCAAACCCAGCAACAACACCAGAACCCGGCCGCAGCGCCTCCACCTCCAGTAGCTCGACATGAAGCACCTGGAGATCCTCAAGCTCCATCACCAGGTAGAGCTGTGACCAACACAGAATGTTTTGGTCTACAGGAACACTTTGTTTTCACTGCGCACACCATCCCCCATGGTGAAACGTGGTGGTGGCAGCATCAGGCCTGAGTAGGAAGCTTGTTTGAGTCGAGTTACTTGTCTACACATGGCTTGCTGAAATACCAAATTAATGGGTATATTAATAAATGTTCATGTTGATGTGTTACCAGGGTTACCTCCAGGACATCCTAATCCTGGACCACAGTTTCTACGGCCCCCAGGTGCTTCAAGTAGCGCCCCACCCATGGCCTCGACCACACAGGAAAGTTCTCGTGTAAGCCACCCGACTGTTCCCCGTCACCCGGTGCCGCCACAGATGTCTCTGCAGTTACCACCAAACCTTCTGGCAGCGCAGCAGCAGGTCCGAACAGCTCCAGGGGCGCAGATTCCACCATCAGCTGCAGCCACCCAGAATCACAGTCCACAGAACCCGGCCCCTCCTCCCATGCCTCAGCAGCAGCACTCCCCCATGCTCCCTACAGGGGCTCCCGTCACCCTATTTCAGCCAATACCACAAGGCCACATCCTCACCGCCAGGGTACAAGGTGTGTGCTCTCCGGTTACCCAGCAACCACCTCTGCCTCAAACCCTCCCTGTCTCTGGACCTCAGGGTGGAACTCCCCAGGTTGACACCCAGTGCACTGCTGCGGTTTCAGTACCCCCCTCCATCCAGGTCGGAGGGAGCCAGGCTCTAGGTATAACGGGTGTGGCCAATTCCCAAGGTTCTCGTGTAACATTTCAGAATATTGCTCCCAAACCAGCACCAAACCAGTCAGGTGGGCCAACAGCCACAATAGCTCCTCCCAACCAGCAGCCTCAGCCTCAACAGCCGGCACAGAGTGTAGTAATAGTCAGTCCCAATCCTCAGCAGAATGCAGCCTACACCCCTGCCATACACCAGATTGTTCTTGCCAACCCCTCCACCATTCCTGGTGCCCACACTGTCCAGATAGCGGGACAGCCTGGAGCTTCTTCCAGTCCCTGCTCACCTGCTGCCTCTCACTCAAATACCCAGGTCCAGTCCAGTCAAGCTGTCAGCCATGCACTGTCCACAAAACGGCAACAGCAGCCGCAGCAACAGCCGCCGCCGCCGCCACCGCCACCTCTCCAAATTATATCCCAAACTGCTCCCACTCAACCTACCTCCACTGAATCCAGCTTGATCAAACAGCTACTGCTTCCAAAGCGAGGGCCTTCTACGCCGGGAGGGAAGTTGATCCTGCCCGCCCCACAGGTCCCCTCTCCAAACAACACGATAGCCCCCAATCCACAGGTCATCTACCAAAACCCCTCTCCTCAGCCGGTCAGTGTCCAGCTGGTCCCTGGCCAGCTTCCCGCTGCGGGGGCTCCACCCCTTCAGGCGGTTCAGCTCCTGCCAGGGCAGCTAATTTCCACCAGTACGCCCGGTGGAGCGGCCATCATTCAGGCTCCCACAGCGACCGGACAAGTCACGTTCACCGTGGTCCCCAACACTGGCTTCACCACCTCTACTGCTGCCGTCGCCGCCGTCAGCCAGGGAGTGGTCGCTCCGGGTGTCCCCCCACCTCCGTTTTCTACTGGAACAGTCCCCCATCATGTCTCAGCGGGCGCGCCGCTCCCACCGCCACTGCCAGCCCCCCTCAGAGGAGACAAGATCATTTGTCAAAAGGAGGAAGAGGCCAAGGACGCCACAGGGCTGCATATCCACGAGAGGAAGATAGAGGTGATGGAGAACTCTTCCTTGGCAGAAGGAGACCCCGCCAACAACAAAACGAGGAACGGGGATGTTGCGGCAGGTGCCAAGCTACTAAACGGTGGGAAGTGCGTGGAGCCTAATCTACCTCCGTATCACTCAGGGAACAGCCAGGGAGTACTCAACGGCCCGGTAACAGAGAGTCTTTCCTCCAATGGAAAGCAGGCTCTCTCTCCAGGCCCAAACACCCCTCTTGAGGGCAACACTGACCCCAAAAAGACCCTGGTTAATGGGGTATGTGACTTTGAGCGAGGTGATAACGGTGGCAACTTTAACAAAAACATTCCAAATCACATTGCTTCCAAACAGTACTTGGGGAACGGGGAGGTGGGTGCCTCTGAAAAGACTTCAGACCAGAGTCTCCCCAGTCCTCCCCCTTCCCAGCAGGACACTGCCAAAGCCCAGCAGGCAGAGCGCCTGGCCAACGGACCCCAAGCGGCGGGTCACCGGCCACCCTCGGAATTAACCAACGGACCTTTGGGGCCAGGGCACAGCACACCTGTGCTAAGACAGCAACTGCTCCCCAACTCCTCGCTCCCCTCCACCGTCGCCTCGCAGAGCCCCGCCGCCTCTCCGGCGAACGGAGTGGCCTCGGAGCCTCGCGGCCTCAAGAGGCCCGCTGAGAACGAGGACCGCAGCCCAGCAGCAGCTTCCTCCGGGATCCCCAGTAAAGTGGGAGTGCGGATCATCACTATCAGTGACCCCAACAACGCCGGCAGCAGCTCCACCATGGTGGCGGTGCCAGCGGGAACGGACCCAAGCACAGTAGCCAAAGTAGCAATAGAGAACGCCACTCAGCAGCGGAACTCCTCGCCTACACAAGCAGCTGGCACCACGGTGAGTCACTCTGGGGTTTCCTCCACGTAAACCACATTTCGGCACACAGTCTTTTTCTAATGTGACTTGGTGTTTGGTCTACCACAAGATTTAGACTTTTGGTGATAAAAGTTCTGGAAAAGGAGAAACACTGACTTTGATCCTGTCCACAACACAACCTGTTCTTGTTTTGTTTTTATCCCCCAAGATTTTCTTCTGAATTTGAACCTTTCAGTAAGATTCAAACAGTTTTTGGTGGTAAAAAAAAAATGTGATTTTTATTTACTTTTGTTATATTTAGTGGAGATTTGTAAAAGCTCTGGATATCCAGAGATTGTTAAAATGAGGACACAGAGGCCCACTTTTCACATGTCCTGTATAGATTTTTGTCATAGAATCCTCAACAGTAGAGCTGAATTTTTTTTGCTTTTTCTCCACATTTTGTTTGTTTTTGTTGTGGCTCAAGTTACACCGAACTTGTCGCCACCTACTGGTCTGGAAAAGATTTTTGATTGAAATAACTGGTACTGTGTGGAGGCTGATTTTATTCATGTATTTTTCAAAATCAGAGGAAAAGTACGTTTGAAATGGTAATTCCTGGAGAATGTAATCTCACTAGAGAATAATTTATTTTTCAGCAAATGTAATCTATACTACAGCTGACTTTGTATAAGTTAGTGAAGATCTTATTGGTTGACCAAAACACTATATCTGATTGTTTCCAAAATAATGTCTGTTCAGTCCTTTACTCCGTTTATACCTTTTTCTAAACCTTTAATCTGTCTTAATGTCATATTTAGACACCCGTTTGCAAGTTAAACATTAGGTGCCATATATGGAAAATATTTACTCAATATCATCTAACTTGCAGCACTTTTATGGAGAAGATATACTCAAAATGTATCTTCATAGTCCAGGGTTCTTGATGTCATCTGTTCATGTGATGGCTTAATGCACAGTATACAGAGGGGGGGTGGCCTCACTCCCCCTGCATGAAGCAGTGCTCCATGTATCACTAAGGAGTAGCATAAAAAACTTCCTGTTGTTTCCTTTGGAAACTTACAAACTACCACTTTGCAACCTAAATTAAGGCTATAATGCTTTCTGACATTTATTGATTTATTAACATTTTTTACCTGCTAAGTTTACTGGGAGCTTTCCTGTGAGTGTACTTCCAGTTCATTTGATCCCCTTTCTGCCATTCTTTCTTGTGAAAGAGCAGCTCGACTATAAGGAGCGCTTTTTATCTGGGTAATCGAACATCTAAAAGTCTGGAGGTTAAGAAGGTGAGTCCAGTTAAGACCATGTGGCTCTCACTGATACCCACCTCCTACACTAAAGCGGCTGAGGGAACAACCTTTGCCAAGAGAAGGGCCTGGGTTACATCTCAGCCAACAAATCGATCCTAATCCTGTTCTCGAAGCTCGTGAAAGTATCCAGCTATTTGTCCGTCGTCCATATTCCTAAAACCGTGTTTCCTTTCCAGCCGAGCGCAACCCCGCCCCCAGCTCTCTCCTCGCAGCCGGCACAAGCAGGCAACCATAGTCCGCACCTCCCAGCGCAGCAGACCCCCACGTCGCCATCGGAACCGGGCAGGAAAGCAGGGCAGAACTTCAAGTGTCTGTGGCAGTCCTGTAAACGGTACAAAGCTCTGCTCTGGTTCACGTGCCGCCTTACGCGTGATCGTTTCAGCGGTGTCTTTGTCAAAGCTTACATTTATTGGTGTTTTTCAGGTGGTTTGAAACGCCGTCTCAAGTGTTTTACCACGCAGCAACGCAACACGGTGGAAAAGAAGTGTACGGAGGGCATTGTCTGTGGGAGGGATGTGAACCTTTTCCCCGGCAGAGACTGTCCTTCATCACACATCTGCAGGTAAAATCCCTTCATCATCCAGAGTGATCCAGTTTTATGCTCAGGCTTTAATCTTGTTGTTTTAGTGCCATGACATAAAAACTGCAACAGTTGAGGTTGTGGTGTAAACCGTGTCTGCTCTGCTTTCCCAGGATAAACACTGTTCCAGAGAGGCTTTGCTGGCTGGACTCAAACTAGAGGAGCAGCAAGCACAAAGTCCCAATCAGACATCTTCCCAGTGCGTGCACCTTGCTCTCTGACATGACTCGTAGCTGAATCAAAACGATCGGCATTTATCAAATATCAGTTTTGATTACAACAATTTGGTTTTGTTCTGTGAAGGACTCCGACAGCGGCAGGCAGCACCCCGGCACAACGAGCACCAAAAGCAATCGTCAATCATCCGAGTGCAGCTCTCATGGCCCTACGTAGAGGTTCTCGAAACTTGGTCTTCAGGGACTTCACAGTGAGTAGAACCAGACTCTCACACACACACACACACACTGTTTAAAGATTAATATGAATATCTTAACTCATGATAAGATTTGCAAGACTTCTTTTCTTTTAAAAAAAAAAAAAAAGCACATTTTGTCATATTACAGCCACACATTTCACTATGAGTCAAGTGATCTTTGTATTTCTTATTTCCTGTAGGATGAGAAGGAGGGACCAGTGACCAAACACATACGACTAACTGCTGCCTTAACATTAAAGAACATCGCCAAGCACTCTGACTGTGGTCGCATGTAAGTTTCCTGCTTGACTCAAGGAAGTTTGAGTCCACATTTTGGTGATTTGAAGCTTTGTTCAAGATATTCTAATCCATAGAACTCAGTGGTGGCCACATGGTTTGGCAACCCTGATTAAAAATGCATATAAAGCCATAAAATGTAATCTATTATTGTTTTAAGAAATAATTATTTTCACAAAAATCAGTTATTGTTACCTCTAACAGTTTTTCTAAAAGTAAATGAAATTAGGCATCTTTTTGTTTGAATTTATTATTATTATTATATTTTTAGGCTGTTTTTAGAAGCTTTTTGTTAGTAATCCATGACTTCAGAGTCCCTTTGGTATAAATATGATGTAATATTTCTTTAGCCACAGCCCACGAAGGCGGGAACCTTAATTAGATTTCCGCTACGCACAGTGAGCAGGATGGTTATGGAGAACTACCGCGAAGAGAAGTATCTTGGGGTTTACAAGGTCTCCATAACAACAAGACTCCACCTATATGAGTTGATGCATTGCAGATGTAAACAGGTGGAATTCAGTAAACACTACTGGGACTTTACTGGAGCTGAGTGCTTTGGTCAAAGGCGACCAAGATTGAGGTTTTTTAACTAGAAACACTAGTTGAAGAAGCACCTCATGCCTACAGTTTTGTATGATGGAGGATTTGTGATGCTGTGGGCCATTTTTTTTTTCCTTCCAAAAGCTCTGGGTGCATTTAATTATGAACTCCTTGAAATACTTTTAAGATTTTCATATTTTTTATTGAAATGTGATGATTGTTCATCAGTGGCTCATTCAGTAGAGGTGCCAATAATGTAGCCAGCACTGTAAGAAAAATCAGAGTAATGCCTTTTGAAGTTTTTACTGTGCAGCTTGTCATGTGATGTTTTCCTGCTCTTTAAATATTTTTTTTTTCCTCTTTATTCTTTGTTTCATCTTTCAGGTTGGTAAAAAGGCACGAGACACACCTCTCTGTGCTCGCTTTAAGTAATATGGAGGTTTCCACCACGCTCGCCAAATGCCTTTATGAACTCACACGCTCACTTCAGGCTTAACGCCAAAAGGACGACCCCTACCATCCCCCCCCAGTCCTCGCTCCTGCGAAGAGAGGAGCGAGGCGCTGGTGAGCCGCAGCTGGTCCACGGGTGGAGGGACGGGGGAGCAGAGGAGGAGGAACCAGGACGAAGTTCTGCCGCTTCCGCCTCCACCCCCTAAAACTCCGTTTGATCCCTCACCTACTTCCTCGCCAGCCTGTGTTCAACCGCCTGCCCTCTACATCACACACAGGGAAAAAGAAAAGAGGAAAAAAAAAAAAAAAAACAAAGAAAAAGAAACTGCCTTTGGGGATCTTCCACCAGCTGCCCACCAGGGGGAGCTCTTTGAGACTGCTTCCCTGAGGGACTCCACTGACAAAACCCCAAACATGAGCACATTTTGTTTAAGTGTAGTAGTTTTTCCTCCCCTTTTTTGGTGATCCCGTAAACAGGAATGTGCTTGACCTCTAGGTGAGGGGTGTTGGGTGGGCGTGGCTGTGGAGGGGGCGGGGCTACTGAAGGTATCTCACAGGGTTGGGTGGAAGGAAGACTCGGCCGGCGACTGGAGCAGAGAAATTTTTCTTTAGAAACTCGGTAGCTTGGTTTTCTTACTTGAGTCAATATATTTTCACTTATTTATTATTGAAATGAATACCATTACAATTAATAAAAAAAAGAATCTTGTAAATATGTTGTGAATATATATAAAGAAGATCCTTTGATGCCGATGCAGCCACTGGAGAACATGCTCTGTGGGGTAATAGAAGCATTACTTTGACAGGATTTAATAAAGTAGTATGTTTTGTTATTTTTCTTTCTTTTCTTTTTTTTTCTTTTTTTTTCTTTTCTTTTTTTTTTTTTTTTTTTTAATGATCCTTGGTCACTTGTATCTAATGTGATTCTATACTCAGCAGTGGATGAATGTACTTAAAAACTTGTAAATAATTCTGCAAAGGTACTGATGCTGTAAAGCTTAGGGGTGGGGGGAAAAGCAGTTTTTTGTGGAACTGTGACATTTTTTGTATTATAATACCTTGTAGAACTCATTTTGCTGGCTGAAAGAGTATGGAATAATATATCTCATGTCATTTTGTAGAAGAAAAAAAATATTGAAGGTATTCTCTTCCCCTACCCCCCCACACACGTCCCTCCCCTTAACACGTGCACACACACAAGAAACATATAATCCACTGTAAGCGTTTTTTGTCATCGTACGGGCACGGTGCGCGTACCAAAAATTTTTTTGTATTTGTAAATTGGTTTAAATACATGGAGTTTTTATACAGGTTTTCTCCTGTGTTCTTTGCTTTACGTGCAGGTATGATATTTTCTTCACTACTTTTTTCTATCTTAATATAGTGTGGAGTTTTATTGTACTATTTTTTCATTCTTACTACCATGCCACATTCCGGCTCACGTCCTCAGACTGTCCTCTCTACCGTGTGTTGTGTAACATTTGACTGCCTGTCGTATTAGCATCTGACCGGGGCGACCCCAACCATCTTCATTTCTGCGGTGTCAGTAGGATGTGTGATTATACATAGACCTAACAGTCTGTTAGAGATTGGCTTTATTTACTTTGGTGACTGTTTATAGTTTTTAAATAAAACACTGAACATTTTGCCTGGGCTTTACTCTTTGTTTCCTGCTTTCTTTTATCTGTTTAGCGAAGGTGAGACAAAGTCAGTTATTTCATGAATAAAGGGCATTTTTACGTACAGGAAACTTTGTTAGGATAGGATCTTTGCCCGATGTAGTGTTTTATTTTTTTTTAACTAACACCACTGATGGCATATGTTAAGGAGTTCTTTTAGTACACCTACACTTACATAGTTGGAAATTCTCAATCTACATTTAGTGCTAGCACTGATAAAGTTGTGTAAAAAGCTTTAAAAAATACATTTTATTCCTGTATAATCCCAGTTGAAAATATGAAACTTTTTATATATATATAAAAAAAAAAAAAAAATCCCTTCTCACCCTCCACGGGTGGTCTTTCTCAACCTCTGAGCTCGGGTCCTCTACCAGAGGCCTGGGAGCTTGAGGGTTCTGCGTAGTATCTTGGCTGTGCCGAGAACTGCGCATTTCTGGACTGAGATGTCTGACGTTGTTCCTGGGATCTGTTTTAGCCACTGCTCCAGTTTGGGGGTGACTGCCCCGAGGGCCCCGATGACCACAGGCACCACTGTGGTCTTCACCTTCCAGGCCTTCTCCAGTTCCTCTCTGAGGCCCTGGTATTTCTCCAGTTTCTCGTGTTCCTTTTTCCTGATGTTGCAATCGCTTGGTATTGCTACATCCACCACAACGGCTTTCCTCTGTTGTTTATCCACCACCACGATGTCCGGTTGGTTCGCCATTACCATTTTGTCTGTCTGGATCTGGAAGTCCCACAGGATCTTAGCTCGGTCATTCTCCACCACCTTTGGGGGTGTGCCCCACTTTGATCTCGGGGCTTCCAGTCCATATCCTGCACAGATGTTTCTGTACACTATGCCCGCTACTTGGTTATGACGTTCCATGTACGCTTTCCCTGCCATCTTGCACCCTGCTGTTATGTGTTGGACTGTCTCAGGGGCCTCCTTGCACAATCTACACCTTGGATCTTGTCTGGTGTGGTAGATCTGAGCCTCTATTGCTCTGGTGTTTAGGGCCTGTTCCTGTGCAGCCAGGATGAGTGCCTCTGTGCTGTCCTTGAGTCCAGCTTTTTCCAGCCATTGGTAGGATTTCCTGATATCAGCCACTTCAGTTATTTGTCGGTGGTACATCCCATGTAGGGGCTTATCCTCCCATGATGGTTCCTCCAGCACCTCATCCTCTGGTCCCCATTGTTTGAGACATTCGCTGAGCACATCGTCGGTTGAGGCTTTGACCTTGATGTATTGATGGATCTTGGATGTTTCATCCTGGACAGTGGCTCTCACACTCGCTAGTCCTCTGCCTCCGTCCTTACGGCTCACGTATAGTCTCAGGATGCTGGATTTAGGGTGGAACCCTCCATGCATGGTTAGTAGTTTCCGAGTTTTAACATCCATGGTCTTTATCTCTTCCTTTGGCCAGCTTATTATTCCTGCAGGGTATCTGATTACTGGCAAGGCATAGCTGTTTATCGCACGGATCTTGTTCTTGCCATTGAGCTGGCTTCGCAGGACTTGCCTTACTCGTTAGAGGTATTTGGCTGTGGCTCCTTTCCTTGTGACCTCATCGAGGCTGCCATTTGGTTGTGGTATTCCCAGGTACTTGTAACTGTCCTCAATGTCTGCTATTGTTCCCTCTGGGAGTGAGACCCCTTCTGTGTGGATGACCTTCCCTCTCTGTGTAACCATCCGACCACACTTCTCTAGTCCGAATGACATCCCAATGTCAGTGCTGTAGATCCTGGTGGTGTGGATCAGTGAGTCGATGTCTCGTTTGCTCTTAGCGTACAGCTTGATGTCATCCATGTAGAGGAGGTGACTGATGGTGGCTCCGTTCTTGAGTCGGTATCCGTAGCTAGTCTTGTTGATGACTTGGCTGAGGGGGTTCAGACCTATGCAGAACAGCAGTGGGGACAGAGCGTCTCCTTGGTATATGCCACATTTGATGGACACTTGTGCAATTGGCTTGTAGTTGGTTTCAAGGCTGGTTTTCCACGTCCCCATCGAGGCTGCAATGAAGGCTCTTAGAGTCCTGTTTATGTTGTACATCTCTAAACATTCAATGATCCAAGTGTGTGGCATTGAGTCATAGGCTTTCTTGTAATCAATCCAAGCCGTGCACAGGTTGGTGTGTCGGGTTTTGCAGTCTCGGGCGACTGTTTGGTCTACCAGGAGTTGGTGTTTGGCTCCTCTGGTATTTATGCCAATGCCCTTCTGTGCTGTACTCATGTATTTATCCATGTGCCCACTTATCTTAGCTGCTATGATGCCTGACATGAGCTTCCATGTTGTAGAGAGACAGGTTATTGGCCGATAGTTGGATGGGACCGAACCCTTTGAGGGATCCTTCTGGATCAGGATTGTGCGCCCTTCAGTTAACCATTCAGGGTGAGTCCCACTTTGTAGCAGCTGGTTCATTTGAGCTGCCAGTCGCTCATGGAGGGCAGTGAGTTTCTTTAGCCATTAGGCATGGATCATATCAGGACCTGGTGCTGTCCAGTTTTTCATACCTGAGACTCTTTCTTGGACATCTGCCACTGTGATAGTTACTGGGGCTTGCTCAGGGAGGTTGCTGTGGTCATCTCGTAGAGAGATTAGCCACTGTGCATTGCTGTTGTGGGTCACCTCCCTTTCCCATATGCCTTTCCAGTACTGTTGGGTCTCCAGCCTTGGTGGGTCTGCTCTGTTGTTATTACCCTGTCATTGAGAGTACACTTTAGCTGGTTGGGTGGAGAAGAGCCGGTTAATCCTCCTGGCTTCATTTTCTCTCGTGTACCTCTTTAGGCGACTGGCCAAGGCTTGGAGCCTTTGTTTGGCAGTTTCGAGCGCTTCAGGTATGGGCATCTGGCTGTACCGCTTGGGTACTGGTCTTTTGATTGCACCTCATGGAGCTCTGACAATTGACTCACTTCCCTCCTTGTTACCTTGATTTTAGCCTCTAACCGTCTTTTCCATGGTGGGTATTGAATCTCATGGTTGCTCCTATAGCCGAGCATCTCAAGGATCACTGATGCTGAGTTGTACACCAGCTCATTGGTTTCCGTTATGGTGTTGGTAGGGATCGTTCTCAATGCTGCATTCACATCTTCAATGAGACTTTCTGATGGTACTTCACTCAGCCGTTGTAATTGGCATCGGGATTGCCTGGTGTTCATTCGGGCCACGATCCTACTTCTCAGGTCAGTTGCTGCCTCGTTCAGCTTTGATGGTTCGTTCATTATTGGGGCTGCATACCCAATCTCCGGGTGGGGAGTTGAAGCTAACTCCCCTCTGACCTGGCGTCCTGGCTCCCCCTTGCCGTAGCATTTGTGTTGTACCTCGTCTATCTCAAGTTGTGACAGCATTTGCCGTTTGCGGATGTTGGAACACTGAGCTACTAGTTGTTTGGCAGTTAGTGTTGAATGGGGGTGTCGACGTAACCATTCCTCCCGCATTCTTTGCATGTAACCCCTCTGACTAGGGTTACTTGAGTAGTAGCATTCCAACAGATCCAAGTTTTCACCTCTCGCCCAATTCCGTCTTGTTCCAGTAACCCATTTTTCGTGAAGGTGCCCTGGTTCCCCAGCACCTGACGCAGACCTTATATATATATATATATATATATATATATATATATATATATATATATATATATATATATATATATATATATATATATATATAAAGGAAGGAAGGGGGGAAAGTTGTTTTTAGTTTTTAACAAAATCATTGGCCCAGTTATTGGCACACTGCTGTTCAACATTAGACAGCACTTAGCCTTTTATAACATTTCTCAAGGTTGGAGCATACAGAAAGGGGTAACTTTGAACATTAGGGGTGCTAATGAGTGCATTTAGAATCATTTTCATTATTTATTAAGAAATAAAGATTGGCACCTTCCCCTGTTTTCATTTGAGTATTAAGTGCTATTATTCAGATGATTTATTGCGGTACATCAGCAAAAATCCAAAAATATTCAGCATTGTTCGCATGTTAATTGTTCATGCATTTCACAACTGGAAATATTTACAAATTTTTTTTATTTTTTATTTTTTTCTGCAAGTGTAGGAAACATGTAGCCCTCATTCAGACAGCTCCCTGGCAGTGCACAGGAATAGATGGGAAAGTGGCAGCACTGCCTTCTTGTAATCTCTGAGGAGCCAAAACAACTCCAATTATTCTGGCACTTTCTCTGCCATTTTATTAAGAGAAATTGGAACCGTGGAACAGAAACCTTATCGTACCTTGATAGAAGTAGTCAACTCATGCCAACTCTAAAATCTCTTCCCTCTCGCTAAACCTCTCAACTTGGAGTTCCTGCTGATCTGGAAATCTGCTCCCTCAGGCCTGCTATTCTTGGCAGTGGTTTCGTTACATCCATCCTATTTCAGTGCTAAGTAATCATGGTAGAGACTTCTAGCTACAACTACCTAAAGAAGCTAATGAGTTCAAGAAATTAATTGTCATTTTAGTGCTTGTGTTTATTGCTGTAATGTTCTGTGTTGTGATTGATACAAGATTAAAGTGAGATTGTAGCTACATTCATTAACAGTTATTTTCCTTTAGCAAATTTGAAATACACTGCTCACAAAATTAAAGGGAACAAACACTAAAATTACATCCTAGATCTTAATTAATTACATATTGTCATTGAAAAACTATTATTGACACAGTGGAATTGATTGAGAACAAAATATCACAAATTATCAATGTAAATCAAAATTATTACACCATGGAGATCTGGATTTGGATTCATACTCAATATAAAAGTGGAAAATTACATGACAGGCTGATTCAACGTCAGTGAATATTCCTCAAGACAAGTCTAAATGAGGCTCAGCAGTGTGTGTGGCCTCCACGTGCCTGTATAACCTCCAGGTAACGCCTGGCCATGCTCCTGATGGGACGGCGGATGTTCTCCTGAGGGATCTCTTCCCAGACCTGGATTAGAGCATCAGTTAGTTCCTGAACGGTCTGTGGTGCGACGTGGTGTTGGTGGATTGACCAAAACATGATGTCTCAGATGTGCTCAATTGGATTCAGGTCTGGGGAACGGGCAGGCCAGTCCATCACATCAATGCCTTCATCATGCAGGAACTGCTGAAACACTTCAGCCATATGAGGCCGAGCATTGTCATGCATAAGAAGGAACTTTTAATGACACGCATGGTGTTGAAAAAAAGATTGTGCATGAGTAACCTGAAAATATAATTTTCTTCCATCTGTATTGAGCAGCAAAAACACTACAACTCCAAATACATACGATTATAAATCGTGAAAAGTTTGTGCAGCATAAAAATATGCATTGCAGCTTATTCATGTCTTCTATTACTGATATGTCAGAATAAACAACATGGAACAAAAAATAAAGTTATCTGTACTTTTGGGTTTGTGCCGAAACAATGAAATGCAAATTAGTTAAACTTGTATTAACAAGTAATACAGGTAATTCTGGTAGAGCTATAGATATCGGAAAATTCTGTGCATATTTATTCATTAAATATACAATTTTCCAATTGTGAATAAGGGAATAGAAGCCAAAGAAACACACTAAAAGTGAACTAAAAGTGAAAAAGAGACAGTTGTTTAAAAACATTTTGTTTTCAATGTTACACAATCTGCATGACTGAAATTGGAAGATTTTTGTTTCTTTTGTGCCTAATGTCGTTAATTTTCATCATCCATAAATTTATACAAATTGTAAGTGCTATATTCATATTAACAGTCTATCATTATTTTAGCATCTGGATGATAGCAAAGAAATTAAAACAAATAATAATCATAATCATATATATATATATATATATATATATATATATATATATATATATATATATATATATATATATATATATATATATATATGAGATTGATTAACCTGGTATCAAGGAGCTGACATTTGATTGGTCAACCTGCACAGGGTAGTGAATTGTTTTCACTCTTAATCATTCATATATTTAATAAATTACTAAAACATTTGACCAAAATAATCTATTTTTATTTAATTTGCTTTTTAAAATATATATTTAAAATTTAATTGAAATGATAACATACAAATTCAGTTGCGCTGAACTGTCTGTTTCGATATACCTGCAGCCTGTGTTTGTGTAAACGAAACCAAATGGATAAATCCACATTGTGCTGTAATGTTCAGCGCTTTCAATAGGGGGTGCCAGAAGCGTAACTTTTGCAGCAAGACTGCAAGACATGTGGCTGAGACTTTCTGGAATCTATGCCTCATTTTTAGCTAAACATACTTCTCAGATATTTTCAATCGGCCGAACAACACAACAAGGGCTTAGACGCGAAAAACACTGAGTTAAATTTAGTCTCAACTCTGTTCAAAGGTGAGTAACGATAATTTACATTAGCTAACCGAAGCTAGCTGCATGAAAGCTACAGGCGACGTAAGCAGGTGCTGTTGTTCAAAGCCGCTAGCTTTTAGCTGCCTCTTAGCTAGCTAGCTAGCTTCTGACCTTCATTGCAGCCGTTGTGGCTAATAATAAACAGTATTCAGGCGCTCACTAATAACACGGAGATAGCTTTTAGAAGACTGTGGTTGTTGCTAGCTGTAGTTGTCCTGCTATCCAATAACAACCATGTTGTTACCGTCGTGTTGGCACAAGTTGGTGCTAATTTAGTATCTCCAGTGTGGAGGCCGTGCTCACCAAAACAGCTTTTAAAAATATGAACTGTAAAGCTTTATCTTATATACTGGATCATGTTTAATACAATTAGATTCAGTTAAACTTTTGAAGTTTGCTGGGTGACTCGCGAGTTAGTCGGTTATTATAAATGGCTCCTGATTGACTAAGTTGGGTTGACAGTTGAAAAACAAAGCTCAGCAGTGGTGCTTGTGTGTTGACATGATCTCTGCAGAGTGGTTGGGAATGTCTTTAGGCCAGAGCACCAGACCCAATCGGTGTGACCTTAAATGGTTCACTTGGATAGATTTTTATATTAAAATATTATTATGTTTAAAAATCTAAACTAATCTGGTTCAATCACAGAACCACACTAATATGCTTGTTTACCATGAGTCAAACATAGTCAAGTCTGCTTTCATCATACTGAAGCCCAAACTCTCTAAAGAGAACTTGGACTTGACTTGATCTCAGATCTAAGAGGTTGGGTTAAAGAATGAAACCCTAAAATTATTTCACTTTCACTTTGATTCAATTGTATCATCCGATATTGAAATGTTGGTCCAACTTAAACATCAATCAAATCAAACCATTTTCAAGGCCAAAGGATCCACTGGAAGCTGCCTGAGTCACCTTGACTGATGAATTGTAAATCATCAGCAACTGCAAAACAGAAATGTCAGCCGTTTGGCGGGTCATTGCGCAAAAAAATTAAAAAAACTAAAATTCCACATCTGATGCTCACCTGGGCTTCATGCCATCCATCAAGCTCATTTACTGACTGTAAATATTTTAACTAAGGAGAAATGGTCATCACAGACCTCTTTCAAACTCTTAACATGATAAAATAGAATAGATGTCATTGCCATTTACACAAATACATTACAGTGTGCAGTTTTCACAGCACCATGCAGTGGTGTGAAACAATGTTTGCTCTTACAGACTGATCAGTTTTTGCTGTCTTATCTCACCTAAATGTTTCAAACTATCAAATGAGTGTTAATAATGGACAAAAAACCCAAAGTAAATAGAAAATGGGTTTTTTTTGTTTGTTTTTTATTTATTTTTTGTTCAAATGATATTTATCTAGAGAAAAAAAAATCTAGGTGAAAAAGTAATCTTCTGCTAAAGCTAACAACTGCTGTGCCACACTTGGCGGCATCAAGCATTTATGATCGCGAGCAATGGATCATTGTTGTGGAGGATCGTTGTCCAGTATCTCAGTTGGATTTAAGCCAGACTTTGATTAGGCCACTGGTTTTTAGGCTGTTGAAAGATTGATATCGATAGGTGTGGTTGAGTTTCCGAACTGGTGGCCGGACATTCTCCTGTAGAATTTTCTGAAGGAGAGCTGAATTCATCCATCCTTCAATTATGGCAAGTTAGCCAGGTCTTGAAGGAGCAAAACAGCTCCAGACCATCACACTGCTACCACCATGCCTGACTGTAGCAGTTGTTATTGCTTTGTAACTCTTCCATGGATGCCATTGTTGAATCATGAACTCTGACATTAACTGTGGCAAGTGAGACCTGCAGTGCTTTAGATGATCTGAGTTCTTCTGTGACTTCCTGGATGACTTGTTGTTGCCTTCCTAAAGTAATTTTTGTAGGCTGGTCACTCCTGGGAAGGTTCACAACAGTTTCATGGTTTTTCCATTTGTAGATAATGGCTCTGAAGGTGGTTCGCTAGAGTCCCAAACCCTTGGAAACAGTTATAGGTTTGCCACAATGCTTGGAAAAAAACTATATGGCCATTTTCGACACTGGAAGAAAACGTTTTTGAAGGCTGAGTGAGCTTTCTAATAAACATCAGTAAAATATAACCAATTACAGTTCGATCATATTTTCATATTGTTTTAACTGAGGTAAAACCAATAAGTAGTAGGCAATTCAATTCTGCATTCTATTTTCTTTTTGTGATGAAGGTAGGGTGCCACTGGTTTTATGAGTTCTAGTGCAAATTGTTAGCTTTGACCTGAGTACGTTTGCTCTCGTTATCCGTGTGACTTTGGACGTTTCATGCCTGATGTATCCATCTCTCCCTGGGTGTTTCCCGGGGTCCAGTTGTACCCGCAGTAGGATGGAACGAAACTCGTCTTGATGGTGGACGCATGGATGTAACAACAACATGAAACTATTATTAAATCGCCAATGTTTAAAAAGCTAACGTTAGCTTATGCTGTATGACGTGTTTATCGACATCTTTGGACTTTTCCTATTCGTTTGCCTCATTGGTAAAATACTTTGTAGCAATGCTTCTGTCTTCTTGACCAAAGAGAGTTGAACTTCTCAAGACGTACTTGTCATGTTACCTGGGTTTTAATTTTCAGCAGTAGCTCGCTGTTTTGATTCTGGGCCATGATTGTTCCAATGAGCCTCTGCAGGAAGGGGAGGGGCTTAGTGTTGCTGTCTGCAGAGCTGCCATGTGAAATTGGGTTCCAACTTGGGGAGATCAAAATGTCTGTTTGTATTGATCTTTGACACAATTGCGAATCTTTTACAACCCTGCTTGTAATCCTCTCCAGATTGATAAACATCAATGACTTTATTTCCCATCAGTTTCTAAATTTCTTTAGCTACAGGAAAGCTACAGGAAAGTTTATAAATTCACACGATTAAAAAAAACTCGGTGGGTGGTTGTAAAATGCTGGTTAATACTGGTTAATGTTATACAAATTCTATGTAGTAAAGATTATAGCTTTAATTGGATGGTTTTAAATGCATAAATATGTAGTATAATCCTTCTTTGACAATTAGTAGTGATACTTTCAGACTAAAAGTGAGTGATTTTTCATTTTTATTAATATTGCTTTTTGGTGTTCTGCTTTTTAGAGTGTAATACTTGTACAACACGCTGAGATTAGTTGCCCAGGTAGCTAGCCTGCAGTCTGCTGCTTTACACCGCTTTGTCATTTAAAATATTAGCTTAATGGTCATGTGGCTGTATGTTTATTTATTTATTTTTTTTTTCAAACCAGAAAAATCTGTGCTTCTTGGAATTGTTAATAATTAGTCACCTTGTTTCAGCTAACATTTTTGTTTTTTAAACTCTAGCATACTTTAATACCAGTATCCGGCCTATTTCAAGCACAGCAAGTAAGCGCACCGATCCCTTCTCAGCAGGATTATTGATCTGCTTCAGTGAGTGATTGGATAGATCCTAAACACACTTTACATCCCCTAGGCCTGGCATTAAAAGGTTCAGTTACTGATAAAGACAATCGCACAACTAAATACCCCGATCAGCTGTCAAACTGAGCTGGAACCATGGAAAGCAGTGGAAATTGTGTCAGTATTGTTCACCTTAAACCCTCCTGGAAAATGATGTATGGATTTAGAATTTGAAACGTTCTAATCTGTTTTTGTTGTAGTTGTGATCAGGACAGCCAGGGCCGGACATGACTGGAGCTGGCAGTGGTGAGATGTTTTTTTTTTTTTTTTTTTTTTTTTGTTTAGTTTATTTAAAATCTATAATTCCTTGAAGTGCATTGTTGTTATTACTATCAGGGCTGCAGTGATCAAGTTTTAATGCAATCTACTTTTAGATCAATGAAACAACTAAATATAAATGTATTTTCAGTGCTGAGTGACGCTTCGCATAGCAATCTGTTGGCTTGTGTGTTCAGGGGGCCAGGGCCCATCTGATGGGGCCGATGCCGAGGAGCCAGAGAAGTGTCCGGTCTGCCTGGGCGCCCTGGCCGGAGGGGAGCTCGCCATGCCGGACAGCTGCTGCCATGTTTTCTGCCTCAGATGCCTCCTCACATGGGCACAGGTGATGCTTGTGCTAGTTAACATGCATTTTATCATTTCTCTGTGTGAAAAAGGTTATGCTTATGACTCAGTTTGGCAAAGTCAAGTGTTTTTTGCTCTATCATGGCAGATGTCTTCCTCCTGCCCTGTGGACAGAAGACCATTCACTAACGTTTACAGATGGGATGGCAGCCTCGGTCTTGTGCAGGTCAGTCTGCTCTCGGTAGCACACTTGTTTTTCATCAGTACTTTCTGATAGCTTCATAACACGCTCTGTTCTGAAACTGAGAGTTAGTTTCTGTTTGCCTGAGTAGATCAAATGTTTGATATGATTCTGGTATTATCTGTTGAGTGGAAAAAAGAATGGTTTTTAATATGATGTTCTTGACTTTCTTTTGGTCAGAGCAGGAAGTGTTTGTTTTTGAGGTCTTTTGGCCTACTTCCTGTTGACAGACAGGTTCTATTGAAAAGATTTTTTGATGCTGCAGGTCAGGCAGCAATTAGGCCTCACTATAGCAGGCTAAACTGAACTAAATACTGTCAGGTTTCTTAAAAAAAAAATGTTGGTTCTGTACATCACAATGAATTGTAAATGAAAGAGTTGAAGTTCAGATTTTCAGCTTTAATTCAGTGAGTTGAAGAAAGAGATTGTATGAAATGTGAAGAATTAAAGCAGTTTTAACACAATCACTACATTTCAGGGGTCCAAAAAATATTAAAAAACAGGAAATAAAATGGAAATTTCAAATCTTGATTGGAAACCCTTTGCTGGCTCATACAGGAGGCAGCTGTATGTTGTGGGCCATTGTCTTTCTGTATTTTTTCCTTTTAATAAATGTGAAAATCATTTGAAAACTACATTTTGTATCTTCTCTGGTTATCTTTGTTTGATATTAAAATTTAAAAAAGAACTAATCTAAAAGGTAACAAATGTTTTTTTGTTCTATGGAAATATTTTTGTTTTTAGATTCCTGTTAGGAGGCAAACAACTCAAATAGAGTCTGACATTTGCTGCTGTCAAAAGCCTGAACAGAAAGTCTGTCTCCAGTGAGTTCTCCCAACACTTTTATAGTATTTGATTCAATAATGATCCGTTTCTCTTTAAACTGAAATGTTGGTTTTCCTTTCAGAAACAAGCCTGCTAGGAGATCACGGCAGCAGAAAACAGAGAGAAAATCCGACGTCAAAACAAGGGGGCTCGTGAGAAAGTGTATGTTTCCACAAAACGTCCCTGACCTGAATGCCTCGTCTTTTCAACAACTGACTCCTTATTAATGTCTCATTTTAGGTAACGACGAGGAGCCGTCTTCCCTGAGCAGAAAAAAGGTGCGTTTCTTCGCCCATTTCTACTGGAAACACGTTGAAAACCCAAAATGATTCATTTAAATCCAAATAATCTGAAACTTTGGTTATTATGAACGGGTTAAGATGGATACACCAGCAGAGTTGAATAACTGTGATGGTTGAAAACTTCTCCACTATCTTATATGAAACACAATTATTTTGGGGCACAACAGTTGTTTAATGCAACAGAAAATTGTTTAGGATGCCACTAAGATGATCGAGCAAGGTGATTAGGAAAGGTCCCATAACCCAGACAGACAGGAAGCTGCAACAGCCAACACAGTCAACATTATAAACGGTGAAAACTCTTAAATTGTTTGCTAAAGCACTGATTTGTTAGATCAACAAACTGTGCATGAGCTAATACACAGATATGCAGGCCTTGCACACAAAAATTGATTGTGGCTTTTAAAAAGTGACTGTAAAATGTGTCTGAACTTCTCAGCAGCTAACACTGTTATGAAAAATGACAGACGGCACAGCAACAGGGATTGGAAGCCATCGATTTTGTTACCGCTTATAAAAAAATGTGTTGATTGGTACCTGCTGTGCTTAAAAAGAAGCAATAAGCATGTCGTAACTGAATCTCCGACTACACCCCAAAGGGCCCACTGATCACACGATGGCTTTGAGGGACAAACAAAGGAAAAGCAAGAGCTAGACTTAGGTGTAGCTTGGACAGGCACAGCAATACTATTAATTGTCAGATAATAAAAGACCCAGATGGTGTGAGGCTATTAAGACTCACATGGAGGCCTTAGTGAGTTGGATAGAAGGTGAGCCTCTCCTGGTTGGGACCGGACCGTTTTAGATCCTTTTTTCTTTTTTTTATGTTCACCTGTGGTACCTGAAGATGTTGACTTCCTTTTGGATATTTATACACAGTTTTCTTCAAAATAATTAGTGTTTTCAGAAAGGACATAATGCTTACTTGTGTTTCTACACATGCAAATGCACTGGGAACACAGCATTTTCTGTTCCAAATCATAACAGAAAGAAAAATAGATCAAAGTTGTCTGTGAAAAATGAGGAAGGGGGAATATTAAAGAAATTCCCATTTGTTACACAGCTTAAAAAAACGTAACATTTTAGAATATATCCTGAACAATATCTGGTCTGGTTTACAACATAAAAGGAGATATTTATGAAGAAAATACCAAAAAAGCACCGGCATAGTTTCCAAATTTCACTTGCTATTAGAATGCTTGGCAACAATTTTAGGGAGAGGAAGTCACATATGCAGAAGTAGGAAGGTGCACACAAAATGTGGCCTTCAAAATAAAAGCTCAGAAGATAAAATTCACACATTTATAATAAATACAGTGGCTATTTAACAAAATGCATTTTTAACTGTTACACCAGCAAACGATGTGTCATATAGAAATGTAAGATGAATCAAAAACTGTTACTGATCTGGTTGGTGATGTTGGACGCTGCCATTTTGAACACAATGGTATGATTAGGGTCTACCTGGACCCTGACCAACCACAGCGATCACAGTCCTGGATTATCCAATCAGTTGTAGCAACTGGTGCTGTGTACAACATCTATTGTATCTGGGTATAGTCTCTCTTACTGCAGGGCTCATCACACTGCTGGGTAAAACAAAATCCTATGTCTAATTGGTCTTCAGGGCTTCCTTCACTCTTGTTTCACTTTGAACATCTTTGTTTGATGTCCTTGGTGTTCCACATGTCTTGTCTAGGTGAGGGGAACAGAATGCTGCACATGGTTTCCGCCCCCCTGCGTCTCAGAAACAACACCAACACAGGACGTGTAAGTCCCACCCCTCCCTGTCAGTTTGTAGCGTTGGCGTTGCATACTTATTAGCAGTTGTTTTTCCTGTCCTGCAGTGCAGATCCTGTTTGGTTAGCAGAGCACCTAGCATATGACACTGGATTCACACAGTGCAAGCTGCAGGCGCAACATTGCCCTTGGCTGTCCTCTGCTGCTCCCATTCCCGCTGACGGCACCTCATGGTAATGAAACTCCAGGCTACCTCTGCTGTGAGGAAGTTTGACCTACAGTGTTTCAATCATTTCTTAAACACCCACTGACTCCTCAGCTTAATTTGATGCTTCCAGTGAAAGCTGTGTGGTTTTGTAGCTAAATGAATAAAAGCAGCTGACATTAAAATGATGGTTTGACATTAAAACCCCATCCCTCTACGAACATCAATACAACTTTTAAATTGAAATATTCTTCTTTAGGACACCAGTGATGTAAAGAAGTGTGATTCTTATAATTAAACTGCACAAAGTACTTGTATTTATCCATATTTTCTAATTTGATATTTTTTGACATTCATATAGGAATGCATGTATAGCGACACCAACATCGGTATCGGCCGATATTAGTCTTTTTTTTAGTATATCAGTATCGGTCCCATAAATAAAACTGGACTGATATGAACAGACGATATTTATTTCCATCTTGTTGCCGTTTTTGTTTTAGAGAGGAAGGGGAGGAGGTCTGTCATGTAGTATTTTATTGGTCATGTGATAATAATGTGGTGCAGGATTGTGGGGAGTTTAACTGAAGTAGAAAAGAAGTGGTGAAGCCAGTAGTGTGGTTGTGTGTTTTTTTTTTTTTTTTTTTTTTTCCAAAATTTTCATATCAGTGCATTGCATCAATATGCTCATGAAACCAACAGTGGAGAAAATTGTACAAGTAACTCAAAAATACAGTCAGTTTTTAGGGTTTTCAGACATCTTAATTGGAATTTATCATTATGATGAATCAAAATTCTCATCATGACTCCAAATTTTTCATGATACCACTAAACGATGTGATAAATCTTTAGTCTTCTCTGTTTTGTTACGTTTTGCAGGTGGCGTTTTCCTGGTTGGAACAGCTCATCTCCATTTGGACTCATCTCATCTCCCTTCACCCCCAGCTCACCATTTAGCTCGAGAAGTTTTGGTGAGTAACATCTGATGCTTTGGAGATAACTGCAAAGTGCTAATAGCTCTTTAGAATTCATGGAAATACTAATTTATATAAGATTTCAAACTGTGTCCCAGGAACCACATTTTTAAAATCTTTGTTGTTACTATTGCATGTTTAAAATCTATTCCAGAGCTATGCAATCCTAGTCCTTGGGGGCACTGGGTAGTATTGTCACAGATATGACTTTCTACCGATTTCAAAGCAAAGACATAATTTTGAGATGACTTGTGAAACTGTCTGTTGCATACTATATTGATCCTTAGAGATTGCAAGCACTTACCTCCTTGGTATCGACAGCTCTAGTCAGTTCTCTCCTTTCTTTATTTGATGAAACTCTCAGGCAGGCAGGAATGGAAGTTCTGTGACAGGCTGCTAATTCTCGTACCTTGAAAAAAACTGTTTCAAAATGACCGCCTAGCTGTCTGTTGTACCTGTCTGAATAAACAGCATACTTCCATCAAATACACTTTTTTTTTTTTAAGTAGGCCTCTACACCTTTTGTGTGTCCCATGACTTTGTTTTTATATACCTCAAATATTAAAAATAAAGCCCTCAAGAACTGGAATTGCCCACTCTCTGTTCTATTTGTTATGTAATGTCCAATAAAGATCTACTGTTGTGTTCTGTAGTATTTCAGGGTGTTGTATGCGCTGTCACGTGTCCTAAAGGAGGAGAGAAGCGGGGTAGCAGATCGTCAACATCTAAAGCACCCACCAAAGAGCCAGAGTCTCTACCCTCCAGAAGATCGAGACGCAACACTAAAAGTCAGGAAGCGACTCCGTCATCAGACCCCAAATCGCCAACACAAGCCAGTTTGTCAGACTCCGACTCATCTGCCGGCCAGTCCTTCAAGCCGAGCAAACCTTCTCCAGCGCCGACAAAGAGGAAAGGGAAACGGGTAACAAACAGAAAGGCCAGTGGCAAACGGAAAGCCACAAGAAAAAACAGCAGCAGCCCAGCAGTCAGCGAGGAGGAGGATGACAACATCGAGAAGGAAGAACAAGAAGGTGAAACTAAACAAGAGGTGGAGATGAACAACTCAGATCCACTGCAGATTAATGCTGAAAATAGCCTCAACGAAGAGTCAAATGGATGCAACTCTGCTGATGAGCAAGGAGGCAGAAGCTCTGCAAACAGTGTTAAGCAGAACAGCGAGGTGTCTCAAGAAGAATCCTGTGAACAGCAACAAGAAGAGACAGCTGGCGAAGAAAAAATTGACCTCTCCTGTTTTCCTGACTCGACTCAGAACAGCCCCACTTCAACCTGCGAGGAAAGCCACAGCAAAAAAGAAGAGCCAGTCAGCCCTGTTTCCAGCGCAGAAAAAGAGTTTGACGAAAGGACTTTACAATCTCCTCCTGACTCTCAGATGACCGCGCTGGAAGACCAGATGTCTCTTCAGAGTGATGAGCATACTGAACAGGATGATCAGGAAGTGTGTGAATCAATAGAGGAAGCCAATACAGAAGATTCTTTTAATGAATTAAAGGAGGAAATGTGCAAAGACTTGAAACAGCCAGATTCCCTAGCTGATGGAGAATCTGAGAAAAACATAGCTGATGAAGATGCAAACACATCTGAAGACAGCACTGTTGAAATGCCCGAATCACAGGAGTTTTCAGGAATTCAGAGTTCTGAAGAAGTGGCTAAGGCAGATCCCACACCCAAGGAAGACGTGGCCAAAGCTGAAGTCTTAACGGGATCTACCATCCAAGAGGAGGCCATTACGACAAAGGACTCTGTGGCCCTAGAGGAGGCCTTAACCAAGGAGAATTCTATGGTCATAGAGGAAACCGTAATGGAGGAAGATGCTACGACTGAAGAGGGGGCGTTAACAAAGGAGGACTTTGTGGCCAAAGAGGACACAACCAAGGAGAAATCTCCAGTCAAAGAGGAAGCCATAACGAATGAGAATGATACACCAAAGGATGATGTCAAGTCCAACAATGACTCGGCGCAGAGCTACGATTGCACAACCAAGGATGACACAAATGTTGTCCCTATGGATTGCAGCTCACCCACAAGTGAGCCTGGAAGTAGTTCCTTTCTAGAACTTGCGAGTGACAAGGATTACAGTACTGACGTAGTAACTCCTGCTACTGCTCCTGAAACCCAAGTCAACAAGAGTGCCAGCCCCAAAAGGGAGAGGGAAAGGAGCCAAGAAAGGAAGAATGGCAAGCAGCGGCGCTCTCGCTTCCACTCTCCATCCTCCAAATGGTCGCCTCGGAGAGAGTCCAAGAGGGAGTCCTCAAGACATTCAAGGTCAAGAGAACGTGATGACATGCCCTCGAGTCGGTTGTCCCGTGCTCGCAGCAGAGACAGGGACAGAGACAGAGACAGGGACAGAGAGCGGGATGGAGAGCGAGACTATTCCAGGAGGGATCGCAGCCGTGAAAGGAGGAGAAGACGATCCAGGAGTCGCTCTCGATCAAGGTCTCGGTCTCGGTCCAGATCTAGGTCAAGATCTCGATCAAGAACGAGGTCTTACAGGCGAGGGCCTAGCCCTGAACGGCCAACATCCAGAGAGGAATCTCCCCAGAGGAAGGAGCGTAGAGGAGGCTGGAAGTCTGGGCATGGTAGTGGCTCTGGTTATGAGGGACGAAGATATCAAGGAGGAGCTGGGCGCTTTGAAAACGGTCTGTCTCTAGAAAGCTCTCACGATAGACAGCCCTGGTCAGAGAATCCTGACTGGGTCACAGAAAAGACTCGGGGTGAGGCTGAAGACAGGAACCGGGACTCGGGCTTCAGTGGCGGTTCAAAGTGGGAAGACCAGCGCAGGGGTGGTGGAAATGAGGGAGAATCACGTGGACGGGGGGGTCGAGGAGGGTTTGACCGTAGTCGAGGCACAGGGCGAGGGGGTGGTAACCGCAGCTTCTACAACCAACAGGATGAAGCATCCGACACCCGCTGGCAGCCCAGAAACAATTTCTCAGGTACAGGCAACAATTCAGGGAACGACTCCTACAGCCGCTTCAATGAAAACCGGGGCGGCGGTCGGAAGAAAGAGCCGGAGCAGGGAGACTCCATGATTGACCGGTCAGGCTGGTCTTCGGCATCCAGCTGGGCTGTGAGGAGGACGCTGCCTGCAGATGTGCAGGATTATTACTCCAAGAGGGAGCGAGGAGGAGCCGGCAGCTGGAACCGACAAGAGGAGGAGCAGCAGCAGCCTCCACCAGCAACAGCAGGTTCCTTCTAGAATTTTTGCTCTAAACTTGGAGAAGCATTCTTCTATACCGTGTGCATAATGTTTAGGCAAGTCTAATTATTTGAGGATTATTTTTATTAATCACCAACTATAGTGCTCTCAGTAGATCCAAAAATTTAATAAGCCTTGAAAATGAATGTTTAAGAAAGTAAAAGTGAGGTTTTGACTTTTTTTTAGGAGAATTTCTATGTGCACAATTGTTGGCCAGCTATTATTGTGCAGAATTAATATGAAACTAAATGAAAAACACACATTTCCCATCTCACTTTATCTCCTGTTTAAAGGGGTCATGACAACAGATGTTATTTTTCTATGGTTTTGGGGGTATGATATGATCTGTTGTGCACTGATGAGGCCGTGTGAATGTCAAGAGTTGGTTTCAAAAGCCCTGATCATAGACGGTCATAGACAGTTTATCTTTCTATGTAATTCATGTTCTGGAATTAGAGCACACCATCAAGCAAACAGCCCTCCCCCTGTCCATCCCTCCTCCTTCCAGCTGAGACACCGGCTAATTTAAGGGCTAAGTCGCGCTATCATGTCTGGCTACTCCACTTGAGAAGAGGATGGCTTCTAAAAAGAGGAGCTGTTATGTCCGAGGGGCTCAAAAATGGCTGGAAGTTTCCACTTTACTCCTGAAGGATGAGAGAATCAGAGAAGAGGGGCTGAAGATCATTTATGGGGACGTAGCACGCAGTTATAACCTCAATTTGAGGCGATGTTCAGCGCATTTTACTGAACAGTTTCCCAAATATGCTTGTAGCCAATCAGAGTGAAGTCAACTAGGTAGAGCCAGATGTCATGACCGTACCCAACCCTTTTACCGAGGAGAGAAATCTGGCCTGCCAAAACAACCCCCTACAAAAAGGAGACATTTCTTTTTTAATGAAATTCTTTGGAGAATTGACATATGCAGCAATATCAACTACATGAAATAGTTTATACAATGATGTCACCACCCCTTTAACAGCTTTACCAGCTAGCCATGTAGAAGAGAACTTGGATGCATGTGATGGAGCTTTGTCCTGCATAAAAATCATTGTCTTTTTGAAAGATACAGACTTCTTCCTGCACCACTGCTTGAAGAAAGTGTCTGCTTAAAACTGGCCGTAGGTTTCAGGAGTTGATTTTTGAGCCCACATTAATCTGAAAATGTCCAACTAGCTCATCTTTAATAATACCAGCCCATACCAGTACCCCATCTCCATCTTGCCAGCATTTGACACACAGTGGAGCTCTGTGCACGTTACTGATCCATCCATAGGACCATTTGTCTGGTCCATCAAGAGTCATTCTCATTTCATCCATAAAGCCTTTGAGAAATCTGTCTCCAGATATCTCTTGGCCCAGTCTCGACGCTTTCAGCTTGTGTCTTGTTCAGCGGTGGTGAGGTCTCAGCCTTGCTCACCTCAGCCATGTCTCTGAGCTCTGAGCAGCTGGTACTTCCAGGTAGGGCGCCTTTCGAACCGGAAGACGAACGTTTCCTGGTAGCGTCACGCTTGATTCTTCTCAAATCCTCGGCAGTTTTTGCTCACACGTTTCTTGCGACCCTGTTGACCATTTGCAACAAAACCTTGGATGGTTCTGTGATCCCGCCCCAAGTATCTTAGCAGTTTCATAAGAGCTGCATCCCTCTGAGAGAATTTTGGTCATTTTTGACTTTTCAGAGACAGTTCAGTTTCTGTTTTGGCCCATTTTGCCTAAGGAAAAGACACTGCCTAATAATCATGCACACCTTGATATAGGGTGTCGATATCCTAAGGCCACACCCTCTTGCTTTGCTTAAATCCATTAAGGATTCAAGTTTGTCCAGATTAGAGTTAAATATATGGCTAAAAATGACAATGTGGTCAACATACTCCCTTGCCTAATAAATTTTGCACACAGTGTATCATTTTCTTTGAAACGTCATTAGTTATGTAAGTTCTAAGCTGAGACGTTCCTCATCGTCGAGGAAAGAAGGCAGTCACTGTAAAACAGGGAAAAAAAAAAAGCTTAGATGCTCTTTTGCAGCCTGAATAAAACCAGAGACATCTCTCAACATGTGGTAGAAAATACCTTGGATTTTATTTTTAAGTTCCTCACTTGTGCTCAAGCCAGCTTGGTTCATTTGCGTACTCGACGGTGAACAGAAACTCTGGAGTGAGACATTCTCACCGTCAGACTACAAGCAGAACATGGCTGCAGGTGCAGAGAGTCAAAGATTTTATCCAGTCAGATTTCTTTCATGATTCATGGAGTGCAGCTCATTACACAGAGAGCCTTTAGCAGTGATCTTTTGTGGGTCACCCTCTTTGTTGATGGTGTCAGTGTTGTCTTCTGGAGATCTGTCCAGTCAGCAGTGTAGCCTACTGACCCAGACTGAGAGACCGTTTAAAGGCTCAGGAAACCTTTCCAGATGTGTTGAGTTAGTCAGCTGATTAGTGTTCACTGAAAACACTATGAGTTTCAAAGAATGAACTTTTTTCACAATATTCTGGTTTTCTGAGACACTAAGTTTTGGGTTTTCATTCTCTTTTAGCCAAATTCCTCAAAATTACAATAGAGACTTGAAACATTGAATTTTATGTGTAATAAATCTATATGTATGTTCCACTTTCTGAAATTGGTGACAAGAATATTGATCTTTTTCACAATACTAAAAAATATTTTTGTAAGTCTTCCTGTGCTTCCCATGTTCCCCGAGTCTTAAACTTCCAGCAGCAGCTCAGTGTTTTGATTTTCAGTCCTGATCATTAAGGTGAGCCTCTGCAGGGGAGGGGATTGATACAGTTGTGAGTTGCTCGGCAACTTGGGGGCATAGAAATAGGTCAGTTTAGAGATTTTGGTGCAAACGAGTATCTTTAAAGAATTTATTTTTTAGTATTAACTGTAGCCAAACTTCACTTTACTTTGATTAACATACAACACTTACTGCTACTAGGGTTCCTCCCCAGTCTGGGGAAGTATGGATTCTTTCCTTCCATCCTTCCTTTTTCTTTTTTCCTTCTCTCCGTCCTTCCTTTTCTTTTTTTCCTTCTCTCCGTCCTTCCTTTTTCTTTTTTCCCCTCTTTCCTTCCTTTTCATTTCTTTCTTCCCCTCCTCCTCTCCTTCCTTCCTTTGCTTGCTGTCTGGTCCAGTGAGTAATAATTCATAGTGGTTTCATCGTGAGCTCTGGTTTTTCCCATTTTAAAACCGAGGTGCAGACCGTGAGGGAAAGTCTGGAATTGTGTATAAAATGTGTAGAAACCGTAACAGACTTTTTTTTTGCTCAGCAGTTATAAAGATCTTCTTTTCTCCACGTTGTGTTGATAGATCCACCAAAGAGCGATCCCCTTCCTCCTCCCCAGGTGGTCCCCGGGAACGCCCCAGTCGCCGTGTTGAGCGTCCTTCCTCCTCCTCCTCCTCCTCAGCTCAGCGTTCTCCACCATGCGTATCCCATGCAGCGCTTGCAGGGGCCGCTGCCGGTCAGCTTGCAGCCCGCAGCCCCCTACGCCATGCCTCCTCAGGTCCCCATTCACCTCCACCCCGCCGTGCCGCTGCTTCAGGTGCCTACTGTGGGCGCCCAGGGCCTCCCGCCTCCGCCTCCCCCGCCTCCACCCATGCAGGCCGCCGGCCAGACTGTAGCAGTCGCCGCGCAGCCCGACGGCCACACGGCTCAGGTACACAACGCTGGACGCGGAAGCGAGCAAGTTGTGTTTTCAATAAGTAATAAAATAGTAACGCATCCTTCATCTCTGCGTCGCTCCAGATGGTGAGCACAGTTGTGGGGTACGGCAAACCAGCCCTCCTTCCCACGCCAGCCAAGGTAGCCGTGGCAACAGTGTCCCAGGTTCAGCCGGCACCCGCTCAGGTGCTGCCGTCCTCGACAACTCAACTCAGCCAGCACAGCAAGGCTCAGGCCGACAGCTCGAAAAAAGAGAAGGTACCGGTGTCGAAATGTTAACTGTTCTTTACTAAATTAAACTTTGTTAGTCTTTGAGAGGGCGAACTGGCGTTATTGCTCTGTTATCAATACATCACTTAAAAATGTTCTCACAACAGCAGTATTATGGTTTATCGCAATAACTTGTCGTGACAGGCCTACAAACAGCAGCTCCGAACCAAAACGGAGGATTTTAGTTTTGTGAATAAATTCGTTTTTTTTCCCGTTTGTGCTGCAGAAACAACAGATCCAAGAGAAAGCTATAAATGAAGTAAAGACAGCCATCAAACCATTTTATCAAAGGAAGGAAATCACAAAGGAGGAGTACAAGGAGATCGTTCGCAAAGCAGTAGAGAAGGTACACACACACACACACACGTTTGTAAGTGTGCCTGTATTAGGACTTTGTGCTGACTTCCATTCATTTCAGCATGAAGTGGGATCCACCACACGATGACTGGGCTGAACTCATGAACTGGACTGAAATGGTTACTGGTTCATGTCGGGGGCAGATACAGCCAGGTGCTCTAATTCTATTCAAGGATTTGCATGCAGTGCCTATTCACACTCCTGGAATTTCAGCTTCAGCAGATTTTATGGGGATTTCATGTGATGGAGCGACACAAAGCCGCGCATCTTTGTGAAGGGAAAGCAGAGTGGCACACTTTCAAATTCTTTTCCACAAATCAGAATCTGAAAACTGTGGCCTGCATCCCCCCCTTTACTCTAATAGCCAGAAATAAAATCCAGTGCAACCAGTTGGTAGAAAGATTGCTGGAGAGTCCACCTGAGGGTATTTTAATCCCAAAACCAGATATGGATCAGTGGACGAAGAAGACCCTGGATGGAAGCAGATGAACTCTCCGTCAGGCATCCCCTCCTGGCCGCGTGTCGCCGGCCAGAGGGATGGGTTTGGATGCCGGAGATGATGCCTGTGTTCTGTGAAAGCCTCAGAGGTTTGCATCATGAAGACCGTAGCAGAGCGGTCAGAGAGACAACCGCACTGAAGGTAGTTAGTTGTCAGGGTGTTTTCACACCTGATAGTCCGGTAGATTCGGTTTGATTGGGAACCATAATTTCAGCGTTTGTTCCATGTTCGGCTGCTGAGGTTCACTTTCACACTTGCACTGTGTCAAACGAGCCAAACTCTTTGAGCAACCAGTTTACCGCCTCGCCTGGGGTGGCGCTGCACCATGAACCGCTGAAGAAAACAACACGAAGAACCTCTGAAGAAGACACCAAGCGCAACTTCCTTCCTCACAAAATGTGAACAAAAATGGAGCAGCGTCAGATTTTGACAGTTGTGGGATTTCTCTTTGCTTTGGTCCTGCTGGCACTTAAACGTGCGTGTTTGTTTTGGTTGTATTTACCCATAATGCCCTGCACTATAGTCTGCTCATCATGTGAACGTGGCGAGGCGAGGATGGGCCGACTGCAGACCTACCAAGACATGGACGGCCACCTAAACTGGCAGCTCAGCAAGGAGAGCATTAATCAGAGAAGCAGGCATGAGGCCCGTGGTAACTCTGGAGGAGCTGCAGAGATCCAAGTGGGAGCGTCTGTCGACTTCACTATTTGCTGTGCCCGTTATAAAAAGCCAGAGAAGTCCTGTTTGTCACAACTAATGTCAGGAACAAAAGAAACGAGCAGCTCCCTGTTGGCAGCATCATGCTGTGGAGATACTTTTGTTCTCTTTGCAACCCACAGCGTTGTAGGATATCCATGGTTTAACAGGTACTTCAGCATGGAGAAGTACACTGCAAAACAAGCCGAAATATTTTTTTTTTTTTTTTTTTTTTTAATGATCTAGAATGGAATAATTGCAGGAAATATGACTGGATTTCTTTTTTCTTTTTTTTTTTTTCTGATCAGGTCTGCCACAGCAAGAGCGGAGAGGTGAACTCCAGCAAAGTGGCCAACCTGGTGAAGGCCTACGTGGACAAATACAAACACGCCCGCAAGAAATGAACCTGTAGGGGGCGCCAGGTTCCCTCCCAGACCCGTTCTGCTGATCCGATCAAGTGCAATTTCCTCCTGCTGGAATTTGGCCTCCAAGCCGAGAGACGACGGACGGAGAGCCAGCATTTTTCCTCTTTTTGATATATCTACCTTTTATTGAATGAAGATTTGTTTTCTATAGATTTTCATATTTTGTTAGAAAATAATAATGACCTGATCATAAATTGTAATGCAAGAGCCCTTTATTTTGCTTAGATCATGGGACTTGGGGAACTACTGTAGAGTGCAGAGAGATTACTAAAGATGCATCCTAATTTCACAGCTTGATTCAATATCATCAATGTTCCTTTTTTAAAAAATCTGTAATATTTCAACTGAAAGGTAAAAAGTGCTTTTGTCTTTGATAGTCTCTGTGGCCCAATGAATGACCTGCAATCTGTGGACTGCGATTGTAATCAGGGCTCTGATTGGATCCAAAGTCAGACGGCCAATCAGCAGTGAGTGTGTGTCGAAGTGAATGTGTAATATCAATGTGTGTACATGAGCTGGAAAGTAGTGAAATAAACTAGATGCTTCCTGCTGTGCTGTGTTGATCAGAGGGTACCTGGTGTAATAACAGCTCCGAGCCACAAGGTGGGGGTAGTGCTCCTAGGTTTGTGGAAACTTAATGCTCATAAAATTTCTGTTTGGGTATTTTATGTTTTTGGTTTTTTTTTTTTTTTTGGTTTTTTTTTGTAGAAAAAATTGTGTTAAACTGTCTGAATGGAAGCTAGATTGTTGGGCATCGACGATTAAAGACGGGATTCCATATGACATGTTTAATTAGATCCTCCATTGATGCTCATATAAACTCAGATCTTTTTTCCTTGAAGAATAAAGATCTAAAATAAAGTTGATTTCACTTTATTGCCCTGCCTTGTATGTTGCGTTGGCTTCAGTATGACTATATTCCTTTATCATTCAACGAACACCCTCCACCAGCAGGGTAAACAACTAAAGGTAGTTGCTGAAGAAGCTGTTTTATCCTAGAACATTAACAAGGTAGGTTGACTAGAAGGAACGTTTAGTAGAAAAAACAGCTATAAGATCAGGACTGATAGGAGTTAGGGGGAGATTCACAAGGGGATGGAGTTCTACAACTTCTATTGGTGAGCATGTTGGTGTTTGATCACTAACTGACCAGTACAGAGAACTGGTGGGGACAATCCTCTCATTTTGAATGTAAATTAGATGATTGGAGATGCGACATGGAGCCGTCCACAAGAGCAGACTACTTCAGGAAGCTTCTGTCCTTCAGCAGATCTTCTATACTGGTGAGTGCCAACATCATCTGTTGCATCAGAGTCAGCAGGGCCATGCAGAGACCTTTGGGGGGGGGGGCATGGAACATTTTAAAATACTACCATTGCCAAGTGGGGACAATGCAAAGCAAATGTATTCTGTTGCTCTGAGACTGTAGTTGTTAAAAAGGCCATATGAGAGATGGTTGATTATGAAGTATGTTATGAAATAGTCTAAATTGCTACTGTCTCACTAAATAAACCCTAATAATATCTGATTGGATAACCTCCACAGCAGCTCAGCTGCAGACTGATTTAAAGATCAAAAGAGCTCAGAGGTGCTAACTACACGGTTTTTTCTGTTAGCATCTCTGTGACATTTAGATTCCTAAGGTTAAGAGATAAATTATATTCATGACATCTTGTCCTTCTCAACAAGATCTCGACTCTAGAGAAACTCATCCATGTGTTTATCTTTAGTCGTATTGATTACTCCAGCAGTGTCTTCACAGGTCTGCCTAAAAAAATCAGACAGCTGCAGCTGATCCAGAACGCTGCTGCTCTTGTTCTCACTAAAACCAGGAAGATAGAGCACATCCCCCCAGTTCCTCAGTCCTTCCACCGGCTCCCTGGAGCTCTGAGAATAGACTTTAAAATACTTCTGTTAGTTTATAAGCCACAGAATGTCTTAGCACAAAAATATATTAAAAAGTGCTATACAAATAAACTGCCTTGCCATGTCTTCAATCATGATGTAAAAATATTAATAACATTTCAAATAAGTTAAATATAAAATATTTCTATATTTATCAGGGTACAGATAGATTAATTTGTTTGACAAATGAGTCTCAACTTTTATTAAAATGCCACATGTAAAGCTATCAGTTTTGGAACATCTTGATTTATTTAATTATCACACGTTTGGTTTTATGCTGCTGTCCAAATTGCTGGTACAGTATTCTCGCTTCTTTTTTTATGTGACATTTTTTGGTGTGAGCTCCAAATGCTGTTGGCCGAGCATTTCTTTAGTATTTGAGCGTTTACAGTAGTAATTTCATTCTATTCACGCCGCTCACCTCCAGCCCAGATCCTGTCTGCAGAGGTGAGGACACGCCTGCTAGTGAAGGTGGCGAGGAGAGCGAACCGTGATCAGGCGCTGCCTGCGCTTTGAGGTGCGTCGCAGTGACAGTCGCGGTGCCGTTTCTTTCTATCAGACTGCCTGACCCAGAGCGGAGGGGCAGACTGGCGCTGCGTTTTCTTCTCCCTGCCTGCAGCGCGCCGGGTATTTAGTCCAGTACTGGTAAGCAGACAAATTAAAAGGCAGAAGTTTTCTCAACGACCGAACAATTTATGTGTTTGGGGAGGGGGAGCGATGAGGGGTTTTTCCCACTACTGCGAGGACAATTAGGAAAGTAAATAAAAGCTGTTTTTTTTTTTTTTTTTTTGTAACTTCGACATCAGACCTATGTTTTCCATCACAAACAGGTCTATGTTGAAAAAAAAAAAAAAATTATTGCTTTCTATCAACTGAGGACATGGAGGCAGAGGCATCAGAATCGGTTCATAGTCATTATTTGACTGAGGGCAACCAAATCAATTTATTTAGCCTAATTGTTATTGTTATTTAAATATTATTGTTGAGGGGCTCCAGACACTCATATAATAGTAATAATAATAGTAACAATAATAATAATAATAATGATGATTATATTAACCCCCCCACCACCGCCCTTGCAATAGAGAAAGCTAAAGAAGGCTGGTTCTGCTCTGGAACCTCGAGATGATTAAAACATGCATTCAAATCTAAAACGTTTATCAATAGACACCTCCATATCATCTGAGACCAGGTCAAGATTTTTCCCATGAGCAAAAGAAAATAACCCAATATGTGTTCAAGGGTTTTGGACTTAAACATCATATGCACCACTTTTTGTCACCTAAGTTAGAATAACAGAATTGTGTGTTGAAGGCAATATGATGTGTGCTTGTAAGAAGGCAGGCTGTGGTTTGCTCAAATGGCGCTTCCTTTAAAGGAATGAGTTTAGTTCAGGTTAGAAGTCTGCTCAGGTGTCTTGAGACTATAAGCCTTTGATAGAATAGAAATATTCTTTATTGTCCCATGATGGAGAAATTTCTGTGCAACAGCAGCAAAGTGACAGTGACAGGCAATAACAGAAAAACTGACTCAAATATACATATAAAAAAGAACAGAATAAAGAATAAAAATACTGTACAGTAAGGCAAAATATCAACATAAATACCTTGTAATTATGAAAAATACTCCAGTCCAGAGGAATGTTCAACTGAGTTGGATAATTAAAAAATTTACAAAATATGCATGTCTCCTTGAGCATTAAAAATACAAGCTATTTACAGTATAGAGTATAGCTGGAATGGTATCAACTTCAACTTCAACTGATGACATTCATTGTTACAATCATAATGTGTTTAACATGATCTACAATCAACTTTCATATCAATAAATGCTTAAAATCAACATCAAATCATCATTCAGTCATCACATCATCACAACACTGGTTACATATACTTCATTTTAATCATTTTTACTTCAATCACTCATAAAAAGGGGAAACACATTTCAGTGTGCAGACTATATGCTCATTTATCGATTCAGGCTTTTTACCTCTGTGGAAAAGAATTGTTATTTATTTATTTATTCATCAATTGTATTATAAGATTGCATGAAACTGGAATGATCTCACCATAATTCTTCAGTTCATTCAACAACTGAGAGGAGCAAAGAATGGAGTGTGAGCCCTGCTTTTATCTATGCCTCACTCTGAACCCTCCTAAAGGGTGTCATCCTCTTGTATCAGTTTATCCTTGACTATGTTTTGTGTTTTATGTGATATCAGCAAAGAGATGATTAGAATAGGCCATAAAATCATACAGTATAAGTACAGTTAAATAACCCCTTTAAAATAAAAGTTAAAAAAGAAAGTAAACTTCAGTTCCTCTCATACTGCAGAAGAGCTGGAGCTTCAGTGACCTTGGTCTTCTTGGTTCACGATCCAGTCATAGATGATAAGAGTCATGCAGCCAAACATGACAGCCAATCCTAACATCAGGAACAGCGTAGCCTGGTGGAGGAAATAATTTCACTATTAATTTGAAGTTGTTGAACTACATTTCATGTCGAGTTTAGGGAAAAACCAAAATGCTGCATCATTCCCATTATTAAACATTACCCCAATCTTCTGCATGGACTTCATTGGCTCCTTCTTGACTAACTTGATATAGAAAGCTGAGGGCAGGATGAAGATCAGCATTGCAGCAGCAGAGGCACCTGGAAACAGGAAAAATTGTAACGTTAATCCCAAAAGGTCAATAATGCATTGTTAGAAAGATGTTGATGCGCATTAACATGTGCAGTTACTAACCGATGAAGCCAAAGATGTCTCTGATGGTGGGGACAAAGATGACTAGAACGTTGGTTCCTGCCAGCAGGATCATGGTGATGATAATGTGACGGATCCAACTGAAGTCCTTTGCTGAGAACAGCAGGTGGCTGACCGAGGTACGAATCTGTTCAGAACCAGACAAACATTAGCTCAGTGGACTTCATAGTCCTATTGGTTGACTGGATAATTGATAGCAGACCTTAAATACTTACAGGGAAGAGCACCACAGGGACTGTGAGTGTGACAGCGGCCAGCACAGCCAGACGAACAACCAGCAGGAGAACGTCGTACTTGTAGAACTTAGAGTAGGTGTGGAGCAGCTCAGGTTCCACGTGGACTGAACAGAAAAATGACAGAGACCACTCCAGTTAGATTTGGAAAATGTACTTATGTGTTATGACTAAGTTAAATTTAATCTAATTATCAAACATTAACCATGCTAACACATAAGATAAGGATGTGAGGTATACCTAACAGAATATCCATCATGTTTTCTACAGAGAAGATGAAACAGATTAAAGGCCAACCTAAAAGGAGCAAATAATGAAAGTTAAATGAAAAAAAAAAATACTACCCTGTCCGAACCGAAAAATACAATAATTAAATGTGATTTAATGAATATAAGATCTCTCTCCTCAAAGACTTTGTTAGCTGATGACTTGAACTGTGATAATTAGGATGTATTTCATCTCAATGAAACTTGGTTACAGCAATGTTAGTATAAAAGAATGGACTTCTAATTATTTACATTTTCACATTCCTTTAAGTACTGGGCAAGGAAGAGAAGTAGGAATCTTCTTTGTCCAAACATCCACAGACCTACCCACTCTTGTCTTTATACTCTAGGCCTTGTGCTGACATATGGCACTGATTGTGAACAAATAACAGCGTTTATTCATAACCCTGTCTTGACTGACCATTTTTTAATCATCAAGTTAAGGCAAGGCAATTTTATTTGTATACACATTTTCAGCAACAACGCAATTTAAAGTGCTTTATCTGATTAGAAGGAAAATAAAACAAACATACACTAAAAAAACATTACATTGCAGTAGCAAAGTAAGTAAAAGCAATGACAGGTTTAAAAACAGACTAAAGAGTATGATGATCCAGTTATTAACCAAAGGCACCTCTGGGTCTTTAGCCTTGATTTTAAAAGGAACTCAGTGTTTCAGCATTTTTGGTCATCTTCCTTTCTTATCTAAAATTCGTAATGAAAATGGTTGCTATAGTTAGGTGTATTCGCATTAAAATAATCACAGCATGGAATGAATTTCCACTGTAATATGGATTAGGGATGTCTTGATCCGATCACGTGGTTTCAGACTCGTACGGAATCGGGCGTTACATCCTGATCAGGGATCAGATATCTATGTATATTTATTATACACCCAAATAGCAATAATAACAATAACAGTTTTGCCCCAAATGATCCAAAACAAATGGTGGGTGAGGGTACCAAGATGGCAGCCTAAACAGTCGCTTGTGGCGAGAGCTCCGTAAATGACCGCAAATTTCTTTCTGTTGACGTGTGTTATTCCATCCAAGAAGCTCCAATGGATGCTAACAAGTTAATGAAGCCTGCCAAACTGCAACTGGGGCCCCCAAAGACAAAAGCGACATCACAAATGAAAGACTTTGAAAATGATTATGCCATAGAAGTTTCAATGCAAAACAAACGCGAACAGGATAGCTCGGCACCGACTACTCAGATGAAGTCGCAGACTGAGAAAAGAGTAAAATCAGCTGAGGAAGGAGCTGCTGGCCAGGTTTCCAATAATGCCATATTTAAAGCTATCATGAGTTTGGAGAAGAGAGTGGACACACAGCTAGAAGACATTAAAGAACAAACAAGACAGAGCAGCACCATGATTGCAAGCTTGGCGAAGGCAGTGGAATATAATGCTGAAGAAATGAAAGAATGCAAGATGAGGATTTCAAAATTGGAAAACGCAAACAAACAATTACTCAAAGAGAACCATGAACTCAAAGAAAAGAAAAAAGAGCAAGATCGGTACAGAATGAGATGGAGCCTCTGGGTGAAAGGTATGAAAGAGATGAAGGATGAAAATATTAGAGAAAACATTGTGAAAGTCCTAAAGAAGATTGTCCCTGAGTTGGACTCGAAAAAGGAAGATGCCATGAATGTTGTCCACAGAATGGGGGGAAAGGAAAACGACAGAACCAGGAATGTAATTAACCTATTTCTAGAGAGAAAAAGAGAAAAAGAAATTCTGTCCAGAGTATTTGTATTTACAATATCAAGCAGTCTGTGTAAACAATAGTGTCCATAACTTGGGTCCAGGCATTCAACGGCAAACATTTTTGTGTCAGATCTGTCCCTGTTAATGTCCAAATTATTCTTATGTGTAGTAGTGGGCTTCATTGGGTTCTGTGAATCACTTTGATGATTGTTGAAACTTTAACAAAATAGTTGTTGGAACCACCAACGAACACGTCTTCAATCTCCAATGACCAACCTGGAAGTCTCGGAAGTTATAATGTCACTATGGACCAAAATGTTTCCTTCTATGGCATGAAAAATTCAGGGAGTTTGGAAAGCAACTCTGTGTTCGCAAGCTGTACCTTATAAAGTGGAGAGTAAATCATTATTAGCCATGTTATAGTATCTAATGCATCTCATGCATTAGATACTATAGAGGATTCATGTCCTACCAGGCAGTTGTTTTTAAATCTTTAAATGTGCTAAAGTTAGCTAAAGTAAGCTAATTTTCATCGGTAGTCTATTTTGGAAGCTGTTAAAGTCCGCCTAAAAATTAAAGCCAGCATAAAAATCTATTTATCTAGCTGCTTATTAATTGTGTTTTTTTACATTATTATTATTATTATTATTATTATTATTATTATTATTATTATTATTATTATTATTATAAATACATCTAAAGCTACCAGGCAGTTGTTTTTAAATCTTGTCAGCAGCGCTGGTTCTAGGCATAGTTACATGAGAGGGCAGATGGAAACGTAAAGGGGGCATCTTCAGCCGTACACCATTTGCTCCAGCATATTCATTGTTATTGTTGACTTGTGTTCTCTTCATGGGATTGAGGTAATAGCTAAAAGCTGAAATTAAACAAAAAAAAAAAAAAAAAAAAAAAAAGATTCAGAACGGCGACGATGGAAAGGTGTCTGTTTATGGAACAATCTTGACAGTGAGATAAAAACAGTCGAAATATTTTTCTACATTAAAAGGAAATTTGAAAATCATTAGGATGAAGCGATATGGGGCTGAATAAGCTGATGTTTTGTTGTGTATTTTTTGTGTATTTGAAATATGTCTGTAATAGTAATAGTCTTCTGAGCCGAATAGCTATTTTTTAAATGTGAATAGGGGGCAGATATAAGTTTCTACTTCTTTCTGCTCCTTTTCATTCATGATTTCTTTGAGTTGTTACATGAACTATTCATATTTATTACTGAGTGAATGAAATAAAAAATTAAATTAAATTAAATTTTGTCCAACTGCACAAAAATGGATTGTGCTTTGTTAGGCCTCTACCCTACGACCTGCCCAGCTTGAGTGTCCCACCTGAAGTGAAGCTCCTGCTGGTATAGTTCTTAAGGTCACTGAGGCACGCAAACACCCTGACCACAAGAAGATGGCAATCCCTCAGGGGGGAAACAGAAAATAATAATAAATAATAAGAAGGAAAATTCAGATATTCTTCATCCAAGATTGAACAACCAACATAAGACTTATCATACTGGATGGTCATTATTCATCTTAAACTAATTTGAACCAAATAACATCATGCAGCATTAACTGAATGGAATTCCTTTTTAAAAGGCAATTATGTTGTTTTGCTATGCAGTTCCATATGTATTGGTCATATCACAAAGAAAATAAATGCAGAGACACACGAAGCTCTTTAAGGTGTAACTAACCCCAAACCAACCTTTTTTTTTTTTTTTTTTTTTTTTTTTTTTTTTTTTTTTTTTGCTGATAAACTGTCTAAACAGGTTATTTAGAGTTCTATCTTTATGTTTCTGTACGAATTTTTACATTTTTGTGTAAATTTGTTTAGTTTGGCAATATATTGCCTAAAACCGTCTATTGGCCTCCTTTGGTCAAATGGTTCTTAGGCAGTTGAATTTTCAGTTTGGTTACAGCCGGTTCACTGTGTCACAGCTCCGCGTTCGGATATAAAACCATTTCACTCAGACACACAGCCCCGATCACCCGGTGGCAACACGGCGAGCACTGATCGATTGTTACTCAGCTTAGCAAATGTGTGATTTATTTACAATGTGGACACAGAGTCTGCTGTGCTCTGACTATTGGCCATGGTTAACTGCAGGACGGATGACTGTCAGATCGACTGCAGGGGCTGGTAAGCGTAAAGTGCTCACCGCAGCTCTGTTTACATCAGGGCTGCAGCTGACCTGCAAAGCGTTGTCGCCATAAAAGTCTCCAACAACACTGAAAAAAGTCGCTCGATTTATCACTTGTTTTATTATTATTATTAAAAAGTCGCTAAATATAGCGAGAAAGTTTGTAAGAAAGCAACAGGACGTCATTCTTCCTGTTCACAGCCTCGCTCACCCCCTCTTCTCATCCCCACACTGCCGTGCCTCTCAGTATCTCTCGGCTCCGCCCACTTTGCTGGAATTTTTCAAAACCTGTGAGGGGCAGGGTTAGTTACACTTTAAGAACTACTACATCCACTGAGTGGAAAGTGAGAAAAGCTTAGTAAAAATTGCTGTGATTATTCTCAAAACAGCATAAAAACTAGAAGGTGATATAGGGGTCTTTCACACACAGGTCATTTTCCCTCAGTCTGTGTTATCCACCGGTCACTCCCTGTGCTTATGTGATTAATGAACACTTTCACTGACAGGCTCACATTTAGAAAATAACAGCTAAGCAATATCCGGTTGATTTAACGAAACAGATGCCATATTTGCATCTGTTTTTATAGTTAACTGCTTATAAAGTGTCTCACAACATGAATTGCTATCACGAATTTCATGAAGCTTTTCTGGTTCCTCAAAGTTTACCGCTTAGGCTTTTCCTCTCAGTGAGAGAGAAATCTGAAATCGCTAGCTAGCAAGGCAACTTCTGGGCTCATTTGCATACTGATCGCTGATTGGTCGTTTGAGCGGGGGAGGGGTTTGGGCTCTTTGCTGACTGCAGACAGACAGGAGAAGATCACAGCCTGCCCAACGCGATGAGCAGAAGAACCTCAGTGAGATGTTCAGTTATTTTTGGCAGGTTTGATTTGAGGGGGCAAGACATTTGTTTGAGGGGGCATTGCCCCCTCTTGCCCCAGTGTATTGCCGGCCTCGCTTGCCAGACTTACTGTTGAAGGTGAGGTATCCGAAGAGGGCGGTCAGCAGGTACATGATGAACATGGCCAGGAAGGACACGTTGGCCACATTCTGCATCTTTTGGCGTGACCGGCTGTTCAGGGGAGAAGAGTGTTATTTAGACACCAAATCAAACTTTGAAGAAATATAATATTAGTTTAGTTTAAACCTTATAGGAGATTTGAGTTAAATCCATGCAGCGGCACTTACTCTTTGAGCTCCTCATACATGGGTAGGATAGTAGGGTGGCATACGAAGGCAAAGGTAAGGATGGGTATAGCGTAGACAGTCTGGAGAGATGAAAAACCCAAAGATTAGAAGAGATTCTACAAGTATTATTGAAAATATTCACATTTGTTTAATCTGTGAGAGATTTTTTTTACCTGTGAGTTGTAGACAAAGTATTTAGGCTTGCAAGTGTCATCGTCGATAGCAGCGTTGTCGTTGTGGGGGGTGCTGTTCAACATATGCACGGTTTCATTCATAGCGTCAAGAACCGGCAGAGGACACGGCATCTGGAACTTCTTTATGATCACCTGCAGGAACATATATGAAAATAGATTTTTGGACTGCGCTATATTTGTACAATATATAAAAATCTACACAACTAGGGTTTTGAAGGCTTAAATGAAATGATCGATTGGATCTAACTGTTACAGGAGGAATCAGGAGACAGGGAGGGGTTGTACTCACCACAATCAGAAAGAACACCATGCAGAGCAGAGACAGACCACTGGTGTAACCAAGGTAACCTAAGGCAGAAAGAAGGAATGTCATTTCTGTTTTAAAGCTGCCGCGTATACTTTTATTATTACTTAGGAACAACATTTTAGGACAAACACGCACACACTGCTTACCTAAGTTCCTGAGCAGCGAGAGGGGCAGGATAACAATAACCAAGACCAGCAGCATGAGGTAATCTCCATTGGTGTACCATTCACTGAAACACACAAAAATAGGTTTTTAAATTCATAGAATAATATTTGTTACAGGCTTTGATGAGCAAATGTAACTAATTAGCTTGGAGACTCAAAACAAAAATCTTCCCACTTGTAAGATATTTTAGCTTTAGGCCTGTTCCAATGAGGCTTATTTATCAGATCAAAAGTGTGTTTTGATAAAAGTTAAACTTTAGGCAAGTGTTAAACATACTTTTGATTAGGCATTTTTTATTGGTCTTCTGCAATATTCTAACCTTAAATATCACATTTTCATTAACTGTAAGTGGAAAATTAATCCAAATGAACAGAAATAAAGGCTTGAAATTATCAGCCTGTGTGTAATTAGTCTATATGTGTTTTGCTGAATTAAGTTACTGAATTAAATTAACCTTTCAGTATTGTAATTTATTAAATATGACTATATTGTATGTGTTGCACACGGGCAAATAATGTAATATGAAAGTTTTATATATATATATATATATATATATATATATATATATATATATATATATATAAATTCCCTTCTCACCCTCCACGGGTGGTCTTTCTCAACCTCTGAGCTCGGGTCCTCTACCAGAGGCCTGGGAGCTTGAGGGTTCTGCGTAGTACTGTTCCGAACTGTGACATTTTTTGTATTATAATACCTTGTAGAACTCATTTTGCTGGCTGAAAGAGTATGGAATAATATATCTCATGTCATTTTGTAGAAGAAAAAAAATATTGAAGGTATTCTCTTCCCCTACCCCCCCCACACACGTCCCTCCCCTTAACACGTGCACACACACAAGAAACATATAATCCACTGTAAGCGTTTTTTGTCATCGTACGGGCACGGTGCGCGTACCAAAAATTTTTTTGTATTTGTAAATTGGTTTAAATACATGGAGTTTTTATACAGGTTTTCTCCTGTGTTCTTTGCTTTACGTGCAGGTATGATATTTTCTTCACTACTTTTTTCTATCTTAATATAGTGTGGAGTTTTATTGTACTATTTTTTCATTCTTACTACCATGCCACATTCCGGCTCACGTCCTCAGACTGTCCTCTCTACCGTGTGTTGTGTAACATTTGACTGCCTGTCGTATTAGCATCTGACCGGGGCGACCCCAACCATCTTCATTTCTGCGGTGTCAGTAGGATGTGTGATTATACATAGACCTAACAGTCTGTTAGAGATTGGCTTTATTTACTTTGGTGACTGTTTATAGTTTTTAAATAAAACACTGAACATTTTGCCTGGGCTTTACTCTTTGTTTCCTGCTTTCTTTTATCTGTTTAGCGAAGGTGAGACAAAGTCAGTTATTTCATGAATAAAGGGCATTTTTACGTACAGGAAACTTTGTTAGGATAGGATCTTTGCCCGATGTAGTGTTTTATTTTTTTTTAACTAACACCACTGATGGCATATGTTAAGGAGTTCTTTTAGTACACCTACACTTACATAGTTGGAAATTCTCAATCTACATTTAGTGCTAGCACTGATAAAGTTGTGTAAAAAGCTTTAAAAAATACATTTTATTCCTGTATAATCCCAGTTGAAAATATGAAACTTTTTATATATATTAAAAAAAAAAAAAATTCCCTTTTCACCCTCCACGGGTGGTCTTTCTCAACCTCTGAGCTCGGGTCCTCTACCAGAGGCCTGGGAGCTTGAGGGTTCTGCGTAGTATCTTGGCTGTGCCGAGAACTGCGCATTTCTGGACTGAGATGTCTGACGTTGTTCCTGGGATCTGTTTTAGCCACTGCTCCAGTTTGGGGGTGACTGCCCCGAGGGCCCCGATGACCACAGGCACCACTGTGGTCTTCACCTTCCAGGCCTTCTCCAGTTCCTCTCTGAGGCCCTGGTATTTCTCCAGTTTCTCGTGTTCCTTTTTCCTGATGTTGCAATCGCTTGGTATTGCTACATCCACCACAACGGCTTTCCTCTGTTGTTTATCCACCACCACGATGTCCGGTTGGTTCGCCATTACCATTTTGTCTGTCTGGATCTGGAAGTCCCACAGGATCTTAGCTCGGTCATTCTCCACCACCTTTGGGGGTGTGCCCCACTTTGATCTCGGGGCTTCCAGTCCATATCCTGCACAGATGTTTCTGTACACTATGCCCGCTACTTGGTTATGACGTTCCATGTACGCTTTCCCTGCCAGCATCTTGCACCCTGCTGTTATGTGTTGGACTGTCTCAGGGGCCTCCTTGCACAATCTACACCTTGGATCTTGTCTGGTGTGGTAGATCTGAGCCTCTATTGCTCTGGTGTTTAGGGCCTGTTCCTGTGCAGCCAGGATGAGTGCCTCTGTGCTGTCCTTGAGTCCAGCTTTTTCCAGCCATTGGTAGGATTTCCTGATATCAGCCACTTCAGTTATTTGTCGGTGGTACATCCCATGTAGGGGCTTATCCTCCCATGATGGTTCCTCCAGCACCTCATCCTCTGGTCCCCATTGTTTGAGACATTCGCTGAGCACATCGTCGGTTGAGGCTTTGACCTTGATGTATTGATGGATCTTGGATGTTTCATCCTGGACAGTGGCTCTCACACTCGCTAGTCCTCTGCCTCCGTCCTTACGGCTCGCGTATAGTCTCAGGATGCTGGATTTAGGGTGGAACCCTCCATGCATGGTTAGTAGTTTCCGAGTTTTAACATCCATGGTCTTTATCTCTTCCTTTGGCCAGCTTATTATTCCTGCAGGGTATCTGATTACTGGCAAGGCATAGCTGTTTATCGCACGGATCTTGTTCTTGCCATTGAGCTGGCTTCGCAGGACTTGCCTTACTCGTTGGAGGTATTTGGCTGTGGCTCCTTTCCTTGTGACCTCATCGAGGCTGCCATTTGGTTGTGGTATTCCCAGGTACTTGTAACTGTCCTCAATGTCTGCTATTGTTCCCTCTGGGAGTGAGACCCCTTCTGTGTGGATGACCTTCCCTCTCTGTGTAACCATCCGACCACACTTCTCTAGTCCGAATGACATCCCAATGTCAGTGCTGTAGATCCTGGTGGTGTGGATCAGTGAGTCGATGTCTCGTTTGCTCTTAGCGTACAGCTTGATGTCATCCATGTAGAGGAGGTGACTGATGGTGGCTCCGTTCTTGAGTCGGTATCCGTAGCCAGTCTTGTTGATGACTTGGCTGAGGGGGTTCAGACCTATGCAGAACAGCAGTGGGGACAGAGCGTCTCCTTGGTATATGCCACATTTGATGGACACTTGTGCAATTGGCTTGTAGTTGGCTTCAAGGGTGGTTTTCCACATCCCCATCGAGGCTGCAAGGAAGGCTCTTAGAGTCCTGTTGATGTTGTACATCTCTAAGCATTCAATGATCCAAGTGTGTGGCATTGAGTCATAGGCTTTCTTGTAATCAATCCAAGCCGTGCACAGGTTGGTGTGTCGGGTTTTGCAGTCTCGGGCGACTGTTTGGTCTACCAGGAGTTGGTGTTTGGCTCCTCTGGTATTTATGCCAGATATATATATATATATGGCTCAGCGAATGTCTCAAACAATGGGGACCAGAGGATGAGGTGCTGGAGGAACCATCATGGGAGGATAAGCCCCTACATGGGATGTACCACCGACAAATAACTGAAGTGGCTGATATCAGGAAATCCTACCAATGGCTGGAAAAAGCTGGACTCAAGGACAGCACAGAGGCACTCATCCTGGCTGCACAGGAACAGGCCCTAAACACCAGAGCAATAGAGGCTCAGATCTACCACACCAGACAAGATCCAAGGTGTAGATTGTGCAAGGAGGCCCCTGAGACAGTCCAACACATAACAGCAGGGTGCAAGATGCTGGCAGGGAAAGCGTACATGGAACGTCATAACCAAGTAGCGGGCATAGTGTACAGAAACATCTGTGCAGGATATGGACTGGAAGCCTCGAGATCAAAGTGGGGCACACCCCCAAAGGTGGTGGAGAATGACCGAGCTAAGATCCTGTGGGACTTCCAGATCCAGACAGACAAAATGGTAATGGCGAACCAACCGGACATCGTGGTGGTGGATAAACAACAGAGGAAAGCCGTTGTGGTGGATGTAGCAATACCAAGCGATTGCAACATCAGGAAAAAGGAACACGAGAAACTGGAGAAATACCAGGGCCTCAGAGAGGAACTGGAGAAGGCCTGGAAGGTGAAGACCACAGTGGTGCCTGTGGTCATCGGGGCCCTCGGGGCAGTCACCCCCAAACTGGAGCAGTGGCTAAAACAGATCCCAGGAACAACGTCAGACATCTCAGTCCAGAAATGCGCAGTTCTCGGCACAGCCAAGATACTACGCAGAACCCTCAAGCTCCCAGGCCTCTGGTAGAGGACCCGAGCTCAGAGGTTGAGAAAGACCACCCGTGGAGGGTGAGAAGGGAATTTTTTTTAAAATTTTTATATATATATAATAATCACATTATTTTTATTATATTAGACAAACTTGTAGAAACAGAGGAGTCCATGACTGAGGTGGAAGATAAAACATCTGAGGTTTGAAGGGAAAGCTGTGGGTCAAAGGAAAGTGGGATATCCGTTTGGCTGGAAGCAGGAGAGGAGGATAATGAGCTTGTTCTGGAACTGAATCTGTTGAAGAATGTGTTCAGCTCATTTGCTCTGTCCAGACTCTGTAGTTTGCTCTCCAGCTTCTTCCTCTCAACCTCGCTGTCTCTAATGTTGACTTTGAGCTGGTTCTGTATATTCCTCAATAATTTCCTGTCTCCCCATTGAGGGCTCTTTTTTTTATTGTTTAATAGTTCCTTCAGATCACTGGTGACCCAGGGTTCGTTATTAGGGAAGCATTTCAGTGTTCTGGTGGGGATAGTATCGTCCACAAAGTTTACAGTCAGTCACACACACCCACACACACACACACACACACACACACACACACACACACACACACACACACACACACACACACACACACACACTTAATCATGGCATTGATGTCCGCTTTATGTGGCTGGCACAGAGCATTCCAGCCTGTAGCCTCTGTGCAACACTGCAGGGATTCCTCAGTTTGAACTTTCCCCTTCTCTCTCTGTTCTTTGCTCCTGCTCTGCATCAACAATGCCTGTCTTTTAACTCCTCTCTGATTTGTGGATTCCATTGAGGTATTATTTCAGCTTCTGTGATGTTAATCAGCTCCTCCTTGCTGTAAACTACCTTTTTGCTATGGTTACCCATCATAACAAACAACCAAAAGTAAAAAAATAAAAAGTATCAGCAGAACTTCTTCCAGCTGCACAGTCTCCAAAACTAGAGATTAATCATACATTTTTTTTCTTCTAGAAACAGAGGAATTAAAAATAAAATTCAAAAAAGAATTTAAAAAAAATCAGAACATAAGTAACCGACCTACTCCAACATCCTGCCACCTTGAATGCTGCCATTCAGCTATGAAATAACTAAACTAGCCTGGTAAAAAAAACAGCTCCTTATACTATACTTTGCTTCGTACAGAGTATCTGGCCTCTGGGCTATTGAGAAATGATTGCTTTCTGGAGGCGTGGATACTGTTGAGGTTTTAAATTTTACCCAATCACTAACGTTTGTCCATGATATATGTAATGCCCCAGTTCAATTCTATGAAGCTTACCAGAAATTGCCTCGTGCTGTAAACAACCATTCTCCATTGCAAAGAAAGAAGTGCTGAGCCAAACAAGATGGCTGCTGATGTTAATTCAGTGTTTGGAAGCGTGGCCATCACGGACTGAATGGGTTTGTTCACTTCCTCCGCTGCCATGGCTACAACTGCAGGGTGACTACAGTTCTAAAACAGCCCAGAAAATCGTCATTGTTCACAACTTCTCATTCTTTTCACTGATTGGCCCAGTTAAAATTCTACTGGAGAAATACAAGTCAATACAACTTATGCAAAGAAAGAATCATCATAACTGATTTAAAAACTTAAGTACAAAAAACTGATATGTAATGATTTAAGTAAATGGGTATGAAATGATTTGCTTACAGCTACGAAATGATAGACAAAAGAGACAAAAAGGCAACATACGGGTGGGTATGAAATGAAGGTATAAATTCAGTTTAAGGTCAAATTTAGCCACTCACCCGTCACTTGCTCCAGTAAAAGACTGAATGACAATGGGGAGCTCATATTTGATGATGAAGAGGTAGCTCGACATGGCTGTAAAAGGGAAAAAAAAAAGGAACAAGAACAGTTAGAACTTTTTATTCAAGCATAAGCTGAGCCACACTCCTGAAAGGCATCCAGGTGCACACATGTTGCAAAGGAAAAAGAAGTGACTTCAGTGTTTTTGGAACCATCTCTATACTCTGCTATTTGCCAGGATGTAGGGAGCAGTTAAGTCATAGTTATATAACGTTCAAAAAAACCATTTAGCTAGCTAAATGTCAGGCCCTCACCTCCAATGTTCTGCATGGTGATGGAGCAGGAAGCAGCGAGTTTGCCTGGGATCCCGAAGGCTTTGTGACCCAGCGCCTCGTAAACAAGAGCGCCTTGGAAAAGAAGGAAAACCCAAAGCGTTTAACATCTGACATTTAAATGTGATCAAACATGAAAAACTGCTGGAAAGTTGGAGCTGGTGCTCACCTGCTTCATTGGCTGTCTTCAGCAGTAAGTGGACAGAATACAAGGAGAAAATGGCAACGGAAACCAGGAGCATCCTGTAAACACACAAAGGAAGGTCTTTAGCTGTAGACGACTTGTGTTTATTGGCAATAAATTAATGAAAACTATGCTTGGTGGGTCTTTGATACGAAATGCTATGCAATAGTTAAATAGCCACAGTAATAACTAATTTGAGTTCTAGTTTTAAAAAAATCCAGGCTTCTACTGACATTAGAAGCCTTTTCAGTCACTAACAAAATATTTTCCCAAAAATGTAATACACTGAATAGCCTCCAGTGGCGAAGTTGCAAAACAGCCTCCAATAACTTTCTTACAGCTGAAAATAATCTTATGCTTCAGTATCTCTTTTTGGAGCACAAATACACTTTATTAGTATTATTTTTTTCAGGTTCTCTTCTGCAGAAGCTCAGACAACCAGGTTCAGATTGCTGGTCCGATCAGTGAGACAACAGACATTAGTTTATTTTGGACCTAAGGTTTTTCTTCGATGACAGTCTTTTATACAGCAAGATTAATTTGGTCCCTCCTGTGCAGCTGTTGGTTGCAGAAAATAAAGAATACTGCTCTACTGAGATTTGTAGCTCTATGACTTCATGCAAAATCCCTCCTTCCTAGGAACTCCCTCTGCTCTGAATCCCATTCTGGAATGGAGATCTTCACCAGTTCTTTTGTTCTCCAGTGGCTGGGCCTAATAATCAAACCTGTATTTTGCTGCATAAATACTAATATTCTCTTGGGTGCACAGCTATTTATTAAATCTGCACTTTCAATTATAAGTTCCACAGAGCGGAACAATTAAGAAAATACAGAAGGTTACAAAATTTTTGTGATGTTATGCAGGTAACAGTGTTGTAAGAATCCAAGGCACTGTTTGTTTGGAAGTCTATATCAGTTGAACAGAGTTACACCTATCTTGCAGAGTTTGCGAACATCTGGACCTAATACCTTAAAGCAACACTTGCCTGAATACTCCTCAAAAGAATTAGGAGCTAAAATTGAGGGTTCAGCTTTTTGATGAGGGAAAAGACGAGTGCTTACATAAACAGGGCGATGCCGGTGTTGGCCATGGTGAAGGACAGACCAGGATGCTGCTGCCCATGATGGCGTTGCATTACTTGATACTACACGGATACTGTAGGGCCAGTACAGTTTGTTCCAACGTATTAATAGACCAGGTGGAAATTAATCTCTCCACCATTTGAGACTCAACAGGCAAAAGCGAGGTCACTGTCCGCCCACTTGCTCTCATTGACCATCCTTAGCATTTCTCTTGACAAAATTAGCTTCAACCCAGCAAATATGCCTCGGATGACCTCTAGTTGGGAGCCACTTTGTCCTACCAAAATTCACTTTCACCCAGCAGTGCAGCTTTTGATGCTAAGCTCTATTAACCAGGACATACGAAGTAGCTACTTTAGTTTTTTTAAGCTCCAACTTCCTGCAGATCCTGACCCAGACTAGTCGATCGCCGTCAGACCGAGATCCTTCCTGGACCATTCATGATCCCCAGCATGTGAATGGCATCTATCGGTTTATGTAACGCTTGGCAAGTAGGATTATCAGTAAGCTGCTTCTCTGGAAAGTGACCTACACGGCTTCTGTCTGATGTCGCGTTCTGCTTGAACCAGTATATCACTTCTACTTTTTCATGGTTTAGATGAAAACTAAAGTTAGAAGTGATCTCTTCCTCATACCAAATGCTATCTATGCACTAGCCAGAACAAAGCATCAGTAAGATACTGCTCTGTATTCTGTTTAAAAAACTAGGAAGAGTCTGATGAAACCCAGGATGCAAATGTCACAAGACATCTTGAAGTTGTTCATGTGAACACCCAACAGGGGGCAACCAAAATCCTCCAACAATCAGCTTTTTATTGAAGATCTCTTTTCTCTTCAACATTTCAAATCTACAGCAAATATAGGAGAAGTGTGCACAAATCAGAACAACTGCAAACATTTGACCTGGCATGTTGCCTCTCTGTCAGGGTCACACACCTGTTGGCGAGGGAGGGGGGACCCTAGCTTACACAGTTTGGGAATCCCAGGACCTGAGGCCTTGAAGAGACACCTGCCTCAACTGGAGTTGGGAAACTAACTAAAAATTGGAGCTAAAAATGAGACTTCAAGTTTTAGATGAGGGAAAAGATGAGTGCATACATAAACAGGACGATGCCGGTGTTGGCCATGGCGAAGGACAGACCCAGGATGCCGCTGCCCATGATGGTGTTTCCCAGGTTGAAGACGGACATGCCAAATGAGGCATTGCCCTGGTGCTGAAGAGAAGAAAACAGAATTTTCAAAAAGTAGTTGGAAAAAAAAAAATCTACATCTAGTGCAATAAAAATGAATAAACTTGAACTTACATATTCAGTTTCATACTTCTTCTTGCTTGGGTTATGTTCAGGAAGGAAGTTTTGACTCTCTGCGTCCAAATCAGGGTATTGCCTTTAATAGAAGACAGAGATCTGTTAAATGAGTTGACATTTACAACTATTTTTTTTTTGTTGTGTTTGTTAGGACATGTTAAAATAAGCCTCACCCATCGAGAGGAACCTTCTTGGGAAAGTCAGAGTACGGGTAGTCATTGCTGTTGGAGCTGCAGCTGTCGTCGTCTCGAGGAGCGTTCAGGCATTTCATCTCAGTTTTAGAAGTGACCTGCTTGTCATTGGGCATTTTGGAGCTAAAAGCACAGAAATCAAAACAAAAAATGTTACGTTAGTGTATTTTACTGTACATTTATTTCCATCTACGTCATATCCACCACACCTTTGCTTGTCATTGTCTGCAAAGGTGTGTCTTTACATGGTCACTGGCTGGAACGATAATACAGGATAGGGCCTGCCAAACAGGTATTCTAACGAAGTACCTTACCTGCTGATCCGTCCTAGCTTCAGGTACAAACCGAAAATATGTCTCTTAGACTGTTTATTAAAATATTGAGGTTTGCTTTTAACAATGTTTGATATTACATATTCAGGGGATATTGTCTGAACGTTCAATACTTGCTGGGAAGTAGGTGCATAAGATGTGCTGCTTATGTATTTCATAAAAAGTATGTTATTCTGATGAGTCATTCTAGGTCGTCAAAATGTACTACCTATGGTTTTTTAAGGTAGGAGCTTCTCATGTTTTATTCTATCATGATGTGCTACCCCTATACTTTAAAAAGGAAGCATATCAGATTCTGTTTTTAAATCCTACTGATTGTTTCAAAACAACCTAGAACTGCTAAAATATCAGTTGCAATCTTTCCTATAAGCAGATTTTGGCCATGTTTTTGTTGCCCAGGTTGAAGTGATTCCCACCACTAGAAGGATTGTCCAGTTACTGTGGAGAAACCACGGCATTGTCAGGGGGTCCCAGAAAGAAAAACTTTCTGGGACCCCCTTGGTAGAGATAGACCTGTTCAGATCACCCATTAAATTTGTGACCTGCAAATGTCTGTTATGCTGTCTTATCAGCTGACAGACCCCAAAAGAAATCCCTGTTAAGCCTTTGATCCACCTAAGGATATAGTCATAGAGATGCAACAATCATGACGGGACTGCAGAATGACTGTAATGTTATTAACTTTCGAAAGAGAAGGCATCAGTAGATTTGAATTTCTAATCTACAGCAGAGCTATTTCTGTTATCACTGGAACTCAGCTGTATATAGAGTCTGAAGCCAGATTATCTTAAATAATATACATCAATACATATCTTGTGCATAGGTATACATATATTTTTGAGCTCAGCAAGTACAGCTCCCCAAAATGGTAAGTTGTGACTCTGATACAGCATTTTATCTCTCCATAAGGCTGCTCTTCAAAAGAACAAAACAGGTTATTTAACACATCTATATTACACAAATGAACATTACTAGCTCCAAATGCAACAGACAAAAAGTGGCAACAAACACACTAGGGCTAACACAAAACCCAGTTAATAGGTTTACCACGACATTATTTCTTTTAATATTTAACAGATATAACCTTTATTTCACCATTTTAAATAATGGCAAAGTTCAGAAAATTGTTCAAATGTAATATTCATCCTATAAGAAATATAGGCATTTATACTCTAATGAAAATAATATAAAAAGATTGAAACCTGTTAATGTTGAATTTCTGAATTAATCAAAGTTTTTTTTGTCTTTGTAATGACTAAGTTCATTAACTTACAAAACATAAACATGAAACCTAACTACTCAAGACAATTCTCAGTGTTGAACAATAAATGTTCAGATTTCCTTTAGCTGATAAAGATCTAAGAGATCTTTCTCCCTCTGGAAAGGGTAAACTCAAGGTTTACAAGCATAATTTGGAATTCTAAATACCTGTATGGGGTTTAAAGTAAAGTTTGGAAAAGAAATTCCTTCACCAGATGAAGATTTTCAAGGTACAACAGGTTCTGATGTCTAAAAACAGATTTAGATAAAACACCTTAATGGAGTTTTGTTGGTCCCTCTGTTTGGAATTCAAAGTTTAATTGTAAGCAATTTTATAAAAGAAAAAAAAAATCTGAAAAAATTTATATCAAATAAAAACAAAGCAGCCAAATTTTAAACGCAGATCTTGTCTGTAGGCTGGACTGGGTACAGCTTCTATGTTATGAGTGTTCTGGCTGGTCAGAAAACCTTTGTGTCTCCTTTTTCTCTCGATTTCTCCTTCATCACCCTGACTCAGTTCTCAAAAGCACACAAAAGCCAGTGAAGGATGTGGCAATGTAAACACAGCTGATTTAAATTCTTCAGTCTTCCAAAAATGGTTGTTTTCCTTTTTACGAAAAGACTATTCATGATAACAATGATTAATGATAACATAAGAATATCACCGTTTGGAGCTAGTGTAACCTTCAAGGTCTGAAAGCTGTACTTACATAATCTCAATAAAGAAAAGATCATTACTTGAAGTGCATTACTTGAAATGTATTCACATGCATGTAAATGTCATATATTTCAAACATTCAACATAACATCTTCATTATAAAAATGCCCCACTGTATTTGGACAATCTCAAGAGCACAAGAGCACTGTAAAATTAAAAGATTATTAGTTTATATGGTAATGTAACCTGAAAATAATTTACATCTCAGCATGCACAAATATCTAATTTGTTGTGAATTTCTTAACTCTAAAATTACATCTGTTGTAATTTATTTGGAAGTTATGGTAATCCTGGCACATTCCACTGGGAGGAGACCCAGAGGAAGACCAGGACACACTGGAGGGACGATGTTTCTCAGCTGGCCTGGGAACGCCTTGGGATTCCCCTGGAGGAGCTGACTCAAGTAGCTGGGGAGAGGGAAGTCTGGGTACCCTTGCTTAGGCTGCTGCCCCCATGACTGTCGGGTCGTGGGGGCAGCAGCCTGATAAGCGGAAGAAAATGGATGGATGGCTGGATGAATGGATAGACGGATGTCGATTATACCTTCTACTCAAATTACACAGACTACACTCAAATATGAGCGTAGTCTGTCATTTTTATTTGTGACTGTTGAAATAATAAAAAAAATGTAGTACTTAGGTGAGAACTATGCATGTTTGCCCTCACAATCGCAGGTTCGGAAAAGCATTCAACTCTATGATCTCCTCAGACTGACTAGTATTCTATAAATGATAGAAATGATCTATGTTATGGGAGACTTTAATAATAATATTATGGAGACTTTAACATCCATGTTGACAACCCAATAGACAGAGGCAAAATGCTGAATGATGTACTTCAAAACTTTGGTTTGACTCAACATGTTAAACAGCCAACACAAAATCGAGGACACACTGGATTTGATTATCAGGAAGAGTGTAAATATCCATATGTCTCTGTAATTGATGCTGCTCTGTCTGATCATTTTTCTGTTGTTTTTGAAAGTACAATCTCAGTTGACTCGCTCACTAAAACAGATATTATTACAAAATGTTCTTTTACAGACAACACAGCTGAAACTTTTAATCAAATATACTCATTGACCCCAATTCTGTCGTGTAACCCAGTAGATGAGTTAGTGGATCATTTCCTTTCCAAGATATCGGACATCATTGCCCCTGTTAAAGTGAAGATCGTGTCTGGTAGGAAGAAATCTCTGTGAATAAGTGCTCCACTTGTAAGAAACAAAAGAAGCCCTTGTCCAAGGGCTGAACGTAAATGGCGTAAAACTCGACTTCACGTTTACTATGAAATCTACAAAGAAAGGCTGTGAAGCTATCACTCATCACTAAAACATGCAAGGGAAACATTTTTTTGCGGAAATCATAAACAAAAACAACAACAATGCTCGCACCTTGTTTGCCACAGTTGACAGATTGACAAACTCACCTGTGACTGTAACACCTGAACTCCACTACCAGGGCCTGCAATGAATTTACCAACATTTTTTGCAGAAATTTTTTTTTAAATTAGAGGGTTAATCTGCACATCCACACCAAATCCAATAACGACGCTATGCCCAAACATAACAAATGCAGACAAAATGGCTGAATTTCACCAACTCAACCATAAAACTAGAAGAAATGTTGAGACAATTAAGTTCCTCTTCCTGCTGTCTTGATATCCTACCTACAACCTTCCTTAAGAGAGTTCTGCCTGTCATTGCATCTGATCTGATTTAAATAGTAAACTCTTCCCTCTCATCAGGTGTTTTCCCCCAGGCTTTAAAAACAACAGTTATCAAACCGCTGTTAAAAAAGAACAACCTGGACAAATCACTACTGCAGAATTACAGGCCAATCTCTAACCTTCCATTCATCATCAGAATTATTGAAAAAGCTGTGTTTCAACAGTTAAACAGCTTCTTAACAAACCACTTTGATGTCTTTCAGTTCAGTTTCTGTGCTCACCACAGCACTGAGACTGCCCTCGTCAAAGTGTTTAGTGATATCCACACAAATACAGACTGTGGAAGAACCACAGTGTTGGTTCTGTTGGACCTCAGCGGAGCATTTGACACTGTTGGCCATGATATATTATTGAAGCGACTGGAGAGCTGGGTCGGACTCTCTGGTACAGTACATACTTGGTTCAAATCCTACCTGAAGAACAGGAATTTCTTTGTGTCAATAGGCAACTTCTCATCAGAGCAGACAGAAGTCACATGTGGAGTACCCCAAGGTTCAATCCTGGGACTCCTCCTATTTAATATCTACATTCTCCCACAATCTCAGATTATAACAAGTAATAAAATTAGCAACCATAACTACACAGATGATACACAGCTCTACATTACAATGTCACCAGGTGACTTTGAACTTCGACTCGTGTGTCGATGAAGAATGGAGCTAGCTGCGAAAACTAATGTGAATTGCAGGACACATTGATCATCGACAATACAGGCATATATTTCCTTTCAGAGGAATTTCAACCTCACTACCTGCACCTCGCCTCGGAACTTTGATATGGAGAAATAAGAGAACACACAGATGGAGTCACAGACCAGGGGTCATAATATCACACAAACATTTATTAAGCATTCGGCCAAATGAAGACAAGCAACTCACCACAGAAGTGATTACAGGCAAAACCCCGCATTGTGTCTGAACTCTAAAAGTGGGTGCACTAGTTTTTATGTTCTGTTTACCACTTCCAGCTGACATAGTTTGCACGTGGACAGTCGCCATACACTCACATACATTTCAGATCACTTCCTAACACCTGCAAAAAGTTCTAAACCCTTCTACACTTCCTTGATAACCAAATATGGGTAGCACTCTGCCTTCATGATACAGCTGTAAATCACAGGTGTATCATGTATCTAAGAACTTTACATACACCTTTCGAGCTTTCTGTTACAGGAAGTTCAGAAGAGGTTCAGTACATTTTCCGTCTCGCACTGGGGTGAGCTGTTTATAACACCTCATGTATCTACCTTCTGGAACAACAAGTTCTCCAACTAATTTTGATCATGCAAGCAAGCAAATATGATAACCTGTTTACTGGCAGTTCATGCACTTAGCAGTTACTCATTAATATTCTCACAGAACCCATCCAAGCACTGAACAGATGCTTAGAACAAATCAATGGATGTGCCAAAACTTTCTCTAGCTGAGCAGAAACAAAACTGAAGTTATTATCTTTGGACCCAAAGAGGAACGATCTAAAGTTGGTGCACAGCTTCAATTATTTCATCTAGAAACTAGTGATCAGGCCCAAAATCTGGGTTTAGTGATGGACTCAGACCTGAACATTCAGAAACACATAAAGACAGTAACAAAGTTAGCCTTCTATCACCTGAAGAACATTTCCAGGATTAAAGGACTAATATCTCAACAAGATCTCGAGAAACTCATCCATGCATTTATCTTTAGTCGCATTGATTACTGGGGGTTTGAGAAGACAGAGCAGAATGCACAAGAAAAACAGATGAACTGATGTAAGATTATTTTCGATGTACATGAAAGTAAAACGTTAATAGCAGGAGAAGGAGAACGATTAGTTGATGGCAGCATTATCTCAGCTGAAGCCCTCCTCCAGGAAGGTATCAGAGCCAAACAGTATGCCAGACCAGGTGTAGTTTCTATAGACAGAAAAATAACTGAGAGAAAACAAAAAGTTAACATCTGAAATAACAGCAAATAAAGCAAATTGGAGAGTAGTAGAAAAAGAAAGTGAGAAAAAGTGGTCAGTTTGTCCTCCAGTAGCCTAAGCCTATGGCAGCATAACTACAGAAATAGCTCAGGATAACCTAAGCCAGTCTAACTATAAGCTTTATCAAAAAGGAAAATTTTAAGCCTAGTCTTTAAAGTAGACAGGGTGTCTGCCTCATGGACTAAAACTGGGAGCTGGTTCCACAGGAGAGGAGCCTGATAACTAAAGGATCTGCCTCCCATTCTACTTTTAGAAATTCTTGGAACCACCAGTAAACCTGCAGTCTGAGAGTGAAGTGCTCTGTTAGCAGTGGTGGGATTTAAGTACATTTTCCATGTATCTCTACCTTACTTAAGTAGATTTAATCGTGGGTACTTTCGACTTTCACTTCAATACATTTTACATCAACTATCTGTACTTTCTACTCTACATCTCTAAAAATGTGTTGCGTTACATGTTACATTCACGTCACATCAGGGGTGGCATTAGCCGAATATTTTCCGTCTTTGACGGTTTTTTTAAACAAATTTGACGACCATCCGTCACTCTGACAGAATACACACACCTGACCACTTGGTGCTGACGCTCAGACAGCTTCAACTTTACGCACAGAGAACACTGCGGAGGTCATTAAATCAATCAATATCAGAAAACTTTCTGTCAGAGTATCACCTCTGATCTGGACAGTATCTGAGAGATGACGGCAGCGTGTTGCAGAGCTATAGACAAGAGGCTTTGGAGCACATCGAGCGCAGTTGACAATGCTGCGGGATTATTCTCCTGCTGAGGGAAGTGTTTGCGGGATCAGGTAACGTTCAGAGAGTCTTGCTGACTTCTGATCACTTCAATTGGTGAAATGCTACCTTTCAAAAATTCGTCACTGCAGAGAAACAGTTAAATGCATTCAGCTTGATGATGATACATTGTCATCATTAAACTGTTCATCTTGTTGAATATTAATTCGACAGAGTGAAAATGAAATGCAAATCTTATATCTTAAAAATTAATGGGTAAAATAGATTATGACAGGATTTTTTTTTTTTTTTTTTTTTGATACCGTTAGTTAAAATGAAAAAGTCAAAACGAAAAAGTCTTGGGCGACGTCAGCGTTATATTGTTTTTTAAATTTGTTTATTAGTTTGAAAGTAATCAATTACTTAATAGAGTTATAAAAATCACTTTCGGTTCCAAGTTTTGAAAATGGTGTCAGGTAATTAAAATATTGTTTACTATTGACCCATTACAAGGTTGAATATACAGTATTTTTTAACTGTGGAGTTGATGACAAACAGGAGTTGAAATGTCAGTGGAAATAATCAGTGTCTGCTATTTCTTTGTTAGGTGTGTCTAATATCCCTTTTTTCAGGCAGAGAACTTTTACTTGAATGTGTTTACTACCATTAGAATAACACATTGGTTTTGCTTTATGGTAAATAAAAACTTTTCAAAGGTATAATTATTCCTCTTTCTTTTGCTTAATGGAATTTAATTCTGCAGGTCACCCCTGAAATTCTATATGCCAGAACACTATTGATGTATTGTATGTAAAGAAAACACATGCAGTAGGCACACTTAATGATATTCTAAACCAGGTAATACATTCAACAAGTACTTTTACTTTCAATACTTTAAGTATTTTTAAAAGCAAGTACTTATTTACATTTACTCAAGTAAAAATGGCAGTGAGGTACTTTGACTTTTACCAGAGTACATTTTTGTCAGTTTATTTGTATTTTTACTTAAGTAAAGTGTTTGAGTACTTTCTCCACCACTATCTGTTAGGAACATCTGGACCAATCAGATCTCCGATGGATGATGGAGCTTGATTATGAAGGGCTTTAAATGTGAGAAGGAGAATCTTAAATTCTATTCTGGATTTAACAGGGAGCCAATGAAGGGAAGCTAAAGTAGCAGAAATACGATCTCGCTTTTTAATTTTCATTAGAACTCTTGCTGCAGCATTTTGGATCAGCTGAAGGCTTTTAACTACATTTGATGGACTTCCTGATAGTAAAGAATTACAGTGGTCCAGCCTTGAAATAACAAGTGCATGGACTAATTTTTCAGCATCACTCCTGGACAGAATATTTCAAATTTTGGTAATATTCCGGAGATGAAAGACAGAAATTCTAGAAACTTGTTTAATATGGGATTTAAATGACATATCCAGGTCAAAAATAACAACAAGGTTCTTTACTTTATTATCTGAGGCCAATTTAATGCCATCCAGATCAAGTGATTGACTAAGCAGTTTTTTTTTCAGAGGTTCTGGTCCAACAACAACCACTTCTGTCTTGTCAGAATTTAAAAGAAGAAAATTTAGTGTCATCCAAGTTTTAAAGTCCTCAAGTCATGCTTGTAATCTCCCTAACAGATTGGATTCATCACTATTTATCAGTGACACAATGCCATGCGGTCGCTACATGCTCGTCCAGGAGGAGTGAATGCTGCAAGTCGATTACTCGATGCAATCTGCTGGGTTTCCTGAGAAACTTTTTGAAATATTTTGAATAATTAATTGAGCTTACTGTACTGTGTGATAACTAGGATCAATTGGAATGTATGTATGATTGAATTTATTTATTTTTTCTTCTGAAGTGCCTCGAGACAACATTTGTTGTGAATTGGCACTATACAAATAAACTGAACTGAATTAAAAACTGAATTACTGCAACAGTGTCTTCACAGGTCTGCCTAAAAAAAAATCAATCAGACAGCTGCAACTGATCCAGAATGCTGCTTCTCATATTCTCACTAAGACCAGGAAAATAGAGCACATCATCCCAGTTCTAAAGTCCTTCCACTGGCTCCCTGTAGCTCAGAGAACAGACTTTAAAATACTTCTGTTAGTTTATAAATCACTGAACGGCTCAGCATCAAAATACATTAAAGACCTGTTGTCATTGTATCAACCTTCCAGACCACTCAGGTCTTCTGGTTCAAGCCTACTCTTCATCCCCAGAACCAGAACCAAACATGGAGAAGTAGCTTTCAGTTTTTATGCTCCAATAATCTGGAACAAACTTAAAGCAAACAGCATAACAGCTGAAACACTGAGTTCCTTTAAATGAAGGCTAAAAACCCACCTGTTTAGAGCTGTCTTTGATTAGTAGTAAGTGAAACATTGATAAATATTTTTGAATTATATTTGCTTGATGATCCTCATGATTTTGATGCAGTGATATTTGCTTGATGATTTTGGTGATTTTCATGTATATTTGCTTGATGATTTTGGTGATTTTCATGTATATTTGCTTGATGATTTTGCTGTATGCTTGATTGATGTTTTCATGATGTGAAGCACTTTGAACTGCCTTGCTGCTGAAATGTGCTATACAAATAAACTTGAACTTGAACTACAAATGATGTTGTGTGGTAGCATGTTTATTGCAGAGCTATGATCTGTCCATCCATCCATCCATCCATCCATTATACCTGCTTATCCTTGCAGGGTTTTGTGGGGAGGGTGGGGTGGCTGGTGCCTGTCTGGTGAAACATAAGCTGTAGTAAAAACATTTTGTGAGTTTGTTGGAAGTCAGAGTAGTGGTGTAAGATATTAACTACAGTTATACACATGTTTGAGCTGATTTTTACAATTTAAAACATCTTAAAATTAAAATATTTATGTCATGAGATGTACTGTATTATTATACTAGAAAAATTTGCATTTCTTGTGAAAATGCAATGTGAATGCTGTAAGCTGAATGTTTTTGCTGAAATTTGCTGAAGCATTTGAAGTCAACTGCTGAAAATTTCTTACAGAAATGTAAGAAATAGGCAGAAGCAGCAGAAAAAAAAAATAAAAGTCTGCAAAATGAGTTTAGAGAAACTGTTGAAGAGGACTAAAAAATTCCAGATAAGGAGTATTAGCAATAGGTGCAGAACACTGCTTACAAAGCTAAAATGTAATGTCACAGCAGTTTATTAACTAAAATCAGCTAAAAAGTTAAAGCAAGCTAAAATACTAATGATAGCATGTAGGCTATCACTTGCAGTTTGACCTGAGGTAACATACCCCACTCAATATGCCAAAACCCCATGTAACAGCTAAAATTAGCTAAAAAGCTATAGCTAGCTAAAATACTAATGATAGCATATAGGGTAGATCTAGTATGTTGAGCTACAGTAACATACTCCATGCAGTGTGAAAAAACCTATTTAAATGCTAAAATTAGCTAAAAAGCTAAAGTTAGGTAAAATGCTCTCAACAGTATGCGGGCTATCATAAGCATATTGTGTAACCTTAACTTGCACATTAAGTCATTAAGTCAATTAGGTGTAGTTTTTAAATTAAAATTTGCTCAAATTAGCTAATTTTACCTAAGATGCTAACTTTAGCATGTGGTCCATACCTAGCACATTGACCTAAAGTAACATACTCCATTCATTTGAACAAAAAAAAAAAAAAAAAAAAAAAAAAAAAAAAAAAAAAAAAAAAAAGTTAAAGCTAAAATGCTAATATTAGCTGAAATGCTTTCAATCACATGTGAGCTATCTCCAGCATGTTGGCTAACATTAATTCACTCCATTCAGTCTATTAGGGTTAGCGTTTAAATCAAAAATAGCTAAAATATTTATATGCTTATTCTAGCTAAGATGCTAACATTAACATGTGGGCCATACCTGCACGTTGACCTACACTAACATACACCATTCAGTATGAAAAAAAAACATGTTAAAGCTAAATTTAGCTAAAATGCTAATATTAGCTAAAATGCTATCAATCGCATGTTAGCAAAGATGCTAACGTTAGCATGTAGGCCATACCTAGCATGATGACCTACACTAATATACTCCATTCAGTATGAAAAAAAAAAACATTCTAAAGCTAAAAATGCTATCATACTAACACTAATAGTAACATATCATACTAACAATAATACTAACAATAACTCACTCAATTCAGTCTATTAAGCTAAGCCTTTAAATCAAAATTAACTAAACTACTAGTTTTAGCAAAGATGTAAGCATTAGTACCAGGGCTATCAGTAGTATGTTGATATACAGCAACATACTCCATTCAGTATGTAAAAATCTATGTTAAAGCTAAAATTAGCTAAAATGCTAATGTTAGCTATAATGCTATCATTATCATGCTAGCTTACACTAATATGATAGATAACATCAAATCAGTCTAATCTGTAAGTTAACTTTAGCTGCTAAGTCAAAGTTAGCTATAAAGCTTAAATGCTAAAATTAGTACATTGTTTAACAATAGAAAAATAGATTCCAATAATTTACTCTATTTAAAATGCCAAAAACAGCCTATATGCAAAACTGCCCTTTAAAAATAATTACTGTTGTCCAGGTGTAGAAACAGCAAAAAAAAGCTGTTTACATAAAATGGTCGCTGTCTTTCCTCCCTTAGGGCTGTGAGATTGAATGATTCATTGTAATGGAAGGTTATTCATTTACTAACCTACTACTTGTGGAAATACACTTGGTCATTAATTCTTGTGTAATTAATATGTTTACTCATTTATGCATAAGTGAAATGATGACAACGAGCCTGTTACATTTAATTTTTGTTAGAGTAATCCTTTACTAAATATTTAGGTACAATGCATTTTAATCCAATGTTTTAGGTGCAGCTGGGAGAACTGGTGAATGGTTAGAACTCTGGATGGAAACTTATGGGAATGTTGAGATAGGATCTGCATGCAGTTATTTATGAGTGGACAAATAGCCTTGAGGGACTGGCTCCAATTGGTCTCAAGGTTTCGGAGAGTGGTACGCTCTGACACAGGATGTAACCCCTACACATACCTTAGGATCTGTGTAAATTATATATTGTCTCAGTCTCCTTAACTGAGACTGAGTTTAAGATACGCCCTTTTATGGAAACTGGAATGTGCAGCCGCTGGGGCTGCAGGCACGCTATAAGAACATCCTCACCCTTAGGGGATTCAGATCACTCTGTGAGCTGCAGGACTGTTCTGTTGCTCCTGGTGATCTCCCTGGGCGCGTCCTTGTATTAAAGGTAAATTACTTGCTTTTATTCTGATTGTTTGTTTGTACTTATATTTTGGCTAAATAAACTGGATGATTGTTACATGATTTAATTTTAGTTCTTTGTGGTGTTTTCTCCAACATCAATGGACACGGGAGAGATGGACAGAGGAGAAGAAAATATTAAGTGTCAATAAGTTTTCCATCTCAACATACTGCAGGACAACAGTCTCATCTGTCTACTCCATGTATAATGCTTACAACAGGTTATATGAAGAAGTCTATGAAACCACCCTTTAAAAACAATCACTGTTGTCCAGATGTTGTAACAGCAGTATTAGTACAAGACAACAAAATGGCTCCTGATTTTACTTTAAAAATCAGGCATGGTGTGTTAAGGAGTACTTCATTTCCATTAATCATAAGGAAGGCTCCAAACTGCATGTTGTACAACAGTATGAAGGGTTAGATTAACTGTCATTGCTGTCATAGTGGCAGTGGTAATTCCATTGTCCTCTTACTAGGATCACAAGGGCTATTAATTAACTGGCACCTGTGTGTGTGTGTGTGTGTGTGTGTGTGTGTGTGTGTGTGTGTGTGTGAGCCTGCTTGCACCCTAAATTAGGGTCAGTGTCCATCAGGGTTTTCGCAGGCATTCAAAGCAGCAAACGATGCCTCCAAACAAATCTCAATAACTCGAGAACCGTAAGGGCTATCGATGTCATTCATGGACTGTTTATATCTGAAAGGATAGAACAACATTCCTAACCAACTAAAAGTTTTGAAAACATAATATTAAAAGGCATACAATGATGTAAAAAAATGTTGATAAAATGGATGGGTGCTGAAAATTGTCTTCACTAGATCCCAAACTATGTCCTCTAGCTCGGAAACTATAAGGGCTATCGATATCATTCTTTCACCGAAGGTATCAGGAAGGAGCAGTGAACAATCATACCCTATTTCATGCATGTACCTTTTTCGGTCTCTGAGCTGTGATGACGTAAAAATATACCTTATTTTGCACGTTTTCAGTCTGAGTTGTTATAGCGAAAAACAGATTTGGAAGTTTAGAACAGACAAAATTTATGGCAAAATGGTAACGTAAGAAAAGGGTCTGAATTAAAATTATAACAAAGTTCTTGTGTCTACGTCGCATTGTTTAAGAGATAAGATGATACGAAAACATGTCAGGATACAGCTGGATTTTGCTGATTTTTTTCTCTCCCACAATACATTCTCCTATTCTCGATTTGCTCCTCATTTTTTTAGAGCGAGTTGCCAGAAAATTGCAAGTTCCACATGAGTGAGTGTTACATTTTCTGAATCTAAACATAGATTCCTACGTTTTGATGTATGTGTAGAAAGAGTGAAAAATGAGGGAGTTAGCTGAAGTTGTTCAGGAACCTTCAGAATTTTCATCCAGTTAGAGTGACACACTCCAGCCCTTGAAGAATTCCATCGTTGAAATCCATTATAAAGATGAATTATGAGCAAAATGCAACCAAAAAGTTGAAGAGAGATTTTAGGAAAATGGTGAAAGATATGAAAAAGCTGAAAAATGCATAAGTAGTTGAAGGATATGTCTACATTTTAAAGTTTGAATGGTATTTCAAGCTGAAAGTATGTGGAAGTAGTTAAGTATGAATAACAGGTAAGTTTTAGTGGAAAGTTTGTGGTTTTCCATTAATTTCAATGGAGCTGAAAAATTAATAAAAAGCTGAATATCATAAAAAATATAAAAGTTATGAATAGCATAAAATAAGATATAGCCGGCATTAGCAGCATATGCTGAATAGTTTAAAAGTTGAACGGTGAAAATAGCACAAAGTATGCAGAAGTAGATCCACGGCGAAAAGTGTACGGAAGCAACCAGAATAAAGGAAGAAAATACCATTACTGCTAAAATAACATTGTCATGACGATGTTTTTTAAGCAGTAATGGCGGATGAAAACAATGTGGCATTTTGATTTGAATCATGCAGGTTGCTCCGTTTCCAGGAAATCCCCAGAGTTCAGTTTGTTCTCAAAAAAAAAAAAGAAAGAAAGAAAGAAAGAAAGAAAGAAAAACTTTCAGGTGTTCAGCATGAACTTTAATAACTAACAAAACTTCACACTGACGTAGTAGCAGCCCTTCAGTAATGATGACTCACAGAATATCTGAGGCAGATGAAAAATGGATAATATGAAACCGTGAAAATGTCCTCAATTAATTCACCAGATAAATAAAAGCTAATATCAATATAGAACAAGTTACATAAATTTATATATCATTTGTGATATTTTTATTTGCAGCACCATGGTTTATCTAGTAAAAGCAGAAGAACAAGATTGGACAAGTTATTAAAGTAAATGTAGCTGAGTAAATGTAACTAGATACTACTCACTTAGAGAAAATGGTCCTGAAATGCTCTCTGCTGATGAAAAAACAAGAAGGCACCAGAATTTTTCTTTACAGTACCAACTTCCTGACAAACGAAGAGAAAGAAACAAATAAAACCAGTTCTCAGTAGGGAGGAGCCTGTATAAAAATTAGGATACACCTTTTATTGGATCAGCTGTGATCCAGATGACGCAGTGTCGACATCAAGAAGTGCAGATGTATACAAACCCGTTTTCTTCTGTTGATTCAGTGTCAAATTGCCTAATTTCTGTGCCGTGTTGTTGCAACTGCTCTAATCGAGAGATAGATAAACGTTTTTCACATGTTCCAGAAGTAGTGTGTCACAAGGGAGTTAATTTAAAAAAAAAACTTACAGAAAAAAGATCACAGAAGTGGATCAACAACCTACGGCTAAAAATAGGAGGTGCGGAAACGGACAATGCAAGAGTTTGCAGCGACCACATTGTAACAGTTAAGGATGGTATCGTCTATTAAATCATATTTTCAGATATTTTATTGGACAATTACACATACAAGCGTTTCTGTAGATTTCTGCGAATGGTTGACCTCCATTGGAGAAATGCTGTATGACTCAACATCAACATATACATACAACTCCAGCACGAATTTGGGTTTACAGAAGCTAAATAAATTATTTACAAGTAGATCAAACCACAAAGAAATAACAGGGGTTAACTTGTTGTTAGCGTTAGCATTGTTATCATAAGCTAATTAAAGTACCACAACTCACTACTGATCCAGGCAGAAACAAGGCGACAGCCATTTAAAGCTTCTTTGGATCCTAAATGTTTGACCCATCCTGAAACAAAAATAATTGTAGGCTTCGAGGCTTTTGAAAGCTTTCTTCTGACTCATTGTATAATTCAAGGTCTCCAGCACCAGATAGTTTGCTATGTCAATCATCTCCACACTGGGTAAATCCTCCAGACTATATATGACAAGTCTTTTTTATTAAGACTATATGGCTCATATCTTAAATGTATGCGTGTCTTTTCGCAATATCTCATTTGTGCCAGCACATTTAAGGCATTAGTGTACTCGCTGTCATCCATTTCGCTGTGTTTTGAACCGGACCAAATCACTTCCTGCCCCCCATCTGAATTTCGCATGTCATCCGGGTCACGTGACTGCAACCCAGCAAAAGGGCAGAAGAGTCAGAAGCTGAGATTGGGGCACATCTTAGTCTAACTTCTCTTTTTTTCTATAAATGTCTAATATGAGCTGTCTCAATCATGCACTCATTCCTGGGCCTATCCATCGTTACTCCCAAAGAGAACCTTGACATTTTGAGCTCAGCCACCTCCAGTTCTATCTCCTGTCTTTTTCTCATTGGCACTGTCTCTAAACCATATGACATTGCAGGTCTATCTACTGTCTTGTACACCTTTCATTTCATTCTTGTTGACACCCTTGCATCACACATCACACATAACACTTTTCTGCGTGTTCATTTAGATTCTCATTCTAGTATTAGCCTCTAGTTTTTGATTCAGTTTGATTGTTTGTATCTGGATCAGCTTGCTCCGTGTTTATTTCCATGTTTCTTATCTACACTCAAATTCACAGCTCAGGTTGCCTGCCAGCTGAACTTTATGTCACTAAATAGTTGCACCCACAGGGTCTCAATACTACTCGTCCACCCTCCGACTGGTTAAAAGCCTATTAGGGCCCTGCCTATAATTAAGCATATTGTTCTGAGCATTTTGTTTGTAAAAACAAAAAATAATAATGAAAAAGTGGGAGAGAACGACACTGCCACAATTCTGTACGTGTCCCTTGTTTAAAAATCGGCACCAGAACACTTTCCTCCATTTTCCAGGCAATCTGTTCAACCAGATCTTGTTCAACAGCCTAGACAAAACTCTGCCACTTCTAAACACTTCCATACCTCCATGGGTATGTCATCAGGACTAACTACCTTCCCCCTGTTCATCCTATTCAAAGGACTTTTTCTTTCTTTTCTTTTTACAGTTTCTGACTACTGATGTTGGCTCTAATGAGCAACCCTAAGACTGGAGCTTCTGATTAAGCTAACAGGACAGCTACAGCCTTCCTGCTCCTGTTCTTCCACTGAAACATTTAATTGTGACAAAAAAGCAAAAACCATAAGTTTTACTGTAACAGTAAGTTTTACTTAACAGTAAGCAAAGACAGTAATTGGCAAATAATTTTCACACCACAAGTGTACTGTGAAGTGTACAATTCTATGACTTACCTGGGTCAGTATTTCTAATAATTTCTAGTATTTCTGCATGCTTATTGCTTTGTTGTGCTGTTTGATATCATTGGAGTTTTCTGATTTGTTTGTTTTGGTCCAGGTCAGGACACCTTTTATTTTATTTACTCAGGTAAGAGTGATCCATGATCTTCTTGCTGTGCTGTGTTAATATCTGGGTACCTAGCAATCAGTGCAGCTGAACATGCTTTGACTAGACTATTCAATTCAATTTTCAATTCAGTTCAGTTTATTTATATAACATCAGTTCATGACAAATGTTATCTTGAGGCACTTTACAAAAAAAAAAAAAAAAATCAGTTCAATCATACATACATTCCAATTGATCCTAGTTATCAAACAGTACAGTAAGCTCAATTAATTATTCAAAGTAGTTCAAAAAGTTTCTAGACTAGAGTCCTTTTAAACAGTAAAAGAGTAAAACTTCCAAAGGAGAAAAGTACAGACTTTTAAATCATTTCACTTTTGGTTCTGGGAATTAAAAAAAAAATTCAGAGACAGAAAGTCAACCATCCCAAACTGGGTGATATCACTGCTGACCACTAGAGGTTGTCATTGCAGAGGAAATAGTTTACTGTAGAACAATACAGGTATGCAACTGTTTTCTATTACTCTGTTCTTCTCCGTTTCGAAGCCACAGTTAAAGGCTGGCATTTTTAACCTTTGCAGCCTTCTGAGCTCCATACCAAGCAAAATGGCTTGATACTTCACAAGGTCAGAAAATAAAGAGTACATCATAAGTGCCAAGAACAAATAAGACAAGAGGGAGTAAATTTAGATTATAATAAGCATAAAATGTGCAGTCAAAATCAAGAAAATCAAGATGATGACTTCATGGGTTCCTTTCTAAAAAAAAAAAAAAAAAAAAAAAAAAAAAAAAAGTTTATAGCATAAATAACCTTCATTGCATCCTTCCCACCATGATAACTTGGTCAAGATTAAGCTGCCTTTAAGTTAAGTGAAGAACAGGATCTGTGTTTTGACAGTTCTGAAAAATATTAGCTTTATCTAAACCTTTGATTTGTGGGTTAGACCCCATCACAACAAAGCTTTTCCTTTTGTTACTACCACAGTTTAAAAAAGGATTAATCCATCCTTAGTGAACAGATGCAAATCATAGGCCTTTAGGGTCACATTGACATGTGGCACGAGGAAACTGGAGATGAAACAACAACTTTTGGCTTTCAAGACAACAGCTCTCCCCACTTACTGATTTACTTTTAATCCTGATAATCTGAATTATGGACAATTCTGTTAATGTTAATGATAATGCAGGTAATGATAAATCTTCCTAAAAACTAAAGCTTTTAATGGAGTACCACAGGGTCTGGTACTTAGGTCCATTTGGTAAAATATGCTTCCACTATAGGGAACCAAGTTTATTTGGACATGGTATTTAACAATTGAACAGCAGAAAGATTTATGAAGTTTACTGTTAAAGAATTCAGTGGTGGGTAAGATTAAGAGGCTATCTTCCTCTTAGAGATACAGTTTGAGGAGAGAATCACAGCAGATAATCTCCTCTTAAAATATGATCTTCAAAGATATTAGGTTGTACATGTGTAATTCCTATTGTGCTGATGTTGCTCAGTCATATTTATCCATACAGACCTGACAAATCCAATCAGTTTATACAATTTTCAATTCTAAATATTTAGGCAATAAAAAACTGGTGTAGAACAAATGTCATGCTAAGGTAAAAACAGGTAATTTACATCAATTCTAGACCAATGCTAGGCTATTTGTCTCCAAATTTATAAAGAGGACAACATAGAAGACAGAAAGTCAGAGTTCTATGTCGTAGTTCATTTTATTGGGACATTATTTACAGCATGTACATAGTGTTTCATTGAAACAAGAGTGTAACACTGACAGGCAGCATCCTTTCTGTGTCTGACAAAAAAAACCCCCAAAACAGTCCGCTGATTCGTGTTTGTCTTCAGGGGCTTAAAAAATGTGAAAGTGGCTGCACTCGTGACCTTTCACCACTGAATCCATACAATATGAATATTCAGTGTTTTTAAAGAAATGAACAGATAAAGCTCTGATGTTTTGAGCAAACTCTTCACAATATCACCACATTTGGTTTTTGAGCTCCATGAAATTTTTCTCTTAAGGTTTAAAACATAAATCTTTAAAAACAAAAGATATATATATATACATTCACATACATATGTACATATAATATTGTATAAATATATTAAAATAGTTTAAATTACACTTTTTTTAACGGTCTTCCATAAATAGATGACACAGTTTTTTTCAGTGTTAGTGTTGGAAGCACAGTGCACCCTCTGATGATCGGTTCTAGACTCGGTGGGAATTGGATCCATGCTGGGCTGCCATGTTCTTCATTGTAAAACACTGTATTGTGCAATGACATTAAACACTGAAGATTTCAGGGTATTTTCTTTGTTGGTGTTTAGGAGTGCACTTGACTTCATACAGTTGAAGCTGTTGCGGTTTTGCAAGTGTAACAGGTATATCACAACCACTGTATGTGGTCAAATTCAAAGTATTCTCCTATAAAGAAAAAAACATTCTAGGTTTCCCTCCTTGCCCCTGCTCAGCAGTCGGGGGGAGGTGGAACCGGAAGGCTTGGCGGCCTCCCCGAAGCAGCAGTGTCATTGCTGCACTTGCCCGTCAAACAAGATCTTATACAGACCTCCCAGTGTCTGGTTCTGTTCACAGATTCTCTAGCTTACACTTTGAGTGAAATCAAAGGACCTTAGAAATACTGAACAGGGTCGGTTTAGGTAAAAACTGACAAATGGGCTCAGCTATAAGTGCTTTTCAATGTACAAAGATGGTTTACAGACACGGTTTTGGTAAAGTCAAACAAAAAGAGAAAGTAAAGGTTGAAGGAAAGTAAATTGTCCGTGAAGTTTCAAGTCACGTCGCCTCATGTCAGTCTTTGGGAGATTCACATACTTCTTTTAGCAGGATGTTCTGGCTGAGGTCAGAGTTCACAGCTACACTCAAATAAATAACACTGTACCTGAGTGTAAGCTGTGTTTGAAACTCTACGAATTTTCAGTCTCTGGTGTGAGGCCTTTTTGTTTACAGCTGTACCACAATAATGAAAAAAAAAAAAAAAAAAAGTAAAAAGCAAAAGATTATTTTAAAAGTTACAATAAAAAGAGTGAAACGCCATCTTTGTGGTCTAGAACAGCATAATGTACAGAGTCCAGATACATTCTCTTGGAATGGTATGGTCCATTACTCAGAAAGCCCAAGCCGAGCATCAAGTGAGTCTTTGTGGTTTGCTTTGTTCATCACACTGTTTTTGTTGGATGTGTGTTTGTTGCAGTCCAACTCTGAAAGCTTCCCCCTCCGCCAGCAGAAGAGCTGGAGCTTCAGTGACCTTGGTCTTCTTGGTTCACGATCCAGTCATAGATGATAAGAGTCATGCAGCCAAACATGACAGCCAATCCTAACATCAGGAACAGCGTAGCCTGGTGGAGGAAATAATTTCACTATTAATTTGAAGTTGTTGAACTACATTTCATGTCGAGTTTAGGGAAAAACCAAAATGCTGCATCATTCCCATTATTAAACATTACCCCAATCTTCTGCATGGACTTCATTGGCTCCTTCTTGACTAACTTGATATAGAAAGCTGAGGGCAGGATGAAGATCAGCATTGCAGCAGCAGAGGCACCTGGAAACAGGAAAAATTGTAATGTTAATCCCAAAAGGTCAATAATGCATTGTTAGAAAGATGTTGATGCGCATTAACATGTGCAGTTACTAACCGATGAAGCCAAAGATGTCTCTGATGGTGGGGACAAAGATGACTAGAACGTTGGTTCCTGCCAGCAGGATCACGGTGATGATAATGTGACGGATCCAACTGAAGTCCTTTGCTGAGAACAGCAGGTGGCTGACCGAGGTACGAATCTGTTCAGAACCAGACAAACATTAGCTCAGTGGACTTCATAGTCCTATTGGTTGACTGGATAATTGATAGCAGACCTTAAATACTTACAGGGAAGAGCACCACAGGGACTGTGAGTGTGACAGCGGCCAGCACAGCCAGACGAACAACCAGCAGGAGAACGTCGTACTTGTAGAACTTAGAGTAGGTGTGGAGCAGCTCAGGTTCCACGTGGACTGAACAGAAAAATGACAGAGATCACTCCAGTTAGATTCAATTTCAGCTGCAATCATTTCATCTAATTATTTAGCATTAGCATGCTAACACATTGGACTAAGCTGTAAACTGTGTCTTTTGTACATTATAAAGAGCAGGATTTATTTTCCCCTCATACTTTTATGAGGGTTTAGATACGTTATAAACGTGGGCTAAATTTTTCATTTACAAAGCAGTGTTGCTAACAAGCTCATAAAACGATGAACATGCTAATCTTTTGGGCTTTTTGTGTATAATCTGTATTTAATTTTTAGATCTGAATTTGAAATGTTAACAGGTTAGTGAAATTAAGGCAAAATTTGGCATGATGTCATGCTAAAACTGTTCAAGAGAAGCTTTTCAGCCAGGTCTCTGTGCTTGTTAGCATGTATATGCTAACATTTGGCTACAAGAACAAAAAGATGTTCGCTTCTTGCAACTTTCTGAATAGTACAAACTAAGTTTTCTACAAACAAGATTGAATGTTGTTTTGATATTTCTAAGTTCTAAAACTTCAACCATTTGTCATTTTGCTAACAAGCTAATAAAACATGAGAGTTTGTTTTTCCAACGCAACACCTATACTTTAATGTTAAGGATTAAATTGAAATATTAGTAGGTTTATTTGATAAAGACAAAGTTACAAGTAATGTCAAGCATAACTATTAATTGCTAAGGAGCATTTGTGCTTCTTAGAGATTAGATGCTAAGTTAGATATAGCAATGCTGTGCTACTAGCTACAAAAATATGCTGACTTTGAGCTATATTTAATGTTTGTTATTATAATTCAGCCCCAAACTGTCTACAATGATATATTACCGATGTAATTTGTGTTTTATTTAATAAAAACAACAAAAACATCTCCTTTTATCACCTTTGGCTGTTTTGACTGCTGTGTATCAGGTTAAAGAGTGGTATCAAGCTCTTATGTAACTGCTGCAATGTTCCATGGAACATTTCTGGCTGTTTTTTATATATTTGTAGGCAAACAGGAACATGTTGGCACCAGCTGCATCAGGTGGTGTTTTCACACTGTTGTGTAACCAGCCTTGAATCATCACATTAAGATTTTTAATGTGATCAGGTTGCTCTGCCAACCATCTCCAAAACATTTCAAATTAAAGGAAAGTTACTTGTTAAATAGAGTTTTGTACAAGACTAGTGTTTCAAAGAAAACATATCCTATTATTTTAATTTATTTGTCAAGGGACAGTGGATATTAATCAACATCATACAATGTAAATGTGCTCAAGTCAGCTAAAGTAAGCTAATTTTCATCGGTAGTCCATTTTGAAAGCTGTTAAAGTATGCCTAAAATTAAAGCCAGCATAAAAATCTATTTATCTGGCTGCCTCTTAACTAGGATATTGTGTTTTTTTTTTTTTTTTGTTTGTTTGTTTTTTTAGCAGTAGATATATATCTAAAGCAACCAGGCAGCTGTTTTTAAATCTCGTCAGACTTACTGTTGAAGGTGAGGTATCCGAAGAGGGCAGCCAGCAGGTACATGATGAACATGGCCAGGAAGGACACGTTGGCCACATTCTGCATCTTTTGGCGTGACCGGCTGTTCAGGGGAGAAGAGTGTTATTTAGACACCAAACCAAACTTTGAAGAAATATAATATTAGTTTAGTTTAAACCTTATAGGAGATTTGAGTTAAATCCATGCAGCGGCACTTACTCTTTGAGCTCCTCATACATGGGTAGGATAGTAGGGTGGCATACGAAGGCAAAGGTAAGGATGGGTATAGCATAGACAGTCTGGAGAGATGAAAAAACCCAAAGATTAGAAGAGATTCTACAAGTATTATTGAAAATATTCACATTTGTTTAATCTGTGAGGGATTTATTTACCTGTGAGTTGTAGACAAAGTATTTAGGCTTGCAAGTGTCATCGTCAATAGTAGTGTTGTCGTTGTGGGGGGTGCTGTTCAACATATGCATGGTTTCATTCATAGCGTCAAGAACTGGCAGAGGACACGGCATCTGGAACTTCTTTATGATCACCTGCAGGAACATATATGAAAATAGATTTTTGGACTGCGCTATATTTGTACAATATATAAAAATCTACACAACTAGGGTTTTGAAGGCTTAAATGAAACGATCGATTGGATCTAACTGTTACAGGAGGAATCAGGAGACAGGGAGGGGTTGTACTCACCACAATCAGAAAGAACACCATGCAGAGCAGAGACAGACCACTGGTATAACCAAGGTAACCTAAGGCAGAAAGAAGGAATGTCATTTCTGTTTTAAAGCTGCCGCGTATACTTTTATTATTACTTAGGAACAACATTTTAGGACAAACACGCACACACTGCTTACCTAAGTTCCTGAGCAGCGAGAGGGGCAGGATAACAATAACCGAGACCAGCAGCACGAGGTAATCTCCATTGGTGTACCATTCACTGAAACACACACATAAAAAAATTCTGTAAGATTCTTTAGCTTACAACTTCACTGCTGCACCTACAGGTTTCTCAAATAGCTGACAGAAACTGGTCTGCACAGGAAGACTGCATCGCTCCCAGAAATAGACACAACAAAGCAGCTCAGAGGAGCTGAGGCCACATCAATTTTTAAAAGTTGGAGCGAGGTCGCAGTGAGCTCATCCTGCGCACCATCTCGATGCGGCACCAGCTGCATCTACTAAAAGGGGTTCTTTGAAGGGCCCGCACTGAGTAACAGGGTGCTGGCGTCCTTTCAAGATGTCCAGACGTCCTTCCTACACTGACACAGCCGCCATCCCTCCCCCGCTCATGCAGAAAGACAAAGACTCTGCTTCACCTTCTTCGAGAGTCGGCTCCAGATAAACAACTGGCAGCCATTTTGCTCGATGTCCCACTTTACCTTTGGTGCTTTAGGCCCAAACTGCCTGCTCATTTTAACAATTTATTGACATAACTCTACATATCATTTGTGAATGTTCGACCTAATCTTTTGCAGATTTTTGTTTTGACAGATTTGTTTAAATAAGCCTCACCTAAATAAATTAATTTATTTTTTTTTTTAAATGAAAAGTATGGAAAGAACAAGCACATAATCCTGGAAAGACATCCTGTTTTGAAACAGTACTGTTTTTATTTCTGACCTCTAGAGGGTGGTATAGAGCATTATTGACAGAAATAGTTCTAGTTTACTGTGAAACTATATATTTATTATTTCGTAATTTTGTGAAAAAATGTACGAAACGACAAAAGCTACAAAGGCTGTTGTTTCATACATTTTTTTTAATGAAATGAGAAAACAACTTTTTCGAGTTCGAAGTGGAGCCATCTGCTACGGGATATTTTCACGTAATTTTCTGTAACTGACTTACACTCTACTACAAAAATGTGTCTAATAGAAAACAGCGACCAGCAGGAGGTTTCTAAGAGTTTCATATTTCATAAGAGTCAGCTGGTCAGAAGCAAAATACTTTGAAATAGGGTGTAATGCAAACTTATGCAAAGAAAGAATCATCATAACTGATTTAAAAACTTAAGTACAAAAAACTGATATGTAATGATTTAAGTAAATAGGTATGAAATGATTTGCTTACAGCTACGAAATGATAGACAAAAGAGACAAAAAGGCAACATACGGGTGGGTATGAAATGAAGGTATAAATTCAGTTTAAGGTCAAATTTAGCCACTCACCCGTCACTTGCTCCAGTAAAAGACCGAATGACAATGGGGAGCTCATATTTGATGATGAAGAGGTAGCTCGACATGGCTGTAAAAGGGAAAAAAAAAAAAGGAACAAGAACAGTTAGAACTTTTTATTCAAGCATAAGCTGAGCCACACTCCTGAAAGGCATCCAGGTGCACACATGTTGCAAAGGAAAAAGAAGTGACTTCAGTGTTTTTGGAACCATCTCTATACTCTGCTATTTGCCAGGATGTAGGGAGCAGTTAAGTCATAGTTATATAACGTTCAAAAAAACCATTTAGCTAGCTAAATGTCAGGCCCTCACCTCCAATGTTCTGCATGGTGATGGAGCAGGAAGCAGCGAGTTTGCCTGGGATCCCGAAGGCTTTGTGACCCAGCGCCTCGTAAACAAGAGCGCCTTGGAAAAGAAGGAAAACCCAAAGCGTTTAACATCTGACATTTAAATGTGATCAAACATGAAAAACTGCTGGAAAGTTGGAGCTGGTGCTCACCTGCTTCATTGGCTGTCTTCAGCAGTAAGTGGACAGAATACAAGGAGAAAATGGCAACGGAAACCAGGAGCATCCTGTAAACACACAAAGGAAGGTCTTTAGCTGTAGACTCGTGACTAAGATGTAATTACAAGCAAAAACACGTGGCTGCGGTGAGTAGCAGGTCCCGATTAATGCTAAAATGCTAAACCTGAGACTCTAAAGGCCAGCTGAAAGACGACTGTACTTTCCTGCTGGTAAACAAACACACCGACATTTACCTAAAGTGAAGGTCAGGTCTTCTTCAGTGACTGCTGAGTGTGTCCTACAGTCATTGATTTTCTGAAAGCCTCGAACTTTGCACTGTTTTTTGCTCGTTTCTGAGACATCACTGCATCCCAACCTGAGCAATCAGCTTTTTAAGGAATTATCTTTGACAACTGAGAGTCTGCACAATTTTAGAGCGGCAGCAGAAATGCTTTGGGGTAAAGGAACTAAATCCAGAGCGAAATCCAGAACAACCCCAATTCGAATGATAGACTGCAACAGCAGAGTTGGAAAGGCAGGGAGGTTTCCCTGCACGGGATCATCTTAATACTACACGGATACTGTAGGGCCAGTACAGTTTGTTCCGACATATTAATAGACCAGGTGGAAATTAATCTCTCCACCATTTGAGACTCAACAGGCAAAAGCGAGGTCACTGTCCGCCCACTTGCTCTCATTGACCATCCTTAGCATTTCTCTTGACAAAATTAGCTTCAACCCAGCAAATATGTCTCGGATGACCTCTAGTTGGGAGCCACTTTGTCCTACCAAAATTCACTTTCACCCAGCAGTGCAGCTTTTGATGCTAAGCTCTATTAACCAGGACATACGAAGTAGCTACTTTAGTTTTTTTAAGCTCCAACTTCCTGCAGATCCTGACCCAGACTAGTCGATCGCCGTCAGACCGAGATCCTTCCTGGACCATTCATGATCCCCAGCATGTGAATGGCATCTATCGGTTTACGTAACGCTTGGCAAGTAGGATTATCAGTAAGCTGCTTCTCTGGAAAGTGACCTACACAGCTTCTGTCTGATGTCGCGTTCTGCTTGAACCAGTATATCACTTCTACTTTTTCATGGTTTAGATGAAAACTAAAGTTAGAAGTGATCTCTTCCTCATACCAAATGCTATCTATGCACTAGCCAGAACAAAGCATCAGTAAGATACTGCTCTGTATTCTGTTTAAAAAACTAGGAAGAGTCTGATGAAACCCAGGATGCAAATGTCACAAGACATCTTGAAGTTGTTCATGTGAACACCCAACAGGGGGCAACCAAAATCCTCCAGCAATCAGCTTTTTATTGAAGATCTCTTTTCTCTTCAACATTTCAAATCTACAGCAAATATAGGAGAAGTGTGCACAAATCAGAACAACTGCAAACATTTGACCTGGCATGTTGCCTCTCTGTCAGGGTCACACACCTGTTGGCGAGGGGGGGGGGACCCTAGCTTACACAGTTTGGGAATCCCAGGACCTGAGGCCTTGAAGAGACACCTGCCTCAACTGGAGTTGGGAAACTAACTAAAAATTGGAGCTAAAAATGAGACTTCAAGTTTTAGATGAGGGAAAAGATAAGTGCTTACACAAACAGGGCGATGCCGGTGTTGGCCATGGCGAAGGACAGACCCAGGATGCCGCTGCCCATGATGGCGTTGCCCAGGTTGAAGACGGACATGCCAAATGAGGCATTGCCCTGGTGCTGAAGAGAAGAGAACAGAATTTTCAAAAAGCAGTTGAAAAAAAAAATCTACATCTAGTGCAATAAAAATGAATAAACTTGAACTTACATATTCAGTTTCATACTTCTTCTTGCTTGGGTTATGTTCAGGAAGGAAGTTTTGACTCTCTGCGTCCAAATCAGGGTATTGCCTTTAATAGAAGACAGACATGTGTTAAATGAGTTGACATTTACAACTATTTTTTTTCTTTTTTTGGTGTGTTTGTTAGGACATGTTAAAATAAGCCTCACCCATCGAGAGGAACCTTCTTGGGAAAGTCAGAGTACGGGTAGTCATTGCTGTTGGAGCTGCAGCTGTCGTCGTCTCGAGGAGCGTTCAGGCATTTCATCTCAGTTTTAGAAGTGACCTGCTTGTCGTTGGGCATTTTGGAGCTAAAAGCACAGAAATCAAAACAAAAAATGTTAAGTTAGTGTATTTTACTGTACATTTATTTCCATCTACGTCATATCCACCACACCTTTGCTTGTCATTATCTGCAAAGGTGTGTCTTTACATGGTCACTGGCTGGAATGATAATACAGGATAGGGCCTGCCAAACAGGTATTCTAACGAAGTACCTTACCTGCTGATCCGTCCTAGCTTCAGGTACAAACCGAAAATATGTCTCTTAGACTGTTTATTAAAATATTGAGGTTTGCTTTTAACAATGTTTGATATTACATATTCAGGGGATATTGTCTGAACGTTCAATGCTTGCTGGGAAGTAGGTGCATAAGATGTGCTGCTTATGTATTTCATAAAAAGTATGTTATTCTGATGAGTCATTCTAGGTCGTCAAAATGTACTACCTATGGTTTTTTAAGGTAGGAGCTTCTCATGTTTTATTCTATCATGATGTGCTACCCCTATACTTTAAAAAGGAAGCATATCAGATTCTGTTTTTAAATCCTACTGATTGATTTAAAACAACCCAGAACCGCTAAGATATCAGTTGCAATCTTTCCTATAAGCAGATTTTTTTTGGGGGGGGAGGGAGGAAGCAGTTTTCGATAGGGTGGCACCGACTCACAGAAGAGTCATCGACGAGATCGGCATCAATATTAGGCCACGTGAGATCTTTTCAGCGACGGGAGGGGGAGTGATGACGCAGCGAGTGGAAAAATACCGGAGCGCGAGCCTTCACAGCATCACCCAGACTCGGCTAAGGAAGGGATGCTGAAGGACAAAAAGTTCCGCAGAGGCTGATCTTTACAACGCCCCTCAGGAAATCAGTTATAATTCACAGAACTTCATAACAAAAAGTTTTAAACATTTTTAGAGACAGCAACTCTCTTAAAACATAAAATGACAGAATCTGATAACATCATAAGGCAAATATTCTCCAACTATCATGACTTAGTAAAAATTTCCCTCCTTTAAGTCTCTGTAAAGCATTCCTCCCCAGACTGAGCAACCAGATCCATTTAATGACATTATTTCCACAACCGGCTCCAGCAGAAACAAAGACACGTGTGTTCCTTTTATGGGCATGGAGGGCCATTTTTTTCCCCCCGCAGCGGCTCGCGCTCTGACTCACGCCCAAGTTAAGAGTCTACCTTTTCCAAAATAGATCAAATTTAACATTAGCTATGTATTTTAATGTCAGTGTTTTGCCTGGAAAGGCATCACTGCAACATCGATATGACACGCATTTAGACATCATTCATTTAAATGGACCATAAAGGCTTGATTTGTTCATAACTGACGCATCGCGCTTTTTTTTTTTTTTTTTTTTTTTTTTTTTAAGAAAAAAAAAAATATTTAAAATGTCCTTTTAATTAAATTCACCCCCATGGAAATCAAAATCAGTATCTATTAATTTAATTGATAAATAGTCAAATTAGGGATTGGAGTAAAATGAGAGTTTAATTCTCTAAACTTCCTGCAATTTGAAAATCTGCACTTCCTCCATCTGGTAATTTTCCAGTCCTTTACTAAGATGCCGGCATTCTTACCTTTTGAGGATGAGGGAAAGAAGCCTCAAAAATCCTTCCTTTTGTGGAAAAACTATAGATCTCCAATTGACTTCTCCACAAAAATCAGCTGATCCTTAAGATTATTTACGTTATTTGTAAATAAATAGAAAATGAATGAAAAATGCTAAGTAAAAAGATGAACTGATTTTAAAAAGACAACCAAAACAGTTCAAGTACTCAAAGTGAAATACTTGAAATCTTAATAACCGACACGTGTAAGGAGGATAAATTCGATTTATAAAGAAAGAAAGAAAGAAAGCAAGAAAGCGAGTTCCCCGTGATGCGATATGTTCCGAAAGAAGAGCCCGCACTGCTGGAGGAGGGGTTGGGACTCACCCTTTATTGCATCAGCTTCAATCCCCAGCAGCACAGAGGAGGAGTCAAGGGTGGAGACGGTGATTTACGCACGCGGTGACGTGCTATTGTATACAAACAGAGTCTGCCTGACCCAGAGATGTACTAGGAAACCACAGGCAACCACCAGTGGAGGTCCTCCCAAGGAAAACCACTTTGCTCTGAGTACCACATTACAAAATATAAAAATGACTATCAATTTCTGCAAAAGGACTATTGTAGATGACCCCCCCCAACTACTTTTCAGTTCCTGCAGTATATTTGTAGAAAATCCATATCCAGTCAGAGATAAGCAAACTTTCTGGCTCTCTGCTGTGTTGTGGTTTTGATGATGGCCAGTGAATTGGTTATATACCGGCTGAGAAAGAAGAAAGTGAAAACTATTGAATAATACACCTATATTAGCCAGAATCGCACACTTTGCTTTCTGTTTAATGCAACATATTTGTGCTTATGTAATCTCCACACCAGCAATAGGTACCTTTCTGTAAAACTCACCCAGCTGTGAGTTCTTTGGGGTCTTCACCACTGTGATGATACCTAGTGAAAAAATATGTTGGTGGACCTCATGATGTCAAACACCCCATGTTGGCTTGTGTGTGTGCATACAAGACAAACATAAGAGATTAGAGGTCGTCTCCATCAGGGCGAAAAGATCCAATAAAACACCATTAACCTTTACATTTCATGACCTTTCGCTTTGGAACATCATCAGGGAACAAACTAGGCCAGAATCAATGCTGCTGATGCTTTCTAATCTTCCTGCTTAAATGTGAATATAGTTCATTTCAATTCAGCAATACTTCTTTATCTCAAAGTGAAATTAAATGTTGTAGTAATTGAATGGTGATGGCTGTGGGCAGGAAGAATCTTTTGTAGCATTATGTGTTACAGGCATAGCCAAACTTGTACACTGGGTAGACTGGAGCAATGAGCCTTAATTTTAGCTTTGTGCTTCAGAATTATTTATAGATTTTGACTTTTAAAACATGTAGATTTTCAGGTTGGCAGCAAATTATAATGCTGACAATATAAAACTCTAGACTTGAAAATAATAGGCTCTCAATTAAATAAATTGTTAAGTTTTAAGCTTACTATAAATTACACATGGACATTTCTTAAACTATATCTCTGTTAGGTTAGATTTTTTTTCTGCCACTAAATAACTAATTTAGAAAGCGTACTCTCATCTTTGTATTTTTAGTGAATTTATTTAAATTAATTATAGCCTAAGAACTACCAAAATACTTCTGGTGTAACAAGAAAGAAAGACCAGAAAACTTTGTTAAGAAGAGGACCACATCATAAGCATATAAGGATATCCTATGTTCCAGTTCTACCAGCTAGAGCCACAACAGGCCTGTGTATGTTCTTATTGCCACAAACAGGGGCTCCATGGCCAGTATGAATAACATCATAAATGAACATCATAAATCATCTCAAGATTATTGTTTTAGAAGCTATACTATTAGAATAGTGACAGATGGAGTTGTGAACAAAATCTGAATCCCTCTGGGCAAGCGAAGTGAAGCAAGTAAACTGCTACTGCAGTTTTCTAGTCATTGTATGTAAATTATTTTGGGTTCCCTTTCTATCTACTACAGCAGAGAAAAAAATAACAGAATTGGGCTTTGCTGTTTACACAGATACCTTGCTGTATTTGTATTGCTGCAGTTGACAGTGAAAGACGGTTTATGACTTCATTCAAAAGGTGGTGTACAAACACAATCTTAATGGCCCTCTTTAGTATGAAGGTATTTAGTTTGAGGTAATATTTATGTTGCTGAATATTCTTAAATCAATATTCTAATGGATCCTTATGACTAATTTAGCAGACAAGTTAACTATTTAAATACTAGCTAGGAAGCTAACTGTTTTTTGCATTTATTTGGTACATAATCTCTTTAATTAATTTAGCTTTACTGGATTATTTGTTTTTTAAAGATTTTTTACAACTAATATCCATAGTTTACAGCTAGTTGAGTAGCTTAGGTATTTTTTAGAGGCTTGTTAGCTTGTCTTTAATTAGCAAGGAACATTCCATATAGCTAATTTAGTAGACAAGCTAACTGTTTAGCCTTTATTTGTTCCATAATGTTTTTTTTATTAATCTATTTAGCTTTACTGGATATTTATGTTTTGAGAATTTTTACAACCAGTATCCATAGATATTTGTTTAGAGACTAGCTAGCTTGTCTTTATTTAGCAAGACACACTCCATATAGCTAGTTCAGTAGACAAGCTAACCAGCAAGTGTACATTGTATTTGTAACATAATCTTCAAAATTGTCATCATCATAGGTCCTGGAGCATTCTGCTTTGATCAACACCATTTTCTAAACTGATCTCCACAGATACACCATAAAGCCATTTGAAAGTTTTAAAAATGAAAGTGGACCCAGGGGGATGGGTGTCAGTCTGGATCAGGGTGCGAACGTGGCTTCAAAGCCAGAACTCCCTGCCTGAATGAGATTACAGCCAAACACCCTCATGTGAGCATTGGTCATCCTAATCCTCATCCATCCTGCTGGCTCCTCTGGATGTGTCAGGTGTTCTCGCATGTGGAGCGTCACATTTCTTAATGTATTATTAATGGCAGGGATTACAAAAGGAACAATACAGTTGTTGGCAGGGATTTCATGAACTGTTTGATGCCCCTCAGGTGATGTACCTCCTGCTACTACTAACAGCATTTATTATTGTTGCACAAATGTCATCTATTAATAATTGTGTCATTGCCTGTGTTTTTCCATCTATGACAAATTGATCAACTTTTAGCATGAACACTTAACACCTCTCCCTGCATTGCAGACCTTATCTCATCAAAGAGATAAAACTAATATAATAGTACTCTTACTACTACTGACTGGAGTTTATTTCTACACCTGCAACAACAGTAGTAGGGCTGAATTAATGCAAGTCAATGATCCATCCTACCGACCTGAGTCATACAGGAAGCTGATTTAATCAGACATACAAGTACAGAGAGGAGTTGCACACACTGCAGCATATAGCAAGTATGGTCTGAACCCACAGCCATGAATCTTCACCTTAAAAGTTACCAAATCTAAATAAAGAGATCTTTGTTGACACGTTATGCAACATATTCATGTCTTTAAACTTTAAACTGCTTGACAAAATGTTCACGGCCTCACATTCATTTTGGCTTTGTCGGTCATGTGAGTGGAGCAAAAAATTACTCACATTCCTCAGCTTTCCTTCATGATGTGGCAAATTTAGGAAAGTCAGATGTAAGGGCAGGCAAACAAATTTATTTCATCATGCTGGAAAAAACACACACACATTACATGTACATTTGGCCTCAGTCTCACTTTTGAGTAGTACTTTGGCACACATTTAAAAATATGAGGCAAAGGTTGAGATTGAGCTAAACTATAGTGACTTAAAGGCTTATAAAAAAGATGATGATGAATCATGATCTTCAATGAATGAATGAATCAATTCAAAGAAAATGTATCATAATGTATGAGAACCCAGTGCAACAAGTTCTCAGTAGTTTGGGTAGCTGAACAGGTGAAAGAGGGCCCAGTCAAGTTAGTTAACAGACTGCTCTTTGTGTCACTGTATTTCAAATGATTTCAGTACTTCCATTGTTGATGTACATCAGACTGACTCTCATTACTGCTACAAACCTAACAGCTGCAGTCGCATCGAATAACGCTGACTTTGTCATAGGGTGCCTCATAAGTACCAACAAGAGCCAGTTCTGAGAAGTTTAGGGGAACAATGCTTTCTCTATTATGGTTGTCTGGATCTAAATGACTGGGACTAAACAGTAGAAGAAGTGACTTACCTTTGCAAACAATGCAACTCATCAAAACCAGTTGGGTGTGTGTCGGCTCAAGAGAAATCTTCTAGCAATTTTAACAAGCCTTCGAAGAAAATTTAATTGCGCATGGTGAGTGGAACAAGGGCGTATCAAGAATTTTTGGGTCCTTCGTACAAAATCATTTTTCCCACTTGACCAGTATCTCCCACAAAGAAAATAAATATGAATTCTGTTTTACTTCTTATTCTTAAAATATTGTGTAATTTCCAGCATAATAAAATTCAAATGTTATGATTTTCCACAACTTTTTTTGGCAGAAAATAAACTGAATAATTTAACAAAAGCTCACCTGGTGTCACATCCTCAGTGTTGTTATCTGGACAGATAGACCTGCTGCTGTTGTCTCTTGCTACTATTTTTACTTGTGGTTCTGAAAGGTTAAATGTGTTTCCAATGAAATAAACAAATGTCCAAAGAGGCAAAAGAGTCATGTTTTATACTGTACTTCTTGCTCACTGTAAACTTATTTCACTCTGTATGAAACAAATGTAGACTGGGTGCCTTCCTGATGCAGAGCACTCCTTTAGAATTAGTTTTTCTAGTTTATGCATTTAAAGTAAGTAACTTATTAAGTAATGCTTGTAAAACCACCCTTTTTCAAGATCAAGCCGTTCTCATAAGACATTAAGTCTGATTCAAATGCACCAACTGCATGTAATATAATAATTAGACTCAAATGTATTCGTCCTAAATTATGTTTAATTCGAGCAATTCTAATCCTCTGTAAATCGAATGTCAATCATCTGGTATTAACTGTTAAACATTTTGAGTTGTGTTTCATTATGTGTTTCCAACAGCATGATTACAGTGGCATTTTCCCAATTATGGGATTACAGTGAATCCGTTAATACTAAATTTGTCATGATTAATAATTGGCAGAGTTGGGATTTTTTTTTACTGTAGGGTGACATCAAATGATAGGTGATAATAACTTTGATCCTGAATGAACTTATGATAGTAATTAACCTATCTTGTCAAAATAAAGGAGTAAGATGTTCTGTTCACTTTGAGATGATTGCTTTTGATTTTTTCTCAAACCGTGTTAACTTGCTCAGTTAGTTCAGCAATTTTGTTTAACGATTAAACAAAATTAATTTTCTCTCCCTCTTCTTTCTTTCCTGTGCCATGATATCGCTTTTTTGAGAAAAGACATGGATGTTCCTGCCTCCTATGACTGTTTAATCACTTTACAGATGACTAGTTGAATAGACTTGGTGTAGGTGTAGACTACACCATTTTTATTCCAAGTGGGGGGCCTCAGAGCATCCCTCATTATTGTTCATGCAAATTCAGTGTCTTGACCCCTTAATTCACCAAAGAAGAATTTCAATATGACATCAGCTGTTTAGATTTTTTTTTTAAAAGCAGCACAAAAACAGAAGCAGTAAATAAAAAAACTCATCAAACCCAATTCAGGGAATGTGAAAAAAGGATAATTCACCTTATTTTGTTCACTAAAACAGGCTTATTGGCATGTTGGAAATAATCCAAATTTGGTCTTTATTTTGTTCTTAAGAACATCTAAAGGCTGTATTCATATGATACAAGTACCATGTAATTAAGATGGGGATTTTTCTAACGAGTTACCACAAGAAAACAATTATTTGTATCAGCCTCTAAGTCTACATGTTTGAGGCATCAAACATTTGTCAAGCTGAGTGTTTTGTTAAAGCATAAAGAAACACAAGTCAAAGAAGTTTGAAACGTGACTCAGTTCCTATTTAACCATGACAATGAATTAATTCAAATCTGCCCTTCTTTGAAAGGAATGCTGCAGGCCTGCATCAGGCCAAGCACAAGAACTATTTAGAAAAGGACTTCTTTCTTCTTCAACCAGTAATGTAAGCCTGTCATAGTAGTATGCTGGCTATGTAAAGGAGAAGTGAAAACGTATAATCATTTTCTTAACTATACCAGCATCTTCAATTCGGATACATTGCACCCGCAAGCGTCAATGTGACACATGACATCAATGTGAATGACACAAAGTGGTGTATAATCGTCTAATGGATGGAAGATTACCCAGAGAAGCTTGAAAGCACTGTTAGGATCATGTTCTTTGATTCTTTCAACGCTTTCAGCACCATCCAGCCTGGGCAAGCTGGACCAGTCAGGAGTATACCAACATCACTCTCAGTAGACACTAGACTACCTTATTAGCCATCCACAGTACGTGAGGACAGGGTGTGTGTGTCTGACAGGCTGGTCTGTGGTACAGGGGCCCCACAGGGGCTGTAAGCACGCTACACTGCAGACTTCTCCATCAACTCTTCAGGCTGCCACCTACAAAAGTTCTTAGATAACTCTGACATAGTTGACCTCATGACAGTTGAGGGTGACTCAGAGTACAGACAACTTTGTGGACTGGTGCCAGTGGAACCACCTCAAGATCATTGTTACATTTCGAAGTAAGAATACAGAAAAAAAATAATCGTGGGAGGAAATTGTGGGGAACTTTAAACCATATAATGGAAAAACAATCCAGTCAAAGCCTGACTATTGTTGAAACTAATAATACTTTATTGACCAAGCTTTCTTGAAATACTTGACTGTATTTATATATATATATATATATATATATATATGTATATATATGTACATATATGTACATATATATATATGTATATATATATATATATATATATATATATATATATATATATATATATATATATATATATATATATATATATATATATATATATATATAATCTGTGTCAACTTTTATTTAGCCACACTTTACACCATGTTAATACAAGGCATGCTTTAAAAGGTTGTTGTACTCTACCAGCATGCAACAGGAATGCTGCACAAAAGACTGTTATTTTTAGAGGAATGAAAACATGAAACCCCTTTCTTTCATATGTTTTAAATATAACAAATGCTAAAGCTTTTAAAAGAGCCCTGTTTAATTATTTTAATATATAAAGGGTTAGAATAGTACATTTATTAATCAATATGCTATGTTACTAATGTTATATAAGTTAAATTAAGTGTGTATAACTGCTTTCGTAATAAAGGTTTTTTTTATGATGTGGACCCCAGGAAGAGTAGCCATTGTCATGGCAATGGCTAGTGGGGATCCAAATAAACAAAACAAGTGTAGGAAAACTAAGAAGCTGGAAGTGGAGCTCTGTTGTCAAATCTACTCTAACGAATGATTCTCTGAAAGTTTATTCTCAGTTGCCTACAAAGTGTGTTTCTTTACTTATTTCATCAAAACGATATGTTATTGTGATTGCTACTAAGTTAATAATTGATTAACTTAGTAGCTTACCTGAATTACCATAGATTACTGAACTACTGAATTACCATAGATTAAAGAACATCCTGTAGTACTAAAGGTATGTCTAATTTGTACTGTCAAGGCAGAGTTGCTGAATCCCTATACAAAAAAAAGTTTTCAGTTCACCATTGGGTCTCAAAGCAAATGTAACACGTCACCTGCCCCACCATAGTCCTCTTCATAAATGATCATAGAACCCATCAGCATTGTTTTGTATTAGCTGAAGCCAGCATACTCAGTCTATCTTTGCCTGGTCATGCTGCTAAATGTGGTCTTGTGGTTTTGTAGGTTATCAAAGTGAAAACATAATGTAGGTTTTTTAAATTCTTTGCTTCTGTTTTGTGGAGTCAATCAAAATCAACAGTTCTGAGTGTGGTTGACCTTTTTTACACAGTTTGAACCGCATGTAATTCAGAATCTAATTAGCCATGACCTTCAGCCACAGAGTGTACCCGGTTACCCCAGGGCTAATCGCCTCCCCGGCAGCCCTCCATGTTCTTATGTAAGTTCATCACCCACTGACCGAATGAAAAGCTCCCAGCACATTACATTTAACCCTGCCAGTCTCCCACCAAGCCCCCCTTCTGGGTCCAGGTTGGATTCTAAACAGCGCTCTTGTCCTCTCGGGGGTTTATTTATTAACTTTTCATATTAACTCGCTTTAGTTTATAGGTTTCCTTGCTCCTCACCTGATCCCCACTGAGTGTTCTTGGAACAGTCAACCACTGAGGAGGATATTCATTACAATGTAGACAGACATTTTTTTTTTTTTTTTTTTTTTTGTTTTTTGTTTCCAAGAAAGCGATATCATGACGAGCCAAGCTTTATTTGGAAAACAGAGGTCAATGGGCTTTTGTTCTCTTTTGTTGGTGTGAGCCAAACATAAATGTGAAGGTTTGGCTCAGTCCATCATATGGGAGATAACTGGGTTGTTTCCATTAGAAGAGTGCAGAAGGGGATAAGTGTGGATGCTGGGAATAATGCGATTCTTACTTTTTTTAATGAATCCAAAACCTTAGATTTTTAATGTTTGGGATTGTTCCTTAATGTCATCCCACACATGCTATTTAGCAGTTTCTGGACATGCATCTGAACATGTATACGTTCCTTTCTCATGGGGGCAATGGGTGCGTCAAAACAAGTCCTGTCCGACGCTGCCAACACAAAGGAAGGTTGTGGCCATCAGACTGTAAAGAAAACAATGGACTAAAGAGGAAATGAGTGATCTTTTGGAAACCTTGTCATGTCATTCAAACACATACACAAACGATCACACAATGGCGATGTTGATCCTGATCGGACACGAGGACCCCAGAGGATCAGGGTCACTACGTAAACAAGTGTTAGCTAAACAGTAGGAAATCCTCCAGAGTCCTTCATGGTTATTCTGTACAAGTTGCTTTTTGTGGTTGAATTCTTGTTTTGTTGGTCCAGGTTTCCAAACCAGTTCTAATCAGTGTTTGGATAAAATTTGACCTATTCATTTTCAAAAATGACAAAAGGGGGAGAAATCAAATTAAAAAGTGATTTTTAAAAAAATTAATCTCGTTTTTTGACATTTGGTCTTGTCCACGTCATACTTTTATTCTTGCATTTCATTTACAGAAGCAGGATAGATTAAAAAGTATTTGGATAATTTATGTCCCAGGAAACAAAAGAGTTTAAAAACTCCACAAATATGCTAATTAGAAACCATGTTATTCTTTCCATTCAGTTATTTTCTCCTGTTGGGCGTAAACAAACCTCTGCATTATCACCCACAGTGTACAATATGTGTTTCACTGCTATAATGACATACAAACAGTTAATTGAATAAATAAATTGTTTAAACTACATTTATGCATGGCAGCCATATTGGATATTGAACTCCAAGTTTTCAAGGTGTGTTTTCGTTGTATTTCAAACTCAAAATTATGGAAAATCCAAATTCCAAGTACAATTGGAACCCATTAAGAGGTCAGAGAGCACCATGAGCTGAGATAATTAAAAAACCCTGATAGTTAACAAGATTGTTATTGGCTTGCTAACCACTGTTAGCAAGCTAATAGCAATACTTTTCTCAGTGTTTTGTACTCAGAATTGATCACTAACCGAGGTTGGACAAAATATGTGTGTGTGTCTAGTTTAAGTTTAAATGAACAGTTAATCACTTTAGCTTTTCCTACGGTATACTCTATATCTGTGGCAGCCATTTTGAAGCTGGGGAGTAACTTTTAATTTTATTAAGCTAGAATTCCAACTTCAGGGTGCTGTCCGGTGAGGTTTTACTGACTTGAAACTAATTAATGCCAATTCCCAAGTACAAATAGAACATTAGGGAAGCCTGGTTTTTCCTGCTTTTGAATTTGAGATGTTAAAATCCTTTCTTGTCTTTCTGGCTGTATCTTTTAAAGTAGGTGTCTGTGCTATTTTTGATACCATCTATGTAGTGTTTGAAGAACACTAATAATTTCAGGTCTTTAGAAAACCAAAGACGATATTCAAACAAGTAATATGCACAAAGTTCGTGAGATGTTTCTTTTGTCTACAGGCAAGGATGCCATAACATCTTAGTTGAACATCTTGGTAAGCAACCAGTTTGATCCACTGGACAAAATCTCAGTGCAACTTTATATAAGTTATTAAATTCAGCTTTATAAAGCCTAGAGGTACCAGAGCATCCCTTGATTTGGGAGCATTACCCTCGTAATCCTCTTAGTGGTGGGAAAGTGGTTTAACACACCCAGTCTTTATGACAGCCACACAAATGGGGGATCACATTAGTCTTAGGGGCCCCAGAGGGGGGGCTGCCCATCTCGCTCTCCGAAAACTTTCCACCCAGGATGGCTCTCCGGCCAGCCATGTGAACCCGTTGACTCTCTGATCGCCTCCATCATAGAGACAGAGCAAATACATGAGGCAGACAGATAAAAGTTAAATGTTCCAGGGTCAACCGTCAATTAACTATTCATAGGTGCTGAACATTCTAATCAACTGTAGTTAATTATTGACAACCAAATGTCAGTAAATGTCAAAAAGTTCACATAACACTTCAAAAAATCAGTTCACTGTAATCTGCTTTAGCCGGAAGGTGTGTTTTTCTTACATGTAACATAAGTTACACAGATGTGCTTTCAGGCTGGAGAGATGTTTAAAGTGTGAAATCACTTATTGCAGCTTCACTGCTCACACGGTTCCCGCTGCTTGGCTTTGTGTTGCTATACGTGCGTGCTTGTGTATCTGTCCATGATCGTGTAGTTCTCAAAACATAAAGCCAGTCTCAACATTTCACTTTTCACCAATGGGGATAAGAAAAAGAAACAAAGGTAATACTAAGGTGACTTGGTTAACTCTACACTATAAAGTCAGGGCACTGTGTGGACGAAGGCGTTAGTGCAGGGCAACTACGTTTTACACAGAATCTGTGGTGTACGATTCACTGGTAGTACTGTAGTTCCCACTCCCATACACACAGACTGATGGCAGAGTCACTTTATTGACTTTTATTTAGACAAAAGCTTTCATACACACTCAAAAATCACTTTATTTAATACACTTGTGTAATTTCTTGTTAAGATACACAATGAATTAGCCAATCACATGGCAGCAACTCAACGCCTTTAATTGTCCAGAGGTGATGAAGATGACTTATTCTTTTACATGGGTAAAATGGTTAAGCTCAAGTTAGACTTCGAGATCCAGACTGATAAGCAACTGATGGCTAATTTGCTGGATGTTGTTGTGGAGGACAAAGTGGAAAAGAAAGCAGTGACCCTGTATAAATGCATCATCACAAAGAAGGAATATGGGAAGCTTGTGAAATACCAAGGGTTCAAAGATGAAACAGAGGAGTTGTGGAAAGTCAAAGCCTTAGGGGTCCCAACAACTTGAAAATTTATTCCTAAACTTTTGTTCATTTAAAAAAGGCATCCCATTCAGTGCCAGAGGTTGTACAGTGTGGGACTATATCATAAGGAACAAACCATTAGTTTATTAAAATTCCAATTTAAAGGTTTATTTTTGGGTGTATGGAGTGAGGTTCTATGAAGTTATTATCAGCAAAGCTTTTCTCACCTGCTGTTCTTACTAAAATATGTTACGTGATGTAATCCAATAAGCCAGTGAGACATATACCTCATCAGATGATTTGGTGAATTTGCTGATCGTGAGTCCCCCCACCTAATTTTTCAAACAATTGCAAGACCTGAAAAGCATAGCAATATGCCATCTTTGATGTTGTTGCACAACTCATAGTCTAATGCAAAATCTAAGGCGTTTTTCATTATTGGTGGAGCTAAGAGATGATTTGAAACCAATCTGGTGGATTGATACCACTAGCACGGTCAACCATACTAAATCCACGTGGCATCATGGATGTTGTTTGGTTGAACAGAACAGCAAAGTTAACAATGGTTTCTTGTGAAATTGTGGACAATTAAGATCCACTAACAAAGCATTCTATCCCACTGATATTAACATTTTCAGTTTGTGTTGTTAATGTCAGCTAAAACAGTCGCTGTATGGCTGACTAGCGTGTTAGCTTCCACAAGGATGGTGTTACTTTCCAACAAGCTCACAGTGATCTTTCTACCACAGGTGAGAGAAAATAACAGATAATAACTTCTAAAACCAACTCTTTAAATATTCAGAACTACCCCTTTAATGTACCCCTTTAACTACCCCTTTTTAATCCAATTGATTTTCCCTTGGAACACAGAATTCCAAGTATGGAAGGACAGCACATTCCTGGTGCTTTCCATCCACACTCAGGTCCTGCCTCTTCCTTGAATTGTTCATGTCATTAAAATTCTTCCGTATCCTGAACCTGGGTTCCATCCACACACACAGATTATGATAGCTAAAATATCACATTTACAACGTGGTTGGATATATGTCTGTTAGGATTATTAAAACATTGCTGAACAGTCAAAAAACTTCTTAAAGTCTTCCTTGAAAACGTGCACCATTCAGTTTGGACATATGTTGCTCACGTGGGGGAAAACAAAACCTAATCAGAGCCTTATAACTTCCTGTCTGTCTCTGTTTGGCTAGATCTGCTCAGTACAGGAGAAACCAAAATGCCTTCGCCATGACAGTTTCCGGAACTTAGCTGAGGTTAAAAGGAAGCAAACAGCTTCCTGATGCAAGAGAGTGGTGTGTGCTGCCTGTAAATGATCTGGCTACGACACACAGGGGCGGCCACCATGTCGAGGCGAGCCGTTTCAACATTTAGAGGACTGTATGTTATGCTTTTAATAGGCTTTGTAGTTCTCTCAGAAGGGCATTGCGTTACTAATTAGTTCCCACCACAAAGTAGGTCCAGAAAGGTATTTAAGAGCGGTTCTCATCACATGATTATAAATAGGATTTAACATAAAGTCCTTATTCATAATTATAAATTACATACCAAAGCCTCATAGAGGATTAGTCCTGCACTGATGAAAATATATTTAAAGAAGTAAGAATTTGCATTTTTATTATCAAGCCAAGCTTCTTACTGGATGTCTGCAAATGGAACAGGGGAATAAAATCAGTCTTGGCAGAACTGGTGACCGAATCGGTGCCGAAATTTTAGTGTGACAAACCTATTCTTGAAAGTGACATTCTTCCCGAGTTCTTTCAAGTTATTCGCGCATACATGCTACTATGAGTGCAGGTATTCGGCAGAGTGGTGAAACAGAGCAGACATGATGAATGGATTTGTCATGTGCATGCTAACCTGCGCTCTGTAATCTCCGTGCCCGGTTTTGTTGACCGAGCACACACGTGTAAAGTTTAACCAGGCTCTGGAATATAGTTATGTAACACAAAGATTTTTCCATGCAAACACAGAAAAGTTTTACCTCTCAAAAACAAAAGGCAAACACAAACACAGCTAAAGAAGGAAACACTATCACAGTTTGCATAAGCGGAGATGGTTACTATAGCAACGTTCGAGGACTGTTATCAGAGAAGGTCAGTATATTCCCTTTGATGGTCCTGTGTGTTTATTATTTCTCAACTTATGTGACCTGATTTCAACCAAATGCAAAGAAACTGAGATATGTAGCCCAACCTACATCCCACTTGAACTCAAAAAACACTGAATCACAATGTCCTGTTTATTTACTGAAATATCAAGTATTAATAGTAACCACAGGAAACTGACAGTTACAGTGACTCATAAATCTATTACTAACGCTTGAACTTTTTCACATTTTGTGTGGAGATGAAAACTAACCCTGCGTGCAATCCCCACGGAGAAACATGGTGGTGATAGTATCATGCTGTGGGTATGCTTTTCTTCAGCAGGTATAGAGAAGCTGGTAGGACGATGCATGCTTCCAAATCTAGGGCAACACTGGAAGAAAACCAGTTTGAGACAGGACAACAGCTCCATATATACAGTTAGTGCTACAACAGAAAGGGTTAGAGCACATCATTTCATGTGTTTGAATGGCCTAGTCAAAGTTCAGCTCAAATCTAATATGGGGCAAGACTTGAAATTTGATGTTCACAGAGACTCCCCATCCAATCTGCTTGAGCTGGGTTGTTTTTGGACATAAGTAACAGAAATATCAATCTCTTGATGTGCAGACCTGGTAGAGACCTACCCCATGTATGGAATTGTCTCAACATAAATTTGGTTCGGTTGGCAAAGATGGCTGCTTCCAGTGCTGGTGTTTTTGGAAGACAGGAGAAGCCTGACTCTCTGTGGTGCGATGACATCCAACCGGTTCTGCTAAATATTTTTTTCCACTTCCTAACGCTCCCATTCTGTTCCCCGTCCAGGCGAAACTCAAAGTGCCTTGCAAAAAGATTCAAAAACCTTGACTTTTTTCATATCTTATGTCGTTAGGACCTCAAACCTCAGTGTATCTTATTGGGATTTTATGTGACATACCAACATGAGGTAGTGCACATCACAGGACTAAATTATTGCTTTTCCATTCTACAGTCCCTCCGGTTTTTCATGATTTTGTGATCATGGAAATTCACGCAAAATCAACAAATCCCCGCGTTTTTTCACACTAATGCATGATTATGAGTTTATTGTAAATTTTCTGCAAAAATGGTCAAAAACACTGGGTTTAAGTGACTGCTAACCTGCAGGTGGCAGCATTCCTTGCTTCTCCTTACTCCTGCCTCAGCCTTACTTGGTGTCAAGTTATAGTCCGCGATCGATATGGCGAGGAACACAAATCAAACTATTTAAATTCTTTAAAGAATAAAAATGTTTGTGTGTCCAAGCTGTCTGATTGTTAACTTTTTTCTCATCTTTCTTTTTCTTCAATATTTAGATTTTGGAAGGGGTTTAACAAGTGGAAAAAAAAAAATCATAAAATTAGAATAATAAAATCAGTGATTTCGATTGCAAAAATTCACAAAAGCAATCACGAAATCCTTGGAAGGACTGATTTTTGCCCAATTTGTATTCTTTTCCGTTGTTAGCCCTGATTGGCCTCCCTGTTCCTGCTGAAAAAAAGCCTCTCCACAGCATGATGCTACCACTACCATGTTTACCACAGGGATAGTATTTTAAAGGCGCATATAGCTTGAAGTAAACTCCCACATGAGTTGTGGATCACTGCAGCTCCTCCAGGGCTAATGGGCTTCTCAACTGCCCATGCTGTCAGCTTTTAAACGCAAATGCCCATGTCTTCGTACTGTTACACTTGTGGACTGGCTTACATAACTCCTGAAGGCAATTGAATGCAACAAATTTTAATTAGGGGTATCAGAGTGAAGAAACTGAATACAAAAACATGCCATGTTTTTTTTTACAAAACAGTCAATGAAAGAAAGGTATGGAAGCCCATTTCTGTCATGGAAGAAAAAATAAAAGCCCAACAGGAAGTCGTAATTATAAGTTTTCAAGTCAGAATAATGAGAGAAAAAGTCATAATTAAGGGTTTTAAAGTCATAATTCCAAGTTTCATGAGTAGTGCCTCTGACGCTTGAAATTGCAACTTTTAAAACTCGTAAGTAATGTTTTATTTTCATAATTATGATTTTAAAACTCTGTTATGACTTTAAAACTCATATTTATGACTTTTATTCTCGTAATTCTGACTTGAAAAATCACAATTACAATTTAAAAATCAGCATTCTGACTTTAAATCGCAAAATTATAACTTTTATCTTTGTAATTCTGCCTTGAAAGCTCATAATTATGACTTTCTGTTGGACTTTTATTTTTTCTTTCTTGGCAGAACTGGTCTTCCACAGAACAGTAAATAATTACAAAAGTTCCCTTTTGTTGTATCTGATAAACCCTTAATTGACATCTTTGCTGGCAGACGAGTGCAGAAGCGTTTAACTACCAGAGGTTTGAAGTGAAGACAGAAACCTGCAACAAAGGAGAAGGTAAGATTGTCTGTGAAAAGGTCAGGTTGCAGGAGAAGAAACCTGGCTATCTGAATCAACAACCTGTGCTTGAAGGCCAGATTTGCCCCATTCTAGTATTGTTGTTGGGGGGCTCCACACAATCTTTCCGAGGGCTGCAAATGACCCCTGGGCCGCACTTTGGACATCGTTGGTTTAAGCATTCCTTTGCACACATAAACCGCATTTAGAGAACAGTCATATTTAGCAGAACGGCATTTTAATGAAAGATTAACACCTGACTAATCTTTTACCTTCCTGTGCACAGGACGTCGTTAGGATTACGATGGTTTGCTGTGCTGGAGAATAAAGAAGGATCCTCATTGTTTTCAGCCATGTGCGTTCCATATTCATACAGGACTCTGTTGTTCTATATCTATCTTTCCCAGCAGCACATAACTGGATTCTATTCAACCGTGAAGCTGTTGTCTGTGCAGCTCCTCCAGAGTTACCTCTTGGCTGTTTCTCTGATTAATGCTCTTGGGTCTGTGTGACGTACAGTAACGTGGATTGTTCCAACTAGACTATAAAGGTCCAACTGATGATCAGATCTCCACAGGCATCCCTGGATTTGTGAGTAAGTTTGTTGCCAAAATAACTCTACCCTCTCATTTTCAAACTGCTGTGAATACTGTGGCTTAGTGTAAACTTTCCATGCCTGAATCGCTCACTTATTCTCAGCTCAAATGTTTATCTGTAACCGAAAACTAAACAAACGTCATGGAAACACACCTCCTGTTCTTACATTTCACAACATACGCTCTGACCGAAGGGAAAGCTTAGGCTGTCTTTTCAACATATTACTAAAGAACAGGTGTTACAAAAGCATCCAACTTGGCCTTCAGTTCCTTATAGGTGCATATTAATAAAATGGCTCCACACATGTTGAGGAAAATACTGAGAACAGGCCTTGCATTGCTATCTATGGTTCTCCATGTTCTGTTACCTTTGCTGTTTACTGAGCTGAGGGTGCTGAGTCATGCCAGGTTGTACATGGGTTGGATTACCTGCAGGAAGACACACCTGCAGCCTCTGAACAGAAACATCCTAACAGCAGCCCCAGCTGAGCAAGCACAGCTCCAGAACCCTGCCTTATGAGCTCCACAGTCTATGAGAACTCATTTGGATCTGCGACAATATGAGATCATTTCTGTTCTCATTGTTTGCTTTAATAAAGCAGGCTCTGAGGCTCAAACATTCTGTGGATTTACATTATGATTTCCAGACTAAAGCCTCTGCGTCTGCGCAGACAACGTTTCCTCCTGGCTGTTTGTGTCTCTCTCGTGAAACAGCACATCTAAGCTCCTTAAAATGACACATTATGACTTGTTTTGCTGTTCCTTGTCGGGACAGAGGCTGGCACATACAAGCAGGTAAAGATATAGAAATAAGGACAATTTGCAGTAATCCTAGTATTACTTGTTAACAGGTTGCAATGTGGGAACTAGTGCATATACAGCATCTTGATATAGTTGTGCATTTTGTGAAGTGGAATGGTTTCCATCATATTTCACAAATGCACATGCAGCAGTCTTTACTCTAATACCCCTTAATGAAATCCTAGAAGGGAAGCAATAAAATATCCAGTTTGCCACAAATCATGTATGGAACAATGCATGTGAAATGTTTTGTGTGGCAGAAAACTAACACTGCAAATCACCCTGAGCACACTCTCTATACTGTAAAACATGGCGGAGGCAGTATCATGCTGTGGGGATGTTGATTGGAGTTGTTGGGAAGATGGATGGAGCTAAATACAGCAAATTCTGGTAGAAATACTATTAGAGGCAGCAGTTGTGACTGGTAGAGATGGGCAGATCAATCCAAAATATCGATGATATCGATACCAAGTCGATATCAGTATCGGATCGATACCAGTGTGGTAAGATCAATGCTTTAGTTTAAGATTCCATCTTGAAATTTCAACTCAACTCTACCTCAAAAAAGATTTTGATTTGATTTGTTCTCAAATGATATTTTTTATACTTTGTTTGTTTAGGAAAAAAAAATGGAAACAAATTTGTTTTGTTTTTCTATTGTTTCTGTTTTTCATGCTGATATGTTATTAAAGTATGTAGACACCCATAAACTGTGTCCAAATTCTGCCCTAGGTTTTAACAAAATAATTCAAAGGAAAAACTATAAAAACACCTAAAAGTCAGAAGTTCGATTATATATCAAATTTAAGTAAAAAGTATCATTATCGGTATTGGCATTGGCGATATTAGCCCTGTATTTACTCGGTATCAAAATTATGCAGTCTCGCACAACTCTGGTGACTGGGGCAAAGGTTCACCCTCTGCAGAACAACAGCCCTAAATGTACAAGCACAGCTAAAATGCCATGAGAAAAAAAGAGCTAAGTTTAAACATGCTTTTTGATCATTTGTCAGTATCTGTCAGTTTGTCTGAAGTAGCTGTTAGAGGGGAGTCAGATCTCGCTTTAAAATCTTGTGAATTCATGTGGAAACTCATCCTGATTCGAACCGGACAGATTAGAACAGAAAAAGGAAATAAAGTCATCTTTCTAAAACACTGCAGAGAACTGTGTTGTCATATAAGATTTGTCATCACTGAGTTATGTGAAAAAAAACCCAACTCCTCTAACAGTGAACTTTGACCTGAACCATGTGTTCAAACAAGAATCATTTCCTGGATGAGTTGTCCAATCATTGTTTGGATGTCAGTTTGGAATGTAAACTCTCACTATCAGGCGCACAAATGAGTCATCAAGGTTTTGACACTCTGGGATCTTTATTGTACTTCCAGGCGATAATCATAAATTACTGACGATAAAGATATAATAATACAAGCTAAAAGACCAGCGCGTTTGTAATCTACATGAATAAAGGTGAAATAAAAAGTAAAACAATAGGCATGTTTAAAGATGTTATTTAAAGGGATATGGTAAGAAGGGAACTTATGTAATTTACAATAAAATGTTTAAGGATGAGTACTTTACAACTCCAAGTATACAACATTTGGCAGGTTAGCCAATTTAGGATCAAAAGTAAAAATGAAATGAAAATCAAATTCTTTAACAGGTGAAATAATGTGTTTATGTTGGGCCTTCTGTTTAGAGTAACTACATTATGTGAAAAATAGTTTGATTCAAGTGAATGTTACTAAAACATGTATCCAGAAATGTATTGTAATATCATAAATATTAAAATATGTAATGAAAACAGATTTATTTTTTGGTAATTCTGAAGGATAACTATGCAGTAGTCGTTCTTCAGATTAGGGGACGATTGAAAGTAGAGCAGCACTCGTCTTACACCTCTAGTATAATTTTCTTCCAGTCTCCGTTCAGTCTCCATGGTAACCAACTGTTATACTGACTAATAGATGGTGGTAGTCCGCAATAGTTCCATTACTACATTCAGCACAGCATCGATACTTCTGGCTGCAGATCCTCTGCTTTGTTGTCTGGATGGAAGGTAACTAGTTGCCAGGCTGCTTGTAAGTCCAGCTTCACTCAAACACATCACCACGAAGCAAAAACTCAACACACTTTTATTTGTGGGTTTGTATGTGGTGTGACCACTTTCTTCCAGTCATCCACACACTGTCTGGTAATTATCAGAAATCAGGTCACGGAGGTAAATGGTCCAGCATAAAAACCCAGACCAAAATTTTCAATATGTACGTAGCCTCATCAGTACGTTCTGGGTCAAAAATTAGACTTTATGTTGAGACTGTGGACACAGCTCTTGCTTCAGTTTTGTAAGGACCTAGAAGACTACAATTATAAACCTTGTCCGGATCCACAAAACACATCTGGACTGGACAACCAAACTCCCATGATTTCAATCTACAGTTCTGTGGAAGCACAGAACCCGTGGGGCAGGATGAAAGCTGCACTGCTCCTCCTGAATCCTAGTATCCATAATCGGTCTTGGCCTCCTTTCCTCCAACCTAGAGTAAGCCACCCAGAGATTCTGAGAAGTGTGATCTCTTCACAGGTGGAACTGTGCTATAAATAATCCAGCCACTTAGCAAAGGGACTAGCATTACCAGTTGAAAGAAGTGATGTAGTTATTTTCTGAAGCTGTGCTCAGGCTCAGGTAAAGGTTCTGATGCCTATCCTCAGCATGAACAACTTTTACATGTTCCGTTGTGCAGTAATTTAACGTTGGAAGGTTGCAAGACAGCAACTTGAAGACGACCTCTCTATGGTAGTCCTAGAGCTACTGTAAAATATTTGAGATTAGGGTTGTTAAAAAAATCTCTTTGGTCTTGAAGGCTTGGGTTGGACTTGCAGTTGGCCCTGCCCAAAACAAGACAAAAATGCAAAGAGTTGTTAACTGCAAGTAAGACAGCCAATAACCTCCCAGCACAACCCTACATAAAAAACAAACCCTGAACCATCCCTTTGAGATCACATCGTAACCTTTATGCTAACACTGTGACTGTTACTTTTACATGTTGCCATTTTATGTGAACAGACCAAAGAGTGTGTGACTGGGACTAAATGTGACAAACATACAGTTGATAGCTTTCTTACCTTGACAGTAGCATGTGAAAGAATGCTTGCTATGCATCTGAACATGTAGCAAATGTCTAGAACTTTCGCTAAAAGGCTGGGACATGTTCAGATGCAAAATGACTCAAATTTCACATTGGATTAGAATAACTTTATCTGAAAAGTTTACTTTGTTGCTTTGTCTTTAGGCTTTCATAAAAAGTCCTGACTCTTCTGTTAAATACAGACTGAAGCTGTTGAACTCTGACCAAAACTGCTTTGTTCCTAAAAATCCAGACAGATTTCAGGCTGAGTGGTTGTGCTGTTACACCTGGATGTGGTTTCTCTCACCATGTTGACAACTCTGCTACTGTGTGAGTAGTGTACCGTCCAGCACCTTGCAGTTAGAGCACATCAAAGAGCCAACTCGGGTCTCTGACACTCTGGGGTGTGAGGAGGGGGTAGTTAATCCAAAAGAACTTGGTGTACTGCCACATATGAGACATTTCCCTTTGGTCATATGTAGATATTTATGTCATATTGCTAAAAATTTGTCAGTTTTTGATTAGTAATTTTTATCCCTCTGGTTTCAGAGTAAATGACTTGTATCACCTGAGGACATCAAACTGTTCCAGTTAAACTGGCTCTAAAAGTAGCTTGACATCTTGGACAAAAACAGAAAGTGAATGGATAGAAAAACTAATTGACTTTTGCTGTGATATGTTTTCTAGACAGTAGGTAACATTTGACATATTGTTTGCTGTGTTAAACTAAAGTCATGGGACACTATACCATCTGTTAACCTGAAAACTAGTTTTGAAAGCACAGTTGTTTCTTTTTAATATTGGATTAATCCATGTACCTATCTATGGTAGGCATGCACTGTTTTAAAGGCTGAAAAACGAGGCTGGACCTTTTGGTACTGTTCTAATTTGGTACAATTTCTACGTAGCAGACAGGATCCCATTTGTTTCATTTGGTTAATATAAATCTAGGCAAGGAAAATCACATGTGGGATTCATCAAGGCTCCCCTCTCAGACCAGTTATATTCAATATCTTGATCTATGCTGATGACATACAACTCTACAGTTTTCTGTCACTTCTGGACCACAGATCCTTACAATCACTGATTTTAGGGTGTCCTTAATATTGAGTTGACAGACCAGTGTAAACTTCATCTCAATATACAAAAAAATGAAGTCAATATCTTTGGTCTCAAAATTGCAAGGGTATAGCTCAGCTTGCAACTGCATTTAAAGAGGCTAAAACTTATAGATCATCCAAGAAGCTTAGCTGTAAATATTACCTCTCTATCATGATTTATAGATTTAAAAGACACAAACACAGATAGGAGGCAAGCAAGATTATGTTAAGTGGAAATATTTAAAAACCTAAATAAAAAATCAGGACATTACAGATGAGAATCATGGCGAAACCATGAACAATGGGACTGGGATGGTCTACAGCAGATGAATTGGGCGAGAAGTGCCCGAATATATAGAGAGTCCAAACCCTGTAGAAGACTGACTGATGGAGGGAGGAACCGGTGAGTCTAATTAAAAGAATGTGGAACAGCTGTGAGGAAGAATGAAAAGCTAGGAGGCTAACACAGAACTATGTAAACATAACATTACACACTTTGTGACTTAATCTATTACTAAACTGCCTACTAACTACTAAAAATCATTCAAGTTATTAAAAGAAGATGGAAAGCTTCTTCTGTGACTGGTTTAAGAAAGTCTTGAAAGAATTTTAAGATTCAGGTAAGTCCTTTCAGTTTTTGTCATCTTTTTTGATTCAAATCTATCTTCTTCACTGTGGTACAAGTCATTTCATTGGGTAAGACTATATATATATATATATATATATATATATATATATATATATATATATATATATATATATATATATATATATATATATATATAGCAAATTTGATTGCAGTTTGTAGGATTGATGCTTTTGAAAGTGAGATTGAGAACTTTTCCCACACAGACAGTAGGTTAGTAACGGTGACTTTATTCGTGGAATTTACCCCCCGTACAGAACAGTACAGTTAATCCTAATAAAAAGAAGATTTGGGGGCTGGTGGGTGGGGGCGGAGGGGTGTCATAGGAAGAGAGAAGGAGGGCTCTGTGTGTGTGTGTGTGTGTGTATGGGTCGGAGTCAAAGAGAAGAGAAATAAAGACAGCCAATTGCTGCCGTCTGAGTGCGTGGTAGAGAACAGGGGAATCAGGAAAGAATAGAAAAAGAGAACAGTGTCGAGCTGCCGGTCTTTATTCACTAATATAGCACCAGACAAGTCTTAGTTTGAGTGACCAAAATGTTTTCTTCTAGCAGTTAAATATATAAATGTCAGTCCATTCAGCAAACAGCCATATTAACGTCATGTGGACAACAACAAAGAACAGAGGAAGTTTAAAAAAATCCAAACAAATGAACAGCTACAAATAGTTACAATGCTTTGCAATAACATTCATACACCTTGAACTGACTGGGAACAGTTTGTTGTCATTTGCAGCTTTGTTTTTTTTTTGACTCATTAATGAATATTTGGGAAAAATAGAGCGGTCTAATCTCCCCAGTTAAACTGGGGCATTACAAGAAGTTATGAAATATCTAGAGTAGATGCAGGCTACAGACGGTGAGGATGATCTGCTTCTTTTCATCAGCCGACTGCTGGACCAGGAGTTTTAGTTTTAGTCACATTTCCAGATTCAAGTCCTGACAAAAAAAAGTGTATGAAAAGGTTTTAAATTTTATTACTTGGATTGTTTAGACATAGAAACAAACATGTTGCACCTCACAAATCCACTTATTTGAAACTCTTCTACCATTTTCCTTCCACTTCATGATAATCCATTATGTTGTGTAACTTTATCACATAAACTACATGAATGCTTGTGTTTGTAGCAGGATAAATCATGAAACAGCTCAATGGATTTCAATATTTTTGAAAGGCACCATATGTTGGCACAATAAAACAATTGATATGATGAAGGGACATGCAGCAACTATTTAAAATTTCTCAGTGCCTATGAAGCATTTGTTGGGATTGCAGAGCGGCACATCGTGCAGGAGTTGCACGTTCTTTGTAGCTTTGGTGCTGAGAAGAAGCTGCGTCATGTTTTGAATTACACCGTAGAGACTCACGACAGTTTGCCTCATTCAGCTGACAATGATTAGGAATCCTTTCACCAGCAGTGAAAATAACGAGGTTTACATTCCATCAGCAGGTACAATGCTGTAAAAAGTGTTTATTCCATCAAAAATATATTCTATTTTTGCCTTTTTGGTTTCAGAGCATCAAAAAAAAAAATGGTAATATTGGATAAATAAGACAAAATGCAGTCTAAAAAGAATGATTTAATTTATTGTCTGAACTAACCTGGCTCTGTGTGAATCAGTAATGTGTTCTAAATATAGTAGAAAGATGTGCCACCCTTGGTTTTCGTACTTTATCTGATAAAAAATTGATCTAAAATGTATAAGTGTGAGAAACACCCCAGCAAAAACAGCTTAAACCTGTAAGGAAACAAACACATTTTGACAGCATTGCAACTACAAATCCTTTTAAGGTCGGTTCTCCATACGTGCTGCTGCTACAGCTTTTCGTCTGAACAGCAAGGACATGTCGTGCCCCATCATTTGAAGGACAGCTGCTGATGGAGCAGCTCCATCTGAGACTGGATCTTTGCTTGCTGAGAACTTCAGCTGCGTTCACGTTGCAGAAATCTTGGCTCTGAACAAAGCCTGGTGACCTACTAACCGAAATAGAAATGTTCTCCATTTGTCGAGACCGGGAGAGTCTTTAAGTGGTTACCAACATGGTGCGCCACTCATGAGATGAGGTGTTCTCGTGAAAAACCTGAACCCGTTTCTTCTTCAAACACAACTTTGTAGTGGTGTATAACTCCTTTTGAAACTATTTTTTAAATTATTATTACCTTAAAAAAAAAAACAAACACCATTAATGGTTATTTGCAGAACTTAATTACCAAATTACTGCCATAAAATATATGAGCAGACAGAGGAAAAAAGGTCTCATATGGCCTGAAAATGCTGCAGATGATTACAAATCACTGAAGCTTTTGATCTTGTTGCTAAAAATGGGTAATAAAGTGGGATTGTTTTTAGCCGCTCTCTCATTCTATATATTAAGGTATACATAAACAGCATATTTTGTCTTCTCTTCTGTAATTCACCCATATGTACAGTTGCTTTTTCACTTTGCTGTGATAAAATCGCAAAATTATTTCACAAGAACTTGCTGTCATAGATTTTATACAGTTGTGCATAATTTTGATGCAGGAGAAAAAAAAAAGATACATGGTTTTCAAAATTGTCAGCAAATTAAAATCTGAAATGTGTGGTGTGCATTTGTATTCAGCCCCTGAGTCAGTAACTTGAAGACACTTTTACAGTAGTCTCTTGGCGTATCTGCCAACTTTGCACACCTATATATTGCAATGTTTGATCATTTTTTGCAAAACACACCTCAAATTCATTTATTTTTAAGCCTTGCCACAGATTCTCAATTAGATTTAGGTCTGGCCTTTGACTGGGCAATTCTAAAACAAAAATATGTGGATATCTAACAATTGCAGCTGTGGTTGTAGGTTTAGGGTCTTTCTGCTGGAAGGTGAACCTCCATCCCAAATCTTACATTTTTTTCCTGCCTTCTAGGATTTTCCTGTATTTAGTTCAGTCCAACTTACTATAAATTAAACATTTTCTCTGTACCTGACGAAAAGCATCCCCATAGCATGATACTGCCACCACCACTATGGTGATGGGGCACCTCCCTCTACTTTTTTGTTATACCCAACACATGCCGGGTGTCCATCTTTAAACGGATACCTGGCATGTCCGTTTTAAAGATGGACATGCTGGGTCCATCTTTAAGTGTTCTATCATGGAATAAAACACTTCCATGATTTAGCTTTTTTTTTTAACCCGGTGTGTAAATGAAATGTACTGCCTTAATTCTGAGAGTTTTGGGAAAAAAATGCATTCTGATCCGAAAAGGTCACGCTAAAACATTCTGGAATGTCTTATTTGGTTTTTCCAACTTTTTGTGTCCATGACAAAACAGGAAGTGGAATAAAAAATAAAAATTCACCCACATTTTGAGATTTTTATTTGTAAAAATTGGTGAAAACCGTGTACCAGTGTCCTTTCAGTGTCTCAGTGAGAAAGTTCTGGAGATAATTTAGAGAATTTTGCAAGACCTTGTATTTTTATTTTATGCAGTTTTTTAAAAAAAATTAAATGAAATTAAAATTAAAAAAAGAGCAAAAAAAAAAATAAAGACTTTTTTTTTTTAATCACATTTTTATTGTTCATTGTAATGAAACAGCATCACTGATACAAAAAAAAAAAAAAATAAAATAAAATAAAACACTCTCTAAGAAAATTACAAATCTGAATGTTTAGCCTGATCCACAGGGAGTAAAGACACTGGGAACAGCAAAAACATTGAGCCAGTGCTTCTCCGTGCCTGAGGGTCTGTAGAAAAATAAGGCCGAGATGGTTTTGCTCACCCTTCTCTCAAATCAGCATTTGCTGGTGTCTGCTTTAGAAAAGTAAAAGAAGGCCTTTTATCTGTGCCAGCACAAAATGCGTCCGTTTTTTTTTTACAGCAAAGGCTGAGGTAAAATTCTTCGAAGCTGTATGCAAAAGTGTGGGAACATATGAATCCAGACCAAGGACCTGAGATACTTAGAGGGTCAATGTGTAGTGTGGGTAGTTCTACTTCTTTGTAAGATGACCCAACCTGAGGAGGTAATGAATCTCTTACATTTAACTGAGGTTAAAAAACATTCGTAAAATCAATACTGAACATTAATGGCACCTCTTCAATAGCAAAGCTTACTCATTTTACTAAGAAATGCTTTGAGTCAAGTAAAGTTAAACAAAACAAAACTTCACCAAAGATGTTTCTAGGACAGCAATGATGCACATCGCAAGCCTCAGTAAGATAGGACCTTCAGCTATGTACGATTGTCAGGATACAGTTGGGAATTAAAATATTCTTGTGCAATTTGTTATCCTGAGGTAAAAAAAAAAAAAAAGTCCTCCTCTTACTTCCATGATTTAGCTTTTTTTTTTTTAACCCGGTGTGTAAATGAAATGTACTGCCTTAATTCTGAGAGTTTTGGGAAAAAAATGCATTCTGATCCGAAAAGGTCACGCTAAAACATGAAAATATGTATATAAGGAGAAAACATTCTACAAATGTACAAGCATCACATAGAGAAAAAAAAAAGCAAGCTACTGTCATACAGCAAGAGAAAAAAAGTCTAACACACATCCACATTTATATATAATATATATACTAAAAACAAAACAATTGATTGTAAAAGGCTTCTCAAGTACAATCCCCCCACAACCCACTCAAAGGCGATGAATGTCCGTGTACCATAAAATAAAGATTATTTACACAGCATATACAGTTGTCCAAAAAAAGACCATGTTTGTAATCCAAAGACATGCACATAATACACTATTTCATTTGAAATATCTATTTGCTTCACGTACATAGATCCACATAGGATCTATAAATGTCCACTTTGGCAGGGTGTGTTCATGACACGCAACGGCACAACGACTGAAGGTGGAATCAGACAAATCTGACCTTTTCATCAGCTACTTTACAAAAGGCACCTGTTTTGGAGGCCAAAATGTAGAGAAATAAAAAGTATGCGAAATGTGAAATCCTGTCATGATTTACAAGGTCTCCATTTAAAATGTAGATAAAAGGCATTTAACATTTGTAACAGAGTGAATTACCAGATAGTAACCAACTTTAGCTTAGTGTCTAAACCGTTTTGCTAGCCAAACAGTGAGCGACCCAGTGACTTTTTAACATATCACTTCACAAAATATCACAGTTTAAAGAATAGCTAGTTTGTGTTTTTGAGACTAATAAAAACTATGTGTTGTTCAATTTATAGCAAAAATTAAGGCAAGAAAACAAATATTTCTTATATTTATGGGCTAAGGATATGGCTAGCTGCCAGAGATGGTTGATAAACTAGCATAGCGGAAATGGAATAAGGCTTTAGCAAAGTTTCACTCAATGTGATGTTTAAGGTTAGCAATTTGGGGAAACGGATATTGATTATTTTAGCAATGTCTTACATTCATTTTAACCCCCCCTCAAAAAAAAAAACAAAAAACAAAACATATTGAAGTTATAAAAACGTAAATTTGAGTTCATTTGTAAAAATATGAAAATGGTTTTGTGAGTAAACAGCTCGCCGATTCCTAGCAGAGTATCGCCTGGTAGCTGTGACATTAGCTTCATATGTAGCATTCTCACAAGAGAGCTTTTTTTAGCTACATAAATGACCTCCCAGATATATAAAGTATAAAAGAACAATAGCTCAATATCTGGTAAAAATATATTGGATTTAAATTTGTACTAACTTTAAAATTAGGCAAAGAGGATAGTATGGATAGTGTGAAGTAAGCAACCGAGATACAACAGCTGAAATGGGAAGATGCATCAATTTGACGTTTAAATGTTAGATTTGTTAAAATTATTGGTAATTATTTGAGGTTATAAAACTAAACGCTTTGCAAAAGCTAATATTATTTGTGGTGTTTTCTAATTGTGAAAAACACAATAGCAAATCAAGTTACTTCTTAAAAACCCATCAAGTACAAGGTATGAGAAAGTGATTTAGCATACACCTATTGATTAGTTTAGGACTTAACAAGACTATTCAGCCGGAAATTGAATATAGAAGACATCATTACTATGTTTAAGTCCTTCACTGATTTCTCCAAAAATCATAGTTCATTAGTTTTATTTGTAAACAGTTAAATCTGATGTGTGAATTTTTAAAAATTGTAAAATGTTTTTTTTGACTAAATGTCTCCACATATGTCTGTTGTGCCCCTACTTATGCAGTTTTGGCTCAGTTGAACCATGGCATTCCACTGATGTACAGTTATCTCAAATCTGAGGCTAGAAATATAAGTTTCTTCTATTCTTCCAAGTAGACAAAAAATCCAACTAGACCACATCATGAAACTGGAATTACATCACTTGCCAGCTTCAAACTTAAAACCAGTGTGGCCATCGCACATATATCGGGGATCTAGTTTAACTAATGGACTCTTCCTCGTGACATAATTTCCAAATCCAAGCTCCAATTTTCAAAAAAGCTAGCCGGTTTTAGCCTAGTATCAGCAGGTAGCTGTGAAGGTAACTTCAAATGTAGTATTCACATGATGAAATTTTTAGCTACATTAAAAATACACAGCCTGTGCATTCATAACAAGTGAAGAGAATAGATAAGGATATTTATCTAAAAAAACAACAACAAAAAAAAACCTTTAAATATTTAGATAAACTATTTCAGCTTCCTTTTATGAAAACTCTACTTACCTTTTGCATTTTTCAGCTAATTTCAAGTTAACTATGTGTAAAAGTAACACAAACGATTCTACGTCCAGCTGTCTAGCCCTACATTAAGTGCCTGATAGGTTATTCCAACATGCATATTGCTTGAAATGACCGTTCATCTTCACATAACCTGAATAACTGAGAGCCCTAATAGGTCAGCTGATATTATGTACAATGTTACTTAATGCAGGAGCTGCAAGTGATTAAGTTCATCCATCCCCTCCATGTTCAGAGCTCTTTATGACACTAATACTGAAAGGACCTTCTTGTTCACAGCTGACCAAGACGATCATCCATGATAAATGCAGACTTTGGCAAGGTTTCTGATAATCTGTTAATCTGCTGATCAACCAATTTAGGGGAAAAAGGCATTATTTTCCTGCTTAACTGTCTTTGTTGATTATTTCATGGACAGCAGCTTAAAAAATACATGGTTTGATATGTGTGCATATTTTTATATAGGTGGGGGTGTTTATTGCATTTCCACATAAACTGAAAAGTAATTGAAGTGCTTAGCTTTTTTATGGGTTATGACACACTCCATTTGTAAATGTAGCTTAATTTTAGAGGGAAAAAAATAGGGGGGGAAACAGCATCACCTTTCCGGCCCTGCGGTCCAATCATAATGCTGTTCTTCAAGTGAAAGCTTGCTCAGTATCTTCACAGCTGGAGGTACGATATCTTCATCATAATGATGATTCCAGACTGTCTGTAATGGCGTATTACTTCAAAGTCTGAAGTTGTTACATTCTAAAATACAAAGAAAAGAAAAAAAAAAAAGATGTCCACCAAATGATGTTCTGAGGATGCAGCACATCCAGTCGATACCGTTAAGATTTTCTGAACAATTCAATCAAGGAAAGTAGCACAGAACTTGTGGTGTGGTTGGAAAAGGATTGCTGCTATTTTAAATATGAATCCAACATTGGAAAGGAGGGGACTTTAATGGCCATTGCCAGAGCCGGATGGGTTATGGACCCAGTCGAGAACGATAAGCGACAAGCTGCCAAACATGAAGACTACTCCCACGGCAAGGAAGACTGACGCCTGGGGAGAAAGAGACAGGAACAAGAAGGAATTCTGGGTGAGCAGGCGCATAATATATTCCCTGCCTTTTGGTGGAAAAAAACAGAAAGCTGAGATGGGAGAATAAACTCAGTGGCGGTGCACACTTACCGAAATCTTCTGCCAGGAGTTAAATGGTAATGACTTAACCAGACGGAGGTAGAAGGCAGCAGGAAGGATGAAGATTAGCATTGTAGCTGCAGAGGCACCTGCAAATAGATGGGAAGAAGGGTTCATTAAAGCATGGAATAGCAGGTTGCACTCAACGGGTACAATTTATGGTGAGTGAGGACTAGAATTTTTTGCATATTGTGGCTGACAATACTGTAGCAGTTTACAATTTAATTGTAGGTTAGACTGGAGTAGTTTTCCCTTTGCTTCAGCAGATATCCCTTAACTTCCTAACTGCCTCCCCTCCTACAGAATGTGCCCTATTAGATATTGAGTGAGCAAGCAGAAAAGCTGACAAAATGCTCCTCCTGCCAAACTAAAAATGCACCGAGGACAGTCATGACTTGCAGAGCGAGACCCTTGACAATTTAGGTTGCGGTTCTTCCTGCTCTAAGCAAAAAAGTAGGGCACATCCTTCTCTTTGAGTGGAGAAGGATTTAAAGACTCGGCTATTTTTAGTGTTGAGGTGTCTTTTTGCAAGTATCAAAAGAGGCTTCAACCATCTGCTGTTTGTAGCTCACGTGTTCACCCAACGGATAGACTAATGAAAGAAACTGTGAGTCAGGACCTACCGATGAAGCCGAAGATGTCCCTGATGGTGGGAACGAAGATGACCAGCATGTTGTTGAAGGCCAGGATGAGGGCGGCGATCACCATGTGGCGGGTCCAGCTGAAGTCCCGGCCTCTGAAGAGCAACGTGGTGATGGAGGAGCGGATCTGGGAGGAAACAAGGCCCGCGCGTTTAGCTTTTGCACTTGTCAGTAACATTGTCACATCTAAAACCTTTGAGATCCAATTGAGATAAGAGTGGAGGTTTCACGAACACAAATGTGAATTTTGAGGTGTTTTAAGTTAGCGTGTGTTCACCCTCTTCGAACTTTTTCACCTTTTCACATCAGAACTGCAAATATTAACGTCTTTCATGGAGGGTTTATGTGAAAGACCAACAGAGTACCTCATAAGTGGCATGCTTTTATATTTAGACTACCCTCTGCCAACCGTAAGACTTTGTTCCTTCTATATAGACATTAGAATAATGTCCCCTTTCTCAGACCTGGTGTCTACCGGTCTGTTCCTGAACTGGGTGTGTTTGTTTATGTAAAGGAGGGAGGTAAACTATCAGATCCCAGCTAAGACACCTTTTTGCTCCTGAGCTAGGGGCCAACTGTTAAGCCTCTTCACTGGGTGAAAGGTTGTGGGGATCAGGAGAAACCCGAGGCACTGTTGATTGGCGGGTCACGGGGGGAAAGGTAGAAAGGAAGCGGTGCTTTAGGCGAGGGATTATCTCCCACGGTGCAATGGAACTATGAGGTTGCATCAGCCGCTAGTGAGAAATGGGCGGGCTGAAAGTGTAGGGAGGGAGGGAGTGTTGGCAGTGTTCATTCTTACTCATCGTTCTGCTTTACCTTTTTTACCCAAGAGTCTCACGTTAAAACGACTGATCAATCGTGACTTGCACATCTCACAGAGGCCAGATGTTATCAAATCTCCTCCACTAATGGCACAGTTTTAAGTCTGTCTTTAAGAAATAGTTTATTTATGCTTCACTGCTAGGTAAAAAAATCTAATTAACTTGATTTTCTGTGCTGCCACATGAACTGAGTCACCTCTATCATGAGGCACCAATGATATTCTTGCACCGTTGCATTCACTGCCAAGAAGTTGTCTCCATTTGTTCCAAAACTAAGATCATCCAACAAAAGCGAAGATATCCCCAAAAGTTCTAAACCTGACACCCCATCTGTCAGCCTCCCTCCCTCCTTCCCAGGGGTTTGTGCATAATTTGGTCGGCCTGAAAAACTCGAGCATGGATGCTGCATTTCTCTCCAAGGCACCAAACCATTCAGCACAGGCTTGCTACCTGGCGCGAAGCCTTTAGAGTTCACCGTGTGATATTTACACACTCTTTGCTCCTTAGTATTTACTTGTAGAGCCAAACTGAGCTGGACACATCTGGCTTTGGCCGGTTGGAAACAAACCAAGGACAAGGTGTCTGCTGCATGGGCTTGTCCACATGCGTCAAATTTTCACTGTACACTTGAGTAAAGTGAAACAAAAACTGTATACACTGAGGCTGTTGTTAGATCTAAGCAATATTTCTGCTATCTGTTTCGTTGAATGAAATGTGTGATTCAAGTGTCTGCACACAAGGCAAGTGAGAATTGAAAGTATCGACAGCAACAGTAAAAAGTCCCTTACAAGTAAAAATATCAACAGGAAAGTCACCTCAATGTGTTTATGGGCTAAAGAAGCACTGAAGCATCAATGGAAACCAGACACCCATATAAGAACATTTTGAACAGAAGTAGTTCCCTTTTTCAACCAAAACAAACACAAGGGCCCAATGGATAGAATGATGAGCCCTCTAGTGGTGACACTGGCTCTCTGCAGGGCCAACTAACCAAAGGGAGGGTGCAAAACACTGACTGCACTGTTTTCAGGAGATTTAATATTTGGAAGGGCCTCGGAGTGGGTGGGTATACAGTTATTTTAGGTAATTCCCTGAATTAAATAAATAAAAAAAATTAAATCAGACAGTTTTTAGTTTAGTTTCTTTAGTTTTTAAAAGCAAATAAAAACTTTTTTATTTTAATGTCTCTGATATAATTTAATGTATTTGTGGAATTCAAATTTATGTTTAATCAATAATTCTAACAAACCACATTATTTTTAGCCCCCCCCCCCAAAAAAAAAAAAAAAAAAAATTACATGTTTTATGTTAATCGTTTAATACAATTCTAAGCAAGACGATCTGCATTTGGTATTGCTGAATTTAAAATTGATTTTAATGCCTTTAATAATCTTTTCCATGCATTTTTTTGATTTTAGATTTAATTATAAGAATTTTAATGACCTGTGTTTATTCATTTGTTTTATGGCTAATTTTTCAGTTTGTTAAAAGTATAATTATTGCCCACAAATAATGTTTAATTTTTTATTTTATTTCAACTAATTATCAGTTTTCAGTTTTACCAAGTTAGGAATTAATTTCAGTAATGACAAAAATTATTTAGCTGATTAAATGTTTTAGATAACATTTTACATTTAATCACAAAAAGCAATTTTCTTATATTTATGAAAGTACCCTTTCAGTGTCTAAAAATTTGGGAACTTTCACGTTTCTATATCTATCTCACGTTTCCTCGGTTCTACATTTTGATGCTTTTATTAATGGCCTTACATAAAAGTATTCTAAATGTCTTACAAAAACAAAAATTTAATGTTTATGATAGTAAGATCACAGCGGTGGTGCTGGCCTTCACCCATGGCCCTACTGGCCTGGGAACTTGGACATGTCTGCCTCCACACAAAGCCCTTTCATTATGTATCAGATCCGAGGAAAAGCCTTGTGTGATCTGGCTCCCGTTAGCATCTACCCTTCACGTGACCGCACACCCTTGCACACATGTGCAAGGGTGTGTTTTAGGTTACACACACATACATGTATTGTCTCTGCTCACATTTACTGCGTTACCACAGGAGCCAAGCACAGTCACAGACAAAGCTAACGTTAATCTCTCTCTGAAGGTCAGCAGCGTTTTCCTTTAAAATATGCCAGGTGGATTCAGGAGGCCGAATGGAAACTTGGCAGAACAACGGTGAGACAAAGCAGTTCTTTAGATTCAATGCCTCACATTCTTCTTTATCAGTCTACCCACTGTGCAGTAGCAGCAGTTTAATTTACAGAATGAATAGTTATGGTGAGTTAATGAAACATTCCTAACTCTGCACACCTGCGTCTCTCGAAAAGGAATGCCATCTACCAGTCAAATACTGCGCTCTCTCAGCAAGACTGGTTAAGCCAGCTCATTTATTTATAAGCTGACATTGATAAGTTCATCATTAGAACTAATTTACGTAAAAAGCCAGTGACTCATGTCTTCTTATAGCTGCAGGTGTATAGTTAAAAGCCAGTTTTGAAAGCACTCTCAAAACAGGAGTATGTTGTACGCGTTTTTGGTAAGTCTGCTTTTGTGCATCCCAATTGTGCTCATATCAAATTTCTATGTCCTTGGAAAGTAAGGCTTCTTCCTGTAAACATCTCCATATACCTGTGACAATTTAAAGCTCAGTGTGGAGATAAAACTTGTACTTGAAAGTAATGTCCATGCTTTATTTTACAAAATAATTTAGGTGTCAAGATGAAGAAATTAATTAATTTGTTTTTTATTTGCTATGTTCCACTTTCTAAAAGCACTATGAGCAAGTATTAACTTTAGCTTCATCTCAATTATTATTCAATTTATTTTTTTCAAAAAAGGGGTAGTTGATATCTTTCTTCCTTAGCATGAAAATAAAACTTTCCCTGAAGTCCCTCCCCAATTCTTTGCTATAAAAAAAAACAACATAGCTGTCAAAACTAAGAAATTAAGTGTTTCTCTTTTGCCAGGTGCCGCTTCTTACAAACACTACAAAAATCCCAAAAGCTAAGTATTAGGTTTAGCTCCAGGAACTGATTTTATTCCATCAATTTTTGTCAAAAAGAGGCTAAGTTTGTGGTTTAAACAGCTGGCTATACAAACAAGTGGCTAGAATGGAAATTTGTTACACTGCTTCTCTAAAATCATTATTGATATCTTTATGCGTTTCTGTTTTTGCTGAAGTTAGCTTTATTTATATGAATGGCTGGATAACATGCAATATCATTAAAACATATATTAAGAGATAGCTAAATGGCTGTATGCACAGTCAATTTTATCTACAGGTTTTAACTAAAGCTAAAACTTGGTAGATGTAACTTATTTTAATTATTTTCATGCAAAACAAAGTACCTATCAAAACAAAATTTGGTATTTCTGCTTTGCAACTGGCATTAAAAAGGCACAAAGAGACTCAGTTAATTTCCTAGTATTTAATTAGATTAACACACATATTAACAGACAGTAACTAGCTAAAGGTTACCTCCAGCATTCAACTACCAAAACTAGCATGCTAACTATACCTACTGTTCTCTATCCTGATGTCTTTCCTCCTTGACTTCTAGTTAAAACATTTCCTGGGAAGTTAAGATTTAAAAGTTATTCTTTCTTTCAAAAGCTGTGTTAGTTTTAGTTTGAGCTAAATTAAGGTTTTCCAAATGTTTATTGGTTTGACACAGAGCTTAGCTGATTGGTAAACAGTTATTTTAAGGGGGAATGGTTGTCAGCATGTAGTTCTCTCAAAATGTGTGTTAACAGGTAATGTTTAGGTAAAACATTACATGCATAGAACATTTTAGCTGAAGCTCTTACCTACAGCTAAAATTAGCATACTTTAACTATTTAGATGCACAGAAACATTGTAATTGCTAACGTCTTTCCTTCTTGCCATAAAACAGAAATGTTTTTTTGACAATTATTTTTATCTAAAACAAAAAGTTTAGGGAAATTGTAAGTTTCTGCTTTCCTCTTTTAACAAGTCAGGTGTCACCTTTAGCAGGAGCCAAACTAATACTTTTACAGTTTGTTTGTGAAGGAGCTTAGCTAGTGTGTGGCACGTTCCGTTAAACAATTGTTCAGCTAGTCTTAGTTCTGTTAAAATGTGTAACAGCTAGTTAAAAAGTTACATGTAGAGAGCAGTTTAGCCACAGCTTTCAACTTCAACCAAAAGTAGCATTCCTCTCTGAGCTTATTGCTGATTTCTTTCCTTCTTGGCACCCTGTTAAAACTAGCGTATTTGATTAGCATCATAAGGCTACTACTTTCCCACTTAGATCGTGTTGAAACACCAACTAAGTGTATTTACTTTTCACTTTGCTTTGTTTAATAGATAATGGCAGTCAGAAGTCTTGTATATCTTAGTACTTTTAAGGTTAAATTTAAGTAGTTTAAATTCTGGTAAGACCATGTCATGACAGGCATAACCTTAGAATGCCTTTTCACCATGACTGTATTCAGATTAAAAAGTTATTTTAAAACAAAGCCTGTGCGGCCCTGTCATCATAAGCCATTTCACACAGCTCAAAGCACACCCAGAAGCTGATTTCCCAACATTACTAACACATTTCGAGGAATGAACACCCTAGTGGGGAGGACTGAAAGACAAGATATGTTGAGGAATGTACTATCCTCCCCCTGCCTGCTTCTCCTCGGTTCCCTGCCTCTGCTATCTCACAGAAGGTCAGGGTGAGGGTTTTTCCACTGCCCAGTCTGAGGCTGTAAAAGAGCTGTTAGGGTGGGAAACATGGGAGCTCTCCCACACCTTGCTTTTGTAAAAACAGCCAGAAACCCCATTGTTGGAACACAAATATCAGCTAGATAACTAAATGGTAAAACTGATTTAGAGTTCATATCCTACTGTTATGCAAAAATTGTGAAACAACACTTTTTATGAAGCAGCAGTAAGCATACTGTTACCACGGCTTCATGCCCAGCCGCAACAGCTCAGCTCTGGAAGTGAAAAAAAGTAAACTTGCTGCCCCTTACTGGCAGCCTGGTGTAATTACAACTCCAGTACCAGCACATAATGTTTTAACGTGAATGCAAGTTTGTGTGTGTATTATGTGTGTGTTCTGAAACCTAAAAGAGGCAGGAAACTTCCACTGACCAGTGGGCCTTTTTTGTTCTCCTGGTGTCAGATAAGGGACCAGCTAAAATTATCCCGTGACCATATATGGAGATGGTAGGAAGAGGGGGCACATGTGTGAATGAATAGGATGAATAGGAGTAAGACGATAAGCTTTGGTGACTGCACATCATGTGACCCAGCATGACCAGATATTGAGAAAAACGTAGACCGGAACAGCATTTGGTGCTGAAATCTTTTATAGGACATGAAATGAGTGTTGGTGCAATAAAGAGGTGTGGGCATTTACAACCACAGGCCGTATGCTTGGGTTCCTGAATGATGACAAAAGAAGTAACAACAGAACAGGATGTTCTATTTATTTACCCAAAGTGGCAGAGGGGAAAAAACCGGTCTGCCCAGAAAATGACAAAAAAAAAAAAAAAAAAAAAAAAAAAAGGCATACAAAACGGACTCTTTTAGGGAGAACCACACACACACACAAAGTGGCAGTAATGCTTAGCATTTAAAAGGGCGGTGTGTGTTTACATGTGCTTAAGTGCGCTGACGTAAATCATACTGTTACCCTTTAAATGAGTCTCCATGTTATGAAGCTGTGAAATGAAAGTGGAACAGACTGAAATCTCATGCCACATTGCAATAAGGGGAGGTATTCTGCTTCAAAAGTTCTCACTTAGTAAAAGAGAAAAATGAAAACCCAGCCAGCAGAACAGACAACACCACGGTGTTCAAAGTGACGTGTACTTACAGGGAAAAGCACGATGGGGACAGTCAGCGTGACGGCGGTGAGGACAGCCAGACGCACCAACAGCAGCATGGTGTCAAACTTGTAAACTCTGGTAAAGGTGTGCAGTAACTCGGCCTCCACATTGTCTGCAAAACACATAACAAAACAGTAATGTCACAGCTCGGGATGATAAACTTAAAGTTATCCCAAAAGTTAACAGCTAGCTTTAGCTGGAGGAGTTTAAATATAGACATTCACATGTACGAAGGACAGACAAGCTCCATAAAGAGTGCCTTTTAACTGCAGATTTTAGCTCAAGCTAAAGCTATAAAAAAAAAAAAAGCATTTCCTCACAGATTGTTTTCTGTCACTTAAAAATTTTTAAGTCAGTCTTGAATATAAACTGAGCAAATAAAAAAAAATCGCACTTTTTTAAATGATGATTTCAGTTATTAAAGGAAAACACGGTATCCAAACCAATGTGGCCCTATTGGAAAAAGTAAACCTAATAACTGGCTAAGTCACCCTTGGCATCAAGCGTTTCAATTTACTGGCAATGAGCCTTTAACGTTGCTGTGGAGGAATTTTATTCTTTGAGCCAAATTAGAGTTTTCAAGCATAAATAGCCAGTTTAAGCTCAGGGCACACTGTCCCTGACTTTGACTAGGCCACTCTAGCCCTATGTTTTTTTTTTTTTTTTTTTTTTAACATAGGCCTAGATTGGCTTAGATAGCTTTTTGCCCTTGCTACTTAGGTTTACTAGGCTCTAGTTGGCTCACGGTGCTTATGTGGATCACTGCCCTTACCATAAAAAGTGAGGTAGCCAAACAAAGCTGACAGCATGTACATGATGAGCATGGCAAGGATGGACAGGTTGGAGACGTTCTGCATTTTTTTCCTACTCCGACTGCAAACATATATACAATTAATGAATCCCATGCCACAGGTAAATGTTTGACATTTTATAAAAGTAGTAGGATAAAATGCACTCACTCTTTTAGCTCACTGTAGATAGGCAGCACCTCAGGATGGCAGACAAATGCAAAGGCCAGGATGGGTACAGTGTATGCAGTCTGTGGGTTGAAAAGAGAAATAGGAGATGACTTTTCTATTCCAAGTGTGCCAGCAGATGCTAAATAAATGGAGTTTTCACATTTAAACCACCAAATATTGACAAAGCAGGAATAAGTACATGCACCGGAGTTTTATATTCATGGAAAACATTAGAAATCAACGTGTAGTTTGTGATCCAAGAACAAAAAAAAAAATCAAATAATTTTTAGATTTCAGACTCTGGTTTATTAGTCTTGGCCATCTTTCTAGAGCCATTATGGATGGAAGGTCTAATTGGACACATTGAGCTGTACAGTCCACTATATCTAACTGAGAATCTATAGTAAGATGTAAACTGCACACAGATGCGCTCCATTCAATCTGACTGAGCTTGAGTCAGGGTAGTTGGTACACAAAAAGATCTGCTGCTGTGACTGCAGTAAAAGGTGGTCCTACAGAAGACTGACTCAGGGGGGCTGAATACAGGTGCATGCCATACTTTGCAAAGTCAGATTGTAAAAAATTTTCAGTTGTGATATTCACATTAAAACATCCAATAAAATACAGCAAAATATGTTTTATGTGACAATGTGGAAAAGTCTGAGTTGTATGTACTAAATCAGACAGCACCCACTCAGTACTTCCTAAGTAATGTTGGGTCCCTGTAGAAAGAGTAGAGACAGGTTTTTCTTTTTTTGGATGGCTCAGTACTGATTGGATGCCATGTGAGGTATGTATTCGGGTCAAAGGTGAAAAGGCTACTTGTCCTACAAAGTTTAGAAAGAGTCTGCATCCAGGTTCCTACACATTTCTATATGTGTAGGTAGCCAGATGGGAAAAACTGTAATCCTTTGTGAATCAGAGGTGGCTAAACTTTAATCCACATAGGAATACAATACTCAATGTCAAATTGTTATCATGATTTATGATCATAGAAGCCCAGACATGAATCCCTAAACACACAATGGTCCAAAACACGCCTCAAATAACCCCACCTTTTCTAAACATGTCTCGGCAAATACTTGGAATTCAGCTTACATTAGATGAAAAGGACACTTGTGAGTCAGAGAAAACGTTCTCATCCAGCATCCTTCACCTCCTACCTGTGAGTTGAAGACGAAGTATTTGGGCCTGCACATCTCCTTGTCGTCGGTGTGAGCCTCGAAGTGAACTCCCATGGTGTGATGGGCGTCCTGGGCGCTGGTTATTGCCGGGGTGATGTCAGCCCGTGAAAAGTCCATCTGCGACGTGTTGTGCCGTAGCGTGTACAGCCCAGAAATGTCAGTGGCATTCATGCTGAGGTTGGACGAGGAAAAGAAAGGAAGAGGGCAGGGTAGCTGGGTCTTCTTGTAGATAAGCTAGGGGAGGTTAAAAAAAACCCAAAAAACATGACATTGTCATCTAGGCTTTCCCAAACTATTTTGGTAATCTTAACTGAACTAAAACAGTTTAGTCTGATTAAAGTCAGACAATGAGAAAAAACACGGCATGTAAAAATTTTGTTTCAACTGTATACACGCAAATTCTTTGTCCCATTACATTCTTTTTCTGTTTATATCATTAAAAGATACCACAGGTAAAAAACCCAAAAAACATAAAAGTTTGATATTCTATTATTGCGTTATACTAATTAGCAAGCTAATGGTCTTGCTAGCTAAGTTAGCAATGTCATTTTTTGGCAGCTTGGGGGAACATGAAACACATAATGAACCCCAAAAACACAATTTGTAAGTTTGCTTGAGCAAACATGCTAGCTAGGAGCTTCAAAACGTCCACCTTCAACAGCTTACATTTAATTTAGATGGTATCCTTTAACTCTTCTTGAGATGTCAAAAACTCTGATGTGAAATAAGCCTCTACTTGATCAGTGAAGATTGCAACTAGCTTATATTAGAAGAAATGTTAGCTTAAGTTTGAAAGCACAATTAAGTTCTGTTTTAGTGGTAGCTTTTTGAATAAAATGTAGTTCAGCTTTAGTCACAATTTAGCCATCTGTAATCCTTTTAAAGTAGTTAAGGTGACTCAATCTTACTACAATTTACTTTACTGAATTTGCTTTAAATTTATTCCTAAAGGAATGCATTTTAGTGGTTCATAATTTTAGACTATTTTCATGCAAAATTATTTCACATTGACAATTCTTTCTATTACTTCCACATTATATGACTAAATTTAGACCTCACTGGATTTTATCTCCCACTTACATTTTTGTCTAATTTGGTTGACAAAAACAGGAACAAAATTTTCTCACCAACAAAATGAACTCTGGTGAGCTTTTTAACAGGTTACTGCTAAAAAGCTGAAGCTTACTGATGGTTACTGCGATTCTTCTCATTTATTTGCTTTTTCATGCAGATTCCAGGGCTTTTAACAAACACTAGCATGTTCACACAGGCTGGAAAAACTTGTTTGTATTTTGGCAAGCTACTAAGTAAGAAAGACGTGTAATCTGAAAAAAGAAAGGGAACTCGAAATCAGTCCATTGATAGTATGATGTAATAAAAATGAATTAACAGAATGCACTTGTAGGCATGGGCTGGAACGAAATTCATAAGTTTGGAGCAACCAGTGAAGGCGTAGCTCTAAATTACAAAAGAACATATTGTTTAAAAGGACTTTAAACATAGGAACAGTAGGACTTTTTAAAACCTTGACATACCTTAACAGCTAATTGATTCTTCCCTTTCTTCTACTTTTAGGGTTTAATTGTCTCAAACATTACTTGAGACATCATTTAATGTTTTTATCTCAAATTCAAACTTTTATATAGCACCATTATATTTTAAAAGAAAGTCCAATTTTGTCCAAAAATAATTTAACTGCAAATTCAGAGCACAACTTACCACAACCAGGAAGAAGACCATACAAGAAAGTGAAAAACCACTGGTGTAGCCCAGATAACCTAGATAGAAAAAAAATGAATTACTTTTTAGATTATAACCCATTTCTATTGTTAGTGTAATTACTTAGGCTTAGGTGCCTTTTTTTGCTTCATGTCTCAGTTGCATGATTTAGTATGTGAGTCTTTTGGAGTGGAGCCATTGAAAAGTCATCCTGAACACTGTGCTCATAAATTTCCTCTGAGCTGTGAAACTAACTATGGGCTTAATAGCAGTGTCACGTAACTAAAACCCCAAACAGCCACAGCTGAATAAGGACCTGACTGGGGGTGCGTTACATCTGGTTTGGCAAACATGACTCCAGGCAGAACATAAAAATCTTCGAGAGCCCCACTGAAGGTATGCAAAGCAACTGTGTGGTGAAACAGTATTTATCCTTACCCAGGTTTTTGAGGAGGGACAAAGGCAGAATAACTCCGATGGACACGAACACCACCAGGTAATTGCCGTTTAGGTACCATTCACTGCAAACAAAACGCAGGTTTAAAACCACAAGATCTAGGAAAAAAGAAAAGGAAAAAAAAGGCCAAAATTCCTGAGAGCTGTCACTCACCCTGAATTTTCCTCTAAGTGTAAGAAGGCTCGGATGACTTCAGGCAGCTCATACTTCACGATAAAGAGGTAGCTGGACATGGCTGCAAGAGGACAACAAGGACAAAGGTAGGAGGGATGTAATGCGTTGTATCTATACATGTCCCTCCTTAGTCGTTGACATATTTAAAGTAGTAAGTATCTTTGTTCACACCAGGCATTTTAATATGTGTCTTCTCATTGCGGTTAAGTTTCCTATATACAGGCTATAAAGCATTTTAAAACTAAAATGCCCACCCAGAACGTGCTCTTCAATTTTTTTTTAACAGTTAAAAATCTGAAAAATGTAAATTGCATTTTGTCTGATACCCCTGAATGAAGTAGAACCAACTGCCTTCAGAAGGCAGGGGAAGAGGAGGATTAATCAAAGAAGCAACTAAGAGGCCAATAGTAACTCTGGATGAGCTGCAGATAGCCACTGTTGGGAAACAGAACACCTACTTCTAGTGCACGCCACAAATCTGGTCATTATTGCAGAGTGAAAAAAAGAAGCTGTTTTTGAAGGGAAATTCTTGAGAAGTGCAGCAGCCGCGTAATGTAAGATGCTAGGTGTGGCAAAAGCCTCATACCCATCCCCCATGGTGGTGGCTGCATCATGCAGATTGGGACACATACTTGGTGTTAACTCAGGGGGGTTGAATACAAATGCAAACCAACATATTCACTTTTGAATCTTCAGTAGAAACTTAAAACTTGTAGAAACTTTGAAAAAACTAGCATTTTTCTCCTTCAGCTTTACAGTTTAAAATGCTAATTTGTGTCGTTCTTTTATCTGTAATCCAATTTTTTATTTCAGTTGTGGAAAGTGTCAATAACATAGCATTGTACTGTGATTAAACCCCCCCCACTTTGATGTGGTTATAGATACAATTGCATTAAAACTATCAAAAGCATGCCAAACCACACCTGAAAGGATCTGATTGTGAAAAGATGACCAAAAATACATGTTAGCATCAGGTCTGAACAGGGCCAGACAGATTTACACCTGCACAATAAATTCTGATTTACCTCCAATGTTTTGCAAGATTATCGATCCGAAGGCAGCCATTTTTCCTGGCCAACCGAACGCTTTGTACCCCAGTGTCTCATAGATCAGAGATCCTGCCCAAGCAGACAAGCAGAAACATGAAGACAATCAAGTGTGCACTTCTTCCCACTCAAAAAAAATTGTTGCAATAAAACAGGTGAATATGTCCATATCCTCATGATGCATTTTAAGTATTAACACCAACCTCCTTCTTTTGCTGTCAAAAGGAGAAGATGCACAGAGTATAAGGAGAGGATGGCCACAGCGACTAGGAGGATTCTGCACAGAGATGGACAGAAAGTAAAAATGAAACAGAGATAAAAAAAACATTTCATTTAGCACATATATTTAGACTTTGTATGTTTTTTCATTGAAATAAGACAGAAAAGTCTCTTGGCTGCAGCTCTGAGATGCATGTCATTTGGTGAGCTGGCCTCAAGGGACATTGTGTCCTGTCAACTTTAGCATAGTTCTAGGATGACCTGTGTAGAGTCATGTCCAAGCAATGCCAACTCATCCAGACATTGGTTACTGAAAATAGCCTACTGTGTCAGCAGGGTGATACTGGAAGTACAGGCACAGAAAATTTACAGCTGGAACAGCCTCCAGCTGTAACTTCAACCCTACTTGTTGGGACTTGAAGGTAAATCATTGCCTCGTAGCTGTTTCAGGACAGAGGTTACCAATCTTAGTGAGCAGGGACTACTTAATGTTGGACCTATCAACTACAAGACACGAGTGAACACTCATCCAAACTACCACATGATCGCTATACATAAATACATTAGCAACATCCTTGTGAGCAATGCCACTTCCCAATGTGAGTCATGCACACATAAATGTCACGACACTCCTTACATAACCTGAAGGAATCTCTAGACTTACGTAAAAAGAACAATGCCAGTGTTGGCCATGGCGTAGGACAGACCCAGGATGCCGCTGCCCATGATGGCATTACTTAGGTTAAAGACCGACATGCCGAAGGAAGCGTGGCCCGGATGCTGCCCAAGTGAAAAGATGGAGTTTACAATTTCGTTACTTTAAAGTTGGTTAAATATGTGTGTTGACTCATGAGTTCTCTTACATATTCTTCTTCTTCATATTTCTTCTTCATCATCAGCCCATTTGACAGGAACCTGTCTTCTTCCCCATCGTCGTTATCGTCCATATACTGACTGCTGGAAGACCAAGAAAACAAGTCTTTAGGATCCACTGGAAGCTTAAAGACAGTGCTGGGAAAGAGTATTAGGCCTTTAACAGGTTCCTACTGGTTTTGATGGGATATTTCAGATCATCAAACAAATGTTAATATCAGAAAAATGTAACCTGAGCAGATGCGTAACAGTTACAAATGATGATTTTTTTTTTTTAATGATTGAAAAGAAAAACACCTTTAAAAGACTGATGAGATGAAAGTGAAAGTTTTTGGAAGGTAGTTGAATTCAAACAATTTTGCAAAGAATAGCTGGCCAAAAAGCCTCCAGATATATTTAAAAGACTCATTACCAGAGACAGCAAACACTTCACTGCAGCCCCAGGTTTAGGGAGCAAAAACCTTTCTTACATAGGGCCAGGTAGGTTTGGATAGGTTTTTTTACTTTAATACATAGAATTGTCATTTGAAAAATGCTTTCTGTATCTACTTAGGCTGTCTGATATGACAATTTCATAATCTGAAACATTTAGTGTGTCCCCCCGGCTCCCTAGTAGGATCATTGCTGACCTGGCTATGGTGGACTTTTCCACATCAATGGGGCCTCTGAAATGTTCCTCCAAGCTGGCGGTGCTGTCATCATCAGCCTCCGTAGGGACCCTCCTCAGCTCCATGAGTTCCCTAACTCCCGGCATTATGATGGAGGCAGCAAGACGAGAGGCGAGGATACTTTGTTTCAGTCAATTGTTCAGTGTTTAGTCGTGACAAAGAGCTGACACGAGATGTTTCTTCCTCAACCTTGATTGGATGTTGATACCCTAGAAAATAAAAAACCTAAAAAGAAAACAGAAAAAACAGACAAAAAACCCCCATAAGTCTCAGCTATTTAGATTTTTGTTCAAACCTGCTGACTTCTTCACCCAAAGACGTCTTCCCTAAAGGGCTAAAAGCAAAAGCTTATGAAAAGGAGTGGCAATATGTAGCTGATTACAGACCTGAATGGCCATATGTCGGTGGCCTTATCAGCCTCCCCCAGAGCCTTTTGGCCTTGATGAAGAATGCTTCAAATGAAACAGAGCTGTCTACCTTGCAAACTGTCTCCTGGAACAATGGGATACTCTGGCGTTACCTTGAGGACAGCATTTCTAACTTAGAAAATCAGAGTGCTGGGTTAGCAGTCTGTATCATGTCTGGGTTCATTCAAGTTTAGCTGGCCAATCTAAAAAAAGGCCAATCTAAAAATGCCTCTTAAAAAGTTGGGTGTATCAAAAATTGCAGTCCACCTCGCCCTTAGAAAAGGCACAGTGTCTCCTGTCGTTGGGTGGATCACCTGAGGGGAACTCATAGGGACTGGATATAATTAACACGAACAGCCCTGAGAAAACCTGTGGTAAACATGTTGCTACGGATTTAATCACCTTGATTACTAGTAGCACCCTCGTCAAAAAAATCCAACATCTCTGAGATAACTTTGGAATGAAGATGTTAAAATTTAGGACATGACCTCCTTCAACGTACATGTTGACTTTCACTTGTTATTTAATTCAATGTTATCCACAAAAAAGCAGAGGCGCCAAACAGAGTGTTTACTTTCTATTTTCCGTCTGTGCCACAAATCAATAGGTTGTGTAATATAGAGGTCAAGGGCAGGGAATTAAGCAGGCATGACTCTAATGCAACTACTGCTAAAATGATTTACAGTGTTGCTTGTCTTTCACACAAAGAACTCTTTGATTCAGTCTGAGGAAAAAGATCCACAACGGTACACACCAACAAAAAAAAAAAGAAGAAAAACAACAACCAGGTAAATCTGAGCTATGGGAGTAATTAAAGACATATATCAAACTTTCCTCCTTACAAAAAGTGAATCCAGGAATATGCTATAGTTTGTTATAATTACATGTGTGGATATAACTGGCAACTCAGTACCCATGTTCTGCGACCTGTCTAATTTCAATAAACAAGCGAAGAAGACCCTTACAATTTCAGCTGTTACATAACATACTGTACTTTTGGGCCAGTGCCTTAATAAAAGCTGTAAGTGGTACATCTACATAGTCCACATAAACAGAGAAACTAGTCTTTTACTCAAAGGCAGGAAAAAGGTTCCAGTTTCTTTCTTTACAGGAAAACTCAAGTTCAGAACTCCTAGAAAGTCCTCATTGTGGCATATAAAGTAGCATTTCCCTTTCATATTTCTGACCAATCAGACAAAAAGTTCTGCTCAGATGATCAATCAAGAACAAGCTGGAACAAAATTTTGTTCTGTTGTACTTTTGAAATTACTTTGCAGCCAAAGTAATTTCAAAAATCCTAAATTTATCTTTCTTTTAGGTGTGGGAAAAGTTTTCTTTCAACCAGCCGACCAGTAATGGTCAACAACAGATAGGGGAAGCATTATGTTGCATGAAGAGAGGAAAGATTAATTTTTCTGGCTTTTCTTTAAAAAGGACCGTAAATGGGCTTAATTACAAAAATCTTTGGGAGTTTTAAAAAGTAACTCTTTTAAGCCCACCCCTAATGCTAACTGTGCTATACACTCATAGTTTGTTCAGTCAACAGCTAAACTTTAGGCCTGGACATTAAAGCCAAACCTAAGAATCCAATATGCCTTACATATAAAAAGAAGAAATAGCTGCAGTAATATGAATTTCTGATGTATTAAAAAAAAAAAAAAAAAAAAAATCACAAAAACTCTGGTAAAAATCATTGGATTATGGTACAACCTTGGTTGTAACCATGTTGCTGAAACATGTTGTTTGAAAGCATAAAATGCAAACAAATACAGCTATCAGCTTGTAATGCTAACAGCAACTAGCTAACAATTAGCAATTCTGACTGCTTTTCTGATGAGTCGAACTACACTATTTAATTACTATATAACGCATTTAAATGTATTTGCAAATATCTTCATGCTCTTTACAAACTAAAACTCAAATAAAAATTAAAATGTAATAAAATTAAAGTTTTAAAGTCAAACATCCAATAGTGTAGTTAAATAACTTTCAGCAGCACCAGTTGTTTTCCACAAATGATCAGAGCTTAAAAACATTTTGGAAAATACCACAAGGTGTTTGAGTCAATAACCGTTTCAAGGAAGTGTTTGGGCAACAGACAATTTGCATCACATTGTCACGGCATAATTAGAGTCAGCTGGACGTCAGTGCAATGGTTTTTATTTAGCAACAGATGAAAACAAAAGTTATCACGTGACTAGTCTTTCTACCCTGACTCCACTTCCACCAGGTTGGCCCAGAGCATGACACACTGTTGGCATCTATGACTGACTCTCGCTCTTCCTGTGATCATATCCCTGTCACAATAAAAACCTTGAATCTCTGAGCCAAAGGAGATTTAGAGGCGCTATTACACAAAAACGGCAAATCGCACGCTCGGGTACGTCTAATCTCACTGCGTCCGCCTCCATGGCGGCGTGAAAACGAAACAGGGGGAAGTTGTGCGCCTGTTGCTGCCAAAAGGGAATTAACCTGTCTCACCGGGTTAATTTCACATGAGAAAAAGAATGCCGAGGAACGCAGTAGAAAATAAGTTGCAAATGATGCAGCAGAGGAGATAAAACGTAACTATGATGTAAAACAGATTGAAAGGTCATTTCATAAAGTGACCTGATCTGAAAATCAAGACCTCAGAATGTCAAAGGTTTCTTTGTGTTTATGGTTTCTGTTTTAATGCTAAAATGCTAAAAGTTAATATGAACTCTGAATGCTACATCTATGCCACCTTTACATGATTAAACAGCTGAATTTAGCTTTTTTGATCAATGCTGCTGATGATTAAAAAAACCCGTTTGTTAAATGAGGCGTCAGATTTCTCATGCAAATGACTTCATGAGTGGGTGCTGATAGAAAACAGGAAAGAAACTTATCAGAAATCACATCTCTTAACACTTAGCAGCATGCACAAATAATCTCAGCAGACGAATCTGGATCTGAAGACAATTTATTACACTTTATTTTGATGTACAGAATATATAAATATGATTTCTGCAGGATTCTAACATATGTTTGGATAAAACTCCTTCAGAGGTCCCGTTAATCCCTTTAACAGTGGGCCCATCAGTTCTCCACCCAAAACAAACTCTTGCATCAGCCGTCTGCAAAATCTCTCCAGGCACTGCATGGGTCAGAAACTCTTAAAAAAGAGCTATATTTTTACCCCCTTGCCCCCAAAATAAAACACAAGTGCACCACTGAATGCAAAATTTTACACAGAAAACTTGAAGAATAAATCTGAATGTTATTTATTTTTTCAAATCTTCACCCAAATCCCTCTGCACAATATTTTCCACAGTTAACATTTAGGCTCACTTACTGAGATGGTTCTGAAAGATGATCCAATCCAGTTCCTTGTTTTTCTTGTTTTGAACCAGTTTATTTAAAGCCGAAAGAGAGCAGATGGACGAGTAAACGAAACGAGAAGGTGGCGGCTCTTCAGTAAACTCAGGTAAAGAAGTCAGCATTTTAAAGGGGAGGGAGGAGGGAGGGCCTCGTTCGGCCTATGAGGGCAATCCCACTTTGTGTGGGCCCTTCCTCCTTGGAGCATATAAAAAAAATGACAGGGTCATTACCCCTCTAAAGAAATTAGATAGACAGACATTCATATAGACAGACAGATAGACACATATAGACAGACAGACATACAGACAGAAAGATAGATAGATATCTAGAGCACTGATGGCACATTTGCCACCATCAGACTGAAAGCACCAGTTTTAAAGACCCTCATTGCCCTCAAGACGTGATCACATGACACACCACATGACGTCTTGATCAGTTTTATTCTCTGGAAGAATTAGTTCAGTCAAACACTCATTTACTGATCTGAGACCATACCCAACCAGAGCCACTTACTGATCATAGGTGGACTGATTACACACACACACACACACACACATACACACATGCAGAAGTCATCTGCACGCACTCAGTAACAGATGCCCAGGCACACTGAGGGTGACTGTCAGGGGTTTGGTAGGGTAGGCCGTGCCGCTGCCTGACCAATCAGAGGGAAGAGCTGAAGGGATGTTGCTCATCATGTTCAATGTTCACGTCAACTGAGGGGGGGTGTTATCTCTGTAGTTTGTGTCCTAATACTGGAGCATACGCAAGCGAATGAACCATACAACGGACAAACAGCTAGAGCAATTCATACCTAAAACCCCCCCAAAAAAACCAGCCTCAACAGCTCGTTAAATGTTTCATTTATTTTATTTTCCAACTTCTAAACTACCACTATCAGTAGGAATATTTGATCAAATGTCTGGCAGCATTTAGAACATGCAGTAAGTGCTGTGTTTCAACAGTGTTTGGAATCTTAAGGTACAAAAATCAGCTGGAAGGATCTGTGAAGACAGAAATCAAAGTCAAAAGACTCCAGATTCCGATCTGAATCAAATATGGAAATAATAAATGTCGCTATCATTGCAGTAACTTTGAACCTTTGACAGACTGGATATCAACAAAGCAGTGGCATGTGCTTCACTGCATAATTTCTGTTCATTAGTTTGTAAGTTTGTCGGATTAAACTCAAGCTTTTGTGTGGGCAAAAATGAAACCTCATTGTCTAAATATAATGCAATGAATTTTTCAGAAAATCAGATTTTTATCTTTTAATTTCTAATGTCTAGAAATTCAAATTTTTCTCACACACCAGTTTTATGTTTCCATACTTCTCTGGATTTGGAAAATGCTTAAATCACATTCTTTACTTCAAAATGCTTGTGAGCCACAAAAGTTAAAATTTCAGATTTGATTAAATATGAAAAAAAATATTTTCTTTTGAATATTTTTCATTTTTACCTACTCTACAATAAACTGAGTGAACCCAATATTTTAATAAAACAAGCAAAGCAATCACAGTTCTCTCAACAAGGGATTGGGATGTTTTTGGTCCTATTTACGCCACATCTTCAAATAATAAAACAAACAAAAAAATTAAGCTATTGATAAAAGACAAACACTTTGGGTTGTACCGAACACCTTCCATTGTAAGGAGATTGGAATTGGTCAGCATCTTTGTGTACCACTCTTGAATCGTGGTCTATGCCCATACAAAACAAATCTGAAGGGAACCAATAATTTGCTTTGCACACTTGCCAAGACTGTGTAGGAACTCTGTTAATATGCATGGCAGCCATATTGGAAAATCAACTAAGTGCTTCTTGGAAAATCTGACTTCATGTACAAACAGAATGCAGCTAGCGGAGACTAGGAGGAAACCCTTCTTTATACAATTAATTTAATTTAATTATTTGGAAAATTAATTATGATATCAAATTTCTAAAAACTTAAATTGGAAAAATGTTTATTTGCCCCATATTCCAAGCACGCATTTTCTGATCAAGTTTTGGGCTTGTGTCATTCTTATATGAATAACACTGAACTTTTTAAAAAAATCTAATCATTTGAGATTTTGTAAAAATTACAAAAATAAACAAAAGAGTAACAAACATTTGCATTTCAGTAGGCCTTTGTACTATCTTCGTAGCTTTCTTTAAATAAGACTTGAAAGACAAATTCCCATAAATGGTGAACTAACCGTGACTTGTTGTGCAGCTACATGGCCATTCTATAGATGGCTTTGTTGTCCTTCAAGTGTGTGGTGTGTCTTCACAAGCAAATTTAGCCAATCACCTGTGACCAGAAAGCTATCACTGAAATAGCATGACCCCAAAGGGCGGTTGGTGACTGAGGAATATTCATTCCACGGTATAGTACTTGTCAGCCAAACGACCACGTTTGAGGACAAATGTAGCACATTTTGCACACCTAGATTTGTTCCTATGATTGAGAGCACAGATTAATTTCTCTGTTCAAGTGCGGACAAACTTATTTCAATTTGTGAAAAACACTTTCTAGTGTCACATTTGGGTTCCAGTTCAAATCATCACTTATGCCACGAATAATCAGGTAGCTTCACATACTATACTGGTCTGTGTATTCAGGAACAGTGAGTACTCGGTCCAGCCCTCAGCGTCCTTTCAGTCTCTCTTCTGTTAATGATCATTGCCACTAGTTTCTGCTCTGGACCCACCTCTCATTGACAAGTACTGCCCCAATCCTCTTAGAAGGGCTTTAAAGAAAAATTTTAATCTAACTGGCAGAGTCATTAATGCTGGAGCCTGCTGTAAGATTTTGTTGTTCTTTGTTTTAAAGATTTAAAAACATTATAATCCAAGATTAATATCACAAAGCTGTTAGGAAGATGCTCTTCTTGAGAAACCAATAATCCTCTTTGACAATAACTGCAAATGAACTATTCTTAATGCGGTATAAGTATATTGTTTCCCCCCCCCCCATTTCTACAACTATAGGCAACACAAGCTTGTAAACAGACAAGCGGAGGGGTGTAAAGGGTTTTAAAGCTTAAATCATGACCAAAACATTTCAAAAGAACTCAGTGAATCTCAGCATTAAAACTACTGATGGATTTAAATCTTTGTTCTGATGGGTTTGTGTTGGAAGGCCACATTAAGCCCTCCCAATTCCACGAGACCCGATATCAAACACTAAACAGTGGGCAGGTAAATCATCAGCCGGATGACATCACATATTTTGACAAAACCAATTATAACTCTGTAAAGAAAAAAAAATGTTTTCTATCCTTTTTTTGTTTATTTTTCATGACATTAAATCATTAGTAAGGGTGTAAAGGGTAATCTAAAATCAACTAGTATTAAAATACTATAATACTTCTTTTGAAAATTAACCCTAAGTATATCTTATTTCTAAACAAGAAAGGAAGGAGTGCTTCAGTTTCCCTTTTGTTTTGACAACTGTCTGCTTATTGCTGTAGAAAACAAACAAAAAAGACAAGGTTCTTAATTTGGCCCAAAATACTAATAAATCTCGTCTGGTTGACAAAAACATCTGAAGCATGTGTTGGTTTGGAGGACTTAACATTCTAAAAGCTAAAACAAGTGAATACAATTTATTAAAAGAAATATCTAAAAAAAAAAAAAAAGGTATTGATGCATGCTTTGAAAGTTAAAATAATTGGACTTGATGAGTGCTTTTAGGTTCAGCACAGATAATAATATATGAGACAAAAACTAAACAGAAGAGGCATTCCAAAGTGGGATTTCTTGTATAGAACAAGACATCTACTGTATATCCTTAGGTGTTCTGAAAAAAGGTGTATTGGCTCATATTTTCTTTCTTCATGCCAGTGGAATATTATTTTGTCTCAACTAAAAATTAACAACCAACACATTTTTCCACTTCAGGCAGCATTTACACATCTCCCAAAGTACTGCTGGTGTAATGCATTCCACTTCACTCTACATCTCTTAAAATCCTTTAAGAGGTCTCCCCGTCCAAGCTTTTCAGTCATTTCCTCAAACCAACAATCTAACAGTCACCTAGACTTCAAACAGAGCTTGGCTTTGCATTCGGGGACTGCGAAAAAAAAAAAAAGCCAGTCCTTCTGGCTTTCAACTTCTATCAACATCCAAGAGCATGGGGGTTGGCTTTGGTACACACCTTTGAGTGTGTGGACATTCATAACAAAGTTTGACACATTCTGACGCAGGCAATCAGCAACTGTTATGATGTAGTTCCAGGAAAGTGAAAACAATCCTCTCTCTTTTTGGCTGTATTTGTCTCCTAGAGTTGGGTCAGTGCCTGAAGAGGCAAGAACTGCTTTGGATAACTGATCACGGACTGAGGGAGAATTGAAGTCCTCCGAGTCACCAAGACAGGTAATGACAGCACTGAAATTTATCTAAAGGTTAGTCAGGTTTGGGACTTAAAGGTTGGACATACCAATAACAAATGGTCTTTACAACCAGCAACCATGTGATTGGGAAAAAAACACACCGGGATTGTTGGATAGTGCTGATGCACCGAGATGGAAGGGATCCATGGACTTTTGGCCTTGCTGGGATATCATGGGATATTTTTGTGAAAGACATTTCAAAAACCCAAAGATCATCAATGGCTCAGAGATTTCTGACTTTGCCTAAAACCCCCATCTGAAAGGAAAGTTTTTTGACCACTGAAATCAGTCTGAAACAAATCAAAGACCTCTGACTTTAGTCTCTTCAAGTTACATTCAAGGCTATCTGACCTTAAAGTAAACATCATCCTGCCCTTTTGTACCCAACCCCAGTTTGTCCTTGCCTACAATGAACCCGACGGACCACCTCTGTTCATCTAATCAGTGGTTATTGATCTCTCTCGTTGTGTATTCCAGATATGACGCCAGTATCTTGTTTTTTTGGGGTTTTTTTTTTTTTGCAATATGTCATTCTGACAGAGCTGACAGTATCAACCTTGAGCTTAGTACAAATGGAACTGGCCAAGCTCAAAAAGGAGACATTAGAAAAAAACTTAATTTCCTAACTTTATTTCTTAAGTTCTTTCTCAGCTTCACAAAAGTTCATTTTGAAGTTTTAAAGATGGGTTTAAGTTATTTTTAATATGCCCAGAGCAAAAACACTTCTAAGTAAAATCTAACAATATTCAATAGACATTTTTTTTTTCCTGAATCCGCATAAACTTAAAAGTAGTAACACATTTTTAGGGCAGATTGTGTCATCGTTTTTGTTTTGTTTTCAGTAGGTATGGTTAAACACATTTATAGCTGACTATATTTCAGCACATAAGAATGTCATATTAACCACGGTCATCTGCAACACTCATGTAAAAAGTATGTTTGAATTATAAATGTATCTTTGCAATTCCAAAAAGGGTTTGATTGCTATAAAATAACAGATTGTTGAAAAGGATACAAGTAACTTTAAATGTCATTCTTTTTCTCAAAATGTAACTAAAAATATATATTTTTCTTCTAAACTAATACTCCTTTTTATATTATTTTAATAATTTTTCAAAGAAGCCCATCTAATTTCTTTTCAGAAACAAACTTCTTGGAGAAATTAAAGTAATTCTATATCTAAAGATGCTGGGGGAATTAATAAATTTGGGATTAAGGATTAGGATACTTATATTTAAAGTGACAGACAATCCCACTATGCATATAAATAGTATATTTAAGCAGTTTGATGGACTTTTCACTGTTCTTATTGACCTCAAAGGATGTATATCTGAAAAGGCATATCTGAAAAATAGTTTATATCTTTCACTACATCCTTGCATGGGAGCCATATTGGATATTAAACTCAGGCTTGTTCAATCTCCAAGTAGAAAATACGAATTTGGTGGGCGACCTTTTGACCTGGAACTTGGACAATCCAATAACAAGTACAAAGAAAACGTTGAATTAATACAGCATATATCCCTTAATTTTAATTTCTGGATAAGAAACATGCAAAGAGAATTTTATATTTTAAAAAAATACAGGATTTTCAGTGAGAATCTACCGCCATTACTGAGGACAAGAAAAGGAAGTTTAATACATGAATCCATGGGATCAATGAAAACAATAAAACTTAAAAGCGATCGTACTTTACATTGATTTGATCAAAATCTCCATTTCGATCCACATTTCAACTCTCTGTAATGCATTTTTTCTTCACTGTACAATTATTCTGATTTCAGAAGACTGTGATGACAGCTTCCTGGACAACTGCCAAAGGCGGCTCACAACCCTTTGTGCTATCGATATCCACTCCCTTGAAACTGACTTGACATCTGGCTTGCAGCTCTTTTGGTTGTTCGCAGTCCAGGTTACATCGGCCAGCACCGGCAGAGCTTCGGCCAGCAGCCGCACAGCAGGCTCTGACCTACATTGCAGAGCTTATCGCTGCCAAATAGAAGCAAATATCCGTAGCTAGCATCCAGCATTTACAGAACAGGTGCTACAATCTGTGCAGTATTCCAGTCTGTACTGGTGATTCATTCTGTACTGGAACTGGAAACTTTGTGGCCCGTTTTAAATGCAGGATATTTGGAAAAAACATTAAGAGTCTGGTGCCTCAAAGTCATCTCCAATCACAAGGTTTGGAGTCTTTGAACCATCTCGCTCTACAGCCACAACTTTCGTGCTTTAAAACAATTAACATTCTTTTGCCTTGCTTTTGTTGTTAAGGGTTGTTTCATATTGGTTTCTGACCTCTGTAGAAACTATTTAGAAAATGACTAACGCTTTTTAAATAACACCCAGCAGGTGACTTGACAAACCCTCTGTCTATCAAAGTCAGCGTGAAGCCAGCGTAGATTGATTCTATATTTGTTGACGAGATTCTGATTGGTATACCAACCTTCAGCAGGCTTTCACAGCTCTTCAGTGTTCCTATTTGTGGTGACGCAAACAGAGCAAAGGCCTTGCTGATGAAATGGTTACCCTACATATCCTACTTGAAGGTATGTAGTCCTTCTGTGAGGCCCTTAGTTCCCATTTCTCTAAACAAGTTGCAAGAAGTTTCTGACCGGAAGCTCTTTCCGTCTGTTTATTAGTGTTAAACTCTACTCATCAAGCATTAATATCACAGATTGTAGCCCTCAGTATCTGTCAATTGAAAATATCAAAGTTAAAAAGTAAGAAAAATCATAAAGCTGCAACAATGAATTCCTCACAACAATATAAGCTTTGATAAATTGACAAGAGTCCCTTCTACTTAGGGAAGTACTCTTGACTAATGTCCCATCATCTGTTGACTTTACCACAATGCCCGACTCAACGCACCTTGAAGGTTATGAACTGTTTATGCCCTAAAGCCACTGGCCAGCTGGTCACATCTGTCATGGCTACATCAACATAAGTCGCCTTCAACCCTCCACACTGTCTCTGTCCTTTTAAGAAACACCCAGAAACTGTGAGTAGATATCTAACAGTCTTCAGTTCGTCTCAGAAGCTGGACCTTTGAAAGATGCAATACCTGAGTTGATCACATTCTAGTTGATTTGCAATAGGTTGTGGTGCTAAAAACTTAGCAATACAAAACTGAATATAAGCTATTTCTCACCATTTCATGTGTTTAAACACAAAAAGAACAGGATTACAGATCGTGATTATATATCGCTATGTGTGCCACTGGTTTAATGAGATAAAAGATGCAAGAAATGCTAATTAATTAGCAGCTTTCTTTGGAGTTTGTGTTTGGTGGCCATACTGGAGACTAAATTTCCGGTTACAACTCCAACTTTAGGAAGTGTTTGTTATATTTATGACTTGAAACTTTTAAAGTGTCACTCCTGCATACCAGGAGAATGTACAATAAGTCCCGGCTTGGAGTGTTTTGTGAAAGAGGCTGGTGAAAGTTCGACTTTGGAGGAAATTCATTTTACAACTTGGGACCTTTATTTATTACACTTTATTTAGCTCAATTAAACCCAAGCTGATCATTAGTGCTTCCAAAAGTAAGAAAAAAAACAAAACAAACAAACAGCAAGAGCTCATCCACAGATCTTGACTGTTCAGACTGCACTAAGTTTTTTACAAAACCTCACAGAGTCTGCCCGAAACAGCTACATCATCACCACAGTTGCCGCAAATCCCACCCACTTGGCTTCTAGTACACCTCTAACTAGAACAATCTACACATTATTGTGGGTGGAGCTTCATTTAGGGGAACTTCAATGCTATAATGTAAGCAATAAGACAAAGAGAAGCAAACTGGTTTGAAAATGTGAACTGGCTGTGTGGCAACAAGGTATATTTAGCATGCAGAATGCGACTGGCAGGTCCTGCAGTCACCACAGAAATATTCTTAAAGCCAACATGCTAGACTGGTGCCTTTGTTTCCAGAACCCTGCTGCAAATGAGCAGTTTGCTCTTGTAAAACATTCATTTTGAAGAGGAGAGAAAGAGTTCTTGTTTTATTAAAGATCAATAAAAAAATGGTTAAAAGGGTTAACTTATGATAAACAACTGAGAAACAAGTATGCAAAGCATCCAAGCAATCCGTCCATGTTTCCCCTGTGAGTTGTGCCCTACGTGCAAAAAACAAGGATAGTCTTAAATCATCTTGGCAAGAATCAAACCCATCCTTTTTTTTTTTTTTTTTTTTTTTTTTTTTTTTGTGGAGATCAGAGGCAGTTGGGGACTTCTAAAGAACTTTCAACTCTTTCATGAAAAATGAAATTAAGGGTAAGCTGATACAAAAGGGTTACATAATGCCTTCCATCAATGCATGACATCAGTTGGAGCCTGTGACCAGTCACAACACAGTTATTAGTCCCTAGTTACTGTCTCTGGTTACATAAGCCTGAATTCCTGTTTATCTTTCCATTTTAAACCCCTGAATCATCATGATCAGATGCATCCATATGACTTCTGTTTTTGGTGCAGCAGACACAAAGAAGCTTCCAGATACAGCCTTTGTGTTGCTCCTTTTCAGAGAGGGAATGCAAAACTCAGTAGAACCATGCAAACATTGTCCTGGTGCACAAGATCAACTGGTGGCTTTAAGAAAGTTGCTCTAAAAGATCAACATAAGACATCACTACTGCTTCTTATAAATAAAGAGGCATGCGTGCATGGCGGCTGAGCTCACACAGCAAAGCCACAACGTAAAAGGAAGCTTGGTTTGGATTGAGATGATTAAAAAAAACTGTGGGAAATTCTGCACTTTGTTTAACCGATCAAAACAAACAAACAAACGAACCAAAACACGATTTTTCCTGTTTAGATTAATGTTTTCTGATCAAATCTGCAACCTCAGTGCTGCCAGCTCTGAGCGCAGGAACAATCATGAATTAAAGGGCCCGCTTCCACACCGTCAAATATGGTGTCCGGAATTAACCAGATAATCACCCTAAAGGTTGGGGAGGGAAAAAAAAAACCCCGAACCGAAGTAAAGCAGTGGATGTTAATGCTCGGGGCTTACCTTATATGACGGCGGCGGACAGCAGCTGCAGCGCGCAGAGGGAGAGGCGGACTTCTGAATGCAAGATTCGCAGCTCCTGAGCATTTAGCAGAATGGAAATTTCCATGTGCCATGTGAGTGAGGGTGGTAGCTGAGAAAGAAGAAGCGTCGTGTTACAGCAGAGTTGAATGATGGGGTTGGGGAGGGACGGGGGGTCCTCGTGTTTTCCCTTTTCCCCCTTTAGTTGTTACACAGTGAAAGCCATACTTTGAACTTCTAGGAAGCAACTAGCTATATTGCTGGCGGGGTTTTTTTTAAAACCTTATTTCAGCTTCTTTGTCTCTGAACATGGCTTAATCATCCTGATGTGTATCTAAAGTTACAAAAGCGGCATTGCTTCATTTTTCTTACAATGAACGTTTTTTTTTTTTAATGATTACGCTGCTTTATTAATGGGAAATCGACGTTTACTGTACATTTGGCACAGCTGCTGCTCACCAGGGACGCGTTTTAAAGCGGAAGACATAAGCAGAAGCGTAAAAAGAACTTTTGTCTTCCTGAATGCCAGTGTGGTGCCTCTGCACTAGGCAGCTTCATGTAACAGCGCCTTACTTACTTTATTTACTTATTTGTTTGACATACCACAGGGTAACGTAAGGTATACATTAAGTTTAAACATTGGAACATGTCTGTATATTTTGTGACGGCTCTGCTTAAAGATTGATGTTCACATGGTTTCTCTGTGTTGGCTTTTTAAAGTGATATAGACCTATTTTGTCCAAAATAAAGGTGAAAGAAATGTATGGGCATGCTTCAATTTACCTGTCACTTTGCTGCTGATACACAGAATTTCCTCAGCCAGGGACAATAAAGGATATTTCTTCCGTCCTATTTCATGGTTAGGTCTTACACACCTCTTTGGGACACAAGTGAATGTTAGCTCAATGCATAGCCAACATTTAGGGTTAGGGTACAAGGGTATAGTATATCTGCTGTCATATGTGGAGTCCCACAAGGATCTATATTTGTACCCACTGTATTTCTTTATATATATTTGTAACATTTTTCGCTTTCAATTGTTTAATTCTTTAGGTGATTTATGTCTTTTATTTCGTTCTTTAAGTGTCAGTTTGACTATTTTTAAACTACCTGTGGTGAGATTAATAAAAAGCCCCTTGAGGTTTTAAAATTTCACCAACACATTTTGTTTGTTTCCTTTTGGATTTGTTGTGATTGCAGAAAAAAAGAAATGATGAAACAAGCAAAACTGCCTGAGCTACAAGTGATCAAGCTTAACATCACAAAATAAAAAAGGTTTTAAAAAAGCCTGTAAATCATTGAAATATGATAGGAAGCATGAATCAAAACTTAAAGATAACCTCACATGGTTCAGGATCAAAGTCTTTTTTTTTTCTCTGTGCAAAAGAATCTGTATTTTGTTGATTTTACAGTCAGATAGGAGAAAATAGTAGTAAATATGGTGAGATATTTACATCTTTTTATTGCTGGATGGAGTCAACAGACATTTTGATCTACAGTGCTGTACAACCCATTCACTCTTCTGTACCACCAGAGACGAAGTCCAGTTTGTTTTCATAGAAGTAAAACTGCCAGTGGTTCAGGATGAGTTGTAATTTCCACACAGAGCCATATGCTCATACAACGGCCTCATCTCTCTAACCGAGTTATTAGTAACAAACATGGTGTGGTGCTGACAGAATGTGGCAGATAACGAGCAGAGTTTAAGTAGAATTTATTAAAAAGTTATTTGTGGTATGACAGTGTTCATAAAAGCATAACAATACAATTTCCAGCCAGTTGGAAGAGAATGAGAGACAACCTCTTATAGACCACCCAGCTTTCAAAGTATACCCACAAATACCACAGCTAATCAAAAGAGGTGAAGAGGTGAAGATAAAATTCACTCTTCCTTTATATACACACGCTATTATCTAAATTAAAACTCTAGAAAACAAACATTAATTACATATTTACACGTAACTTGAACAACTCAAGTTCAAAAATCAATAAATAACTAAACTCAAACACAATCCAAGTCAACATGCCTGCCTCTAGTCCATGTGGTTTTCCCAGTGAGCCTGGTTGAACACAGGTTTCTTGTCAGCACTGCCCATGGACGCACTTCCATGACAACATTTGACCAGGTGACCTCAAACAGAAGAGATCGACGAGAAAATGAAAAAAAGAGACATCTAAAAGTTAAATTAATGAACAAATCAACCAGGTTTGAGCACTTCCTTAAGTAGATCAATACAAAAAGAAAATGTAGACATTTATAAACTGAATTAATTTGGTGCATAGAAAGAAAATTTAAAGATAGCACCTGTTGGTGAAAGGATGATTCTGTAACATACCCTAAGTAAAATTCAGTGAAAGTAGTGGGCTTTAAAACTTATCTCAGTAGGAAATAGTACATCTTTGTTCAAGTACAGAGGTTTGCTAGAGAACATTAGAGAAGAAACAGCATCATGAAGACCAAAACAAATACAGGTCAGGGAGGAAGTTGTGGAGATGTTTAAAGCAGAGTTAGGTCATCAGACAATGTTATGGGCAATGAAGATTTCATCATCTAAAAATGGACAAGAGTTTAGCACAAGACATGATTGTCTACATAAAGTGGCCAACCCTGGCAAGAAGAGCAGGCTCATTATAACTCTGAAGGAACTGCAGCGATTCATAACTCAGGTTTATTGACAACACAACTTTTAGTGTTTCAGTCTGTCCCAAGCTACGTAAAGGACACAATAAACCTGTGGAAAAAAAGCCAGGTACAACCAAAACAGATGTACGTTGCCACCTAAAACCACCATACTTATAGGGGAAATATGGTGGTGGCAGCATCATGTGGTGGGAATACTTTTATTCAGCAAGGATGGGGAAGATGGTCAGAATTAAATAGGTAAATGGATGGAGCATCAAATCATGGATGGATGGAAGTTTTCTTCAATGACTGCCTCATACAAGACAATCACTGAAGAAAACCTGCTTGAGGCTGCAAAGGTCTCAGTGGCCCAGTCAAAGTCCGGGTGTTTGGCAAGATTAAAAATGTACTATTCACGCATGTTCTTCAGCCAGTTTGAGCTTTTTAGCAAAGAGAATCTGGGGGGAAAAAAAATCATCTAATGTGTAAAGCTGACTGAAACATACTTGCAGCAAAAGATGCTCTAAGTTTTGGTTCAGGAGGGATGAATCCACGCCACATTTCTTAGATTTTTATTTGAAAAAGCTTTGAAAACTGTGTGTACTTTTTCTTCTACTTTACACTTATGCCTTTTACTCTAGCACAAAAAATCCCGATAAGACCCACTGACGTTTGTGGCTATAACTGCTGGCTGAGACTTCAGCTGCGTTCATGTTGCAGAAATCTTGGCTCCAGATAAATCCTGATGACCTGGTAACTGAAATAGAAATGCACTCCATTTGTGGAGCCTAGGGGACAGCATTCAGGCGGTTACCAACATGGTGCACCACTCATGAAATGAGGGCTTCTCATGAAAAACCTGCGCTTGTTTTTTGTTCTTCAAACACAACTTTCACAAACTCTATCTCAACAGTTCTGGTTTGAATCACATCTTCTTCACACCTATTCTCTGGAGCACAAATTTTGGAAGGGATGCACAAACTTTTATATTGAACTATTTACACTTTAATATGAGTCAAAAGAAAAGAAGATAAAAGAAAAAATGTTTTCAAATGAGGATTTGATTTCCGCTTCCTGGTTTTGGAGCGGTCTCCGGTTCGCTTAGCATTCACAAATACATTTGAACCGCACCAGAGTTCACCTCAACTGAACCGAGACCTAGGTTTATAGGTGGACCAGAGTTCGCTTTTTTGATCTGCATCAGTGTTTGATTACGTGTTCACACCTCCCCAAACGAATCAGACTTTCTAGGCAAACGAACTAGAGTTTGATCAAAGCGGACTAAACAGGGCTGATGTGAATGAACCCTTAGCCTCAGCAAAAGTTAGTCAGATTTAGTTTCAGACTTTGGCTAGGCCACTACAGCACCTTTTGTTATGTCTTTATTTTGGTGGGTCATTCAGATGTAGACTTGCTGGTGTGCTTTTGATCATTGTCCTGTAGCATAACCAGTGTTCTTGAGCATGAGTTCACAAATGGATGGTTGGACATTCTCCTTCAGGATTTTCTGTCAGAGAGCGCGACTCCAGGTTCCATCGATTTCAGCATGTTATCCAGGTCCTGAAGCAGCACAGTAACCCTACCACCACCCTATTAGAGTGTCAAATTGCTGTGTTAGTTTTGCAGCAGATGTAACTGGACACTCTTCTTCCAGAACATAACACTGTTGTCTCATCAGTCAACAGAATACTTTCCCATGGCTCATCAAGATGTTCCTTGGCGAATGTGAAACTGATCTTTATGTTATTTTTGGTGAGCGGTGGTTTTGGCCTTGGACCTCTCCTATGGGGGCCATTTTGCCCCAACATCTTTCTTACTGTTGACTTTAGATGTCCTGGGTTCTTTTGTGACCTCCTGAACACACCACAATTTTTCATAGTAAACATATTTCTAAAGGTGCTATTGACATGAAATTTTCACCGGGTGTTGGTAATAACTCAAGTAATCCATACACAGGAAGAAACCAAAACAAATAAGTTCAGGAATTATGTTATGTGTAATCATGTAAAATGACACAGGGAAAAGGTATTGAACACATGCAGAAAGGGAGGTGGAAAAGGCATGGAAAGCCAAGACACCAGCTGAAATCTATCACTGATCAGAAACCTATCTTGCCCATTGTCAGTGCAAATGAATAACAGCTGGTTCGGTCCAAACTGATGGACCGAACCAGCTGTGCTCTTGGATTCGTTTTGGTAAACAGGCATCTTCAGATTTTCTCCTCTTGTGGATAATGCTGTTCGATGGCGTTCCAAAACCTTCTAAACTTCTAAGCTTTACCAGACTGATAGGATGTCAAGGACTTTGTTCCTACTCTGTTCTCGAGTTTGTTTAGATCACAGCATAACATGTTACCGTTTGAGATCTTTTAGTCTACTTCGTGTTGTCAGACAGGTACAATTTAACTGATTTCATGATTCTACAGGTCTGCCAGTAGTCAGGTCTGGGTGTGGCTGGTGAACTGAACTGAAAAATGTGGTTAATCGCCGTTAACTGAGGATTTAATACAGTGGGCAATTCCATTTTGCCTGTTTTGATTTGAATAGCTGTTTTCCCTTAAATGTAATCATCATCTAAAACTGCATTTTGTATTTACACTGGTTAGCTTTGTCTGAGATTAAAATTAATTTGATGATCCAAAACCTGCAATCTGGACAAAGCAGCAAAAAGAAAAAATCTGTAAGAGCCCTATATGCTGCTCCTGCTGCTAATGCTCTGGTATACAAACAGTAACACAGACGGTTTCCTACTAAGTCTATCTGTTTTTACCAGAGGGCAGTTTGGATGGTGGAAAACTTTTAAAATAACTCTAATTAGAAATTTGGAATCTTAAATTAATCATGCAGATTAATAACAGTGCAAAATGGGGAAAATTTTACTAATAAAGCACGCACCAGAAACTAAAAGTATTGAAAGCAAAATTTATCAGCCTTATAAGCTTTCTGTTGAACAAAGAGATAGTTTTCAAAACCTCCTCCCCCTGGCCTTCCTATTCTACAGATAAGGAAGTCAGCACCCACACATTCTTGTAACTTTCCAAAATGACCAGTCCAACCTTAACACCATAATAGAGCAATAGATTAGACCTATAACCTCTTTCTATACTCTTAATATTGGATCATATCCTTAAAACACACCAACAACAATTTTGTTTGGTCCAACTGTAACCCTGTAAATAAAAACAATCTATTTCTTCTCTATTATCATAGACTTTTCTGTACTTCTTGTAGTTTTTGTTGAATTCTCAGTGACCATAAACCAGGGATCTGCAAGCAGCAAACAGCCATTTTTGCCCTCAGTCCAGTTTAGTAAAACTTGTTTAGAGCTACAAGGGTTGCATGACCTTTTGAAGAAAACAACAACTTATATTTTTGAAGAACAGCTACTGCAGGAAATGAGTTGTTATTCTTAAAAAACCCCCCACTTATTTACATTTTGGGGTTTTAAGATAAAGAAAAGCATTAAACCTTTGGGAAAAGAGGATGAACACATTTTCTTCTGTGGGATGTTGATTTTTATGGAAAATATTAAAGACACAGTTTTCAACCAAATGACAAGAAAATAGATTTAAAAACATCTTGCTGGTACTTTTGATGACATTCTCATGTGGAAATTCAATCCAATTATTCAATGAAAAAAATGCTTAAACCTCCATTTGTTATTATATCTATATTTAACAATATTAGCTGATTTATTATTTTTACCCATGTTATTAAGAGTCAGTGTGGAAGGTCCAGAGAGCCACCTGGTTGCAGAACACCTGCCATAAACAAAGAATTAGTAGCTTTTCTAACCAAGTGATGAACCACTGTTTAAGGAAAAGGGGTCTGGTTGGGGTCCAGTGTTCAAGAGATGACCTTCACTTCAGCAATTTGCAGTGAAGTGTCAAGTGGCCAGGGAGAGAGTGGTCTCCTCTAAGCTTGAGGCCATGGTTCTCAAGTAGAAAAGAGTGGATCGGCTCCCTCAGGGTCAAAAATCAGGCCTTTCCCTGAGTGGAAGAGTTTAAGTATCTTGGTGTCTTGTTCATGATGGAGCAGGAGATGTAATATGGCTGTTGCTCTGGTCTGTCGTGGTGAAGAAAGAGCTGAACCAGAAAGCAATACCCTCAGTTATTTGGACTGTCAACATCTAGACCAGGGGTCTGCTACCTTTATAATCCAAAGAGCCATTTTCCCCCTCAGTCCAGCGAAATGAAACTCGCTCAGGGCCACAAATGCTATGTGATCTTTTGGGAAAAAAGATAGCAGGAATTTTGTTGTCATAGAACCACTTTTTTATTTCTATTTTTAGGTTTTAAAACAAAGAAAAACATAACATTTTGTTAAAAAAAAAAAACAACCTTTTTCTGTGGCATGTTGATATTTGTGGAAAATGATGTGGGAAAAAACTATAAACCTAAAGACAAAAAATAGATCTAATAAACATCTTTTGTTGTGGAAATGCAATGCAATCATTTCATGAGAAAAGAGGAAGAACTACTAAAATCCTGCATTTGTTATTAGAACTATATTTAAAACATTAATTGGTTCTATACTATTTTCAGGCAAATGTGTTAAGAGCCATTGTGGAAGGTTCAAAGAGCCACTTGTGGCTTCGGAGCCTCAGGTTGCAGACCCCTGATCTAGACTCTCACCTATGGTACTTAGAGATGGGTATTGACCAAAACGATAAGATCCTAGACAGCCCGGATGAAATTCCTCTGTAAGGCAGCTGGGTTCATCCTTAGAGACCTTTTCTTCACATATATTACAGTACATTATGTCACATCAAATCTGAACTGACAAACTAAGAAAATGAAGAAGTACACACAAGTGAAACTTGGAACTGATGGCCAAAGCTGTATAGTAATGAGAGTAAGCAACAGCTACACCAGTGTGACTCATTTGCACTGTAAGGTTTCTAGGAGGCAGTTCTGTGGAAGTTTGCATGTTTTCCAGATGATGGAGGGTGGTCTCTGGCCCTGTGATGCACTGGTGACCTTTCAAAAGTGAGCTCATTGACCAATGGGGATAGACACTCCTCTGCAACATTGCAGGGAATAATCAGGTCGAGATAAGGAATGAATTCTTGTTACTTTGCCTTCGGGGTCATGGTCAGCTCCATCATCTAATGCTGAAGGTGCATGGGACTCTTCTTTTTTTACCTCTCTATCGAGTAGCTTTGAAGGTTAGATTATAGCTTCAACATTTGACATTAAATACTTTGAGAATTTATGATTTGGTAATGAAAATAAGGGTTTCCCAGGGCAATTCTATGATGAAAGTAAATTACACATAATAAGAGGTGAATTTTTAAACAAAACAAATAAATAGAGTGAATGAATCATGGATAAACATGTAAGCGGAGATGGGAAAAAGAAGGAGAAGACGATCCAGTTTGATGGAAATGTTAACTTCACCTGAAGTAATTAATTAATTTTTTAAAAAATTTTTTATCTCCCTGGCCAAAAGATGAAAAATAATTGGGAACATAGAACATGTTACATTCTCATATTTTCAGGAATCCACAACTCATTAATTATTAAACAATTTTATTGCTGAACTGAATCAGGTAACCACTAATTTAACATTTGGAAGATTATCAAGGGAGCTGAGCCAAGAATGACTTGTCAAATCAGAGTGTTCGAGGATTCAGAATGTGACATGAGGCATTGTTTATATTCTTAAAACATAGCACATAAAACTTACATAAGACTGCATGATCTAAAAAAAAAAAAATGAAACAACAGACTAACAGAGGCCAGACATCTAGCAATTTTTAGCTAGCAGGTTTTATTGGGGTGCTGCCAGGAGGCTATAAATGGTTACAGCTGTTAAGCTTTAGCTAAATATTTAAAGAAATAAACAACTTGTGGCTTGGATAACTATTAATTAAGGACCTATATGCACAACTTAAAAGCCCTATAATATTCTTACATATCTGCCTTGCCAATCACGTACAAGAATACATGGTTTTAAGCAAATAACACGATGCTAAACCAGGTTGCCACAGTTTATGAAGATGTCAAAAGATTCGGGGGCTGATGGTTGATGGAAACGATAAAATTCAAAATAACTTCCTCAAGTTCACAGAAGAAGATTTTACATTCACTTGAGGTGGTTTTTTGCTTTTCTGAAAAAGAGTTAATGCGTCTTCGAGGAGATGGAAACACATTCACTGAATAAGTTCTGATGTAGTGAACGCTCCCATCTGATGGAGGGTCTGTGCTTTACTAGAGGCTCGAAACTCTGAAGAATTTCTAATTCCATACCTCCAGCTCAGGGGGTCCATGCTGGTTTGCAACCTCTACATATTGTTTATTACAGCCTAGCATACTGCAGTGTCAACATCTGATGAAATTACGCTTTGTGAAGCTTGGTTGATTCACTCCAAACCAGTAGATGGAAAGATGCCTAATTCACATTGTCTTTTCTTTTTGTGACATCATAAAAGTTAAGTCAAAATTCACATGACAATTGGATGGAAATATAGCTAATATGGACCAAAATCTCTGAGAAATAATATCTTGTTGAATCTGTGCTTTGAACTATTAGTACAGTCCTGAAGGTAAAATGGGGTCCCCAACCCTTTAATGACAAGGTGTACCTAAAAAAGCAGCTGCTGAGCGTGATCTGTTAATGGTAATATCTTCAGGCACCTACGTACCAATGTCTTTTTCTTTTCACAGCAAAAATGGATCTCACCAGGAAAGTTACTCTTAAAAGGGTTCTACTGCTAGATTTGGACTTGTTGTCATGATTTAAATGTAAAAAATGAAGGAGAACGACTGCCCCAGAATCTGACGGTTTTCACCTTTGTACCTAACCTAACTTTGGTATGATCTGGAAGGTTTTTCCAAATTAAATTATTTGTTTTGACGTGCTTGCATTTACCATAATACAATCCACATACCAGTAATTCACTGTTATGGAACTGTCTTAAAGAACATGGAGAGATGGTTTGTGTTTTGATTTTTGTAAGAATATGCGTGACAGTCACTGAAACACATTCAGCAGGTTGACGTTGCCGCTCAGCTCAGACAAGGACCTGATGTAGAGCTGCTTCTGATAAGACTGGCCTTGATTGAAAGTTACTCTTCCAGGCTAATGCTATGTTTCAACACCTCTGCTCTCAGGAGAGCGGCATAATTGCTTTGGACACATGAGTCCAGGTATGTACATACTTTATAAGAACAAATAAATTTGTTCTTTAACTTGAGGTGACAAGAGTGAGATCAAAGTTCTTTTTGGGCCAGGATGTTTCATACTCCACAAGAACTGAAGTGCAGAGCTCCTGGGAAGTCTGCTAGGACCCACCCGCTGCTGTGTTTGTCAGTGTAGTAACAACTCCTGTTTCACATTTCTGACCGGTCAAACTAACTTTGATGGACGTAATACAAGAAAAAAATTTCCACCCAGAATATGTGTCAAAACCAAACTGAAAGAGCAGTCCTTATGGGATTAGAGTTAGTTTAGAGCTAGCTTCATTTTTATTCTGGGATAAATAAGGAATACTAGTAGCATATCATTATCTGTTGTTGCTCAGAAACTACATGTTGCATGAGTTCAGACTTAAAGCCTTTTCCGGCATCAGTGAGTAAACTGAAAAACCCTGGAGCATGAACCTAAGCTTCTTTGAGAGCCAGTTGCTAAACCTTGGCCCCACTAACCTCACACAATAAAGATAACATAATTAAAACTCTGATTAACTTCTATCTTCAATCACGTTTGACCTACTTGATTACAAAAGTTGTAAACATAGCTGTAGCTGCAAGATAGGAGATTTTATGGTTTCCTGTTTCCTTATTTACATTTCTCAATATGGTTTGCTTCTAGTTAACAATTAATAATGTTAATTCTCTTTTTATGTGCTATGTTGGCCGATCAGTCAGTTTAAAAAGTACTAACACCTGTTTCACATATTCCAATACAACCACAAACTTCAGTTTTATTGGGATTATATGATCAGGCAGCACAGAGTAGTGCATAATTGGAAAGTGGAATTCAAAGTTTTGTATTTATCTCACTGAGTCGATATGTGTCTCTACCAGCTCTCCACATCTAGAGGGTGAAATTTTTGCACATTCCCCTTTGCAAAATAGCTCAAACTCAGTCAGATTGGATTTTTAAAGTCCGCCACTGACTCTGGTTTGAATTGAGGACTGAGCTTTGATGAGGCCATTCTAACACATACTTATGAATGCTTTCCTCTAAACTCATGCGATGTAGCTCTGACTTTATGTTTGGCTTTATTGTCCTGTTTGAACATTAACTTCTCCATCTATCTCAATCAACATTCACCATCTTCTCTGTTCCTGCTGAAAAAAAGAGGATCCCCACAGCATGATAAGGCCTTCACAATGTGTCATTGCAGGTATGGTGTGTTCAGGGTAATTTTGCACTGAGTTTCGAAACTTCAAATTTGGGGTCTCATCGGTCCTGTTCAAGCTCTTTCACATGTTTGGTGTTTCACCAATTACATGGCTCGTAGCAAACTGCCGACAGTTCAGACTGCTTATTCACTGATGCTCTCCAAGAAACCTCAGATGTCTTCGACATACAATTGTATTTATATAGATATTAAAGCAGACACATGTTTATTCAACGGTATCAGAGTAAAGGGGGTTGAAAACAAATAGAAAAAAAAATACAAGGAAAATTCTAAAATAATAATAATTTTATTTATACTCTCCGTTTTTCCTAACCTTATGGCCAGACAGAGGTTTAAAGAGGAGTGGGAAAACCAAATGAGGTGGATTAGCAGTGCTTGTCAACAACTGGTGTCATCCATGATATGTTACAGTGGAATATTTATGCTGCTTTGATGTTGAGCTGTTAACATGTCATGACGGTCATGTATGACACATGTGAGCTGAAAGAACAAGAGTGATCCATATGACAACAGATAATTTTCTGCAACAGTTGCTGATTGTGAATTTCCACAAACATCACTCTTATTTGCCAGATTTGCATGGGAGCATGCAGATAAGTCAGTCGCAGCAATCCTTTGAACTCTGCTGAACCGAATGAGCTGAAATTTGAGCTTGAAATTGACCAATACTACCTTAAACAAATTTCAGACAGGATCCTACCTGCTTTTGGGGGATAACTCCTAACGTGCAAACAAGCCAAACAGAAAAGCTCTGGTTATGTAACCTGCACAGTGATGAAACAAATGCACAAAGAAATCTTTCTGCTCTCTGTCGTTGAATGATGAGTGGAAAGAGTTGACTTCTCTGCACAGCAGAACAAAGTGGTAAATTCAGTGTGAGAGCTGCACCCTAAAGCCAGCAGTACAGAGGAGATATAGATTGTATAATCTTCCTGCTTTGGCCACATCTGTGTTTTTCTGTGCCTGATAAACAGCAGAGGAGGGTAGGTTGTGTTTTTGTTCTTTCCAACAGCTGTCTGCTGAATTTAGCACAGAAAAGGAGTTCTCATGTCTGAGGGAGAGAACCCAGACCCAGACGAAGACCCCTCAGCTAATGGATGTTTATCCAGATGGATGTTATTTTGACCACGAGGGGAAAACTGTCCGTGAATATCCTTCTGTTCCACAACACATACCTAAAACAGAACAACTTCAGCTGCAATCTGATTAAGAATTCAATTAAATCTGATTTTTTTCAGTCCGAGGGTCGAATAGAGCCAGAACAAGATGGAAAAATACTGATTTATCTCATTTTATTCTGGGTCACCAAACCTTTTAGCATTTATAGCTCAACGAAGAGTTAAAATAGAATGATTTTATTGAACATGAAGATTTTAAATAATTCCCAACACAAAGATAAAGGTTTGCAACCTCATTTTCACAACACAACATGGGTCTATTTAAAACAAGGGGAGTGCAGGGAACTAACCCTAACCCTAGCCATCCAAGAAAAGAAGTCATTTACACCTCATGGGTTTCTATTACGGGTGTCCAGATACAACTTTTTCACTTCCGATACGATACTGATATCACAGCTTTGAAAATTGGCTAATACCGATATTGACTCAATATGATATCAACACCAATCATACATACTTTTGTTATTTATATAGTAGTGTGGAAGGTTAGAAAGGGCTTGATCAAGTGATATTACTCAAACAGAGAACAATAGTCAACAACAGTTTGTATGAAAACAAACGACCTTTTTATTATTAACCAGTGGGTCAGCGTATGGGATACAAGCACTGCTGGATAGAATTGCTGGGGTGGACTAAATGGAGGAGCAGAATTATGGAGTGGAGTGCTTCTATCAGAGATTTTAGATGCAGACCAATATTATCTGATACTCATTTTTTGGCTGATATCGGACCGATATCCTATATCAATATCAGATTGGGACAGCCCTAATTTCTAATACAGAAAACTCATTCGAAGCTATTTGAGATCTTTTGACCATTGCTTCACATGTAAGTTAGATTGAGGAAAAACAACTTTTGAGGTTTTATTTTCAAAAGCAAAACATTTATGTACTTGTAGTCATTTTTTGAAAAAATGTTTTACTTTCTGTTCTCTTAAGGATTGCTTAACATTGTCACAACCCACCAAATGTACAAACCTGGGCTGGTGAAGCAATTAAGTCAAGACCACAAGTGCCTACCAGTTGCAAAGCCAAATGGTGACAAACCTGTAGGAATTCAGTTGCCCCACTGGGTCACCTCCATGCATGTATCTTTGGCTAAAGTTGGACTTAAGGCCCAACTCAGAGCTGGTAACTTGACTCCTGGCAGATCTGACTGCAAGCAGACCAGCCTATCTTCTCTTGACATGCAAAGAAACACGTTGCTGTCAGCTTAGATCTAATGTTTCTATAACATATTGAGTCACTGATTCTTCTGAATAACATTTTTGGGAAAGTATTTGGACTGCAGGCTCTGATACAGCCCACCTGTGTAGTTCTACCAGATGAAACATAAGGAGAAGAAATTGATGTAAGACTTTTCAAAACTCGGCATAAGTGTAGAAATTTGAACGTAGTGCAGAAAACTAGTTGACAGCTCGCTTGCACAGCTTTGTTAGTTAAGGCATATTAATACGACTTGTGATTTGGAGGAATCATTTTTGAACGAGGTGATCATATTGGGTTCAAGCACCAAAAAGGCTAAAAAAATAAATGATGTATCAGGGAGAAAAGTAATAACCTATACAGTGTCCTGATAAAAGCAGATTAATACAGTCCTGACCGGTGGGAGAAGGTTTTTTTGTTCAAACAATTTACACTTTTATCTGGACAAAAATCCCTCTGTTATAGTATTCCAGATTCCTGTATTATCATTTAAGATTAGAAGGCAGCAAAGGAAACCATCCAGGTAACTTGATGCATGAGGGGCAGACACATCATCACGTCATGTCAACAGGTGGCGAAACTAACACAGATGCAAGTTTCCTAGGGTACTTCTGAAGGTGGTCTGAGGAAAATCGTCCTAAATGTGTCTTCACACAGGTATTTGGCACGGTCTGGGTAGATCCAATCACAACACATTAGTACCAGGTGTGAACAGGGCCTAAAGAAGAGACATGAAGAAACTCTTGTCTTCCCTTTTTTTGGTATGCCTTAGGTCATTGCCATGTTCCAGGTCCAGTTCTGCTTCAGCTTCTGTTTCCCCCCCCAACAGATTGTCTCACATTTTCCTCAAACACCCTCTGGAACATGTTGAAATTCACAGTGGATTCTGTGATGATGAGCTGGCTAGAACCTGGTGCAGCAAAGCATCATCTAACAGCGACACTTCTTTGCTTCTTTTCCTGGAATGTGTTTTGTTTACGTCACAACCGAGGTAACAGTGTTCCAGTAAACATAGCCGGAGAAGTCAGAATTTCAACATGGCGATACCCATAGACATTGTGCACAGAACCTCTTACAAACATAATTTGAAGCTTTATGTTCCATAAGCAAACACCACTTTTAATTTGTTCAGTTTAGAGTTGCATGCGCTACATGTAACATTAGTTTTCGTAAAAAAAACCCCGTTTCCACCACATCTTACTACTGTTGATGGGAGGAGAGGCCATAGTGAATCGTGAAGTCGGCCTTACAAGTTGTAACTGGGGGTAGTCGGAGTTGCTCCTACTTTCCCAGTGGGAAATCTGACTTTGGAGGGTGTTCCAGTTGATTTTACTGTCTGGGAAGTCTGAGTTCTGATTACAACAGGAACACCATTTTTCCAGAAGTTTGGATCTTTGTTTACGTTCTCGCTGGTAAGCTCCACTCTTGCCTTTGCATTTTGCTAGAGAGAAAAGTTCTTTCTTGTCCTTTTAGTGCACCTCTGAAACTTAAACTTGGACAGTCTCTTTCTGATTGAAAATACATACACTTTCATGTTAACAGCAGCAAGAGCCTGCTGCAGATCTCATAATAACATTTTAAGGTTTTGGGAGACTTCTTTTAGCATCTTGTAGTCTCCTTTCAGGGTATACTTGCATGAAGAATCAAACTTTGGGAGTTGTTTTGAATCTCGTCCACTTGATTACCTATACAGCTTCATTCTTCTCCAGAATTTTTTAAAATTACATTTTACAAAGAATTTTGCAAGATTGTTTGATTTTATTATTTGAATTTTTAATTCTTGTTAAAATTTCTTTTGAAATCTATGTTTGAATATTTTGGAAAAATACAGCCTTTCATAGTTTTCTGATGATTGCAACTTTTTGTTACAAGTATTGATAGTATTCTGTCATCTGTCTGAGGTGTTTCCCTGTTTACAACACCATTCAGCACATATCTGTTATGCTTTTGGAGTTAATAATCAAGACAGCTTTAACCAAAGACTCGGCAGCTTCCTTCATATTTGCGTCATCAACCCAAAAGTTATGGTTCAGACAGACGGATCAGAAAATGCCACTGGGATTTGGTGCACATGCCTGTTTGGAGTTAACCTTATTGAGCTTTGTTATCTGTAACACCAGTCCTCCCATAATTGTACACAAAGGTCTTTTGGTCCATGGAAACCAAGCTGATGAACCTGACAGGTTCCTTCTACTTGATTTTGCAAGCACTGTAGTCAGATTTGATCTAATCTATGTATAGGTTTTTTAAATCACATACCCAAAAGTTGGTGATTTCTAGAAACAGCAGGACAAAAGATGGTGGTAGGCATTGCAATCATTTTAGTTTCCTTTGTCCACTTTTAACTCTTGTTTTAACTCGCCCAAGTGAATAGGGTGGAGATTTTACCAATTTTCAACTTTGTTCCTTACCGGTAAATGCTTTCATTGCCACATCTTGTTAGGTTTTCCAACCACCAAATGCTCCTTTGTGAATCATCTGTACCCTCCAGTGTGCCTCTCATATCGGGGGCACGACACAATACAACAAGGCCCCCCACATAATTTTCCGATTCTTCCGCTTCTCCGCTCCAACTATTAATTTCTAAGGCTCGTTATGTAAGTTATTATGCAACGTATTTTTACTGTGTTATTTCAGGCCCCCTGCTTGTTAATAGTTCTGGGTGAAGGTTTTCGGTGGTTGAAGCTGCTGTTGACATTCACATGCTCCAGGGTCTGGCTCCGTTGAACCAACCCGGCTGGGTCAGGGAGGACCACCTTCATGACGCACACGTGTCCCACAAAGTTTAGAGCAAACAGGGAACACGTGCAATTTGTCAGACACTGTTCTTCAAGGGGCATCGTGACAACAGAAATATTTTTGTTTTGGAAGAGATGAATAACTTAAAGGCCATCTGGTGGGATATATCTTTAGTCTGTTTTCTCATTGTTTGCTTAATCCATGTTAAGAAAACTGTCATAATAGATCGAAAAAAAGCCTAGATGATTTTCAGATTTATTAGCAAATTTTAAATTTGATATTGCTTGGAGTATTTTTGTAGTTTCAATAATGTCCAATACTTTTATGTTTTCTAATACTGGAGGTCCTATGAGTTCTATAATCCTGAGTGTTTAAGAAGAAGGTGAACTTTTGTGTTATATGGGTTTTTATTCTTTTTAAATATGTAACCTGCTATGTTTATATATATATATATATATATATATATATATATATATATATATATATATATGTTTATTCATTTATTTATATGTTCATTTATTTATTTATTACTATTATTCTCTTTTTGATGGAAGAAGCTTCTTAACTAGTTTAACTAGTTTGTATTCCTCTGTAATGTTTTGCATTTATATTGATAATACCTTGAGGGACTCCAAATTAAAATGAGCCTTTATGGCTAACTGGCACATTTTGAAATGTGCATTGTTCCTTTTGAAATAAACAAAACAACAACAAGGCAACTTCTTTTTTTTCTTGAAGATGTTTCATCTTTCATGCAAAAGGCTTTTTCAGTTCAAGAACATAGACAGTTTTTGAGTTTTATATAAAGTACATTTATAAACCAAAACCTATGAAGTCCCCTAAAACATGGTACCCTGAGTACTGCCAATTGAAAGCCCTTTCTAAAATATCTGCCTAGAACACATTCTAACCATGGCTTTCTGGTGGCATATGTGTTAAAATCCCAATGAAATGATCTGACCTGGCTAAAATGGAATTAATCTCTGGAAATAAACTCCAGCCTCCTTTCACAACTGGTAATTAATGTTGTGATACTTTTATTTTTTCCCTCTCCTTAAGAGGCCAGTGCCACTGGCTGAAAGGCCTATAGAGAAAGCAGTGTCATATATCTAAAATCTCAGAGGCTGAACTTGTTTATTTACTTAATATGCACACTTAGCAACAGTTGTGAGGTTGTAACTTCTTGCCACACCTGTAATTCAATGCCTTCTATTTCTGATTTTAACATTGATGCATATTTTCACTCTTAAACACCCTTCCATTTGATTTAAAATTCTAACACTACACCTATAGCCAGGAATGTTTAGTGTTTGGTATCTGTAACATGACATCTAAATGAAATCATTCCCATATAAACATTATTGCTACCTGGCAGGATCTGCATGTTGCAGTTTAAGCCTCAGACTCACAAGCTAACAGGCCCCTTTCAACCCCAGGAATAGCTATCACCTATATTTGTCGCCATGTGACTGACAAAAATGGTCTCTTGTTACCGTCACTCATCATATGAACTAACTTGACTTACGGTGTCATCCTTCCCTGTTGGACCCACTGGCTGAACATAGCATTGGGCCAATAATGCAATCTTTACAGGTATGCAAATCAAACATCCATCTGTTCTTGAACCCAACTTTGCATGAGACATTGCAGGTATGAAGGTATACCAAAGGTTTTAAAAAATTCCCTAACCTGTAGAGGCACACTGCTGGTCAGCTGGCTGTAAGAAACCTACTACAGTTTTCCCTTACTTACAGAAAAAAGGGAAATTTATTTGTTTGTAAATATCTGGAAGTATTATGAAACACAATGAATGCTTTGGTATTGTGACATAGGGAGATATAGGGAGAGGGTAAGGTGGGGTAAAGCCTTGTACAGCGACAAAAGAAAACAATGGCTGTTCCTGGACATAGATTTGTCATACTCTTGATACCACTTTTTGATGGTCCTGGTCTCGTCCCGGACTCAACCACATTTGTACTCAGTCTTGGACTTTGAGGATTAGGTATTTTATTTTAAGACCACTCAAGACCACAACTGTGGAAATATCAGTAAACTGCCAGAATATTATCCAATTTATTTGTTAACATCCTTGCTTTCATTAGATGTAAAAGGTACTGATTCAAATCCAAACAATAACGTGACTCATTGCTAATTTTGTATTTTTATTACCACTGTCACCCATCCCCACTCTCTTTCACTTGAACTCCAAGAAACTGAGCAGTGGTTGTCTAGGAGCGGAAGAAGATGTCTACAAAATCTTCTTACAATTTGGTTACAATAAATAGTAAAGAATTTATTTGTAAAACAACGCTTAGAAGAAAGCATACAGCCACTTGTAAATTCAACAAACTTTTATCATCACGAAGAAAGGAAGCACAAAGAAAGGTAAGCTCTGTGTAAGGCAGTCTGATCTTGGTCTTGACTTAGTCTTGCCCTCCCTCGGTCTTGGTCTTGACTTGGTCTCAGTCCCTGAAAGTTTTGGTCTTGTCTTAGTCTCGATACATTCTGGTCTTGGTCTTGACTAGGTCTCAGGTTAGGTGGTCTTGACTACAATACTACCTGGACATGGATCTCACTTGACAAAGTCAACAATTAATTCATGATGACCTCATTCTTTGCTTAATAGGTTTTTAAAGTTTGGTTATGTTAGCACATTATTATTAAAAGTTTACTTATCTGTTGTAGAAAGATTTATCACCCTCAGCTGATTGGAAAAAACAATAAATCCTCGGATTGGTGGAAGCTAACAAGGTCAGTGGGTAACATGGCAGCATTAGTTCTTAATTTGAGGCTTTAATGCCTAATGCATACCTCAAACTCCACTGTAATGTGTGGTGGACAGTGTGACATAAGTTTAATCATCTCTCCCTTCCCACTAGAAGGCTCTGGATTTTATGATTATGATGGCTGTACATGCTGGTAAAGAAAATAACACTTCTAGTCAGGGCATGGCAGCAAACACAGAAGACAAAGAGAACATCTGATTGGATCATACGTAGAAGATGAAAAACAACAATGAAGCTAGTTTCAGGGGAGGAAAGCTGTTGTTTTCCAAAAGTGGGTACTTTATTTCTTGGGGCCGACAAGATTGCAAAAACTGCATCGAGAAATAGCTTTATTGTTTCCTTCCAATTCTTCTCTTCCTCCTCCAAGTAGACAGTGTATAAACCAATTGAATATCAAAGGAAAATGAAATATTCTAGTAACTCTAAGTTTCTTCAAAGAGTCATTCTAGTTTATAATAGCTGTAGTCAAGAAAGATCTTCTGTAGTGGCTGTGTTGTAGTCAAGGCCACTTAACCTGAGACCAAGTCAAGACCAAGTAGTGTTAAAATTGGTCTTGAGTACCACAATACTATGCAGTGGTCTATATAACAGTGGTTCTGAAGAGGCCTCTGACTGAAGACAATTTGTTGTATCACAGTCTGTGTGTGAGCCCCTTGACATGTGAGGGAAAGCTGTATACCTCTGAGTAGAATGCAGTTGTTCAGCTGAGCTAAATATAGTGTGAATACGGGTGCATGCTGGTTGGCAGGCATGGACACAGAAAGGTATAACAAGCTCTTAGGAGGTAATAAAAGACCTTAAGAGATCTATCACAGTAATTTTCTTTCTCTGAGGGACATCTTTCGAAAGGAAAATGTTGTCGGGGTGTATATTTGATGGATCTGTAGACATTTGACTGGGACGGCCATCAAATTCTGTCTTTCACTTGATGTTGAACCAAAGCAAAGGTAGATGTTAAAATAAGACAAGAACTTCCAAACTAACCTGTTGATGTCTCATTTGAAGGCAACATGACTCTTTAAATTAAATTTTCTATTTATCTGTTGTGATGTGCCATTCTTATTATGTAGGTACTATTTAGGTCACAGTCATAGGATAACAGTCCTTGATGTCCTAAATCTCACTCAACAGAACCTGTGTCCTTTAAAGTATTCCACTGTCCATCTTGGCATGTTTTTCCTGCTGTCTCATGGTGAGAAGCTCTCCCTTGTGAAAAGTGTTTTCATAAACAAGGATTTGTCTCATGGACCGTCATGCGCCTCTTGTTTCCACAAATTGAGTTGCCCTAATTGTATAAACAGAGCTGCGGCTCAGGAGAATTAGATGTCATATTGTCATACAGGCAAGTGACTGAGAGGCAGCCCAGAGTCCTGTACTTTTCCATCAGGCAGCTGAACAAATGGCAGGAGCTTCTGGAATTTTCTCAACAGTCATTCCTTATCAAGGAGAATCAGTAACACCACCCACCTACAAACACACCTCTCCTTGAATTTATGTCCGGTCATTCCAAGGGGATGGATGGATGCAACTTTCTGAAGACGCACTTGCTGCTCAGCAAAGGAAACATAGAGGAAGTTTGATCATCTAATACATCCAAGTTTTTAAACTTTCCATAAATGAAAGCCAATATGACAAAATGTGGATGTTGCAATCAAAAGGGTTCAAGGACACATCTAGGCTTACTGTTCCAGTGTGACCTCTATTTGTCTGAGCGTGATACAGCTTCACCCTGTCACTGTGGACTGGAGAGGGAAATGTCTGTATATGTTGTGGAGGGTTGCCTGTACACACAACAATGATAGTGCAGTCTATGACATGTGCAGTTGCTTTCACCATGGAATATACACAAGGAATACTATCACTCAGTCCAATGGTTGTCTTGCTAATGTTTTGAAGGAGTCTATAGAGGAGGAGTTGCTGATTTTTAACAGATCATAAACAAACCAATATCAGTTCATAGTATACATAGGAAATAATAGTGATCGGCTGATAAAGATCGTGTTGCGTTGCACTTCCAAAGTTCATTCTTTTTCATAAATTATAAAATATGTTCTTTATGGAACACCACGTTAAATCATAAATAGTACATATTAATGTCTGTTTCAACAGACATTTCCTTTGAGAAAACAATTTAGATTGAAGTCTCAGGTGTCAGAGTATTAAGTGTTAAGCTCCAACACATTGTGCTGAGACTGCAGTTTCAGTAGACTGCCCTCTTCTGGCTGGAGGAATTCTCTGGTTTAGTCCAAAAACATGGTTGGAGAGCCATGTCTGCCTTCAGGGTAATGGGAAATTGCCAAGAGTCTTCGCTTGTCTGCCTTCACACACATATGAACTTGAGTAGCCTCTCATAATCCATTGGGTATAGTATGATGCTGGCCCACCCTCTACAGCTATAACAGCTTCAACTGTTCTGGGAATGATTTCCACCAGGCTTAGGAGTGTGTTAATGACAGTTTTTGACTGTTCATCCAAAAGCACATTTGTAAGGACAGACCCTGATGTTGGACTCACAGTTCATCCCAAAGATTTTCTATTGGGTTGAGGTCAGGATTCTATGCACCCTTCCAGACCCAACCTGCTCAACCATGTCCTTCCCTGCCTTTCCTTGTGCACAGAAAACAAGTCACGTGGGAACAGGAAGGAAAAATTCTCAATTTTTTCCCACAATGATGGGAGCATAAAATTGTCCAGAATGTCTTGGTATGTAGCAGAATTTAGAGTCCCTTGCACTGGAACTAAGAAGCAGAGCCCAACTCCTGTGAAACAGACCCCATATCACAATCCCCTCTGCACCCAACTATACTTAACACATTGACAGAGAGGCAATTTTATGTTTATAATATGAAAAAAAATGTCAAAGGGCATGAATACCTTTGCAAAGTACTGTAGAGCTATCAAGGAATGTGACATTCTTATGTAATCTTGTGATAACCGATCTAACTCCTTCTAACTCATACACCAACAAATGTCCAGGGGTGGAGCTCAGGAAATGCTTCCATCTCACTCACCATATCACATCTGTCACCATACACCATACAATAAGTCATCTGATAAAGATCCAAGTTAGAAGTTTAGACATGAATCAGATGTTCACAGACTTTTACTTGAAGAATGCAGCACTGTTGTGTCTAGAAACTGAGCTATGAACCCAAAGCAGAAACATACATATTTACTGCAAAACAATATCTTCTCAGTTTGTCCTGAAATAATAAAATATATATTTTAAAATATGTTATGTACTACATTACTTTACAACAGTGGTCCAGAAAATGAGGTTGCAGTGACTGATTGTTTTTGTCAATTCTCATTTACAGGGCTGTAAGAAGTACAAATATCTCATTTGTCCACACGAGGGAGCAGTTTCTTCAATTATATCTAGAGAGCCGTTCAGTGGAACGGATCATAAACATGCTATGGAATCTGTGCTGGAGCTCATTTCAAAATCGTGTATTTAAATACAAGAAAGAAATATGAATATTTATTCTACTGACAAATATATGTTAGACCAAAAACAGATCATAACATCTGTTCAGAGCAATAACGTAGTGGAGGAAATAATTATTTGACCCTCCTCAGATGTTGTACTTGATCAGGCACAAAAAGGAAAAAAAATCAGTAGTAGTTTCATTTTAAGTTGAATGGCAACTGAAACAATTAAAGAAATAAATAATTCTGAATAAACAAATTACATAAAATGTAGAAATCAGTTTACATGTCACTGAGTGAAGTTTGATCCCTCTACCAACAAGCCACAATTTTGGCTCACACAGATTAGTTATATGCTGGTGTGACACACAAATTAATCAGTTCATCAGTTACAGATACTCCTGACTGCAACCTCTTATGTGTATAAATGCAATATACAATTATACTACTGTATATTTAATTGACCAGAATCATATTTGTCACTCAAACCAATCAAACTCTTAACCTATTTATCTGTTTGAATCATCTCAGTATTACCGTTGTTATGAAATCAAAGTTAGTTCATATATGTTTACTTATATCTACTGATTAGAAGTATTTTCTACCTCATCAGTATACATCCATGAACTACAAGGACTAACAAAAAAACGACACACAATCTATTCCACTGATAAGGATAAAAGCTTAAATGTCTGAAGTGATGGATGAACATTTGACAATCTTATCACTTGACTGATTAAGGTCTAACGGCTATTAATCTTTATTTTAAATTTTCGCTCATAGTAATCCCACCTTACAAAGAAGATATCCCCCAAATCCAAAGAAACATATTTAAAGGAAAAGCCATCCCAAATACAGTAGGTTCCAAATGTTTGGTTTTCTTGGAAGATAACATGAAAACGGTTGGTTTCTGTCTTTCTGTCTTGTCATGTTTCACCATCTTGGTCTTGGTTTTTAAACGCCCCCTAGTGGAAAAGTTAAGTCAAGTCAAGTTTATTTGTATAGCACATTTCTGCAGCAAGGCAGTTCAAGGCAGTTACGTCATAAAAACATCAATCAAGTATACATCATAATCATAAAGATCTTCAAGTATATATCATCAAGCAAATATAATTCAAAACTATTGATCAATGGTCCACTTACTACTAATCAAAGGCAGCTCTAAATAGATGGGTTTTTAGCCTTGATTTAAAGGAACTCCATGTGTGGGCTGTTTTGCAGTTCTCTGTAAGTTTGTTCCAGATTAGTGAAACATAAAAACTGAATGCTGCTTCTCCATGTTTGGTTCTGGTTCTGGGGATGCAGAGTAGACCAGAACCAGAAGACCTGAGTGGTCTGGAAGGTTGATACAGCAACAACAGGTCTTTAATGTATTTTGGTGATAAGCCGATCAGTGATTGATAAACTAACAGAAGTATTTGAAATATAATTTGAAAGACTTTGGTCTCTCCAGCATCTATATGTATTATCAGTTTAATTTGGTGGGAAATCTGTGTTATATATCATCTCAACATTTGTACTGAATCCCCAGAGCCACCTTGTTTGATTTTGTCCAACCAGATTTTCCAATTAGTATTCATCCAAGGAGTCCCCATTTCTATAGGATTCTTTATCAGTTTTGTGTCTCCCATCACTGCAGCTATTGGGAACTCATTATTCATCTCACAGTCAAGATCCTTCCATCTCCATCTTGAAAGGCATGTAAGAGTGAGCGAGCATATGAGTGATCTAAGGTGTACTGCATCATAGTAACCTTTAAGGCATGGGGTGGCCCACTCCCCATTTCCCTTTTCTGAATTACAATGCTTTCTATTGGATTCTTGTTTTTATTTTTTTTTTTACCAAGCCAGATATATCTGGATATAAATAATAATATAATATAGTTTCAGTTATAATGTGTCCCATTCTAAACACTGATCGGCAGATATTTATTTTGCTAAAGTCTGAAAAAGCTATAGCAACTTAGGACTTAGCAACCCTAGAACTCAGTTCTAGGGAGGGTCCGTCGGAGCAGATCTTAGTTCTCAACCCTGAATATAATGTAAACAATTAGTAATCTATATTGAGGGCACTGATCGGATGATTTACCATCTTTTGGAATCAAAGTAATCACTCCCCCCTTCACAAAAGTAGGGGAATTTCCCCCTTTTGAAGTACCCAGTTGCATGTTTTTGTTTTTTGTATAACCAGTGTTAGGTTTTTCTTTGTAAATGATCAGAAGAGTTCTGCTTTGAAGACATCTGGGCCAGGACATTTACTGAACTTAAGTTGTGAAATAGCAAATTATAGCTAATAAAACAAGCATTTTACCCATAACATGGGGTAAACTTAGAGAGGTAAGAAAGAAATCTGATTGTTGTTATCATTCTTTTCTGGGGGGTGTATAATTAAATTCTCAAAATTTCATTTAATAGACTTTTCGTGGTTACTCTTCATAATTACTAATTTCGGATTCTTTATTCAGTTCAAATTCAAAAATACTTTATTTATCCCAAAGGGAAATTAAATAAGTACTATAATATAATATAATATAATATAATATAATATAATATAATATAATATAATATAATATAAATAAATATAAATAAATATAATAATATGCTGGAAATCATGTTATTTGCTTGTTGTTTCCTTAATCTATATAACATTTTTGTTGACCTTTCATCACCATCATAATACTTCAGCTTAGTAAATAGCCGTTTTTCTCTGTATCTCTTTAGTGCTAATTTCTTGCACCTATTTTTTTAAATCTCTTTTCTCCTATTCAACTCCCTTATCTCCAGTTTCCATGTGGTTCCTTTGCAGTTGTTTTAATTTTGTTCCAAATACTGAAATCTTAAAAAAGGAAAAAGTGGAAATACTTTTACCCTTAAACACAGCTTTATGTGGATCCCAGAGAAAATCTGGACTTACCTCCCCATCGTCAGTATGTTTCTATGTCTGATTTCAAAGCAGCGTAAAACTTAACATTGTTCAGGATACTGGAGCTATACTACAGCTGATATTCATCTAGCTATTTATTTGGGTGTTTTATATGCATATTTATTTGGTCCAACTGACTTTTTCAGCCCTGTAGAAGTAAGCTACAGCAAATTAACCTGTGTTCAAGCTGAAAAATCTGTTTCTATCAGAGTTCAAATGAAGGGGACATACACTTACTAAAGAGAATGTTAAGAATGAGTCAAAAAGTCTATCTGAAGCAGTTGATGATTATGTACAACAAAAAATGAAATCAATTAAGAAAAGAAACCATTAAAGATCAGGAGAAAAGACACAAGGACAACCTCAAGCAAACTTTTATTAGCCAGTTTGACCAAAAATGAACCTTATCTGTTAAACACAAGAAACACCCATGGTCATCTTTACCCCAGCTCAGAAGTAGAACATAAAAGTAGTCATTGTGAGACTAAAGAATGCTTAGCCATGAATTGGCATACTTCCACTGACAGGCACAGTGGGGTGTGTTTGAAAGTGTGTACACACACTTTGTCAAGATTTGAAGAAAGCAATTTCTCTTTCAGCAACAAAACAGGGCCAGACACACAAAAGCTTTTACCACTGACACAAAGTGAAGGTTTTTCTTTAAAGTGTCATTCATAGGAGCAAAAAATTCACCAGGATTTTACAAGCTGAAAAGGAGACAGAAGGAAAATAACTTCCACAGCAGCAGGTTTGAAGGTCAGAAAAAAGCATTGTCAAAACAAAAAGAAAGTGAAATTGTAGTGATGTCAGTGTGTGGCGGACAAGAACTCTCATTGTGTCAAGATTCAAAAGCAACATGTGATAATATTCAATATCCAATCCCAACAGCATAACTATCTAATTTCCAGAAGGACAACAACCCTAAACATACAGCCAGCACTGCAATGAAATCTTTTAGATCGACGTCTATTCATGTTTTAGAATGGCCTAGTCAAAGCCCAGACCAAAATTTAAGCCAGATTCTGTGTCAAGACTCTGTACAGTTTAATTGAGCTTAAGCTATTTTATAAAGGAGAATTGACAAAATAATGTCTTCAGATGTGCAAAACTAGTAGAGGCGTACCCCAGAAGACTTTATTTAAGCCTGTCATTGTAGTGACAGCTGATTCTATGAAGTATTGACTCAGTTGGGTCTGAATAAAAATGCATACCAGACAATTCACATTTCTCTTTGTAAAAAAGTAAAACCCATTACTTTCTGTCCATCCACATCACAATTATGCATTTCTTTGTGTTGGTCTATCGTTTGTGGTTGTAAAGGGACTTCATATGAAACAGTTCAAGGGGTGTGAATAGTTAGCCAGGCAAAGCTTGGGGTTCAACATTAGAAGGCGGTTTTTAATGTCAAAAGGATCTAAAAAGGTCTTGTATGAATTATTTGAAGCACTATATTACCTCACACTCACTTAACATAACCAAGAAGAGACAGCGGTGGGCAGTTTCTGACCAGGGGGGTGGTTTCAACACCAGTGTTTCCAGTTCAACACAAGAGTGTTTGGTGAATGAGCTCATACATAGCAGAGATAGTCTGCAGGCACAGCAGCTGAGAGCACTGGACTGAGAGTAGAAACATGTCTGCGCATATATAATGACCGAGCTGGAACTGTTCTCATGCTCGGTTAAAACCTTCTCTTACAAGTTTTAGCCACTAAAAGGTCTGAGTATCTTTGGATGTCCTGCAGCCCTTGGGCATTGATGGTTTTCATCATCACCCAGTGAGTTCACTTTCAGTGCAGAATCTCCATTCTGATGCTAGTTCATGTCAGCTCTTCCTGAGGAGGATTGGGAGGTAGAACAGGGGGACTCTGCTTGGACTGTTGGTATTCAAGCTGACTCATGGTGTCTGAGTGCCATAAATTCTGTCATGTGTCCAAGGAAGCAGTGATTTGAAAAAATGAGCAAAGACAATTCCGACTTTATTTGATGGGCATGAAAACTACTTCGACCAATATTCCAATCAGAAATAAGGCAGACCATGAACAGACCATGTTTTTGATACAGGCGACATGGCTCACCCTTAAGGGCGACATTCTTTCAGAGGGCACCAAAATGGGTGTACCAGAAATGCATGGATACAAAGTTTCCATCCGGAACCTTTGTATGTAAAAAAAAAAACAAAAAACAAAAAAAAAAAACCAACAACAAAAAACTGCAATTAACTGCATGAAAATTTTTAACATGTTAAATTCTATGTAAATACTTAATCGAAATTTGACCATGTAAGCATGTGGGCATTTTGTATAACAGTTTGTGAACTCTATCTCCAAATATATATACACACATATTGCATAGCACTGTTCTTATCAAACAATCAGAGTCGAAGCATTTTGGCTGAAAAAGATAGTTGCAGCGACTTGCATTTAACCACCAGGTGAGAAAGAACTGCTGCAGGTATAAGTGGATGCTTATTTGCAGTGCGAACGCTGCGACCCTGGACGAAGAACCGGATGCAGCACGATCTGTGCTGGGATGTGTTAATGATGTTCTCTGTTGTTCAGCAAATCTGTTATTAAAACAAATTGCAGAAAGAGTCAGTCTACTCATCCCATGCATTAAAAGCAACCTCACTGAGTGATCCTGCAGAGGAGATTGGCACTCTGGAAAATCCATGGAGGCCTTTCCCTTTGATGGTTGGCACTATGGAAACGTTCAGTGATTTGTCTGTCACGATGTCCCCAATGGAAGGCTCATAATTACCAGAGCCTCATGATTAGGCTGGAGTCAGGGTTTTAAGCCCCCCTAATGGGTGTTTTTCTCATTTCTCTTTTCAGATAGTGGAATTGACTCATCTTCAAAAGTGAGAATTGCATTGATTTGTCCTCCTTTCACTTTGTCAGCCACTGAACTGTTTATGCTCTGGTATGAGAGATTAAACAAGCAACCAAACCAAAACAAAAACAGTTGATGCCACTTAGAGTTCATATGGTGTGGTGAAAAAGTATCTGACACCTTTCGGATTTTCTCTTGTTTTTGTTTTTTTTTGCTTTTTTTGTGTGGTTTTAGTCACACTTTAGTGTTTCAGATGATTAAATATGTTTTAATATCAGACAAAGAAACCTGAGGAAATACAAAACACAGCTTTCAAAATGATCCTATTAATTAAGGGATAAAAGCTGTTCAAAGCAAACGTGGGTTATGTGAAAAAAAGAATTGCGCCCTTAAATTTCATGTGGAACAACATCAAGCATTTCTGACAACTGGCAAGGAATCATTTAAAATGCTACGGAGGAATTTCGGCCCACTCTTCTTTGCCTTAATTCAGCCTTATGAGAAGGTTTTTCGAGGATTAACAGCCTGTTTAAGGTTATCCCGCCGTTTCTCAATTCAATTTAAATCCAGAGTGGATGCAGAGCGTCGACCAGAGAGACTCCGCTATGTGATGTAGTGGCACATTTTCTGACAGGACGGAAGGACCAAGAGCCCAGGATGTTGCATCCCACAAAGACGACAATGGAGGACAAACTCGTTGTTTCTGTTTGCGCCTGTCCTATTATCTACGACCAGTCAAGCAGGTAGTCAAACTGGGCTCGGGTGAGACGAAAATAGCGCTGAAACCCACCAAACTCAGAAGGCCTCTGAATTATCTGGTGGATCGAGACACGCCGCAGAGGTGCCCAACGATGATGTCCTCTTGCTTTCAGTAAATAAAGCCAAGCCACTCTCAGTTTCACTCCCCATTGTACAAAGAGACCGGAGGAGGAAAACAACCACAAGTCAAGAGGCGTCTTTCCACACTTTTACTCAGACATGCATCTAGAGTGATTTTGAAGCTCGATATCAAGCATCTGGCTTCACAGTGCACAAGTGTTGGTTGCCTTTTTTGACACGCAAAATGCATTCGGTCTGAGCGGAGCATTACAGCTGAATCATTAACGCTGAGCTGAACTGAACATCTGCAGCACTTTAGATGTTGTTCCCTGTTTTCTCCATTTGTGTGGTTCATTGGAGTTCCATAGCCTCACCAAAGGCTTCGTCACCTTTCCCAGACTTATAGATGGCAATGACTTTGTTACTCTTGAATTCCTTTAGATCAGGGCGTGGTGTGTTGCTTTTTAAAATCTATTTATCCTGCTTCATGTGGTCAGACAAGTTCTATTGGCTCTATAGGTCTGGCAGTAATCAGATCTGGGTGTGGCCAGTGTTGGAGTCAGCTTTCCAAAAAAAATGGATAGTCACAGTTAATTTATCTTGATTTGACATAAAAAAATATCTTGAAGGTCTGAAACAGTTAAATGTTACAAAAAAGAAGAAATCTGTGAGGGCGTAAATACTTTTTCACAGTACTATAGCTGACACTTTTGATGAACTTCAAGAAACACTTTCATTTGGTGTGAAAAACTCAAACTGCTTTCTTCAAACAGACCCAAATACACAGATAAGTAAAGCGCCTGCGTATGACAAAATATGTTACCATTAAATGAATAAATAAGGCTACAGAGAGTTTTTTTTTCCCCTTACAACACTCCACAGATCAACATTATTTCAGGAAACATGAGGATTACATAAACTGCACCCACAGCTTAAAGCCATCTGAAATATTCTGCCCCAATGAGCAAATCCTAAAATGCTGCTGCTCTGTTAGAGTGACAAAAAGCCAAAGGGTGCATTTGGGAGCTGCAGCTGGTTGTTTACTTCCTTGAACAACTCAGTGCACCTAGTGGCACACAGCTTTATGTTTTATAGACTTCTTCACAGTAGGGTGAAGGCAAACCGCGATCACACTGCAGCATGTGGTTGGGAAATGACAAAGATGTCCTCAAAGTCACAGATGCTTAATTACAGTGATGTTATCGTTAATGAACCGAATCGTCCTTGCGAAGACTCTATTACCAGCACAATGCTGCGTCGGGGTTATTATCATAGGACACGCTCAGAGATCCCTGCAGACTTTATGATACTCTGGCTTCCAATTACATCTGAATGTTTTATACACAGAGGATCAGGCTGCTGAGGTCAGAGTGTAGCACTCTGAGACCGTTTCGATGGGATTTATGGGTTACAGTTCTAAAATGATTGTTTTTTTGTGGGTTAATGTGAGCCAAGAGAAGCAGCAGGTGAAGCAAGAGGGCCTATCCACTGCCCACCCCTACTCCAGGTGACTGCTGCTGCAACCCTCACTCCAACGCCAAACACACCGCCGCCCGGAGAAGCACCCACATGTCCCAGCGGTGAACTCATGCGCCTGTTGGTTTTTCTTACAAGCAGACATGCTCTGGATCAGGGGTCTGCAACCTTTACAAGCCAAAGAGACATGTTTTCCCTCAGTCCACCTAAATAGAACTCCTTTAGAGCCGCAAATGTTACATAACCTTTCATGAAAAGACAACTTAAAAATGTTAAATAAATATCGACAATAAGAAATGTGGTCATTTTAAAATTAACTACCATTTTATTTTTTGTTTTTAGGTTTTAAAACTAAGAAAAACATAAAAAATTTACAAAAAGTGGATTGATAAACAAAACAACCCCCAAGCCCCCAAAAAGCTAACTCTGCATTTGTTACCGCTGTATTTTATTTATTTATTTAATTTTGTGAATTGTGGATTGTATGGGGAATATGGGAAATAAAAAAAAGATCTGAGCTGAAAAGCGACTGGCCTCTCTACATTTCAGCCCTCACCCATGATCATCAGTTATGGCTCAAGACCAAAAGAACGAGGTCCCGGATACAAAGGAGAAAACGAGCTTCCTCTGTAGCCCTCCCTGGACGGACTTTATATCCCCTCTGGCCAAGGAACACTGTGGCTCCCACTGAATGAAACTGAGTGTCTGATAAGTGGAAGACAATAGATTGATGGATGGATGGATGGATGTGAGAGTATGTAACCCTCCCCCCGAACCACCCAAATTATCATGATTATTGCCTCTAAGTTTTCTACTAGAACTGTGAATACTCTGCAGAGAAGCTGATGGTTTGTGGTAATGTGCAAACTGATAATCACATTATTGTGCACATTAATTAAACGATTCTTTGGACAATTCACATGCATATAATAACTTCTTTCCCAACAAACGACACACAAATCAAACATTCCCTGCACATCCTCAGTTTGTGGTGCTGATGTTGCTCCTTCTACACCTCCTACCTCTCCTCCTCTCGGCATCCTCCTCCCTCTCGGGTCCTCAGTGTGAGCTCCGTGTTTACTCCCCGGACAGGACGAGCCCTCCCCTCCCCTCCCCTCCCTGGCTCTTGGCTCTCTCCCTCCCTCGCCGACGTGCCATCCGACCTGCAGGTGAGCCGCTCAGCTGCGGTTTCCCCCGCTTCCCTCGCAGAGTCAGCGCGGATCATCCGAGCGGCTGGAAGCGACGCGCTTCGCTCCACTAAGAGTCAAGTTCACTGCAGGATTTTAGGATTCAGGAACGGCCGAACGTCGGAACCGGAGGGCGGACCGGAGGAGGACTGGAAAAGGCAAACAGTGTTGGACGAGAGGGTGAATTATTTTTAGTGTGATGCTTGTGGTTTAGGCAGCTCGGAACTCGTAAAATCCTCTTTCATGTTTTTCCAGAGGAATAGTGAAAACAAGAAAGAAGAGAGTTAATTAATCCTAAATTAGCTAAATCAATTACTAGTATTTTGGTTTCTGCATTAATCTGATCTTAGTGAAGCTGAACACTTTTAAACGCCTACAGCTAATAATAATAATAATAATAATAATAATAATAATAATAATAATAATGGCATGGGACTAGATAATAGGCACCTAATAACATAATTTCGTGTGTGGAGGACAAAAATATTGATAATATCTATAAAACATTGTATAAGTAACAGTTTGTATTTTACTTGTAGAAATATTTTCACCGGTGCTCTGTGGATTCGTGTTCTGTCGAGTGCAAAATGTAAAGTTTAGGACGAACCAGGGTGTAGAATTCAAACTAATCGAGCTATTAATGTTGCAACCCAGTACACTGTAAAAAGGTATTTTTGGGGGTATTAAACATTAACCATTAAAATATAATCCAACAAATTAATTTGTTAATGTAATGCAGTAGTGGTTATTTTCTACCAATGTTAACCGTTTTTGGGGTAACAAATCCTGCCTAAATATTTTCAATAAAGTTAACATGCTGGCTGTTAGCTTCTTCATTTGTGGTGTGGGGTGTGTAATTATGAATGGTGTTTAGACTATGGGTTGTGTTATAAATAAATATATCAACTTAATAAAAGTTAGAAACCGTCACAAGACTTGTAGATGAGAGAGTTTCTGTGTCGGAACAAGACTTTATGTTTGTATACAGCTTTAGCTAGTTTAGGCTTAGGTTTAGGCTATCGTTAGTGCTAACGTCAAATATGCAAAATAAATAAATAAATAAATAAATAAATAAATAATAAAATAAAAATAAAATAAAATAAAATAAAATTAAAAAAAAAAAATAAAATAAAATCCAAGCTTTAACCAATTCTGTTGTAAGTAGCTACGTTTTAAAATTAAGTTGGGACTGGATTTTTTAATGTTGTGGTTAAACCTATATAAATACTACTCAGAAATATTGATTTGTTACACTAGTTTAATTGGTTACATTCTGAGTTTGTTTCATCAGTGTACTTAATTATACTAAAACAATGATTTATGTTTAATCATTGTTTTATGTTAATATATTGACAGCTTATTTCTACATGCTTTCATAATGGTTTTTCCAAGTCAGCCAACCAATGTTGCACTATAAAAAATAATTTTGGAGGATATTAATGAAAGACATTAAAATGATTTTAATCAAACATATTAGTTTGTAGACTCTTTAAAACAACATCAGCTACTTTATTTTGGTAACAAATCCTACCTGAACATTTTGATTAGAATTTACCTGTTTAATACTGGTTCAGTCTATCACTCGCTATTTTTACTATTTGTGTCCAGCAGAGAACGGAAAGGCTCATGTGTTTATAGAAATTTAATTCTAAATTAATATGTGAACTTAGCAAATGCTAAGAACTGTCATAACACAGAAAGTTTCTGTTTCGTAGTAAGAAATTAAGTTTGTATACACCTTGTGCTAGTTTAGTGGTAGCGCTAATGCTAAATCCTGACTTGCTCGCAAGCTGAGCTTCCTAACCCAGAGTCAGTTTTTGGCAATAAATGCTGCAGATATTAGCAGTGGCCATTAGGGAAAAGGCTTACATGCTACTTTGTTAATATTTCAGAAATGTCTCAGACCCCATTTAAAAACAAATTCTTATTTACTGATACTATTTAACATGGAATGATATAATTAGATTAGCAAAAATAAAATTTGAAATTAATTAGAATTTAACAAACTTAGATGTAAAAATTTATTTTAGATCTTTAACTTAAATCATTTTTACTATATGTTTGCTTACTTAGCAGCCTGGCTTTTCCTGGTACTCTTAAATATGTAAAACAAATGTCACAATGTTGTCCCTATCGGCTGCACAATCTAATTGCTGATTAATGTTTAGTTTATGCCTACTCAGTAAAATTCATTATATTACAGCATAATCTAATGTCCATATTTTTGACTTGTCATTGGTTGATCAATTTGAATAGAAATATGTTTGCAAATGTTAAAAAATAGTGGAGTCTATGAAAATAAGAAGTTAGTGAAAATGAAACTAATATTATATATATATAAAAAAATCTTTTTAAATTAAAGCATGACATAAGAGTATGGTGGATGTATAGGTGGAAAACTGGTGAGGTGGATCCCAAACCTGGATCAGATTACAGTTGTTCCAGCAGGTACCACCAGTTGTCATGTGTTGGTGATGCCAGCAACTATCAGAGCTGTGGATTACTGTGTATTTTTAGAATCATATGTCTTTTGGCTCACACAGTCCTATTGTGTTTTTATGATTGTTATGTCTTTTTTTTTATCACTTTATTCTGCATTGAGATAGATTATTCATAGGATAAAACAGAATTTTGTAACAGGGAGAAGACAATCCCTCTGATTCCTCTGTCCTTTTTTTCCCTTGTTCATTTTTGTTTCTCAGGTGTGCAGTGTGTTATCAGAGACTTGTAAACCTGACATGTGTTCACCAAGTGAGACAGTAACCTGAGTCCCATCCCAGGGGTATCCAGTATGCATGCTGTTGCGTCACAGCTTTTTGGCAAGACCAATGTTGAAGGCAGCTTTTGCAACCCTGCTGTTGTAGCCATGCTGCTCCTGCTGTGTCTTGGCTTCATTCCTGCAGTGGCCCCTTGCCCACCACACTGCCTTTGTGCCAGTGATATAATTTCCTGCAGTGGGAGCAATCTGTCCGCCTTACCCTTTGGTCTTCCTAGCTATGCCACGAGGCTGGACCTGAGCCATAATGTCCTGCGAGCTGTGCAGATGGACTGGGTTTCCCAACCGTTTCACCGGCTTACCACACTGGTCCTTAGCTGGAACTCCATAAGCCAAATTGATGTGGCTGCCTTCACTGGAACACCACATCTCCACCATTTGGACCTTTCATCAAACCAACTGAGAGTTCTGAACTCATCCATCTTCACTGGGCTGACAGAACTTAAAGAGCTGCTGCTGATTGGAAACCAGATTGCCCAAATAAAGCCAGGAGCCTTTAGTGATGTCAACAGCCTGGAAAGACTCTACCTTTCCGCAAACAGACTAACAACCTTCCCCCTGGGACTTTTTGAGGACCCTAGAGGACCACGTAACCTGACCTTTCTGGACTTGTCATACAACAGGCTGTTCAAGTTACCGGTCCAGAGCATGCTGTCTATCAGCCGCCATGCAGGAATATATTTGCAGGAAAACCCTTTGCTCTGCGACTGTGCATTGATTGCCTTGCTTGAATACTGGCTCTGGAAACAGTATCGCCCTCTGGTGGATTTCCAAGGGGGATACGAATGTAGTGGCACTGCAGTTCGAGAGGTTAATTGTACATTTCAGGGTTTGTCGGGCATACCCCTGGAGGCGCAAAGCTATCATCTAGAGCCTGGTGATTGGCTAAGAGTACCCTGTCCTGGGTTAGGTCTTCCTGTCCAGGAAGGGTCGATTGTCTTCTGGGTTACCCCAAGAACATCACTAAATTCATCAGTAAGTGATCCAAGTGCTCATCTGTCAGTTTTTCCCAATGGCACGCTTGAAATCCAAGGAGCGCTAATGGAAGACTCTGGTGTTTATGAGTGTGTGGTTGCTCGGGGACGCTACTATGATCCAGGCGAATCTCCAGAGGCCAGAGTGATCGTTGGGAACTCTAGTATATCCTCCAGTACAGACTTGGCTCGTCGCAGCAGCGGCGAACATTTTAACACAGCGTTTACCACCCTTGCTTCCTGTGTGATAAGCATCATACTGGTCCTGCTTTACCTCTACCTCACTCCCTGTCATTGTCGTGAAAGCAGAGGCGGTGGCTCCAGAGGCTGTGGCGCACGGGCCATCATTCTCTGTTCGGACCCCAGAGAGGTAGAATCAGGACAAAGACGCGCCAATGGAAAGAGGGTGGCATTCTTAGAGCCTCAGGCGGAGGACTCGGATATTAGTGTCCCAAAAACACCAGTGACATTGAACCATGTTTCCACTGAGGGAATTCTCAAAAATGGAAGTAGGACAGTGGGACACACCCTCACAGACCCTGCTCACTTGGCATAGTGAGGCAAAATCACCTTCTGCACAATATTATACTCTTAGACTTATTATTTCTTCAATGTGGAAAAAAAATTATTTGATGTAAAATAGTGCCCTGTGAGTTATGTGAAGTAGCTGTCCACTCTGGGTTGGGGAATTTGTCTGAAATGCAGAGTTCTTTAACAGAGTAGAATTTGAATTATGTCTAATATTTGTGTGGTGTCTGCTTTATATTCAAAGTTCATATGGAAATTTCCCTATTATCTCTGAGAATCATTCCTGCATGGATCACAGAGATAATAGAAACGTGGGAGGGCTCTTTAAATTGGGCCAGAAGGGATACTTTCACACCTGACTGATAAACTGAGTTGGAGGACTTCATTCGTCTAGTGTTCAGCATGTGTTATGGACAAAATCATAGTTTGTCTGTTTTTGTTAACTTTTCATCTCATGGAACATGTCATTTTTAAAACTGTCCTTTTGGTTCAGCTATAACTGTATAAGTGTTTCAGATTGTCAATCAAATTTTAATATCAGACACAGATATCCCATAGTTATCCATAAATAAATATGCAATGCAGTTTTCAAATGATGGTTTCATTCATTAAAGTAAAAAATCTATCCAAACCAGCCAGGCCACAACCTTAAAGGTGAAAAAGTAACCTAATAACTGCTGCGTCACTCTTAACAGCAACAACTGCCATCAAGCATTTGCATTAACCTGCAATGAGTCTTTTACAAATGAATATAGAATTGTTTTATTCAGCCATATTGGAGGGTTCTTGAGCACGAACGACCTATGTAAGGTCATGCGACACCATTTCAATCAGATTTAACTTAAGACTTCTACTAGGCCGCTCCAAAATCTTGCATGCAATCTTTTAAGAGCTATTCAAAGGTGGACTTGCTGGTACTTTGGATCATTGTTCAGACAAAATGTTTTCCCAAAAGTTTTGGGCAATGATTAGGACTGGGTGTATCTCATGAATTTGAGCTCAGCTTTCCAAAAAATGTGATAAACACAGTAAATTCATTGTTCTTACAATGGGTGCCATGACTTTTTCACATGGGGCAAAGCTGTTTTGAATAGCTTTTCTCCTTTAATAAATGAAGTCATCACTGGAAAACTGGCTTTGCATTTATTGCCATTATGTTTGATATTAGAATTAGGCTTGATGATCTGAAACACTTATGGATGACAAAAAAGCAAAAACTGTAAAATGGCAACTATTTTTTCTCAGCACTGCTTTTTTATACTGTAGCTTTTAACTGGAAACTTCATCTGCTTTTTTTTAATTTTTTTTTTAGCTTGGTCCATTTAACTCAACAAGAATGCAGCATTGGATCAGAATTACACACACAGCAATACATGGATTATTTTGCATAAAAGTGGGCCTAGTGACTCTCAAATGACAAGTTCAGTGAAAAATGTTGCTTGTAAATTTTCATGATAATGTGCGACTGAGATGCTCGCATTGCAGAGAAACATGAGAGACACAATGCTAAAACATGCAGGAGTAATGATTTTTTTTGTATTGGTGTGAATATGGTCATGAAGAGTGCCTTTTATGAGAAACTCAGCATTAGTTTCAGCGCAGTGTATTTTAGTGGAAACGTTGCTTGACTTGTAACTCTGTAAGTCCTGCAAAAGAGTTAATGTAGAAGAAGCAGCAACTGTGTTTAAAGGACTACAGATGAAAGGTTTTCTCACAGACAAGTATGTATTTCCACCGTCAAACTTTTTCATCCTTCAGCTGCAGAGTTTTTCACTAGTCTAAGATGTTGTTCACCCTTTTGCTAAGAGTTCTACAAAATGCTACAAGACTTTATTTGTCATCATTCTGTTCATGTGCAGAACAACACAGATGTCAGATGATGTAGATATCATCCCTACAGCCTAATCAATAGATTACATTTTTTCACTGGCAAGAACAAAAAAGAAATATGCATTTTTGTCCATGCAGTAGAGCAGTGGGTATGTAAATTATTTCATCAATGAGAAGTTTGAAGAGTCTCTACAACAGTAAGTGTTGGCAACACCTAATGGAAAGATAGTGTCAAAGGCAGTAACCAGGAGGACATCCAACAGTCAGTGACAACAGTAAGTAAAAGTCACCAGACACAGTGTTGCCTTGCAGATGCATTAGACAACATAACTAATGGGCTACTGAATATTTCAGCAATCTACTACTATGTCCAATAAACTATCAAGTAATTGAGTAATCATAAATACATGCACTATGCTAGGTTGTTTCTTCCCCCAGTTTTTTTTTTATCTACTCCTAAATATAACAGCTGCCAATCCCCATTTCTCCTTCCATCATTGATCAGTGCAAAACATTGTTTTCCAGACAACATCCCAGCCAATGCAAAGTTGTGGGGCCCATCTGGGTATGAAATGTTGTGCAAAATGTGCAGCAAATTGTACTGTCAAGTTTCTTAAAGGTACTCTATTATTCTCTATATAGGTTTGATGCAGGGAAAATCTGGTTAAACAATGTCTCATTTTCACTGAGTGGTATGGCACGGGTCAATGCGGTTCGGTATGCTGTTTTATGGAGAGTGTTTTTACTGCCAGTTAGACTCTCACCAAGCAAACCCAAACTCCTAATGTTGCATCATAATAGTGCAATGACAAACATGAAGCACTTATATGCTTTGAGCGGGTCGCAAGCAGTGACGTTTTTCTGTCTCCCAATCAATGGACTGTTGTGTGACGCGAGTAGTTCCACACTAATTGTACCGTACCATTGTCCTATGGACCTACAACTAAAGGGGGTTCAGAAATGGCGTGGTACAGTTCGGTTTTAGGGGTTGTTTATACAATAGAAACAGACAAAATAGCGTACCGAGCTGCACCGACCTGTGCCATACCGCTCAGTGGAAATGAGGCATGAAGGGACCCATATGGGTTCTAATACTCACACAGGGTACCATATTGGTTCCTGGGCTGTCCACGTTATTCTGTGAATCCAACAAATCTTGGTTTATCCCATTAATTAATTTTTCCTAGGACAGCTGTGGATGAAGGGGATACGCGGAGAGCAGCTGAAACACATATCACTGTATTTTATGCTGTTCAAAGAAAAGTTTATGCGGCAAGGAGAACAGCTTTTTCTGTAAGCTTTTTTTTTTCTCACACAGTTAACTGGATGTTGATTGAAATCTGTTGAGAGCTAAATTAAGAAAGAGTTATAACAAAGTGAAAATGCTAATGTTAGCTAACTGCTCAGGATAAAAATATATTCGGCAGGACCTGCGATAATCTATGTCTTCTGAGCTGGAAACATAGATGTCCACCACCTGATGATTCATTTTAAAGCAATGTATCAGCATCCATGAGCTGTGACTTCTTTCCACTCGATACATGTTACTCAGCAAGTAAAGTTTCATGGTCAGACCCTTTGGACTGGTTCTTCTGCTGTGCATATCATCACAGGTCTTGGCTGGACATTTTTCTAGCTCTGTACACCAGTTGCTGCATGATGAGTCAGAAACGTGCATCAGCTTGTTACTCAATACATCAACAGGTCATTTGCTTTTTAATTGAGAAATACATCTATGGATGTTGCACTATTGTGGTTAGCTGAATTGGTGTTTACTTTTTTTTGGTGTGGAGTCTCAGACTTATGGCCTTCTGTTTTTTTTCTTGTTTATTATCTTGTGTTTTTCCTCGTCACACTTTATGTAGACACTGGCATGTTGTGTGACTCCAAAAAACTGTTCCTATGAAACTGATGACTGTTAACCCATACAGAGTTACGAGAATTGAACGAACCATCAAGTCCAAGTCTTTACCTTGAGGATTTTTAGTGATTGAGCTTAAGTCATTGGATGAATTGTTACAACTTTATTTCCAACACTTATTAGAGTTTGTTGATCGTGGTTTTGGCTTTTAACATTTCATTTCTTTTCCTTCATTGTTTTTGCCAGTCATTGTACAGTATAGTTACAGTTTTAACATCATTAACATGATAGAAGGCAGCAAGAGAAAGAAGTGAAGTAAAAATTTTCTTGAAGCTGTCAAAAAACCCAATATATTCACAATAATGTAATTTTAGAAGGTAACAATTAACATTAATGATAAAAATCTGTTCTGTGTTTTGTGTCAATGCTTTAGAGTTTTACGGAGTGTTTTTACAAGTGCAGAATGTGAAAAATTGTAAATGTTTTTGATTAGTCCTTAACAACTGACTCTGTCCTATTTGTATATTGCATGTTGAACACTTCTCTGCCCATAAAATGACTTTGAGTCACTGTTAAAGCACCAGTAACATTTGATTCAATAGGAACATGTTTAAAAACAACAATTTTACACCGTAAACTTGTTAAAGGGTCTAACAATTATATATCTGATTATGTATGGAAGTTCTATGAGTCACCATTGGTTGGGTCAGAGTACAATGTTGAAAAAGACATATTTACATGTTGTGATTGAAAATACATGAGCTTGTCAGATGGGGTTTGCATAACATGTTCACTAGAAGCCAGAACTGATGTAATATGTCAAGGTCTCCAACTTAAATGAAAGCATCTAAACTTCTTTAGTCCCTTCTACCTTCTACAGGCTGGCAAATGACAGTCCCAGGAGTGTTTTGTTTTTACTGTCCTATGCGCACATGATGTATGTGCTTGTCATTGGCTCTTAGCTTCAGGTCCTGGGCTATGAACAGCTATTCACTCAGGCATAACTCCAGCTTCCACTAGGGGAATAATGTAGCAGGGACTGTTGCAACTGAGATATGCAAAAGATTTTGACAAGAAATCAGAGTAAATGACACTAAAGCTATATTATGCAAACTGCTTTCACACTATTTCTTATTTTGCCATGTTTTCTGAGGTAGCTAAAAACATGTTTTACATGGGTCTAAACTGGAAGAATTTAAGCTGAGTTAAGTGCATTTACGGATGGAGTTTATACAATTTACACTTTGCCACTGTCTCAGAACTTAGTAAGTTAGCTTAGTCCTGAAGTCTATTTTTCCTCCCCAAGTAAGGGAATTGTATTGCCTGATGAAGTTTTGCCTCTGATCCAGAAGGCTTCTTCAGCTCTGAACATGTTTGGAAGTAACAGTCTCTTAAGTTGTCGTCAGAACAATTACTCGAATCCAGCCATTAAGAGCACTATTAGGACAATTAGGATGCATGAATCACTGGCCATGGTTTGGATTGTTGTTACCTGATGATTCAAAGATGTTACTCAGAGTGGCCTACTATTGGAGCCACTTAAAGCACTCTGTCTGCATAGCAGTGCAGACAGAGTGTCTACATATCATTGCATGGGATTAAATAATGTTGACAGAGGATCATTTCTGGAACCTTAACAAGCACATTAGTACATTTTGTTGCAGTGCCACATATTAAATATGTTGTGCTGAGATATGTTTTGCACTGTCCTTCATCCTTACGCATGGAAAAGAGTGCAAGTAAGTAACATCATCACTAAGGTTGAGCATCGTTTGAATTTGAACGATTCCGGTTCCGATTCCATATAGAGACAAGTCAAAAAAGTTCACATGGTTTAAATGAGCTATAGCTAACCAGAAATATTCCCAACCTCTCAGTTAATTTTAATTCTACCAGCTTTTTACTTTTCATGGATTTTACTAAGAATTTCTTCACAGGACTATTTCCAGGAATCGGAAATTTAAATTTGAACGATTCTGGGAGAATTGATAAATTAGTCCCGGTTCCAGTCAATTCTTGAGACTTGATGCCCATTCCTAATCATGGCTAAAGTAAATAACTTATCTTAACCCTGTTGAACACTGTCAGTTTCACACCCTTGATCTCAATATGCATGCACTATTCCATCTGGGAAAGCAAAAGCAACACACATACTTGAAAGACCTACCAGGACTTGATGTTCCAAGAAATTTGCTGAATTTCCTCATGTTTAGTGTCATGCAACATGCATTCTTTAAAATGCAAACATACGGTATATGGCAAGGCAGGAAGGAGTATCTTCAGATGCCATTGCAATGCAAGGTTTTAACATTTTCCTTTTATAATCACGATACTCAAATGTACTTATTCACTATTATTTTTTGGGCAGACCTCTAAGCTTCAAATTATATTATTTTAGATTTTAGATCATAAATCATAACGTGAATACAGGGTGTTTATTTTACTCTTCCTCAAAGGGCCATCAAAGTTCAGGTCCAAACCATTCCATTCAGATATTTTTGCGGTTTAAGTAGCAAGGCAAACACTTGTCAATTTGAACTTTATACATACTGATGAAAATGTATTTCCCTACCTTCCGTCCACCTTGTTACACATACCCACCGTTGGCCAGATTTCCTGAAGATCGATCCTTATCTGCTAGGACAGAAGGAGTGTTTGGGCTTAGCCCTGAAGCTTAAGTCAGCCCAGATCAGTATCACAGAAATCAAAGAGATGTTTGCTTGTATGCCCTAGAGCTCAATGTGACCCACATTTCTCCATCTTTCCTTTGTCTGATCTCTGTATGTGTGGGAACATTTGCAAGAAAAATCGACAGATCTGCTAACATTTCTTCAGCCACACGTCCATGTCATCGCTGTTTGAACAAGGATTTCTTTTCTGTTTTATGATTAACAAGAAAGTAGCAAAGATGACATTTTGTCATGATAAACGAAACTGGAATAAAATGTTTCGGTGCTGAAGGTGGGTTGTGTACTTTATCCAAGAGCAATGCATTTATCCTGTCATGTTTGGCTGCCGCCTTCGGCCTTGTGGGTTTTGGTATTAGTGGGATATAAATCAAAAGAGGCAGTTTGGGTGAAAAATGAAAAGTCATGTTACATCAGAAGGATTTAATAATGACAAACAACCTTTTAGTTAACAAATCGCCTTTCCAGAAATCCTCTTACAGGCTTCTCCTGAGGCTACCACAAACACTGATCCTTTTACAGTGGCTCTCCAAAGTCTACACACCCCTGTTAAAATGTTAGCTTTTTGTGACTGAAACACATAAGACTATAACAAATAATTTTGGCTTTTTCCACAAATATTGCAACATTTATTTTGTACAATCCAACAAAAAAATCTAAAAAATAAAATAATCTGTTGACATCAATGTGCAAGCCTATAAGTTAATACTTTTGTTTAAACATTCAGTCTTCAGTGGGTAATATTAGCCCACTCTATCTGCCAAAAGCTCTCCAAATCTATCAAATCATGAGGACATCTCTTGTGACTCCACAGATCTTCTGTCCAATTTAGTTCTTTATTTTGAATAGGCCTTTTTACAACATTAAATTTAGTCATTTTTGTTGATTTAGATGCATGCTTAGACTCAATGTGATGCTGAAAAATAAAATCTCACTTTGTCCTCAACCATCTTGCAGGTTTTAAACCCAAGATGGCTGGTATTTTAATCTATTCAAATCTTCATCCACCAGGACAAAAATCTTTTTCCTACCTAAAAGAAAGCAACCTCAGAACATGATGCTGCTACCGCCATGTTTCACTATGAGTATGATGTTCTTCAGATGATGTGGTGTGTTGTTTTCATCTCAAACATGCCATTTGAAATTAAGCCCCAATAGTTCAAGTTTGGTCAGATGATGGCCTGGATGTTTTCTTTGGAGGGAAATAATTATGTCTCCTGTCTAGGTGTATGTATGGAGAATACAGGAGGTTGATGTCACATGTAGAGCCCAACCAATACTTGTTGAAAATTCCTACATGCAGCCAGCTTGTCATTTTTATATATTTTTCCTAAAGTAAAAGTTTTTCATTGAATTGTATGGAACTGATATATGTAAAAAATGTTTTTCAAATTATTTGCTAGGGTTTCATTTTTTACATTTTAACAGGGGTGTTTACACTGTATTGTGGGTACCTTTAAGTTTTGAAGAAATGAAAAGTAAAAGAAAAATAATCTAGTATTGAAAGTCAGAAAAGAATTTTGCAAATGCCTTGCGCTTGTACAGGAAACTGTTTTAAGGCAGGTGCCGAATGGACACCTAAGGTATTCCTATTTACTTCATCGTGACATGTAGCTTTTCACAGGTCTGTATTGTGACCTTCTCAATGTGTTGCTGGTGTCAGTCTTGTACAAAACCCTGAAACACATTTTCCACTGCTATTCAGCTGAAAAAAACATCTATGTTGTTACAGAGAGAGGGTTTATGATCTCCTGCTTTCAGTTTGGCGGCTTATTTTTCATGGACGAGGATGAAGTAAAATAGCAAATCGAAGATGTTTTGTTTTCATTTTTTTTTTAGGCAGTAAATGGCTAATTTGTTTATTTGGCTGCATGTGTAAAAACAGTAGACATAAGAAACACTGACAACAGTATCAGAACTGATTCAGATAATTGTAGGCACTATGAGAATACTGTGATTGGCTAACTGTTAGCTGCTAACAGCTATGAAGTCGGCATCTGCTTGGAGGTTTCCTATCAACTTGTGAAAATACTGAGACTGATCAAACTTTTATTGGATAATTCAACAATGAACAGAAATCCTCAAAACCTAGTTTCAGATTTCTAAAACCTTTATTCTGTTTGGGAAAAAAAAACCTTTTTCGATGCCTTTTGAGAACTACTATAGAATTATAAAAGCATAAAAAAACATGTCTGAATCCAAGACTGATTGTATCCTACACTGATTACAGATTATGTAAAACACCATTTTGTAGTTTTATTATTTTTTTTGAGAACAACAAAAAAAGGGTGGTTTTTACTTTACCCCATAATTTAGCTGAAATATTTTCTCATCCCATTCCTGTTAATACAACCTCGTGCATTGTTATGCCTCTTCGCTACTCAAGGAGAAATTTTTGATTGACATAATGGGGTGCGTCAAATGTCTCTTTGGCTGAGGAGAACTATATAATGTCAGTGAAAATTGATGAACTAGGTCCAGTCCATGACAGAAGTTCTTGTCACTTTACAAGCCTCAGACATGCGTCTTTCACTACTGTTGCCAGATTTATGTAATGCAAAGAAAAAAATGTACAAATCTGTTGGACAAACTCTCGACCTGTTTGTTCACAAAAGGCAGGTTACAGAGGGGATCTTCTACATTCAGACCAGCAGACTTGGACTCACCATCTTGTTTGTAGGACACCCAGGAGTCAGAATGTTTGTTAGACATGTTAGAGTAAACATGGAAAATTTTGCTTTTTTTTGTTTCTATAAATTACTATACAATCAGTATGGTTTTCAAATTCTGTCGTCTTCATGTTATAATTAGGCCAATAGACCAGTTTGCAACAATGTCAATAATAGCTTCCTCTTGTTTTTAGGGCAAAGTGTTTCATGTTTAGTTCATTACTATTATTATAGTTGTAGTAATACAATAAAATCTAATGCTGATTCAGTAGTGGTAGAAAATAATTAGCTAATATCCAAAGTTATGTATTATTCACAGATCCTATGAAATATGCAGTAATTGTGTCTGGAAGTATTACCCTCCTCTACAGAATCATTTACTCTCAGAGTTTAATGTAAATCTAGTCATTTCCTGACTCTTCATAATTCACATGCACAGAAAGGAAGTGTGGATTGGAACTAAAATAGGAACAGGAATGTGATCACCTGAAAGACAAAAAAGACAATGGGGCCATTTCGCAAATCGTTCTCATTGTTTAATTAACCTCAAATAATTAATCTTGGGTTCTTACCCATGTTGCTGATGGATCATTTCTAATCCAGAGTGTGTCAGAAAGCTGGACTACACACTTTAATGCAGGCCTGCTTTCTATTTAAAGTCCTTTGCAGTCTAGAAACTAAAGCCTGCTTTATGAAATAAAGTTTGGTTCAAAAACCTTACAACTTGCAGATATTGATACTGATGTTATTTTGAATTGATCCAATAACGTTTGTAGCATATAATCATACTGAAGTCGTACATACAGCTCTGTGAAAAACACATTTGCCTCTTGCAGATGTGCTCTGCTTGCTCCTCTGTCACACTCAAACATTTCAGATCAGTAAATTACTTTTCAGTAGCAAGCACCAGACCACAAAGATATGAAGTTAAAGGTTTAATGAAGGAAGGGGTCACAAGGGAGAGCCGGTTTTGAAAGAACGTGACGGATATGGAACGCCAGGTGAATTGGGTTTAGAAAGACAGCTGTGTAATTAGAGGAGTGGTTAAGGGATAGTCCTGTTCCTGAAACCTAAATCAGCATATTAACTCCATTTAATATCAGTCAAACAAACCTCAGTTATTATGAAAAGTAGTCTTCAATGATGATTTCATTTATTAAGCTGAAAAAACACCAACCTGGTAATATGTAAAAAAGCAACAATCAGAGTGTTTCAAGGCCAGAACCACTAAAGCTGACTAAAAAGAACACAACAGCCCATCCTACATTTCTTAAAAAAAACATCTTAATGATCCTAAAGACTTTTGGGAACATATTCGCTGGACTGACGAGACAAAACTGGAATTTTTGGGAGGTGTGCTACTTCGGGTGTAAAACTAATACAGTATTTTAGAAAAATAACATCTTAATGACAGTCAAACATGGCGGTGGTAGTGGGGTGGTCTGGGGTCCCTTTGCTGCTTTCAGACCTGGGGGACATGCTGCAATTGATGGAACCATGAATTCTGTTCTTTTGAACAAAATTCTGAGGGAGAATGTTCGGCTATCAGTTCATGACCTTAAGTTGATGGACACTTGGGATACAGAGCGAAAAACCTCCATTACATTGGCTGTACCTCGGAACTTTTGAAAATGGTGGTACTCCCTCTCTTGGTTTTAGAATGATTAAATAATTACTAAATGAAATAAAAAAATATGAAAAAAAAAATCCAAAGCACACCAACAAATCCTCCTTTGAATGGCTAATAACCCCAAAATGAAGCTTTTGGCGTGACATAGTCAAAGTCTGTACTTAAATCTCATTGAGATGCTGTGGCATAACCGTAAACAGACTGTCTGGGCTCCAAAACCCTCCAGTGAGGCTGGATTAAACTAATTCTGGAAAGAAGCGTGGGTCAAATGTCCTTCACAGCAATGAAAAAGACTCACTGCCAGTAATCGGAAATGCTTGATGAAAGTTATGAGAAAAAGCAAAAACAGAGGAAAACTGCAACGGGGTAAATCCATTTTTCAATCTAACAATGTAGATAATATTTACTTATTCATGTATATTGGTAGTATGTGACCATAAGAAAGTTTAATGGTAGTAGGACGGTAACAGAAAGGTATTCTCTCTCCCACTAGCCGCTTACTCTGAAGTGCCCTGTAGGTGTAAGGTGTTGTCACGGGTGTCTGTCTTCCAGTTCTTTCTCAGTTCTATAATGGACCTGCTTGGACAGGCTCCAGTTATGAGGAATATTTCACCTAAAAAAATAAATATCAGCATCACCAAGAAGATAAAATGAGAGGTTCAGACAGAAATTCGGCAGCAAATACAAGAATGGACAGTGGAAAATTTCCGCACTTGTTTTCTCTGATAATTTTTTCCTTCTGACTGGGACCTCTAGAAAGTCATTTGTCTACAGAAGAAAATGTGAGAGCCATCATCAGTCTTGTGTGGAGTGAACAGTGAAGCATCCTGATGCAATTCATGTGTGGGGTTGTTTCACACCAGAAATCAGTGGCATCAAAACATCCTCCAAGAGCAACCTCTTCCAACTCTCCAGGAACAGTTTGATCAGCTTGTTTTCTAGCACCATGGAGCACCGTGTCGCCAAGCAAAAGCGACTCAAATATCAAGAAATTGAACATTTTCACTTGTGATTGGTTCTTATAAAGCAAGAGATTAAAGATAAATTAACATATGGTGATCTGCTACACAACCTCCCTTAATGAACATGTTTCTAGAGTGTTTGAAAATGTGAGCAATACACCATCATTAACTTGTCTTCCTGATGGTAGTTAGCCTGGTCGCTGAGCATATCAATTAGCAAATCCCACTGGTTTTCCGACTTGTAACCGACATGGTTAAGTTGGGTTTGATGTTATTCCGAGATTTGCTTCACATCAGAGATAAATAGAACACAGCATGGGTGTTTACGCAGGGCCCAGTGTAGCAGGGTGAGGCCCACAGAAAACATTTTTTGTGCTATAGTCAAAATGTAATAAATGAATGACTCAGTAATATTTCCATTCAATTGTCAGAAAAAAAAGAAAGAAAGTGTGACTTAGGAGTATTTCCATCTACTGGTTTGGAGTGAATCAACCAGGCTACTCAAAGTGTAATTTAGTCAGATGTTGATGCTACACATGGCTGTAATAAACAAGATTTAAAGGTTGCAAACCAGCATGGACCACACATCTCAGAAAAAAATGGATCCAATCCTCCCCTCCAAGCTGGAGGTTTGGACTTAGAAATTCTTCCCAGTTTGGTAAGGCACAGACCCTCCAGTGGAAAGTTCACTACGTCAGAACTTATTCGACAAATGTGTTTCTATCTCCTCTTTAGCGCTTTTTTCGGAAAAGCCAAAAACCACCTCAAGCGAGCGTGAAAACTTTTTTGCGAAATTGAGGAAGTTATTTCAAATTTTGCATGATCAACCTTCTCTAATGCATTACTTCAAAATGCACATAAGGAAGCATTGATGGAAACACGGCTAATAAAATTAAGAAGTTTGCATGAACAATACTGATGGATGTTCTCTGAGGCCCCAATTTGAAAAGATACAAAAGAAAAAAATGCACCTAATCGATTCAGCTGAGCTAGTTGTAGAGGGATCTGACAGCCAGAGCACCAGGAAGAAGAAGAAACTCATCTTTCCTCAAGAAACGAAATCCACCAAAAAACAAAAGAAAGGAGGTGGAAAGAAAATTAAGTAAGGGGAAGCATCTGCCTACTCACTTCTTTGAGAAGAGAGGTGAGCAGCACATCTGAGCCGTTTGAGTTCATAGCAGCAGCAGTTATCTCAGAGGGAAGGCAGCAACATAGCTCTTTATAACGGTTCAGTTCGAACAAATTTGCTATCAGGCGATTCTTTGTAAGCGAAGATGCCACCGTTGTCGTCTGCAAAACTGAATGCAAGAGCAATAAAAATCTGCAAAATTAACATCCATTGAGCCAACCTCATTTAACAGAAGGACAAAATGGGTTGAACAAAACACAGGAGGCCAATATTCTTAAATTAGTGAATGATGACTAAGGCAGAGTTTGATTATTACACGACGTCCTGTTGCTGCATTAGTGTCAAATTCAGTGCATTTTGAAAATTTATTTTTTGGCTCTATTACTTGGTGCTTATTAGCTCTACATTGCATTTAGCAAACTTGTATTGACCTTGCAAAATTTAACACCAAAGTTCATTCTGAGTACCACTTAAGGCATCACAGAATATGTCAAATACCAGATATAGTCCTTCTCACAAAGCTTGAGAAATAACACCAGAATAGGTACAGCAATGATTTGATTTTTTTTTACAGAGTAAATGCATATTATTTTATTCTGTTTAAAAATTATTATTGTATAATACCTTTTAATTCTTGTGTCCATAAAAAATTGAGGTGTCATGCTTAGTGTTTGCTTGATATCGTGAGTTGGGTTAAGAGTTTTGTGGATGTGTGGGTGTCTTTGATCAAACTGCAATGCTTGCAGTTATTGGACAATCCATACAGCCTGATCCACAGCTGTCCTCATAATGGGACAATATCAGAACATAAAGTAAATTGAAGGCAATGCTTTACATATTGTGTAGCAACAAGACTCCAGCTTACCATGAGTGTAAATCAGTGTGCTTGAACTTGTTCTTGAAAGCTTAGAATAATAAAATGCTTTAGCCAAAAACAGAGAGGGCTTAGTGGAGAGAATGGATGTTTCATCTAGTAAAAAGCCTCGGTTTAAGGTGCATATCAGAGGGAGCGGAGGAGGCAGACACGGGAGGGAATGTGATTCAGAGCTCAGAGACTGATGGGAGCTATTTGTTGAAGGGATGAGTGTTTAGCCCACAATGAGATGGAAAGGTACGGTAATATTATGACTGTGGATTGGAGTGAGACTAACTTTTGTATTAAAAATATGTTGCACAAGCTTTTTCAAAACTATGAAAAAGAGGATTTTACGGTATAAAAAAACATGAAAAACATTTAATTTTATGTGGGTTTTCTGCTGGAGGCAATGTGAGGAAATTAATTTGGCTTACATTGTAAATTCTACTTTGCTATACAGTAAAAAGGTAAATCTCAAACATCTGTGCCGTTTACTTTAAAACAATGTGTTGATGTTTAAAATTTGATATATAATATATAACTAACTCTGTTAGTTAGTTTTCTCCTTAATGTGGCACAAAGTAAAAAGCTTGTAATATAGCCCCATTCACATTACTCCATTCATTAGTAGTTTCAAATATGGCTCTTTGCCCAGGGCACCACTTTTTGAGGGAGAAGACATGAGTTTATATTATAAAATCCTTTATGCTTTTTGTGAAAGCACAACTACATTTTTTTATGCTTCTTGTCATCAAGACAACTTCACTCAGAAAGAAAAGCTGCAAATTGAAATCTTCTCGCTGTAAGTCTATAACGCTAACCACGGGGACAACAGCTGTATTAGTTTAAGATGATATTATGAGCCCAAAATATGTCTATAAGTCCTTCACACTTGATACTATGAACAGACTTTCCTTTTGAAGTAAGAAAGGAAGCAGCTCGAGTTGTCCTGGTGAAAGAATTGACTTCTGAGCACTGCTTCTAGCTGACAATACTATTGTTACATAAATACTGAAAAATCCCTCACCACTTTTAAATCTTGTTGTGGTAGCATTTTGGGTGCCCAGCGATGAACACAGCTGGATTTCTAAGCAAAGTGAGCACATAGTGACTGGCTAAAAACGCTAAAGTTAGGATTTGTTTAGCCGGACAGCTGATAGGAGTCCCAGACTGCATTTGATTGACTGTAGCGCATATTCTGAAATAATTTTACTGATCCAATCTAAATTGGACTAAATCTGTTTGAAACAGGGATTTGCTAAAACAAATTTGTAAGATTTATTAAACCTTTAATCCATTTTTAAAAATGTAAAAAGAGCCTTTTCAGTGTCTTTGACATTAGGATCTCCTTAGACAGAGACAAGCCTCAGTACAAGGACTCGTCACACCTGGCTTGAATTAATCTATGCTGATTGCAGGCTCTTTAAAACACAGTCTATGATCTGTGAAATATTTCCTTAAAACAAAAATCAAAACAAAAATGGGGATTCTTAATGAAAAACACATATTGCTCAAATGTATTATTGTTCTTCTAAACCTAAAATAGTGTATTGTTCTGGCTTGTTTTTATTGTTACAAATGCTATTGAAACCCCACCCAGATGTATTTACAGTCACTGCTAATGAAAGTGATGTTTTGACATAAAGTTAAAAAAAATATTCATACAAACAACTCAACAAGGCTTTCAGTGTGCAATCAGTGAAGTTATTTACATTCCTCAAACACTAAATAATCATTAAGTGACTTCAGTATCAGCTCCACACTCTTAAGTGCAATTACCATTTATTTATCCTTGTGTTGATTTTCTTTGTGCTCTGGATGACCCTGACTGCCTACAGTGCCATCTAATGACACAAACCCTGAACTGCAACCAACTGAACATCCCAGAATGACCTATAATTTTCTTTAAAAACATAAAAATAGAAATACTTTAAAGCTTGGGATCTATAGTAACCTCAGAACCTTTCAAAAATACTCCTTAGAACTTTTCACATTTTGTCATGTTCCAACTACAAACTTAAATTACAAACTTCTGTGTGGCAGACTAAAACGAAGCTGTGAAGAAAAAAAAAAAACAACAGCGTAAAAGGAAAACAATTTGAGGTGCATTTTTATTGAGTCCCCTTCTGTGATTGCCCTGTGTTTAGCTAAAGCATTGTCATATCATGATGCTGCCACCACCATGTTCTACCAAGGGAATGATGTGTTCAGGGTTTTCTGCCACATGCATAAAGACAAAAAAATAAATATATTTTGGATTCGTCTGACTAGAATATCTTCATCCACATTAAATACAATATATAAAGATATATATGTGTAGCTGATAGCGAATAAACCGTAAAATCCAACAGAGTGTAAGAAAGGGGGATGGAGGATTACAAAAACAGAGGGGAAGGGATAAAGCATAAAGCTCCATGTTTTAGACAGAGGGATGTAATCGGTAACATGCAACAAGAAGGTGAATGTGTTTTATATACAGCTGATGTAACTGTAAATATCAGAACATTTTCAAATTTAGAGTAGTTTTTATCCATCTTCCTGTGTATCCCGACACAACCAAAGAGAACTTGTGCCCAGTGCTTCCCCTGCTGTTGCTGCTGACCCAGATTCCATAGAAACAAGGTGAAAAGGAGAGCCTTATCTGTGAAGTAATATCCTCTGTGTCTGAGGCAGGCGATGACAGCGTTGCCCTTTATGGTCAGATCCAATATTTCAGTGTGGATACAGGCTGGAAACAGCAGTACCTGGTTATCCGACATGTTTGAAGGTGTTAATATCTGTCCAGCCCTGCAGGCCGTGAAGCTTTCACGGTTCACATGAGAAAGAAGGAGCCGACGTCTGGGATGGTGAAAACAAGAAACTGATCAAGTCAAACAGAAAACAACTGCTTTGAATTACAATTGAGATTGTTCTACAAGTTGCTGAGTCATGCAGTGTACTTAGTTTTTTTGTATACAGCTTCTCTATTTTGGCTGTTATTTTGGAATTAACTTTAGACTGACGTAAATTTAGAACCTGGTACCTTTTCCTACTAATTCTGATGCTAATTTGGCTAATTAATTGTTAGATTACTTTGAACAGCATGGAATCACTTTGTATAAAATACATTTTTCTGATCTGATCCTGTATGTACTGTCTTTAAATGCATTGGATTACCTTGTCAGGGTAATCTGCTACCTGAGCACCATATAGAAGGTCTTCTAGAATCAGAATGTTTTGAACATTCTTCTTTACAAACTAGGTCAAGTTCAGTCAGACTGAATGGAAATCATGCGTGGACATCAATTTTCAAGTGTTCTCACAGATTCTTAGGTGGATTAAGGTCTGGGCTTTGACTGGACCATTTAACACTTTAATATGCTTTGATCTAAACTGTTCTGTGTTTTTAATGTCAATTTTAGCAACACTTTATGAGTCAAAAAATATAATGAAACTAAAAGCTGAAGAAAACCTTTTCTAAAACATAATTGTTAAAGAAGCAATTTGTAGCGAGAAATATTAGTCGATGGACATTCCACAAGCATTATTAGAGCACCATTGATCAGTATTATGAAAGAGGTTTGTCCTGTTCAAACCTCAGACATTTAGCTTTGTGTGCTTCTAACTGCTGAAATGAGAGTAATCTATCAGAGGCCTTCAGAGAGGCGATTACAGCCGGTTAGGAGTCTGGGAAGAGATTTAAAAAGATCTTTAAAAATCTGAAATCAGCTGTTCGGCTGTATGGAAAACAGTCTACAATCAAAACAACGGCCAACACACCAATGTCATGCTGTCCAAGCACATTCATTCTGAAAGGAGACTGCAAAAATGCTAAAATAACTCTCAAAAAACCTTGAATTGTCATTAGGGGACCTCCAGCAGGCTCTTGATATTGTTGATATAAAAGTATATGCTTGTTCAATCAGAACGAAACCTCATAAGTGAAACTTTCATTCAGAGAACATAGACAAAGACCAGGACTTCTGAAGCAATATTATTTTGACAGGCAAAGACTGGACTGCTTGTAATTATTTCATAATAGGATAACACAGCTTGGTAAATGATGAATGGCCTGTACTTGTATAGCGCTTTATCTAGTCTAGTGGACCCCAAAGCGCTTCACACTACATTCAGTCATTCACCCATTCATACGCTGATGGTGGTAAGATAGCACACCAGAGCCACAGCTGGCCTGGGGAAGTCAGACAGAAGCTTTTCAGCCAAAATGAAAGATAAAAACTTTGAAAACAGTTCCCCGCCTGGCGCCTGCCCTCGTTGGATTAACTGGAATACAGTGAGAAATGTATTGTGCAGGGCTCCCAGGGTGTCATTAAAACAACTTCTTTTGATGCGTCGAAATCCTTTTGTATTTGTTTTTATCTTTGCTGTCAAATCCTTGTTGCCTTGAAAAACTTTCCTTTCTTTGTGAAGCACATAATGAGTCTGTAAGCAGAAACATGTGCTGTTTTCAGTTAAGATTATCCAGAGAAGATATTGAATGAAATGAGTCATATTTTTAGTTTACAGTGCTACGTAATGTATCTGCTGGTTGCTTGCAGCACTTTGAAATATTAATTTGTTCTGATTTTGCCTTTTATAAAAAAAAAAAAAAAAAAAATTTTTTTAAAATCAAACACATATTATCAGCAAAAATGAACCTGAAATAACTCAACAGCTGCTGTCAAACATGCAGTAACTGATTTTACATCACCCTGGATGAATTTTGGCTCACTTATCTTTGAAGAATTGGTTAAACTAGAGATATTTGATGACCCACAGCATCAGAATCAGACTGAAGTCAGGAGTTTGACTAGGCCACTCCAAGTTCTTCATTTTGTTGTTTTATTTATTTAGATGGGGGCATCATGATGGATATTTTAGCCTACTTCATGTAGTCAGATGAGTTCTATTTAAGGGATGTCTTAATTCCACAGGTCAGGCAATAAACAGCCCTGATTAGTGTGGCTTGTAAAACTAAAATCACATATCCAAAAATGTGCTTGATCAGAGTTAATTCACTATTTAGGGGGAAGGGGGGGCATATTTTCGCATAATGCCAGATTGGTGTTGATAGATTTTTTCCCCCCCTTTGTAAATAAAATCATCATTTTTTGTCTTGAATTATCTTATTCTGAGATTTTTTTTTCAATTATCTGCAATATTTAAGACAAAAAAAGAGAAAACAAATAAACAAAAAACAAAAATCTTACCTCCCAGAACTGTGGGTCTGACTTGGACAATATCTGATGGCTTTCCCATAGCTGTTTCTGATCAGCTGTGATTTTACTCTCAACAGAAAATACAGTTTAACTTTAAAAACATAAAATCTTATCAATATATACCAAGTGGGAATTGAGGATTTATCTTTATTGTTTACTTTCTGTGCCTCCTAACTGTGAATGTGTAAAGAAGGGGCACAGTACAGAAGAAACGAGACTGTCACAGCAAAAAAAAGAGAGAAAGAAGAACAGAGAAAAGAGAAAAAGATGAATGGAAATGGTGATTGATTTGTCAGCTGTGTTGCCCTGGCAACCAAAACCAAGTCACAGCAGGAGATTTCTGTTTCTTTCCCCCCTCCATTCGCTTTCCCCCCCAGGTGTTTGCAGTGATGATCCAGGGTGTGACATTGGGGCCTCGCTGTCTGATGATGGTGTGTGCAAATAAGCTGCACTTCTTATCTGCAAGGCTGGACGATAAAAACGGTGGGTTGGCATGGAGGTTACAGGTGGGAGGAAACATGTCAGGTGCCGTGGCTTCTCTGCGATTTGCTAGTTATTTATCATTTACCATGATATTTCCGTACGTTCCGACAGGAAACTCTGCCTGGTGACAAGATAAAAATCCATCACGAAGAACATTTGCAAAAACATTTTGCACAATGGACATTTTTAAGTATAAACTGTATCACTTAAAAAAAAAAAAAAAAGCAGAATAAAAATATCAAGAAAAAAAAAAAATCTGAATCCTGCATTTGGATTCTCGATGAAAGTGCAAATCAAGATTGAGGAGAGACATTCAAGAAGGATGAGAGCATATCCAGCTGCAGAAAGCAGAACCTTCATGACTGAGTTATGGCAATACTCTTCTGAATATTAAAGACAAATCTTTTTGAACTCAGCAGGCACATTAAACGCAATGACAAAAACTTAGATCAAAGACAATCACACCCTCAGATCTTCTCAAACGGGTTTCTTCAACGTGATGATGAGAATTGACTCCCGTAGCCTCCACAGTGTTCAGGACTTAATCCAATAAAAGTGATTTCTTGATTACAGGGCTGGCAGTAATCAGGCTCGAACGTAGGTTGTGGAAATGAACTCTGCTACAAAAAAATGTGGTCAATCAAAGTTAATTCATGAAAAACCAGGAAGTTGGACAATCTTCCCATGTAAGGCCAGTTTGGGTTTCCCTTAATAAATGAAATCATAATTTGAAAACCGCCTCTTGCATTTACTCAGCTTTTCTTTGTCTGATAATAAAATTAGTTTGATGATCTAAAACATTTAACTAAGGCAGCAGTGTATTTCGTTGAGTTTGCAGACTGGCTGCCATCTGTACACCATTTTTAAAGTCTCCATGTTGCCCTTTAAGAGCTGCGAAATAGCAAACCGAGAATGTCACATTTAATGAAGGTTTAAAACATGAAATGGGACAGCCCTGATTAGTTGTGTCAGTGAAGGAGTTTAAACATCTTCAAAGAGCATGCTTGAAGATTTCTCAGGCGTTCTTTTCTTTCATTTTTAACCAGCCTCATACAAAGATGCCAATACATCTGTATGCCAGCTGAATTACTCACAAGCTTCTTAAAACTTGTCAAAGCAATCTGCTACTGCAAGGAACTGCTGTTCAGAGTCATAGTAAAGTATAGGGCTTTGCCTAAATGTTTTAATGTTTTTTTTTTTTTTTATGCGATAGACTGGCACAAAATGGAGCCAAATGGAGTAGGAGGAAAAAAAAAGCATGGGGTGCCACCAGGGACATTAATCAGAATTAACTTCCATATACACATATGAAATTAAACTCAAACTCACAAAGACTAGTGAAAAGCTCTCACAGTCTTTGTGCAAGGTTTTCAGTGGGGTATGTGGAAGAGTTTAATTTATATTGAAGTTGTCCCTGGTGGCACCCCATAGAAAAGCTTTACCTTTCATGCACACAAGGGAAAAGCGTTCATACACACTACTGTAAAGTGTTCATACGCACTCGTCAAATATTTGCTGATTTCAGTGAAACAGGAAGGCATTTCAGTGAAACAGGAAGGCGTTTTATTAGATAGGAAGTTGTAGTTTTAAACAGGAGGCGTTCTGGTTAGCTCCACGCATGTTTTGTATCAGTAATCTTCGCATCTCGACTGATTTTTCCCAATCAAAACATCAACATCCGCTCATCTACCCGCTGAACGCCTTATAGAAGCAGTGGTATTACTGAACAATATTTTGACTTCAACAGATGATCAGGACCTTGTCAAATGCAACAACTGACCACCTCAGCCACTTAGCCTCTCTTATCCATCCACTAGCTTAGCCTAACACTGCCAGCGCAGACTGTTGTGTGACGCCAGTAGTTCCACCCTAATTCTTTTCAGATATTAAGTTGGATTTAGCATCTCTGACAATATATTTTCAAGTGTGGCCACAGATTTTGAACTGGATTTGGATCTGGACTTTGACTAGGCCAGTCCAACACACTGTTGAGCCCAACAGGTTTCTAGTTAGCTCCATCCACCTTTTAATCAACTCTGACCTGCTTCCATGTCCCTGCTGAAGGAAAGCGTCCACACAGTATGATGCTGCCACCACCGTGATAACTCTTGAGTGTTTCTCTGATTAAATACTCCTGCTTTCAGGTCCTCTGCAGTGTCCAAACTTTGCCTGTTACACCACACAGCCAGTGTTTTACCATACCTCATTAAGCTACACCAGGAGCTGCCAAAATACAGGATATGAGGAAATGTCCGATATTATCCTCTGGCAGCCTTATGTAACCCCTGAGCGTATGTCAGAGATAATCCTCTTACATCGGAGAGGAGTTGCCTCAATAGGGAACAAAACACAGTTTGCCTCCTCTGTCCCCTGCTTTTACTAATGAAAATTTAGTTTTTTTGCAGGGAGGCTGCTGCTGCTGAGTAATCCATGTTGGAGGACAAGCCTCTGATCTCTAATCTATGATTACTTTGGTGTTCAGAACGATCCTGTTGGATAAACACGTGCTTGTGGAATGAAATGTACCTACAGGAACGTCCACAGCACATTGCCAGTCACTATGGTACAGCTGAGTGGTGAGAAAAAGGCAATCAGTGAAGAGACGACACATTTTGTCCTCAGACATGGGAAACTATGGCGTGAGGTGTGCTTGTCTGCAAGAGAACTGATTGAAAAACATCACTATCAGTTAGGTAGTGAAGGAAGCACAACACATCACACAATCCCCCTCCTCACTTCAACTATCAGAGTTTAACAATCAGGTTAAATTAAATAGAATTAATTCAAATGAAATTAATTTTCATTTACCTTAATCTATGTTTAACCATAACAGTTTAATCTGAAATGGAAACGATGACGACTTTAATTAAACTGGAAACAGGCTCGAGCCCCCTCTGGTGGTGCAGAAGAAAACAGCAGTCTTGGCAAAATTTCTTGCCCAGAATTTTTAAAAAAAATGTATGTATGCATTTATTTTTTAAAGTAATTACTTTTATTTAAAGTTTTTATTTTATATGTAATTATTTTTCAATAGAAAATCATTAATCAGAAAGGTTACCAAAACACTGAAAAAATAATAAGTTAAAGACAGAAACATAATATTTCAGCACAAAATGTCAGAAATGGGGATGGTGTCCTCAAAGGGATAGTTCAGGATTTTGGAAGTGAAGTCTCACTTGCTGTAGATACCTCTCCTCATTTAGCAGAAATCCAGATTCACTGGTCAAGGAGCTAAGACTAAAGTGTGACTTATGCTGTTTTAAAACAACTCCAGTCTCAAGCAAACACAAACAGTTTGTGCTAATGCTAATCTATAAACATTAAGTAGTGTCCTAATTTATTTTGGCCATTTATTTACAAAGAAACGCACGATTTACATCGGAAATGTGGACAGGAGGACGCGCACCACCAATGATCTTCCTACATGAAACATGAACTGAGACAGATCTTAAAAATCTGAAAAAAAAGCTGATTTATGTGAAAGCATCAAAATTAAATCAGCTATAAATAAATAAATAAATAATTATAAATACTGTAGTTTTACTTACAAACCTGGCTACTAGAATTCCTTTTATTTACGTTATTTTTTGCAATTCAGTTGTCTTGAATGAAATTACTCTCCAATTACCTCAATATCAATTTTAATGTTTAAAGAAAAATAACAAAACAAGCAAAGGGAATCAAAATAAATAGTGTTTATTACTGCAGGTATCAATCTGAGCCTATGTTTACAGCAAACTGTAGAAAGTACCACAGCATCATGAATAGAATAAATCTCATCTATGTAACTTTTATTGTTTCTGCACTACACTACAGCAGAGCGTACGGCCTGACATTCATCCATTTCAACATTTTATTTACAATAAAGCAAAAAAAGTAAACTCCTAAAACAAGGAGAAATGTAAACAAGGTTTATCATTCGTTACGCTCTGCAGAGCAGCTCCAGTCGCCTACAAAGGAATAAAGTTTATTCTTGCTTGTAATCTACATTCAAGAGCTGAAGCCAAATACTGCTAAAAGTCTGAAGAAGAAAAAACAGTTGCAAAATTGGCTGCTAAAAGTCCCATGTGCTGAGTAGTAGAACACAGAGGCTCTGTGCTGGATGCAGTTCTGTAAAAGTCCAACAGGAGGTGTTGGTCTAACATGGCAGGAGGAAGACTTGACGGTCCAGTACATGCAGAACCACTGCTCCTACTCCACTGTACAGTCAAAACATCAGATGAGCCTGGAGATGAGAAAATACTTATTTTAAAGCATCTGAGTATCATTTGCAATATGGTAAAAACAAAAACAAAAAATTTCAGCTGCATTTTGGTCATGATCAGTCCCTTTTTACTCCAACTAACCACGGAGAGACCAAAAAGCTGCCTGGATGGTAGCGCCGAGGTCAAATTTATTCAGAACCTGTAGCAACCAATACATTCTTTCAAATATTTTCCTGTTTTAGCATCAGATTCAAATATTTATCAATTCCTTTTGTTTCATTACAAAGTCTTGCATGAGAGAAAATAGAAAAATTAGCAATGATTATTTCAGGGATGGAAAAAACAATCTACAATGGAAGACAGCTGAATCTGGCAAAATGCAGTAAAAATGTCAAAAATCATTTCTTTAAAGTATTTTTGGGCTTAAATGAGGGAATATCTGGCACTACATGAAAAAATAGAAGAAAAAATATTGAATATATTTAATTTGATTGGTTTTAGTAACATTCAAAGAAAACCAACTAAACACTAATGATCTTTTAAAGAAGATAATTACTTTCTTTTACAATCATTCCAAAGCTGTACCAGAGAGTAGTATTCATGGCCATTCCTTATGGTGGGCTCTGTCTTTCTTCTTCTTCTCATCCTTCTCCTTCTGCAGTCTCTCCAGCTCGGCCTCATACATCATCTCCTGGATCAGGTACTTCTCTCTGCGCATCCGGTCCCGCAGGTCCTTGGGTAGGTCCGGGATTAGGTACGCAATCAGGGTCTTAATGGCAAAGACCATATGCTGCGAAAACAGAATTAAGATTCTAACAGCCAGATCTCCGTAATGTAAATAAAACCCCATTTTCAGGGAAACGTGTCGCTTAACTTGACTGTTAACTCAAATTAACTAATATTGAACAAATACACTGTAGGCTAAAGGTCTGGAATAAAAAAATCATAAAAAAAAAAGATCTGAAATTTTGCAACAAGTAACCACCCATGGCTTTAACAACAGCATCTAAAACCATCTGAACCTAGCACAAGTGCAAATTTATGTTTGGTCAGTTATTTATTTGCTGTAAAATGCTTCTTTCCAAAAAAATCTTATACTTTTGGAAAGCCTTTTCATTTCCATTTGAGATGCATTCATGGGTTGTGCAGCATAGTTAAGTGTGCTGGTTGCACCCATGAAACATTTGCCTGCTAATCCCAAACAATCCCAATCTGATATTGCCTGCAGTTCAGCATGGTTTACTGGACCAGATCATTGAAGTTTGAAGAAACAGCTTCATTTAACAGGCTGGCTCAGGGGCTCATGGGAGAAGCGTACACCTCCTAATGATGCTGGTCACCATCTTGGTCACACACTTCTAGACGTTGGCAAAACCTTCTTCTATAAATGTAGTTGTGATGGTTAGGTTAAGGTTCCCAATCCAAGCGGAACTAACAAGTGTTCATCAGGGTTGGGGGCCCCGAACCATTTCACAGCCTTCACCAGAAGCTGTTTGCATTGTTGGAGATGGTCTGGCAAGCCAACAACGTGCTCATCTCTGCTGCTCAATCCACAAATGCATTTTTCTTCCAGACGTGGCACCATTTAAAGGGCTTTCCAACAGTTTAAAACAGGGATGTCTGAAGTGTGGCCTGGGGGCCTTTCAGGGCCCTGTGGATGATATTGTTTGGCCCCTCAGTCCGCAAGCATAAGGAGAAGTTTTTACAGACAAATAAAATCCTCTTAAACATTTTTTTAGGTACGAGACAAAGTACTTTTCTTTCATTAACGATGTCTGATTTCACGATTACACTTTTCTAAAAACAGCAAGTGGACAATGAATCCAAAAAAGTTTTTGAAAATATGTGTCATTTAATACGGCAACTGTCCATGATCCAGTGTATACTTGGATCAACAATGATTTACAGAGTCCTTTTCAACAACAATTAGATTACTTGCTTTATTAAAAATATTGTCTATTTAGTATGTTATTGAAGAGATAAAAAAAAAAAAGAGTTCAACAAGATTAGACTTGAGCCTGGGTCAAGTTTTAAGGTACATAAATGATATTCCCTGACACTACATGTTGCTACATGCTATCAATCAGATGTTTTTCATAGCTGAGAAAGTATTCTAAATGTATTTATTTCTTCAACTGTCCTCTTTCTAAAACAAGAGAAAGTGATCTGTTTGGAAATGTCTCAGAGAAATTTGGCTTGTACAGCAGAGGAGTGCCACCCATCACTATTTCAGGGTCAGCGTTTCAAAACAAATGTATGAGAGTTAACATGGCTAGCTTTAAAATCAAGAGCTTATTGTAAGCTCACGACAAAGAAGGACAAGGTTCTCATTTGCATTCCAAATATAAGAATGCCATTAAAACTTAATATTCTGCCAATAAAAAAAATGCCAACTTTAAAACTTCCACAACATCAAGAAATCTTTTTCTTCTGTGGTTTTGTTTAGATATTTCAGTTGAAATCATAAAAATATATCTTAGACAGGATTGTAAATTGTCTATCTGATCACTTATCCTACTTTTATTTGTTGGCTGTAAAGTTAAACTAACAGAGCTAACTGACTAAAATGATAGACAATTAACTTATGAATTATCTTTTATTTAGTTTATAAACTATACAAATAGTTTACTGTTTTTGTGTCTGAGTAGACTAAAGACTCTCCTGATTCACCAATTTTTATACTGGCCAGTGCTAAGTCAATATGAATATTGTATGAATGTTGTATTTCAGCCTGCAACCTAGCAAGGATAAGCAGGTTTAGATAATGGATGGATATTGTATTACAATAAATAATGTCAACGCTCCTTAACTTTGAAAGGGGTTGCGGCAGCAGCACTTTAGACAATTAGAATATTGGAAAATACTTTTATTTCATTCTCATTATATTTTCGTTTATTGTTGTGAGACATGCTGAACAAAGAAGGAAGAACTGAGTTTCACGGATAAGAATGCAGATGTTCTCCATATATTATGCTTAGACAAGTCTGTCTAAGGTACTATGCTGGTCCTGCCACAGAATGAAATCCTATAATTAACTTACACTCCCCCCCACCTCCAATTTTCCGGTGTCCCCCAACAGTGGCATTTACAACATACAATTAAAGAAACCGTATCTTGGATTCTGTTGCTGAGCAGATGAGCTTGTTGCTTTGTGACTAGAGTAATAACCGATCTTAGGGACCTTTGATATGTTATCACAATAATCAGTTCCATTACACACAATAGAAGGACCATTCCTAGCACATAATAGACAATGAGTAGGACTTATCAATAAGAATATTTCAAAGTATCAGTTTCCCTGCTTGCGAACTACAAAACTCTGACAACGTCATAAAACACAAACCTCAAAAACAATAATGAATGCCAGCCGGGCTGCCAGGACGTGCCAGAACTGTAGAGTGTAGGTGTATGGCTCAGTTGAGTCTGGAGGCTCTCTGTAATCCCGATACCTATTGTGTGAGGTGAAATAAACAATCACTGAGCTCACCCACACACACATACTAAAAAACACACTTAAAAACATGAAATGGGGAAATTCCTTGTAGAAGATGTAGTCAAATATGGGTTTGCTACATTTTGAAGCACTACCTTTAGTCTCATTTCTCCTACTATTTGGCTCAGTGAGAATCTGTTGTGATTCTGGAAATTGTTAGTAAAGTGCAAAACAGAAATGTACCAAAAAAAAAAATAGCTACTAATTCAAATCCTTTTTCAATCATTAAAACACAGCATACTAACCAATTTGCACTGATGATGACACTCTTTAGTGTGGAAGTTGTTACTGAGGGAAGATTTGAAGTCAGAAGGTAGCTATTTTCAGCATCAGTGAATTACAGAAGAAGTGTAAGGTAAAAGAAGCGATTTAAAAAGGTGTTTTAGGCATCCCAGGCTTTCATGGGTGCTAGTTATTTATTATTTTTTTTTACAGTTTTAGTCATTTCCTGATTTTTTTCAGGGATGAAAAAAGCAGCAGTTAGAAAAGGAGTTACAAAAACTAAAGATCATGAGTCACCACAAAACTAATCGGTGCATCTCTAAAACATGTAAAAGCTGTTTTGATGCTTCCAATTTTTTTGGTGTTTCATTTGTGGCTCAGGCACATCTACACAGATTCCATACTCTTGGTAAACTTTACCTGCAGTACTTCACAGCTTCTTCAAAAAGTTCAGAGCCATTGGTTCTTGGCTGGGATTTCTTCTCGAAGTCAGAAACCCGGAAGACAGACAGACTGGCATTTACGTAACCCATCATACACCTGAGGAAAAGAAAAAAAATACAATTTAACACATGCATTGTCTGAAACTGACACTATACATCATGCAACATGAAACAAAGAGAAAAAGATGAACTCTTAAGAGGTAAGAGTTCATCGTTTCCTGTTTGCCTCAAGAACTCTTACCCCTCCCCGGCTCGACCCTGACCGGCACATGGTCCATACTTGTAGGCGTAAACGAGGCGAGGGATGAAGTCCGAGGTAACAGCAATGACAAAGGCGTTGGTGATGACAGACAAGATGCCGATACCCTCCAGAATGCCATACCAGATTCCTGAGACAAACAACAGTTAGTTATGAAAAAGCATCTTTTCAAAGAAGAATTCATTATCTTTTACTTACCGATGTCTTTGGCTTGTGATGGCAGAGGTCGCCGCCACTGGGTGACAAACTTGTAAGCATCTAAACGGATCTCAATGATGTTGTTGATCAGCGCTAAGAGAGGAGCCAAAGGAAACGCGGCGACAAAGATGGTGGTGAAGCCGAACTGCAAAACTAAAACAAAGAAAACGTGTCTTCAGAAGCTGGTTGAACGGTGTAGTATTTATTGCTTAGGCTCTGAGACCTTCCATCATTCAATTAGTTCTAAATCTATCTCGCGTGTTTATAACTTTACTATGACAACTGATAGAAGAAGCAGTGTCAAGCAAAAAAAGCCTTCCAAACCATCACCTTCAAACAATACTATGGTTTTCCTTTATTAACTGCTCTCTCTACCCAGTCCCTTCTTTGTTTTTATTTATTTGTTCTATTCTAAGACTATATGACTGCTTCGATTACTGCTTGATTGATTCCCACCAAGTAATCTTCCAGTGTGACTGATGGGTGTGCATGTTTACTACCTCTTCCAGGCTTGCTCTGACAGTCAATAATGATCTCTGAACATCAATCATTTTTATATGCAATATACACAATTTCAAAGAGACATATTTAAATATCATGGCTGGAGGAGGAAGATGGGAGTGTGACAGGGTGTGCTGATGCAGATGACTTCAGAGAGGCATGGAGAAGCAAGGTTATGGACTGGTTTTGAAGTGAATGCAGTATATAATGGGAGGCCATGAAAGTTCTTGAAAAACAGTAGTAATAGGACTATTAGAGAGGCTTCTGCTGATGTAAGTGACAGAGTTATGAGTTAACTGTAATTTATGTAGGGACGAGAGAGTGAGACCAAAGAGAAGAGTTGCAATAATCAATACAGAAGGCTGCTGTTAAGTAAACAAATATAGTGGTGGAGCTGGGAGTCAGCGATGGAAAGAGATGATTAATGTAATGTTGGTTGACATTATTTGTGTGAGCTATATGGAGTAGAGTTATACCCATGATGGTAGCCAGAACTTTAACCTGAAGAAGGAAAAGTAAATTGTATAAATGTTTATATTAAAAGGTTAGGCTTTAGAAAGAACTGACTTTGTCCCAATACGGAGAGTTTTGTTATTAGACAAGGTTTAGGTTGAACTAACATTTAATCTCAGACAGTCGCAGAGGGGGAAATATGGGAGAGATAAGGTGGAGTCAGAGGAAAGGAAGAGCTGGATGTCATCTGGTTAGTATTTTAAATTGTTATAGAATTTAGAGAAGATATTGCAAAGAGTAGTATAAAACTGAATGTACAAAATGGGGCAAAAAACACCACCTTGAGGAACACAGTTTAAATTTTTTAATTATTGCCCTGATTGAAGATATGGGGAAGTCTATGCAATAAGCTGTTTTCTTCTCCTGACTTATAAAGATCAACAAACTTCTGTCTTACTCGAATTGCATGTTTTTACCATTAAAAAAAATACAAGCACAAATAGATTTTATTAGTCTTGATATTAATCTTGACTCAGCACTTGATTTTATTTGGAATTTTTAGGAATTCAATAAATAATTTTTTAGGGATAAAAATAGTTTTCATAAACAAACAGGTTTGGTTAAAAGGAAATCTGAGCTTTTATTTGTAATGTGCTTGTTACCCAAGCAGCCAGAGGGGACTTTCCCAGCAATTAAAAGCTTCCTTAGTATTTAGATGGAAGTCTTCTTGATGTAGTTAGTCTCTAAATTCACACAGTAAGCCGTTTATTGGTAAAAGGAAGATTAATTGTATGAGTTACTTAATTAACAGCTGAAAGGTTTGTAAATACCACTTTAAATTCCACTTTACATACCAAGATAATCCACAGTATGGTGCTATTTCTCAACAGTTTTTATTACTAAAAGCAATCCTATCATTTCCATAATAAATGTTAATTAGTCTGACTGGAACTGTGCACAAAGTCACTCCAATCTGATGCAAATGTAAAAGAAATGTGTGTTTATAAGTCCTGTGGAAAGAAACGAGAGCAGCAAAGAAAACCAGACCAGATGGGTGTTACAATTACTTAAGCTACAGCAGCTACAGCAGATCAGCTCCATAATGAAAAAATGTTTTGTTTGAAAATTTTGATGATACCATGAGAGATTAAACGGTGTAATGCATATGAAGTAATCTCAAAATCCAGCTTTGATATTAACTATTTTCTGCATGGCTTAATTTTAAACAGAAACAGAATGGAGGTCCAACTTACTCATCTTCAGGTATTCATCAAACAGTCCATAAGCATTCATTGACTGCAGATTGTAGTCCCTCTCCCACTGGGGGAGACTGGCCTTGGGGATGTGACCGTGCTCTCTCTTTAACCTCTGTCGAGTCCACCAGTTCTGGATAAGCCTAGAAATACAATGCAAGATGACCCCACTGACATGTTACTTCATAAAGTAGAGTTTGCTGTACTTATTTAGTTTAGAGACGTTAGTTGTGTGTCCATAAACTATTAGTATATTGTCCATAATCATATATTTTAGAGCAAGATATCTGCAGGTAACAATCCTTTTAAGATCAAACCTAATTCATCCCACTATGGTCCAGTCTAATGTAAAAACAAATCCCTCCCTTCCCCCCTTTAATTTTCCCTTTACAGCATCTTTTATTCCATCTGTCCCTATTCCTACCTTTTTTTTCCCCCCAGGATATCGTCAGGGGACCCAAAGTTCCTCCTCATATGAAACTCCCAGTACTCTTCCGTTCCATCAATACTCTCATCAACCCTTCCTTAACTTTGATTAAAGCACTTTGATGTGGCATGAGTGAAATGTTATTTAATATGCTATGGTCTGTAAGGAGTACTTTTGAGTTACAGGGGACCAAATTGAACCTGTGGGTGTAACCGTTTTCACTAAGGGTGTTTTCACATCTGATAGTCTTGTATACTACTTTATGACTGGGGACCAAAATTGCAACATTTGTTACATTTTCAGCTGGCCCGGTTCGATTTCACACTGCACTGTGTCAAATGAAATGACATGAAAACCTCTGAAGAAGACACTGAGCACAACTTCCTTCTTCACGAAACGTAAACAAAAATGGAGTAGCGTCATTGGCAAAAGACCACGAGCCATTTCTCTTGCTAGTGCTACATTCTTGCGTTTGTTATGGTTGTATTTACCCAGAATGCCCTGTGCTGTAGTCCACTTCCTGCTTTTGCAGCGGTCTCCAGTCTGCTTGGCATTCACATGTGCATTCGAACTGCACCAAAGTTCACTTCAACTGAACCAAGACCTAGATTTGTAGATGGACTAGAGTTTGCTTTTTTTGTCCAGATCAGAGTTCGATTGCGCGTTCACTCCTCCTCAAACAAACCAGACTTTCTAGGCAAACGATCTAGAGTTCAATTAAAGCGGGCTGGTGTGAATGAACCCAATGTGGTGTCTTCCTGGTCAATAATGCAAATATTTATTTTAATAGAATAGGTTAGACCTAAAGTTAAGTGAATGGAGACGAGCATAAACATGTGAACAAGGACACATAACAATGAACAGATCTTAATATAGTTTAGGAACTGAAAGTCAGCAGCAACAAAAGGAATTGTTTTCATCAGCCATCATCTTTCTGGTTCCTTCCAGAGTAAGACTGTCCAGTGGCCTCCAGGAACTCCATAACCATACGGCTGCTGCTAGATTGTGACAAATTTGGAAAACCTAAATCACATCTTGGTAATGTGATTTTTTTAATGGAATTTCCGTTTTTTATATGAAAGGTTTCTCAGCATTGCTGAGGACTGGCAAACACTATTAGGACTTAAAGTAGCTTTTTTAGCAGTGTGAAAGGTTCCAGGTCTCTCCAAGTGTACCATACTGCACCAAAAGCCTTAGGTTGCTTCTTTTGAGTCACGCTACTACTGTTGGGGATTATTATAAATCAGTCACAGATTGTGCTTTTCCCTCATCTTTGAAATAGGATGTCAGGACATTTTTTTGACATGGACAGGTACATTTTATGTTTGAGCCTGAAAAACTAACGTTTTCCAGTCAATAGTCATATATACAATTTGGAGGAGTGTGCTTCCCTCCGGTTGGAAGCGCCATCCACAGTAAACCCAGTCTATACTGTTATCTATCAGCAAGGGAGCTAATCATTGTCCTTTATTGACTGGTTGCAGATCATGGATTGTCCATTAAAGGTGCTTGGTGAGATAATTTTCAACCCAGATAAAGAAAAACCAGTGCGTGTTACAGGTCAGATTTCTTAAAGCGGAATAAGCTTTCTTTCCTGACAGTGTGGTTAGCCCTGCTTCACTTTTCTCATTTGCTACCACTATTCTCCATCGCATGTCGCACCCAGAAGCCAGACACACTCCCACCACTATAAAAACTACCGAAGTCTCACCACAAAAGTGTGAAATGCTCAAAACAGGTGGGAAACTCTCACTCTCCATCATGTGTAAGAGGGAGCCCATTATGTTCTTTTTGGACCCTAGAAGACCTCTCCAAAGGCCTGCAAAGAATATTGGAGTTGTAGCAAGTTTTTAATGCTGTGGTGTGTTTAGGTCTGGTGTGAAGGGGCGAGAAAAAGCAGTAAGCAAAATGTTTTCAATCTTTGTTTGAACGCGGGACATTAAAGGCAGGGCAATGCAAGCATTAGAACCTCAGATTTCGCCAAAATAGAAAAGGTTTAGAACCAACAACAGAGAAACAACAAAACTGACCAAAAAAGAAAAGAACTGGAACCTACGGGTAGCCAAGCTCCATGAAGTTGTTCCATGTCTGTTTAAGTACCATAATGATGCCCATCTGCATACAGAGGTCGATCAGACAGCCACTGGGATGGCACTGCAGCAGCAAAAACAAGGCAAAAAACCCCACCACATCACATCAGCAATGACAAAAAACATGATGCATTTCAGAATGCTTTTACAACTTTTATGTAGAACCCGTCACTGCGATTCATACTCTGAACAAAATATATCCCTGCAATCTTTGGCTTTTTACAGGAAATGTACAGCATAAACCAGTAAGCACAGTCATGTTTCTGCATGGCTACAAAAGGCTGACTGGGGCTCCACTTGTACTGTTCTCATCACATTAGAGGAGTTTTCCATTTCTGCAGCTGCAGTATCATAAGTGAGAGCACATTAGTTCAGCAGCAAAAAGTGTTCACTCAGGTCTTCTGTCCCAGAAGATGACTTCAGTGCTTTATTTTCGTTGCATGTTCCCAGAAGTACCACTTACTGGTGATGAGGGTTAAATGCCTGGTGTCTGGACATACAGTAATAGCCCAATGTCCAAATTCTAACTTCATGAATCCACAGTTCTTGGCTATTCCCTCAAGGGAAAACTCACTTCCTCCAGCTTCCAGCGATTGATGAGGCGTAGATATGCGCCTGGCCGACCGGTGAATCTGTCAATAAAACAATATTACTGATAATCACAGTCAAAGGTTTGGACAGAGTCATTAAGTAATTACTAAAGGGCTGATAAGGTGAGTTTGATACAGACAAATACCATTATTTCACATGTCAGAGAAACACATCATTAAGGGAGTAATTACAATAAATATCTGTATCTAATTTATGCATCTGCAGATATGTTAGATTGTTAAAAGGAAATTAGCTTATTTGCAAAAGGAATAACATCAGTTAACAGTGTAACAAGCAGCCTAGGGTGAGGGTGAGCAAATTTCCTCTTTTTTTAAAAGTGTCTTTCTGAGACTGCTGCTTTTTATTTCAATTATTACATTAAATATCATTTCAGACTTCTGTGAAATTTTTGTCCAAGTTATAGCTACATATATTAGGGATGAATCGATCTGAAAATTTGGGCCAATTTTGATATCGAATAATAATACTGCTGCTATGGCAGTATTAATCAATATTTACCAATTCCCCCCCCCTACACTTTCAAGATTGTGTGAAAGTGACCACACCGCCTACATTGCTTCTCTGTTTCAGTTAAACATCCCATAATCCTGTGCTTCATCGGTATCGCCTTCACATGGCCAACCCCCACCCCTCCCCCTCCTGAAACACGGCAACAAGATGGAAATAAACATCGGTTGATCACATAAACCGATATGTTTAAAACTGATACTGATGGTGATACCAATATGCCGTGCATCCCTAGTAATTGTTTGTATTATTATTTATTTCCAGAGATTATAAAGACAAGCCTATCTGAAGTTTGTTATTTAATATTCTTTCTAACCACATTGAGAAGGCACACTTTAAATAGGTTAAAATCAAAAGTCTTCTTTAAGTAAACAGAGTATGATTGAAGTGTTTCAGGACTGGGCCAAGTGTCCTCTTTTTTAGAAATTAAAATATGGTCACCCAAAAGTAGCTGTTTCTGACATAGCCTTTCACAAGTAATGTGTGTTAACTAATCCATAGTTGATACAAAATGTTCCACGGCAGACAGCTGAAGTATGATACGCCCACAGGTGTGAAATAAAATGATCAGCACCCATATTTTTATCATAGTTCTTTGTTTATAGATCTCTTCTCAAGGGTACGCAGATGGGGTTTTGTTTTTGTGCATTCTTGTTGTTAAAAGTGCCTCGCAGGAATTTTAAACCGTTATTTTCTAACTTCCTGGAGCAGCTAGCTGTGTTGTAGAGCTCATGCTAACTTGCGTAAACAGGAAAAACAACGGAAGGTTCCACTTTCATTTTCCTCTTTCACAGTTCTTCTGTATAACAACATATTAGTATCCCTGTTTAAAGGAAATCCATGTGCTCCTTTTTTATTTTATCAGCAGCAATTTGTTGTTAAATGAAGTTGCTTTCTCTCCTTTCATCTCTCTCAGCCACCAAAACAGGGCTGTGCCTTTATCATTTCTCCTTAAACATTCTCCAGAAAATTATTCCATAACATTTATTTCAACAACAAATGATGTCCATATTGACAAAGCTATAGTCTGCGAGTGGTTTGCTGTTCATTTGAGATTACATACTTGGATCTCCAGATTTCTTATAAAAATGATGTAAAAAACGATAATGACAGCATTTTAGCATGATACTTATTTTCTCTTTATTTTTATGAATTAATTTTAGTTTATACTCATTTTTTCAAATTTTGCTGAACAGCATTCCTAGTTTCATTCTATGCAGCTGTTTTTAAATTTACTTCAGCCATGTTATATCCAACAAACAGGATGCTAAACTGTACAACTTGTGATTTCCTCACCGTCCCAAAAAGAAGGCAATGTAGAAAGTTGAGCTGTTGAGATTGACGAACTGAAAAAGGAACATCTTGAAGGTAAAACTGTTCTCCCACTCTGACTCCGTTCTTGGCTGCTCTGTAGCCACACAGGAGAGAAAAATAAAATAAACTCTGAGACTTCACAAGTGGCATGCAGTTTATTTAGATTCCTGGTTTCCAGGATACTAACAATTCATGGATAAGTCTATCGAAGGCGCTATATTAATAAACTTGACTTTAAAATGTCTTAAAGTCCACTCACCTAAATTCGTGAGGAAAAGGGCAACTCTTTCATAAAGCTGTGAAAAAATAGGAACTTCTTTAAAACAGTTCTACTATGTCTTTATATAATATCTATACATATATAGATATTTATCTGTCTGTCTGTCTGTATAAATGCATATATAAATATTTTGTCACAGCACATAAGGGTGAAGTGAAAGAAAAAGAAAACCAATAAAAACTGAAAAGTGTGGCACGCAAATATACTCAATTCAGCTGTTACTCAGCTATAATCAGTTATTTTAAGATGGAACAAAATATAATTTGAGAGCTTTTCAGACAATGAAGCCATGCTCAAGATTTTACAGAAGGTCTGAAATTGACATAGACTTTTATGTCTTTCTAAAACGCCACAGAAAAGGAGCGTCATAGGAAGTCCAAATTGAAATCTTCCACACTGCATTTAGGGGACACAGTATCTATGTGCAAGAAAGCCATCAGGTAAGATGAGACCTAATACCCTGCATACTGCACATCACCCTGAAAACACTGTGAAACACGGCGGTGGCAGCATCATACTGTGGGGATGCTTTTCTTCAGTCAGTGCTGACTCAGGGTTCTGAATACCAATGCAAACCATACCTTTCGTATCTTTATTTAAAATCCTAGTTTAATAAAACGACGTTAGTTCTTGTGATGTGACAAAATCGTTAAAAAGATCAACGGCTATGAAAACGTTTGCAGGGCCTTGTGCATTAACACAGGGTTTTATCAAACAATCATGGATCTTCCTTGGCTGAAGATGGTTTAGGTGTATGAGTAACTCACCACATTGAGAAGCATGATGACACAGAAGTTGATGCAGACTGCGGTGCCTGTAGTCGCCACCTGAGAGTTGTTCCTGATTAGCGCCCAGCCGAACGCGGCGAAGGTGCTAACGGTGATCACACGGTAAATCACGATGCCAAACACAGCAGCAATCACCACCAGTATCTGGGAGATCAGGGTAACATAAAAACATGTCATACACAAAATGGATGCTAAATTTCTACTTAATTACAGCAAAAATGGGGATTTTAATTATGTTTTGAATGGGAATGACGCTGCTCCTAAGTTTAGGGGGTAGCAGTTGTCGTTCGGAAAACACTTGGCTTTTTTAATTGTTGGGCTGCTAACAACTGAAGCCAAGCCGATAACTCTGCTTAATTGAATGTGTGTTATTTATACAGCACCGATTCACAACAAGGCACTTCCCACAACAAACTAATCAATTGAGAGACAGAAACAAACTAGTAATAATTTATTTCTCTCCATGTTGACACATAAAGGGAACATGTCAATAAACAAGTAGTTTACATTGGTTGCCTTCTGGACCCTTGTCTATTCACGGATTGTTCTGCGAAACATAAGTCCAAATTATTCGCAGAAAATTTGCCTATTTGTGGATTTGTTTGTAGAGCGTATCTAAAATATGCAGCTTGAGAAGCTGAAATACCTCAGCAAAATGCTACTTGACACGCTACAGGCTGGCGTTTGCAAATCAGCCAATCCAGGAGCACCATGAATTTTCCTTGGCACTGATTGGCTGTAACTCCAAGAATAAGCATTTTTAGAAGGGGTCTCAAGTATTTGCACATTTCAGCTATTCATTTTTTTCTGTTCTTTAATGTGCCAACTAGTTGCCTCCTGCTTGCTTGTGTTTGGGTCTTTCAACATTGTGAAGTTAGCATTATGTTTATAATTGTTAATTAGTTTTTTTTCAGTTTCAAAAGCAAAAATTATTTACTGCCAAAATGTTAGCTTAAAATGTAAAATTATTATTATTACTATTGATACAGTTTTAAAGATTAAAATTATTAATGAATGAGAAGGCACTTTGTTCATACAAACTGTTTCAGCCTAATCTTGGGAAAATTAAACTTGACTTAAAAATATACATAAGAATTAGTTGACAGAGAGGCAATATTTGAAACATTTAATTAACCCAAGTAGGAAAATTAAGAAGCTGAAGCCATATTGACATTTAAGTGCTGTCTTAGAGACCCACCATGAAGAATATTCCAGATGATGAGACGAGGAGGCGGCTGTATTTGTCAGTGAAGGCCTGGTAAGGCTCCGGCTTTCCAGATATGGGGTTCATCCTTTCCTTCTTGGAGTATTTGGCCTCAAACTGGGGTCTTATTTCATCCTGAATCACCAAAAACAGGGTGTGGAAAATTATCCAATGTCCAACATGAAGGAGTTGAAGATATTAGAAAGAAGTATCTGAAGAAAATAATACAAAAAACTGAGCCTCCTAAAAAAAAAAAAAAAAAGGCCACTTCATGCACAAAAGAATATAAAAATTGTATAATGAAAGTTATTAGATGGGCAGCAAATCAACTAGGAGAACAAAGATGAGAGTAATAGTTTTACCTCTTCCTCCTCCCAGTCAATGAGATCCCAGTCGTACGCCAGGACGGCTCTCCGTCTTTTCCAGAATTCTAGGAAGACTGTTGCTGGGGGACACAAATTTTAATTCAATATTATTATTGCATGTTTTTTTGATTCGGAATAAATAATCATGAAGCAGCTAGGGAATTTTGCATTACAATATGGCTGTGGGTGAAGTAGGCAAATTAAGTTCACAGCCTTATCTTTTTAAACTGATTATTCCTGTTTTTTTTGTCATTGCTGCTGTGATTTCGGTTGTCTCTTCCACACTTTTTTTCTCCTTTCCTTTCATTTTTGTCTCTGTCCACCATGAAGCCTGAACCTGATGCGATCTACCATGCCTTTCATTTAATAAAGTCAAATATGTAACAGGAGGAACATCCCATTCACACTGCATAGCAACCTGACCCACCATACAGTTTGACTTAATCAAAGAAACTATATTTTATATTACAAATACATTTATTTCCTTACGGAGCTAAAGATTACGGTGATGGCAAGGAGCCCTTCCAACCTCAAAGACTTGGAGCAAATGTTTGTCACTCAGGGAAACATTTCATGATTTAACTAGATTTTAAAAACAGTACATCAGGGCAGAGGTCCTTTTAACTCATTCCTACAAAGGATTTTCAAAGAAACGTCCAAAACAAACTCAAGTTTTTGACTTGGAATTTTCTGCTCATGTCAAATTTTGTGGGATCTGGGTTTATTAATCAGATTCACAGTTTGAACGACATTAGAATTGACAGCAAATCATGCTGCATTTAAAATAGCTGATTAAATAATTTTAACTACTTTATAGTGAGGTTATTCACAGAGAAAGCGCTGAGGCAATGTGCTGATCAAAGTCCTGTAGATAGCTTACTCATTGAACACATGTTTACCTGCCCCTCTGCTTATAACAGCTCTAATCAGTGCCCTTTATTCTCAGTATCTCTTCCCTCCAGTTCATGCATTCTGTCTGCCATGTCCAGATCCCCGCTTACCACTCAGCGGAATGAGATGTTTTGAATGTGAAAGGCTCAGCTGTCTGGGAAGGACCCAGCTTTCCACTGGGAGCCAGCAGGGAGTACATACTAGAGAACCATAATGAAGGGATTTGAGCGCATTCTCTGTTGCTAGTGAACCTAAACTATATTCATCAGGACAGCAGCGCTAAGAGAAGAGAGAGGCAGGAGCTGCAAGGTTGGTATGCTTTCCATCTGAGTTTTCTTTAAACTGGACAAAAACAAATTGTGCAGCTGTGAAAATAGCTTTCATCTCCACAGAGTTAAAGATCCATCAGAAACTTTTGGTCTATGCCCTGATTGCGGTATGTGTACAATACGTGTAGGTTGCAGACTTTATAGCATCCAGTTATGAATTTAGAAAAAATTTAACTTTAAACTCGCTTTGATCGCACTGTGAATGTCAGAGGTCTCACATTTACACTTTTCATCTCTATGCAAGATAACAGCAGTTGTTTGAATCAAAATAAACACAATCTAACCCAGGCAAAAAGACTATTCCTTTGGAGTAGCAGTATTTCTGTGCATAAAAAACCCTTCTCTGCCTGTAATAGAAAAACCCCTCAGTCAGATTAATGATTGTACTCTGAAATTCTTGGCTAGCATTGTTCAGTTCCCAAACTTGGAAGACTCTGGATTCTAATGGCCATTCTTTATTTATTATGCTCATAAAGCAGGTGGAAACTAGATGCATTTTTGCTGCTATGAAAGTGTTTAAGAAGCAGCAACGTGGCCAAGTCCTCAGGAAAGCAATCAGCAATGATCTTGAAGAGGCTATTGTTGCCACCCAATCTTGGGAGGCTTTTAAGGTCATTTCCAATTTAATTGCAAGACATGCAACATGATTGCCAATCTTCCAACGGTCCAAAGAGCTTCCCCAGCAAATTTATCCCAAGTTTAGAGCGTGCAATGTTCTGGTATCCCATTCAGACTCTAAATATTCCAGTTAACTGGCTAGCTGAGGCCTGTAATCATCCACTTAAAAGCCTGAGCAAGTACAGCCTGTTGCAACAGGTGCCAGAAAAGGAACATTTTGGGATGAGAGTTGCATCTGAATCAACCACAAGACTTCTAAAACTAAATCCATGCATGGATGAGAATAAGCTAGAGATGTTGAGCTTTAACACACAGCATCATGTTCAGATAAAACCAAACCCAACATATCTGAACAAACACCTCATATCAGCCATTACCCATGTTAAAGGAGGAGTGATGATTTGGGCTGGGGGACCTGCGTACTTTACAGTCTGAGATGGTCATGCACTCGACCAGTCGGAACCCTGACCTTACTTTGACTGAAATGCTGTGGTGGGAACTTTTCCGCCTCATGACTACATGTCCCAGACTGGGGCAGGTGTGAAGATAAGTGACTACACAAGTGAAGTGCAAGGACCAGTCATGGCTGATGAGGGTAAACGCTGTGGAGGATCCAAACATCCAGTAAATGCGCTGGTTCATCTTGTTGCTTGAAATGTTTTGCAGAGGCAGCCTTCTTGGCAAAGTATCTGAATAATAAATAAAAGACACAGAACAAGGGGGCCTGACTCCAAGAGAAAGAACAATGTCTTTCTGTGGTTGGAATATCGAAGAAACTCAGAGGAGCGTCTACATTCCAGAGGATTCCAGACTGAACAAGGCTCTCAGAGTGTTTCATCCCAAAGATTCAACACCTGAACACAAGCATGGTGGGGAGGTATATGCAGTCCAGCTCTTCTGCTTCTACAACTCATGGACAAAGGAAGATAATAATATGATCAATTTAGATGGGAAAAACAGGGGATTCAAAAGAGGAATGAAAAGAAGACGTCATCAATAGAAGCAAAAACCAAAATTAATCAGACTCTTCTCTTCTCCTGAACACAGCGTAAACTTCTCATGAATAGGCCATGGGGGAAAGGGGGTGTCTCTGTGACTCATGTCACTTTAATGGCCCCATTTGTCTTACTGTCCTAGCAACAAGCTATAGGCCTGGAACCCAGGTCCAGAACTCAACAAGCCTTCTGAATGAGATGTGAAACGTCTTTAAGAAAAGAAGAAGAAGATAAGTTGCCTTCTATTTGAGCTCCTAGCATAGGGGTACCCAACCAGTGGCTCTTTATAACTTTAACCAATAAAGATCCTTAGAACAATACAATACAAAGGTAAAAGGTCATGAGGCTGCAAACTACAAGTTTTTTCTTCTTTTTCCACAAACTTGAAATGTTTCATTCAAGAATATAGTTTTTGTTTCCTCCTAAAACTGTATTTCTTTGTTCTAAACCCTAAAATTAGATGCACAATTTTAGTTCTTTAATTTAACTATAAAAATTCACAAAGGGTCAAGCAGGATTTTATGGCTTGAGACAGTTTTTAAAAAAAATTATGAAGAGCAGAAATGGCTCTTCGGATTATAAAGGTTTCTGACTTTTGTCCGAGCAGCTTAAAACAGTGCTGATTTCCACAGGTTTGCTATTAATAGATATTTTTGGTAAATGAAATCTCTAACTGCATAAACTTTTAGCTACATCAACTGTTTTTTTTTTTTTTTTTTTGCTTTTGCGTGAACAGACTGGCTGTTGAAGCAGTCAGGAAGCTGTGCGATGGGATTCATTCAGAACCAGAACCTGACTTTGGGCATCATACGGACAGACATCACTCTCAGGGAAATCACCACGCCATCGTCAGCCGGTACTGGACCATTCTTACCCATCTCCTAAAAGCTGAATATCTGTTTTGCAGTTGTTTTGCAGTCAAAATTAGAACCTGGCATTATTAAAATGGCATGATATTACTTGATTTGTCTTGTCACCATGCACCTGTCTGGTTGATGCAAGTGCATGCTATTTTTAGGAGACCAGAATATGATGATGATTGCTTTCGTTTGGCAGTCTCCATCTATATTTGACTCTTATTTTAAAGTAAGAGGGAAGTAGTTCTTGAGTTAGCCTGTGTATTTCTATGCCAACAGTTTTAGTAACCACTGAAAAAGAATAAGAGTTTAAAATCATTTCTAAGCGCGGTGAGAATACCGGGACTGCAAACTGTTAGCCACTAACAACGCTCAAGTTGGGTCTGCTTGGTGCTAAAGGGCTATTTTGCAGTTTTTAATAAGTCTGGATCACATTTTATCACCCCTAGTGGAACATTTAAAATAATCAAGGCTGAACTGGATAATTTTACACTGAGATTAAATGCTCCCTTTTGTGTTTTTTACAAATAGAAAATTATTGTCATTGAAGTCAATTTGTGATTTAAATAATCTCTGTTCAGTTTAAAACATCCATTTCAGCTTTGACTAGTCGAGGGGTCTGCAACTTGAGGCTTCGGTGCAGCAAGTGACTCTTTGGACCTTCCACAATGGCTCTTGTGATGATAAAGAGCTAATGTTTGCTTTGAAATATAAATATAAGAACAAGTGCAGATATTTCCAGTTTTTCATGTAATAATTGCCCTGAATTTCCACAGCAGAATGACACTAAAAGTTCCAGTGATATTTCTTAGATCTGTTTTTCTTGTCATTAGGTTGGAAACATGTTTTTCCCCCACAAATATCAATATCCCACAGAAGAAAATGTATCCATCCTCTTTTTGCAAAAGTTTTATGTTCTTTATTTATTTTAAAACCTTAAAGTACAAATTATAATATTTTTTTAAAGGACAACATATTTCCTATTGCAGATATTTACCAAAAACGCTGTCAGTTTTTTTTTTTTTTCCTAAAGGTTCAGGTAACATTTACAGCTTTAAACAAGTTGTATTTTTGCTGAACTGAGGGAGAAAATGGCGTTTTAGATGGTAAAGGTTGAAGACCGATGGACCAGTTTTGGACCAGAAGATCAAATGTGGTCTTATCTCTTTAAAAGCTGTGAACTATAGCGCTGATTAGGAATCACCAAAGCAGATGGCAACTTTAGTGGGTCATGGTATTCCCACAATGCTTTGCATATTTCTGTGTTACCATCACAGAAGAAGAAATTAGCTTCGCCACAGGTGCTGATGCAACCTCGTACAATCACTGATTCGGACTTTTCATCTTTTTGCTGATTACTGTCTGGATACTTTTGTAGATTCTCCCACAATAGATCTGGAATAAATCATCTGGACACAGGACATGTATTCACAGCTGTTTTGTACATACCTTACAGTATATATTGCCAAAACTATTCACTCACCCATCCATGTCTTGGAATTCAGGTGTTCTCATCACTTCCATGACTGGAAGGTGCATAAAATCCAGCACCTAAGATGCAGGGTGCTTCTACGAATTTTTGTGCCATAAGTCTTGGTGAGAAATTTCCTCAATAGTGAATAGTCCACAATCAAATGTTAGTGACACTACTAACAAGACTAACAAAGTTGAAGCAAAGGGGAATATATCATCCTTGCCATGAGGCGGTAAGAATCTCAGAGATGTTGAGTGAAGAGGTCATCAACTTTCCGCAGAGTCAGCAGATACAGATCTCCAAATTCCACGTGGCCTTCAGATTAGCTGAAGAGCAGCGCATAGAGAGCTTCGTGGAGTGGGTTTCCACGGCACAGTAGCTGCACCCAAGTCTTAGAACTCCAAATTTCACGCAAAGGTGAACACATCAGATGCTGTGATGTAAGAAGCAGAGACATGTTCAATCGAGCCCCTCTGTCTGACAACTCAGACGAGTCTTTGTTAGGCAGCTGCCAGGAGAACAGTTATTGTCTCCCTGCATTGAGTCAAGTGTAAATCATTATGGGATGGGACTGTTTTTCAGGAGTTGGGTTCACTTTGGTGATGCCAGTGTTCCAACATGGCTGTGCACCAGTGCACAAGGTCAATAAAGGCAAATGATTTGACAATGATGAATGATTTTGGTATTGAAAAATCCTCATTTCTTCTCGATGTGACAAGAGCCACAGCAACGTGTCTCCTGTTTTATTTTCCTGCGTTTCTTGACTGTAGTCATTTCTCTGTTCCTCCCCCTCAACAGTCAACAGCACCATCATAGTGCTGGGCGTGTTGACCTTTGCCCTGCAGCTGTGCTTAGTTCTGCTCTTCATGCTGAGATGTTGGAGGCTTGAACGAAGAGTTCAGGAGGCTCACAAACAACCAGACTCTGTTCACAAACTTAGTGGTGAGTGTTTTTGCGTCTAATTTCAGCTTTTCTTAAGCTACTCGGCAGTTCGTAAAAGACAAATCTAAAAATCCTGTATGTATTCATCCACACTGAGTTTATATATGAATATTTTCAGGATATAGTGTGTAAAAGTCTTCCTTTTCTTATTTGTATCCCTTTAGAGCTTCCATACCTTTACCCTGAGGGTTATAAACACAGCACCTATTTGTTCTACAATGATTCTCCTGAACCTGCATCACATTCCACATCCTCTGCAATGGAAAACTACAAAGATTCAATAGACCATGCACCCTCACCATCTATACCCTGGGACCTTGTACAGTATTAAAAATAATAGCTTTTTACATTTGAATTGGATGAGCATCAGTCATTCTGTTTTCATTTAATACGCGACTGATGCAGAAATGCACTGTAAATGTATGAAAATATATTACAAAATGGCTTTTGAAAAAACAAACAAGTTTTCTTTTTTAAGACGTTAGACGTGATTAAAACTAAAAATGACTTTAAAATTAAATGCTGATGGTAAAATTGCTCAAAAATATTAAAACACTACAACATTTCTCACGACTGTTATTGTGTGACTTCATCTGGTGAAATAAATGGAAGCAATTCTTATGATTCATGAACCTGAACATGTGTGCTTTAACCTTGACACTGATTTATCAATGTTTAGGACTCTTATTTTGAAGTACAGAAGGAAGTACTTATTGTGTTAGCCTGCTGTGTTGAATAATTTCACCAAAAAAGACTTTTTTGGGGCTAACTGTTAAAATGTGGCTGGCATCTAGGGTTGCTAACTTTAGCAACCTGAAATAAAGAAACCAATGTGGTAGAAGTGTCACGATACTGTGTATAATTTGAAGACTGCTTTAAATTTTTATAATATGAAAATTCAATAAAATGTACAGACAAGAATTTAGTCAGATTTTTATTCTGGAGTGAGTATTAGATAATTATTACCAATTACCTACGCAAGACGGTAAACATGACTTTATCCTATCTTTTACTTCTTTGCTGCAATTCTACTCATATGTATTTAAAGTAATTTCATTTTCTCTTTTTGATTATTGTATTTGATGTATGCTTTAAATGTTTCAAAGAACATATTATTAATGACTAATGAAGGAATAACAAGTAGCTTTTAATGGATGTGTGGCAAATTGAAGCAAAAGGCATGTTTCCTGTACTGCCATCTGCAGGACATTTTCCAGATAACCAAAAAAGCTTATAGAGACTAAAACGATCAGTTATTAGGATTCATTTTTGCATCTTAATTTCAGGATATTTGCTTTATTTGATAGGTGATTTGATTTTTCATTCATTTTCATAAGCTTGTAGCCTAATATTAATTTTCTGTCATTTAAAACCTGTTTTTTGATTTAATATCTCACATTATGTCGATCTAAGCAGCCGTTGATCCCACTTACTGTTCATGATCCCAGTCTCTACCCCACTGTCTGCCATCATTAATTCCTCCATGAATGAATCAATATCCTCATCCCGAAACCTTGCTGTGCTACAAATTCCAACAATAAACAAGATTATTGATTCTGATTGGTCTGAGGAGATACAAGCCTCGACTCTCAACCAATGAGAAACGTAACATGCAGTTTGAGGTAAACAGCGTCTCTTTTGAGCTGCAGCTTAAGCGTATAATCCTCACCTTAAAATAGATTTGCACTGACACCATATCACGCACCAATTTAAGACAGAACAGCTCTGACTCGTCACGTTTTAGTGGATGTTGATGAAATTGTTTCCATCACAACATGGTTTCATTGAAAAAGTGGTATTTTACCACATCAGATGTTTTGGTGAAAAAAATCAACTCAGCTGGATTATATTGATGCATTAACAACTGCAGCAGAAAGGCAAATATATTGCAAATTTTGTACACATAGCCTTTTTCCTAAATAAATGAAATGATCTTTTTGAGAAAAATAGCATTTTGTATTTACTCAGGTTTTCTTTGTCCAATATTTAAAGTCGCCTGATGTTCTGAAACATATCCATGTCAGAAAAAAAGAAAAACTCTGGAAGGAGGCAAATATAGTTTCCTAACTCTATAGTTCAGTTTGAAGTTTTGAATTTAGTTCTGAATTTTACTGAGTTATGTATGCCTGTGTGAGACGGCTGAAAAACAAACCACAATATGAGTGTTTTATATCAGTCGATATCGATAAATATAGATTCATTTTTTGTTTTAGATATCTGGAATACTGCCAAACTGTTGATGTGACATTTCCTGTTTCATCCACAATTTCCTCTCGAGCTGTTCTACTCATGTCCTCCTTTCCCTCCACGCTGTTTCTTTTTATTTTTAAGCAGTTATGAGGCGCAGTGGTGTAACCTGAAACTGCTTCAGCACAAGTTACTCAACAGGTTGTTGCTAGGTAACCAGTGAGTGAGTGAGTTAGCTGATGCCACCAACCTTGCCTAGCTGGCCGTGAGAGGTTGAGCGGCTAAAGCCTTTCCTCTGCCTACATCCCCCAGAATGCTGTGTGGTTACGGATTGGAGCTCAGTGAAATTATTGAGCATTCTATCTGACATATTTTCCTTTGATACTGACCAAGTGCCTATCGCGATACATATTGTTATTGATTTATTGCCCAGTCCTCGAGGTATGATTATAAATGAATTTGTTTTCAGTCTCTTGAAACTGAGCCGTTCGCTTGTTGTTGACACTAAACATGGAGAATACTGCCTCAAAATGAGAACACAAGTTACTGGAAAGCTGGGGAACAATTTAACAAGGACTTACCCCAGACTGCCATGAACACAGCAAAGAAAACAGTTGCTCCGTTGTCGAAGAGATGAGTAACCTAAAAATACAGACAGGACACTGATTGACTATTAGCAAATAATTAGGACTGCAAATGGAGCTTAAACGCATAAATTCCATACATTAAGTTAAAGTACCACTTTGATTCTTCTAGTTATTGTGCAGATTACTGTAACAGACCACACTGCAGTGAGAGTACCTTGGCATAGATGCAGCTGTCTGACAGTCTTAGGTAGGGGCAGTACTGGTCACATATGGGACACATGATGGTGTCGGTGGCCTGGCAGATTTCCTTGCTGAAGAACAGCAAACCCAAATTAACCACCACAAATCACATGACGGTCCAGAGGGTTGTCACTACGTGACCACAAACCTTATCCTTCACATCAGGGTTTCATGTGTTAGACCAACACAAAGTAGTGCATATACGTGAAGTGGTAAATAGTACGGAAGCGTTTAACTGCCAGAGCTTGAAAATAAATACAGGAGCAGCATCTCGTTTAAACGGGAAAACGTTCTCATTTTAACGAGATTAAAATAACTCGTTAGAATGAGATTTATATCTCACTAAAACCAAAACACCTTCCCTTTGAAATAAGAAAGATTAGCACGCTGGTTTAGCACATCCATGTGTGAGAATGGCCTAGTCAAAGTTCAAAGCTGAATCTAATCTGACTGAGCTTGAGTAGTACTGGAAACAAAGTGGGGGTAAAAGGACATAAATGGTGGACTTACAGCTGAAGTTGCAGGTGACTCTAAAAAGTTTCGACTCAGTTTGAATCCAAATGTAAGCCGCACTTTTAAGCTTTTATTTGCAAAAAATGTCAAAAACAGCATTTCCATGAACCATTACTGTGTGTTGGTCTATCACATCACACTTCCACAAAAATGTGAACAAGTTCAAGGGGTGTGAATACTTATACAACGCATTATTCATACAAAAAAGCAGAGCTTCAGTGTTTACCTGACCGGACAGTGCTCCAGTGTGAAAACACCGTATAAAAACACAAAGAGACCGACCACAGCTGCAGGAAACAGCATCCCCGTGTACCAGCCGAGCCACGCAAAATACAGACCGATCTTCTCGCCAAAATACCTCCTGAAACAACAGCAGAAGAAGTGCAAAGTGTTGTTGGGTTCATCAAATTCCAGTTCTTGCAAACACACTTTGGTTTAAGAAAGAAAAAACAGCTCAGTTAAGGGTTGCATTGTATTGTTGCTACGAAGGTCTACTGCAAGATTTTCTTTTAAATGCAATGTGAAATGTTGCTATCTGCACACCTGATGAGGTCCAGTGGCTGGTACTTGTACCAGACCCCCCACCAGGCCCAGCATTCATACAGCAGGTGCCGATGGTTCTCTGCTCCGTGAGTTCGGATGGAGTTTTTGCTGTGGTAGCTGCCCTGGTATGGTTTAAACACAAGAAAATCCTGAGCATGCTATCCAGAGCGAGCAGCTAAGACCTGAAAACAGGTGGTGCAAGTGAGCAACAAAAGAGCTATGAAGGAAGGTGGATGTAATTACCTCATGAAGAGGAAAAGCGGCCTCATACGAGTTATTGGTCAGAAGACGATTCAATCCTGCAACCAAAAGTGAGAGAAAATGGAGCATCAGTTGGGAAGGCTGTTAAGTTAGACAATGTACTTGGAGGTTTTTGGTTTTTATCCGGGATTCTGCTGAGAGTTTGTGAGCAGTCAAGATCTTACTTGCTTTTAGCACCTTTAGTTTGAAAAATTGTTGAACAGTATTTCCCGGAGGCCGTTGCTAATAGCTAATCCACTGAATTTTGGCTCTTGCTGCTGCAAAATAAAGTTAGCCACATGTGGCTCTTTGGCCTCTCAACTGTGGCTCTTACAAAACCAAAAAGATTCTGAATATGGATGCAACAAGAAATGGTCATTTTTGGAGTTTTTCCATAAGTTTCTGTGCAAAATCTGCTTGTAATATCTACAACAGGCCTTTAAAAGTAACTAGCTTCAAACTATGCAACCTATCTTTCTTCATTTTCCGTATTTATAGAAAAGGCTCACATCATTCTACAAAATTTTATTTTTTTTCTTTTGTAATAAAGGATTCTGTTGTAAAATCTGAAAATAGAAATAAATTTTTGTTTAATTGCACAATAAAACATTTAATGTGGTACATATTTGGAAAATTGTTTGTTGCGGCTCAAGGCGAGTTTTATTTTGTAGTAGCGGGGGCAAAAGTGGCTCTTTGAATGGAAAAAGTTTCTGACCTCTGGTTTAGGGGATAAGAACTGACTTGATCCTTGGAAAAAAAATTATATTTAATAAATATACACTGTGTAAAATTTTAAGTTAAAGAATGATACTTTTTAATTTCTATTTTTAGATTTTAGAATAAAAAAACATCCAATTTTTACAAGGGGAGAAACATTTTCTTGAATAGAATATGGCCAATTAAGAGAGTTTCTTCTATGTTTACTAAAATGAAATAAAAAACAGGGAGGTCAAAGGTTGCAGCTAAAAAATTTAAAAGGGCTGAAAACATTTTTACCAATTAGTATCATTTTGTTTTAGAAAATCTAATGTTGCAAAAACATATACAGGAAGTGCTAAACACACCTTTTCCACTGTGTTTATATTTAAAAACATTTTGGATTTCTGTATCATTTTGTTAGAAAGAATAGAAATATCCTTTATTGTCCCTTGATGGGGAAATGTCTTTGCAACAGCAGAAAGTGGCAGTGGCAGGCAATAACAGACTCACACAAACAATATAAAAATATGTATAAAAAACAGAATAAAGAATTAAAAAAATACTGTACAGTAAAGCAAAATTTCAACATGAATATTATGTAGTTGTAAAAAATACTCCACTCCAGAGGAATGAGCAACTGAGTTGGTAAATTAAAAATGTACAATATGTGCATGTTTCTGTGCATTAAAAATACAAGCTATTTACAGTTAGTGACAATAGAAAAACTGTAAAGTTGTACAGATACTAGCATGGATATAAACACTTTTTGATTTTGTTGGGAGCAGTGATGGTTCTAGAGTCTATCAGCTGCTGGGAGGAAGGATCTCCTATAACGCTCCTTAGTGCACCAAGGATGCAGCAGTCTGTCACTGAAGAAGCTCTCCAGCTCAGCAACAGCTTCATGCTGGGAGACTATCCATCAGTGATGTTATTTTAGCCAGTCCTCCTACCTCCCACCACCTGCACTGGGTCGAGGGCGCATCCTAGCACACAGCTAGCCTTCCTGATGAGCTTATCTAACCGCTTCCTCTCAGCTGGAGACAAGCTGCTGCTCTAACATACAGTCCCATAGAAGATGGCTGATGCCACTACAGAGTCAAAGAAGGTCTTCAGGAGCACCCCCTGCACTCCAAATGACCTCAGCCTCCTCAGCAGGTAGAATCTGCTCTGACCCTTCTTATAAAGCACATCAGTGTTATGAGTCCAGTCTAGTTTACTGTCTGTACTCTAACTCACCCTCGCCTGTGATGAGGCAAACTATGGCAGAGTCATGAGAGAACTTTTCCAGATGGCAGCGTAGGGAGTTGATGGAGAGGTCTGCAGTGTTAAGGGTGAAGAGGAACAGTGCCAACACCATTCCCTGAGGGACCCCTGTACTGCAGATCGGCATGCTGGAGACAGCCCTGCGTTCTCACATACTGTGGGCGGCCAGTGAGGTAGACCAGTATCCACTGGGACATGTGGTGGTCCGCTCCTGACAGCTCCAGCTTGACCCTCAGGAGTTCTGGCTGGATGGTGTTGAAAGCACTGGAGAAATCAAAGAACATGATCCTCACAGCGATTCCAGGTTTCTCCAGGTGGGTCACAGCTTAGTGCAGGAGGTAGATGATGGCATCATCCACCCCATTGCCAGGCTGGTAGGCGAACTACAGCAGATCTAATGAAGAGGTCACCAGGGGGCATAGATGGTTGAGGACCAGGCTCTTGAAGGTCTCCATCAGATGCGACATGAGGGCTCCTGGCCTGCAGCTGCTGAGGTCCTTTAGATGTTTGGTCTTTGGTACCGGTACCACACAGGAGGTCTTCCATAGCTGTGGTACTTTCCCCAGCTTCAGGCTCAGGTTGATCATGTATCGTATGATACCACACAGTTGATCTGTGCAGCACCTCAGGAGCCTGGGGCTGATGTCATCGGGACCTGCAGCCTTTCACACCTTGATCTTTCACAGCTCATTCCTCACCTGAAGTTTTGAAAGGGACAAGATGGAGGTGGGGGAGGGGCTGTAGGATGGAGTCCTCAGAAGTGAAGGGGATGGATGATTGGTGAGAGGTGTGAAGTCCTGAGAAGAAAAGCTGGCAGTCGGTGTTCTAAGGTACTACAAGCCACAATGGACAATGGAGGGACTAAAGAACCACAAGTGGCTCTGGAATGTGGAATTTATATAAAGTTAAGAGTCGTAATAGTTGACTTATGGAAGAGTTAGCCAGCTACGGTTAGTGTCAGACGCAGGTTTTAAAAACACCAATCAACTGAAAAATGTCTAAAGAGAAAACAAAAAACAAAACAAAAACAAGATTTGCATCACAGAACACTACGCCACATCCATCCACTGAGACAGAGCCCAGGCTTTAATTCAAACCCAGGACCTTCTTGTTGCAAGGCAACAGTACTACCCTGCAGCCTGTTTCACTGTATGCCAAGCAAGTTGACTTTCTGTGTGTCATCTATTCCTGAACATCCAAAGAAAACTCACCCATCTTATTTTTCCCCTCCTCATATTTGACCCTTTGAAGGATGTGGTGGACAATCCGACTTCTGGTGGCATTGTTGAAAAATGTGTCTTTGTTATGGATGATGAAACTGAGAGAAAAGGGAGTGAGAAATGCATCTGAAGGATTTCAAAAGTACAAGCGATGATGTAAAGAAAAAGGCAAAACAAACTCACTGATGGATCCTTGATCGACTGAAGGGGGCTGTGAAGCTTTCATTCTCCTCCAAGTAGGGCAGAGTGTCGTTGTCAAACTTCATAGGCTTGCGGGGAAGCCATCCCCGAAACTTGTTGATGCGCTTCTCCATCCTGGAAAAGAAATTTTATTTAAAGCTGCCAGAGTAACTGGGTTAAAAGCTTACGGGCAGTTTCTGAAAATTTCACACCAACCTGCTCAAGAACTTGTGTCGTCTGTGCATGTAAAAGATCTTCCTCCTGTGAAAGATTGGCGATCAAAGGTTTAAAACAAGCCGTACTTGCAGTTGGGAGTAGGTCTCTGAAGCTTGCAAACTTCCTCATTTTTTTTTCCAAATGTAAAAACAGTCGTTAAGGTCAAAGCCTTCAGTTTTAGTTTCTTCGGATCACAGGACATACCTCCAAACATTAAGCTCTTAATAAAGTTGAGAGTGTCTGCCATTAAAGGAGACTAATCTTGTTTTAGTTCCATCAGGATCACAAAAAACGTTTCTATTTATTAAATGCCAGAATAAGGAGAAATGATTTTTATGAGAATTTAAACTTATAAATACCACCGTTACATTTGGAGGGGAAAGGAGGAAGCTAGCAAGCTAGAGCACATATGGGGGCGGCAGCATTATGATGTGTGGGTGTTTTGCTGCACCACCCAACTAGTTACCGAGTGGCTTAAGGACAACAGAGTCAAGTTTTAGAATGACCATCACAAAGCTTTGATCTCAGTCCCATAGAAACTTTGGGGAGAAACTTGAAAAGGTGTGAACAAGGAGGCCACAAAACCAACTCAGTTACTTTTGTAGTCAGAGGTATGTACTTGAACAAAATGAGAAGTTCCATTAAAATCAACAAAAAGGACATTTTGAGGGCAAAAATTTGGATTTACAATTACTGTGAAACAAAAACTGACAAAGAAAAACCAAAATCATGAGCAGAGAGGAGCAGTGGTAGTTTATTAAATTGATATGGATATCCCAGTGAAGCTGTGCCCATGTTCAAACGCTGTTATTTTCAACAGCATGGTTTCTGATGAAACCATTAATGGATGATGTCTGAAAATTCTCACCTGAATGGCATGCGGATGTTCATGAGCTCTGCATAGCGACAGAGAACATCCCACGGCGCGTGCAGCTTCAGGAAGATCACGTCGCTGTTTGTTAAAGAAGCCTGTGCAGAGTGGCAAACAGACACGAAGCAAAACAGTTTCAGCACCACGGAGAGCTACTTTCCCACAGGATGCTCAACATCGGTCTCCTTACCTCTCTGTATGTTCTAGCAGTGTGGGTGTTTTGTTTAGTGTACAGCAATCTGCAGCTGACTAGTAAGAGATCTAAAAATAACTGAATGACTCCGTAAAAGAAACACCTACAGCTGAAAGCTGAAAGAGACGTCCTCTAGATGCTCCAATCATGACTCTGAGGCTGCTGCCTCAAAGACGAGGATGAAAGAGCAGAGATAATCCAGAAATTTCACAATTCCAAGGGTCGAGTTCACAAAAGCATCAGGAAATGACTTGATTTTGGCCTGAGAGCAGAGTTTTTACACTCAGATATCGCAGCTGGCACGACACAAAAGCACTGAGCGTTTTAAAATTTGGGTTGGTAAGATTGAATGTGTTATAAAACAAAATTAAGGAGAGATACAGTTTCATAAGACCTTGATGAGATACAACATGGTTTGATTAAAATACAAATCAGCTGAGTTCCTCGCTGTTCATTTCTGGGTGTATAGGCCGCAACGCCAGCCCCTCCCTCTCTTCTAAGGGCTAAAGAGAGAGGCAGCGCATGAAAACATGACCAGTCAGCTCGTACTTGGTCAGTCATGTTTTAATACAGTTATAACCTAATAGAAACAAACAACCAAATTCAGCATTTCTTGTTGATGACATTAGCTTGCATTTAATGCAGCTAAGCTGCTTCTACCACACTGCCTTCTCCTGAGGAGTTGTTTGAGGTATAACAAGATGTTTCACCCCATCTCACTGTATTAAAAATGCTACAAGATTTCAAAGTAAAGTCTGTTTCATAAAATGCTTTTCAGTTGCTAACAACATGATTTTGTCTGGTAAAGTAAGTGTAACCAATTATTAGGAGCCCCAGATATAAAGGTCTCCATGTTTGTGACTCTTATATTGAAGTAAGACAGGAAGTAGCTCTTGACTTGCCTTGTTGTGTTTACAGAGTTAAGGCAAACAAGAACCAAACAGACATCATTCTTGAAGCCCTGATTTGGACGTTCTGGGAGCTGGTTCTTGTCACATCTGGGGAGAATCTTTTTTTCTTGGTTTATCCTTTTCCCTTATTGGCAAAAGGGATAATCCGTTTAGACTCCTTATTATGCTAATTGAAATCTCATGTATAACCATCAGAAAGCCTCAACCACTTTAAAATAATTTGTGTGCCACTGTTTCAAGGCAGTAGGTTAGCATAGAAATGACAGACAGGATATGAACCATCAGTGAGCCCTTTGAGAATGGGCTAACTGTAAGCAGCTTACAGCGCTCAGGTTGGTCTACGCTCTGTCCCTTTATATTAACAGAAATTTAAAAAACTATGTCAAAATATTCTCGAGTCTGGTCCTTAAGCACTTTAAAATACTGTTTGACATTTCTGACATTTTTTTGCTTCTGAAAGCACAAAAAGGGAACATTTCAATATTTTTGGGTAATAAGAACCAATTTTTTTGTCATGTATGAAATATTAAAAAAAAGAGCAGTTCATTATTCATGGATTTTTCTGTAGAACGTAACTCAACATTATTCGCAAAAATGTGCATATTTGCTGATTTTTTTGTTGAGGATATCTAAAATATTCAAAAGAAAGTGCAGCTTGGTAAGCTAAGATACGTAGGTGCAATGCTTGCCATACTCATAGATTTGCATTTGCAAAGCAACCAATCCATGAGCACTATTCATTTTCCTTGGTACTGATTAGCTGTACCACAAAGAGCAGAGATAAGGAAGACCTTAGATGTTAGCTTCTGCTGTAGAACTAAGATGGTTTCCACTGTGTATTAATTAATGCATATTAAGGTATATTTGGCATTTGAACTACAAAAATAGGCTGTTATAACCAGTTTTAGAGGGGGTCTCAAATATTTGCAGATTTTAGCTATTCATGGGTGGTTGTGGTCCCTAATCTTTGAAAATTGCAAGTTCTAAAAATCTCTTGTGAACCCATTATAGTGTCTCATCTTGTCTCATGAGCTGGATTTGTTGTCACATCTTACAGCAGCAGCTGTGAATCAAGGGCACTGCCAGTTCTGAACAAGTTCAGAACAAGAGTTTTATAAATCTCCCAGTATGGCCCTGACTCTAGCTATTAGCAAGCCATATACTTTTGGTAACATAGAAACAGAGACAACTCACACAGTAATGATGGTTTTTTTTTTTTTTTTTTTTTTTTTACCTCCTTTTCCATCCGTAACCCCTCAGCACGGATGTTCCGCTCAAACATCTCCCTCTTCTCAGACTGGGAGCTGGACTTCCGGTAAACCAGGATGTAGTCTATGAGACTTTTTCCATCGCTGAAGCAAAGACCAGTCGATTTATTCCTCCTCTATGGACAAATAGTCAAAGAGATGATTAGAAAAGAAAGCAATTAAGTTAGATCAAACTATTTCTCTCACACTTTAACCTTTTAGATCTTCAGAATTGTTTTAATCCAGCCACATCAGAGGGTTTCGTGCTTGTTTAATGTCGTGCCACAGCATCTCGACTCAGCCACTCAGAGGTGGACTCGCTGGAGTGCTTTGCAGCATTGTCCTGGTGCATAACCCAGGCCTGTTCGAGTTTAAGGCCACAAACTGATGGCCAGACATTTTCCCTCAAAATTCGCATTTCCAAGTCATTAAAGTCCTCAAAAACTAAATGAACCCCCGACCATCATACTACACCCCACAATGAGTGAGTGCTGGTGTGATGTTCTGTTTCAAACACTGTGTAAGTTTTATGTCACATAATCGGAAGCAAACCTTCAAATAAGTTCCATTTTTGTCCACAGAATATTTTCCAAAAGTTCCTGCGGATCATCATTACGTTTTTTTTTTTAGTAAATGAGACAAAACTTTATGTTCTTTTTGCTCAGCAGTAGTTTTGACCTCGAAACTCTCCCTTGGAGGCCATTTTGCCCAGTCTCTTTGTCTGATTGTTTAATCATGAACTGAGGCAGTGAGGCCTGCAGTGCTTTAGATTTTGTTTCCTGGATGAATCGTTGACATGTTCTTGGAGGAAATTCAGTAGCCAAGCCACTCCTGGGAGGGTTTTTCATGTTTTCACAATTTGGTACACCGAAGTCCAAAACCCTGTCCAAAAACCCGGTCCAAACTGTGGGTTTGGACAGCATTTTTCTCTTACAAAATGAAATCATGACTTGGAATTTGCTTTTTGCATTTTCTTAGTCTATCTTTATGGCACAGCACTGTACCTCTGGGATGCCTGATTGAGATTTGCTGCTGTCATCAAGGATGCTGCTGTGAGTTCCAGGGTTCTGAAGGGTGGAGTCATCATCTCTGGACGGGGTGCTGATGCCATCTGACCTTTCTTTCTGTAGCACCAACTTAACGTCCTTCACAGCTAATGCAAAGATAAACAAGAAAATACATGAAATTATCTGGAAAAAAAAATTTGATCCATAGAGACGCATCTTAAAAATTCTCACCCAGTGCAGGCACGTCGCCTTGAATGCTGGAGTTCAGGGTTTCAGCCGAGGACTCCTCCATGACGTCCTCCCTCTCACAGAACAGGAAAGCGAGAGGTCTGTCCGCTGGCTGGCAGCCAGAGGCCGAGGGCTGCTGCAGCTCTCTGTGTCGGTGGGGGCTCTGCTGCTCCTTGGGCTCAGATCCATGTAGAGATAAACTCACATCTGAAAAAACACAAGGAAACTCACTCCGAGTTGTTTCTTCATGCACTCAACGGTGATGCAAAAGTAATATCAGTCTGTTTGTCCTTCCTGGGCAACAGTCCCAAACTGCAACAGATTTTGTAGAGGGTTATGTGCTTCCACTGTTGATATAAAAGGATTCAGAGTCATAAAACCACAATTATTCCTCCTTCATGTTAAATTGTCCTCATTAAAATATACTGACAGTTTAACATATCCAATCTTTAATATAGATATCTGTAAAATGGTTGGTAAGATATATTGCCTTTAAACAGGGCTAGAGTTGGCTGATTTTGGTACTTTTGATTTGCTTCGTCATTATTACGTCTCTGAATTCTTGACTCATTTAAGCAGGAGAAACAACAATGGCTAACAGCTAATCATCCAAATACAGAGCCAACGTTCTTCCATTTTTCACTATCATAGAATCCAACATGAATTCTGTTGTTCCTGCAACAATACAGTGACTCAAAATATGCCAGTAAATCCACCTCAAACTGGCTGACAAATGAGGAATGGAAACTCCAAGGCTGAGTCCAAGCCCAGATTCTGATCTCACTGAGATGCTCTGGGGTAACTCGAAACAGGCTGCACATACAAGAACCCCCCGAAACATCTCACAGCTGAAAGGTAGGAGTGGAGAAAACTTTCCTCATACTGGTGTCAGAGACAGTGAAGGGTTACAAGAAATGTCTCTCTGAATTAATTTCAGCTAAAAGGGTAAAAAGAGATGGGATCTTCACACTTTTCCGTCAGCTTGGAAAAAAATTAATTTTGATCACTAGATTTTCTTAAATGACCACAATAACGGTCATTTTGTTGTTTAAAATCAATTAAATCTCTTCCTTCTCCAGAGATAAATAAGACAATGACAGACATCAATACGTAAACATGTCTTAATAACGAACTGGATATTTATTAAGGTGTTCAAATTTTTCCATAAATTTATATGAAGCTGTTCAACTTTCAGTTTTCAGAATCCCTACAATTTCCTGTCATTATCATTCCAAAGACAGTGTTTCTTTCTTTCTTTGACTGAGGTTCTCCATAAAGACATACAGCGCTGCCGTTTCTAATCTGTTTGACATGATCGTTTCGAACAGAAATGGAGAAATGAGGCAGTGTGTCACCTGTTATCTTTCACAAGGCTCAACACTGAAAAAACCTTTAAAATCCCAGCTACTCAGCATGACCACAAGATATTTGGTTATTTTTCTCAACTAGATTAATTCCCGGACAAATAGACATTCATAGTTTAGCTAAACAGCTTAATTGAACTCAATCTAACTAAGTCTATTTTTCTTCTTTTTTTTTTTATCTTCAGCCATGACTGACTTCAAATGTGACTGAGCTGAATTTTCCTGCTGAGGCATAATAAGACAGAGAGAAAGTGGGGGGAGGGAGCCTTTAATCAGCTGCTGATGCTGTGGAACACTGGCGCCCATGGATGCAGCAAACAAGACATCAAACTCCCAACAAGCAAAATTAGTGCTCAGCATAGTCTTCCTTTATAGGGTTCTGCTATACTGGGCTTTAGTTAATTAAGTGGGAGCTCAATCAAAGAGCAAACTAAAACTGCGCTCACACTGTTTCCTATCTTACCGTGTATGCTGGCGAATAGAAAAAGTGATGTTATGTGGGCTTAATATGAGGAAATGAATGTGATGCAAACCCACTGTGAATAATGCATGTGTACTGGGATTGCAGGAATGGAATTCATTAAGATTTACTACACCAGGACAGTGTGTGTTAATTCATTCATGATGTCACTATATGATTACTTTGATTCATTTTATATTTTCCATATATTGATACAACCTAAAAATTCTAATGCTGCAGAGTAGCTGCAAGTTGACAGATACATGTCTTTGTATAGCATCAAAATGAGATGTTTATGCAATAGTGTTATGAAAACAAAAAACAAAAGTATTTTCTTTGAGTAACAATATTTTAAAAATTAAGAAATTTCCTGTTTATAAAAATATTTTGGAAAAACATTACTTTCTAGTTTTTTATTTTCATCTGAATAAATACTTATAGTATTGTCAAGATTTCTGTGTGAATGTATTTTCTTCTCTGGATACTCCAGTATTGTCCCACAACTGATAAACATGCATATTGGCTATTTTTAGAACCTGCATAAAAAGGATTCATTGTAGAACATAAACAGACAGCTTGGACCTGTAATACCAAACTTCTAGGTTTTAGCAAACATTTACTCATTTTTATAGCATAGTTGTCCTAACTGTGCCTTTTCTGTTACCTTTTACTCACACTTGTTGATTTTGTATTCAATTTTCTAAATATTCCATAAAAATACAAGAGGTGCTCAACTGTTTTAGCTTTTTAAGTTCACTTCCAGTATTTTTTCCATTAGTGACCCCATTTCCTTAGTAGCTACAGAACTTCAACCCTGCTCTCATTAAAGGAAATTAGAATTGCTTACTATAAATGCTAGCTGTCTGGGGACTAGACTGTTACTGATTACATCATGCTGCTGCGCTGATGGGTCACACTGTGACAGGTTAAACAATGTATCTATAAAATGTTAACAGCTCAGTGGTGCATGTGTAACACAAGCCACATCTGAGATCACATGGTGAACTGACGGGAGCACACATAAAAGAAAAGAGAAACTGACCTCATCCTCAGATCTCAGTTTCATCATATACTCTTTCATCTGGCTACTGCTTTCCCCCTTTTATGTCTCCAAAGCATTCCAATGGATCAAAATGGATTTATTCATGTGAGGCTACAATATTTAGAGGAAGCGCCAGAGAGTCGTTGACACCCACCCATGCATCAGTGAAGCAACAGAACAGGCATCAGTAGCTTTAACTGATTCCACCAGTGCTTTTTAATTTCTGAAATGATTGTCTTCCAGGGTGAGAAGACAGAAAATACCCCCTCCCCTCCTCCAAGACCATTGTTTCTACACTGTGGTACTGAAATAATTTACGGTTCTTGGATTATATTTACATACTCAGAAGAAATTTTGAACTTTATTGATTGTCATATCCAACGGTTAAAACCTAATAGGTAAACACATTATGATCGTAGCATCAAATAAAACCCATAAAAGAGAAGTGAAAATGACAATATTTTAAAAAACTACATGTTAAAGGGAGCACATTCTTGGGACCTACGGGTTACTTTCCAGAATATAGGAATTGCTTTCCTGTTATGTAGGGGTTGCTTTCTGGGACCTACTTGGTCCTAACTTGTGGGCCACATTCCATGAACAGACAAGCAACTGCCTCATCTTCGTAAAAGAGAAGTGCATAGGAGAATATTTTGTAGAACTACACAATACGACCTGTATTTTCACAGAACTTATAGGTGACTTTTCTAGAGCTGGCATTGTTAGTTTTTGGAACTTTGATGTTACTTTCTTGAACTCACAGGAACTTACCAAACACCGTCTGAGAACTTAGACATTACATTTTGTAATTTACTAAAGATTTTGTTGGCACAAAAAACTTTTCACAGCCAACATGTTTTGGTTTTTAATTCCTTGAAGTGTGCCAGGGACCTAGATGAAATAACTAATACAAATTCAATATTTCCATAAATTCGTAATCAATAGCTTATTTCTCTCATGACCTGCTAAATCAATACATGTTTTATATATTGTCCGTCAACTAAATGACTGAAATCTGCCCAGGTCATGTGACTACAAAATAAGCCTGAGTGACCATGCCCGTTGGTCCTCTGCCATTATGCTGTGTTGGGTTTTAGCTAAACGTGATAGTGCAGATCATAGCTATAATCTCCACTTTGGTCTCATCTGTGCAAAATAAATTTTGGGTTTCATACAGATGCATCTTTGCAAACCTTTTCCTGGCAACCCCTCCACATAAGCCACAATTGTTCAGTTTTTTGCTAACTGTTCTGGCATAAACTTCAGCATTTATCATGCTGACTGAGGCTTTTAGATTCTGAGATATGTCTGCTGGGATTTTTCCAACTGGCATGGTGTACCTTCTGAGTAAAACAATAGATTTTCTGGAGGTCCAACAAAGCAAATACATTCTGTCTAAAAACTAAATTCTAAGATAAACCTGCACTGATAAGATGCAAGATTGTGACCACCTATCAAATAGTGTGTTAGTCCCCTTTTTGCTGCCATTAAGACATGGACTACACCTGACACATGGATGTGGGCTGTGGTATCTGGCTCCAAGATGTTAGCAGCAGATTCAACAGACCCTAATCAGCAGGAAGTTGCAAGCTGGGGTCTACATGGATCAGATTTTTTTGCCCCAGTAGCCAGATCCAGGCATTTGAAAGCCTACCCAACATCTGAAAAGTCATTACCTACCGTTTTCTTGAGAGACAGTGTGCAATATCTGGCTGATAGAAGCCATAACCTTTAGGGAACAATGTTTCCAAGAAAGGGTATACACAGTCTGCAGCTGTTCTAAGTGGTAAGGGTAAAAGAAGAATCCCAACAGATGGACAGATGGAAAGACCCATAGTTTCCCAAACAGAACATTACCAAAAGCATCATACTGCCTCCACTGGCTTGCCTTCTTACCCTAGTGTGAACAGGAGCCACCTTTTCCCCAGCCAATATATAAACATACCACCAGGCCATAATATACAATAAAATCTACAACAAAACATGCTTCATCAGATCAGGTCATGTTCTTTCATTGCTCCATGGTTCAATTCTGATTCTCATCTTCCCATTGTTGCTGCTGTATTCTGACATATTTCTATCAGAAACAGATTAGTTTTTTTTTTTTTTTTTTCAATTTGAGCAACAGCAGCTCATCTGTTGGATCTGAGCACACGGGCCAGCCTCTGCTCACAAAGGGATCAAGACTGTTCACCCTCGACCCGGTTCACTATGGTTAATTCCTTGGAATATTTTTGATAGATACTAACCACTTCAGCCCAGGAATACTCGATAAGAACTTCAGTTCTGGAGATACTCCTCTGACCCATAAATTGTAAAGCTCACTCAAATCTGCCAATTTTTCCTTCTTCTAACACATTGAGGACACAATGTTCTCTTGCTACCTAATACCATCATCATTAGTTAAATCAATAAGGTAACAGGATCAGCTCAACAGTTTTCAATAAGAATCTTCCATTTTAATCGCCAGCAGCTTATGAGAAGGAATATGTGCAGCATAAAGTAGGCTGTGACTGTAGATTAGTGTGTCAGATACATATTTAATGTGTGTGACATTTTATGGTGCTCTTCCTGTTTTGAAGCTGTGCCAGGGTTTCTGCCCTCTCAGGCAATATAAGGTATTTACACCTATAAACATTCCTGTGTGGGAGTTTGGCAGCTCAAGTTGTAGTACATCACGAGGAATCAAGAGGAATATGTATTTTGAAAACATGAAGAAAAGGAGGTGAATTAGGCATAGAAAGCCAAGAAAAGAGCTGAGGTCTATTAGAATGATCAGGTTTGAACTCCATTTCACACTGCATGTTTAGAGGGAGAATTGCACTGCACAACACCCCAAACACACCATACCAACAGTATGAGTTAGGAACATCATTGTATGGGAATGGCTGTTTAGTAAATACTAATGTTGGATTCCATAAGCTGAAGAATGAATGGACAAACATACTAAAAAATTCTTGATAGGTATATGGATTTTTAAGTCAAGTCAAGTCAAATTTATTTGTATAGCACATTTCAACAGCAAGGCAGCTCAAAGAGCTTCACATCATAAAACATCAATCAAGTACACAGCAAATCATCAAAAACATCAAAATCATCAAGCAAGTATGGAGCCACATTATCAAGCAAATACACATGAAAATCATCAAAATCATTGAGCAAATATCAATGCATCAAAAATCATAAAGATCATCAAACAAATATCATCAAGCAAATATGGTTCAGTGGTCTACTTACTACTAATCAAAGGCAGCTCTAAACAGGTGGGTTTTTAGCCTTGATTTAAAGGAACTCAGTGTTTCAGCTGTTTGCAGTTTTCTGGAAGTTTGTTCCAGATTTGGGGTGCATAAAAACTGAATGCTGCTTCTCCATGTTTAGTTCTGGTTCTGGGGATGCAGAGCAGACCAGAACCAGAAGACCTGAGTGGTCTGGAAGGTTGATACAATGACAACAGGTCTTTAATGTATTTTGGTGCTAAGTCATTCAGTGATTTATGAACTAACAGAAGTATTTTAAAGTCTATTCTCTGAGCTACAGGGAGCCAGTGGAAAGACTTTAGAACTGGGGTGATGTGCTCTATTTTCCAGGTCTTAGTGAGAATATGAGCAGCAGCATTTTGGATCAGCTGCAGCTGTCTGATTGATTTTTTAGGCAGACCTGTTAAGACACTGTTGCAGTAATCAATGCAACTAAAGATAAACGCATGGATGAGTTTCTCTAGATCTTGTTGGGAAATTAGTCCTTTGATCCTGGAAATGTTCTTCAGGTGATAGAAGGCTGACTTTGTTATTGTCTTTATGTGTTTCTGAAGGTTCAGGTCTGAGTCCATCACTACACCCAGGTTTCAGGCCTGATCACTAGTTTCTAGCTGTAATAACTGAAGCTGCGTGCTGACTCTAGATTGTTCCTCTTTAGGTCCAAAGATAACTTCAGTTTTATTTCTGTTTAGCTGGAGAAAGTTTTGGCACATCCACACATTGATTTGTTCTAAGCATCTGTTCAGTGCTTAAATGGGTTCGGAGTCACCTGGTGACATTGTGATATACAGGTGTGTATTATTTGCGTAGTTGTGGTAACTAATCTTATTGTTATAATCTGAACTAGTGGAAGCATGTAGACATTAAATAGGAGGGGTCCTTGGATTGAACCTTGGGGTACTCCACATGTGACTTCTGTCCGCTCAGATGAGAAGTTACCTGTTGACACAAAGAAATCACTGTTCTTTAGGTAGGATTGGAACCAATTAATTACTGTACCAGAGAGTCCAACCCAACTCTCCAGTCACTTCAATAATATATCATGTTCAACAGTGTCAAATGCTGTGCTGAGGTCCAATAGAACCAACACTGTGGTTTTTCCACAGTCTGTATTTGTGTGGATATCATTGAACACTGATGAGGGCAGTCTCAGTGCTGTGGTGAGCATGGAAACTGGACTGAAAGACATCAAAGCAGTCTGTCATTGTAAGTAGGCTATTTAACTGTTGAAACACAGCTTTTTCAACAATTTTGCTGATGAATGGAAGGTTAGAGATTGGCCTGTAATTCTGCAGCAGTGAAAAGACAATGATCTGAAACACAGCCAAAGAAACTCCCAACTGGTTCCAAAGTAAGACAGTAAAGGTGTCAGAATGGCCGAGTCAAATACCTAGTTTTAATCTTATTAAAATAACTAAAAATCAGAATGCTCAGAACACCCCCCCCAAAACCTACAAGTTTGTGTTTAATCCTTATTCCTGGAGTGATTCCACTGTATGATACATAAATTATGGATTTTTTTTAGTTTGTTTGTTTAATTTCTTTTATATGGTGTACACTCTATGTTGATAGAAATACAGTTCCCTAAAAAAAGTATTTTTCTCCTTCCAGATTTGTTCTGTTTTTGTTTAATTGTCTGATAACTAAATATCAGACAGATATGCAGAGTAAATACATAATGCAATTTTCAAATGACAAATTTATTTATAAAGGGAATAAGTTATCCAAATCAGTCTAACCCTCTGTGAACAGGTGACTCAAACTTAATTTGCTGTGCCACCCTTGGCAGCAACTGCAGCATTCAATCTTCTAATTTTCTGTGAAGGAATTTTGAACCACTGTTTTTTGCTGAATTATTTTATTTCAGTTTCATTGGAAGGTTTTTCAGCATGAGCAGTCTGTTGAGGATGATGCCACAGCATCCGAATTGGATTTAACTCAAGACTTTGACTAGGCCATTCCAAAACCTTCATTTCCTTTTAGCAGAGGTTCATAGGTGGTGTGCTTTGGATCATTGTCCGGCTGCAAAACTTAATTGCGCTTATTGGCTGTGCTTGTTGTGAAGGTCTGATTTTTTTGGATTTTGTAGTCCAGGTCCTGAACGAGCAAAACAACCCCAGACCATCACACTTCCACAACCGTGCTTGACTGAGGGTATGATGTTCTTTTACTGAAATGTCGTTAGTTCTATGTATATTAATGGTTACACAGCTTCCAAAAATTCCACGTTGTCTTGCCAGTTCACACGTTAGTTTCCCAAAAGTATAATCAAGATGTTTTTTTGCCAAAAGTAAGACAAGCCTTTGTATTTTTCTTGTTTAGCTGTGGTTTTGGCCTTGGAGCTCTAACATGAAGGCTGTTTTTGCACAGTCTCTTACTGTTGAATCATGAACAGTCATAATCTGATTTAAGCGGATGGGACAGAGCCAGGAGAGTTTTGGGGGAGGGCTAGGTCTCAGGGCAGACCTGTTTGTACACTACCGCACACAGGCTAAATTCATTGTAATGGCAACACCTTTAAGGAGTGAGAACTGACCTATAAATTACAAAGTTGCTCAATGTACGAACAGACCAGGCAACACCGGGCTTAAATGATGAGGGGAGGAGAGTGCGCATAGAGGGGTGGGGCCAAGGGCGGACTTGCTGGTTTGGGCTTGGAACCCATTGATAACTGCTTGCAGCTCTAGATTGGGGTATGATGCTACTTCATGCAGTCAGACAGGTCCTATTTACAGTTTTCTTTTTTATTTATTCTACAGGTGTAGCAGTAATCAAAGCTTAGTTGTCGCTAGTGAAAATCAATCAAGAGTAAACATGATTTGAAAAGGAAGGCAATTCATTTTTTTTATATAGGGTCAGGCTTTAAATTGTTTTATTTCCCTTAATAAATGAAATCGTCAGTTGAAATGTGCATTTATTTCTTACTCAGTTTGTCTTTGTCTGATGTTAAAATTAGTTTGATGAATAGGAGATGGTGGTGGTGGTGGTGGTGGGGTTTGCAGTTTAGAGGATCGAGTGTCAGGAAAATCGTTCACTCCATCTGGATGCACCCATCATCGTCCTTGGATGTGTTTTCCGTCAGGAATGATGGAGATTTAATGCCGCCTGACCTGCCGCCGGTGAACGGGCACCGCACGTCCAGCAGACACTTACTCATACTCTCCAGCGTCAATGACATGACCTTTTATGCGTGTCTTTAGAGTAATGCATCATGCATGGTGGAGAAGTAGAGTGTGTGGAAAAGAGTTCACCGCCACAGCGAGTGATTGAAGGTCATATGCCTGCATGGTCGCAGGAAGCTGAGTGTGAGGAATGAGCCAGGGTAAAGGTGAGTGAGAGGAGGAGGACATGGCAACACATGAAAGAGAGCACTGCAGCACTCTGAAGAACAAGCCGCCTTTGCTTCAAGACAACTTGACAACACTCACCGTGTGAAGGTGGGCAGACAGAGAGGCAGCTTCACCCCTCAGAGCGGAGGAGAGGGGGAAATGGGAAGGGGGGCTTCCCAGCTGAGCTGAAGCAACTGCCAAAACAGCCAGAAGGACTCCTCCACATAAAAACATACAAACACACACACACACACAAACACACACTGAACCCCAACGATCAGCCTGCGTTCCCTCCAGAACCAGTGTGCAAACGGCCTCGCTGAGGGATACAAACAAACACGGCGTCCCACGAGGGAAACTAGCATCCCCACTTTTTACCCCATCATTGCATGGACCGAATCAACATCCCAAACACGCACAAGCGCACACGTACTGTCTGACTGCTCTGGCATGGAAAAGCTTGAATTCAAAATATCCTCAAAGAAAAGAGAAGAAACGCACAAGCATAAGCAGGATGTTTACAGTGTCAGGGAGAGAGAGAGAGAGAGAGAGAGAGAGAGAGATCGAGTGAGGGGGTGTGTGTGCCGCTCATCAGCTTCATCAACCAGGCTTTCCTGCCAGCCAATCAGAGGTCAGGCTGCTCTGACAGCGGGCCAATCAGAAAAGAGTGCTGGCTGTGGCAGTGTTGCTGCAGCGCAGCACAATGACAGTTGGCACTGATTACAGTGTCAGCAGATACCTTTAATGGAGACTCAAGGGCACACATCCACACGGAAACAAGGGACCGGGTCAGAATACAGCCTACAAGAGACAATTACGACAGCAAACAGTGCAGGACAGTGTGGACATGTGTATACTGTATACTGTTAAGGAAATGGAACATGACTGCATTTCTAAAAGCTAAGATGTTGAAGGAAATCTGTGAGAAATGTTTATCTTTAGCGACATTTATAAATGAAAAGGAAAAGATGGGACGTTAGTGCTTTTGTAATTTCCCCTCGGGGAACTAAATAAATAGCACTTCAAAAACAATACTATTGAAATATGTTCACCTAATTACTGATTTCTTGTTTTTTCTGGTTTTGCATTGATGTTTGGACTTTTCAGTTATTTTCTGTCTTAATCATTTCTTTGTTTGTTTTCTTATATCTTGCCATTTTTGTTTACCCTTCGTTTTAGTCCAGTTAGTCCCATTATTTGTGTTTTAGACTTGTCTTTAAATTGGTGTCTTTCTGTTCACTGTTCATATTAGGTTAAAGTTCCTTTCCCCCTTCTCATTTTTTTGGCTTTGTTTATTTTTCACCTGACCATCAGCCTACCTGCGTCCCTTCCTAGCTGTTTGTTATTTCCTAATTTGCCCCTACCTGCTCCTTTCTCCAGCTGCATCCACTCACCTGTAATTAGCTCTTCTGTTCCTTTTGTCATTTCCACTCCCTTCAGTAAATTTAAGCTTTCTGGTTACATTGTTCTCCACTGACTCCTTTCATTACTGTCCAGCTCTGAAAATTTCTCTTCGCCTGGGTCCTCCTTAAACCTCATTATGACAGCAGTGTGTGTCTGTATATACATAGAACTATTCTGAAGGTATGTGTCCTGTTACACCCGGCGTAAACAAACACAAAAGAGTCAAACACGGTGTTGGGGTTGTGATGCTCTTAGGCTGGTTTGCTGCTTCAGGTGCTGAAAAACTTGCCATAATTGTTGGAACCATGAATTCTGCTCTCTAGCAGAAAATCTAGAAAAATAATAAATCTCTGTCAGATTGTGATCTTTAAGCACACTTGGGTAATGTAGTGGGGCAATGATCCAAAGCACACCAGCAAGTCCCCCTCTGAATGGCTCTAGAAGAGAAAATCCTGAGTTGCTGTTGCATGACCTTAAACAGGCCATTCATGCTCAAAAACGCTCCAATATGGCTGAACTAAAACCATTCTGCAAAAAAGTGTTGGCCAAATTTCTTTCACAGCATTGTAGCAGACTGATTGCTGGTGACAGCACTGATTGTGCAGAGGTGTCAGGCTTCTTTTAGACAGTTTTTTTTCCATTATTAAATGAAATCATATTTTCTCAAGTTATCTTTGTATTTATTTTATTAAAGAATATTTACTTTTTCACAGCACCATAACTTAAAATTAGATAAGATATGTCATAAGACATTTTAACTTATATGGAAAAAATTTCTTGTTCCACTGGCAGATTATTTCACTTAGAACTAGAACTTTTTCATCAATATTAAGGAATTACTGACTTAAAACAAGCTCCTATATCATGCTGAAAAGTTACTTGAAAGTTAGTTTTGTCTTAATGCAAGTATTTTTGCACTGTCCCCTTTACTCGGATACCACAGCATAAAATCCTGTGCAACAAACTGTCAGCAGACGTTCCTTGAGTCGTAAATGTGTATGAATTTATCCTTCTGAGGAAATGCTTTGTAAAACAGCTGCATTTACAGCGACATGTCATTTGGTGGATGTCTCTACCAGCTTTGCACATAGAGGCACTGGAGGCTAAAGGTTTATGGCCAGTTCCTTTTTAGGTTTTCTAAAAGGTTTTCTGGCAGGATTGCTCAGCATTTAGCTCCATCCATCTTTCTCTAATCAGCTCTGACCAGGTTTCCCATCCCTTCTGAAAAAATACATTCCCACATCATCATTCTGCTGCCACCATGTTTCAAGATCGTGATGGTACATTCAAGGTTATGTCCAGTTTTTGTGTTTTCCACTAACATCTAACCTACTTGTGCTGCTGTCACACAGCGTCTCCTGACTGGCACTGCAGGTGGGCAGCGGGTTGATAGACAGCGACGCTGGACAGGAGACCGGCTCGGGATGCTCGCCGATGGGCGGGGCTGAAGCCTCAGAGCGAACACCATCTGAGCTTGGGAGATTCTGGCTGCTTGATTGGACAGGACTCTTCCAATGGGAGAAGCCGATCGCCACCTGACCCCCGAGGTCGAACCCTGTCAAAGCACAACAATCAGCACATAGACAGGCGATTGGGACTCTGAACAGCTGTGAAGAGGCTTTTGGTAAAACAACACTGCCCTCTAGTGGTGCCAGGATAAGAACGTGTGCACTGGAGCTTTGTCATTATGTATTTGAGTGTGAAGTTACACACTCTGACAGATTATACAGCAAACATGTGGAGGTAAGACAATTCATTAAAAAATGACCAGTTTGTGAAGATAATTATTTTAAATGCATTCTGAAGGACTACTCATTAGCAGCAGCTTTTCCAGTGCAGGTTCATCAGAGTGAAAGGCTGTCAGGCTCCTCTGCTTCCCTCTGCCAGCCTTTTTATCTGCTGCTCTCTTTGCTTTGTGAAGAAGACCTGCAGACTGCTGATCCAGCTCGGCTCGCTTCTGGCCTTCGATTTCCCCTCTGCAGGCTGTTCCTTCAGTTTTACAAGGTCTCCAAGACAGGTGACCCAGTTCAGCTGAGCTTTCTGTTGCCTACCACTTCAGTTCTGTCTTTTCAAGATTGATTCATGAACCTCACAGCCTTTTATGACAATTGAAAACACAAGCAGACAAATATTTGCTGCAAAAAGCAGTGCTTATTTTTTCTTTTTTAACTCAATTTTCCCTAACACAGAACAATAAAGTGGACATCCAAAGTAGTTGCCCATTAGACTGATTGCAATAGTAAACTAAAGCACTTACTGTGGTTTAAAGCCCAGTTTTATGCAGGAGAAATGGAGGAGATGCACTAAAGTTCACTTAAAAACAAGAAAGCATGAAAACACTGAAAAGAAACTGAACCTTACACCCTCGCATTAAATCAGACTATATGTTTCCTGGTTTAGATCAGTTAGGTATTGCCAGCTTTATCTATCTATGACAAATAGCAGAATAATGAGAGGTGTAATTTTTTACTATTTTTTTTCAAATTTAAAAGTTTACATACAAAAAAAAAAAAAAAAATGACTGTGCCTCTAAACACTTTGAGAAAGCCCAGATGATGATATTGTGGATTTGAAACATTTTTATAGGTTAATTTGAAATATCAGAGTAAACTGGAGGCACACTTATAGATGCATTTTAAGGGAACACCTCTCACACAATGCTTCCTTCTATGGCATCATTTCATATGAAACTAAATTGAAGTGTTTGGTCATAATGGACACTGTTACATTTGAAGGTAAAAGGTGGAAGTTTGCAAGAGAACACCAGCTGTGAAATACAGAGGTGGCAGCAGCATCACATTGTGTGGATGTGTTGCTGCAGGAGGGACTGGTGCACTTCACAAATTAGATGAATTCTGAGGAAAGAACTTTGGTTCCAGCCGATCGGAACCAAAGTTTGGTTCCAATCGGCTGAAATGAAACTAAGGAAGTGTATGCAAACTTCTGTATTTGAGGAAGGTTGAAAATGTAAATGTTCTTAGTGTCATTATTCTAACTCATTTTCTAAATATTAATAATTCTGGTCATCCTAACTGACTTGCATGATTTCATTTCAGACCGTGAGAAAAAATGTGTCTTTTCATCCAGAGTATAAACAACACTGCTTCCAACTGTATAATAAGAGGTGGAGAAGACAGTGGGTGCAACATGCAGGATTGTGGAACGTAACAAGTAAGAGGGGTCACCATTACTTCTGCAAAGAGAGAAAAAAATTGTATCTGACAAAAATATATGTTGTGTTATTAGGAACAGCAATTTCCAAGGCCTACTGCCAGTAAAAGTAAAGACAGATAACAGATATTATTTTCTTTACTGATAAACTTTAACCTTTATTTGCTTAATATGCTGTGAACACGATGATTGATGTAGTTGTTTTGAGTAACATGAGAATAATAATCCTGGTGTCTTGGTAACGTAGATCTAAGGACAGTTACTTCTATTACACTGAATCTGCACAATATTGTGCATCACCAATGTTCTCCAGCGGCTCTGGAAGGACAAACCAAACACCGGATCTAACGACGCCGTTTGATGTTTTTTTTCTTTTCTTTCAAACGGACACCATAGTTTCTCCTTCACCTTTAGATATTGCAATATGGAGTTAATAGGTGCAATTTGAGACTTCAACTTTAGATGGTGCTAAATCTTACAAACTGCTCCTTTAATGATCATTTAAAACTGGGATACTGTGATTTAAACTGTGTTTTGGTTTCACAGATGCCACAGAAGGTCTCCTTTTAACAGAATGACCTGAAACTGCAATGTAACCTCTAACAGTATTCATGCCCGCTGAAATGTTTTGATATAGTCATTCATTACAACCACTAACCTCTATGTATTTTAATGGGGTTTTAAATGGTAGAACACAGAGTAGTGAATTAATTTGAAGTGGAGGAAAAGGGGTATGTGGTTTTAAAGATTCTTTCAAATAAAAATCAGAAACTGTGTCGTGCATTTGTATTTATGTCTCCTAAGTAATAATGTGAAGAACCACTGTCTTACCTTAACCGCAAGTAATAACAGTAATTTCAGAAATCTTGCCTTAGATTCTGATTTGGATTTTGGATCTTGATCTAAACCAGTAAACAATATTGTAATTCTCAAGTATGTTTTGGGCAGTTTTCCAAATGAAAAGTGAACTTTTGACCCATTTTTACAGTTTCTATCATGTTTTCCTTTCAGATTTTTTTTTTTTTGGCTCAGTCCTTCTTTCAATCAATCCTGACTAGCTTGTCTTTCCCTGATGAAGAAAAGCACCCCCACAACAAGATGCTGCCATTGTTGGTCCAAACTGGGTATCATGATGTGCAGTTTTAGTTTTGCTCCAAAATGTCCATCTTTGGTTCAATATGAAGAGAGCTCCCTACATGGCTTGTTGCAAACAGCAAAAAGGATGTCTAATAACTTTCTATAAATAATGGCTTTGCTCTTGGCATTCCAGAAATGCCAATTTTGTAGAATTCATGACTAACCTCCCACCTGAGCTGTGGATCTCTGGCCCTCTTCCAGTTACCATGGGCCTCTTGGTGTTTTCTCTGACTAATACCTTCCTTGTCCAGCCAGTCAGTTTAGGTAGATGCCTGTGTGTTGATAAGCTTGCAGTTCTGCCATGCTCTCTCCATTTCCAGATGATGGATTGAACAGGGATCTGTGAGCTTTTCAAAGCTTGGGAGACTGTTTATAACCTCTCTTTTTCAAGCATTCATTTGCAATAGATTTTGTTTAGGGGTATGATAATATTGAGTGTGAATACATATAAATTGAGGTATGTCATTGTGATGTGATGTGAAAAAGTTTGCAAGGCACTGTAGAACATTCTTTGGCATGATGTTTTATGACAAAGGAAATATTTCTATAAAGTGAAAAATAAAAAAGCACACACACACACACACACACACACACACACACACACACACACACACACACACACGGTGTATTTGTGTGTTTATGCAAAACAGAAAGCCGAGCAGATTGTGGAACAAATACACACTTCCTAAACAACAGAAGAGTGGGGTGCCTTGTAGTCCCTGAGCCTCTCAGGTCACCTCAGGGACTACATTTACCACAGGGTGATAATACAAGGAGTCATATTCAACTGGGTCATATTCAGTGGCTCTAAAAAGTCTACATGCCCCTTCTAAAGTCTTTTGAGATTTTGAAAAATGGTAATCACTTTTAATGTCGGATACAGTATATCCTAGAAAGCTGAAAAACAACCAAAATGAAGGAAGAATCTAGACAGAAATGTGCAGTAATCTAGTCACGTTTGTGTGCACACCCTTATATTGTTGAAGCACCCTCTTCTTTGGTACACGTCTATGAGCATGCCACATCTTGACTTGGCTTCTTTGGACTGTAGAAATTCTCTAACTCTATCACATTGTCTGAACATCTCTCATCCAGGGACTTTGTCAGGTAACCTGATTTAGTTCTGACATCCAGCTAGAAAAGTTCAAAACTTTTGTTTTCTTTGAGTAAAGCCATTCTTTAGTTGATTTGAGTGTATACTTGGACTTGAACTCTAATGTTGAAAAAAAAAAAAAATCCCCCATCATTTTCAGCTTTGTAGCAGAAACCAGAAGGGTTTGGCTCAAACCTGACTGGTATTTGAAACTGTTAATAATTTCATTCACTTGGTTGGTTCCGGTTTCTTAGTTACAAATGTTTCATCTCCAGAAATAATCTTCAAATGGACCCACATGCTGGCCAGATGAAACCAAGATTGGTGGTTGTTCAGTCACAAAGTCTCCAAGTGGGTGAAAGAGTGAATAGGTGGACAAGCCAACTGTTAGGTACAGTGGAAAAACTGTGATGCTGTGGGCTTTTCTTCTCATTCGAGTGCTCTGGGAGAGTGGATGACGTCTTGCCGTTCTGTGATAAACTCTTGTCAGTCTGTGTTTCGTGAACAGAATGACTGCAAACATGGCCAAATCAAAGAAATGGCTGACCAGATATACCTTTGACCTTTCTTCCATGACCATCTCAATCCCCAGATCTGCATCCTACAGGAAACCTGCAGGATGAGCTGAAGGGAAGAGAGGATAAGAAAGGTCCCAGGACTCTGGACCATCTAGAAAGATTGAACAAAGAGGACTGGTCAAATATCCATCTTACTGAAATGTTATAGAGGACTAAGTACTGTCCAGCCGGGGCAAAGAGAGGTTATGTGAGCTATTAACATAAACGGCTGATTTAATTTAAAAAGGTATTTCATAGCATAAGGTATTTTTTGCCAAGCCTAATAAATGTTCTCAAATAAGGATGGATGGATATTTTTTTGTATGAGATTATGCTGCTTCAATAAAAGCTATATTTATTTATTGCTTTTCACGAATCATACCAGGGGTGCCAATGAGTATGTGTTTAAATTCCTGAAACTGCTGTACACTGCAGTTTCAGAAATTTAAAAAGACTGTAAGAAATCCTCACTGACCCCATACCTTCTGTTTTGGCTTACTATACAGTTCTAAGATTCAAAATGTACAGTTAAAAAGCCGTTTTTCATCCAGAGCTCGTATTACTACCTTCTGTATAGAAGGTGACTGAAAGAACAGGGATGGTTGGATAAATTATACCATGGCCTCATATATTCAGGTGTATCAGTTACTGATGCACAGCCTGGGGTAAGAACTCAGCTCTGCTCTGGTGTTCTTTGCACGGCACAGTAATTGTGTTGGTGAGTTTGGTATTTCCAGATTTTACTTGCAGTTCCAAAAAAACTTGTTTCTTATCCATCCATCCATCTATCCATCCATCTCTATTCTATAGTCAGAGTGCAGTTTTAAATTCAAATGTTAAAAACTATCCAAAAAGACTGAACTCTGGAAAACTAAGACTGAAGAAGTACGGAATTTTTACATGACAAGAAGTGTCGGGGCCCCGGGGTTCAGCTGCAGCTTTGAAGCAGCTGGTGATGCATTCACTGCGATGTGTGAAGGTACAGTTTGAAAGTCTGAAACGTAATTTCATCTTTTTTGTTTCCAAATACTATCTTTCATAGAGTATGTACTTTGGATTGTGATAACAGTTGCAACAACTCGGCTTGGGCATTGAACAATGGATATGTAAAACAGCCTTTGATTCAATTATGATTTGAATTTTAAAGTGACATTAATTATCAGTTTGAGCTGCTGTGCTGATTGTAAAAAAAAAAAAAAAAAAAAAAAAAAAAAAAAAAAAAAAAAAAAAAGAAAAAAAAGAAAATCCATTAAAGTCACTGGAAATGCCTGAGAGGGAGGAGGCACAGCTGTAATCTACACCTCGCATTTATCCGAACGACCTCTAAAACTTGCAAAGCGTGGACGTAGTGTGTTCTAAGCAATATATGTGTTGCAGTCATCAGGGAAAAAAAGTGCCCTCCTGGCTCTCAGAGGAGAGCGAGGCCCAGATACGTTCGCTCCTCCACCTCCTCACATCCTCAGAGCCAAACAAAGCAAACACAGGTGCAGCTATGTGGGGCACCCTGCGCGCCCCGCTGTAACAGGTCTGAGCTACAGAGAACTACTGAGGGGTAGCTGACGAGACACAGCAGTGCTCCATACCTGAACATTAACAGGATAATTAGGGTATGACTGTGCCGTGTGTGCTCTATGAGAAATCTATAAATGCTTTCTACATACATATCATTTCTCATATTTTGAAAGCATTTTTTACACCTGCTGTTAATTGAAGTGCTTTGCAAAAGTATCTATATCACTTTTTTCATTGTGTATTCAGAGCTTGAGTCAAAACTATTTAGAAACAAGTTTAGCTTTTTGTTTAAACCAACTTTGATAGAGACTGGAAGGTTTGTCCATTGTTCTTTGTAAAATAACTCAGATTGGATGGAGAGCATCAGTGAACATCTGCTTTTATGTTTTAACTCTTCCCATCAACTCGATCAGCTTTCCTGCCCCTTCTGCATGATACTGCCACCATTGTATTTCACTGTAGTAAGGGTGTGTTCAGGGGCAATGTGTGTGTAAGATTTCCACCACATATTAAGTTTTGTAAGTAGGCCAAAAAGTTCTGTTTTGGTCTCATCAGAGACATACTGCCACCCTTACATATGAGTCAGATTTTGCAGTGCATGAAACCCAGTTGCTATGTTGACACATTCTCCTACCCAAGCCGTGCATTTCTGCAGCTCCCTAACAGTTAACACGGGGATCTCGGCTGCTTCTCTTGCTTCTCCTTGCCCGACCTATCAGTTTAGGACCTGTTTGTTCACTCATCAGTCCCTCCAGGATGTTGTGATGTTTTTTGTGATTGTTGCAGCCTAAAATGACTGATTTCGCAACACCTTTTTAAAAAAGTCGCGGTCAAAGCTCTCTTTCATATACCCCATTATTAGTCCGATATGAAACAGATGTAAGCTTACTGAGGCCTCTCTTTATCATATGTTTTTTTTCACGTTCCCTTTTGAGTAACTATTGGAAGGAAATATCTGGCATACTATCCTATGTATTCCATATCAAATAAGAACCTAACCCACCAGCAGCCCTTTTGGGGTTCTAGAAGGTAGATCCATTTCAGCCACCATTAAGCATTCTGTGAATTTAAAAAAAACGTTGCGGTCAAAGTTTCAAAACTTTATTTTTGCCATAACATGGCAATGCAAAAGAGTTGAAATTGCAACACATAACCTCGCCCAAAAAGACAGAATTTGAACATAGTTAATATTTAAAGTGTGAACAACATCAAGAACCTTCTTGAAATAACACAAGTCAGTTATGTTAACATGAGCTGTATACACAATAAAAGCAAATCCTACAGAACATATTAAATAAATGATTTTTGAACAAAAAAGGAGCAAATCTTACCATTTAGTGTCACACATGCTTTCATCTTGCATGTTTTGCTTTCAAGAGACGTCACGAAACTGGAAGTTATATTAGAAGGGGGCAAAGGGGGTTGATCAAAATTCAGCCGAGTGGCAGTGACTGGTCAGAAAACATTAAGGTGATTGGTTAGATTTATGGAAAAGTTGTGATAACTGGAGAAAATTGCAAGGCAACGCAAAATTTGTGAATGATGAATGAGTTCAAATCGCAACATCACAACTTCCTGGAGGAACTGAGTAATGTTCTCTAACAAACCACTGATGCCTTCACAGAGCAGCTGGGTTTATTAAACATCAAATGAGTGGACCCCATCTACTAATGAAGTCACCTTTATAGGTAAGTACTTCCCCTGGATTTTATTAAGGAGAGTCGGGGCAAAAGTGACTGAGGTATGTTTTACTAAGCCAGAATGTTCTGCTTTTAAATCAAACAGATTTTTGTAATTTATGTGATTTGTTTGTTTGTTTAGCTACAAAGCAAAACATCAGCCAAAAATCCAATAGCATTGGTTCCACACTTTAAGCCTGCTGTTATGAAATAAAGTCAAAAAAAGGAAATCTAAACTGAGTTATTGGTTCTGTTACTTTTGCCAACATATCAGCAAAAGTAAATCATTTTTATATCATCCTTCACTAAATCTTTGCCCACAGGGGAACACTGACTCTCAGCTGCAAGACTGCAGGAAATCCTTACGACAATAAAGAGAGCAGGATTAGAATCGATTAGAACTTTTAAGAACCTGCAGTGATGCTGACTTGTTCTTTCCTTTAAGACAAAAGCAACGGCTTTCAAATCACAGCCGGTTCTTTTTGATGTCAGAGAGCAGGCTATAGATCGTTCTATTTGAAAACCCAACGGAGTGTAGCTCAACGGTCCAGAGCGCTCCCTCAGCACTTCATTAGGCTTTTAAGAAGAATTCAGCACAGAGAGAAGAAAGGAACACCTGCACCTGGGGCTTTGTCTCTAAAAACTACAACATATTTTCTTAATTTCTAGATTAAATACTGAAACTTCTATATTGTGTGTTTCCAGTAGCAGTAGCTAAAGTGGTTGAGTATGCCAACAGTATGTACAGTATCAGCCCTGCTGTAGAAAAGGAAATAACCACATAGATATTTGTTCTGCTTTGTTCTTTTGTCAAATTGTATGGTTTCACATCAAGCTAATTATAAAAACTTAAAAAGTAAATTTAAAAACCTGTTTTTAGATAATGATTTTTTTAATATAGGAAAAAAAAACTATTCCAACAAATCTGGTCCTAAGTAAAAATATAACTGTCCCTGTTGTTAAATCATGAATGAACTGTGATTCTTTCTTTTTTTTTTTTTTACCATTTCACAATCACACTAAAGCCTGATTATACTGTCAGAGATGTAAAATCATGAAATTACTTGAAGAGAACCTTTCAGACAACACGAAGTAGGTTAAAAAAAATCTCAAAAGCAACTAATTTTGCCCAGATCTAAAGAAGTTCCAGAACATAACAGAAACAAAGTCATTGACATCTATCAGTTTTGAAAGGGTTATAAAGCCATTCCTAAGACTTTAAAAAAAGACAAACTAACCTTTGTCTCCCCCCAAAAAACATCTTGATGTTCTCCAAGACTTTGGGGGAAATCAATTCTGTGTGTAAGAGACAAAAGCTGGACTTTTGATCTGCAAGTGGTCAAATACTTTTAATGGCATTTATGGTCAAAGAAGATAAAATACATAAAACCATCATTTCAGACCATCATGTCACGATTAGCAAAATAAATCTGCCTGCATAATGTGCTTCTCGTGTTGCAGGATGGCAGGATGGCCTTGCTGATAAACTTCTTGCAAACTCAGAAGCTGAAAAAATATTTTAAAATGTCCCTGAGCACAAGCTGTGCTCCATAAAATTGTTCATCTTGCTAATTTCCACATAATACAGATTTAGTTGCTAATTAGACATGCAACGGTCACTAGTCCTAACATATAGTCATATTCAATAAATTAGAATATGCATGTATGCTTTAAGCAGGTATTAAACATACTTTTCATTAATCCCACATATCTGTTTTTAAAATAGCTTTTTATTGGTCTAATGTAATATTTTAATTTTAAATGTCATATTTTCATTACCTGTAAATGCAAAATCTTCATAATTACCAGAAAGGCTTTCAAACATCCATCAGTGTGTAATTAATCTATATAATGTGATTCACGTCGTGATAAAGTTCCTGAAATAAATCAGCTTTTCAGTAATATTCTAATTTATTGAATGGGTCTGTTTACCAAGTTATTAAAATGAGAGTTTTAAAACCTCTTGAATTTCCAGTCAAATACACAGACTCATATGCAGTTCTCTGATCATATAGACCATAATGAGAGTGTTGCTCCTTTCCCCACATGTGGCTGCACACTGCCAATCATAGATAAAATGTCTATACAGACAATAATCAATATAATCACAATGGTGTATTATTTTAGCAGTAATAAGAGATATTGTAGTTTAGAATTTATGCTCCAGCTTATGCATGTTGTCTCTGACCAATGTGTTAATACTATGATTCTCTGAAACTGTGCTATTGTTGTGGTGGGTTCAATTTATCCTAAGAAGTGAAAATTCTAAGTTCCCAACTCCAAGCTGAAGAACAATGCCCCCTGAAGAAAATTCCAAATGAGAAAACCACGGGTCACCAAGATGGACGGATGGATGGATGATGGAGTTTAAACTAGAGCTACTGACATCGTCTTTCAACCCCCAGGATTTGCCCCATGCAGGCCAGTAGAACTATAACAGGCTCACTCATTTTTTTACACCAAGATAGTCAGCACTGTATTCTGTATTTGATACTTTTAATAATAAACAAGATTTGAAGGTTTAGATTCCAAAAACATAGTCTAGATTTAGTCTAGATTAGCCATCCAAAGCAAATAAGAACAACAGTAGATTGTTTGTGTATCAGACCTGAAAATACCAGCTTTTGTTCCATTAGGCTAATATTGGTGTGTTTACTGAAAAACAACCTCAGTCCTATTAAAAATCTGTCTGAAGGGAAATTGACCTTTTGTGTGAGGCAGTGACCACTGCTGTGAAGTCCTTTTTAGTATTGGAAGATTAAAAAAAACGTTCTCTACCACCAGACTGCAAAACCATCCTGTGCACACAAACAGTAAAATTTTGAAAACATTTTCATTTTCCAAACAATAATTGAGTTAACCTCAAACTTACCGATGGTGATCTGACTGACACAGCTGTAAAAGGTTCCTGAAGAGACATTGTAGCTGCTGCTGCTGGGTTCACGGTCTGTGAGAAGGGGTAGAGACACATAAATAAGGTGGTGTGTTATCTAAAGTAACTTAAAGTGGAAAAAAGATATAACTAGAGATATATAGCACAAACGAGCATAGGTTGGTTTTTACAATCAATGCTTTTGCAATTAAAACTTACTGTAGCCCAAAGGTAAGGAAAAATATTTTTGTCTTGCAGTTTCAAATATGTCAAGCAACCCCTGGGCCTTGTGTTGCTCCAGGGGGCTGAGAAAATTCCTGAACCTGCAAGGTTACAAGAATTAACTCCTAATTCTGTAGTGTTAGCACCCTGAACAACATCAAGCCACACTAACAGAAACAATTCTTAACCATGGAGGCATGAGGGAAATAATGATTAGGGCTTCCAAAGTCATATAAATGACCTGTGGCAATAAGGAGAACATCTGATGCCACCTGTGCTACTGTCTTATGCATGTTTCAATCATAAGACATTTAATGCCCAGCAACATCTGACTATATATAAATATGAAAGAATTTCTTTAATTCATGTTGGCTATCAAAACTGTTTTAACTCCTTCAACAACATTAAGAGAACCACAGAACAGAAATTTAAAAAAAATTGAAAAAAGTATGACTCTATGTCTTATGTTAACCCAATGGCTCCTTGTCTTCTTCAATTGCTGCCAATTTTAAACTGGTACTTTTCTAACTTCCTGTAGCAGATAGCTGTGCTGCACCAGATTCTGCATGAACATTTGGTGCAGCTGGGATTACGTGCATTTTTTTCATATTCTATATATCTGTGCTGCATTTAGCTACATGTTCTATTACCATCACCATTTGTGAAAAATATACAGGATTTATTTTTGGTACTTTATATTTAGGTGCCTATGGGGTTATTAAAGGAGGGCTGCAATCCCGACTACCACTATTCTCTAAAGCTAATTGTTACACAGGGTTGTCACCATCTGGAAGCTGACAACACTGAGTAAACAGTAAATAAATGAACAAAAAATGATTTTGCTCAAGAATGAATACACACTGAATAAAATACACATGAAGCTAATTATTAATTCTTCAGTTTCTAGTCACTTATTACATTTAAAATATACTTGCTTTCTTCATTTTTCTGCTTTTCTCTGCAGTATAGCTACCGTTGGGAAAATATTTGACTTTTTCATGGTTTAAGATTTCACATTGTTTAGCCACCAGCAATTGAATGAAGAACAGAAATCAGAGGTAGAGCATAAGTGTTTGTTAAAATTTCTCAGAAATTACCTCTAGCATTTAAAATATTTTCCTGTAATTCTCAAATTAGGGTAAAAGAACACAACTTTGATTTTGCAACTTTGATGTACATCTTGACTTGTCAAACTTTCAATGGGAATCCAAGATCACACCAAGACTTCAAGAGACATGACCTATCAACATGCTGCAACACACTCCAACTACCAAGACAGCTGTGTTAAAAGAGATGCAATAAAACACTGTCATCAGCATATAAATGAAAACCTAAAGCTTAAAAATATATGGACTAAGAAATGAGCCATGGTGTACACCTGTGTTAGTTTTTCTAAACAAAGATCTCAAGCCACTTATGATGAAGCATCATTCACAATCTTTCCACCTGCTTGGAAAATCCCCCCTGATAATGCACAGATTAATAAGATGAAAGAGAGGCACTGAAAATATATTTGTGTCTATGCTGAATAGATCATTGAAATGCTTGAATTGTTTGCTTCTTTTTTTAATCAATTCCTGAATTAACTTCTCTTAGTTTTGATGAATTTTCCAAAATCTAAACACTGAGTTGTGAGAAATGAACGTACACACTTAGACAGAAGGCTAACGTTACTGGTGAACTATGACATGCTTATGCATGTGGTATATATATGACATATTGGAAAAAGAAAAACATAACACCTAATATCACCTAAACGCCTTTGCAAAAAGGGGTATAATGTAACCTTTACAAGTTATTTGTAGTCTTATTACTGCTGCACTAAAAACATGAATTTGGGTGTGTATTTAATATTATCCCTTAAAATGAATTAATCAAGGATAAAATTTTGTAAATATAATGTTTATTAATAACATTAGCTGCTTTATATTAGTAAGAAATACCACTACATGTTGAGATTTTAAATAGAACTTAAATATGGATTTTGTTACTTCAGTCAGCTGTTACCCATCATAATTCTTTACAAGGGATTTCAATAAAGACAGTAAATAGGTAATAGCATTATGATTATATACAGGATATGAACCTAGCAAAAGTTAAGAAGCTCAACTTTTTAGGTTGCTGTGTTTTTGCCAAAACACAGAAACGTTGTGAACCACAAGTCTTATCACAGTTCTCAATTCTAACTAAGCTGATATGTTATTTCATAATATAACCTATAAACATTCTCTACTGGACATCACACACAACCAGTAAGGCATCTTCTATTAAATTCTAATTAAAAGGTTTTGATAGGATTTGACTTTAACCATTATTGAACATAACTTTAACAACTTTTGCTTCATCACAATTCGTGGTGTTACAAGATCTCGTCATACAAGACCCCGCAACATTAAAACATCACGATATTTCTCGTTAAAGTGACTGCTATTTCGCAACCACTAGCCAGTTGCGGTCGTCATGGCTTTGCCTGATGACGATGTACTGGAAGATGCCATGACTACTCTATATCAATTGTTTTGCAGTCTTTTGGCTTTCCGGTAAGAGCAATAAGTGGCAACGGAGTGAAAAACTAGACATGAACAATATGTAAGCACTGAAAGTTGTTCAGATGCTAAAGGAAGCAGGAAGTATTGCTAAAACCACAGATGGATGGACGTCTAGGGGTACATTGAGCTACATCATAATCACAGTGCACTCTTTCAAAGCACCTGGGAAATTGTAAATGTTGTACTACAGACAATGCATTGTCCTAAGGTCTGAAGAAATTCAAAAAAATTTGAAAAACAAAGACATCAGTCATCCTGTCTCGTGAACTCAATCTCGTGTTTTGGCTCATCTCGTCTTGCGAGTTTTATGTATTGGTACACTCCTAATCATAATATCAGTCATTTTAATGGCTAATATTTAATACTCTCCAAAATGTATTTTTCATTGTGTGCTTTTAGCTTACAGCAATAAACAGAATGAATCCATTATTAATTTATCCCAAGGCCACTGAACACAATGACCTCCACACTGGAAACTACAGACCTAATGTGGAACACCAGCTATCAGGGGAGACGGCAGTAATCATTAATCTGTCTCAGCACAAGAAAGACTTTCCTCACATTCTCAAGCCTGCTAGATTATTCTTTTTAACCCAGAGCTGGGTTTATGCTGTTAGGACAGACGTTGCGTAGTCTTAACCAACCATATGGTCAAAAATTAGAGGGTAGAAATCACACAGTTCATTTATATTCTATATTAGTGATACTTTTCTCTGTATTTTCACCCTCACTGCTATTATCCTGATTCATGATCCTGATCAATCTGTCCTAACAAGTGTTCTTGTCGCTCAACATCTTCACTTTTATATACTCTGATTCATTTTCACTACACTCATATGGATAAGCAGTTTATACACTCTTCACCCTTAAAGGGGCATGCAACAAGGCTAAATTCATTCTGTAAATGGAGAAAAATGTGCGGAAATCATAAATAAGACCGACAAGCCTACAGAGATTAGTAATTGCCTAAACTTAGTTAAACAGGAAACATCAAAACAAAATTACCATAAAAGGTATGTTTTTGAAATTCATGCTGCCATGGTGATACCATACTAGTAAGTGGCTGCCATAAATGGTTGACTTCTTTATGGGATAATTTTTTCAAGAGAGATTTGAGCCGGGAAATGATGTTTTCATGTTGGTACAGCTGTTTTCCTTGAAAAGGGCAGCAAAAAAATTTTAAGTATGTTTTTTGAAAGTCATGTGACAAATTAAAGCACACTTATTGGTTCACCCTTTTTGAAGGTTTTGTGTCATTCAAAGGGGTGCCTTGTATTGTGACAGGATGAAAACGGGCAACAAATGACTCACCTCAACCCATGACCCAATACAGTTAAGTTACATCTACCAGGCCTGGACTGATCCATATTTGACCCAGGAACAGGCTGGCAAAATAAATCAAATGAGTTTTTTTAACCCATGAATTTTTAGAGTGGAGTTTACCGTCACAGGAAAACTGCTTCCTTACATTTTTGATTTGGACAGAAAAGGAAAAGATGTTTCTATTTCATTGAAAAGATAAAAGAACCTTGTAAATTCCTTTCCTGTTGTAATTCTCTAATCTTACAGCAACAGCTGCATCCAGACAGAGCAACACCAGCACTGAGACTGTATTTATTTATCACTGACTGGACCATTTCCTAGCTGGGGCAATTACATTTGATTCCACTTCTACAGATAGACTTGCAGCACCAATTTATTTCCAAAGCTGTTGGAAGTCACCAGGCAGACTCTGGAAACCCTATCAGCTTCACAACAGCATCCATAATTCATCATATAATAAATGAATGAATAACATCATAGCAAAATGCTCAGTGAGAATACACAGACTAGACTCTAGATCAGGGGTGTCAAACTCCAGTCCTCCGCGTGGCTGTCCTGCATTTTTTTTTTTTTAGATGTGCACTGGTCCAACACACCAGAATCAAACGGCTGAATTTCCTGCTCATTATCTCCAGAGTCCTGCTAGTTACCTCATTATTTCATTCAGGTGCGTTGAAGCAGAGACATCTAAAAGTTGCAGGACACCGGCCCTCCAGGCCTGGAGTTTGACAGCTGTGCTCGAAATAATTTTAACTGTTAATTGGACATTGCAAGGTAGGAGTATCTGTATCTAATGCTGAGTTGGGCAAAAGTGTCTCACTACTTTTGAACCCACGCTTTAGCTTTTCAGAAATGGCAATGGTGGAGAAACAATACATCTCAGGCGTCTGAGCCCGGATGCTGCACAGGATGTCTTTTTACCTGCGGATCCGGAGGAGAGGCGCGTCGCGAAGGCGCGGCGGGGACTGCGCGGACTGCCCGGACAGACCCGGACCACCTCATCCTGACACTGCAAGCACACGACCTGGCTGTCCTGCTCGTCTCCGACCCTGCTGCAACCGACGTGCTCGCCGCCGCCTTGGATCTTCATACCCGCACCGATCTGCTGGACCAGTCGCATGTCGGCCGCCGCTTCATGATCCAGCATCCTCCTCCTCGGAGCTCGCACATATTACGCGCGGCTTCGCCGGGCGATGCGACGCTCCCGCACCTCCTTCGTTTTGAACTCCTCCCACTGCACGGATACAGCTCGGGATATGCGTTTACCTTAACTCCCTCGTGCCATCTGAGCTCGAGCTCTTTCCACGCGGTTGATAATGCTGTCTTAGCGCATGACCGCAGGCGTGGCTGCTTCACGCAGTTGGCAATGTCGCAGTGGCAAGATCGCAGCGTTGCGGGGATTTGCTTTCAGTTGTTGGAAATCACATTGGAAACTCTCAGTAAAGCAACGCAGAAGTTAGTCAATGACTATTTCTCTGTTTTTTGAAAAATTTGATTTTGGTTCTTATGAAGAAAGGGAAGCCAGTTTTAACGTTAATCAAAGGCTCTCACTCACATAATCCTTATGAAAGTTCTTGCCTTCAGGTTTTAAATTGAGAATCAACAAGAACGAACGTTTTTATTTTCAGTACAATTCATTTAATGACAAAGTTTAACTTTTCAAAAACACTTCATCAGGACTGTGCACACTTTGGTTATTGTTTCTTATTTGTGTTAAATAATGCCTAAGGGCCCAAAATTGAGTTTTGACTGACTCATGGCCTGCAGTGACAAACGTTTCAGTGTCATGCTGGTTTGTATCATAGAAATCAAAGTGCAATGAAACAATTTGTGTCAAGTATCAAAAGCAGAAGTTGTCCATAACAGAAGAAATTGGTGTCAATGATAAAACGTCTCACAGGATTTATTGCAAAAAACTCCAATGAAATTTTCATTGAGCAGACATGGAAAAGACAATGAATTTGGTCTAAACCAGTGCAGTCCAAACAAACGCTGTGCCATTAAAGCCGGTATCATCAAGCTGGAAAAGTACTAATAAACTATCTATCTATCTATCTATCTATCTATGCTAGGATCTCCATAAATTAACAGTGTTTGGACGGAAATTATCTGCAAAAAGCAAAGATTAGAGTCAATGCATCCCAATCTGAAAACTAGTTAACCAATAATCTTCTTTTCATGTAACAAAGTAATCAAAACCATCATTTCTCCTTAACTTTAGTTGCATTCCAATTAGGTCATGGATATCTTAAAGTTGTGTAATTATTTTAGTTATTTACAATCCCTTTTGGAAGTGGTGAGGCATAAAAAAGTTAAAACTGGACTGCTATTTACCCCTTTTAAGAGAAATTGAATGTTTTATTTCATGATGAGGTGCCAGTGTTCCAACCCCATCGCACAGTTCCAAGGTCAAATCTCAAACTAAAACAAGCAAAGACAGATTCACGTGAAAGCAGAGTATAATCTCTGGCCTTGAGCTCTGCTGGGGAAAACTCTTCACCTTGAGGAAGCACCTTCAGCTCAGGGGAAATAACCCAGATCTGTTGGATAATAAGGCAACAGCTGCAGCCATCCTTTATATTGCTCCACATTTCGAGGTGGTGCACGGTCCAATCCCACACCAGTGTGTTGACTTTGCTATGTTTAGCTGCTCAATCATCTCAGAATGCACATAGTCTTTTTAAAGACCCTGTGTTTTTGATTCAGGATTGTAGTGTGTTTCAATAAACTATGAGCCAGTGTGAGAAATATTATTCTAGATCAGGGGTCTGCAACCTTTACAACCCAAATAGGCTCTTTTGCGCTCAGTCACACTAAATAAAACTGTCTTAGAGTTGCGAATGTTACCTGACCTTTTGAAAAAACACAACTTGTAATTTTTGACAAATATCTAATATAGGAAATTAGTTGTAGTTTTTCCAACAACCACCATCTATTTTTAAGTTTTGAAATAAAGAAAAACAAAGTTTTGCAAAAAGTGGATGGATACATTTTTTTCTGTGGGATGTTAGTATTTGTGGAAAATCATGAAAAACCCCCCACATAGTTTCCAACCTAATGATAAGAAAAAAACCATAAAATTGTGTATCTGTTATTTTTTTTAATGTTAATCTGTAATTAAATTTATTTCCTGAAAAAAAAGGCTAAGTTACATATAAAAATGTTGGGGTTTTTTTTTCTGCCAAAGTTATTAGGAGCCATTGTGGAGGGTCCAAAGAGCCACTTATGGCTCTGGAGCTGCAGGTTGCAGACCCCTGTTCTGATGTTCAGTCATGTAATATTACCTTTGATTGGGTAAGGTTAGAATTTAATCTCAATATCTTGACGTTCCAATGAGAGAGATATCACTTTCACCAAAATCTATTCGGCTTTGGTAGCAGGGACGGAGCTAGAGGGTTGGCCAGGGTAGGATTGGCATGTGATGCTTTTGCATGTGATGCTTTTGCATGTGATGCTTGTATCAATCTGATACAAATACTCACCCTGCTATCGATAGCATCTATATTTAGATCAATACGCCCAGCCCCAGGCAAGATATGGAGAATTTAAATGAGAACTCATATTTACATATGTGTATGCCTGGGGTGAATACAAAAAGTCCTTTGAGAGCAACAACTTACTGCTAGTTTGTTATTTTCTAAATGCAAATTGAAAAAAGGGACTGAGGAAATGCAAAACCACATTAAAAATGCACAGAGGTGCTTCTTTTAACGGTAACTCATAATAATATTGCACACAGGGCTCATCTGGAATCTGATAACTGACAATAAAGGTAACTTTTTTAGGCAGTTTGGATCAAATCAGAAACATGACCCTTGTAACTGTGAGAAGGCTAGATGCACACAGTAATGCCAAGAAGAGAGAGTTGCCAAGAAAGGCATGTTCTTTACGATCCGGGTTAGAGAAACAGAATCCTTATCTTTATTTACTTTTCCCACTGTTTGGTAGGGAGGATTTGGGAAGATTTTGGCCACAACCCACATCCCCAACTCTGCTCCTTAATCTACAAATGCATTTTTCATACAAATATGGCACCATTTAAGGGCAAATAAACAATTTGGGTTCCAAATACTATTAGATTTACAGCCAAGGAGCTTTGTTACCACAAAGAATAAAATGAAGCAAACAGAGATTTATATATTTTTTGTGCTAAGATTATAAGTTTCACATTTTTAATTGAAAAAACTGAAATAAAACAAAAAATACATTATATTTTTTAATTTATTGTGATGGACCTACAAATGAGAGTAGAGAAGTAACACTTTTGTACAGTACTACCTGTCCCAATGCACTCTGGGATTTGTAGTTTTAGTGATGCACTTTGGGTCTGGAAATGATAATACCCTTTATATAAATAAATATAAATGTGATCTTTGCTTGCATCGTGATTCTCATCTTCTTAAATATTACAACAGATCTAAAAGAGCTGTGTCCTCCAACTCATGTGATTCCCTAATATATCATTTTGAACAGATTAATGACACCAGAATGTAAGTAAACCTGTTGGTTATTTTTACTATTATTTCTGAGCCCATTTATGGCGGAACAGGACTGTATCCTTGAGTCTTGCTTCACCAATCACAGATTTGTTTTAATAACAAGCTCAAAAAACGCACGGCATGTCAACAAACCAAGAGGCCTGCATGACAGATAACTGAAAAACCATTTAAAGGAATGAGGAATGTGGACAAACCAGCACAACATGAGGAAGCATGTGGAACAGATGCATATGGGAGAGGTTACACAGCCTAATCACAGAAAAAAAGACTAGTCCCTACTATAACACTACTGCTCCTTTTAGGCAACAGGTATGAAACAAAACCTTTAGTCTCTTTAGATACGGTTTAGGATTTTTTTTTTTTCCTGGCCAGAAAAGGGTCGTGTCCCCTTCCTGACACAGAACCTCACCACCTTCAGGTAAAAACCTTTTTTTCTCCTTTAAATGCTATGTTTTTAAAACAAAGTTCAGCTATACTAATATACACAATTCCTCTAACCAAGGTAGTGAGTCCTAAAGTACTTAAAATGTTGTGAAGTCTTTCTGACCTCCTTGGGGGATCTGTCAATGAGCTAGAGTAACTTTGGAAAACCAATCAATCCTGGAAAGATTTGCCATCATTTCATTTTTCCAACTTTTCTCCATTTGTGGAAAATATCTCTCAAAAACTTATAACTGGATTAATAACCCTTTCCAGACTGACAGCTTTAAAAGGCTTTGTTTCGCTTCCAATCTTATAGATCTTTTTGTCGGTGAATGATGTGTTTCTTTTTACTGTTTCTTTTACATTTTGACCTAGGGTTGGACAAACACATCACTGATAATGAGACCAAGAACATGTAGAATCATTTGGTGTCTGAAGTTCGGTGTCATCTACTTGCTCTTCACTTTGAGTGTCATAATTCTGCTGCTGTACATAGACACTTATTTAAGAACATGTAAAGTAAGAAAGGTGAGTATTGGTCTTGTTCATAACAAAGTATTTCCCAATATCTCATAATAGAACCAATGCAATTTTGGTCTCAACTTTGCAAATATGAAAAAAATGCCCTACAAACAACTGGGTGCTGTGAAGTTACCTTCAACAATGAAATTCTAGTGAGTTTTATGATGGATTTGTAGAGATTACGTTTACATTCAATGAAGGTACATTCTTTACTATGCAAAATTTAGACAAATTACATATTACTCTAAGATGTTTGAGCATGGTTTAAGACATACAATATATTGCCAATAATATTTGCCAATATGATTTCGGCCCACACCTTGCAGCTATTAGACCTCATCTGGGAAGGCTTCTCACAAGGTTTAGGAATGTTTGTGGGATTTAAAAAAATTCTTCTAGGGGTAATTTGTTAGGTCAGACACTGATGTTGGACGACAAGGCCTAAGTTGCAGTTGCTGCTCTAATTCATCCAAAAGTTGTTGTTGGGCTGAGGTCAGGACTTTGTGCAGACTTCCACACCAAGCTCACTATGTCTTCATATACCTTGCTGTGTACATTGCCCATGCCATCCCCAAAATGTCATAGTCAAAGAATATCCTGGTATGCTGAGGCATTAGGAGTTTATTTCACTGGAAAGCAACCACACACCATAATCCCCTCTACACCAAAGTTTTCAGCTGACATGGTGCAGTAAGGCATGTGTCTTTCAAGTGGAAACTGTTAAACCCATGCATGTCTTTTGGATTGTCAGATAGCCAGACAGAATTCATCACTCCAGAGAACACATCTCCACTGGCATGTTTTACACAAGTGACTACCACCCTCTGGCCAAACTGGAGTTGAAGGTTGAATATGTTTATCAAAAATTGTCACGTATGTAGAAGTATTCAATATGATTTGATTGGGGGGAAATTAAGACAAATTTTTCAGGCTGATTCAGAGATTATTTTCTTGACAAAAAAGAGAGAATGCCTGTTGCAGAACTTGTAACAGTAGGAACAAGTTTATAAAGTTTCTAAATCCTGAAATCTGATCCCTGTGCTGGAGTATGAAAGAGCAAAGTTCTCCTTTTGGTGTTGGTGCACATATGTGCACAAGCATGAATGGGCATGTAAGTATGTGCGTTCGCAAGTCTGCTGGTGTGTGAGCATATATGCAAGAGTAAGTCAAGTATTGCAGAGGTTGGTGAGTGCAAAATTTTTCTTGGTTTAAGAAGGAGGGCAGGCTCAGTAAAAAAAAGCTTGAAAACACTCCATCTCTACTTCCATTTAAAATTGCACACATCAGCATATAAGTGTGTGCGTGAATAGGTAACTGTCTGAATGTATTATAAAGCACTTTAGGGTCCCTTGGACTTGATGAAGCGCGATACAAGTACAGGCAATTTACCATTTAAAGATGATTCTGGCCACCAGAGACTGACACACTCCAACAACAAATCTAATATTATTCAGTAGTTGACACATAATTAAGACCCAATATCTAATAAAAAAATTGAGAAAATAAACATTTCAATCTCACAATTGCTCTTGATAAACTGCCAAAGACCTATTTTTTCCATTTTTTATGTTGGATAAAGTTCCTGGCAGTCCTAAAACAAACAAACAAACAAACAAACAAAAAAAAATCAAACTGAGTTATTTTGTAAATGAATCTGAGAGAAGCTGTGGCTTAAAGGTTAACCTAACAGTAGGAATTTTCATCCCACAAAAAAAGTCACATCAAGTTTATTTGTAAAGCACATTTCAGCAACAAGGCAGTTCAAAGTGCTTTACATCATAAAAACATCATAAACACATCAAACAGTCACAGGTGGTGAAACCAGTAACAAACATTACATTTTATCAAGTGCCATCACTAAAAACATCAATACACAACAAATATGTTGGTCAGTGTTTCTGTTATTATGGATCAAAAGCAATTCTAAACTGGTGGGTTTTTAGCTTTGATTTAAAGGAACTCAGTGTTTTGGCTGTTTTGAAGTTTTCTGGAAGTTTGTTCCAGATTAGTGGAGCATAAATACTGAAGGCTGCTTCTCCATGTTTGGTTCTGGTTCTCAGGATGCAGAGTAGACAAGAACCAGAAGACCTGAGTGGTCTGGAAGGTCGATACAATAACAACAGGTCTTTAATGTATTTTGGTAGTAAGCCATTGAGTGATTTATAAACTAACAGAAGTATTTTAAAGTCTATTCTCTGAGCTACAGGGAGCCAGTGGAAGGATTTTAGAACTGGGGTGATGTGCTCTGTTTTCCTAGTTTTACTGAGAATGCCAGCAGCAGCATTCTGGATCAGCTGCAGCTGTCTGATTGACCTTGTAGGCAGACCTGTTAAGACACTGTTACAGTAGTCAATGCAACTACAGATTAACGCATGTATGGGTTTCTCTAGGTCTCATTGGGACATAAATCCTTTAATCCTGGAAATGTTCTTCAGGTGATAGAAAAAGAACGAAAAATATTTATATCTTGTACTTTAAATCTGTGTGACAATGCCAACTGATTTGTATGACCATTCTTATTTTTTTCAGGTAAAACTCACCAAAAGTATTCCTAAAAAAAGCAGCTGTTCCTTCCATTCACTATCACCAAAGGAGGCTCAACTGGCAGATTTTCTAAAAGATTCAACTGCCTGGCCTGAAACACTTTCTTTATCATCCTACTACTCCTTTAATGACACCAGTGATCCGGCTCACAGTACCTTCACAATTGTCCCAAACAAAGGGGGAAGTTGGTATGTAGGGGATCAGCTGGAGGTTTTGATAAAAATGTATGACTTCCATGGTCACCCCAAAACATCCGGTGGAGACTTTCTACTTGCTCGACTGCACAACCCTACTATTCATGCAGGTGTGGCAGGTCAAGTGTTGGATCATCGCAATGGCTCCTACACTGCTCTGTTCTCTTTACTCTGGGAAGGAAGTGCACAGGTTGAGGTAAGACTAAGCTTTATAAAATCCCCATTGACACTAACCTACGATGTAGAGAGACATCTTCCTTTTCAGTTTTTCCCTTCAGGGGTTGCCATAGTGATTCATCAGTGTCCATTTAGTTATATCCTCTTCATCCTCTACCCTCACACCCACTAACTTCATGTCCTCTTTCACAACATCCATCAGTCTTTCTCTCAGCCTCCTGCCCTGTGGCTCCAACCTCAGCATCCTTCTGCCAATGCAACCATCGTCTCTCTTCTGAACATGTCCAAACCATCTCAGTCTGGCTTCTCTGACTTTATCTTCAAAACATCTAAGCTGTCCCTATTATGAACTCATTCCTGATCCTATCCATCCTTGTCACTCCCAAAGAGAACCTCAAAATCTATAGCCCTGCAACCTTCAGTTCTGCTACCTGTCCTTTCCTCACTGGCACCCTCTCAAAACCATGCATCATTGGTTTAACTACAGTCTTGTACACCTTTCCTTTCGTTCTTGTTGACACCCTTGTGTCACACATCACTCCTGACACTTTTCTCCATCCATTCCACCTCGCTTGCACACACTTTTTCAGCTCTTTCCCATGCTCTCCGTTGTTCTCCATGGTCTTGCTGCCACTAATCTTCATTACTCTTTTGTCCAGTACATACCTTCACATCTCTAGCTCTTCTCCACCTGCCCTGCTCTCACTGCAAATCAAAATATCATCTACAAACTTCATAGTCCTTGGAGACACCTGTCTAACCTCATCTGTTGGCCTGTCCATCACCAAACAAAAGTAGAAGTGGCTTAGGGCCGATCCTTTATGCAGTCCCACCCCCACCTTAAACTCATCTGTCACTCGTACAACACACCTCATTGCTGTCTGACAGCTCTCCTACATGTCCTGCACCACTCTAACGTACTTCTCTGCCACTCCAAACCTCCTCATGCTCCTCTCTTGGAACTCTGTCATACACTTTCTCTAAATCTACGAAGATGTAGTCCAGCTCCCTCTGTAATATTCTTTCTCGTCATGATCCAAACTGCTGCTCACAGACACTCATTTCTAACTTAAGCTTTGCTTCCACCACTCTTTCCCACAGTTTACTAATTAGCTTCATCCCTCTGTAGTTGCCACAATCCTGTAAGTTTCCCTTTTTCCTTAAAAATTGACACCAGAACACTTTTACTCCATTTCTCTGTCATCTTCTCACTCTTCCAGATCTTTTTGAACAATCAAGTCAAAAATTCTACTACCAGCTCTCCAAGACACTTCCATACCTCCATGGGTCTGTCATCAAGACCAACTGCCTTTCCCCACTCCAAAGCTTTCCTTGCTTCATCCTTATTAATTTCAGCTTCTTCATGATCCCCAATAGTCACCTCTTCTACTCTATATTCTCTTATTTTCCTAATTTATCAACTCCACAAAATACCTTTCCCATGCTCCCTGGTGCAAAGTTTCTTGCCTTGTTGTCTTTCCACCTTGTCTCCTTAATATGTAGCATATACACCTTCCTTTTCTGCATCATATAAACCAACTGTCTTGCTTTATCTATCATGGGTCCAACATTCAGAGCCCAATCTCTCAGTTCCACACTCTTGTCTTTCCTGTACTCTTTTTCCTATATCATGTCTTCCTGCCTACACGTTTTCCTCCTCTCCTCTGTCGTAGGGCAGGAAGACATTAATAGGAAAATGATGCTCTGGTCTCACCCTCAAACCAGGCTACCATGGATTTTTTGGACTTGTGAAAATCCTTAACACGAATACTGTGGCACACACTACGTGTACCATCAGTTGCTTCCTAAATATTGAAAAGAAATAAAACAGTGACAAAGCAGAACACTAAACTGCACACCTTTGATCCCAAAAGATATGGCCTATTCACAATGAGAGCACATGAGGAGATGCTTCACCAGTAGATGCTTCAAAGAATTTATTGGCGTTAATGTTCATGAAATCCAATTATTTCCTCATGTTTAAATGCACGTAGCATGTTTTTTTTAAATATGGAAGTCTATATAGTTATCTCCTAAGTTACTGAAAACTGTCTAAACTTTTCATTTAGTAAGGGAAAAGCAAATAATATAGCATTAAATATAGAGCTTAAAAAGGGTTAAAATGTAGAAATAGAAAATAAAAGAAGTCTCTTTAAAATAAAACAATCCTGTTGACCTGTGCTGTAAAGTCGGGATCTTTTTAACTATTCTGGAATTGAATCACATTTTTTGTTTTTGTATTATAGAAATTAATCCTTAACGATTTTGGTAATCGATCTTATTCTAATTTCTGCAAGGTGATTTTGGTCCACCCTAGCGAGGGAGTAACAGTGCTGGAAAAACTGACCCAGGAGCAACCTGACAGAATCTATTTCCACAGTTTGTTCCATTTGGGTTCAGTGAATAAAATCACAACCTGTAACATATGCCTTAATGCAAGTTGGAGGCAGTGCAACTACACTGATCTCAACACAGGTGAGCCCTGGTTCTGCTACAAGCCACGTAATTTAAACTGCGACACCAGGATCAGCCACTCCAAAGGAGGATTCAGACTAAACCTACAGCCAATGGAGGAAAAGCTCTTTGAAAGGTGCGTGTAATGTTAAATTAATAAATTTAGAGGTTTTTCTGATGTTATGCAAATTTACTTTTGATAATCCACTGCATAATGCATGACTCAACATACAGCCAGAGCTACAACTGATTAAGATCTATAGGATCAATTAGATGCAATGGTCTCACAGATTATTGAAGTTACTGTCTAATCATATGATTTTACAGACAACCTGGCATCATTTTTGTCATGAAATGTGGGTTTGAAGCTGGACGAAAATGCAGACAAAACCTCAGAATAAGTATGCTGACAAGATTTACTGAAAAATATGAAAAACTTATAAAACAGGAACAGGGTGAACAGGACATGAAGCTGGGATAAAGAAATCAGAAAGTAATGGATATAGTAATGGGAGGATCCAATGAAGAACAATGAAACTCTGGGAGCTCAAACAGATTAGTTTGATTACTGTGATTGATGGCTAATTGGAAACAGGGTGCAGCTGTGAGAGAAGGCAAACAGAGGGACTGAGGAATAATGAATACTGAACACAGTAGGGGCTGAATAGCGAATCAAAGGGTTCAGAACCAAAGGGAATAGCCTGACAAATGACCAAGGAGAAATAGATTCAAAATTACAAAAACAGAACACAACAATAAATCAGTAAATGAAATACAGGGCAATAAACCACAAGACCTTTAAAATAATATTAATAAATCTAAATACGGCAAGACCAAGCAATAATAAGGAACACAAACATAAATAATAGAGGAGAGATCAAAGCACAAACACAAATTAAATCCAAAACTCAAATATCCTAGGATCGTGATAATTTTACCAATTTGTGCAACTCTTTTTGTAACCTGCCATGTAGAACAGTCTGACTCATATGAAAAAAAACCCAAACTTTTTGTAAACGTTTGTTTAACTTTTTGAGGCCCAATTAGTTGTTTATTTCATTAAATGTGTGACATCTTTCATCTTGTATTAGTGGTGTCAACTTGAAGGTCTCCATTCCAGCTTCAGGACCTGTACACATCCAAGGTATGGCATTTTTACCACTACCTCCATAATGTGAGGACTGTTGAATAGATAAATCAGACATTACACGATAAAGGTATGCCATAAAAAAGTTAAGTGAACTTATTTGTCAACAGATCACCTTGTGCCTAATCAGTCTACCTACTTCTACATTTTTTCTTCTTCCAGTTCTGAGTAAAATGGACTACATTTATGGATCAGGTAAAGCTATGTTTTGTTAGACATACTCAAGAATTAATCCTTGCAAACATCCAGTTTACTGATGACTATATTTGTAGTAAATTCTTTCTAAAAGATAGAAGAACAGGTTACTCAACACTTTGAACATGTAGCTTTTTTGAGTATTGCTTCAAGAGTGTTTTGAGTTATGTGTAACTCAAAAATCATTAAGCATAAAAAAATTAGATTTTTTTGTTTTCACCTTTTATTTATTTAGATTTTAACTTCCCTTGGGACTTTCCTGGTGGTATAAGAAATACTGTGAAGAGTTGCCCTTCTGGTTACTACTACCTAGGTGCTTGGCGATCACTAGATGGCACCACAGTTCAGCAGTTTAACACCTCCACAGAAATCAGCAAGTGTCTGAAAAACAAAATGCTCCATCTTTATGGAGACTCCACCATCAGGCAGTGGTTTGAATATTTAAATAAATCACTACCAGGTATGTCTCCATTACAAATTTGTAACATTATGTTTTAAATTGGTTCATATGGCAGCCTCTTCTGTTCTCTTTGTCATAGATCTCAAGGAGTTTGACCTGCAGAGTTCAAACCAAACTGGACCTTTCCTGGCCTTGGATTATAAAAACAACATTTTATTGACGTTCCGCAGCCATGGTCCTCCTATCCGTTTTCGCGACATACCTGTCAGTCAGCTACATTATATTGCCAATGAACTGGACCATGTGGTTGGAGGCACCAACACTGTTGTAGTTATTGGCATTTGGTCTCACTTCAGCTCTTTCCCTGTTGAGGTCTACATTCGACGTCTACTGAACATACGGAAAGCAGTGGTGCAGCTATTGACCAGAGCTCCTGACACGCTGGTTATCATCAGGACTGCAAACCCCAAAGCGTTGACGCTGTATGAGACTTTGACCAACAGTGACTGGTATTCACTACAGCGGGATAAGGTTCTCAGGGCAATATTTAAAAGAGTACAAGTCAAACTGGTGGATGCCTGGGAGATGACCCTGGCCCACCACCTGCCACACAGCCTCCATCCACAACCGCCCATAGTTAAGAACATGATAGATGTTGTTTTATCTTACATATGCCCCACAGCAGAGAATATATAAAGAGCAAAGGGAGTTTGGACTTTGCTGAATGTGAGCATTGTTTAGTTTCTATGTTTTTGTTTTTCTTTTGTGTTTTTGTTATCTTCTGTGGTGAACATAATCTGTGAAATGGATAGTGCTATGTCAAATGATTTCCCAAAGGACACCAATAAAATCTAACTCTCAAGTCACTACCAACAACATTAGTTGCTTAAATTAAGGTTACATTGAAATACTGCTAAATCAATGTTCCGAACCAACAAAAAGCTTTCTTTATTGTTCAGTTTCACTTGTTAGGTTTTGGACACTGAGACAACAACAAGAAAAAGGGTAGAATATAAAATTATGGAATTTCAGACCTACAGTTGTGATCATAAACTTACAGGGTATGGATGTCAGATTAATTAGAGACATTTTATGATTTGAATCATTTTTTTTCCAGGGTGTAGTGATCACACAACTTACATCTGTTATTATTTTTGATAAACAAGTACTAGTATTTCAAAGTCCATTCTCTGTGCTACAGGGAGCCAGTGGAAGGACTTGGATGATGTACTCTTATTTTCTTAGTTTTAGTGAGAATGCAAGCAGCAGCATTCTGGATTAGCTGCAGCTGTCTGACTGACGTTTTAGGCAGACCTGTGAGGACACTGTTGCAGTAATCAATGCGACTAAAGATAAACACGTGGATGAGTTTCTCTAGATCTTGCTGGGACATTTGTCCTTTAATCCTGGAAATGTTCCCCAGGTGATAGAAGCCTGACTTTGTAACTGTCTTTATGTGTCTTTGAAGGTTCAGAATTTACACTCAGATTTTGGGCCTGATCAGTTTCTAGCTGTAATAACTGAAGCTCTGTACTGATTCCAGATCATTCCTCTTTAGGTCCAAAGATAATACCTTCAGTTTTGTTTCTACTCAGCTGGAGATTCGTTAAATAGCCACGAAAATAATCAGTTTGAAAGTCTATGAATCCATATGGACCACACACAAGCAGTGTGTGACACAACAGCAAAAATCATATCCACTGACCATGAACACCGACTGTTCACTGAATATGAACTGCAGCCATCAGGAAGAGGACTGAGAGTGCCACAGAGTAGCACCAACGGACTGAGACTGTCATTTGTTCCTGTCTCAATCCAACTGTTGAACTCCAGCAACAGTGTTCATTCCACAGCAAATTAGCACCTTATCATAATGCATTCAACAGCTGATACCTTATATTGTACCCTCTACTTGTTGGATTGTTTCGAGCGTGTGTTTTATCAGTATGTGTTGTTTTAATGTTTTTATTTACAACTCTATTGCTCTTTATCCAAGACAAATTTCCCTTCAGGGACAAAAAAGTATATTCTATTCTATTCTATTCTATTCTATTCTATTCTATTCTATTCTGTTCTAGAATCAAAGTACCTTTTATTGTCCCACAGTGGGGAATTCAGGCAATCAAGGCATGTAGGTTTACACAAAAATAAAAAGTATAAAAATAAAACAAAATTAAGAATGACATACTGTAAAATGAAAATTAAAAGGGCAACATTACAACATAACATATTGTGCAGTTATCAAAAATATCTTGCTCTGATCCAAAGAAATGTGCTGTGGTGTAGGATTGTTTTAAAAAATGTACAAAATGGGCATGTGTATTTGTGCATAAAAAACACAACAGATTATTTACAATAAGCCACCACAGAGTCACCACAGAATCAAAAAAGCTCCTCAAAAGACCTCAGCCACCTTAACAGGTAGAGTCTGCTTTGATCCTTCCTGTAAAGAGCATCAGTGTTGTCAATGCAGTCCAATTAAAACGTGTGAATCTGTTTGTGACCTCATTTAGTTTGTGACACAACCATGGACATCCAGTTTGTGTTACTGTTCACCATTGTCATCCCAGTAGTTGAATTATGTTAGAAACTGGTCAATAGAAGGCAAAATACAGTGGGAAATGACTGAAGACTGAAGTTCAAGGTTGACTGCGGGTTGACTGCTTTATGTGAACAGATCACAAAACTATATCTATTTGTTGCAAATCTATTGAGGACTTGGGTTTCAGTCGCCCAAGGTCTCTCTTTCTGTTTCACTCACTGCATGTCACTAATGTACACACAGATTCCCGAAAATAGAGCCTTGATCATAGATGCAGTGGATACATTTTTTATACAACAGATGATGTGAAACAAATTTACAGTGATTGGTTAAAAAGGGGTGATCTAACCTCTCTTATGCCTCTGCCCTTGTCTCAGATGGTTATGTTATTATTCAGACAGTCATTGACATGAGGTATTGATGTCATCATTTAAGATAGCTTAAAAGAATATCATTCTGCTAAGAAATGCAGTGACAAAGAACCCCTATACTCTGTGTGTGTCCTGGTGTGTGTTATCAGAAAAGCTCTCAGTGAGTGACTATGGCGTTGCTGCTGTGTCAACAGCTGTGTCACACAATGTGACTCTGGCAGTTATTTGGCCTCTTTAACAGTACTCATACCTCACTACAATACTATGTTTTACTGCAACAGTTGCCTGGTTGGCAGAATCAGTTGTTAGGTTTAGGGTGCAACTACTCTTCATATATGGCCAGGTTGGCTTGAAAGGCCATCCACTGCTTATCATTGTAGAATCGCAGTGGTGCTGGTGCCTATCTCCAGTAGTCACTGTGCGAGAGGTGGGGTAGACCCTGGACAGGTGGCCAGTCCTTACCCTAAGGACAGTTTGGAGAGACCAGTTAATCTAACAGTCATGAATTTGGACTGTGGGATAAAACCAGTACCTTCTTGATGCAATGCATTCCTGCTACCAGCTGTGCCACTGTACAGTCCCAGGCACATTTAAAATCAACATTTTGTTTACCTCATTATGTGTGTATGGTTATTCAAGTTTTGTGAACTACAACGTTTGACAAAAAAAGTGAAAACAGAAGAAATTTGTAAATTTGCAAATAACTTTTTCACAGCCCTGAACATACAAGATTATATATATATATATATATATATATATATATATATATATATATATATATATATATATATATATATATATATATATATAAAATTCCCTTCTCACCCTCCACGGGTGGTCTTTCTCAACCTCTGAGCTCGGGTCCTCTACCAGAGGCCTGGGAGCTTGAGGGTTCTGCGTAGTATCTTGGCTGTGCTGAGAACTGCGCATTTCTGGACTGAGATGTCTGACGTTGTTCCTGGGATCTGTTTTAGCCACTGCTCCAGCTTGGGGGTGACTGCCCCGAGGGCCCCGATGACCACAGGCACCACTGTGGTCTTCACTTTCCAGGCCTTCTCCAGTTCCTCTCTGAGGCCCTGGTATTTCTCCAGTTTCTCGTGTTCCTTTTTCCTGATGTTGCAATCGCTTGGTATTGCTACATCCACCACAACGGCTTTCCTCTGTTGTTTATCCACCACCACGATGTCCGGTTGGTTCGCCATTACCATTTTGTCTGTCTGGATCTGGAAGTCCCACAGGATCTTAGCTCGGTCATTCTCCACCACCTTTGGGGGTGTGCCCCACTTTGATCTCGGGGCTTCCAGTCCATATCCTGCACAGATGTTTCTGTACACTATGCCCGCCACTTGGTTATGACGTTCCATGTACGCTTTCCCTGCCAGCATCTTGCACCCTGCTGTTATGTGTTGGACTGTCTCAGGGGCCTCCTTGCACAATCTAAACCTTGGATCTTGTCTGGTGTGGTAGATCTGAGCCTCTATTGCTCTGGTGTTTAGGGCCTGTTCCTGTGCAGCCAGGATGAGTGCCTCTGTGCTGTCCTTGAGTCCAGCTTTTTCCAGCCATTGGTAGGATTTCCTGATATCAGCCACTTCAGTTATTTGTCGGTGGTACATCCCATGTAGGGGCTTATCCTCCCATGATGGTTCCTCCAGCACCTCATCCTCTGGTCCCCATTGTTTGAGACATTCGCTGAGCACATCGTCGGTTGAGGCTTTGACCTTGATGTATTTATGGATCTTGGATGTTTCATCCTGGACAGTGGCTCTCACACTCGCTAGTCCTCTGCCTCCATCCTTACGGCTCGCGTATAGTCTCAGGATGCTGGATTTAGGGTGGAACCCTCCATGCATGGTTAGTAGTTTCCGAGTTTTAACATCCATGGTCTTTATCTCTTCCTTTGGCCAGCTTATTATTCCTGCAGGGTATCTGATTACTGGCAAGGCATAGCTGTTTATCGCACGGATCTTGTTCTTGCCATTGAGCTGGCTTCTCAGGACTTGCCTTACTCGTTGGAGGTATTTGGCTGTGGCTCCTTTCCTTGTGACCTCATCGAGGCTGCCATTTGCTTGTGGTATTCCCAGGTACTTGTAACTGTCCTCAATGTCTGCTATTGCTCCCTCTGGGAGTGAGACCCCTTCTGTGTGGATGACCTTCCCTCTATGTGTAACCATCCGACCACACTTCTCTAGTCCGAATGACATCCCAATGTCAGTGCTGTAGATCCTGGTGGTGTGGATCAGTGAGTCGATGTCTCGTTTGCTCTTAGCGTACAGCTTGATGTCATCCATGTAGAGGAGGTGACTGATGGTGGCTCCGTTCTTGAGTCGGTATCCGTAGCCAGTCTTGTTGATGACTTGGCTGAGGGGGTTCAGACCTATGCAGAACAGCAGTGGGGACAGAGCGTCTCCTTGGTATATGCCACATTTGATGGACACTTGTGCAATTGGCTTGTAGTTGGCTTCAAGGGTGGTTTTCCACATCCCCATCGAGGCTGCAATGAAGGCTCTTAGAGTCCTGTTGATGTTGTACATCTCTAAGCATTCAATGATCCAAGTGTGTGGCATTGAGTCATAGGCTTTCTTGTAATCAATCCAAGCCGTGCACAGGTTGGTGTATATATATATATATATATATATATATATATATATATATATATATATATATATATTTGTAGATATAGCTATACAGATAGATATACTGTATTTGGTTACATTTTCTTTAACAAGTTGCTGTTTTACAGATATTGCTGATGCTGAATTAAACTTCACAAGAGTTTTTTTAATCTCTTTTCTTCCTAAAAGGTGACCCTGGTTCACTCAAGTGAGGCAGTCACAGTTTTGGAAAAACTGACCCAAGAGCAGCCTGACAGAATTTATTTTCAAAGCATATTTCGCTCAGGCTCTGTCATCGAAAGTGCTACGTGTAATGTATGTCTTAAGGCTCCCAAACAGAAACTGTGCGACTACACTGACCTCAACACAGGGGAACCCTGGTTCTGCTACAAGCCAAAGAAATTGAACTGTGACACCAGAATGACCCATTCCAAAGGAGGATTCAGACAAAGAATAAAACCCATGGAAGAGCAGCTCTTTAAAAGGTAAGTGTAATGTTAGTTCTATACTCAAACATCTTGGTGTTGCATGTAATATACAGCTTTCTTACAAGTTCTTAGAGATTAGATCAGTGTATGTTAGCAAGAATGTCCTGGGTTTCCATCTCAGAATGGATAGTTTTAAGGATCTTCCAATGCATGTGTGAGTTCTCTACGTCTGCTCTAGTTTAGTTGTGTACTCTAAATTACCCTTTGGTGAGAGTGTGTGCGTACATGGTTATTTGTCAAGTAGAAACGCCTACACTTCTATAATTATTACCTGGCTATCTAATCCATCCAAAATTAAGAATTTGGGGGAGCTTCATACAGAGTGGACTGAGGCTGGAGTCTACACATCAGCATCCAATATGCACAGACACATGCTACACATGAACGTCATATGAAGAGAGAAAGAACTGGAATGTCGCTCAGAGATCCAAATTCATCTATTCAGATTAGATAAAATTTCTTTTCATTTGGAAATCAAGTTCCCAGAGTCGAGAGGAGGAGTGGAGAGGCACTGAATCCATGTTGCTTGAAGTCCAGTGTGAAGTTTACACAGTCAGTGATGATTTGGGGTGCCATCTGCTAGTGTTTCTCCACCGTGTTTTTTAAGTCCATCACAACACATTCATCTAACATAAAATTTGAGGCCACTTCATACTTCCTTCTGCTGACAAGTTTTATGGAGATGCTGATTTTATTTTTCCAGCAGGACTTGGCACCGGCCCACATTGCCAAAGCTACCAAAAGCTGGGTTGATGATCATGGTGTTAATAGGCTTGATTGGCCAGCAAAAATTCTGAGGTAATTGTCTGAGTTATGAGTGGCACAAATAGATTTGGAATGGATTAGATAGCTTCTTTTTCTTAATAAATGAAAACATTGTTTTAAAAGTTTTTTCTTAGTTTTTTAATTTAACTTTTCTTGATTGAGAAGATCTCAAGGTGACAAAAAAGCCCAAAACAGAAGAAATAAGGGGCCATACACTTTTTATCGGCACTGTAGTAGCAACACATGGTGCTGGGTAGTAGACTCTTTTCAGCACCCATAGACTACATCATGAGGGAGGTATGTAGTTTTCTGTAGCGCAGTCCTCCTCTGACCTTTATCCTGCAGTATAATTTTCAAAGGAAGACCCTTCCAGGTGTTAATTCTTCAGAAATCACTCTCCCCATGAATCAAGAGTGTACTGCAAACCCCTCCGTGCTGCAGGGAAAACTAAGAGGACAAAAAAAGTGGCATTTAGGGGGATTAAGTCACAGCATGTGGCTAAGACAAAGATTTCATATTCCATGACAGTCTGTCAATTTGCTTGCTTTGCTGTAGTGGTGTCAACATGAAAGTCTCCATTCCAGCATCGAAACCTGTCAGCATAAACAGTCTACCAAAACTAAAAGGTATAACCTGTTTACCTATTTATTTTTTTGTGTAACTGGAATTTTGATATTTGGGAAGGTATGAAGGTAATTAATGTGTTCCCTTCTAAAGTTTTATCTTCCCTCTTTACTTTCCAGGTGGAAATAATGAAAATATTAACATTACTCCTGCTGGTTATTACTACTAAGATGCATGGCAAGCACTAGATGGCACCACAGTTCACCAGTTTAACAACGCTACAGCAATAAACCAGTGTCTGACAGGGAAGGTGCTCCGCCTGTATGGGGACTCCACCATCAGGCAGTGGTTTGAATATTTAATCTCAACAACACCAGGTGGACCCACAGAAGAAATGTCTAGCAACAGATGAAATTGGTTCATGCTGCAGTCTAATCTGTTCTTTCCACTACTTTCAGATCTTAAAAAGTTTGACTTGAAAACTTCACAGCAAACAGGCCCTTTCCTGGCCTTGGATTATAAAAACAACATCTTAGTGACGTTCCAGTGCCATGGTCCTCCCATTCGTTTCACTAACTTGTTAGTCAGTCAGATGAATTATATTACCAGTGAACTGAAAAGAGTGGTTGGAGGCACCAACACTGTTGTAGTTATTGGCGTCTGGTCTCACTTCAGTACTTTCCCTGTTGAGGTCTACATCCAACGTCTGCTGAACATAAGGAGGGCAGTGGTGCGGTTGTTGACAAGAGCTCCAGGTACACTGGTCATCATCAGGACCGCTAATCCAAAAGCATTGACAGTCTATGAGACACTGACCAACAGCGACTGGTATTCCCTGCAACGTGATAAGGTCCTCAGGGCAATATTCAAAGGGGTGAATGTCCGACTGGTGGATGCCTGGGAGATGACCCAGGCCCACCACCTGCCAAACAGCCTCCACCCACAGCCTCCCATTATAAAGAATATGATTGATGTTGTTTTGTCCCACATATGTCCCCCTGCTGAGAGTTTTAAAGGTGCAACAAAAAAAAATAGAAAAAAAAAATATTGAGAAACAGTTTAGGACTGCATAAAAAGGCAACTACATGGTCAAAGTCTTTTTACAGGATGATCTCTAACACAAAAGAAATGCCAACCAACAGTTCAGATGATGGAATAAATCTTAACAAAACAGAAGGAGATTAAGTTAATTTAATGCCGGCATGATGTTTAAGGAATAACATAAGTGTTTTAAATTTGAAAGACCTCCCCATATTAAGAATTCAAACAACCAACATCAGTTTTTGAATGAAACTTGATGTTGGTCATAGTCCAACCAAGGTATTGCATGGGAGGTACATGGTACTTGATTCCAGTCCAGTTTCTTTTCATTTTTCACAGAAGTCTAAAAGTATTTTTTTAAAAATAAAATCTACTCTTCATAGGCAGAACACTATGATTATAGACATTTTTATCTTGTTTACTGTATGTCACTGTCTAGCTAAGTTTAAGTAGAGAAAGCAGTTTTCAGCATAAATGGATGGTTTGAAAGAAGCCTTAGAAAATATAACAGTTCCTGAAACAACCATTCAAGATTGATATCTGGACTTGTTTGCTGCAGAAATTTTCTTTTTTTTGTAAAAATAAATAATGTTGCTCATTATACTGTAACAAGTCAAATGTAAAGCTTCAAAATGATAATCCAGAAATGATCAATGAGCCATGATCCTGTGGTACATGCTTCTTGTCTTAAAATAATCATTGGAACTTGACTTCTTTTGAAGAAATATTAGCTTTATTCTACACTGCTTTGTTTGTACATTTTATTGTATTTGTCAAACTGGGAAATCATTCACACCCATCATGGTGTCCTGAAAAGTAAGAGAATTTATTGAAGGGGTTGCTATATTGAGAAGCTTGGCAGTGAAGGTCCTCTTAAGATGTTCTGTGTTAGTATTTATTTCTGTACATTTTCTTTTACACATGCAGATTTAGGAATTTTTTGGTAGTATTTCTTTATGATTAGGTAATGCTCTCTTATGTTTGTAAAAGAATTATTTATAATACTTACCTATTTTTGTGAGATGCAATTTAACTGATTGGTGCAAAGAATTGGTTGGCTGTGGGAGAAAACAGTTTATGGATTAACACAAGTAAGCTGAGAAATCCACCAGTGGGCTGAAAAACAAACTGGTATTTATCATTACAGAAAACATGTTTGTACTTAGCTACAATTCTCAGGTTAAATATTATTTTGTACTTATAATTTGTTGTCTGAAAGTGGTTTCCTTGATGTTTTGACTGATGTTGTTTGTGTATCTTTTCTTCCCCCTTGTTTCTTAGGCTAATTAGTGCTCACATACCCCTGTGTGTTCATGGTTAGATTAGAATAGTTATGTGTTGTTACCCATAGTTGTGTTTTGTTTAGTTTACCTGACTTTCTTTTGGGTTTATTTTGTGGATGTTTCAGATTACTTACTTGTGAATGAACTTTTGTTGACGTTTTTTCTTTTTCTTGGAAGAATGTTTCAGACTACCTGATGCCGTGATACTAGCAAGGTGTATTTATTTAAATGTCCAGTGAATGTAAGCTGATAAATAATGAATAAGTCTATGGGTATAAAATGAACTGTTTATGGATACATGAACAGTTTGTTGTTTATTAAAATATACCCACATACATGAAAGCTAAACCAAGAATCACTTTAGTTATGATCTGCTACACTAAGGTCGAAATATGGTTCTTAGCTAATGAAAGGGGAGGGGGTGGTGCACATAGCTTTCAGTGTAATTTAATGAACATTTTTACATAATAAAATTACAATGATAAACTTTGAACTTTTTTTACAGACTACTGAGTTTTTGTTTATTTGATTAAATCTGTGATATACTTTTATACTCTTTATAATAGTGATGTCAACGTGAAGGTCTCCATTCCAGTTTTAGGACATGCACACATCCAAGGTATAATATGTTTACGAAAAGCTCCATAATGTGAGGACTGCTGGACAGATAAATCAGGCATTGCATAAGAAGGTATGCCATAAATTAACAGAGTTAAGTGAACTCATCTGTCAGCAGATCACCATGTGTATACCTATTTATTAGTGAATCTGTCCTTAAAGAGTTTTAATCTGCAATAAGAACATATTCATTTCTGCCTAATTCTACATCTTTTCTTCTTCCAGTTTTGAATCAAATGGATTACTTTTAAAGATCAGGTAAAGTTATGTGATGGTTTATTGGAGATACCTATGGTTGCAGACATCCATTCTGGTGACTAAATTAAACATCTTCTCCAATCTGTGAATTAAAATGGTTAACCACAAACATTCTGAGCATAGTGCATTCTTTATACAAGAAAATAAGTTACTCAACAAAATGAACATGTAATTTGTATAAGTAGTGTTACAAGAGTGTTAAATGTAGCTCAGAAACAATTAGGCATGAAGCCAATATTTGTTTTTGTCTTTTTGTTTATTTAAAGCTTAACTTCCCTTGGGACTCTCCTGGTGAAATGAAAAATACTGTCAAACGAACAAAAATACTGTCAAGTACTGCTTGATGATCACTAGAAGGCACCACAGCTCACCATTTTAACACAGACAATACAAAGGAAAAGAGCTGAATATAAAATAATGGAAAATTTCACACCTGCAGCTGTGATCATAAATTAACAGGTGCGCTCATCATGGCCATAAATGTCAAGTTAATTACAGATATTTTACGACTTATTTGAACTTTTCAGGGTGTAGTGATCACACAAAAATACGTCGACTGTTGTTATAAAGTCCATAGGTTTGCAGCCAACCCAGACACTCCCACCGGCAGATTTTTTCACTTAAGTGAAACTAATGGCACTAGTACTCAAAACAGAAAGAGCAGCACAAAACCGTGTAGGGTTGGTAACCAATACACACACACACACACACACACACACACACACTCCTGATCAAAATTTAAAAATGGCAAGAATTCACATTTTACGCTGTTGGATCCTAAAAAGGTTCTAAGTTGAGCTTCAAAATCGAAAAAGAAGAAATGGGAGTGAGAACCCCCCAAAAATGAGGGTCACCTGCGTGGAAGATGGCTGAGAGGGTCACAACTGAAGCTGAAGCTTGTTCTACTGTGTATGCTTCAAATTTTCCCAGAGGGAGGTGCACAATCTCACTCTCGTTCTGCTGCTTTGCTTATTTGACTGCATGTGTAATTACTTTGTGTATTGTCCCATAAAGTAGATATACAATGGCCTGTGACAATGTTTGTTTTTCTGAAAACAAGGAAGCTATCCAGAAAGCTGAAGTTTGACAAGACATTTCATTTGAGTGAGGAGAAAAATACTGATTGATTCACTAAATTTACCTCGAGCCATGTTGAACATCAAAATGCAATACTTTTCCAGTACTTGTTTAATGACACTGTGGTTAATATTTAAGTACAAAACAGCTGGGTTATTCTATTCATTTTCCCGTCACTGTTCTGTTTAGGAACTGTCGGGAGAAATGAGAAATAGGAGAAACAACCAAATGAAGTGAAGCTTTCACCTGCCAGTCTAAACAGCTTAAAAGTTTTCGGATTAAATTCATCATTGTTCACCACTGAGCAACAAAGAAAACGAAGAAAAAAAGTTTTCAGAAACCACAGCAGCCGATCTTTAAATGTTTATTCAAGAACAGTTTGAAATGTCAAAGAAATTCACGAGGTAATTTATGAGATTTTATCAGAGTTTTACAAAGATACTGAATGAAAATATCTCCACTTTTATATAATTGCTGTTATTTTGGAGGAAGAGGGCAGATTTCTTATCCAGGCTTTGACTGATAATTTGTCTCACATGTCAGCTCCAGCAGAGAGAAGACCTATTTGGAAGATGACTGAAACTGTCCCAGCTAAAGTGATACTCAACCTCAGATTCTGTGCAGGACAAATTTACATAGAGGATGAAGCATTATCTATAGAGCTGCTGCTCCGCATAGTTTTGTCGGGTGAGACAACACAAATTTAAGGCTTTCTAAATTCCACCTAATGGGCTAGAAAACTGAAAATACCTGCTCCACCTGCTTTTGTTACACTCGCGCGTAGGTGTCATATTAGTGACAACACTATTCCAGATTCTATTTTCTAAAATTTCCATTTTTATTACTTTATGGACATTGAAAGACAACACAGCTGGGTTTTATTATCCATAAGCTTCCAACAAATATTGAAACAGCACAGTGGTGATAACTGCTCTTGATAGGGCAATGTCATTATTATCTGACATGGACACACCTTGATCAGCTGAAGAATTTACATTCTCTCATGCAGATTTTTGACATGGAGTCTGGAAAATCTGGAATTAAACACTCAGCTCTCTAAACATCTTAATAGTAGGAAATTAAACAAAAAACTTCAGAACATCAAAAAGCTTAAAAGGTTCTTTTTGAAAATAACACATAGAAAGATGATTCCAGGCGGGCTCACAGGAAAGCAGTCAGTAGATTCAAAGAGGGAGCAATGGGAAGGCTTCAGCAAAAGATGGCTGGAGAGAGAAAGCAGGCTGCTGGAGTCCACGGAATGAGCATAAAACAATGTAATAGGTTTCTCCCAAGAAGAGGCAACCTGGAGAAGCGTCATGAACTGAGGTAATGTTTGACAACAAGAAGGTAAAACCAATCTGGCAACTGCTGTTCCTGACGAGCTTTGTTGTTGGAAAGACAGCCCTTCTCTGTCACACCCTGAAAGGAGAGAGAGGGAAGGAGAGACAGACACACACCGATCTGCACACAGCTCTGTGGATTTGACAAAATGAGGACGACAATGGAAAGAAAAGCAAAGGTAAACCAAAAAAAGAGCAGAAAAGTTACATTATTCTTAACTTTACTTGTCTGTTTTTTGACAAACAAAGCCACTCATCTAAGACTTTTAAAATCTTTACTTTTGGTATAAAGCTAATTTGTTGTACACTTTAACCTTGAGAATGTTTTCTGTCATGCTCTCCCCCACCCCCTCCCACGGTACATGCATTCTTCACACCTTTTCCTGAATTAAAATTGAGAATGTGATAATATTAACTCATTCATCTGTTCAGCCCACTGGTACCAGCATTCTGTTTGCAATCACCTGATTATTTAGACAGCTTAAAGAATCGGACCTTTAAGCTGTCTAAATAATCACAGCTTATAGGAGAGGGGGTGTTATGTATTTTCAAAGCACATCGTGCCATTTTATACGGCAATCAAGCAGGGACCGACAGCCTTTAACTCAGCCAGCCCACAAAATTGATATGTGGAAAGTAAATCAGCGCCTTGCACAGGTTTTACAAGACTTTACTCCAGACTCACTACAATACACCGATGTTGATGAATGTATACGGGTCCTTCATTGGACTTACGATTGTTTACAGTTTACATTCATACTCTGACTGGGGGGGTTCAAATCATAAATAAAACACAAAAAATTGTCTGTTAAAAAAAAGGTACTGAATACATGCACTCTTCACACCAACTGAGACTGGAGTATAAGGAACCGTTTCAATTTTTCTGCTTTTGTCTTTTCATGCAGATTGAGATCCAGTCGCCCCTGCAAAATGAAGACCGTGCTTCCAGGAACAGATACCCTATGAAGTATTGCTACATCCTTTTATTTATGGGTTTGTCTGTGATATTGTTCATGCTGTACAACATGGACTTCAGTGATTACAGGAGCTGTATATTAGATGGGGTAAGGATTTGATATCGGTTACTAATTAGTTCCAATTGTATAAGCACCATTCTTGCAGCCCTAAAACTTTATTTATTGACTTTATTACATTTTTTGATTTATTATATATATATATATATATATATATATATATATATATATATATATATATATATATTTTTTTTTTTTTTTTTTTTGATTTGCACACTTCCAAATCATCTCAGTTTTATCTTTCTGACTTTTTTCTAACTAACTAGTCTTGGTAATCTGTCTAATACTAATACTGTTTGGTCACTCCTGGTGAAAATATTAGCACTTTCACCTCTCACTTTTAACCCCTCTTGCTGTCTTCTTCTTTGTGTCACTGTTTCCAAACCGTGCACCATAACAGGCCTGAGATCCTGGAAACCTTTGCTGTTACCCTTGGAGCAAATCTTCTGATTTACTGTTCCACTGGACTGTAAAGACTGACTTTAATTCTTCTTCTTTCTGTTCTATCATACCTCAATTTATGTGACAAGGTATTAGATTAAGGGTGTGGACAGTTTTGCAACTATGCTATTGTAGCATTCATATTCATACATTTTTCAAGATACATGTCATATTAAAGGAGGAAGATGTATTTGAACTGATCTGTTGTGTTTTTATTTCACAGAAACCTTGCATTTTAAAAGAGGTGTGTACACATTTTCTATCCACTTTGCATTTTCATCAAAATGTATCTATTGTATTTTAAACTAAAAAGGAAAAAGCACAGGCGATAGATCAAACTGCATTTAGGATCACACAGTGATAATGACCAAGAAAAAAGTATCATATGCACTTTTCAAAAACAGGTAAAGCTCAAAGCGTCAATTTAAAAATGCCTAATTTTTTTCTAGCTTTATAGTTAATTCAGAATTTGTGAAAATTGAAATGGTTTGGTAATAGTTTTAAATCTTAGCTTAAAATCAACTTTAAACTTTGACTTTTTTTCCCCCTGTTATCTAAAATAAGTGATTTAGATTCTTTCCACAAAAAAATAAATTTGTCTTCAGCAAACAATGTAAATTGAACCAGTTTAGACAATTTTTGAATATTTTTTTAATGTAAAAAAAGAAATCGGTCCCAGTACAGAATCTCTAATAAAGATCTATAATAAAACTTTCAATAACTGCATGGTTTGTAGTTTTTTAACGCACTAACATCTATTCACCAAATAACTCTTTAATCAAGACAGTCCTACCTTTCCCATTCCTTTGCAGGTTTCTTAGCAATAAATTATCACCAAACCATTGACCAAAAACACTGATTTCCAAATAAATCTACACAATATTCTTTTTTTATTTATAAAATGTATTTGTTGTTGAGTCGTTCTTTCTGCTTTGAATCCAAGCAGTTAATGAAACAAACTCTGTTGCATTGCTGGACTTAACTTTCTGGGGTACACACCTGCCATGAGTTATGCTAGATCTGGCTAAAATTTAGCTTTCTGAGTTGGATTTTCCAAACTTTTCCACATTAGCATCCTAAAGCAATACGTTTCGGTGAGGTTACAAAGAATCAGGAGGGGATTAAGTTTTTTTCAAACAGGATTTTTCTCTAAAATTTACTGAGGAACGAAGTGGAAATATTAAATTGTTAAAAAGATAAAACCGTAAAACAATGTACTAAACACTTGGCTTTCAGATGGACAGGAGTGGAACGTCCTCATGAAAAACATTTGGGGAAACTGAACAGAATTTACCCTCATGACAACAGTATATGGAATGTCATATGAAAAGTTATTGCTGTGGGCTTCCTTATCAGATGAATTTTGTAACATTCTAAAGTAGCCAGTATTTTGCAGTGAAACTGTGATTGTAGGGCACTTAACTCATCTGATCTCTAAATTTTCTTCTAGTCTAAGATAAAACATGCCACTGTGACTCAAATGACCAACATGGTACCTACCAACATGACTCCAACACCTACCACCATCTCTCCGATACGTCCCACTGAGCCAACCAGTGTGTGCTCCTTCCATTCTGCAGCACCCGAAAATGCTGCAGAGGTAAACTTTTTAAAGGAGTCCATTGCCTGGCCTGAAACACCATCTGTACCATCAAACTTTTCCCTGAATGACACCAGTGATCCAGCTCACAGCACTTTTACCATTCTCCCACGGAACGGAGGGGGAAGTTGGCACGTAGGGGATCAACTCGAGGTTTTGATAAAAATCTCTGACTTCCATGGACGCCCCAAGAAGACTGGGGGAGACTTATTATATGCTCGGCTGCACAACCGTACTCTATTTGCAGGTGTGGCAGGCAAAATATTTGATCATCGCAATGGTTCCTACACTGCTGTGTTCTCTTTATCCTGGGAAGGAAGTGCACAAGTTGAGGTAAGACTCATAGTTGTCATGACAAATGCTGCAGCTGTGTCTTAGCTATGGCCTCCTCTGTCACTTAAGCTTTAGTTTCTCCATTGGAAACACAGTATACAACTTTAAATAAGAAATGAGCCAAACTCAAATGTGAAAATTTGAAAGTATGATTTCTAATCATAAACATCAACACCAGATGTGTTTTTTTCATCAACAAAGGGTTAAATTACGATTTTGCTGTGAAAAAATATTTTCTCCATTACAAATTGTTTCTGTTTATGCTTTTTGCAACTCTAGTCAATGAATGGCTTATAAAATAATCAGTATCTGTAACAACTGAAAAGCTTAATGATAATATTTGTGTGAAGAATGATACCAAGTCAAGTTTATTTGTATAGCACATTTCAGCAGCAAGGCAGTTCAAAGTGCTTTACATCATATCAGTATCATATTATTTCGCAGAAATATATTTGTTTGAAGGGCAAATTCTCTGTCAGGCAACCTGTATTACAATCTTGCTTACATCAATGAGAGAAGCATATTAGGAAAATATATTTATTATCACAGTCACAATATTAAATTGGAAATTGAATGATCATATTGGATCTAATTCCTTACAGAAGCAAAATTAACCTATTAATAGCTATTCTAGTATAATTCAACACACAACTGAGTTAACAAAACATTATGGCTCGCTGGCTCTATTATTTCTGGCTGTAAGGATCATCATCCTTGGCTTCACAGTTGCTATGTGTTCCCGGTGAGGTTATTCTAAGACTTTAAGGCTGTTGTTTCATGCATTCCTTGTATGTGTCCACACATACAAGGAATGTGACTTTTGTTCCACTTAGTTTTTTTTTTCTTGTAAATATATATGCATACACATCTTTTTACAAAAGATGAAGACAAGAGACTGTTAGGTGCTCATTAGAGTGACAGCCTTGGGGAAAAACTGTCTCTGTGGAAAATAATTTTTTGCAAAAATAGCTCTGTAGCGCTGACCTAAAGATAAAAGTCTGAGCAGTTTATGTCCAGGATGTGTGGGGTCTGCACAGATGTTGGCTGCCCTTTTCCTGACCCTAGAAGAGAGGGTGTTCTCCAGAGGTCCACCATCATCTCCACAGTCTTGACCAGGATTAGCTCCAGATTGTTCTGACCACACAGATGAACAAGTTGATCCAAGTCCTGTTTGTGTGCAGACTCATCACTGTCCTGGATCAGACCAGTAAACAGTGGTGTCATCTTCAAATGTCAGGAGATTCACAGACACAACCGCTGAGGTGGTGTCATTTGTGAACAGACAGAAGAGGAGTGGGGAGAGAACACAACCCTGAGGGACACCAGTGCTGATGGTTCTTGTGTGAGAGAAGATGCTCTCCAGTCTCACCTTCTGCTGCCGATCAGTTAGGAAGCTGCTGATCCACAGAGTTGATGGTGTTGAAGGCTGAGCTGAAGTAAAACAGGATCCTGGCATAGGTTCCTGGATAGTCAGCAAGGTGCAGGATTTGTAGTCCCTGGTTGACAGCATCATTTGCCCTTTAGGCAAACTTCAGGTTGGTTTGGAAGGCTTTATTCAATTAGTACATTAAAAATGAACTTTTCTTATCTCATGGTTATTCAAAATTAATTTGGTGATCTGAAATAGTTACTTTAAGCAAAGCACAAACAGAAGAAATCCATAAGGATGCAAAACACTTTTTCACAGCCCTGAACATATGATATGAAAAATTTATACTTTGCACCATTGCTGATATTTGGTTAAATGTCTCTTGACAACTTCTGATGTTATTGTCATTAGTGATGCTAGATCATGCTTTTCAAGCCTTTAGTATAAAACAATATCATCTGTTCCTAAAAGGTGTCCTTGGTTCACCCCAGTGAGGCGATCACAGTCTTGACAAAAGTGACCCAAGAGTATCCTGACAGAGCATATTTTCTAAGCGTCTTTCGCTTAGGCTCCATCAGCGAAACTGTTAAATGCAATGTGTGCCTCAAGGCTCCCATTGAGAAGCTGTGCAACTACACTGACATCCACACAGGTGAGCCCTGGTTCTGCTACAAGCCAAATGAACTGAACTGTGACAACAGGATCACCCATTCCAAAGGAGGATTCAGATTCTCAGCAAAATCCAGGGAAAGTCAGCTCTTTCAACGGTAAGTGGAATGCAAGGTTTATACTCAACCATCCTGGTCTTGTTCTGCAGCACCCTTTTCAAATTGGTAAACGCATTCCTTCCCTCTTCATCATGTCAGTTTCTTTCAGAATTTGTGTTACAGTTGTATTTAGTACATGCAACACGTTTCAAGTAAACTGTCTTTTGCCAGTGTTTCAGTTTCTGGTGTCTCATTGGGTGTGATTCTGACTCCAATTAATTTTGTTTGCACGCCGCCCATCTGTAGATGGGAGTCTGTTACTCCCATCTGTAGAAACCCCACAGTACTGGATTTGTTAAAGAGTTTTTATGAGTTCTTTTTTATGTTTTTCTATGTCCATGTGAGCTACAAGAGCTCTGCCAACTTTTTAAGACACAGCATTATATGTGCCAGGTTACCTCACCAGTGCACTCCAAATCCCATGTGTCCTGACTAGGACAGCAAGAGAGGCATTTCTTTTCCTGTTCATCTGTAAAGTCAAATCAAGTCAAGTTTGTTTGCATAGTACAATTCAGCAGCATGGCAGTTCAAAGTGCTTTACATCGTAAAAACATCAGTCAAGTATGCATCAAAATCATCAAACAAGTATACCGCAAAATCATCAAAATCATCAAGCAAGCATACATCAAAATCATTGAGCAAATATCAAGAAAATATAATGTGAAAACATTGATCAGTGTTCCACTTACTGCTAATCAAAGGCAGCTGTAAACAGGTGGGTTTCTAGCCTTGATTTAAAGGAACTCAGTGTTTTGCCTGTTTTGCAGTTTTTTGGAAGTTTGTTCCAGATTTGGTGCATAAAAACTGAAGGCTGCTTCTCCATGTTTGGTTCTGGTTCTAGGGATGCAGAGTAGACTAGAATCAGAAGACCTCAGTGGTCTGGAAGGTTGATAAAATGACCACAGGTCTTTAATATATTTTGGTGCTAAGTCATTCAGTGATTTATAAACTAGCAGAAGTATTTCAAAGTCTGTTCTCTGGGCTACAAGGAGCCAGTGGAAGGACTTTAAAACTGGGAAGATGTTCTATATTTTCCTGGTCTTAGTGAGAACATGAGCAGTAGGGTTCTGGGTCAGCTGCAGCTGTCTGATTGACTTTTTAAGCAAACCTGTGAAGACACTGTTGCAGTAATCAATGTGACTAAAGATAAACACATGGAAGAGTTTCTCTAGCTCTTGTTGAGACATTAGTTCTTTAATGCTGGAAATGTTCTACAGGTGATAGAAGGCTGACTTTGTAATTGTCTTTATGTGTCTCTGAAGGTTCAGGTCTGAGTCCATCACCACTGTTAAGCTACACTAAACAGCAATAGCAGCAAGCAAACCCCTCTAAGGAACAGTGAATTAGAAACATTTAGATAATTTTATCAACAAGGGGACAGAAAAGTGGTATTTACTAGGACTACAACACAGAGAGTGGCTAAGACATTATAATGCATTTTCTATGACAGTCTATCGTTTGCTTATCTTTGCTGTAGTGGTATCAACATGAAAGTCTCCATTCCAGCATCAGGACCTGCCAGCATCAACGTTTTACCAAAACTAAAAGGTAAAACTCATTGCTTACCTATTTATAAGACAGAAAAGGTTGACCAGCTATAAGGTGTAATTATTAAAACAGTTTCTTTTCTTTCAATGTAACTGTGAAATTTTAATGTCTGTGAAGGTTTGATGATGACTAATGTGAGCTCCTCTATTAAGAGTCACAAAATGGGATTTCAAAAAGACATTAACTTGTCTCTTTCTTCCTGCCACAATTAAACTGGAAGAGAGACAATCATGGCAGGAAACACATACTCATGCTCATCATTCCATCGGTTCGATAGAGTACAGTTCCCAGCAAAAGGTTTAAGGGACTCTGGTTGAGAAGCACAAATTTCCTTGATCAAGTTGAGCCACAATCTTTGAGACCATATTTTAAGCAGTACATTGAGTCTGGAGACAGAGCTCTTCATGAAGTGACTTAGTTTTATACAATCAGCCTCCCTCAACCTGGATCACATGCTGACAGAAGATAGGAATTGAAATGACAGTAAACTACTTCCGATCAGAGGCTTCTCAAACAACCAGATTCCAAGTGTAAAATCCATTGTCCTGGTAAAATGGTGCTATTCCAGTGAGATCCAAGATTTGTAGATGAAGCAGGAAGAGGCTTTTGTCAGAACCAAGGCAACTACATTCGTCAAAACTACATGTAGGATTCAGCCATGGTAAATTGAAACTGTGGAGCAGTCTTTGAGCTGTTTATAGCCTGAAAGCTGTTACTCATGCAGAGATGTCAATGGCCACTGTCGTCTAATGGCAGATATAGATCAGCAGCTCTTTGCCAGTCCGTTCAACTAGAAGAAATCAACAATGATCCTTTGAATTTCTTCCATAAGGCTTGTTGGAGGGTTAGTACAGTCAGATGACACCAGAGTGCCAAGGCAACCAGGTTATTGACCACCAGACCTCTACTGTGATAAGACAGCTGAGGCACCACTCATTTCCATTTAGACGGTCTGGCAAGCACTCTTTCCATAAGACCTTCCCAGTTCTTTTTCTTGAACTATTGTGACCCTAGAAATACATTCAAAACTTTCATACTTTCCCTTCCCCACGTATGATTACCCGGTAGTTTTGGTTTAACTGTAATCATCTACAGTCCAACAAGTAATGTAATTTTCAAAGATTAACTTCATCCAGGGTCAAGATGTCTCCTGTATCTGACTGTGAATCTACAACAGAAGTACAGTCTCAATAAATGTTATGTTCCATATCATCTGCTGCAGCAGCAGGCTCAGTAACAGAAACCACTGTGATGAAAGCTACAGTGGACAGCCAGTATTTGCAAGGCTTAGGGCCAAATGGCTAAAATCAGCAAAAAAGAAAGAAAGAAAGTTTTAACTTCCCTTTTTACCTTACAGGTGGAACCAATGAAGCTGTGAAGACTAGTCCTGCTGGTTATTACTACCAGGGAGCATGGCAAGCAATAAATGGCACCACAGTCCGTCAGTTCAACAATGCCACAGCAAGAATCCAGTGTCTGAAAGGGAAAATGGTCCACTTATATGGAGACTCTACTGTCAGGCAATGGTTTGAATTTTTAATCTCAGCAACCCCAGGTAGACACCCGATAAAAATGTCTGGCAACAACTGAAACTGCTTCTTGCCGCACTCTAATCTGTTCTCTGCTATGATTTCAGATCTCAAGATGTTTGATCTTAAAAGTCCAGGGAAAGCAGGACCTTATATGGCCTTGAATTTTCAAAACAATATCTTACTGACGTACCGATGCCATGGCACTCCCATCCTTTACACTCCCATGCTGGCCAGTGAGACACGTCATATTGCCACTGAACTGAGAACTGTGGCTGGAGGCCCCAACACCGTTATAGTGATCAGCGTATGGGCACACTTCACCTCTTTCCCTATTGAGGTCTACATCCGACGTCTGCTAAACATACGGAGGGCGGTAGTACAGCTGTTGACCAGAGCTCCAGGTACATTAGTCATCATCAGGACTGCTAATCCCAAAGGGTCAGTACTCTCTGAGATATGGACCAGCAGTGACTGGTATGCCCTACAGCTTTATAAGGTCCTCATGGAAATATTCAAAGGTGTGAATGTCAAACTGGTGAATGCCTGGGAGATGGGCTTGGCCCATTATTTGCCACATAGCCTCCACCCACAGCCTCCTATAATAAAGAATATGGTGGATGTTGTTTTGTCCGACATATGTCCCCCTGCTTGAAGTTTTAAATGTGTAATAAAACTGTTGGAAAAAAAAGCCAATAGGACTGCATAAAAAGGCAGCTACTCTAGTTACAGCTTGATCTATAACATAAAAGAAATGTCAACCAACAATTCAGATGATATAGTAAAACATTAACAAAACCAAAGCAGATTAAGTTAATAATTAAGATTATATTTAACATAATTTTGAATAGACTCTTACCAAGGAGTTGAGGAATTCGATGTTGAGCTGAAAGCAGAGGCTTTGGAGAATTCTCTAAAGAACTGGACATTTCCAAAACATATTTGTACTTGGTTACAATGTTTAGGTTAAATATTATTTTTGCATTTATCGTTTGTTGACTTAAACTGGTTTACTTTGATGTATTTATTGCTGTTGCTTGTGTATGTATTCTCCCCACTTGTCAGTTATAGGCTTGTTGTTGTTTATATGTACCCTTGTACTTTCCTTTTTTAGATCAGAACAGTTATGTGTTGTTATCCATATCTGTGTTTTCTTGTGCATGTAGCTGTGTTTTGACCTCACTTGCTTTTGGGCTCATTTTGTGAACATTTCAGATCACTTTCCTTTCTTTTCACCATCAAAACCACTCTGCAAACCTTTTTGATATTTACACACCTCCCAGAGAACTGGCATAAAGACATCCTGACTGTCAGGTAAGTCTGCAATGTAAACAGATAATGTGGTAAGCTGGAAATTCCATTCCATCATGTTGATACTTGCTCCATCCAACAACACGGGGGAAACAAGAATATGTGACTTGAAAGGGTTTAATTAATCCGGTTTATTATTTCCTGTAAGCAATTACAATAAGAGAAGCACGTCATACAAAAAACATGAAGACAGTCGTCATGTTTCTCGGTTCTCAAACCCACATAAAAACACTAATATTCTCAATAAATTTAAGTCTCAATGTTTCTGTCATACTTTTTCATGTCCAGTTGCAATTTTGGATCTTGTTATATATATATTGCATGTTGTCTTTGTTTTTTTAAACACATTTTTAGTTAGTTTCCTCCTCAATAATGGATGGGAAGTTTTGATGTTTTGAAGCAGAGCCAGGATATGTCATTCCAAACACAGAAATTTCATGTAATTCCAAAAGTCACAAATGGTTTCAAGTGACGGTTAAATCCGAGTATTACAGCCCTTAAAAGCTTTAATAAAAAAAGCTGGAAGATTTTTTACAGTGATGAGCAAGAATGAAAACAATAGTACACAGAGCATGTGTGGGAGACGGGTATAAAAAATGTGTGTGAAGGGCACAGACTAATGAGGGGAGGAGCAGACGATGAGGGAGGCTCATAAAGGAAGCAACGAAAAAGGTAAGCCAAATAAAACAAATATATATGGGCATACCTTTAATTCTAATTTTGCTTCCTGAAACTCTAGAACATGAAAGGTCTGTCACCTAAGACTCATGCCTTTTTGAGACAACCAACTCCAGATAGCTAGTTTTGCTAAGTTTTGTACCTAAGGCCTTTTTTAGATGTATACTTACTCTTCAAAGTCGCTCGGAATGAATTTATAATGACTAATCCATGACATTATGTTTCTTTGTGGCATAAATCTGATGTGACACATGGCCTCTTTATATGAGCCACTCTTCAATGGGAAGAAAAGAAAACATTCAAGTTAGACAAGAAGTTGTTGATCATGATAAGTTAGACATGGTAAGGAAGATAAAAGAACGACTTAAAACTGCAAAGTCATACACTCTAGTTAAGACGGCAGATTTCCAACAAAAAGTCCAAAAGGGGACTGAGGCAAATTCACAGCAATCGTCTCTAAGGAGTTAAATATAGATCAGAATGCATCTATTTTCTTGCCAGACAAATGGGACCTAAATATAACTAACCCCTTTACCTTTGTGCTTTTGTTTTTAATGTAGAGCGAGATCCAGTCACCAATGATAATGGGAGGCCGAATTTGCAGAATCCGTTGCCCTCTGAATCATGGGTTTAGCATCATGTTCTTGGCTTTGTGCATTTTATGTTTCCTGCTATATAATGTGAATATCATTAATGAGAGGATCTGTAAATTAGTAGAGGTGAGTATTTGACGTGTGAAATTGTTAGCTCTAAATTATTTAGCAGCGTAGGCTAAAATAATATTTCTGATTCAGAAACATTTTTTCTCACAATCCTGTTGGAACATCTAGTTGATACCTTTATTTATTGATTTCATCAATGGTATTGGTGTTTAGGGTTTCTTCCTCTTCTCCTGACTGCCCCCTTCAGGGGTCTTTGCAATTACTTCCTCTATCGACATAAATGCATATTCCCATTCACTGCATTCAGAAACCCTTTTGTGTGATTTTTGTCTTTGTCCAGTACCTCTTAAGATTATTAGAAAAGTAATCAGTATTTTAGACTGAAACAGAATGTAATTTAAACTTTCCTTTTGTTAAAGAATAAAATGTCCTCCGTTGTGACTCAGATACATTCCACTGACCACCCCATGCCTGCCAGTGTCTGTTCCTTTGATTCACTCTCATCTGAAGACACCCTTGAGTTGAACTTGCTAAAGGACTCTATTGCCTGGCCTGAAACACCACCTTTACCAGATCACTTTTCTCTACACGACACCAGTGATCCAGCTCACAGCACTTTCACCGTTATCCCAAGCAGTGGAGAGGGAAGTTGGCACGTTGGGGATCAGATGGAGGTTTTGATAAAAATGTACGACTTCCATAGTCGCCCCAAGAAGACTGGTGGAGACTTCCTACTTGCTCGGCTGCACAACCCTACTCTGTTTGCTGGTGTAGCGGGCCAAGTGATAGATCATCATAATGGTTCCTACACTGCTGTATTCTCTTTACTCTGGGAAGGAAGTGCACAAGTTGACGTAAGACTAAAACCTATCATCTTAAGTGGGCTAATAATCTGTTTTAGCCAAGACATTTTTCTGTCCAAATCTATGATTACCTAGCCTTGTACTACCCTTTGTTTTGTACTGAGGATCTGACCACTCAGCTAGTGAGAAACGATTGCTTCCTTGAGGCGTGGACTCTGTTGAGGTTTTAAACTTTACCCAGTCACTAACGTTTGTCCGTGATGTATGTAATGCGCCAGTTCAGTGCTATGAAGCTTACTGGAAATTACCTGCACAGTAAACAACCATCCCCCACTGCAAAGAGAGGAGTGCCGAGCCAAACAAGATGGTTACTGATAATTCAATATTTGGAAGCGTGTCCAACACGGACTGAACGGCTTTGTTCACTTCCTCTGCTGCTATGGCTAAAACTGCAGGCTGACTCCAATTCTAAAACAGCGCAGAAGATCGACGTCATCGTTCACAACTTCTCCTTCTGTTCGCTGATTGGCCTGGTTGAAATTCTACTGGAGAATCCAAGTGACTAGGGGAAAGTCCAGACTAAGCTGTAAGTGAGATTTGAATAGAGCGGAATAGCACAGGAAGGCAATGGCCAGGCTAATGATTACCTGGCAAGCAGACTATAGTTTATGTGACTATAAGTTTATGTCTCTGACCAAATTGTCATCTGCACAGGAGCAACACAGGGGAATGCACTCTCAATCATTGCATCTTGAATGTGAAACGAAGCAAAGGAAATGATTAAAGTTTTCAGGAGAAGATGGGGAGGTTTTGAAAGAACAAAATATATTGGTGCTTGTTTAGACAACAGATCATACTCGAGATGCAAAAGTGGTCAGAGCAGATTGTATTTCATGATAAAGCAAAGATCCTTTCTCTGTTTTCCACCAGATGATGTATATCTTGTTTAAGTCAGCGTTTGGAAGTGATATCTCCTCTGGCATCATATGTTAGGTTAGGTTAGGGTAGCAGCATCAGAGCCAGTAACTTAAAGATCAGAGCAGGAAGGCTGTCTGTTCTGGGATGTGCTTTGAGGCCTCCAGAGATGATTGTGCCAAAGAAGAGTGCTTTGTCAAATGACATCCCTGAGAATTCTCTCAAGAACTGAAATACAACAACAGAGTCAAATGAATCTACAAAGCTGTTGTAATACACAATGCAACTGAAGCTCCTTCATGTCCACACACATCACCATCTACAATGATTCCTAAAGAAGCTTGGGTAGCTTGAGTTAAACCATTACATTTACCATTGAGAAAATAACGTATTCCTGAAAAAACTGAGATAAATGCCAATTCTGGATGAGAATTTAGACCTACCTAAAACAGAACGTATTTATTAGACTATTGAGTCTAGACCTCTTTTCATGTAATTTCATGCCATGTGTGAGAATTCTTGTTTTTTTTTTAAAGGTGATCCTGGTTCACCCCAGTGAGGCTATCACTGTGCTGGACAGACTGACCCAAGAACAGCCTGACAGAATTTACTTTCAAAGCATCTTTCGCTCAGGCTCCGTCAAGGAAACTATGACATGCAATGTATGTCTTAAGGCACCTCAGCACAGGTTGTGCAACTACACAGACCTTCAGACATCTGAGCCCTGGTTCTGCTACAAGCCAAATAATCTGAGCTGTGACACCAGGATCACCCATGCCGAAGGAGGTTTTAGACAAAACCTAAAACCCAATGAAGAGAATCTCTTTAAAAGGTAATTGTAACACCATTTATACTCATCTTGTTTATACTCATTCCATGAAGATATGCAACAATACATGCCACTCACATGGATGCAGCCCTTTATATTAGCTGAGCATTTCAAATCTAAGGGTAAATCACACAAGCTCCGTAGAATCAAACTTTTTTGTCCTCCAAACTTCTGAAGTGCTTGGTATTACTCAGAGATTTTCGTTGAAATTAAATCTGAGCAAGACAAAGTAACCTTTGGGGAAGTTTAAATAACTGTTATTTTAATACTTAACAGTACTTAACATGACATCAGATACATGTTACCTTGCATCGCTAGTCTTCTGTTACTAAGTTTCTGGCTTTGTTCTCTGGGGCTGATCAATGGCTAACTCATTAACCTAAACAAAATAGACTTGTGCAACAGTGGGTTTGGTTTATCTGTAAATACCTATTAATAATAAAGTTATTGTTTAATGAATATCTGGCAGGTGTGGTTTGGCATTAAATAACAATAAATGAAGTATTTAGAGTGGATTCAACCAGCCCTGCCTAGTTCACATTAATCACACTCCAGTTTGTTTGCCTCAAAAGTTTGGTGTGTTTGGGGAGGTGTGTAAGCACAATCGAACCCTGAACCCTGAACCAAAAAAGTGAACTCTGGTCCACCACCAAACCCAAATCTCTCTTTAGCTGAAGTGAACTCTGGTGCAGTTCAAATGCATATGTGAATACCAAGCAGACCAGATACCTCTCCAAAAGTAGGACGCAGACTACAGCGCTGGGTATTCTGGGTAAATACAACCAAAACAAACGTGCTTGCGTAGCACTGCCAGGAGAAATGGCTTGTGGTCTTTTGCCAAAAACAAAACTACTAAAACAATTAATCTGAAGCCACTTCATTTTTGTTTACATTTCGTGAAGGAGGAAGTGTCTTCTTCAGAGGTTTTTGTGCCATTTTCTTTAGTGGTGCAGCGTCACTGCAGGTGAGAGGGTAAACAGGTTGCTCAAAGGGTTTGGTTTTGTTTGACAGAGTGCAGTGTGAAAGCAAATCGCACCAGCTGAAAATGTAACAAATATTATAAGCTTGGTCTCCAATCGAACTGAGTGTACCAGACTATCAGATGTAAAAACACCCGAAGTTTGCACACTGGCATTCTCAAATAGCAGGCACTGCACACATACAGAATAAACACAGACATCTTCTTGTCAAAAGAAACAGAATTTATTCACCAAAATACACCCATTTCCAGTTCAAATACTCCAGTCAAAAAAATCCCTAGGCTAATAACACTCAAGTAAACTAAGCAAAATGAAAATAATACAAACCAGTAAACTACCAAAATAAAAATTTATATTTAATTTCTTTACTCTGTGATGTTATGAAATCAAAGTCAAATTCCCTGTTTGTTGGAACAAATATGGCCAATGAAGCTGACACTAACTACAAAGTTCACAGTGTTATGGGGGTACTGTATGCCCATCTGCCATGTTAAAGACACAGATAATTATTTTACTAACGGTACAGAAAAGCGGCACTTAATAAGAAAACATCATATAATATAGGTAAGATACAGAAGATTTTCTTTTTCATGACTTTATATCATACATTTCCTATGCTTTGTTGTAGTGGGGTCAACATGAAAGTTTCCATTCCGGCATCAGGACCTTCCAAAATCAACATTTTACCAAAACTAGATGGTGAGATCCAACTTTTACCACAGTTATGATTTTTTAAAGAAAATGTCTCATTAAAATGTATTCTCTTTAGTTGTTTGACATAGGTTCTAATTGAATTATGTTGGACTGATGTGACTTGAACTACATTGAAATGCATATATTTACATTTTTATTTGACATGTGTTTGGGGTTTTTTTTTTTTTTTTTGTAACACCTGATGACCTATGATCTATAATTACTGGAGAACAGCTGTTTTCTGAAAAACTAAACATACATTCATAATACACAATCACAAAAGTAAATGTATTATTTTTTTATTTTATTTTAAATGAGTCTTTACCAATTTGTTTTTTATATAAATGCAGGAAAGTTTAATATTCATTAAGGTGTCCCAATAAAATCAATGGCAATCCTGATGATTATTACAACAAATTCAAATCTGATCCAGACTGTTTCATAATCCCTTGTATAAATTGAAACGGTAAAATACAGGACCAGGAAGGAAGGAAGGAAGGAAGAATATTATGAATAAGGAAGGAAGAAAGAAAGAGTTTGAGTTTAAAATTACCTTTATTACACACTCCAAAAACTCAATAAAACAACAAAAACATTAAATAATAATAATAAAAAAAAAATCAAAAAGCAAAAACTAAAGATGCTTCATCCACTGAACACAAAACATCATTAATACCCCACTTACTTACAAACACATTGATATTCTTTGTCAACTTATAAAACTCAAATTCCACACGAATACGAGCAACTACCAGTCTCTGAAATAAAACACAAGCGTCTTCTGTTGGATGTCCATTAATTTTGTTCTTTCTTGATATCCATATTGCTAGTTTTGCCATCCCAGAAATGAAATTTAAAAGTATATGAATAGATTTCTTTCTTGCACAATACCGTGGACCATAAATAAAAATACAGTTAGAAAACTGTACACCAAAACCACCAAACAGATGATCTAAAAGAACAAAGAGAGGATTCAATCTTGAACATTCAATAAATAAGTGATACAAAGTTTCTTCCTGCAAACAATAAGGACAAGTAACACTGATGTCAGGATTAAGGTGTGCCAGATACCTGTTTGTAGCTATGGCCCCATGCACAATCCTCCACTGGAGGTCACCCACCCGTTTCTCAATTAGGGGGTTTGTACAGGGACCGCCAACAGCCTCTTGGGGTAGAGCTGGTGTCAAAAAACTCAGTCCACTTTGACACCCTCACCTCTGCCAGAGAGCATAAATTCAGAACCTTCATGCAGATCTTGTACAAGACTTTCTTCCCCAAGTCTTCAAAAGACCCCAGTGGTGAATCTTGGAGAGACAACAGCTTTTCTGGCTCATCCTGCCATTGATTCACTGCAGGGGAGACAGTTAGGGAAGGAAACACATACTCATACTCATCATCCCATTGGTCAAACAGAGTACTATTATCAGCAAATGCTCTGAATGGAATCTGGCAGAGAAGCACAGGCTTCTTCCTTCAGCCTTAACACAAGTCTGCTGGATCGCACAAGTCGCTCAGTGAGACTGGACACAGACAACTTCATCAGATGACCCAGCTTCACACAGCCTGCTTCCCTCATCTTAGATCTTACAGTAACAGATGAGAGCAGCTGTGACGAGATGAAACTGTTCTCAAACAGAGGTTCTTCAAAAACCCACATCCCTGGTGTCGTATCAGCCTTTCTCTCAAAAGTGAGAATCTGCCAAGCATTTAAAACAGATTGGTAAAATGGAGTAAGACCAGTTAAGTCCAAGGATCCTTGTCGTAGCAAAAAGAGATGTTTATCATATCCAGTACATCCTGCTTTCCTCAAAAGAAGACGCGCAGTATCCAACCACGGTAATCCAACACCATATAACAGTTTCTGGACAGTTTGCAGCCTGAAAGCCATGATCCGTGAGGTTATGTCTTATGAGTCCTTGTCCTCCCTCCTCGACTGGTAGGTACAGGGCTGCAGCTCTCACCCAGTGTCGTCCAGACCAGAAGAAATCCACTAAAGTCTTTTGGAGACGTTGTATGAGCGATAATGGTGGTGTTAACACAATCAGTTTATGCCAGAGGGCCGAAACAATCAAGTTATTAACTACCAGAACCCTTCCCCTGAAAGACAGCTGAGGCAGCAGCCATTTCCATTTGGACAGTCTGACACACACTCTCTCCATGACACCCTCCCAATTTTTTTTCCAGAAAAGTGTCTGTCCCCAAAAATACACCCAAGAATTTTAAACCTTGTTTGGCCCAATGAATATTACCTGGTAACTTAGGGGGCTCGTTTGTCCATGGACCAATTTTTAAAGCAGAGCTTTTATCCCAGTTCACTTTAGCTGAAGAAGCTTTTTCATAAAGCTCCAAACAGTGTTGAAGACCTATAACATCATTCTGGTTTTTAATAAAAATATTTATATCATCAGCATAAGCAGAGACCACTAAACTTGGATGATTTGAAAAACCTGGGAGAATAACACCAGTTAGGGTAGAGCGCACTTTGTGTAAAAGGGGTTCAACTGCAATAGAATACAATTGTCCAGATATGGGACACCCTTGTCGAATGCCTCTCTGAACCTTAATAGGACAGCTTAATCCTCCCCCAACTTTAACAACACAAAACACTTTTTTATACAATAAACCCAATAAAGAAATAAAACCATCACCAAATCCAAAAGCTCTTAATTTAGAAAAGAGGAAACAATGATCAACCCTATCAAAAGCTTTTTCCTGATCTAAAGAAATAATACCAACATCACTTTCATAAAGTTTACAGATGTCAATTAAGTCTCTTAAAAGAAAATGATTATCCATGATAGATCTGTCGAGTATACAATACGATTGAGCTCTGTGTATGATAATTTCAAGAATGTTCTTCAGCCTGTTCGAGAGCACTTTAGAGAATAATTTATAATCCACACAAAGGAGGGCAACAGGTCTCCAGTTTTTCAACAGAGTCAAGTCTCCTTTTTTTGGAAGTAAGGAAAGAACAGCTTTTCGGCAGGAGGATGGCAAGATCCCTGTCAAGGTGCACTCCCGAAGCACCTCCCACAAGTCCTCTCCCAACAGCCTCCAAAAATGTTTATAAAACTCTGCAGGTAAACCATCCAGACCTGGAGTCTTGCCAGGAGCCATTTGTCCAACAGCGGCAGTCAGTTCTTCCAATGAAACTCCAGCATCCAGAATTGCCCGATCTGCAGTGGAAAGTTGAGGAAGACCATCCAACAGAGCCTCAACACAGCTTCTGTTACAGGCCTGCTGTCCGAAAAGGCCACTATAGAATGCCACGGCATGCTCTTTCATGGTGGCGGGATCAGTACTCAGAGTTCCATCTGGAAGCTGAAGACAAATTAACTGCTTAGTCTGACTGACGTTTCTCTCCAGATTAAAAAAGAAAGATGCAGGGGCATCCATATCTTTAACAGTGGCAAACCTTGAACGAACCAAAGCCCCTTTAGCCCTTTCATGCAAAAAACAAACAAACAAAAAAAAAAACTTAACTGATCTTTCTTTTGTTTAAGATGTTCATTATTCGTAACATCTGTGAATACATTTTCTAATTGTGTTATTTCATTTTCTAAATTCTGAATCACATTTTTAATTTTAATTGTAGAATGGCTTGTGTATTGCTGACAAAAGACTCTTATCTGAGCCTTTCCAACCTCCCACCAGTCAGCTAAAGACATAAAAACTGATTTTCTTTCCTTCCATAACTGCCAAAAATTACTAAAACTTTGGCAAAAAAAAAAAAAACATGTCTTGAAGTAGTTTAATGTTGAAATGCCAATAAGATCTACAACTGGTGGTGGTTGAAAAAAGAAAATCCATAAAAACTAAAAGATGGTCAGAAAAACCAACTGGACAAATTAGGCAGTTGGATAATCTATTTCTATGAATTTCTGAAATATAAAATCTGTCCAATCTGGCTCCACTCATCCTTCATTTTTACCCATGTATATTGCTTAACATTAGGGTGCTTAATCCTCCAAGCATCAACCAAACTAAGCTCTGATAACACCTGAGCTAATTTAAAGGATGATGGAAGACGAGGTTCTTCTCCTGTTCTATCGGTTGTAAAACTAGTTGTGCAGTTCCAGTCCCCGCCCATCACAACACACTCATTTTGATTAGACTGCTGCAAAAAACTGTGTATTTTATCAAATGTCTTAATCCTGTTATCCCCCTGGTTTGGTGCATAAACATTAATAAAACAAAAAGAGAAATTTTCTATTTCTACTCTAATCACCAGGACCCTGCCTGGTATTAACTCAGTACAGGAAATGATGTTAGCGTCCAGTCCTGGTGAAAATAAAATTGCTACACCTGCAGATGACCTGGTCCCATGAGACAAAAAAAAAAAAAGTCCCCTTCCAACTCATACCCCACTCTACCTCGTTTTCATGATCTGTGTGTGTTTCTTGTAAAAACACAACATCAAGCTTCTTCTGAATGATCATCTCTAAACTAACCATCTTTTTATGTGGATCCCTCCCACCGTTGATGTTTAATGACCCCACCCTGATATTATGCATACAGGTGAAAAGGAGAGGGAAGACAGACAGAGACAGAGACAGTACAAAAAAGACCACCCAGTGTACTATAATCATTGTCTTAATCCTGAATTTTTAACCGTTTTGAACCTTTACCTTTATTTGCTAATAACTGTCTCCGGACGTTTGTCATATGCTTTTTTAAACGGAAACGTTTCTTTTCATCAAGCATTTCAAAACCTACCATTTTCTGTACCATTAATGCGCTCTTGATAATTTTTTCTGCATTTGGAAAATAATCAAGAACTTTAATATGTTTTCCAAACGTTTCATCGAGGAAAACATTGGTTTCTTCCAAAGTCTACAAATCGCCACTGGATGTTTGGGAACCTGCGATTGAAACGCTGTCTGAATCACTGTCATACTCCATGTCTTCTGCCTGTGCAGCTTCAGCTGCAGGCTGGGCCGCTGCTCCCCCACCCGCGGGCGGCACCGCCGCCTCAGCAGCAACAGAGATAGAATTAGCCACCTGATCTGTTTCTGAGTCAAGGTGGCCACAGGCACAGTTTGAGGAATTTTTTGGAACACTGATTCCAGTTTTCTCAGTGTCATCCCTTACAGACTGTATATCCAAACCGCTGCTTCCCCCCCGAGCGGGGGTGGGGGGCGCTCCCCCTTCCACAGCCGGAGGAACACCAACGGCCAGCGATGCCTCTGCATTTTCATGTATCTCAGCCTGCGCTGTTGGGTTTTTGTGCGGGCAAGCGGCCCGTTTGTGCCCGACATCCCCACACTCGAAACATTTCATGTTTCCAGTGCTTGCATAAACCATATAGGATCCTTCTTCATATATTCACTCTGAAAGACACTTCCAGCGTCTGTGTAGCAGAGTTCAAAAACATAAACACCTGCCTCCTAAAAGACTGAACATGTTTTAGTTTATCGTTCTTACATCCCAAACACACAGTTTTGAAACCACTGGCGAGTTTCCCAAAACGCTGAAGCTCTTTCTCCAACAAGTTATTAGGAATGAACGGTGGCACACCCGAAATAATAACCCGGTTGGAGGGCACTGCAAGCGGGGACACCTGCAGGAACTCTCCGCCCATTGTCACCCCACTGACAATCAACTGAGTAACAAAACGTTCCTCTTTCAAAAAAAATCACTACTCCCTTATTCATTCTTGAAGCATAAATTAAATTGTTGTGACCAACAATATATTCAATAGCCAGGAGAACTGTTTCAACTGGGACAGGCTGGGACAGGGACAGGCTGAATCCGAATCCCATTCCTCAAAGAGAGGGGCGGCGCCCCTAAAGACGCCATCCCCGCTAACAAACAGCGCTGCAAGCGCTACAAAAGTCCTAAATAACCCAAAGACGTAGAAACAGTACAATTAAAGAATATTAGAAAAACAACACATGCAAGAAAAGATCAGGAAAAACTGATCTCTTCCACTCTGTCAGACTCACCACACGCAGCCACACAGTCACCAACACACTCCCAGCATGCAATGCAGAAAGAAAGGAAGGAAGAAAGAAAGAAATTGAATGTGTACAAATAAAGTGCCAAACTGTTCTGAAAAAGAAGCATATTGTATTGCTGTTACCCATTTTACAAAATAAATTATGAATAAGCAGGTGACCTGTTCAGTTGGTTAATTATGATTCATTGTTTGTTTCTTGTATTTGTTATTTTTTAATTTCACTTTTTATCTTTTCAAGGGGAAACCAATAAAAGCATAGACATTGGACCTGCTGGGTATTACTACCAGGGTGTATGGCGAGCACTATATGGAACCCCAATTCATCAGTTTAACACATCCACAGCAATAAGCCAATGTCTGAAAGGCAAGGTGCTCCATCTGTATGGAGACTCCACCATAAGGTAGTGGTTTGAATATTTAACAGAATCAGTACCAGGTAGATTTTCAGCAGAAGTGTGTGCCAACAGGTTGATTAGTTTTGGCTGCAGCCTAATGTTTTGCCTTTTTTTTTTTTCCTCTATCATAATTTCAGGACTCGAGAAGTTTGACCTGAAAACTATAAAGCAAAGCAGACCTTTCCTGGCCTTGGATTATACAAACAACATCTTAGTGACGTTCCGATGCCATGGTCCTCCCATCCGTTTTGGGACCATGCCTGCCAGTCAGACGCGTTATATTGCCAATGAACTGGACAGTGTGATTGGAGGCAAAGACACTGCTGTAATTATTGGCATCTGGTCTCATTTAAGCACTTTCCCTGTTGAGGTCTACATCCGACGTCTGCTGAACATAAGGAGGGCAGTGGTGCGGTTGTTGACAAGAGCTCCAGGTACAGTGGTCATTATCAGGACCGCTAATCCAAAAGCATTGACACTTTTTAAGACACTAACGAACAGCGATTGGTATTCTCTACAACGTGATAAGGTCCTCAGGGCAATATTTAAAGGGATGAATGTCCAACTGGTGGATGCCTGGGAGATGACTGTAGCCCACCACCTGCCACACAACCTCCACCCAGAACCTCCTATTATAAAGAATATGATAGATATTATTTTGACCCACATGTGTCCTACTTCAGGTTTCAAAGAAGCAATGAAGCAGTAGAAAAGGATTTCAAGAAAACAGATTCAGACAGGGTAAACAGGAAACTATTTGTGATTGATTACAAATATTTAAACAAAACCACACTAGAAATGTCAACCTACCATGCACAACATAGTTTACTAATGTGGAATCTGCTGAGTTGTACATTGGTACATTAGGAAAAAAGCTATGGTTTTATAGAAACTGAAAACATAAGTTACCTGTGTGGTAATGATGCATGATAATGGCATGGTTCCTGGTGCAAAGGAAGCTGTTTTGAGTACTTAAGAAACTGCTGATCTTCACTCATAACAATTTCTAAGGTTTGGTGTGACATTTTCTTTGCAGAGTTTGGGTATCATAGGCTGCGTTTTAGTTGTCCTCAGAACTAGGAAATTGCAGACTAACCTCAGTTATGACTTGTATGGCCCATGTCATGTTTCAATGTGGCTACTCCTCACATTAACAGTAGTAATATGTGATGTGAATTGTTTATTTTACAAGATGCACATGTAAGAATGGATCTAAAATCGATGTTACATGTAGTGCCTGCCACTATAAACCAAAAAATTTAAAAGTTGTTTGCTTATGGACAGTAATGCTTAAAATCATGTTTGTAGAGGTACTTAAAACAATGTCTATGGGCGTTGCCATGTTGAAATTCCATCTTCCTTACCTCAGGTCTGACGTCAAACCCTGTTCCGAGTTATGGCTATTAAAAACAAAATGATGCACTTTGTCACAAAATTGAAATCTCATAATGTTCTGGACACACATCAACAGCTATTTTTATGTTTATTTAATTTAACTCTATATTTATTTAATCAGTGAATAAATAGAATACAAGAAAGGGTTTATATTTTATGAAAATATATAACCAGCTCCACCAGGAGAATCCCAAGGTGTTCCCTAGCCAGCCAAGAAACATCGTCTGTCCACAGTGTATTTAGGCAGGGTTTAATTCCGCGAATGTTCAGGGTTCACAGGCAACTTCATGACAAAGGCTCACCAGACAGAATCTCACAGCTTACTGACAAGCAAAATGGAACAAAAGCTGGAAACTTCTAAAAATATATCTTTCTAACTAGATAAGTCAGACAAAAGTTCACTTTTGTCTAGACACCATCCCAGTCATACCTGTTGGCAGTCAATGCTGGGCGGTTGGGTTATTGCAAAGTAATGTAAATAAAAAGTTTTGTTAACAACCCCAGACAGGTTTGGCAACATTTCTTCTGAAACTTTGAAGGCTGTTTTTCCGCTACTGTTGTTTGCAGAGAGCCAACATTCAAATGGTCACATCTTCATTTTTTTTATTTCTATGTCTTTGACATCATTAGTAAGGTTATAATCCACATTTTCTCAATCTGTAAATATCTCAAAACGCTCCTGGGGAGACTTGTTCCTGGTGTTGTTGTGGTCAGTCATATATGTTTGATGGAGGGTGTTCTTTAAATAAATTATAAATTTGTATTTAAACTTTTCTTCTTCTTCAAGTTCTTAAGCAGTTATTTTGCAATGCTTAGAGCTGCAGAAAGGGTGTGGAATCTATTCATTCTCAAATTCAATTCTGTGATGTCACCAAGAAGACAGAATAAGAGGCAGAGTCAGTGTTTTGTGTGTATTGTTTTTATTAGTCTGATGTCATAAACTTGAATGCGATGCTTTCATTTGGTGTACGTTCAAAATCTTCATAACTAACAGAAACACAGAAATAAAAACATCAGTCTGTGTATAATTAATACAATGAGTTTTACTTAGGAAACTGAGTTACTGAAATAAAGTAACTTTCCAACAATATTCACTTTCATTGAATATGACTGTATAATGCATAACACAGACAAACAATGTCTTGAGACATCTTTCTTTAACTACGATCATACTGGATAAATTAGAATACATGTCTCGATGAGTGTCATTTGTCAGATTAAAAGTACCTTTTGAAAATAATAACCTTTAACCAGGTTTTTAATATACTTTTCACTAAGCCCTCATTTTTGTTTTTAAAACTAGCTTTTCTATTGGTCTGGTGTAATATTCTAATTTTAAATGTCATGTGTTCATTAGCTGGAAGTCAAAAATCATTACAATTTACATAAATAAAGGCTTTCAAACATCAATCTGTGTGTAATTAAGCTATATTATGTGTTTCACTTAGTAATAAAATGCTGTGGAAAAAAAATTATTTGCCAAGCACTGTTAGATGAAAATCACTTAGTCAGGTTTATTTAATGCTATGGCATGATATGAGAGCCACAAAATCAAAAACCCATGAACAGGTCCGTTTAAAGTGCCAAGTAGGATCTGTGTGGACTCAGAGTGGCTATGACAACAGGCAGACAACATTACAGTTTTATACCAAGGATAAAGAATCCAAGACACGAGACAGTCTGGCTCCTGAGCAGCTGCAGCAAACAATATAACCATGGGTGTGTCGCCGAGAGAGATTTGGTGAAAGTTCAAAAGCATTTAGACAAGAGATACTGGAACAAGTCATAATGTAATACCTTATAATAAAAATTTCCACAACATAAGGTTCTTAAAATAAAGGGCTTTTTAATAATGTTCTAATTTATTGGTGTGTTGTTATCTCCTCTTCTCCATCCATGAATCCAGACTACACTTTCATCTGTTCTGAGAGCTTCCTGAGGCCATGTAACACTCATGTCTCTGATCCCTCTGGAGCTGAATGAAAATACAGCAAACATCTCCAAGCATAGCACAAACATTTTTTTCTGCCAGCAGGAAGTCTACAACAAGAAGGTTCTGATTAGCAGTGAGGGATGGAGCATGACCCTGCTCAGGGAGGCCTTTACAGAACTCACAGCAGCGGTGGGGCAGGGTAGACAGAGATTTCTCTCTGCTCATTTCGTGTTTTTCAAGAACACCTAGCTTGGTTTTGATATTGGTCACATTCTGGTATCCATTGTTCATCTCTTTTATGAGGCTTATCCGATGAGTTTGTTTAAAACTGTTTTAAATTACCTCAGAAAGAGAAAAACTATGAGAAGGGTGATTTTAAACAACATATACATTGTGCTAATGTTTTTCTGCATTGAGAATTTATAGAACATTCAAATGTTTGCTTGTACAAGAGCTCTTTCTGTTTAACACACTGCACACACTACAGCACACACAACATCCCAAAGAAAGAGTGACAATCATGCACTGCATACATGTTTTAGACAAAAGATGACATGAAACAAAATTACAATGACTGCATATAACAAAGGTGGGGGGGGCACATGGTTTAGACTTTAGATTAAGCCTCTCTTTGTCTCTACATCATGTTAACTTTGATCCCTCCTGTTGCTCAGAATGTTTCATTCAGACATATTGTTCATTATTCAAGTTTCTTTAAAGAGTCATTAAAGATGGTCATATCTTTAGGCAAGAAGTACAATACTGCCAGTAGCAGTCTGTGTTGCAGAAACCTCTGACTGAAATTCTGTTGTTAAATTCTTGTATTATTAAGGGTTCTCGTCAGGGTTGTCTACATTTTTTTCGTTCTACTACTGCAGTACTGCATCAATTTCTCTGATCCATGTAGAAGCAGAGAAACTGCTTCACAGACACAAAAGTTGCAGAACGCCGGCCCTCAAGGACTGAAGTTTGACACCTGTATGCTACATCGTCTTAAAAAATGTTTGCTCCTCAGAGATTTTTGTTTATGCTTTTTTCACACTCAGAGATTTATTTATTTTTAGAGATGATCAGTTTCATTACAGACATACAAAAAGCAATTTTTGCTCAATTTCACTATAGCCAGACCCAGACCTGACAGTTGCTGGACCTCTAAAATCAAGAAATCACTTCAGCTGAACCCATCCACAAAGATCTATGCCAGAGACAGCTTCAGTTGAAGGACACACAGCATTTTAATCATTCTTTTTTAGGTCTCAATTAAACCATCCTCAAAAAGGCCACACTAAATAAAATTAAGCTGTTCAGAGGTGAATTTGCTGGTATGTTGTGGATCAATTCCCTGAAGCCAGACATAAGTGCTCTTAAGCTGAGGGTCTTACATTGATGGCTTGACATTTACCTTCAGGATTTTCAGCTAAATAGCAGATGGTTCTATTAGTTACAGGAAGTTGCCCAGGCTCTCAAGCAGCAAATCATCACACTACCACCACCATCTTTTAACGTCGGTAAGATTATTTCTTCTGAAATGCTGTGATAGCCTACAGCAAACATAGCATTTCAGGAATAGCATTTCTTATCAACTGTGTATCATGGCTGATATAAATTCTTTTGGGGAGGGTTGCAATACTTTTTCATGGAAATCTGTATGTGATACACAATGGCTAACAGTTCTATTTTAGCAGAGGTAAGGTTGTTAAATCAGTGTGATCAATCAGCAAACCATTTCTAAAGTTTTATGGCTGCTTTACGACTTTCAGCAGTGGGGCATGTATGGGACAAGATAACATCTATCATATTCTTTATAATGGGAGGCTGTGGGTGGAGGCTGTTTGGCAGGTGGTGGGCCTGGGTCATCTCCCAGGCATCCACCAGTCGGACATTCACCCCTTTGAATATTGCCCTGAGGACCTTATCACGTTGCAGGGAATACCAGTCGCTGTTGGTCAGTGTCTCATAGACTGTCAACGCTTTTAGATTAGCGGTCCTGATGATGACCAGTGTACCTGGAGCTCTTGTCAACAACCGCACCACTGCCCTCCTTATGTTCAGCAGACGTTGGATGTAGACCTCAACAGGGAAAGTACTGAAGTGAGACCAGACGCCAATAACGACCACAGTGTTGGTGCCTCCAATTACAGCGTCCAGTTCGTTGGCAATGTAGCGCACTTGGCTGGCAGGCATGGTCCCAAAATGGATGGGAGAACCGTGGCATCGGAAAGTCACAAAAATATTGTTTGCAAGGTCTAATGTCAGGAAAGGTCCATTTTGCTTTGGAGTTTTCAGATCAAACTTCTTGAGACCTGAAACTATGACAGAGAGAAAAATAACTGAAGGCAAAACAAACCAACCTTCAAACCAACCAAGAAACCTTCAGATTTCTGCTGAACCTGGTAATGATTCTGTTAAATATTCAAACCACTGTCTGATGGTGGAGTCTCCATACAGGTGGAGCACCTTCCCTCTCAGACACTGGCTGACTGCTGTGGACGTGTTAAACTGGAGAACCCTGGTCCCATCAAGTGGTTGCCACACACCCTGGTAGTAATAACCGGCAGAACTGGTCTTCACACTTTGATTGGTTTCACCTGAAAGATAAGAATGGAGGTTCAGAAAATTACAATAAAAATATAAAAATCTTTGTAAAGTAGCTAAAAAAAAAAAATTGTCAAAGAAAGACAGTAAGTTGCATCACATTTAACAAATACTTATGGTTTTGGCTTGTAAATTTCTCAACTGAATTCAATACAGTAAATGGTAGAAAGTACCTTTAAGTTTTGATGAGATGGTGATGTTGGAAGGTCCTGATGCAGGAATGGAGACTTTCATGTTGACACCACTACAGCAAACCAAATTTGATTAATTAAACACTGTCATGTCAAATGGATGATAGCATTTCTTTCCTACATTCTTAGCTGCAGTCTGAGTAAAAAACAGATATTTACAAAACAAAATACATAACCGTTTATCTTTCACTTGTCATTAAATCTGAGTAATTTTTTCCTGTTTTAGGTCAGTTAGGATAACCAAAATTATTTGTATTTTTGGCAAAATGGCTAAAGAATGTGACAGAAAAATGTGTTGAAAGTTAAACGTTTTCATGCAGTAAGATGGTAAATGCTTTGGCAATTTTTTATAAACCAAGATAATAATGTGTGATGGTGCCATGTTGATCTCTTCCAACAGTTATATGTGAGAATAAATACTGTGGGAATATCCAGTCATCATATTGTACAGGAAAGATAAAAGATTCTGTGTCTCAGAGAGAGATTTTGTGAAATCTATCAACCTCAGAATAAAAGCATGAGATCTTCTGAAGATACTTACGGAAGCCAAGAGAGGTCGTACTCGCATGTTTATTTTCCCGATGACTCAAGATAATGAGTTATTTATGTCATCATAACGACATAATGAATACCAATTTTTCAAGCTAACGAGATAATTATGTCGTTATCACAAATAACAATGACAGTTTTCTTGAGATAATGAGTTAATTTCCCAATGGTTTAATCATACAATCAATGACATGGTGTCATTATGGTCTATGGTATCACTTATTCACAGAATTATTCACAGAATTACACATGCATGCCATGACTTACACTTATAAGTCCTCTCCCGCTGGTGTGGCATGCATTTCAGTGATGGAATCAGGTTTAACACACACAACAATCATGTGGTGATCTCAAGAAAACCATCAGAAAAAAGTTCATGCGTGACACGTTCGCTCTCGGCTTTCGTAGATACTGACTGAAGGTGGCAAGAAAGTTTCACAAACCACATTGAAACTATTATTTATTTGAATGGGGATGGGCATAGGAAGAAGCAGTTACTCCCAATACAACGTATCAAGTAACATTACAGAAGCCAATTTCACTCTTGGACATCATTTTTAAAAATATGTCCTGTGCTTTGCAGAAACTAAAATTGAAGTACAGAGGTTCTGTGTGTGTCTTGCTCCAGTAGAGAGTGGTACACTTTACAGAAGAAATAGCATCATGAGGAACGGACCATTGGAAATCATCCTTTATTGTGCAGCTGTGCTGTTTAGAAAGAAATTGGACGTGCTTGAGCATCTGATACATAACCAAACCTCCTGGCCTTTGTGACATGACCTTTTTTGGGACATTATGCAATTACATTTGCTTGTGTTATTGCACACAAAAGAAGGTTGACTATAAACTAGCATTAAATTTACCTTTGAAAGAGCTTCTCTTCCATTGGTTTCAGTTTTTTACTGAAACCTCCTTTGGCGTGGGTGAGCCTGGAGTCACAGTTCAGTTTCTTTGGCTTGTAGCAGAACCAGGGTTCACCCGTCTTGGGGTCTGTGTTGTTGCACAACTTTTCCTTGGGAGCTTTAAGGCATACATTGCATCTTGTAGTCTCGGAGACCGAGCCTGAGCGAAAAATGCTTTGAGAATATATTCTGTCAGGCTGCTCCAGGTTCAGTTTTTCCAGGACCGTGATCGCCTCACTGGGATGAACGAGGGTCACCTTTTAGAAAAGGAACCATAATTTTCAACAAAAGCCTTGTGAAATGGAATCTGGTATCTGCTATATGTGTGTGATTATTTAATTGTATCATGCTACATTGACTGCTATTACAGCAGCTGTTAAAATTCCAGGCAGTTGTGAAAAAAATGAAACGATATATTATTTTGACGATTCAAAAACAAGCAGATCTTTTGGAAGAAAAAAAATAGAAAGCTGCAAAATTGTATTTGTTAAAGCACCTTTTGATTCAGTTTCAGCATTCAGTCTTCTTTGAATTCTATCATCACCAGTATTTGGTTTATCCTCTTGTATTGAATTTATTTTAAGCATATTAATAACGCACAATACTTCCGTAAATACACTGGATTTAGCGAAATGCTAACCTCCATCGGTAGTCCCAGGAAACAAACAACACAACATGCAAAAGTAACTTTCCTCGAACATTTTTTGCATGATTTTTTTTCAAGACCTGAGAATGTGGAAAACTTTAGGAATCACGCAGATGTTAAGCTGAATGAGAAAAGGAGTTTGAGCGGTTCGAGTAGTTAGATAGAATGAGAACGCTGGAAGTGTCTTGCTCACTTGGTCCAGTTGAGTAAATTTGATACTGACAAACCAAAGATGGAGGCCGTTGTGGTCTGGCAGAGGTGGTGACAGTGCTCTACAGTTTTAAACTTTTCACAGAGTAATTAGTTGTAATCACATTTTATTTTGTGATTTCCATTCTGGGAAGCTTCATGAGCTAGAATAGACATAAAGGCAGTGAAACACAAGGCAAGCCTTACACATTCATTCATGTACAGTAGAAACCACACCTTCTTTCAACTGGTTTTACATATCAGGGTAAAAACAACGATCTGGTGTTTACCAGCTTCTAACAGATGTGAACTTATGCTCCACCACGTTTTCATTATTTATTAAGTAAAGATGAAGCCAATGTTGAAAAGCTTTGTGGTAATGAACTTATTTAGCCAGTTAGTATTTATGTGTGGCTTCAGCTGAATACTTTCATTCCAATTAACAGAGCACTCTCAGTTAATCCTCATAGTAAAATCTTTAATTGCTGCCTCGTGGTAATTTAATGAGTAATTTCAAGGACTGATCATTTTTTTATCAAAACAAAAAGTTGCTTTACATATTGATAGTCAAACAATTCAGTTACTCTTTGAAAATCTTAATATCCTCTCTTACTATTCATCATCCATTAGAACTAGGGAAAACCTTTTCAACTGGCTGTACCTAATTTTTTTAGCCATGTTTATCAGAAGTGATACTCAATCCATTTGATTTGATGTCGTGGGGATAAATACAACACTGTTGTTGAGAACGACTTTTTTCTGTCAAAAGACATCCACGTTATAATGATAGGACAAAACAAGTAAAACCTGTCTAGATGGTGCTGCAAAAAAGAAAAAAAAAATCTGCTTCTTAAAAAATAATGAAAAAGGATCAATTTGAACAGTGTGTCTAGAATATATTCTATAAACAATCAAAAGCCTATAGCAAATAAATATCATGAAAAATGTAGGAGCACATTTGGAAAAATACAGCGCCTGCTGCAAGCAGCTTTGTTGCAGATTGGTCACAAGCCAAAGATGGAGGCAACCTTGCATGACACCTGCAATGTCATGCAAGGTTTTAGTACTGGCATGTTTTTCATCTGATTAATAGTGAGTGAAAGAGATGCAGAACTGTTAAACAAATTAAACAGTTAAACCTGATTCAGATTCAGTTAATTTGACCTTTCCTGCCCATGGCTGTATACTTTTAAACTGAACAGATGACAGTGAGATGAAGAGGCTCCTAGTTCCAAATTCATGTGTGGCATACAGGATGAGTAGGATCCAACCAATTCAGAGAGTATATTTTTTTCCCCTGCCACTTTAAAAATAAGTATACTGAGATTAAAATGGGATATTAGCATGATTTCAGCTTAATTTATGTTATTCTAATGGGTAGAAATATTTTCAAACTTAATGCAAAATTTGATGGTATTTGTTTTCTGTTAAGTTACTGTAAACATGTAGAGGTTTTAAGAGTTTTAGAGATATTTTTTTTCTAACCAGTTCTTTAAAAAAAAAGCAACAATAGGTTTCCCACATTTAGTGGATAATGGCAAATGTGAATAAAGTTCTCCGTGTTGCAGAAGGCAACTGGAACAACTTCACAGGCAAATAAAGCAAGACTATGAAGGATAGAGAATCAGTTCGTTATCCCAGTTCCGCTACAACTTTGCATCAAATTTTGGTGTTCTCCAAATAATCCCTTCTCTTACTTGGAAGTTTTAAACATGTGCTAGCATCCAAAACCCTGCCTCCAGAAGATGACAAAAATGACTTTTCTCTCCGGCTTGGAACTGTCAATGCATTCAGTTGAACGGAAAAAACCCTGTTGGAGGTGTATGCGTAAAGCAGTGACGGCTAGTCCCAAAAAACAACATGGAACAATAAACAACATTGAACAACAATGACGAGAACAATAAACAAAAATAGCTCCACTACATTCTGCTGGACTGATAACTTCATTCAGATGATTGTAAAATAATATGTGATCAGCAGTGGTTGCTACAGATACAATCATTACTACAGGTCACAAAATCGTCGCATATATTTTGCAACATACATATTAGGTAAAATGTATGCATGTCTCAGCTAAGCTGAATAATATGGAAATGTATTTACAAACTGTTTTTGGCAATATCTTTCAGTGGAGAGTATCTTTATCATTTAATGTGAGCTCATTTTTGATTAAATCTGGTTTTAAATTTAAAATAGAATTCTAACAAATGGGACTGTGTCTAAAGTTGGCAAAAGAAAGGTTTTACATCATAACATAAAAATCTTTGTCTTTGTAGTGACATAAACATTTCTAAGTGTTTAATTTGAGTTGATCTGGTCTGTTTCATGCATGAGTGAAGGGTGAAGTCAAAGGGTGAAGTCCTCAGATTCCATCCATGATTATCAATTATAATGTCATTAAACTATAATTCTCAGATGGCAAATTTTTATGTCTTAGAAGTACAAAATAGTAAAACTTAAAATATATTTTTTCTTCAGTTTTTTCAGTTTATCTTGTTCTTACTCTCCCCCATCATCCTCCTTCGTCATCAACTCCTCCTCTCTTCGGTCTTTACGGCTCACACCTTTTTTTAATCCCCTCCACCCGCCTCCCTCCACCCTTCTGTGTCGATGTGTTTTGTGTTTTGTGTGCTGTCTATTTCTATGGAAGCTCATCTTTGTGACAAGTGTTCCAGCTATCTTTATGAAAGGCTGTGAGAGGCAAAATTTCTAATTTCTGGTCCTTCACTGATGGATTTAAAGCACTTTGAACTTCAAACAATGGGTCTGCTTTGGCTTTGCATAAATAATTGCTTAGGGCAATTAATAACAAAACTAGCAATTTAGATCGGCATTACCAAGTAGGGGCACCACCTGATTATCAGCAAAATAATAGCCAAACAGTTCAGTCACAGTTATTGTTTATGAATAGATCATTAGGTATTAAATTAAGCATTAATTTGACACATTTTTGGCTTTGCTTAACTCTTTACATTTTTCTCAAGTTTTGTTTTGCTTTCATTGCCTCCTGTTTTTATCTTGTGTAAAACACATATATAATGATGGATTGACTGAATAATACTATAATCTTTCATTATTCCTGCAGTTTGTTTTCTGAAATGGTTGCACACAAAATGGAACAGAGACAAAGCCAACCTGTCAGAAAACTGATGGTAATCATGAGACAGGTCCTGACTTGTTACTTCAACCTGACATGTCTTCTACCCTTCTCTTGTCTGGCTTTTCAGACACTTCGATTATGCAGTGAGTTCAAGAAATGGACTGAAAAGAAGTGGGAGAAAAGTTGTCAAAAAAAGAAAAATTTTAATGTTCATCAGTCTAAACGGTTACACTATCAAGTAGGCGCTAAAGTACTCACTGCAGATAGCCATCCCATTTCTTAACGGAATGTAAATGAAAACACATAAAGATGTGTTCGGGACACATCTCAGGAGGGAAGGGGCTGTTGTCGGAGGACTAAAGACTTGGCTGTTTATTTCCCGTGGGAGCTGTAGTGTTATGTTCAACCTAAGAAAAATCGTGTTAGTCGCAAAACCTCTGTCTGGTGCTTGTGTGTCAAAATGGAACGTTACAAGACTTTAAGCCACAAACTCACAAAGCTCGTAACACTCAACTAAACTACAAAGGAAAAATGGAAAAACACTGAATCACAGTAAATTACCGAAAAGGAAAACAGTAAAAACGAACAAGTAAGAACAGAACGGATTGGCAATAAAAATGATGCAATGATATCACAGTTCAGTTCAGTGTGAATACTTAGTTCAGTGTGAACTTCTGCAGAATTGCAAATAGGCCAGGGTCAAGGCTTAATCTTCAGCTTGAATACAGTCACCGGTAGACTCAATATTTATATTGGATCCAGGGTTACTTCAGAGATGCAATATCTTCATTCTCTGCCCGTAAAGATGGGGTCTCATACACGTGTCTCACCATTGTAGTCCCCTGCGGTAAAGAGGCGACTTCCTTCCTTTTTTGATAATTATTGAAACTGCTTGAAATATGAAGAATAATATCTTTGAAATTAGTTAATTTTTAAAACCTGTGCTGTGCAGTAGTTGCATGTAGTTGCAACCATGTTTAAAAAATGATACACTCACTTCTCAGAGGCTTTCATTTTGGGAGAGATGGCCACAGAGTCACAATTCCCTTCTTGAAGCGAAAGTGGATGTCAAAGAAACACTGCAAGAGATGTCTTTTCAGTGTTTTATGAAATATACTGTTTATACAAATACACAATTATGCTCATAGTATGACCATATATCCATGTAAAATAAAGAGCTCCTCATCAAAATGGCACCGTCTGCCTGATGAGGCTTAGGTTTTAGAATAATACAAGAAGGCAAAAGTCCAGCAGTGGTGTTTTCTGAACAGCAAGATACTACACATGTAAATGGAATAAATACAGACTTCTCTTCTATATACAAGTGTATATTAAATAATTCAACCTTACAGTTAAAATACTTCATTCAACAAACTCGCTATGCTAGTGAGAAAAAGTTGAAATGATGAAACTAAAACTACTAAAGGTAAAACAATAAAACTATAAAAATAGAAACAAAGTGATGCAATGATGTCACAGTTCAAGATGAATATATGCTTAAAGACCAAAGATTGTATTGAAGAGTTTTGTTGGTGAGGCCAGTTAGCTGTAAATTAATTTAAGAATTACTTTATACAAATTGACAAACACCATTTTGTATTCCAAATGGTGTTTGGAATACTTATGTATTCCAAACACCATTTCACAATGCTAAAGACAAGACCTTACTTTGAGGAAATAATGTCTTATTAATTTTTAACTGAATTAAAAATCAGTAATCTTTTGGAGAATTAATTCTTAATATATTTATCAGTTACCACATTGATAGTTGATTGATGATTTAATCATTTGAAACAGAAAAATGGTACACCGAGAGTGTGTGGAGAAGAAAGTCTTTGTTCTCGTTCAAAATGGGACAAGGATCAGGTAAATATCAAAAATATATAGATGAGTTGCAGTGCAAAGACTGGAAAGTCCTACAAAAAGACAATGAGACGGCGATAAATCCCTTAGGTTATTGGGTTAAAAAATATAACTTCAATGGAAGGTTGTCAACCGCGTGTATAAAAGAACTACAACAACAAATAAAACAGCACTGTAAAAACAATGAGACCAAAATGAGAAAAGAAGGTTATGAACAAACGGTTATATGGATGAAAGTGGCAGGACAGCATGAAGAGGGAAGAGAAAAAAGTAATATAATGTTTCATAGAAAGGAAGATGATGAAACAACCTTCGCCTACGCACAATTAATGCAACAGGATATAGGATTAGGAGGAGGTACTCTAAATGAGTATATAAACCATGCCCTACATGCTGAAAAAGTCATAAATAAATAAATAAATAAATAAATAAATAAATAAATAAATAAAAAAAACCCTCACTAAAACAGCATCTACTTTTTATCAAGATGAAGAGGAAGAAATTTACTATCAGCATCAGAAAGGTAGAGGAGGAATTAGAAGCAGGGGACGAGGCAGAGGCAGAGGCCGAGGTAGAGGCAGAGGCTATGGACCATGTGCAGGCAGCTCCAGGGCATGTTGGTCCTGTGGTAAAGAAGGACACATAGCCAGGGATTGCAAAAGTAATCCCCATTTACAAGGGTATTCTGCATGACTAGACAAAACAAAATCAGACTCCAACCATGAGAAAATGGAGTTGACAGACAAAACAGAAATCCTAAATCTAGAAGATCTCTTTTTAAACGAAACATTTAGACCAGAAATAACCCTCCTAGTTAATGGTAAACAAATTCAATTCCTGTGCGACAGCGGAGCATGCCGCACAACAATAAGAGAATCAGTACCGTCTGCAGGAAAAGGTCCAGATACAGTAATAGTCAGATCAGCACAAGGAGCTTTAAAACAGGTTGGAGAAACTAAACCATTGTGAATAAGAGAGCAAAAAGGAAAATGTTTTCTTCCAAGCTGAAGAAGAAAAAACAATATATTATCAAAATGAGGTTCCTAATAAAGCACCGACATATACTGGACGAGCTCTGCTCAGTGAAGGGAGACAGGCGATAAGAACACCCGAAGACAAAATGTCCGCAGACGAACTACATATCACACTCTGGTGCAAACAAACACCAGGACCTGATAAAGAATTTGAAAAACAGTTGCAAAAGGCAACACCAGCAAAGGTCACAGTGACTTATGTATATTCAGATACAGAGTCCACTTCAGCGGCAGCTGTAACATTGAGCAGAGAAACAGAACCACTAAACAGACAGTGGAATGTACCACACATTTCTCTGTTTAACAGCAAAATGTCAAAATGGAAAGATGTAGGGTCAGTGATTACCCAGGGAGGAGTACATCTCGATGCACATGATGAGTGACAAATACTCCTCACAGAAGAAGAGGAGCAGTTATTGAAAGATCTCCCAGAAAAGCTCTGGTCAACTGGACCATCTGATGTGGGACTAGTAAAAAACACCCTACCTGTCCAAATAAGAGCAAAAGCTGAATGTAGACCGGTAATAAAACAATATCCATTAAGACCAGATGCACAGGAAGGAATTGAACCTGTGATAAAAGAACTGCTAAAAGCAGGAGTATTGATAGAATGTAATGACTCACCATGTAATACTCCCATTTTTCCAGTAAAAAAGGCACCTCCATCCGTGGGATGGAGAATGGTGCAGGATTTACAAGCGGTAAATAATGCAGTGATACAAAGATCTCCATGTGTGGCTGATCCACACACTCTACTAAATTCATTAAATCCTAAAGCCATGTATTTCACAGTAGTGGACATCAGTAATGCATTCTTTTCTGTACCAATACATAAAGATAGTCAATATTGGTTTGCCTTTACATTTAAAGGGAGAAGATACACCTATACTAGATTGCCTCAAGGTTACTGTGAGAGTCCAACTATCTATTCACAAGTAATTAACTCTAGTCTCTCTAAATTTGAGCCTCCAGAAAACAGTCAAATATTAACTTATGTTGATGATATTCTCATAGCCTCAGAGACTAAACAACAATGTCAAAAGGACTTTGTAGCCCTATTGCACCACCTAGCTAAAGAAGGACATAAAGTAAGCAGTAAACAAAGCTGTAATTCAAAGAGCACCGTGCGTGCCTGACCCACATACTCTCTTAAACTCACTAAGGCCAGAAGCAACAGTATTCACAGTAATAGACATACCTAATTATGCAAAAATAACAGCACCTCTAAATAAACTCATGTATGAAAAAGACATAAAAATGTCTGCTGCAATAGATTGGACACCGGAAGCAGAAGACGCTTTCTGTAAAATAAAACAGGCCTTAGTGAGTAGCAGTACATTAGCTTTGCCTAACTATGACAAACCTTTAATGATAACCTCTACTGGGAAACCAGTGACACATGCACAACTTTTAAAAGAATTATTAGCAGCAGTACAACTTCCTAAAGAATTAGCTATCTGTAAATGCACAGCACACACAACAAGAAAAGATAATATTACAATAGGCAACACATTTGCAGATAAAACAGCTAAAGCAGCAACAACTGGAGAAATTCAAGTCTTAATGACACAAGAAAATATGGAAATGTCTGACGACATTTTGAAAGATATGCAACACCAAAGCTCTACAACAGAACAAAACTTATGGATAGAAAAGGGAGCAAAACTATAAAATGACATCTATACATGACCAGAGGATAAACCAATCCTACCAAAAAATCTATAAATGGGCGGCAATATTGAGCCATGGTAATACACATGTCTCAACAGGAGGGATGGTAGGAATGATACTTTATAAACTATTCAAAAAAAAAAAAAAATTTTTGTAGAGCATGTTTAATCTGTGCAAAACATAATGCCCAAGGGAATCTTAGACCATAGAGAGGACAATTTCCCAAACCTGAATACCCATTCCAACACATACATATGGATTTCATAGAACTAAATCAAAGTGAAGGAAAAAGATTTTGCCTGGTAATAATAGATGCCTTTTCTAAATGGGTAGAACTCTTTCCAACAAAGAATCCAGATGCATTAACGGTAGCAAAAGCATTATGTAAAGATATAATCCCACGTTATGGTATTCCAGAAAAAATATATAGCGATAATGGTTCACATTTTGTTAATCAAATCTTAGCAAAAATAGGCCAAGCCTTCCACATAGACTTAAGGAATCATTGCGCTTATCACCCACAAAGTGCAGGACTAGTTGAAAGGATGAAAGGAACTATAAAAAATAGATTAAAAAAGTGTATGGAGAAAACAGGAAGATCTTGGACTCAATGTCTAGACCTAGTAAAAATGTACATAAACATAACGAGCACTAATGGCCTAACACCATATGAAATGGTTTTTGGAAAACCTTATAGGTTACCATATTTTAAGAATAAGTGGGAAACAGATGATGAACAAACCTTAGCGGATTATATGAGGAAAATGTTGGAACAACAGAAACAATGGATAGATCAAACTAAAAGCAACACACCTTCTGTGTCCCCACAGGAAAACCAGTTGGTTGAACCAGGAGATTGGGTCCTAATTAAAAGTATTAAAAGGAAGCATTGGCACTCACTTAAGTGGGAAGGACCCTATCAAGTGTTATTGACTACCGGAACCGCGATAAAGATTGCAGAGCGAAGCACCTGATTCACTTAACACACTGTAAAAGAATAATAAAAAAATCAAATGGATTAAAATAAAATAAGAGATCCTAACTGTGGTATTGCGACTCTTCAAATACCATCAGAGAAAAGTCCGACTACAAAGGGAACTGTAATTTTAGTTTACAGTTGTCTCAAACCCGGTGAAGATTGTCCACACCTCTGACATAGGGTAATTAGGAAGGGTTTCAATCCACAGATAAAATGAAGGAATTCAGGATAAAATGGCTGGTAATAAGTGGAATAGTATTAACAATAATAATAATGGCGATAATATTGAAAAAACCAAAACAACATGACAAACCAAAAAACAGGGCAAAACGCAGGATAGGGTGGAACAATGACGTCTTAGATGGAACCTTACAAAATCCATGTGAAATTACGGATGGTGAAATGCCAACCACAAAGGAGTTATATTTTTGCTATCAGAACAACAAAACTCAAACGATAATTAAATCCTCCAAATCACAGTTCAAGATAGGAGAATATAAAGCAAGTAGCTGGAAAGGCTATGATTGGTATATAGATGTGAAACGACAAATCCCAAGAGAAATTGTATACAATGGGACACAGTGTTTCCTGTCACGGGCTTAGAAAAGAAAAAACCTATTTTCTCTAAAGAGGTAGCATCTGCAAATTTCACCTGTATAAACAAAACAGGATCAGGAATAAGATTAGGATCCCTGAATCACACTCAATGTCTCACTATCCTGCAAGTAAATCACACATTTAAACCTGTATCTAGAAGTGATGTGTGGTGGTGGTGTGGAGATGACAAATTATATGATAAACTTCCATATAATACCACAGGATATTGTGCACTTGTAACTTTACTTCTGCTAGTTTCAATATACTCAACAACGACTGAATACCTTACTGCTGTGTTGAGCAGTACTGTTCCCGGTGACTGGATAAGAAAAAAGAGATCTGTTACCTGGCAAAGTGAAAATGATCCAACATATATTGACAGTATAGGGGTACCAAGAGGTGTTCCTGATGAATATAAGTTAGTAAATCAAGTGGTTGCAGGTTTCGAGTCATCTATCTGTTGGTGGTGTACTATAAATAAAAACGTAGATAGAATCAACTACATCCATTACAACGTTCAGAAGTTAGGAAATAAAACTGAAGCTCAGCCATCCATGAACAATTGTCTGCTACCTCATTAATGGCTTTCCAGAATCGCATTGCTGTAGACATGTTATTGGCAGAAAAAGGAGGTGTTTGCTCCATTTTTGGAGATCAGTGTTGCACTTTCATTCCCAATAACACAGCAGCAGATGGCAGCCTGACTAAGGCCTTGGAAGGTCTTAGATCACTGAACAACAAGATGAAAGACCATTCTGGAGTGGACACTACCATGTGGGATGGATTTGGAAAAATGTTTGGCAAATATAAACAATTAGTATTTTCCATATTAATGTCTATTGCTGTCTTTGCAGCTCTTCTGACCTTGTGTGGATGCTGTTGTATTCCCTGCATTAGAGCCCTCTGCACCAGAATGATAACAACGGCAGTACAACCCATGAAAGCTGAAATGTCTGAAATGTATGCTCTTTTAAGTACCAATCAAGATAACTACCGTGACATTGAGGACGAGGAGGTCTCTATGCATTTCTCAGACCTGTATCCAGATCCAGGTGACTATGACAATATGTAACCCTCCGAGTGTAAGCAACTAATTTTCTTTTATGATCTTTCAGCTGAAAATCCCAAAGAAGTGGCTGCATAAGTGACAAAGAAGTTTTGAAAATAAATGTGATAAACAGGAGGGAAATGTTGGAATTATGTATATACATGTTATCCCATTTACTTTATATTCATGATATTATAAGTATGTTTGTTCTAATAAAACATGTGACTAGAACAAATTCTGATAGTAACTAATCGTGTTGTGAAACTGCACCTAGATAAAACAGGAACAGAACATGCGGTAAACAAGTTTGAGACATCTTCTTCTCACAAAGATAAACATGTGAATTGCATCTAGCAGAGCATGATATGTAACCAAGTGTGACCTTGCGAGTTGCAGCTTGGGAATGAATGTGTCTGTGTTTCCCACCCCATAGAAGCTGCAACTCCCATGTAACCAGGGCAACCTGAGAAAATAAAAGCGATGAGAGCCAGGACGTATCTCAGAGTGTGTCGGAGATTGTAACTGAGTACGTCTCTGGGGCACTCTCCTCGCGAGTAAAACAACAATAATTCTCTGTGTCTTCTTTTGTGCAGGTTGCATGTAAAATGTTAGAGGTTTGAACCTAACGGGATGACATCAAGCACAAAGAGAGTATATACTTTAATAACATTGATACATAGACATTTTATGCATATGTTTACATAAAGCATTACATTTTCATAAAGTTAAAAAAAAAAAGTACTTTATGGAAATACATACAAGCACATACAACTTGAGTGGAAAAACTTGTTGAACTACCTTGTGCCAGTATTAGACCATCATTCACACTTTGGCAACGTGCTGAAAATATTTCTGCCCACAAATTTGCTCAGCATTGTTGTTCATTGAGCCTTGAATTAAACCGGTTGCAATATGATTTGAAGACAAACTCAGTAAAAGAAGTCACTAAAGAATTCAGTCCACCTAGTTGGCAAAACACCAAAACCAGAACTTGAGACTAAATATAAAGTTGAAGCAGAGCTATAATAATGACTTTCTATCATATTTCTGCTCTTTTCTTTAGGCATCAAATTTAAGAACAGAGCAGTAAACAAAGGAATATTTTATACTTTTTGCAGAAAAAGAACAGATTGCTTTTGATAATTAATCTGGCATCTGAAAATATTTCTGAAGACAGACAGTGATTAGAATACTCTTAAAGGATACAGCCATTGACAAATGACAAAAGTCTGACCTTTGAGTGCAGTTAATGAGTTGCTATAAAATACATGTACCTAAGGCCTTTTTTAGATGTATACTTACTCTTCAAAGTTGCTCGGAATGAATTTATAATGACTAATCCATGACATTATGTTTCTTTGTGGCATAAATCTGATGTGACACATGGCCTCTTTATATGAGCCACTCTTCAATGGGAAGAAAAGAAAACATTCAAGTTAGACAAGAAGTTGTTGATCATGATAAGTTAGAGATGGTAAGGAAGATAAAAGAACGACTTAAAACTGCAAAGTCATACACTCTAGTTAAGACGGCAGATTTCCAACAAAAAGTCCAAAAGGGGACTGAGGCAAATTCACAGCAATCGTCTCTAAGGAGTTAAATATAGATCAGAATGCATCTATTTTCTTGCCAGACAAATGGGACCTAAATATAACTAACCCCTTTACCTTTGTGCTTTTGTTTTTAATGTAGAGCGAGATCCAGTCACCAATGATAATGGGAGGCCGAATTTGCAGAATCCGTTGCCCTCTGAATCATGGGTTTAGCATCATGTTCTTGGCTTTGTGCATTTTATGTTTCCTGCTATATAATGTGAATATCATTAATGAGAGGATCTGTAAATTAGTAGAGGTGAGTATTTGACGTGTGAAATTGTTAGCTCTAAATTATTTAGCAGCGTAGGCTAAAATAATATTTCTGATTCAGAAACATTTTTTCTCACAATCCTGTTGGAACATCTAGTTGATACCTTTATTTATTGATTTCATCAATGGTATTGGTGTTTAGGGTTTCTTCCTCTTCTCCCTTCAGGGGTCTTTGCAATTACTTCCTCTATCGACATAAATGCATATTCCCATTCACTGCATTCAGAAACCCTTTTGTGTGATTTTTGTCTTTGTCCAGTACCTCTTAAGATTATTAGAAAAGTAATCAGTATTTTAGACTGAAACAGAATGTAATTTAAACTTTCCTTTTGTTAAAGAATAAAATGTCCTCCGTTGTGACTCAGATACATTCCACTGACCACCCCATGCCTGCCAGTGTCTGTTCCTTTGATTCACTCTCATCTGAAGACACCCTTGAGTTGAACTTGCTAAAGGACTCTATTGCCTGGCCTGAAACACCACCTTTACCAGATCACTTTTCTCTACACGACACCAGTGATCCAGCTCACAGCACTTTCACCGTTATCCCAAGCAGTGGAGAGGGAAGTTGGCACGTTGGGGATCAGATGGAGGTTTTGATAAAAATGTACGACTTCCATAGTCGCCCCAAGAAGACTGGTGGAGACTTCCTACTTGCTTGGCTGCACAACCCTACTCTGTTTGCTGGTGTAGCGGGACAAGTGATAGATCATCATAATGGTTCCTACACTGCTGTATTCTCTTTACTCTGGGAAGGAAGTGCACAAGTTGAGGTAAGACTAAAACCTATCATCTTAAGTGGGCTAATAATCTGTTTTAGCCAAGACATTTTTCTGTCCAAATCTATGATTACCTAGCCTTGTACTACCCTTTGCTTTGTACTGAGGATCTGACCACTCAGCTAGTGAGAAACGATTGCTTCCTTGAGGCGTGGACTCTGTTGAGGTTTTAAATTTTACCCAGTCACTAACGTTTGTCCGTGATGTATGTAATGCGCCAGTTCAGTGCTATGAAGCTTACTGGAAATTACCTGCACAGTAAACAACCATCCCCCACTGCAAAGAGAGGAGTGCCGAGCCAAACAAGATGGTTACTGATAATTCAATATTTGGAAGCGTGTCCAACACGGACTGAACGGCTTTGTTCACCTCCTCTGCTGCTATGGCTAAAACTGCAGGCTGACTCCAATTCTAAAACAGCGCAGAAGATCGACGTCATCGTTCACAACTTCTCCTTCTGTTCGCTGATTGGCCTGGTTGAAATTCTACTGGAGAATCCAAGTGACTAGGGGAAAGTCCAGACTAAGCTGTAAGTGAGATTTGAATAGAGCGGAATAGCACAGGAAGGCAATGGCCAGGCTAATGATTACCTGGCAAGCAGACTATAGTTTATGTGACTATAAGTTTATGTCTCTGACCAAATTGTCATCTGCACAGGAGCAACACAGGGGAATGCACTCTCAATCATTGCATCTTGAATGTGAAACGAAGCAAAGGAAATGATTAAAGTTTTCAGGAGAAGATGGGGAGGTTTTGAAAGAACAAAATATATTGGTGCTTGTTTAGACAACAGATCATACTCGAGATGCAAAAGTGGTCAGAGGAGATTGTATTTCTTGATAAAGCTAAGATCCTTTCTCTGTTTTCCACCAGATGATGTATATCTTGTTTAAGTCAGCGTTTGGAAGTGATATCTCCTCTGGCATCATATGTTAGGTTAGGTTAGGGTAGCAGCATCAGAGCCAGTAACTTAAAGATCAGAGCAGGAAGGCTGTCTGTTCTGGGATGTGCTTTGAGGCCTCCAGAGATGATTGTGCCAAAGAAGAGTGCTTTGTCAAATGACATCCCTGAGAATTCTCTCAAGAACTGAAATACAACAACAGAGTCAAATGAATCTACAAAGCTGTTGTAATACACAATGCAACTGAAGCTCCTTCATGTCCACACACATCACCATTTACAATGATTCCTAAAGAAGCTTGGGTAGCTTGAGTTAAACCATTACATTTACCATTGAGAAAATAACGTATTCCTGAAAAAACTGAGATAAATGCCAATTCTGGATGAGAATTTAGACCTACCTAAAACAGAACGTATTTATTAGACTATTGAGTCTAGACCTCTTTTCATGTAATTTCATGCCATGTGTGAGAATTCTTGTTTTTTTTTTAAAGGTGATCCTGGTTCACCCCAGTGAGGCTATCACTGTGCTGGACAGACTGACCCAAGAACAGCCTGACAGAATTTACTTTCAAAGCATCTTTCGCTCAGGCTCCGTCAAGGAAACTATGACATGCAATGTATGTCTTAAGGCACCTCAGCACAGGTTATGCAACTACACAGACCTTCAGACATCTGAGCCCTGGTTCTGCTACAAGCCAAATAATCTGAGCTGTGACACCAGGATCACCCATGCCGAAGGAGGTTTTAGACAAAACCTAAAACCCAATGAAGAGAATCTCTTTAAAAGGTAATTGTAACACCATTTATACTCATCTTGTTTATACTCATTCCATGAAGATATGCAACAATACATGCCACTCACATGGATGCAGCCCTTATATTAGCTGAGCATTTCAAATCTAAGGGTAAATCACACAAGCTCCGTAGAATCAAACTTTTTTGTCCTCCAAACTTCTGAAGTGCTTGGTATTACTCAGAGATTTTCGTTGAAATTAAATCTGAGCAAGACAAAGTAACCTTTGGGGAAGTTTAAATAACTGTTATTTTAATACTTAACAGTACTTAACATGACATCAGATACATGTTACCTTGCATCGCTAGTCTTCTGTTACTAAGTTTCTGGCTTTGTTCTCTGGGGCTGATCAATGGCTAACTCATTAACCTAAACAAAATAGACTTGTGCAACAGTGGGTTTGGTTTATCTGTAAATACCTATTAATAATAAAGTTATTGTTTAATGAATATCTGGCAGGTGTGGTTTGGCATTAAATAACAATAAATGAAGTATTTAGAGTGGATTCAACCAGCCCTGCCTAGTTCACATTAATCACACTCCAGTTTGTTTGCCTCGAAAGTTTGGTGTGTTTGGGGAGGTGTGTAAGCACAATCGAACCCTGAACCCTGAACCAAAAAAGTGAACTCTGGTCCACCACCAAACCCAAATCTCTCTTTAGCTGAAGTGAACTCTGGTGCAGTTCAAATGCATATGTGAATACCAAGCAGACCAGATACCTCTCCAAAAGTAGGACGCGGACTACAGCGCTGGGTATTCTGGGTAAATACAACCAAAACAAACGTGCTTGCGTAGCACTGCCAGGAGAAATGGCTTGTGGTCTTTTGCCAAAAACAAAACTACTAAAACAATTAATCTGAAGCCACTTCATTTTTGTTTACATTTCGTGAAGGAGGAAGTGTCTTCTTCAGAGGTTTTTGTGTCATTTTCTTTAGTGGTGCAGCGTCACTGCAGGTGAGAGGGTAAACAGGTTGCTCAAAGGGTTTGGTTTTGTTTGACAGAGTGCAGTGTGAAAGCAAATCGCACCAGCTGAAAATGTAACAAATATTATAAGCTTGGTCTCCAATCGAACTGAGTGTACCAGACTATCAGATGTAAAAACACCCGAAGTTTGCACACTGGCATTCTCAAATAGCAGGCACTGCACACATACAGAATAAACACAGACATCTTCTTGTCAAAAGAAACAGAATTTATTCACCAAAATACACCCATTTCCAGTTCAAATACTCCAGTCAAAAAAATCCCTAGGCTAATAACACTCAAGTAAACTAAGCAAAATGAAAATAATACAAACCAGTAAACTACCAAAATAAAAATTTATATTTAATTTCTTTACTCTGTGATGTTATGAAATCAAAGTCAAATTCCCTGTTTGTTGGAACAAATATGGCCAATGAAGCTGACACTAACTACAAAGTTCACAGTGTTATGGGGGTACTGTATGCCCATCTGCCATGTTAAAGACACAGATAATTATTTTACTAACGGTACAGAAAAGCGGCACTTAATAAGAAAACATCATATAATATAGGTAAGATACAGAAGATTTTCTTTTTCATGACTTTATATCATACATTTCCTATGCTTTGTTGTAGTGGGGTCAACATGAAAGTTTCCATTCCGGCATCAGGACCTTCCAAAATCAACATTTTACCAAAACTAGATGGTGAGATCCAACTTTTACCACAGTTATGATTTTTTAAAGAAAATGTCTCATTAAAATGTATTCTCTTTAGTTGTTTGACATAGGTTCTAATTGAATTATGTTGGACTGATGTGACTTGAACTACATTGAAATGCATATATTTACATTTTTATTTGACATGTGTTTGGGGTTTTTTTTTTTTTGTAACACCTGATGACCTATGATCTATAATTACTGGAGAACAGCTGTTTTCTGAAAAACTAAACATACATTCATAATACACAATCACAAAAGTAAATGTATTATTTTTTTTTTATTTTAAATGAGTCTTTACCAATTTGTTTTTTATATAAATGCAGGAAAGTTTAATATTCATTAAGGTGTCCCAATAAAATCAATGGCAATCCTGATGATTATTACAACAAATTCAAATCTGATCCAGACTGTTTCATAATCCCTTGTATAAATTGAAACGGTAAAATACAGGACCAGGAAGGAAGGAAGGAAGGAAGAATATTATGAATAAGGAAGGAAGAAAGAAAGAGTTTGAGTTTAAAATTACCTTTATTACACACTCCAAAAACTCAATAAAACAACAAAAACATTAAATAATAATAATAAAAAAAAAATCAAAAGCAAAAACTAAAGATGCTTCATCCACTGAACACAAAACATCATTAATACCCCACTTACTTACAAACACATTGATATTCTTTGTCAACTTATAAAACTCAAATTCCACACGAATACGAGCAACTACCAGTCTCTGAAATAAAACACAAGCGTCTTCTGTTGGATGTCCATTAATTTTGTTCTTTCTTGATATCCATATTGCTAGTTTTGCCATCCCAGAAATGAAATTTAAAAGTATATGAATAGATTTCTTTCTTGCACAATACCGTGGACCATAAATAAAAATACAGTTAGAAAACTGTACACCAAAACCACCAAACAGATGATCTAAAAGAACAAAGAGAGGATTCAATCTTGAACATTCAATAAATAAGTGATACAAAGTTTCTTCCTGCAAACAATAAGGACAAGTAACACTGATGTCAGGATTAAGGTGTGCCAGATACCTGTTTGTAGCTATGGCCCCATGCACAATCCTCCACTGGAGGTCACCCACCCGTTTCTCAATTAGGGGGTTTGTACAGGGACCGCCAACAGCCTCTTGGGGTAGAGCTGGTGTCAAAAAACTCAGTCCACTTTGACACCCTCACCTCTGCCAGAGAGCATAAATTCAGAACCTTCATGCAGATCTTGTACAAGACTTTCTTCCCCAAGTCTTCAAAAGACCCCAGTGGTGAATCTTGGAGAGACAACAGCTTTTCTGGCTCATCCTGCCATTGATTCACTGCAGGGGAGACAGTTAGGGAAGGAAACACATACTCATACTCATCATCCCATTGGTCAAACAGAGTACTATTATCAGCAAATGCTCTGAATGGAATCTGGCAGAGAAGCACAGGCTTCTTCCTTCAGCCTTAACACAAGTCTGCTGGATCGCACAAGTCGCTCAGTGAGACTGGACACAGACAACTTCATCAGATGACCCAGCTTCACACAGCCTGCTTCCCTCATCTTAGATCTTACAGTAACAGATGAGAGCAGCTGTGACGAGATGAAACTGTTCTCAAACAGAGGTTCTTCAAAAACCCACATCCCTGGTGTCGTATCAGCCTTTCTCTCAAAAGTGAGAATCTGCCAAGCATTTAAAACAGATTGGTAAAATGGAGTAAGACCAGTTAAGTCCAAGGATCCTTGTCGTAGCAAAAAGAGATGTTTATCATATCCAGTACATCCTGCTTTCCTCAAAAGAAGACGCGCAGTATCCAACCACGGTAATCCAACACCATATAACAGTTTCTGGACAGTTTGCAGCCTGAAAGCCATGATCCGTGAGGTTATGTCTTATGAGTCCTTGTCCTCCCTCCTCGACTGGTAGGTACAGGGCTGCAGCTCTCACCCAGTGTCGTCCAGACCAGAAGAAATCCACTAAAGTCTTTTGGAGACGTTGTATGAGCGATAATGGTGGTGTTAACACAATCAGTTTATGCCAGAGGGCCGAAACAATCAAGTTATTAACTACCAGAACCCTTCCCCTGAAAGACAGCTGAGGCAGCAGCCATTTCCATTTGGACAGTCTGACACACACTCTCTCCATGACACCCTCCCAATTTTTTTCCAGAAAAGTGTCTGTCCCCAAAAATACACCCAAGAATTTTAAACCTTGTTTGGCCCAATGAATATTACCTGGTAACTTAGGGGGCTCGTTTGTCCATGGACCAATTTTTAAAGCAGAGCTTTTATCCCAGTTCACTTTAGCTGAAGAAGCTTTTCATAAAGCTCCAAACAGTGTTGAAGACCTATAACATCATTCTGGTTTTTAATAAAAATATTTATATCATCAGCATAAGCAGAGACCACTAAACTTGGATGATTTGAAAAAACCTGGGAGAATAACACCAGTTAGGGTAGAGCGCACTTTGTGTAAAAGGGGTTCAACTGCAATAGAATACAATTGTCCAGATATGGGACACCCTTGTCGAATGCCTCTCTGAACCTTAATAGGACAGCTTAATCCTCCCCCAACTTTAACAACACAAACACTTTTTTATACAATAAACCCAATAAAGAAATAAAACCATCACCAAATCCAAAAGCTCTTAATTTAGAAAAGAGGAAACAATGATCAACCCTATCAAAAGCTTTTTCCTGATCTAAAGAAATAATACCAACATCACTTTCATAAAGTTTACAGATGTCAATTAAGTCTCTTAAAAGAAAATGATTATCCATGATAGATCTGTCGAGTATACAATACGATTGAGCTCTGTGTATGATCATTTCAAGAATGTTCTTCAGCCTGTTCGAGAGCACTTTAGAGAATAATTTATAATCCACACACAGGAGGGCAACAGGTCTCCAGTTTTTCAACAGAGTCAAGTCTCCTTTTTTTGGAAGTAAGGAAAGAACAGCTTTTCGGCAGGAGGATGGCAAGATCCCTGTCAAGGTGCACTCCCGAAGCACCTCCCACAAGTCCTCTCCCAACAGCCTCCAAAAATGTTTATAAAACTCTGCAGGTAAACCATCCAGACCTGGAGTCTTGCCAGGAGCCATTTGTCCAACAGCGGCAGTCAGTTCTTCCAATGAAACTCCAGCATCCAGAATTGCCCGATCTGCAGTGGAAAGTTGAGGAAGACCATCCAACAGAGCCTCAACACAGCTTCTGTTACAGGCCTGCTGTCCGAAAAGGCCACTATAGAATGCCACGGCATGCTCTTTCATGGTGGCGGGATCAGTACTCAGAGTTCCATCTGGAAGCTGAAGACAAATTAACTGCTTAGTCTGACTGACGTTTCTCTCCAGATTAAAAAAGAAAGATGCAGGGGCATCCATATCTTTAACAGTGGCAAACCTTGAACGAACCAAAGCCCCTTTAGCCCTTTCATGCAAAAAACAAACAAACAAAAAAAAAAACTTAACTGATCTTTCTTTTGTTTAAGATGTTCATTATTCGTAACATCTGTGAATACATTTTCTAATTGTGTTATTTCATTTTCTAAATTCTGAATCACATTTTTAATTTTAATTGTAGAATGGCTTGTGTATTGCTGACAAAAGACTCTTATCTGAGCCTTTCCAACCTCCCACCAGTCAGCTAAAGACATAAAAACTGATTTTCTTTCCTTCCATAACTGCCAAAAATTACTAAAACTTTGGCAAAAAAAAAAAAAAACATGTCTTGAAGTAGTTTAATGTTGAAATGCCAATAAGATCTACAACTGGTGGTGGTTGAAAAAAGAAAATCCATAAAAACTAAAAGATGGTCAGAAAAACCAACTGGACAAATTAGGCAGTTGGATAATCTATTTCTATGAATTTCTGAAATATAAAATCTGTCCAATCTGGCTCCACTCATCCTTCATTTTTACCCATGTATATTGCTTAACATTAGGGTGCTTAATCCTCCAAGCATCAACCAAACTAAGCTCTGATAACACCTGAGCTAATTTAAAGGATGATGGAAGACGAGGTTCTTCTCCTGTTCTATCGGTTGTAAAACTAGTTGTGCAGTTCCAGTCCCCGCCCATCACAACACACTCATTTTGATTAGACTGCTGCAAAAAACTGTGTATTTTATCAAATGTCTTAATCCTGTTATCCCCCTGGTTTGGTGCATAAACATTAATAAAACAAAAGAGAAATTTTCTATTTCTACTCTAATCACCAGGACCCTGCCTGGTATTAACTCAGTACAGGAAATGATGTTAGCGTCCAGTCCTGGTGAAAATAAAATTGCTACACCTGCAGATGACCTGGTCCCATGAGACAAAAAAAAAAAAGTCCCCTTCCAACTCATACCCCACTCTACCTCGTTTTCATGATCTGTGTGTGTTTCTTGTAAAAACACAACATCAAGCTTCTTCTGAATGATCATCTCTAAACTAACCATCTTTTTATGTGGATCCCTCCCACCGTTGATGTTTAATGACCCCACCCTGATATTATGCATACAGGTGAAAAGGAGAGGGAAGACAGACAGAGACAGAGACAGTACAAAAAAGACCACCCAGTGTACTATAATCATTGTCTTAATCCTGAATTTTTAACCGTTTTGAACCTTTACCTTTATTTGCTAATAACTGTCTCCGGACGTTTGTCATATGCTTTTTTAAACGGAAACGTTTCTTTTCATCAAGCATTTCAAAACCTACCATTTTCTGTACCATTAATGCGCTCTTGATAATTTTTTCTGCATTTGGAAAATAATCAAGAACTTTAATATGTTTTCCAAACGTTTCATCGAGGAAAACATTGGTTTCTTCCAAAGTCTACAAATCGCCACTGGATGTTTGGGAACCTGCGATTGAAACGCTGTCTGAATCACTGTCATACTCCATGTCTTCTGCCTGTGCAGCTTCAGCTGCAGGCTGGGCCGCTGCTCCCCCACCCGCGGGCGGCACCGCCGCCTCAGCAGCAACAGAGATAGAATTAGCCACCTGATCTGTTTCTGAGTCAAGGTGGCCACAGGCACAGTTTGAGGAATTTTTTGGAACACTGATTCCAGTTTTCTCAGTGTCATCCCTTACAGACTGTATATCCAAACCGCTGCTTCCCCCCCGAGCGGGGGTGGGGGGCGCTCCCCCTTCCACAGCCGGAGGAACACCAACGGCCAGCGATGCCTCTGCATTTTCATGTATCTCAGCCTGCGCTGTTGGGTTTTTGTGCGGGCAAGCGGCCCGTTTGTGCCCGACATCCCCACACTCGAAACATTTCATGTTTCCAGTGCTTGCATAAACCATATAGGATCCTTCTTCATATATTCACTCTGAAAGACACTTCCAGCGTCTGTGTAGCAGAGTTCAAAAACATAAACACCTGCCTCCTAAAAGACTGAACATGTTTTAGTTTATCGTTCTTACATCCCAACACACAGTTTTGAAACCACTGGCGAGTTTCCCAAAACGCTGAAGCTCTTTCTCCAACAAGTTATTAGGAATGAACGGTGGCACACCCGAAATAATAACCCGGTTGGAGGGCACTGCAAGCGGGGACACCTGCAGGAACTCTCCGCCCATTGTCACCCCACTGACAATCAACTGAGTAACAAAACGTTCCTCTTTCAAAAAAAATCACTACTCCCTTATTCATTCTTGAAGCATAAATTAAATTGTTGTGACCAACAATATATTCAATAGCCAGGAGAACTGTTTCAACTGGGACAGGCTGGGACAGGGACAGGCTGAATCCGAATCCCATTCCTCAAAGAGAGGGGCGGCGCCCCTAAAGACGCCATCCCCGCTAACAAACAGCGCTGCAAGCGCTACAAAAGTCCTAAATAACCCAAAGACGTAGAAACAGTACAATTAAAGAATATTAGAAAAACAACACATGCAAGAAAAGATCAGGAAAAACTGATCTCTTCCACTCTGTCAGACTCACCACACGCAGCCACACAGTCACCAACACACTCCCAGCATGCAATGCAGAAAGAAAGGAAGGAAGAAAGAAAGAAATTGAATGTGTACAAATAAAGTGCCAAACTGTTCTGAAAAAGAAGCATATTGTATTGCTGTTACCCATTTTACAAAATAAATTATGAATAAGCAGGTGACCTGTTCAGTTGGTTAATTATGATTCATTGTTTGTTTCTTGTATTTGTTATTTTTAATTTCACTTTTTATCTTTTCAAGGGGAAACCAATAAAAGCATAGACATTGGACCTGCTGGGTATTACTACCAGGGTGTATGGCGAGCACTATATGGAACCCCAATTCATCAGTTTAACACATCCACAGCAATAAGCCAATGTCTGAAAGGCAAGGTGCTCCATCTGTATGGAGACTCCACCATAAGGTAGTGGTTTGAATATTTAACAGAATCAGTACCAGGTAGATTTTCAGCAGAAGTGTGTGCCAACAGGTTGATTAGTTTTGGCTGCAGCCTAATGTTTTGCCTTTTTTTTTTTTCCTCTATCATAATTTCAGGACTCGAGAAGTTTGACCTGAAAACTATAAAGCAAAGCAGACCTTTCCTGGCCTTGGATTATACAAACAACATCTTAGTGACGTTCCGATGCCATGGTCCTCCCATCCGTTTTGGGACCATGCCTGCCAGTCAGACGCGTTATATTGCCAATGAACTGGACAGTGTGATTGGAGGCAAAGACACTGCTGTAATTATTGGCATCTGGTCTCATTTAAGCACTTTCCCTGTTGAGGTCTACATCCGACGTCTGCTGAACATAAGGAGGGCAGTGGTGCGGTTGTTGACAAGAGCTCCAGGTACAGTGGTCATTATCAGGACCGCTAATCCAAAAGCATTGACACTTTTAAGACACTAACGAACAGCGATTGGTATTCTCTACAACGTGATAAGGTCCTCAGGGCAATATTTAAAGGGATGAATGTCCAACTGGTGGATGCCTGGGAGATGACTGTAGCCCACCACCTGCCACACACCTCCACCCAGAACCTCCTATTATAAAGAATATGATAGATATTATTTTGACCCACATGTGTCCTACTTCAGGTTTCAAAGAAGCAATGAAGCAGTAGAAAAGGATTTCAAGAAAACAGATTCAGACAGGGTAAACAGGAAACTATTTGTGATTGATTACAAATATTTAAACAAAACCACACTAGAAATGTCAACCTACCATGCACAACATAGTTTACTAATGTGGAATCTGCTGAGTTGTACATTGGTACATTAGGAAAAAAGCTATGGTTTTATAGAAACTGAAAACATAAGTTACCTGTGTGGTAATGATGCATGATAATGGCATGGTTCCTGGTGCAAAGGAAGCTGTTTTGAGTACTTAAGAAACTGCTGATCTTCACTCATAACAATTTCTAAGGTTGGGTGTGACATTTTCTTTGCAGAGTTTGGGTATCATAGGCTGCGTTTTAGTTGTCCTCAGAACTAGGAAATTGCAGACTAACCTCAGTTATGACTTGTATGGCCCATGTCATGTTTCAATGTGGCTACTCCTCACATTAACAGTAGTAATATGTGATGTGAATTGTTTTATTTTACAAGATGCACATGTAAGAATGGATCTAAAATCGATGTTACATGTAGTGCCTGCCACTATAAACCAAAAAATTTAAAAGTTGTTTGCTTATGGACAGTAATGCTTAAAATCATGTTTGTAGAGGTACTTAAAACAATGTCTATGGGCGTTGCCATGTTGAAATTCCATCTTCCTTACCTCAGGTCTGACGTCAAACCCTGTTCCGAGTTATGGCTATTAAAAACAAAATGATGCACTTTGTCACAAAATTGAAATCTCATAATGTTCTGGACACACATCAACAGCTATTTTTATGTTTATTTAATTTAACTCTATATTTATTTAATCAGTGAATAAATAGAATACAAGAAAGGGTTTATATTTTATGAAAATATATAACCAATAATTTGAGTTGATCTGGTCTGTTTCATGCATGAGTGAAGGGTGAAGTCAAAGGGTGAAGTCCTCAGATTCCATCCATGATTATCAATTATAATGTCATTAAACTGTTGTCGGAGGACTAAAGACTTGGCTGTTTATTTCCCGTGGGAGCTGTAGTGTTATGTTCAACCTAAGAAAAATCGTGTTAGTCGCAAAACCTCTGTCTGGTGCTTGTGTGTCAAAATGGAACGTTACAAGACTTTAAGCCACAAACTCACAAAGCTCGTAACACTCAACTAAACTACAAAGGAAAAATGGAAAAACACTGAATCACAGTAAATTACCGAAAAGGAAAACAGTAAAACGAACAAGTAAGAACAGAACGGATTGGCAATAAAAATGATGCAATGATATCACAGTTCAGTTCAGTGTGAATACTTAGTTCAGTGTGAACTTCTGCAGAATTGCAAATAGGCCAGGGTCAAGGCTTAATCTTCAGCTTGAATACAGTCACCGGTAGACTCAATATTTATATTGGATCCAGGGTTACTTCAGAGATGCAATATCTTCATTCTCTGCCCGTAAAGATGGGGTCTCATACACGTGTCTCACCATTGTAGTCCCCTGCGGTAAAGAGGCGACTTCCTTCCTTTTTTGATAATTATTGAAACTGCTTGAAATATGAAGAATAATATCTTTGAAATTAGTTAATTTTTAAAACCTGTGCTGTGCAGTAGTTGCATGTAGTTGCAACCATGTTTAAAAAAATGATACACTCACTTCTCAGAGGCTTTCATTTTGGGAGAGATGGCCACAGAGTCACAATTCCCTTCTTGAAGCGAAAGTGGATGTCAAAGAAACACTGCAAGAGATGTCTTTTCAGTGTTTTATGAAATATACTGTTTATACAAATACACAATTATGCTCATAGTATGACCATATATCCATGTAAAATAAAGAGCTCCTCATCAAAATGGCACCGTCTGCCTGATGAGGCTTAGGTTTTAGAATAATACAAGAAGGCAAAGTCCAGCAGTGGTGTTTTCTGAACAGCAAGATACTACACATGTAAATGGAATAAATACAGACTTCTCTTCTATATACAAGTGTATATTAAATAATTCAACCTTACAGTTAAAATACTTCATTCAACAAACTCGCTATGCTAGTGAGAAAAAGTTGAAATGATGAAACTAAAACTACTAAAGGTAAAACAATAAAACTATAAAAATAGAAACAAAGTGATGCAATGATGTCACAGTTCAAGATGAATATATGCTTAAAGACCAAAGATTGTATTGAAGAGTTTTGTTGGTGAGGCCAGTTAGCTGTAAATTAATTTAAGAATTACTTTATACAAATTGACAAACACCATTTTGTATTCCAAATGGTGTTTGGAATACTTATGTATTCCAAACACCATTTCACAATGCTAAAGACAAGACCTTACTTTGAGGAAATAATGTCTTATTAATTTTTAACTGAATTAAAAATCAGTAATCTTTTGGAGAATTAATTCTTAATATATTTATCAGTTACCACATTGATAGTTGATTGATGATTTAATCATTTGAAACAGAAAAATGGTACAACCGAGAGTGTGTGGAGAAGAAAGTCTTTGTTCTCGTTCAAAATGGGACAAGGATCAGGTAAATATCAAAAATATATAGATGAGTTGCAGTGCAAAGACTGGAAAGTCCTACAAAAAGACAATGAGACGGCGATAAATCCCTTAGGTTATTGGGTTAAAAAATATAACTTCAATGGAAGGTTGTCAACCGCGTGTATAAAAGAACTACAACAACAAATAAAACAGCACTGTAAAAACAATGAGACCAAAATGAGAAAAGAAGGTTATGAACAAACGGTTATATGGATGAAAGTGGCAGGACAGCATGAAGAGGGAAGAGAAAAAAGTAATATAATGTTTCATAGAAAGGAAGATGATGAAACAACCTTCGCCTACGCACAATTAATGCAACAGGATATAGGATTAGGAGGAGGTACTCTAAATGAGTATATAAACCATGCCCTACATGCTGAAAAAGTCATAAATAAATAAATAAATAAATAAATAAATAAATAAATAAAAAAAACCCTCACTAAAACAGCATCTACTTTTTATCAAGATGAAGAGGAAGAAATTTACTATCAGCATCAGAAAGGTAGAGGAGGAATTAGAAGCAGGGGACGAGGCAGAGGCAGAGGCCGAGGTAGAGGCAGAGGCTATGGACCATGTGCAGGCAGCTCCAGGGCATGTTGGTCCTGTGGTAAAGAAGGACACATAGCCAGGGATTGCAAAAGTAATCCCCATTTACAAGGGTATTCTGCATGACTAGACAAAACAAAATCAGACTCCAACCATGAGAAAATGGAGTTGACAGACAAAACAGAAATCCTAAATCTAGAAGATCTCTTTTTAAAACGAAACATTTAGACCAGAAATAACCCTCCTAGTTAATGGTAAACAAATTCAATTCCTGTGCGACAGCGGAGCATGCCGCACAACAATAAGAGAATCAGTACCGTCTGCAGGAAAAGGTCCAGATACAGTAATAGTCAGATCAGCACAAGGAGCTTTAAAACAGGTTGGAGAAACTAAACCATTGTGAATAAGAGAGCAAAAAGGAAAATGTTTTCTTCCAAGCTGAAGAAGAAAAAACAATATATTATCAAAATGAGGTTCCTAATAAAGCACCGACATATACTGGACGAGCTCTGCTCAGTGAAGGGAGACAGGCGATAAGAACACCCGAAGACAAAATGTCCGCAGACGAACTACATATCACACTCTGGTGCAAACAAACACCAGGACCTGATAAAGAATTTGAAAAACAGTTGCAAAAGGCAACACCAGCAAAGGTCACAGTGACTTATGTATATTCAGATACAGAGTCCACTTCAGCCGGCAGCTGTAACATTGAGCAGAGAAACAGAACCACTAAACAGACAGTGGAATGTACCACACATTTCTCTGTTTAACAGCAAAATGTCAAAATGGAAAGATGTAGGGTCAGTGATTACCCAGGGAGGAGTAACTCTCGATGCACATGATGAGTGACAAATACTCCTCACAGAAGAAGAGGAGCAGTTATTGAAAGATCTCCCAGAAAAGCTCTGGTCAACTGGACCATCTGATGTGGGACTAGTAAAAAACACCCTACCTGTCCAAATAAGAGCAAAAGCTGAATGTAGACCGGTAATAAAACAATATCCATTAAGACCAGATGCACAGGAAGGAATTGAACCTGTGATAAAAGAACTGCTAAAAGCAGCGGAGTATTGATAGAATGTAATGACTCACCATGTAATACTCCCATTTTTCCAGTAAAAAAAGGCACCTCCATCCGTGGGATGGAGAATGGTGCAGGATTTACAAGCGGTAAATAATGCAGTGATACAAAGATCTCCATGTGTGGCTGATCCACACACTCTACTAAATTCATTAAATCCTAAAGCCATGTATTTCACAGTAGTGGACATCAGTAATGCATTCTTTCTGTACCAATACATAAAGATAGTCAATATTGGTTGCCTTTACATTTAAAGGGAGAAGATACACCTATACAGATTGCCTCAAGGTTACTGTGAGAGTCCAACTATCTATTCACAAGTAATTAACTCTAGTCTCTCTAAATTTGAGCCTCCAGAAAACATCAAATATTAACTTATGTTGATGATATTCTCATAGCCTCAGAGACTAAACAACAATGTCAAAAGGACTTTGTAGCCCTATTGCACCACCTAGCTAAAGAAGGACATAAAGTAAGCAGTAAACAAAGCTGTAATTCAAAGAGCACCGTGCGTGCCTGACCCACATACTCTCTTAAACTCACTAAGGCCAGAAGCAACAGTATTCACAGTATAGACATACCTAATTATGCAAAATAACAGCACCTCTAAATAAACTCATGTATGAAAAAGACATAAAAATGTCTGCTGCAATAGATGGACACCGGAAGCAGAAGACGCTTTCTGTAAAATAAAACAGGCCTTAGTGAAGTAGCAGTACATTAGCTTTGCCTAACTATGACAAACCTTTAATGATAACCCTATACTGGGAAACCAGTGACACATGCACAACTTTTAAAAGAATTATTAGCAGCAGTACAACTTCCTAAAGAATTAGCTATCTGTAAATGCACAGCACACACAACAAGAAAAGATAATATTACAATAGGCAACACATTTGCAGATAAAACAGCTAAAGCAGCAACAACTGGAGAAATTCAAGTCTTAATGACACAGAAAATATGGAAATGTCTGACGACATTTTGAAAGATATGCAACACCAAAGCTCTACAACAGAACAAAACTTATGGATAGAAAAGGGAGCAAAACTATAAAATGACATCTATACATGACCAGAGGATAAACCAATCCTACCAAAAAATCTATAAATGGGCGGCAATATTGAGCCATGGTAATACACATGTCTCAACAGGAGGGATGGTAGGAATGATACTTTATAAACTATTCAAAAAAAAAAAAAATTTTTGTAGAGCATGTTTAATCTGTGCAAAACATAATGCCCAAGGGAATCTTAGACCATAGAGAGGACAATTTCCCAAACCTGAATACCCATTCCAACACATACATATGGATTTCATAGAACTAAATCAAAGTGAAGGAAAAAGATTTTGCCTGGTAATAATAGATGCCTTTTCTAAATGGGTAGAACTCTTTCCAACAAAGAATCCAGATGCATTAACGGTAGCAAAAGCATTATGTAAAGATATAATCCCACGTTATGGTATTCCAGAAAAAATATATAGCGATAATGGTTCACATTTTGTTAATCAAATCTTAGCAAAAATAGGCCAAGCCTTCCACATAGACTTAAGGAATCATTGCGCTTATCACCCACAAAGTGCAGGACTAGTTGAAAGGATGAAAGGAACTATAAAAAATAGATTAAAAAAGTGTATGGAGAAAACAGGAAGATCTTGGACTCAATGTCTAGACCTAGTAAAAATGTACATAAACATAACGAGACAAATGGCCTAACACCATATGAAATGGTTTTTGGAAAACCTTATAGGTTACCATATTTTAAGAATAAGTGGGAAACAGATGATGAACAAACCTTAGCGGATTATATGAGGAAAATGTTGGAACAACAGAAACAATGGATAGATCAAACTAAAAGCAAACCCTTCTGTGTCCCCACAGGAAAACCAGTTGGTTGAACCAGGAGATTGGGTCCTAATTAAAAGTATTAAAAGGAAGCATTGGCACTCACTTAAGTGGGAAGGACCCTATCAAGTGTTATTGACTACCGGAACCGCGATAAAGATTGCAGAGCGAAGCACCTGATTCACTTAACACACTGTAAAAGAATAAAAAAAAATCAAATGGATTAAAATAAAATAAGAGATCCTAACTGTGGTATTGCGACTCTTCAAATACCATCGAGAAAAGTCCGACTACAAAGGGAACTGTAATTTTAGTTTACAGTTGTCTCAAACCCGGTGAAGATTGTCCACACCTCTGACATAGGGTAATTAGGAAGGGTTTCAATCCACAGATAAAATGAAGGAATTCAGGATAAAATGGCTGGTAATAAGTGGAATAGTATTAACAAATAATATAATGGCGATAATATTGAAAAAACCAAACAACATGACAAACCAAAAAACAGGGCAAAACGCAGGATAGGGTGGAACAATGACGTCTTAGATGGAACCTTACAAAATCCATGTGAAATTACGGATGGTGAAATGCCAACCACAAAGGAGTTATATTTTGCTATCAGAACAACAAAACTCAAACGATAATTAAATCCTCCAAATCACAGTTCAAGATAGGAGAATATAAAGCAAGTAGCTGGAAAGGCTATGATTGGTATATAGATGTGAAACGACAAATCCCAAGAGAAATTGTATACAATGGGACACAGTGTTTCCTGTCACGGGCTTAGAAAAGAAAAAACCTATTTTCTCTAAAGAGGTAGCATCTGCAAATTTCACCTGTATAACAAAACAGGATCAGGAATAAGATTAGGATCCCTGAATCACACTCAATGTCTCACTATCCCTGCAAGTAAATCACACATTTAACCTGTATCTAGAAGTGATGTGTGGTGGTGGTGTGGAGATGACAAATTATATGATAAACTTCCATATAATACCACAGGATATTGTGCACTTGTAACTTTACTTCTGCTAGTTTCAATATACTCAACAACGACTGAATACCTACTGCTGTGTTGAGCAGTACTGTTCCCGGTGACTGGATAAGAAAAAGAGATCTGTTACCTGGCAAAGTGAAAATGATCCAACATATATTGACAGTATAGGGGTACCAAGAGGTGTTCCTATGAATATAAGTTAGTAAATCAAGTGGTTGCAGGTTTCGAGTCATCTATCTGTGGTGGTGTACTATAAATAAAAACGTAGATAGAATCAACTACATCCATTACAACGTTCAGAAGTTAGGAAATAAAACTGAAGCTCAGCCATCCATGAACAATTGTCTGCTACCTCATTAATGGCTTTCCAGAATCGCATTGCTGTAGACATGTTATTGGGCAAAAAGGAGGTGTTTGCTCCTTTTTGGAGATCAGTGTTGCACTTTCATTCCCAATAACAGCAGCAGATGGCAGCCTGACTAAGGCCTTGGAAGGTCTTAGATCACTGAACAACAAGATGAAAGACCATTCTGGAGTGGACACTACCATGTGGGATGGATTTGGAAAATGTTTGGCAAATATAACAATTAGTATTTTCCATATTAATGTCTATTGCTGTCTTTGCAGCTCTTCTGACCTGTGTGGATGCTGTTGTATTCCCTGCATTAGAGCCCTCTGCACCAGAATGTATAACAACGGCAGTACAACCCATGAAAGCTGAAATGTCTGAAATGTATGCTCTTTTAAGTACCAATCAAGATAACTACCGTGACATTGAGGACGAGGAGGTCTCATGCATTTCTCAGACCTGTATCCAGATCCAGGTGACTATGACAATATGTAACCCTCCCGAGTGTAGCAACTAATTTTCTTTTATGATCTTTCAGCTGAAAATCCCAAAGAAGTGGCTGCATAAGTGACAAAGAAGTTTTGAAAATAAATGTGATAAACAGGAGGGAAATGTTGGAATTATGTATATACATGTTATCCCATTTACTTTATATTCATGATATTATAAGTATGTTTGTTCTAATAAAACATGTGACTAGAACAATTTGATAGTAACTAATCGTGTGTGAAACTGCACCTAGATAAAACAGGAACAGAACATGCGGTAGGAACAAGTTTGAGATCTTCTTCTCACAAAGATAAACATGTGAATTGCATCTAGCAGAGCATGATAAACCAAGTGTGACCTTGCGAGTTGCAGCTTGGGAATGAATGTGTCTGTGTTTCCACACCCATAGAAGCTGCAACTCCCATGTAACCAGGGCAACCTGAGAAAATAAAAGCGATGAGAGCCAGGACGTATCTCAGAGTGTGTCGGAGATTGTGTAACTGAGTACGTCTCTCTGGGGCACTCTCCTCGCGAGTAAAAAACAATAATTCTCTGTGTCTTCTTTTGTGCAGGTGCATGTAAAATGTTAGAGGTTTGACCTAACGGGATGACATCAAGCACAAAGAGAGTATACTTTAATAACATTGATACATAGACATTTATGCATATGTTACATAAAGCATTACATTTTCATAAAGTTAAAAAAAAAGTACTTTATGGAATACATACAAGCACATACAAACTTGAGTGAAAAACTTGTTTGAAACTACTTGTGCCAGTATTAGACCATTCATTCACACTTTGGCAACGTGCTGAAAATATTTCTGCCCACAAATTTGCTCAGCATTGTTGTTCATTGAGCCTTGAATTAAACCGGTTGCAATATGATTTGAAGACAAACTCAGTAAAAGAAGTCACTAAAGAATTCAGTCCACCTAGTTGGCAAAACACCAAAACCAGAACTTGAGACTAAATATAAAGTTGAAGCAGAGCTATAATAATGACTTTCTATCATATTTCTGCTCTTTTCTTTAGGCATCAAATTTAAGAACAGAGCAGTAAACAAAGGAATATTTTATACTTTTTGCAGAAAAAGAACAGATTGCTTTTGATAATTAATCTGGCATCTGAAAATATTTCTGAAGACAGACAGTGATTAGAATACTCTTAAAGGATACAGCCATTGACAAATGACAAAAGTCTGACCTTTGAGTGCAGTTAATGAGTTGCTATAAAATACATGTACCTAAGGCCTTTTTTAGATGTATACTTACTCTTCAAAGTTGCTCGGAATGAATTTATAATGACTAATCCATGACATTATGTTTCTTTGTGGCATAAATCTGATGTGACACATGGCCTCTTTATATGAGCCACTCTTCAATGGGAAGAAAAGAAAACATTCAAGTTAGACAAGAAGTTGTTGATCATGATAAGTTAGAGATGGTAAGGAAGATAAAAGAACGACTTAAAACTGCAAAGTCATACACTCTAGTTAAGACGGCAGATTTCCAACAAAAAGTCCAAAAGGGGACTGAGGCAAATTCACAGCAATCGTCTCTAAGGAGTTAAATATAGATCAGAATGCATCTATTTTCTTGCCAGACAAATGGGACCTAAATATAACTAACCCCTTTACCTTTGTGCTTTTGTTTTTAATGTAGAGCGAGATCCAGTCACCAATGATAATGGGAGGCCGAATTTGCAGAATCCGTTGCCCTCTGAATCATGGGTTTAGCATCATGTTCTTGGCTTTGTGCATTTTATGTTTCCTGCTATATAATGTGAATATCATTAATGAGAGGATCTGTAAATTAGTAGAGGTGAGTATTTGACGTGTGAAATTGTTAGCTCTAAATTATTTAGCAGCGTAGGCTAAAATAATATTTCTGATTCAGAAACATTTTTTCTCACAATCCTGTTGGAACATCTAGTTGATACCTTTATTTATTGATTTCATCAATGGTATTGGTGTTTAGGGTTTCTTCCTCTCTCCCTTCAGGGGTCTTTGCAATTACTTCCTCTATCGACATAAATGCATATTCCCATTCACTGCATTCAGAAACCCTTTTGTGTGATTTTTGTCTTTGTCCAGTACCTCTTAAGATTATTAGAAAAGTAATCAGTATTTTAGACTGAAACAGAATGTAATTTAAACTTTCCTTTTGTTAAAGAATAAAATGTCCTCCGTTGTGACTCAGATACATTCCACTGACCACCCCATGCCTGCCAGTGTCTGTTCCTTTGATTCACTCTCATCTGAAGACACCCTTGAGTTGAACTTGCTAAAGGACTCTATTGCCTGGCCTGAAACACCACCTTTACCAGATCACTTTTCTCTACACGACACCAGTGATCCAGCTCACAGCACTTTCACCGTTATCCCAAGCAGTGGAGAGGGAAGTTGGCACGTTGGGGATCAGATGGAGGTTTTGATAAAAATGTACGACTTCCATAGTCGCCCCAAGAAGACTGGTGGAGACTTCCTACTTGCTGGCTGCACAACCCTACTCTGTTTGCTGGTGTAGCGGGACAAGTGATAGATCATCATAATGGTTCCTACACTGCTGTATTCTCTTTACTCTGGGAAGGAAGTGCACAAGTTGAGGTAAGACTAAAACCTATCATCTTAAGTGGGCTAATAATCTGTTTTAGCCAAGACATTTTTCTGTCCAAATCTATGATTACCTAGCCTTGTACTACCCTTTGCTTTGTACTGAGGATCTGACCACTCAGCTAGTGAGAAACGATTGCTTCCTTGAGGCGTGGACTCTGTTGAGGTTTTAAATTTTACCCAGTCACTAACGTTTGTCCGTGATGTATGTAATGCGCCAGTTCAGTGCTATGAAGCTTACTGGAAATTACCTGCACAGTAAACAACCATCCCCCACTGCAAAGAGAGGAGTGCCGAGCCAAACAAGATGGTTACTGATAATTCAATATTTGGAAGCGTGTCCAACACGGACTGAACGGCTTTGTTCACCTCCTCTGCTGCTATGGCTAAAACTGCAGGCTGACTCCAATTCTAAAACAGCGCAGAAGATCGACGTCATCGTTCACAACTTCTCCTTCTGTTCGCTGATTGGGCCTGGTTGAAATTCTACTGGAGAATCCAAGTGACTAGGGGAAAGTCCAGACTAAGCTGTAAGTGAGATTTGATAGAGCGGAATAGCACAGGAAGGCAATGGCCAGGCTAATGATTACCTGGCAAGCAGACTATAGTTTATGTGACTATAATTTTATGTCTCTGACCAAATTGTCATCTGCACATGAGCAACACAGGGAATGCACTCTCAATCATTGCATCTTGAATGTGAAACGAAGCAAAGGAATGATTAAAGTTTTCAGGAGAAGATGGGGAGGTTTTGAAAGAACAAAATATATTGGTGCTTGTTAGACAACAGATCATACTCGAGATGCAAAGTGGTCAGAGGAGATTGTATTTCTTGATAAAAGCTAAGATCCTTTCTCTGTTTTCCACCAGATGATGTATATCTTGTTTAAGTCAGCGTTTGGAAGTGATATCTCCTCTGGCATCATATGTTAGGTTAGGTTAGGGTAGCAGCATCAGAGCCAGTACTTAAAGATCAGAGCAGGAAGGCTGTCTGTTCTGGGATGTGCTTGAGGCCTCCAGAGATGATTGTGCCAAAGAGAGAAGAGTGCTTTGTCAAATGACATCCCTGAGAATTCTCTCAAGAACTGAAATACAACAACAGAGTCAAATGAATCTACAAAGCTGTTGTAATACACAATGCACTGAAGCTCCTTCATGTCCACACACATCACCATTTACAATGATTCCTAAAGAAGCTTGGGTAGCTTGAGTTAAACCATTACATTTACCATTGAGAAAATAACGTATTCCTGAAAAAACTGAGATAAATGCCAATTCTGATGAGAATTTAGACCTACCTAAAACAGAACGTATTTATTAGACTATTGAGTCTAGACCTCTTTTCATGTAATTTCATGCCATGTGTGAGAATTCTTGTTTTTTTTTAAAGGTGATCCTGGTTCACCCCAGTGAGGCTATCACTGTGCTGGACAGACTGACCAAGAACAGCCTGACAGAATTTACTTTCAAAGCATCTTTCGCTCAGGCTCCGTCAGGAAACTATGACATGCAATGTATGTCTTAAGGCACCTCAGCACAGGTTATGCAACTACACAGACCTTCAGACATCTGAGCCCTGGTTCTGCTACAAGCCAAATAATCTGAGCTGTGACACCAGGATCACCCTGCCGAAGGAGGTTTAGACAAAACCTAAAACCCAATGAAGAGAATCTCTTTAAAAGGTAATTGTAACAACCATTTATACTCATCTTGTTTATACTCATTCCATGAAGATATGCAACAATACATGCCACTCACATGGATTGCAGGCCCTTTATATTAGCTGAGCATTTCAAATCTAAGGGTAAATCACACAAGCTCCGTAGAATCAAACTTTTTTGTCCTCCAAACTTCTGAAGTGCTTGGTATTACTCAGAGATTTCGTTGAAATTAAATCTGAGCAAGACAAAGTAACCTTTGGGGGAAGTTTAAATAACTGTTATTTTAATACTTAACAGTACTTAACATGACATCAGATACATGTTACCTTGCATCGCTAGTCTTCTGTTACTAAGTTTCTGGCTTTGTTCTCTGGGGCTGATCAATGGCTAACTCATTAACCTAAACAAAATAGACTTGTGCAACAGTGGGTTTGGTTTATCTGTAAATACCTATTAATAATAAAGTTATTGTTTAATGAATATCTGGCAGGTGTGGTTTGGCATTAAATAACAATAAATGAAGTATTTAGAGTGGATTCAACCAGCCCTGCCTAGTTCACATTAATCACACTCCAGTTTGTTTGCCTCGAAAGTTTGGTGTGTTTGGGGAGGTGTGTAAGCACAATCGAACCCTGAACCCTGAACCAAAAAGTGAACTCTGGTCCACCACCAAACCCAAATCTCTTCTTTAGCTGAAGTGAACTCTGGTGCAGTTCAAATGCATATGTGAATACCAAGCAGACCAGATACCTCTCCAAAAGTAGGACGCGGACTACAGCGCTGGGTATTCTGGGTAAATACAACCAAAACAAACGTGCTTGCGTAGCACTGCCAGGAGAAATGGCTTGTGGTCTTTTGCCAAAAACAAAACTACTAAAACAATTAATCTGAAGCCACTTCATTTTTGTTTACATTTCGTGAAGGAGGAAGTGTCTTCTTCAGAGGTTTTTGTGTCATTTTCTTTAGTGGTGCAGCGTCACTGCAGGTGAGAGGGTAAACAGGTTGCTCAAAGGGTTTGGTTTTGTTTGACAGAGTGCAGTGTGAAAGCAAATCGCACCAGCTGAAAATGTAACAAATATTATAAGCTTGGTCTCCAATCGAACTGAGTGTACCAGACTATCAGATGTAAAAACACCCGAAGTTTGCACACTGGCATTCTCAAATAGCAGGCACTGCACACATACAGATAAACACAGACATCTTCTTGTCAAAAGAAACAGAATTTATTCACCAAAATACACCCATTTCCAGTTCAAATACTCCAGTCAAAAAAATCCCTAGGCTAATAACACTCAAGTAAACTAAGCAAAATGAAAATAATACAAACCAGTAAACTACCAAATAAAAATTTATATTTAATTTCTTTACTCTGTGATGTTATGAAATCAAAGTCAAATTCCCTGTTTGTTGGAACAAATATGGCCAATGAAGCTGACACTAACTACAAAGTTCACAGTGTTATGGGGGTACTGTATGCCCATCTGCCATGTTAAAGACACAGATAATTATTTTACTAACGGTACAGAAAAGCGGCACTTAATAGAAAACATCATATAATATAGGTAAGATACAGAAGATTTTCTTTTTCATGACTTTATATCATACATTTCCTATGCTTTGTTGTAGTGGGGTCAACATGAAAGTTTCCATTCCGGCATCAGGACCTTCCAAAATCAACATTTTACCAAAACTAGATGGTGAGATCCAACTTTTACCACAGTTATGATTTTTTAAAGAAAATGTCTCATTAAAATGTATTCTCTTTAGTTGTTTGACATAGGTTCTAATTGAATTATGTTGGACTGATGTGACTTGAACTACATTGAAATGCATATATTACATTTTTATTTGACATGTGTTTGGGGTTTTTTTTTTTGTAACACCTGATGACCTATGATCTATAATTACTGGAGAAACAGCTGTTTTCTGAAAAACTAAACATACATTCATAATACACAATCACAAAAGTAAATGTATTATTTTTTTTTTATTTTAAATGAGTCTTTACCAATTTGTTTTTTATATAAATGCAGGAAAGTTTAATATTCATTAAGGTGTCCCAATAAATCAATGGCAATCCTGATGATTATTACAACAAATTCAAATCTGATCCAGACTGTTTCATAATCCCTTGTATAAATTGAAACGGTAAAATACAGGACCAGGAAGGAAGGAAGGAAGGAAGAATATTATGAATAAGGAAGGAAGAAAGAAAGAGTTTGAGTTTAAAATTACCTTTATTACACACTCCAAAAACTCAATAAAACAACAAAAACATTAAATAATAATAAAAAAAAAAAAAAATCAAAAAGCAAAAAACTAAAGATGCTTCATCCACTGAACACAAAACATCATTAATACCCCACTTACTTACAAACACATTGATATTCTTTGTCAACTTATAAAACTCAAATTCCACACGAATACGAGCAACTACCAGTCTCTGAAATAAAACACAAGCGTCTTCTGTTGGATGTCCATTAATTTTGTTCTTTCTTGATATCCATATTGCTAGTTTTGCCATCCCAGAAATGAAATTTAAAAGTATATGAATAGATTTCTTTCTTGCACAATACCGTGGACCATAAATAAAAATACAGTTAGAAAACTGTACAACCAAAAACCACCAAACAGATGATCTAAAAGAACAAAGAGAGGATTCAATCTTGAACATTCAATAAATAAGTGATACAAAGTTTCTTCCTGCAAACAATAAGGACAAAGTACACTGATGTCAGGATTAAGGTGTGCCAGATACCTGTTTGTAGCTATGGCCCCATGCACAATCCTCCACTGGAGGTCACCCACCCGTTTCTCAATTAGGGGGTTTGTACAGGGACCGCCAACAGCCTCTTGGGGTAGAGCTGGTGTCAAAAAACTCAGTCCACTTTGACACCCTCACCTCTGCCAGAGAGCATAAATTCAGAACCTTCATGCAGATCTTGTACAAGACTTTCTTCCCCAAGTCTTCAAAAGACCCCAGTGGTGAATCTTGGAGAGACAACAGCTTTTCTGGCTCATCCTGCCATTGATTCACTGCAGGGGAGACAGTTAGGGAAGGAAACACATACTCATACTCATCATCCCATTGGTCAAACAGAGTACTATTATCAGCAAATGCTCTGAATGGAATCTGGCAGAGAAGCACAGGCTTCTTCCTTCAGCCTTAACACAAGTCTGCTGGATCGCACAAGTCGCTCAGTGAGACTGGACACAGACAACTTCATCAGATGACCCAGCTTCACACAGCCTGCTTCCCTCATCTTAGATCTTACAGTAACAGATGAGAGCAGCTGTGACGAGATGAAACTGTTCTCAAACAGAGGTTCTTCAAAAACCCACATCCCTGGTGTCGTATCAGCCTTTCTCTCAAAGTGAGAATCTGCCAAGCATTTAAAACAGATTGGTAAAATGGAGTAAGACCAGTTAAGTCCAAGGATCCTTGTCGTAGCAAAAGAGATGTTTATCATATCCAGTACATCCTGCTTTCCTCAAAAGAAGACGCGCAGTATCCAACCACGGTAATCCAACACCATATAACAGTTTCTGGACAGTTTGCAGCCTGAAAGCCATGATCCGTGAGGTTATGTCTTATGAGTCCTTGTCCTCCCTCCTCGACTGGTAGGTACAGGGCTGCAGCTCTCACCCAGTGTCGTCCAGACCAGAAGAAATCCACTAAGTCTTTTGGAGACGTTGTATGAGCGATAATGGTGGTGTTAACACAATCAGTTTATGCCAGAGGGCCGAAACAATCAAGTTATTAACTACCAGAACCCTTCCCCTGAAAGACAGCTGAGGCAGCAGCCATTTCCATTTGGACAGTCTGACACACACTCTCTCCATGACACCCTCCCAATTTTTTTCCAGAAAAGTGTCTGTCCCCAAAAATACACCCAAGAATTTTAAACCTTGTTTGGCCCAATGAATATTACCTGGTAACTTAGGGGGCTCGTTTGTCCATGGACCAATTTTTAAAGCAGAGCTTTTATCCCAGTTCACTTTAGCTGAAGAAGCTTTTTCATAAAGCTCCAAACAGTGTTGAAGACCTATAACATCATTCTGGTTTTTAATAAAAATATTTATATCATCAGCATAAGCAGAGACCACTAAACTTGGATGATTTGAAAAAACCTGGGAGAATAACACCAGTTAGGGTAGAGCGCACTTTGTGTAAAAGGGGTTCAACTGCAATAGAATACAATTGTCCAGATATGGGACACCCTTGTCGAATGCCTCTCTGAACCTTAATAGGACAGCTTAATCCTCCCCCAACTTAACAACACAAAACACTTTTTTATACAATAAACCCAATAAAGAAATAAAACCATCACCAAATCCAAAAGCTCTTAATTTAGAAAAGAGGAAACAATGATCAACCCTATCAAAAGCTTTTTCCTGATCTAAAGAAATAATACCAACATCACTTTCATAAAGTTTACAGATGTCAATTAAGTCTCTTAAAAGAAAATGATTATCCATGATAGATCTGTCGAGTATACAATACGATTGAGCTCTGTGTATGATCATTTCAAGAATGTTCTTCAGCCTGTTCGAGAGCACTTTAGAGAATAATTTATAATCCACACACAGGAGGGGCAACAGGTCTCCAGTTTTTCAACAGAGTCAAGTCTCCTTTTTTGGAAGTAAGGAAAGAACAGCTTTTCGGCAGGAGGATGGCAAGATCCCTGTCAAGGTGCACTCCCGAAGCACCTCCCACAAGTCCTCTCCCAACAGCCTCCAAAAATGTTTATAAAACTCTGCAGGTAAAACCATCCAGACCTGGAGTCTTGCCAGGAGCCATTTGTCCAACAGCGGCAGTCAGTTCTTCCAATGAAACTCCAGCATCCAGAATTGCCCGATCTGCAGTGGAAAGTTGAGGAAGACCATCCAACAGAGCCTCAACACAGCTTCTGTTACAGGCCTGCTGTCCGAAAAGGCCACTATAGAATGCCACGGCATGCTCTTTCATGGTGGCGGGATCAGTACTCAGAGTTCCATCTGGAAGCTGAAGACAAATTAACTGCTTAGTCTGACTGACGTTTCTCTCCAGATTAAAAAAGAAAGATGCAGGGGCATCCATATCTTTAACAGTGGCAAACCTTGAACGAACCAAAGCCCCTTTAGCCCTTTCATGCAAAAAACAAACAAACAAAAAAAAAAACTTAACTGATCTTTCTTTGTTTAAGATGTTCATTATTCGTAACATCTGTGAATACATTTTCTAATTGTGTTATTTCATTTTCTAAATTCTGAATCACATTTTAATTTTAATTGTAGAATGGCTTGTGTATTGCTGACAAAAGACTCTTATCTGAGCCTTTCCAACCTCCCACCAGTCAGCTAAAGACATAAAAACTGATTTTCTTTCCTTCCATAACTGCCAAAAATTACTAAAACTTTGGCAAAAAAAAAAAAAACATGTCTTGAAGTAGTTTAATGTTGAAATGCCAATAAGATCTACAACTGGTGGTGGTTGAAAAAAGAAAATCCATAAAAACTAAAAGATGGTCAGAAAAACCAACTGGACAAATTAGGCAGTTGGATAATCTATTTCTATGAATTTCTGAAATATAAAATCTGTCCAATCTGGCTCCACTCATCCTTCATTTTACCCATGTATATTGCTTAACATTAGGGTGCTTAATCCTCCAAGCATCAACCAAACTAAGCTCTGATAACACCTGAGCTAATTTAAAGGATGATGGAAGACGAGGTTCTTCTCCTGTTCTATCGGTTGTAAAACTAGTTGTGCAGTTCCAGTCCCCGCCCATCACAACACACTCATTTTGATTAGACTGCTGCAAAAAAACTGTGTATTTTATCAAATGTCTTAATCCTGTTATCCCCCTGGTTTGGTGCATAAACATTAATAAAACAAAAGAGAAATTTCTATTTCTACTCTAATCACCAGGACCCTGCCTGGTATTAACTCAGTACAGGAAATGATGTTAGCGTCCAGTCCTGGTGAAAATAAAATTGCTACACCTGCAGATGACCTGGTCCCATGAGACAAAAAAAAAAAAAGTCCCCTTCCAACTCATACCCCACTCTACCTCGTTTTCATGATCTGTGTGTGTTTCTTGTAAAAACACAACATCAAGCTTCTTCTGAATGATCATCTCTAAACTAACCATCTTTTTATGTGGATCCCTCCCACCGTTGATGTTTAATGACCCCACCCTGATATTATGCATACAGGTGAAAAGGAGAGGGAAGACAGACAGAGACAGAGACAGTACAAAAAAGACCACCCAGTGTACTATAATCATTGTCTTAATCCTGAATTTTTAACCGTTTTGAACCTTTACCTTTATTTGCTAATAACTGTCTCCGGACGTTTGTCATATGCTTTTTTAAACGGAAACGTTTCTTTTCATCAAGCATTTCAAAACCTACCATTTTCTGTACCATTAATGCGCTCTTGATAATTTTTTCTGCATTTGGAAAATAATCAAGAACTTTAATATGTTTTCCAAACGTTTCATCGAGGAAAACATTGGTTTCTTCCAAAGTCTACAAATCGCCACTGGATGTTTGGGAACCTGCGATTGAAACGCTGTCTGAATCACTGTCATACTCCATGTCTTCTGCCTGTGCAGCTTCAGCTGCAGGCTGGGCCGCTGCTCCCCCACCCGCGGGCGGCACCGCCGCCTCAGCAGCAACAGAGATAGAATTAGCCACCTGATCTGTTTCTGAGTCAAGGTGGCCACAGGCACAGTTTGAGGAATTTTTTGGAACACTGATTCCAGTTTTCTCAGTGTCATCCCTTACAGACTGTATATCCAAACCGCTGCTTCCCCCCCGAGCGGGGGGTGGGGGGCGCTCCCCCTTCCACAGCCGGAGGAACACCAACGGCCAGCGATGCCTCTGCATTTTCATGTATCTCAGCCTGCGCTGTTGGGTTTTTGTGCGGGCAAGCGGCCCGTTTGTGCCCGACATCCCCACACTCGAAACATTTCATGTTTCCAGTGCTTGCATAAACCATATAGGATCCTTCTTCATATATTCACTCTGAAAGACACTTCCAGCGTCTGTGTAGCAGAGTTCAAAAACATAAACACCTGCCTCCTAAAAGACTGAACATGTTTAGTTTATCGTTCTTACATCCCAAACACACAGTTTTGAAACCACTGGCGAGTTTCCCAAAACGCTGAAGCTCTTTCTCCAACAAGTTATTAGGAATGAACGGTGGCACACCCGAAATAATAACCCGGTTGGAGGGCACTGCAAGCGGGGACACCTGCAGGAACTCTCCGCCCATTGTCACCCCCACTGACAATCAACTGAGTAACAAAACGTTCCTCTTTCAAAAAAAAATCACTACTCCCTTATTCATTCTTGAAGCATAAATTAAATTGTTGTGACCAACAATATATTCAATAGCCAGGAGAACTGTTTCAACTGGGACAGGCTGGGACAGGGACAGGCTGAATCCGAATCCCATTCCTCAAAGAGAGGGGCGGCGCCCCTAAAGACGCCATCCCCGCTAACAAACAGCGCTGCAAGCGCTACAAAGTCCTAAATAACCCAAAGACGTAGAAACAGTACAATTAAAGAATATTAGAAAAACAACACATGCAAGAAAAGATCAGGAAAAACTGATCTCTTCCACTCTGTCAGACTCACCACACGCAGCCACACAGTCACCAACACACTCCCAGCATGCAATGCAGAAAGAAAGGAAGGAAGAAAGAAAGAAATTGAATGTGTACAAATAAAGTGCCAAACTGTTCTGAAAAAGAAGCATATTGTATTGCTGTTACCCATTTTACAAAATAAATTATGAATAAGCAGGTGACCTGTTCAGTTGGTTAATTATGATTCATTGTTTGTTTCTTGTATTTGTTATTTTTTAATTTCACTTTTTATCTTTTCAAGGGGAAACCAATAAAAGCATAGACATTGGACCTGCTGGGTATTACTACCAGGGTGTATGGCGAGCACTATATGGAACCCCAATTCATCAGTTTAACACATCCACAGCAATAAGCCAATGTCTGAAAGGCAAGGTGCTCCATCTGTATGGAGACTCCACCATAAGGTAGTGGTTTGAATATTTAACAGAATCAGTACCAGGTAGATTTTCAGCAGAAGTGTGTGCCAACAGGTTGATTAGTTTTGGCTGCAGCCTAATGTTTTGCCTTTTTTTTTTTTCCTCTATCATAATTTCAGGACTCGAGAAGTTTGACCTGAAAACTATAAAGCAAAGCAGACCTTTCCTGGCCTTGGATTATACAAACAACATCTTAGTGACGTTCCGATGCCATGGTCCTCCCATCCGTTTTGGGACCATGCCTGCCAGTCAGACGCGTTATATTGCCAATGAACTGGACAGTGTGATTGGAGGCAAAGACACTGCTGTAATTATTGGCATCTGGTCTCATTTAAGCACTTTCCCTGTTGAGGTCTACATCCGACGTCTGCTGAACATAAGGAGGGCAGTGGTGCGGTTGTTGACAAGAGCTCCAGGTACAGTGGTCATTATCAGGACCGCTAATCCAAAAGCATTGACACTTTTTAAGACACTAACGAACAGCGATTGGTATTCTCTACAACGTGATAAGGTCCTCAGGGCAATATTTAAAGGGATGAATGTCCAACTGGTGGATGCCTGGGAGATGACTGTAGCCCACCACCTGCCACACAACCTCCACCCAGAACCTCCTATTATAAAGAATATGATAGATATTATTTTGACCCACATGTGTCCTACTTCAGGTTTCAAAGAAGCAATGAAGCAGTAGAAAAGGATTTCAAGAAAACAGATTCAGACAGGGTAAACAGGAAACTATTTGTGATTGATTACAAATATTTAAACAAAACCACACTAGAAATGTCAACCTACCATGCACAACATAGTTTACTAATGTGGAATCTGCTGAGTTGTACATTGGTACATTAGGAAAAAAGCTATGGTTTTATAGAAACTGAAAACATAAGTTACCTGTGTGGTAATGATGCATGATAATGGCATGGTTCCTGGTGCAAAGGAAGCTGTTTTGAGTACTTAAGAAACTGCTGATCTTCACTCATAACAATTTCTAAGGTTTGGTGTGACATTTTCTTTGCAGAGTTTGGGTATCATAGGCTGCGTTTTAGTTGTCCTCAGAACTAGGAAATTGCAGACTAACCTCAGTTATGACTTGTATGGCCCATGTCATGTTTCAATGTGGCTACTCCTCACATTAACAGTAGTAATATGTGATGTGAATTGTTTATTTTACAAGATGCACATGTAAGAATGGATCTAAAATCGATGTTACATGTAGTGCCTGCCACTATAAACCAAAAAATTTAAAAGTTGTTTGCTTATGGACAGTAATGCTTAAAATCATGTTTGTAGAGGTACTTAAAACAATGTCTATGGGCGTTGCCATGTTGAAATTCCATCTTCCTTACCTCAGGTCTGACGTCAAACCCTGTTCCGAGTTATGGCTATTAAAAACAAAATGATGCACTTTGTCACAAAATTGAAATCTCATAATGTTCTGGACACACATCAACAGCTATTTTTATGTTTATTTAATTTAACTCTATATTTATTTAATCAGTGAATAAATAGAATACAAGAAAGGGTTTATATTTTATGAAAATATATAACCAATAATTTGAGTTGATCTGGTCTGTTTCATGCATGAGTGAAGGGTGAAGTCAAAGGGTGAAGTCCTCAGATTCCATCCATGATTATCAATTATAATGTCATTAAACTGTTGTCGGAGGACTAAAGACTTGGCTGTTTATTTCCCGTGGGAGCTGTAGTGTTATGTTCAACCTAAGAAAAATCGTGTTAGTCGCAAAACCTCTGTCTGGTGCTTGTGTGTCAAAATGGAACGTTACAAGACTTTAAGCCACAAACTCACAAAGCTCGTAACACTCAACTAAACTACAAAGGAAAAATGGAAAAACACTGAATCACAGTAAATTACCGAAAAGGAAAACAGTAAAAACGAACAAGTAAGAACAGAACGGATTGGCAATAAAAATGATGCAATGATATCACAGTTCAGTTCAGTGTGAATACTTAGTTCAGTGTGAACTTCTGCAGAATTGCAAATAGGCCAGGGTCAAGGCTTAATCTTCAGCTTGAATACAGTCACCGGTAGACTCAATATTTATATTGGATCCAGGGTTACTTCAGAGATGCAATATCTTCATTCTCTGCCCGTAAAGATGGGGTCTCATACACGTGTCTCACCATTGTAGTCCCCTGCGGTAAAGAGGCGACTTCCTTCCTTTTTTGATAATTATTGAAACTGCTTGAAATATGAAGAATAATATCTTTGAAATTAGTTAATTTTTAAAACCTGTGCTGTGCAGTAGTTGCATGTAGTTGCAACCATGTTTAAAAAAATGATACACTCACTTCTCAGAGGCTTTCATTTTGGGAGAGATGGCCACAGAGTCACAATTCCCTTCTTGAAGCGAAAGTGGATGTCAAAGAAACACTGCAAGAGATGTCTTTTCAGTGTTTTATGAAATATACTGTTTATACAAATACACAATTATGCTCATAGTATGACCATATATCCATGTAAAATAAAGAGCTCCTCATCAAAATGGCACCGTCTGCCTGATGAGGCTTAGGTTTTAGAATAATACAAGAAGGCAAAAGTCCAGCAGTGGTGTTTTCTGAACAGCAAGATACTACACATGTAAATGGAATAAATACAGACTTCTCTTCTATATACAAGTGTATATTAAATAATTCAACCTTACAGTTAAAATACTTCATTCAACAAACTCGCTATGCTAGTGAGAAAAAGTTGAAATGATGAAACTAAAACTACTAAAGGTAAAACAATAAAACTATAAAAATAGAAACAAAGTGATGCAATGATGTCACAGTTCAAGATGAATATATGCTTAAAGACCAAAGATTGTATTGAAGAGTTTTGTTGGTGAGGCCAGTTAGCTGTAAATTAATTTAAGAATTACTTTATACAAATTGACAAACACCATTTTGTATTCCAAATGGTGTTTGGAATACTTATGTATTCCAAACACCATTTCACAATGCTAAAGACAAGACCTTACTTTGAGGAAATAATGTCTTATTAATTTTTAACTGAATTAAAAATCAGTAATCTTTTGGAGAATTAATTCTTAATATATTTATCAGTTACCACATTGATAGTTGATTGATGATTTAATCATTTGAAACAGAAAAATGGTACACCGAGAGTGTGTGGAGAAGAAAGTCTTTGTTCTCGTTCAAAATGGGACAAGGATCAGGTAAATATCAAAAATATATAGATGAGTTGCAGTGCAAAGACTGGAAAGTCCTACAAAAAGACAATGAGACGGCGATAAATCCCTTAGGTTATTGGGTTAAAAAATATAACTTCAATGGAAGGTTGTCAACCGCGTGTATAAAAGAACTACAACAACAAATAAAACAGCACTGTAAAAACAATGAGACCAAAATGAGAAAAGAAGGTTATGAACAAACGGTTATATGGATGAAAGTGGCAGGACAGCATGAAGAGGGAAGAGAAAAAAGTAATATAATGTTTCATAGAAAGGAAGATGATGAAACAACCTTCGCCTACGCACAATTAATGCAACAGGATATAGGATTAGGAGGAGGTACTCTAAATGAGTATATAAACCATGCCCTACATGCTGAAAAAGTCATAAATAAATAAATAAATAAATAAATAAATAAATAAATAAAAAAAACCCTCACTAAAACAGCATCTACTTTTTATCAAGATGAAGAGGAAGAAATTTACTATCAGCATCAGAAAGGTAGAGGAGGAATTAGAAGCAGGGGACGAGGCAGAGGCAGAGGCCGAGGTAGAGGCAGAGGCTATGGACCATGTGCAGGCAGCTCCAGGGCATGTTGGTCCTGTGGTAAAGAAGGACACATAGCCAGGGATTGCAAAAGTAATCCCCATTTACAAGGGTATTCTGCATGACTAGACAAAACAAAATCAGACTCCAACCATGAGAAAATGGAGTTGACAGACAAAACAGAAATCCTAAATCTAGAAGATCTCTTTTTAAACGAAACATTTAGACCAGAAATAACCCTCCTAGTTAATGGTAAACAAATTCAATTCCTGTGCGACAGCGGAGCATGCCGCACAACAATAAGAGAATCAGTACCGTCTGCAGGAAAAGGTCCAGATACAGTAATAGTCAGATCAGCACAAGGAGCTTTAAAACAGGTTGGAGAAACTAAACCATTGTGAATAAGAGAGCAAAAAGGAAAATGTTTTCTTCCAAGCTGAAGAAGAAAAAACAATATATTATCAAAATGAGGTTCCTAATAAAGCACCGACATATACTGGACGAGCTCTGCTCAGTGAAGGGAGACAGGCGATAAGAACACCCGAAGACAAAATGTCCGCAGACGAACTACATATCACACTCTGGTGCAAACAAACACCAGGACCTGATAAAGAATTTGAAAAACAGTTGCAAAAGGCAACACCAGCAAAGGTCACAGTGACTTATGTATATTCAGATACAGAGTCCACTTCAGCGGCAGCTGTAACATTGAGCAGAGAAACAGAACCACTAAACAGACAGTGGAATGTACCACACATTTCTCTGTTTAACAGCAAAATGTCAAAATGGAAAGATGTAGGGTCAGTGATTACCCAGGGAGGAGTACATCTCGATGCACATGATGAGTGACAAATACTCCTCACAGAAGAAGAGGAGCAGTTATTGAAAGATCTCCCAGAAAAGCTCTGGTCAACTGGACCATCTGATGTGGGACTAGTAAAAAACACCCTACCTGTCCAAATAAGAGCAAAAGCTGAATGTAGACCGGTAATAAAACAATATCCATTAAGACCAGATGCACAGGAAGGAATTGAACCTGTGATAAAAGAACTGCTAAAAGCAGGAGTATTGATAGAATGTAATGACTCACCATGTAATACTCCCATTTTTCCAGTAAAAAAGGCACCTCCATCCGTGGGATGGAGAATGGTGCAGGATTTACAAGCGGTAAATAATGCAGTGATACAAAGATCTCCATGTGTGGCTGATCCACACACTCTACTAAATTCATTAAATCCTAAAGCCATGTATTTCACAGTAGTGGACATCAGTAATGCATTCTTTTCTGTACCAATACATAAAGATAGTCAATATTGGTTTGCCTTTACATTTAAAGGGAGAAGATACACCTATACTAGATTGCCTCAAGGTTACTGTGAGAGTCCAACTATCTATTCACAAGTAATTAACTCTAGTCTCTCTAAATTTGAGCCTCCAGAAAACAGTCAAATATTAACTTATGTTGATGATATTCTCATAGCCTCAGAGACTAAACAACAATGTCAAAAGGACTTTGTAGCCCTATTGCACCACCTAGCTAAAGAAGGACATAAAGTAAGCAGTAAACAAAGCTGTAATTCAAAGAGCACCGTGCGTGCCTGACCCACATACTCTCTTAAACTCACTAAGGCCAGAAGCAACAGTATTCACAGTAATAGACATACCTAATTATGCAAAAATAACAGCACCTCTAAATAAACTCATGTATGAAAAAGACATAAAAATGTCTGCTGCAATAGATTGGACACCGGAAGCAGAAGACGCTTTCTGTAAAATAAAACAGGCCTTAGTGAGTAGCAGTACATTAGCTTTGCCTAACTATGACAAACCTTTAATGATAACCTCTACTGGGAAACCAGTGACACATGCACAACTTTTAAAAGAATTATTAGCAGCAGTACAACTTCCTAAAGAATTAGCTATCTGTAAATGCACAGCACACACAACAAGAAAAGATAATATTACAATAGGCAACACATTTGCAGATAAAACAGCTAAAGCAGCAACAACTGGAGAAATTCAAGTCTTAATGACACAAGAAAATATGGAAATGTCTGACGACATTTTGAAAGATATGCAACACCAAAGCTCTACAACAGAACAAAACTTATGGATAGAAAAGGGAGCAAAACTATAAAATGACATCTATACATGACCAGAGGATAAACCAATCCTACCAAAAAATCTATAAATGGGCGGCAATATTGAGCCATGGTAATACACATGTCTCAACAGGAGGGATGGTAGGAATGATACTTTATAAACTATTCAAAAAAAAAAAAAAATTTTTGTAGAGCATGTTTAATCTGTGCAAAACATAATGCCCAAGGGAATCTTAGACCATAGAGAGGACAATTTCCCAAACCTGAATACCCATTCCAACACATACATATGGATTTCATAGAACTAAATCAAAGTGAAGGAAAAAGATTTTGCCTGGTAATAATAGATGCCTTTTCTAAATGGGTAGAACTCTTTCCAACAAAGAATCCAGATGCATTAACGGTAGCAAAAGCATTATGTAAAGATATAATCCCACGTTATGGTATTCCAGAAAAAATATATAGCGATAATGGTTCACATTTTGTTAATCAAATCTTAGCAAAAATAGGCCAAGCCTTCCACATAGACTTAAGGAATCATTGCGCTTATCACCCACAAAGTGCAGGACTAGTTGAAAGGATGAAAGGAACTATAAAAAATAGATTAAAAAAGTGTATGGAGAAAACAGGAAGATCTTGGACTCAATGTCTAGACCTAGTAAAAATGTACATAAACATAACGAGCACTAATGGCCTAACACCATATGAAATGGTTTTTGGAAAACCTTATAGGTTACCATATTTTAAGAATAAGTGGGAAACAGATGATGAACAAACCTTAGCGGATTATATGAGGAAAATGTTGGAACAACAGAAACAATGGATAGATCAAACTAAAAGCAACACACCTTCTGTGTCCCCACAGGAAAACCAGTTGGTTGAACCAGGAGATTGGGTCCTAATTAAAAGTATTAAAAGGAAGCATTGGCACTCACTTAAGTGGGAAGGACCCTATCAAGTGTTATTGACTACCGGAACCGCGATAAAGATTGCAGAGCGAAGCACCTGATTCACTTAACACACTGTAAAAGAATAATAAAAAAATCAAATGGATTAAAATAAAATAAGAGATCCTAACTGTGGTATTGCGACTCTTCAAATACCATCAGAGAAAAGTCCGACTACAAAGGGAACTGTAATTTTAGTTTACAGTTGTCTCAAACCCGGTGAAGATTGTCCACACCTCTGACATAGGGTAATTAGGAAGGGTTTCAATCCACAGATAAAATGAAGGAATTCAGGATAAAATGGCTGGTAATAAGTGGAATAGTATTAACAATAATAATAATGGCGATAATATTGAAAAAACCAAAACAACATGACAAACCAAAAAACAGGGCAAAACGCAGGATAGGGTGGAACAATGACGTCTTAGATGGAACCTTACAAAATCCATGTGAAATTACGGATGGTGAAATGCCAACCACAAAGGAGTTATATTTTTGCTATCAGAACAACAAAACTCAAACGATAATTAAATCCTCCAAATCACAGTTCAAGATAGGAGAATATAAAGCAAGTAGCTGGAAAGGCTATGATTGGTATATAGATGTGAAACGACAAATCCCAAGAGAAATTGTATACAATGGGACACAGTGTTTCCTGTCACGGGCTTAGAAAAGAAAAAACCTATTTTCTCTAAAGAGGTAGCATCTGCAAATTTCACCTGTATAAACAAAACAGGATCAGGAATAAGATTAGGATCCCTGAATCACACTCAATGTCTCACTATCCTGCAAGTAAATCACACATTTAAACCTGTATCTAGAAGTGATGTGTGGTGGTGGTGTGGAGATGACAAATTATATGATAAACTTCCATATAATACCACAGGATATTGTGCACTTGTAACTTTACTTCTGCTAGTTTCAATATACTCAACAACGACTGAATACCTTACTGCTGTGTTGAGCAGTACTGTTCCCGGTGACTGGATAAGAAAAAAGAGATCTGTTACCTGGCAAAGTGAAAATGATCCAACATATATTGACAGTATAGGGGTACCAAGAGGTGTTCCTGATGAATATAAGTTAGTAAATCAAGTGGTTGCAGGTTTCGAGTCATCTATCTGTTGGTGGTGTACTATAAATAAAAACGTAGATAGAATCAACTACATCCATTACAACGTTCAGAAGTTAGGAAATAAAACTGAAGCTCAGCCATCCATGAACAATTGTCTGCTACCTCATTAATGGCTTTCCAGAATCGCATTGCTGTAGACATGTTATTGGCAGAAAAAGGAGGTGTTTGCTCCATTTTTGGAGATCAGTGTTGCACTTTCATTCCCAATAACACAGCAGCAGATGGCAGCCTGACTAAGGCCTTGGAAGGTCTTAGATCACTGAACAACAAGATGAAAGACCATTCTGGAGTGGACACTACCATGTGGGATGGATTTGGAAAAATGTTTGGCAAATATAAACAATTAGTATTTTCCATATTAATGTCTATTGCTGTCTTTGCAGCTCTTCTGACCTTGTGTGGATGCTGTTGTATTCCCTGCATTAGAGCCCTCTGCACCAGAATGATAACAACGGCAGTACAACCCATGAAAGCTGAAATGTCTGAAATGTATGCTCTTTTAAGTACCAATCAAGATAACTACCGTGACATTGAGGACGAGGAGGTCTCTATGCATTTCTCAGACCTGTATCCAGATCCAGGTGACTATGACAATATGTAACCCTCCGAGTGTAAGCAACTAATTTTCTTTTATGATCTTTCAGCTGAAAATCCCAAAGAAGTGGCTGCATAAGTGACAAAGAAGTTTTGAAAATAAATGTGATAAACAGGAGGGAAATGTTGGAATTATGTATATACATGTTATCCCATTTACTTTATATTCATGATATTATAAGTATGTTTGTTCTAATAAAACATGTGACTAGAACAAATTCTGATAGTAACTAATCGTGTTGTGAAACTGCACCTAGATAAAACAGGAACAGAACATGCGGTAAACAAGTTTGAGACATCTTCTTCTCACAAAGATAAACATGTGAATTGCATCTAGCAGAGCATGATATATAACCAAGTGTGACCTTGCGAGTTGCAGCTTGGGAATGAATGTGTCTGTGTTTCCCACCCCATAGAAGCTGCAACTCCCATGTAACCAGGGCAACCTGAGAAAATAAAAGCGATGAGAGCCAGGACGTATCTCAGAGTGTGTCGGAGATTGTAACTGAGTACGTCTCTGGGGCACTCTCCTCGCGAGTAAAACAACAATAATTCTCTGTGTCTTCTTTTGTGCAGGTTGCATGTAAAATGTTAGAGGTTTGAACCTAACGGGATGACATCAAGCACAAAGAGAGTATATACTTTAATAACATTGATACATAGACATTTTATGCATATGTTTACATAAAGCATTACATTTTCATAAAGTTAAAAAAAAAAGTACTTTATGGAAATACATACAAGCACATACAACTTGAGTGGAAAAACTTGTTGAACTACCTTGTGCCAGTATTAGACCATCATTCACACTTTGGCAACGTGCTGAAAATATTTCTGCCCACAAATTTGCTCAGCATTGTTGTTCATTGAGCCTTGAATTAAACCGGTTGCAATATGATTTGAAGACAAACTCAGTAAAAGAAGTCACTAAAGAATTCAGTCCACCTAGTTGGCAAAACACCAAAACCAGAACTTGAGACTAAATATAAAGTTGAAGCAGAGCTATAATAATGACTTTCTATCATATTTCTGCTCTTTTCTTTAGGCATCAAATTTAAGAACAGAGCAGTAAACAAAGGAATATTTTATACTTTTTGCAGAAAAAGAACAGATTGCTTTTGATAATTAATCTGGCATCTGAAAATATTTCTGAAGACAGACAGTGATTAGAATACTCTTAAAGGATACAGCCATTGACAAATGACAAAAGTCTGACCTTTGAGTGCAGTTAATGAGTTGCTATAAAATACATGTACCTAAGGCCTTTTTTAGATGTATACTTACTCTTCAAAGTTGCTCGGAATGAATTTATAATGACTAATCCATGACATTATGTTTCTTTGTGGCATAAATCTGATGTGACACATGGCCTCTTTATATGAGCCACTCTTCAATGGGAAGAAAAGAAAACATTCAAGTTAGACAAGAAGTTGTTGATCATGATAAGTTAGAGATGGTAAGGAAGATAAAAGAACGACTTAAAACTGCAAAGTCATACACTCTAGTTAAGACGGCAGATTTCCAACAAAAAGTCCAAAAGGGGACTGAGGCAAATTCACAGCAATCGTCTCTAAGGAGTTAAATATAGATCAGAATGCATCTATTTTCTTGCCAGACAAATGGGACCTAAATATAACTAACCCCTTTACCTTTGTGCTTTTGTTTTTAATGTAGAGCGAGATCCAGTCACCAATGATAATGGGAGGCCGAATTTGCAGAATCCGTTGCCCTCTGAATCATGGGTTTAGCATCATGTTCTTGGCTTTGTGCATTTTATGTTTCCTGCTATATAATGTGAATATCATTAATGAGAGGATCTGTAAATTAGTAGAGGTGAGTATTTGACGTGTGAAATTGTTAGCTCTAAATTATTTAGCAGCGTAGGCTAAAATAATATTTCTGATTCAGAAACATTTTTTCTCACAATCCTGTTGGAACATCTAGTTGATACCTTTATTTATTGATTTCATCAATGGTATTGGTGTTTAGGGTTTCTTCCTCTTCTCCCTTCAGGGGTCTTTGCAATTACTTCCTCTATCGACATAAATGCATATTCCCATTCACTGCATTCAGAAACCCTTTTGTGTGATTTTTGTCTTTGTCCAGTACCTCTTAAGATTATTAGAAAAGTAATCAGTATTTTAGACTGAAACAGAATGTAATTTAAACTTTCCTTTTGTTAAAGAATAAAATGTCCTCCGTTGTGACTCAGATACATTCCACTGACCACCCCATGCCTGCCAGTGTCTGTTCCTTTGATTCACTCTCATCTGAAGACACCCTTGAGTTGAACTTGCTAAAGGACTCTATTGCCTGGCCTGAAACACCACCTTTACCAGATCACTTTTCTCTACACGACACCAGTGATCCAGCTCACAGCACTTTCACCGTTATCCCAAGCAGTGGAGAGGGAAGTTGGCACGTTGGGGATCAGATGGAGGTTTTGATAAAAATGTACGACTTCCATAGTCGCCCCAAGAAGACTGGTGGAGACTTCCTACTTGCTTGGCTGCACAACCCTACTCTGTTTGCTGGTGTAGCGGGACAAGTGATAGATCATCATAATGGTTCCTACACTGCTGTATTCTCTTTACTCTGGGAAGGAAGTGCACAAGTTGAGGTAAGACTAAAACCTATCATCTTAAGTGGGCTAATAATCTGTTTTAGCCAAGACATTTTTCTGTCCAAATCTATGATTACCTAGCCTTGTACTACCCTTTGCTTTGTACTGAGGATCTGACCACTCAGCTAGTGAGAAACGATTGCTTCCTTGAGGCGTGGACTCTGTTGAGGTTTTAAATTTTACCCAGTCACTAACGTTTGTCCGTGATGTATGTAATGCGCCAGTTCAGTGCTATGAAGCTTACTGGAAATTACCTGCACAGTAAACAACCATCCCCCACTGCAAAGAGAGGAGTGCCGAGCCAAACAAGATGGTTACTGATAATTCAATATTTGGAAGCGTGTCCAACACGGACTGAACGGCTTTGTTCACCTCCTCTGCTGCTATGGCTAAAACTGCAGGCTGACTCCAATTCTAAAACAGCGCAGAAGATCGACGTCATCGTTCACAACTTCTCCTTCTGTTCGCTGATTGGCCTGGTTGAAATTCTACTGGAGAATCCAAGTGACTAGGGGAAAGTCCAGACTAAGCTGTAAGTGAGATTTGAATAGAGCGGAATAGCACAGGAAGGCAATGGCCAGGCTAATGATTACCTGGCAAGCAGACTATAGTTTATGTGACTATAAGTTTATGTCTCTGACCAAATTGTCATCTGCACAGGAGCAACACAGGGGAATGCACTCTCAATCATTGCATCTTGAATGTGAAACGAAGCAAAGGAAATGATTAAAGTTTTCAGGAGAAGATGGGGAGGTTTTGAAAGAACAAAATATATTGGTGCTTGTTTAGACAACAGATCATACTCGAGATGCAAAAGTGGTCAGAGGAGATTGTATTTCTTGATAAAGCTAAGATCCTTTCTCTGTTTTCCACCAGATGATGTATATCTTGTTTAAGTCAGCGTTTGGAAGTGATATCTCCTCTGGCATCATATGTTAGGTTAGGTTAGGGTAGCAGCATCAGAGCCAGTAACTTAAAGATCAGAGCAGGAAGGCTGTCTGTTCTGGGATGTGCTTTGAGGCCTCCAGAGATGATTGTGCCAAAGAAGAGTGCTTTGTCAAATGACATCCCTGAGAATTCTCTCAAGAACTGAAATACAACAACAGAGTCAAATGAATCTACAAAGCTGTTGTAATACACAATGCAACTGAAGCTCCTTCATGTCCACACACATCACCATTTACAATGATTCCTAAAGAAGCTTGGGTAGCTTGAGTTAAACCATTACATTTACCATTGAGAAAATAACGTATTCCTGAAAAAACTGAGATAAATGCCAATTCTGGATGAGAATTTAGACCTACCTAAAACAGAACGTATTTATTAGACTATTGAGTCTAGACCTCTTTTCATGTAATTTCATGCCATGTGTGAGAATTCTTGTTTTTTTTTTAAAGGTGATCCTGGTTCACCCCAGTGAGGCTATCACTGTGCTGGACAGACTGACCCAAGAACAGCCTGACAGAATTTACTTTCAAAGCATCTTTCGCTCAGGCTCCGTCAAGGAAACTATGACATGCAATGTATGTCTTAAGGCACCTCAGCACAGGTTATGCAACTACACAGACCTTCAGACATCTGAGCCCTGGTTCTGCTACAAGCCAAATAATCTGAGCTGTGACACCAGGATCACCCATGCCGAAGGAGGTTTTAGACAAAACCTAAAACCCAATGAAGAGAATCTCTTTAAAAGGTAATTGTAACACCATTTATACTCATCTTGTTTATACTCATTCCATGAAGATATGCAACAATACATGCCACTCACATGGATGCAGCCCTTTATATTAGCTGAGCATTTCAAATCTAAGGGTAAATCACACAAGCTCCGTAGAATCAAACTTTTTTGTCCTCCAAACTTCTGAAGTGCTTGGTATTACTCAGAGATTTTCGTTGAAATTAAATCTGAGCAAGACAAAGTAACCTTTGGGGAAGTTTAAATAACTGTTATTTTAATACTTAACAGTACTTAACATGACATCAGATACATGTTACCTTGCATCGCTAGTCTTCTGTTACTAAGTTTCTGGCTTTGTTCTCTGGGGCTGATCAATGGCTAACTCATTAACCTAAACAAAATAGACTTGTGCAACAGTGGGTTTGGTTTATCTGTAAATACCTATTAATAATAAAGTTATTGTTTAATGAATATCTGGCAGGTGTGGTTTGGCATTAAATAACAATAAATGAAGTATTTAGAGTGGATTCAACCAGCCCTGCCTAGTTCACATTAATCACACTCCAGTTTGTTTGCCTCGAAAGTTTGGTGTGTTTGGGGAGGTGTGTAAGCACAATCGAACCCTGAACCCTGAACCAAAAAAGTGAACTCTGGTCCACCACCAAACCCAAATCTCTCTTTAGCTGAAGTGAACTCTGGTGCAGTTCAAATGCATATGTGAATACCAAGCAGACCAGATACCTCTCCAAAAGTAGGACGCGGACTACAGCGCTGGGTATTCTGGGTAAATACAACCAAAACAAACGTGCTTGCGTAGCACTGCCAGGAGAAATGGCTTGTGGTCTTTTGCCAAAAACAAAACTACTAAAACAATTAATCTGAAGCCACTTCATTTTTGTTTACATTTCGTGAAGGAGGAAGTGTCTTCTTCAGAGGTTTTTGTGTCATTTTCTTTAGTGGTGCAGCGTCACTGCAGGTGAGAGGGTAAACAGGTTGCTCAAAGGGTTTGGTTTTGTTTGACAGAGTGCAGTGTGAAAGCAAATCGCACCAGCTGAAAATGTAACAAATATTATAAGCTTGGTCTCCAATCGAACTGAGTGTACCAGACTATCAGATGTAAAAACACCCGAAGTTTGCACACTGGCATTCTCAAATAGCAGGCACTGCACACATACAGAATAAACACAGACATCTTCTTGTCAAAAGAAACAGAATTTATTCACCAAAATACACCCATTTCCAGTTCAAATACTCCAGTCAAAAAAATCCCTAGGCTAATAACACTCAAGTAAACTAAGCAAAATGAAAATAATACAAACCAGTAAACTACCAAAATAAAAATTTATATTTAATTTCTTTACTCTGTGATGTTATGAAATCAAAGTCAAATTCCCTGTTTGTTGGAACAAATATGGCCAATGAAGCTGACACTAACTACAAAGTTCACAGTGTTATGGGGGTACTGTATGCCCATCTGCCATGTTAAAGACACAGATAATTATTTTACTAACGGTACAGAAAAGCGGCACTTAATAAGAAAACATCATATAATATAGGTAAGATACAGAAGATTTTCTTTTTCATGACTTTATATCATACATTTCCTATGCTTTGTTGTAGTGGGGTCAACATGAAAGTTTCCATTCCGGCATCAGGACCTTCCAAAATCAACATTTTACCAAAACTAGATGGTGAGATCCAACTTTTACCACAGTTATGATTTTTTAAAGAAAATGTCTCATTAAAATGTATTCTCTTTAGTTGTTTGACATAGGTTCTAATTGAATTATGTTGGACTGATGTGACTTGAACTACATTGAAATGCATATATTTACATTTTTATTTGACATGTGTTTGGGGTTTTTTTTTTTTTTTGTAACACCTGATGACCTATGATCTATAATTACTGGAGAACAGCTGTTTTCTGAAAAACTAAACATACATTCATAATACACAATCACAAAAGTAAATGTATTATTTTTTTTTTATTTTAAATGAGTCTTTACCAATTTGTTTTTTATATAAATGCAGGAAAGTTTAATATTCATTAAGGTGTCCCAATAAAATCAATGGCAATCCTGATGATTATTACAACAAATTCAAATCTGATCCAGACTGTTTCATAATCCCTTGTATAAATTGAAACGGTAAAATACAGGACCAGGAAGGAAGGAAGGAAGGAAGAATATTATGAATAAGGAAGGAAGAAAGAAAGAGTTTGAGTTTAAAATTACCTTTATTACACACTCCAAAAACTCAATAAAACAACAAAAACATTAAATAATAATAAAAAAAAAAAAAATCAAAAAGCAAAAACTAAAGATGCTTCATCCACTGAACACAAAACATCATTAATACCCCACTTACTTACAAACACATTGATATTCTTTGTCAACTTATAAAACTCAAATTCCACACGAATACGAGCAACTACCAGTCTCTGAAATAAAACACAAGCGTCTTCTGTTGGATGTCCATTAATTTTGTTCTTTCTTGATATCCATATTGCTAGTTTTGCCATCCCAGAAATGAAATTTAAAAGTATATGAATAGATTTCTTTCTTGCACAATACCGTGGACCATAAATAAAAATACAGTTAGAAAACTGTACACCAAAACCACCAAACAGATGATCTAAAAGAACAAAGAGAGGATTCAATCTTGAACATTCAATAAATAAGTGATACAAAGTTTCTTCCTGCAAACAATAAGGACAAGTAACACTGATGTCAGGATTAAGGTGTGCCAGATACCTGTTTGTAGCTATGGCCCCATGCACAATCCTCCACTGGAGGTCACCCACCCGTTTCTCAATTAGGGGGTTTGTACAGGGACCGCCAACAGCCTCTTGGGGTAGAGCTGGTGTCAAAAAACTCAGTCCACTTTGACACCCTCACCTCTGCCAGAGAGCATAAATTCAGAACCTTCATGCAGATCTTGTACAAGACTTTCTTCCCCAAGTCTTCAAAAGACCCCAGTGGTGAATCTTGGAGAGACAACAGCTTTTCTGGCTCATCCTGCCATTGATTCACTGCAGGGGAGACAGTTAGGGAAGGAAACACATACTCATACTCATCATCCCATTGGTCAAACAGAGTACTATTATCAGCAAATGCTCTGAATGGAATCTGGCAGAGAAGCACAGGCTTCTTCCTTCAGCCTTAACACAAGTCTGCTGGATCGCACAAGTCGCTCAGTGAGACTGGACACAGACAACTTCATCAGATGACCCAGCTTCACACAGCCTGCTTCCCTCATCTTAGATCTTACAGTAACAGATGAGAGCAGCTGTGACGAGATGAAACTGTTCTCAAACAGAGGTTCTTCAAAAACCCACATCCCTGGTGTCGTATCAGCCTTTCTCTCAAAAGTGAGAATCTGCCAAGCATTTAAAACAGATTGGTAAAATGGAGTAAGACCAGTTAAGTCCAAGGATCCTTGTCGTAGCAAAAAGAGATGTTTATCATATCCAGTACATCCTGCTTTCCTCAAAAGAAGACGCGCAGTATCCAACCACGGTAATCCAACACCATATAACAGTTTCTGGACAGTTTGCAGCCTGAAAGCCATGATCCGTGAGGTTATGTCTTATGAGTCCTTGTCCTCCCTCCTCGACTGGTAGGTACAGGGCTGCAGCTCTCACCCAGTGTCGTCCAGACCAGAAGAAATCCACTAAAGTCTTTTGGAGACGTTGTATGAGCGATAATGGTGGTGTTAACACAATCAGTTTATGCCAGAGGGCCGAAACAATCAAGTTATTAACTACCAGAACCCTTCCCCTGAAAGACAGCTGAGGCAGCAGCCATTTCCATTTGGACAGTCTGACACACACTCTCTCCATGACACCCTCCCAATTTTTTTCCAGAAAAGTGTCTGTCCCCAAAAATACACCCAAGAATTTTAAACCTTGTTTGGCCCAATGAATATTACCTGGTAACTTAGGGGGCTCGTTTGTCCATGGACCAATTTTTAAAGCAGAGCTTTTATCCCAGTTCACTTTAGCTGAAGAAGCTTTTTCATAAAGCTCCAAACAGTGTTGAAGACCTATAACATCATTCTGGTTTTTAATAAAAATATTTATATCATCAGCATAAGCAGAGACCACTAAACTTGGATGATTTGAAAAACCTGGGAGAATAACACCAGTTAGGGTAGAGCGCACTTTGTGTAAAAGGGGTTCAACTGCAATAGAATACAATTGTCCAGATATGGGACACCCTTGTCGAATGCCTCTCTGAACCTTAATAGGACAGCTTAATCCTCCCCCAACTTTAACAACACAAAACACTTTTTTATACAATAAACCCAATAAAGAAATAAAACCATCACCAAATCCAAAAGCTCTTAATTTAGAAAAGAGGAAACAATGATCAACCCTATCAAAAGCTTTTTCCTGATCTAAAGAAATAATACCAACATCACTTTCATAAAGTTTACAGATGTCAATTAAGTCTCTTAAAAGAAAATGATTATCCATGATAGATCTGTCGAGTATACAATACGATTGAGCTCTGTGTATGATCATTTCAAGAATGTTCTTCAGCCTGTTCGAGAGCACTTTAGAGAATAATTTATAATCCACACACAGGAGGGCAACAGGTCTCCAGTTTTTCAACAGAGTCAAGTCTCCTTTTTTTGGAAGTAAGGAAAGAACAGCTTTTCGGCAGGAGGATGGCAAGATCCCTGTCAAGGTGCACTCCCGAAGCACCTCCCACAAGTCCTCTCCCAACAGCCTCCAAAAATGTTTATAAAACTCTGCAGGTAAACCATCCAGACCTGGAGTCTTGCCAGGAGCCATTTGTCCAACAGCGGCAGTCAGTTCTTCCAATGAAACTCCAGCATCCAGAATTGCCCGATCTGCAGTGGAAAGTTGAGGAAGACCATCCAACAGAGCCTCAACACAGCTTCTGTTACAGGCCTGCTGTCCGAAAAGGCCACTATAGAATGCCACGGCATGCTCTTTCATGGTGGCGGGATCAGTACTCAGAGTTCCATCTGGAAGCTGAAGACAAATTAACTGCTTAGTCTGACTGACGTTTCTCTCCAGATTAAAAAAGAAAGATGCAGGGGCATCCATATCTTTAACAGTGGCAAACCTTGAACGAACCAAAGCCCCTTTAGCCCTTTCATGCAAAAAACAAACAAACAAAAAAAAAAACTTAACTGATCTTTCTTTTGTTTAAGATGTTCATTATTCGTAACATCTGTGAATACATTTTCTAATTGTGTTATTTCATTTTCTAAATTCTGAATCACATTTTTAATTTTAATTGTAGAATGGCTTGTGTATTGCTGACAAAAGACTCTTATCTGAGCCTTTCCAACCTCCCACCAGTCAGCTAAAGACATAAAAACTGATTTTCTTTCCTTCCATAACTGCCAAAAATTACTAAAACTTTGGCAAAAAAAAAAAAAACATGTCTTGAAGTAGTTTAATGTTGAAATGCCAATAAGATCTACAACTGGTGGTGGTTGAAAAAAGAAAATCCATAAAAACTAAAAGATGGTCAGAAAAACCAACTGGACAAATTAGGCAGTTGGATAATCTATTTCTATGAATTTCTGAAATATAAAATCTGTCCAATCTGGCTCCACTCATCCTTCATTTTTACCCATGTATATTGCTTAACATTAGGGTGCTTAATCCTCCAAGCATCAACCAAACTAAGCTCTGATAACACCTGAGCTAATTTAAAGGATGATGGAAGACGAGGTTCTTCTCCTGTTCTATCGGTTGTAAAACTAGTTGTGCAGTTCCAGTCCCCGCCCATCACAACACACTCATTTTGATTAGACTGCTGCAAAAAACTGTGTATTTTATCAAATGTCTTAATCCTGTTATCCCCCTGGTTTGGTGCATAAACATTAATAAAACAAAAAGAGAAATTTTCTATTTCTACTCTAATCACCAGGACCCTGCCTGGTATTAACTCAGTACAGGAAATGATGTTAGCGTCCAGTCCTGGTGAAAATAAAATTGCTACACCTGCAGATGACCTGGTCCCATGAGACAAAAAAAAAAAAAGTCCCCTTCCAACTCATACCCCACTCTACCTCGTTTTCATGATCTGTGTGTGTTTCTTGTAAAAACACAACATCAAGCTTCTTCTGAATGATCATCTCTAAACTAACCATCTTTTTATGTGGATCCCTCCCACCGTTGATGTTTAATGACCCCACCCTGATATTATGCATACAGGTGAAAAGGAGAGGGAAGACAGACAGAGACAGAGACAGTACAAAAAAGACCACCCAGTGTACTATAATCATTGTCTTAATCCTGAATTTTTAACCGTTTTGAACCTTTACCTTTATTTGCTAATAACTGTCTCCGGACGTTTGTCATATGCTTTTTTAAACGGAAACGTTTCTTTTCATCAAGCATTTCAAAACCTACCATTTTCTGTACCATTAATGCGCTCTTGATAATTTTTTCTGCATTTGGAAAATAATCAAGAACTTTAATATGTTTTCCAAACGTTTCATCGAGGAAAACATTGGTTTCTTCCAAAGTCTACAAATCGCCACTGGATGTTTGGGAACCTGCGATTGAAACGCTGTCTGAATCACTGTCATACTCCATGTCTTCTGCCTGTGCAGCTTCAGCTGCAGGCTGGGCCGCTGCTCCCCCACCCGCGGGCGGCACCGCCGCCTCAGCAGCAACAGAGATAGAATTAGCCACCTGATCTGTTTCTGAGTCAAGGTGGCCACAGGCACAGTTTGAGGAATTTTTTGGAACACTGATTCCAGTTTTCTCAGTGTCATCCCTTACAGACTGTATATCCAAACCGCTGCTTCCCCCCCGAGCGGGGGTGGGGGGCGCTCCCCCTTCCACAGCCGGAGGAACACCAACGGCCAGCGATGCCTCTGCATTTTCATGTATCTCAGCCTGCGCTGTTGGGTTTTTGTGCGGGCAAGCGGCCCGTTTGTGCCCGACATCCCCACACTCGAAACATTTCATGTTTCCAGTGCTTGCATAAACCATATAGGATCCTTCTTCATATATTCACTCTGAAAGACACTTCCAGCGTCTGTGTAGCAGAGTTCAAAAACATAAACACCTGCCTCCTAAAAGACTGAACATGTTTTAGTTTATCGTTCTTACATCCCAAACACACAGTTTTGAAACCACTGGCGAGTTTCCCAAAACGCTGAAGCTCTTTCTCCAACAAGTTATTAGGAATGAACGGTGGCACACCCGAAATAATAACCCGGTTGGAGGGCACTGCAAGCGGGGACACCTGCAGGAACTCTCCGCCCATTGTCACCCCACTGACAATCAACTGAGTAACAAAACGTTCCTCTTTCAAAAAAAATCACTACTCCCTTATTCATTCTTGAAGCATAAATTAAATTGTTGTGACCAACAATATATTCAATAGCCAGGAGAACTGTTTCAACTGGGACAGGCTGGGACAGGGACAGGCTGAATCCGAATCCCATTCCTCAAAGAGAGGGGCGGCGCCCCTAAAGACGCCATCCCCGCTAACAAACAGCGCTGCAAGCGCTACAAAAGTCCTAAATAACCCAAAGACGTAGAAACAGTACAATTAAAGAATATTAGAAAAACAACACATGCAAGAAAAGATCAGGAAAAACTGATCTCTTCCACTCTGTCAGACTCACCACACGCAGCCACACAGTCACCAACACACTCCCAGCATGCAATGCAGAAAGAAAGGAAGGAAGAAAGAAAGAAATTGAATGTGTACAAATAAAGTGCCAAACTGTTCTGAAAAAGAAGCATATTGTATTGCTGTTACCCATTTTACAAAATAAATTATGAATAAGCAGGTGACCTGTTCAGTTGGTTAATTATGATTCATTGTTTGTTTCTTGTATTTGTTATTTTTTAATTTCACTTTTTATCTTTTCAAGGGGAAACCAATAAAAGCATAGACATTGGACCTGCTGGGTATTACTACCAGGGTGTATGGCGAGCACTATATGGAACCCCAATTCATCAGTTTAACACATCCACAGCAATAAGCCAATGTCTGAAAGGCAAGGTGCTCCATCTGTATGGAGACTCCACCATAAGGTAGTGGTTTGAATATTTAACAGAATCAGTACCAGGTAGATTTTCAGCAGAAGTGTGTGCCAACAGGTTGATTAGTTTTGGCTGCAGCCTAATGTTTTGCCTTTTTTTTTTTTCCTCTATCATAATTTCAGGACTCGAGAAGTTTGACCTGAAAACTATAAAGCAAAGCAGACCTTTCCTGGCCTTGGATTATACAAACAACATCTTAGTGACGTTCCGATGCCATGGTCCTCCCATCCGTTTTGGGACCATGCCTGCCAGTCAGACGCGTTATATTGCCAATGAACTGGACAGTGTGATTGGAGGCAAAGACACTGCTGTAATTATTGGCATCTGGTCTCATTTAAGCACTTTCCCTGTTGAGGTCTACATCCGACGTCTGCTGAACATAAGGAGGGCAGTGGTGCGGTTGTTGACAAGAGCTCCAGGTACAGTGGTCATTATCAGGACCGCTAATCCAAAAGCATTGACACTTTTTAAGACACTAACGAACAGCGATTGGTATTCTCTACAACGTGATAAGGTCCTCAGGGCAATATTTAAAGGGATGAATGTCCAACTGGTGGATGCCTGGGAGATGACTGTAGCCCACCACCTGCCACACAACCTCCACCCAGAACCTCCTATTATAAAGAATATGATAGATATTATTTTGACCCACATGTGTCCTACTTCAGGTTTCAAAGAAGCAATGAAGCAGTAGAAAAGGATTTCAAGAAAACAGATTCAGACAGGGTAAACAGGAAACTATTTGTGATTGATTACAAATATTTAAACAAAACCACACTAGAAATGTCAACCTACCATGCACAACATAGTTTACTAATGTGGAATCTGCTGAGTTGTACATTGGTACATTAGGAAAAAAGCTATGGTTTTATAGAAACTGAAAACATAAGTTACCTGTGTGGTAATGATGCATGATAATGGCATGGTTCCTGGTGCAAAGGAAGCTGTTTTGAGTACTTAAGAAACTGCTGATCTTCACTCATAACAATTTCTAAGGTTTGGTGTGACATTTTCTTTGCAGAGTTTGGGTATCATAGGCTGCGTTTTAGTTGTCCTCAGAACTAGGAAATTGCAGACTAACCTCAGTTATGACTTGTATGGCCCATGTCATGTTTCAATGTGGCTACTCCTCACATTAACAGTAGTAATATGTGATGTGAATTGTTTATTTTACAAGATGCACATGTAAGAATGGATCTAAAATCGATGTTACATGTAGTGCCTGCCACTATAAACCAAAAAATTTAAAAGTTGTTTGCTTATGGACAGTAATGCTTAAAATCATGTTTGTAGAGGTACTTAAAACAATGTCTATGGGCGTTGCCATGTTGAAATTCCATCTTCCTTACCTCAGGTCTGACGTCAAACCCTGTTCCGAGTTATGGCTATTAAAAACAAAATGATGCACTTTGTCACAAAATTGAAATCTCATAATGTTCTGGACACACATCAACAGCTATTTTTATGTTTATTTAATTTAACTCTATATTTATTTAATCAGTGAATAAATAGAATACAAGAAAGGGTTTATATTTTATGAAAATATATAACCAATAATTTGAGTTGATCTGGTCTGTTTCATGCATGAGTGAAGGGTGAAGTCAAAGGGTGAAGTCCTCAGATTCCATCCATGATTATCAATTATAATGTCATTAAACTGTTGTCGGAGGACTAAAGACTTGGCTGTTTATTTCCCGTGGGAGCTGTAGTGTTATGTTCAACCTAAGAAAAATCGTGTTAGTCGCAAAACCTCTGTCTGGTGCTTGTGTGTCAAAATGGAACGTTACAAGACTTTAAGCCACAAACTCACAAAGCTCGTAACACTCAACTAAACTACAAAGGAAAAATGGAAAAACACTGAATCACAGTAAATTACCGAAAAGGAAAACAGTAAAAACGAACAAGTAAGAACAGAACGGATTGGCAATAAAAATGATGCAATGATATCACAGTTCAGTTCAGTGTGAATACTTAGTTCAGTGTGAACTTCTGCAGAATTGCAAATAGGCCAGGGTCAAGGCTTAATCTTCAGCTTGAATACAGTCACCGGTAGACTCAATATTTATATTGGATCCAGGGTTACTTCAGAGATGCAATATCTTCATTCTCTGCCCGTAAAGATGGGGTCTCATACACGTGTCTCACCATTGTAGTCCCCTGCGGTAAAGAGGCGACTTCCTTCCTTTTTTTGATAATTATTGAAACTGCTTGAAATATGAAGAATAATATCTTTGAAATTAGTTAATTTTTAAAACCTGTGCTGTGCAGTAGTTGCATGTAGTTGCAACCATGTTTAAAAAAATGATACACTCACTTCTCAGAGGCTTTCATTTTGGGAGAGATGGCCACAGAGTCACAATTCCCTTCTTGAAGCGAAAGTGGATGTCAAAGAAACACTGCAAGAGATGTCTTTTCAGTGTTTTATGAAATATACTGTTTATACAAATACACAATTATGCTCATAGTATGACCATATATCCATGTAAAATAAAGAGCTCCTCATCAAAATGGCACCGTCTGCCTGATGAGGCTTAGGTTTTAGAATAATACAAGAAGGCAAAAGTCCAGCAGTGGTGTTTTCTGAACAGCAAGATACTACACATGTAAATGGAATAAATACAGACTTCTCTTCTATATACAAGTGTATATTAAATAATTCAACCTTACAGTTAAAATACTTCATTCAACAAACTCGCTATGCTAGTGAGAAAAAGTTGAAATGATGAAACTAAAACTACTAAAGGTAAAACAATAAAACTATAAAAATAGAAACAAAGTGATGCAATGATGTCACAGTTCAAGATGAATATATGCTTAAAGACCAAAGATTGTATTGAAGAGTTTTGTTGGTGAGGCCAGTTAGCTGTAAATTAATTTAAGAATTACTTTATACAAATTGACAAACACCATTTTGTATTCCATATGCTAAAGACAAGACCTTACCTTGAGGAAATAATGTCTTATTAATTTTTAACTGAATTAAAAATCAGTAATCTTTTGGAGAATTAATTCTTAATATATTTATCAGTTACCACATTGATAGTTGATTGATGATTTAATCATTTGAAACAGAAAAATGGTACACCGAGAGTGTGTGGAGAAGAAAGTCTTTGTTCTCGTGGGGGGGTTAAAAGGTCCTCAAGACATCACAGAGTTTCATCACAGAGTTTCCCTCCTGAAACTCCTCCTCTTCCTGCTGCTGTAACGAGGGTTAACGCAGGCATTGTTGAATCGATGGTTTTCTTCACAGCCTTCTGTATTTAGTCCTTCATGGCTGGAGGTCCATCAACACCAAGGCTACTCATAGCATTATTTGAAAACAAAGGCTATAAAGGTAATTCTCTCTCGCATACACACACAGACACACACAAACACACACACACACCAGCCCCTCAACCTCCCTACATGAAACATCCCTCCTGATGAGCATTTCAGTTACTTCTTATCGGGATGACAGTACGTATTCTGACCTCTTCCTTAATTATATAGTCGAACTTATGATGGTAATGGCAAACACATCAGTAAGTTTTGCACTTTTTGCTGTGCCCACTTGGAGGCTTTTTAACCTTTTTTCTTGTAGCTTTTCTGCATCCCCTTCTGCTTTTGTGATTTTTCCATGTCCACTCACTTCTCTCCAACTCAGTTCAGCTTAAATGGCAAAATTTGATAAACTTGGTCAAAGGGGAGGAAAGGGGTGGGCTAAGGAGGGCTGAGAGATTTTATTGAATTCGTCCAATGTCCTTCAAGAAAGTCAACCAATGGGCATTGTGGATGATAAAAATTCTTTATAATATACTTTTTTGGTTAAATTATTACAGGGCCGGCTTGTGAATGTGTGTTGGCTCACTGGACATTGGCTGATATGCCAGATGGCCACTCCAGCCCTCTTTACAGTATGGTGTCACTGTAAGCTTCTAAGTCAATTCGAACTCTAAAGTCATGGTTTAACAAAATAAACCTGTCCTTCCCACTTTCTACACAATGTAGCTCCATTATGCCGTATTTTCTCTTGCCACGCAAAGTTATTATAAGTATCTCCAGGTGCAACTGTTTTATGTGGCAGACTAAAACACTCTAGCATAATATTAGCCTTTGGGAATATTTGTTTTCAAATTTGCATGACTCTTAATAGTGGTACAGCTTCTTATTTGGGTACCAAATACAACTAGAGTGAGATAACATGGCAACACATTTGATCATTTTTATCGCAATGTGTTGCCATTGAATTTATATGTAAAAAAGGACAAAATGGTCAGATGTTGGTATGAAATGTCTGTGCAGATTGACAAAGGGGGAAACTGAACATCAAGGTGCAGAATACATCAGTGTTCCCACACAAAGAATCAAAGAACACGCAAATTTCTCCACCTTCACCTGTTGCATTTGAACAGTGCAAAATGTAGCCTGTTTCAGATGCACAAACCGGTTTGTTGTTTGGCTGGATCAACCCTCACAAGATGAGATAAAATACCGAACTAAGTTTAGGTTGTAATTGCTATGTATCACCGTGCCCTCTTTTGTTTCCTGTTAAAGGAAATGTCAACATTTATAGTGTCTTATGACATTTTTGATTTGATTTGATTTTTTGATCCATTTTTCAGTGCCAATTTTTCATATCCACTTAAAATCATCACAATCACTAAACTTGGCACGAAGAGTCTCTATAAACAAACTGAAAAGTCAATCAAGAGCCTCTCAGTCACGTAATGTCAGGGCCTCCAAATTCCATTGTGTAATTATAATCCCTGCTCCACCTAACAATGTGACATGAATCAGTCTTGCAATAATCTTGCTATAACTTCATGTTCCCTGTTAGGAAAAGAGAACTGATGCACAAGAATGTAGCAGGCAGCATGAAGTCCACAGCCACAGTTATGTTTCTGAGAACTGCAAACACAAAAAAGAATAATGTTATATTTTAAATTAGAATAGGCGTTCCTATGAAGCTTGTTGCTCAGATTAACAACAGGTATTAAGTATACTTTTCATTAGGCCAGCATTTCTGTATAAATGATTTTCCGTATAAAAGATATTCTAATCTTTATTGTTGTGTTTTATTTAATTGTAAGCAGAAAATCATCAGAACATCAGAACTAACAGAAGCAGAGGCTTCAAAAGCTTCAGTCTGTGTAATTATATATATATATATATATATATATATATATATATATATATATATATATATATATATATATATATATATATATATATATATATATATATATATATATATATGAACAGAGAGAGGGAGAGAGAGAGAGGGAGAGAGGCAACTGACCAAAACAAGGCTGGTTATTATCTTTGAAAATAGTGGCTTCCTAAATAATGGATTGGAATTTTTGCCCTTGAACCAGAGAGATCAGGTTATAATGTCCAACACTCCATAGAGAAACACTAAACAAAGAAGTAATCATTTTCAAAGTGCAGGAGTTCAAAGATTTTCAAATCTTAAAAGCAGAATTCTCATAACACTCAGATATTTTCACAGTGAGACACTTATCACAACAGTAAGCTTGCACAAAAGTAATACAAAGAAGAAAAAAAAGGTGTGAGCTTTGCAGTCCATTGAGAGCAAGAGCAGAGGACACTTGAGGACGACGGCAGAAGCAAACCCAAAGGTAAATCCATCAAAAATATATTACAGAAGTATTGCCTTGATTCTCTCTGTTCTCTCTATAAATCAATCACAGCCAGTTATCTAATATTTAAAAGTTATTATTCTCAAATCAATTATGTGTAAGAGAAATGCATTTAATACCTCTTATTTTTAATATAGCTTCTGTAGTTGCCTCTTGCATTTGGAAAAACAACCATCAGATAAGTAAGAAAATTTCTTCATATTTTTGCTTTTGATCTTCTCTAAATAGAAATATGTATTAAACCAAGGTCAGGTAGAAATCTTAGTTTGTCTTTATATCAGTGTTTGAACAATTTCAAATGATGCTTTTGTTCTGAAAAATACAGCACAACATACAACCAAACTAGCTCTATTTTTGATTTTTTTTTTTTTTTTCCCCAGGTTGAATTGCTTTGTTGCTTCTTTTATTTATCAGACACATAAAGCAAAATTGATCTTTAACACCTTGGAATGCTATTGTGATTGAAAAGAGTGAAATTTGTTAGTTTGTTAAGCAAAAAAAAAGGGATGCCAACTATAGAGGTATAATCAAAAAAGTCATTTTAAGAGAAAGGGCTGTTCTCCAACAAACATTGATCAAAACATGAAATAGAAATTTTCTATAAAGTTTTTGTCTTCTATTTTTATCAGTATATAATGGTTTTATTTTTTTTCTCTATCTGAGGTAATAATAATAACAAATTTGTCGTCTTACAGTATCCTTGTCCTGACAAGCTCTCAAGATGATATATATTCAACCTTGCAGAAATTCAAATAAAAAAACACGACAGATGATTTAGAAATACATGGCCAATCTTAATAAGACACAAACTGCCAGAACTCCCTTTAGCAGTAAACATGTCACACATCAGTTACTATATCACTTCTTCAAAACTAAAAACATCACAGTGGACAAATATTTGTTTTTTGTTCTGACCTATGTTTGTAGAGTCTTGCATGCATTGTTTTAAAGTGTTTCACTACTGGACCGCTTAAAATACCAGCACCTTGTTAGACATCAGAGCTGCTTTTGTCAGATTCTGTGGGCAGGGTTCTGTGGAGCAACTCAACATGTTTAACGCTTAATGCTTGTTGTTGTTATGTTATCACTGGCTAACACAAACATGACTCAGTTTTTCCTTTTTCAGTAACATGTGTAAGTGCCATGAATATGTGTGCATCAACACATCTATCTGAAATCTCTCTCTCTCATAAATTATATATATATATATATATATATATATATATATATATATATATATATATATATATATATATATATATATATATATATATATATATATATATATATATATATATATATATATTCTTTACCTGAAACAAAAAAATAACAAAAAGTGTTTAGTTCTTAAATGTACTCCAAATTTTTCTAAGATGCACTGACCAAACTGGTTTTGCCTGTTCTGGATGATGAATTATTTCTTCTACAGTACGTTAGAAACAGAACTAAACTTTAATGTTGTTTTTATAAAATATAAAATGTCAGAGAGCTTTTCATTACTCAGTCATACTGATCTTGAACATATGACAGGTTGGAGATGGCACTTTTTGAAGATACTACTGGAACCACATAGCTTTAGAATTACGTAAAAGGTCTGCAATAATGCTTTTGATGTTTGATGAGTATGAATGCATATTGTAGGCTTGCTTACAAATTTAAATGCAGAAATAGAAATACATATTAAAAAAATGTTTGTGTACATTTTAGTTTAACTAGTCAACAAGACCAGCTGGCAAAAAAACAAAAACCTGACATTTTTTGCCCCAAGACATAATTTTCAAGGAATAGATAAACATTTACTAAAATTAGTTGTAGACAAGGTTTTTCCTGTTATGCAAAACTAAAAAAGTACAAGGTAAGAAAGGACGCTGCTTTTATTATTTTATTATTCTCTATTTGAATTTGAATGTGGCTTGATGATTCGGTAATCTTTGAGGCAAATTTCCTCACCCACATGCGGAATCATTTGCAATCCTGGACCAAATAAAAACTAATTTATAAATTTACAAATATATAAAGATCTTCCCTGGAAAACTTCCCCAACCCAGACTTGTCCTCAACAGCTCCCTAGTTCTCAGTAGCTGCCTGCCTGCTCTCCACTAACCTGTTCAGTCTCCATCTGGATCCCAAGTCTCTTGCTGCAATGGTCTCTACTGGCGTTGTCCACCGCTCCAAAGACTTCTCAAGAATCTTCAGTCTCACCTCAATGTCTCCATTTCACAATCCTCTGCCAGAATCACTTCATCCTCCAACTCCTGAACCCTAAGGCCAATACCTTATCCTCTCTCCAAAATTTAACTACAACTATATCGCTTGCTCCATCTAACCACTCCTCTGTTCTTCTAAGATGGTGCCAATCCATTGGTTCTAAATTTTGTCCAAGTTGTGAATTATTATCTGTCAGATAGGTAATGACTCGAGGAATCCAGGTTTGGCAACATGAACTTCTACCACAAAGGTCACAAGAGTAAGCTGAGCTCAGGGAAGCAAAAACACATGTAGAAATTGAACTTCCACAAAATGAGAAATAATAGCCAAGAGATAAGTAGGAGGAGAATCACAAGATGGTCGACGCTCCTGCAAAGTTTGATCATCAGGTAATGTCTGGTTCTTCAACGGTTCCCTGAATCCCCAGCAGTTTGACAATGATAACTGCTGTCAGGTGTGCAAGCTGCAGGAACTCAGCTATGCCTTCTGGGGAAGACCTGCTGTTCAGTAAAGAGTAACAGACAAACACAAGCTCACACCCACAAACCAGGATCATGACATGGCCTGTGTCAGTGATGAGGAAAGTAAGCACTTATTCTGGGTCAGCCAATTTAAAGCTGCGTTCTCATTATCAGTTACTATATTTAACATAAAACAGTCTAAATTGATTCTTTTAGTCTTAGATGTGTAATTAAGGTGATGAGGACTAAAGAAGTTTTATATTAAGAATACCACCTCTCCCATCTTGATAAGGTCACAAATAGCACAGAAGATTATATGAAACATTAAACTTTTAATTTTATCATAACTTTTTGAGGTAGAGCGATGGAATATGAACCTCATCCACACACAACTTTCATCTAAAACCCAACAGCACCCCCATGTGGTTAAAGTTGTTTAAACAAAAACAAAATGAAACATTTAAAAATATTTTGCAGAAATGAAACTTGTGACAAGTAGGTTATTTTGGTAATTAATTAAACTAACTGTTTAACTTTACTATATGCTACTGGCATTTAGAGACAAAAAAAAAAAAAATGATAAAGGAAAATATCGTCCCAGCAAAGCTTCTTTCTCTTATTTTCAAGTCATGATAACAGAAGGATACACCATTCATTTAATTTTCAAAACTTGAATTAGGACCTGCCAATCAGTAAGTGAAGTGATTTTTAAAAATTTTGTCTTAATGCAGGGCCAGATCCAGTCATCACTAATTATGGAAGGCCAGACATTCAGAAAACGTTTTCCTCTGAAGTACACTTGGATGTTCCTGTTCTTGGCTTTGTGTGTTTCATGGGTCATGTTTTACAGTGCCAACTTCACTGATCACATAACCTGTAAATTAGCAGAGGTGAGTATTTGTCATCTTTAAAACAGTAACTCCAACTGCATAAGCATCAAGCAAGGAACTAATACCTGGTTTAATCACCACTGTATGTGCTTGATTGGCTGTCTTAACATATATCCCATCTGGAATCTATGGATTATTGTTAAAAGAAGGATTATAGACACCAACAATGCACACGAGCTGAAAGATGCTATGAAAGCAACCTGGGCTTCCTTAACACCTCAGCAGAGCTGCAGATGGAACTCTTCCATGTCATACTGCCCTGATGCTGTTATTTATCCAAAAATAGCCCCAAAATACTGTTAAGGGCATGTGCTGTACAGTGCATGGACAAACTTTACAGGAAGGCCACATTCCTGCATTAAATTTCTGTTTTTGGTGGTGTTATGTTTACTAGCTGATGTGTATGGAATCTACTGGAAATTAGTTTCACCTGACTCAGATTGGCTCTTGTTTCTTCAGGGGCTTGAATTTCAGTGGTATTCTCATCCTTTTGGGGGCAACAGTTTTGAGGTTGACCACCCAGTTTTGTTAAAAACAAGCTTTTCACGGAGAGGTGACACTTCCTCTAGTTTAGAGTTTGGGTTGTTTGCATGAGCTTTGGTGAGATTGTGTGAAGTGTGAAAGCAACAAAGTAAAAAGTTAGTGGAAAACAAGAAAAAAAGGGAAGAAAATGTGACTTTATAATGGTTGGATTGAGATGTCATGGTCAAAAACATTCAGGAAAAACTTTCCAGAATTTATCTTGAGAACTGAAGTATAGGTAGCTATAGCTTCCATTAGAATTGTGACTAGCCAGCATTCTAATGGTTTTTATTTTTTACTGAAACTGTATTTGCATGACACTCAATTTGTTTAATCCCTGAACTTTTTTCTAGTTAAAGAAGAAAGTCCCTACCACCGAAGCTCCGATACCCACCACCATAACTTTGAAACATCTCACTGAGACTCCTAAGCCTATCAGTGTTTGTTCTTTCCATTCTGTGTTACCTGAGGATGCTGTTGAGGTAGAATTGTTAAAGGAGTCCATTACCTGGCCTGAAACTCCATCTCTACCATTGAACTTTTCTCTGAATGACACCAGTGATCCAGCTCACAGCACCTTTACCATTCTTCCAAGGAATGGCGGTGGAAGTTGGCACGTTGGGGATCAGATGGACGTTTTGATAAAAATGTACGACTTCCATAGTCGCCCCAAGAAGACTGGTGGAGATGTTCTACTTGCTCGGCTGCACAACCGTGCTCTTTTTGCAGGAGTTGCAGGGAAAGTGTTGGATCATCAGAATGGCTCGTACACTGCTGTATTCTCTTTACTCTGGGAAGGAAGTGCACAAGTTGAGGTAACACAAAAACTTTTCTTGTTAAGTGTGCCAGTAATGTGTCTTAACTAAGGCCTACTTTGTCACTGATCTCAACGAAATTAACTTTTTGTCATGATTTTTGATTGAGAACCAGGCTGCAAAGAGGAAAAAGGCAATCATGTTTAGGTGACTTTATTTCCAAACTGCAACATGTTAGGACCACAGGGGATAACATGAACATAGGAAGGGATGACATAAACCACAGGAGAAGCACCTGGGTAGTACTAATGTTTCTATCCATCATCTATAGTGGACTACATCTATGCAGAGTTGTAGGGAGGCTGGTGCCAGTCTCCAAAGGTCATTGGGCTAGAGCTGCGGTGCACCCCAACAGTCTACCACAGGGCAACACGGAGACAAACTGGACAAACAATTAGGGCACTTACACACATAATGTCACTAAGAGGAATTTAGGGAGAACGTACTAGGTTATACGCATAACCTAGTATGCGTATAACTGAACAGTGGGAGGTGCCATGCAGAAAGGCCCTCAGCAGGCTTTAGTACCCAGAACCTTTTGGCTGCAAGCCAACTAAACTGCCTCACTGTGCAGCCTCCACAACAGCAATCAGGTTAATGTAATAAAAAATGTAATTACATTTAAACAACACATAAAAACTTCAAGTACAGTCCAAAGACTCCAGATAAAAAAGTAACCCTCTGGCTAGGTCTCATACAAAGGTACAAATACTTAATAACGTACAACTAAACAACAAAACCAAACAATGAATATCAAGTCCTTCAAATTATGGCATTTTTTCTTTACAAAACACTCAGTGTTGCATCTTTTTTGCAATAATTATACTATATTGCCAAAGGTCTTTGCTAAACAATTGGGATGAATGAATTCAGGGCATCCAATCACTTCCATGGCAACTAGTGTATAAAATCCAGCACCTTGACATGTAGAGTGATTCTACAAAAATTTGTTAAGGAGTGGGCTGCCCTTCCAATTTGGTAGTATTATAACAAAGAGGAAGAAACTGAAAAAGACAGCAACACATCCGCAAACTGTTAGGCCAAATAAAATCATGGAAGGCAAAAACTGCCAGCATTCTATGAACATAATAGAGACAGATCTCCAAACTTCATGTGCCCTACAGATTAGCTTAAGAACAGTACACTGAGAACCTTGTGGAATGGTTTTCCATGGCCAAGCAGTTGTCTCCAAGCTTTACATCACCAAGTAAAAGCCAAAGCTCTGGTGGTAGTTGTGTAAACCTCCCTGCCACGAGAACTTAGAGTTGTGGAGACATGTTCCCTATAGTGACAAATCATGCCTTAGGGAACAAATGAAGTTCCATAAAAACATGGATGAAAGAATTGTATAAAAGAACTTAACTGGCCTGCACAGAGTCCTGGACCTCAACCTGATAGAACCCCCATAGGACAAATTAGAACAGGATCTGTTAGTCAGGCTCTGTCACCTAATAATAGCACCACTGGAAGAATGCTCAAAGATTCTCTTAAACACACTTCTAATCTTTGTGGAAAGCTTTCCCAGAAGCTATTGTAGCTGGAGAGTATGGGGTGGCTTTATCCATATACGTTACACCCTATATGTATTAAAAATGGCATGTCACTCAAATTCATGTGTGCGAAGGGAGATGAGTGAATATGCTTGGAAACAGTGTATGTCACATTTGAGAGTGACATTTTCTATGCAAGTTTTTCTAGATACCAGTAGTGCTATATAATTGAAGTAAATTTGCCATTACACTTATTCTATTATAAATCCTATGTACCTAAAATAAAAATACAACATTGAACTTGTATTGGACTGGAATTGCAGATGCTTAATCTTATTTCACAGGGCTTTTTATTCTCTTCAAAAAGGTAACCTTGGTCCACCCCAGCGAGGCAGTCACTGTGCTAGAAAGAATCACCCAGCAGCAGCCTGGCAGAGTTTCCTTAAAAAGCATCTTCCGCTCAGGCTCAGTCACTGAAGCAGCCGTTTGTAATGTGTGCCTTAAGGCACCCCCTGAGAAGTTGTGCAACTACACCGACCTCCGCACAGGTGAGCCCTGGTTCTGCTTCAAACCAAAGAAACTCAAATGCGAAGACAGGATCACCCACTCATTTGGAGGATTCAGTCAAAGACTAAATCCAATGGAGGACAAGCTCTTTCAGAGGTAAGGTTAACACCGGGTTTAAACTCAACTATTTTAACTTTGCATGACATGAAATGCAAAAAAAATATCTATTATAAAATAACTGGCGGTAATTGTACCATGACAATTAGCAACTGGTAGAGATGTTGGAAAGTCAATTTAGTGCTTCCATAAACTGATCTCTTGGACTCTTTCAAGAGTTTTCTTGCTTTAAGATCATACTTAACATCTGTTTAGATTAAAATAAATCATATTCAGTCCAAGAATCCATCAGAAGTGAACCATATATTCAACTTTGTTTTTGAATGTCACTTACCTACAACACAAGCTGTAATGTCCCCAACAGCAGAGGGAACTGGTACAACCAAGCTGTGTTTATCACTAATAAAGTATGGTTTAATAACTTAATCTGTTAGGTATATCTCTGGAGACTGAATTTAGCGTAACATTGCTACTATTTCAGGTAACTTTTGGCTTAGAATAACCAGGACAGATTATGTGATTAAATATACTGTTTAAACCATTTAGACAAAGGCATCCACACTTTTTACAAGAGCCAGAATTGCCTTTGGGGGTCCAATAAAGTCAGCATCGTAATTGGCTCCCGGGTCACATTTTGGGCACCCCTAATCTAAATAGTGAAACGTCCAATCATTTAAAACACTGACATATCTGTTTTTCTTTTCTGTTCATAGGTTTTAGATAGCAGGGATCCCAATGAGTGACATTTTAGATAAAAGAAGAAAATAATACTAACTGACTGAAAAACAAAGCAGACACTAACAAACTGTTCACAATAACCCGCAAGGGTGAACTAACAGTTCCAAACAATTAACTCTTTCAGTTAGAAGAAGAATATTGGCACTTTAGGTCCACATTATCAAATGAGTCATCAAATGCATTTAGAATAAAAAAATTGGTGAAAATGAATGAAACTGAATAAATGAATGAGGGTAAATAAAAAGTAATATTTACCAGCACTTAATCTAGTTAAATATTATTTTCCATGACATTGTTTAATATGTTTTCTGTGCTGTGCTATAGGGGTGTCAACATGAAAGTCTTCATTCGGGCGTCAGGGCCTTCCAACATCACTGTTTTACCCAAACTAAAAGGTAAAGGTTGCTTTACAACAAGGCAGGGACTGCTTGAAAAAGAACAGGACAGAAAAAAAAAGCACTTGTTAAATTTGATACATTTTTCTGGTTGCTTAAACAACTTTATATGAATTGTCATTTTATAAGTTACTTTATCTGAGTAGATGTCACTAGAGAAGACATCCATAGAAAATGCTTACAGAAGTCTTTAGTCAGTATTAAATACATGAACTGAGATGAATGTCGATAACATCTATCTGCAAAACAGCTTGCACTGTATGTACCGAGTGATAAATGGATTTTTTTTTTCTAAATTACCAATAAACATGCATTTACTATGAGTTATAACTAGTGAAGATTAGGGGGTTTTTTCAGCTAAAATGAAGAGTCCTACTGTCACAATAATCGAATCACCAAATTTTGTTTTTTAATTTCTTTCAGTTCTGAATGAAATGAATGAAGTTCCAGTTTACACATCAGGTAAATTTGCTCTTGATGTAACTGTGTAAAAATAAAATTCAACAAAATGTCTTCAAAAATATTGTTTTTGGTTTTGTTTTGTTTTTTTCTTGCTTCATTGTTTTAACCTTCTTTCTGACTTTCTCGGGGGAGGTGTGAGGACTCCACCCACTGGTTACTATTACCAGGGTGTGTGGCGAGCACTAGATGGCACCACAGTTTACCAGATTGCTAACAACTCTGCAATCAGCCAGTGTTTGACAGGCAAGGTTGTCCACCTGTATGGAGACTCCACCATTAGGCAGTGGTTTGAATATTTAATCTCAACAGCACCAGGTAGATGCCCAGCAGAAACATCTAGTAACAGTTGAAAGAACTTCATGCTACAGTCTAATCTGTTCTCTTTCATGATTTCAGATCTAAAGAAGTTTGACCTGAAAACTTTAAAGCAGACAGGACCTTTTATGGCCTTGAATCATGCAAAGAACACCTTGGTGACGTTCCGCTGCCACGCTCCTCCCATCCGTTTTGGGAACTTGCCAATCAGCCAGATACGTTATATTGCCAACGAACTGGATGGTGTGGTTGGAGGTAACAACACGGCTGTAGTTATTGGAGTTTGGTCACACTTCAGCACTTTCCCTGTCGAGGTCTACATCCGCCGTCTGCTGAGCATAAGGAGGGCAGTGGTGTGGTTGTTGACCAGAGCTCCAGGCACACTGGTCATCATCAGGACTGCTAATCCCAAAGCGTTGACGCTGTACGAGACTCTGACCAACAGTGACTGGTTTTCAATTCAACGTGACAAGATACTCAGGACAATATTTAAAGGGGTGAATGTCCAACTGGTGGATGCTTGGGAGATGACCTTGGCCCACCACCTGCCACATAACCTTCACCCACAGCTTCCCATAATAAGTAATATGCTAAATGTCGTTCTGTCTCACATATGTCCTCCTGCTGGGAACTTTACAAAAGCAACAAGGACGTAGCATAGAGCTGGGTAATAGGGCAACCACTGGTGATTGGTAACACTTGATCTGTAGAACATGAAAGACACATCAGCCGACTGTTGTAAAGATGGAATAAAAGATTAGCAACACAGAAGTAGATAAAGACTCACTTATCTTTTCACAGAAAAAGATGAGTGCAATAAAATGGCCTTTAAGAAAGCCTTAAAGAAAGAACAATTTTCAAGGATGGTATAAATATATTGAATGTTTTATTTAAATAAATTATTTTTTTTTTTTTTTTTTTTTTTTTTTTTCAAAAAATGTGTTCTTTTTAAAGACTTTTGTCTCAATTCCTATCACAAACAACATTCTTGTGAGAATGTAAATAATCTTATGCTGAGAATAACTATATCGGTTACATTATGTGTTAGTTAGCAGCTAACTGGTGGTGTTCTTCCAGCGGTACGGCAAAAAGATAAAGAATAAAACATTGGTTTCCCCCTCCCCTACTTCCCATACTTCCCAGTGGTGTCATGATTTGTGGTGGTTGTAGAGGACCCAAAATGCAGACAGGCAGAGGCAGTGAGTAGTTATTGAAGATTTAATCATGAATGACAAAAAACTTACAAAAAGTCAGGACGTAGAGGAAAAACAAAAGCATGATTCCAGGGAGCAAAATCTTGAGTACAATAGGGAAGAACTCGGGTAAGGAAACATATTGATAGCAGGTAGAACAACAGGCAGAATAACAGGAGGAACCAGCTGGGAGTGGGAGAAAGAGAGGAGTTTAAATACTAGGGAAGTGAAGGGGAGTGAGAGAGAGAGAATGGCAACACGGGGCGAGGGAGCGTAAACAGGGGAACAAGAATCTAAGAGAAACAGAGGATAACTAGACAAAAAGAGATAACTAGAATAACTAAGAAAAGACTGAACCAAAGTAAAAAACAAAAATAAGACTAATCTAATCAAAATAACACAGGATAACAAACATAATCTAAAACTAACTGAAATACTCAAACTGAGAACTAGACTAACAGGTAAAATAATGAAAATAAGAAATAAATACAGAGAAACACAAATCCAAACAGACAGAACCTGACAAGTAGTCTGTTCCATTATGCCTCAGTCAGAAGTCTGTCAAACACCTGTGTGTGGACATGGCCTCGAAAAGGCATCAAGAGTCAGGGGCAGGAAAAGAAAAAAAAGAGAAAGTGGGATGATGGTTGCATGTTGCTTACACTCTGTACCTCTCCTGTCCACTTCTCCTCCTACTTCATGCTATTTGTACATTGCTTGACAGCAGTCAGAGCAGCTGTGAGTGCTGCTCAATAGCAGCTGAAAGGGAAAAAACAGGAAGAAAGTTTGAAATTTTACTGTTGTAGAAGAATGAAAATAGGGAAAAACAAACAAAAAAGCGGCAGGCAGCCGGCAGCTGGCATAGGCGCAGCTAGAAGCAGGTGGAATAGGCAAAGTCTGTGCCAACAAAGAGCCGAGGTGGATTAGGAAAGAATCGGACCCAAGCCAGGGATAAGCCGGAGCCTGACAGAGCCGTGTTTGCATATGGAAGCACGTCTGCTTTTATACCCAGGAGGGTACCCTAGCCGATTCTGGGTGTCACAACTTCCGGTGTGCCTCTGAGAAAAAGGAAAGCAAACAAAATTAGGGACAGATCCCTCCACTTAAAGGGGAGGGCACGTCACAGCATCAAACAAAAATAAAAGTCATTTTCTAACAGTACTTTATAGGATGAGTTCTAGTTCTGTTATACACTCTCCATTGTTAGTTGATTTACTTTACTTTGTTTTCTTAAATATATAGATAAAATGAAAAGACAAAAAGGAACAACATTAATGTGTGCTTAATAACTTCAAGGAAGGAATGTTTTAGATAATATTTGTATAACACATACTGATTAATGTAAACTAAATAATATTTGAGGCCTAAAAAGGACATTTTTTATTGTTATTGTTTTTATTGCAACTTTAGCTCTTTCTGGGATAGGCATATGTTGGAAGCAATAATGCCAAATATCGTTGTTGTTTGACTAAGGGCAACAGTATAGTTTGCAATTGCAAGATTTTTTTTCTGAAGGTGTCTCAAGCTTTTACCTACCTGTTCAATACTGCGGCATTAAACCTAAGTATTGACGTGAACCTGAACCTATAGGCCATCAGTTCATATTAAACCACTTGACATAATTTCCACATAGCAGCAGGAATATGTTTGAAAAACTTACATATTTCAGCTGTTTTTCTGGGTTTTGCTAAGTTTTTAAAAACTTTGCACATTCATTTAGTGCAAGGAAGATGACATCAAACCTGTCCCATCTCTGCTGATTTATTTAAGTGATTCAGGACTGGATTTCCTCATTACACAGTTTGGGGCAGAAATGGGTTTCACATGTAGTCTGTATTTCATGCTAAAACACTGCCTTTTTCTTACAGTTTTAAATAACCAGATTTCATGTGACATACTTCTGCTTACATGGAAAGAAAAACTTCACATTACATTTACCTGTTAAAGAGCTTCTCAAATATGAAAAGTATTCAGATCCAATGTATATTCTGAATATGAGACATCATTTTTTCCCTTTGATTCACCGTTTGCATGTACGTTTGCATCCCTGATGTAAGCAAACTGCACCAAAATTCGCTTGCAAGTTACCCAATAATAGATTTTGAGGTGGAGCAGCTCCTTTGACTGAGCCACTTCTTAGTTTTGATGAACTTTCAAACTGGCCCAGACAATAAGCAGACCATATAAGGAAAGGAACTCTGGTGCATTTAAAGCGAACCAAACAGCCACAGCATGAATGTGACTAAGTGCTTTGATTTTTTTTTTTTTTTTTTTTTTTTTTTTTTTTTTTTTTTTGGCACAAACTTGACTATCGCCAAATAACAGGAGTACATATCAATATATAAAATAAAACAAACATTGGGCTACCATCCAGAGGCAAACTTTCTAAAAGCTGAAGTACATTTGTGTCATCACTTCAACCTCAACTGTCAGGATCTTGGGGTGTTTTGGGGTTTCTTTTTGGTTTGAAGTCTTGGTGATATATTGTCTGTGTTTTGGCTATATTTTCTACATCTTGATTAGAACAGCCTTGTATAAAAATCTCTCTCTCTCTCTAAATAAAAGGGCTTTTTCACAGTGTTAGTGATATGTCTTCATTGTTTTTTTCTTTGAGAAATGAATGTTTCTTTAAAATATTGCTAAAATCTCACGTTATCTTGCTCTCCTGAACCCAATATCGTCTTTTCTGTTCATGGAAGGAAAGAAAAAACAGCAGTTGATCGTTACTCAACATTTACTTAAAGACTAATTTGACATTTAAAGTTCAAGATCAACTAAACTTGATACTCATAATGCAGTTCAGATTTCAGCAAACAGGTAAGCCAATAAAGATGTCAATCTGCTAAGTAGCCGTAGAACAGTGGACCTGAACACACTGGGAAGGTAGGGAGGACAAAGGGGCAAGAAGGGATAATGTCAATGTTTTAGCAACAAAACAAAGCGCTCTCTAAAAGGTCATGGGCGAGTTCTAGCCTCCAGTGTTGTGGAATACATCAGTTACTTACACGATAATCCAGCCCAACCCTTATTGCCTCCTTATGTGCAGCTGTCTCATATAGAACATATGCACTCAATCAACTTGTCTCCTGTGGCTCAACACCCTGGTTGCACCACAATCCTTGAAATGGGAACCCTGATGCAGACAAGATGTTTATTTCTCCTACAACAATAATTTTGTGCCCCTTAACTTGACTGCTAATATTATCTTTTTTTTTTTTTTTTTTTTTTTTTTGGGGGGGGGTGTTAATTGTTTAAATTAGTGGAATTAAAAAAAAAAAAAAAAAAAAAAAGAATAGCAGCTATTGAGTTAAAGTATCTCTGTTTCACAACAATTGACTTTCAGAAATTGTTTTCAAATTGGTTCATAGCTCCACTGTATTAAATGTTGCATCAATGTGCTGTGGCGAGCTTTTGAAATAAGACTGGTTTACCACATTACCACAAAGCATGCCTGAAAACACATTTACTTTTACCAGTTTTTCTCTAATTCTGTTACTGTAGTCAAACTACGATATTTAGATATTTATCAAAACACATTAATTTGTTGTAGTATAATGCAAACTTCTTTAGATTGTGTTCCTGGTATTGTACTGTCAGCATTCAGGTGTGCTGGTGTTTATGTGAGTAATCCATCTCTTCCAGAGAGGATCTTTGTTGGAGAGCACTGCGCAACCTGCACAGCTGGAGCTGCAGAACCTTCACTCTCCACTGGATGATAAACTGTGCTGGTAATATCTAGCATCCTCTGCATAACTTGTTTTCTTCCTATTTTGTACTAAAAGTTTGTGCTTACCTTCTGGTGCTCAAGTCATCATGTCTACTGTGCCCTTATGTCCAGCCATACCTTTAGATCCATTTGAGGAAAGGATAACTCTTTGGTTGATCTCTGCAGCTCTGATGTCCCCAGCCTCTTGCTTGCCTGCTCACTCTCCACCATCTAACCGCTGCGCTCTCCAGAATATCAAACTCACCATTCATCTTCACTCTCACCTCTGGAGAAAAAACCGGCATGTTCGATTCACACCTGAACCTGATCCGCTCCTCTAACCTATGGATTTCTTCTACTTTTTCATGTTACCTGTAAATGGAGTCATCAAAATTTAATATAAATTATTTCCTCAAGATGACTTGAGAAAATGAATACAGTCTTTTAGATGTTTACAGTTGTAAACAGGAAAAGGCCACCTAAACTAACATGGCCTTATGTAAAATATGCTGCCCTAGTTATAATATGAATTAATTGAATAACCAAACTTCATCCCTGATTACTGCCAGACGAGCAGATTTAAAGCATCCTCTAAATAGAATCCATCTGACTGCATGAAGTAGGGTAAAAGATCTCCAACAAGCAGCACATCCTGCTTAATTTAAAGAAAACTTAACAGATGAGAAAGAAACTCTACTAGTTGGGAAAAAGCAATGAAGCCATTTCCAAGACCTTGGGACTCGAGCAATTCATAGTCGGAGCCATTATCCACAAAAGGAACAGTGGTGAACCTTCACAGCAGTGGCCAAAATTACTCTCAGAGCACATATACAAAACATCCAGGAGATCTCAAAAGAACCCAGTAAAACATCTGAAGTACTTCAGGCTTCACTGAAGTCTCATCACAGAGGATGGTCAGTGTGCAAAACTATGGGGTCAGAAAAAGATGATGGGTGCACAATTAATCAGAACTTCAGAAAACTTCTTACCAGCAGTGACTGTATGTCTCTCTTTAGATGTACCTTCCCAACATTAAAACTGAAGAAAGATATACAGTGAGTGCTGGTTAAAATATTCAGTGCAAGAGCACAGATCAGAAACAGACGGAATGGGTCTTGGAGAGGAGCCTGTGGAATCTGTTTTATATTTCAAAATTATGTTTTGTGACACTCCCTATCTCTAAGTAATTACATTCTTTTCCTGTGATGTTTGTAAGCTGCTTGACCCAAAGTGCAGGCAGAGACTGAGAACAAGCGGTAAAAGTTAAAATGAAGTTTATTTTCATTGATCTGAGTAAAGCTGGTAGGAGGAACAGCACACACAACTCTTCATGTATGATTTTAAAATTCTAGAATGTTTTATAGCTACACATTCAAATTAAACTAACAAAAATATAACAGTAAAAAAAACTATAATTTAGTTGTAAAGGACTCATTCAGCACATAGTTTTAACTCAGTCACAGTATTTAACTTTTTTGTGTGTTTTCAGTCATTTAAGGTGTGAACACAAAGACTTGTCCCCCTGCTTCACGAAAGAAGTGCTTTTGAATGAAGGTTGTTATTTTCTGTAATTATGATTAGAGACAAATTCTGCACTGTGTTCAGATCTCTCACGTTTGACTCAAACTCAGAATGACAAACATGGTGCTGCAGTGGCTAAAAAGTCTTGCATTTAATGCTACTAGTTGAGAGAATATTTATAAGATTATTTCCTGTGGGGTACCACAGGGGTCAATGTTAGGACCAAAATGATTTAACTTATACATCAATGATATTTATTGACCATTGATAATACTAAAATTGCTCTTATTTCCAGATGAAAATTGTTTTTGTTCCTGGGTAAAATTTCAGCTGCATTTAAAGAATTATAACAGGAATGGAAATGTTGAAGTTCTGGTTTAAAATAAACAAACTGACATGAAATCAGAATAAAACCAAATTTGGTGTATGTAAACTTCTAAATATTTGGGGTTGCAAAGATACATTTATTTTTCAACAAACATTGAGAAAAGTAAAGTAAAATACATTTCTGGGTTGTAAAACTGGGTTGTATGCTATCGATAAATTATGTTTTAACACTTAAGATTGTTAGTACAGTGCTCTGAACAATATGTTTCTTATATTCTCTGATATATGTGCCTTAAAGCTGCAGTATGTAACTTTGCACCACTCCCGACCTAAAACAACCAATCAGAGCTAGGAGGAAGGTCTTAGTGCTGTCAATCACACCTCTTGTTCGGCAGCGAAATGTGCTAATGGTGAAGAAACAACTTACCATTCCAGGAAAACCGCTGTTTACCCATCGTCATCATTGGCCATGCTAACCAAGCCTTAGCATTAGTGGCAGGTTATATTGTGATGAACCAGTTTTAACTTAGCAGAGAGCCAGGGGGAGTGTGTGAGCGGATTGTACTTGAGGATGATTGACAGTGCTAAGACTCTCCTCCTTGCTCTGATTGGTTGTTTCTGACTGAGTGGTATATTTCTGCAACTAGTACTGGGAGCACTGGGAAAAGGCTCGATTTTTTTTAAAGATTATCTGTCTTATACTGTCACAACATAATGATAATTTTAACAAATATGTAAAAAACACATTTTCATAAAAGTTACATACTGCAGCTTTAAGTGTAGGTGTGTGCGCAGATAATCCAGCCAGAGTGTGTTATTAGCTGAATGCTCTTCTTGCCAGGTTGAACACAGTGGGTAGCAACCAATTGCTCTGTCGCCTTAAACTGGCACTCAGAAAGGCATTCATATCCCTCTCTTAATGACAATTTTTCTACTGTAACAGAATGCAGCTCTTTGTGTTGCACTGGTCATCAATCCCACTGAAAAGTTCCACAACATGAAAAATATTTGACAAAATTAAATGATAGCTCCAAAACATTGGAAGTCTGAAACTGAGTTTTGATAAAACAAAACTTTCAGTAGGTCTTGTTTACTGTTTCCATTAATCTTATCATGCTAAAACAGCAACAATAATGTGCATCACTGATATAGGAAAGAAATGCTGCGAAGCAGACTGTGGCTCTGAAAAGGCATTGGAACCAGTTTTGTGAAAACCCTTTAAGTTGTCTGCATTGGGCAATGTTTGCAAATCTTAATGGGTTGGGCGGGGATTTAGTAAACTGCTTCTTGTGCTTAACCGTTGCTTAACCACTCTCTTAGGACCAACTCATAGCATCATATTGGGTAAAAACATACATCTAAATAAACCAAAGTATGACTTCATGAGAGGAACATTAAAGGTTTGAATAGCTCAGCCAAAGTCCAAAACAAAATCTAAAAGATAATCTCAGGGGTCAGCTGAAGCAGGCTTTGGACAAGAACTTTCCTCAGAAGCTAAGTGATTAAGAGAACTTTTGCGAGGTGGATGAATACTGCCCAGTAAAAATGTAGGGTTCTGAAAGACTTCCACTAAAGATGACCAAATAGTGAAACCAAAAGGTGCTTCAACACACAGCATTCAGAGTGTGTAGACTTGTGGAATCATGTTATTGGACCTTTCTATTTCAAAATATCTGTTTGTTTTTGTAGATGAACCCTACAGAACAAATATTCCAATAAATAGTCTTAAAACACTGAGAAGGTGGTATTTTTGTCAGAGGTGTGTCGACTTTTGGGCTGGACCTTCTCGATAGGAAGAAACATTACAAACTCAAAAACATGTTTCAAACCCAGTTTAAAAGTTACAAATTCTCCTATCAAAGAAAATGTCAAAATTTTGATGTTATGACCAGGTGTCATGACAAGCTTTTTCTTTATTTGTTTTGTTTGTTTCATATCTGCTTGTATGCAAGCTTTGAGAGTAGGTTATTTACATATAAATAGGGGGAGGGATGCGCAAAAAAAGTGTTGATGATTGAAGTAATTATAAAAAACATCTACATGTAGTTTTTTTGTTTTTTGCAAAAAAAAAAAAATAAATAAATAAATAAAACCAGTGACAACTTAAATGAAATTGGCTGGAGATTATGGTGGGAAGGAAAGGTTGTTTTTAGCTATGAAAGAAATCTCAGTGCAGGAACTTTTGTGTTATTTTTTCCAAAAATAAGTGTCCAGTGGACCCCCACCTATTCGCAGTTCAGCATTCACAGAGTCACCTATTCACAGATTTTTTCGTAGCGCATATCTAAAATATTCAAAAGAATATACAGCTTGGGAAGCTGGAATAGCTGGCTGCAATGCTACTTGACATGCTATTGGCTGGCCTTTGCAAAGCAGCCAATACAGAAGCGACAGTTATTTTACTTGACACTGACTGACTGTACCCCAAGAGTCAAAATAAGGAAGACTGCATATATCAGCCTTTGCAGTAGTGTTAAAATGGTTTCCACTGTGTGTATTGATGTAGTTTAGGGTATATTTGGTGTGTGAACTAATACAAGCAGTTTTTAGACTGGGTCGCATATTTTCATTATTTGCGGGGGTCTGTGGTCCCTAACTCCCTCAAATTCTGGGGGTCCTCTTTTGATTTTGGTCGCCAGTTCTGCTAATTTAGAAAATTAAATAATTGTTATTTCTTAGGAGTTTAAGCAGTAGGTTGGTTCTGAGTTGGATAAGAGTTATCTTTTATAAAAGGCTTTAAGGAGAAAATTAATTTCTGTTTGGCCAAAACAAGGTAATGGAGAGTTTAAGGCTGGTTAACAGTCCTTAAAGCTGGGAGGATTTGGGTCCCGTTGCATCCACGCTAGTCTCTAAACAGACTGGAGGATGTTAATTTGGAGGAAAAGTTTTTTAGAGGTCTGATCAGCGTGTGTGGTATTGGAGGTGTCGGTGTGTGGGTGAGGCTATTCCTTGTAGAAGACTGGGCTGCATTTAAGAATCCTGAGGCCCAAGAGTCACCTTTCCCATAGTACTACTCCTGTAGGCGGAAACCTGGGATACGCAGATACGTACCGTGCCCCTTGTTTTAATTACACATTGTCCATTAACACTGCAATGTGGAACCAGCATGCCCAGGAAGCAATTCTCTGTTGATCCTCCTCTGATCGGGGTCTGACAGGTCCGAGGTGTCTCTCCCAGGCTCTGAGGGAGAGAAGCAAGAGAGATCCATGGATGAGTGATGGGAGCAGAGTGAGATGCTGCCAATGGTAGAGGGTTCCTCTGGGGGGGAGCTAACGTTGTCTCTTTGGTGTCTCTGGGGTTCTGCAGGGGATGTTGTAACTCCAAAGACCCTTGCTCTATGACTGCTGTATGATCTGTACTCATGCTGATTTAGTATAATTTAACTACCCTCAAAAGTCATTTTTGTCAGTGTGTATTGGTATCTTTTGCGTCCACTGTGAGAAAGATCAGAGGATAGTTTTTGGGGTTGGAATGATGTCAGTTGATAGATATAAATATATCAGTACATGGATGAGCACGTCGTTCATTTAATATACAGAATTTTGTTAATTTTTGTGTAAAAAAAAAAAAAAAATTCTAATGTATCTGGAAAGTGATTTGTCATAAGTGTATTATCTGGCTTTATTTATCAAAAGAAATTGAGAAAGATTTAGTAATCTTTATAAAGTAAAACACTGAAATACAAATATGTAATTTTAAATTACAAAAAAGTTAAATGTTGACTTAATATTATCATGTAATCGATCTTTTGTTATGAAAAAAAAATCTATCAAATTTACTTATTTTGAATGCGTACATGTAACAAGATTTAAATGAACAAAGTAAAATTTACCTAATTTATTCAAAAATCTTTAGCTTTCTGCAGATGAGTAATGTATACCTGAATTCATGTCATTGTTGCAAGGATTTTTTAAAAGTAAATTTTACTAGTTTTTCAGTGTAGGCCTGTGAGGTTGTTGATTCACTGAGGATGGTGCAAACCAGGCTGAAGTGCTGGAGGTAATAATGCTCTCTATTACAGCATGATAAATGAGCAGCATCACCTTCTGAGTAACACCAAAGGTCCTCAGCCTGCATAGAAAGAGTAATTGCCTCTGGACCCTGGTCATTAATGTCTGATCAGTCCAAAATAACTGAGTGATGTCCTGCAAATGAATGGTATTTAATTGAGTCATATGACCACTTACCTTGCAGTAAATATGGAGTATAGACCGTTATTTTATTTGTTACGTCAGTGGTTCTCAAAGTTTGCAAAACTCAGGTGTGAAAGGACCAACATTGCAATAGTTCAGAATTCCAAAGCAGTGTTAGGCTAAGCTGAATTTCTCTAGCCAGGTGCTCTTCTATACCTTGTTTTATGGTTGCATTTCTAAATTATCAGTGGGTTTCAAATCAAGTCTTAAAATAGATTCTCTCAACTGAAATAACTCCAGTATCATGCATTTTATCATCAAATGTTACCAAGGTCTTACATCCTTAACATTACCGATCATTGTCAGGTTTCGGTTTTGTAAAATTACAAAATCTGACCAAACTCCGGGTAACTTTTAGGAAAGCTGAAAAATAAAAAAATCAAATTCCTGTCTGAAAATTTGAACACGGTATTAACCTAAACCCCTATAGGAGCACAATATAAAATTGTGGATGACTCTTTGCTCAGTATAGGCATAAGTGAAACTTTATGCCAGCCGGGGTGTGTTTTCTGAATCCAAATAAATGGCTAAAACTTAAGAAAGGACCTTTAAGAATTAGTGAGAAATTTACTGAAATATGGTTTCTGCTAAAGAAAAAAAAAGGAAACCTCAACATTTATTACCAAGCCATCTGAGTCAAACATGAAAAACCAACTCTAAACAGAAAAACTGGCCTCGGATTTCATCTTTCGAACACCAACTCTGCAGCCCTTACTCATCTACCCAGGCGGTTTTTCAGCAGTTAACACCTGGGGTCACGTGAATAGAACAACTCACGTGGTATCATTAGGGGCATGTTTGCATCGTCACACAGCAATGATTCAAATACTAAGCTGAATAAAGGGTAGGGTCAATGACTCAGGTCCTAGCTGCCCATTAGTGACCTCCATTGTCGTATTGGTGTTATTTCTCTGACTTCAAAATCTGCACCAGTGTATTGGCAAAAGGAGATTGTACATAACAGAACAGAACATAATACATCTGATATAATTAATTTAGTTAAAAACAATTGTTTCTTAATTTGTTTTGGCAAAAGGAGGTTGTACGTTTTTATGTTTTTGTCTTTTAATGCAGAGTGAGATCCAGTTGCCCTTGCTAAAGAAAGGCTGTGCTTCCAGAAACCGTTACCCTATGAAGTATGACTTCATCTTCCTGTTCTTGGCTTTGTGTGTGTTATGCTTCATGCTGTACAACATGGACTTCAATGATCAAAAGAGCTGCATATCAGTCGGGGTGAGGATTTGTTATGTTTAATTTGTTAGTTCTAATTTCATGAGCACCATGGGCTTTGCATTATTTATTGTCTTTATTATATTTGCATGATTTTACTCAGAACCGTTATCTCTCCTCTGCAGACTTCCAAACCATTGCAACTTGATCTTTTTAACTTTGTCTCCAAACTACTCGATCTGAACTGTCCGTTTGAGATGTACAGTTGAAACCATGAGTTTAAAAATACCAAATAAAAAGACACGTGCAGCTTTTTGAGAAAACATCTTCTGATTTACTGTTCCACTGGACTGTCAAGACTGACTTTAATTCCTTTTATGTTCTAGTGTACCTCCACTTTTATAACGAAGTATTAGTTTACATGCATGCACATTTATGCAACTAAGCAATTGTGACTTTTGTATTCTTAAATAGATTGTTGATGTTTTTGCAAAAATTGTTCAAGATATGAAATTAGGAAGAAGTTTTTGAACTTATTTGTTGCCTTTTTTCTTTACAGAAACCCTGCATTTTAAAAGGTGTACATATTTTCTATTCACTTTGTATTTTTATCAAAATTTATTTATCTTAAGATGAAAAGGAAATGCACAGCAGACAAATCAAACGGGATCAAACAGCAATACTGATAACTGACAAAAACATAAATGCAGTCTGAAAACAGCTGAAGCTTAAAGCATCATTTTAGAAAAAAGCTTCATTTTTTTCTGTCATTTTACTTAACTCAGAATTTGTGAAACTCTTCCACATGTATGTATTTTGACAAAAATGCATTTTGTTTTGCAGGTCGCTCTATTCACAGTTGATTCACAATTCCTATAAGGAACGTTCAAACACGGATTGGTGTTCTCTACATTTCACAACAACCTCCTGTATTCTCAATGTACGTTAAGGTGTAGGGTTGTGAGACAAAAGCCTCATCTTCCAAAATAACATCCAGGCGTGGCCAAAATCTCATGGCAAAGTGTGTTAAGAGCTGACAAAAGCAAACCTTAAGTTAACCTTAAGCAGCATTCCCCATAAAATCCGACTACGCATCACCAAAAGAACACCATTTACACAGCAAAACATGGTGGAGGAGGAGGTGGGGCATTAATAAAGGTGGACCTTCATGTATTATGTGTTAGAAAGCTCAAGATAAAGAAGGAATTTTACTTTGCAGCATTCCAGGAAGTCTATGCATACATTCAAATCAACTAAAATTGTGTTTAAGTAACAAAAACAAAGACTGGATCCTGTACGAAATTCAGGGGGGTTACCTGAAGAGGGCTGTGGACCAGAGATGACCTCATTATGAAAATGGAAATTAGATATGAAACTGATTAAATGCACTCGTTTTTACTCTTTCTTTCTGACAGATTGGTTTGTTTTTCTGTTTAACTGTATAGTGTAAGTGAGACATGAAGTTTGAATCTCGAATTTTATGATGTGGTATCAGCGCCAAGATTAAGACCATTGTGCACCCAGCAGTGGCTTTTTTTATAGCAGCCCTCAGTTTGCTATGTAAAGAAGTTGACGATTGGGCGACTGGAGAAGGAATTGGGCCGATTCATGAGTCCTTGTAACAGGGATTGAGAAAAACTGAACAGTATTTATCTTTGTAACAACATTAAAGGAATCCTTGGTTGAAAAGTTATTGATGTAGGTTTCCTTATCAGATGGCGTTAGTAACGTTGTAAAGTATTTTGAAGTGAAACTGTGATTGTAGGGATTGTAGGGATTGTAGTGAACTTGTCTGATCTCTAAATTTTCTTCTAGTCTAAGATAAAACATGCCACTGTGACTCAAATGACCAACATGGTACCTACCAACATGACTCCAACACCTACCACCATCTCTCCGATATATCCCACTGAGCCAACCAGCGTGTGCTCCTTCGACTCTGTGTCACCCGAAGATGCTGCAGAGGTAAACTTTTTAAAGAAGTCCATCGCCTGGCCTGAAAACACCATCTGTACCATCAAACTTTTCCCTGAATGACACCAGTGATCCAGCTCACAGCACTTTCACCATTCTCCCACGGAACGGAGGGGGAAGTTGGCACGTAGGGGATCAACTAGAGGTTTTGATAAAAATCTCTGACTTCCATGGACGCCCCAAGAAGACTGGGGGAGACTTGTTATATGCTCGGCTGCACAACCGTGCTCTATCTGCTGGTGTGGTGGGGAAAGTGTTTGATCATCGCAATAGTTCCTACATTGCTGTATTTTCTTTACTCTGGGAGGGAAGTGCACAAGTTGAGGTAAGACTCAAAGTTTTCATGAGCAGTGTCTTAGCTAAAACGTCCTTTGTTACTGTTGCCAGTTGCATAAGCTTTAGTTTCTTGACAGGAAACAGGATACAGCTTTAAAGAAGAAATAAGTTGATATGTGAAACGCTGAAAGCACAGTCTATAATCATAGACATCCACAGCCATTGTGGGTTTTCTTTAATCAACAAACAAAAGTATTTACTCCTGTACAGATTGTTTCTGTTAAGGCTTCTTTGCAACTCTAGTGAACAAATAATGGCCCAGAAGTGTCGGATCACTTCCTGTAGCAAGTGATAAACTATCTAAAAGTGATATCACTTTCAAATTACTTCTGAAAATATGCCTGTTTAAAGGGTAATTTCTCTGTCAGGTAGCCAACATTGTAGAGCTCATCAAAGGAATGAGAGAAATATAACAGTAAAATATAGTTTTTTTTTTTTTGTTGTTTTTTTTTTATCAGAATCACTATATTACCACATAAATTACAAAATCAATACTAACCTATTAATAATTTTATTAAAATATTTCAAAACCTAATTGAGTTAAGAAACTGACATCATCAACCCTGGCTTCACCTGCTGCTGTGTCTGCCTGTGGTTAATATGAAGATGAATGGCAGATGTTTCTGTGTCACAGTCTGGACCGCTCAATGGTTCCTCTTCCTGGATTCAGAAAGAAATTGTGAGCAATTTGAAAATACATTATGCTGGGCTCTTTTTATGGCAGGTGAATGAAAGTGTTAAAAATTCAAAAACTTTGAGTTTATGTTTTGACTAAGGAGACGCCAGTCAGCTGATTCTTCTAAGGACTTTTATTTTGAAGTATCAAGGCAGGTGGTTCATGTTCAAACAACGACCCAATCAAGGCTGGAAAAGGTGATGTCTTAACAGACAGACTTAGTTTTACAGAAAATGTACTGATGTGTCAAGAAGATTACATGGAGGGATCATATCCATTGACGTACTTCATTATCATTTAAAATTGACTGGGCTTTACACTTGAGCGATGCGGGAGAGCCTCTGTGTGTCCAAGTGTGTGCATCCTGGGAATACCTGTGCTCCATCCAGTCCAGCGATATCTACCAAGTGACTTTCACTGCTGGCTCCAAATGCAGAGATAAACACATCTCTACACCAGAGTGCCCACACCCTCTAAAGTACTCTCAATTGTTTTTCTACCTCAACAAAACAAAAAGAAAACCAATAAAAGAACAGTGACATGAACAACTCAACTTCCAGTTTTAACCAAGTTAATCCAGGTTTGGTTTCCCTGAGTGAAAACAGTTCATGTTTCTCCTATCCAGTCCATCAGTCTCTCTTCTTCTCTACTTGCTTCACACTTGCACTGACTCAGCACTAAGGGCTCATAAGGGCTCTCCATGCTGATGTCATCAGACACTGAATGGCAGAGAGAACTCGCATTATCATGTGTGTGTGTGTGAGGGGGAGAATTCTTTGGAAATCCACTATTGTCTCCATAGTCTTGAGCGGGTTAAGCTGCATGTGCTTCTGAAAGGTATAACAAATGCTTGATTATATTATTTCTGTTGAGTTTAAAAACCTGAAATTTATGTGTGAACAGATCATAAAAGTATATTTCTTCATTGCAAATCTGTTGAGGACTCAGGGTTCAGTCGCACAAGGTCTCTCTCTCTCTGTTTCACTCACTGCATGTCACTAATGTACACAGAGTTTCCTGAAAAAAGAGCCTTAATCATACGATGCATACATGTTTTGAACAATGGATAGAATGAAACAATTTTACAATGATTAGTTAAAAAGAGGTGATCTAACCTCTCTCATGTCTCTGCCTCTGCCTCAGATTGTTAACGTATAACCATGAAAGTCCTGTAGTGTCAACTGCTGTCACACACAATATGACTCTGATGGCTATTTGGCCTCTTCAGCAGTGCTCATACCTCACTACAAATGTGCAGAACTCCCCCCTAAAACACAGGTTTTTTTTGTCTTAACAGTTGCCTGGTTGGCAGAAAAAGTTGTTTGGATTAGGGGGCAATTACTTTTTCACATATGGCCAGATTGGTTTGAAAGGCCATCTGCTGTCTATACTCATTTATCCCTGCAGGGTTGCTGGTGGCTGGCAATAATTGGGCAAGAGGTGGGGTACACCCTGGTTATGTTTTTGGCCTGTGGAAGAAAGCTGGAGTACCCAGAAAGATCTATGAATGCAGAAAGAGAACATGCAAACTCTTTGCGGAAAGGCCTCTGACTGTGATTTGAACCGAGGACCTAGGACCTTCTTGCTGCAAGGCAACAGTGCTACCAACTGCGCCACTGTGCAGTCCCTGGCTTTATTTAATTAGTACATTTAAAATTGATCTTGTTATTATCACCTCATTATGTGTGTATGGTTATTATGATCTGAAACTTTTACATTTGGCAAAAAAACGCAAAAACAAAAGAAATCCGTAAGGGTGCAAATAAGGTGTTTTCATAGTGCTGAACATACAAGATTAAATATATACTATATTTGGTTACATTTCCTTTATCAAGTTCTAGTTTTACAGGTATTGTTGATGCTAATCATACTTCACAAGGTGTTTTTTTTTTAATTCTCACTTGTTCCTAAAAGGTGACCCTGTTTCATCTGAGTGAAGCGGTCACAGTCTTGGAAGAACTGACCCAAGAGCAGCCTGACAGAATTTATTAAGCAAATGGCAGCCTCGATGGAAAGGAGCCACAGCCAAATACCTCCAACGAGTAAGGCAAGTCCTGAGAAGCCAGCTCAATGGCAAGAACAAGATCCGTGCGATAAACAGCTATGCCTTGCCAGTAATCAGATACCCTGCAGGAATAATAAGCTGGCCAAAGGAAGAGATAAAGACCATGGATGTTAAAACTCGGAAACTACTAACCATGCATGGAGGGTTCCACCCTAAATCCAGCATCCTGAGACTATACGCGAGCCGTAAGGACGGAGGCAGAGGACTAGCGAGTGTGAGAGCCACTGTCCAGGATGAAACATCCAAGATCCATAAATACATCAAGGTCAAAGCCTCAACCGACGATGTGCTCAGCGAATGTCTCAAACAATGGGGACCAGAGGATGAGGTGCTGGAGGAACCATCATGGGAGGATAAGCCCCTACATGGGATGTACCACCGACAAATAACTGAAGTGGCTGATATCAGGAAATACTACCAATGGCTGGAAAAAGCAGGACTCAAGGACAGCACAGAGGCACTCATCCTGGCTGCACAGGAACAGGCCCTAAACACCAGAGCGATAGAGGCTCAGATCTATCACACCAGACAAGATCCAAGGTGTAGATTGTGCAAGGAGGCCCCTGAGACAGTCCAACACATAACAGCAGGGTGCAAGATGCTGGCAGGGAAAGCGTACATGGAACGTCATAACCAAGTGGCGGGCATAGTGTACAGAAACATCTGTGCAGGATATGGACTGGAAGCCCCGAGATCAAAGTGGGGCACACCCCCAAAGGTGGTGGAGAATGACCGAGCTAAGATCCTGTGGGACTTCCAGATCCAGACAGACAAAATGGTAATGGCGAACCAACCGGACATCGTGGTGGTGGATAAACAACAGAGGAAAGCCATTGTGGTGGATGTAGCAATACCAAGCGATTGCAACATCAGGAAAAAGGAACACGAGAAACTGGAGAAATACCAGGGCCTCAGAGAGGAACTGGAGAAGGCCTGGAAGGTGAAGACCACAGTGGTGCCTGTGGTCATCGGGGCCCTCGGGGCAGTCACCCCCAAACTGGAGCAGTGGCTAAAACAGATCCCAGGAAAAACGTCAGACATCTCAGTCCAGAAATGCGCAGTTCTCGGCACAGCCAAGATACTACGTAGAACCCTCAAGCTCCCAGGCCTCTGGTAGAGGACCCAAGCTCAGAGGTTGAGAAAGACCACCCGTGGACGGTGAGAAGGGAATTTTTTTTTATATATATATTTGTTTTAAGTTTAGCAAATGTTTTAAGATTTAATAGAATTTTTCAGAGTGTAGTGATCACACAACATACGCCTTCAATTATCTTCCATAAACAGGAACTCTGTGCACAGACTTAAATTTATTATAGATTTTTTTTCTGATCTGGGTTGCAGAGTCATGCAGTTTTTAACACTGTTGCCTCGCAGGAAGAAGGATTTGGGTTTGAATCCTGGCCTGGAGTCTTTCTGTATGGAGTTTGCAGGAATCTGTGAGGAGTTTACAGGTACTACGGTTTCCTCCCACAGTCTAAAGATAAGTGTTACGTCTTTGTGTTGCCCTGTGATTGATGTGACAAAAAATAGGCACGAGCAACCCTAGAGGGATAAGTGGGTATAGATGGGTGGGTGGAATTTCCTTAATCCCCTCATTGTTAAAATTATGTACACAGACTCGAATATACACATACATGAACACGAAATATGTGTGTAAACGTCACGAAGCAACTTGTAAGTTGACGGTGTGTTTTGTGTTGCCCAAAAGCCCTGAACTGTCTTGAGGACACCGGTGTCATCATGGACCCATTGACTTGCATGTAAATGTTTTTGGGGTGAGAAAAGCTTCTGGTATTACTCTGGTTGGATTGTTGACAATGCTTCTGGACAGAATTGGCTGACTTCCTGGCACAGACTGGAGTCTGATGCATATTTCACACATGTAATGAGGTTTAGTTTTTGGGAAGGTCTTTTCAGATATGGTTCTGCTTTATCCGTTCCAAAACCAGTTTTGATGTTTGTGTGGGATCATTGTCCTACTGGAACAAAAAGGACAAATGTTACTGTAACTGAATTAATCTATTGGTATGACAATTGGTCGTAAAATGTGTGAATTCCTTACCTTTAACTCAAAAAGTTATGTGCTATATCATTATTAGGCCAGTAAAGTAACTTGAATTTCAATAATTACAGCATCTCCTCAGTACTGAGCAGACATAACTTATTTAAATTAAGTTAAACGGACTAGACTTAAACTGTTCTTTTATCACTTGAGGACACTTTTCTCCTACATTAAGTACTGATCAAAAACACAAGAAGAATGGGGCCTTTCTTGTGGAATACATCTCTCAATTTTATAAGAAAAAGACTTGATGTTTTTGATTAAAATATATTTTAAGTAATTCTAATCTTACAATTTTTTATTTTTTTTTAAAGATTTTTGATATTTTTGACTCTGAACATGGCACCTTCTGGCATAGTTTGTTCATTAGTTATGTATAGAATCAAATCATGAAGAGTAGCAATATTTTTTTTCTATAGATAATGTAATTTTCCTGACTGGAGGAAGAATAACAGATCTTTAGCTGATAACTGGACAAGTTATTTCCATATTTGAAGAAAGGTTTTATGGACAACGTGTAGTGGTTTTTTTGTATGTGTTCTGTCCAGCAGTGTGGCACTCAGTTCTTCAACGTGTTTTGCTTCAGCAGGATTGAAAAGAACTTTCAAAAATATCGGGAGCTATGGTTTCTAATATGATTCGTTTAGCTTTTTTTTTTTTCTTAATCTTTGTAAATCTTAGAAAAGCATTATGGTCGCTGTGTTCACCCTTCTCCTTGCACATGCTTTCTTTTTATGTCAATTCTTGATTTCCACTCTAAGTGTTGCTCTGAGGTGAACTATTTTTAAATTTATTCTCAGGACTTCTAAGCTGTATGGTTTGTCACGTCAAGCCACTCAACTTTGTCGTTCCTCCCATTTTTAGGCTGGTACAGTGATCAGCCCAATGGTATGGAATTTCTATTAACAAATTTAGAATATTAACATATTATGGGGAAATATGGTCTTCCTTCCATTACACTGTGAGGTGTGCCAGTGTTGCAAAGATTAGTCATAGATCATATACCGTGACTCACTTTTCATAAAGCACAGTATAATCAAAACAGAAAAGCAATTTAAGTGGCTTTTAATTCAACAGGTTCAGAGATTAAGTTATGTGCAATAATGTCAAATAAAAACAGTATTGAACACACTGATATTGACTGAATACAGAAGCCTTTGTTGGTAATGACAGCTTCAAGACACCTCCTGTATGGAGAAACTAGTCGCATGTGTTGCTCAGGCGTGATTTTGGCCCATTCTTCCACACAAACAGTCTTTAAATCTTGAAGGGCCTGTTCTATGAACTCTGATTTTTAGTTCTTTCCATAGATTTTCAATTGGATTCCAGTCAGGTGATTGGCTGGGCCGTTCTAGCAGCTTTATTTTCTTTCTCTGACGCCAGTTGAGAGATTCCTTGGCTCCGTGTTTGGAATCATTGCCTTGCAGAAATGTCCACCTTCGTTTCATCTTCATCATTCTGGTAGATGGCAGCAGATTTTTTTCAAGAATGCCCCGGTACATTTTTCCATTCATCCTCCCTACAGATATATGAAACTTGCTATATGTTGCTATATATAACTTGAATACTATATGCAGAAAAACAGCCCCACACCATGATGTTCCCACCTCCAAACTTCACTGGTATGGTGTTTTTGGGGTAATGTGCAGTCTACGTTGTCCTCCACACATGGTGTGTGTTATGGCGTCCAAAGAGTTCAATTTTGCTCTCATCTGACCAAACTATGTTCTCCCAGGATTTTACAGGCTTGTCCAAATGTGCAGCAAACTTTAGACGAGCTTCAACGTGCTTTCTCTTCAGAAATGGTGTCTGGCGTGGTGAGCGTGCATACAGGCCATGGCCATTGAGTGCATTGCTTATTGTTTTGTCTTAAACAGTTGGACCTGCTAATTCCAGGTCTTTCTGAAGCTCTCCACAGATGGTCCTTGGCTCTTGGACAACTCTTCTGATCAATCTTTTCACTCCTCTGTCAGAAATTCAGTCGGTTTATGGTTGAATGATGTTTTTTCCACTTCAGGATGATGGCCCCAACAGCGCTCACTGCAACGCTCAGAAATCCTTCTGTAACCAGTGCCATCAGAATGTTTTGCAACAATAAGGTTGCGAAGGTCTTGAGAGAGTTCTTTGCTTTTACCATCATGAGATGTTCATTGTGTGACACCTTGGTAATGACACACCAAGCATTTCTATAGGCCATTGGTTTGGACTGAACTAGCTGAGACTCATTTGCACTGACAAGGGGCAGGATAGCTTTCTGATCACTGATAGATTTCAGCCAGTGTCTTGGCTTTCCATGCCTTTTTCCACCTCCCTTTCTGCATGTGTTCAATACTTTTTCCCAACATGAAAAACTGTGACGTGTTCAATACTTATTTTTCCCGCTGTGTGTTTGTGTTGATATTTGATGCTTTTCTTTCAGATTTGCTTTTTGACATCCAGACATGGGGGAGGGAGGGGTGTGGTTATCAGGAGTTTAGTTGCTATTTAACATATTTAATGTTCTCACCTATGACGAGCTGAGAAGCTGGACTTTGTCGTTGTCAAGGCATCTCTTTATTTCTTCTTTCTTTGCAGTCACTGAATATGTTGACATATCTTCAAGAGTAATGAGTTCAAAGTTCAAGTCATGTGTTTGAAGCCGTTGTACTGCTGGGTGTAGTCAAAGGCCACAGAATTTATCATACGGAGAGTGAAGGACTCACTCTGCAAAGATTAGAAAATACTTCACTATAAACCCCAAAACCTATCATATCTCTAGGATTTCACACAGCTTTTCTAATAGTCACGTTTCACAACTTTCCCCTCTTTTGGATGTAACTGGTGGCTGGAAAAAGAACCAGATGACAACTTCCTGCTTCTTTGACCCCCTCTTGTGGTGTCTGATAGTCGTGCATCACAATTTAAGAAATATGTCAGATGTAATTATCATAGAGCTGTTCATAGGTGGATTTGCTGGTGTGTTCTGGATCACTGTCCTGCTCCATAACCCACGTGGACTGGAGCTTAAGGTCACAAACTGATCTCCCTCTGGATTTCCTGTGCAGAGCAGAATTGATCAATTACAAAAACTGCCCAATATCATCACATTACCTGTAGCATGTTTGACTGTCTGCGTGATTTTCTCAACTAATATACTGCATTACTTGTACGTCGAGTGTTACTATACAGCAATGCAGATGTTCAACAGGACTGTAGGAAACTTACACAGAGCAAAACCTCTTTGTTTCCTCTTACTCATTATCTATCTATCTATCTATCTATCTATCTATCTATCTATCTATCTATCTATCTATCTATCTATCTATCTATCTATCTATCTATCTATCTATCTATCTATCTATCTATCTATCTATCTATCAAGTTGTTTCTGAAACCAGTGCTGTCGCTTCGTCTGCACGCGTCTACACACCGTACAAAGACCACAAAAAACATCAGGCTTGTGAGAAGTCATTATAATCAATCATAACAACAACTTGCCCCCCTTAATTGTATACATAGTTTGTTGTTTTTATTCATTCCATCACTTGTTCATTCAGACTGAGTTTAGACCCAGGGCAGAGGATGAGACCCACACCAGCTTAACCTTACATTACTTAATGCACACAAGTCAGACAGTAACAGCCTAAAGGTGTTTTTTGCAACCATCAGAAAAAGACAATATCCCTAAAAGTACAGCGAGTGTTTAAACACAAAGCTGTATTGTGTAATTTGAATGGTGTACTGTCGTGAGTAAAGATTAAAGTAGTGTGGCACCTAATCCAGGTGCTGACAGTTTTTTGTGGGCCCAGCCCAGTCAAAATTCAGGGCTGTTTTATCACTCCAGTCCATATCAGGTCACACCCTGTGAGAAGAGCGAGAAAGAGTTAGACTGACACACCAATCTGCACACAGCTCTGGGGACATGACAAAGTGAGGATGGCAATGGAGACGAATGCAAAGGTAAACCAAAAAAAAAACCCAAAACACCCCACCAGAAAAGTTGCATTATTTCCAGCTTGTCTTTTTCTGTTACTTTTTAGATACACAGTCAGTCATCAAAGATTTAAAAGCTTTTAATATTTTGACTGCTTAATCATGCACTCAAAGGGGAGCATTTGTGATTGTGAGACTGTTCAAAAAATTTCAACCTACTTAAAAACCTACTTCAGAACCTGCTTAAAAAACGTTTTTTAAGCGTTTGAAGGTTTCAAGCAAAGATGGTCACTTTCCTTCTAGAATAATTAATATTTCTACCACAGTACAATCAAGCTCACTGTAATAACGGCACTTTTCATTCGAAAAAAATATCAACCTTGGTGTAAGAATTTATTCCAGTTTAAATATTTTGTATTATTATGAATAAAACAGATTATACCAACGAACTTATTCTTTTAAGTTAAACCACATTTGATTGTAATTCTTGGTTATTTGGACATGCTTATTTTGATTCTCATGAACTATGACCAATTATATGGTAAGATACACTTTATTGTCTCAAAGGAAATTTGTCTCGGGTCCAGACACTGGCTGCTGCATAGTCCAGAATCCACAACTATCACATTACATTCACACTTAAAGCCACTTCAACAATAGGTCCATTATAAGAGAAATAAACAATAGTACCTGCTCACACTGAATGATCGGTGTGTTCCAGGTCGGTTTTCAGTTTTTGCTCCCTCCGTTTTTGAGCCCCATCCAGCACTTTAAGAGGAAAACAAAATAAGTGCCGGTACTCCCCTTAATGTTATAAAAATATGGGACAGAAACATACGTAATAGTTTAAAATAATGTAGTAAATCTCTCTATTGATCTATAGATCTGTTGTATTAAAGGGGCTCTTTTCCTTTTCCGTGCACCACTGGGTTCCTTTCTCTCCAGTTCCGAGACCCAAACCAGCAAAGTATTTACCTTGTGAAATAATGAGAACTGGTTAAGCATAAAATCAAGATTTAATGCCAAAAATGATCAGTTTACGCAGTATACAAATGGAACAGATACACAGTCACATTCACCTTCGGGCCCCCCTCAGCCCATTTTAAGGATGAATTGAGAGGAGCAAAGAATGACGTGCAAGTGCTGCTTTTATCAATGCCTCATGCTGAACCTTGCGAAAGGGTTTTATTCTACTGTATCAGTTTATCCTTGACTATGTGTGTGACTGGAGCTGGTCTTATGTGGTAAGAGAGGTTATGGTTATGTAAGCGTGCAGCAGTGAGCGGTGCGGCAGATAAGAGTTATGTCAAAGTTTGGTATTTTAAGGACTAAAATAAAAAACAAACAAACAAACAAAAAAAAAAACATAATTAGAAATTAACAAATTAAGGCAAAAATACTTTTTAAATTTTTTTTCCAACATAAAATGTATCAAGCTAATTTCAAAGGCTAATTTCAAATGTTAGAACAGGGTAAAGTAAGTCCAGTGACAATATATAGTTTTTACTGTATCTTTTGGACCTTTAGATGTCTCAGTTGGTTTCGCAGATGGAAACTAATATCAGAACAACAAAGCTTGTATTCAAACAAGAGTTCTCACTTCAACTTAAAATGTAGGTGTGTTTCTGTATCCACTGCATTTTTAGTTTTTAACATTTTTTCATTTAGTGAAGTTGCTCACTAAATGCAGTAGAGTGGATACTCTACTGCAGGTAGTAGTATTCTTTTTGTCTGTCTGATGACATCATTTTTAAATATTAAATCAGATGTTCTGGTCAATTACTCTGTACTTGAGTAGCCTTTTTTTTTTTTTTTTTTTTTTTTTTTTACCAAATATCTTTTCACTTTTGAATAAATTTTTGGATGGATACTTCTTATTTTTACTTGAGCAAAAATAGGTTGAAGTAGTGCTGTTCTTACTTGAGTGCTTGTGAGTAATTCATTTTTCATAGTTCCTGCCATATTAGTTTTTTCCTTGAGGTCTATGTTCATAGTTTATTGTTGTTCCCCTTCTTGAATATTTTTTCCGATCATGATCTACTGTGTTTTTAATTCAGTTATGGTCTTGCCATATTCTGTTCAGGCCCATGTATTAATTATTGCTCAAAAGGTCTTGCCATACAGTATTTTTTCTTTTCTTTGCATTGATTTTGTTAGTTTATTCTTGCTCTTTTTTTCTTTGTGCATTTCTATTTAGTTTTCTTGGCGTAGTGTTAGCCTTTCTTGGTTTATATTTGCTCTTTAGTTTCTCTCAGTTTATTAGTCTGGCTCCCATTTTAATTTTCTTCATGTTCACCAGCAATCCCTCGTGCCATTCCCCTGCGATCATCATCCTCATGTGTTTCAACTTACCTGCCACTCAAGCTCTTGATTTTTCACTGTTTAGCGTTGGATTCTCTATTTTGAAACGCTGATTCACATCTTTCGTTCTGTATCCCATTTTTCTGTTCCTGACTTTAGTCCCTCTGTGTGCGAAAGAGCGCACCAGTCATTTTTTTTGATTGCAGCCTGTGCAGTGAAGAGCTGTATATACTGGGAGCCTATTGATGGGGAAACCCAGACTGATGTAATACCAGTTACAACACTGGAAATCGTCCCGGTACACCGAATGCTGGGAAAAAAGTCCTGGTATGCTTTAGAAGTGGTGGTACTGCATATCAGCGCGTACCTTGTGTGAACCTTGTGTGAATATATATCTCTTTCAAATCAATAGACATATGTTGTTTTATGCAGATGTTTAATAATAATAATAATAACAATAATAATAATAATAATAATAATAATAATAATAATAATAATAATAATAATAATAATAATAATAGTAGTAAAAAAAATCAGCTCAAAAACGGATGCATTTTAAGTGCATTTTAAAAAATTGTTCGGATTAATAAAACAACAAAATTATTATAGATTAATTAAAAGGTAAAACACTAACTCACAACCAGCCTTCAAGCTGAACATTCTGAGTTGAATTTGAAAGTCTCAGCACCATGTGTTTGTCTTGACTACATCATTATGTGCTTTTATCACAAAATCTCCTCAGCACTGTATGACCTTATGTTGTAACAAAGCAGGCTATCCTGACAAACCTACCAGGTCGGTCACACTAAATGAGTTCTCTTCATACACCTTAGTAAACAGTAACTACAGCTTGAATCAGCCACACCCAGAAAAGAGTTGGGTATTAAATCTTTGTAGAACAATGTAGTTGTTAAATGTAATACTAGTGTACATGCACTCACCAAAATGAACAAAAGATGCATGAGAAACTTATGCAACTAGTTCTATTACTTAATAAACTACAAATACTTTCTAATAAAATAGAAACACCCTCCCATATCTTACAGTGTAGATGTGTACAAATCATGTAGCTTTAAAAATGAAACCAACAACACAGAATGTGGCCATAAGAAAAATCATCTATATTTCATCTAAAAACAGTCTAAAAAATTGATTATTTTCCCTTCATGGTGAAATAGGTCTGTATTGCTTTGGAGGTTGTTTTCTGTTTCCTAATATTAAAGTTTCTTTCATAGTTATTTTTATACAGTTATAACTGCGAAAGGGTTTTATTTATTGTTTTAAACAGTTATAACTTTTTACAGCTTTTGAACATACAATGTCCATGTAATGTTTAAATGCATCAAGGTTTGATCATGCTGTTTTTAATGTGGCAGATGCACTGTTTTCAATTTAAAGCCAGGAGAATTTTACTAATCATCTGCAAAAACACTGTCAATGAACATCCTGCTTATTGGAAGCACTTAAGCTTTAAAAAGTGTTCTATAACTGCTGTATGATCTATATTCATGCTGATTTTGTATATTTTACTACCCCCAAAAGTCATTTTTGTCAGTGTGTATCGGTATCTTTGGTGTCCACAGTGAGAAAGATCAGAGAATAGTTTTTGGGGTTGGTGTCATTTGATAGACATAAATATATCAGTACAGGAATGAGCATGTCGTTCATCTAATATACAGAATTTTATTAATTTATATGAAAAAATTAATAAATTCTAATGTATTTGGAAAGTGATTTGTCATAAGTGTATTACCTGGTTGTGTTTATCAAAAGAAATTGATAAGATTTACTAATCTTTATAAAGTAAAACATTGAAATACAAATGAGTGATTTTAAGTTACAAAAAAGTTAAATGTTTACTTAATATTCTCATGTAACTGATCTTTTGTTATGAAAAAAAATCTATTAAGTTTACTTATTTTGATTAAGCAGGTGTAACAAGATTTAAATGAACTTTATTATGTCACTGGTTCCCAAAGTGGGTATTAAAGTTTGCAAAACTCAGGTGTGAAAGGACCAACGTTGCAATAGCTCAGAACGCCAAAGCAGTGTTAGGCTGAGCTGAATTTCTCTAGCCAGGTGCTCTTCTATACCTTGTTTTATGGTTGCATTTCTAAATTATCGGTGGGTTTCAAATCAAGTCTTAAAATAGATTCTCTCAACTGAAATAACTCCAGTATCATGCATTTTATCATCAAATGTTAAAAAGGTCTTGCATCCTTAACATTACTGACCATTTTCAGGTTTCAGTTTTGTTAAATTACAAAATCTGACCAAACTCCAGGTAACTTTTCGGAAAAAGCTGAAAAATAAAAAAATCAAATTCCTGTCTGAAAATTTGAACACAGTATTAATCTAAACCCCTATAGGAGCACAATATAAAGTTGTGGATGACTCTTTGCTCAGTATAGGCATAAGTGAAACCTTATGCCAGCCAGGGTGTGTTTTCTGAATCCAAATATATGGCTAAAACTTAAGAAAGGATCTTTAAGAATTAGTGAGAAATTTACTGAAATGTGGTTTCTGCTAAAGAAAAAAAAATTGGACACATCAACATTTATTACCAAGCCATCTGAGTCAAACATGAAAAACCAACTCTAAACAGAAAAACTGGCCCCGGATTTCATCTTTCGAACACCAACTCTGCAGCCCTTACTCATCTACCCAGGCGGTTTTTCAGCAGTTAACACCTGGGGTCACGTGAATAGAACAACTCACGTGGTATCATTAGGGGCATGTTTGCATCGTCACACAGCAATGATTCAAATACTAAGCTGAATAAAGGGTAGGGTCAATGACTCAGGTCCTAGCTGCCCATTAGTGACCTCCATTGTCGTATTGGTGTTATTTCTCTGACTTCAAAATCTGCACCAGTGTATTGGCAAAAGGAGATTGTACATAACAGAACAGAACATAATACATCTGATATAATTAATTTAGTTAAAAACAATTGTTTCTTAATTTGTTTTGGCAAAAGGAGGTTGTACGTTTTTATGTTTTTGTCTTTTAATGCAGAGTGAGATCCAGTTGCCCTTGCTAAAGAAAGGCTGTGCTTCCAGAAACCGTTACCCTATGAAGTATGACTTCATCTTCCTGTTCTTGGCTTTGTGTGTGTTATGCTTCATGCTGTACAACATGGACTTCAATGATCAAAAGAGCTGCATATCAGTCGGGGTGAGGATTTGTTATGTTTAATTTGTTAGTTCTAATTTCATGAGCACCATGGGCTTTGCATTATTTATTGTCTTTATTATATTTGCATGATTTTACTCAGAACCGTTATCTCTCCTCTGCAGACTTCCAAACCATTGCAACTTGATCTTTTTAACTTTGTCTCCAAACTACTCGATCTGAACTGTCCGTTTGAGATGTACAGTTGAAACCATGAGTTTAAAAATACCAAATAAAAAGACACGTGCAGCTTTTTGAGAAAACATCTTCTGATTTACTGTTCCACTGGACTGTCAAGATCTTTTATTCTTATTTGTTTGTTGTACAGAAACCCTGCATTTTAAAAGGTGTACATATTTTCTATTCACTTTGCATTTTTATCAAAATTTATTTTTTCTTAAGCTGAAAAGGAAAAGCACAGCAGACAAATCAAACAGGATCAAATAGCAATACTGATTACCAACAAAAACATAAATGCACAGTCTGAAAACAGTTGCAGCTTAAAGCATCATTTTAGAAAAAAGCTTAATTTTGTCTGTCATTTTACTTAACTCAGAATTTGTGAAACTCTTCCAGTCAATGTAGGTAATTTGACAAAAATGCAGGTATCTACAGGTATCTATTCACAGTTGATTCACAATTCCTATAAGGAACGTTCAAACACGGATTGGTGTTTTCTACATTTCACAACAACCTCCTGTATTCTCAATGTACGTTAAGGTGTAGGGTTGTGAGACAAAAGCTTCATCTTCCAAAATAGCATCCAGGCGTGGCCAAAATCTCATGGCAAAGTGTGTTAAGATCTGACAAAAGCAAACCTTAAGTTTTGTGCAGCATTCCCCATAAAAAACCGACTACGCATCACCAAAAGAACACCATTTACACAGCAAAACATGGTGGAGGAGGAGGTAGGGCTTTAATAAAGGTGGATGAAATTATGAACTGTTACCAATCAGTTTTCACCTCAAAGCTTCATGTGTCTGTTATAAAGCTCAAGATAAAGAAGGAATTTTACTTTGCAGCATTCCAGGAAGTCTATGCATACATTCAAATCAACTAAAATTGTGTTTAAGTAACAAAAACAAAGACTGGATCCTGTATGAAATTCAGGGGGGGTTACCTGAAGAGGGCTGTGGACCAGAGATGCCCTCATTATGAAAATGGAAAGTAGATATGAAACTGATTAAATGCACTCGTTTTTACTCTTTCTTTCTGACAGATTGGTTTGTTTTTCTGTTTAACTGTATAGTGTAAGTGAGACATGAAGTTTGAATTTGAGCATTTCTACATTTCCCTGCAGGTTGTATGCATATAACTGAGCATGTGACAAATAAACTTCTTGAATCATTAAATACTTATGTTGTCAACCTGCTGTCCCCTATCACAAATTTTATGATGTGGTATCAGCGCCAAGATTAAGACCATTGCGCACCCAGCAGTGGCTTTTTTCATAGCAGCCCTCAGTTTGCTATGTAAAGAAGTTGACGATTGGGCGACTGGAAAAAGGATTGGGCCGAAAAACACAAAACATAAGTAGTAAGCTTTTAACCTTAAGATGGACAGATTCATGGGTCCTTGTAACAGGGATTGAGAAAAACTGAACAGTATTTATCTTCATAACAACATTAAAGGAAACCTTGGATGAAAAGTTATTGATGTAGGTTTCCTTATCAGATGGAGTTAGTAACGTTGTAAAGTATTCTGAAGTGAAACTGTGATTGTAGGGCACTTAACTTGTCTGATCTCTAAATTTTCTTCTAGTCTAAGATAAAACATGCCACTGTGACTCAAATGACCAACATGGTACCTACCAACATGACTCCAACACCTACCACCATCTCTCCGATACGTCCCACTGAGCCAACCAGTGTGTGCTCCTTCCATTCTGCAGCACCCGAAAATGCTGCAGAGGTAAACTTTTTAAAGGAGTCCATTGCCTGGCCTGAAACACCATCTGTACCATCAAACTTTTCCCTGAATGACACCAGTGATCCAGCTCACAGCACTTTTACCATTCTCCCACGGAACGGAGGGGGAAGTTGGCACGTAGGGGATCAACTCGAGGTTTTGATAAAAATCTCTGACTTCCATGGACGCCCCAAGAAGACTGGGGGAGACTTGTTATATGCTCGGCTGCACAACCGTGCTCTATCTGCTGGTGTGGTGGGGAAAGTGTTTGATCATCGCAATGGTTCCTACACTGCTGTATTTTCTTTACTCTGGGAGGGAAGTGCACAAGTTGAGGTAAGACTCAAAGTTTTCATGAGAAGTGTTGCAGCAATGTGTCTTAGCTAAAACCTCCTTTGTTACTGTTGCCAGTTGCATAAGCTTTAGTTTCTCGACAGGAAACACAGCATACAGCTTTAAAGAAGAAATAAGTTATGTGATACTTTGGAAAAGAGATGGAGGTTTCTGTTTCATCAACAGTCAAGTTATAACTGTGCTGTGAAAAAGAATTTACTCCTGTACAGATTGCTTCTGTTCATTCTTCTTTACAACTCTTGTGAGACCACCCAAGACGGGTGGATCACTAAATGTAGCAAGTGATAAGCTACCTAACTATATTTATTTATAAAAAGTGATATTAGTCTGAAGTTATTTCTCAAAAATATGTCTGTTTAAGGGGTAAATTCTCTGTCAGGGAGCCTACATTGCAAAACTCATCAAAGGAATGAGAGAAATATATCTAGAAAGAGAAAAATAAAATCAGAATTATTATATTACTACATAAACTGCAAAACTAATACTAACATAGTTAGTTCATAGTTCCACTAAACTATTTCAATACATAATTACATTAAGAAACAAGACCTCGTCATCCCTGGCTTATTGGAAGAAGACGATGATGAAAAAGCAAAACTTTATGATGACAGAAACAACTCAACGTCCAAGTTTAACCTTTGGTTCCTCTGGTTGGACACAAATGATCTTATTTTGCCTCCTCTACTCCGTCTGTTGGTCTCTCTTCTAGCTTCACACTTCCTTCACACTTTGCACTGACTCAGCACTAAGGGCTCATAAAGGACACACCATACTGATGTCATGAGGTATTAAACAACAGAGGTGTGTTCTGTTGACTTGATCATGTCAAAGCTAAAAAAACTAAAGTAAAAAACTATTCTTTCAAATCCCATTTTGTTTACCCTTCTTAAACAAAGATGTCACTGTCTGCAAGCAGTGAACTCATGGTGTGAGACCTGCACTCAGAAGAAACACCAGTGCATTCACTTGTACTGAGTTTTAATCTGAGAGAAAAAGCTCATTAGTTGAAACAGAATCAGGTTTATTGGTGGAATGTGGAATTTGACCTCTGTTCCATTTTCCTCTCAATGTTTAGGCATTTAAAATGTAAATACATAAATTTTAGTCAAAGATAAGTGTTTTTTTTAAATACCGTATGTAAACAGTGTTTTTATAAGATGAAGACAAGGTTAAATTAATGCGAATATGCATGGAATTAATCAGAGCACACTGGAAGTGTTAATAAGTATTCATCAGATGACAGCCTTTAGGAAGAAACTGTTTCGGTGGAAGCTCTTCTTTGCAAATAGCTCTCGGACCTGCAGGTAAAAGTCTTATCTGTTTGTGTCCAGGATATATGGGGCTGCAGAGATTTTAGATGTCCTTTTCCAGACCCTGTCTGATATCTTGAACAGACGGTGAAAAAAGGATTGTGAAAGACGCCAAAACCATTCTAGCTAGCAGAGCGCAACCACTTGTAGAGGAAATTGTTTTCCTTCCCCTAGGTCGAACATACAGGTTGCCATCTATGAGGTGCAATGGATACAAATATTCTTATGTCCTTGCCACCATTAAAGCTCTTAATCAGCCTTATTGTACACCAGCCCTAGTTGTGTTTGCATTGAGGAGAGTGCCACCTCTATGGGCGGGAATCGTCATATCAAAAACGTGTGAATCTGTTTGTGACCTCATTTAGTTTGTGACACAACCATGGACATCCAGTTTGTGTTACTGTTCACCATTGTCATCCAAGTAGTTGAATTCTGTTAGAAACTGGTCAACAGAAGGCAAAATACAGTGGGAAATGACTGAAGACTGAAGTTCAAGGTTGACTGCGGGTTGACTGCTTTATGTGAACAGATCACAAAACTATATCTATTTGTTGCAAATCTATTGAGGACTTGGGTTTCAGTCGCCCAAGGTCTCTCTTTCTGTTTCACTCACTGCACGTCACTAATGTACACACAGATTCCCGAAAATAGAGCCTTGATCATAGATGCAGTGGATACATTTTTTATACAACGGATGACGTGAAACAAATTTACAGTGATTGGTTAAAAAGGGGTGATCTAACCTCTCTTATGCCTCTGCCCTTGTCTCAGATGGTTATGTTATTATTCAGACAGTCATTGACATGAGGTATTGATGTCATCATTTAAGATAGCTTAAAAGAATATCATTCTGCTAAGAAATGCAGTGACAAAGAACCCCTATACTCTGTGTGTGTCCTGGTGTGTGTTATCAGAAAAGCTCTCAGTGAGTGACTATGGCGTTGCTGCTGTGTCAACAGCTGTGTCACACAATGTGACTCTGGCAGTTATTTGGCCTCTTTAACAGTGCTCATACCTCACTGTTGTTTTACTGCAACAGTTGCCTGGTTGGCAGAATCAGTTGTTAGGTTTAGGGTGCAACTACTCTTCATATATGGCCAGGTTGGCTTGAAAGGCCATCCACTGCTTATCATTGTAGAATCGCAGTGGTGCTGGTGCCTATCTCCAGTAGTCACTGTGCGAGAGGTGGGGTAGACCCTGGACAGGTGGCCAGTCCTTACCCTAAGGACAGTTTGGAGAGACCAGTTAATCTAACAGTCATGAATTTGGACTGTGGGATAAAACCAGTACCTTCTTGATGCAATGCATTCCTGCTACCAGCTGTGCCACTGTACAGTCCCAGGCACATTTAAAATCAACATTTTGTTTACCTCATTATGTGTGTATGGTTATTCAAGTTTTGTGAACTACAACGTTTGACAAAAAAAGTGAAAACAGAAGAAATTTGTAAATTTGCAAATAACTTTTTCACAGCCCTGAACATACAAGATTATATATATATATATATATATATATATATATATATATATATATATATATATATATATATATATATATATATATATATATATATATATATATATATATTTGTAGATATAGCTATACAGATAGATATACTGTATTTGGTTACATTTTCTTTAACAAGTTGCTGTTTTACAGACATTGCTGATGCTGAAAATATTTTCTCCATTACAAATTGTTTCTGTTTATGCTTTTTGCAACTCTAGTCAATGAATGGCTTATAAAATAATCAGTATCTGTAACAACTGAAAAGCTTAATGATAATATTTGTGTGAAGAATGATACTAAGTCAAGTTTATTTGTATAGCACATTTCAGCAGCAAGGCAGTTCAAAGTGCTTTACATCATATCAGTATCATATTATTTCGCAGAAATATATTTGTTTGAAGGGCAAATTCTCTGTCAGGCAACCTGTATTACAATCTTGCTTACATCAATGAGAGAAGCATATTAGGAAAATATATTTATTATCACAGTCACAATATTAAATTGGAAATTGAATGATCATATTGGATTTAATTCCTTACAGAAGCAAAATTAACCTATTAATAGCTTTTCTAGTATAATTCAACATACAACTGAGTTAACAAAACATTATGGCTCGCTGGCTCTATTATTTCTGGCTGTAAGGATCATCATCCTTGGCTTCACAGTTGCTATGTGTTCCCGGTGAGGTTATTCTAAGACTTTAAGGCTGTTGTTTCATGCATTCCTTGTATGTGTGCACACATACAAGGAATGTGACTTTTGTTCCACTTAGTTTTTTTTTCTTGTAAATATATATATATGCATACACATCTTTTTACAAAAGATGAAGACAAGAGACTGTTAGGTGCTCATTAGAGTGACAGCCTTGGGGAAAAACTGTCTCTGTGGAAAATAATTTTTTGCAAAAATAGCTCTGTAGCGCTGACCTAAAGATAAAAGTCTGAGCAGTTTATGTCCAGGATGTGTGGGGTCTGCACAGATGTTGGCTGCCCTTTTCCTGACCCTAGAAAAGAGGGTGTTCTCCAGAGGTCGACCATCATCTCCACAGTCTTGACCAGGATTAGCTCCAGATTGTTCTGACCACACAGATGAACAAGTTGATCCAAGTCCTATTTGTGTGCAGACTCATCACTGTCCTGGATCAGACCAGTAAACAGTGGTGTCATCTTCAAATGTCAGGAGATTCACAGACACAACCGCTGAGGTGGTGTCATTTGTGAACAGACAGAAGAGGAGTGGGGAGAGAACACAACCCTGAGGGGCACCAGTGCTGATGGTTCTTGTGTGAGAGAAGATGCTCTCCAGTCTCACCTTCTGCTGCCGATCAGTTAAGAAGCTGCTGATCCACAGAGTTGATGGTGTTGAAGGCTGAGCTGAAGTAAAACAGGATCCTGGCATAGGTTCCTGGATAGTCAGCAAGGTGCAGGATTTGTAGTCCCTGGTTGACAGCATCATTTGCCCTTTAGGCAAACTTCAGGTTGGTTTGGAAGGCTTTATTCAATTAGTACATTAAAAATGAACTTTTCTTATCTCATGGTTATTCAAAATTAATTTGGTGATCTGAAATAGTTACTTTAAGCAAAGCACAAACAGAAGAAATCCATAAGGATGCAAAACACTTTTTCACAGCCCTGAACATATGATATGAAAAATTTATACTTTGCACCATTGCTGATATTTGGTTAAATGTCTCTTGACAACTTCTGATGTTATTGTCATTAGTGATGCTAGATCATGCTTTTCAAGCCTTTAGTATAAAACAATATCATCTGTTCCTAAAAGGTGTCCTTGGTTCACCCCAGTGAGGCGATCACAGTCTTGACAAAAGTGACCCAAGAGTATCCTGACAGAGCATATTTTCTAAGCGTCTTTCGCTTAGGCTCCATCAGCGAAACTGTTAAATGCAATGTGTGCCTCAAGGCTCCCATTGAGAAGCTGTGCAACTACACTGACATCCACACAGGTGAGCCCTGGTTCTGCTACAAGCCAAATGAACTGAACTGTGACAACAGGATCACCCATTCCAAAGGAGGATTCAGATTCTCAGCAAAATCCAGGGAAAGTCAGCTCTTTCAACGGTAAGTGGAATGCAAGGTTTATACTCAACCATCCTGGTCTTGTTCTGCAGCACCCTTTTCAAATTGGTAAACGCATTCCTTCCCTCTTCATCATGTCAGTTTCTTTCAGAATTTGTGTTACAGTTGTATTTAGTACATGCAACACGTTTCAAGTAAACTGTCTTTTGCCAGTGTTTCAGTTTCTGGTGTCTCATTGGATGTGATTCTGACTCCAATTAATTTTGTTTGCACGCCGCCCATCTACAGATGGGAGTCTGTTACTCCCATCTGTAGATGGGAGTCTGTTACTCCCATCTGTAGAAACCCCACAGTACTGGATTTGTTAAAGAGTTTTTATGAGTTCTTTTTTATGTTTTTCTATGTCCATGTGAGCTACAAGAGCTCTGCCAACTTTTTAAGACACAGCATTATATGTGCCAGGTTACCTCACCAGTGCACTCCAAATCCCATGTGTCCTGACTAGGACAGCAAGAGAGGCATTTCTTTTCCTGTTCATCTGTAAAGTCAAATCAAGTCAAGTTTGTTTGCATAGTACAATTCAGCAGCATGGCAGTTCAAAGTGCTTTACATCGTAAAAACATCAGTCAAGTATGCATCAAAATCATCAAACAAGTATACCGCAAAATCATCAAAATCATCAAGCAAGCATACATCAAAATCATTGAGCAAATATCAAGAAAATATAATGTGAAAACATTGATCAGTGTTCCACTTACTGCTAATCAAAGGCAGCTGTAAACAGGTGGGTTTCTAGCCTTGATTTAAAGGAACTCAGTGTTTTGCCTGTTTTGCAGTTTTTTGGAAGTTTGTTCCAGATTTGGTGCATAAAAACTGAAGGCTGCTTCTCCATGTTTGGTTCTGGTTCTAGGGATGCAGAGTAGACTAGAATCAGAAGACCTCAGTGGTCTGGAAGGTTGATAAAATGACCACAGGTCTTTAATATATTTTGGTGCTAAGTCATTCAGTGATTTATAAACTAGCAGAAGTATTTCAAAGTCTGTTCTCTGGGCTACAAGGAGCCAGTGGAAGGACTTTAAAACTGGGAAGATGTTCTATATTTTCCTGGTCTTAGTGAGAACATGAGCAGTAGGGTTCTGGGTCAGCTGCAGCTGTCTGATTGACTTTTTAAGCAAACCTGTGAAGACACTGTTGCAGTAATCAATGTGACTAAAGATAAACACATGGAAGAGTTTCTCTAGCTCTTGTTGAGACATTAGTTCTTTAATGCTGGAAATGTTCTACAGGTGATAGAAGGCTGACTTTGTAATTGTCTTTATGTGTCTCTGAAGGTTCAGGTCTGAGTCCATCACCACTGTTAAGCTACACTAAACAGCAATAGCAGCAAGCAAACCCCTCTAAGGAACAGTGAATTAGAAACATTTAGATAATTTTATCAACAAGGGGACAGAAAAGTGGTATTTACTAGGACTACAACACAGAGAGTGGCTAAGACATTATAATGCATTTTCTATGACAGTCTATCGTTTGCTTATCTTTGCTGTAGTGGTATCAACATGAAAGTCTCCATTCCAGCATCAGGACCTGCCAGCATCAACGTTTTACCAAAACTAAAAGGTAAAACTCATTGCTTACCTATTTATAAGACAGAAAAGGTTGACCAGCTATAAGGTGTAATTATTAAAACAGTTTCTTTTCTTTCAATGTAACTGTGAAATTTTAATGTCTGTGAAGGTTTGATGATGACTAATGTGAGCTCCTCTATTAAGAGTCACAAAATGGGATTTCAAAAAGACATTAACTTGTCTCTTTCTTCCTGCCACAATTAAACTGGAAGAGAGACAATCATGGCAGGAAACACATACTCATGCTCATCATTCCATCGGTTCGATAGAGTACAGTTCCCAGCAAAAGGTTTAAGGGACTCTGGTTGAGAAGCACAAATTTCCTTGATCAAGTTGAGCCACAATCTTTGAGACCATATTTTAAGCAGTACATTGAGTCTGGAGACAGAGCTCTTCATGAAGTGACTTAGTTTTATACAATCAGCCTCCCTCAACCTGGATCACATGCTGACAGAAGATAGGAATTGAAATGACAGTAAACTACTTCCGATCAGAGGCTTCTCAAACAACCAGATTCCAAGTGTAAAATCCATTGTCCTGGTAAAATGGTGCTATTCCAGTGAGATCCAAGATTTGTAGATGAAGCAGGAAGAGGCTTTTGTCAGAACCAAGGCAACCACATTCGTCAAAACTACATGTAGGATTCAGCCATGGTAAATTGAAACTGTGGAGCAGTCTTTGAGCTGTTTATAGCCTGAAAGCTGTTACTCATGCAGAGATGTCAATGGCCACTGTCGTCTAATGGCAGATATAGATCAGCAGCTCTTTGCCAGTCCGTTCAACTAGAAGAAATCAACAATGATCCTTTGAATTTCTTCCATAAGGCTTGTTGGAGGGTTAGTACAGTCAGATGACACCAGAGTGCCAAGGCAACCAGGTTATTGACCACCAGACCTCTACTGTGATAAGACAGCTGAGGCACCACTCATTTCCATTTAGACGGTCTGGCAAGCACTCTTTCCATAAGACCTTCCCAGTTCTTTTTCTTGAACTATTGTGACCCTAGAAATACATTCAAAACTTTCATACTTTCCCTTCCCCACGTATGATTACCCGGTAGTTTTGGTTTAACTGTAATCATCTACAGTCCAACAAGTAATGTAATTTTCAAAGATTAACTTCATCCAGGGTCAAGATGTCTCCTGTATCTGACTGTGAATCTACAACAGAAGTACAGTCTCAATAAATGTTATGTTCCATATCATCTACTGCAGCAGCAGGCTCAGTAACAGAAACCACTGTGATGAAAGCTACAGTGGACAGCCAGTATTTGCAAGGCTTAGGGCCAAATGGCTAAAATCAGCAAAAAAGAAAGAAAGAAAGTTTTAACTTCCCTTTTTACCTTACAGGTGGAACCAATGAAGCTGTGAAGACTAGTCCTGCTGGTTATTACTACCAGGGAGCATGGCAAGCAATAAATGGCACCACAGTCCGTCAGTTCAACAATGCCACAGCAAGAATCCAGTGTCTGAAAGGGAAAATGGTCCACTTATATGGAGACTCTACTGTCAGGCAATGGTTTGAATTTTTAATCTCAGCAACCCCAGGTAGACACCCGATAAAAATGTCTGGCAACAACTGAAACTGCTTCTTGCCGCACTCTAATCTGTTCTCTGCTATGATTTCAGATCTCAAGATGTTTGATCTTAAAAGTCCAGGGAAAGCAGGACCTTATATGGCCTTGAATTTTCAAAACAATATCTTACTGACGTACCGATGCCATGGCACTCCCATCCTTTACACTCCCATGCTGGCCAGTGAGACACGTCATATTGCCACTGAACTGAGAACTGTGGCTGGAGGCCCCAACACCGTTATAGTGATCAGCGTATGGGTACACTTCACCTCTTTCCCTATTGAGGTCTACATCCGACGTCTGCTAAACATACGGAGGGCGGTAGTACAGCTGTTGACCAGAGCTCCAGGTACATTAGTCATCATCAGGACTGCTAATCCCAAAGGGTCAGTACTCTCTGAGATATGGACCAGCAGTGACTGGTATGCCCTACAGCTTTATAAGGTCCTCATGGAAATATTCAAAGGTGTGAATGTCAAACTGGTGAATGCCTGGGAGATGGGCTTGGCCCATTATTTGCCACATAGCCTCCACCCACAGCCTCCTATAATGAAGAATATGGTGGATGTTGTTTTGTCCCACATATGTCCCCCTGCTTGAAGTTTTAAATGTGTAATAAAACTGTTGGAAAAAAAAAGCCAATAGGACTGCATAAAAAGGCAGCCACTCTAGTTACAGCTTGATCTATAACATAAAAGAAATGTCAACCAACAATTCAGATGATATAGTAAAACATTAACAAAACCAAAGCAGATTAAGTTAATAATTAAGATTATGTTTAACATAATTTTGAATAGACTCTTACCAAGGAGTTGAGGAATTCGATGTTGAGCTGAAAGCAGAGGCTTTGGAGAATTCTCTAAAGAACTGGACATTTCCAAAACATATTTGTACTTGGTTACAATGTTTAGGTTAAATATTATTTTTGCATTTATCGTTTGTTGACTTAAACTGGTTTACTTTGATGTATTTATTGCTGTTGCTTGTGTATGTATTCTCCCCACTTGTCAGTTATAGGCTTGTTGTTGTTTATATGTACCCTTGTACTTTCCTTTTTTAGATCAGAACAGTTATGTGTTGTTATCCATATCTGTGTTTTCTTGTGCATGTAGCTGTGTTTTGACCTCACTTGCTTTTGGGCTCATTTTGTGAACATTTCAGATCACTTTCCTTTCTTTTCACCATCAAAACCACTCTGCAAACCTTTTTGATATTTACACACCTCCCAGAGAACTGGCATAAAGACATCCTGACTGTCAGGTAAGTCTGCAATGTAAACAGATAATGTGGTAAGCTGGAAATTCCATTCCATCATGTTGATACTTGCTCCATCCAACAACACGGGGGAAACAAGAATATGTGACTTGAAAGGGTTTAATTAATCTGGTTTATTATTTCCTGTAAGCAATTACAATAAGAGAAGCACGTCATACAAAAAACATGAAGACAGTCGTCATGTTTCTCGGTTCTCAAACCCACATAAAAACACTAATATTCTCAATAAATTTAAGTCTCAATGTTTCTGTCATACTTTTTCATGTCCAGTTGCAATTTTGGATCTTGTTATATATATATATTGCATGTTGTCTTTGTTTTTTTAAACACATTTTTAGTTAGTTTCCTCCTCAATAATGGATGGGAAGTTTTGATGTTTTGAAGCAGAGCCAGGATATGTCATTCCAAACACAGAAATTTCATGTAATTCCAAAAGTCACAAATGGTTTCAAGTGATGGTTAAATCCGAGTATTACAGCCCTTAAAAGCTTTAATAAAAAAAGCTGGAAGATTTTTTACAGTGATGAGCAAGAATGAAAACAATAGTACACAGAGCATGTGTGGGAGACGGGTATAAAAAATGTGTGTGAAGGGCACAGACTAATTAGGGGAGGAGCAGACGATGAGGGAGGCTCATAAAGGAAGCAACGAAAAAGGTAAGCCAAATAAAACAAATATATATGGGCATACCTTTAATTCTAATTTTGCTTCCTGAAACTCTAGAACATGAAAGGTCTGTCACCTAAGACTCATGCCTTTTTGAGACAACCAACTCCAGATAGCTAGTTTTGCTAAGTTTTGTACCTAAGGCCTTTTTTAGATGTATACTTACTCTTCAAAGTTGCTGACTGCTGTGGACGTGTTAAACTGGAGAACCCTGGTCCCATCAAGTGGTCGCCACACACCCTGGTAGTAATAACCGGCAGAACTGGTCTTCACACTTTGATTGGTTTCACCTGAAAGATAAGAATGGAGGTTCAGAAAATTACAATAAAAATATAAAAATCTTTGTAAAGTAGCTAAAAAAAATTGTCAAAGAAAGACAGTAAGTTGCATCACATTTAACAAATACTTATGGTTTTGGCTTGTAAATTTCTCAACTGAATTCAATACAGTAAATGGTAGAAAGTACCTTTAAGTTTTGATGAGATGGTGATGTTGGAAGGTCCTGATGCAGGAATGGAGACTTTCATGTTGACACCACTACAGCAAACCAAATTTGATTAATTAAACACTGTCATGTCAAATGGATGATAGCATTTCTTTCCTACATTCTTAGCTGCAGTCTGAGTAAAAAACAGATATTTACAAAACAAAATACATAACCGTTTATCTTTCACTTGTCATTAAATCTGAGTAATTTTTTCCTGTTTTAGGTCAGTTAGGATAACCAAAATTATTTGTATTTTTGGCAAAATGGCTAAAGAATGTGACAGAAAAATGTGTTGAAAGTTAAACGTTTTCATGCAGTAAGATGGTAAATGCTTTGGCAATTTTTTATAAACCAAGATAATAATGTGTGATGGTGCCATGTTGATCTCTTCCAACAGTTATATGTGAGAATAAATACTGTGGGAATATCCAGTCATCATATTGTACAGGAAAGATAAAAGATTCTGTGTCTCAGAGAGAGATTTTGTGAAATCTATCAACCTCAGAATAAAAGCATGAGATCTTCTGAAGATACTTACGGAAGCCAAGAGAGGTCGTACTCGCATGTTTATTTTCCCGATGACTCAAGATAATGAGTTATTTATGTCATCATAATGACATAATGAATACCAATTTTTCAAGCTAACGAGATAATTATGTCGTTATCACAAATAACAATGACAGTTTTCTTGAGATAATGAGTTAATTTCCCAATGGTTTAATCATACAATCAATGACGTGGTGTCATTATGGTCTATGGTATCACTTATTCACAGAATTATTCACAGAATTACACATGCATGCCATGACTTACACTTATAAGTCCTCTCCCGCTGGTGTGGCATGCATTTCAGTGATGGAATCAGGTTTAACACACACAACAATCATGTGGTGATCTCAAGAAAACCATCAGAAAAAAGTTCATGCGTGACACGTTCGCTCTCGGCTTTCGTAGATACTGACTGAAGGTGGCAAGAAAGTTTCACAAACCACATTGAAACTATTATTTATTTGAATGGGGATGGGCATAGGAAGAAGCAGTTACTCCCAATACAACGTATCAAGTAACATTACAGAAGCCAATTTCACTCTTGGACATCATTTTTAAAAATATGTCCTGTGCTTTGCAGAAACTAAAATTGAAGTACAGGGGTTCTGTGTGTGTCTTGCTCCAGTAGAGAGTGGTACACTTTACAGAAGAAATAGCATCATGAGGAACGGACCATTGGAAATCATCCTTTATTGTGCAGCTGTGCTGTTTAGAAAGAAATTGGACGTGCTTGAGCATCTGATACATAACCAAACCTCCTGGCCTTTGTGACATGACCTTTTTTGGGACATTATGCAATTACATTTGCTTGTGTTATTGCACACAAAAGAAGGTTGACTATAAACTAGCATTAAATTTACCTTTGAAAGAGTTTCTCTTCCATTGGTTTCAGTTTTTTACTGAAACCTCCTTTGGCGTGGGTGAGCCTGGAGTCACAGTTCAGTTTCTTTGGCTTGTAGCAGAACCAGGGTTCACCCGTCTTGGGGTCTGTGTTGTTGCACAACTTTTCCTTGGGAGCTTTAAGGCATACATTGCATCTTGTAGTCTCGGAGACCGAGCCTGAGCGAAAAATGCTTTGAGAATATATTCTGTCAGGCTGCTCCAGGTTCAGTTTTTCCAGGACCGTGATCGCCTCACTGGGATGAACGAGGGTCACCTTTTAGAAAAGGAACCATAATTTTCAACAAAAGCCTTGTGAAATGGAATCTGGTATCTGCTATATGTGTGTGATTATTTAATTGTATCATGCTACATTGACTGCTATTACAGCAGCTGTTAAAATTCCAGGCAGTTGTGAAAAAAATGAAACGATATATTATTTTGACGATTCAAAAACAAGCAGATCTTTTGGAAGAAAAAAAATAGAAAGCTGCAAAATTGTATTTGTTAAAACACCTTTTGATTCAGTTTCAGCATTCAGTCTTCTTTGAATTCTATCATCACCAGTATTTGGTTTATCCTCTTGTATTGAATCTATTTTAAGCATATTAATAACGCACAATACTTCCGTAAATACACTGGATTTAGCGAAATGCTAATCTCCATCGGTAGTCCCAGGAAACAAACAACACAACATGCAAAAGTAACTTTCCTCGAACATTTTTTGCATGATTTTTTTTCAAGACCTGAGAATGTGGAAAACTTTAGGAATCACGCAGATGTTAAGCTGAATGAGAAAAGGAGTTTGAGCGGTTCGAGTAGTTAGATAGAATGAGAATGCTGGAAGTGTCTTGCTCACTTGGTCCAGTTGAGTAAATTTGATACTGACAAACCAAAGATGGAGGCCGTTGTGGTCTGGCAGAGGTGGTGACAGTGCTCTACAGTTTTAAACTTTTCACAGAGTAATTAGTTGTAATCACATTTTATTTTGTGATTTCCATTCTGGGAAGCTTCATGAGCTAGAATAGACATAAAGGCAGTGAAACACAAGGCAAGCCTTACACATTCATTCATGTACAGTAGAAACCACACCTTCTTTCAACTGGTTTTACATATCAGGGTAAAAACAACGATCTGGTGTTTACCAGCTTCTAACAGATGTGAACTTATGCTCCACCACGTTTTCATTATTTATTAAGTAAAGATGAAGCCAATGTTGAAAAGCTTTGTGGTAATGAACTTATTTAGCCAGTTAGTATTTATGTGTGGCTTCAGCTGAATACTTTCATTCCAATTAACAGAGCACTCTCAGTTAATCCTCATAGTAAAATCTTTAATTGCTGCCTCGTGGTAATTTAATGAGTAATTTCAAGGACTGATCATTTTTTTCTCAAAACAAAAAGTTGCTTTACATATTGATAGTCAAACAATTCAGTTACTCTTTGAAAATCTTAGAACTTGAGAACCATTAGAACTAGGGAAAACCTTTTCAACTGGCTGTACCTAATTTTTTTAGCCATGTTTATCAGAAGTGATACTCAATCCATTTGATTTGATGTCGTGGGGATAAATACAACACTGTTGTTGAGAACGACTTTTTTCTGTCAAAAGACATCCACGTTATAATGATAGGACAAAACAAGTAAAACCTGTCTAGATGGTGCTGCAAAAAAGAAAAAAAAAATCTGCTTCTTAAAAAATAATGAAAAAGGATCGATTTGAACAGTGTGTCTAGAATATATTCTATAAACAATCAAAAGCCTATAGCAAATAAATATCATGAAAAATGTAGGAGCACATTTGGAAAAATACAGCGCCTGCTGCAAGCAGCTTTGTTGCAGATTGGTCACAAGCCAAAGATGGAGGCAACCTTGCATGACACCTGCAATGTCATGCAAGGTTTTAGTACTGGCATGTTTTTCATCTGATTAATAGTGAGTGAAAGAGATGCAGAACTGTTAAACAAATTAAACAGTTAAACCTGATTCAGATTCAGTTAATTTGACCTTTCCTGCCCATGGCTGTATACTTTTAAACTGAACAGATGACAGTGAGATGAAGAGGCTCCTAGTTCCAAATTCATGTGTGGCATACAGGATGAGTAGGATCCAACCAATTCAGAGAGTATATTTTTTTCCCCTGCCACTTTAAAAATAAGTATACTGAGATTAAAATGGGATATTAGCATGATTTCAGCTTAATTTATGTTATTCTAATGGGTAGAAATATTTTCAAACTTAATGCAAAATTTGATGGTATTTGTTTTCTGTTAAGTTACTGTAAAAATGTAGAGGTTTTAAGAGTTTTAGAGATATTTTTTTTCTAACCAGTTCTTTAAAAAAAAGCAACAATAGGTTTCCCACATTTAGTGGATAATGGCAAATGTGAATAAAGTTCTCCGTGTTGCAGAAGGCAACTGGAACAACTTCACAGGCAAATAAAGCAAGACTATGAAGGATAGAGAATCAGTTCGTTATCCCAGTTCCGCTACAACTTTGCATCAAATTTTGGTGTTCTGCAAATAATCCCTTCTCTTACTTGGAAGTTTTAAACATGTGCTAGCATCCAAAACCCTGCCTCCAGAAGATGACAAAAATGACTTTTCTCTCCGGCTTGGAACTGTCAATGCATTCAGTTGAACGGAAAAAACCCTGTTGGAGGTGTATGCGTAAAGCAGTGACGGCTAGTCCCAAAAAACAACATGGAACAATAAACAACATTGAACAACAATGACGAGAACAATAAACAAAAATAGCTCCACTACATTCTGCTGGACTGATAACTTCATTCAGATGATTGTAAAATAATATGTGATCAGCAGTGGTTGCTACAGATACAATCATTACTACAGGTCACAAAATCGTCGCATATATTTTGCAACATACATATTAGGTAAAATGTATGCATGTCTCAGCTAAGCTGAATAATATGGAAATGTATTTACAAACTGTTTTTGGCAATATCTTTCAGTGGAGAGTATCTTTATCATTTAATGTGAGCTCATTTTTGATTAAATCTGGTTTTAAATTTAAAATAGAATTCTAACAAATGGGACTGTGTCTAAAGTTGGCAAAAGAAAGGTTTTACATCATAACATAAAAATCTTTGTCTTTGTAGTGACATAAACATTTCTAAGTGTTTAATTTGAGTGGATCTGGTCTGTTTCATGCATGAGTGAAGGGTGAAGTCAAAGGGTGAAGTCCTCAGATTCCATCCATGATTATCAATTATAATGTCATTAAACTATAATTCTCAGATGGCAAATTTTTATGTCTTAGAAGTACAAAATAGTAAAACTTAAAATATATTTTTTCTTCAGTTTTTTCAGTTTATCTTGTTCTTACTCTCCCCCATCATCCTCCTTCGTCATCAACTCCTCCTCTCTTCGGTCTTTACGGCTCACACCTTTTTTTAATCCCCTCCACCCGCCTCCCTCCACCCTTCTGTGTCGATGTGTTTTGTGTTTTGTGTGCTGTCTATTTCTATGGAAGCTCATCTTTGTGACAAGTGTTCCAGCTATCTTTATGAAAGGCTGTGAGAGGCAAAATTTCTAATTTCTGGTCCTTCACTGATGGATTTAAAGCACTTTGAACTTCAAACAATGGGTCTGCTTTGGCTTTGCATAAATAATTGCTTAGGGCAATTAATAACAAAACTAGCAATTTAGATCGGCATTACCAAGTAGGGGCACCACCTGATTATCAGCAAAATAATAGCCAAACAGTTCAGTCACAGTTATTGTTTATGAATAGATCATTAGGTATTAAATTAAGCATTAATTTGACACATTTTTGGCTTTGCTTAACTCTTTACATTTTTCTCAAGTTTTGTTTTGCTTTCATTGCCTCCTGTTTTTATCTTGTGTAAAACACATATATAATGATGGATTGACTGAATAATACTATAATCTTTCATTATTCCTGCAGTTTGTTTTCTGAAATGGTTGCACACAAAATGGAACAGAGACAAAGCCAACCTGTCAGAAAACTGATGGTAATCATGAGACAGGTCCTGACTTGTTACTTCAACCTGACATGTCTTCTACCCTTCTCTTGTCTGGCTTTTCAGACACTTCGATTATGCAGTGAGTTCAAGAAATGGACTGAAAAGAAGTGGGAGAAAAGTTGTCAAAAAAAGAAAAATTTTAATGTTCATCAGTCTAAACGGTTACACTATCAAGTAGGCGCTAAAGTACTCACTGCAGATAGCCATCCCATTTCTTAACGGAATGTAAATGAAAACACATAAAGATGTGTTCGGGACACATCTCAGGAGGGAAGGGGCTGTTGTCGGAGGACTAAAGACTTGGCTGTTTATTTCCCGTGGGAGCTGTAGTGTTATGTTCAACCTAAGAAAAATCGTGTTAGTCGCAAAACCTCTGTCTGGTGCTTGTGTGTCAAAATGGAACGTTACAAGACTTTAAGCCACAAACTCACAAAGCTCGTAACACTCAACTAAACTACAAAGGAAAAATGGAAAAACACTGAATCACAGTAAATTACCGAAAAGGAAAACAGTAAAAACGAACAAGTAAGAACAGAACGGATTGGCAATAAAAATGATGCAATGATATCACAGTTCAGTTCAGTGTGAATACTTAGTTCAGTGTGAACTTCTGCAGAATTGCAAATAGGCCAGGGTCAAGGCTTAATCTTCAGCTTGAATACAGTCACCGGTAGACTCAATATTTATATTGGATCCAGGGTTACTTCAGAGATGCAATATCTTCATTCTCTGCCCGTAAAGATGGGGTCTCATACACGTGTCTCACCATTGTAGTCCCCTGCGGTAAAGAGGCGACTTCCTTCCTTTTTTGATAATTATTGAAACTGCTTGAAATATGAAGAATAATATCTTTGAAATTAGTTAATTTTTAAAACCTGTGCTGTGCAGTAGTTGCATGTAGTTGCAACCATGTTTAAAAAATGATACACTCACTTCTCAGAGGCTTTCATTTTGGGAGAGATGGCCACAGAGTCACAATTCCCTTCTTGAAGCGAAAGTGGATGTCAAAGAAACACTGCAAGAGATGTCTTTTCAGTGTTTTATGAAATATACTGTTTATACAAATACACAATTATGCTCATAGTATGACCATATATCCATGTAAAATAAAGAGCTCCTCATCAAAATGGCACCGTCTGCCTGATGAGGCTTAGGTTTTAGAATAATACAAGAAGGCAAAAGTCCAGCAGTGGTGTTTTCTGAACAGCAAGATACTACACATGTAAATGGAATAAATACAGACTTCTCTTCTATATACAAGTGTATATTAAATAATTCAACCTTACAGTTAAAATACTTCATTCAACAAACTCGCTATGCTAGTGAGAAAAAGTTGAAATGATGAAACTAAAACTACTAAAGGTAAAACAATAAAACTATAAAAATAGAAACAAAGTGATGCAATGATGTCACAGTTCAAGATGAATATATGCTTAAAGACCAAAGATTGTATTGAAGAGTTTTGTTGGTGAGGCCAGTTAGCTGTAAATTAATTTAAGAATTACTTTATACAAATTGACAAACACCATTTTGTATTCCAAATGCTAAAGACAAGACCTTACTTTGAGGAAATAATGTCTTATTAATTTTTAACTGAATTAAAAATCAGTAATCTTTTGGAGAATTAATTCTTAATATATTTATCAGTTACCACATTGATAGTTGATTGATGATTTAATCATTTGAAACAGAAAAATGGTACACCGAGAGTGTGTGGAGAAGAAAGTCTTTGTTCTCGTGGGGGGGTTAAAAGGTCCTCAAGACATCACAGAGTTTCATCACAGAGTTTCCCTCCTGAAACTCCTCCTCTTCCTGCTGCTGTAACGAGGGTTAACGCAGGCATTGTTGAATCGATGGTTTTCTTCACAGCCTTCTGTATTTAGTCCTTCATGGCTGGAGGTCCATCAACACCAAGGCTACTCATAGCATTATTTGAAAACAAAGGCTATAAAGGTAATTCTCTCTCACATACACACACACACACACACACACACACACACACACACCAGCCCCTCAACCTCCCTACATGAAACATCCCTCCTGATGAGCATTTCAGTTACTTCTTATCGGGCTGACAGTACGTATTCTGACCTCTTCCTTAATTATATAGTCGAACTTGTGATGGTAATGGCAAACACATCAGTAAGTTTTGCACTTTTTGCTGTGCCCACTTGGAGGCTTTTTAACCTTTTTTCTTGTAGCTTTTCTGCATCCCCTTCTGCTTTTGTGATTTTTCCATGTCCACTCACTTCTCTCCAACTCAGTTCAGCTTAAATGGCAAAATTTGATAAACTTGGTCAAAGGGGAGGAAAGGGGTGGGCTAAGGAGGGCTGAGAGATTTTATTGAATTCGTCCAATGTCCTTCAAGAAAGTCAACCAATGGGCATTGTGGATGATAAAAATTCTTTACAATATACTTTTTTGGTTAAATTATTACAGGGCCGGCTTGTGAATGTGTGTTGGCTCACTGGACATTGGCTGATATGCCAGATGGCCACTCCAGCCCTCTTTACAGTATGGTGTCACTGTAAGCTTCTAAGTCAATTCGAACTCTAAAGTCATGGTTTAACAAAATAAACCTGCCCTTCCCACTTTCTACACAATGTAGCTCCATTATACCGTATTTTCTCTTGCCACGCAAAGTTATTATAAGTATCTCCACGTGCAACTGTTTTATGTGGCAGACTAAAACACTCTAGCATATTATTAACATCATCATCATCATCATCATCTATATATATACATGTATATATACATATACATGTATATATATATATACATGTATATATATATATATATATATATATATATATATATATATATATATATATATATATATAAGCGGCTGGGTAGCTCAATGGGTAAGTCACCCGACCTTCACCTGGGAGACCGGGGTTCGAATCCAGGCCGGGTCGCTTTGTTCAGATATCCAGTGTGGGTCCTTAGGCAAGATCCTTCGCGCTACTGCCTACCTCATGATGAGTGACAAAGGAATACACGCCATGCCGGCTCAGACGTCGCCCGGCCAAACAAGGTCTGCGTCAGGTGCTGGGGAACCAGGGCACCTTCACGAAAAATGGGTTACTGGAACAAGACGGAATTGGGCGAGAGGTGAAAACTTGGATCTGTTGGAATGCTACTACTCAAGTAACCCTAGTCAGAGGGGTTACATGCAAAGAATGCGGGAGGAATGGTTACGTCGACATTCCCATTCAACACTAACTGCCAAACAACTAGTAGCTCCGTGTTCCAACATCCGCAAACGGCAAATGCTGTCACAACTTGAGATAGACGAGGTACAACACAAATGCTACGGCAAGGGGGAGCCAGGACGCCAGGTCAGAGGGGAGTTAGCTTCAACTCCCCACCCGGAGATTGGGTATGCAGCCCCAGTAATGAACGAACCATCACAGCTGAACGAGGCAGCAACTGACCTGAGAGGTTGGATCGTGGCCCGAATGAACACCAGGCAATCCCGATGCCAATTACAACGGCTGAGTGAAGTACCATCAGAAAGTCTCATTGAAGATGTGAATGCAGCATTGAGAACGATCCCTACCAACACCATAACGGAAACCAATGAGCTGGTGTACAACTCAGCATCAGTGATCCTTGAGATGCTCGGCTATAGGAGCAACCATGAGATTCAATACCCACCATGGAAAAGACGGTTAGAGGCTAAAATCAAGGTAACAAGGAGGGAAGTGAGCCAATTGTCAGAGCTCCAAAGAGGTGCAATCAAAAGACCAGTACCCAAGCGGTACAGCCAGATGCCCATACCTGAAGCGCTCGAAACTGCCAAACAAAGGCTCCAAGCCTTGGCCAGTCGCCTAAAGAGGTACACGAGAGAAAATGAAGCCAGGAGGATTAACCGGCTCTTCTCCACCCAACCAGCTAAAGTGTACTCTCAATGGCAGGGTAATAACAACAGAGCAGACCCACCAAGGCTGGAGACCCAACAGTACTGGAAAGGCATATGGGAAAGGGAGGCGACCCACAACAGCAATGCACAGTGGCTAATCTCTCTACGAGATGACCACAGCAACCTCCCTGAGCAAGCCCCAGTAACTATCACAGTGGCAGATGTCCAAGAAAGAGTCTCAGGTATGAAAAACTGGACAGCACCAGGTCCTGACATGATCCATGCCTACTGGCCTAAAGAAACTCACTGCCCTCCATGAGCGACTGGCAGCTCAAATGAACCAGCTGCTACAAAGTGGGACTCACCCTGAATGGTTAACTGAAGGGCGCATAATCCTGATCCAGAAGGATCCCTCAAAGGGTTCGGTCCCATCCAACTATCGGCCAATAACCTGTCTCTCTACAACATGGAAGCTCATGTCAGGCATCATAGCAGCTAAGATAGGTGGGCACATGGATAAATACATGAGTACAGCACAGAAGGGCATCGGCATAAATACCAGAGGAGCCAAACACCAACTTGGTAGACCAAACAGTCGCCCGAGACTGCAAAACCCGACACACCAACCTGTGCACGGCTTGGATTGATTACAAGAAAGCCTATGACTCAATGCCACACACTTGGATCATTGAATGCTTAGAGATGTACAACATCAACAGGACTCTAAGAGCCTTCATTGCAGCCTCGATGGGGATGTGGAAAACCACCCTTGAAACCAACTACAAGCCAATTGCACAAGTGTCCATCAAATGTGGCATATACCAAGGAGACGCTCTGTCCCCACTGCTGTTCTGCATAGGTCTGAACCCCCTCAGCCAAGTCATCAACAAGACTGGCTACGGATACCGACTCAAGAACGGAGCCACCATCAGTCACCTCCTCTACATGGATGACATCAAGCTGTACGCTAAGAGCAAACGAGACATCGACTCACTGATCCACACCACCAGGATCTACAGCACTGACATTGGGATGTCATTCGGACTAGAGAAGTGTGGTCGGATGGTTACACGAAGAGGGAAGGTCATCCACACAGAAGGGGTCTCACTCCCAGAGGGAACAATAGCAGACATTGAGGACAGTTACAAGTACCTGGGAATACCACAAGCAAATGGCAGCCTCGATGAGGTCACAAGGAAAGGAGCCACAGCCAAATACCTCCAACGAGTAAGGCAAGTCCTGAGAAGCCAGCTCAATGGCAAGAACAAGATCCGTGCGATAAACAGCTATGCCTTGCCAGTAATCAGATACCCTGCAGGAATAATAAGCTGGCCAAAGGAAGAGATAAAGACCATGGATGTTAAAACTCGGAAACTACTAACCATGCATGGAGGGTTCCACCCTAAATCCAGCATCCTGAGACTATACGCGAGCCGTAAGGACGGAGGCAGAGGACTAGCGAGTGTGAGAGCCACTGTCCAGGATGAAACATCCAAGATCCATAAATACATCAAGGTCAAAGCCTCAACCGACGATGTGCTCAGCGAATGTCTCAAACAATGGGGACCAGAGGATGAGGTGCTGGAGGAACCATCATGGGAGGATAAGCCCCTACATGGGATGTACCACCGACAAATAACTGAAGTGGCTGATATCAGGAAATACTACCAATGGCTGGAAAAAGCAGGACTCAAGGACAGCACAGAGGCACTCATCCTGGCTGCACAGGAACAGGCCCTAAACACCAGAGCGATAGAGGCTCAGATCTATCACACCAGACAAGATCCAAGGTGTAGATTGTGCAAGGAGGCCCCTGAGACAGTCCAACACATAACAGCAGGGTGCAAGATGCTGGCAGGGAAAGCGTACATGGAACGTCATAACCAAGTGGCGGGCATAGTGTACAGAAACATCTGTGCAGGATATGGACTGGAAGCCCCGAGATCAAAGTGGGGCACACCCCCAAAGGTGGTGGAGAATGACCGAGCTAAGATCCTGTGGGACTTCCAGATCCAGACAGACAAAATGGTAATGGCGAACCAACCGGACATCGTGGTGGTGGACAAACATCAGAGGAAAGCCGTTGTGGTGGATGTAGCAATACCAAGCGATTGCAACATCAGGAAAAAGGAACACGAGAAACTGGAGAAATACCAGGGCCTCAGAGAGGAACTGGAGAAGGCCTGGAAGGTGAAGACCACAGTGGTGCCTGTGGTCATCGGGGCCCTCGGGGCAGTCACCCCCAAACTGGAGCAGTGGCTAAAACAGATCCCAGGAACAACATCAGACATCTCAGTCCAGAAATGCGTAGTTCTCGGCACAGCCAAGATACTACGTAGAACCCTCAAGCTCCCAGGCCTCTGGTAGAGGACCCGAGCTCAGAGGTTGAGAAAGACCACCCGTGGACGGTGAGAAGGGAATTTTTAATATATATATATATATATATATATATATATATATATATATATATATATATATATATATATATATATATATATATATATTCTTTACCTGAAACAAAAAATAACAAAAAGTGTTTAGTTCTTAAATGTACTCCAAATTTTTCCAAGATGCACTGACCAAACTGGTTTTGCCTGTTCTGGATGATGAATTATTTCTTCTACAGTACGTTAGAAACAGAACTAAACTTTAATGTTGTTTTTATAAAATATAAAATGTCAGAGAGCTTTTCATTACTCAGTCATACTGATCTTGAACATATGACAGGTTGGCACTTTTGGAGATGGCACTTTTTGAAGATAATACTGGAACCACATAGCTTTAGGATTACGTAAAAGGTCTGCAATAATGCTTTTGATGTTTGATGAGCATGAATGCATATTGTAGGCTTGCTTACAAATTTAAATTAGTTACATTAAAGAACTAATGGAACAATCAAATCTAAACTGAAAAAATGCATGGCAGAAACAGGAAGGAAATGGCCAGAATGTCTAGATTTAGTTAAAATATATACGAGAATCACACCAACAGAGAATGGGTTGTCCCCTTTTGAAATAGTTCATGGAAGGGGTTTCAGATTGCCTATTTTGACCACAGATGTGGAGCAGTCACATGAGGAGCATACTCTGGTTGATTATATGAAATGACTTTTTCAAACTAAAGAAGTTCAAAGTGCACATTTACTGCCTTTTGATTCTCCTCCCACACAGAATACCAGTTAAACCAGGAGAATGGGTGTTCATCAAAGTCATCAAAAGAAAGTCCTGGGCCAGCCCACGGTGGGAGGGACCATTCCAGGTTCTACTGACAACGCCTATGGCAGTGAAGATTGCTGAACGCCCCAGCTGGATACATCTGAGCCACTGCAAAAGGGTTCCATCACTGGACAGTCATCCGGCGGAGTTGCTGTGGAAGTCTGCGTACAAAGGGAGTAGGACCTTTTATTGGCCTACTATCTCAAACCAGTGAAGAAACCAACTGAACGCTACTCCTTTATGATGGCTAGTGCAACCCTGTGGTTCCTGGGATTTCTATCCCTCGCAGCACTGACTTATGGTGACCACACTCCACACAGTTATGCGACCAATGACTGGTGGAAACTGATGAACTTCACTGCACATCTGAACAACAAAACTAACTGTTATGTCTACTCCCATCTGCCCATCTCTACCACCAACTCTGGTGTTTTCCTTCAACATCAACTTCTGCATCAACAATATGATTCTCTTCCCACTGCTGACACTGATGACACAGCGGTATAGTTCCCTACACCCCTGTTCCCCATCTTTTTCAAGTTTTTGTCTGCATAGTTAATGATATTCATAATGAAAATATGAAAGCATGGTCAACTATACACAAACATGTGTTAGATGGCAACAATAAATAACATTCTGAGTTGTTTTGGTTCTATTAGGGGTTTTAAGTTGTAATATTTCAATTGTCTGTACACAAAGAATCGAGAAAAAAAAAAACAGACTATATGATCAAAATTAGGTGGACCAATGGGATTTAAAACAAATTTGGAAAAATTCTGTCCTCCTTGCTCGTGCTTCCCTGAGTGAGGAGGACAGAAACGGCAGAGCAGAAAAACAATCATGAGGCTTTACATTTGCACATGGGTTGGGCAGATTTCAAAAGATAAGTATAAACTTTTCAGTTTAAAGAGAGGAAGTGCAGAGGACACAAAAGGATGAAGACGGAGAATAACACAAAGGTAAACAGAACATAATAACCTATGTAATTACAATTTTTATTGTAATGATTCTTTACCTTCAGAAACAGAAACTAACGAAAAATAATTTAGTTTTCCATTGTGTTAAATGAGCGATACAGGTTTTTCTAGCTGTACTGTCTGGATTTGTTTTAGGGTTTTTTGATTAATTTATAAATTTTCCCAGAGCGCGATGCAAACAATATTATTTTTATCCACATTTTTTTTAGTTATCATATCTGCAAGCTTGAACATATTTCTAAAGTCAATTTGCCAGTTTTATTTAGAAAGTCCTTTATCTTAAAGGCTTGACTTGACACCTTGGCTAAACAAACAGAAAGTTTAAGTTGGATTTAGAATGAATGTATGTGGTACGTTTACTCTGTAAATTTATCTACTTAAATCTACAACAGTTTAACCAGGGAAAGTGCACAGCAAGACAGGGGCATCAGGCACACCGATAGAATAAGCACAGGTATGAGGAACTTTAATAGCAGCTTTTTCCATTTGTTACCTGAGAACCATGACAACAAATCAGAAAGCAGAGCATGGTCAGTATCAAGTCCATCACCGTTTTAAGAAGGAATATAAATAAAGCAGGAAGTACAAATCATAACATAATTTGTAGAAGCTGTCAGTTGATCCAGGACCATTCCGTTCAGTAGAGACATAAGCTTTAAAGCAGTGTTGAGACGAAGTATTTCCACCTGTTACTCGTTGTCACCTCTCGTCTCCCCAGGTCCGAAGATACAGGGTGTAAAAATGAAATCAAGACAACAATCACTGTTCAACTTCAAAATCAACCAGCAATTTATTCAATCAATCAAAAGCATGAAATCACACCAACATCCCAATATGATCATTAATTACCACAATCTGAAAGAAAACATTAATCACCTAAAGGAAAATACGGAGACGCGTCTTCGGAGAGAGCCGTGAAAAAAAGGCAGTCGCACCCCAGTGATCTGGTCGTAGCTCACATACATTTATACCTCGCTATGTCCCGGTGGTTCTCTTCTGTCTGGGACGTCCTGACGTTAGCAGGAAATCCTCAAAAATAGTGTTTTTTTAGGATTTCTTCAGGACCTCGCTCCATTGACTTACATAGGGTTTTGTGGGGGTGGTTTTTCGCTAATTATGTCACCATGGTAACTCAAAACGAAAAGTTGGGTAATAGCCCGGATGTCGAGATCGTACCGCTCTCCTCTCCTGTGCATTACTGTGGCAGGCCCCAATAATCAGCAGAAAAATAATTATCAGGAATTCAGATAATATAGTTGTCAGTGCTTTTACCGTGTTCCCTGTAGATTTATTTAATAGTTTCAAACTGTGTCATTATTTCTATGTTTATAATTTCCCTTCGGGGATAAATAAAGTACTATTGAATTGAATTGAATGTTTCTTTATTAGGCCCCAAGTGAAACGCTGTATAACTTGTATAAAGATGCATAAGACATTTGTTGGCCAATTAATTTATTTATGTTGGAAATGATATAAGTTTTGGATTGAGTTTTATTGTTCATGCAGTTAAAAGTTTTTTCTCAATTTTGACTTTTATTTTATTTTAGTAAAATGTCTTCACATGCTGTACATGTTATTTGTGTTAACCAGTTTTAGTTTACCTTTTATTTTGTTCACATTTTAATTTAGGTTGATTATTTTTAGTTAGTGTTACTGAAACCTTTTGTACATTAATCTAGATTTTAATTTCAAACCTATCTTGTTCTGCTTATTAAAAACTTTGCTCACACAAAGAAAGAAAGGCCTGATGCCAGAAATGTTGCGAAATCTTAATCTTGGAGTATTGCAATCCTAGAAGATTTGTTAAGTCACTAAGCTTTTCCAATCTGGAAAGAAGGTAAAGTGTTTTGTAGAAACAGGAACACTGATTATAGTCTATCTGCCCAGGAGAATCATTGTGCCTCCTATCAGAACAGTGTTGGAACAAATCTTCACTCTCCGCTTCGACCAGTCGTAGTGGACCAGCAATAGTTCTTTGGGTAGCAAGCCTTTAGGAAACCATGAAACTGTTTGCAGTTCTGGACATTGTCCTCTTCAGTGTCAGAGGTTGCTTGCACATGACACTCCATTGTAGTGAGGTTGTTATTACTCACTAAGAACATTCTCCTCTTCTTTCTTCAGTGTCAGAGGTTTTAGTACTTGTCACTTGCTGGAGTGAAGTTTTTACTACTCACTCTGTAGTTGTTTTGGAATTGGAGCTATTGTCTAGATGGATGACACAGAGGGGCTCTGGTACCCTCTTACAATGGCTGACATGGATCCAGGTTGTTCCTTCCTGGCCTTCAACAGCTGTGCTAGTCATGACCAGCACCTGGAATGGCCTCTGCCAGCGTTTGGAGTTGCAATGTTTCCTCCAGAAATCATTCACCACGACCCAGTCACCCGGGTCATGGTGAGTGGCGCTTCAGCAGGATATGGCCGGAGAACTTTCACAACCTGTTAGACATCAGTCCTGAGGAAAATTTCTGTGCTTTAACAAATTTTCATGCTCAACACCAAAGGTAAACCTGGAATCGTTAGAAGCAAATATAATAGCTGCCAGTTGGCATGCTTCAGTTAGTGCTACTTGCACAGGAGTTAGGGTAGAAAAGTGTTTGAGCAAAGTGCCAGAGACAAGGTTTCATGCAAAAGCAAACATGTTTACTTCCAGTTGTATGGTCACGAGATGCAGAGCCATCAACAAACAGCATCAAGTCAGGGTTACTCAGAGGGTTTCAGATGGAGAAGGCCGGGGTATACAAACCTGTTCCAGCACGGCTTCACAATTACCTTATGAGGTTCATCATCATCAGAGGTCACAGACAACCTTCTACAGAACTGTAACCAAGCATTAACTTTGAATCAGGTTTCAGTCAAGCTGGAAATTAATTTAAATGTAGTTTGAAGTTTGAATTTAGGTCGATTTAAGTTCTTATCCTTGTCTGAGGATTTTAAATGATCTAATTAGTCTAATAACCCTATTTATACCACAAAGGATTTGCAGTATTTTGTAAAAATCTAATAATTGTTTGAAATAGTTTAGCAAACAGGACTTATATTCATTATGTTGCTCATCCACACTGTAAATTATGACATTGTATTTAACTGAGAAAGATTGGTAAATCAACTTTGGTTAAGGTTTTGCTAGCACTCAACTGAATTAAGTCTAGTGAACTTTTGAGACCATTATGAAGTAAAAATTTTAAGTTTAAGCAAATAAAGTAAGTGGATTTACCTTCTTTTTTCCTGATGAGTAGTTATAATTGGTGTTTAATTTAAATAAAGCTGAGGGTTGCTTTTTTTTTTTTTTTTTTTTTTTAAGTAAACCCATTTTAACTTTGATTAAATTGAAGTATTATAGTGTAGTATATAAACATATGGTCAGTCCCCTTTTTTTCTTTTCTGAAATTGCAATAATCAAATTTACTGAATCTTCAGGAATTTCTCAGTCTCCTTTTAACAATATAATTTAAAGCTTTAATTTATTTGTAAATGCTTACATTTTTTTGCTGTTTTGAATCTAATATGTTGGTAATGTCCCAGTTGCAAACTAAATGTAAAAATACTCAGTCTCCTCATGAATCCAAACATGCCATGCCATTATCCTCCAACTACTTCCTGTTGTCATCTTCTTTGTGGTTTGCGCCAGTGCAACATCCGGTTGTTGATTATGTGACTCATGTGATGTAAAAAAAATAGAGTTTCCATTGCAATTTTACGAAATAAACCAATTTCGATACGGCCAAAAAACCACCTCATCCTAATGCCAAAACTTTTTCTCCAAAAAGGAGAATTTTTTCGAAAATGCAGTGTTTCTATGAAGTAAATTTATTTATGTTATTTTAATTTACGCACTTTCAAAGTTAATGGAAATGCAGCTAGTGGCTTGAAGTGATCAGCTGGATTTCCTTAGACAGAAAACTAGACTGCATAGTTTTATAACTGGATTAAATTGGAATGTATGTTATTGACTTTTATCCTATGACTGAGTTGAATAAAAATAATTTTAGATATCAGATTTTCAGTGCTTTGAGATTACATTTGTTGTGAATTGAAGCTATAAAGATAAACTAAATTGAATTAAAACATTTGGAAACCTGTTTCAAATGCAGGAACCGGTTTGTTTTGGCTGGTTTTATGTTATGATCGGTGAGTGTTTGAGTAGAGACACCAGTCCCCCTTCCTTGTTGCCTCAGAGCCTTGGAGCCTGTTCCGATCCTCCCTTAAGTACAGAAACTCTTTCCTCACCATCTCTAAGCTCCAGAGTTCACACCTTACTTTGTCGCTATCATACCTCACTATCATGCCCCGTCCTCTTCAGCGCTCAACCCAGGTCTTTCCCCCAGGTCTTTCCAGTGTTTTTTGCTGCTCAGCCCACATCTCTGACTGCACTTTTTACACCAGCTGCAGCCACAATGTATCAACCAATAACATTCAAAACAGGAACTTATTGATCTATTTCAGAAAGAGTCAAAAAGTAAAAGCTACCAGGCTGTATTCTACTTTTTAAGGTAGTGTAATTTGTATGATAGGATAGGATATGAGGTGGTTTTTGGCTACATTTGGTCCACACTCCTTACCAGGTAGTGGCAGTAACACTCCATTAGTTGTTTGCCAATTGCAAGTAAACAAGAAGTAGAAGAAGAGGAACCAATCACAGTTCGTAGAAGACAGCGTCACATATAGCAACAGGTTCAAACACACTTCCTCACTCAGAGTCACTCTCAGCAGCTGACTGAGTCATTCTGAAGCAAGGACTCCTTGGTAGGAAATTTTAGGCTAAGATAGGAGCTCTCTGAGAGGACTTTGAAAATCTTTGAGAATACTGTTTTTCCTTTTAATAACCTCCTCTTTAGAACCAATAAATATTTTTTCAGGTTTTTAATGTACAGCAATGTAATGTGCATCTCATCCAGACAACAGCTTTAAATGTAGGACTTGAACATTTTGCTCCCTGGAGGGCAAAGTGAAGTCTGAAGATTCATTCTCTTGTTCTTGAAGTCATGAAGAAAAGAAGATAAACCATTCACTTTATTTTTAAAATTGGAATTAAGATTTGACAGTCAGCAACCTCTGTGTTTTTTGATTTTGTCTTTGAACGCAGGGTCAGTTCCAGTACTCACTCCTCCTGGGAGGCCAAATTTTAAGAAAACGTTTTCCCCTGAAGTACGCCTGGATCTTCCTGTTCTTGGCTTTCTTTGTTTTATGGATCATGTTTAACAGTACCAACTTCACTGATCACATAACCAGTAAATTAGCAGAGGTGAGTATTTTTCATGTTTGAAACATGAAGTCCAACTCCAGAAGCATTATAGGCTGATAAAATTACAGCTTGTATTGCAGTCCTTTGAAAGTAGTTAATTAAAGGTCTATCCATATAACCATCACCCATACATACAGTGCAGTTGTTGCATTCAGCTTAATGAATAATATACATGAAGAAAGACAACAAGGGTTCATTTAGTTTTAGGTTCTCCTGAACTGAAAACTCATCATCTCTGGGTAAGGATCTTGATCTGTCTAATATTCACAAAAAATATTAGAAACTATAGTTTTACATTGTTAAGGGTAAAATATATATATTTTTTATCTTATTAAAACTGAACAGCATCAAACAGGTACAGAATGCAGACAGTAAATGAAGTGACTCCTAAACCAACCCTCTGAGCTGGCAGATAGGACAAAGTAGGAATTTGCAATTCTTCAACCATAATATTGAGTCATAGTTTTATGCTAACACAGATGCATCTCAATGAATAAAATATTATCAAAATGTTAATTTTTTTCAGTAAGTTATTATTAAGACTCAGCAAAATATTATAACTGATCAGTAATTTGTACAGAAACTATGGTTTTTTGACACTTGATTTGTTAAATCTCTCATCTTTTCTCTAGTTAAAGAAGAAAGTCCCCACCACCGAGGGTCCGATACCCACCACCATAACTCTGAAACATCCCACTGAGTCTCCTAAGCCAACCAGTGTCTGCTCCTTCCATTCTGTGTTACCTGAGGACACTCTTGAGTTAGAATTTTTAAAGAACTACATCACCTGGCCTGAAACACCACCTGTACCATCTAACTTCTCTCTGAATGAGACCAGCCATCCTGCTCACAGCACTTTCACCATTCTTCCACGTAACGGAGGGGGAAGTTGGTACGTAGGTGATCAGCTGGAGGTTTTGATAAAAATTGATGACTTCAATGGTCGCCCCAAGAAATCTGGCGGAGATGTCCTATTTGCTCGGCTGCACAACCCAACGGTTCATGCAGGTGTGGTGGGGAAAGTCTTTGATCATCGCAATGGTTCCTACACAGCTCTGTTCTCTTTACTCTGGGAGGGAAGTGCAGAAGTTGAGGTAAGACCGACACCTTTTCTCTTCAATGTGCCAGTAATGTGTCCTAGCAAAGACCTCCTTTGTCACTACTCTCATCTACTCTCTACTCTTTTTGTGTTATGAGTTCTGGATGTTGAGGACCTGAATGCTGAGAGTAGGCAGGCAATCTGAAGTTTATATGAGTTTATTAATATGCCTTGATTTAGCAGTTCTGGCAGAATGTTTTGAACAGAATGTTTGGGTACAAGGGTACAACTGTTTTTTCATGCAGTGTCCAAAATCTATCATGCCGTCGGAATTTTGAAAAGGTGATGGTTGATGCAGAAAACCAGAAACTTAATTCAAGCAACATTTCTCCTGTCGCTCTCTGTCCCAGGAGTGTCTTCTGATGTATGAAATGTCCTGGCCAAACCAAACTTTGCTGTTTCACTTGCCAATTTATGTAAAATAACACTTTCCTTGATTCTTGGGGAGCATGGACACCTCTTCAGTATCTCTTAGGCTGATTATGAAATTGGAAAACAGGTGAGTCTAATTTTTAGATAAAGGACAGTTAGGAAAGAGCTGGGATTTAAAGACAGATCAGAGATAACTGATGAATGACATGACTAGTAAGAAGAGCAGAACAAAACACAGGAAAACATTTACTAAGGGTGAGCTGAAACAGAACACCAAAGAGACATAAAACAAACTCAAGAACAGGTGTGACAGGACATCAGGAAGCAAAGACAATGTGGCTCACAAGAGTAATCAGATGACTAAAATAAAACACAGCCTCAATTAACACATAACCAAGATGAACACAAAGTCCTTCAACTCATTTTGTTTCTCCACAAATCATGCGGTGTGCAATTTAGAACAATAAATCCACAGTATTGCCACTCATCCAAATTACTGAATTCAGATGTTCTAGTCACTTTTATGGCCAAAGGGGTAAAGTATGTAATCTATCACCTCTGGAAAGACTTCTTCTACAAACATTTGTAAAACATTGAGTCTCTCAGGAACTCAGAGATTTCCAGTGCGGTACCATGATAGGATTCGACCTGTGCAGGAAATTTTGCTGCTACTGAATATTCCACAGTCAACTAACATAGTGAGGTTTTAACAAGGTGGTAGTAATAGGGAACAAAAAGCAACTTGGGCACAAAGAGTTAAGCATGTAAAATTAGAGAGTTAAATTGATGCTAAGGCACATATTGTGCAAAGGTGACCAACATTCTGCAGAGCCAATAGCTAAAGACTTGAAGATTTCATGTTGCCTTCAAATTAGCTCAAGAACATTGCATAGAGAGCATCATGGAATGGGTTTCAATGTTTTACATCTCCAAGTGCAATGCAAGGCATTAGATGGACTCTAAAGCAGTAAAGACATGTTTTCTGAAATGATAAATGATACATCTCTGTCTAACAATCCAATGGAATCTGGGTTTACTATTTGAAAAGAGAGTATTTGCCTGAGTGTACTGTGTCAAATGGAATATTAGGGAGAGACAGGATTATGGTGTATGGCTGTCTTCCAGGAGTAAGGCACAACCTTGTAATTCCAGTGAAAGCAACTCTTATTACTTAAGCATTTTGAACATTTTCATGCTCCCAACTTGGTGGGAACAGTTTGGGGTGGTCCCTTGCTGTTCCTGAAGTAAGACTTGCCTGCAATTGTTCCTGCCCTCAACCTGATAGAACACCTTGGGATTAATTATAATGGAGACTGCAAGCCCTGTCTTCTTGTTTCACATCAATATCTGACTTCACATATCTAGGTTGACAAGAATGGTAAAAAAAAAAAAAAAAAAAAAAAAAGAAAAATCCCATCAGAAACACTCTTAAACCTTGTGAAAAGCCTTTCCTGAAGAAATGAAGTGGTTATAGCAGCAAAGCAAGATCAACCATCATATTAAACCCTTTGAATTAAGAATGGAATGTCACTCAACTTTACATATTTGATGGCAGAGGAGTAAATACCTTTGGCCTTTGGCAATGTCATGTTTAGCAGTGACATTTAGGTTTTTTAGGTCCTGAAACAGAGAAGTGATATATTATTCCAGTTCATGTGCCATGAGAAAAACCCATCTATGTTACACAGATGAAAATATTGACATTTTTGAGTTTTGCAAATGTTTACATCTTACTTCACAAGACTTTGTGAGAATTCTTGTTCTTTTCAAAAAGGTGACCCTGGTCCATTCTAGTGAGGCAGTCACAGTCCTGGAAAGAGTCAACCAGGAACGGCCTGGCAGAATTGTTTTTCAAAGCCTCTTTCGCTCAGGCTCAGTCACCGAAGCTGCCGATTGTAATGTGTGCCTTAAGGCACCCCTGGAGCAGCTTTGCAACTTCACTGACATCCACACAGGTGAGCCCTGGTTCTGCTACAAGCCAAAGCAGCTCAAATGTGAACACAGGATCACCCACGCTTTTAAAGGTTATGTACCACAACCAACGGGCATGGAGGCCAAGCTCTTTCAAAGGTAAGTTTAATACTGAGTTCATATTCAGCTGTTTTCTATTGCACGAAATAATGTCTAAAAACTTGTCTCAAAATACCTGTGGGCAGTGTGTGAATTAGTGTACCATGAGATTTTTGGGGAGTTGACTTGTTCGTAGACTGTAAAAGTAGGATTATATTTACTTCATTAAACTGACATCTTTTAATTTTCCAAGTGTTTTGTTGTTGTTGTTGTTTGCTTATTTTTCTGTTTGTTTGTTTGTTTGTTTTTGATGATGACATTGAATCATCCAGTTCAGGAGTTTATAATTCAGAAGTGACCTACAAACTAATATTTTGCCAGACCAGAAAAACATACCATCAACATGCAAGAGGAGCAGACATAGACAATGTAAAATGCTACTTTCAAAATGTCCCCAATATGAAAAAAGCAAGATAATACTTGTTTGTTACGATCTCAGACATTTTTATAACGTGTCCTGTCCGGCACAGTGGCACTCAGAATCATTGTCTGACTGCTAAGGTGAAGCCTAACCAATTTCCTTTCAAAAGTGGAGCATTAAGGCTTTGACTATAATGCTCCACTTGTTTTATGCAAATAAAACTTTGTTAGTAATTACATGGAATTTATTTCAAACATAATGGACAGAGACAAAAGGGAAAGAGAGAAAAAAACTTATCTGCAGTCATTTGTTGGGGTAACAGCATGATAACAAGTGGCCTTAAAAGCTGAACTCGAAGGTTAGCTCCTTTCTAGGGATGGTTAAAGAGCCTGGCGAACCTGTTGTGGAAAAAGAATTTTTCATAAAATTAAAACCAGTGCAGAAAACTCCACACTTATTACAGAAGTAATCCAGTAATCCAGATTGAACTGAACTCAATTATACTGAACAAAAGTAAAGAAAATGTGGCATTAACTATGACTGCATCTTAGAATTTGCAGGGAAAATTTGTTTCAGTTTTAATTCACAGTGCTTAACACATTTCATTTGCCCTTGATATAGTGGTGTCAACTTGAAAATTTCCATTCCATCCTCAGGACCTTCCAAAATCACCATTTTACCAAAACTAAAAGGTAAAGGCTACTATATTGTCACAAATGTATTATAATAAATCAATGATTGCTTTACACAGATACAAAAGAAAAGTAAGCAGTTGTTAAATTCAATGTGTGGCTTTCTCAGACAATTTTGTTTATAAAGGCTGCTTCTATTCTATTCTACTGGCATTTTATAATTTACATAATCTGTTTGGATTTTATCTTAGCCATATAAAACTGAGGTAAATGTGTCTGCATAACACATTCTGTATGTATCTAGCGACAAGTGCATTTTTCTTGACTGGTGTGTGAAGTACTGGTCACCTATAAACTGCAAAAATGTAGAGCAGTGATTTTTCTACTTAAGTTACCATCATAACACATAATCACTAAATATTATTGTTTTTTTCTTCCAGTTCTCAATGAAACAGTCCCTGTTAACATGTCAGGTAAAGTTGCTGCTGGTATAATTGCATAATGGTTAATATCCACAAAGGTGTTTCAATAAAGTAATGCTGGCATTCACTCCTCTAAGTCTTAAGTGCTCTTAAGAGCTTAAAAAATAATTTTTGTCTTTGTTTTCTTTTTGAATGTCCGTTTTGAATCTTCCTTCTGACCATCTAGGAGAAGGTGTAAAGGCTAGACCTGCTGGTTATTACTACCAGGGTGAATGGCGAGCGCTCGATGGCACCACGGTTCATCAGTTTAACAATGCCACCGCACTAAGCCAGTGTTTGAAAGGGAAGGTGCTCCACCTGTATGGAGACTCCACCGTCAGGCAGTGGTTTGAATTCCTAATTGCAAAAATACCAGGTAGATCCCCAGTAGAAATGTCTGCCAACAATTTGAACTGGTTCCCACTTCTTTCTGATCTATTCTCTGTTACACTTTCAGGTCTCAAGAAGTTTGACCTGAAAACTCCCTCACAAACCGGACCCCATATGGCCTTGGATTATGCAAACAACATCTTAGTGACATTCCGCTGCCACGGCCCTCCCCTTCGTGCTTTTACATTGCCAGTCAGTCAGTTCCATTTTGTTGCCAACAAACTGGACAGTGTGGTTGGAGGCACAAACACTGTTGTAGTTTTTGGCGTCTGGGCACACTTCGGCGTTTACCCTGTTGAGGTCTACATCCGACGTCTGCTGAGCATAAGGAGGGCAGTGGTGCGCTTGTTGACCAGAGCTCCAGGAACACTGGTTATCATCAGGACTGGTAATCCCAAAAAGCTGACGCTCCATGAGACACTGACCACTGATGATTACTATGCATTGCAACGGGATAAGATACTCAGGGCAATATTCAAAGAGGTTAATGTCCGACTGCTGGATGCCTGGGAGATGACCCAGGCCCACTACCTTCCACACGACCTCCACCCACCACCTCCCATAATTAAGAATATGATAGATGTTGTTTTATCCCACATATGCCCTAAGCGGTGAATTTTAAAGAAGCATGAAAGAAGTAGATTACTGTACATCTGGATGGTCGGGTAGCTATTGATGATGGGTAACACAACAGTTCGGAAGATGGAGAATACCATTAACAAAAAAAGAAGCAGATCCAGGGGTGGTGTTTTATGGAAAAACCTCAGTACAGTCTGTATGGTATGTTAAAGCTTAACATACTAATTATTCAATAAAAAAAATACATGAAGAACATAAATATAACTTTCTTGAGCCCTTTTCACACCAAGACTTTCCCAGAGCATGGTGTATCTTGACATGAACCAGTGAAGAGTTGTACAGTTGTACCTTCAGAAGGACAGCTTTACAACTGTTGTAGCTTAGATTGTATCAGTCAGGTGTTTTTGATCAGAAATGGATTGAGGTTGAGTGGTCTTGTGTACAGCCCATACAGGCTTGAGGTGCTTTTTAAGATGTTGCTCAAAGTACAAGGTGATCAAAAGCAACACAGTTCAGAAAGTAAATCATGTGGGTTGAAAACTGTTGACATAAAGGCAACATTAACTTCTTTTTGACATTTAAAATTACACCAAAAATGATAATGATGAGTCAAAGTTAATATAGTGAGGTGTGTTTTCTTAAGGTATTTTTTTGATGCATTTATTTTTTACATGCTCAGTAAATCATAGAGCCTGAAAAATAATTTTGACTGCATGGTCAAAGTACTGTCAAATGTTTTCATTCAGATATTAACCCAAAATATGACAGATTAGCTAATAAATTACATAGTTATTAGTGTAAAATGCAAGCTTGGCAGTCATAATATTAACAGATTTTCCATTATTCAAATTTAATAATTTCCTCTGAATATTATGTGTGCAAGTCCAGTCCTGTGTTTTGAGCCTAAAATGCAAATAAAATCAGTGCATCCAAGATGACATAATCAAACCTTAAATCAGCTTCAGACTTTTCCTCTCTCATAGCATTAATAGTCACAGGCATGGACTTCTCTGCTGTCTCTGTCTTCTTGAAATGTGGTGGTGATGTGAAGTAGCCATGTGTTTCTTTCAAACGTTCAGCTTTTTGGCTGAACCGATAACAAAAGCATGTGTGATTATCTAAGCCAAGCCCCCCCCGCAACGACTTTGATGTACTTTGTTAATAAGCTGAATCCAAACAAAAACTTTAACATTTTAAAACATGTAAAACTGTTATTTCAAGCATGGGGAGGTTTCTTTATAACTTTAATTAGTATATTTTGCAATATATCTCAGAAATTATGTTTTGTTTTTTTTCTCCACTTCTGCTCTGGCAACTTGTTACTGGTTTTGCTGTGGCATGTCAGAATTGGTTTAGTTAGGCTGTTTTTTGGGGTGGTGCAGTTGGTAGCACTGTTGCCTTGCAGCGAGAAGGTCCTGGGTGAAGGTCCTGTCTGTGTTGCCCTGCGATGGACTGGCAACCTGTCCAGGGTGAACCCCTCCTCTTGCCCGATGACTGCTGGCACCAGCCCCCCTTGTGACCCCTGCAAGGATAAGCATAATGGATGGATTTTTAGTCAATGCCATAACACACTGGTTATTAATTATTGTCCATTTGGCACAGTTGCAGTGTTTTTGTTTTATGTAATTCAAACGTCACACCGTTAGGTGGCAGCAGTGCCATAGAGAAAAACAAGCGATAGAGTGCTAACATGTATGTTCTTGAGTATTGCAAGTTTTCTGTCTTTTCTTTTTGAGATAATGTTTAATAAACTCAGTTCGGTTTCCACACTAAGTTGTCCCAGAGTGGTGTAACACGTACAGTTAGTCACAGTATAAGCTCAACCAATAGCTTCTCTATGACCAGGAGAGAGACGGAGTAAAAAACAGATCGAGAGGCAGTGGAGGGGAGTGGAGAGCTCATTAGGTGCAGTGAAGCTGTTTGGTGTAGCACAGGTTCCTGTTGTTTTTTTCCTACTTCCTCTTTTTCCTCACTTGAGCCACCAGAGAGATTTCACTACTGCTGTTATCACATCACACACTACATACAATTTCTTTTTTATCTTCATCACTGGTTCCTTCTGAATCTGATGAGCCATCAGGTGACAAAATTATAGCCATTTTTGTTTTGTTTTTTTGGAGCATACAAAACTACACACTGAAATTCCCTGAATACATAAATGGTACACAATAAATTTAAATAATCCACATTTGTGGATAAAATAAAGTGTAAATAATACTTGAATACTGAACAGCCATTAGTTAAAAAACTCAAATGAAAAAAGTCTGAAAGTAACTTTTTCTGTTTTATACCCCTATCTGGATAGGATGTCCCCCAGGATAAAGACATTTAATGTCTTATTGTCCAAGATGTTTAAATGTAGTACTGATTTTTTTTTTCACAAATATATATTAAATCATAACAGCATTTTATAAAACCAAATCCTCTCACAGTATGTATATGAAAAATAACTCTTATTTCACAATGTGTATCTTCATCCATGAGGTCTTCCATTTTGTTCTTTGTATAAATGCCATTTTGGACTTTGTATAAATGTATCGGTTTGTTTGACCTCAGTATTCGTCCCTCCCCACCCATCAGTGTATCCAGTGATGTGAAGTGCAGCAGGTTGATGGCCCTCTAATCTACAGCCTGTCAGAGGTCTGTATCTCCCAGGATACAAAGACCAGTTAAGGGTTCATTTGTGCCATTATTCATTATTCATTGCTTGCTAGATAATGAATGGAAATTTCTGACATTTACCAAGGATATTAGGATTAATATGGCCAGAACTCCAAACAGAATCTCTAAAAACAGGAAAGATTCATTTACAGGTACAAAAGTGAGAATGTTTTCTTATCAAAGAGTCATTAAAAAAGGAGCGTCATATGACAGATAACGTTAGCACACAACTTTGCATTGGATACAAGGACCAAGGGAGAGTAAAATAAACAAGAGTGTCCGGTTCAGTTTAAGGAGAGTAACAACTGAGGCTGAGGAAAAGGGTGGATGACAAATGTTGACTAAAACAAAGGTAAACTAAAAAATAAACAAACTGATCTCTCTACTTATGAAACAAGGAAAGCCGGTTATTCAAAATTCAAAGGATATTGAACTTTTATTTATTTATTGGAGAGAAGAGCACTCAACAGCTCTTATTTGGAATGTAGTTTTTTCTTGCATTTGAAAAAAAAAAAAAAAAACAACTGCCAACTAAGATAATGTTTTTTATCTTCTGGCTTGTGTTGTTCTTGAAATAATGTATTTTTAACCAACTTCAGGTAGAAAGCTTCTTGCTTCTATAATTTCAGCTGCAGAAATGTTCAACTTATCCTTTTATTCGGAAATATATAACATTATTTGTCAAGTTATGATCATACTCGCTCAAAAAGCATTCCATTTTCTTCTCAGAACAATTTTTTTTTTGGTTAAAATTACTTCTTTCATTTTTTTGATGAGACGGATGTAGCCAACTTGATCTTGAACACCTGGAAAAAGTTATGTGACCAAAATGAGTTGATGTTTGTTCCTGATAAAACCCTTCAGATAGAAACCCTGTTTATGTAATATAATAATGTAACATAATGTAACATGAAACCATATTGTCCTTACCAGATTTCAAGTAAATATAAACGTAACCCAACATGAATATAAAAGAGAAACAGCCCAGAAAAAAATGCTTGCATTTTTATTCTTGGTTTCAGGCTCCAAGGTGGTTTTATAACTAGCAGAAATAAATTTAGCAATAATCACTGGAAACATCAGCTTATTTATGGGTTCACATTTTGTTTTATTTCTCTGTTCAATTAGAGTTATATTTATTTATGAGAGTTGTCATGATTTGCTCTTTGTTATATTAGTTTTTAATCCATTTGATTTTGGCTCTGGGCAAGACACTGTCTTAATAGGGTGTTGAGTGGGTATCAGTACAGAAGCTGCAGAGAGGTGTGTTAAACTGCGACTGCTACCTAGTCTGGACCCTGAGTGGTTAGTGTTTTGGAGGACTAATAAATTTGGCCAGATTCCTAGAAAGGAGAGCTGCTCCATCCAAAGTGGGATGGATGCCGTCACTCTGGATCAGACTGGGTTTTCCCCAAAATATATGCCAATTGTCAATGTAGCCCACATCGTTTATTATTCATATTATGATTATTATACTTCCAGTACCATGGCTTTCTACTTATCTTTCTTTTATGGCCACTCTGCTCTCCAACACTCTATTTATCATGGTGGGCCGCCATGGCAAAAAATGAAAATGGCAGAGCCATTTTTTGGTCCCAGTCAAGCTTTTGCTGTGTGTGTGTGTGTGTGTGTGTGTGTGTGTGTGTGTGTGTGTGTGTGTGTGTGTGTGTGTGTGTGTGTGTGTGTGTGTGTGTGTGGTTTGTGTTTAAACTAGTGCCATCAATCGATTTTAAAAAAATGAATCAGATTAATCACACTCTAGTGATGTGATTAATCACGAGTAATCACAATCCTAACCTTTGTAAGCCTGAAAAATAAATATGCACGCAGTGGTGGTTCTTGCAGGAATGCTGGGCAAGCTTCTCCTTCTGCCACACTCTAACCAATTAAAATGCATGCAGTTATGTGATTTGTTTAGCAGCAGCAGAAAGCAAGTAATGTAGTCTCTCAGTACTCAGCAGCAACTAAGGGTTACTTACTCCACTACACAGCCATACAAGTACTAGCAAACTTGCTCAGGGGACAACAGAAAAGATATATTTTACTTTCTAGTTCTCGGGTGAACCACCCCTTTCCAGTACCACCCTGGGCATCTGCCGATGTAGCCTCTATCAAAAAACTACACTGTATGCACATTTTAAAAAAATGTTTAAGAAAATGTTTTATTGTCTTAAACCAAACATGTCTGAAGATTCTCACTTGTCCAGGTTTTCATATTCAGGAAGGATTAAAAGAAGTCTTTTTGTTTTAAACATTAATTTTGAAATATTAACTATAAACTGCTTGTGCTTTGGTGGAAGAATAATTCATCTTTGCAGTATGTACTATCTTGGTTTTATCCAAATGTCCATCAGGATGTTTTTTAAAGTGAAATTTGTCACTGAGCACCCCAGTTTGACTCTCCTGGTTCATCTTCTCACTTGCGTTTCCGACTCTGCATTGTTGACCTCAGTACAAGACCATGTAATGGGCTCTAAATTTGCAGAAATGAATCACAGGGTAAAAAAAGCAACCATTCCCAAATGTATTCCCATGACTTACCTTCTCATGGCGCAAAGGATTGTAATTCTCTGTTTTAAATGATTAACCACTCATTTCAAGCTCTGGTCTTGGGACTCATCACTACAGGGGGAGTGTCCCAGGCTGGGTACAAGGATCAAGGGAGAGTAAAACAAACAGGAGTGTTTGGTTCAGTTCAAAAAGAGGACGAGCAGAGGAGAAAGGTGGACAACGATGAAAACAAACACAAAGGTAAACCAAAAAATAATTCAGCTCTTCTCGCTATTTATGAAAAAGACAAAGCGAGTTATTTAAAATTAAAGGGATATTGAACTGTGATTTATGTAGTGCAGAGAAGATCATTTTACCAGCTCTTATTTAGAATATAGTTTCTCTTGGATTTGGAAACACAGCAACTGTCAACTGAGATCAATTTTTTATCTTCTGGCTTGTGTTGTTCTTGAAAGAAATAACATATTTTGAACCAACTTCAGGTAGAAAGCTTCTTGTGTCTATAATTTCATCAGTAGAAATATTCAAATTATACTTTTATTCTGAAACATACAACACTTTATCAAGTTGTGCTCATACTCTATCAAAATCATTTCATTTTCTTCTCAAAAATTTTCTCTTATTAAAATTGTTTGCTTTTTTCAATTTATTGATGAGACGGATACAGCCAACTTGATCTTGAACACCTGGAAAAACTCTGGTGACACAAATGGCAAATGGCTCTTTGGATTGTAAAGATTGCAGACCTCTGGTTTACAGGACATGGTTGATATTTTAATCTTATTAATGCTATTTCAGAATACAGTTTTAAACTAATACTTAAACTTGGTAAGCATTGTTAAGTTTGGAGTTGAAGAGATCAGTTTGCAGAAATGAATCACAGGGTAGAAAAGCAACCATTCCCAGCAGGGGTGCCAACTGTATCATCATTCAGCCACAGAATGGAGCTTTCACAAAAATGTATCTCCTCAAAAGAGACACTTATTGGAGAAATGAAAGAAAGGAAACAAATCTGGTTTGTCTCTCTCTAACTTGAAGACCCACAACAATTCTTTCCTGCTCAGGAATGTGAATTTTATTGCAGCATCTTGCTGAGAATTTTGATTGTCTTTAGGCTGGCAGAGCCTGTCTGATGTCAGGTCTTAGAGGCAGCATTTCAGGGCAGGCTTCCATTTACACTCTTGATCTTCATTATGTCTCATTATGCATTGCAAAGCCTTTTGTGCATATCTGGACATCAGTTCCTATATTTAGCAATATTTACCATAAAATAAAGCCTGAATTAAATCTTTTAGACTTTTCCATGTGATACGAGGATAAAAAAAAAGTCATAGAAGACTAAGGTAAGAACTCAGAAAATTGTTGTCTACTTTAATAAAACTTTTGATTTCTTCAGGGGTTTTGATGTACAGCAATGGAATGTGCATCTCATTCACACAACAGCTTTAAATCTAAAACTTAAACATTTCGCCACTTGTGGGTAAAGTATGAATATTCATTCTATGGTTCTCTAATCATGAATAATAGAAGAACAATTCATCCATCCATTGTCAATACCCGTTTATCCTTACAGGGTCGCCCGGTGCCTATATCCAGCAGTAGAAAAAGCCCATTTATTATATTTTTAAAATTGAGAGTTGATAACCTTTGTGTTTTTTGATTTTGTCTTTGAACGCAGGGTCAGTTCCAGTACTCACTCCTACTGGGAGGCCAACCTTTAAGAAAACGTTTTCCTCTGAAGTACGGCTGGATCTTCCTGTTATTGGCTTTCTTTGTTTTATGGATCATGTTTAACAGTACCAACTTCACTGATCACATAACATGTAAATTAGCAGAGGTGAGTATTTTTCATGTTTGAAACATGAAGTCCAACTCCAGAAGCATTATAGGCTGATAAAATTACAGCTTTTATTGCAGTCCTTTGAAAGTAGTTAATTAAAGGTCTATCCATATAACCATCACCCATACATATAGTGCAGTTGTTCTATGCAGCTTAATGAATAATGTAAATGTCCAAAAGGACAACAAGGCTTCATTTTAGGACTAAAACAATTAATCGGACTATTGTGATTAATCGATTATTGAAGTAATTGTCAATTAATTAAGTAATCGAATAATCGTTAACTGGAGCGTACAGACTCTAAACAACGCCATTTGCTGAAATAAGGACAAAGTCGGAACAGTAATTAAGCCAAAACTGTACAAGAAATTTACATTTTGGATTTAAGATAAACAAACCTTCTTTGTCAGTAAGTTTGTTCAACCCAGAACTTCTCATGTGGCATAGTTTTAGCTACACCTTGTTCAAATTCTGTAAAAAAAAAAACCCCAAAAAGGATTTCCTATTAAGCACCTTTTACTATCCAGTCATTAATCAGATATTCTAAAAACCAATCAACCTAATATCAATCAAGTTCTACTCTTGATTGATATTAGTTCAAGCAGAAAAGACCTTTTCACATGCTGATGTTAGAAGTAATTTTTTAGCTGCAGGTACATCCTTCGCAACAAATGATCACATGTACACTGAAGAAATGCTGTTATTGCATTTAGGCAACACCAAGTTTATTTTTCTTTTAAAAAGAAATTTAATTATTTGTTTATTTGCATTTTTTTAGGTTTCTATATTGTATGATATAACTTACGTGGTTAAATAAAAAATCTGCAGACTTAAAATCGGTGCAAATTTTTCCTTATCATCAAAATTATTGATAGCATATTCAAATAGTAAAATAATCATGAGCTGCTGCCCTAGCTCATTTACTTACAGGTTTTCCTAAACTGATAACTCAAAAACTTTCGGTAGGCTTCTGGATCTGTTTTAACTATCTGACACTCATGAAAAGTATCATAAACTATACTATTGCATTGTTAAGGTTAAAATATTTATTTCTCATTAAAACCGAGCAGAAACAAACATGCTTGGAATGCAGACAGGAAAGGTAGTGACACTTTAACCAAACCTTTGATGTGAGAGATGGGATAAAGAAGGAATTTGCATGTTTTCAACCAACCACCTGGTGTCATAGTTTTATGCTAACACAGGTGCATCTCCATAAATAAAATATAATAAAAATGTTAATTTATTTCAGTAAGTTATTATTAAGACCCAGCAAAATATTATAACTGATCAGTAATTTGTACAGAAACTATGGTTTTTTGACACTTGATTTGTTAAATCTCTCATCTTTTCTCTAGTTAAAGAAGAAAGTCCCCACCACCGAGGGTCCGATACCCACCACCATAACTCTGAAACATCCCACTGAGTCTCCTAAGCCAACCAGTGTCTGCTCCTTCCATTCTGTGTTACCTGAGGACACTCTTGAGTTAGAATTTTTAAAGAACTACATCACCTGGCCTGAAACACCACCTGTACCATCTAACTTCTCTCTGAATGAGACCAGCCATCCTGCTCACAGCACTTTCACCATTCTTCCACGTAATGGAGGGGGAAGTTGGTACGTAGGTGATCAGCTGGAGGTTTTGATAAAAATTAATGACTTCAATGGTCGCCCCAAGAAATCTGGCGGAGACGTCCTATTTGCTCGGCTGCACAACCCAACGGTTCATGCAGGTGTGGTGGGGAAAGTCTTTGATCATCGCAATGGTTCCTACACAGCTCTGTTCTCTTTACTCTGGGAGGGAAGTGCAGAAGTTGAGGTAAGACCGACACCTTTTCTCTTCAATGTGCCAGTAATGTGTCCTAGCAAAGACCTCCTTTGTCACTACTCTCATCTACTCTCTACTCTTTTTGTGTTATGAGTTCTGGATGTTGAGGACCTGAATTCTGAGAGTAGGCAGGCAATCTGAAGTTTATATGAGTTTATTAATATGCCTTGATTTAGCAGTTCTGGCAGAATGTTTTGAACAGAATGTTTGGGTACAACTGTTTTTTCATGCAGTGTCCAAAATCTATCATGCCGTCGGAATTTTGAAAAGGTGATGGTTGATGCAGAAAACCAGAAACTTAATTCAAGCAACATTTCTCCTGTCGCTCTCTGTCCCAGGAGTGTCTTCTGATGTATGAAATGTCCTGGCCAAACCAAACTTTGCTGTTTCACTTGCCAATTTATGTAAAATAACACTTTCCTTGATTCTTGGGGAGCATGGACACCTCTTCAGTATCTCTTAGGCTGATTATGAAATTGGAAAACAGGTGAGTCTAATTTTTAGATAAAGGACAGTTAGGAAAGAGCTGGGATTTAAAGACAGATCAGAGAGAACTGATGAATGACATGACTAGTAAGAAGAGCAGAACAAAACACAGGAAAACATTTACTAAGGGTGAGCTGAAACAGAACACCAAAGAGACATAAAACAAACTCAAGAACAGGTGTGACAGGACATCAGGAAGCAAAGACAATGTGGCTCACAAGAGTAATCAGATGACTAAAATAAAACACAGCCTCAATTAACACATAACCAAGATGAACACAAAGTCCTTCAACTCATTTTGTTTCTCCACAAATCATGCGGTGTGCAATTTAGAACAATAAATCCACAGTATTGCCACTCATCCAAATTACTGAATTCAGATGTTCTAGTCACTTTTATGGCCAAAGGGGTAAAGTATGTAATCTATCACCTCTGGAAAGACTTCTTCTACAAACATTTGTAAAACATTGAGTCTCTCAGGAACTCAGAGATTTCCAGTGCGGTACCATGATAGGATTCGACCTGTGCAGGAAATTTTGCTGCTACTGAATATTCCACAGTCAACTAACATAGTGAGGTTTTAACAAGGTGGTAGTAATAGGGAACAAAAAGCAACTTGGGCACAAAGAGTTAAGCATGTAAAATTAGAGAGTTAAATTGATGCTAAGGCACATATTGTGCAAAGGTGACCAACATTCTGCAGAGCCAATAGCTAAAGACTTGAAGATTTCATGTTGCCTTCAAATTAGCTCAAGAACATTGCATAGAGAGCATCATGGAATGGGTTTCAATGTTTTACATCTCCAAGTGCAATGCAAGGCATTAGATGGACTCTAAAGCAGTAAAGACATGTTTTCTGAAATGATAAATGATACATCTCTGTCTAACAATCCAATGGAATCTGGGTTTACTATTTGAAAAGAGAGTATTTGCCTGAGTGTACTGTGTCAAATGGAATATTAGGGAGAGACAGGATTATGGTGTATGGCTGTCTTCCAGGAGTAAGGCACAACCTTGTAATTCCAGTGAAAGCAACTCTTATTACTTAAGCATTTTGAACATTTTCATGCTCCCAACTTGGTGGGAACAGTTTGGGGTGGTCCCTTGCTGTTCCTGAAGTAAGACTTGCCTGCAATTGTTCCTGCCCTCAACCTGATAGAACACCTTGGGATTAATTATAATGGAGACTGCAAGCCCTGTCTTCTTGTTTCACATCAATATCTGACTTCACATATCTAGGTTGACAAGAATGGTAAAAAAAAAAAAAAAAAAAAAAAAAATAAAAATCCCATCAGAAACACTCTTAAACCTTGTGAAAAGCCTTTCCTGAAGAAATGAAGTGGTTATAGCAGCAAAGCAAGATCAACCATCATATTAAACCCTTTGAATTAAGAATGGAATGTCACTCAACTTTACATATTTGATGGCAGAGGAGTAAATACCTTTGGCCTTTGGCAATGTCATGTTTAGCAGTGACATTTAGGTTTTTTAGGTCCTGAAACAGAGAAGTGATATATTATTCCAGTTCATGTGCCATGAGAAAAACCCATCTATGTTACACAGATGAAAATATTGACATTTTTGAGTTTTGCAAATGTTTACATCTTACTTCACAAGACTTTGTGAGAATTCTTGTTCTTTTCAAAAAGGTGACCCTGGTCCATTCTAGTGAGGCAGTCACAGTCCTGGAAAGAGTCAACCAGGAACGGCCTGGCAGAATTGTTTTTCAAAGCCTCTTTCGCTCAGGCTCAGTCACCGAAGCTGCCGATTGTAATGTGTGCCTTAAGGCACCCCTGGAGCAGCTTTGCAACTTCACTGACATCCACACAGGTGAGCCCTGGTTCTGCTACAAGCCAAAGCAGCTCAAATGTGAACACAGGATCACCCACGCTTTTAAAGGTTATGTACCACAACCAACGGGCATGGAGGCCAAGCTCTTTCAAAGGTAAGTTTAATACTGAGTTCATATTCAGCTGTTTTCTATTGCACGAAATAATGTCTAAAAACTTGTCTCAAAATACCTGTGGGCAGTGTGTGAATTAGTGTACCATGAGATTTTTGGGGAGTTGACTTGTTCGTAGACTGTAAAAGTAGGATTATATTTACTTCATTAAACTGACATCTTTTAATTTTCCAAGTGTTTTGTTGTTGTTGTTGTTTGCTTATTTTTCTGTTTGTTTGTTTGTTTGTTTTTGATGATGACATTGAATCATCCAGTTCAGGAGTTTATAATTCAGAAGTGACCTACAAACTAATATTTTGCCAGACCAGAAAAACATACCATCAACATGCAAGAGGAGCAGACATAGACAATGTAAAATGCTACTTTCAAAATGTCCCCAATATGAAAAAAGCAAGATAATACTTGTTTGTTACGATCTCAGACATTTTTATAACGTGTCCTGTCCGGCACAGTGGCACTCAGAATCATTGTCTGACTGCTAAGGTGAAGCCTAACCAATTTCCTTTCAAAAGTGGAGCATTAAGGCTTTGACTATAATGCTCCACTTGTTTTATGCAAATAAAACTTTGTTAGTAATTACATGGAATTTATTTCAAACATAATGGACAGAGACAAAAGGGAAAGAGAGAAAAAAACTTATCTGCAGTCATTTGTTGGGGTAACAGCATGATAACAAGTGGCCTTAAAAGCTGAACTCGAAGGTTAGCTCCTTTCTAGGGATGGTTAAAGAGCCTGGCGAACCTGTTGTGGAAAAAGAATTTTTCATAAAATTAAAACCAGTGCAGAAAACTCCACACTTATTACAGAAGTAATCCAGTAATCCAGATTGAACTGAACTCAATTATACTGAACAAAAGTAAAGAAAATGTGGCATTAACTATGACTGCATCTTAGAATTTGCAGGGAAAATTTGTTTCAGTTTTAATTCACAGTGCTTAACACATTTCATTTGCCCTTGATATAGTGGTGTCAACTTGAAAATTTCCATTCCATCCTCAGGACCTTCCAAAATCACCATTTTACCAAAACTAAAAGGTAAAGGCTACTATATTGTCACAAATGTATTATAATAAATCAATGATTGCTTTACACAGATACAAAAGAAAAGTAAGCAGTTGTTAAATTCAATGTGTGGCTTTCTCAGACAATTTTGTTTATAAAGGCTGCTTCTATTCTATTCTACTGGCATTTTATAATTTACATAATCTGTTTGGATTTTATCTTAGCCATATAAAACTGAGGTAAATGTGTCTGCATAACACATTCTGTATGTATCTAGCGACAAGTGCATTTTTCTTGACTGGTGTGTGAAGTACTGGTCACCTATAAACTGCAAAAATGTAGAGCAGTGATTTTTCTACTTAAGTTACCATCATAACACATAATCACTAAATATTATTGTTTTTTTCTTCCAGTTCTCAATGAAACAGTCCCTGTTAACATGTCAGGTAAAGTTGCTGCTGGTATAATTGCATAATGGTTAATATCCACAAAGGTGTTTCAATAAAGTAATGCTGGCATTCACTCCTCTAAGTCTTAAGTGCTCTTAAGAGCTTAAAAAATAATTTTTGTCTTTGTTTTCTTTTTGAATGTCCGTTTTGAATCTTCCTTCTGACCATCTAGGAGAAGGTGTAAAGGCTAGACCTGCTGGTTATTACTACCAGGGTGAATGGCGAGCGCTCGATGGCACCACGGTTCATCAGTTTAACAATGCCACCGCACTAAGCCAGTGTTTGAAAGGGAAGGTGCTCCACCTGTATGGAGACTCCACCGTCAGGCAGTGGTTTGAATTCCTAATTGCAAAAATACCAGGTAGATCCCCAGTAGAAATGTCTGCCAACAATTTGAACTGGTTCCCACTTCTTTCTGATCTATTCTCTGTTACACTTTCAGGTCTCAAGAAGTTTGACCTGAAAACTCCCTCACAAACCGGACCCCATATGGCTTTGGATTATGCAAACAACATCTTAGTGACATTCCGCTGCCACGGCCCTCCCCTTCGTGCTTTTACATTGCCAGTCAGTCAGTTCCATTTTGTTGCCAACAAACTGGACAGTGTGGTTGGAGGCACAAACACTGTTGTAGTTTTTGGCGTCTGGGCACACTTCGGCGTTTACCCTGTTGAGGTCTACATCCGACGTCTGCTGAGCATAAGGAGGGCAGTGGTGCGCTTGTTGACCAGAGCTCCAGGAACACTGGTTATCATCAGGACTGGTAATCCCAAAAAGCTGACGCTCCATGAGACACTGACCACTGACGATTACTATGCATTGCAACGGGATAAGATACTCAGGGCAATATTCAAAGAGGTTAATGTCCGACTGCTGGATGCCTGGGAGATGACCCAGGCCCACTACCTTCCACACGACCTCCACCCACCACCTCCCATAATTAAGAATATGATAGATGTTGTTTTATCCCACATATGCCCTAAGCGGTGAATTTTAAAGAAGCATGAAAGAAGTAGATTACTGTACATCTGGATGGTCGGGTAGCTATTGATGATGGGTAACACAACAGTTCGGAAGATGGAGAATACCATTAACAAAAAAAGAAGCAGATCCAGGGGTGGTGTTTTATGGAAAAACCTCAGTACAGTCTGTATGGTATATTAAAGCTTAACATACTAATTATTCAATAAAAAAAATACATGAAGAATATAAATATAACTTTCTTGAGCCCTTTTCACACCAAGACTTTCCCAGAGCATGGTGTATCTTGACATGAACCAGTGAAGAGTTGTACAGTTGTACCTTCAGAAGGACAGCTTTACAACTGTTGTAGCTTAGATTGCATCAGTCAGGTGTTTTTGATCAGAAATGGATTGAGGTTGAGTGGTCTTGTGTACAGCCCATACAGGCTTGAGGTGCTTTTTAAGATGTTGCTCAAAGTACAAGGTGATCAAAAGCAACACAGTTCAGAAAGTAAATCATGTGGGTTGAAAACTGTTGACATAAAGGCAACATTAACTTCTTTTTGACATTTAAAATTACACCAAAAATGATAATGATGAGTCAAAGTTAATATAGTGAGGTGTGTTTTCTTAAGGTATTTTTTTGATGCATTTATTTTTTACATGCTCAGTAAATCATAGAGCCTGAAAAATAATTTTGACTGCATGGTCAAAGTACTGTCAAATGTTTTCATTCAGATATTAACCCAAAATATGACAGATTAGCTAATAAATTACATAGTTATTAGTGTAAAATGCAAGCTTGGCAGTCATAATATTAACAGATTTTCCATTATTCAAATTTAATAATTTCCTCTGAATATTATGTGTGCAAGTCCAGTCCTGTGTTTTGAGCCTAAAATGCAAATAAAATCAGTGCATCCAAGATGACATAATCAAACCTTAAATCAGCTTCAGACTTTTCCTCTCTCATAGCATTAATAGTCACAGGCATGGACTTCTCTGCTGTCTCTGTCTTCTTGAAATGTGGTGGTGATGTGAAGTAGCCATGTGTTTCTTTCAAACGTTCAGCTTTTTGGCTGAACCGATAACAAAAGCATGTGTGATTATCTAAGCCAAGCCCCCCCCGCAACGACTTTGATGTACTTTGTTAATAAGCTGAATCCAAACAAAAACTTTAACATTTTAAAACATGTAAAACTGTTATTTCAAGCATGGGGAGGTTTCTTTATAACTTTAATTAGTATATTTTGCAATATATCTCAGAAATTATGTTTTGTTTTTTTCTCCACTTCTGCTCTGGCAACTTGTTACTGGTTTTGCTGTGGCATGTCAGAATTGGTTTAGTTAGGCTGTTTTTTGGGGTGGTGCAGTTGGTAGCACTGTTGCCTTGCAGCGAGAAGGTCCTGGGTGAAGGTCCTGTCTGTGTTGCCCTGCGATGGACTGGCAACCTGTCCAGGGTGAACCCCTCCTCTTGCCCGATGACTGCTGGCACCAGCCCCCCTTGTGACCCCTGCAAGGATAAGCATAATGGATGGATTTTTAGTCAATGCCATAACACACTGGTTATTAATTATTGTCCATTTGGCACAGTTGCAGTGTTTTTGTTTTATGTAATTCAAACGTCACACCGTTAGGTGGCAGCAGTGCCATAGAGAAAAACAAGCGATAGAGTGCTAACGTGTATGTTCTTGAGTATTGCAAGTTTTCTGTCTTTTCTTTTTGAGATAATGTTTAATAAACTCAGTTCGGTTTCCACACTAAGTTGTCCCAGAGTGGTGTAACACGTACAGTTAGTCACAGTATAAGCTCAACCAATAGCTTCTCTATGACCAGGAGAGAGACGGAGTAAAAAACAGATCGAGAGGCAGTGGAGGGGAGTGGAGAGCTCATTAGGTGCAGTGAAGCTGTTTGGTGTAGCACAGGTTCCTGTTGTTTTTTTCCTACTTCCTCTTTTTCCTCACTTGAGCCACCAGAGAGATTTCACTACTGCTGTTATCACATCACACACTACATACAATTTCTTTTTTATCTTCATCACTGGTTCCTTCTGAATCTGATGAGCCATCAGGTGACAAAATTATAGCCATTTTTGTTTTGTTTTTTTGGAGCATACAAAACTACACACTGAAATTCCCTGAATACATAAATGGTACACAATAAATTTAAATAATCCACATTTGTGGATAAAATAAAGTGTAAATAATACTTGAATACTGAACAGCCATTAGTTAAAAAACTCAAATGAAAAAAGTCTGAAAGTAACTTTTTCTGTTTTATACCCCTATCTGGATAGGATGTCCCCCAGGATAAAGACATTTAATGTCTTATTGTCCAAGATGTTTAAATGTAGTACTGATTTTTTTTTTCACAAATATATATTAAATCATAACAGCATTTTATAAAACCAAATCCTCTCACAGTATGTATATGAAAAATAACTCTTATTTCACAATGTGTATCTTCATCCATGAGGTCTTCCATTTTGGACTTTGTATAAATGCCATTTTGGACTTTGTATAAATGTATCGGTTTGTTTGACCTCAGTATTCGTCCCTCCCCACCCATCAGTGTATCCAGTGATGTGAAGTGCAGCAGGTTGATGGCCCTCTAATCTACAGCCTGTCAGAGGTCTGTATCTCCCAGGATACAAAGACCAGTTAAGGGTTCATTTGTGCCATTATTCATTATTCATTGCTTGCTAGATAATGAATGGAAATTTCTGACATTTACCAAGGATATTAGGATTAATATGGCCAGAACTCCAAACAGAATCTCTAAAAACAGGAAAGATTCATTTACAGGTACAAAAGTGAGAATGTTTTCTTATCAAAGAGTCATTAAAAAAGGAGCGTCATATGACAGATAACGTTAGCACACAACTTTGCATTGGATACAAGGACCAAGGGAGAGTAAAATAAACAAGAGTGTCCGGTTCAGTTTAAGGAGAGTAACAACTGAGGCTGAGGAAAAGGGTGGATGACAAATGTTGACTAAAACAAAGGTAAACTAAAAAATAAACAAACTGATCTCTCTACTTATGAAACAAGGAAAGCCGGTTATTCAAAATTCAAAGGATATTGAACTTTTATTTATTTATTGGAGAGAAGAGCACTCAACAGCTCTTATTTGGAATGTAGTTTTTTCTTGCATTTGAAAAAAAAAAAAAAAACAACTGCCAACTAAGATAATGTTTTTTATCTTCTGGCTTGTGTTGTTCTTGAAATAATGTATTTTTAACCAACTTCAGGTAGAAAGCTTCTTGCTTCTATAATTTCAGCTGCAGAAATGTTCAACTTATCCTTTTATTCGGAAATATATAACATTATTTGTCAAGTTATGATCATACTCGCTCAAAAAGCATTCCATTTTCTTCTCAGAACAATTTTTTTTTTGGTTAAAATTACTTCTTTCATTTTTTTGATGAGACGGATGTAGCCAACTTGATCTTGAACACCTGGAAAAAGTTATGTGACCAAAATGAGTTGATGTTTGTTCCTGATAAAACCCTTCAGATAGAAACCCTGTTTATGTAATATAATAATGTAACATAATGTAACATGAAACCATATTGTCCTTACCAGATTTCAAGTAAATATAAACGTAACCCAACATGAATATAAAAGAGAAACAGCCCAGAAAAAAATGCTTGCATTTTTATTCTTGGTTTCAGGCTCCAAGGTGGTTTTATAACTAGCAGAAATAAATTTAGCAATAATCACTGGAAACATCAGCTTATTTATGGGTTCACATTTTGTTTTATTTCTCTGTTCAATTAGAGTTATATTTATCTATGAGAGTTGTCATGATTTGCTCTTTGTTATATTAGTTTTTAATCCATTTGATTTTGGCTCTGGGCAAGACACTGTCTTAATAGGGTGTTGAGTGGGTATCAGTACAGAAGCTGCAGAGAGGTGTGTTAAACTGCGACTGCTACCTAGTCTGGACCCTGAGTGGTTAGTGTTTTGGAGGACTAATAAATTTGGCCAGATTCCTAGAAAGGAGAGCTGCTCCATCCAAAGTGGGATGGATGCCGTCACTCTGGATCAGACTGGGTTTTCCCCAAAATATATGCCAATTGTCAATGTAGCCCACATCGTTTATTATTCATATTATGATTATTATACTTCCAGTACCATGGCTTTCTACTTATCTTTCTTTTATGGCCACTCTGCTCTCCAACACTCTATTTATCATGGTGGGCCGCCATGGCAAAAAATGAAAATGGCAGAGCCATTTTTTGGTCCCAGTCAAGCTTTTGCTGTGTGTGTGTGTGTGTGTGTGTGTGTGTGTGTGTGTGTGTGTGTGTGTGTGTGTGTGTGTGGTTTGTGTTTAAACTAGTGCCATCAATCGATTTTAAAAAAATGAATCAGATTAATCACACTCTAGTGATGTGATTAATCACGAGTAATCACAATCCTAACCTTTGTAAGCCTGAAAAATAAATATGCACGCAGTGGTGGTTCTTGCAGGAATGCTGGGCAAGCTTCTCCTTCTGCCACACTCTAACCAATTAAAATGCATGCAGTTATGTGATTTGTTTAGCAGCAGCAGAAAGCAAGTAATGTAGTCTCTCAGTACTCAGCAGCAACTAAGGGTTACTTACTCCACTACACAGCCATACAAGTACTAGCAAACTTGCTCAGGGGACAACAGAAAAGATATATTTTACTTTCTAGTTCTCGGGTGAACCACCCCTTTCCAGTACCACCCTGGGCATCTGCCGATGTAGCCTCTATCAAAAAACTACACTGTATGCACATTTTTAAAAAATGTTTAAGAAAATGTTTTATTGTCTCAAACCAAACATGTCTGAAGATTCTCACTTGTCCAGGTTTTCATATTCAGGAAGGATTAAAAGAAGTCTTTTTGTTTTAAACATTAATTTTGAAATATTAACTATAAACTGCTTGTGCTTTGGTGGAAGAATAATTCATCTTTGCAGTATGTACTATCTTGGTTTTATCCAAATGTCCATCAGGATGTTTTTTAAAGTGAAATTTGTCACTGAGCACCCCAGTTTGACTCTCCTGGTTCATCTTCTCACTTGCGTTTCCGACTCTGCATTGTTGACCTCAGTACAAGACCATGTAATGGGCTCTAAATTTGCAGAAATGAATCACAGGGTAAAAAAAGCAACCATTCCCAAATGTATTCCCATGACTTACCTTCTCAGGGCGCAAAGGATTGTAATTCTCTGTTTTAAATGATTAACCACTCATTTCAAGCTCTGGTCTTGGGACTCATCACTACAGGGAGTGTCTCAGACTGGGTACAAGGATCAAGGGAGAGTAAAACAAACAGGAGTGTCTGATTCAGTTCAAAAAGAGGACGAGCAGAGGAGAAAGGTGGACAACGATGAAAACAAACACAAAGGTAAACCAAAAAATAATTCAGCTCTTCTCGCTATTTATGAAAAAGACAAAGCGAGTTATTTAAAATTAAAGGGATATTGAACTGTGATTTATGTAGTGCAGAGAAGATCATTTTACCAGCTCTTATTTAGAATATAGTTTCTCTTAGATTTGGAAACACAGCAACTGTCAACTGAGATAAATTTTTTATCTTCTGGCTTGTGTTGTTCTTGAAAGAAATAACATATTTTGAACCAACTTCAGGTAGAAAGCTTCTTGTGTCTATAATTTCATCAGTAGAAATATTCAAATTATACTTTTATTCTGAAACATACAACACTTTATCAAGTTATGCTCATACTCTATCAAAATCATTTCATTTTCTTCTCAAAATTTTTCTCCAATTAAAATTGTTTACTTTTTTCATTTTATTGATGAGACGGATACAGCCAACTTGATCTTGAACACCTGGAAAAACTCTGGTGACACAAATGGCAAATGGCTCTTTGGATTGTAAAGATTGCAGACCTCTGGTTTACAGGACATGGTTGATATTTTAATCTTATTAATGCTATTTCAGAATACAGTTTTAAACTAATGCTTAAACTTGGTAAGCATTGTTAAGTTTGGAGTTGAAGAGATCAGTTTGCAGAAATGAATCACAGGGTAGAAAAGCAACCATTCGCAAATGTGTTCTCCTGACTTACCTTCTTACGGGGCAAAGGATTGTAATTCTCTGTTTTAAATGAATAACCAATCATTTCAAGCTTTGATCTTGGGACTCATTGCTACAGGGAGCGTCCCAGGCTGGGTTGAGAGTAAGCTCGATGTGCTCTTGGTGGACCTCACATTTCACAATGAGTGCGGAGGTTCAACCACCCAGATTTATGCAGCATGCAGTTTTTTTGATATTTCACTTACTTTTCTTATATTTAGCGTAATTTCATCACATTTAAATTGGAAATGTAATTCTCGTTTCCTAATATGTTCAAATTTCACACAATTTCAGCAAATCTAAATGGTAAATCTATAGCTAAATGTTGAATATTAAATGTAAATCTTAAATCTTAATATGTGAGCTAAATGTCTCACTAATATGCAAAATAACTACACCCCCCGAAATACCGTTGGTCTTTGTGACCATGCCCACAATACAATTTCACCAATTGTGTTCACTTTCTTTCAGCCTGAACTGGTTGTATTTCATCAGTTATGTTAGTTATGGTAATTGCACATTTGTTTTTCGGTCAAGTTACTTTTGGAGAGGTCAATTGTTTCTCTCATGAGATCTGGTCAGGCAGGGATCTGAATGACCAGTGAAACAATGTGAAAGTGCAACAAGGCCACCAAGTCACAACTGGCTGGAGAGATTGAACAACCAGTTATGGCAGGTGTACGAGCTGCTCTTCAACATCCATTTCAAGCACAGCGATGATGATAAGTTATGTGATTTTCCTTTTGTATTCAGTTATTTACATTTGGAAGTGTTCATGCACTATAAAGTTTCTGTAAGCTAAGCTAGCTACCCAATATCTAAGCAAAAACAATAACACTTACAGATAAAAAACACTTTTTACTAATAAAGAGACTCATAGGGTTTGGTGGAATGTAAAGGTTACACCACTGCTGCTTCCACATCTTTCTTTATTTGACTGCTGCAGTTCAGATTTGTGCTGATTTAAAAGACATGCACAGTATTAAATACTACCTTATCAAGTTATTACAAAAATTAAAAACCAATTCAAAAGTAATCTAAACACAACACTGGTAAATTCAATTGGACCATGAATGAGAGGAGATATATCATGTCTTTGTCTTTGTTGCGTCGCTTTTCTCATGCAAAATAATCACTAAAGATACCTGTGGGTACTTTCTTTATGGTACTTTGATTATGGTAGGGACCCACTTAAATCACCTTACACATGCATAATAAGACCAGGGGTCAAGTAGACTTCTACTCAAGTTTTTGTTTTTCTATTTTCATCTCTGAGAAAAATATTTACAACCATGAAACCACATTGTTTAAATTTGAATCTACAAATGATTAAGCAGGTCTTCTTATAATAATGAAGCCAACAGTAATAAGCCTTTATTAATATATTAAAAACATGGAATATAACAGTATTAAATGACTTCATACAATATTTGATTATACAGCTGAAGTTATGTACTTAATTTGGTCATTTCAAAAAAATCTTTCACAATTTCAAGGAGCTTATGATTACAATTTAACTTCTTTGTTAGATATCCAAATTGCCTCCAGAATTTGCCTCAGCAATTAAGTTGAAGTAAATATGAATTTGAGTATGACAGGTAATGTAATCACAGAGACAAAGATATATGAAATACAATATTAACATTTTTATTGTGTAAAAGACAATAACTAAAGAGGAAAATTATTGACATTAGACATCACTATTTAATACAGTATCATGCTTAAAAATCAGTTAATAACCAGATTTAGTAGAAAGTAATGAAAATAAAATTAAAGTGGTGAATTCATTAAATTAAAACTGTTGGGTGGGAGATTCGTTGTTTCAGTAGAAAATAACATTTCTCACTGACTGGTCTAATTTTTTTTCTGATTCTGTTTTATCTACAATTTGTCCATCTAATCGCTACATTTGGTGCTTCTCTTTGAAAATAAACATTTTGCACTCAAACTTAATGTGAAACACAAATGCATATTAAATACAAAAACTGCAACTGCTGTTCAGAAAAAAATTGGCTATTAGAATCACACAATGCACACCAAAATCTTTTTTCTTAAATCCAACATAAACAGTCCTAGTTTGATATATTTTTGACATTCAAAATGTGCACCACAGGGATGATGGCGGCGTCAGTGGTCGGAGTTCATCCTGTAATCAGTGGGTTGCTGGAATTACACTGAATGAAATTAAATGACATCAGGCTGAAATAGCACTTTATTTGGACACTCAAAGGGGCTTTACAAAGAAATCAGTCATTCCCATTCACACGCTGATGATGGAAAGCTACTGAATTGTAGCCATAGCTGCCCTGGGGGAGTTTGACAGAAGTGAGGCTGCCAAGGCGACTCTTCTGACCACCATCAGCAGACAAGTTGGGTGAAGTTTCTTGCCCAATCACACAACGACAGAGATGGATGGGGCAAGAACTTGAACCGGTGACCCACCAATTGTTGGACAAACTCCTACCTCTGTCACCACCATCTCCCCAAAGATTGAACATTGATAAATATGACCTTTCAAAGAAGAGTGGGACATTTTTGGGCCACATTATCTCTGTTAATGTAGTTAGTCCCGACTCAAATAAGACTGAAGCTATGAGGAAGATGAAAGAACCAACAGATGTAAGTGAACTAAGAAGCTTCCTTGGAATGGTTAACCAGCTTAACCAGCAAAGTTTACACCACAATTAGCAGAGCAAGACAAGCCTTTGAGGGATCTTTTGTTAAAGAAAAACTGTTGGATATGAGGGCTTGATCAAGCCAGAGCATTTCAAGATCTGAAATAAATGCTTTCATCTTCGCTGGTGTTAGGCATGTATGGCAATAACCAGGAATGCAAAGCTTCCGCAGATACATCAGCTTATGGTCTAGGAAGTGCGTTGCTTTAAAAATAAGGTCAGGAGTGGAGATCTGTAGCATATGTGTCGTGATCTCTCACACAGAGCAGAGATTGGCAAACACTTCCAAATAGAGACTGATCATAAACCTCTACTGAGTCTGTTGAGCTTCCCGATGTTAGATGCTCTTCCACCACATATTCAGCGCTTTAGAATGTGCCTCATGAGATATTCCTATTCCATCATATATGTGCAAGGGAAGCGTCTGTGCACAGCTGATACACTGTCACATATCCCCATAGCAGAAAACTTATAGAGACTGAAAACGAGTCGTTAGAAGACACTATTTATGCAGATAGTGCGATGGAAAACCTACCTGCAAGCACTGGCTAACTTTAAGAACTGAAGAAGGATAGCATATGTGCACGTGTGATGCAGTTGTGTGAGGAAGGATAGCCTACACACTCCCACAGTGAACCAGCACTCAGACTGTACTGGGCTGAAAAGGTGAATAGTGAATGATGGTCTTTAGTTGAAAGGGGATAGACTTGTTATTCCTTCAACTATGAGAAATGACGTGCTCATGAGACTACATGAAGGATACCAGGGAGTAGTGAAATGTCGATAACAAGCACAAGTTAGTGTGGTGGCTCGGGCTGAACCAGCAGTTAAGAGAATTGGTTCTCAAATGCCACACTTGCTGCAGAAAGAAAGAGAATAACACTGACCCACTGATGCCATCACAGTATACAGAAATACCATGGCAGAAACCTGGGGCTGATTGTGAAATATGCATTAAGATTTGTGGAAATTGCTCAGCTTAGTCCCACAAGATCATCAGATGTGATCCACCGCCTGAAATCTATGTTTGCACGTCATGGCATTCCAGAAATAATAATTACAGATAATGGTCCTCAGTTTTCCTGTGCTGCTTCTGCTGCATTTGCAAAGTCATATGGATTCTGCCATATTACAAATAGTTCAAAATATCCACAAAGTAATGGGGAAGCTGAATGAATGTGCTGGTAAAACAATGAAAAATTTGTTGGAGAAAGCAGCTGATCCATCCCTTGCCTTACTTGCCAACAGAGCTACACCACTTGGGAATGGATACAGCCCAGCAGAACTCCTCATGGGAAGAAGACTTTGCACAAGTGCCAACATTGCCATCTTTGTTGAAACCAGCTCTTCCTAAGTTGCTGCTCAAAAAGAAAAGGAGAGAATAACAAAAGAGGCAAAGAGATATGACTTGCACCATTGAACAATAGTTCTCAGCAAACTTACCCTCAGACAAGGAGTATGGATTTCAGACCAAGGTGCAAGTGGAGCAGTTATTACTCGTCATTCTACTCCACATTCATACATGGTGGAAGGACTTCATGGGTGTATTAGGATAAATAGTCACCATCTGCTTGCAATGGAGGTCTTCAACAGAGCCAAAAGATGCTGCTGCTATAGAACAAGTTCAGCCAAGTTTTGAACAAACTCTACAACAGAACCTTCCTGAACTTTCACCTATTTCTAGAACAAGGTTTGGGAGATGGGAAAGCAAATGTGATGTGTCATGGCAAAAGTAGGAATAAGTCCCTCGAGGACAAATAGAGAAAAAGAAGATCAATTTCTGAGAAAATTGTGATTTTCGTTTTATTTTGCAAAACATTCTACTTGACGTTATGAAGAAACCACCCAATGCTTTAAATAGCAGTTTCAGAGGTTTTAAAAAGGTAAATTTTGTGTTCAAATTCAGCTTGTGTGTAGAGTAATTTAAGCTGGCAGTACATTTGAGTTTCGGGTTGGGGAAACGCACAACTGATTTACATACCCTCTTTGAATGGTTGTTCATACCACTATTGTTGTGGGCTTTGGACAATAAGATGGGAAAGGCATGGCTACTTAAGTACGTATTCCTGGTTGGGTTTCTGTTTTTGAACAAAGATAGACCAAGATGAACGCATTGCTTACAAACTAATCTGTTATAAGGTGTCGCAATGTCAACTACACCAAGGCCAACGGCAATCCCACTCGTGACAGAGGAGCTGGAACGAAACATATCAGAAGCTATTGCCACCTCAACATTTGAAGAATACAGAGACAGTGACTGTAACCTTGTCTAAATGCTATGAGAGAAGAAAAGAGAGCACTCCACTTGGGACACTGTCATGCAGCCACAAACTGTTGCAGAAAGAGAGTGGCAAGACAAGACAATAATCAGACGGTCCTGATTATTTACATTGGCCAAGCTGGCTGCTGTATGCTACTCCTACCTCGTGAAATCACAGTCAAAGTGAAGCTGCATCTCCTAAACGCAAACTAAAGTTGAGATATTTTGCCCGAGCCTGACCTGATTTTTTTTTTGTTTTGTTTTTTTGTATAGCACATTTCAGCAGCAAGGCAGTTCAAAGTGCTTCATATCATAGAAACATCCATCAAGTATACAGCAAATCATCAAAAACATCAAAATCATTAAGCAAGTACACAGCTAAGTCATCAAAATTATCAAGCAAATACACATGAAAATCATCAAAATCATCTAGCAAATATCAGTGCATCAAAATCATAAGGATCATCAAGCAAATATCATCAAGCAAATATAGTTCAATGTTCCACTTATTACTAATCAAAGGCAGCTCTAAACAGGTGGGTTTATAGCCTTGATTTAAAGGACCTCAGTGTTTCGGTTGTTTTGCAGTTTTCTGGAAGACATACACAGTTATCAAAAAAACGTAAAAAAAAAATCCCAAGGAACATAGTGCAACCTCACGCTAAAAGCTAGTAATTCAATGTCCTTACTGCAGAGTTTCTCTTTGATGGTTAAATGTCCAGAGTTACACCATCTATCGTTCACAAACACAGCCAGACCCCCTCCTTTCTTCTTATCTCTCTCCTCTGGTCTGTCAGCGTGGAGTAAGTTAAAGCCGTCCATTTTTATATGAGAGTTCAGAGTTAGCGTGGTTAGCCACGTCTCAGTTAGGCAGATGAGGCTGGCCTGCCAGTAGCTCCTCTGATAGCATGTTAGAGCCGCCAAACCTAGTTAAATAATATCATCTCCAAAACTCTTGCAGCTAGTAAATATCTTTGTTTAAACCATAAAATAAACTTTTCCCCCAAAAGATCAGACCTCTAGTCCTTTAGATTAATCATCTGATTTGATCCACTTAACCCCCTAGACTGTATTCACTGTCAGATAGGCATGGGCTGGTATGAAATTATGACGGTGTGATAACCTTAGGTAAAAATACCACGGTTTCACAGTATCACGGTATTATGATTACAGCTCTAAAATGTGTTGGAGTTTTTTGCATTTTCTTTAGCATGCTCTGATGTGAATGCATAGGCAATTTGCTTCTTAAATGTTTACTGAATTGTGGGCTGATCTTCACCCTTTGACATGACCTGTTACTGCCAGAGCCACCGTTGTTTTAAAACAACAATTAGGATTCCCCTGAATTTAACCATAACCTCTCCATAACCTCACCATAAGCTGTTTTTTGATCATAAGCGTGATACCGAAATTTGGGTTCAGGTAATCAAGTATAAACACATGTGTGTTTATACTTGATTTTTTGGCACATAACACAATTAGACAAAGTTTACATCTTTAGTTTATTCAGCATAATCAGTTAAAGTAAGTGAATCATCGAGCAATATTTTTACCAATGATTTTGATGATTTTCATATGTATTTGCTCGATAATTTTGATAATTTGGATGTTTTGATGATTTTGCTGTATACTTGATTGATGTTTTTATGATGTGAAGCACTTTGAACTGCCTTGCTGGTGAATTGCTATACAGATAAACTTGACTTGACATCTTATAGGATAACTGTTTCAACTGCTTTAGTAGCAAAGACAAATTAGGTTTTATTGCATGACAATGGTCTCTTTTTATTGAGATAATGTATCACATTGTGGATTTTTACTGTGTTAGATTTTGAGACAGTGTTTGATGTAAAGTAGATTTTATGCAAAAATCGTATGCTCACAGAAATAACAGAAATCACAAGTATGGACGCTTGTTTACAAAATGCGTGTTCAGCTAAAGAGCTCCTCAGGTAAAGCTACGGAGGCACTCGGTACTTACATCTTTCACTTAAAATTATATAATAAAAATAATAAATAATGCACATACTGCTAGATGCTAAAGGAAGCTCATTCATTTTAAAACTGCATAAACTTTACCTTGAATTTAGCAAAAAGTGATGTGTCGCCTATTTCTGCCACTGTCTGTAAGCACGGTTTGCATCTAAAGAACCCACCCTTGCCATCTAAAGAAATGCACCGCTTCCAACCAAACAACAACTAATCAGAGCCAGGAAGAAGGACTTAGCACTGTTAATCATCCTCATGATGTTCCTGCTGCTAAATGTGCTGATGGCGGAGAAACAGCTTACCATTGGAAAACCGTTTATCTGCCATCATCAGTGGTCATGCTAACTAGCCTTAGCATTCACTACAGTCTTTGCTAGCTGCAGCGCACCAGAGAGCAGGGGGGAGTGCCACACAGACGGTGATTGACAGTGCTAAGACCCTCCTCCTGGTTCTGATTGGTTGTGTCTAGATAGCACTGGGAGCACTGGGAGAAGGCAGAGGAGCTCAATTTTTTTCTCATACCATACTGTCAAGGCATAGTGACAGTTTCAACAAATATGTAAAAAAAATATATTTTTTTATAAAAGTTACAAAGCTATAAAAGCTATAAAAACTTAAAAGTTACTTCAGCTTTAATTTTTCTTCAGCATTCCTGTTGGTTTTCAGTGATTACTAAGTGCTTTTGGCTCTTTGTTATTTGGGACATTCAGATCTATTTGGAGCTTTCTCTGACCATTTTCAGGCTCTGAAACAACAGATAAACAAAACCAGGACAAGTTCTATGTAATTTATTAGCTCTATGTTAGCTGTTTGTCATGTAGTATTTCAAAAAGGCAATATGCTGCCAATAAAACGATTGCAGCAATATAGTTATACTTTATTGCTTAATAGACATGTTACAGAATCAGACTGTATTTTGCAGTGATTTGTAGTTCTTTAAGTTGAACATTTATTTCCTGTTTCGGTAAAGGGATCATAGGAACCTACGCCCATAGAGTTGCCTCTGCCAACTGTCACCACAAGATGATATCGCAACCAGTTAATTTATCACAGCCATGTTGCACTTCATTATTCAGTCACATATGAAAGTCTTCATTCGGGGACTTATTCTGGGTCACAGTGAATTTAAAACTGCGTTCTCAGTATCAGTTACTATATTTAACATAAAACAGCCTAAATTGAATTTATTTGTCTTTTATATGTAAAGAAGGGTGTGAGGATTAAGGAAGTTTTAGATTAAGAATACCACCTAAGAGATTTGTCTCCCATCATAATAGGTCACAAATAAAACAAAAGGTCTTATGAAAAACTTTACTTTAATTTTTTTAATTTCTTAAACTTTAAAATTATTTGATGTACAGCGATGTAATATGAACCTCATCCATACATTACCTTTCATCTAAAACTTGAAAAGGTTACCCCCTTGTTGTTAAAATTGAATCAAAATGAAACAAACATTTACAAATACTTTGCTGAAATGAAACTTGTGACGAGTCGGTTCTTTTGGTCATTAATTAAACTAACTGTTTAACTTTACAATATGCTACTGGCATTTAATATCATCCCAGCAAAGCTTCTTTCTCTTGTTTTCAAGTCATGATAACAGAAGGATAAACCATTCATTTAATTTTCAAAAATTGAACTAAGACCTGCCAATCAGTAACCTATGCATTTTTTTTTTTTTTTTTTTTTTTTTTTTTTTTTTTTTTTTTTTTTTTAAATTTTGTCTTAATGCAGGGCCAGATCCAGTCATCACTAATTATGGAAGGCCAGACATTCAGAAAACGTTTTCCTCTGAAGTACACTTGGATGTTCCTGTTCTTAGCTTTGTGTGTTTCATGGGTCATGTTTTACAGTGCCAACTTCACTGATCACATAACCTGTAAATTAGCAGAGGTGAGTATTTGTCATCTTTAAAACAGTAACTCCAACTGCATAAGCATCATACTTGGCTGGTAAAAGTACAGCTTTTCTCACAATCCATTGAAGGTAGCTGAGTAAAGGTCTGGCTATATAACCAACATCCATGCATGTAGTACAGTTGTTGCAATAAGTCTAAGGGATACTATAGAGCAAGAAAAAAAGACAGCAAAGGTTCACTTAGTTATACAATATCCTTAACTGATAGCTCATAATATCAGGGTTGTTGCTCTTGTTTAAGGGCCTGAAACACATACTAAAATATCACCAACCATACTTTGTATTGTTCAGCAGACAATATTTATTTTATCATATTTAAACCATAACTCATCAAATAGGCAAAGAAATTAAGGCAATAAGTAACTTAAACCAAAAAGAGGCTGCAGGTGGAATAAAGAAAAAAAAAAGCATTTTTAACCTGAATATTGAGCAGTAACTACATGATTATACTGAGGCATGTCAATAAATAGATCATCATGTAAAAGGAAATTTATTTCAGCAGTTCAGCTCAAAAAGTGAAAGGCATTATTGTTTTATACTATAAAGTGTTTTCTTCATTACTTTTGATGACTTTGGCTCAAAATTTAGTTTCTCATAAAATTATAATAAAAAATTAACTTGATTAAAAAAAAATACAAAAACTGTAATGTAATTTCCTACATGATAATGGGGAACACAGCTCACTTGACAACAATCCAGCAGTCATTGATATCCCCCACAAGGTGGCTAAGACAAAAAGAGTCAATGCTTAAGAAGCTAGCTGTTCACATAGCATATTAATGGAAAGTTACATGGACAGAAAATGTGTGTTTGAGCAGGACTTGGCACTTGCCCAAACTGCAAAAAGCACTAATACCTGATTTGTTGTATGTGCTTGATTGGCTGCCTTAACATATCACATCTGGAATCTATGGATTATTGTTAAAAGGAGGATTACAGACACCTGAGCCAACATGCACATGAGTTAAAGGAAGCAACCTGGGCTTCCTTAACACCTCAGCAGAGCCACAGACGGAACTCATCCATGCAGCGGTTCACTGATGCTGTTATTTATGCAAAATTAGCCCCAAAATAATGTAAAGGGCATGTACTGTACAGTGCATGGACAAACGTTATAAGAAGACCATATTCTTGCATGAAATTTCCATTTTTATTGGTATTATGTAATATTTCCTTTCTGTAAGAAAATTAATTTTGGGTTTTCATTGATGGAAATAAATGCTTCACACATTACTCTGAGTGTATGGAATCTATTGGGTATGACTTTCACATGACTTAAATTGGCAAATGTTTCTTCAGGGGCTTGAAATTCAGTGTTATTCACAGGCTTCTAGGAGCAACAGTTGTTAAAAGAGGGGCTTTTCACGGAGAGGTGACACTTCCTCTTGTTTACAGTTTGAGTTGTTTGTATAAGCTACAATGCGATTGTGTAAAGTGTAAACCTACAAGGTAAGAAGTCTTTCACTAGCTCTTGTCTTCTTTCACCACCTGCCTCTGGGTCATTGACAGAAAATGTCATAAAATGTTACCTGTAGTAAAGATTGCATGAGGACAATATATGACTTTAAAATGGTGGGAGTCAGGTGTCAAAACTTTCCAGAATTTGTATTTTTATATTTGAAGCATTGGTAACTTCATCTGAGTAGTGTTGCTGTAGCTTGCATTAGAATTATGACTAATTGGCATTCTAAAAGTAGTCAGCATTTTGTACTGAAACTGTTTTATATAACACTTGATTTGTTTAATCCCTGAAATTTTTTCTAGTTAAAGAAGAAAGTACCGACCACCGAAGCTCCGATACCCACCACCATAACTTTGAAACATCTCACTGAGACTCCTAAGCCTACCAGTGTTTGTTCTTTCCATTCTGTGTTACCTGAGGATGCTGTTGAGGTAGAATTGTTAAAGGAGTCCATTGCCTGGCCTGAAACACCAGCTCTACCATTGAACTTTTCTCTGAATGACACCAGTGATCCAGCTCACAGCACCTTTACCATTCTTCCAAGGAATGGCGGTGGACGTTGGCACGTAGGGGATCAACTGGAGGTTTTGATAAACATTTCTGACTTCCATGGTCGCCCCAAGACCTCAGGGGGAGATGTTCTACTTGCTCGGCTGCACAACCGTGCTCTTTTTGCAGGCATTGCAGGGAAAGTGTTGGATCATCAGAATGGTTCGTACACTGCTGTGTTCTCTTTACTCTGGGAAGGAAGTGCACAAGTTGAGGTAATACTGTACTGTAATACTTCTTTTGTTAAGTGTGCCAGTATTATGTCTTTTTTATTATTTTTATTTTTATTTTTTAAGTATTATGTCTTAATTAAGCCCCCCTTTGTTACTGCTCTCAACTAAAGCCCCTTCTCCATTGTCAAGTCTCACTCTACCCGGTTAATGTCTGGTTCGGTTCTAGCCAAGTCAGGAGCATCTTCATTGCAGTCGGTTCCTCAGTGTTGTGTGTGTCAATATGGGCAGGAACAGGGAACAGGGAACATTAACAGGTGGTGAGTGCACAGGAGCCATGGTTGACTTTCCATTGATGTTGTTTGCAGGGACCCTTCACAATGGAGAACCTTGAGGTTGGGGTTTTGAAGGACTCAAATAAAGCCAGTTTTTAACTAATCCCCTGTGAAAGCATAAACCACACCCCTGACAAATTTTTTAAAAATTCCACCAAAGTGGGCGAAGCTGAGAGACATGGTTAAGTGTGGGGATGAGCGGATGGGGTAAGTGGGGCTGTGGTCAGGATGAAAGAAGTACTGTTGCCAGCTTATCCACTTTGTTGCTATGTTTAGCGACTTTTCAGAACCCTCTAGCGACTTTTTATCAAAAAACCAACTAGTAAGAAATTAGTGACTTTTTTGTTGTTGGAGACTTTTATGGCGACAACTCTCTGCAGCTCAGCTGCAGCCCTGCGCTCTCTTTAGCAAGCAGCGAGTGCTGTTGTGAGCCCCTTCTGCTTTGTAAGCACTGCAGTCAGTCTGACACAGTCGTCTGTCCTGTACCATACCATTACCAGTAGTCAGAACAGAGAGGAGACCCATTTCACTCCATGTCCACATTTCAAATGAATCATACATTTACAAAGCTGAGTAACATTATTGATCAATGCTTGCCACGGTCATGCTCGCTATGCCAACTCCTGACTCACCGAGGTCGTGTTTATGACTGAGATGGTTTGTGTGATGAAGTTGTACCAAGTTGTACCACTGTAATCAATAGGAAAATTCAACTGTTTAGGCACATGTTTGACGTCTGAGGCTAGCACTGAGACCATTTTGGTAAAATATCACAAAACTAAACAAATTTACAAGAAAATGTCAGAAAATAAGAAAAGAGAAACTTATACATAGATCCCTAAATAACATATTTAGACAGTTTATCAGGGAAAAAAAGTTGATTTGGGGGTTGGTTACACTTTCAAAACAAACATCCAAAAATGTTAAGGAGCTAAGACTAAATCCTGAAATGATATGATGATTGTATTCATCATGGCTGACTCAAATAAACCCAGATCTTTCATTTTGTCTTATAGAAATCCACTGCTGGCCTAAACGTAATAAAAACAATTTAGATTAGCTGATTAGTTTGGTATATGTAAAAAATCTATCTATCTTGTGGCATTCTAATTTTTTTTAAACGCGCAACCTTTGCATTTAGGTAAAACAGTCAGAAGATGTAAATCAGTATCCACACATTAACTTCATTGAAAAGAAAAACCCAAGCAAACAATTATATGCACATCACACCAAACTGTTATGTAGTTCCTGCTTTTCACACCAAACTATACAGCACCTCCAACAGAATATTGACCAGAGCTGTACCGGGTCGCTTCCTAATTGTGTGACTGTTCTTCAGAGAGATGTGCTGCTTGCAGGACATCATGGTCATTCCACTCCAAAAGTTGATGCATGTGCTCCTGGCACTGTTCATACGCTCCTCCACACTGAGCAGTTGTCTGAGAGCAGACGGCATGTCCGCCAGTCCACTGAAATGGTTGAAATATTTGAAGTTTGCAAAGTTCTGCCTTAACTTATACAGTGACGTAAATCACGAGAGCCAGCTCCCCACTTTTTTCCCTTTCACTGCTCAGTTCTTACTCTCAGTGGCTCCGTCCTGCTCATGGCAGAACTTTCTTTTGATTGGCAGCATGACAGCCTTGTTTCCTTCGGAGAGTCTTCTCAAAAGCAGGGCAAATACTGTGGAAAAACTGCATGAGCCCATCCAGACTGAGGTATTAGAGGTATTTTTTTCAAATGCCAACCTGCATTGAGGACATAGCTCGGTTACTGAGTTGGGTTCTAATTCTGTTATGGTTCTGTTTGGTAGATTTGTTGGCATTGTTTTGTTCATTTGTTTTTGTGATAAATAAAAATTAAAAGTTTGATTAAAAAAGTTACACAAAAGTAAAAATGGCTGCTTTTATAATGGAACAATACATAAAATTAGGCAAATACAAGGTTTCTCATAAAAACACCAAATGCAAAAGGATTTATCAAAAACATTCACATTTTCCAAGTTAAGTTAAAATATGAGGCTACAAAAGATACTAAATTAGGAGACGTTAAGGAGCCAAAAGAGCCGGCTTTCTAAAAAGAGCCAAACTTCCCGTCACCACTGCAAAGTGTGTGCCAGCATTGTACCCATACCAAAACCCTATGTATTAAAAATGGTATGTCACTCAAATTATGTTTGTGAAGGAAACTGGAAACAGTTTGTAAATACAGTGAATGTCATATTTAAGAGTAGCATTTTCTATGCAAGTTTTCATGTCCTAGACCTCCATAGTGCTGTATAAAGACCCGGTCAATAAATTTGAATATTACTGAAAACTCCATTTATTTCAGGAACTTTATCACTAGGTGAAACACGTAATATGGATTAATTACATACATATGGATGTTTGAAAATCCTTATTTCTGTTAATCATGATGATTTTCCACTTACAGGTAATGAAAACATGACATTTTTTAAATTAGAATATTACATCAGACCAACAAAAAAAACTACTTTTGAAAACAGAAATGTGGGCTAAATGAAAAATATGTGGAATACCTGCTTAATGGTTGATATTTTCAAGAGATACATTTAATCTGACAAATCGGCCTCATCTGATCGCATATTCTATTTTACTTAATATGATTGTAATTGTTATCAATTTTCCATAATGATTTTTTCAATGATGAATCCTATGTACGTAAAATAGAGATACAGGATTTGACTTCACAGGTATTGCAGATGCTTGATCTTATTTCGTAATGTTTTCTGTGACAATTCTTGTTCTTCTTACTAAGGTAACTTTGGTCCACCCCAGCGAGGCAGTCACTGTGCTAGAAAGAATCACCCAGCAGCAGCCTGGCAGAGTTTCCTTAAAAAGCATCTTCCGCTCAGGCTCAGTCACCGAAGCTGCCGTTTGTAATGTGTGCCTTAAGGCACCCCCTGAGAAGCTGTGCAACTACACCGACCTCCGCACAGGTGAGCCCTGGTTCTGCTTCAAACCAAAGAAACTCAAATGCGAAGACAGGATCACCCACTCATTTGGAGGATTCAGTCAAAGACTAAATCCAATGGAGGACAAGCTCTTTCAGAGGTAAGGTTAACACCGGGTTTAAACTCAACTATCTTAACATTGCGTTGCATGACATGACATGCAAAAAAAAAAAAAAAAAAAAAAAAAAAAAAAAAAAAAAAAAAGACCAATTAACTGGGGGAAATTAGTAATTCCAGGGATGTTGGGATGTCAGTTTACTTCTATAAACTGATGTGTTTGACTCTTCCAGGGGTTTCCTTGCTTTAACATCATGCTTAACATCTGTTTAGATTAAAATAAATCATATTCAGTCCAAGAATCCATTGTTAGTGAACCATATATTTAGCTTTGTTTTTGGATGTCACCTACAACACAAGCTGTAATGTCCCCAACATGACAGAAAGGGAGCTGATACGACCAAGCTGTGTTTCTCACTATTAAAAAAGCATGGTTCAGTGACTTAATTTGTTAGCTATTTCTTGAAACTGAATTTAGTGTAAAAACATTGCTAGTATTTTGTGTAATTTTTGCTTAAATTAATAACCAGGACAGATTATTTTATTAGAAATACTATTTATAAAGCTGATAATGTAGCTAATGTGATCTTCTAAATGATCATAGTCAAACTTTTTCCACATGAGCCACAATCAACAAGTGAAATGTACTCGTGGATCACAACAAATCTAATATTAAAAAAGAAAATAATAAAATGATGTGATTTTTTACACTCTTAACAATGAACTGCAATATTTTAATCAAACAAAAAAATTAAAAATGGTTTTACTCATTTCATACAATAAAACAAAGAATTCCAGAAAGCAAAAAGTGTAGTCATTAAAGATAGATACTTTGTTTTTTGCCTGATATTTTCCATTGTAAGAAAATTGTAATTAGTTGATATTGATATTACTATAATTGAAAATAAAAGGGCTTAATTGATATCAAACACCTGTACTGGTGGGAAAAATTTGTATCATTCCTCAATGGCCGTTGGGGGCCGCACAAAGTCAGTCCAAGGGGAGTAAGTGGCTCCCAGGTTTCACTTTGGACACCCCTGATCTAAATGGTGAAAAGCTTGATTTTGAATGGCCTATCTTTTCCAATTATTTAAAACATTGACATACTGTCTGTGTTTCTTTTCTGTCAATTGATTTTTGATATCAGGTGTCTTAGTCCATACACAATTCCCTCAAATTTTCCCCAAATGAACTGAAATTTAATAAATGAATGAGGGTAAATAAAAAGTAATATTTCCAGCACTTAATCTAGTTAAATATTATTTTCCATGACATTGTTTAATATGTTTTCTGTGCTGTGCTATAGGGGTGTCAACATGAAAGTCTTCATTCGGGCATCAGGGCCTTCCAACATCACTGTTTTACCCAAACTAAAAGGTAAAGGTTGCTTTACAACAAGGCAGGGACTGCTTGAAAAAGAACAGGACAGAAAAAAAAGCACTTGTTAAATTTGACACATATTTCTGGTTGCTTAAACAACTTTATACGAACTGCCATTTTATAAGTTACTTTATCTGAGTACATGTTACGATAGAAGACATTCACAGAAGATGCTCACAGAAGTCTTTAGTCAGCATTAAATACATGAACTGAGATGAATGTCGATAACATCTATCTGCAAAACAGCTTGCACTGTATGTACCGAGTGATAAATGGATTTTTTTTTTCTAAATTACCAATAAACATGCATTTACTATGAGTTATAACTAGTGAAGATTAGGGGGTTTTTTCAGCTAAAATGAAGAGTCCTACTGTCACAATAATCGAATCACCAAATTTTGTTTAATTTCTTTCAGTTCTGAATGAAACAGTTCCAGTTTACACATCAGGTAAATTTGCTCTTGATGTAACTGTGTAAAAATAAAATTCAACAAAATGTCTTCAAAAATATTGTTTTTGGTTTTGTTTTGTTTTTTTCTTGCTTCATTGTTTTAACCTTCTTTCTGACTTTCTCGGGGGAGGTGTGAGGACTCCACCCACTGGTTACTATTACCAGGGTGTGTGGCGAGCACTAGATGGCACCACAGTTTACCAGATTGCTAACAACTCTGCAATCAGCCAGTGTTTGACAGGCAAGGTTGTCCACCTGTATGGAGACTCCACCATTAGGCAGTGGTTTGAATATTTAATCTCAACAGCACCAGGTAGATGCCCAGCAGAAACATCTAGTAACAGTTGAAAGAACTTCATGTTACAGTCTAATCTGTTCTCTTTCATGATTTCAGATCTAAAGAAGTTTGACCTGAAAACTTTAAAGCAGACAGGACCTTTTATGGCCTTGAATCATGCAAAGAACACCTTGGTGACGTTCCGCTGCCACGCTCCTCCCATCCGTTTTGGGAACTTGCCAATCAGCCAGATACGTTATATTGCCAACGAACTGGATGGTGTGGTTGGAGGTAACAACACGGCTGTAGTTATTGGAGTTTGGTCACACTTCAGCACTTTCCCTGTCGAGGTCTACATCCGCCGTCTGCTGAGCATAAGGAGGGCAGTGGTGCGGTTGTTGACCAGAGCTCCAGGCACACTGGTCATCATCAGGACTGCTAATCCCAAAGCGTTGACGCTGTACGAGACTCTGACCAACAGTGACTGGTTTTCAATTCAACGTGACAAGATACTCAGGACAATATTTAAAGGGGTGAATGTCCAACTGGTGGATGCTTGGGAGATGACCTTGGCCCACCACCTGCCACATAACCTTCACCCACAGCTTCCCATAATAAGTAATATGCTAAATGTCGTTCTGTCCCACATATGTCCCCCTGCTGGGAACTTTACAAAAGCAACAAGGACGTAGCATAGAGCTGGGTAATAGGGCAACCACTGGTGATTGGTAACACTTGATCTGTAGTATATTAGAAATAGAAATGGTATGAAATTGGTATGAAATGGTATGAAATTAGAAATGGTATGAATGGTAAAAATGTCAATGTCTTGTCAAGAGGATCCCAGATCACTTCATATTCAGTCATCTACCCATTCACACACACGCAGATGGTGGTAAGACACGTTGTAGCCACTCCTGCCCCTGGGGCAGTGTGCCATGCACCAGCGCCACTGGGCCCTCTGACCACCAACAGGCAAGGTCGTGAAGTGTCTTGCCCAAGGGCACAACGACTGGGACAGACAGAGGAGGGGTTCAAACCAGTAATCCACCAGTTACAGGATGAGCACCTACCATTTGAGCCACCAATTAAGTGGATTTAATGCAAGCATGATTTTTCACTGAAGAAGATGAGTGCAATAAATGACCTTTTAACTCAAAGTAAAAAAGAAGAAGGGTTTAAAGTATATTGAAACTGAAATGTAAAGAAAAACAGATTTTTTAAAAAATACATTGTTTAATTATTCTAGAGATTTATGTCTCATTTCCTCTCAGAAACAAGATTCTTGTTGGTGGCCAACTCGTGGTGTTTTCCAGCAGTAGGGCAAAAAAATAAAGACTAAAACACTGAAAACAGCTACATGCTTTCTGAAAAATGAAGTATATTTGTATAATCTTTTCAACTGAAACATTAGAAGATGACTGTCAAACATTGACAAAAATCTGGAACTGTCTTGGAGCTGGAAACCTGCGTGGAAATTCTAGATTTAGGAACTTACAGACACAGTTAACACATTGTGTTTTAATATTACATTCACTTGCTTTTCCTTCCAAGAGTAAAGAGAATAATTGAAGGAACAATTGTGATTATCCAGCACTTGCCATTCTGAGATTTACTAATCGAATACACACTCATTAAGAGAAATGACATGATGTATTCAGTCCACGCTGAGCATCAGTGCACAAGCATGTTAACAGAACCATATCATCCGTACAAACAAAGATAAGATCCTGAGAATCCTAAACCGTAGGCCCTTATGTCCGACATATGCCCTTGAAGTTGGAACTTGCTTGGAGCTTTCTTTTGGCACTAAATAAAAGGGCCATTTCATAGTTATAGTAATACATCTAGAATGTTTTTTTTGTTTGTTTTTCAAAAAACACTTTTCTTAAAAATAAAGATAAAATCTTGTGTTAATTTGCTCTCCTGAACCCAGTAGCATCTTTTCTGTTCTTGGAAGGGAAAAGAACAGTACTTGATCCTCAGTCAGCAATTAGTTAAAGGTTCATTTTAAATTAAAATGTCCAAGAGCAACTAAACTTGAAATGTGTGATGCAGTTCAGTAGTGATAGGAAGTTTGGCTCTTTTCAGAGAGAACCAAAGAAGAGACAGCTTTTTCGGCCCCTAACGGCTCTTTATATATTATCTTCTCTAGCCTCATATTTTAGCTTAACTTTGCAAATATGAATGTTAATAAATCCTTTTGCATTCAGTGTTTTCATGAGAAGCCCTATTTTTTTGCCTAATTTTATGTATTTGTTCTATCATGAAAGCAGCCTTTGTGTGATATTTTAATCAAACTTTGAATATAAACAAAACCAAACTTAGTAGCCAAACTATGTCCTCAATGCAGGTTGGCTTTCAAAAAAAATCTAAAGCTTTAGCTTGGATGTGCTGATGCAGTTTCTCTTCAGTATTTGCTCTGTTTTTGAGAAGACTCTCCGAAGAAGATAAGGTCCTCATGCCGCCAGTGAGAACTGAGCAGCAAAAGGGGAAAAAAAGGTTGGATCTCACTTGATGGGATTCGGTTCTTCCGTTTCACCACTTTTGCGCTTGACCCATCACTACTTAACAGCTACTATAACAGCTTCTGGGAATGCGTTCTACAAGGTTTAGGAGTGTGTTTATGAGAGAAATGTTGTGGAGGGCATCAGTTATTTCTGTAACTTACACAATAACCCAACCCAACCCAACCCTCATCCTTACATGCTGCTATCTAATCCAGAACAGATGCACTCAATCATCATCTCCTGAGATTAGACACTATGACAGTTATGCCCTGGTTTCACCACATTCCTTGAAGTGGGGCCCTGTGATATACCCTGGAAGATTGTTTCTCAAGACATTTCTCCCACGAAGATAATTTTGTAGCCTGTATCTTGACTGCTCTGTTTTTTTCTTTTTAATTTTGGTTAAATTGTTTAAATTAGTACAATTAAACAAAAGAATAGCAGCAACTGAGTTGATACAGTATCTCTGTTTTATCTCGAAAGGGTTTCACAATTTGACTTTCATAAAATGTTTTCAAGTTCATTTAATTTTAAATTTAACTCATATATTACACATTTTAATTACATACATAGTGATGTATCTGAAAAGTTTACTTCTGTTAATTAACAATTATGGAAAACAGATAATTAAAACCTAAAGTTTAGTTTCTCAAAAAACTACAACTTTTACATGAGACAATTAAGAACAGGAGTTTTAAAACATAATTGTTGTGTACAGTACAGTACAATGCAGTACGGTATATTTCCCTATATGTGAATATACCATACTGCACATGGCTCCTTTGCTTTAGCTATTGCATCAATGTGCTGTGGCATGGAAGCAATCAGACTGTAGTTGCTGAACTTTTTTTATTGATGTCATTCCATAATAATCACATTTCATTGATTTTATCTTAATTTAAACAGCTGCTTGGAAGTTTGTCACAAAACCTGCAAAGATAGTTTATCATCAGTTACCATGTTGCAGATGTCCCCAACGCGTCCACAGTCCACATTTCTAGAGAAGTATTTTTTCAAAGAAGTTCCAAAAATGATCAGGGGTTCCTGAAATATTTGAAAGCTGAATGGGTATAATAGCACTTTGCTCCAATCTGATGGTTGAATAACCTAAATAACAAATGAAAAACAAGCGATATCTTTGTTGTTGAGCTCATGTGTCTTTTTATTCAATAATATAGCAGCAACAAGGGTTTTTGAATCAAAAATGTTGCTTATTTTGTTGAAATATAGTTTTCAATTAAAACACAATTAATCATGATTATTTAATAACAGACCCTGTTTTGTCTAATCTTCCACATCCATGCCGTGACTTCTGTCCTACTCCTGATTGGCAGGTCAGAGTTTGTCAAAATGCATAAACTGTGGGCCAGAATCACCCTACAAAGATATGAGACTCATCACCAAATCCATCAAGTGTTTGATGGTAGTTGTGGCACAAAGTTATGAGACTTTAAGGCACTTAATCACAAGTAGCAGGTTGGTTTGGACAGGGGTTTCCCTGAATAAATGAAATCATCATTTGAAAACTCCATTATTTATTTACTCAGATAAAGTCAGATGAATGTCTTCTGTATAGTAAAAACTGTAATTCTTCATATCTGATTTTACAATCTGCTACACACTCAAGTTAAACTAAGAAAAATGTAACAGTAAAAAGCCTATAATTTAGTTGTAAAGAATGATCTCATTCAGCACATAGCTTTAGCTCTTTAGTCAACAAACAGGTTCACAGAAATTCTCATCATTCCGCACAAAGGTGCGCTGGGTTTTTAAAAAGCACAAGTGGCCTCGGTGGCAGATTACGAAGTGCTTACACCAAGCGGGATCTGAATCGCAAAATGCAACCAAATTTCATAAAAAGATGAAAGATATCAGTTTAAAACAACATTTTACAAAACACTTTCATGACAAAAGGTATGCATTGTGGTCTTTGGACAGAGCTTAAAAGCAAAGATATACCATAGCCTGTTAATGCATCTTTGTATTTTGTTCTTGAATCTGGTTTAGTGCTGATCAAGAGATTGATGACAAACTGCTTGCAGCTGATGAGGTATAAACCGTACATAGTGGATATAAAAGGTTTATACACGTTGACATTTCAGGGGTTTGTGATGAAAACAAACACACAAATAAAAACAGGACAAACCATTTCCACCTTTTGATGTGACTTACACCCATCATTATTCAACCAAAAAACAAATACGTCTGCAGCAGAAATTGTTAAAATGAAAAGTTGCAACAACCTGGTTACAAAAATGTTCATACCCATTCTGTTGAACCACCTAATGGTTCAATTTTAACATTTAGTTTCCTTGAGTTTGCACGTGCATTTACAGAGAATCTGACTAATTTGAATTGAAGTTTGATCATGCTGTTTGGATTTTCTTGACATTCTTGATTTTCCTCCATAACTGAGCAATAATATTGCTGTAGTACAGCTGTAATACGGCTGTAGTACAGCTATAATACGGCTGTAGTACGGCTGTAGTACAGCTGTAATATGGCTGTAGTACGGCTATAATACGGCTGTAGTACAGCTATAATACGTCTGTAGTACAGCTGTAATATGGCTGTAGTACGACTGTAATACGGCTATTGTACAGCGATAATATGGCTGTAGTACGGCTGTAGTATGGCTGTAATATGGCTGTAGTACAGCTATAATATGGCTGTAATACAGCTATAATACGGCTGTAGTACAGCTATAATACGGCTGTAGTACGGCTGTAATATGGCTGTAGTACAGCTATAATACGGCTGTAATACAGCTATAATACGGCTGTAGTACAGCTGTAATACAGCTATAATATTGCTGTAGTACGGCTGTAGTACAGCTGTAATATGGCTGTAGTACAACAATAATACTGCTGTAGTACAGCTGTAATATGGCTATAGTACAATTATAATACTGCTGTAGTACAGCTGTAATACTGCTGTAGTACAGCTGTAATAATGCTGCTGTAATACTGCTGTAGTACAGCTGTAATAATGCTGCTGTAATACTGCTGTAGTACAGCTGTACTACTGCTGTGGTATTATAAATTTCAAAGTCCAAGCCTCCAGCTTGGAGGGGAGGATTCTCTCTATTTTTACAGAAATGTGGTCCATGCTAGTTTGCAACCTCTACATCATGTTTATGATTAAGAAGAAAAGAAGAACTCTATGAGTCCCACAGGGGGGGGAAATTACATTCCAGTACATCCTGTCCAAGAGAACAAAAGAAACCACAAACAACATAAGACATAGATATACAGGTGCCTGAGGCCAGCCATTTTCTTTTGATGAGAAAAACAACATTAGGTAAGAGGAAGGGAAAACTCTTGTCTCACACTTTAGCCTTGACAGGACACGGTGTGAGATTGCAAAAAGGAATTAGGAAAAACAAAACAAAAAAAAAAAAAACAAACAAAAAAAAAAACAAAAAACAAAAAAAAAAGCAACATACAACATCATAAAAGAGCACAGGCCGCCCAAGTGAGCGAATCATGTACTACATATGTGCTACAGCTGTACTACAGCTATACTACAGCCGTATTATAGCTGTACTACAGCTATACTACAGCCGTATTATAGCTGTACTACAGCTGTACTACAGCTATACTACAGCTGTATTATAGCTGTAGTACAGCTGTACTACAGCCGTATTATAGCTGTACTACAGCCGTATTATAGCTGTACTACAGCTATACTACAGCCGTATTATAGCTGTACTACAGCCGTATTATAGCTGTACTACAGCCGTATTACAGGCGTATTATAGCTGTACTACAGCTATACTACAGTCGTATTATAGCTGTAGTACAGCTGTACTACAGCCGTATTACAGGCGTATTATAGCTGTACCACAGCCGTATTACAGCCATGCGTTGCATCAACATCTGATCAAATTACGCTTTGCATAGCCTGGGTGATTTGCTCCATTTAGTAGTTGCGAACACACCTAATTTGTATTCCCCTGACAACAGCTGCTGTAACAGAGTAAGTAATGCAGCCCATTTCAATAGAAATATAGCCTCTTTGCAGGGAATTGCCAACGCCGCTGCCTCTGAATATTTCCACATTTCAGGTGAGCTAAAATAAAAAGAAACTTTGCAAATATTCTGATTAACAAGTCAAACGAGTTTTTCAGGTGAAACAAAATTTGACCTAAAGGGATAAGACCCGGTTTACTCCAGTTCAGTGCTCCCCTTGAGCAAGAAAGCTAAAAATGAAGTCAAAAGAAAAAAACGTACGCACAGCTTCACAGTTGCACATGCGTGGGGCTGATTTAAAAAAAAAAAAAAAATTAAAAAAAAAATTAAAAAAAAAAAAAAAGTACGAACTGTTCAGTTTAAAGAGTGGAGGCGCGGATGACAAGACAGGACGAAGATGGAGAATAAAACAAAGGTAAACCAAAATTAAAATAATCTATTGTATTTAATAACTATCAATTTTATAGCTCTCTACTTATAAAAATTAATAAAGCCAGTTATCTCAGATTTACAAGATACTGAAAATTTCTCTAATCATTTGTGTTTGAGAGAAGATAAATTAATGGCTCTCATTTATGATATAGTATAACGACTGTCAAAACATATCATGTCCTCATCTTCTGGCTTGTGTTCTTTTTGAAATAAATCATATATTCTTTAACAAACTATAGGCAGAAAGAATCTTCCTTCGATTTTTTTTTCTTCTATCTTTAAAAAGCGTCAAACATTGTTTCCCCTGAAACTTAGACATTTAAAATGAAATGGAAAACTTTCACTAATAATCATTCGATTTATCTCAGCAAAAGATCTATATTTCCATTTTGAATTCCTTTACTCCGTTTTATTTATTTATTTATTGCACAAATACAGCCAAATTGTTCTTAAACAGCTGGGAAAACCCATGAGCCGGAATTCATTCATTCATTTTGTTCGTTTCGCATTTCGAAAAACCCTGTCATTTACCACCATTCACCATGAAACATCTGTGCATTTTCCATATTTTCATAATTGTTTTCTTGCAAAATAACTTGTTTTTGATTTTCATTTTGTTAATTAAACATTGCAGGTTTTTCTAGAACATCTCATTTGTTTTTACTGTGAAAATATCTGAGAGCTTAAACCTATTTCTGAAGGCACCTTGCCAGCTTTGTTTACATAGTCCTTTATCTGTGAGGTTGGAGATAACGCCTCAGCCAAATTAACACAGAGCGCACTGCTGGGTGCTGATGTGGCGCAGGGGTAGAGCATGCGATGTTTTCTACTATATTTTGTCTTAGTTTAGATTCTTTTTTTTATATAGTTAGTCTTTTTCATTTTGTGTAGTCTTCTTTTTTTGTCCTATTTAGCTCCCTCTGGATTTATTTCTGCATTTATTAGCCAGCTGCTGAGGTTCTTTTTCTTCCAAAGGACCAGGAAAGCTGCATAGCGTCATAAACTTATTGAAATGAAAATTGTGATGACCAGAAAACTAAAAATGTATCAATTCAACAGGATATTGGTCCAAATCAACACAACCAATACGCGAGATTCCAAATTGAGCTTCCTCCTATGTCATCATGTCCACGGAACTAAATACTATAGAAGGAACCTGTTGCATTTGTTGACCTTTCATGTGCTGAGATAAAATTGTCTTGACAAGTTATCGAGAATAAAATTCCAATAACAAGACATTAAAAAGGTTTCTATTTCAAGTTTGTCTTTTCTGCAAACATTTAATATATAATCTGCAAAAATCAAGTATGTGTTCATGAGAAAACAAGAGCATGCACAGTGCTTTTTCAGACGATCGACAAAGTTGACGTTGTAGTTTTTGCTTTTTTGCTGTATTTTTTATTTATTTATTTTTTCAAGAAATTCACATGAAATCTTTGTTTGTGACGCTGGAGGTCCTACCAAACACTCCCGTATGTTTCGAGTCCTGCAACCTGTAGAATTTGTTCATAGCCGTACCAGTCCACCAAGGGGCGCTCTTGATGGACCTAAGACTTTACAATGAGTTCAACCAGTCAGACGTATACTTCACCACCTCTATGGGCCTGTCTTGAGTCAGATCTTAGATGCAGGATTTCAGGGGGGTTTTTTTGGCAAAGCTGGGTATTGTATATATTTTGTTGGTGATTTTTATTCAGAAAATAGCCTACATTGTATCTTTTAGACTTTTATACATATCAAGTGCTGGAATAAAGAAAGTTATAGAAGACTAAGGTAACCACTTGTGCTTTTTTTTAATTTTGTCTTTTAATGCAGGGCCAGATCCAGTCATCACTGCTTTTGGGAGGCCAAAACTTAAGAAAACGTTTTCCTCTGAAGTACGGCTTGCTCTTTCTGTTCTTGACATTTTTGATTTTATGGATCATGTTTTACAGTGTGAACTTCACTGATCACATGATCTCTACATTGACAGAGGTGAGTATTTGTTTTTTTTTTTTGTTTGTTTTTTTAAATGATTAACTCCAACTACATGGACACTGTAAGCTGTTAAAAATATAGCTTTTCCCATGATAATTTGAAGGTAGTTGACGATATGATCATCATCTATGTATACATTACAGTCATTGCATTAAACCTAATAAATATTGAAGATCAATAAAGACAACAAAGGTTCATTTAGCTATAGGTTCTCCTTTACTAATAACTAATCTCTAAGATTCTGAACTTCTTTTAACTATCTGAGATACAAAAAAAAAAAAAAAAATACCAGAACTGTACCTCTGCATTTTTAAGAGTAAAGCTTAAAATGTATTGGAATATTATTGAAAAGTTTATTCATTTCAGTAACTCAGTTCACAAAGTAGAAAACATTATGTTGATTATTTCTACACAGACTGATGTTTTTTTAACCTTTTATTTTGGATGATTAAGATAAGTTTCCACTTACAGCAAAAGAAAACACAACATTTTAGATTATAATATTGTATCATAATTTTTTCAAAAAGCATTTTTAATACAGAATGTGGGCTAAATAAAGTTTAACACCTGCTTAAAGGTTGTTGTTTTCAAAAGTTACTTGACAAACAAGCCTCATCGGAATGTATACTCTAATTTTATTGAATAAGACATGTTTTGAATATGTATTTATCACATTAAACTGAAGAGCATAAAACAGGCATAGAAACGCTTACAGTAGAAAGTGACTCATGAACCAAACTTCTGAGGTGAAAGATGAAATAAGAAAAGAACTGAATGTGCTGTTAACCAACATACTTTTGCATAGTTTTATGCATATTCAGATGCATCTCAATACATAAAATACTATCAACAAGTCAATTTATTTCAATATTTCAATCCAAAAAGGGAAAACTGAAATATTTCAAGCATTCATTTTCATTTTTTACTGGATTCTGGCTTGAAGATAATGAACATATAGTTTGACTGACATAAATAAGTATGAAACGAAACAAATAAAACAAAGATTTCGGTTGAAGGATCACTGACTACAGGTTTATCAAACCATCTAATATCAACAGAACACATCAAACTTGAGAGGACAACAGTTTGAAAATGAATAAACACACCAGGAGGTGGCAGCAATAGAATATGTTCTATGAATTTAATTTTCCCCACAAAATTAAACGGGGAATTCAAAATAATTTAAGTTTAGTCACACCGGTGCGTGAATTCCTCAAAAACAAGTTTGATCTGGATAGTGCTGGCTGTAGTTTTTGTTATACTTATGTTGAAAGTTTGGAACTTTTTATTTTCATGCAAGGTTGTCAGCTGTTCTTTTTAGAAGTATTCATTTTAGCTGTAGTCCAAAAAATATCATGATTGCTATTTTCAGCAGACAACAATATAACGCTTAGACTGGATTGCATGAACAAAACTGTTCTATATTCTAAACGACTTTGTTTATCTGTTGAGACTATAATACTTAATCAACTCTCCATCCACTGGGTACAGAGATTTCTAATGCTGCCAAGTCTAACCCTGATCGGGATCTGCAGGAAATCTATTCAGCTGGTTCATCAAGGAAGATTTGCCTGGCTTAAGATGACCCATGACCCACAAAATTATCCATCCATCCATCCATCCATCCATTATCCATCACGCTTATCCATGCAGGGTCATGAGGGGTGCTGGTGCCTATCTCCAGCGGTCATCGGGCGAGAGCCGGGGTACATCCTGGACAGGTCCCACAAAATTATTTACTTTTCAAAAATAGCTCTGCACCTGGATCCTTTACAAACTCTCAACATGACAAAGCTAGGTCTTCACAAAGTTCTGTATCCAGTCAAATTGATGGAAAGTCAAGAAGAAAGAAAAATTGCAGCCAGACTTGGCACCTGCTTTAATAACCATGGTATTACTTTGTTTGTTTAGGCAGCAAACTGGCCTGACCTAAACCCCATACAGGGCCTAAGGATTATTGTTGAGGGAAGACACCAGACCCAACAAAGTTACCAGTGCTTCTGTAATACCTCAGCAGCAAGAGACTGATCCTGTTTATACACACCATATTAATATTGTAATTCATGCAAAACTTTCTGGACAGTATGTGGAAATACTTTTCAGTTGACCAAGATTTTAGTATAAAACATGAATTAATTTATAAGCCTGATGTGATACTCAAATTATCTGAGAAACTGAACTTTGGTTTTTCATTAGTGGTAAACCAGAATATTCCAACTAAGTAATCAGTATTATGTATTGAAACTGTATTTATGTGGTGTTTCCTTTAGTTAAAGAAGAAATTCCCCGCCATAATTCAGCAACGTCCAGCTGAGCCAACCAGCGTCTGCTCTTTTCATTCTGTGTTACCCGAAGACATTCCTGAGGTAGAATTTTTAAAGAACTACATCACCTGGCCTGAAACACCACCTGTACCATCTAACTTCTCTCTGAATGAGACCAGCCATTCTGCTCACAGCTCTTTCACCATTCTTCCACGTAACGGAGGGGGAAGTTGGTACGTAGGTGATCAGCTGGAGGTTTTGATAAAAATTAATGACTTCAAGGGTCGCCCCAAGAAATCTGGTGGAGACGTCCTATTTGCTCGGCTGCACAACCGTGCTCTATCTGCCGGTGTAGTGGGGAAAGTCTTTGATCATCACAACGGTTCCTACATTGCTGTATTCTATTTACCCTGGGAGGGAAGTGCACAAGTTGAGGTAAAAATAAATCCTTTGCTTTTTGTCTCCTAAGTTCTAGATATTGAGGACCAGAATGCAAAGAGTAGGCATGTAGTCTAATCTCTAGGTGAATCTAATTCTGAAACAGAAAGTAAAAATGTCTAAACAGCGTGAACTACTTTGGAAGCAATAACTCGCAAATCTGACAAAAAGTCTATCTATACATCTATCATACATATTCTTGTTCTTTTCAAAAAGGTGACCCTGGTCCATTCTAGTGAGGCGGTCACAGTCCTGGAAAGAGTCAACCTGGAAAAGCCTGATAGAATTTTTTTTCGAAGCCTCTTCCGCTTAGGCTCAGTCACCGAAAGTGTCCATTGTAATGTGTGCCTTAAGGCACCCCCGGAGCAGCTTTGCAACTTCACTGACATCCTCACAGGTGAACCCTGGTTCTGTTACAAGCCAAAGCAGCTCAAATGTGAACACAGGATCACCCATTCTTTTGGAGGTTTAAAATTTGAACTGTCGTTCACGAAAAACAAGCTCTTTCAAAGGTAAGTTTAATATGGGGTTTATTCTGACCTGTCTCACTTTGCTTTGTAATGTACCAAAAAACCTTGTGTCAAAATCTTTGGGGGCAGTGTGCTCATTGGGGAGAAGACTTTTCTTCACAAATTGTAAAAGTAAACATCTACTCTAATAAGGTGACATTTTAATCTCCCTGATTTTTCTTTTTTTGTTTGTTTAAAGTTATGTTAAAGCAAGAATCTATGCTGATTACATGTAATTATGTACCATCCAGGAGTTCATAGGGCATGAACCACACCTCATTTATTTTACTTAAATGTTTTGGTCACACATGGTCATTGGGCTTCACTTCATCACTGTCTTTTAAGACTTGCAAATATTGCCTTAAGGTCCTTCTGAGTTGGCCTTGGGGATTGCATCATGGAGGGATAAGGTTAATATGTCTTCAGAATGAATCAAATATAACTAAACTGAATTGAATGACTGCAAAGAAAAAACAGTATCAACTAAGACTGTATCACAGAATTTCAATTTTATTTAAAATGTACAGGGTTTCATACATATTTTCTGCTTTATTATAGAGGTGTCAACATGAAAGCTGCTATTCGGTCGAAAGGACCTTTCACAATCACCGTTTTACCAAAACTAAAAGGTAAAGGTACTTTATTGTCAGTCAGTTTAGAACAAGAAGCCATGAGATGCTCGACAAATGTAAAAAAAAAAAAAAAAAAAAAAAAAAAAAAAGTAACAGTTGTCAGATTTGATCCATGGCTTCCTCAGACAACTTTACATTAAATGGCATTTTATATTTACCATAACCTGATTGGATGTTATTATAAATAAATATATCATTATACTCTGTCTTTTTATATTTAACTTAACTGCACTTAATTGTAGCTAAATTCAATTTGATTTGAATGTAACCTGTTTCCTTTTTTGCAAACTGCTCTAAGACTCTTTAGTCTTTGTTGAGTGCACAAAACTGAGTTAAATTGACAGTAAACGTGTCTGTAAACTGTGTTGTACCGTATGCACGTAGTGACAAGTGCATTTTTCTTGAATGGCCCATAAAAAACTGATCAGCTATGAGAGGTAATTAATGTAGAGCAGCTGTTTTTTGTTTTTTTTTAGCTAAAGCTACTGTCATAACAATCACTAAATATCATTTCTTAATTCTTCCAGTTCTCAGTGAAACAGTTCCTGTTCACATGTCAGGTAAATTTGCTGCAGATTTAATTGCGTGTAATAATAATATTAATATCTAATATATAAACAAATTGTTAAAATAATCTTTTTTTTTGTCTTGTTTTCTTTTTGGGTCCCTTCGGACCAATTAGGAGAAGGTGTAAAGGCTAGACCTGCTGGTTATTACTACCAGGGTGTATGGCAAGCACTAGATGGCACCACAGTTCGAGAGTTTAACAACGCCACCGCACTAAGCCAGTGTTTGAAAGGGAAGGTGCTCCACCTGTATGGAGACTCCACCGTCAGGCAGTGGTTTGAATTCCTAATTGCAAACATGCCAGGTAGATCCCCAGTAGAAATGTCTGCCAACAATTTGAACTGGTTCCCACTTCTTTCTGATCTGTTCTCTGTTACACTTTCAGATCTCAAGAAATTTGACCTGAAAAGCCCCCGAAAAACGGGACCCTTTATGGCCTTGGATTATGCAAACAACATCTTAGTGACATACCGCACCCATGGCCCTCCCCTTCGTGCTCCTTTGTTGCCAGTCAGTCAGCTCCATTTTGTTGCCAACGAACTGGACAGTGTGGTTGGAGGCAACACCACCATTATAATTATTGGCGTCTGGGCACATTTCGGCACTTTTCCTGTTGAGGTCTACATTCGGCGTCTGCTGACCATAAGGAGGGCAGTGGTGCGCCTGTTGACCAGAGCTCCAGGCACACTGGTTATCATCAGGACTGGTAATCCCAAAAAGCTGACAGCACAAGAATCAATAACCAACGATAATTACTATTTTTTTCGACGTGATAAGCTACTGAGAGCAATATTTAAAGAAGTAAATGTCCGACTGCTGGATGCCTGGGAGATGACCCAGGCCCACTACCTTCCACACAACATCCATCCACCACCTCCTATAATTAAGAATATGATAGATGTTGTTTTGTCCCACATTTGTCCCCCGGTTGGGAATCTTAAAGATGCATCAAAGAAGTAGAATACTGTAGATCTGGGTAGTAGATAACTATTGGTGACAGGAAGCACTTACAGTTTAATCTCTAACACACAAAAGGAATATCATCCAACAGTTCAGTGGATGGAGTAAACCATTACGAGAATCGGAACCAGATTAAATGAATTCATTGCTATGAGTATGATGTATGGCAAAGCCTGAATACAATAAGATTTGTACATCTGTATTTTTTACTTTTTTTTGACCAAATTGAATTACCTCAACCTTCTTTTCTTATTTGGTTGTGCCTCGTGGAGTTTTTCAGGTGGTACAATAAAAGATATATAAGAAAAATAAAATAGTATTATTTAAAGATTACCTGCAGATATTGGAGAAACATTTTACAAATACAGACAGTACAAAAGACAAAACATTGTAATTAATGCGAGTCCATTAAAATTCATACATCAGTGTACTATTTCCTTATTGATTTCTTTACTGACAAACTCGAGTTCAACTCTTTCTCCGCTGATTTTGATCAGTCTGAGCCCGAGATTCAGTCTTGTTTGCATAAAATTATTGGCAACTTCAAACCTGCAGGTAACCAGTATGGTGATGTTCATCCCCAATATTTTAAAGATGTCTTCACCACTTCTTCACTTAGCACTCAGTTCAGGTTACTGTTAAAAGCCATTTGTCGTTTTGTGTGGTTCCTGTAAATTAAGATATGCTGTTTTCCAAACCCCAATTAAGAAACATAAGCCAATTTCTAAATAAACCATGATTTCTAAAATCATTGAAAATGTAGTTTGTGGTCAGTTGATGGCCTTTCTGGAAAAGGGTAACATTTTAGAGGTTTTCCAATCTGGTTTTAAAATTTTACACAGAACCAATTATTAAAAATCTGTTTACTCTCTTGCTTAACGCAGTTAAAGGCATAAAGGAAACACCAAGGGATCAGTTGAGATCATACTTGGTAAATGGAAGCTTTAGTTTTTCCTTGGGTGGCCATGGATCATCCTCTATTCCTCTATCATGTGGGAGTACCCTCCTCTACTGACCTCTACCAACCATGGCGTGCTCCTCCACTGTTACGCTGATGCTATTCAGATTTATATCTGACTAGCTAAAAGGCCTGGATGGCTCGTAACCTTTTAGAGTTCAATGAGAGTAAGACTGAAGTCATGGTTTTAATGAGCAAAGGTGAGGACCTCCCTCCACAGTTAGGTAGGTTATTTGGCCCTCTATAAGGAGTCAGCCATTAAAAATCCTGGGGTTAAATAGGACTGAGATCTTAAATTTGTTGATCAGATGGGGAAGTTATAGTCAAGCTTTTATGGATCAAGGCAGGGGGCCAAAATACAAGCCAAATCTCCCTGGAAAGCATTTTGAGATGGTAACCCCTGCATTCATGACTACTGGGCCGTATTACTGTAATGCACTTTAACCTAGGGTTAGTGGTCTCCATATTGCCCAGCAACAGAAAGTACAAAATTCAGTGGCATGTCTGTTCTGGCACATGCTAAATGAGTAGATTTTCCCCATTTTAACTTCACTGCACTGGCTTGTTGTAAATTTTAGGACTCATTTTAAAGTTCCTTTGTTGCTTAGAGGCACTCCAGTTTTGTTGTGGGACCTCCTAAAATGTGGAATGATTCACCACTACCTATCAGTTTGTTTCTTAAATCTCTTCTTAAATCTCAACTCCACATGGGAAGTTGATTTTGGTTTATTTTATGTTAGTCTTTATTACATGGCTGATCATATGGGTTTTTAAACTATTTTTGTATCTCAGTCATTTTACTTGTTTTTTTTTATATTTTGTATCTGTGAAATGCCATTTGCGATTTTAATGTTTTTACTGTAAGCATTCTGAACAGCACTTCACAATGACGACACATGACTTCACAGGTATTCACAAGCCATTTGACTTGAAAAGACCATAAACTGTCACAATGGATGGTACCTGGCATGCAACCACTGAACCATGTCTGGCGTGCAAACTATCTTTCTGCTGGCATTTGTCCGTTTGCCAATATTTACTCCTATTGTTGCTGGGACAATGAATACTTGAATACTGAATACCCTGTGTTGTTTCCTTGCTTTTGTTCTACATCCTATGATAACGGGAAGGAAGCCAACAGTGGTGATATGTAAACATGTACTGCTTTCAGGCAGGTGTGCGCAAACTTCAGTCTACTCGGTTAAAGTTAGGAATATTAATTTCCAGCCAGGGTATAGATTCGATCCATGATCCTCAATCTGATACAAAATAGAGAAAAAAGTACCATCACTACAATATTACAATACTCTAATTTTTTGAGACAATGAAATTAGTTTTTTCATTATTTTTAAGCCATAATAATCACAATTAAAAATAATAAAAATTGAAATATTTCACACTTTGTAATGAATCTATATGATATATCAGTTTCACTTTTTGAAATGAGTGACAAAAGTATTAAACTTAATATTGCAAAACTTTTTCACAATATTCTACTTTTTTAAAAATGTACCAGTATAAACAAGACAGGACTTATGGCGAGTGGGGAAGGGTGATGAATTCTCTGAAAAAAGGTTGTACACAGTCTGAGATCCATGAATGCTCTTTGGAATCTGTTGGAGTCAAAAATCACGCTTTTAGAATAAATCTTCTTGTGATCACTCTCAATAGATTGTCCACAGTCAAAGATATGTTTTCGATCACTTATTGGAAGTGCTCAAAAGATATGACAGTAAACAACTAATTGTCATTCGAGACTTCAATCTGAATTGGCTGTTGGATAAAATTAGAACATCAAAAATTAAAAGATGTTACAGCTGCATGTTGAATGACAATTGAAAAATTACAAGAATACCTAAGTCATCTCAAACGTTACTGGATGTTATATTTCCGAATAAACAATGTTTTGGAAAGCTGGACTTCAGCTCTTAATTAAATATGATGAGAACAGATCTTCAAAGTGTGGTCAGTTTATTTCTTAAGGAGAACAGGTCAGCACCCCACAAATCATACTCTGCTCTCAAGGTACACCGAGTCAGGCTGCATAGATACACACCTTCTCCTGAGCAGTAAAACATTCTTCTCTCACATATACATATGGATGTACCATGAATTCCTGTATTTTGCCTCTTGTGTTGACACAGACTTCTTCTAAAATGGGTTTCTGCACCCCAAAACATAGGTCACCAGAGGGTCAAACTTTCTGGACAAAGAGTGCAGTTGTCCCTTACGCAACTGTTTCCCTGTAAATATTCAATTTAGCATTTGCTTCCTGCCATGCAAGTAAGCAAGCCTTGGGTCATACAAAAGTGTGAAAACTTTTCAATAAGCATAAATTCATAAAATTCCATGATAACAAGATCGTGTAACAAGAATATGCAATCTTAAAACATGACATAAAGACAAACATAATAGGGAAACTAAGAAATTCATTTCACTCATGCCACACAAAAATGTAGTAAAATTTGAAAATGTATTCCATCAAATTGAATGAAAATCTATATTCTATGAATAAAACACCAAAATATTTTCAGAAGGTCATGTCTATATATAGAATGACATAAAGCTTTTATCATGTCCAGAGATTCAACACTTAAAATAATGCTAATCTTCGTTTAACATTATACAGACACAATATAATAAATTCTTGAGAAATCCCTTATTCATCAGAAAATTACCAAAATATTCTCAGAAGGTCATGTCTGTATATGGAATCTGTCCCAACAGACTCAGACATGCTGTTAGCCTTATTAACAACCTTCATAAACAGTAATGGTTTGATCTCATAAAGAACTGCGAGTTTGGATGTATGCTTTTAGGTTTCATGCAAAGAACATATCCTGAATGTTTTGGCTCTCTAGATTCCAGGGGTGAATTTTTTCAAAGGTGAAAGATTAAACCTACATTTTTGTGCATAATTCACACCCACTTTTACCAATTATTACCATATTGCTAACTTAGTTATCCCAGAGTTTCATGAAAATCCCTTAAGCCATTTTGGCAGTATAAATTTTACCTACTAACCTTTGAACCTTGGGAGGAGTTAACGAAAATAGGTTTCACATACTATGTACATTTTTTACTGATTAGCATAACTTTTTTTTTTTTTTTTTTTAAACTCAATCAAAGCATGATTCAAAGAACATGCAGGAAAAGAGAAATTGTGTGTACATCTAATTGTTGTGGAGTAAATCAATAAAACACATTTCTTGTTATAACAGTGTCACCTATTGGTCAAATTTAGCAAACTTTCCTTCATTCGTAGGGGGCACAATTCTGTATATGGTCTGTGATTTCCCCAGAGTTAACATTTCATTTCACTGAGTTCAAAGGTCAAATGTGAGATAGCATATAAGCCAAGCTCACTTCAAAATTATATTCAAGATATGTCCTCAGGGTGTGGCCTTGAACATCTGTACCAAGTTTGGTGTAAATCCATCAAGCGGTCATTCAGATATAAATATTTTGACCCTATAGCGCCCCCTAATTACTAAAACTGTATAAAACTCAACATATAGTGGCAACATCTCACCCCCTATTAAGATCTCAATGCTTGTTTTGTAATCATGAAATATGGTAGAGATAGACACAACAAAGCGTTATGCTAGAGAGCACTAAAAAGGATTGGTGTTGTGTTACTTGGACAATTAAAAAAGGACAAAAAAAATTCCATATAGTTTTACCAGCGTGGGCCATAGACATTATGGTTTCATGTCCATCCAGCTCATAATGGGGGAGGAGTAATCAAAACTGAGTTTTGCCTTTGTCGTTTTATAGCCAAAAAAATCTAGTTATTATCAAGTGGGCATGGCCAGTGTAAAAGGGATGAAGAATTGTCCAAGGTTTAAGCTGATATAAAGCGCACCCTGGGTATTGAAAAGGAGGAATACTTCTTTTCTTCCTTTGCACCTCTCTTTACTCCAGTCTTCTTTGTCCAGTGTCCTGCAGCTTTTAAATGTTTTTCTGCTCCAGCATACCCGCATCAAATAATTGGATAATTACCAGCCCTTAAGGACTGGAGGATGAGAAGACACCGAGAGAGGTAAGTAGGTCCACAGATGAGGTGACTGGCAGGAACCAGGTGCAGTTGGTAATTGTCTGTTTTTTGTTTTTTTTTCCAGGGTGAGCAGCTGTTGGAGGTGCATTGGAGAGTGGACAGGCAGCTGGTCGAATGAGTGGCTTGCAGGTAAGTTCTCTTGCTAACGACCAGTCAGCAGAGCAACAAGGAGACAAGTGAAGGTACGTCAACAGGCTTAACATGAGGCAAGAGGCAACAGAGGGGAGAGTAGAAGACCAGTCCAGCAACGAAGGATCCAGGGAGCGGAGAACTGTGGAGGGACGACAAGGCACAGGTATGAGAACTCAGGAACCCTAAAGTGGGCCTGTTTACTACACAAAGTGAGAAAACCATATGGCATCTGCCTCTTCTTCTTTTTCTTTTTGATTTTTTTTTTTATTGGCAGTTGGCAAGAAATGTGTGGTATGCATTACCACCACGCATCTTCCTCATGGACCTGCTCCTCTTTTAAGCTGCTTCTGACTGGAAGTTAATTGGGACCAGCTGGAGCAAATCCTACCCGGTGCACCCTGTGGAAGGAAGGAGGAAACACAAACACACCCACTCTCCAGCACACAACCCTACAGACCTAACATGTATGTCCCCAATCCAGTCCAAGTCCTAAACTTTGAGTCCTAAACAAGACATCCTACCAAATATGTAAGTTAATCTCATTGTAATAACTGATTTCTGGAATTTATACATTCTTAATATGAGGTGTATTTGTTAGCCTGAACAACCAGAAAGCGGGACAGAACTTTAAAATCATTTAAAAATGTGTGCTGATAATGCTTTTTACAGTAAACACTAATCAAAACAAATGAAACAGCCAATAAATTGAGAATATAATGAACAAAATGATTAATAACAGAAAAAACCAAATTGTTTTTCTAATTTAGATATCTGTTAACCAACTAGAATCACAAAACCCTGCTTTACAATAATTGAGAAATGTCATATCAATCAAGATCAAATAATTCATACAACTGTATACAAGTGAAATTTTGGATGAAGTTGATTTCATAGGATTTGATTATACCAGCTAGGATGCACTGACTGTTTGCAATTCAGGCTCAAAACACACTTTGGACTTTCACACACTCAGAAGAAATCATTCAATTTGAACAATGGAAATACTGGTTATGGGACTAGTGCCCACTTTGCAGACTGCACTAATAATCATGTAATTTAATTTAAAAATCTATCATCTTTTGAGGTTTATATCTGAATAAAAACCTGCAACACTTTGACCATCTATTCAATTTGATTTTTTAGTGATTTTATCCATCTTCTGAACTGTTGGATTATTTTGTGTTAGAGGTCAGGCTGTAAGCAAGTGTTACCAATCACCAATAGTTACCCAACTACCCAGATCTATAGTAATCTACTTCTTTCATGCTTCTTTAAAATTCACCTCTGGGGACATATGTGGGACAAAACAACATCTATCATATTCTTAATTATGGGAGGTGGTGGGTGGAGGTCGTGTGGAAGGTAGTGGGCCTGGGCCATCTCCCAGGCATCCAGCAGTCGGACATTAACCTCTTTGAATATTGCCCTGAGTATCTTATCCCGTTGCAATGCATAGTAATCGTCGGTGGTCAGTGTCTCATGGAGCGTCAGCTTTTTGGGATTACCAGTCCTGATGATAACCAGTGTTCCTGGAGCTCTGGTCAACAAGCGCACCACTGCCCTCCTTATGCTCAGCAGACGTCGGATGTAGACCTCAACAGGGTAAACACCAAAGTGTGCCCAGACGCCAAAAACTACAACAGTGTTTGTGCCTCCAACCACACTGTCCAGTTCGTTGGCAACAAAATGGAACTGACTGACTGGCAATGTAAAAGCACGAAGGGGAGGGCCGTGGCAGCGGAATGTCACTAAGATGTTGTTTGCATAATCCAAGGCCATATGGGGTCCGGTTTGTGAGGGAGTTTTCAGGTCAAACTTCTTGAGATCTGAAAGTGTAACAGAGAACAGATCAGAAAGAAGTGGGAACCAGTTCAAATTGTTGGCAGACATTTCTACTGGGGATCTACCTGGTATTTTTGCAATTAGGAATTCAAACCACTGCCTGACGGTGGAGTCTCCATACAGGTGGAGCACCTTCCCTTTCAAACACTGGCTTAGTGCGGTGGCGTTGTTAAACTGATGAACCGTGGTGCCATCGAGCGCTCGCCATTCACCCTGGTAGTAATAACCAGCAGGTCTAGCCCTCACACCTTCTCCTAGATGGTCAGAAGGAAGATTCAAAAAGGACATTCTAAAAGAAAACAAAGCCAAAAATTATTTTTTAAGATCTTAAGATCACTTAAGACTTAGAGGAGTGAATGCCAGCATTACTTTATTGAAACACCTTTGTGGATATTAAACCGTAATGCAACCAGCTGCAACTTTACCTGACATGTTAACAGGGACTGTTTCATTGAGAACTGGAAGAAAAAACAATGATATGTAGTGATTATGTGTTATGACAGCAACTTGAGCAGAACTTCAGCAAAAACCACTGCTCTACATTTTTGCAGTTCATAGCTGACCAGTACTTTACAGGTCATTTAAGAAAATGCACTTGTCGCTAGATGCATACAGTACGTGTTTTGCAGACACATTTAACTCAATTTTACATACCTAAAATAAAATCCAAACAGATTATATAAATTATAAAATGCCAACTGACAAAGTTCTCTGAGAAAGCCACACATCGAATTTAACAACTGTTTACTTTTGCTGCTGTTTGTGTAAAACAACCAATGATATATTATTTAATACATTTGTGACAATATAGTAACTTTTACCTTTTAGTTTTGGTAAAATGGTGATTTTGGAAGGTCCTGAGGACGGAATGGAGACTTTCATGTTGACACCACTATAAGAAGAGATACAAAAATGAATGAAATACTGTCAATTAAAATTTAAACAATTTTTTACAGCAAATTTTCAGATGCAGTCTTAGTTAATGTTACATTTTCTGTTAGGATTCTGGTGTGGGTATGTTTCTGTGTGTGAGCGTGTGGTCTGTTTTCGGAGAAGATCTTTGCTGGAGCTCTGCGGGCACGCTGCTGCCAGCACATCGGGCGAGAATTACCTCATCATCGGCTGGTGAATATAAGGAGCTGCAGAGCCTTCACTCTTTGTGGGATGGTTAACCTAGATGGTTTTGTCAGCCACTCTTGAGCCTTTTCTAGTGATTGGTTTTTGTGCAGGTCTTCTTGAACCTCTTCTGTCTCAAGTCTTTGTGTCATCTGTGCCCAAAGTTGCTGTTCTGGATTTTTGTCATGCTCATCTGTGGATAGAGTTTTCCTGGCTATTGTACTCTGCAGCCTGTCACTCTCAGCTTCTTACCTGCCTACCCGCTCTCCAGCTGCAGATCTTCCTTGGAAACACACTGGAACCTAACTTCTCTCCTCGGACGCCTGCCTCCTGCCCAGATCACTGTAAACTCTGCACAGTTCTCCTGTACTCAGTTCCCAAGGCCTTCATTTAACTTACCTCTCACTTCTCCAGACGAACCTGAACCCAGACCTGAGTGGAGTCATTCATCTGTTGCACACCTGCTTATTCTGTAAATAAACCTTCATTCTTTACTATCTGCCTCCTCAAGTGATTGTGCATGTGAGCTGAGAAATTGCCCCCGACAATAAGCCCAAAGAAATAACTGAAGTTTTATTTACAGATCAAGTGGAGCATTATAGTGAAAGCCTTAATGCTCCACTTTTGAAAATAAATCTGTTGGGCTTCACCTTGCACTGAGACAATAATTCTGGCTGGAAAGGACAAGTTAAACAATATGGTCGGCGAAAGGAACAACTATTTTCCTTTTTGTCATATTGGGGACATTTTGGAAGTATTTTTATATTGACTATGTTCTTCCATGTTGGTCTATTTCTCTGGTTTAGCAAAACATTAGATTGTAGGTCAAATCTGAGTTATAAACCCTTGGACTGAATATGATTTAAGGTTTTCAACAAAAAATTAAAAAAAACTAGAAAATTTAAAAGACGTTAGTTTATTGAAGCAAATATGTCTGATTTTACAGTCTGTGAAAAAAGTCAACTCCCCCAAGCTATAATGGTACACTAATTCACACACTGCCCCAGGTATTCTGATACAAGTTGTTGGAGATTATTTCATTCAATGGTAAAACAGCTGAATATGAACTCAGTATTAAACTTACCTTTGAAAGAGCTTGGCCTCCATGCCCGTTGGTTGTGGTACAAAACCTTTAAAAGCGTGGGTGATCCTGTGTTCACATTTGAGCTGCTTTGGCTTGTAGCAGAACCAGGGCTCACCTGTGTGGATGTCAGTGAAGTTGCAAAGCTGCTCCGGGGGTGCCTTAAGGCACACATTACAATCGGCAGCTTCGGTGACTGTGACTGAGCCTGAGCGAAAGAGGCTTTGAAAAACAATTCTACCAGGCCGTTCCTGGTTGACTCTTTCCAGGACTGTGACCGCCTCACTAGAATGGACCAGGGTCACCTTTTTGAAAAGAACAAGAACTCTCACAAAGTCTTGTGAAGTAAGATTTAAACATTTGCAAAATCCCAAAAAAGTCAAAGTTTTCATCTGTATAACACAGATATGATTTGTCACAGAATATTTTCTCATGGCAAATGATCTGTAATATATATATTTTTTTATTCAGGACCTGTATAGCAAGTGTCACTGCTAAATGTGACATACACATTATTGCCAAAGGAATTCACGCATCTGCCTTAAATATGCAAAGTGACATCCTATTCTTAATCCATGAGATTTAATATGATGGTTGACCTCGCTTTGCTGCTATAACCACTTCATTTATTCATGGAAGGCTTTTCACAAAGTTTAATGTTTCTTATGGGACTTTTTTTTAACCATTCTTCCATAGGGAGATTTGTGTGGTCAGACACTGATGTTGGATGTGAAGACAGGGCTTGCAGTCTCTGCTATAATTCATCTTAAAGGTGTTCTGTCAGGTAATTGCAGGCAAGTCATACTTCATCTTGGCAATCAGAGTTCCTTTCACTAGAACTACAGGGCCAAGTCTAACTCCTGGAAAACAGCCCTTCAGTAAAATCCTGTCTCCCCCTACCAGCAAATACTAAACCCAGAATCCATTGGATTGCTAGACCGAGATGCATTATTTATCATTTCAGAAAATGTGTCTTAACTGTTGTAGAGTCCACCTAATGCCTTGCATTGCACTTGGAGATGTAAGACCTGGACTCTCATTCCATGATGCTCTCTATGCAATGTCCTTGAGCTAATCTGAAGGTAACATGAAGTCTGGAAGTCTTGAGCTATTGACTGCAGGGTGTTAGTGACATGAGCACTCAATGCGCCGAAGCATCAGTTTAACCCTCTAATTTTACATGGCCTAATGGTTTGTGGCTGAGTTGCTTTTATTCCCAATCACTTCCACTTTGTTATATTACCACTATCAGTTGACTGTAGAATATTTAGTTGCAAGGAAATTTCCCAGCTGGACTTCCTCCACAGGTTGTATCCTATCATGTTACCACACTGGAAATCATTGAGTTCCTAGGAGACTCAATGTTTAACAAATGTTTGTAGAAGAAGTCTTTGCAGAGCTGATGGATGATATACTTTATCCCTTTGGTCATAAAACTGATTGAATCTGAATTCAGTCATTTGGATGGGTGGCAATATTGTGTATTTATTGTTCTAAATTGGACACTGGATGTTCTGTGGAGAAACAAAATGAGTTGGGTTTTGTGTTCATCTTGTATTATTGTGGATTATATGGTTATGCGTTAACAGGGGCCTGTTTTATTTTAGTCCTCTGGTTACTCTTGTGAGCCACATTGTCTTTGCTTCCTGATGTCCCTGTCATACCTGTTCTTGAGTCTGTTTTATGTCTCTTATTTGGTTTGGTTTCAGCTCACCCTTATTTATCCTTTTCCTGTGTTTTGTTCTGCTCTTCTTATTAGTCATTTCATTCATCAGTTCTCCCTGATCTGTCTTTAACAGCCTGCTCTTCTGTCCTTTATCTAGTAATTAGCCTCACCTGTTTTCCAATTTCATAATCAGCCTAAGAGATACTGAAGAGATGTCCATGCTCCCCAAGAATCAAGGAAAGTGTTATTTTACATAAATTGGCAAGTGAAACAGCAACGTTTGGTTTGCCCAGGACATTTCATACATCAGAAGACACTCCTGGGACAGAGAGCGACAGGAGAAATGTTGCTTGAATTAAGTTTCTGGTTTTCTGCATCAACCATCACCTTTTCAAAATTCCGACGGCATGATAGATTTTGGACACTGCATGAAAAAACAGTTGTACCCAAACATTCTGTTCAAAACATTCTGCCAGAACTGCTAAATCAAGGCATATTAATAAACTCATATAAACTTCAGATTGCCTGCCTACTCTCAGAATTCAGGTCCTCAACATCCAGAACTCATAACACAAAAAGAGTAGAGAGTAGATGAGAGTAGTGACAAAGGAGGTCTTTGCTAGGACACATTACTGGCACATTGAAGAGAAAAGGTGTCGGTCTTACCTCAACTTCTGCACTTCCCTCCCAGAGTAAAGAGAACAGAGCTGTGTAGGAACCATTGCGATGATCAAAGACTTTCCCCACCACACCTGCATGAACCGTTGGGTTGTGCAGCCGAGCAAATAGGACGTCTCCGCCAGATTTCTTGGGGCGACCATTGAAGTCATTAATTTTTATCAAAACCTCCAGCTGATCACCTACGTACCAACTTCCCCCTCCGTTACGTGGAAGAATGGTGAAAGTGCTGTGAGCAGGATGGCTGGTCTCATTCAGAGAGAAGTTAGATGGTACAGGTGGTGTTTCAGGCCAGGTGATGTAGTTCTTTAAAAATTCTAACTCAAGAGTGTCCTCAGGTAACACAGAATGGAAGGAGCAGACACTGGTTGGCTTAGGAGACTCAGTGGGATGTTTCAGAGTTATGGTGGTGGGTATCGGACCCTCGGTGGTGGGGACTTTCTTCTTTAACTAGAGAAAAGATGAGAGATTTAACAAATCAAGTGTCAAAAGACCATAGTTTCTGTACAAATTACTGATCAGTTATAATATTTTGCTGGGTCTTAATAATAACTTACTGAAATAAATTAACATTTTTATTATATTTTATTTATGGAGATGCACCTGTGTTAGCATAAAACTATGACACCAGGTGGTTGGTTGAAAACACGCAAATTCCTTCTTTATCCCATCTCTCACATCAAAGGTTTGGTTAAAGTGTCACTACCTTTCCTGTCTGCATTCCAAGCATGTTTGTTTCTGCTCGGTTTTAATGAGAAATAAATATTTTAACCTTAACAATGCAATAGTATAGTTTATGATACTTTTCATGAGTGTCAGATAGTTAAAACAGATCCAGAAGCCTACCGAAAGTTTTTGAGTTATCAGTTTAGGAAAACCTGTAAGTAAATGAGCTAGGGCAGCAGCTCATGATTATTTTACTATTTGAATATGCTATCAATAATTTTGATGATAAGGAAAAATTTGCACCGATTTTAAGTCTGCAGATTTTTTATTTAACCACGTAAGTTATATCATACAATATAGAAACCTAAAAAAAAATGCAAATAAACAAATAATTAAATTTCTTTTTAAAAGAAAAATAAACTTGGTGTTGCCTAAATGCAATAACAGCATTTCTTCAGTGTACATGTGATCATTTGTTGCGAAGGATGTACCTGCAGCTAAAAAATTACTTCTAACATCAGCATGTGAAAAGGTCTTTTCTGCTTGAACTAATATCAATCAAGAGTAGAACTTGATTGATATTAGGTTGATTGGTTTTTAGAATATCTGATTAATGACTGGATAGTAAAAGGTGCTTAATAGGAAATCCTTTTTGGGGTTGTTTTTTTTTACAGAATTTGAACAAGGTGTAGCTAAAACTATGCCACATGAGAAGTTCTGGGTTGAACAAACTTACTGACAAAGAAGGTTTGTTTATCTTAAATCCAAAATGTAAATTTCTTGTACAGTTTTGGCTTAATTACTGTTCTGACTTTGTCCTTGTTTTAGCAAATGGCGTTGTTTAGAGTCTGTACTCTCCAGTTAACGATTATTCGATTACTTAATTAATTGACAATTACTTCAATAATCGATTAATCACAATAGTCCGATTAATTGTTTTAGTCCTAAAATGAAGCCTTGTTGTCCTTTTGGACATTTACATTATTCATTAAGCTGCATAGAACAACTGCACTATATGTATGGGTGATGGTTATATGGATAGACCTTTAATTAACTACTTTCAAAGGACTGCAATAAAAGCTGTAATTTTATCAGCCTATAATGCTTCTGGAGTTGGACTTCATGTTTCAAACATGAAAAATACTCACCTCTGCTAATTTACATGTTATGTGATCAGTGAAGTTGGTACTGTTAAACATGATCCATAAAACAAAGAAAGCCAATAACAGGAAGATCCAGCCGTACTTCAGAGGAAAACGTTTTCTTAAAGGTTGGCCTCCCAGTAGGAGTGAGTACTGGAACTGACCCTGCGTTCAAAGACAAAATCAAAAAACACAAAGGTTATCAACTCTCAATTTTAAAAATATAATAAATGGGCTTTTTCTACTGCTGGATATAGGCACCGGGCGACCCTGTAAGGATAAACGGGTATTGACAATGGATGGATGAATTGTTCTTCTATTATTCATGATTAGAGAACCATAGAATGAATATTCATACTTTACCCACAAGTGGCGAAATGTTTAAGTTTTAGATTTAAAGCTGTTGTGTGAATGAGATGCACATTCCATTGCTGTACATCAAAACCCCTGAAGAAATCAAAAGTTTTATTAAAGTAGACAACAATTTTCTGAGTTCTTACCTTAGTCTTCTATGACTTTTTTTTTATCCTCGTATCACATGGAAAAGTCTAAAAGATTTAATTCAGGCTTTATTTTATGGTAAATATTGCTAAATATAGGAACTGATGTCCAGATATGCACAAAAGGCTTTGCAATGCATAATGAGACATAATGAAGATCAAGAGTGTAAATGGAAGCCTGCCCTGAAATGCTGCCTCTAAGACCTGACATCAGACAGGCTCTGCCAGCCTAAAGACAATCAAAATTCTCAGCAAGATGCTGCAATAAAATTCACATTCCTGAGCAGGAAAGAATTGTTGTGGGTCTTCAAGTTAGAGAGAGACAAACCAGATTTGTTTCCTTTCTTTCATTTCTCCAATAAGTGTCTCTTTTGAGGAGATACATTTTTGTGAAAGCTCCATTCTGTGGCTGAATGATGATACAGTTGGCACCCCTGCTGGGAATGGTTGCTTTTCTACCCTGTGATTCATTTCTGCAAACTGATCTCTTCAACTCCAAACTTAACAATGCTTACCAAGTTTAAGTATTAGTTTAAAACTGTATTCTGAAATAGCATTAATAAGATTAAAATATCAACCATGTCCTGTAAACCAGAGGTCTGCAATCTTTACAATCCAAAGAGCCATTTGCCATTTGTGTCACCAGAGTTTTTCCAGGTGTTCAAGATCAAGTTGGCTGTATCCGTCTCATCAATAAATTGAAAAAAGCAAACAATTTTAATAAGAGAAAATTTTTGAGAAGAAAATGAAATGATTTTGATAGAGTATGAGCACAACTTGATAAAGTGTTGTATGTTTCAGAATAAAAGTATAATTTGAATATTTCTACTGATGAAATTATAGACACAAGAAGCTTTCTACCTGAAGTTGGTTCAAAATATGTTATTTCTTTCAAGAACAACACAAGCCAGAAGATAAAAAAATTGATCTCAGTTGACAGTTGCTGTGTTTCCAAATCCAAGAGAAACTATATTCTAAATAAGAGCTGGTAAAATGATCTTCTCTGCACTACATAAATCACAGTTCAATGTCCCTTTAATTTTAAATAACTCGCTTTGTCTTTTTCATAAATAGCGAGAAGAGATGAATTATTTTTTGGTTTACCTTTGTGTTTGTTTTCATCGTTGTCCACCTTTCTCCTCTGCTCGTCCTCTTTTTGAACTGAACCAAACACTCCTGTTTGTTTTACTCTCCCTTGGTCCTTGTACCCAAAGAAAACTTGTGTGCTAACTTTATGTCATATGACACACCTTCTGTAATGACTGATAAGAAAAACATTTTCCCTTCTGGACCTTTAAATGAATCGCTCTTGTTTGATGTTGATTATAGGGCCATCAATCTGCTGCACTTCACATCACTGGATACACTGATGGGGATGGAGGGACAAATACTGAGGTCATGTGACTCAAAAACAAACTGATACACTTATATAAAGTCCAAAATGAAAGACCTCGTGGATGAAGACACACATTGTGTCTCTTATTTTGCATACACATGCTCATATGAGAGGATTTGGTTTTGTAAAATGTTGTTCTTTAAAATTGATTCAATATATTTATGTGGGGAAAAAAAATCAGAAATACATTTAAACAGCTTTGATAATCAGAGGCAGTTTCTGATATGGGCGACCTGGGTGGCTTCTCGTCTAAGGTGGCGTGAGATCCCCCCCACCTTCTCAGCACAGTATCTGACCTTTCTGAGTGCACACCACTGGGCAGGGCTGCAGAAGAAACAGTGTTTGTTCTGGGATGTCAGCTTAAGTGTTGGCTTGTCCATTTGTGATATCTACTGTCTGTTGAACTCCTCAGCAGCTACTCAAAGCTCATGAGTATGTTCTAACTGATTATTTTGGTCAAGTCTGGTAGAAGGCACAAGTACCACAGACTCTTGAAGCTGACAGTGGTGGTGATGCCCTACTCTTGTCTGCATAGTCAGACATGTTCCTCAGGTTGTTGTCTTTTGTTTTTTGTTTCTCTTTAGTGCTAATTGATTCAGTCCTGGTTACTGGGGGAAGTGGTATTAGCATGGTACGATGGAGAATACAACCTCGTCCTGTACCACACTCAGCTTTTACTTCATAACCAGGACTATTATTGCCCTTTTGAGAGATCACCATATGAATTCTTTTTTGGTCATAATATGATTTTGCTCTTGCATGAGCTTTTTGTCAGTGTTTTTGGAAGCAAGGTTGTATGCTTGCTTCATTTGTTGTTGCCATTTCTGAGGATAGTCTTCCTGTGTTTTACATCTACTTGTTTCACTAATGTGAGACCAAAAGTAAGTAAAAGGGTGACTAACCTGTTGATTCACTAGTTGTACAGTTATAAACATGAACAACTTGCTGAGAGTCTCTCCAGTTTCCTTCCTTTTCCTTATCTGGGGTCTGCAGCACAGAAAGCAAGGCACGATTCAAATGTTCTGCTTGGTAGGGAGTAGGTTAGATGGTAAGGTGTGGTTTTTGAATTGACTGTTCCTGTGTACTTCTCCAGATTCATCATTTTTGGTACAATTTTAAATGTTGAAAGTTAATGTTGCCTTTATGTCTATAGTGTTTAGCTCACATGATGCACTTCAAGAACTGTGTTGCTTTAGATCATCTTGTAATTTGAGCAACTTCTTGAGAAACACCACAATCTTGTGTGGGTCATACACAAGGCCACGCAGCCTGATTCTGTTTCAGATCAAAAACACGTAACTAATATGATCTTAGCTACAATTGCATAGCTGTCCTACTGAAGGTATGAATGCACAGCTCCACATTGGTCAGAATGCATCAAGTTGTGAGAAAGTCTGAGAGGGAAAAAGGCTGAGGGAAGAGGTAAAATGGATGCTGAATGTTCAGGGACTAGATTAGGGATAGGGTTATGTTCTTTTATGAAATATTTAATGCACTGAAAGCTTTGATACATCATACAGACTGTCTTATTATACTGACATTTTTCCATAAAACACCACCCCTGCATCTGTTTTTTCTGTTAATAGTTTTCTCCATCTCCTGAACTGTTGAATTATTATTAATAATAACTTACTGAAATAAATTAACATTTTGATAATATTTTATTAGTTGCTGTGTTTCCAGATGCAAGAGAAACTATATTCTAAATAAGAGCTGGTAAATGCTCTACTCTGCACTACATAAATAACAGTTCAATATCCTTTGAATTTTAAATAACTGGCTTTGTCTGTTTCATAAATAGCGAAAACAGTTGGATTATTTTTTAGTTTACCTTTGTGTTTGTCTTCATCTTCGTCCACTTTTCTCCTCTGCTCGTCGTCTCTTTGAGCTGAACCAGACACTCCCGTTTATTTAACCCTCCCCTACTTACTGTATCCAATGCAAAGCTAGAAACATCTTCCCTTCTGCACCGATATATGAATCACTCTTGTTTTTGGGAATTCTACTTGGAGATCTGTCCACTTTAATCCTAATATCCTTGGTAAAATGTCAGAAATTTCCATTCATTATCTAAGAAGCACAGTTTTTACTGAATAATGACACAAATGAATGCTTAAATGGCCTCTATACCCTGGGAGATACATACATTCCACAGGCTTTAGATAACAGGGCTATCAACTTCACATCATTGTATGCACACTGATGGGGAGGGAGGGGCAAATACTGAGGTCATACCCATATGAGATTTGGTTTTGTAAAATGCTGTTCCTTCAGAGTGATTAAATAGATATTTGTGAAAAAAAAAATCTGAATTACATGTAAACAGCTTTGATAATACAGCATTAAATGTTTTAATCTTGGGGGATCCGTAGCCCAGATAGGGGTATAAAATAGGAATCGTTACTTTCACACTTTCTTTTATTTTGAGTCTTTTAATTTATAAACGTCCAAAACTAAAATATTATTTAGGTTTTATTTTACCCGCAAATGTGGATTATTTAAATTTATTCTGCACCCTATATGTATTCATGGAATTTCAATGCATAGTTTTTTATGGTCCAAGAAAAAGAGAAGTGGCTGTAATTTTGTCACCTGATGGCTCATCAGATTCAGAGGGAACCAGTGATGAAGATAAAAAAGAAATTGTATGTAGAGGGGCAGTCAGAATGTGATAGCAACCGCTCTCTGGTGGCTCTAGTGAGGAGGAATAGGAGGGACCAAAAAAAAAAAAAAACAATAGGAACCTGTTTTGGGTGATTTGCGAAAGGATTGGAAATTGTTACATAAAAGAATAAAGAATATTCACGGGATGCGGCGGTGGTGCAGGGGTAAAGCGTGCGCAACCCCTCAAGGCAGCTGTCATGGGTTCAAGTCCCATCCTGTTGACCTTTGCCGCATGCCCCCTCCTTCACAACCCACTTTCCTGTCAGCTTACTTTCAAATAAAGGCCATGTTATGGATATATAATTTTGTAGCCTTTTCTAATCATCTCTTTGCTGCTCTAATTAAATATATCTGCCCTACCTAATTGCTTATCTGCCGCACCGTTCACTGCGACACCTTACACAACATAACCGCTGATATCACATAAAGCGCAACACATAGTCCAGGATAAAATGATACAAGAGGAGGACACCCTTCAGGAGGGTTCAGAGTGAGGCATAGATAAAAGCGGGTCTCACACTATATTCTTGGCTCCTCTCGGTTCATCCTTAAGATGGGCTGGGGGGGGGGGTCCGGTACCGAAGGTCAATGTCACTCTGCATCTGTTTGTTTGTTTACTCTGTACACTGATCATTTTGGCATTAAATATTGATTTTATACTAAACCATTTGTCATTATTTCACAAGGTAAATACTTTGCTCGTTTTAGTGGTTAGGTCTCGGAACTGGAGAGAAACGAACTCGGTGGTGCAGGAGGGGGAAAGAGGGTGAACCCCCATCAAACAGCCACTAGAGACAAAAAAAAAAAAAAAAAAAATATTCACAGAGAGGGTTTAATAATTTCTTTCTCCTTAACAGTTGGGGAAAACAGCATTTGAGCACCAGCATACTGCTACAGCAAACAGCTTCACTGCACCTAATGAGCTCTCCACTCCCCTCCATCTGTTTTTTACTCCGTCTCTCTCCTAGTCATAGAGTAGCTATTGGCTGAGCTTTTACTGTGACTAACTGTATGTGTTACACCACTCTGGGACGACTTGGAGTAGAAACAGAACTGAGTTTATTTGACATTATCTCAAAAAGAAAAGATGGAAAACTTGCAGCGCTCAACAGCATACAGGGGCGCACTGTCTCTTGTTTTTCTGTATGGCACCACTGCCACCTAATGGTGTGACACTCAAATTACACAAAACAAGAACACTGCAACTTTGACAATAAAACAGTACTTACTAACCAAGTTCTACAACCCTTCCCGGTCAACGAAAAAAAAATCTGTCCCCAACATTGACTAAAAATGAAAAAACAATGAATAAACAAACATATGTAACGTGTGACCTTGATGGCAGAAACTAAAATAAAAGGATCTTACAGTGCATTGAGATCACCTTGTTTTATCACATCATTGGACCTCAGGGGATGCAATCACATGGTACCCATTACTCAAATAAGCACAAAGCTTATATCCATGTTGAGTTATTTCCAAATAGTGCAAGTATCAATTCTGATACGTTACTATGACTTCATCATTTACTCCAGACTTCACACTTTAGACAGTGATGTTACTTCGGGTAGTTCACACCTGACACATTTAGTCTGCTTTAAACAGACCAGAGCTAGTTTCCCTGTTGGTCCGGACCTTTTATGCAGGTGTGAATACATTCAAGTGAACCCTGGTGTTAACCAAACAACCGGACTGAGATCCACTTTTTGAGGTGGTGTCGGTCTGCTTCCAAACAAACTCTGGTGCAGTTCGCTTCTGGTGTGAATAAGGACCAGCCTCGATGCAAACCAACTACAGGCAATATACGTCTTTTTCGACTTCACGAGTTGCTGGGCATTAAGGTAAAACTGAGCCCTTCAGTGTTGCTAACGCTACTGATGCAAGTACAAAATGCAGCAAGCAGGTCTTCCAAAGTTTGTTTTTTCCGGGTCTATGGTCTGTCCCGTCCCTGTCATTTCTGTCAAATTGGAGCGATGATCATCACCTATGTGGCTTTGTTTACAATTTATATTAAACAATTTTTATAGAACAATGTGAAAGCAAACTGCACCAAAAAAAAAAAAAAAAAAATCAGCTTTTGGTCCGTACCAAACAAGCAGACTTTCCTGATGTGAATACACCCTTAGACAAACAAAAAATGCCAAAAATCATTAAACCAATTGTGATCCGTCATTGCAAAAACAGGTAGAGGAACAAGTCACCAAAGCAATGGAGAAAAAAAAAATAAAACCCCTCAATTTCTGAGAAAACAGTGATTTTCATGTTTTGTTTTGCAAAATATACTAGTTGAAATCATGAAGAAACCACCTCATGATTTAAATAGCACTTTTGAAGGTTTAAAAAGGTAAACCTTGTGTTTGAATTCAGCTTGTTTACAGCGTATGTCTGAGCCGTTTCGGAGGGGTGGGGGAAACTCACAGCTGAGTACCTTACCAGGTCTTTTTTTTGGCTGTTCACATGCTTTTGTTGTTGGTTTTGGGCGTTAAGATGTACGTTTGAAAGAAACACATGGCTACTTAACATTGCCACCACAACATTTCAAGAACACAGCGACAGCTGAGAAGATCCATAGCTTTGACTATAAATGCTTCGAGAGAGGAAAAAAGAATTTGGGTCACTCTTTGGGCATTTGGGACACTTGTTCAGTCGCAAACTTTCTCCAGAGTAAAACGCGCGGTGGATTCTTCTCTTCGCCAGACACAATTTTGTTATCTTACCAACTCAAAAGTAACAAATAAGTCACCATAAGGGTTAAACCCTGTGAATAATCATACAGGCACATCGCAGGCACATAAGCTGGATAATAAGAGATTTGTGTAGCTACCCAAGGTACCTCAACCTGTCCATAGGATGGGGTCATTGTCCTGCTGTATGCTAATACAGTGGTTTCATACTGAGATTACTGAGATTACTCCCTGAACTGCTTGACCTAGTGTGTCATACGTTAATGTTTCTCTTGGGTTTCTCTCTCTCTCTGAAACCTTCTCAGCATCTTTCTGAGTACACACCACTGGGCTGAGCCGGAGAAGAAACACTGTTAGTTCTGAGATGTCAACTTCAGTGTTGGCTTGTCCATGTGTGATATCTATGTTGAACTCCTCAGCATCTGCTCTAAGCTCATGAGTATGTGCTGCCACAGCTACCTTGAAAAAGTAATCGGACTAGTGATTACCAAATAATCCACGATTGTCCTTTAAAAAGTAAGTTAATTACTTGACTGATTACTTGAAAATGTAACCTCTTGATATTTGGCATTTTAATTCCTGCATATGCACTGACATGAACTCTGTGAGGATACTCCAGTAATTTCCTGGACATATGGAAGATAAACTGGAAACAAAAGTATTGATCTTATCACGCTAGTATCAATCCGATACCAATATTCTGGAAATAAACTTTAAATGTTCACCTTGGTATAGATAGTATCGATATTTAGATTGATACGCTGATCCCTAATGTGTAGCCATGCCTGTCATCTTAGAACTACCTGCCTGTCATAATGACTGGAGAACCAAATTAAAAGAAATTTTAATAAAATTAATTAAACAAAATATATAAATAAATAACCAAACGACATCAATGCCAGGAGCTGACAGAGGACGTTGTTGAGCAAGAGACTGGCTCGTTAAAACCCGCCACTCCGCTCCATTCTCCGATTCACACTGACATTTCGCTAACGCTGTCGGCGCGCTTCCTCTCAGCTCCATGGTATCCCCATTTTGCTTGGCTCTCAACTGTTTTTTTGTTCAGGACTTCATGATGGCGGAGCAGGTTGGGAGCTGAGAGGAAAACAGAAGAGCTCTTCTTCTGGGCTTGAGAAGCAGGCGAGCGTCCAATAACACTATCCCCATGTGGCCGAGGAGAAATCATCAAAAAATAGGGCTACAGTTGGTACCACTGTTGCCTGGGGTCTTTCTGCAAGGAGTCTGCATGTTCTCCTTGCGCATGCGTGGGTTCTCTCTGGGTACTCTGGCTTCCTCCCACAGTCCAAAAACATGACTGTTAGGTTAACTGGTCTCTCTAAATTCTCCTTAGGTGTGAGTGTGTGGATGCACGGTTTGTTCTGTCTGTCTCTGTGTTGCCCTGCGATAGACTGGCAACCTGTCCAGGGTGTACCCCGCTTCTCAGCTCGATGACAGCCCGACCCTGCAAGGATAAGTGTGATGGATGGATCTGGCTTATTGAAAATGATGGATTCCCCAAGAAAAGACTGTTCCTCTCCACTGCCCTGAGAGAAGACAGCATTTGAAACTGCAGTGCCACATAGCTGCTGTGTGTGCCAATCTCAGCGGAAGCTCGGCCAGGCATTCACCCATCGGTCCTGGAACTCACTGGCCCGTCAGATGTCCTCCTGTTCATCAGAACGCCTCATGTAAGAAGTTGTGTCTTGTCAGAGAAAACTGACTCAGGATAAAACTTTTGAAATAGTTTATTTCATTGTGTTTTACTTTGTTTGTGCTGCTTAAAATGCTTGAGTGCAAACAGGCCACTGATCTTGATGTAACAAATTTGTATTGTAAAGCTGATGACTGGTAAAGAGTCACTTTACTCTTGCATAAGCTTAATTCGTTTTATCTATATTTTATCTTTATTTCCCCTGACTGAACTGCACAAAAAAGGCCATTTAGTCCTTATAAATATTCTAAATTGTGTCTCCATTATGTTAACTATTAAAGGTAAAGCTCTGCTCATGCTAAAATGCTAAAATGGGAGCGACCATTAACTCTGCCATAACAATAATTGACAGTGACTGAGAGCTGTTTCACTATTAATTCCTGATAATCATGTGGTGCAGATTTACAGAACTTAGTGTTACACAAACATCAAAGACTAATTTGTCGATAATGCCAACAAGCCAGAAAACTTGTGTCATTACTTATCATTAAATATATTTCGACTGGGAAAATTAAATAAGGTTGAAGAAAAACAGTTTAACTAAATCTTAAAATTAAATGGAATATGAAAAATATCTATCAGACCATCTATACTTAACAAGATAACATTTTCATAACTGACAAGGTATTAATGTACAATCAAGCTAGACATTATTCATAACTCATGGCAGAGTTCCAACGTGAATCTAACGGAGAATCTGTAAAGGAAGCTAAAGATTAGGGTAAGGGCAAGGAGACCTTCCATCCCCAAACAGTTTTTCATTAAATAACCAGTGGAAACAATAGGTAATTACCAACATGTCATTTTTTTTTTTTTAATAAACTGCAATCAAAAACCTTTTTTTTTTTCTTTTTTCAAAAGTCATACTGTTGTTCTATTGACTTAAGCAGATAAATATGTTAAACCTCCCACTGAGCTTCATAAAGCAGTAGGTACTCAATTTCCATCAGAACTGTATTATTATCATTATTTTCTTTTTCTTCTTTGGTAATTCAATTCATTACAATTTTGAGGCTGAAGTTTAATTAAGAGCAGGTCACCATAAATTTTTTTGCAGTAAGTAAAAAAAAATAAATAAATAAAAACTGTGCGCAAGAACAGCAGGTGCAATTATTATCATTATTATTTTATTTTTAATTTTTTTTTTTGCACAATCAATTAAGCACTCCATTTTTGTAATTTTTTAAAAGGTTTTTTTGCACTAGAGGCCTTTATTAACAGGCACCAGAAAGGAAATGGGCAGAGAGTGTGCAGGTCTCAGCCTCGGGAATCGAAGTTTTATGTCAATGTGTTGAAGAATACAGCCTCTGTATATGGAACGCTCGCTTTACCTACACACCACGCAGCATTTTTGGAATCTCTTAATATCAGCTATATGTGTCTCCACATTCACACAGATGTGTATGATGTGAGGAATGAACAACCCAAGACGACCCCCATGGGGTAACAAAACATTACAGATACTGATATCCGTCAGGTTAAAGTGAGCATGACACAAGAGAAGACGTTGATTATCTATTCGATTAAAAGCAACAACAAGAAACTATGGAAAAAACAAACACAAGACCAAGTTTATTTTTATTAATTAATTTATTTTTTTCCCAGTAGCTGTAAATTACACAACAATAAGTAACAACCTCGACATGATTACGTTTTACTGACAAATTGATTAGAAGTGCTTAGAAGACTGTTGGATCAGCCTCTCTGGCTGAAGTGTGTGCTTGTTGTGATCGTTCTGGTATTGTAAGCAAATATGAAAAAATAGAGAACTAGATTGGCTTTGCCAACTATATTGCTTCCATTTGTACCAATAAATGCAGTTGTGATTTCATTGATACAAACACATTTTCAGTTGCATGGTAAGCAAGTCCATGTCTATACTAGGATTGTGGTTGAGAGCTGTTAAATCTGTATGCAGACTACTGAGACTAATGAGGCTGGTAATGGACATTGGAAGGTAACAGTAATTATGAAATGAGCTTTTCTGCTGCAAGCACTTTGCGTGCTCTCTATAGGCTCTCCTATAGAACCCAATAGATTAATTGAAAGTATATGTTTGTCAACAATGTAATATGTATGTCCTTAATGAGTGTGTTTAAATCTGAGAACTTAAGCTTCCAAAGTAAAATCCGTGAATATATGAAATCCGGCCGACAACACTATGCTGTCAGGATCAATGGCCTCAGCTTGATATCAGATTCAAGAATGGCACCAGTATAGGATCCAATACCGATACTGGATCAGGTCTGTCCCAATTCTACTAATATTATTTGTTTTCTTCCTCCAACAACTCAAAAATTCTGTCATCAAGTGACCAAAACCTTTCAATAAAGTTAAATAACAAATTAATTGATTTAAAGAAATAAAAATTGTAAATATGTCTTGATCCAGATATACAGTAGAACCCCATAGAAGAAAACACTGGTCTAAATTCTTCCAAATCTCCACTCAATCAGCCATTGCTGAGAGTTTTATAACAGCAGAAAGTCATAATCAAAGAAACATATCAAGCAGTTGTCATTTACATGAATCCTCTACTTAAAGACAACTAGTTGGACTTGACAGGTAGTAATTTGTGGATTATGCTAACATTCTTGGATGCGTGCCAAGAACAACACAGAACAAGTTTGGTTTGTTTGCATTCCGTTCAATTAAAATGTTCTAACCACAGCAGGAAATTCAGGATTGCAACATGTATAATCTAGAAATAAAAATTTGTACTTTTTTGTCTTTTATTTAGTTTATTGCTTTGGTAAGTCATGAGTTTTTGGGCCAGTTTGTAAATTATATGTCTGCCAAACAAATTGGCTGTGGTATGACAGACTGATTAGTGCTGTTTTGTAATTGGGCGGGGTAGCAATACCTTTTGCCTGAGGATAACAGTTTAAAAGCAGTAAAAAGTGGATGTTTTTGGTTGGTTAGAATATTTTCTGCTTTGATCAGGGATCCCAAGCTGTACATGTGTTCCTAACAATGCACTATTCCTCATAACACACTCAAAATACAACTGTTTTAGACAATATATGTAACATTTTTAGAACATAATGCTGAGAAAAAAAAATACTTTTTCCTGAGGAACGCGAGTGTCAGATAAAGATGATAAATGGAGAAGAACATATCTTTGTTTTTAGTTGCTTAAATAAATCTAAATGCTCTCACTCTAATAGTTAGGCTGTGGTTGTTCTCTTTAATGAAAATAAAAATAAATCATACAGTCTAAAAAATTAAGTACTACAGCATGAAACACCAATAGTAACCAAGCTTCAAAAAGAGGCGATTATGTCAGAAAAATGCAATAATTCCATTCGATGTGTCAAACTCAGTTACATGTTAAACCAAAAGTAAATACATCTGCTCTGGATGTTATACATCTTTGTTTCTAATTATTCAGACCAAAATATGAACTTCACTTTTCTCTTTACTTCAGACAATCATAACTTATTATTTACATTTATACTTTTAAAGCTACTTTAAAAAATATATAAAAATGACTCTTTTATGCATATGTATGACTTCCGTGGTCACCCCAAGACGTCCGGTGGAGACTTTCTACTTGCTCGGCTGCACAACCCTACTCTTTATGCAGGTGTGGCGGGGCGAGTGTTTGATCATCACAATGGCTCCTACACTGCTGTATTCCTCTTACTCTGGGAAGGAAGCGCACAGGTTGAGGTAATATGAAAACACATCGCATTAAATGTGGCTGTAATCTCTTTGCCAGCAGTTACCTAAGGAATCCTCAGTTACTGCTGGTATTTGGACAAGCTTGTTTTTTCTCCACAGATGAATCAACTGAGATTAGTAAAGTTCCTAAATCCACTATTTTCAGTTTCAGTTCTTGATTTTTCTTTACAGAAAAATAACAGTGTGATTTTTGTTTTTGTATTTTTTTTTTTTAAGTCATCTCATGATATGTAACTTGAGTGGTTTTACAAATGTACTTCAACTTTTCCACTGTCTAATAATACGTTGATATCTGCATTGCATTAACATTTATTCTACAAAATTATGTACCGACGCATGTAGAAAGTTTGCAATCTTTGTTTTGTTTTTTAAATTAGAACTCCTGTTACTTACTGATAATCAAGTTTGCTCCAGAAAATTCGAAGCACTTAGGGTGCTTTCACACCAGAGCAGATCAGTCCGAAAGCTCATCTAGACTAGGGTCAGACTGAATCAAGCAAACTCTGCTCTGCCTGGAAATATGCTGGTTCACTTGCAAGTGAATCCTGGTGCAGTTTTCTTACAGCAGTAATACAAATGGACTTGTGATGTCCCTTATGTACATGGTTTATGGACATATATTGATTTCCTATGACATTACTTTTAAGTCTTTGCATTACTTCAGTTGGTGTCTGTGTAATCACATCGATATGCTGCAGTCTTTTGGAGTCATTTTTCATCATTGCTGCATTTGCCTCATGTATACAGAGCAGCTTGCTTGCTGCATCACTTACAGCTCACACTGTCCAGCTTCTTGTGACGATGACCCAAATGACCAGCTGTTGTAAATGTGTTATATTGTCCAGCTAGCTTGTTCTACTTTCAGAAGTGACACATGGCAGTGGACCAAACCAAATTAGGTTGTGAAATAGTATTTAATCGAGTTCCTCTGAGTGTCCTGGTATCAAAACTTCCTTAATGAGGGATTAGGAGTCTGACACTGCAGCTGCTGATGGGGAATAGAACCTTTGTAATTCTCCACCTGTCAACTTATTATATAAAAAAATACCATGTATGATAGAAATTAACTATAATATTCAATACAATTTTAGAGTTTTATTTCAGATACTAAAATGTTTGACAAGGATTTTGATGAAAATTATTTTTCCCCGATTTAACAGGTGACACTGGTTCACCCCAGTGAGGCAGTGACCGTGCTCAAAAAACTGACCCAAGAGCAGCCCAACAGGATATTTTTCCACAGCCTCTTCCGCTCTGGCTCGGTCACAGAAACCACCATTTGTAATGTATGCCTTAAGGCACCCCAGCAGATGTTATGCAATTACACTGACCTCCACACAGGTGAGCCATGGTTTTGCTACAAGCCAAAGAAACTGAACTGTGACACCAGAATCACCCACGCTAAAGGAGGCTTCAGGCAAAATTTAAGGCTGATAAAATGATTCCTGGTTTTTAATATTACCACAATGAAACACCTGACATTTAGTGTTACAATTCTAAGATAAATTGTAAACATGGTAAATGTGATATTAAAATCTCCAAGTTTTCTGATCTATTGAACAAGTCAGCAGTCGTCCTCATCCTGCCTGCATTGCAGTGGAAGATCAGCCTATCTTCGGCAGGATAATCAACATATAAGGAGGATTTTTGCCTGATGTGGTTGGAGCAGCGTTTACTTTTGCTAAAAGTGGTAACATGGTGGATGAATGAAGACATTCACCTATCTTCCTGGAAATCTTGACAATAGGAGCCTTAAGTATAAATATATTGTGCTCTGAAGTTCAAATGAGTTATTTTGAGTTTTTTTCGCAGCATAATAGAGAAATGTCTCTAGAGGTGTTTTGTTATAAAAATAGCTCTCATAAAATCTAAACGAATCACACAAAAGATTTTGGTTGGAATGGGATACCTGAATTTACAAAAACATATCAATTCTTAAACCAGGTAAAGTCTAATGACCAGTTGGACCTGGGCTTTCAAAGAAGCAGAATCTAAAAAATATCCCTTCACAGCTTCAATCCAGAAATCAAGAACTTTGTTTTTCTCCTTCATGTACATATGTATGCAGTCTGTGGTAAATACCTACTAATGTTTTAATAACGCTTGACATTATTGAATGTACAAAATTACATTTTATACAATGAAGGTGGTGTGCTAACTGATAGAAGAGGTTGTGCCTTATACAATAAATTTTGTAGTCACAGGACCCAGGATTCACAAACAATCCCACATTGACGTCTTCACTAATGTAAGAGCCATAATTTGCATTTGAGACATTTATAAAACCGATAAAACCCAGGATGATGTCCCAGAAAATTTAGACATTTGGTAGACCAAAGGATTGCTGCTGTCATAATTTGAATGTCTTGGCTCAAATTTCCAAACGTTAGATAAAACTGGAAGGGAAATAACTTCTTAGGTTCAAAACTGGGTTAAAAAATATAAATTTTGATTAGTGATTTGATTATCACGGATTTTATTGAAAACAAATATTTCTTTGAATGTTTTCATTTCAACTGAAAAAAGGTTGTATTCTTCTCAAATATTCAGAGAGATTAAAGTACTTTTTTAAAGACATTTTTACAGGTGTCTTAAACTGTAATGGGTTCAAAATAACATTTCAAAATCACAAGTAGCTTAGTTTTTTGGGGGGTTGGGCTCATTAGAAGTGGGATTCTGTATATTTTGGATTCTTGGTGACAAAAACAAAACTCAGTAAAATGTATCAAATAAAAAGAAATGTACAAAATAGTTAAGGTAAAACATAACTATATGCAAAAAATGCCAAACTAACGTGTATCAAGTGTATTGATTGTATTACTTTTAAATTTTAATAAAACCAGAGACCGTTTTTGTTTGACTTATGTGTCAAATTTAGCCTACATGAGGAATCTAAAAGTCAGGCTTAGCTAACCAATTTCATGCTCTCTAAATATGACTCTGCAACCACATTCAGATACCAGATTACATCCTCATGTGGAAATCTTCCCACCTTTCACTTTCTTACCACATTTAAATGATTTTTAGCGATAAGGGATTAGCTTTCAACAAAGTTTTTCTTTGGTGGATGTGCCTCTACCACAACATACATATTTTTCTTTAGAATAAATGGTTTTGTTTAATTTTTGATTCTTCTACCTTTTATCATTCAAAGCTTGTGACTTAGGAGGAGATGTGAAATCGTTCATTTTTTAAGACCTTTTCTTGCAGATACCATCTTATTGCATCTGGAATTGGGCACCTTAATTTGAGCTGAGGATCAACCAGTTTCTAATAACTGCTTGTTGGCTCCTTTGGCTCAGATTAAGTGAAATTTTCCAGAGCTTGCCACTTGACATTTTTGTCCCCAAATCTTCAGGCTCTTTAAAGAAATTTTGAATTCCGATCCTACTGCGTCCAACTTTGGCGGCATGTTGTGAGACGACTTGCGTCAATAATCCTGACTCATTCCGAGGCAGAAGGCCTTTCTGCCTTTGCCATCAGGCAGTCATGACAGTGTGAATGCCTGACTGAAAAAAAAAAGAGACAGAGATTAATGTGTTGATTTTGACTTTTTAGTTTTACGGTCTTGAAATTTTTATCAGACGATAAACAGCAAGTTTGAGTTTAAATGCAGTTTTCAGTAATTTTCCAACTCTTTGTTCTATCTTTTGTTCCTGTCTCTACCTTCTGCATTTTGACATTTTACTTCAGACCCAGTTATGATCCAACAGCATGACAAGTGAACACTTGAATGTTTTTTCAAAACATTTTGATCCAGAGCTTAACAGAATACCAGAGCACTCCTAAAAACAACAAAGACAAACTTCCACAGAAGGAAACCCAGAGAGATAATTACACACAGGTGGCACTGATTGGTGCGGGGTCAACCCTCCTTCAGTACATTTCTGGAGGACTTCCTTGTTTGGCTATGTAGGAAGGAACTTCAGCTTTCTTCTTCTCATAGAAAACAATTTACCATCTTTAGGTAAAGACACCTTTTTAAAACTAATGATCCGAACATGTTAAGACAACATCACATTAAGTCTGGAACTCAGAGAAGCATTATGACTGGATTAACTTTTCTCCAATAAGAGAGTAAAGTTAAATAAAAACTGTCATTAAGTTTGTTTTTTTCCAGCTGAAGCTGAGAAAGTAAACAAACTTTCCCCTCTATGACTTTAAATATCAGGATATAATAGTAAAGAAGTCTTGTTCTTGTCTCAGAACAATTCAAGACTACTACGAGGGAGAAAAAAACCCACCAAAAAGCACATCAACGAATGCTTTTTACTCTGTTTTTTGGAACAATTCAGTGAAACTGCATTAAGAATCTCTACACAGTCCCCCCAAAAGGTGTGATACATTCAAATGTTCATTTGTGTTGATGTTGAAGGCTTACAGCTCATGAAAACCCCAAATTCTGTTTTCCTGGGATTTGGAACATTATATGAGACCAGTTTTGAAAAGGATAAAAACAGTACAAGCTATGCTGTTTTTTTGTTTTTTCTTTAGAAAACAAAACAAAACAAAAGTTTAATCACAACTAAGCTGCAACTAAAACAACCTATAGTGGTGTACAGGTCTGCTCGAATCCCAGCTGAATCTGTTGAGGTGTGTGTCTGCAATTTACCATATGAAAAAGCTCAAATACATCTCAAAGGCAGGGTTTTTGAAATAACGGGGGAAGAAATGTTAGTTTTATGGGTATCCTCAGCTTTCCAGTAGTATTTCCTAACATTTTTTTTTTCCACTTTACATGGGTTGATAAGGAAAGGCAAAGGTTGGGTTTGTTTGTAGTGTTGTGATCTGTTTGCCAACTCGTCACGAAACATGCTGGTTATATGAAGCCTGGACTTAGGAATAAGAATCATTATGATCAGAACGCTTTGGGGTGAACTGATTAGTCCATTCATCGGTTTACCTCCTCTGAGAGACAACTTCTCTGAAATATAGGGATAGATACGAAGCATGTTTGATCAAGACTGGATTAAGCTGTTCACTGTGGAGGGAATCCATGCTGTAGTGGTGTAAGGCAGGGGTGCATTAGAGTAGCCGTGGGATAGCAGAAGTCTCAACAGACTCAATGTTGAAATAACTATCTGCTGAGGTAAGAGCCTTTGCACTGAAGTTTTAAATGATTTGATTTAAAAATGTCACTTAAGTGCATTAGAATTTTTGGATACTACTGTTTTGTTTTTTTTAACTTTTATATTTAAATATGTGCACTTTCATTGTGGTTGATGACCTAGAGGAGTCTTCTACAGTTATTTGAGAGCTTGTTTATAATACATTTGGTGCAAAACTATCTTCTGCTAATAATGATCTCTTGTTGGACTGGTATGTGCTGTAGATCACAAATGCTCCCTTTTAAACAACTGCTTTTGAAGCACTTCTACAAATGGATGCAACCAAAGAAGGGAAGTTTATGTAACATTTTGTGGTCAGAAAGCTTCTCAAACTGAGACACTAAAATCCATCTTGGTGCAATGTGATGACTGAGTCAAATTGGGGCGCAGATGATACTGTTGAAATATCTTTAAATCCTGGTTTAAAGCAGTAATTATTGAAAACACGTGATGCATGCTCTTTGTAATGCTGTGGGTTATTCTGGCTGTGGGTTTTCAGTTGAACATAATGCATTGTCATAGCTGTTAATTTTCAAAACATGGCAATATTTAGCTAAGAATTATACTGAGTGAAATTTGGTAAAATTGTAATCATATTTGGGTTTTTAGTGACATTTCTTCAGATGCCTTAAAAAATGAGGCTCTATTCAAAGCAGTAATAGAAAAGGATCCTGTGATTTGGCTGCTGGATTACTGCAAGTTACTTCACAAAGCTGCAGTCATGTAAGAAACTGTTAATCACGTGGTTTCAGAAACCCAAGGCAGATCGACAAAGGCTGGGAGGAACGTTGTTAGGAAAGATCCGAGACGAAGAAATTTAAAGACTTGACATTAGGAGAACAGCTGTTATCCACAACAATGGTTGCAGTTTCCACAGTAAGTCCCCACTCCTCCTGAGTTTGCTTCCTTTACTCCTACGCTTCTCCAAGTTTCTTTAAGCCTCAGATACATTTGAATATAGTCAAAGTCAAAGTAATTTTTTTTTCCAACCATAAATTCAAAAAATAAGACTCATCTTGACTAAACATACACAATATATTTTTATATTTAATTTTGATCAGGGCTTACAGTTGAAGGAAAAACCCAAAATTCAGATTTATTTATTTTTTTTAACTACAGGCATGAAAACGGACTCTTACCATGATGCCACCACTTCTGTACTTGAGAGCTGATATTGTTTTGATTTAAAGGCCTCCCTTGAAACATCCAGATAAAGTTCTTCTAGAGGAGACCAGAATGCTTGATACGCTATATAGCTTTGTATTTGACAATAACAGAGATGGGTGGAGTAACTAAAACTTGTACTTAAGAGTAGTGAAGTGTATTGAAGGTTCATTGGTTGTCTATAAAGATGCCTCTGCGAGATGTAGAAGTGAAGATTTTGGTACTCAGGCTTAGATGAATAGAGTTTTTATTACAAAACATGCCCATGCTTACAGTCCTGGGGGAAATCAAAGCCAATATATGGCTCTTCCCAAAGTTTCCAAATGTTTACCTAAGTTACCCAATTTCTCAGCACACCCCCCCTCCATTTTCCAGAGAGCTACAATCAGTGCGTCTATAGGTTACAGACAACACACTAATAGCTTCCCATATTTAGGATCATTATGTTTAACTGTCACTTTTCTAAATTGAACTTCCAAGCAGTGTTTTTACTGGCACATACCTACATATATGGTGGCCTGGAGCTTTTGACTGTGTGCACATTCTACATGCATACATTTGTGGGAACAAAGGCTCACAGTTCAGATTTATTATTGAGATCTTGAAATATGACCCATTTTCAGACGCAACAGTTGCATTACCTCAGAATCTTTTTTTTTTTTTAACCCAAGTAGGAGTAAAATGTTGTCCATATTTCCAAAACCAACCTTTTTTTTTTTTTTTTTCCCCGTTTTTTTTTTTTTTACAAAAAGCTTTCAAAATCAATACTTGTAGTAGTATCATGTATATATGTTAGGACTCTGCAAAGTACTTCTACATATATGTATTTTCACTTGACCTCCAGAAGTCATGGCTAAGCAGATAGTCTCGCTTTATTGTAAACGGTGTGTTTGTTGCATTTTTGGTTAAAACATGCTTGTTTTTTCTTTTTATTTGGTGAAGTAGATAGAGGTGGGTAAAGTAGCCAGAAATTGTACTTGGAAAAACATGATTTTAAAATTACTCAGTATTACTCAATTTAATGTAAGTGACTCTTCTTCTTCTCCTGAGTTTACTTTCTTTACTGCTGTGCTTGATAATACCTTGCTGCTCTTGGACAGCGTGGGCTGCAGGCCTTCCACTCCTCTTGCCCTCAAACAGTTCTGCACCTCCATGTGACAAACACCCACTCAACACAAACGATCATTTCTACACACGTGCTCACACAGACACTGACATGCCTATAATCCAGATGGTTGAAAGTCATACAAGCACAGGTTATTACATCAATGTTCCCTGCCTACTTTGATGCCGGATGCAGTCTTGATCTAATAAAGTCAGTCACGCACTTCAAATATCTTCAAATATCCTTTTTCTAGAGCAAATCTGTGGGCAAACATCATCTCTGTATGGTATGTCTGAAATGTCAAGACAGGAAAATGTGGGAGAAAAAAAAAAATCCACTACGTAAAGTAAACGTAAAGTTTGCTTTTCATTTGGAAATCAAGGTTCCAGAGTCAGGAGGACGAGTGGAGAGGCACAGAATCCATGTTGCTTGAGGGTCCATTGTGACATGTCCACACTCTGTAATGTCATCTGCTGGTGTTGGTCCTCTGTGTTTTCTGAAGTCCACAGTCAATGCAGCAGTCTACCAGGAAATGTTAGTGAGCATCATGCTTCCCTCTGCTGACAGCTGTATGGAGATGCTGATTTTTCTTTTTTCAGACGGGTGTCAAAAGCTGGTTCAATGACCGTAGATGTTACTACCAAACTGGTCTGACTTTATCTGGTATTATCAAAGAGATGATGAGACACCAGACCCAACAATGATAACTTGAAGGCCACTATCAAAGCAACTTGGGCTTCCGTTACGCCTCAGCAGAACCACAGACTGATCGCCTCCATGCCACGCTACACTGATGCAGTAACTCATGCAAAAGGAGCCTCAGCCAAGTATGGAGTGACCTTTTTTTTTTTTTTTTTTTTTTTTTTTTGAGACATTGAACTTTGGGCCTTCCTTATCTGTGATCATTGTAATTATTAAAAATTACAAGAAATTAAGACTTGAAATATTTCACTCTGTAATAAATCTAAAGAATGAGTTTGACCTTTTGGAGTTGTTTGAGAAATCTGTGGATTATAGCAGCAAAATCTGAAAAAAAAACGTAGTTCCCAAAAGAAACTTAAATATTTGCACTTACCTCACTGTGAGGCCTCACAAACTCACAGGCATCTCACTGACTCTGCCTGTGAGCTTGCTTAGTGATTGAGCAAGCATGTTTTGATTTGACAAAATTCAGTTTATAAAATCTTTGAAATGTAAAACTTCAGAATATACATTTCAAAAACTTATGGTAAATTGATGGACATTATAGACATAATCTGACTTCCTAGCTTTTGAATGGGTCAGTCACTGCCGTAATCCGAGGAGTTCAAGTATCTTTGTGTCTCCATGAGTGGTGGCAGGATGGAGCAGGAGGGTGATAAAATAATTGGGTTCTCTTTTGCAGTAATACTGGCGCTTCTCTGGTGAGGAACTAGCCCATCTGCACTTTGACCATTATCCTGATTTGGATGAAGATCATGACCAAAAACATTAGATAGTGGAGCAGCCCTTCATCTGGGAGCAGCTTGGAGTAGAGCTACTGCTCCTCTGCAGTGAAAGAAGTGGTATTTCAGGCTCTGGGTCAGGATGCCTCCTGCTTGCTTGCTTTTGAAGGTTTTCTGGGCATGTCCCATTGAGAGGGGACCTGGAAGCAAACCAAATGAAGTAGTCTGCAAAAATCACTTGGATGATACAAGCATGAAACTTCTCACAAATGTTCATAATCAGATGCCTATCAATAGCCTATATGCCACAGACTTCCTTTTTAGCTCTTTGGCACTCTTAGGCCATGTTGGTCACTTCCGGTGCGCAGGTAACAGTAGGTTAGCAATGGCATTTTACACTCGGTCACTGCAGGACTTGACTATATTGATTATTAACCATGTTTACAGAATTAGTCAGACGTCTTCGAAAGCTCCCACGTCCAAAAAGGACAAAGGATTTAAGCTGTATGTGTTCAGCCTCATAAGACTTTTTGAAGGTAAGTTAAGAAATTGTTTTTAAGTTCCCAAACTGCCTCCTATACATGTAGCACAGCTAATATAGCTAAGCTTACAAAAGTGTTATGTAAGTGTTAAGTGTTTTGTTTGTTTGTCCGATGTTATATATTTATCCCAATGTTAATCTTCGTTTCAAACGAGGAGGCAGGAGAAGTCACGGTTAAGGCTGAGTGCTTCAGGTCCACGAGGAAGAGCCGGAAGCCTCATTGAGTGTAAGGTGAAGTGACCCAACATGTTCATTTCAGGGATGGGTTCTGTGATCAATTAAAGCTAAAAACAGCCCAACTTGTGTGTGTGTGTGTGTGTGTGTGTGTGTGTTTTGTTTTAAATTATTTTTATTGTGGACAGTTTCCTTAGATTTAGCTCTAAAGATTTGTCTTTACACCCTTCACAGAGCAGATTTCTATGTTACAGTTAACACAGAAACCTGCTTGGTTTACATGCAGGTTTCTTTCCCTAAACTTTAAACCTGTTTCTTAAAATATATTCCAGATACACATGTCAACAGTTCCAGTTTTAGTATAAATGCTACACACACATAATCACAAGGAACCACTTTCCAGCTTAAACGCGAACATAACTTCAAAATAATAAGCATGTAGGGCTGCACCTAATGATCATTTTAGTCATCGATTATATTTGTCATTGAACCACTTGAGCTTAATTTATACAATATTAGAAACACATTAAAATGCCTTGTTTTTTGGGGGGTTTTTTTAACAGAAGTACGTTGTATAAAGGTGCTACCTGCCCTCTGCCAGTCATTTCCACCTGAAGGCTTGAGGATATGTACCAGGGACTTACTGCTGAAGAACCACCAATAATTACAACAATGGCTGTCACCAGTGATGTTGCCTCCATGTTTGGTCCAGTATAAGAGGGAAGTGTGCTGTCCTATCAGCTGCCAGCAAGGACAGTTCCCACACCAAGACGCCCCATCTCCCCCCACAACTTCCACTGTCCAATTACGCGCTTGGACCCTCCACCTGCGCGTATATCTGTTCGGAACATGAGCACCATCATATGACTTCCCTTGAGACATTAAGGATGGCTCACAAAATTGAGAGCACACGGGAGCAGAGTTTCTGTGCAGAGTGGCACCAATTAAGGAAGTGTTGCGTTACATCAACAAGATTTAGAGGGGTCTGACACACCAGGGGTGAAAGCTCTTCTGACAGTCTTTCCAAAAGGCTACAGAGACCCTCCAGTCAGATTGCTGACATGTGGCGGGGGGCTTGCACTGGAGCCAATAGCAGGCCTTTCAGAAATAAAATGTCCAAATGTAACAAGCTATGTGGACCGCTCTTAAGTAATGATTAAGGATGGTAGACACTCAAACACATCCATATTACTGGCAGAACCTGGGAAAATGCTTAATTCAGGGTAAACAGAAAATGACATGTTTATTGAGAGGGTTCCCCGTGACATGGAAGTGGTTCAAACTATAAAAGAAAAAGTTGATTTTTTTTTTTTTTTTTCTTTCCTCTTACCTCAATGCTTGCCTGGCCAGTTGACGTGGCTCTGTACATCTTCTGAACCAACTGAAATACAGGTTCCATAGCTGTTCATACCTGTGTCATGTTCCTGTTTGTGATTTATCGTAAAAGTTTTAATCAGCTGGCTTTTTTTCTCTTTAAAATATGATCAAATCAATTTAGAGATTTTCTGTTTGGCTGTAGTAATCTTATCCTCTGCAATCAGTTTCTGCTGTTTTCACTATAGGAATGGCGTTTTTTTTTTTGTTTTTTTTTTTAGCACACTACAGGATTAGTTTATATTTCATATCTTCTATATAAGCAAGACCACTTATTTTTTTATGAGTTCAAAGACAAGAGGCAATGTTAGTATATTGAATTATTTGATTAACTGCATGTTACTTAAAATATTCATATTACTTGGAAATGGTGCATTTTAATATCCCACTATGAAGCCTATATGCAAATACTTAATATAAACACCAAGATAAGGGAAAAATGGGTCTGTGAAATGCAGAGTATTACAAAAGTGATTCAATGTTATTCTAAGTACAAACAGTATAACAAATTGAACAGTGAATATACAAGATACTTTCCTGCAGATGCTCAGGTGTCAGGCTTCTTTGCCCAAGCTTTTACTTTCACTAGTGGGCCATTTTCATAATTTGTGAGTAGATGAGCAACAGTGTACAGTTGATTTATTATCCCAAAAACACCTAGTGGAATTTCAGAGTCGAATAACTTGTGCTCTTTGACCCTGTGAATGAGGCGCTCCACATGCACCCTGAGGCGTGCTATGGCCTGGGTCTCCCTAACTTCATCTGCAGCTCATGGCCCAGAAAGCCATCAGCAGGTCATATGATGCAAACCTGGAGGAAAAAAAAACAAAACAAACATATACCAATAAGTGTTCATATTTAACTGCATAACATAATCAAAAGCCAGTAAACCCTAGGCCTCTTTTTGAGTTATGCTTGAAAACAGTAGTGTCACAATAAGGGAAACTGCAGAAAATATTTCAGGTGTAAAGACACTGAAGTTACAGAGTAAAAGTAAACGAATTTGGTACACAGCAGAACATTTAAACAAAAATCTTTACTGCTTAGAAAATGCATGTCATCTGAATATTCTTTAGAAAGTATGCAGTTGAAATCAGCTTAACCTTACAGCAAATCACAGTACAGGGTTTGCTCATTATGTCCGAGGGCTGCAACTAACGATTATTTTTAGATTAATCTATAGAGCATTCTGACAATTAATCACAAAGAAATTGGCACATTTTGCAGATTTTTCATTTAAGCTTTTTTTTTTAATACAATATTAGAAATACATTACAATAAACAATCATAATTCATTTTTTAAATAAGAAAATAAACATTTTCTTACCTAAAATGCAACATCATTCCTTGAGTGAACGCTTGATCATTTGTAGCCAAGGATGCATCTGCTGCTAAATAAATCCTTCAAACATGTGAAAAGCTCAGCTCTTTCTGCTGGACTGAACATCAGTACAGTAGGGCTGATTTTATTTATTTAGGAATAAACGATTAATGATAGCAAAAGGTGCGTCATAGGAGAATTTTTTTTTTTTTTTTTTTTTTTTTTGTTAATTTCCTCAGGGTTTTATCTCTAAGGCCATTTTTCTGCACTTATACCTCACCATAGACAGTAATTCCATATAATTGTTTTTAGATGTTTCGCTTGGTAAAAATTCACCAAATATGTATTTAGCCATTCAAAAAACCCCACAGAGGAATAATGTAGTGAGACATTGTAAGTTATTCACGGCAGCTTCTCAGAAGCCCATTGGCCAGTTTGGGGGATTGATATATCCACTGAATCTTAAGAGCAAATCGAATTAGGAAGTGCTTACAAAAACCACGCAGCCAACATCCTTCATAAAATAATAAATATTACTAATAAAGCGAAGGAATGTAGCTTCAGTTTTCTAAACGGTATCCCGGAGACATAAATGCCGACAAAAATAACAGCGGAATCATGTCTGTGTAACGCAAGGACAATAAATTATAGGGAAAAAAAATACTTTAAATACTCTAACCATAATCATAAAACAGCAATGGTAAGGTGTTATTTATGTTTTGGACTTTTGGGGTTCAGAAAACAAGCCTTATTTTACTCTGTACTGGCTGCTTGTTCTGTGGATTTTTCATGTGAAGCGCTGACACATATACTGTTGGAAAGAGAAGACTTGGGACTTTCATTTGACTGGCTGCTTGTGTGGTTTGGGTCGTGTTGGCCCCAGGGTGGAATGAAATGATGGAATGATTTTCAACCGAAGTGCTGCTCGAAGCTGAAGTTGGCTTCCGATTCGGAAAATGGCTAAAGGGCGATTCCACCTAATTTTTCACTACCTTCAGCATCTTTAATCTACTCTAGATAAAAAAAATAAATAAAAAATAATAATAATAATAATAATAATAATAATAATAATAATAAAAAAATACAACACCTAGAAACTTCAAACCTGGACTGTGTTATTCTGCACTAAATTTAGAATATTTAAAACCAAGTGTGTGATTTGTGAAGCTTCAATAAAGGGTGATTTCAGCACTTTTTTTTCTTTTTTTTTAATATCTGGACCACATTAGAACTGGTCCAGTTCCAAAACTACAACACCCAGCAGAATAATTTGAGCAGATTAGGTTAGGTCAGGTGTGGGTTAGAAGTCTTCACAATAAAACAAGTCCGAGTTTAAAAAATTTTTTAAAAAAATGGAGAACTTCAAATTTGAAAACATTTTTATTGACCTGCTTTTCTTTGATTTTCGAGATTTGCACGTCTCCCTGCTTCTCCTCAGCTGCATCAGAAGCTCCTTTCTCTCACCGCAAAAAAAGGCATTATGAATCATTTGAATTTTTCTCTTTTTTTTTTAAATACATGATTATTTTGGATGCTCGTATTGCTTCAGTCACTGTAATTCTGATACCTGTGTTCCTCCAAAAACTTTTTCCAAATATACTAACACTTACTTTACTTTTTAATAAAGGTTATTTACAAGCCCTTCATTTAATTTTCCACGAACATGTTTTAATTATTTCAGACCCTGCTTCAACTCACCTATTTCTACCTATCTGGGTGCTGAGTGGACCTTCTAAACTAAACTGGTTTCTTTTAAAGGTTTTTGCCGAACTACTGGCCTTTTCTTCATTAATCAATTGGCAGGAAGAAAAGCTGAAATATAAGGGGATGGCATGCAGGATACTATAATTTGCACACACAAAGATACAAGTCATGGACATCAGCAGTAACACATTTCAATTTTTAGTTCATTTCAGATTTATACAGTGCCAGTTCACAACACAAGTCATATCAAGGCACTTTACAAAAAAGTAATTTAAATCGAATCATACATACATTCCAATTGATGGTAGTTCTCAAACAAGTCAGTAAAGTTCTGATTATTCACAATGGGTTCAATGAAGTTTTCCATCTCAGGAAACCAAGCAGATTGCATCCAGTCACTGACTTGCAGCATTCACTCTTTGATCATTATGGAGCAACAGTGGACAATCATTTGCATTTTGTCTTTAACTTTCCAGCAATCCCTAATAGCATGCATGCCGTGACAATGGAAAGGAAAAAACTCCCTTTTAACTAGAAGAAACCTCCTGCAGAACCAGGCTCAGTACAAGCAGCCATCTGCCACCACCAACTGTGGGTTTGAGGAGACAGAGCAGAGACACAAAACAGAAACATATGATAAAGAAAAGGGGAAAAAAAGACAACAGCAGGAGAAGGAGAATGTTAAGTTGTTGGCAGCATTATGTCAGCGGATGCCTCCTTCCAGGAAGCCACCACAGCCAAACAGGCCAGTCCAGCTCAAGCTACTATGAAGATGGGGGAGAGGGGGGGAAACAGACAAACAACAAATAATGCAAATTTGATAGGTGTGCCGCTCTGTGTTCCACATGGAATAAAAGTTCTGAAAGGGGGGGGGGAGGAGGGAGGGAGGAGAGAGAGAGAGAGAGAGAGAGAGAGAGAGAGAGAGAGAGAGAGAGAGAGAGAGGAGGGAGAGAGAGAGAGAGAGAGAGAGAGAGAGAGAGAGAGAGAGAGAGAGAGAGAGAGAGAGAGAGAGAGAGAGAGAGAGGAGGGAGAGAGGAGAGAGAGAGAGAGAGAGAGAGAGAGAGAGAGAGAGAGAGAGAGAGATAGAGAGAGAGTAGAATAGAGAGAGATAGATCTATATAGAGATAGATAGATATAGATATAGAGAGTAGATCGATATAGATATATATAGAGATATATATATAGAGAGATATATATATATATATATAGATATATATATATATAGATATATATATAAATAAATATATATATATATATATATATATATATATATATATATATATATATATATATATATAAATAGATATATATAAAAATAAAAAAATTCCCTTCTCACCCTCCACGGGTGGTCTTTCTCAACCTCTGAGCTCGGGTCCTCTACCAGAGGCCTGGGAGCTTGAGGGTTCTGCGTAGTATCTTGGCTGTGCCGAGAACTGCGCATTTCTGGACTGAGATGTCTGACGTTGTTCCTGGGATCTGTTTTAGCCACTGCTCCAGTTTGGGGGTGACTGCCCCGAGGGCCCCGATGACCACAGGCACCACTGTGGTCTTCACCTTCCAGGCCTTCTCCAGTTCCTCTCTGAGGCCCTGGTATTTCTCCAGTTTCTCGTGTTCCTTTTTCCTGATGTTGCAATCGCTTGGTATTGCTACATCCACCACAACGGCTTTCCTCTGTTGTTTATCCACCACCACGATGTCCGGTTGGTTCGCCATTACCATTTTGTCTGTCTGGATCTGGAAGTCCCACAGGATCTTAGCTCGGTCATTCTCCACCACCTTTGGGGGTGTGCCCCACTTAGATCTCGGGGCTTCCAGTCCATATCCTGCACAGATGTTTCTGTACACTATGCCCGCCACTTGGTTATGACGTTCCATGTACGCTTTCCCTGCCAGCATCTTGCACCCTGCTGTTATGTGTTGGACTGTCTCAGGGGCCTCCTTGCACAATCTACACCTTGGATCTTGTCTGGTGTGGTAGATCTGAGCCTCTATTGCTCTGGTGTTTAGGGCCTGTTCCTGTGCAGCCAGGATGAGTGCCTCTGTGCTGTCCTTGAGTCCAGCTTTTTCCAGCCATTGGTAGGATTTCCTGATATCAGCCACTTCAGTTATTTGTCGGTGGTACATCCCATGTAGGGGCTTATCCTCCCATGATGGTTCCTCCAGCACCTCATCCTCTGGTCCCCATTGTTTGAGACATTCGCTGAGCACATCGTCGGTTGAGGCTTTGACCTTGATGTATTTATGGATCTTGGATGTTTCATCCTGGACAGTGGCTCTCACACTCACTAGTCCTCTGCCTCCATCCTTACGGCTCGCGTATAGTCTCAGGATGCTGGATTTAGGGTGGAACCCTCCATGCATGGTTAGGAGTTTCCGAGTTTTAACATCCATGGTCTTTATCTCTTCCTTTGGCCATCTTATTATTCCTGCAGTGTATCTGATTACTGGCAAGGCATAGCTGTTTATCGCACGGATCTTGTTCTTGCCGTTGAGCTGGCTTCTCAGGACTTGCCTTACTCGTTGGAGGTATTTGGCCGTGGCTCCTTTCCTTGTGACCTCATCGAGGCTGCCATTTGCTTGTGGTATTCCCAGGTACTTGTAACTGTCCTCAATGTCTGCTATTGTTCCCTCTGGGAGTGAGACCCCTTCTGTGTGGATGACCTTCCCTCTCTGTGTAACCATCCGACCACACTTCTCTAGTCCGAATGACATCCCAATGTCAGTGCTGTAGATCCTGGTGGTGTGGATCAGTGAGTCGATGTCTCGTTTGCTCTTAGCATACAGCTTGATGTCATCCATGTAGAGGAGGTGACTGATGGTGGCTCCGTTCTTGAGTCGGTATCCGTAGCCAGTCTTGTTGATGACTTGGCTGAGGGGGTTCAGACCTATGCAGAACAGCAGTGGGGACAGAGCGTCTCCTTGGTATATGCCACATTTGATGGACACTTGTGCAATTGGCTTGTAGTTGGCTTCAAGGGTGGTTTTCCACATCCCCATCGAGGCTGCAATGAAGGCTCTTAGAGTCCTGTTGATGTTGTACATCTCTAAGCATTCAATGATCCAAGTGTGTGGCATTGAGTCATAGGCTTTCTTGTAATCAATCCAAGCCGTGCACAGGTTGGTGTGTCGGGTTTTGCAGTCTCGGGCGACTGTTTGGTCTACCAGGAGTTGGTGTTTGGCTCCTCTGGTATTTATGCCGATGCCCTTCTGTGCTGTACTCATGTATTTATCCATGTGCCCACTTATCTTAGCTGCTATGATGCCTGACATGAGCTTCCATGTTGTAGAGAGACAGGTTATTGGCCGATAGTTGGATGGGACCGAACCCTTTGAGGGATCCTTCTGGATCAGGATTGTGCGCCCTTCAGTTAACCATTCAGGGTGAGTCCCACTTTGTAGCAGCTGGTTCATTTGAGCTGCCAGTCGCTCATGGAGGGCAGTGAGTTTCTTTAGCCAGTAGGCATGGATCATGTCAGGACCTGGTGCTGTCCAGTTTTTCATACCTGAGACTCTTTCTTGGACATCTGCGACTGTGATAGTTACTGGGGCTTGCTCAGGGAGGTTGCTGTGATCATGTCGTAGAGAGATTAGCCACTGTGCATTGCTGTTGTGGGTCGCCTCCCTTTCCCATATGCCTTTCCAGTACTGTTGGGTCTCCAGCCTTGGTGGGTCTGCTCTGTTGTTATTACCCTGCCATTGAGAGTACACTTTAGCTGGTTGGGTGGAGAAGAGCCGGTTAATCCTCCTGGCTTCATTTTCTCTCGTGTACCTCTTTAGGCGACTGGCCAAGGCTTGGAGCCTTTGTTTGGCAGTTTCGAGCGCTTCAGGTATGGGCATCTGGCTGTACCGCTTGGGTACCGGTCTTTTGATTGCACCTCTTTGGAGCTCTGACAATTGGCTCACTTCCCTCCTTGTTACCTTGATTTTAGCCTCTAACCGTCTTTTCCATGGTGGGTATTGAATCTCATGGTTGCTCCTATAGCCGAGCATCTCAAGGATCACTGATGCTGAGTTGTACACCAGCTCATTGGTTTCCGTTATGGTGTTGGTAGGGATCGTTCTCAATGCTGCATTCACATCTTCAATGAGACTTTCTGATGGTACTTCACTCAGCCGTTGTAATTGGCATCGGGATTGCCTGGTGTTCATTCGGGCCACGATCCTACCTCTCAGGTCAGTTGCTGCCTCGTTCAGCTGTGATGGTTCGTTCATTATTGGGGCTGCATACCCAATCTGCGGGTGGGGAGTTGAAGCTAACTCCCCTCTGACCTGGCGTCCTGGCTCCCCCTTGCCGTAGCATTTGTGTTGTACCTCGTCTATCTCAAGTTGTGACAGCATTTGCCGTTTGCGGATGTTGGAACACTGAGCTACTAGTTGTTTGGCAGTTAGTGTTGAATGGGGATGTCGACGTAACCATTCCTCCCGCATTCTTTGCATGTAACCCCTCTGACTAGGGTTACTTGAGTAGTAGCATTCCAACAGATCCAAGTTTTCACCTCTCGCCCAATTCCGTCTTGTTCCAGTAACCCATTTTTCGTGAAGGTGCCCTGGTTCCCCAGCACCTGACGCAGACCTTGTTTGGCCGGGCGACGTCTGAGCCGGCATGGCGTGTATTCCTTTATCACTCATCATGAGGTAGGCAGTAGCGCGAAGGATCTTGCCTAAGGACCCACACTGGATATCTCAACCAAGCGACCCGGCCTGGATTCGAACCCCGGTCTCCCGGGTGAAGGTCGGGTGACTTACCCATTGAGCTACCCAGCCGCTATATATATATATATATATATATATATATATATATATATATATATATATATATATATATATATATATATATATATATATATATATATATATATAGAGAGAGAGAGAGAGAGAGAGAGAGAGAGAGAGAGATATAAGCGGCTGGGTAGCTCAATGGGTAAGTCACCCGACCTTCACCCGGGAGACCGGGGTTCGAATCCAGGCCGGGTCGCTTTGTTGCGATATCCAGTGTGGGTCCTTAGGCAAGATCCTTCACGCTACTGCCTACCTCATGATGAGTGACAAACGAATACACGCCATGCCGGCTCAGACGTCACCTGGTCAAACAAGGTCTGCGTCAGGTGCTGGGGAACCAGGGCACCTTCACAAAAAATGGGTTACTGGAACAACACGGAATTGGGCGAGAGGTGAAAACTTGGATCTCTTGGAATGCTACTACTCAAGTAACCCTAGTCAGTGTTCCAACATCCGCAAACGGCAAATGCTGTCACAACTTCAGATAGACGAGGTACAATACAAATGCTACGGCAAGGGGGGACCTGACCTGAGAGGTAGGATCGTGGCCCGAATGAACACCAGGCAATCCCGATGCCAATTACAACGGCTGAGTGAAGTACCATCAGAAAGTCTCATTGAAGATGTGAATGCAGCATTGACAACGATCCCTACCAACACCATAACGGAAACCAATGAGCTGGTGTACAACTCAGCATCAGTGATCCTTGAGATGCTCGGCTATAGGAGCAACCATGAGATTCAATACCCACCATGAAGTGAGCCAATTGTCAGAGCTCCAAAGAGGTGCAATCAAAAGACCAGTACCCAAGCGGTACAGCCAGATGCCCATACCTGAAGCGCTCGAAACTGCCAAACAAAGGCTCCAAGCCTTGGCCAGTCGCCTAAAGAGGTACACGAGAGAAAATGAAGCCAGGAGGATTAACCGGCTCTTCTCCACCCAACCAGCTAAAGTGTACTCTCAATGGCAGGGTAATAACAACAGAGCAGACCCACCAAGGCTGGAGACCCAACAGTACTGGAAAGGCATATGGGAAAGGGAGGCGACCCACAACAGCAATGCACAGTGGCTAATCTCTCTACGACATGATCACAGCAACCTCCCTGAGCAAGCCCCAGTAACTATCACAGTCGCAGATGTCCAAGAAAGAGTCTCAGGTATGAAAAACTGGACAGCACCAGGTCCTGACATGATCCATGCCTACTGGCTAAAGAAACTCACTGCCCTCCATGAGCGACTGGCAGCTCAAATGAACCAGCTGCTACAAAGTGGGACTCACCCTGAATGGTTAACTGAAGGGCGCACAATCCTGATCCAGAAGGATCCCTCAAAGGATCCCATCCAACTATCGGCCAATAACCTGTCTCTCTACAACATGGAAGCTCATGTCAGGCATCATAGCAGCTAAGATAGGTGGGCACATGGATAAATACATGAGAAGCACAGAAGGGCATCGGCATAAATACCAGAGGAGCCAAACACCAACTCCTGGTAGACCAAAACAGACCCGAGACTGCACCAACCTGTGCACAGCTTGGATTGATTACAAGAAAGCCTATGACTCAATGCCACACACTTGGATCATTGAATGCTTAGAGATGTACAACATCAACAGGACTCTAAGAGCCTTCATTGCAGCCTCGATGGGGATGTGGAAAACCACCCTTGAAGCCAACTACAAGCCAATTGCACAAGTGTCCATCAAATGTGGCATATACCAAGGAGACGCTCTGTCCCCACTGCTGTTCTGCATAGGTCTGAACCCCCTCAGCCAAGTCATCAACAAGACTGGCTACGGATACCGACTCAAGAACGGAGCCACCATCAGTCACCTCCTCTACATGGATGACATCAAGCTGTACGCTAAGAGCAAACGAGACATCGACTCACTGATCCACACCACCAGGATCTACAGCACTGACATCGGGATGTCATTCGGACTAGAGAAGTGTGGTCGGATGGTTACATAGAGAGGGAAGGTCATCCACACAGAAGGGGTCTCACTCCCAGAGGGAACAATAGCAGACATTGAGGACAGTTACAAGTACCTGGGAATACCACAAGCAAATGGCAGCCTCGATGAGGTCACAAGGAAAGGAGCCACGGCCAAATACCTCCAACGAGTAAGGCAAGTCCTGAGAAGCCAGCTCAATGGCAAGAACAAGATCCGTGCGATAAACAGCTATGCCTTGCCAGTAATCAGATACCCTGCAGGAATAATAAGCTGGCCAAAGGAAGAGATAAAGACCATGGATGTTAAAACTCGGAAACTACTAACCATGCATGGAGGGTTCCACCCTAAATCCAGCATCCTGAGACTATACACGAGCCATAAGGATGGAGGCAGAGGACTAGCGAGTGTGAGAGCCACTGTCCAGGATGAAACATCCAAGATCCATAAATACATCAAGGTCAAAGCCTCAACCGACGATGTGCTCAGCGAATGTCTCAAACAATGGGGACCAGAGGATGAGGTGCTGGAGGAACCATCATGGGAGGATAAGCCCCTACATGGGATGTACCACCGACAAATAACTGAAGTGGCTGATATCAGGAAATCCTACCAATGGCTGGAAAAAGCTGGACTCAAGGACAGCACAGAGGCACTCATCCTGGCTGCACAGGAACAGGCCCTAAAGGTGGTGGAGAATGACCGAGCTAAGATCCTGTGGGACTTCCAGATCCAGACAGACAAAATGGTAATGGCGAACCAACCGGACATCGTGGTGGTGGATAAACAACAGAGGAAAGCCGTTGTGGTGGATGTAGCAATACCAAATGATTGCAACATCAGGAAAAAGGAACACGAGAAACTGGAGAAATACCAGGGCCTCAGAGAGGAACTGGAGAAGGCCTGGAAGGTGAAGACCACAGTGGTGCCTGTGGTCATCGGGGCCCTCGGGGCAGTCACCCCCTAACTGGAGCAGTGGCTAAAACAGATCCCAGGAACAACGTCAGACATCTCAGTCCAGAAATGTGCAGTTCTCGGCACAGCCAAGATACTACGCAGAACCCTCAAGCTCCCAGGCCTCTGGTAGAGGACCCGAGCTCAGAGGTTGAGAAAGACCACCCGTGGAGGGTGAGAAGGGAATTTTTTTATTTTTTTATATATATATATATATAAAAGGTTTCACAAATCACAAACTTGGTTTTAAATATTCTGCCGTTACTGTAGAATAAACTATTCCATGTTTGAAGAGTCTAGTCGTTGTAGTTTTGGAGCTGGACCACTTCTAGTGTGGTTCAGATACTTTTTATTGAAGTTTCACAAATCATAAACTTGGTTTTAAATATTCTGCTATTAGTTTCGAATAATCTAGTCCAGGTTTTAAGTGTCTAGGTGTTATAGTTTTTTAGCTATAGCAGATTAAAGATGCTGAAGGTAGTAAAAAATTAGGTGGAACAGCCCTTTAGCCCTTTCTCGAATGTGCGAATTCTATGAACGCGGACTCCACGCATACTGTATGCGAACGGTTGAGGTTTCATACTCTCAACCTTATCAGCTTGGTGTCGCATACAAAATAGTTCGATCTGAACACTGTTTTCTGCGAAGCAGTTTACTATGCGACAACGAGTACGCAGTCGTAAAAACTTAACCTTGCGCAGATGTGTCCGGCGGACGTCCGCACTGACGGTGGAGTGAAGTACGCCCGAGAATGTGGGGGGCTTAAGGACGTCTACAGTTACATTAGCTGGGCTGTTATCCTCCTCCCGGCTGTCCTCTGGCGGTGGTCTTTGCCTTCTCTCCCACACCCCCAGCCGTGGGAGAGAAAGGGAGTAATTGTTCCACTCTAAAAAAGCAGGTACATCTCCCTTTTTCCCGTTTCTGACGCTGGTTCTTGAATATCCTCAGGTTTGAAATGGCGACTACATACCGACTGTGAGCTTTAATGGCTGTTTTCCCTGCGGATAGCCACAATCCATTGTTGCCTTAACTCCTCATCAACACGAAAATGGAAAACACTAAGCACTCTGTTATACTGGCTACTCAATGGACACAACGGCACACAACAAAACTCAGTTGTTGAACCAGTAGCGTGCAGATATTTTAACTTTTGTGTCTTCTTCGTGGTCTAGGTCTAGTTGCTACCGCTAAAAACAATGTTAAGCAGGGGCAACCGGAAGTGATTGACATAGCCTGAATTTGAACAGAAGTGCGTCTCCACTATTTCAGATGGAGCCGTTTGAAAATGTAATTCTTAGCAATTTGAAGCAGTTTCATGATCTTAATGCTTTGCCCATGAAAATAGACATCTCATGCTTAGACCATGGAAATGGCATAAGTTCTGCAATCAACAAAACTCAACCATGCCAAAGAGAAGAAAAAAAAAAAAAAAAAAAGGAAATGTGCTGACAATGAAAGGAAGTCATAAACAAATTAATGGTAATCACCATGTTAAATTGGAACCTAATAAAAGTTTGGAAATATTTATTTTGGTTGCTTTTTCATCAGTAAATTATGCTATGTTTTTATTAAGCCACCAAATTTTAATGTAGGTGTATTAGTTTGGCTTCTAGCCATCTCACAAAATGTAAACGAATACTAATACTTATATCTTGGTAACTATATATACAATTTTTTGTTCTGGTTATTTATTGCTAACTATTAATCTGTGCTTTCAATACTTTAAAAATAGTGTTCAGGGTAATAAAAACCTCTTCTACTACAAAATATGAATGCAAACAGTTACGCTAATAAAATGGTTTCTTAGCAACCATTGCCAAGATAACTATAATTTTTTTTGTCTGTACCCATAAAATTGTTAGGTACCCTATGAAGAACATTTGTACAAAGTTTCATGCTTGTATCACCTCCTGAGCAATTCTAGCCATATTTTACACCAATCGCCCAGACTACAGGGGACTTTATATACATATTTACCTTATGGCCTTGGGATTCCCCAGAGTTAGCTGGAGACTATCCAGGGAAGAGGGATGTCTGATGGACCTGTTACACCTGCAATTCCCCATGGATGACAGTTGAATGTATTGAGTCTAAAGTCATGACGTTTTGCCTTTTGTCTTAAAGCTGCTGCATACCTATTTGGCATAAACTGAGATTTACAAATGCACTTCACTTTACCATTTTCCAGTGTAATGTAAATATGCAATCAAAGATGGGGTTCTGGCAAATTATGTAAAAAATAAACAGTGATATTTCGCAATAGTTTGACAGGAAAAATTCAAGTTAATTGAACTTTTCCTTCAACTCTAGTTGTTTTTATGACTGTTTGGTTATGTTAATCAAGGTTTTGACAAGTAACCTTATGTTTTTTTTTTGTTTGTTTTGTTTTGGTTTTTTTTTCTTTCAGCACCAGAAAAAGTCATCCCTGATAATGAGACAAATGTGTGGTAGAAATCTTTGGTCGCTGAAGTATGGTTCCATCGTCCTCTTCATGATTTTTAGCATCTTAATTATCTCGTTCCATGATTGGAGGTTATTTGACTTAAAGGTGAGAATTTTCCCTATCAGTACTGTTGGCTATAGCAAATGAGCAAATGTATCATTATTGGCGACAAGCTTGTCATTCTGGTTCTGTAATGAAGTGATTGAATCAGCTTTCTGTATTTACAAAGTGATTAATCAGACCAGGCCTCCTTCCTTTCACTCCTTGGTTCAGTTCTGACCCTCACATAACCATTGTTGGTCCAGTGGGAACATGGGTATACATACAAACCCCTACTTACTGCTGTGATTTCTTGCTTTCACATTCAGTATTAACGCCACACAGAACCATAAAGGCCAGCATTGACTTGTGACATTTATGTATTGGACTTTTGTTGTCAGTGACCATGTTGCCTGTTCACAACTGTTGCCTTCTCAAACCCAGGGTTCCCACGGGTCCTTGAAATCCTTGAAAATTTGTGAATTTAAAAAAAAAAAAAAAAAAGTTCAAGGCCCTGGAAAGTTTTTCAAAACGGCCATAAAAAGACACTGTCCTTGAATGTGTTTTGGGGTTTGAAATTTCACATGGATGACAACCACTGTCATTTTTTTTGTATGGTATTACATTGTTGTGTTTCCTGTATGTAGTCAACGTAATTAATGTATGCGTAACCGTAGGTGCATTGGTACATGCAGACTTCTTGCCAGTAACGCTGAGTCGTAGTCATTAATAATAAACCAGCAGGGTTTATAGTAATTCTGTGTCAGTTTTACTTCTGAAGGCAACAAAGTCTTAAAATATTAACTGTGAGAATAGTCTAAATGTATCTTTGAGGCTAAAGTATCAATCCTGCTATTAATTTTGACATTTATGGCCACCGTGGCACTTTAAACAGAAGTGGTTGAGTCTAAAACTAGCTTCAGTGAAACAAACCGATATCATTCTTAACATCTCAATGCTGCATTGTTTCACCTAAAATTTTCTAATACTGTCATGTCCTTGTTGTATGTAGCATAGACATATCTAGTGATGTCCAGATTGTGTTGAGGCTTGCATGTTACGTGCTTCCAGCTGAAGCACCCTGAAGAGGCTTCTGTTGAAATGGAGAGACGTCGTGATGTTTGAAGCTTTGTTTAAGGAGCTAATGCTCCAAAATGGAGTTTGATGTTGGCAAGATGTCCTGTGAAAAATATGACTGGTGTTTGTCAGTGGTGGGAGACCTGCTGTGGACTGTAAATTTTTCATTATTTTAACAATGGAGATGTCAAGAAGAGGACATTTTTGCCTGTTCAGGGGCACATTGGCAAGTTGTTTTTTTTTTGTTTTGTTTTGTTTTTTTTTTACCAATAAAGTGTTTATCAAAATAAAACCCAGTTATATAAGCACTTTAGGCGATTTATTTACTTTTATCACAATCATTTTCACTGAGACTCTCACATACACACATGGACAGAATTGTTGGTACCCCTCTGTTAATGAACGAAAAGCCCAGAATAGTCACTGAGATAACAAGAAACTGAAAAAAGTAATAATAAATAAAAAATCAACTGAAAATGAACTAATTAAAATCAAACATTGCTTTTGAATCATTTTAAAAAGTTAACGAATGAAATAGGACTGGACAAAATGATGGTACCTGTAAATTAATATGTAGTTGCTGTACCTTCTTGAGGCAATCACTGCAATCAAATGATTTCTGGAGCTGTCAATGAGACTTCTGTTCCTTCCCACAGGTATTTTGGCCCACTCATGGTGGGCAAGCTGCTCCAGTTGTCTCAGGTTAGAAGGGGGCTTTCTAACCTGAGGTGTTTCAGCTCCTTTCACAGATGTTTAATAGGATTTAGATGTTTGATTAGCTTATTTTTTAAAAATTATTCTGTTGAACCACAATTCAAAAGCAATGTCTGATTTTCATTGGTCAATTTTGAGTAAAATTTGATTCATTATTACTTTTGTCAGTTTCATGTTATTTCAGTGACCATTGTTGGTATTTTTGGTCATTAACAAAGGGGTACCACCAATTTTGCCCATGTGTGTAAGCAGAGTGCAATCAACAGTGTGCTAATGTTTTTAGATAACTCTTTTCAAGTCCATCATTTCATACAACAAAGATATGTAGACTTGACGGATTTTTCCTGTCAAATATTTATTCACCACATGATGGACTTGGTGAGCATTTGAAGCTATGAGGCTTCAAGAAATGAACCATTTTGCAACATATTTGCTGAAGACCTTCAAGGCTTCAACAACGCCTCATCTCGCCATCACTAGACATATCCATGTATTGTGGGTTTTAGGGTTGCACGGTATATCAAGAATGTATCATCATCACAATATCCATGTGTACAATATTGATATAGCAAAGTACCATTTGGAGTGCAATAATTGCTGGCTAATATATTCTAAGAGTTAACTTGCATTTTACATTCCAATATAGCATTCAGCCAGTTGAACAGAGTCTCACGGCACCAGATGCTCACTTCACACAAAAATGACGTCGTCCAAAATGGTGACGGTCACAGAATGATAGAGGCACAGATGAGAAAGAGAGGAAAGACAGAAATAGACACACATTCCAACTGATACTGTCATTGCAATATTTTGCTATATTACTACCATTGCAAGATTTTCTAGTGGAGATAAATGTAGGCTATAAATATAAATGTAGGCGATATATTTAATCCATTTTCTTTCACTGATTCTGACCCAACAACTTCTATGCCGTGCAGTTTTTTATTGAATTTGCATTGTACTAAAATCGTTTATTGATAACATTCATCAGTAGCAATACGTAGATGTCGCTGCTCGTGGTTCTTGAATTTGGGGAAATTGGCCCTGGAAAGTCTTTGAAAGGTCCTTGAATTTGATGTTAACCAAGGTATGGGAACCCTGCAAACCCCTTATGTTATACTCTAGAATACTTTGCAATACCAGCTTTATCACCTACATTGGCCACATTGTCATGCCTGAACAGTGCATGACATTATTTCCTTTTCCTTTCATTTTTCTTACAATTTGAAATTTGCAAACAACCCAGTGTTATTTAGACTTTTTTCACTTTGTACTTTAGAACGCCACTCCAAGTTTGATACAATCAGTAATGGAAAATGGTCTGTACTTGCATTGTGCTTTTTCTAGTCCAGAGGACTTGAAAGCGGTTTACACTACATTCAGTCATTCACCCATTCGCACACACATTCACATGATGTCAAACCTATAAAATGTCATATATTTGTTTTACGTAAAAACTGTAAAACTCTCTCTCTCCTTTCAGAATAAACTCAGTACTACTGCTACTCTGAAGCTGAAGTCTCCCAAGCCAATCATCACCTGCTCCTTCAATTCATTGTCACCTAAGGAGGTTCTTGTCTTTGACTCCATAAAAAATGCTATTTTTTGGCCTGAAACCCCATCTTTAAAATCAGACTTTTCCCTGAATGACACCAGTGATCCTGCTCATAGCACCTTCACCATTCTCCCACGGAAGGGAGGGGGAAGTTGGCAAGTAGGGGATCAGCTGAGGGTTTTGATAAGAATCTGTGACTTTTATGGTTGCCCGAAGAAGTCGGGAGGAGATCTTCTACTTGCTCGGCTTCACAACAATACTTTGCATGCTGGGGTGGCAGGGCATGTGGTGGATCATCGCAATGGGTCCTACTCTGCTGTATTCTCCTTACTCTGGGAAGGACAAGCACAAGTTGAGGTAATACACACCCTTATAGAAATTGTGGCCTTAATCTTTCTTCCAGCTCTCAAGGGTAACTGAGAATACATTGGCTTACAGTTGCATTAGCTTAGTCTTTATTTGCCAAGGATACAGTAGGGTATTAGAAGAGGGTGCATAATTCTAAGTCCATGAGAATGTGACAATTCAGCAATATTTTAGGCAAAACTATAAAGTTGTGTTTATTTTTATAAACATCCAGGTTTGACACATCCATATCTGATGGTATTTACTGTATGCAAAGTTTTGTCACCAAGCCTGACGGCTGTATGGGCAGACTGTTAAAACTATGGAGCATCTCAGGAACTGCTTACTTTTACATTTCAAAATAAGATTTCTAAACACTGACACAGGGTGCTGAGCTTAAAGCCCTTACTTTACTTTGAGGCTCTTTATATCTGGGGCTCATAATCATTACTTACCAGTCTGATCAAGTTGATTAACAGCAGCAACTGCATCACAACATAGACTTGACTTTTACTAGAAATGTGCAGTTTTATTACCCCAGTATTTCAGGACAAGCTACATACCTAGTAGTTGACCTGGAATCAGTAACAAGTCGAATTGTAATAGTTATAGAGCAGGTTCTCAATTTCCAGACTTCGGCAACTAAATCCCCTTCTTGGCGGCCTTTAACTGGTTCTTCCTCTGTCAGCCCCAGCCAGATTTATCTCCATTTGCAGAACCTGCGCAGTTCCTCCCCACTTTTTGGAACCACCTCAGGGATAGCACTATCCGGTCAAGGTCAAGTTTTGCATGAAAGTGATTTAATTGGCACTAGACTGATTGGCCCAAAGATTTAGGTCTCCAGATGAGCGTAAACAGTACTTGCAAACTTCTCGAACAACATCTCAACCACCATTTCCAATCTGCAACAAGACCGTAGTAGTTGACAAGATGGTAAACTGCAAATTGATAATTCCATGGTCAAACCTTGAGGTCCAAATTTTTTTAGCAATTATGGCGGAAGAGTGCATACAGTGTCAACTGGATGAGGAAACCTCCAACAAACAAATATACAACGAGATCTCAGAGAAACTAGAAGGACATGTGCAAAAAGACATTGAAGCGTTGACCACAACACCTCCGTGCTCACAGCCTTGCCTATGTTTTCACATTTCCACCCACGTTCCTGCCCACATACTGAGGAACACACTGTCAATGGAGACACACCCAACTTGGCTAGAACTGAACCAGATATTAAATACTTTGCTTGTCTTACCATATCTGTTATCAGTTTTGATATTTTGTTTCCTCAATCACCAATTAACTGTCGACAGGGTGGTTAGGGGTTACTTCTAGAAGGAACACCAGAAATTTAGTACTATGTAGGACTGTTGTATCTTGAACATATTAAACCTTTTAAAATCATTTTTGCCCAGGTTTTTTGTTTGAAGTTTGTTTTTTTTTTTCACTACAGGTAACCCTAGTTCACCCCAGCGAAGCAGTATCAGTCCTACAAAAATTGACCCAGGAGCAGCCTGACAGAATCTATTTTGAAAGTCTCTTTCAGTCGGGGTCAGTCCATGAAACTACCACTTGTAACATGTGCCTTAATGCAACCCAGCAGAAGGTTTGCAACTACACTGACCTCAGCACAGGTGAGCCGTGGTTCTGCTACAAGCCAAAGAAATTAGATTGTGACACCAGGATCACCCATGCCAAAGGAGGATTTAGAGAGAAGCTAACGTCCACGGAGGAGAGACTCTTTCAATGGTACATGTTAATTTCATTGTGTTTAATTAGATGCAAAAATGTTAAAATACTATTGACTTTGTAACATTAACTCACAGTTGATACTTTTGCCAGCTGTGAAGATTTCTCAAGTTGAGCAAAAGGTTTGCAACTTTTAGCTGAGGAAAACTTCTATCTCTTAGCCTTTTCTTTTCTTTTGCCTAAAACTCCTGTCCTGCCACCAGACAATACAGTGGAGCTGGTTGCCTTCTAGTGTCAGTGGCAGATCTGGACTGCAAAATTTAAGCGAGTTACCTTTTTCAGAATTGGTTTCCTTAAGATGAAAACAACTGACAATGAAAGTAATGATAACTTGATGTCAATCAAACATCTGAAGTTATCTACTTCATCCATAGCCTTACCAGTTGGAAATATATTAGCCAAGTTCTTGACCATTGCAAACTCCATGTGAGCATGCAGTTATATGATTGCATCTGCTTCCTGGTATGCATTCTTTTGTGTGTGTATTTGGTTGGCAATGCGCATGGAGGCTAAAGTTTTCAGAAGTTAAATCAAGATTGCAGACTTAAACACACCAGAAACACCAGCAGAACAAGAAATTGCAAACCACTGGGTGGACAAGCGCCAATAACCAGTGAACCAATATCCAGCAGACCCCCACAGGCCGCTCCACCCATGGCATCCACACAATTACAGTGACTTCTTCAAAATGTATAAATGTAGCCAATTCCATGCTGCAGATGTCTTCAACATCTGAAGATTTTTTTTCTCTGGTTTTAGGAATGCTGTGCTTAATCTATTTTATCGTTTTGACAAGTACAGGGTAATGGTACTTAATGAGCATAGATCTAAAAAAAAGTTTAAATGGCAACAGACAATGTTAATTAGACTCAATGGTTTCACTCATATGCTAATCCTTGTGTATTTCAGCATTTATGATTCTTAATTGCTGTTTTGTTGCAGTGGTGTCAATATGAAAATCTCCATTCCGGCTTCAGGACCTGCAAACATCTCTGTTTTGCCAAATTCAAAAGGTAAACCCTAGTTTTTTTTTTTTTTTTTTTTTTTTTTTTTTTTTTGTTTTTTTTTTTTTTTTTGGGTGGGGGTATTTTTGCAAAAATAAAGAGGTCCATGATAGTATGCAACAAACTAATTTTTTTTCTTCCTCTCTTAGTTATGAATATAGCAATCCCTATTTATAGATCAAGTAAAGTTACTTTCTTTTTTAAATAACTGAGAATTTGTTAAGCCTTAAACTCCCATGGTATCAATTTAAGAAATCAAATTAGTCCACAACTCAACTGTCTTCACTAAACCACTTGGATAATAAATATTGCTCAAATGCCAAGTTGTCTTTGAGTAGTGTTAGAAGATAAGACTTATTAAAGTGCTGTTACTAGCTAGGGGATGACTTGGCAGATATTAATCACCTTTATTTTAATCCATTTGGACCCTCCAGGTGGAAATAGAATGACAGTCAAGACCCGGCCTTCTGGTTATTACTACCATGGTGCATGGCAAGCACTTGATGGCACCACAGTGCAGCAGTTTAACTCCACAGCAATCAGCAAGTGTCTGAAAGGCAAAACTGTTCACATCTATGGGGACTCCACTGTTAGGCAGTGGTATGAATATTTAACCAACGCGTTACCAGGTATATGCCCAGTAAGATGTCTCGACAGCTAAAATTGGTTCAATTTGCAGTCTAACGTGTTCTGTCTTTTCTAGATCTCAAGGAGTTTGACCTTCAAAATTCAAAGCAAACTGGACCTCTCATGGCTTTGGATTTTGTGAACAAAATCTTAGTGACATTCCGCAGCCACGGTCCTCCCATTCGCTTTCGCAGGATGCCCGTCAGTCAGCTACATTACATTGCCAATGAACTGGACGGTGTGGTTGGAGGCACCAATACTGTTGTGGTCATTGGCATCTGGTCTCACTTCAGCACTTTCCCCATTGAGGTATACATCAGACGTCTGCTGAACATTCGGAAAGCAGTGGTGAGACTTCTGTCCAGAGCTCCAGGTACACTTGTCGTCATCAGGACTGCAAACCCCAAAGAGATGACACTCTTTGAGAGTTTGACTAACAGTGACTGGTTTTCACTACTGCGTGATAAGGTACTAAGGGAAATATTTAAAGGAATGAATGTCCAACTAGTAGATGCTTGGGAGATGATCCTGGCCCATCACCTTCCACATAAACTCCATCCAGAGTCGGACATAGTCAAGAATATGGTTGATGTTCTTTTATCCTTCATATGTCCTGTAGCTACAAATTTTAAAAGATCCTAAAGAAAGGTGGAACTGGATTTTAGGCAGTATAGATTAGCTTTGGGAAAGTGGGCAACTATTGGTGAATGTTTGCACCTACTTAGAGCCTTATGGCCAAAACTGTTCCATAGCAGACAGTTCAGGAAATGTAGCAACATACTGACCAAAACAAAAGCCCCTTTAATGATTCATGCAGAGGACCAGTGTACAAAGTTGTGCATGATGAATAGTTTGTAATACACAGTATTCTATTTTCTATACATTAGACTGGGTCATCTTTTCTTCACCAGTTAAGACAGCAGAACCTCTCATACAGTAGTTGGCGAAATTTTTCACCAGCAGAAGACAGCATGTTTAATCTCAGTATGTACATGTGAAACTAATTTTTAGTACTTGATAGCAATACCATTTTGGGGTCATTCTAACTAGCCTTCCACTGCTGGAACAAATTTTCTCGATTTTACAATCTCACAGCGATGTAACATCTGTTTACTACAGGTAAAGACAATATTACAGATATCTGCAGTTTATGACGGTGAGCACACTGACTGCTCATAAGTGCTCCACTCTATTTACCCCTCCCCACCCCCCAAAAACTTTTTTTTTTTCAAGAAGTTCCCACCTCATGATACAATGATGAAGTGTCCATAACTGTTCAAGATCCCCAGTGTATGTTCAATTTTGCTGCTATAAATATATATTGCATTCAAACCTGCCAAGTTGTAAATCAGAGAAGTCTTGGAGGGAAATCTGTGCTGTCGCTGTAGTTTAACCCTGTAAAACCTGGTTTTATGATATTACATCATCTCTATTTCAAACATGAAAATGTATAAATGTTGACTTTTTTTCTGTTTATTTACCCAAACTTAGAGATTGAACCCTATTGTTGGGTATTGGAATGCTATTGGATAGGAAATTTCACCCCACAGGGTCACAAAATGCCACAACTTGGAAAAAATCTTGGCTGAGCAATATCGCTGTGATTCACTGTACTACCAAAAAACTAAAAACATCACAATTTCATGTCCAAAATACTCTTAAAATCCATCCACAAGGTCATGTTTTTCTATCCCCGGGTCTTCCAGGGTTAAAGGAAGCTATGCTCCCGTCATTATGCCCCTATAGACATTTGCCTCTTGGCTGAGTTACCACTGTTGATGTAAATCTTGATTTTAAAATGTATTTGTTTCATGCTATTTGCTAAAGAAAAATGAAATGATTTTTAGCTACCATATGAAAGTCTTTGCTTTGTAAGCAACAGGGTTTATTCAGTGTCACACGAAAACAGAAACTTGTCTTGGTATTTAAATGCTAAACCTTTTGATCTCTTAAGAAAAACATTAAAAAGTAGCTTTGAAGTTATATGTACTTGGCCTTGACTTTGTATTGTGTGGAGTGATGAACCTTTTAATGCTTTAGAGTCTACCCACTTTTTGAACAAAACTGAGGTTAGTCTTTGATGTTAAACTTTTTTTAATACAAACTCCTACTGTCCCAGGCATGTCAACTATCTAAACTGTCCAGCTGAACCTGGCTCTGAAAAGAAAACCAGTAGGATTTGCTAATTGTTGTGTACAGAGTACTGTCCAGGTACCTATGTACAACTGCTGCTTAAACTGAGATAAGATACAAGCTTGAAATTGAGCTGGACTCAATTTTAGGCATATAATCCTGACTTGTTGCTGTCAGTATTAAAGAACAATCTGCGTTCTTGAAAAAAAAAAAAAAAGAAAAAAAAAAGTACAACCAGGAATGTTCTTACCACAATTTAAGAAGGACCCCAAAAAGTGTAATTTCCGATTTCATATGGAGTTCAAGATCTTATGGTGCACATTTCACACAGATAAAGCATTTTTTTAATCATGCTGTGAAAAAATGCCATAATGTCCACCTAGTACTCTCATCTAGGCTTCATGGTGTATGCTGCCAAAATATTTTGCAAAGATACAGATTTCTTGTTGAATGAAATACAAATTTAAAGGAAACTGATTTTAATGGTCAGAGCTATGAAACAAATTTTATATTTTTCTCACTTCAGTATGAAGATTTCAGACTGTAAATGCATTACAACATTTTAATGGTTTATTTTTCTGAAAAAAAGCATAATATTTTCAACAACTTTATTTATTTATTGGCAGTTGTGATTCATTTAAAGAACATAAACAATGGTTCACTTTTAAATGTTAAATGAAACAAATCCATTCTGTAAAGTAAAAGTGTTCAGCACTTTACCTATTGAAAAGAAAAACACTTGAAAGCACATAACATTTTATTTTAGCTGTTTCATAAATTGCAAGAACTCAAGAAGAAATAATTGTTCTTTACCAAATTCCTCTTAGATCAAAATTAGCAACTTGTGTATAAAATGTAATGGGCATAAGGTATCACTCAGATTTAATCATCATTCTGGTGGCCTTAGCTGAATAAGGCATTGGTTTCCAGGTGTACCAGTGAAGGCCTGAAACCCAGCCCATGTGGTCACCAGAAGGGTGCCAGTCACCATTTAGAGCAGCAGAGCCACAGCGGCTGTACCACCAACCTCCCCCCTCTGAGGCAGCACACTCTTCTTCAGCGATGTCGTCGAAGATGCACGGGGAGCAGCCGTCATTGTCACTGTCAATGGTGCTAAAACCGAATCCGTTTTGATCCATGCGCGGCTGGGCACCACGGATGGCGTCACCTTTGTAGAAACAAACTTAAGTCATGCTTTGACAAAACTTCAGACTATCAATCGTCTTATTTTTCAACAATGAATGAAATCTCTTTCAGGTTAGCTAAAATGATTCATAAATATTTTACATATTTAATACAAGCTCCATTTGATGCAAAGTATTTGAGTTTTAGAAATCGCTTCCCTTTAATTCAGTCTAATAGACAACTGTAGTACTGCGAAGCTTGAAGTACCTGCATCACCGCTGTATCTCCCAACTTCCAGTTTGAAAGCCGTTTGCTCATCTCCAAGCTTAAAGTTCTTGTACTCGGAAAAGGCAGTTCCATCTTCATGGTCCCACAGGTCCACCCTCAAAGTCCACTCTTTAGTTTTGTCCTTAGTTAAAAGATGGACCTTCTCCAATCCAAGCCAATGATCATCTAGAGAATGAATGGAGGATACAGGAAATGACTGAGATTTTTTTTCTAATCTTCATAAAAAATAAACATGGTAAATGGGACTACCTGACCAATTTCCTTCAGAATTTGAAAAAAATAGAAGTGCACTGGGTATTTTTAATCTTTCTTTTGAAGAAAATATTGCCAAAGTTTGGCGCACAAAGCAATACAAAGACTGCACGCTTACATGTCAGGGATCCGAAACCAAGTTTATATTCTCCCCATTCTCTGTGAAAAGACACTTGTCCTCCGGTTCGTCTCTGAACGACTATCCAGCCTTCATTCTGTCGCATCTCACAGTACACCTGAGCACAACATTTCAGGAAACAATAAATGTCAGATGGTTTTATTTTTGATAAAATTGTCAAATTGTTATTGAGAAAAATGGTTATCCAATCAGGGTATGTTAAGCGATGAAACTTGCTTTAAGAGCACATAACATGTTCTAATTGTGAAAATTAAAATGGAAAATTTATCAGAAACATGTTGAGTTTTTGGGGGATTAAAACAGATTAATGAGGATTTAAATCTTTTGGTACTTAATAATAATAATAATAATAATGATGATACAATTCAAATGGTTAAGGTGTAGCATTGCATTTGACACAGTGACCTGGCAATTTTGATTAGAAATTAACAAGGATTTCAGTAAAAGTCTGATTTGGATCGAGGTTATGGAGATCCAAAAGCCTGTGTTAAAGTAAAAGGCCCTCTATGTTTTTCTTTATAGAGTCGACCTCAGCCCTTTGTTGTGGTCGATCAATTTGCTGAGGTATAAAAGATCACAATCAAATCATGAACATGTCACTTTATGCAGATGACGTTCTGACATACAGTATTCAGTGCTGTGACCCATTTTCTACTGTGCTTACACTGACGCAAAGATGGAAAAGGAGGAACTGCGATCCAGACTGATCAGCCTAAGTCAAAGATGATATATATAGTCGTTTAGTCTAATTTAAAAAGATGAGAAATTAAGCTTAGCTTTCTAGATCCGAAATCCCTCCTGTATTTTTTTTTTTTTTTTTTTTTAAATAACGTAATCAGAATGAATGGAAACAAAACTGAGACTGTTGTTTTTTACTCTAATTAAAGGGTCAGTAAATATGTTTTAAAATCCTCTATATCCAAAGGAAGAGGGTTGGTTGGATTTATTGAATCAGAAGAGATAACAGTGGGCATTCCAGATACGCTTCTGGAATGCCAGAAGCGTATCTAAGAAAATTTCTTAGATACGCTTCTGGCATTCCAGATTTCTAAGAAAATGAAATACCCATTTATAAGTATGGATACTTGGAGAACAAGTAGGATACACCAAAGATGTGCTTCAATTAATTATGTTTTGATATGTCAACATGCATGAAAACATAACCTTTGAGGAAAACTGGTCACTGGAAAAAGTTATTTTGACTAAAATTAGGAGCCAGCATAAACAGGACGGAACCACAAATATTCCTACTTAAAGGGGATTTGAACAAACTGCATGTTTAAGATTATAATGCTTGCACTTTTTTTTTTTTTTTTTTTTTTTAATTTTACAATTTAATAGCATAAACATGAAAAATGATGGTAGATAATAGTTAATGAGGAGAAAGGTGCAATAGCTAGGTAATTCTTGAGTTTTATTTTCTGTTCAGTTAATAAATACAGTGCACAATGTCAACATTTGCGTGGAGAAACCTGCTCAGAGAAACACACTGTCAGTTAAAAACAATTTTTAAGAAAAACCATAATGGCAGTCAGCTTTGGTACCTTGAAGCGAGTATCACCTCCTGCAGGCTGGATCTCATAAACTCCACTGAGCGCATGTGATGACCTATTCTTAATTTGTGTGCAGTCTTTTTTTTTTTTTTTTTTTTTTTTAAAGAGATGAGTGTTAACACAGTATTAAATTCTTTGGACTCTAATTAATGAGCAGTAGCAGTGAGAAGCTCACCTTCAGGAAAAGCTGCTTCCTGTTTTTCAAAGGAGTAGATAAAAAAAAACTGTAAATACACCATTTGGCAACAGAGAACAGAAGGCAGGTGACACATTGACTTTTCTGTGAAAAGGATTTGTCTCTGAACAGATTTCCTTCTTTTTGCCACCACCATGATGACTTGAAGGTATGATGTTTTTCTAAAATGTTGAGCTCGTTTTCTGCATATACACTGTCCAAAAATGTTCACTTTGTGGTTTTGGCCTTTCCCATGGAGGCCATTTTGCCCAGTCTCTCTTTCATATTGATGAATCATGAACTCTGACCTTAACTGAGGCAAGTGAGGCCTGCAGTTCTTTAGCTGATGTTCTGGGTTCTTTTCTAACCGCCTTGATGAGTCCGTCGATGTCGATGAGGTCGTCTTGGAATAATTTTGGTTGGCCGGCTACTCCTGGAAACCCTCTTCCCTGTTCCATGTTTTCTCCTTTTGTGGATAATCACTCGCATAAAAAAGGCTTCATAATTTTTTCCAGACCGATAGATATCAGTGACTATATTTCTTGTTTGTTCTTGAATTTTCTGAGATTGGGGAATGATGTGTTGCTTTTTTAGATGGTTTCTCTTACTTCATGTTGTCAGGTACATTCTATCTGACTTTATTATTCAGCTCTGTTAGTAACCAGATCTGGGTGTGGCTAGTGAAATTTAACCCAGAACATTTGCTTAATTGCAGTTAATTTACAAAATAACAGGCCACATAGGTTTAGATAACTGTTTGAAAACTGTTTTGTTCTGTTCTAATTTTTTTTTTTTAATGTTTGATGACCTGAAACAACTGTGACAAAAATGAAAACTTGAAGAAATCTGTAATGAGGCAAACACTTTTTTACAGGACTGTGCATTGTTCATACATAAGATACTCAAAAAGAGTATATTTACCTCAGCCTGGACTGAACTGTTCACCAGAAGAATTAATAGAAACCCACAGCAGCCTAACAGACTCCTCATTATTACCTAAAGGAAAAATGTTTCCTTCAGTGTTTGTAGTTTGTAAGCAAAAAAGAAGCACAACATGGTAATAATGCAACCAAATGAACTCCTAAATAACCTCTCCTATAAGAGCAAAACATACAAGCATCAATGGTTACCATTGTCCTTTAAACACGTACCTGCATGTTGGCTGAAGTTGGCTTCCCACCTCAAACTGCTGAACAGAAGCAGCTCAGTTTAAACCCAGGCTAAACAACCACACCTCCTACTCAAATCTGAACACTTCTACAGAAGAGACCGGGTGGGCGGAAGGTCTACTAAGGCCATCCATAAGTGTGCCATGTTTACTGCCCAGAAGCACAAAAACAACATTCCAAGGCAGACCTGAACAAGACAGAGCTGCTGAAGGCTGAAACACAGTTCTACAGAACTGAATGAGTTCTTACCGCTGTCTTTGAGACATGAAAAGCTGAACCATGATTTCCATTGAAGTTAGCAGGATATACAGGTAATAACCAGATATTTTCATAGGCTGTATGAAAAGACAAGCTGTTTTGTCACTGACATCAAATTAGAATAAACGAATAAACTTTTTTTTTAGGTGAATTAAGATCACCAAGATATTTCTATTTTCTGAATTTCAGAATAATTAGATATTTTCTTATATATTTTTTTAACAACTTTCAAGTTTACATACACTAATGCCTTTTGATGTTATTCGTTTTCTAGGTCTTTCAAGTCAACATTTAGGCAGAATAGAAGAACACATATAAAGGCAACTCCTCAAACATGCTGTTTTCGTAGTGAAATCATGGAAAAATGTAAACAAATCAACCAAGTCATCAGGGAGATAATGGTGGACCTCCACAAGTCTGCTTCTCCCTTGGGTACAATTTCCAGAAGCCCGAAGGTGGAACATTCATCTGTTCAGCTATAAGCATAAACAGCATGGGAAAGTCCAGCCATCCTACTGTTCAGCACAGAGAGTTTGGTGGAGATGAATGTGTTTGGATATAAAGTAGGAGAATCAAGACCAGCACAAAAGCTAAAGACTTTGTGAAAATGTGGATAACGCTGGAAAGACTGTCATTATTCGAAGTGAAGCAAGTTTTGTACTGAAATGGACCGAAACGCCAAGTTGCAAATGAATTAAAATGATAAATAAAATGACGTTTAACATTTAATTTTCAAAATATGTCCCAGCAAAACGTGACCAAAATTCATTTCGAAATGTCAAATTTGAAAATTAAAATGTATTAGCAGAAATAGTTTTTAATTTCAAAGTCTGAGCTGCATTTTTTTTTTACTCATAAATGAAATTTCTAATAGATCATCCAAACTGCGTTTTCATTTTCGTCACCAAGACTGCTCACTGTGCGACACAACTACATAGAAAACTAAGATGAAAACTGCTTATTCGTTTTCATGTTCGCCCCAGCAAAAAGTGTTCCATAAATCAGTTCGAATTCGTAATTTCAAGCGGCGCAGGAGAGTGACGCCAGCGGCATCTCTTCCTCTGCTTTGGAGCTAACGTTCGGCCCGGCCGCCATATTGGATGGGTCCATCTCGCGCCTCCCACTGCACTTATTTGTACTGAGGATAGCTTTATGCCCAACTAAAATAATCATTACTCCCCGCATTGTTACCCGATTCTCACACGGTTTGGTTTGTTAGAAACGGCAGAGATGTAGTTATGATACAGGACGCTGTCACACGTTAATAAATTTTGCTTTCATACTGAAATACTATGTTTTATGCTCCCTAACTGCCTTGCTGCAAAAATGTGCAATACAAATAAACTTACAAAGACAGCTATAGCTTATGATATAGCTAATTAATAAGTGTATGCATTTTCTGTTTTAATAAAGAAACAAGTTTGATTGTTTATTTGAATTTATTTCACACTCAATCAATCCTGAGCCTTTGGTACACACAGACAACAATAATTTCTGTTCTGAACACCAGCCCATCATGACTGAAGCAGGTGGGACACAGCACACCTCACAGGACACTTTTTTCACAATTTTTCTGACAATAAACCCTGAAAGGTAGACCAGGGCATTGTCTTCAAGATCACTAAAGCAGGTGGGCAGGTAACTGTGGTGGGGACGGAAGCTCTTCCTCCTCCATTAAAGCAGAGTGGATGTGGCAACTGATAGGAACACAGTCTCATCTTGTGCTGCCACGTTGCCAGACCCACTTGGTGAGACACCACAACAAACAGACAGGGGAAAATATATCTTTTCAGAGGGCTAACTGAAGATCTGAAACTCAGATAATATAAAACTCGTTAGTTTCCTATAAACAATACCTTTATAAAGTCTTTCAAAGAGTTTAAACATAACATATTGTGATGGAAAATGTCATTATAAGGTAACACAGTATGACTGTATTAATCTGCTGGTCATGTGATGTTATGTCTTTATTCTAAGTGCTTATGAATTCTCACCAAATGAACCTGTTTGGGTTCCACACACAAGGTTGGATGTTGTTTCCGTTTTGCTGCATGGGAACCAGACTGTCTCTCCTTATCCCTGATAGAAAACTGTTACGTTGTCTGCCTGTGGGCAGAGCCAACTCCAAGCAACTCTGAGTCCACACAGAACTTGGAGCTTTAATCTGACCTGTTCATGTGACTTACATTCAATATTGCGCCAGTTATTGCAACCGTAGACTCCACAAAATACAGGGGCAGGTGAGGAGAGACCCATCCAATATGGCGGCGACATGGAATGCGCTGCAGCATAGAAGAGGAAGAGTTGCCACTGACGTCACTCTCCCGCGCCGCTTGGAATTGCGAATTCGAACTGATTTATGGAACACTTTTTTGCGGGGGCGGGTACGAAAACGAAAAAGCAGTTTCCTCTTAGTTTTCTATGTAGTTGTGTCACACAGTGAGCAGTCTTGGAGACTAAAATGAAAACGCAGTTTGGATGACGTATTAGCAATTTCATTTATGAATCAAAAAATGCAGCTCAGACTTTGAAATGAAAAGGCATTTCTGCTAATACATTTTAATTTTCAAATTTGACATTTCGAAATGAATTTTGGTCACTTTTTGCTAGGACATATTTTGAAAATTAAATGCTAAACACAATTTTATTTATCATTTTAATTAATTTACAAATTGAGCGGTCTTGGAGAAGAAAATGAAAATGCAGTTTGGATTATTTATTTTTCATTTTATTTAGGAGTCAAAAATGATGCTTTATTTTGAAAATGAAAAAGCATTTCTATTAATCCATTTTAATTTGAAAATTGAGACACATTTGCTTCCATTTACCAGGGATTACTTCTTAGCTAATCTTATAAAATTCCTGTGAAAGAATATTGCTTTGAAGTGCTGTATACGTTTTTAGAAAAGCTGTAATTTGTTAGAAGTTTAAAGCTGTTGATAAACTGATTTCTTGAAGTTAATGGTCTTTTCATCATCAACAGATTGACTTATTTACAATTATAACAATTATAAGTATTCCTCTAAACTACTCAAAATCCAATTCTGTGTTCTCTTTGTATTATTTAAGGTTTTTCACCTAAAAACATCACAGATAAAATGACTGGAGAATATCTTTCAATTCCTGCCTGAAACTAAATGATGAAAGGATGATTGGTCATAGAGTGGAGTTCAGCTGATATAACTTTGTAGATGGCATTCCCATTTAAAGTGGGAAAGCATGATAAAATAATCTGACATTCATCATCCTTACATTTTGCAAATAGAAATACATTTGAGACTCCTATCTGACCTAGAACAGGAAAAATTTAGTCTGATTTCATGCAAATATGTGGTTTCAGATGTGCATACACAGATTGACATGCTTCTGTCTTGTATAAAGTTTTGGTGGTAAATGTAATTCATAAGTCACTCAAACAGCTTTTGTCTTTCCTGATTTCTAACATGTAATGTTAAAAACACAATTTTTATTGTGTTTTTTTATGTATTTTATTTATTATACTTTTGTTGCTTTGATTTAATATTACAATTTTCTATTTAATACGGCAATATTTCAGAAGTACTGCTACAACACAACAAAAACACACTTGTCAATCAGTTTATTTTGCATTTTCACACATTGTACCTTACTTTTAGGATCTTTATGAAGTTTAAAACCTTTAAAATGAATAAATGATTGTATTATCCAAATTAGAAACATGGATGTAAACTGTAGCCAGCAGAGGTTGTCAATCAGACTTGATCATCATTCTGCACAGCATGTGTTAGACTTTCTTTCTTTTGCCTTTAAAAAAAAAAGAAAAAAAAAAGGCAAAAATTGATTGTGTTATAGTGTTTAAAATAGAAAATGACCATTTAGAAAATTGAAAATACAGTGGACCTCTGTCTATTAATGGTTTAGCATTTCCAGATTTACCGATTTGCTGATTTTTCTCCATGTTTCAACTGTTTTTCAGATTTCCAGGAGATTGTTCCAGGATTGCGATGCAACGAAACTGGCACAACGAAGATCATGACGTTGAAGTAGAAGAAAAAGTGCTATGAAAAGCCTGAGATGGATATGTAATGGCTCCCTTTTATTCTGATGCCCCTAAAAGAGTCCATTGCAGCCAAATGCTTTAGAATTTGCTTAATTAGTAAATGGAGTCTAGTTGTCTGTCATTTCATCCCTGTATAAATCCAGCAGTTCTGTGACGGCCGGCCTCAGAGGTTTGTTAAAGAAGAGTCTTGAATAACTGCATACATCTTATCATTTGCTAGAAAAAGATGAAAAAAATGGTAAATCTTAAAAACATCTGATGATTTCTACTGCAATAAATAATACATCAAATGTTTTCAGGCATTTAGATTGAGAGTTAAGCTTAATGGAATCTTGGTTATATTTAATAAGAGCTGTAATGAGTCATGTTTGGTACCTTGATCCAACTTTGTGTTATAACCAATAAACAAATGCATCTTACCTTCAGGAGAACGCCACTTCAGCTTTAAGAGTTTAACAAAAACAGTTTGTAGTGTTAAATTGGATCTCAGATAAATACACCATTAACAGAATATGATATTCAATATAATTCAGTTTCAATTATGTCTTTATATAAAGCAAAAGGAACAATGTATAATAGTTTTGTGTCAAATATTTACCTTGGCTTGGACTGAGCAGCTCAGCAGAAGCATCAGTATGAATTTACAGCAGTCAGCCAGACCCACCATTATGTCCTAATTACAACAGTTTACATTTTAGTGAACTTCATTTTGCCTGTAAACATTATAAGAAAACAAATAGATTAATTATTAATGCTTAATATTGTCTTCAAATGCATACCTGTTTGCTGGTTGAAGTTAAAAACTCAAAGCTCTGAACAGAGGCAGCATCTTTTAAATCTTGGCTAAACTACTCGCTGCCTCTCACTCATTAATGATTCACTCTGCCTTCGAGACTGATAAGCAGGACATGATGACAGTCTCAGAAGGACCCAAACATCATTCCACAGCAAAGCCAAACAATCCAAGGGGCGTTGCAGAAGACTGCTGCACTGTGACATAGCCCAAATGCATTAAGATCATTGAGTTCAACTCAAGTGGAAAGTAATAATGTCTCTAAGGGAATATTTATTAAAATGATGTAAACATTGCTCATATTTACATTTTCTGCAACTCAAACCAGAAGTAAAATACCGAAGAAGTAAATCCGAGAAGCTACTCCATAATCTCTCTCTCTCGTTTGGTTGGCTAGACAAGTGACTGGATGCATTTGAATTGATGTGAGTAATATTTAGAGTGGAAGGAATAACAATACATACATTAAAATACGAATGTTTTTTTTTTTTCTGAAGTTTGGCATCTTAAGTCTACAGGGGGAAAATTTTCCCCATACCTCTTTTTGAAATCTGTATGCTGGCACGTTTATTAGCTACACAATGTGGTAAAAAGGGAAATTTCCAGATTTTGCATTTCTTTTTAAAATCAATTATATATTCATTGTAGTGTGTTGAAGCAAAAATAAGTTGAAATTTAAAAACCCCATAAAGTGAGCATAGTTATTAAAATAAGCCTCCTGCGGAATTGTTTCTGAGGCCAAAGGTGAAAAACAAGAAAAAAAAGGGGGACAGTTACGGCTAGAGAACTAGTGCCGGTGACAGGAAGGCTTTTACGTCAAGAGGACAGAATGGCATGAACTACATCCAGATTAGAGAATATACCAAAAACATGTGGCACATTCAACATTTGACTACATAGTTTGTCAACATGATGTTGGCTGGTTTTACAACCTGAAAGAACAATGTCTGGTTTTCCCTCCGAGACCAGTTACACCTATAACCAGATCCTTGATAACTAGAAGTACCATCAGTTATCAGTTTTCCAGCAAGCTTTTCACATAGTCTTTGACTTTATTGTCTTCAAGGGGAAATATTCTTCATTTTAGATTCTTTAAATTAGAAGATTTAATTAAAATTAGAGATGCTGTACAACAGTTTCAGTGTTTTTAATTAAAAAATGTGTTTGCCAGGGTTTAGTAGTGTGATTAAACATTAACATCGTTTCAACATTGTCTATTTAATACGTTCGATTTCTGTATGCAACAACACATCAAACACACAAGCTTATTAAGCAGTTTATTCTTTGCCATTTCCCAAATAACAATTTTGCTTATGAGAAATACTCTCTCCTAAAACTAATAAATGATTGTATTATCCAAATTAGAAACATGGATGTAAACTGTAGCCAGCAGAGGTTGTCAATCAGACTTGATCATCATTATGCTGAGCTTCACTGAATAAGGCATTGGTTTCCAGGTACACCAGTTAAGGCCTGAACCCCAGCCGACCGGGTCATCAGAAGAGTGATAGTCACCGTTCAGGGCAGCAGGGTTGGTGGTAACTGCTGTACCACCAACCGCTGCCATGTTTGCTGGTACACTTGTCAAAAGCAATGTCACCGTAGACATTTTTAGTCTCATCTAACTAAAAGTCCTTCTCCAACATTTACTGCATCCTGCGTTCTGTCTGATTTCAGGATAAGATTGTGTAATCATGGAATAGTAATATTTACATGTACATGGTTGACTTTTTGACCTTAGTAAACTTGATTGAAAAAAAACACAAATATACATAAAAACATAAAATCTGAAACCATCTTCTTTCAATTTAATAGTTCTAAGTGACTGTTTTGTTTTTTGATTGAAAGATATGGTTTAATTACATGATCCAGTTTTACTTAAAAGTTATTATTTTCAGGTTTGAAATAAATGGAAAGTTTCCTAAAACGGGAACATTTCTCAACAACACTGATCATAAAATCTCATACGGCCACCTATAAAACACTGATAGCTGCAGTAAAACCAGTTTTATCTATAGTTTTTCTTTCTTTTTAAAAAAAAAATCTAATTGGTTTTTTTGACCCATGCCCCGCAGCTTCAACTTCAAGAGCGCCATCACTTCGCTATACTGAAAATTTTACAGAGATTCCTTTTATCTATTAATGAAGGAAATTTTTTGCACTGAATTTTATGTTGCGCCATCAGCATGAAGGGCACTCAACACTTTTCAGAATATTATTTACAAAAAATTGTTAAACAACCCCTGTTTTCTCTCACTTTACAATTGTGTGCTACTTTGTGTTGATTAAGCATATGAACTCACCAAAAACGATTAGGGCTTGTTGTTGTAATGTGACAAAATGTTTAAGAAAAAAAGTTTAGGAGATCTTCAGTGCACTCTTACTGCTTTTATCTCTTTGGTGACACAGGCATCTATGCTGTCATACATAATTTTGCCCTTGAGTATCATTTCTGTTAAGATATCACTTGACTCATGTCAGTGTGCAGAACTTGCAGTCCTGAAAATAGAAAACATTTGAACTCACCATGTTATCTGACCTTGATGAAACAAAGACACTGATGAAAACTGGTAATGTGATATGTGGAGTGCTTTACACAGACATGGTCACAAAGGGCCTTCCAAGATGAAATCTGGAGAGCCACAAAAAGTATTTACCTTACAGATTTCTTATATATATATATATATATATATATATATATATATATATATATATATATATATATATATATATATATATATATATATATATATATTGTTTTCACAGTTACGTAATCAAGATCATCTCAAAAATGTTAATATCAGACCAAGATAACCTTAGTAAATAAAAAGTACAGTTTTAAATTTCATTGTGTTTGCTTGAGTCCTACCAGGGCCACTGAGCCTAATACAGTTGTTTTCTAAAATTGATGGTTGGAAAAGAGCCAATTTATTCGTGCAACATTAGCTTATTCCATTTTATCTATGTTTTCCCTCCATCTCCTCTCACTAACCATCATAAATTTCTTCAGCGTAGTTCTTAAAAATTCTGTTCTTCCAATCTCTGCTGCTATGCTAAAGCTAAAAGCTCTATTAATGCTAATACCACAAGTAGTGCTGCTGTATTTATAACGGCTTGTTTTGTTCGGGCTGTGATTGGCCGGAGACCAAAACACAGTATTGGTATTAACGGTGCTTAAAAGTACATGTGGGATTTAGAGGGATCGCTAAATAGAGACTTAGCCACTTCTTTCCTTTGTCCCAGGACAGGGCGACATAATTACGCCTACCGCTTATCTCGTGAGCCCATAAACATGTTAAGCCAACATCGTGGTAGTTCATAGCTCATTTTTAATCAGTTAATGTGATGGGTACTTAACTCATGATTCTGCATATATGTCCAGTCTTTGACAAGGCCACTTGATAAACAACTTTTTAACCATTTTAAAATAAGTCTTCGTTTTCCCTTAGTTTGTCAACATTTTTTTTCTGTTTTATTTTCCTTCTAATCATGAAAAGCACTTTGAATTGCCTTGTTGCTGACAATGTCCTATGCAAATATAATAGCCTTGAGTTGCTATTCAGACGTGGAACGGTGATGTGTTTTGAATCGTCAGTCATAAACCAAGACGGCATGAGTTGAAGGTCATGAACTGATTGCTAGACATTGCCCCTCAGGGTTTTCTGGTAGAAAGTAGAATGCATGGTTCCACTAGTTATGACAAATCAACATGGCCCTAAAAACAGGAAAGCACCTTCAGACCATTACATCACCACCATGTTTGCTGGCATGACATTCAATGAAATTGTTTTATACTTTCTAAAGCAATTTCTCTCTTTTTTTCCTTGTTAGGCCTTTGAATATTATCCATGAATCACAATGATCATCAAGATGTTTTTAGCAAATATCAGTTGGGCCAATGGTTTTATCTTGAACTCTCCCATGGGTGCCATTATTCTCTCTTTCTTATTGGGAAATCTTTAGCACTGACCTTATCGGAGGCAAGTTAGACCAGGAGTCCATTACATCTTGTTCTGATTTCTTTTTCTGACCTCCTGGATGAGTCACTGATGTGCTCTTGAAATAACTTCTGTAGCCAGGTCACTGGTCTCTGTTTTCTCCATTAAAAATGGTCAAATAATCAAAACCTTTGAAATGGTTTTGTGACCCGTTTCAGACTGATACATTTCAGAGACTTTTTTTTCTCATCTGCTCTTGAATTTCTTTAGTGCAGGGTGTGACTTGTTACTTTTTGAGATGTTTTACTCTGTTTCATGTGCTTGGACAGGTTCGATTTAAATGATTTCTTGCTTATACTGTAAACTTGATCTTGAATCTTATTTGTCATGATTTCTACAGCTCAGTTACACAGTAAAACATGCCAGACATGTCACCTTTATTTTTATTTTGCAAGCATTTTTATTTTTGAATTTAAAATTTACATGGTTGAACTTTTTCTTCAAAGACCCATGGCATCCAAAATTAGCCAAATTAAAAACTTTAATCTAAAATGAAAGTACCAAGAGGAATCAGAGAGGCTTGATCATCATTCTGGTAGCCTTTGCTGAATAAGGCGCAGGGGGTTTCCATGTGAGCCAGTGGAGACCTGAACTCCAGCCGACGTGGTCGCCGAAAGGATGCCATTTACCGTTGAGACTGGCAGAGCCACAGCCGCTGTACCACCAACCACCGCCCTTTGTCAAAACACACTCTGCTATAGCAATGTCACTGTAGAGGCACGGGGAGCAGCCGTCATTGTCACGGTCGATGGTGCTGAATCCGAAACCATTTTGGTCAATGCCCGGATAGGCACCACGGATGGCGTCACCTGTGTCAAGAGACAGAAATGTTTTATGAAGTGACACTTGCTAAAAAGCTTGCTATAAACCAAAAGAGATCATTGGGATTCTTTTGAAGTGAGATTCTTTTAATTTTTCAGTAACAGATGCCCTGGATGTAGTAGAGAGATGTCATATTGAAGTGAATTTGTAGAACAGTGCAGAAGTTGTACAACAGCTAGCCCCTTTTCAGCTAAATTTAGCAATTTATAATTCAAACTGAAAATGTTTGTGAATATGTGATACAGCTATACAATGAATTATATTAAATGTCTACAATGTCTTGTTTTTCAGGTCAGTATTGTTCATTATAGTACTGGACATGTGCTGAGACTTGGAATGAACTGACAAGTCTCAGCTGATGAGGCCGATTGATCCAGTTGACTGCCTTCACAATGAAAGTCTAGGTGGCTGATATCCGCTGATATTGTGTTGTTTCCCATAGATATGAATATTTTCACTTTAAGTCATAAAAATGATACATTTTTTCCATATTTCCACTATAGACAAGGGAACTATTCATGAAAACTTTACAGAAAACATCACTCATGAATTCTTGTGAAAAATATACACAGTAAGGTTTATCCTCAAGTTACCTGCATTTCCACTGTATGTCCCAACATGCAGTTGATAAGCTGTTCCCTCATCTCCAATTCTAAAGTTGCGGTACTCAGCAAAAGCATAGCCACCTTCATGATCCCACAGGTCCACCCTCAAAGTCCACGCTTTGTTCGTGTCCTTAGTCAGCACGTGCACCTTCTCTAGACCGAGCCAATGGTCGTCTGAGGGATCAGAGGAGCACAAAAAGAAAAACATCTCATTTTCTTTCTCTCTTTGCCAGTGAACAAACCAAGTATTTGATCACTGAAACTGGAAACTGCTTGATTTTCATTTAACTGATTTTACAATTCAAAATACACACCAAGTCATAATAAGACTATTCACGTACATGTCAGGGATCCAAACCCATTTCTATATTCAGCCCATCTTCTTTCAAAAGAGACCAGTCTTCCGCTGCGTCTCTGGATCACTATCCAGTCATCGGTTGAAAGCATCATACAGTACACCTGAACAAGTAGTCCAGGAAAGAACGTAATATAACATGTATTAGCATGTGTTTTATTATTTATTTCTATAAAAGGCAGAAATAGTTTTAACTAAAAAACAAATCTATACAAGCTGACCAGGAAAAAACTTAGACAGTTAAAATTATTTCAAAAAATGCATTTTCTTGATAGAATCAAAGTAGGAAACCTCCACATTTATTCAAAGTTACAATGTCTGAACTAAAACCAAGGTGTATCACATAAGGTGCGCATCAGTGCTGTTCAAACTTTTTGCCATGAGGGCCAAAATCATCCAGTTAAAACCTCTTGGGGCCCAAAAAAATAATTTATTTCTAAATTATTATTTTTTTAAATTTCTTGTAGCTTTTATTATTATTATTATTATTATTATTATTATTATTATTATTATTATTATTCTCTGCTCAAAAATAAACTAAACATGCAAAGTTTTCTTGAAACAAACAAAATAGTCAGATTTTGAGCGAAAGCGATCTGTAGAACATTGCAGATCAGGGTTTGAAGCTAACCTAAAAGCATTTGAAATAAGTTCTTCAACTGGAACATAATCTACAAACGGAGGATTTTCAGAGCAACTGTCAACATGTGAAGGTCTGGCCGTTAAAGCAATTTTATTTCAAAACCAGAGTGAAAGATACAAAAAGTAGTCCCCCAAAACCCCTAAAAATCCTACAGGGTGTTCAAACTTTCTCTCAATTAGAAAACAGATTTTTGTTTCTGTTTTTTTATGAAATAAATAAAACTAAGCCTAATCTAGTGTTAAGTTGATTTAAAAAGAGCTGTAACCAGTTATGATTGTTACCTTGAGGCGGGTTTTGGTTCCTTTTGGCTGGATTACATAAACTCCACTGTGTGGGTGTGGAATATAATTCCTCATCTGTGAGCAGTCTTTTTCCCCAAAGGTTTGCAGGAAAAAACCCAGACAATTAAAAGGATATCAAATGGAGTCTTTAAATGTATTAAATATATGAAAAGTTTACTGCATAAATGTATATAATCAGTAAAGGAAAGCTGCTTGCCTTCGGGAAAAGCTAGTCTCTGTAGGACAAAAACAAAAACAAAAAACAGTTATTGGCCAAGCAATATACAGCAGGTTTTAGGAAATTGTTCAACTCTATGTGTTTTAAAAGAAGTTTAATATTTACCTCAACCTGGATGGAGTAGCTCAATAGAGACATCAATATGAGCCCAAGGAAGCAAAGGAGGACCTTCATTTTGACCTGATTATAGGAAAAACACATTTAACTGAACTTTTTAAAGAAAAGGAAGCATAAAACAACATGTTTCTATTAAAGCAAGCTAAATTATCTGTCACGCAATGGATAAAAGTATATAGATTATTGGTCTATATTGTCCTTCCTTAGATACATACCCTTTTGCTGGGTGAAGCTTGAATCTTAAACTTCTGAGAGAAGCAGCATCCTTTAAATCCTGAAATATTGCACCACACCTCCCACTCTTTTTGATAACGTCATTTTTTTCTGGAAATCACTTGTGAGCAGCAGTGACTTTCCTCTTTCTGATTTCAGACTGAACAGATTTTGAGACATACATCCTGTACACTTGAACTAAAAAAAATAATAATTTGACATTTAAAAACCAACAATGTTAATATGATTTGGGGGATCTTAGTTACTTTCTCTGGTCTTGTGTAAAAATATATAACTGTTGGAAAGATTTCTTATTTGAAATAGAAAAAAGGGTTGAGAATAGAGCTTGTATTTGACTTTAACGGTACTGACAGAATTTGTTTTATTTTGAATGAAGGCAAAAAAAATTAAATTAAACAATATTACATTTTTAGTCTCATCTAACTAAAAGTCCTTCTCCAACATTTACTGCATCCTGCGTTCTGTCTGATTTCAGGATAAGATTGTGTAATCATGGAATAGTAATATTTACATGTACATGGTTGACTTTTTGACCTTAGTAAACTTGATTGAAAAAAAACACAAATATACATAAAAACATAAAATCTGAAACCATCTTCTTTCAATTTAATAGTTCTAAGTGACTGTTTTGTTTTTTGATTGAAAGATATGGTTTAATTACATGATCCAATTTTACTTAAAAGTTATTATTTTCAGGTTTGAAATAAATGGAAAGTTTCCTAAAACGGGAACATTTCTCAACAACACTGATCATAAAATCTCATACGGCCACCTATAAAACACTGATAGCTGCAGTAAAACCAGTTTTATCTATAGTTTTTCTTTCTTTTTAAAAAAAAAATCTAATTGGTTTTTTTGACCCATGCCCCGCAGCTTCAACTTCAAGAAAATTGAAGTTGAAGCTGAAAATTTTACAGAGATTCCTTTTATCTATTAATGAAGGAAATTTTTTGCACTGAATTTTATGTTGCGCCATCAGCATGAAGGGCACTCAACACTTTTCAGAATATTATTTACAAAAAATTGTTAAACAACCCCTGTTTTCTCTCACTTTACAATTGTGTGCTACTTTGTGTTGATTAAGCATATGAACTCACCAAAAACGATTAGGGCTTGTTGTTGTAATGTGACAAAATGTTTAAGAAAAAAAGTTTAGGAGATCTTCAGTGCACTCTTACTGCTTTTATCTCTTTGGTGACACAGGCATCTATGCTGTCATACATAATTTTGCCCTTGAGTATCATTTCTGTTAAGATATCACTTGACTCATGTCAGTGTGCAGAACTTTCAGTCCTGAAAATAGAAAACATTTGAACTCACCATGTTATCTGACCTTGATGAAACAAAGACACTGATGAAAACTGGTAATGTGATATGTGGAGTGCTTTACACAGACATGGTCACAAAGGGCCTTCCAATGTTATGATTCATGTTCGGTCCTGCCCATGCTGTAATTAGTTTTCATTCAACTCACCTGTGTCACCTGATTGCTGATCTGTGCCACCTGGGCCCTGCTCTACTTAACTCCTCTCAGCCCCTGCCTCCCTGCCAGATTATCGACAGCCACGAACCAGTAGAAATCCAGCGTTTCATGCCTTGCCTTCTTGTGTTTCTTCAACCCATTTCCGTCCATGGATCTTCCCCTCCTGCCAAGCCTGTTACGGATTCCTTTGGTTCTGGATGTCTGGACCCTGACTCAAGCTCCGCGTCACGACCACCGAGTATTGCCTGACCCTCAAGTTAAGTTTGCTCTCTCTGCCTCTCTGTGTATAACATCTGCCTGCTTATCGTCTAGCCCCTGGTGCTGCGTTGGATTCCCTTGTGGAGACCTTCATTGATTCTTCCTGAGCTGCTACCAGTTACTGATACAAAATAAACTTGTTTTTCCTTTACGTACTTCTGTGTGGTAGAATTTCCAGGTCCTCCCTGTGAGTCCTTACAGAATAATCTGGCCACAATGGACCCGTCACCCACACAGGAGTGGGGTTCAAGTGTTGAAGGCACAATTAACCGCCTGGAAGCAAACTTGCAAGACATGATAAACAGGCTTGTTAGGATGTCCTCCTCTCCTTCCCCTAAGGGTACCCCTCCCCCTGGCTTCGAAGTCGCTACGTCGGGTTTCCAGGTCTCGCCCATTTATGAGCCCCGTCTGTCGCCACCGGAGGTGTTTAAGGGTGAGCAGAGTCAGTGTCGTCCCTTCATTACTCAGTGTGAAATTGTTTTTGAACTTCAACCATCATCTTTTCCCACTGAACGCGCTAAGGTAGCTTATGCTATTTCCCTCCTTTCGGGAAAAGCCAAGTTAAGGGGGACTGCAGAATGGAGGAGGGACTCCCTCATTTGTTATCGGTTCCAGGACTTTTCCAAGGAGCTAATAAGGGTCTTTGATCCTGTTTTGCCTAAGAGGGAGGCTGCACGTGGGTTGCTCAAACTCAAACAAGGCAGGAGGCGAGTAACAGAGTACATAATTGATTTTCATGCTCTTTCTTCAGGAAGTGACTGGAACAATGAGGCACTATGTGATGTGTTCTATCAGGGTCTCAATGAGGAGACAAAGGATGAGCTGTCTACCCGAGACGCTCCCAAGGACCTGGAGGAACTGGAGACCCTGGCCCCCAGAATTGATGCTAGGCTCCATGAGAGAAGGTTGGAGAGGAGTTCCCTCAGTCGTACTTACCATGTTGAATCTGTTCCCAGATCACAGCCACTAGTCACGACTCCACCTTTGAGTTCTTCACCCACCTCTCCAGGAGAGGAGCTTATGCAGATTGGCCGAACTCGCCTGTCCCCACAAGAGAGAGAGCGGAGACTTAAGAGAGGCCTTTGTTTCTATTGTGGTGGAGAGGGTCACCTACATAGTCGGTGTCCAGTTAAAAGGCCAGGCTCAGCAGGAGGTAAGAGGCTCCTGCTGAGTCAAAAGCGATGGCAATACTCTTCGTTCTCTGTTCAGGCTACTCTTCAAACTGATTGTCAAACCAAGCATCTCTCGGTCTTTATAGAGTCAGGAGCAGACACTGAGTTCGTCTTGCCGAATCTCTGGGCATCCAACTTCTACCTCCCTCTAAGCGTCTTGAAGTTTTGGCAATTGACGGCCATGTACTTCACCAGGTCTCCCATGAAACGGGTCCCATTAAGTTTAGTATTTCCGGGAATCACCATGAACTTATTTCCTTCCTGATAATAGATTCCCCTGGTCTCCCTATCATTTTGGGGGCTTCTTGGCTAAAGAAACACAACCCCCACATTGACTGGGTTAAGGGCGAGGTGTTGGGTTGGTCACCATCTTGCCATTCCACTTGCCTCTTAGCAGCTTCAGTCCCTTATTCTGCCCCTATCTCGGGACAGGAGACCTATCCCGACCTATCCAAGGTACCGGCTGTTTACCATGACCTTCAGGAAGTTTTTAACAAGCACCACGCCACTTCCCTTCCACCCCATCGGCCCTATGATTGTGCAATTGATTTGCTTCCTGGAACCTTTCCTCCCAAAGGCCGTCTATACTCCCTCTCTGGCCCGGAGGATAAGGGCATGAGGGATTATATCAGTGACTCGCTCAAGGCAGGAATTATCCGCCCTTCATCCTCCCCAGCTGGTGCAGGTTTTTTCTTTGTGGGCAAAAAGGATGGTTCTTTGAGACCCTGTATTGACTACAGGGGATTGAATGATATCACGATCAAGAATCGTTACCCACTTCCCCTAATGAACACTGCTTTCGACCTGATTCCGGGATCTACAGTTTTTACCAAGCTCGATCTCAGAAATGCCTACCATCTGGTCCGTATCAAGGAGGGGGATGAGTGGAAGACGGCATTTAACACTCCAACCGGCCATTATGAATACCTGGTTATGCCCTTTGGCCTATCCAACGCTCCCGCAGTATTCCAGGCTCTTGTCAATGATGTCCTTAGGGACATGGTCGGTCATTTTGTTTGTTTATCTGGATGACATCTTGGGTTTTTTTTTTTTTTTTTTTTTTTTTTTTTTTCTAAGGATCTCACTGCCCATCAGACTCATGTCCATTCTGTTATTCTCCGCTTGCTGCAGAATAACCTGTTTGTCAAGGCAAAAAAGTGCAAGTTTCACAAATCGTCCACTTCATTCTTGGGTTTCGTCATCTCTCCTAACAGGATTTCCATGGACCCCAGCAAGACTGATGCCATCAAGAACTGGCCCTGCCCACAAGACCGTAGACAACTTCAGAGGTTTCTGGGGTTTGCTAATTTCTATCGACGGTTCATCCGCAATTTCAGTTCTGTTGCTTCTCCACTTCATTCTCTTACTTCATCCAAGTGCAAGTTCGTTTGGAGTAAGAGTGCTGCAGAGTCCTTCGACCACCTTAAAAAGGCCTTCACCTCCGCTCCTGTCCTCCGCGCACTGGACCCTTTTCGCCAATTCATTGTAGAAGTGGTTGCTTGTAACTCTGGGGTGGGAGCCGTACTCAGCCAGAGAAACACTGAGAAGATTCACCCATGTGCCTTCTTTTCTAGAAAACTGTCCTCTGCAGAGACCAACTATGATGTTGGTGACCGGGAACTGCTGGCAGTCAAACTGGCCCTTGAGGAGTGGAGGCACTGGCTCGAGGGAGCTAGGGAACCCTTCGTGGTCTGGACTGATCATAAGAATCTGCAGTACCTCAAGTCTGCTAGGAGACTTAACCCCAGGCAAGCCAGGTGGGCTCTATTCTTCAGTCGCTTTAATTTTTCACTGTTTTACAGACCTGGGAGTAAGAACACTAAGCCAGACGCACTCTCCAGGCTGCATGAGACTATGGAGGAGAGTCAAGAGGCTAAGCAGGTGGACTATGTGCTCCCCTCAACTGCGCGGCTAGCAGTTTCCAGGCTAGAGCAGAGAATCAAAGAGGCCCATCTGCAAAGCCCCATCCCTGAGAGCTGTCCTAAGAATCGACTATTTGTCCCTGAGCAGCTAATACCTGAGGTACTATCCTTTTGTCATGCCTCTAAATTTTTCTGTCATCCGGGAGTCACTAAGACCCTAGCTGTGATCAGGAGGTGTTTCTGGTGGGAGACTATGCTGCAAGATGTAAAGGAGTTTATCAAGGCTTGCAGAGTGTGCTGTCAGGCTAAACCATCCCGTCGACCGCCCTCTGGGCTTCTGCGGCCCCTCCCGGTTCCTCACCGCCCATGGTCCCACATGTCCATGGATTTTGTTACTGGTTTACCCTCTTCCAATAACCATTCTGTCCTCCTCACAGTTGTGGATTGATTTTCTAAGATGTCCCACCTGATACCACTTCGCAAACTGCCTTCGTCTAAGGAGCTGGGAGCGGTTCTGGCCCGTGAGGTGTTCCGTTTGCATGGTCTACCTACTGACATTGTGTCTGATCGAGGACCCCAGTTCATTTCTAAATTCTGGAAAGAATTTTGTGGTCTCCTGGGCATCACAGTAAGTCTCTCGTCAGGATTCCACCCTCAGTCTGACGGGCAAACGGAGAGGGTCAACCAGGAGGTGGAGACCAAGCTGCGCATGCTCTGTGAACATGATCCCTCTTCCTGGTCACAGAACCTTCCATGGGTGGAGTATGCCCTCAACTCACTCCCTTCTAGTTCCACAGATCTGTCTCCCTTTTACACAGTTTATGGCTACCAGTCTCCAGTCTTGTCCCTTCAAGAGAAGCCCACTAGAGTTCCCTCTGCTCATGCCTCTGCTTTAAAGTGCCAGCGGGTATGGCGCCAGGCCCGCAGGGCCCTTCTAAAGTCCTCTGCTTTATGTTCTAGATTTGCAAATCGTCGCAGAGTTCCGGCACCCACTTACATCAAAGGTCAAAAGGTCTGGCTGTCCACCAAGGACCTTCCCTTGCGGGTCGAAAACCGGAAGTTAGCCCCTCGTTTCATTGGACCCTTCCCGATTTCCAAGGTGATCAACCCAGTGGCTGTCCGGCTCCGCCTCCCCAGGACTCTCAGCGTTTGTCCCACCTTTCACGTGTCAAACCTGTCTTCTCTTCACGGTTGGTTCCCTCCTCCAGGCCCCTCCTCCCGCCTGGATCATTGATGGGGATCCCGCTCACACGGTGCGCCGCCTCCTTCGCTCCAGACGTTGGGGCCGGTCCATCCATTACTTGGTGGATTGGGAGGGATATGGGCCTGAAGAGCGCTCCTGGGTGCTGGCCCGACACATTTTGGACAAATCCCTTATCAATGAGTTTCATCGGTCCAATCCTGACCAGCCAGGTGGTCCTTCTGGAGCCGGACCTTGAGGAGGGGGTACTGTTATGATTCATGTTCGGTCCTGCCCATGATGTAATTAGTTTTCATTCAACTCACCTGTGTCACCTGATTGCTGATCTGTGCCACCTGGGCCTTGCTCTACTTAACTCCTCTCAGCCCCTGCCTCCCTGCCAGATTATCGACAGCCACGAGCCAGTAGAAATCCAGCGTTTCATGCCTTGCCTTGTGTTTCTTCGACCCATTTCCGTCCACGGATCTTCCCCTCCTGCCAAGCCCGTTACGGATTCCTTTGGTTCTGGATGTCTGGACCCTGACTCAAGCTCCGCTTCACGACCACCGAGTATTGCCTGACCCTCAAGTTAAGTTTGCTTTCTCTGCCTCTCCGTGTATAACATCTGCCTGCTTATCGTCTAGCCCCTGGTGCTGCGTTGGATTCCCTTGTGGAGACCTTCATTGATTCTTCCTGAGCTGCTACCAGTTCCTAATACAAAATAAACTTGTTTTTTCCTTTATGTACTTCTGTGTGTGGTAGAATTTCCGGGTCCTCCCTGTGAGTCCTTACATCCAAGATGAAATTTGGAGAGCCACAAAAAGTATTTACCTTACAGATTATATATATATATATATATATATATATATATATATATATATATATATATATATATATATATATATATATATATATATATATATATATATATATATATATATATATATATATATATATATATATATAATGATTTTTCAGTTATGTAATCAAGATCATCTCAAATGTTAATATCAGACCAAGATAACCTTAGTAAATAAAAAGTACAGTTTTAAATTTCATTGTGTTTGCTTGAGTCCTACCAGGGCCACTGAGCCTAATACAGTTGTTTTCTAAAATTGATGGTTGGAAAAGAGCCAATTTATTCGTGCAACATTAGCTTATTCCATTTTATCTATGTTTTCCCTCCATCTCCTCTCACTAACCATCATAAATTTCTTCAGCGTAGTTCTTAAAAATTCTGTTCTTCCAATCTCTGCTGCTATGCTAAAGCTAAAAGCTCTATTAATCCTAATACCACAAGTAGTGCTGCTGTATTTATAACGGCTTGTTTTGTTCGGGCTGTGATTGGCCGGAGACCAAAACACAGTATTGGTATTAACGGTGCTTAAAAGTACATGTGGGATTTAGAGGGATCGCTAAATAGAGACTTAGCCACTTCTTTCCTTTGTCCCAGGACAGGGCGACATAATTACGCCTACCGCTTATCTCGTGAGCCCATAAACATGTTAAGCCAACATCGTGGTAGTTCATAGCTCATTTTTAATCAGTTAATGTGATGGGTACTTAACTCATGATTCTGCATATATGTCCAGTCTTTGACAAGGCCACTTGATAAACAACTTTTTAACCATTTTAAAATAAGTCTTCGTTTTCCCTTAGTTTGTCAACATTTTTTTTCTGTTTTATTTTCCTTCTAATCATGAAAAGCACTTTGAATTGCCTTGTTGCTGACAATGTCCTATGCAAATATAATAGCCTTGAGTTGCTATTCAGACGTGGAACGGTGATGTGTTTTGAATCGTCAGTCATAAACCAAGACGGCATGAGTTGAAGGTCATGAACTGATTGCTAGACATTGCCCCTCAGGGTTTTCTGGTAGAAAGTAGAATGCATGGTTCCACTAGTTATGACAAATCAACATGGCCCTAAAAACAGGAAAGCACCTTCAGACCATTACATCACCACCATGTTTGCTGGCATGACATTCAATGAAATTGTTTTATACTTTCTAAAGCAATTTCTCTCTTTTTTTCCTTGTTAGGCCTTTGAATATTATCCATGAATCACAATGATCATCAAGATGTTTTTAGCAAATATCAGTTGGGCCAATGGTTTTATCTTGAACTCTCCCATGGGTGCCATTATTCTCTTTCTTATTGGGAAATCCTTAGCACTGACCTTATCGGAGGCAAGTTAGACCAGGAGTCCATTACATCTTGTTCTGATTTCTTTTTCTGACCTCCTGGATGAGTCACTGATGTGCTCTT